>CM039692.1:17732680-20232680 GCA_022530915.1 Paspalum notatum | reverse complement strand
AGACGTCTTTGAGGGTCCTTGCGCGTTGTTTGCGGCGGTCCCGTTCGCGCTGCTTGTCGACGTTGCGGAGGTGCCGGGCTTGGGCCGCCGCCTGAGTCTCTCGCTGGAAGGAGGGCGAGTCGGGAGGAACCGGCTGCACTTGTTCCTGGAGGTTGGCCATGAATACTTCCCGGGAGGGGTCGTGCGCCTGCCATGTTGTTGTCGGTGGTGGCTGGGGAGAAACGGCCGAGCCGCTCGATGGTGCGCTACGCCACCAGGCACTTCGTCCAGCAGGGGTTGAGTCAACGATGAGCCCCAGCCGTAGCCCCGTTAGGGGCATGGGTACATCCTCGGTGTAGAAGATGTCATCGTCGGAGCGGACGGGCCTACGCACAGCGTGTGCGTAGGAGGCGGCTGCGTTGCGCAGACCGAATGGTAACGCTGGAGGGGGCGGCATCTGAGGCTCGAGCGGTAGCAGTGGAGTCCGGGTTTTGGGCGGCGGCGGTGAGACTCGGGCCTCGGAAGTGGCAACCGTACGCTCTCGCCGAGTGACTTTAAACCACCCAGAAGCGGATGGTGCTTGAGTCATAGATAGCGGAGCCCGCACTGGAGTACGGCATGGGGTCAGCGCGCATCTAGTCCGAGTTGTTGTAGTTGGGATTGGCACGCGCCGAGTGGTGGGACTCAGAGCGATGGGGCACCGAGTGGTCGCGGTTGAGGCTGGGGGGCGCCGGGTTGTCGGGGGAGGCGGTGCCCGGCAACCCTCGGGGGCCCGTGCGGGCACCGGGGCCCGCGCGACGCGTCGGGGGAGAGCCTGAGTGGCCGTCAGAGCGACCAGACCCCGGGTGGTGGATGGGATCTGCCTCGGCGACCGCTGACGCGTGGCCGGGGTAGTCTGGGCCGAGTCGTTCCGGCCAGCGGATCGGATCTTCTCTGCTTTTGCAGAGGAGTAGTGTTGACAGCACTTAAGCATGGCAAACCTTATACTGCAAGCGACAGTATCGTGTGTAGCTTTTCCCTATGATGAGTATCGTAGGTTTATGTCAATCCAAGGAACGAACTAATCGTGATCTAATTAACAAGAGTTTATGCGAAAACTAGGGTAAAAAGGATATCTAATCTACTTCTAAACCAATCCTTAAACTAAACCAATCCTTAGCCTAATCTAGTAAAAGAGATAAACTAAACTATATATATATAAGATAAACAATTAGAAACATAATTAGAACTCTAATCAAAGGGTATTAACTAGGTTCTAATCAAGCTCTAATCGGATCCAAAGCATACGATAGATAAAGTTTCACAACGAGATTAGAGCAGCGAGATAACTAGTAGATCAAGGCAAATAAGCATGTTCAAGCACATCTATCATAGCATAATTAAATCATGATCAATCAATCTAATCCCCTAGATCGGCTCAACCTTTCCCCGGGCTCCACTGTCACTGGTAACCAGGTAATCGACGAAGAACTTTCAACAGGCACGTAATTAGAGAATGCACTTCCAATTACTTTTATTTGGTCTAATAACATAATTAGAGCAACTAGCACTTCTAATCACCATGATCACAAGAACTAGACACAAAACTATATTACTAGTAAACTAGATCAAAGATCAAGAACGCTAGATAAACATCACCCTTAATGACATGGTCTAATCAAGATGCATCTAGACATAAACTTAATTACAGCTAGAACAACCATAATTAGAACAAGAATATGATAATTAGACAAGAACAATACTTCATTAATTAACTGTATCATAATTACAACCATGATCATACCTTCCCTTGATGATACAATTAGACCTCCGGATCTAGACAATTAGAGAGCCGTGCAAGGCCTCTAATCACCTCTAGAGATTTAGAAGAAGATCTAAACCTAGACTAGAAACTCGACCCTCTGCTCTCCTCTAGTTGTGTCCCTCAAGTCGTCGTCTTGTCGCCTTGATAATGAATTGGATGCCTCGACCAGGGGCTCAGCTTCGCTTTAAATACCCTGGAGAAGACGTGGCCGAAAAGGAAACTGAAACCGACATACGGAGTCCTGGGGTCGGCCGACTTGGGGGGGTCTGGTTCGGCCGACCCAAGCCCTTCCAGCCTCCTCTAGTTTCCATCTTTCGCGGGATTCGGGATAACCTTCATATAAATCTTCGTGGAGTCCTTTTCGGACTCTAAACCTTCCAGATTCTTCTGTATCCCGAGATCTTGTCGAGTCTTCTAGAATTGGGCTTCATTTGATGGGTCTTTAATTGGGCTTCTTCTTCCATTATTGAATAATATTCAGAGGTCTTTTTACTCGAGGTAGACTTTGATGAATTTTGCTTAAAATTGGCCCAAAACCTGCAAAAATTACAAGTAGACAATTTCCAAGACAATATTGCAAAATCCACAATAATCTATGTTATTTGTTAGTAAAAGGCAAAGTTGACGCATAATAATAGGTAAAAACAATATAAAATGATGTATAATTTTCGTTCATAAGCCGCGTCAACAATACCCTCACTCTTAAACCTTGCTCGTCCTCGAGTAAGTAAAAACTTAAAATATAGTTAATTTATGAACTAAAATCAAATAATCAAACTAAATTCATACTCTCAATATTTTTCAGTGTTTGGATCTGCAAATATAAAAATAGATAGATATTCATGTAAGCATATCCCACAATGTATGATAAATGAGATCAAACTTTATCACAAATGAATCTCCTTCTTTTCAAAAATTATTATTTCGACAAAGTTTTCAAGGATCAAGATTATATAAAGCCCAAAACTCCACTCATCTTTCTAGTCACTCAATATGTGGCTAAAAACTATCTAATAATCATATTATATATGTGTAGGCTTATATCTGGAGTTTTCGGTAAGGATCCTAATCAAAATTTAATCTCAATATATTATCAAACTAGGAAAAGGATCTGCTGGTTTTACTGAGATTTCTCAAAAAGGTCATGGAAAATAAATTGATGAAAAAGATAAAGAAAAATTATATAGAATGGTGGACATATGCAAATAAATCAATGATTTCAAGGCACAAATGAAGTCCCTGATATCGGATTGCATATGGTTGGAAAATTTTCTGGAGTATATATATTGAATAAACACCAACTCTCATATAAAAGATTTTTGAGGGGCATAAATATAATATATATTTTTATTTCTAATTCTACTGCGGCCACTTGGCTTTTTTTTTTCTTTTCTCTCTCTTTTTTTTTCAATTTTCGACCACTTGGTCTTCTCTTTTTTTTTTTTTTTTTTGCCTCCTCAAAAACTTTATAAAAATTTTAATTTTAAAATAAGCTTTCCTCCCCCACTCTTGAATAATACTCATCCTCGAGTATTTTAACTTTTTGGAACAGGGGTCCAGCTGAAAAATAAACTTAAGATATACTCCAGAAAACAAATAGGTTGTGGTAAGGATAGATATATTTTTGACGATATTTTGGTTTCAGGAGGGATATCCAGCGAAATTTGTATTTTCTCCAATGTAGAGATATACAATGCATGGATAAAAAGGCTAGCAAATGAAAAGATAATCAAATATGAATGACCAGCTTTGAAATCTCAAACCCTAGATTCAAACCCTAATTCAATTCAATCAAGAATTAAATTTGATCAAACTATAGTGTATTATATAATATAAGGCTCTAAATAGGAAGGGCTTATATAAAATAATCACAAGAAAAACTTTGATCATAAAAGTTTATAAAATAAAATCATCATTTTTTTTTAAAAGGAGACTCAATATGATAAATCTGAAATCAAAATATTAATATCATATGGGTCTTTATGAAATATCAAATCTATCTCATATATGCAAATCAAAATTCAAATTTAAGTGCATTAAATTGAGAGCATAAACTTAGTCTAATCAAAAGACTTTAGAACACAAATTAACACAAGTTTTATTCAATTAAACAAAGGAGGTGATACATGGTTAACTCACATGACTCAAATAAAACTCAAATTAACTCGAATTAAACACTCATAATTATACAAAATATATAGAATTAAAATAAATTCGAAATTAAAATAAAAATAAAATAAAATAATAAAAAAAAAGAAAAAGAAAATCAAACCACTAAGAGCTTCACTCTTGATTGCCTTGATTGTTCTGGTCCCACAGCCTCAGGTTGAATAATTGCTCCTCAATATTCTGAGTGTTTTGCTCGTACTGCTGTAAATTTTCCCGAACATGATCAAGAATACCATAATCTCTTGCCGTCATTGTCTCAATGCCATAATAAGATCTGTGTGGCATCTGCTGAGCTGCAATGAAATCTGGATCGTAGGATCTTGCATTTCTAGGAATAAAAACTGCAGGTGGAGGAATATTCCCTGATGGCTGAAATACAGGAGTAGAGGTTGGATCATAAGAGCTAATGGGTCTGACTTGATAGACTGGCCCTTGTGATGAACCTGCTCCAAACTGACTGCTAGGAAACTGTTGATTAGGAGTAGTCCAAGCGTCCCATTCTGATGATGTTTGCTGACTTGGTTCTTCCTCAAACATAAACTTCTCCAACCAATCAGTTTTATTCTGAATAAACAGAGACAACCTTCTATCTGGGATTCTAAACTTGGTTTTAGCCACATAAAATCCAGTAGATGAATTCCCAAAAATGTATTTCCCTTTCTTAAGGGAGTTTTCATCTATACTAGCTGGTAGCACAGTGTATGCGGGGCTAGAAACCAAATTGGGTATCAGTGAGAAGGCAATCACCGTAAGATAATGTCCATATCCCAATAATCCGGTTGCTCTTTTTCTCTGGACTATCCAATGATTAATCATTGCATTAATGGGATTAGTCCAAGTAGGTTGACACAGTGCAATATATAGCCATTTCAATTCAGCAATCTGCACCTTAGTGTCATCCATCCTTTCCAAAACTCTTACTGTCATGAATCTATGAATGATGCGAAGGATGGGGTTGATAATTTTCATTCTCTCCTTTGAATGTCCACTAGCAATACGCAACCAAAAATTCTCTAGTGTAGTATTATCAACTTCTATACTTTCTGGTGCATTAGTGTGGAATCCAAATAAAGCTCCAACAGTTCCAAAAGAAATATCAGTCCAGTTTTCCTTAAGTCTAAACCTTAAAGTGCTGATTCCATCAGAAGACTGAACTATATCCATAGTAGTCATAATCTCTAGTGCTAAGTCACTCTGATAACTAGCACTAATATGAATGAAAGGACCCCAGCCAAGATTAAGGAATGATTTCTCTATACTTGAATCAAAGTTTAGAACTTTCATAAAATCATGATCTAAATCAAGATTGGACCTAATCCTTTCTTTGCAACTGTTGTACCTTTGCTCTTCTATAGCTGAACGGAGAGAAAATCCTTCTGAAGAATACTTCCACTCTTCATCATCATCATCATCATCATCAATGTTCATCGGTTGAGGGACTTGACTTTGAGAACGAGTGCGTGGCCTCCTCACCGGCTCCATGACATCTTCTACTTCAACAGAGAAGCGAGAAGAACATCCTCTCAATCCTTGATCCCGACGGAGACTCTGCTCAGAACCGGAACTCCCTATCTCAGAGACAGAGTGTCTCCTTGATGAAAGTCTTGATGAATCGTCGTCTTGGGGTTGAGAGCTGCTCCTTGATGAAGAACCCTTGAAAGTCTTCTTGATGAAGCTTGCCGCCTTCTTCATCTTCTAAACTCTTCCTCTCAAGAACTCTCAAGAACTACTACTCTTGCTCTTCTCTCTCGAAATACTGGCTCTGGAATGGTTTCTGGGTGGTGAAGATCATCAAGAAAGGTCTGGAATTTATAGGCAAGGCTGCTTCTGAAAGGGGAGGTGCATCTGGTGAAGGGTCTACTGGGGTCGGCCGACCAGGGGGGGTGGCTCGGCCGAGCTGGCCTTGTGCTGGCTCTGCTGGGTCTCCTCCTTCTCCTGCAAGATGCCCAATGGATTCCTGATACTTTTGGATAGCTTCTACTGCAAGTTGAACGTCGTGCATGCAGCTTTGGACAGAAACTTCAATCAACCATAAGTTTGTCCCCTTGGATGTTTCTTCATCATGGCTATCCTAAAAAGTTTTAATCCTATCCTATTCCTATGTCTTGGCTGGTTGCTACAAGATCAAAAGAGGATCCAATGTTGCCTAATTAATTAATTTTTATTTGGTTGATGTTAATCTTCACTAATTCTAGTCCTTAATGCGTATAAGCAATATAAATATCCCTACTAATGTAGGTTTAATAATTTCAGCACACAAAAAGATAGAATTAATTTTCATATTAAAGATTATCCCTATTTAGCATATTGAAAATTAAACCTATGTTTAAAGTTTTTATTAAAAACAAATGTTCGGTTAATCAACCGATTTAATTTCAGAATAAAGATAGTCACTCAATTCATTAATTGAATTGAATAAACTAACTTCAATTCTTTAGCGTGGCTTAGGTTAAACGCCTAGTTTTTGAATAAAATTAGAGAGATGATTTTTGAAATTCAAACAATATAGATAAAATCTAGAAAAACATATCTACTCTAATTTTTATTTAAAAACCGAATAAAATCGAACCAAATTTAAACCGGCAAAGTCTTCGTGGTTTTCAAAATTTAGATAGCTACGTAAGTGAGAGTAGCTATCTTATCCTATTTAAATCTAAAAACTTTAAATTAAACTAACTCAAACTTTATTAATTTAACTAATGTTTAACAATAAAGTTTTGACTCAATTTAAACTAACTCAAATTAAACTAAAAACTCTAAATACCTGGGTTGCCTCCCAATAGCGCTTGAGATGAGTCCTTCAGCCCAACTTCAAATCTTTACTGTCCAATGTCTTGTGTAGACATTGCAGACGAGTCTTCTTCTTCAAGCTCCGTCCTCTTCAATTGATTGGCAAACTTCAAACTTCGGACGAAATTTGAATGAACTTGATTCACCATTGATGTTGAACTTGATTTCTCCCTTCCCCACATTAATAGTGGCTTGAGCAGTCCTTAGGAAAGGTCTTCCAAGTATCAGTGGTGATCTCGAGCTTGCTCCCATTTCCAGAATAACGAAGTCAACTGGTACAATATTATCTCCAATCTTCACTGGCACATCCTCAGCTACTCCTTCTGGATATCTCACTGAACGATCTGCTAGCTCCAGACACATGGATGTAGGCTCTGGTTTAGGCAGCTTGAGTCTATCGAACACTGACTTCGGCATCACACTAACACTTGCTCCAAGATCGCACAAAGCCTTATCAATGTTGAGTACACCAATAGAACATGGGATGGTGGGGCATCCCGGATCTGCCATCTTCTGTAAAGGGACATCCATTATGGCTGCACTACACTCAGTCGTCAGCTTGACACACTCAGATGGCATTTCCCTCTTGTTAGCTAGTATATCCTTGAAGTACTTGGCATAAGTGGGTACTTGAAGTGCATCCAATAGTGGCATGTGGATATATAGCTGCTTGATCACTTCAATGAACTTGTTGAAATGCTCATCTGTTTTGCTAGCTCGAACTCTACACTTTTCTGGTAACACTCTTGTGTCGTCTACTGTCACTTCTGGTTCGTCTTCACTCTCTTTCTCTGCTTCCACTGAACTGGCAATTTTTGTAGTCAACTCTGGGTCTCTAGTCTCTCTCCCGGATCTGGTAGTGACTGCTTTGAGTGACTCTTTAGACTGTGGCTGTCCTGGCAACTTTCCTTCATTTTTGTTTGGGAGATGCTCTGCTAACTGAGATAGTTGATTTTCTAAAATCTTCATCATCCCCATGAGCTGTTGATTTGAACTTCCCACAGTAGTGATCTTGCCATCAATGCTTTCTAACACTTTGTCTACAGCCTTGAATTTTGAGTGTGTATCCTTGTTGATTTTAGCTTGCTCTTCCATAAAGTCCTTGAGCTGAATCCGCAGAGGAATGACATTCTGAATAGCTGATCCGGCAGTGAACTGTTGTTGTCTATTTTGTCTATAATTGGACGGGGGAATCCAACCTTCCTTCCTGGCATAGTCCAAAGCCTTAGCTTCCTCCGGACACCTCTCACTTGAGTGACCATACTCTCCACACTCTTCACAAGTCATCATGTAATCTGTAGACTTCACTTCCTCTGCTCTGCCACTTTCCATCTTCTCGAACCTCCTCATTAGTGAGTCGATTTTTCCACCAAGGATCTCCATCTTGTCTACCTCTAGCACACTCTTCGCTGTTCCAGTGGAAGTATGCTGCTCCAGTGAGGTAGGCGTCACTCTATCTGCTCCCCATGCTCCATTTTCTGCAATCTTCTTGAATAAGGCTTCGGTCTCAGTGGGTGTGAGACTGAGAATTGATCCTCCGGATGATGCATCAACTTGACCTCTGCACACTGCGTTGAGTCCTCCATAGAATTTCTGAATTATGTCCCAATTCTGAAAATTGTGATGAGGGCATGCTGACACATAATCGTTGAATCTCTCATAAGCTTCACTGAATGTCTCAGTGGGGTACTGCACAAATGTTGAGATCCTGTTGCGCAAAGCTTGAGTCTTCCCTGGTGAGAAATACTTGGTGATGAATGCTTGTAGTAGACTCTGCCAGTTGCTCACTGTCTCCTCTGGTAGTGTCGCCAACCACTGGTGTGCTTTCCCAATCAGAGAGAATGGGAAAAGTCTTGCTCTGATCTGGTCGTTAGTGACTCCTTCAACGTTGAATGTGTTGCAAATCTGCAAGAACGTCTTCAAGTGTTGATTTGGGTCCTCCTTTCCACTGAATGGTTGATTCTGCACCATGTTGATCACTGAGCTCCTGATCTCAAATGCTCTGGGTGGTGGTGCCAAGTCTCTGATCTTCAAGTCTGCTGATGTTGGCACACACAGCTCCATAAGCTTCTTCTCTTGGTCTTCCATCTTCGGCAGAGTTTCCTCTTGTTTCCGAGAAAATTTGGCAGAGTTTCGGCTCTTTCTCAGCAGTTTTTTCTGGATCATCCACATAATTAGATGGTTTATTGGATCGTGGTCCATCCATTCCTGCTCAGGTTAGTGGCAGAGAATATATACAAAGCAAAAATAATTCTACAAAATTTACACTAAACTAGTCCTGAATCCAAAAAATTTAAAAACAAAATTTAAATTCAGAAAATAAAGAAAAAAAATAAAATAAAATAAAATAAAAAAAATGGCGCAAGAACAGTAATAAATAAAAATAACATAAATAAAAATAAAATAAAAATATTGCGCCTAAAATAAAAAGAAAATAAAGAAAATAAATCTAAATGCATAAAAGAAATAAAACTGAATTTAAATGCTAAATACATACAACAAACATAAACTCTAATTAACTAGAACCCTAATAATTAGTTCCCCGGCAACGGCGCCAGAAAAGCTTGTTGACAGCACTTAAGCATGGCAAACCTTATACTGCAAGCGACAGTATCGTGTGTAGCTTTTCCCTATGATGAGTATCGTAGGTTTATGTCAATCCAAGGAACGAACTAATCGTGATCTAATTAACAAGAGTTTATGCGAAAACTAGGGTAAAAAGGATATCTAATCTACTTCTAAACCAATCCTTAAACTAAACCAATCCTTAGCCTAATCTAGTAAAAGAGATAAACTAAACTATATATATATAAGATAAACAATTAGAAACATAATTAGAACTCTAATCAAAGGGTATTAACTAGGTTCTAATCAAGCTCTAATCGGATCCAAAGCATACGATAGATAAAGTTTCACAACGAGATTAGAGCAGCGAGATAACTAGTAGATCAAGGCAAATAAGCATGTTCAAGCACATCTATCATAGCATAATTAAATCATGATCAATCAATCTAATCCCCTAGATCGGCTCAACCTTTCCCCGGGCTCCACTGTCACTGGTAACCAGGTAATCGACGAAGAACTTTCAACAGGCACGTAATTAGAGAATGCACTTCCAATTACTTTTATTTGGTCTAATAACATAATTAGAGCAACTAGCACTTCTAATCACCATGATCACAAGAACTAGACACAAAACTATATTACTAGTAAACTAGATCAAAGATCAAGAACGCTAGATAAACATCACCCTTAATGACATGGTCTAATCAAGATGCATCTAGACATAAACTTAATTACAGCTAGAACAACCATAATTAGAACAAGAATATGATAATTAGACAAGAACAATACTTCATTAATTAACTGTATCATAATTACAACCATGATCATACCTTCCCTTGATGATACAATTAGACCTCCGGATCTAGACAATTAGAGAGCCGTGCAAGGCCTCTAATCACCTCTAGAGATTTAGAAGAAGATCTAAACCTAGACTAGAAACTCGACCCTCTGCTCTCCTCTAGTTGTGTCCCTCAAGTCGTCGTCTTGTCGCCTTGATAATGAATTGGATGCCTCGACCAGGGGCTCAGCTTCGCTTTAAATACCCTGGAGAAGACGTGGCCGAAAAGGAAACTGAAACCGACATACGGAGTCCTGGGGTCGGCCGACTTGGGGGGGTCTGGTTCGGCCGACCCAGGCCCTTCCAGCCTCCTCTAGTTTCCATCTTTCGCGGGATTCGGGATAACCTTCATATAAATCTTCGTGGAGTCTTTTTCGGACTCTAAACCTTCCAGATTCTTCTGTATCCCGAGATCTTGTCGAGTCTTCTAGAATTGGGCTTCATTTGATGGGTCTTTAATTGGGCTTCTTCTTCCATTATTGAATAATATTCAGAGGTCTTTTTACTCGAGGTAGACTTTGATGAATTTTGCTTAAAATTGGCCCAAAACCTGCAAAAATTACAAGTAGACAATTTCCAAGACAATATTGCAAAATCCACAATAATCTATGTTATTTGTTAGTAAAAGGCAAAGTTGACGCATAATAATAGGTAAAAACAATATAAAATGATGTATAATTTTCGTTCATAAGCCGCGTCAACAAGTAGTCGGGGCCACCGCGCGTGGAGTTGCGGGAGCCGGGAGCCCGCCGACCAGATGCACGTGGTCGTGCTTGTCGACGACGGAGGTGAACGCACCGAAGGAGAAGATCTCCCCCAGGTGGGACTTGACGGAAGCATGGAAAGAGATTCCCATCTTGATCTGAGGATCCTGCACACTAGGCCCTACCTAGCGCGCCAGCTGTCGGGGTTTAGTCTGGGCAGCCCACCATAAGGTTAGACCTGCAGAGGTTTTGAGATCGGAAGGGGTGGCAAGCAAATCGATAATGGTGTACAGAATGTTGGGACACGGGTTTAGACAGGTTTGGGCCGCTGCTGAGCAAAATACCCTATGTCCTGTATGGGGGTCAGTGGATTCTATTGCTGAGTATGCGAGGGTTGAGAGAGTTCCCTCGTAGTCCCTAGCCCCCCTTATATAGGATGAGGGACTAGGGTTACAACAGATCCTCCGGAAGATTACTTGCCGAGAGGTTTTCGGGGCTATATCCCGAGATTACAGGAGAAATATACTAACAGATCCCCATCTGAAGCCGCTCGAGTAGTCCGCTTGAGCTCCACGCCATCTACTGCCTTGAGCCTGAAGCTAAACCACTCAGCCCACCTGTCAAGATGACGCAATCAATCGTCATGAGGCACCCGGTGGTACATGACTCCCACAACTTCTTTTTCAGCTTGGCAAAGAGGCATTTGAGATCTTTGTTGGGTGCACAACGAACATCACTCCTCGAGAAGACTACGAATGAGACCCAGCGGGCTAAAAGCCTCAAAGTCGGGTAGTGGATTTTGGTCGTGCTGTGTTTACCCGCATACTCCCCACAAATTTTCATCCAAAAGGTTTTAATGTTATATCCCGCAGGCTCTTCCACCAACGAGCAATTGGGGTGAAAGCCTAGGAGGTCAACAAACTTCCGTGGGTAAACCGAATATTTGGTATTGAACAGGCGGAAATTTATGGTCGTACCTGTTGAGCGTCTGTCGAGTCGGAAGGTCATCAAGAGCTCTTGAGTGAGAAGGACGGATCCTTCTTCTGTAATGTGAGAGAAATCCGACCACCCCACATAATCAAAAGCTTTCAAGAATAGATCCAACAAACCTATCTCAACGAGGAAGAAGATGTGATGCTCCGGCATCTCAGGTGCATAATCACTCATCATACATGAAGCATTCATCTTTGAGCATCATGGCATAACATGTGTTTGTGCATTTGAAACAAATTTGGTTTAAACTACAAGTGCAAAACCTTGTTATTTCATGTGTGATACTATGTTTATAGTCATATCTTTGATTCTGTTAAGATTTGGAGGGAGCTCATATTAACAAAACTGTATATCTACATGATATAAACAACTTTGATAATTGGAGTCTTGTCATATAATGAGGTTTACAAGGTGATTAGGGTCATTCAATGTCAGTACAGAAAACTAGTTCAAATCAGTGCTGATTTGAAATCCCAAATTTACTCTAACCTACAGCCACTTTCATGCAAAGCTCAAATTGGAGAAGTTGTAGGTTTTGAAATTCTAAACAAACTTGTCAAAAGGAACTTTGGGAGGTAATGCCCAGAAATGGGAGTTTTGTTCCCAAGTATTAAAGGTCCCCTGTCCCCATCTAAGGCTGCTATATAAATTCAAGTTTAAATCATATTTGCAAACTGATTTGGGGGTTAAACCTTTTAACAAAGTTGTAGAGTTTGAAGAGTACAACATTTCATCCAATTACCACTTTTCCAAATTTGAAATCTAAGTGGGTCAAAATGGCTATTTACAGAAGGAGAGAAAACACATTTTCCATTTTTCTCCATTTCCCTGAGTCGCTGACCGGTGGGGCCCGCGCGTCAGCACGGTCACCCTGTCCGGGGCGGCGGCTGCCGCGTGGCCGGCAATGTACGGCCGACGCCGCGCTCCCACGGATCGCGCCCGCACCTCGGCTCTTCACCTGGCCGCGACCCTGTCCCCATTCACTCCGTCACTCGCACTCGTTCGCCCTCTCTCTCGCTCACTCGCGCGCCGGAGACCGCAATTGCCGCCGAGCTCAAGCTCGCTACGCCGGCCGCCTCGGTCCACCTCCGCGCCTCCAACCACCACCATCGAGTTCGCCTCGCTATTGCGCACCCACCGAGCTAGCTCTCGTCGCCTCTCCCCTCCCCATTCCCAGATCGAGCCGCGCCCCGACGCGACCGCCATTGCCGGTCAAGTTCGGAGTTCGAGCACGCGCCGCCACCCTCCGTCCTCCTCGCACCCCTAGACCGCCACCACCGCACTCGCCTCTCCACCGCGCACTCGTAGCCCTAGATCTCGTCGCCGTTCCGCCCTCGACCGCCGAGATCCCCCTCGGCGCGACGTCCTCGCCGCGCCACCGTCACCACCGGCCACCTTCGGTTCACCGCGTCGCCCGCCTCGTCCACGCCACCTCCGCCGTCCAGACCTACCTCTGGGTGAGCGCCGCACTCCGGGACACCTCCCGCGCCCCGTGTCGCGGCTCCGGCGAGCCCGAGCTCGCCGGCGCAAGCGCGTGCCGCCGCGCCGTCGCGCGCGGCGGGAGGATGACGAAGGGGGGTGTAAATCTTCAGATCTACCCCCGAGTTTTGTTGTATTTACATTTTAAACAACGCGCTATTCACTGTGTCTTGTGAATCTTCCGTGCTAGCCCCTGTAACTTAGGTTTAATTACGTATAGGTCCCTAGATCCGATGCTTTTTCATTTGATTTTGTGATTTTCGGCTGAAACTTTGGAAAATCGTAATAAATCAAATAAAAATCGTAAAAAGGTAAACTCAGTTGCACTGTACTCCTTGTTAATAGATCTACACAGTGGGTATGATGTGGGGATGTGCATATACGGTTTTGCCCCTGTTATTGTGTGTGCATGATTAATCAAGGAAAAATGAAAAACATGGTCTAGATAAAATCCTAAAATGATGAAACTTGGTTAGTAGCTTTCTTAGGATGTTTGGACACTGTGAAAATTTTGGTGACCCCATATATTACTGTTCATTCCCTGTTTTAACATTTCGCATGTACTTTATGCATTATTTAATAGCTTGGAAATAAGGCCAATGCAAAGTATGATAAATATGACTCACCAGTATTTTTTTTATGTCCTATATAGCTTGTGAATCACACTGGTAAAATATGAGCCTCTGCATGTCAAGTTTTAATGGTGATTTGAAAATGACAAAAAGCTACATGTTGGAAATGATAATTAGAAAAAGTGGTCATAAATGGATAGGAAAATTCTCTAGAAAATTTGGTAGCTTAATGTTGATGCATAGAGTCCAGAAAGTATATTCAAGACGGCCATTTATACTGTTCATATGTACATCATAAATTCGCACAAGATTAATATATAGAAAATAGATGTCCCGTCAAACTTGGGAGTTTTAAATTGTAAATTTTTGTGCATGCAGTTCATGCTGAGTATAGCTCACTGGTAAAATTTCGCCTTCAGATACCATCCCTATAATTTATGAAAATTCTGACAATGTGTAGGGCTGAGAACTTCTCATAATTTTAATAAAATAATTATAACTCCAATTGAGTTGAAATTTTCACAGTAGCTTCGGGTATCTGGATCTGCATATCATAAAAGTTTGGTCCCATTTGGTTATGTTTTACTGCTACAACTCATGTGCATAAATTAATTCACAAATGAGGATAAATTACCCTAAGCGTAAGCATATGCACTATGTAAAACCATTATACCGTGTTATTTATCCAAGAAATACATGCTGCATTCTATCATTCGCATTTCATCTACATCCATTGCAAGCATATGCATTCTTGTGCACTCATTAGCATATAATGTCATGCATATAGATCCAGCAAGCGAGTTGCCAGCAAAGGAGCAGCCACTAATCGAAGAGCCGGATGACCAAGAGCAGGAACCCCCGCAGCAGGAGGAGAACCCGCAACAGTGCTCTGAGTGCGTCGTCAAGGAGGCTAACCCTAGCGAAGAAGGTAGGCAGGACCATGCTATTCCCAGCAAATAAAATAACTGTTGATTACGCATATGCATTAGGAGTTGATTGAAACCAATTGCATTAGGTCCCTTGGCCACCCTGGCCCTAGTACCTATACCTAGAGTTCGTAGGACGAGTGCCTAGAATGGCTAGGCACGAGTAGACACGAGTGAATAAAGGTCACTCGTCTCATAGGGGTTACTTTTTAAAAGAAGAAATCTCACTATGGAAGTTATTGTTATTATGTTATGTTTTAAATGGAGACCGGGCGGAGATATGGGATTGAATGATGAGATCAGGAATAATGTGTGGTGGACTCCGCCCGATTCGCATAAGGCTGGTCGTTGTTCGCTTGGGATCGGCATAACATTGTTAGGGTGCTTATCCGGGATAATGGACCGGTGAAAGTCTTACTTGTGCCGTTTCAAGCACAGAGACACGTTCCTACCCACTGGTTGAGAGAAAGGTGGCCGCGAGGCAGGTGTCAAGGGAGGGCTGACCCATTGCGTGGTAACGCTCCTGCGACAACGCGCTCCGAGAGTCAAGCGGGAGTGAATCGAACTTGAGACGGGACAAGTGGAGATGGGGGAAGCATATGTGGGAACACCGGGGTTTGTAAGCATATGCCATCCTGGTGCATCTAGTTATTCCCGGGAATATAAAAATCGATTCGAATAGCTGATGCTCACCAGGTGTGAGAATGCCAGTATCACTGCCAGACAAAGTAGTAATCCATTTGAATATGCTGTATTAAGAATTCATGGTTTTGAATACTACATGCTTGGATATACCTGATTTATTTCATACAATACTTGTCACACTCATGATGGTTTACTGGATTTATTTTCATGCAATACTTTGTCACACTCATGATGTTTCTACAAGTACGATGACTTGAGCAGCTGTTAAATCCTACTCGGGAGAAATAGATCAAGCAGTTGTCAAACCCTGCTTGTAGACAACTAATCTAAGCAGCTGTCAAATCCTGCTTCTATTTATTAACTTGATCCTATTTAAAAGCAATAGCTAAGGATCCAGATGTTAGTAAGGAAGCTTTGCGTCAGCCGTAAGCTCCGTCCGTTAAGTCCTACTGAGTAACTAGTACTCAGGGTTTTGCCCCCACTTTTGGCTTACAGGTATGGAGTTCTTCTTCTGTGCCTGTGTTGGTGGCAGGCATGTTGTCACCAGGAATGAGAAGGGTCATGATCTGGCAAGGAGCGGCATCAGTGGGCTCGATGCTCGTTCTATTTATGCAAGTCTTTTGGTTACCATAAAACATGAACTTTAAAGAATTTCCGCTACGAGAGACTATTTGAACTATGTTGTTGTATGAAACTATGTTGTTATATGAAACTATGTTGAACTCTATTCGGTTTCGAACTGGTTTGTAATTTAAAGTCTAAGTATTATCTATATTCAACTGCCTGAGATGATGTAATTGTTGTGACTCCATCGAGGGTCAGTATGTGTGTGATGTCGGTTCCTCTGGAAATTGGTGTTATCGAGGGCCGAAGGCCACTCGACGGACTACCGGGTTTAGTCCAGCTTAAGTGCACTGCGAGCCGAAGGAGGCAGGTGTGTTTAATCTAGGTTAAGCAGGGCGGTTCCGCCACAGCTGGTATCAGAGCCGATCATACACAGACAACAGTTATATCATCAAGTTTTGATTTACAAACCTATTTTCGAAACCTTTTCAAGTAATTCAAAAATGAGAGTATGCGATATGCCCATATTAAGGATGTTAGTGTTATCTAGGTGACATCACTGACATTCTGACCTAGATAGAACTCATATGCATATTCGGCGCTTTGGGAAGCAACTTTTCGGCCATAGCTGTCCCCAGTACTGGTGGAAGCTATTGGGTTTTGCGAACGGTTGTAAACTCTGCATTCATGTTGTATAAGTAAAAGCTCTTTAAGGGTGGTAGGCATGTTTGAGGCTTTCATACCCACCACACTTACATTCGGTTTTGGGATCCACCTTCTTCTCGACAATCCCCAATACTGGTGGAAAGTCAGGCTTTGAGGAAAAGGTGCAGCAGCCCACCTACGTTGTCCACGCAGCGGTCACACGTGGATGCCACACTATGTGGTAATGTATGAGCATGCATTCTTCTGCAGGTAACTAACTACGTGCGAAATTAAGAGCGGTCAGGAAACGACTAGTTGCATTAGAGAGTGTCGTGCATGTGTCACCGAAATATCGTTAGCTATATTTATTCTTCTTTTAGATGTGTGATGTGAGACCGTTTAGATACGAATCATGCATCATATTTACTGCTTTTATTTATGGTGGGGTATTATTAAAATGCAATGAAATAAATCGTGATTTTAAATTTACCTTCCATACGATGCACTGTTGTACCCTTGTTATAATCTCTCACGTGAAAAAAAATATGTCACTCACTAATGCACAACCTTGCTTATCTAAACAGATGGCCAGAACCAAGCAGACAGCACGCAAGGCAACCAGAGTGAGGATCACTGTTCTCCCTGACGTGACTCACACTCCCCCTGTGGTGGAGGATGGGTTACTCCACACCCGTTGCAGAGAGGAGTGTCCTCTGTCTCAGTTGCTATACAGGGCCCTGAGGGAGATGGGCCATCGTCCCTATCCCTTCATCTCGGTGCAGACGGTGCACGAGGAGGGAGACTGCATGGCCCAGGTTGTCCTTCCACGAGGGACGTTCGCGGGCTAGGAGACCATCACCCTTTATGGGGCCAACAAGGAGGAGGCTTACCATAAGGCGGTGATGGCAGCCCTCACTTCGCTAAGCTTCGGGTGGGAGGCAGGCCACACGGTCCTGCGCTACCTCCCCACCAACGACCTCGACCACGCTTGGCTAGACCGACGCGAGCAGCTCCGGGACAGGAACGGCTCCCGACCCTTGGTAGCGTGCATGGACTATGCACGTGAGGCGCACGGGATGTACCACCATGCGGAGGACCGGAGCCGTTTCTACTTCGACAGGTACACGGAGACCCGTACCCGTGTGGAGGAGTTGGAGACCCAGGTGGTGCAGCTGCAGCAGCGTCTGGCAGAGTACGAGCCGCCGCAGCAGCCTGCACCCGCCTCTTTGGAGGAAGAGTCCTCGGAGCCCATGGAGATGGAGGAGGAGGAGGAGAACGTTACGTCTGACGCGAACTCCAGGGTGTAGGATGATTGATGGATGGATGATGGGAGTTAAGCTTTAAGTTAGTGACGCGTTGAAAGTGATGTTTTGTAATATTCCGCTCCGCGTTTTAGAATCATGGCTGTACTAAAACATTGGTGAGTTGTGAGAGCTAATTCGGTACGCCATTTGATGTCGTGATGGATTATCTTATTATGCAGTATTTGATGGTTGGTTGATATAGCCACAATCCCATGATGTAATATTAAGACTTTAGTGGTATTCGAACCTTTCTAAATGGAGCTAATGTAGTTCTACGTCGTGGTGCCATTTGAGATGGTTGTGTGGATGGAATTTGGGTTAGCACTTCGTTTTAGATTGCATTTTGCAATTTGGAATTTTGCACAGCTACAGCTAAAACTGATATTATCTTGGATTATGTAAGGATTTGAGCCAAGAGTTGAATAGCAAAGTTGTAGAGAACTATCTGGTGTACAATCTTGTCAATTGAATCTTTCTCTAATTGTGCTCAGATCTAGAATTATGATCGAATCTTTCATGAGCCTGTAATCTGGACTGAAGCAGCACCAGTAGGAAAACCCCATTTTGCACACCCTTAGTGCAGGAACTGAACTGGGAGTGTATTGTCAAAGTTTTAGAACTAGGTGTGTAGAACAAATTTGTTATACAAAGTTTCTCTTAAAAGCGTCTCATTTGAAAGTTATAGCCAAAATCACACAGTCTCAGAAATCTGATCTAAACTGATATATACTGACGTATATTGAAATTCGATCAAGATACAAATAGAATCACCAAAAACTTTTTATATGAAAGTGAAAGAACACTGAACGAGGAATAACTTTGCTAAAGGGATCATAATCAAAGGATGCACGGTTTAAGAGCAGCTCGCCGTTAAAGTCATTGCTGTCCAGAAATCCACGCGAATGTCGAGTATTAAGCGTCAACACGCCCAGGCTATGCTAGATGTGACGGTGGTCGAACAGCTGCGAGAAGGAAGCTAACACTTTACTGCAATTATATGTTTCCGTCTTACATGTTTCAAGTAACTGTGTTTCGGCGCATCTAATTGCCTTAAAGTGGTTGGACTAAACACTGTTAGCTTTACTCTTGCAGATGGTGAACACTCGTCGAGGGCAAACCTCGGGCCAACAGCCACACGATGCACCACCTCCGCCGGAATTGGCCACCCTGGTCGTGCAGCTGGGCGAGCTGATCCGCCTCACGAGGGAAGAACGACAAGCTCAGGGGCAGCAGCGGCCGCGGGAACACCAACCCCGCGGAATCACCTACAAAGACTTTGAGGAATTGCGCCCTCCGATCTTCACCATGTGCCCTGAGCCACTTGCTGTGAATGACTGGCTCCGCACGATCGAATCTAAGTTCACACTGCTTTCTGAGTTGACCGAGCAGGAGAAAGCACGGTTTGCCGCGCAGCTACTCCAGGGGCCAGCAGGAGCATTGTACGCCACGTTCCAAGCTATGCAGCCGCAGGGTCACGTAATCATGTGGGAGGAGCTCCGTACAGCTTTCCGGACCCACTATATCCCGAAGAGTCTTATGGAGCAGAAGTAAAGAGAGTTCAGAGAACTGAAGCAGGGTACCAGACGGTGATGCAGTACGTGCAGTCCTTTATACATCTGTCACAATATTCACCTGGAGACGTTGCTGATGATCCTAGCAGGGCAGCTAGGCTCTTGGGTGGGTTTGACTCCACACTCTTGACCCATTTGGGGCATCAATACCAGAGCTTCACAGAGTTGGTAGACACAGCACTCGACATGGAGAACCGCCTCCGTGTTGCAAATGAGGACCAAAAGCAGAAACGTCAGGCCAACAGTGCACCTGGGTCGTCTCAGAAGCAGAAGGCCAACTACCAGCAGCCACAGCAGTACCACAAGCAGTCTCGCTTTGTGGTCCGGCCCAATCAGTCGGGTTGGATCCACAGGGCACCACAGCAGTAGAGGTTCCCCACCTACAGCGCACCACCACAGCCGGCACAGCTTCCTGTACCCCACGCTCCTTTCACACCGGGAGCTTGGGGTCCTTGCTTTAACTACGGCAAGACCGGGCACTTCAGCAGGGACTACAGGGCACCTCGTCGCATCCAGGGTCCCACCCTTGCGGGTGGCAGCCAGGGAAAGCAGAAGGGGTCCGCGCCTAAGATGGGTCAAGTTCACTTCATCCACATGGACCAGATACCGGCCGGAGAGCCGGTACTTGCTGGTACGTTCACAGTCAACGGTCACCCGGCCGTCGTGTTATTTGATTCCGGAGCCACACATACATTTCTTAGCAAGTCATATGCATTGAGGCATGAGATAAAAATGTACAAGCTAAAGGAAAATTATCACATCACCGCACCGGGTTCCCCTGTCACTACTGGTTTGATGGCCAGATAATTGAAAGTGGACATCGGTCCCGAGAGCTTTGTCATCAATCCCGTGGTGCTGCCACACCAAGGGATTGACGTTATTTTGGGTATGAATTGGATGGTAGAAAATGATGCAGTCCTACATGTTGGCAGCAGGGAAGTGCAATTAAAGTCTAAGGTTACTGGCAAGATACTAAAGGTGCACATACCAGAACAGAAACATATAGAGGCCACATTAAACACCACCGAACTTCAAGAGATTAAAAAGATACCGGTAGTGTGTAAATTCCCTGACGTATTTTTGGAGGAGCTTCTTGGGCTTCCTCTAGATAGAAATGTGGAGTTTAAGATAGACCTCGTTCTAGGAACGGCACCTGTTTCGAGGAGGCCGTACAGAATGGCACTAGATGAACTTAAAGAATTTAAAACACAACTGCAAGAACAGTTGGATAAATGGTTCATTCGTCCTAGTTCATCACCTTGGGGCTATCCTGCTCTCTTCGTGGAGAAGAAAGACCAAGGTGGTAAAAGATTGTGCGTGGACTATAGACCGTTAAATGCAGTCACAGTCAAAAATAAGTACCCACTGCCTCACATTGACATTTTGTTCGATCAGCTAGCTAGGGCTAAAGTTTTCTCAAAAATTGATCTAAGGTCAGGCTACTATCAAATAAAAATCAGGGAAGAAGATATACCCAAAACAGCCTTCTCTACTAGATACGGCTTGTACGAATATCTGGTCATGTCCTTCGGGTTAACCAACGCACCGGCTTTCTTCATGTATATGATGAATTCAGTATTCATGAACGAGCTGGATAAATTCGTAGTCGTGTTCATTGACGACATCCTCGTCTACTCTAAGAATGAGGAAGAGCACGAGGAGCACTTGTGGACAGTACTCACCCAGCTTAGAGAACACCAATTCTACGCCAAGTTCAGCAAGTGTGCATTCTGGCTAAGGGAAGTGAGTTTCCTAGGCCACATCTTGTCTGAAAAGGGGGTAGCTGTCGATCCGAGTAAGGTGGAGGACGTACTGAATTGGAAGCAACCTGAAACAGTAACGGAAATTAGGAGTTTCCTCGGTTTAGCGCGCTTTATCAAGGACTTCTCCAAAACTGCGAAGCCAATGACATCCCTAACTAAGAAGAACGTGAAATATCTGTGGGATCCAAAGTGTGAAGAGGCCTTTACAAGTTTGAAAAAGTCATTAACCTCTGCACCAGTATTAGCTCAATCGGACGTCACTAAACCATTTGATGTATATTGTGATGCCTTTGGCAATGGGCTTGGTTGTGTCCTAATGCAAGAAGGGAGAGTGATTGCCTATGCGTCGCGCCAGTTAAAAAAACACGAAGCCAACTACGCGACACATGATCTTGAGCTAGCAGCAGTGGTGCACGCCCTAAAGATATGGAGACATTATCTGCTAGGCAACACTTGTCACATATATACAGATCATAAGAGCCTCAAATACATCCTCACGCAACCTAAACTAAACATGAGACAACGACGATTGTTAGAACCGATAAAGGATTATGATCTGGAGATCCACTACCACCCTGGGAAGGCTAATGTGGTAGCTAGTGCACTAAGCCGTCGGGCACACTGCAATGTAATTGAAGTTCGACCCACGGCAAGAGTGATATGTTGTGAGATAGATGCAATTGAAGTGGCCACCGAGCAACTAATAGAACTCTATAACCTTATCATTGAACCCACCATCAAAGAGCAAATTATAGCGGCGCAGAAACAAGATAAAGGTATGGCATACATTCGTGAGGGTATAGATGATGAGAAGAGAGCGTGTTTCAAGCTTGATGACCAAGGCATCCTATGGTTCAAGGGTCGCTTAGTGGTACCTAAGGATATGCAGTTGAGGAAGAAAATCTTAGACGAAGCCCATACATCCATGTTCACCATGCACCCGGGTAGCAACAAGATGTACCAGGATCTGAAGCAGAAGTTCTGGTGGACCCGTATGAAACGGGAAATCGCCAAGTACGTGTCCGAGTGTGACGTATGCCAGAGAGTAAAAGCCGATCACCTAAAACCCACGAGAATGCTTCAGCCCTTAGCACTTCCAGCGTGGAAATGGGAAGATATACACATAGATTTCATTGTGGGGTTGCCTCGCACTCAGAAGGGCTATGACTCCATCTGGGTTATCAATGACCGCTTCACCAAATCCGTTCACTTCATACCGGTGAAGAACCGATACAATGCACAGAGATATGCAGAGATTTATGTCTCCCGCATTGTTTCATTACACGGGGTCCATAGAACCATCACATCCGATCGAGGCTCATTGTTTGTGTCCTGTTTCTGGGAACAGTTGCAAACCGCTCTTGGCACCACTTCGATTCACAGTTCCGCATACCATCCGCAAACCAGTGGCCAAGTCGAGAGGGTAAATCAGATTTTAGAAGATATGTTGAGAGCGTGTGCTTTGACTTTTTCCACCAAGTGGGATGAGTGCCTCCCTCTAGCAGAATTTGCTTATAACAATAGCTACCAGAAAAGCTTAGAAATGGCTTCTTTGAAGGCTCTATATGGTAGAAGATGTAGAACACCCCTCAACTGGTCCGAACTGGGAAAACAGGTTACTTTTGGCCCTAACTTGGTAACACAAGCCGAAGAGCAAGTTAAACTCATACACAGCAACATAAAAAGGGCACAGTCCAGACAGAAGAGCTACTCTGACAAGAGGAGGCGACCGTTGATTTTTGAAGTAGGTGATCATGTGTACCTTCGGGTATCACCGATGAAAGGGGTACATCGTTTTGGTGTGAAAGGGAAGTTGGCACCAAGATACGTTGGTCCGTTCAAGATCACTGAGCAATGTGGGCCAGTTGCTTACCGGATTGAGCTACCACCACATCTAGCTGCGGTTCATGACGTGTTTCATGTATCGCAACTTAAGAAATGTTTGAGAGTACCGGAAGAAGTGGTCGATACATCCCAAATTCAGATCGAAACGGACCTCACATATGAAGAAATCCCATAAAAATCCTCGACCAAAAACAGAGAACAACGAGAAGAAAAACGATCAACTTTTACAAAGTACAATGGAGTAATCACTCCGAAGAAGAAGCAACTTGGGAGCAAGAAGAATACTTGCAAACCAAATATCTGGGCTTTCTTTTAGCTTCTAAACATGAGTATGTATAACCATCTAAATTCAGATTTGTACTCGAAACCCTACACAATTCACTATCTCCTCATTTAACTTATCCACCCACATCACATCAACAATCTCGGGACGAGATTTCTTTAAGGGGGTGGGTTGTGATGCTCCGGCATCTCAGGTGCATAATCACTCATCATACATGAAGCATTCATCCTTGAGCATCATGGCATAACATGTGTTTGCGCATTGGAAACAAATTTGGTTTAAACTACAAGTTCAAAACCTTGTTATTTCATGTGTGATACTATGTTTATAGTCATATCTTTGATTCTGTTGAGTTTTGGAGGGAGCTCATCTTAACAAAACTGTAGATCTACATGATATAAACAACTTTGCTAATTGGAGTCTTGTCATATAATGAGGTTTACAAGGTGATTAGGGTCATTCAATGTCAGTACAAAAAAACAGTTCAAATCAGTGCTGATTTGAAATCCCAAATTTACTATAACCTACAGCCACTTTCATGCAAAGCTCAAATTGGAGAAGTTGTAGGTTTTGAAATTCTAAACAAACTTGTCAAAAGAAACTTTGGGAGGTGCCCAGAAATGGGAGTTTTGAATTTCCCAAGTATTAAAGGTCCCCTGTCAACAACTAATGCTGCTATATAAATTCAAGTTTAAATCATATTTGCAAACTGATTTGGGGGTTGAACCTTTCGACAAAGTTGTAGAGTTTGAAGAGTACAACATTTCATCCAATCACCACTTTTCCAAATTCGAACTCTAAGTGGGTCAAAATGGCGATTTATAGAAGGGGAGAAAACACATTTTCCATTTTTCTGCATTTCCCTGAGTCGCTGACCGGTGGGGCCCGCGCGTCAGCGCGGCCACCCTGTCCGGGGCGACGGCCGCCGCGTGGCCGGCGACGTACGGCCGACGCCGCGCGCCCACGGATCGCGCCCGCGCCCTCGGCTCTTCACCTGGCCGCGACCCCGTCCCAATTCACTCCGTCACTCGCCCTCGTTCGCCCTCTCTCTCGCTCACTCGCGCGCCGGAGACCGCCATTGCCGCCGAGCTCAAGCTCGCTACGCCGGCCACCTCAGTCCACCTCCGCGCCTCTAACCACCGCCATCGAGTTCGCCTCGCTCTTGCGCACCCACCGAGCTAGCTCTCGTCGCCTCTCCCCTCCCCAATCCCCAGATCGAACCGCGCCCCGACGCGACCGCCATTGCCGGTCAAGTTCGGAGTTCAAGCTGGCGCCGCCACCCTTCGTCCTCCTCGCACCCCTAGACCGCCACCACCGCACTCGCCGCTCCACCACGCACCCGTAGCCCTAGATCTCATCGCCGTTCAGCCCTCGACCGCCGAGATCCCCCTCGGCGCGACGTCCTCGCCGCACCACCGTCACCACCGGCCACCTTTGGTTCACCGCGTCGCCCGCCTCGTCCACGCCCCCTCCGCCGTCGAGACCTACCTCAGGGTGAGCGCCGCACTCCGGGACACCTCCCGCGCCCCGCGTCATGGCTCCGACGAGCCCGAGCTCGCCGGCGCACGCGCGCGCCGCCGCGCCGTCGCGCGCGGCGGGAGGATGACGAAGGGGGTAAATCTTCGGATCTACCCCGGGTTTTGTTGTATTTACATTTTAAACCACGCGCTATTCACTGTGTCTTGTGAATTTTCCGTGCTAGCCCCTGTAACTTAGGTTTAATTACGTATAGGTCCCTGGATCCGATGCTTTTTCATTTGATTTTGTGATTTTCGGCTGAAACTTTGGAAAATCGTAATAAATCAAATAAAAATTGTAAAAAGGTAAACTCAGTTGCATTGTACTCTTTGTTAATAGATCTACACAGTGGATATGATGTGGGGATGTGCATGTACGGTTTTGCCCCTGTTATTGTGTGTGCATGATTAATTAACGAAAAATTGAAAACATGGTCTATATAAAATCCTAAAATGATGAAACTTGGTTAGTAGCTTTTTTAGGATGTTTGGACACTGTGAGAATTTTGGTGACCCCATATATTACTGTTCATTCCCTGTTTTAACATTTCGCATGTACTTTTTGCTTTATTTAATAGCTTCGAAACAAGCCCTATGCAAAGTATGATAAATATGACTCACTAGTATTTTGTTATGTTCTATATAGCTTGTGAATCTCACTGGTAAAATATGAGCCTCTGCATGTCAAGTTTTAATGGTGATTTGAAAATGACAGAAAGCTACATGTTGGAAATGATAATTAGAAAAAGTGGTCATAAATGGCTAGGAAAATTCTCTGGAAAATTTGGTAGCTTAATGTTGATGCATAGAGTCCAGAAAGTATATTCAAGAAGGCCATTTACACAGTTTATATGTATATCTTAAATTCGCACAAGATTAATATATGGAAAATAGATGTCTTATCAAACTTGGGAGTTTTAACTTGTAAATTTTTGTACATGCAGTTCATGCTGAGTATAGCTCACTGGTAAAATTTGGCCTTCAGATACCATCCCTATAATTTATGAAAATTATGACAATGTGTAGGGTTGAGAACTTGTCGTAATTTTAATAAAATAATTATAACTCCAATTGAGTTGAAATTTTCATAGTAGCATCGGGTATGTAGGATCTGCATATCATAAAAGTTTGGTCTCATTTGGTTATGTTTTACTACTACAACTCAGGTGCATAAATTAATTCACAAATGAGGATAAATTACCCTAAATGTAAAACCATTGTACCGTGTTATTTATCCATGAAATACATGCTGCATTCTATCATTCGCATTTTATCTACATCCATTGCAAGCATATGCATTCTTGTGCACTCATTCGTATATGATGTCATGCATATAGATCCAGCAAGCGAGTTGCCGGCGCAGGAGCAGCCACTAATCGAAGAGCCGGACGACCAAGAGCAGGAACCCCCGCAGCAGGAGGAGAACCCACAGTAGAGCTCTGAGTGCGTCGTCGAGGAGGCTAACCCTAGCGAAGAAGGTAGGCAGGACCATGCTATTCCCAGCAAATAAAATAACTGTTGATTACGCATATGCATTAGGAGTTGATTGAAACCAATTGCATTAGGTCCCTTGGCCGCCCTGGCCCTAGCACCTATACCTAGAGTTCGTAGGACGAGTGCCTAGAATGGCTAGGCACGAGTAGACACGAGTGAATAAAGGTCATTCGTCTCGTAGGGGTTGCTTTTTAAAAGAAGAAATCTCACTATGGAAGTTATTGTTATTATGTTATGTTTTAAATGGGGACCGGGCGGAGATATGGGTTTGAATGATGAGATCAGGAATAATGTGTGGTGGACTCCGCCCGAGTCGCATAAGGCCGGTCATTGTTCACTTGGGATTAGCATAACATTGCTAGGGTGCTTATCTGGGATAATGGACCGGTGAAAGTCTTACTTGTGCCGTCTCAAGCACAGAGACACGTTCCTACCCACTGGTTGAGAGGAAGGTGGCCGCGGAGGTGGGTGTCAAGGGAGGGCTGACCCATTGCGTGGTAACGCTCCTGCGACAACGCGCTCTGGGAGTCAGGCAGGAGTGAATCGAACTTGAGACGGGACAAGTGGAGATGGGGGAAGCATATGTGGGAACGCCGGGGGTTTGTAAGCATATGCCATCCTGGTGTTTCTAGTTATTCCCGGGAATATAAAAATCGATTCGAATCGCTGATGCTCACCAGGTGTGAGAATGCCAGTATCACTGCCGGACAAAGTTGTAATCCATTTGAATATGCTGTATTAAGAATTCATGGTTTTGAATACTACATGCTTGGATATACCTGATTTATTTCAAGCAATACTTATCACACTCATGATGGTTTACTGGATTTATTTTCATGCAATACTTTGTCACACTCATGATGTTTCTACAAGTATGATGACTTGAGCAGCTGTTAAATCCTGCTCGGGTGAAATAGATTAAGCAGCTATCAAACCCTGCATGTAGACAACTAATCTAAGCAGCTGTCAAATCCTGCTTCTACTTATTAACTTGATTCTGTTTAAAAGCAATAGCTAAGGACCCAGATGTTAGTAAGCAAGCTTTCCATCAGCCGTAAGCCCCGTCCATTAAGTCCAACTGAGTAACTAGTACTAAGGGTTTTGCCCTCACTTTTGGCTTACAGGTATGGAGTTCCTCTTCTGTGCCTGTGTTGGTGGTGGGCCATGTTATCACCAGGAATGAGAAGGGTCATGATCTGGCAAGGAGCGGCATTAGTGGGCTCGATGCTCGTTCTATTTATGCAAGTCTTTTGGTTACCGTGAAACATGAACTTTAAAGAATTTCCGCTGCGAGAGACTATTTGAACTATGTTGTTGTATGAAACTATGTTGAACTCTATTCAATTTTGAACTGGTTTGTAATTTAAAGTCTAAGTATTATCTATATTCAACTACCTGAGATGATGTAATTGTTGTGTCTCCATCAAGGGTCAGTATGTGTGTGATGTTGGTTCCTCTGGAAATTGGTGTTATCGAGGGCCGAAGGCCGCTCGACGGACTACCGGGTTTAGTCCAGCTTAAGTGCACTGCGAGCCAAAGGATGCAGGTGTGCTTAATCTGGGTTAAGCAGGACGGTTCCGCCACAGAAGATGTCGAAGAACCGGGTCGTTCCAAAGGACTTGGTGGTGAGGACATGTAGCTTCTGAGCCTCCTCGTCACTCTGGATTTGGATGTCGCTCAACTCTAGCAGTCGACGCTGTGGTTGGGGCTACGATGACACTCCCTCGTCTTGATCCTGGCGGCTGTGGGCACCAGTGACCGACATCCGGTCGGACGGCACCGAGGTCCTGGAGCTTCCGCTCTGCGAACGGCGTGAACGCTCATCCGATGAAGACGGGAACTTCAGGTGCAGACCCTTCCCTGTGTTGCTTAGGGACTTCTTCGCTTTCTTGGAAAACAACGACATCCTGCAAAATAAATAGTAGACTACACAGGAAACAAAAGCAGTTACGAATGTCAGCGTTAGTGGTTAGTCGTCCAGATGTTAGCTGTCCTTGTGGGGTAGAATCTCCACAAACCGTTCAAAGACCGAGGGTGTAGCACTTATTTTATTGGGCAGAATTTTGGCTAAGTGCTGGAATCTAAAAACTAAGTGCTTAAGCTAAGCAAGAAGGTGATTAAGGGGGAGAAAGAGAGTGATCACGCTGCTGAGCGGTGCAAGGAGCAAGTGCATGCGTGCATGGATATTAATAGGCGCGCAAGAGTAGGCAGGGGCAGCGCAGGCAGGCCGGGCGGTGCAGGGCCAGACCGTGCGGCACAGGCAGGGGCGGGGCGGCCTCGTGGGTGAGCAGGAGCCTAGGCTCTGGGCTGGTGGGTGTCGTGCACGAGGGAGGAGATAGCAATGGTGTAGAGGCAACGGGCGGCGTCGGTGCGCAGGAGCCGGCCGGCTTGGCAGGGGGGCCGGGCGGCTCGGGCCCGAGTTCCCTTGGCACTTGCTATTCGGTGGAGACAAGGGGGGTTCAGCCGGCCCCAGGTGGGGTCGGGCGGCCTCCCACTATATTTTTTTTGAATTTTAAATATGAAGATAAACAAACTTATGCAAAATTTTGGAAATTTAAACATGCAGTGGTGAAAACTAAAAGAGAAATTAAGTGCAAGAAAGTAAATGCGCAGGAGCCAAAGGGCCTGTAGCCTAGTGGTTGCAGCAGCTCGAGCGGCACATAAGGTCCTGGGTTTGACTCCTTGTGGGAGCGAATTATTTCAGGATTTAATGGCTTTATTCTTTCAGTGGTAAATGACGTCCTCGTCAACAACGAGGCGCCTGTGGTGACTTTGTGAATCTCGAGATAGCCGGCTCTTTACACGGTGCTTTGGAGGTGCTCATAGGGGTAGGGTGTGCGTGCGTGCATTCATAGGGATGAGTGTACGTGCGTGTTTGTGAGTGTCTGCGTTATATTGTGTATTCGCAAAAAACAAAAAAAAGTAAATGCGCTGGAAATTAAATATGCAGTGGTGGATAATGACAGTTTACCTCCTGGCGAGGGCAAGTCATACCTTTGGTTCGGAGTCAGCACTTGATGGAGACTTAGGGGCCGTTTGTGCTGCAACTTTTGCTCGCCAAACCTTCTTGGTTGCCATAGCCTTTTGGTTCTGAGTTTTGGTCTTCTTCTGTGGCTTGGCTTTTGGCGTTCCCTCTTCCTTCCGCCATTCTTGAGATGTTGGCGGCAACCTTTATCTCAGGAGCTTTGCCTCCTAAGTCCTTTGTCGACGACTGGGCCAGTGAGGCACGTCTTAGTGACTCGGCTCTGTGATCGGCTTTGAGCTTGCGGGCCTCTGCATCGTATAAGAGCTTTTCCATGGCTACGAGGAGAAAATCCATCTTCGGCTTACTTGGCGAAAGCTCGATCTTCTCTCTAGGTGTCTCCCGGGGTGCCTGACACTTAAATTTGAAAGTTTTTACCTGTCGGCAGTGCTCGACCTTCGGCTTGAAGGCAAATGTCTCCCATCTGCCATTGATGTTTGAGGTGGACTTCTCCAGCTCCAACATCAATGTTGACCTATGTGGTGCTTAGGAACGGTCACCCAAGGAGGAGCATCGTTTTGATGTCAATCTCCATGTCCAGCACCACAAAATCCACCGGGATGATGAAGTTCTGGATTTTCACCGGGACATCTTCGGCGATCCCGACAGGGTAGCGAATTGATTGATCCCACTGGAATTGATTGATTTTCACCGGGAGGATGAGCAGGCACATAGCAGTAGGGACAAGTATAGCATGCGTAAGTTTATCAAAGATTACCTTCGGCATGACGCTGACACTTGCTCCTAGATCACAGAGAGCTTGATCAAAGTTCTGGGTCCCAACTGACCATGATATGGAGGGGTTCCCATGATCCTTCTTCTTTTCAGGTGGCTGGTTGAGTATAGCAGCACTACACTCCCCCGTGAGGTGCATGACTTCGGTTGACAGCAGCGACTTTCTGTTGTTGAGGATGTCCTTTAGGTACTTAGCATACATAGGCACCTGCATCGCATCTAGCAATGGAATGTTGACATATAATTTCTTTATTATCTCAACGAGTTTGCGGAACTTATCATCGACCGAGGCCTTCTTCTGCCTTTGAGGAAAAGGGAGCACTATGGTGTCGTAGAACTCATGTGGAGCTGACTTCGGTGCTTCCTTCACCGGTGGTGGTTCACGATCCACCTCATCTTCATCCTCTGCTGCGGCCTGCTTTCCTTGTTCCTTTCTAGTAGTTCTAGGATGTGGGGGGGTCTTGTGTAGACCTTCCACCCCCTAGTGGTTACAATATTTATATGTTCCTTCAGGGGTGGCTCAGGCTATCCCGAAAGCTTCCCCGAAGTAGGACTAGGTAGAGCGGCAGCGAGCTGAGCTAGATGGGCTTCTAACATTTAATTAAAGCTCAGTTGGTTCTTCATGGCGTTGTTCAGAGTTTCCAATAGATGTGACAAAGATTCAAGAACTCTATCATTCGAATGGAATTTCTTATTAATGTTGTCGTTCACAGTTTTCTGATCAAAAGGATTTATATTGAACTGCTGAGAACTGCCAGAAGACATATCTTGGCCAGCGAAAGCTAAGTTGGGTTGTGAGTTTCAACCTGGTTGAGGACGAGGCCCGTTGCTGAAGCCATTGTTTTTTATGAAGTTAACGTCTTCCGGTCCATTTTCGGGGCTGTTCCCCATGTGGCCGGAGTTCCCGCAATGCTCGCAAGTCATGCGAGAATCCTGTGCCTGGACTGACACAGCTTCAGGAGCAGCCTCCAGCTTCTTTAGCAAGAGGTCCATTTTGGCAGCAAGCATGTTAGTGCCGTCAATATGGTGGACTCCACGCGCCTTATTATTCGCCCCCTCCTCTCTCCATCCTTGGTTGCTTGCCATCTTCTTGATGAGAGCATAGGCAATGGCAATGCTCAAGGACAAGAATGATCCTCCAGCGGCTGCATCGAGATGTTCCTACGCGGATCGGTGTAGCCCGTGGAAGAAATTCTGGATTATCAGCCACTGTTCCATACCGTGGTGGGGGCAAGCGGCAATGTATTCTTGCAGTCTTTCCCATACCTCCGCCACAGACTCATCAGCGATCTGCTTGAAGCTCGAGATCCAGTTCCCCAGTGAGCTTGTCTTCCACAAGGGGAAGTACTTTGCAAGGAAGGCATTGGAACACACCTCCCATCTTGTCAAGTTGTTGTGGTCCAGATAGAACCACTGTTTCGCCTTCCCTACCAGTGAGAATGGGAAGAGGCGAAGCCGAAACGCATCAGGGGTTGCGCCTTTGATGGTGAAAGTGCTGCATATCTCCAGGAACTGCTGGAGGTGGTTGTTCGCATCCTTTGATGCCAATCCTCAGAATGGACTAGCTTGGACCATGTGGATGACACCTGGCTTGAGTTCGAAACCCTCTCCAACAGTCACATTGGGCCTAGTGGGGATGTTGTTGCTGGATCAGACAGAGAACTCGCGAATGGTCTTCTCAGCCATGGGTGTCGAGTGGGATGTGCTTGTTGATCCAAACTCCAGTGTAGCTAGCACCGGCCTCTACCCGTGGATTGTCTTCTGACGGACTCTCCTCGTGAGCAGCGACTCTAGATTGTTGTAAAAGTTTGCCGGTATGTCAAAACCCGTCTTACACCTCTCTGTCACCCAACAATAAAGTAGACAGAGGCAAATAAGCCCGCTAAGAAATAGCGGCATGTTATCAAGTTATAAGTACCTATGTTCGAACAGATCAAACTTCTATTGCCAACTGCTTACCCGGCAACGGCGCCAGAAAAACCTTGTTGACGCCTCTTAGCGTAACAGATTTTACTCCGCAAGCGCACAGAGATTCTCTATAGCCTTTCACTCAGAGTATTCCGAGTATCGTAAAATCCATAGGGAAGCAAGGGCGAATAGGTGGAATGAAATGTTGAACTTTCAAGCAGTACTATAACTTACATAAAATACCAACTAATCTTACAATGGGGGTAAGATAACAAGGTAGTGTATGGTGGGAAGAGTAAAACAAGGACTAAAGAAGCCAACACCTAGGTAGCTATCTGGGAGGACAACGAGTGAGATTTAGATATCCAAACTCTATTCCTTAACCGTTGCAGAGGAGTATTCGCTGTTGAACTAAGTTAACTAGATATGGACTAGGATCTTGCGTCGAGCGAAATTCCAGACTTCACCAAGGAGGCCTGGGGGTAGATAGGAGGCCAACGAACGGCAACTGGATAACACCTACGGGCTTACCGAACGACGGGGTGGAATATAGAGGCACCCTAAAGCTTTCACCTAGAGGGGCTACCAACCAGATCTGCGTGGGTAAGATGGCACGCTATACTAGTGTTCAAGTGAGAACTTGAACACTAAAGCTCTTCCTTGATCAGTGGGTGAGAACTAACTTAATCTTAGATCAAAAGTCTAAGACAAGTTTATAGCACCGGCAAGTCTAGCAAGATTTAGATAACTTAAGAACAACACAAACCTAAGCCTTGGTCTAGTGTGCAATAAAGGTACACCACACTAGGCAAATGTAATAAATAAAGTAAAGTATAACTCAAAAGATGGAGCAATGATGTATATTGTACTAGAGTGACAAGAGTACAAAGATAGAAAGATACAAGAGCTTTACCAAGACTTGAAGATAACTCCAGAATCCCTGAGGCAAAGACTCAGACTCAACTCTAACTTCCAGGACTAACCTAGTGCTTTTAGACTAAACGATAGTATGAGCTACTCAACTTCCACACTTCACAAGTGAGGTCCATTGTCACGCCCGGTTTCAACGAACAAAACCGTGCAACATATATATGCGCCAGAAAACATCTCGCATATACATGACAAATTACAAAGTACCACAACACATGCCAAAGATGAAAACGTACATAACATTAAATATATCATTATTACACTGTGATACAAGTGTTTAACTCAGAGTATAACGTAGCATAGCGGAAGCATAAAATATAAATATAACGGGCGCCACAGGGACGTCAACTGGTGAACGAAACGCCTAATACTTGTCGTAGTCTTGCACATAGTCTTCATTACCTCCATCATCTGAGCAGCGGTTGGATTTCCCCCCCCCCCCAACAAGGATAAATATAAAGAAACAAGCGTGAGTACAGAATACCCAACAATTATAACATAAACCATGAGGCTCTATGGTTAGCTGACAAACTGCATTAGCTTTTAATTGATTACTTTTTATTAAGGCCTAATTACTATGAATTAGTAACAAAACCATTAGCCCAAAAAGATATTGCATAGGAATTAAATAAGTTTAAACAGATATAACCATTATTATAACCATAACCAAAACCAAGGAATCTCAGCCAAGGATCCTACTAATCACTGGGAAGGGTCTGGGCCGCTCATAACCGTGAGCACGGCTAACATGTTAGTTTTACACTCTCGAGAGATTGTACATCTTTACCCACAAGTCGTGAGCTACGCTAGGAGTTCATCACATTACCGGAGATGAGATGACTTACAAGCGCACTACGAAGCCTTTACAAAGATTACGTTAGTAAGGTGTAACCGCTAAGATTTCAGGGTCGCAACGGTGGTGTCCGCCTCCAAAGGGAGAAGCACATACATATAACGTAAAGCACACTCAACCATGAGGTAACGCAGTGACCACTGATGCCAGCCTCCCCTCTTGCCCCACAGGTAAGTTACTCCCAAACCAAAACAACCTAATTAGTTAGCTAGGATCGTCCCATTCCAATCTTGTGGTAGCACTGTTGTCCTAGGTGGTCGCTTTGTGATTCGGTCCTTATGGAGAGAACTAGCAAAAGCACACGAGCACATTGCTCAAGCTCCCTAAACCATGTTGCTAAAAAGCCATATTAAAATGGACATGAACCGATCAGGGGTCAAGCCCAACAATTAATTGCATAGGATTATTAATCAAAATTAAATTAACAAAAGGACATGAGTTTGCGCAGCACCTAGCACAACTTAACCATATGCATCCTAGAAGGTAAATATATAAGGATAAAAGTAACTAGGTAAAACTTTACAGGCATACAAATTAAAATGCACATGCAATAAATGAGAAGGTTATTAGGTGTTGTTTATATTATACTTGCCTTTCTCAAAATTTATTCCTTACTGCTGCTCAGAGGCTTCTAGAGGTTGCTCTTCGAACTCAACAGGCGGATCAACGTCTACGCACGATATACGGCGCCAAACAAGCATTCATATGTTCACACATGCAAGCAGACAAACGTAAAAGATAAGAAACAGTACATCATTACATAAAAACAGAAGGTATAACATATATAAAATTATTATACACATTTGTACGGTCGCATGAGCGCAAGAATCGTCGAAAACGGATTTAAAACGTGAAAGTTATGCATAAACAGGGTTACAGGGGCGTAACTGTAAATAAAAACCTAAATTTAGGGTTTACTTTGTAAAACCGAGGACCTGCACGTAAAAAGAAACAAAATCCCGTGGGCTAGTGAGCCAAAAATCTAGGCTAGGACAGCGCGTGCTATTTTCAAAATGAACAGGGCCTTAACTGTTAAAAACGGGGCTCTCTTCAAAATACTTTTGAACAAGGTCGGACTACGGGTTGATTTCACCAAAGGTTAGGTGCTTTTCTGTAAAACGGATAAGGCGGACCGGCGCTGACTGGTCTTCGCCTACGTGGCTGAGGTGATGTGGCAGAGGGGGCTCGGTTGACCATCTTTGTCCGGATAGATCGGGCCACCGATTTCTGATCTAACGGCCCGATTTGAAGGGGAAAGATGGCCGGCGGTGACCACATAGGACGGCGGAGGATCGCCGTCGTGCGCGCGCAAGGCACTGCGGGGCACGGAACGGGATGGGGCTAGGCCGGGAAGAGAGAGCAGGGTACCGCGGACCTCACCCCGGGCTTGGAGATGGCACAGACGCGACGGAGATGGTCAGCGACGAAATTGTGCACTCGGCGGCGGCGGGTGTGCGCAGAACGGCGACGAGAGGCATCCTTGGGGCTTCTAGGAACTAGGGGAACGGCTCCTGGGTGTCCTGCAATGTCGGAGTAGGTGTCAATTGGACAGAAAGCCCATCACCGGTGACAAATTGATGCGGCGGTGCGGCTCACCTTGCGAGCTTCGGCGATGAAACTCGCGGCGGCGGCGCAACTAGGGTTGGGGCTAGGGCGTGGAGGGCAAAAGGGGTGCAGCGGCGGGTCCAGGAGACCATCTTATAGGCAAGTCTAACTCAAGTCCGACTCGAGCTCGAGGAGAAATTGGTGGCGCGGGCTACTTCGACTCGACCCGGAGTCGGGTCCGCGTCGAGGCGGCGCGGCGGCACTGGCAGGCGGGCCATGTGTGTAGGGAAGGCGGAGGCTGGGTCCATAGTGCAGAGGAAGCGGGGATGAGCCATGGCTCAGAGAGAGGAGGGGAGGCACACTTGGTCCATCGGCAGGGAGCGAGGCGCTCTGGAGGTCGGGAATGACAAGCGGGGGCCACCGGTCAGTGACCCAGGGGGCGGGGGTCCACGCGCAAAGAGAGCAGGGAGAAAGGGGGGCGCGACTGGGCCGGTCCGGTTGGGCCTGGTGGCTCGGCTGGGCAGGCTGGCTTTGTTGTTTTTTTTCTTTCTTTTCCCTATTTCTCTCCCTTTTCCTTTTAAAACAAAAGCCAAACTATAGATTCAAAATAAATTTGAATTTTAGTCCTTAGTTCATACAGTTCATAAAATAAAGCTCTAGCATGAATGCACAACAAAGTTGACCTATGATGAACTTAAATTACTTGATTAATAAAATAAACCATGTAAATGCAAGCCTAGGCATATAAAACCTTAGAAAATTAAATAAACCATATTAAATTTATTGTAAAACACTGGAATTAAAATTAGGGTGTTACATCTAGGGGGGTATTTATAGCTTCTAAGGTCGGTGTGGCGGTTGGCATGGCGGTTACCAGGCCAAGCGGCTTCTGCTGGGGGCGGGCGGCACCAGGTGGGGCTGGGCGGCTCCACCCCAGGCCGGGCGGCTCAGGCAGACGTCGAATCCACCGCATTGACCTTAGAAGCATGGTGATTATGGTGGTTATAGTTGTGCTTTTCCCTCAACCGTTGATCTTCACTTGAGTTTCTTTCTTAGCCGCAGGATTGAAGTGCTGAGGATCGCTGACTTCACCAATCCAAGTGCTGGATTGATAATGTGGCGAGGCCTTCGGGTACTTGACGTGTTGATTTCGGCATTTGGACTTCACATTTGTATTGACACGTCATTGTTGTGCATGCAGGTCGAAGATGAAGTATTTTGGCCACATTGTGAGGCCGGGGGGCTCGGGGTGGAGCCCGGCAGCCTGGCTCACTTGCCAGTGTCTTGTGACTTAGCAAAATTAGGCATGTTTTCTGCTGATCTTACACCTGCAATCAAATATTCTAAACAACTTATGGAACTATGTTAGTAGCACAGGTTATTCCATACTTTGATGTATTTTCCTTCATGTTCATGGATAGTTGACGGTCGTAGGTAGTGCAATAACGACCGTCAACATCGGACTCAAAAATTGCCACCCAGGCACATTACCCTCAATCTACCACTTGCCTGAGGGGCAATATACTAGTGTCCCAATCCTTTAAGTGTGTGACCCTATTGGTTGTTGGCGGCTCTTATCCTACTGAATTTTACTCCACAAGCGCACGGAGACTGTTGTAGCCTTTCACCCAGAAGTATTCCAAGGTATCGTATTTATTTCCACAGTGAAGTATTGAGATAGAAATATCAAACTATTATTCATCCAATCGTTACTACTCGTTCATGTCAACCGATAGCTAAGAACGATTGACACCAAGCACCATGGGATACAAGCCAAGCACCGATGGCAAGAAAGCATGTAAAGCTAGGAGGACAATGAGGTAAGAGCTTAGATTCCTGATGAGGACTCCCTATATTGTGGTGAGCCAGACAGACTAAGCTAGACCAATACGTTGCTCTGACTAACATAATAATTTATCTAGTTGTCTAAGATACTTACTTCGCCTCCGAGGCTGCTAACCACTTTCGGGCACCAGAGTGCTGATAACCCAGACCAAAAATGTGGGTGTCGTAGGGAATCGGCTATGTGGCTACAAGCAACCCAAACGACGAGGGTGGACTACACATGGTATACTCCCGCTGTCACCAGCAGGACATACCAAAGCCAAGTGCGCTAATCTATACATGCATATCGCCTACCCAAATCTGCATGGGATTTGAGTGCGAAACCAAGGTGATCGCAATTGTAGACACCATGTCTACGCTTGCTAGCACTACTTCTGCTTGGATTGACAAATAGAAGCATACACAACAGTATAGGCAAGTGCTATAAAGAGCGTACGAGGAATCTATAAGCACAACAAACTAAATATTCATTACCTCTTAGAGCAACCCTAACTATAGTCTAAAAGACATTACTATGCTAAGGCACGATTAATACCAAAAGCAAGAATGTAAATGCTCATATAAGTAAAGAAAGATAATGCATTAAACAACTCGAGTCTTACAGGAAAGTAAAGATACAAAAGAATTCGTACTGAACTCTTAAAGACGGCTCCTGAACGACGGAGCCCTACCTCTAACTCCTAACCAAACACTGCTTTCAAAGTGGAGGTACCTCTCGTGGGTGTTGACGGTCATTATGGCACTAGCAATGACCATCAACTAACCACAAACATGGAGGAAAATATGCCAAGGTATGGATTAACCCTTGCTACTAACACAGTTCCACAAGTTGTGTTGAATATTTGATTGAAGGTGAAAGATCAGCTGAAAACAGGCAAAATATGTCTAAGTCAGGAGGTGACTGGCAAGTGGGCCAGGCCGCCCGGCCCCACCCCAAGCCGCCCGGCCTGACAATGTGGCCAATTCACTTCATCTTCGACCTGCATGTGCCTAAGTGACGTGTCAACACAGCTGTGAAGTCCAAATGCCGAAAGCAACACGTCAAGTACCGGAAGGCTTGCCACATCACCGATCCAACACTTGGATTGGTGAAGTCAGCAATCCTCGGCACTTCAATCCTACGGCTAAGGAAGAAACACAAGTGAGATCCAATGGCTCGGGAGAAAACACAAGATAACCGCCTTAACCACCATGTAACCGACTTGGGGAGTCAAGATGGACCACAAGATGAAGAATGGCGGTGGATCCAATGGTTGGCTAGGCCGCCTGACCTGGGGTGGGGCCGCCCGGCTCCCTACCAGGCCGCCCGACCTGCCACCTGTCTCCTTAACCGCCATACCGACCCTATAAGTACCCCCACTCACTTAGTGGCTATAAAGACCCCTGAGCTCTCATTTGTGAAGTGTGGAAGTTGAGTAGCTCATACTATCGCTTAGTCTAGTAGCACTAGGTTAGTCCTGGGAGTTAGAGTCTGAGCTTTTGCCTCAGGGATTCCGGAGTCTTCTTCGAGTCTTGGTAAAGCTCTTGTATCTTTCTATCTTTGTACTCTTGTTACTCTAGTATAATATATTACATTGTTCCATCTACTGTTATACTTTACTTTACTTCTTAACGCTTGTCTAGTGTGGTGTACCTTTATTGTACACTAGATCCAAGGCTTAGGTTTGTGTTGTTCTTAAGTTATCTGAATCTTGTTAGACTTGCCGGTGCTATAAGCTTGTCTTAGGCTTTTGATCTAAGATTAAGTTAGTTCTCACCCTCTGATCAAGGAAGAGCTTTAGTGTTCAAGTTCTCACTTGAACACTAGTATAGCGTGCCATCTTACCCACGCAGATCTGGTTGGTAACTTCTCTAGGTGACAGCTCTAGAGGTCTCAGTATTTCACCCCGTCGTTCGATAAGCCCATAGGCGTTCGCCGGGTCTCCTTCGGAGGTCTACTATCTACCCCTTGACCCTTCGAGGCGCCAGAATTTCGCTCGACGCAAGTTCCTAGCTTGTTTCTAGTTAACTTAGTTCAACCGCGAATACTCCTCTGCAGCGGTTAAGTAGTAGAGTTTGGAAATCTAATCTCACTCGTTGTCCTCCCAGGCAACTACCTAAGTGTTAGGCTTCTTTATTCCCTGTTTTACTCTTCCCACCATACACTATCTTGTTATCTTACCCCCGTTGTAAGATTAGCTGGTGTTTTATCTAAGTTATAGTACTGCTTGAAAGTTCGACATTTCATTCCACCTATTCGCCCTTGCTTCCCTGTGGATTTTTATGATACTTGGAATACTTTAAGTGAAAAAGCTACAGCGAATCTCCGTGCGCTTGCGGAGTAAAATCTGTTACGCTAAGAGACGTCAACAAGCTTTTTATGGCGCTGTTGCTGTTGGCGTTCCTTAGCCTATTAGATATAAATCCGCAAGCGCACGGAAAACGCGTTGTAGCCTTTCACCCGAGAGTATTCCAGCGTATCGAATCCACGAGGAACGAGGAGTATAATAATCACACAACACAATGGCCAAACTAGCGAAGATAGCAAGTAGAGGATAAAAGACAGGAAAGCAGGTTCTCAACAAATGTTAAAGCACCTTACTATACTAAGCATGCAAAGCACTATACTTGTCATGTAAACATAGACACCAAAGCTGCAGAGCCACTGCCAGGCACCAGAGTGCTAATAACCCAGCCGAGAAAGGCGGGCGCTATAGGTTTCGGCTATATCGTCAGCAAGTCTATCCGAACGAACGGGATTGGAATACTGAGAACACAAAAGCTGTCACCTAGTGTGTCTACCAACCAGAGCTGCATGGGATAGCCAACAAACCAAGGCAAACTCTAAGTATGAACATCGTCGTGCCACTCAGAGAGTTTACTACTTACTGGTAATGAGCCAGAAAAGCAAGCACTACTATATAGCCAACACTATAAGCATGCACAAGGTTCCCGTAAACAAAAAGTATAAGACTAAGTATGAAAGTAAAGCAAGAATGAAATAACAAAGATGAGAGACAAGGAACTTTACTCAATCCTGGAACTGAATATCCTTCCTCTAATAAATACAAGCCTGGGAGAGAAGAGAAATCCCACTCCCAAACTCTACACTCACTACTCTCCTTGATACAAGAGGAACTCTCTCTACAAGCTAAGGGAAAGCTTCACTTCTCCACACTATACACTCTACCACTACAATAATCCACTAATCCACACCTCACAAGGGAGGTCTAAGGGAGTATTTATAGTGCTAGAGTAGAGTGAAGGTCGGTTGTGGCGGTTGGAGACGGTTAGAGGCAGTTACAGGTCGGGTGGCTTGGTGTGGGGCCGGGCGACCTAGAAGTGGGGCCGGGCGGCTCAGGGTGGAGCCGAGCGGCCTGGGGAACCCTTGGATCCACCAACTTTCTTCATCTCACGATCCATATTGATCCTCCAAGGCAGTTATAGGTCGGTTGGCGGTTATTCTTGTGTGCTTTTGCCTCAACCATTGGATCCTTTTGTGTTTCTTCCTTAGCCATTGGATGGAACTCCCCTGGATTGCTGACTTAGCCAATCCCTAGGCTGGATTGATGAAGTGGCAAGGCCTTCCGTGGCATGGTGACTGGTTCTCTTGGATTCCACCGTGGAGTTGTATTTGACACGTTGTCTCTTGTATGCAGGTGGAAGATGGCGGCATTTGGAGAGTTTCACAGGCCGGGCGGCTTGATGGCATGCCAGGCGGCCTGGGCCTAAGTTGGGCGGCCTGGGCCCTTAGCCCATATCCAGCCCTTCTTCCTAGTTCACATGTTTTCTCCATGTTTTCTATATTTTTGCACCGTGACATGTGTTCCTGCAAGATCTTTGTACACAACTCGTGGAACTGGTTAATATGTATGAAATTTGCATAAACTTACCCTTGGAACATGCAATATTGGTGGTCGAAATAGGTTATAACGACCGCCAACACCCCCCACACTTAGACTTTTGCTCGTCCTCGAGCAAAACAAGAGTTAAGCATGGTGTAGAGGGCATATGACAACTGTAGCCTCAGCAAGTACAAAAGTTACTCCCAAGTTTGTTCATCTTACCTAGGATTTCAATGGTGGCTACACTTAGATTTTGAGATGTTGAAGCTGAGAACAAGTTTCAGGTGTCACAGCAGTTTTCTCCCAGCTAAGAGCAACAGAGGGTTTTCTCTTTTCAAAAGACATAGTGTCCACTCTTTTGTTCTCAAGGTCACCTCTCGATCACTCAAAGGATGAGAATCCTTGTGTTTCCTCTCCTCCTAATTTAAGTTTTTGGGTGGAGTTGAACGAGAGTGAGACTATCTCATCATGTTTGTATCACCAAGTCAAAGCAAGTGTCAAATCAAAGAGTATGAATCAAATCAAGAATTTTGGCTATGTGCACGTGTGGCGAAAAGTTATTGGTAAGTGTGCTTTGGTATTCCCCTTTTTGATGCGAGAGAGGACATGGTATTTTCCTTCTTTTTCTTTCTTTCTTTCTCACTTTTTCTCTTCTTTTTTTTCAATTCAATTCCATGCCTCTTTTTCTCTCTTTTTGCATGATTGATAACCGGGGGCGGCGATTGGAACATTGGCATAGCACAACTTATTGGAACTTTGTGGTATGAACGTGTACGTGATAGCCAAAAGCCATGAATGATTCTAACTCATTTGATGGCACAAGTTTTGACAAAGTTCAAAACACTTAAAGATGTCTTTGATGCATATTGTATTTGTGGCACTGGTAGGACATGAGAATTGAGAACATTGGAGTAGATCACATTTTAAAATTTTAACAAAACAAAAGCTCTTTGCCTTAGTGGGGGATCACTGCTATGTATCCATGTTACTTATATCTCATGAATCAACAACTTAAATCAAAACAGGTCCCTAAACAGAAGGTATCCATGGGCAAATTTACTTCAACATAGGGAGTACAATTTGTACGAGTATAGACATAAGCTATCACATGATCATGTAGAGTAAAATTTATCCAAGTTTCATGTATAGAATGGAATATATAGACCAAAATTGAAATTTTTGCGATAATACCTGGTCCTTGTGCAGGGTCGACATGAAGATGGGCCAACTCAGCCCAGGACTGAGCCGGGCGGCCTGGTCAGGAGCCGGGCGGCCTGACATGTGGGTCTTTCGACCCTTGCACCGATCATGTTGCGTGGAGAAGTGCTTTGGGACACAGTTTCTGCGTGTGGTACGTTTTTCACCGTCATGACAGGCCGGGCGACCTGAAATAGGTGCCGGGCGACCTGGGTGCCAAGCCGAGCGGCTCGGGGTGGAGCCGGGCGGCTTGGGTTCGGCTCGGTTCGTCCCAAATTTTTGTGTGCAGCGAGGAATAACCATGTTCATCGTGTTTCTTTGTTTGTTTCTGCAGGGTTAGTGACAAGAGATGGGGGAGGCTAAGTGCAATCCTCCCCCCACACTTGAACTCAAAGTAGAGTAAACAGAAACTTTATTGAACTATCATTAAAATTGGAAATAAATGAAAAGATGATAGGCGTTGTTCATAAAATGAAAGAAATAAAACAAACTAGACCTAAACACTAAGGAAAGCAAAAAGGGCGCCTATTCTAAAATTTTATTCTAACTCCGCCTATGTTGTCTCAACATAGCCGGTCCCAAGCCCGGATAAAGGAGGAGGGGGTTCTGGCCCTTAAAGGTTGTGATAGGCGTGGCGAACCAACATAAAAACCCAGCTACTCTTATGGAGATGAAACCCAAGAACAATCCGTTGGGGCGTAACCCTCTTAGCGACGCGCCATATCGGAACCCGGGTATGGTGTTAAATGGGCAAGGGCCGGGCTGTCATCCCCTTGGTGACGCGCCATGTCGTGATCTGGACATGGTGTTAAGTGAGCAAGGATCGGGTCGTCGCTTCCTTAGTGGCGCGCTACATCGGCGCCCGGGTGTAGTGATAAATGAGCAAGGGTCTTCACACCTGACTCGGCGGGTGCGAGGGGTAAGGAAGCTAGTCGAGCCAACTAGGATCCGTTTAGGTAGCTGGAATGTAGGGTCCCTCACAGGTAAGTTAAGAGAGTTAGTTGACACCGTGATTAGAAGGCGTGTAAATATCCTCTGCGTCCAGGAGACGAAATGGAAGGGTCAGAAAGCGAAGGAGGTGGAGAACACAGGCTTCAAGCTTTGGTACACAGGAACAACGGCAAACAAGAATGGAGTGGGCATCTTGATTGACAAGAGTTTGACAAAGGGAGTGGTGGATGTCAAGAGGCAGGGGGATAGGATCATCCTAGTCAAGCTTGTTGTTGGTGACTTAGTCTTCAACGTAATAAGTACGTATGCTCCCCAGGTAGGCCACGATGAGGGAACGAAGAGGCAGTTTTGGGAAGACCTAGATAGCATGGTTAGAGCGGTACCAACCAGTGAGAAGCTTTTCATAGGAGGAGATCTCAATGGCCATGTGGGGACGTCAAATGCAGGTTATGAGGTGGCACATGGAGGGTTCGGGTACGGTAGTAGGAATCGGGAGGGAGAGGATGTCTTAGACTTTGCTTTAGCGTACAATCTGGTGGTAGCCAACACCTTCTTTAGGAAGAGACAATCCCACTTGGTGACCTTCAGTAGTGGCCATCACGCTAGCCAGATTGACTTCGTTCTCACAAGGAGAGAGGATAAGAGGACATGCTTGGATTGTAAGGTAATACCAGGAGAGTGTGTTGTGTCTCAACACACGCTCGTGGTGGCTGATTTCCGCTTTCGTTTACGTGCCAGACGGGATAAACAAGCCAGAGTTGTGAGAACAAAGTGGTGGAAACTCAAAGGAGAGGCGTCAGAAGACTTTAAGAGAAGGGTTATCTCGGAGGGCTCATGGGAAGAAGGGGAAAATGCAGACAACACGTGGGGAAAGATGGCAACTTGCATTAGGAAGGTAGCAGCGGAAGTGCTTGGTGTGACCAAAGGGAGCAAAGGTGCAACTAAAGATACTTGGTGGTGGAACGAGGATGTACAACAGGCCCTTAAGGAGAAGAAAGACTGCTACAAACGCGTGTTCCATGACAGGAGTACAGATAACATGGAGAGGTACAAGTTGGCAAAGAAGATTGCAAAGCGAGCAGTGAGTGAGGCGAAGGGCAGAGCATACGATGACCTTTATCAAAGGCTGAGTATAAAGGAAGGAGAGAAGGACATCTATAGGATGGCTAGGTTTCGTGAGAGGAAGACGAGGGACCTCAATCAAGTCAAGTGCATTAAGGATACGAGGGATCAACTCTTGATGAAGGAGGAGGACATCAAACTAAGGTGGCGCGAGTACTTTGACAACCTGTTCAATGGGGAGAGTGAGAGCACGTCCATTCAGCTGGACGACTCCTTTGATGATGCCAACAGACACTTTGTGCGTAGGATCCAAGAGACTGAGGTTAGGGAAGCCATAAAACGGATGAAAGGGGGCAAGGCAGTGGGTCCTGATGCAATCCCAATCGAGGTGTGGAGATGCCTAGGAGATATAGCTATTGTTTGGCTGACAAAGCTTTTCAACCAGATTTTACGATCGAACAAGATGCCCGAAGAGTGGAGGAGAAGCACATTAGTGCCAATCTACAAGAACAAGGGAGATATTCAAAGTTGCACTAACTACAGAGGGATCAAGCTGATGAGCCACACGATGAAGCTGTGGGAGAGAGTTTTAGAGCATCGCTTGAGAAGTTTGACATGTATTTCCATGAACCAATTTGGGTTCATGCCGGGGAGATCGACCATAGAAGCAATTTTCCTTTTAAGACAAGTTATGGAGCGGTACAGGGAGCAGAAGAAGGACCTACACATGGTTTTCTTGTTTTAAAACCCTTGTTTTCTTGTTGAAAGTGACCTTTCAAAAAAAAAAACTTTTCTCGTTTCTAGCGGTTTGGTTTGGGTTTCAACTCTAGCCTACCCCAACTTGCTTGGGATTAAAAGGCTTGTTGTTGTTGTTGTTGTTGTTGTTGTTGTTGTTGTTGTATTCTAAAATTTTATTCTAACGCCATGGGCATCTATGGCATAGGTGGATCATAGATGTCGGGATGCCTAGTGGCATTGGCAAGGCGGCGGAACTTGGAGGAGAGGCCCTTCCTAAGGATTTCTATCTTGTCATTGATCTCCCACTTCCAAAATTCTCCTTCTGCGCAGCGTTCTTCAAGCATGATGAACTTTTTGTTCATGGCTGCAAGCTCCGCCTTGAGAGACTCAACGGTCTCTTCCTTCCCCTCCTCCTCCTTATCTGAATCTTCAAAATGTCCAGGAGGATCCCGGATCGGAGGGGGCTTGATGGTTTTCTTCATGGTCCTCCTAGGGGGAGTAGAGTCAACGGACTCATCAATTGATGCGTCCCCCCTAAGGACGTTCTCCTTGTGCTTCGGGATCAAAACCTTCCCCCACCCTCCATTGGGAGTAGGTCCTCCCCGGATGGTGTAGGATGGCGATCTCGGACTTTTGGGCTCACCATTGCCCTTATCCTTCACGGAATCTTCCGAGAAGAGTTTTCGAATGGGCACCGCCTTGGGAGTGATCTTCCCGACGTTAGGTCGAGGTGAATCACCCTGAAACACCTTCTTTGCGATGGTGCGCGCAGGAGATAACCCCCGTGCCGGCCTTCCTGCACTGCGTGAGCGCGCACGGGAAGCCGGGCGGCCCCTCTCTGAGCCGGGTGGCCTGGCATCAGGTCGGGCGGCCTGGGTTGGAGGTCGGGCGGCCAGAGGAGTAACGTCAAGCACCATGGAAGGATCGATCTCACGATCGGATAGTGGCGTGCAGGTTGCCGTGGTGCCGGAAGTGATGGCAAGGCTCTTGGGAGAGGTGTTGTTGGAGGCCATGACTTAGGTTTTTTTGCAGGGATGATGAGGAAAAGGCGAGAGTGGCTGGAAGGGGAAGAACTCTCGGGTTTAAGATGTGAAAACTCATCCTCATCTACTCAACTGAACACCTGCGGCTTAGGGATCAGCTCTACTGGAAAAATTTCGAAAAGAGGCGGCCAGACGGCAAAGTTTGAGATCGGGCGGCCTCGTCCTAGGTCGAGCGGCTCGACGCTGAGTCCGGCGACCTGACCAGGAGCCAGGCGGCTCCACTAGGGGGTCGGGCGGCTTGCACTTGCCTCGCCGACTTTGGTTTGGCAGACTAGAAGTCGGTTTTGCCCTTCTAGGTGGACTGAAAACCCTTTTTCTTCATGATGTGTCGGCTCTTTGTTGAGATTTTGGTGGTATGGAAGCACAAGGTGAGATAAGACAGAAAAGTGAGGAGCATGGTAGTGTACATGGCTCGTTTAAGGTCGTCGCTAGACCGTGGACGTGTGATCATACCGTTCCTTGCAGCTCGCAGACATCCACTTCTTCGAGCTGAGGCATTTTGGGCTCTAGGAAGACTTTTAAGCGTTGCCCATTCGCTTTAAAGACCTTCCCGTCTTCGTCCTGGAGGGTGATGGCACCGTGATCGGCGGCATCAAGGACCAAAATGGGTCCTTCCCACTTACTTCTAAGCTTACCATGACCAAACAAACGAACGCGAGAATTAAATAGTAATACCTTGTCGCCTGGTTTGAATGTCTTGATCTTGATACACTTATCGTGCCATCTTTTGGTTCGCACCTTGTACAGCTTGGCACTGTGGTAGGCCTTCTCCCTCCATTCCTCCAATTCAGCGAGTTGGATCTGACGTCAAACTCCTGCCGATTGAAGATCCATGTTCCACTTCCTTATCGCCCAATGCGACTTGAACTCAAGTTCTACTGGCAGGTGACAAGTCTTGCCGTACACCATCTGATATGGTGTCATGCCAATGGGAGTTTTATATGCTGTGCGGTATGCCCATAGAGCATCGGGTAGCTTGGATACCCAGTCTTTTCCCATAACTTCGACAGTTTTCTGCAAGATATTCTTGATCTGCTTATTTGATGTCTCAACTTGGCCACTTGTCTGTGGGTGGTAAGGAGTGGCAACACGGTGGTCCACACCGAGTTCTGCGAGGCACCTCTTGAATTTTTTGTCAATGAAGTATGGGCCTCCATCACTGATAATGACCCTTGGCGTACCAAATCGAGGAAATATGGTCTCAAAGAACATTCTGATAGAATGTCTTGAATCTGCCGCGGAGCATGGCAGCGCCTCTACCCACTTTGACACATAATCCACTGCGATGAGGATGTACTCTTTGTCTCCACACTTGCGAAATGGCCCCATGAAGTCTATGCCCTACACATCGAATACATCGAGTTGAAGATTGCTGGTGAGTGGCATAGCATCCCTTGGATTTATGTTTCCTTGTCATTGGCACCTTGAACACCTTCTCACGAACTCTTTGGCATCATCGTACATATATGGCCAGTAGAATCTACTTTGCCAAACCTTTGCATGAGTCCGGTAGGCTCCATAGTGACCTCCGTAGGAAGATGAATGGCATCTGTCAAGGATCTGGGGACTTCACAAGCGGGAATGCAGCGACGCAAGAGCCCGTCTGCGCAGAGCTTGTATAGGTAGGGGTCATCCCAGAGATAGAATTGGCTGTCATGGACTAGTTTCCTCTTGTCAACTTCTTTAGGTACGTATCCCGTGACCATGTAGTTGACCAGATCTGCATACCATGGTTGGGATGTCGTAACCTTCAGAAGTGTGTCATTTCTCATATAATCATCAATCGGCAAGGATGATGTTTCTTCAAATTGCATCCTTGAGAGATGATTAGCAACTGAATTTTCTACTCCTTTCTTGTCCCTGATCTCAATGTCAAACTCTTGAAGTAGCAGGACCCACCGTATTAGTCGTGGCTTTGCATCTTTCTTGGTGAGGAGGTATTTGAGAGCTGCATGGTCTGTGTATATTATGACCTTTGCTCCTACCAAGTATGATCTGAATTTGTCAATTGCAAAGACAACGGCCAATAACTCTTTTTCGGTGGTGGAGTAGTTCAGCTGCGGGCCAGTCAGCGTCTTGCTAGCATAGGATATGGCATGATGTTTTCTATCCTTGCTCTGGCCTAGGACTGCTCCTACAGCATAGTTGCTAGCATCGCACATGATCTCAAATGGAGCATTCCAATCTGGTGGTTGGATGATGGGTGCTGTGACAAGAGCTTTCTTGAGGGTATGGAAGGCTTCTAAGCAGGCATCGTCAAACACAAAGATTGTATCCTTAGCCAACAAGTTGGTCAGTGGTCGGGCAATAAAGGAGAAGTTTTTGATAAATCTCCTATAAAACCCAGCATGACCAAGAAAGCTTCGGAGTGCCTTGAGGTTTGCTGGAGGTGGGAGTTGCTCAATAATTTTAATTTTTGCACAATCCACCTCTATGCCTCTCTCTAAAACCTTGTGTCCTAGCACAATCCCTCCTCTGACCATGAAGTGACATTTCTCCCAGTTTAGGACAAGGTCTACTTCTTTGCATCTCTGGAGAACTTTTTCTAAGTTCTCAAGACATCCATCAAAGGTCTTGCCATAGACTAAGAAATCGTCCATGAATACTTCCATTATGTTTTCTATGAGGTCAGAGAATATGGCCATCATGCAACGCTGGAACGATGCTGAAGCATTGCATAGTCCGAATGACATTCGCCGATAGGCAAAAGTGCCATAGGGACAGGTGAATGTGGTCTTACTCTGGTCATCTGGGTGAATGGGGATCTAGTGATAACAGGAGTAGCCATCAAGATAGCAGAAGAAGGAGTGATTAGCCAGTCTCTCGAGCATTTCATCAATGAAAGGAAGGGGGAAGTGATCTTTCTGGGTGGCTGCATTGAGTTTTCTGAAGTCGATACACATACGCCATCCGGTGACAGTGCGCTGAGGAATTAGCTCATTGTTCTGGTTCTTCACAACTGTCATTCCTCCCTTCTTTGGTACAACTTGGACTAGACTGACCCATTCACTCTCTTTCACCGGGTAGATGATACCCGCGTGTAGGAGTTTAAGTACCTCCTTCTTGACTACCTCTCTCATCGCTTCAATGAGTCTTCGTTGAGGTTCCCGTGAGGGCCGGTGCTCGGTCTCCATCGGGATGCGATGAGTGCACAAGTTCGGACTGATTCCCTTCAGATCTTGGAGTGAGTACCCAAGCACTGATCTGTACTTCTCTAAGACTGCGATTAATCGCCGGCTCTCATTCTCGGTCAGCTTGTCGCTGATGATCACCGGTGTGTCCGGATTCCTGTTGAGGAAGGCATACTTCAGGCCAGGCGGTAGCTGTTTGAGCTCAATTTTCGGGGGGTCGGGCCGCAATGATTCACCCAGTTTTTCAAACTCAAGCGGCTCTTCTACCGCACTGAAGTTGCTAGCCTCTTCCTCTATGCTTTGTTGATCTTCCTCTTCCTCAAGTGAAATACCCATCACTTCTTCTAGGGGATCAACCTCTGGCTTAGCCTCCGTTTTGGTGTTCAGTGCTCGACTCATGCCAACTTCGAACACTTCTTTGCCAAACTGGAGCTGTAGTTGCCCTGGAGTTGCTGTAGTTTTGATCAGGGAAGCAATAGGGATCCCAACCAGTATGAGTGGCATGGGTTCCTCAGGTATGTCGAAGATGTGGAAATCTAAGAACATCCGCTTGTCCGCAAGGTTACTGGTATGACCCTGATAACTCCATGATTTTCCAATGATTCATTCTTGTTCCACTTCAAGCGAATGTCGGATTTTGATCGTGGAAGAGTGAGGAAATGGGTGTCTACAACATATTTAGGAATGATGTTCACTCCAACTCGTGGGTCGTACAAGATATCTTGTGGGAACATGTCGGATACATGGCTAGAGACGAGAGATGGTCCTAGGTAGAACCTAACCATTTTTATGTCGAGTCGTCTCTCTTCTAGCCATTCCCGATTCAGCACAGCTGTAAGCCAGAGAAGGTCCTCTCTTATTTGATGTGTTTGTTCTGGGAGTAGATATGCTGGTTGAGAGGTCCTTTTGAAGCGTTGGCTTTCTTTGGGCAACCGAGATGTTTTGCCAAAGCCCGTTAGTAGCTCGTCATCAAACGAGAACGGGGGAACCGACGGAGGATTCGTCATGGATTCACTGACCCTCTCAGTGTCCTGTGACGTGCTAGGTTCGGGGATATCTGTGATCATGAGAGTTTGTGGAGATGGGGTATGGGTATTCTGACTCTCATCTTGGTAGCTGGGTTCAGGTGGATCTTGTGGATGTGAGCGTGGTTTCTCGATTGTACTGCCATCAGAAGCTTTTTCGAGGATTTTATCAAGGACTTTTCATCCTTCTGGGGCAGATAGGTGAGAAAACGATCCTCCTGAAGCTAAGTCCAAACACAGTCCTGCGCCTGGTGAAAGGCCTCGGACAAAGTGCTGCAAGAGCATGAACTCTTGGATCGCCAGATCTGGGCCGGATGCGACCAGACCGGTGAAACGTGACCAGGCTACCGCCAAAGTCTCATCGCTTCCTTGACGAAAGTTGAGAACTTCACATCGGAGGTCAACGACTCGATTTGGTGGGAAGAAGTTGTTGGCGGCTCTTAGCCTACAGGATTTTACTCCACAAGCGCACGGAGACCGATGTAGCCTTTTATCTGGGAGTATTCCAAGGTATCGTATTTATTTCCACAGGAAAGCATTGAGATAGAGATATCAAACTATCATTCATCCAACTGTTACTACTCTTTCCCTTCAACCGATAGCTAGGAAAGGTTGACACCAAACACCATGTGATAAAAGCCAAACACCGTTGGCTAGAAAACAAGTAATGATAGGAGGACAACGAGACAGGGACTGCGGTACGGTCTTCTATCTCTGCTAGCATACAAGAGCTATCCGTGCTAAGGGTCGAAAGGATCTCAACAGGGTTATAACTTGCGTCGAGCGAAATTCCAGAGTGTCGAAGGTACCAGGGGGTAGATAGTAGGTCCCGAAAGAGAGTCTGGCTAACACCTACGGGCCTCCCGGATGGGCCTAGACTACACAGGCACACCACACGCTGTCACCGAGTGGGGCTACCAAGCAAAGCTGCATGGAGAGGATGGCACGCTAAAAATGTGTTCAAGCGAAGCTTGAACAACAATAGCTCGTCTTTTGCAAGAGGAGAGGAGCTAACCAGAGCCTAGCGTCTAAGTCTAGGATTGAATTGTAGCACCAGCAAGCATAACAACGATCAATCGAATCTAACTTAGCACAACTCAGGCCTGAAACTTGGTACGCCCAAAAGGAAAAAGGTGCTTTAACAGCTGCATACATACCAAGCGAGTAACTAACTAGAGCAGAAGACAAGTGCATAAAGTAGGAAAGTAAAGTACTCGCACTTGTCAAAAGGAAAGTAATGCTTAAGATATATAAATAGAGTACATTACCGAAGATTTCGACCGACTCCGACACAGTAGACACTCCTCTAACTCCTAACTAAACACTGCTTTCAAAATGGAAGCACCTCCCGTGGGGCGCCTCCTAAAGAGGGAGAGAGAGTTACATGGTGAAAGATGCATTTTGGAAGTGAGGGGGTGCCATCTATTTATAGCTTGAGGTGAGGGAGGCCTTCTATGAATTTCCAAGGTGGGATTACCACCAAAACCGCACTTGGGCTACTGCTGGGCGCCACATGGGCCTGCTGGGCTGAGGCAGCCTGTACTGTACGGACGGGGGTGGTGCTGACGTCAGCACTGCCCCTAATTTTGTATTTTTAATATCTTTCTCATCCGAGCTCCAAACGATGCAAATAATATGTCCGTTGGAATCGTCTCGACGAGCTCTACGCAATGGTGTAGTCCTTGAGGGCAATTGAAATACTTTGTAGTGGTGAAATTTGCAGATCTTATCTCAAACCCTTTTGTGCGTGATTCCTCCCTTGCTCCAAATAATATTCTTTTGCATAGAATATGAGCATTCTCCCTGTGATACATTGAAAACCACCAAAAATCTTGGAATTCATTAGTGTTAGGTAAATAATGCATAGAACTTTAGTTATACCCCATTTATTCACCGAGGAATTGGCGGTCGAAACCGTGAAATAACGACCACCAACACGCCCCCAAGCTTGAACTTTTGCTCGTCCTCGAGCAAAGCTAATACTTAGGCTCGGCGGATCAAGAGTTGCATCAATGTCAATGTCCTGCAAGTATTAAGTGTACAATCCAACACTCTACCATGTCTGAACAAACTGGCATAAGTGTACCCTAACCTTTTTATCCATACATGTGGGGCTTCTGGCATTTCTTACCTTGTCTTCGGCAGTTGAAAGATGAAACAATCTTAGTTGAGTGTCACCGAACTCTATGTCTTTTCTGGTTTTATGCTCGGAGGGTTTTGAAAATTTTGAAAAGAAAGAACCAAGTTCCTCAAATGGTACCCTCGATTACTCAAGTGGTTTTGTATTTCCTCACCAGGCCATTGGCCAAACTTTTCCCTATCAGCTAAAAAGGCTTATGTGGAGCTCAACACAGGGATAAAGTTAGCTTACCTATGTTATGTATATTGCTAAGTCAAAGATTGGTCCTAGTGAAGCATGTGATACCTCTCATCCCGATCAAAGGAGAAAAATGGGTTTCTTTATGGATGGATATGGTCTATGGATAAAAACTCCTTATTTGATGAATCCCCTTTGAAACTTTGAAGCTTGTGAGTACATTGAGCTATCTTCTCTTTCTTTTTTTTCACTTTTTTTCTCTTTTTCTCTCTCTCTTTTTTTTATAGCTCCATGTCTCCTTCTTGTATGAGAACTTTGGGGATATTTGCTAGAATATGACTGGAGTAGTTATTTGTAAGACCATATTTGTGGATGGGTAAGTGGACGATGGATATGATGGTGAAATATCTGGTGTAAGAGGATGCTTGAATCCAATGTAGATTTAAGCATGACCAGATAAAGAAAGGCTAGTAAATGAAGATGTATGTGAGGGATATTGATCGGTACTTGAAGTGCCACTACCTCATAAGAACTCAAAATTTGATAAAACTCAACATAACAAAAGGTAGCATATGTATAGGTTTCATCGTGTAAGCATTTGGCTCTGGATAGGTATTTCAAACCACTGAGGAACTTTTCTCATTTTTATTTTCAAAAAGAAACTCCGAGAATTCACCTTACTAGAATCAAGATTGGTTAAACTCATACTTTGATTATATCACATCTCACAACAACTTAGACATGGTTAAAAAGCAGTTGCTCCCACGAAGTTAAAGATTAAAGGTAGGATCACGACAAATGCCAATAAGTTCAAATTTTAGGAGAGTGGCAAGTTGTAAACGAAATACTTACAAGAAATTAACAGAGCAACTATTCATCACTTCCTTTAAGCAAGGGTATAAACAAAGTTCTAGCATTATAGGAGTTAGTTTATTCATAGTAAAAGCAAAAAATTTTTGTTGTTTTTGAAATTATTCAAATTTTTATAACTTTTCTTTTATTTGGGATTACAAAAAGCAAATATTTTTGGTGCATGGCAGTTTTCAGGATTTAAGATATGCAATTCAGTACAGAGCATTCGGGGTGCTCACCTGGTGATCTTCCCCCAAGCTTAGTTTTTGCAAGTGATTGCCAAGAAGCTGAGCTTCAATATTACCTGGCACTGCCTTCCCCAAGCCTGCTTGGTCCCTAGGTGACGACGATGTTGCTTGTGTTTGCTCACTTATGTTGGGTCCACTTCTCTCTACTCATGTTCCGTTATGCTGCCTTTTGGATCGTTGCATAGTGTCGGGAGTGTCGTTAAATTCAGTCTCATGGCATTATTCCCTTTTGGTGAATCTCTCCTGCATTGATGTTGAATCTGTCGCTCCAGCATCATGTTTGCATGGGGTTCTTCCAAGTGACACAATTGCGATCACGGCCAGGTACTTCTAAAGAGGTCCTTTTGCTGCTGTTATTGTCATGTCACAGGCTGTTGAGCCTTGTGATCATGTTTCGCATAGCCTTGGTCCCTCCAAAAAATACTCGAACATGCTCTTCATTCCCAGACAGACTGAGTGGGAAAGATAGAGGCGGATGATACGTTGGAGTTGAGTCCTTGTCGCATTCGATGGGTAGAGTAGGTCATTGATGTTAACACACTTCTCAACTTAATGCAGAGCATTTCCAATCTCTTTCAGCGCTCAACCGTTGTCGTAGGTTGAATATCGAGGTCCTTCCTCTCAGGGGTTGGGTCAGAGGATGGGTGCCTCTCGGCATATCCTCCCCCAAGCTTGTGGCGTGATGAAACAATTTTTTGTTGAGAGCATATCTTCATCCGTGTATGACGAACTTCCGCTTTGATTTCCCTTTGTTTCCAGTGGAAGGCGTTGTCCAATCATGGTATAGAGAGACACCCATCATGTCAGGAAATGGTTTTATGCTGCCTTTTTCATCCTTCTTCATGATCTCCAGAAACCATCCTTCTACCTTTCCCTGTATGTTAGGAGTCGACATGCGCAATTGTCTACCTAACAAGTACTCAACTAATGGGCAGGGTAGCTAGACAGCACTACTAGTAGATCCTATGGCCGTAGAATCTTAGCATGCTATCACTAACAGACTTATAATTTAAAGCAACCTCTAAGAAGAGAATGCTAGAAATGGCTATTAGAGGGGTTTACCTTCATCGAGTATGAAGCTAAAATTTTCATCTCAACTGAGAACGTACCTCCTCAGAGGTCCATCGGGGTTGGGCAACGCGGAGGATGTGATTCACGAAGAACCTTTTCCTCCTTCTCTTTCCATGGTTGGAGATGTCTATGCTGGCCGCTTTTGGGTTCTACACCACAACTCCATCGGGTACGCAGATTTCCCATGGGGCAGTAGACCAGTGGTCTACTAACTTGCAACTTCAAGCACTGGATGATAGCATAATGTGATACGCCTTCGAGTTCTATCCTGATATGGTGTGTTCTTGTAGTGCGGAAGTTATCCAAGATTTCTCCATTGCTCACTACCACCATTTACTTTGGTATGCATATCACAATGCTTTCATTTCCCAAGAAGGGGGCTAGAGAGCCCACAAGAGGTCTGAGCACGAGAGTGTCGGCCACAGGGCCTTTTTTCTCGATCGTGTGGGGATTGAATGCCTCCTGCAACAGGTTCGTGTACAACAAATACAAGGGTCCAAGAATATATAACAGTATTGACCACCGGGCCCGTTGTTCACCAAGTGCTAGTAAAAATAATTTCAATCAACACATGGCATAAACCATGTTGCTAAACCATGACTTCCATCTCCCAACTTTCACTCAATCCAGTCTTAAAAAAAAACGGGTTGAATTCTGAACTCCTGGATTTGTGTCTCCATTGAACTTGAGTGAACCAGCTAGTTCATGAATTGCGGCTCATGAACTAGGAGCAGAACATCACTACCAAAGTCTACACATAGCTCATTCACCCCAACATATCGTTTGATGAAAAGAGGCTAAAACAACCTAAGCACCACGCTTAATTTGTAAATTAGCCTCTGGGCACGCAGAAGGCCCAAGCTATGTTTGATAAACCGTGTTGCACTATAGACTTCATGTAGCATGAAAAACATGATCAAGATTTACTCAACGTATAGAGCAAAGTGAAGAGATGGTTTTCTATTTTTCTATTTTTTTGGATTTTTCAGATAAAAAGAAAGAGCAATAACAAAAGGATGAATAACAGAATGATATTCTAACTCGGCGCTTCCCTGGCAACGGCGCCAGAAAAACTTGTTGGTGGCTCTTAACCTACAGGATTTTACTCCGCAAGCGCACGGAGACCGATGTAGCCTTTCACCCAGGAGTATTCCAAGGTATCGTATTTATTTCCACAGGGAAGCATTGAGATAGAGATATCAAACTATCATTCATCCAACTGTTACTACTCTTTCCTGTCAACCGATAGCTAGGAAAGGTTGACACCAAACACCATGGGATAAAAGCCAAACACAGTTGTCCAGAAAACAAGTAAAGATAGGAGGACAACGAGACAGGGACTATGGTACAGTCTTCTATCTCTGCTAGCATAAAAGAGCTATCCGTGCTAAGGGTCGAAAGGATCTCAACAGGATTATAACTTGCATCGAGCGAAATTCCAGAGTGTCGAGGGTACCAGGGGGTAGATAGTAGCTCCCGAAAGAGAGTCTGGCTAACACCTACGGGCCTCCCGAACGATGGGCCTGGACTACACAGGCACACCACACGCTGTCACCGAGTGGGGCTACCAAGCAAAGCTGCGTGGAGAGGATGGCACGCTACAAACGTGTTCAAGCGAAGCTTGAACAACAATAGCTCATCCTTTGCAAGAGGAGAGGAGCTAACCAGAGCCTAGCATCTAAGTCTAGGGTTGAATTGTAGCACCAGCAAGCATAACAACGATCAATCGAATCTAACTTAGCACAACTCAGGCCTGAAACTTGGTATGCCCAAAAGGAAAAAGGTGCTTTAACAGCTGCATACATACCAAGCGAGTAACTAACTAGAGCACAAGATAAGTGCATAAAGTAGGAAAGTAAAGTACTCGCACTTGTCAAAAGGAAAGTAATGCTTAAGATATCAAAATAGAGTACATTACCGAAGATTCCGACCGACTCCGATACAGCAGACACTTCTATAACTCCTAACTAAACACTGCTTTCAGAATGGAAGCACCTCCCGTGGGGTGCCTCCTAAAGAGGGAGAGACAGTTACATGGTGAAAGGTGCATTTTGGAAGTGAGGGGGTGCCATCTATTTATAGCTTGAGGTGAGGGAGGCCTTCTATGAATTTCCAAGGTGGGATTAACCCCAAAACCGCGCTTGGGCTCCTGCTGGGCGCCACATGGGCCTGCTGGGCCGAGGCAGCCTGTACTGTACGACGAGCTCTACGCAATGGTGTAGTCCTTGAGGGCATTTGAGATACTTTGTAGTGGTGGAATTTGCAGATCTTATCTCAAACCCTTTTGTGCGTGCTTCCTCCCTTGCTCCAAATAATATTCTTTTGCATAGAATATGAGCATTCTCCCTCTGATACATTGAAAACCACCAAAACTCATGGAATTCATTAGTGCTAGGGAAATAATGCACATAACTTTAGTTATACCCCATTTATTCACCGAGGAATTGGCGGTCGAAACCGTGAAATAACGACCACCAACAGAAGTGCAGACAGAATTTGACTTGGAGTCTCTCCCAACTCCCCTCTATTGCACCAACTGCTCGGTTGTACCACGATTTTGCTGCTCCTGTCAGTGAGAACGGAAATAGCAACCATCGGAGGGTTTCTCCAGGCATACCTGAGATGGAGATACAGCTGCAAAGCTGCTCGAACTCTCGGGGGTGTGTGTAGGGACTCTCTAATTCCAATCTTGCGAAGGATTGGTCCTGAACCATGGCTATCAAGCTAGGACGTAGCTAATAGCCATCTGTGATGATGGGGGCGGATGATGGTGGAAGCTCCAGAAAATCGCCCTTCGGAGCTGATAACTCGCAGATAGGCATGTGATCCATGGGGTGGTATGGTGATATGGTGGGATAGTGGTATAGTGGTTGTATAGTGGGAGATTGGATGACCTTGGTTCTGTGTTAAGATAGCTACCGTTCCCCGGCAACGGCACCAGAAAAGCTTGTTGGCGTTCCTTAGCCTATTAGATATAAATCCGCAAGCGCACGGAAAATGCGTTGTAGCCTTTCACCTGAGAGTATTCCAGGGTATCGAATCCATGAGGAACGAGGAGTATAATAATCACACAACACAATGGCCAAACTAGCGAAGCTAGCAAGTAGAGGATAAAAGACAGGAAAGCAAGTTCTCAACAAATGTTAAAGCACCTTACTATACTAAGCATGCAAAGCACTATACTTGTCATGTAAACATAGACACCAAAGCTGTAGAGCCACTGCCAGGCACCAGAGTGCTGATAACCCAGCCGAGAAAGGCGGGCGCTACAGGTTTCGGCTATATCGTCAGCGAGTCTATCCGAACGAATGGGATTGGAATACTAAGAACACAAAAGCTGTCACCTAGTGTGTCTACCAACCAGAGCTGCGTGGGATAGCCAACCAACCAAGGCAAACTCTAAATATGAACACCATTCTACCACTCAGAGAGTTTACTACTTACTGGTAATGAGCCAGAAAAGCAAGCACTACTATATAGCCAACACTATAAGCATGCACAAGGTTCCTGTAAACAAACAAGTATAAGACTAAGTATGAAAGTAAAGTAAGAATGACAAAGATGAGAGACAAGGAACTTTACTCAATCCTGGAACTGAATATCCTTCCTCTGATAAATACAAGCCTGGGAGAGAAGAGAAATCCCACTCCTGAACTCTGCACTCACTACTCTCCTTGATACAAGCGGAACTCTCTCTACAAGCTAAGGGAAAGCTTCACTTCTCCATACTATACACTTTACCACTACATTAATCCACTAATCCACACCTCACAAGGGAGGTCTAAGGGGGTATTTATAGTGCTAGAGTAGAGTGAAGGTCGGTTGTGGCGGTTGGAGACGGTTAGAGGCACTTACAGGTCGGGTGGCTTGGTGTGGGGCCGGGCGACCTAGAAGTGGGGCCGGGCGGCTCGGGGTGGAGCCGGGCGGCCCGGGGAACCCTTGGATCCACCGACTTTCTTAATCTCACGGTCCATATTGATCCTTCAAGGCTGTTATAGGTCGGTTGGCGGTTATTCTTGTGTGCTTTTGCCTCAACCATTGGATCCTTTTGTGTTTCTTCCTTAGCCATTGGATGGAACTCCCCTGGATTGCTGACTTAGCCAATCCATGGGCTGGATTGATGAAGTGGCAAGGCCTTCCGTGGCCTGGTGACTAGTTCTCTCGGATTCCACCGTGGAGTTGTATTTGGCACATTGTCTCTTGTATGCAGGTGGAAGATGGCGGCATTTGGAGAGTTTCAAAGGCCGGGCGGCTTGGTGGCATGCCAGGCGGCCTGGGCCTGAGTCGGGCGGCCTGGGCCCTTAGCCCATATCCAGCCCTTCTTCCTAGTTCACATGTTTTCTCCATGTTTTCTATATTTTTGCACCGTGGCATGTGTTCCTGCAAAATATTTGTACACAACTCATGGAACCGGTTAATATGTATGAAATTTGCATAAACTTACCCTTGGAACATGAAATATTGGTGGTCAAAATAGGTTATAACGACCGCCAACAGTTGCCGAGGAAGCAATTGGCAATAGAAGTTTGATTTGTTCGAACCTAGGTACTTATAACTTGATAACATACCGCTATTTCTTACCGGGCTTATTTGCCTCTATCTACTTTATTGTTGGGTGACAGAGAGGTGTATGACCGGTTTTGACCTACCGGCAAACTTTCACAACAACCCGAAGTAGCTGCTCAGAAGGAGAGTCCGTCAGAAGACATTCCACGGGCAGAGGCCTGTGCCAGCTACACTGGAGTTTGGATCATCAAGCACATCCGACACGACACACATGGCTGAAAAGACCATTCGCGAGTTCTCTGTCCCATCCAGCAACAACATCCCCACGGGACCCAGTGTGACTGTTGGAGAAGGATTCAAGCTCAAGCCAGGTGTCATCCACATGGTCCAAGCTAGCCCATTTTGCGGATTGGCGTCGGAGGATGCAAACAGCCATCTCCAGCGATTTCTAGAGATATGCAGCACTTTTACCATCAAGGGTACAACCACCGATGTTGTTCGGCTTCGCCTCTTCCCATTCTCTCTGATAGGCAACGCGAAACAGTGGTTCTACCTGAACCACAACAACTTGACAACTTGGGAGACATGCTCCAATGCCTTCCTTGCAAAGTACTTCCCTCTGGGGAAGACAAGCTCACTGAGGAACCGAATCTCGAGCTTTAAGCAGCTCGCTGATGAGTCCGTGGCGGAGGCATGGGAGAGACTACAAGAGTACATCGCCGCCTTCCCCCACCATGGTATGGAACAGTGGTTGATAATCCAGAATTTCTTCCACGGACTACACTGGTCCGCGCAAGAACACCTCGATGCAGCCGCTGGAGGATCATTCTTGTCCTTGAGCGTTGCCGTTGCCCGCACTCTCATCGAGAAGATGGCAAGCAACCAAAGATGGAGAGAGGAGATGGCGAACAATAAGCCCCGTGGAGTCCACCATATTGACGGTTCCGACATGCTTGCCACCAAAATGGACCTCCTGCTAAAGAAGCTGGAGGGCGCTCCTGAAGCTGTGCCGGTCCAGGCACTGGATTCTCTCATGACTTGCGAGCATTGTGGGAACACCGGCCACACAAGGAACAGCTGCCCCGAAATGGATCGGAGGACGTCAACTTCATCAACAACAATGGCTTCAGCAACGGGCCTCGTCCTCAACCGGGTTGGAATTCATGACCCAACTTACCTTTCGCTGGTCAAGGTACGTCTTCTGGCAGTTCTCAGCAGTTCAATAAAAATCCTTTCGATCAAAAAGCTGTGAACGATAGCATTAGTAAGAAGTTCCATGCGAATGATAGAGTCCTTGAATCTCTGTCAAATCAATTGGAAACTCTGAATAACGCCATGAAGAACCAACTGAGCTTTAACAAAATGTTAGAAACCCAAATAGCTCAGCTTGCCGCCGCTCTACCTAGTCCTACTTCGGGGAAGCTTCCGGGATAGCCCGAGCCACCCCTGAAGGAACATATAAATGCTGTAACCACTAGGGGGGAAGGTCTACACAAGACCCCCCCACATCCTAGAGCTGCAGGAAAAGAACAGGGAAAGCAGGCCGTACCAAAAGAAGGAGATGAGGTGGATCGTGAACCACAACCGGTGAAGGAAGCACCAAAGTCAGCTCCGCATGAGTTTTATGACAGCATAGTGCTCCCTTTTCCTCAAAGGCAGAAAAAGGCCTCGGTCGACGATCAGTTCGGCAAATTCGTTGAGGTAATCAAAAAGTTATATGTCAATATCCCATTCGTAGATGCGATGCAGGTGCCTACGTATGCTAAGTACCTGAAGGACATCCTCAACAACAAAAAGCCGCTGCTATCAACCGAAGTTGTTGTTGGTGTCTCTTAGCCTTATAAGATTTTACTCCGCAAGCGCACGGAGACCGCTGTAGCTTTTCACTCAAAGTATTCCGAGTATCGTATTTTTGTCCACAAGGAAGCGGCAGGCGAGAGAGTATAATTGAATAAACTCAAATCGAATAAACCGTACTTATATAAATATACCAGTTAGTCACTAGACAGGGGTAAGTCTGGTAAACGGATAGGTGTATGGTGGAAAGAAGTAAATGAAACTACCTAAGATACACGTAAAAAGGTATAGTTGCCTGGGAGGACAACGAGTGAGATAAAGTTCCCAAACTCTATTCTATTCGGCTGCAAAGACTATGTCGTGGTTAACTAAGAAACTTAAGTAGCAAGTCAGGGTCTCGCGTCGAGCGAAATTTCGGCTCCTCGAGGGGTCAGGGGGTAGATAGTAGACCACCGAAGGAGACCCGGCTAACGCCTACGGGCCTACCGAACGAACGGGCTTGGACTACACAGGCACACCACACGCTATCACCGAGTGGGGCTACCAAGCAAATCTGCGTGGATAGGCTGGAACGCTATAAACGTACTCAAGCAAAGCTTGAATAACAATAGATCGTCCTTGATCAAAGGAGAGGACCTAACCAGAGCCTGGCGTACAGGTTGGATTATAGCACCGGCAAGAATAACGGGACTTGACTAACTAAGATAACCACAAGTCTAAGCCTAGCAAGTATGCAAAATAAAGGGTACACCACACTTGCAAGAGATAGAAATAAAGTAAAATATAACTAAATTATATTGAAGATTGAGTACAAAAGATACAAGAGCTGTTACCGCAGACTCAGAAGAATCTCCGAGAATTCCGAGGCAAAGCTCGACTCACTCTAACTCCCAGGACTATCCTAACTACTAAGATGTGGAAAATGACACTATTTAAGGTAGAATATAGCTCTCAACTTCTCCACACCTTTACAAATGAGCTCTACAGGCCTATTTATAGTCCCATATGAGAGGGGGTATTTGTAGGAGGCTTAGGTCGGTGGGAGGCCGAGGTCGGTGGCCGGTCGACCTAGGGGGGAGGTCGGCCGACCTACACCGAGGTTGGCCGACCACCCGATCCACCGACTTTGCACTCCAACGGCTTGATCTTGCTTCCCCATGGCGGTTGGCGGTTAGGACAGTTGTTGCACGTGTAAAATGCCTCCGAGGGTAGGTCGGCCGACCTCATAGGAGGTCGGGCGACCACGTGTCAGGCCTGCATTGGCCACTTTGCTTCTCCCTCGGATTGATGACGTTGTGGATCCGTGACTTGGTGCATTTTCGGCCTTTGGATACATTGGATGCTTGGTCTTGCGGTTGGATTTGAGTGCACTTGTGTTTTTTTCATGATGTGGATCAATGATGTGGCAAGTGGCTGACTTGGGAGGTCGGGCAGCCTGACCAGGGGTCGGCCGACCCTGTCACTGGGTCGGGCGACCAGCCCCCTGGTCGGCCGACCTGGCTACACCAGGCAGGCCTGACCCTTGGTCGGCCGACCTAGTGGATATGGAGCTTTTATTTATCTATGCCATGCTTGAACTTGCATGCTTTTCATTTTGCCGTGCTTTTGCACGCATTTTTCTTTTTGCCATGCTTTTGCATGCTTTTCTTTTTGGGCTCCATACCCTTACTCCTTGAGATTTGAAGGCTAGGGATTATGAGAAGTATTTGGAGACATTTTGGTGGATGCAAAGTCTGGACTGGATCACTTGCATTTTTTTTTTTGGCTTTTGTACTCCAGCTATCAACAGAAGGTGATATTTCTACTCAAAAAGACTCAAAATTTGACAAAGCTCAAAATATCACTAAGCAGCTCTTTGTAGCAGTTTTAACTAATTGAAGCATTTTTGGCTCTGATAGGTATTTTTGACCAAGGGAAGCTATATTTTGTTATTTTCAAAATAAAAACCTGAGATGTTCATCTTACTAAGAGCATGAAAGAATTATCCCATATTCAAGTCATATCATTCATCCCACAACAACTTAGACTTGTTATCATAAATGGCATCCACAAGATAGAACCTTGGTTTACTTCTTTTATTCACAAACTCAAAACTAAGCTAAGCATAAGTCACATGTAAGAATTAAAGCATTCACTTGATAGAGTAACTATTCATCATTTCCAAAATGAAACTAGCATGTGAACTTATCATTAAAGCATGGGAGTTTTTTTTATATACTGAAATAAATAAACTAAATTAGGCAAACTTAATTAAACAAACTAAATTGAGCAAACAAACTAATAAACTCTCAAAGCAAAGATACATGGGTGGTGCAGAAATCAGGGGACTGTATACATACCCAACTGTCGATTCGGGCCCCCAAGCTTCAACGAAGCTACTCGGGGTAGTACCCGTAGTACTGGAAGAATCGCCGGGACTCATCGAAGGTGCGCTGAGCCGTCGCTTCTATTTCAAGGAGGCGGTTGTACTGTTCGTCCTGAGTCTGCTGGATGACCTGAGTGCGCTCATCTACTTGGTTAAGCTGCTGGGCCATCCCAGCTGTGCGCTGGTCCTGAATGGTCAGGGACCCAAAGATGGCACTCAACGGGTCTCCTGCAAAGCGTGCAGAGGCAGATGGTCCTGCCTCGTATGGTGCTGACCCAAATCCATAGAAAGTTCCTCCTCCTTGCTGCTGTGAGAATGCAGCGCTCGGCTCGTGTCCCATTGTGTTCCAGATCCTCCGTGGGGCTGCCACGTCGGGTCTGGTCCCTGGGTGTACCAGGACATGCCAGCCGCGGTATGGAACTAGGTAGGTCCCGTCCCAGCGGTCTGCGCATCCTGGTCTTGCTTCTGTAAGCGCTCTTGGGCTGCCCTCCTTTGTACCCTGGTGATGACTCCCGCTACACTATGCCTGGGCTCCTCTAAAAGTTCTTCCTCTAGGCACTCTCTAATGGCATAGAGAGTGTGTCCACGTGGTAGATTTTGAACTGAGGCACTGGTAGAGGCACTTCAAAGTTGTACCCCTTATAGATCATGACATACGTGTCCGTGCTGGGGTTCTTGCGCAGGAAGTGTGCCCGGATGAAATGGCTCTCGATGACTAGGTTGGGTGTGTCAGGGGGTAAGAATGCCACCTGGGCATTAGCTAAGACCCCTAGCTCGGATGCAATCCTCGTCACGAATGACGTGATTGATATGGAATTTTCATCACAAACTAGCTTCATCCAGTGGTAGAGCATGGCGGTGACAGGTGCATATTTTTGCTTACGCCACATGGCATAGAGGATTTTTAAGTCCTCTATGGTCACGCAACGTGTGTCATCGCGGGGTAGGACTACGATGGTAATCCAGCGGGCCATGAACCGCATAGTGGGGTGCTTAATGTTCGTGATGCTTTTCTTCCCCTTATGGTCCGGCCCGGCTAGTTCCTTCTAGAACTCTGTTGCATTGAAGCCTACGGGTTCGGCTGCTATGGAGCAGCGGGGTGAGAACCCGAGAGCATTGCTGAACTGACGGAGTGTCAGTTCATGCTCAGAGTTAAAGAGTCTGAAGTGAACCGTTGTGCCAGACTCTAGTGATACTACTCGGAGGGTCATAAGAAACTCCTTTGTGAGGGGGACTATGCCTCCCTCGCTAACATTTGCAAAATTCTCCCAGCCTACCATACCGAAAATTTCATCGAATTCGTCATCCATACTTGTGATTGTCATGAGTAACTCATCGAAACACTTGGTGTGGAGTCGCCTCAGCAAGTCGGCCTCGTCTTGATTGCGCGTTTGGATTTGAGAATCCAGCAGCAATACGGGCCCGGTGATGGAGGACGAAGCTTCTTCTCCTCCCGGTCCAGCACTTGACGAACCTCTATCGGACACCGTTCGCGAGTTCTGCGAGCTGGAGGACGTCGGGAACCGTATGTGCTGCCCCGCCTTGCTGATGGCACTTCTTGCCCTCTTGAATGCGCGCTTCATCCTGCACAAAAAAGTGACCACAAAAACTACGAGACGACAAAATAAAATTGGGGTTAGCGGTTAGTCGTCCTTGTGGGGCGTGACACCACCACAACTCGTTCGTGGTCTTGCCGAAGAGAGTGACTCGTAGCTAAATTATTTTTGCTCAACTAGATTTTTATTCGGGTATTATTTTGGCTAAGTAAGAGCTAAACTACTACTAAGCAAAGAGATTAAGAGAGGAAGAGAAGGGAATTGCTTGTTGCTGCTTGGTGCATTGGAGAAGGAGGTTATGGGGGCTATTTATAGCAAAATGGGAGCAGCAGGGGGACGGGTGGCCAGTTGAAGGGGTCGGCCAACCCATGGCCGTGGTCGACCGGCCTTCTCCCGTGGTCGGGCGACCACTTGAGCACGGTGCTTTGAGTGAGTGAGAGAAGATGCACCGAAAGCGCGAATGGGGTGGTCGGCCGACTCGATATCTTGGTCGGGCGACCTCATGAGAAAGCCCCTATCCATTTAAAAGAGAAAGGGGATGATGCACTTGGTCGGGCGTCTTGTGTCCGTGGTCGGCCGGCCTCAAGCTGCCACCTTTGAGCTAGTTTGCTTCGGACGTGAGCAAAGGGCGAAGTGCAGAGGAAGGGAGGCGTCGGCCGGCCTCGCGTGTTGGTCGGGCGACCATAATGGAGCTGCCCTCTTTTGTGTCTTGCTTAGGAGTGAAGCAAAGAGCAAGGAGCAAAGGAGACAAAGAAAAGAGAAAGAGAAGAAGGGGGTGGTGCGGTTAGCCGGCCAGTGGCTTGGTCGGTCGGCCCCTTGGTGCCTGTGCCCCCTATCCACTTATGTGTTGCTAGAGTGTTGGCAAAGCTAAAGAGAAGAAAAAAGAAAAGAAAGGAAGAAAGGAGGAAAGAAGGAGTGAGAGAGGGGGCAGGCTGGTCGGGCGGCCTGACCACTGTGGTCGGCCGGCCTTGGCCGGTGCCCCCTGTCCCCCTTGGAAGGTGGTGGTCGGCCGGCCTCATGACGAGGTTGGCCGGCCTCTATTAATTTTTTTTAAATGAGGGTTAAAAACTAAATGCAAAGAAGATAAAAACAGTGCATTGCTAAAATTTAAATATGCAATGGAAGATGAGAATTTAAAACTGGCAAGAAATAAATATGCCATCAAATGATAATGCCAGGTTTACCTCTTCGCGGGAGCGAACCATTTATCGTCTTTCAGGATGTCGCGTGAGCGTACGTACGGGGAGGTAAGTGGTACCTTTGCGAGCCACTTGGAATTTGTCGTGGATGGGTCCTGGGCGCGCTCGTCGTCAACATGCCCCCATAGTATTTATCCTAGGGCCTCCATGGGTATGTTGATTTTTATTGCACCCTCGGTTGATGGGTCTTGTAAAATCATGGGTGCCAACCTTCTTAACAGGAGCTTTGCCTCCTGTTGCCTGGCTCTTGCGGTTAGCCTTCATGGCTCTCGTCTTCTTCCATTTGTCTTCCTCTCGTTGTCGGATGGCAGCCTCGGTGGCTAACTTCCGTTTCATAAATGCTACGAGACTGTCCATCTCTTTCCCGAAAGCATCGTAGACTGGCGACTTCGGCACATATTTTTGGCACTTGAAAATCTTCACTTGGCTACACTGCTCCACTTTTGGTCTGAAGGAGAATGTCTCCCCCATTCCATTTATGTTGAGGTGGACTTCTCCGGCCCCAACATCTATACTTGCTTCCGCGGTGCTCAGAAACGGCCGCCCAAGAATGAGTGGTGTCTTTGCATCAATCTTCATATCCAATACCACAAAATCCACGGGAATGAGGAAATTTTGGATCTTCACCGGGACTTCCTCGGCGATTCCCGCGGGGTGTCGGATACATTGGTCCGCAAGTTGCAGGCACATACTTGTGGGCACGAGTGCCGCGTGATTGAGTTTGTCGAAGACAATTTTAGGCATAACGCTGACGCTTGCTCCGAGATCACATAAGGCTTGATTGAACATTTAGTTCCCTATTGAGCATGGAATGGTAGGACTATCAGGGTCCTTCTTCTTCTATGGAGGTTAGTTGAGTATATAACTACAAGAAATTTGGCCTTCTATGACAAATATTTTATGACAATAGAGCTAATCGTCACTAAATCACTTTTCTTATGACATTTCCTGAAGGGCGATATTTCTTTGTGACAAAAATAAAACACCTGTCACAAAATTCGAAGTAGTATGGCTTCATGTCTAACCCACGCAACGAGTGTTAGTAGTATGATTGATAGAAACACCGACACCTTATGGAGTTTCTTTTCCAAAACTTTTTGAGAATGTTACACGGATGTATGTTGCCCCTCCGCCAAATATCTTTGATTTCCGATACTATTTATATATTATTAAATGTGAAACAAATAGTTTTAGTTTATTGGGAATGGATTAAATCTAAAATGAACTTTGGCTTGAGAAACAAATTGGCCCAGCAGCAGCCCAAATCTAGGTCCGCCCTCCACAGCCCAAATCATTCGGGCTAATGTCAGCCGTCAGACCGGGATTGAGTGGCTAGGATCACCAACGCCTTTGTTAAAAGTGACGAGATAACCCTAGCCCCTCCTCTCTCTCTCCCACCCATCTCCCCTATCCCGCAGCCACCGGCCGCCCACCTTCTCCCCTCCCCTGGTGGCTTGGCCTTGCGAGGCGGGCACAATGGGCGGCGCGCCGGCGCCACTCGGCATGAGCCCTCCTCTAGCCACTCCAACGCTAGATCCGCTCCCCGCCGCCTCTCCTCCCTCTGCACCAGCCGCCTCTCCTCGAGATTGACGGCGAGGCCATAGAAGGTGGCACAATGGAGACTCCTCGCCCGTTCTCCGGCCGCCCGCCCCCAGGACGCCAGGCGGCCAAGCTCCTCAGCGGGCTCCGGTTGTCCCAGATCCACACCGGGTGCCTGCGGCCCGCCCGTCCCCAGGCGCCAGGCGGTCAGGCTCCTGAAAGGACTCCGGCTGCCCCAGATCCACGCCGGCTGCCTGCGCCCCGCCCGTCCCAAGGCGCTAGGTGCCAGGCTCCTCTCCGGGCTTGGGCCGCCCCGAATCCACGCCTACCGTCTGCCCGTGCCTACACCACCTGCTGGGAGTGCTGCGTGCCCTAGCCGCCGGCCTTTGCCACCCCCGATCCAAAGGCGACGGCAGCGGCGCGACTGCGACGACGGCACCACGACTGCGACAGCGGCACCGCGCGACGCTCCCGGCCACGCTCCATCCTGGCCTCTCGGACTACTGGACAGGCAAGCAAGGCCGCGCGGAACGGGCACACCACGCAGAGCTGCGGCCTGTGCGGAGGCGCGGGCGCGCGGCGACACGCCGCGGCCAGCTGGTGCCTGCGGCCGGCGGCCCTGGTCTGCTGCGTGCTCCAGCACGGCAGCTGGGCAGCAGCAGCGCTGCATTTGCACACCACTAGCATCGAGGCAGCCAGGCAGCACAACCAAGTCCAGCCGACGGCCGACCAGCAGTCCAGCACTGTAATACTCTAATTCCTCTAGAATTTAGCTTATTTTGTGTTATTTGGACTTCACGTGCAGTGATCTTTGCTTATGGTCAATCTATGTGAATCATACTAGCCACTTGTTGAGAAGTGTGTGTTCATTTTTCTCATGCGCTTCTTATTTTTTAGCAGGTTGTTAACTAGAGCTTGAGAAACTTGAAGTGGCCATACAGACCATTTATCATAAGTTGATGTACCTTAAAGCAAGGCAGGTCGTCTCTTCCATAGTCATTGAAACATCTTTTCTAGTTTGATGTTTGCTGCTTACTGAGCCTCCTACATTTCAACCAAAATGTTCATGTATCCATGTTTGAGATTGGCTTCTAGGCGGTACTGAAACTCTCTTTTACAGGTCTATTTATATGCTGCACCCGCAGACTGCCGAGCTTATCTCTGATGTGCTTCATAAGTCCTCTTTGACTGGTACCTTGAGATGGAAGGTACCTACTGTGACACAACTGCAGTGTCAGCAACAATCTGATGTTATGCTTAAAAGAACTTTTCTTAATTCTTGTTTGGTTCTCTTGGTATGAATTTTCAGCAACAGATGTTGTCTGGTTCGAGGGCCAAAGGCTGCAATTTGCTAGGTAAGATGTGCCCGCAGTTGTTTTTATTTGTTAGCTAACTTTTGAGAATAGTCTCCATGTAAGATGCAAGTTAATTTGGGCTCATCTGTAAAATGTCTTTGTTAAATGGAAGCTTCTTACCTGGTCTGGGAAGTTTGGTCATGTCTGATCCATAGTTATGGTTTTGAAGTGTGCTAATTATTCTAGGTTGTACGTCATTTTCAGTATTAATTGCATTACACTAGTGTTTTTTTTTTTCAAACTAGGGTGGCTACTGCTTTAAAGATTTTCACTTGTTACTAAGTTTTCTTTTGGTCTAATATATCAAGAATTTAAGCAAACTATTCTTGTTTTGCATCTATACTTATTTTATTAGTTCGCAATTTCACAACGTTCATGTTCTTAATTTTCTTCTTCACTTTATTGCAGGAGCTGTTATTGAAGACACGATATTTCAGTAGAGGTTACCAATAATAGATGACGTTGGCCTCAATATTATGTCTTTGTCTATGAATTATTCAGACTTTTGAATAGTGCTTATTTTTTATTGATCTGTGAGCTATGACATTAATGAGAATGCAAGATTAGTTGCTGTGTGTATTATATATATTGGGCTTGGCGGATATGTGTTATTTGTATTTGGGCTCAATGTTTATGTTCAAGTGGACTCGGCCTACAAAGCCTCATGATTTAAAATGGGCTTGATGGCTCAAATAAAAGGCCTAAAATTAAGCCCAAAGTGGATTTAAAATGGCTAAACCCAAATAATAGGGCTGCACAAATTCAGCCCAAAATAAATCAATGATGAATAATTTCGTCACAATCTTAAGTCCATGTCATCTGCCATGTCAGTCTCCGCATTAGCTTCCATGTCTTCTAGACACATCATCAGTCACGTGGCAATGCCTTGTGAAACTACTTATGACGATTCTGAGGGTCATAGAATTTAGTGATGATAATGTGATGGTCAATTAGTTTATGACATTTTACTATGTTTCGTCATAGAAGGTGCATAGAGACGGGGTTTCTGTGACGCTCGGATTTTTGTCACTGAGGCGTCATAGATTGTGTTTGATGCCATAAAAAACCATGTTTGTGACGCTTTCTAAATGTCATAGAAGGCCAAACCTTTTGTAGTTGCGCTACACTCCTCGGTCATGTGTACGATTTCCGCTGATGGCAGTGGTTTCTTATTGTTGAGTATATCCTTCAAGTACTTTGCATATGTCGGTGGATCATCATTCTCCTCCGTTTCGGTAGTTTTTTCCTGTTCCTTGCCTGTATGTTTAGTGCGTGACGCACCACTAGGATGTGGAGGGTCCTGAGTGGACTTACCACTCCTAGTGGTGATGGCATTGATGTGTTCTTTGGGAGAAGGTTCCGGTTATCCCAGAACCTTTTCCGCATTAGCATTAGAAAAAGAGGTAGCCAACTGAGCTATTTGTGTTTCTAACATTTTATTGAAACTCAGTTGATTTTTCATAACACTGTTAAAAGTTTCCATTTGCAAGGAAATATATTCAAAAAGTCTATCATTTGCATGAAAATTTTTACTAATGCTATCATACACAGCTTTAGGATCAAAAGAACTAGGCTTATTGAACTGCTGTGAATTGCCAGAGGAGTTACCTTGTCCGGAGAATGGCATATATGGGCGTGTGTTCCAGCCTAGTTGGGGACGATTTCCGTTGTTGAAGTTGCTAGAATTACCGATGAAGTTGGCGTCTTCCGGTCGCGTTTCAGGGCAGCTGCTCCCTGAATGCCCTGTGTTCCCGCAGACTTCGCAAGTCATGCGAGTGTCGAGGGCCTGGACTGGTGCGATCTCAGGATTGTCTTCTAGCTTCTTTAAAAGCAAGTCCATCTTGGTGGCCAGCATATCCGTGCTGTCGATGTGATGGACTCCACTGGATCGTGAGTGTGACCTATCTTCCTTCCATCCCTGATTAGTGGCGATCTTCTCAATTAGATTTTTGGCCGCTCTCACACTTTGGGATAGGAAAGATCCTCCAGCGGCTGCATCCAGGTGCTCTTAAGCAGTACGGTTTAACCCGTGAAAGAAACTCTAAATGATTAGCCATTCTTCCATACCATGGTGGGGGCAGACTGCTATATATTCCTGTAATCTTTCTCAGGCCTCTACCACCGTTTCATCTGCGAGCTATTGAAAGTTCGAGATCTTGTTTCTCAACGCGTTGGTCTTTCCCAGAGGGAAGTACTTGGCGAGGAATGCGTTTGAGCACACATCCCACGTTGTCAGTGTTGCGCGGTTGAGGTAGAACCATTGCTTCGCCTTTTCGACAAGTGAAAATGGGAAGAGGCGTAACTTGACAGCATCGGCGGACGCACCTTTCATGGTAAACGTGCTGCAGATTTCTAGGAATTGCTGCAGGTGGTTGTTGGCGTCCTCCGTTGCTAATCCGCAGAAGGGAATGGCTTGAACCATATGAATGACTCCCAGCTTGAGTTCGAAGTTCTCCCCTGCGTTGACGGCTGGTCCCGTAGGGACATTACTACTGGATCTGATGGAGAATTCACGGATGGCCTTCTCAGGAGCGGCGGCCATGTCGTCGGTGTTCGAAGAACTACTTGATGAGTCAGTGTTCGAGGAACTACTTGACGTGGCCGTTTCAAGGTTCAATTCTCTTGGAACAGGTCTCTGCCCGTGAATGGTCTTGGGACGGACCCTCCTGAGCAGAGCCTTTGGATTATTGTGGAAATTTTTCGGCAGGTCGAAACCGGTCATACACCTCTCTGTTGCAACCACAACATAAACAACAAAGACAAGTGAGCCTGCTAACGACCAGTTGGTATTTTTATGCAAGACACAGGGTTCGAAAAGAGATTATCAACTGTATCTCTGCCTATTGCTTCCCCGGCAACGACGCCGAAAAGCTTGTTGGCGTCTCTTAGCCGTATAAGATTTTACTCCGCAAGCGCACGGAGACCGCTGTAGCTTTTTACTCAGAGTATTCTGAGTATCATATTTTTATCCACAGGGAAGCGGCAGGCGAGAGAGTATAATTAAATAAACTCAAATCTAATAAACCGTACTTATATAAATATACCAGCTAGTCACTAGACAGGGGTAAGTCTGGTAAACGGATAGGTGTATGGTGGAAAGAAGTAAATGAAGCTACCTAAGATACACGTAGAAAGGTATAGTTGCCTGGGAGGACAACGAGTGAGATAAAGTTCCCAAACTCTATTCTATTCGGCTGCAAAGACTAGTCGTGGTTAACTAAGAAACTCAAGTAGCAAGTCAGGGTCTCGCGTCGAGCGAAATTCCGGCGCCTCGAGGGGTCAGGGGGTAGATAGTAGACCACCGAAGGAAACCCGGCTAACGCCTACGGGCCTACTGAACGAACGGGCTTGGACTACACAGGCACACCACACGCTGTCACCGAGTGGGGCTACCAAGCAAATCTACGTGGATAGGCTGGCACGCTATAAACGTACTCAAGCAAAGCTTGAATAACAATAGATCGTCCTTGATTAGAGGTCCAGAGCCTGGCGTACAGGTTGGATTATAGCACCGGCAAGAATAACGGGACTTGACTAACTAAGATAACCACAAGTCTAAGCCTAGCAAGTATGCAAAATAAAGGGTACACCACACTTGCAAGAGATAGAAATAAAGTAAAATATAACTTAATTATATTGAAGATTGAGTACAAATGATTCAAGAGCTGTTACCGCAGACTCAGAAGAATCTCCGAGAACTCCGAGGCAAAGCTCAACTCACTCTAACTCCCAGTACTATCCAAACTACTAAGATGTGGAAAATGACACTCTCTAAGGTAGAATATGGCTCTCAACTTCTCCACACCTTTACAAATGAGCTCTATAGACCTATTTATAGTCCCATATGAGAGGAGGGTATTTGTAGGAGGCTTAGGTCGGTGGGAGGCCGACCTAGGGGGGAGGTCGGCCGACCTACACCGAGGTTGGCCGACCACCCGATCCACCGACTTTGCACTCCAACGGCTTGATCTTGCTTCCCCATGGCAGTTGGCGGTTAGGACGGTTGTTGCACGTGTAAAATGCCTCCGAGAGTAGGTCGGCCGACCTTGTAGGAGGTCGGGCGACCACGTGTCAGGCCTGCATTGGCCACTTTGCTTCTCCCTCGGATTGATGACGTTGTGGATCCGTGACTTGGTGCATTTTCGTCCTTTGGATACATTGGATGCTTGGTCTTGCAGTTGGATTTGAGTGCACTTGTGTTTTCTTCATGATGTGGATCAATGATATGGCAAGTGGCTGACTTGGGAGGTCGGGCGGCCTGACCAGGGGTCGACCGACCCTGTCACGGGGTTGGGCGGCCAGCCCCCTGGTCGGCCGACCTGGCTGCACCAGGCAGGCCTGACCCTTGGTCGGCCGACCTAGTGGTGGGGTCGGCCGACTTGGCCACTTTGGCCAGTGTGCCACATATTTGGTCTTTGGTATGTTTTCATCTATTTTATGTGCATTTTGGTATCTGCATCCAAATATTCATACAAAACTTGTGGAACTCATTAGTAGAGGGGTTAGTCCATAATTATTCACTTACATAGCTCCATTTGGTTGGTAATTGACGGTAGATATCGTGAGATTACGACCGTCAACAGTTGTGCACCTCACGGAGGAGTGTAGCGCTGCTAGACTCAACTAGCCGCCTGAAAAGAAGAAGGATCCTAGGAACCCCTCCATATCATGCTTTATCGGGACCCAGAATTTTGATCAAGCTCTCTGTGATCTGGGAGCAAGCGTCAGTGTCATGCCAAAGGTAGTCTTTGATAAACATACGCATGCTACACTTGCCCCTACTGCTATGTGCCTGCAGCTAGCGGATCAATCGATTCGCTACCCCGTCGGGATCGCCGAAGATGTCCCGGTGAAAATCCAGAACTTCATCGCCCGGTGGATTTTGTGGTGCTAGACATGGAGGTAGACACGAAGATGCCGCTCATCCTTGGGCGACCATTCCTAAGCACTGCTGAGGCCAACATTGATGTTGGAGCTGGAGAAGTCCACCTCAACATCAATGGCAGACGGGAGACATTCGCCTTCAAACCAAAGGTCGAGCAATGCTGACAGGTAAAAACTTTCAAAATTAAGTGTCAGGCACCCTGGGTGACACCGAGAGAGAAGATCGAGATCTCGCCAAGTAAGCCGAAGATAGACTCTCTCCTCGTAGCCATGGAAAAGCTCCTGTACGATGGAGAAGCCCGCAAGCTCAAAACCGATCGCGGAGCCGAGTCACTGAGACGTGCCTCACGGGCCCAGCCGCCGACAAAGGAATCAGGAGGCAAAGCTCCTGAAAAGAAGGTCACCGCCAAAACAACGAGCACATCTCAAGAATGGCGGAAGAAAGAGGAAATGCCAAAGCCAAAGCCAGAAAAGAAGATCAAAACTCAGAAACAAAAGGCTGTGGCAACCAAGAAGGTTTGGCGAGCAAAAGTTGCAGCCCAGACGGCCGCTAAGTCTCCGTTAAGCGCTGACACCAAACCCAAGGTATGACTTGCCCTCGCCAGGAGGTAAACTTGCATTATCCCCCACTGCATATTTAATTTATCCGCTTTAATTTTCTTATCTTTCATGCACCTACTTTGAATTTCACCATTGCATGTTTAAATTTCATCAAATTTTTGCTTAAGTTTGCATTTAGTTAGTTCTAAATTTGTGAAAAAAAAGAATTTTGGAGCCGCCCGGCCCCAGCTAGGCCTGCCGGCCCCTCTCTCTTTGCTCCACCGAGCTAAGTGCCGAGGGCACTGGTGTGGCGGAACCGCCCCGCTTAATCCAGACTAAGCACACTTGCCACCTCTGGCTTGCAGTGTAGTTAGGCTGGACCAAACTCGGTAGTCCGTCGAGAGGCCTACGGCTCTCGATATCACCAATCCAGAGGAACCGACATCATACACATCCGACTCTCGAAGGAGCCACAACGGATACAACATCACAGGCAGTTGAATAGAGTAATAATAGATTAGGGTTACAAACCAGTTTGAATTCAAATTATAGTCTCAACATAATGTTATGGATAAAATGAGTTCATAAAAGTCTCTCACAGCGGAATATTAAAGTTCAAATATCATGATAGCCAAAAGCCTCAAGTCATTGAGTCAACACCGAGCCCACCGATATTGCCCATCAGCTACAGAACAGTGCCTAGCCCTGGTGAGAACAGACACCACCGCCTACGCAGGCACAAAAGGCGAACTCCATACCTGTAATCCAAAAGTGGGGGCAAACCCTGAGTACTAATTACTTAGTAGGACTTAATGGATGTGGCTTACGGCTGACGCGAAGCTTGCTTACTAGTCAAGTAAGTCCTTAGCTGTTTATTTTAAGAAATGTCATGAGTACGTAAGAAAAGCAGGATTTGACAGCTGCCCTCTTCCTTATTGATGAGTTTGAATTGATAATAATAGAACTTTGCATGAAAGTAAAACATTAGGTTATACATATAAACAAGCATGTGGTATTCGAAAACATGAGTAAAACATAAGGTATTCAAGTAGTTACTACTTTCCCCGTTAATGATATGTGGCATTCTCACACCTGGTGAGCATCAGCGATTCAAATCGATTTTTCTATTCCCAGGAATAACTATCATGCTAGGGGTATATACTTACTGGCCATCGCGTTCCCACATGTAGCCCCCTTCTCCACTTGTCCCATCCCAAGTTCGATTCACTCCCGCCTGACCCCCGGGTTGTGCTCCCATGACGAGCCTTCCGACATCTCGGTCTCCCCATCATGAGTACAAAGCTTCCCCGGGCCACCTTCCTCTCAACCAGTGGGTAGGAACGTGTCTCTGTTCTCAGGATGGCACAAGTAAGGTTTCACCGCGCCTATTTCCCGGATAAGCATTCTAGCAATGTTATGCCGATCAGCAGGCGGACAGCGGACGGGCCTTATACGACTCGGGCGGAGTCCATAGTGCGACATTATGAAAAGTAAATACTGAGTAAATCTCCACCGGGTCTCCACTTAAAACTTGAGCATAATAACAATCTTTCTTCACAATAAAAATTCTCTTCAGTTTTTGAAATATCACCTACGCGACGAGTGACTCCTTTCACTCGTGTCTACTCGTACCTAGCATTACTGGGCATACTCGTCCTACGAACCCTATGTATGGGTGCTAGGGCCAGGGCGGCCCGGATATCTAATGCAAAGGGGTTTCAAGCAGCTCCTAATGCATATGCGTAGTTTAACCATATAATATTAGCTGGGTTGAAGTATGGTCCTGCCTACTTTCTTCGTTAGGGTTAGTCTCCTCGACGATGGGGTCAGTGGTCGGCTGTGGTTCCTCTAGCTCGTCTTCGGGCTCCTCGATCAGTGGTTGTTCCGGCGCGACTGGCTCCTCTTCCGCAGAATCTATATGCGATAATGATACAATGCAAGTAAGTGCAAGAGGATGCAACACAGTCATGGAGTAGAGAAATGCACAACTGTTTACAAATAACAGGCAACATATGATTCACATGTCCTCATTCTTTAGGTTCCATTCAAAATCAATAAACACTATGGTTTTAATTGCAAACTCATACAACTCATATTGTTAAGAAATCATACAAACCATCACCAAAGCTTATGCAAATCTACCATCCATGATTCTTCATAGAGTTCAAGAGAATTTGTCATGGTGTATCATGTAGTAGCATCGATATCTGATGTATACACAAATATTCATATGCAATTTACCTATTTGTTGCATTTACGCTTACATGCTGGTTTCATGCTGTTACTTAGTTTCAAATGAGCTCAAACAATTATGTCATGCAGATCAATGATGAGATAAGCTACTGCCAAAATTTCAGCCCTAGAAGAGTTGTATTTATTTTTCTAAAATTCTAGCAAGTTATCAGCCTATTTACTTTCCAGATTTTTCATAAATCGCAGGAACGGTATTTTGACATGAAATTTATTCAGTGAGCATTACTAGACATAAACAGCATGTACAAAAGTTGGCAAGTGAAATATCATCAGTTTAGCAGGACATCTATTTTCCACATTAAAACCTTAATGGAATTAACATGCAAGTCAAAACATCAACAATAAAATCTACAAAAATACTTTCTGGACTCTAGACATCATGTATAAGCTACCACATTTTTCATGGAATTAACTATACAACTTAAGATCACTTTTTCCTTTTATCTACATAAGTGTGTGACACTTTGTCATTTTCAAATTAGCAGCTAAAACATACATGCACACCCTCAAACTTTACCAGAGAGCTACTCATACTCTATAGGGCACATGAAAAATACCAGGAGGTCATTTTGAGCATAGCTTATGTGGCCTTCATTTCATAATTTTACTTAATGCACAAATGACACCCATAAAAGCAAAACAGTGAGCAAATGAGCAATGCTAGGGCTACAAAAATTCTCATACTGTCACATTACCCCAAACATGCTACTGTCCAAGTTTCATAATTTTTGGTAGCCATTTAGTCCACTTTTGTCATTTATTTAGATTAAACATGCTTGCACAAGACTAGGGGCAAAACCATACATGCACATCTCCACATGATACCTACTGTGTAGAGCATTTTATAAGGAGCTCATAGCCACCGAGTTTGTCCATTTTGGATTTTTATTCGATTTATTAAGATTTATCAAAGTTTCAGCCGAAATAAACCAAAATAAAAGGAAAATACTTAGATCCAGGGCTAGATTGAGATTATTTCAAATCTACAGGGGTTAGCATGCAAGATCTACAAGACTCAGTGAATAGCACGTGGATTAAAATGCAAATACATTGAAACCTACCCTCCCACCCCCGTCTTCAACCTCGCGCCGCGCGTGACCGCGCGGCGCGGCGTGTGTGCGCCTGCAAGCCGCGATGCAGGGCGCGAGAGGTGCGCGCGAGCGCGGCGCTTACGCTCAGGTGGGTGTCGGCGACGGCGGAGGCAGGATTGAGGCGAGGGAGGCGGCGAACCGAGCGCGAACGACGGCGAGGACGGCGTGGACATGACGTCGAGGCGCGGTAAATCTTGGCGTCGGGTGAGGGATTGACGGCGAGGCTGGGTGCGCGGGTGCGCAAGAGCGAGGCGAGTGCAGTGGGGTAGGTCTAGGGCGCGGGGAGGCGGTGGAGTGAGCGGCGCAAGCCCGAGCTCCGAGCTTGACCGACAATGGCGGTGCGCGCAGGTCGCGATGTGATCTGGGGAATAGGGAGGGGAGAGGCGGCGAGAGTTGGGTCAGGAGGTGTGTAAGGGCGAGGAGAACTTGGTGGCGGTGCTTTGAGGCTTGGGGACGGGCGAAGGTGGCCGGCGCGGCGAGCTCGAGCTCGTTGGCTATGGTGGCTCGGGCCCGCGTCCGAAACGAGAGAGAGGGCGAGTGGAGGAGAGAGGGCGAACGGGGACAGGAACGCGGTCAGGTGAAGGCCGAGGCGGCGCGGGCGCGATCCGTGGGCACGCGGGTTGGCCGTACGCCGGCGGCCACGCGGCGGGCATCGCTCCGGACAGGGTGGCGGCTTGACAGGCGGGCCCCACCGGTCAGTGTAACCCAGAAAAGAAAAAGGAAAAATGTGTTTCCTCCTCCACTGAAAATCGTCATTTTGACCTATTTAGAGTCCGACTTTGGAAAAATGCCAATTGGATGAAATGTTATAATCTTCAGGCCCTACAAGTTTGTCAAAAGGCTTGATACCTAAAAGTGTTTGGAAATATAAATTTCATTTGAATTTAGCTCTCAAGTTTCAATTTGGCCTACAGACCAGTTTATTGGAAAATTCTAAAACTCCCCCTTCCAACCATTTTCACTCAAGGAGCTTACTGACAATATTGTTGACCACTCCAGGATCTACAACTTTTATAATTAGGACTTTGCCAAAATATGTTTGTAAGTTGGAGAAAAATTTGAATTGCTCTGCAGTTCAGGTTTTGACAGGTTTTCTGTGTTGGCAGTAGAAGGTCCAAAACTCTAGGTAAACATCCTAATATGTCCAAGCCCCAATTATAAAAGTTGTTCACCTCTTGTTTGTCTATAATTTTATTAATATGAGCTTCACCTAGTTCTCAACAGAATTCAAATTATGGCCCTAACACAGTAGCATTTATGCAGAAAATTGAGCTCACCAAGTTACATACCAACCAAATTTTGAACCATGGATCATATGCATGTCAAAGTATGATGCTTTATGATGGATGCCATGTGTATGGAAGATAATTATGCACTTGAGATGCTGAAGCATCACAACTGGGAGCAGGCCGCCCGGCACTTGCTGGCGCCGCCCGGCCCCCCTAGTCACCTCCTTGCTCCCTTTGTTCCTCTCCTGCGCGTCCACACGAGGCAAGCGGCCAAGCCACCAGAGGCCGCCCGGCCTCCCACCGACACCGCCCGACTCCCCTTCACCATTCAAGTCCTGTCCACCAGCAGCCTAGGAGCCTTAGGCTCCTGCTCCTCCCACCAAAGCCGCCCGGCGCCGTCCCTGGCCGCCCGACCCCCTGCTGGCGCCGCCCGGTGTGGCGGAACCGCCCTGCTTAATCCAGACTAAGCACACCTGCCACCTCTGGCTCGCAGTGCACTTAGGCTAGACTAAACCCGGTAGTTCGTCGAGAGTCCTTCGGGCTCTCGATGTCACCATTTCCCAGAGGAACCGACGTCATACACATCCGACCCTCGATGGAGCCACAATAGTTACAACATTATAGGCAGTTGAATAGATATTACATAGACTTTAGTTACAAGCCAAGTTCGAAATCAAATAGAGTTCAACATAGTGTCTTACAACAACATAGTTCAAATAGTCTCTCGCAGCGGAAATTTAACGTTCAAGTTTCATGGTACTCGAAAGATTTGCATAGAAGAACGAGCATCGAGCCCACCGATGCCGCTCCTTGCCAGATCATGACTCTCCTCATTCCTGATAGGAACACGACCCTCCACCAACACAGGCACAGAAGAGGAACTCCGTACCTGTAAGCCAAAAGGGAGGCAAACCCTGAGTACTAATTACTAAGTAGGACTTAATGGATGAGGCTTACGGCTGACGCGAAGCTTGCTTACTAGCATCTGAGTCCTTAGCCATTGCTTTTATACAGGATCAAATTAATCAGTGGAAGCAGGATTTGATAGCTGCTTACATTATTGCACCCGAGCCGGATTTAACAACTGCTCGAGTCATCAAAATTGGTGGAACATGATAGATATGGCATAGCATGGCATGAAAGTAAAGCATGTATCAGAATTGTGACAAATATTGCATAAAGTAAATCAGGCATATCCAAGTATGTAGTTGTCAAAACCATGAATTCTTAATACAACATATTCATATGGATTACTACTTTGCCCGTCAGTGGTATTGGCATTCTCACACCTGGTGAGCATCAGTGATTCGAATCGATTTTTATTTTCCCGGGAATAACTAGAAGCACCAGGATGGCATATGCTTACTAACTCCCAGCGTTCCACATATGCTTCCCCCATCTCCACCTGTCCCGTCTCAAGTTTGATGACCACTCCCGCCTGACTCCCGGAGCGCGTTGTCGCAGGAGCGGTACCTCGGTTACATCGGGTTCTGCCCTCCTTTGACACCCGCCTCCGCGGCCACCTTCCTCTCAACCAGTGGGTAGGAATGTGCCCCTTGCTTGAGACGTCACAAGTAAGACTTTCACCGGCCCATGGATTCCGGATAAGCACTCTAGCAATGTTATGCCGACCAATAGGCGAACAACGACCGGCCTTATGCGACTCGGGCGGAGTCCACCACACATTATCTCAATTCTCAACATTCATACCCATATCTCCGCCCGGTCTCCATTTAAAACATAACAAAATCATGGCATGATAGTAATAGCTTTCATAGTGAGACGTTCTCTTTTGAAAAGTAACACTTACGCGACGAGTGACCTTTATTCACTCGTGTCTACTCATACCTAGCCATTCTAGGCACTCGTCCTACGATCTCTAGGTATAGGTGCTAGGGCCAGGGCGGCCAGGGGATCTAATGCAATTGGTTCCATACAACACCTAATGCATATGCGTAATCAACAGATATTTTATTTGCTAGGAATTGTATAATCCTGCCTACCTTTTTCCTCGTTAGGGTTAGTCTCCTCAGCAGCGGGGTCAGCGGTCGGCTGTGGGTCCTCTTGTTCCTCTTCGGGCTCCTCGACTAGGGGTTGCTCCTGCACCGTCTCTTCTTCGATCGCGGGGTCTATATGCATGAGAGGTACAGACATGAGCGCATATGAATGCAGATGTATGCATTTGATGTAGATGAAGTGCAGATGTCAGTATGCAGCATATACTTTACGGAAAACGACATGTGCATAGTAGTTAAAACCAGACACATGCATATACTTAGTGTAAGCCATGCACATTTGTGAATTAAATCATGCATCTGAGTTCTAGCAGTTCCACTATCCCAAATGAGACCAAACTTTTATGACATGCAGATATTTCATACCCAAGGTTGCTGTCAAAATTTCAGCCCAATTGGAGTTATAATTATTTTATTAAAATTCCAGCAAGTTTTCAGCCCTACACCTTGTTAGAATTTTTATAATTTATTGGAATGTTTTCTGAAGATGAAATTTTACCAGAGAGCTATACTTAGTATGAACTGCATGTACAAAAATTTACAAGCTAAAACTCCCAAATTTTGACAGGACATCTATTTCCCATATATAAAACTAGTGCAAATTAAGATGTACATATAAACAGTGAGAATAGCCCTCTAGCATATACTTTCTGGACTCTACAGTACTCCCATATGTTAGTAGAATTTTGCTAGAATTTATCTTGCACATTAGACCTTATTTTTCCATTTATCTATTTCTCCAAGTCAAGATTTGTCATTTTCAAATCACCATCAAAACTACACATGCAGGAGCTCATATTTTACCAGTGGTGTTCACACACTACATAGAGCCTAAGAAAAATACCAGGGAGCTCATATTTCCAAACTATCACTTTAAGCATAAAATACATGCAAAATGGAAAAACAGAGAATAAACAGTAGTATATTGAGCTACCAAAAACTACCACGGTATCAAAACACCCTAATAAGGCTACTGACCGAGTTTCACCACTTTTGGATTTCAACTAAACCATGTTTCCTATTTTTCATTGGATTAACATGCATGCACAATAACAGGGGCAAAACCGTACATGCACATCTCCACATCATACCTACTGTGTAGATCTATTTACCAGGAGTACAACGCAACTGAGTTTTCTTTTTTATAATTTTTATTTGATTTTATATGAATTTCCAAAGTTTCAGACGGAAAATAGATAAAGAAAAAAAGAAAACATGGATCCAGGGACTAGATCGCGATTAAACCTAACTATCGGGGGCTAGCTTGCAAGTTTTCCGAGACTCAGTGAATAGCGCGGGAGGACTCATTCGTAAAAATAATAAACCCGGGGTTAGATCTGAAAACAGCCGGAGGTCGTCTTCAACCTCCGGCCGGCCGCGACGCACGGCGTCGCGCGTGCGCACCGGCGAGCTCCGGCGCGCCGGAGCCGCGACACGACGCGCGTTGAGTGCGCGCGGGCGCGGCGCGCTGCCCTGGTTGGATCTCGGCGGCGGAGGCGGCGTGGGTGAGGCGGCGTTGGAGCGTGAACGGTGGTGACGGCGGCGCGGCGAGGACGGCGCGCCGAGGTTGATCTCCGCGGTTGAGAGCGGAACGACGACGAGGTCTAGGTTTTCGGGTGCATGGGAGCGAGGCGAAAGCAATGGTGGCGGTCTAGGGGCGTGGGGTGGACGGATTCGGCCGGCGCAAGCTCGAACCGAGCTTCGCCGGAAATGGCGGCTCACGTCGGTCGCTTCCCGATCTAGCGATAGGGAGTGAGGGAGGCGACGAGGGTAGGAGCAGGGGGTGCGGGGTGGAGTGGAGAGTGTAGTGGTGTAGTTACCTTGGCTCGGGGTGGACGGGGTTGCACAGCGTGAGCTCGAGCTTCGGCTCGGGCCGGCAATGGCGGCGCGGCGATGGCAAGCGAGAGGGAGACGAGGAAAGGCTCGGGAGAGGCAGAGAGTGGGCGGATGCGAAAGAGGGGAGGGAGGCGCGTCGGCCTCGGGTTAAAGGCGCGGCCAAGGGAGGGCGATCCGTGGGCGCCGCGGCGTGGCCGTACGTCGGCGTCCACGCGGCGTTCACGGGCTAGGGAGCGGGGCGGCGCTGACGGGTGGGCCCCACTAGTCAGTGACCGCGGGGAGGAAAAATCCCAGAAAAAGAAAAATGTGTTTCCTCACCCTCTATAAATCGCCATTTTGACCTATTTAGGAGCCGAATTTGGAAAAATGGTAATTGGATGAAATGTTCCACTCTTTGAACCCTACAACTTTGTCAAAAGGCTCAATCCCCAAAACAGTTTGGAAATATGAATTTTACTTGAATTTGTGTATCAGCCCCAAATTGGACAGGGACCCTTTTATGCTTAGAAATTCAGAAAGTCCTATTTATGTGCATTGTTTGCCAATGTGCCTTTTGACAAGTTTGTTTAGAATTTCAGAACCTACAACTTCTCTAATTTGAGCTTTGCATGAAAGTGGCTGCAGGTCAGAGTAAATTTTGAATTTCAAATCAGCCCCTATTTGGACTGGTTTTCTGTACTGACAATAATTGACCCTAATCACTTTGCAAACCTCATTATATGACAAGACCCCAATTAGGAAAGTTGTTTATATCATGTTGACCTACAGTTTTGTCAATATGGACTTCACCCAGATCTTAACAGAATAAAAGATATGATCATGAACATAGCACCACACATGAAATGACAGGGTTTTTCACTTAGTAATATAAACCAAACTTGTTTCCAATGCACCCACACATGTTATGCCATGATGCTCAAGATGAATGATTCATGTAAGATGAGTGATTATGCACTTGAGATGCCGGAGCATCACACTCGGCCTGGCCCCTGGCCGCCAGGCCTACCTCTGCTGCCCTGCTGCTCCCTCTCGTGCCTATAAATATGAGTGCATGCATGCACTTCTCCCTCGCACCACTCAGCAGCGTGAACACTTCCTTTCTCCCCCTTAATCACTCTCTTAAGCACTAGTTAGCCACTTAGTTTTAATTCCAACACTTAGTCAAAATTCTGCCCCATAAAATAAGTGCTACACCCTCGGTTTTTGGACGTTTTGTGGAGGCTCTGCCCCGCAAGGATGACTAACTCTTGGACGACTGACTACGACTAACCGCTAACGCTAATCTTTTTGTAACTGCTTGTCCCTTGAGTAGCCTATTGTCTATTTTTGCAGGATGTCTTCTTTCTTCAGGAAAACAAAGAAGGCCCTAAGCAACACAGGAAAGGGGCTGCACCTGAAGTTTCCATCTTCGTCGGACGAGCGCTCACGCTCTCGTTCACAAAGCAGAAGCTCCAGGACTCCAGCAGCATCCGACAGGATGTCTGTCAGCGGTACACGCAGCCGGCAGGACCAGGAGCAAGATGAAGGAGTTTCTTCTCAGCAACAACCGCAGCGCCGACTAATGAACCTGCAGGACATCGACATCCAAGGAGATGAGGAAGCTCAAACGTTACAAGCTCTTACCACCAAGGTTTTTGGGAGGACAAAGTGCTTCGACGCCTTCTTCCTCGTCGAGATAGGTATGTTGGACCCGTTCATTAAAGCTTTTGATCATGTGGGTTGGTCAAATTTCGCTAACATTACAGAGGAAGGATCTGTCCTTTTCACACAAGAATTCCTGATGACTCTCCGCATAGATAAGCGTAAAATAGGTACGTTCATAAATTTTTTTCTGTTTAATATTGAATTTTCTGTCTACCCGCGGCAGTTTGCCGACCTCCTGGGTTTCCACTCCAACTGTTCGTTGAGTGACCCCACCGGGTATGATATGAAATCTTTTTGGGTGGAAATATGTGGAGAGTATGGAAAGGGGAAACACAGCACCACCAAAATTCACAATCCGACTCTGAGACTCTTAGCTCGCTGGGCCTCGCTCATCATCTTCCCGAGAGGCGAGATTCGTTGTGCACCCAACGAAGACCTCAAATGCCTCTATGCCACGGTCAGAAAGAAGCGCTATGCTCCGGTCCTCGACATTGTCCACCACTGGATGGGCATGAGAGCGACCAACACCCCCATAAGCATCACTTCCTTTGTCACCAGGATAGCAGCCAACTTGGGCCTCCTAGAGAATGCCCAACTTGACTACCTTCCCGACGACACATCACACTATGTGGGGGAGCAGCACTTTGTCCAGGCACATTTTATGAGGCGAGATGCCGCAATTGGGAGAATGATCATGACATGGTTCGGGCATAGTCTTGAGCTGCCGCTTTCAGCACCGCAGTTCGACATGTACACTGTTAGAAGCCTAACCATGCAGCTAGATGTGGAGGCACCACGCCAAAGCATCAGCGGTGTCATGACCAGAGCCCAGCGACGGCGAGCAGAGGAGTGACACCACAGAGCCCGAGGAGAAGATTCTGAGGAACCCGTTCATGCTTCCTTACCATCTGAGCCATCCTGGTACTTCTCCAGCACCGGTGGCGAGAGTTCCTACCAGCCTTCCCATAGTACACAATACTACGGAGGCGGTAGTGCATCACGTGCACTCAGTAGAGACCTAGGTCACTCTGCTTCAGCCCGGTACCACACACCTGACATGGCTGACATCAACTCCGCAATGGGGGGATGAACTTAGGCCAGTACGATCAGAGGCTGTATCAGCAGGTAGGTGACATCTACCAATGCACGGAAGAGGTGGGTCAACGGCTCCAAACCAACACGGAAATGCTCCAGAACCTAAACGAGCAAGTTGGAGCCGGCTTCCTCAATGCTCAGAACTTCTACAACTACTACTACCAAAACCCCTAGCTTCATTGAAGCTTGGGGGGATGGTAGATTGTTTTGAGCATTCCTCCTCGCGCCTGTGTCCCCTCAGAGTAAGGTGTCCCCGTCTCTTGTCCCTGTCTCCTTCCATGTGCAGCAGCAGTACCCATCCAGCAGCATCACCCGTCCTACCAGTACCAGCAGTACCTCGTCCGACCGAGCAGCAGCATTAACCGTCCAACCGAAGGTAAGTACATTTAATAATGTCCTTACGTATTTCCCTTTTTTATTGCCCTATCTGAAAAAAATGTTAATAAAAGCAACTCTCAACTTTGATGTATATATCTTTCATATGGAAATGATAAATAGTTGCTCTATTATGTTCATACATATTTGTTTATGCACGTTCTACACTTAGCTTAATTTCGAGCTCGTGTGTATAAGTTGAAAACTTGATCTTGTACTTAGTGGATGCCATTTGCATAACTATGTCTAAGTTGTTGTGAGAAATGATATGGCTAAGCACTAGGTTTTCTCCACATGTCCCTAGTAAGATAGACATCTCAGGTTTATTCTTTTGAAAAAATGAAATGAAGTTCCCCCATCGGTTTTGACTACCTACCAGAGCCAAATACACTGAAATATCTGAGCCTAGCTTGTTTAAGCTACTTAAAGTTGTTTTGAGCTTTGTCAAATTTTGAGTCTTTTAGAATGGAATCATCTCTATCTTGTGAATTGTTGGAGCAAAAATCCACCACCACAAATGCATTTACCTATCCTGGGTATGCATCCATACCTCTCCAAAATAATGCCCTTAGCCTTATTCCTTCCAATCAAAAAGAGGTAGAGTATGGAGCCAACAAAAATATGAGAAAAAGAAAAGCATGCTATTCAAGCATGGCAAAAATATGAGAAAAAGAAAAGCATGCTAGTCAAGCATGACAAAAAGAGAGAAAAATACAAAAAGGCTCCATATTTATACCTATCAATCAAAAAGGCTTTCAAATGGTGTTGCTACACTTCAAATGGGCATGGAGAATGTGTATCAACACTTATGCTAGCTCAGGATACTCCAACCACATAGTGTTGGCCGGCCAAGGGGGTATAAATAGGCATCACATCCAAAACTAGCCGTTAGAGGCATCTCTCCACTTTTCTGCGTTCCCACCGGACACCACCGGACTGTCCGGTACGTTTAATTTGCTGCCTCTGACTATTCGGCCGTTGGGTTCGGAGTCAACCTTTGGAGCCACCGAACAGTCCGACGGTGAGCCACCGGACTATCCGACGGGTGTTGGCGCTGGGTCTTCGACTTGAATAGTGCCCAATTTATATCGTCCGATGATGCCACCGGACTGTCCGACCGTGAGCCGTCGAACTGTCCGACGGTGCTTTTAGCTCTAGGACTTGGTCGCTCCTTCTTCTCAGCCTATATCATCCGGTGGAGTGCCATCGGACTGTCCGACAGTGAGCCGTCGGACTGTCCGGTGCATGCAGTCCGACGGTGAGCCGTCGGACTGTCCGGTGCATAATTTGCACTGGGTCTTCAGCCTTTGACTTTGGGCTTCTTCTTCTCGCCGGTACACTCGATGGGGCCCCTCCTGACTTCTTGATGCTCCAAAAAATCGGCCCGCTGACCGGTCAGCGGGACCGCCGAGTCAGGACCCTCGCTTGCAACTTGATGGCGTCTTGGGTCTTTTCTTGTGTCTTTTAGATCCTCCTTTGAGGTGTTTGTAACCCAAGACCACCTTTTGCACCCTGGGACTTTAGATAAAAACACTTGTACACAAATATTAATCCTATGGCACCTGTTGTCAATTCAACCACCAAAACCACATATGGGAACTAAGCACAAGGATTAGGGCCCATTTTCCTTACAATCTCTCCCTTTTTGGTGATTGATGACAACACGACCAAGCAAGCAACAAAAGATACTAATTGAAGAACACAACCATGCTACTTGCTAGGATGCAATGCAAAGGCAAGATCAAAGATGCTAAATGAAAATATGCAACAATACCGATTGACATTTTATTCCACTAAAGATTGGAAGAATTTGCTCATGTGTTGCCCTTGCCATGATCTTGTCCCCTCTTGTGGTCAATGGAAATAAGGCTCCCCCTTACTCCAATGCCACTTCCCTCTTTTTCTTAGACCATTGCCTTGATCTTGATCTTTCTTTCTCCCCCATTGTTCTTGATTATGCGGCAACCCCCTTTGGTCCTCTTTGATCTTCCCTTCCCGGTTCATGTTCAACTCCTTGCATGCTTGTTTGGACTCCTTGCATGCTTGCTTGGGTCCACAATTTCTCCCCCTTTGGAATCAAACACCGAAAAGGAAAGCATTAAAAGCACAAGGGAGAGTCCCACACACTATGATCCTTAAGATACGGAAGTCAAATGGACCACAATGCATGAGACTCGCATAACATAGGCTAAACTCCCTCTGAATGTGTGCATACATAAGATGGTAGACGAACCATATGCACATTTAGTCATTTAAGACAATGGGAAGCTTAAACTATATTATGCACGGAGGTAGCTCTAAATAATTGGAATGTACACCAAGGATGGTGTTACCAATTTGAAGCCCATTTTCCTTAACTTCATGCGTACCTCTGGGGACATGGGTGAGACTACATACAAGATAAACTTGAAAACATTGTAAGTCTCAAAGTAACAAACCATAGGATAGACTCCCCCTAAATATGTGCATACAAGCTTTGAATTGCTTGTGAGAGCCATGCACTAGACGTTAAGTCCATTGGAGGAGCTCACCCTATGATTTGGACCTAAACTAAGAAACCATGTAGGTTGCTCATGGGTTAGTCATGAGACACAAGCAAACTACCATAAGATAGCCGGGACATGCATTACTTGAATTTAAATATGCTCATGCAAACCTAGGCAAGAAAAGCAACTACATGCTAAAGCAAATACCAAAAGAAAACAAGCCTAGTTACCAACACAAGGAAGACTTGGGTATAAGATGAATTTCTTCACTTGGTTTTGTAACTTGAAACCTTATATCCAATTTAGCCAAGTCTCCAAGTCCTCTATAACCCTTGTGGCCCTACGGTGCTTATGGAGTGACGCTCTTCTTTTGTTTTCCCTCCCTCTTATTGGCCTCCTCTTTTCTCTTCAACCTACACATGTATGACTTGTGGCCTTCCTTGTTACAAAAGAAGCACACCACTGTTTGACTCTCCTCAAGCTTTTTCACTACCTTGAGGCGGTTATCTTGAGAAGGTTGGGCTTGCTCTATTTGACCTTGTAGCCTTGCCACATCCTTCTTGAGCCGATCCACCTCTTGCTTAAGGTGGCGTTTGGTTCTAGAGCAAGGTGGGATGGAGCCGCTCCGTCCTTTGTTTGGTTCGTGGACATGGCATTGGAACGGGAACCAAACCATTCCAAAAAGGGAATATTCGGCTAAGATTCGGTGTCTGCTCGTCTCGCAAAAAAGTTGGAACGCGCTCATCCCTAGTCACGCCGTTTCCTCATGCGTCTCGCCGCCGGGCGCCCCCGCTGCCCGCGAAGAGGACACACGGCCGTGTGCCACCCGCACACAGAGGAGGGCGCGCGGTGGCGCGCCGAAGCCGCCCGCGGAGAGGCGGAGGAGGACGCGCGGCCGGGCATGGCCGCGGCCCGGGGAGGAGGAGGCGTGGCCGCTGTCGGCGAAGGATCTTCCTGGCGGCGGCGGGGCTTGGCGCCGGCGGAACCGCGGCGGAGCTTGGTGCTGGCAAAGGAGGCATGGAGGGCGGGGAGGCACGGTGGGGCTTGGCGTCGGCAGAGGAGGCAGGGAGGTGCGGTGGGGCTTGGTGCCGGCGGAGAAGGCAGCGAGGAAGAAGATAATATGGCTGACTGACAGGCAGGCCCACTTAACGGGGGGCTAACAGGAGTTGTTATCCCATCTTCTTATCCCTTCAACCAAATATAAAATAGAGCCATCCCATTCCTCCAACCAAACATGGTTGTAGGGACATTCCCATCCCTGAAATCTGGAATGGAACCATTCCACCCCGCTCTCCAATGAAATGCTACCTTAGTGCCTCAATTTTCTCCTCCCTACAAGTTTCTTCATACCAACTAACAAACGGCTTGCAAAGGGGTGAGTGAGGTTTAGCATTTAGATCAAAGCAAGAGCTAGAAGCATCCTTTTTAGATTTTTTAAAAGAGAGTGTGGATGCATCACTTGAAGTAGCTTTTAATTCAAGAGTCTCAACTTTCTTTGTTAGCTCATCATTATGGTCTAGGACCATATCAAACTTAAGCACCAATTCTTCATAATTGGTTGATGAGCTGGCCAATTGAGCTTTAAGACTCTTGTTTTCGCAAATTAATCTAGCTACTTGTTCTTCAAGCTCATTAGGGGAGAGGGCACCACCATTACTTACATCGCTTTCATTTTTACCTTGGGCCATAAGGCATTTGTGCAATGTAGAGAAAGATTTGCGCGAAGTAGACTTGTGGGAGTGCTCCTTATGATGATCTTCATCGCTTGACACGTCTACCCACATTTTGATGCTCATAAGCGACCTGTGCCTATCTCTTTGTTCTTTTTCCTTCTTCTTCTTGAGCTTGGGCCTCTTCTTCTTTTCCTCCTTGGCAATGATAGGACATGAGTCCATGTAATGCCCTTTCTCACCACATCCAAAGCAACCACCTTTTTTCCTCAAAGGAGATAGGGATCCCCTTGGAGTCGAGCTTCTTCAATGCCTTCTCCATCCTCTTGATCAATATTGCAATTTCTTTTTCATCATCGTCGGAGGAGGAGCGTTGGGCTTGATGATCTTCATCACTATCTTCTTCTTCTTCACTTGAGCTTGAGCTTGCTTCTTTCTTGCTCTTGCCCTCCTTCATCTTCTTCTTTTCACCATGAATGGTAAGTGCATGTGACTTGGATGAAGAGGTATCTTGGCCAATCCCGTTGTAGAGCTCAAATGCAATAATTTTGCCAAGAACCTTGGTGGGCGTCAAGATGCTCATATCTTGTTGGAGAAGATAGGTGATGATGCTTGCATATTTGTCTTTAGGAAGCACTTCGACGATCTTCCTTGCAACATCAGCGTCGCTTAGCTTGGTTTCACCTATTGAATTGAACTCATTGACAATAACATTAAGGCGTGAGTACATGTCATTAGCCAATTCATTAGGAAGCATAGTAAAGGAATTTAAAGCACGCTTAACCAAGCCAAACTTTTGCTCCTTGACGTCACTTGTGCCGCCATGGAGTGCTTGAAGCGATTCCCAAATCTCATGAGCGCTTAAGAGGCTACATACTCTACTAAATACATCAATGCTCAAAGACCCAAACAAAATATCACGAGCAATGGCATTGAATTGTATTTCTTTCTCATCGGTTTTTGTCGGTTTTGCCAGCCGAGAGAGTGGTTTCGTTCCTTCCTTCGTCACTCGCCAAACATCCAACCCTACGACCTCTAGATAACTAGTCATTCTAACACGCCAATAGGGATAGTTCGTGCCATCAAAGTGAGGAGCGTTACCGGTACTCATCCTCCCACTCTAAGACATCTCTAGTACTCAATCCGGCGGTGAAGCCAAAAAGTCCAAATATGAGTTGTGAGCTCTAATGACAATAAAATGGACTAGATTGAGCAACCTGGCTCTAATACCAATTGAAGGTAGGACCGACGCCTAAGAGGGGGGTGAATTAGGATTTCTAAAAACTAAGGCTCACTAAAAACTACAACTACTAAGCAAAATATATGCAAAGTAAACCTAACTATGTACACTAAGGTTTTGCTAAGTGTTGCTACTTCTACCGTGGCCAAGTCTTGCAACCTAGTTCGACCTAGAAACTAACCTATCAAGCTAGTCTAGGAATGTAAGCACATAATTGCAAGAAAGTATATGCGGAAGCTAAACAGATGGGATAGAGAATGCAAACTCCCGATGATGATGAAGGTAGCACACGTGAAGACGTGGAGATTTTTTTCCCGAGGTTCGGGGAGGCTCACGGTCTCTACCCCCTACTCCTCGTTGGTGCTCCACTAAGGGCTTTGCTCTCGCGTAGTCCTCAAAGGAATATGGCCTCTCTTTTTGCAAGGGTGGAGGATGGCAAAGTGACTTCCGCGGAAGTCAGGCAACCACGGTCGGGTCTACGATATCCTCGGTACACACCCACCCGAGCCTATCTCTCGCGTAGTCCTCCACGAGTTACAGCCTCGCCCACGCAAGGGTAGAGGTTGGATACGGCCGTTGGGATCTTCTAAGTCCTTCTCGCGGAGCTACCCCACCATCTTTACTAGGGGAAGCTTTGGCCAAAACGCCGAGGGCCTTCCTCCCTCTCACAAGGTGGTGGCGGCCACTCCACACTCCGGAGGGTCTCGCAATACTTACAACCACGCACACACACGGGCAAACGTGCACGTAGGCACGGGGAATAGACAAGGTGGCCTAAGCAAGGATGCACTAAGCACTAGCTATGCTGGATATGTCTAGTTTTGCTCTTGTGGTGGTTGGGCTCTCAAATGGTGTTGCTACACTTCAAATGGGCATGGAGAATATGTATCAACACTTGTGCTAGCTCAGGATACTCCAACCACAAAGTGGAGGCCGGCCAAGGGGGTATATATTGGCCTCACCTCCAAAACTAGCCGTTAGAAGCATCTCTCCACTTTTCTACATACCTGTTGGCGGTCGATAAAATCCATTTTTGATCACCAATACTTCATGTTTGAGGGCTTAAGGTTTCATGTATTACTAACCGGTTCCATGAATTGTGTACAAAAGTTGGATGCAGGAGCATGTCACGTCCAAATTCATGAAAGAATGTACAAAATGTGGACAAAAGGCAAGGGAGAGCTAATGGGCTAAAGGGCATGGCCGGCCGGCCATCTCCTATGACCGCCCGGCCACCTACCATGGCCGCCCGGCCACCCCTTGTGGCCGCCCGGCCACTAGGGGAGCCCAGTCAGCCTCCAGACAATCTCAGCCTAGATGAGGTGGCCGTCCGACCATGTCATGTGGTCACCCGGCCACATCACCAATCCATCTTTCGACCTGCATGCAAAGGAGCACAAAAGAAGTTAAATGCAACTGTTGGATCAGGAATCCAATGCATACAAGGGTCGAAAGAACATCATGCAACAGATCGGTGACGTCAACAATTCAGGGGAGTGGCCACCCAACCAATGAGGGTGGTCGGCCACCGACTCATTTTTCACGTGCACCGACTCCAATAACTACCAACCAACTCTAGGAATGCATATCAACCGTTGGATGGTCAAAGGCGGCAAGATGAGTGGCCGCCCGACCACCCTTGATGGTCAGCCGGCCACCCCCCTGGCCGCCCGGACACCGACCTACCTCCACAACCGGCCTAGTGTTGGCGGCTCTTAGCCTACCGGATTTTACTCCGCAAGCGCATGGAGTCCGCTGTAGCTTTTCACCCGGGAGTATTCCAAGGTATCGTATTTATTTCCACAGGGAAGCATTGAGATAGAGATATCAAACTATCATTCGTCCAACTGTCACTACTCATTGTGTCAATCGATAGCTAGGAAAGGTTGACACCAAACACCATGGGATAAAAGCCAAGCACTGTTGGCAAGAAAACAGGTAAAGATAGAAGGACAACGAGACAGGGACTGCAGTACGGTCTTCTATCTCTACTAGCATACAAGAGCTATCCGTGCTGAGGGTCGAAAAGATCTCAACAGAGTTATGACTTGCGTCGAACAAAATTCCAGAGTCTCGAGGGTACCAGGGGGTAGATAATAGGTCCCGAAAGAGAGTCTGGCTAACACCTACGGGCCTCCCGAACGACGGGCCTCCACTTCGCTTGAACAACAATAGCTCGTCCTTTGCAAGAGGAGAGGAGCTAACTAGAGCCTAGCGTCTAAGTCTAGGGTTGAATTGTAGCACCAGCAAGCATAACAATGATCAATCAAATCTAACTTAGCACAACTCAGGCCTCAAACTTGGTATGCCCAAAAGGAAAATGGTGCTTTAATAGCTCCGTACATACCAAGCGAGTAACTAACTAGAGCAGAAGATAAGTGCATAAAGTAGGAAAGTAAAGTACTCACACTTGTCAAAAGGAAAGTAATGTTTAAGATATCAAAATAGAGTACATTACCGAAGATTCTGACCGACTCCGATACAGCAGACACTTCTCTAACTCCTAACTAAACACTGCTTTCAGAATGGAAGCACCTCCCGTGGGGCGCCTCCTAAAGAGGGAGAGAGAGTTACATGGTGAAAGGTACAAGTGAGAGTGACGGGGTACCTCTCTATTTATAGCTTGAGGTGAGGGGAGGTCTTCCATGGGTTCCCAAGGTGGAATTAATCCCCCCAAACCGTTCTTGGGCTACTAGGTGGGCTTGGCTGCGCCATGTGGGCTGCTCCCCACACCTGGTGCTGGTGGGCCACGCCCTGGCCATTGCGCTGTACGGTGGGGGGCTGCTGACATCAGCGATGACATCAGCAGTCCCTATATTTTTGTATTTTCCATATCTTTTCCACCGGTGCTCCAGATGAGGCAAATAATATGTCCGTTGGAATCGTCTCGACGAGCTCTAAGCAATGGTGTAGTCCTTGAGGGATTTTGAGATACTTTTTAGATGTGGAATTTGCAAATCTTATCTCAACCCCTTCTATGCATGATTTCTCTCATGCTCCAAATGATGTTCTTTTGCATGGAATTTGAGCTTTTCCACATCGAAAACCACCAAAACTCGTGAAATTCGTAAGTGTTAGCTGAATAATGCATGGAACTTTATCTATACCCCATTTATTTACCGATAGTTGGTGGTCGAAACCTTGCAATAACAACCACCAACACACCCCAAGCTTGAACTTTTGCTCGTCCTCGAGCAAAGCTAAGACTTAGGCTCGGCGGATCAGGAGTTGCGTCGATGTCAATGTCCTGCAAGTATTAAGTGTACAATCCAATACTCTACCTTTTTGTTTGAACGAACTGGCATAAGTGTACCCCGACCTTTCTGTGGGGCTTCTGGCATTTCTTACCTTGTCTTTGGCGATTGAGAGATGGAACAATCTCAGTAGAGTGTCACCGAACTCTATCTCTTTTCTGGTTTCATGCTCGGAGGGTTTTGAAAATTTTGAAATAAAAGTGCTAAGTTCCTCAAATGGTACACCCACTCACTCAAGTGGTTCTGTATTTCCTCACTAGGCCATTGGTCAAATTTTTTCCCTATCAACTAAAGGCTTATGTGGAGCTCAAGGTAGGGATAAAGTTAGCTTACCTATGTCATGTATTTTGTTAAGTCAAAGATTGGTCCCAGCGAAGTATGTGATACCTCTCATCCCGATCAATGGAAAGAATGGGTTTCTTTGTGGATGGATATGGTCTATGGATAAAAACTCCTTATTTGATGAATCCCCTTTGAAACTTTGAAGCTTGTGAGTACATGGAGATATCTTCTCTCTCTCTTTTTTTTCACTTTTTTTCTTTTTCTCTCTCTTTTTTTTATAGCTCCATGTCTCCTTCTTGTATGAGAACTTTGGGGATATTTGCTGGAATTTGACTGGAGTAGTTATTTGTAAGACCATATTTGTAGATGGGTAAGTGGATGATGGATATGATGGTGAAATATCTGGTGTAAGAGGATGCTTGAATCCAGTGTAGATTTAAGCATGACCACATAAAGAAAGGCTAGCAAATGAAGGTGTATGTGAGGGATATTGATCGGGACTTGAAGTGCCACTACCTCATAAGAACTCAAAATTTGACAAAACTCAACATAACAAAAGGTAGCATATGTATAGGTTTCATCATGTAAGCATTTGGCTCTGGATAGGTATTTCAAACCACTGAGGAACTTTTCTCATTTTTATTTTCAAAAAGAAACTCTAAGAATTCACCTTACTAGGATCAAGATTGGTTAAACTCATACATTGATTATATCATATCTCACAACAACTTAGATATGGTTAAAAAGCACTTGCTCCCACGAGGTTAAAGATTAAAGGTAGGATCACGACAAATGCCAATAAGTTCAACTTCTAGGAGAGTGTCAAGTTGTATACGAAATACTTACAAGAAATTAATAGAGCAACTATTCATCATTTCCTTAAGCAAGGGTATAAACAAAGTTCTAGCATTATAGGAGTTAGTTTATTCATAGTAAAAGCAAAATGTTGTTTTTGAAATTATGCAAATTTTTGTAACTTTTCTTTTATTTGGGATAACAAAAAGTAAATCTTTTTGGTGTCATGGCAATTTTTAGGATATAAGATATGCAATTCAGCGCAGAGCATTCGGGGTGCTCACCTGGTGATCTTCCCCCAAGCTTAGTTCTTGCAAGTGATTGCCAAGAAGCTGAGCTTCAATATTACCTAGCACTGCCTTCCCCAAGGTTGCTGGGTCCCTGGGTGGCGACGATGCTGCTTGTGTTTGCTCACTTATGTTGGGTCCACTTCTCTCTACTCATGTTCCGTCATGCTGCCTTTTGGATCGTTGCATAGTGTCGGGAGTGTCGATAAATTCAGTCTCATGACATTACTCCCTTTTGGTGAATCTCTCCTGCATTGATGTTGGATCTGTCGCTCCAGCATCATGTTTGCATGGGGTTCTTCCAAGTGACACAATTGCGATCACGGCTAGGTACTTCTAAAGAGGTCCTTTTGCTGCTGCTATTGTCATATCACAGGCTGTTGAGGCTTGTGATCATGTTTCGCATAGCCTTGGTCCCTCCAGAAAGTACTCGAACATGCTCTTCATTCCCAGACAGACTGAGTGGGAAAGATAGAGGCGGATGATACATTGGAGTTGAGTCCTTGTCGCATCCGACGGGTAGAGTAGGTCATTGATGTTAACACTCTTCTCAACTTAATGCAGAGCATTTCCAATCTCTTTCAGCGCTCAACCGTTGTCGTAGGTTGAATATCGAGGTCCTTCCTCTCACGGGTTGGGTCAGAGGATGGGTGCCTCTCAGCATATCCTCCCCCAAGCTTGTGGCGTGATGAAACAACTTTTTGTTGAAAGCATATCTTCGTCCGTGTATGACGAACTTCCGCTTTCATTTCACTTTGTTTCCAGTGGAAGGCGTTGTCCAATCATGGTATAGAGAGACACCTAGCATGTCAGGAAATGGTTTTATGCTGGCTTTTTCATCCTTCTTCATGATCTCCAGAAACCATCCTTCTACCTTTCCCTGTATGTTAGGAGTCGACATGCGCAATTGTCTACCTAACAAGTACTCAACTAATGGGCAGGGTAGCTAGACAACACTACTAGTAGATCCTATGGCCGTAGAATCTTAGCATGCCATCACTAACAGACTTATAATTTAAAGCAACCTCTAAGAAGAGAATGCTAGAAATGGCTGTTAGAGGGGTTTACCTTCATCGAGCATGAAGCTAAAAAATTTCATCTCAACTGAGAACGTACCTCCTCAGAGGTCCATCGGGCTTAGGCGTCGCGGAAAATATGATTCACGAAGAACCTTTTTCTCCTTCTCTTTCCATGGTTGGTCGACTGGAATGTTGGAGTAGTGGGCATAATCGCTCGATCGTAGACGTGGTAATGTAGGTTGTTTCTCATTGCCACCGATTGCTTGTTAAATGCTAGACAATTTTCTCCCCCAAGCTTGGTTTCTGCATTGAATGCTGACTCCAAACTTGCTCCCTATCATGTTTTTCTTGGGCAGCTACTTGTCGTGCATGACATGTGCCACCAGTCGTTGCCTGCCTTTGTGCCACACAACCATCGACTGCATGTCATGACGTCGACGTTCCTCACCTTGCTTGGTGGACATTGTGTTTGCCTTTGTGGTGCTTAAGACGGAGCTCCCCCGCAATGGGAGATGTCTATGCTGGCCGCTTTTGGGTTCTACACCACAACTCCATCGGGTACGCAGATTTCCCATGGGGCAGTAGACCAGTGGTCTACTAACTTGCAACTTCAAGCACTGGATGATAGCATAATGTGATACGCCTTCGAGTTCTATCCTGATATGGTGTGTTCTTGTAGTGCGGATGTTATCCAAGATTTCTCCATTGCTCACTATCACCATGTACTTTGGTATGCATATCACAATGCTTTTATTTCCCAAGAAGGGGGCTAGATAGCCCACAAGAGGTCTGAGCATGAGAGTGTCAGCCACAGGGCCTTTCTTCTCGATCGTGTGGGGATTGAATGCCTCCTGCAACAGGTTAGTGTACAACACAAACAAGGGCCCAAGAATATATAACAGTATTAACCACCGGGCCCGTTGTTCACCAAGTGCTAGTAAAAAAAGTTACAATCAACACATAGCACAAACTATGTTGCTAAACCATGACTTCTATCTCCCAACTTTTACTCAATCCAGTCTTTAAAAAAACGGGTCGAATTTTGAACGCCTGGATTTGTGTCTCCATTGAACTTGAGCAATCCGGCTAGTTCAAGAATTGCGGCTCATGAACTAGGATCGGAGCATTACTATCAAAGTCTACACATAGCTCATTCACCCCAACATATCGTTTGATGAAAAGAGGCTAAAACAACCTAAGCACCACGCTTAATTTGTAAATTAGCCTCTGGGCACGCACAAGGCCCAAGCTATGTTTCATAAACCGTGTTGCACTGTAGACATCATGTAGCATGAAAAATCATGATCAAGATTTACTCAACGGATAGAGCAAAGTGAAGAGATGGTTTTCTATTTTTCTATTTTTTTTGGATTTTTCAGATAAAAAGAAAGAGCAATAACAAAAGGATGAATAACGGAGTAATATTCTAACTCTTCGCTTCTCCGGCAACGGCGCCAGAAAAGCTTGTTGGCGGCTCTTAGCCTACCGGATTTTACTCCGCAAGCGCATGGAGTCCGCTGTAGCTTTTCACCCAGGAGTATTCCAAGGTATCGTATTTATTTCCATACGGAAGCATTAAGATAGAGATATCAAACTATCATTCATCCAACTGTCACTACTCATTCTGTCAACCGATAGCTAGGAAAGGTTGACACCAAACACCATGGGATAAAAGCCAAGCACCGTTGGCAAGAAAACAGGTAAAGATAGAAGGACAACGAGACAGGGACTATGGTACGGTCTTCTATCTCTGCTTGCATACAAGAGCTATCCGTGCTGAGGGTCGAAAAGATCCCAACAGAGTTATGACTTGCGTCGAGCGAAATTCCAGGGTCTCGAGGGTACCAGGGGGTAGATAGTAGGCCCCGAAAGAGAGTCTGGCTAACACCTACGGGCTTCCCGAATGACGGGCCTAGACTACACAGGCACACTACACACTGTCACCGAGTGGGGCTACCAAGCAAAGCTACGTGGAGAGGATGGCATGCTACAAATGTGTTGAAGCGAAGCTTGAACAACAATAGCTCGTCCTTTGCAAGAGGAGAGGAGCTAACCAGAGCCTAGCATCTAAGTCTAGGGTTGAATTGTAGCACCAGCAAGCATAACAACGATCAATCAAATCTAACTTAGCACAACTCAGGCCTCAAACTTGGTATGCCCAAAAGGAAAAAAGGTGCTTTAATAGCTGCGTACATACCAAGCGAGTAACTAACTTGAGCAAAAGATAAGTGCATAAAGTAGGAAAGTAAAGTACTCACACTTGTCAAAAGGAAAGTAATGCTTAAGATATCAAAATAGAGTACATTACCGAAGATTCCGACCGACTCTGATACAGCAAACACTTCTCTAACTCCTAACTAAACACTGCTTTCAGAATGGAAGCACCTCCCGTGGGGCGCCTCCTAAAGAGGGAGAGAGAGTTACATGGTGAAAGGTACAAGTAAGAGTGAGGGGGTGCCTCTCTGTTTATAGCTTGAGGTGAGAGGAGGTCTTCCATGGGTTCCCAAGGTGGGATTAATCCCCCCAAACCGTTCTTGGGCTACTAGGTGGGCTTGGCTGCGCCATGTGGGCTGCTCCCCACGCCTGGTGCTGGTAGGCCACGCCCTGGCCATTGCGCTGTACGGTGGGGGGCTGCTGACGTCAGCGATGACGTCTGCAGTCCCTATATTTTTGTATTTTCCATATCTTTTCCACCGGAGCTCCAAATGAGGCAAATAATATGTCCGTTGGAATCGTCTCGACGAGCTCTACGCAATGGTGTAGTCCTTGAGGGATTTTGGGATACTTTTCAGATGTGGAATTTGCAAATCTTATCTCAACCCGTTCTATGCATTATTTCTCTCATGCTCCAAATGATGTTCTTTTGCATGGAATTTGAGCTTCTCCCTGTGATACATCGAAAACCACCAAAACTCGTGGAATTCGTCAGTGTTAGCTGAATAATGCATGGAACTTTGTCTATACCCCATTTATTTACCGACAGTTGGTGGTCGAAACCTTGCAATAACGACCACCAACACCTAGATCACCTACAAGTACCCCACTCGGTCTCCAAGCTATAAATACCCCCCGGGAGGTCACTTGCAAGGTGTGGCGGATCAAGAGAATACAAGTGTGGTTGTGTAGTTGAGTGTAGAGTATAGTAGTGAAACCACCCTCGGCATTGTAGAGAGAGCCAAGTTGTATCAAGAGTGAGTAGTGAGTTGTAGAGTGAAGGAGTCGGATTTCTCTTCGGTATTCTATTCCTGAGCTCTCAGCCTCAGAGGGATTATTACTCTATTTCCAGGATTGAGTAAAGTTCCTTGCTCCCTTCTTTATTTATTTCATACTTACTTTATTTACTTACTTAGTGCTTTGCTCAATAGTTTACGGGTGCCAAGTGTGCTCTGTGTAGTTTAGCTATACAGTTGTGCTTGCTCTCTGACTTCGAACCAGTGTAGTAGTAAACTCGGTTGTGTAGACGTGGTGTCTAGACTAGAGTTTACCTTGGAAGGTGTCTTGTCCCACGCAGTTTTGGTTGGTAGTCCCACCTGCTGACTGCAGGTGTGTGTCCTGTGTAGTCCAACCCCGTCGTTCGGATAAGTTGTCATCAACGCATAGCTGAGTCCTGTAGTGCCTGCCTTTCTCGTCTGGGGTATCAGCACTCTGGTGCCCGAAAATGGTTCTATAGCCCCAGTGTCCATGTAAACTTGCTGAGTAGAATACTAGTTTGTTTAGTAAAGTTAAGTTGTTTTATTTATAGTAGTGAACCTGCTCTGCTCTGTCTTCTATCTCTATAATTGCTGGTTTTATTGTTTGGTTCCACTTGTTCTACGTTGTGTTACTCATCGTTCCTCGTGGATTTCGATACCCTGGAATACTCTTGGGTGAAAAGCTACAACGTGTTTCCGTGCGCTTGCGGATTTATTCAGTGGGCTAAGAAACGCCAACAAGCTTCTCTGTTGCCGTTGCCGGGGAACGGTAGCTAACTTGACTAGAACCTTTGGATCGTCCATACTCACACCATACACAACCACCACATATATCGCCACCAAATACCACATATCACCTACCACCAAAGGATTATTTGGAGCCTCCACCATCATCCACACCCATCACAGTAGACGGCTATCAGCTACGTCCCGGCTTGATAGACATGGCTCGGGATCAATAATTCAGAGGATTGGAATCTAAATGCCCATACTCACACCTCCAGGAGTTCGAGCAGCTATGCAGCTGTTTGGTCATCTCAGGGATGTCCAGTGAGACTCTACGATGGTTGCTTTTCCCATTTTCGCTAACGGTGGATGCAAAAATCTGGTGCAATCAGACGGTCAGCAAAGTAGAAGGGAGTTGGGTAGAGCTTAAATCCAGTTTTTGTCTGCGCTTCTTTCCGCCAAACAAGGTTGTCGATCTTTGTTGCGAAGTACTTTCATTTCGACAACGAGAGAGAGAATCCTTAGGGGCAGCATGGGCACGCTTCAACCGCCTGACATCCTCAGGCCCAGACTTGGCTATTCCCAAGGCAATGCTACTATAGCACTTCGTCCGAGGTCTCTCACCTGGTGCTGACCTTTGCCTCGACCTAGCCTCGGGAGGATCGTTCTCACACCTAAAGCCATGCGAGGGTCGAAAAATTCTCGACAAAATTCTTGAGAAGGCTTCTGACCTCGGCACTCTAGAAGAACAACCTCCACAGAAGCCACCCAGCCAAAATCCCACTGAAGATCGACAAATCACACATCAGCCCACTCCACCACCACCATCTCCCCGAATCGAAGAAATCCCAGAATCATCGTCACGGCAAACTGAGAGGGTCAGCTTAGCCTTGACGATCCCTCCGTCGGCACCTCCGTTCTCTTTCGAGGACGAAATATTCATGAAGTTTGGCAACGCCTCTCGGTTGCCTAAACAAGACCGATGCTTCACCAGGGCCTCCAAACCATCATACATATTACCAGACCACAGAGAACATATGAAGGAGGACCTACTCTGGCTTTCAGCAGCAATCAATCAGGATTGGCTAGAGGAGAGATGCCTGGACACAAAAGCAATCAAATTCTATCCAGATCCTAGCATCATCCCTAGCCAGGTATCAAGGCTTCAACCGCAAGACATCATATATGACCCACGTATTGGAGTGAACATAATTCCTAAGTATGTGATGGACAATCATTTCCCCGTTGAGCCACTATCAAAATAAGCCATCCGTTTGAAATGGATAGATGGCAGATATTTGAAATGCAAATGTGTGCTCCGGGTAGTACCAACAACCTTGCGGGATACTCAGGTGTTCTTGGACTTCCATGTCTTTGACATCCCCGAGGGATCCACACCATTGATTGCGGTAGGGATCCCAATCGCAGCCCTCACCAGCTCAGATATATACAGTAGATTGCAGCTTCAGTTGGGCAATGAGGACATCAACGTGAACATCGACAGATCACTCAATGCCAAAACAGAAGCAAAGCCAGAGATTGACCCCATGGAAGAAGTGATGAGCCTTTCACTTGAGGAAATGGATCAATACAAAATCCTAGAGGAAGAGGCTATTAGCGAATTTAGTGTGGAAGAGGAGCCGCTCAAGTTCGAAGAACTTGGTGAATCGTTGCGGCCCGAAGCTCCGAAAATTGAGCTGAAACAACTTCCGCCTGGCCTGAAGTACGCCTTCCTCCACGGGAAAGAGGACACACCAGTGATCATCAGCGATAAGCTGACAGAGAGTGAGAGCCGGCGATTGCTTTCTGTTCTGGAGAAGTATAGAACTGTCCTTGGATACTCTTTCCAAGACCTGAAGGGAATCAGTCCCAACCTGTGTACACACCGCATACCTATGGAGGTCGACCACAAACCCACGCGGGAACCTCAGCGCAGACTGAATAATGCGATGCGAGAAGTAGTAAAGAAGGAAGTGCTCAAACTCCTACACGCGGGTATCATCTACCCCGTACAAGATAGTGAATGGGTCAGCCCCGTACAAGTTGTGCCTAAAAAGGGAGGGATAACAGTTGTCAAGAACCAGAACAATGAATTAATTCCACAGAGAACAGTCACCGGTTGGCGGATGTGCATTGATTACAGGAAACTTAATGCCGCCACCAGGAAGGACCACTTTCCTCTTCCCTTCATTGACGAAATGCTAGAGAGCTGGCTAATCACTCTTTCTTCTGCTATCTCGATGGTTACTCTAGCTACCACAAGATTCCGATTCACCCGGAGGACCAGAGTAAGACCACTTTCACATGCCCTTACGGAACGTTTGCCTACCGGCGAATGTCGTTTGGGCAGTGTAATGCTCCAGCATCATTCCAGTGGTGCATGATGGCAATCTTCTCTGACTTCATTGAAAATATTATGGAAGTTTTCATGGACGACTTCTCAATCTATGGCAAGAACTTTGACCAATGCCTTGAAAACTTGGAAAAAGTTCTACAGAGATGCAAAGAGGTTGACCTGGTGTTAAACTGGGAAAAATGTCATTTCATGGTCAGAGAAGGTAATGTGCTAGGCCACAGAATCTCAGAAAGAGGCATTGAGGTAGATCGTGCAAAGATTGAGGTCATTGAACAGCTACCTCCGCCTACAAACATCAAGGCCATCCGAAGCTTCTTAGGCCATGCAGGGTTCTACAGGAGATTTATCAAAAATTTCTCCCATATAGCCCAGTCTCTGACTAATTTGCTAGCCAAGGATGCTCCCTTCGTGTTTGACGAGGAATGTCTCAAAGCTTTTCACAAGCTCAAAGAAGCACTGGTCACAGCACCCATCATCCAACCGTCTGATTGGAACAAACCATTTGAAATCATGTGTGAGCGATTACGCTGTTGGAGCAGTACTGGGCCAAACCAATGATAAGAAGCACCATGCTATCTCTTATGCAAGCAAAACTCTTACTGGCCCGCAACTGAACTACTCGACCACCGAGAAAGAATTGCTAGCAGCGGTCTTTGCAATTGACAAGTTCAGATCATATTTGGTAGGAGCAAAAGTCATCATCTACACAGATCATGCAGCTCTCAAATACCTCCTTACCAAAAAAGATGCAAAGCCACGCCTGATCCGGTGGGTCCTGCTACTCCAAGAATTTAACATTGAAATCAGAGACAAGAAGGGAGTAGAAAATTCAGTTGCACATCATCTCTCACGGATGAAATTTGAAGAAACATCTCCCTTGCCGATCGATGACTACATGAGAGATGATCAGCTCCTTAAGGTGACAACAGCCCAACCTTGGTATGCTAATCTGGTGAATTACATCGTTGCTGGCTATGTCCCTGAGGGAGCAGACAAGAGGAAATTGGCCCACGACAGCTGATTCTATATCTGGGATGACCCCTACCTATACAAACTCTGCGCAGACGGACTCCTACGTCGCTGCATTCCAGCTTCTGAAGCACCGCAAGTTCTAGATAGATGCCATGCATCCTCTTACGGAGGACACTATGGGGCTTATTGGACTCACGCAAAAATCTAGCAGAGTGGGTTCTACTGGCCCACTATGTACGAGGATGCAAAAGAGTTCGTGCAACGGTGTCCAAGGTGCCAGCGCCAAGGAAATATAAATCCAAGAGATGCTATGCCACTCACAAGTAATCTTCAAGTTGATGTATTCGACGTGTGGGGCATAGATTTCATGGGACCTTTCCCCAAGAATGGAGGCAAGGAGTATATTCTGGTCGCAGTGGACTACGTGTCAAAATGGGTAGAAGCACTACCATGTCCCGCAGCGGACTCAAGACACTCCATAAAGATGTTTTGGGAGACCATCTTTCCTCGCTTTGGAGTACCACGGGTCATTATCAGTGATGGAGGCGCACACTTCATTGACAAGTGCTTCAGGAAGTGTCTCGCTGACCTTGGTGTGGACCACCGTGTCGCCACCCTTTATCATCCGCAGACAAGTGGCCAAGCTGAGACGTCGAACAAACAAATCAAGAACATATTGCAAAAGACAGTCAAAGCTATGGGAAAAGAATGGGTATCCAAGCTACCCGATGCTCTCTAGGCATATCTCACGGCATACAAGACTCCCATTGGCATGACACCATACCAAATGGTGTATGGCAAGACTTGTCATCTTCCAGTGGAATTAGAGTTCAAATCTCACTGGGCGGTGAAGAGGTGGAACATGGATCTCCAATCGGCAGGCGTAAGAAGGCAAATTCAACTGGCCGAGCTGGAGGAATGGAGGGAGAAAGCATACCACAGTGCCAAGCTTTACAAGGAGCGCACCAAGAGATGGCACGATAAGCGGATCAAGATCAAAACATTCAAACCAGGAGACAAGGTACTACTCTTTAACTCTCGTGTTCGTTTATTTGGTCATGGTAAGCTTAGAAGTAAGTGGGAAAGACCTTTTACGGTCCTTGAAGCCGCCGATCACGGTGCCGTCTGTGGGGGATAGATATCCCCTGGGCCCTCACGGCTTGGATTCAGTGTATGGGCCGTCGGAGGGCCCAGTAGAGATGGCAGGCTCCCAAACAGGGCACCGCCTAATCTCGTGGGCCCGGAGACGGATGACGTGCATGAAGACCAAGTCAAAGCACTATGATTTTAGGAAAGACGTGATGAAGTATGGTTTGGACTCTGGATTCCAGAAGCAGCAGGATTCAAGGAAGGAAACATGTAATCGTAGATTCTGTATACTCTTTTAGGCTTCCAAACAGAATACGACTTGTAGATGGAAACCGACTTGTAACCCATGCCTTGCCAGGACTATATAAGGCGGGTAAGGGACCCCTACGTAGATCATCGATCATCTCATCGCATACCAGTCACCTAACGCCCTAGCTTTCATTGTAACCTCGAGAGCAAAGGCAATATAACTCGCAACAAACAGGACGTAGGGTATTACACATCTCGCGGCCCGAACCTGTATAAATTCTTGTGTTTTGTCGCATCTCTACACGAACCATCGAGCTATGCCGACGCTACCCCAAAAGCATCATGTGACACACCCCATGGTGCATTGCCGGTATCAAACACCGACAGTTTGCGCGCCAGGTAGGGGCAAGCGAGATTGACATCAGCTAGCTCCATGGCCGACCACCTCATCAACGGGCTTCGCTCTGGGTGACATGATCTGCTTCGGGTCGATCACCTTCATCGCCGATCACTGCGGCGACCTCCACCAGCTTCGCAACGTGCCGGTGCAACCACGCATCATCGTGCGACCAACGACCACTCCAAGACCTGATGGACGATCTGCGTCGCCAGATCGCCACTAGGGACCAGCACCTCGTCAGCCTCCACCGACTCGGCGTCAGGCTTCCACGCGTCAGCGCGAGACGCCGGCTCATCGCCAGAACCCGCCACCACGGCATGCTGCGTCGGGTCGTGCTCCCCAGGGTTGCTATGACTCGGGAGCGCGACTTGATGGGAGGGTCTTCCTTAGGCCTAGATCTACATCAACAGTGCCGACTCAAGCGGCTTCTACAACGACCACCACTTCAGCGCCGACCCGCCGTACGGTGCTCCCGACCTCTCCGACCCAAGTCTGGACTCAGATTAGTCGGGGGTCAAGGGGGTGTTCCTTAGGAAGTCACCCTTGAGATCCACGACGGGCTCACACCTCAGGCAGTCCTCCGCGGAGCCCACGACAAGTTCCTGTCGACACCCGCTCCTGGGTCCCTCGACCACTGCGGGTCCCACCACCACCGCCCGCACCAAAGCGAACCCAGCCAGCTTCGCCTGTCCAGGGTCGCAAAAGAACTCGAGCGGAGCCTCTTGTTCCCTCCATTCCGTTCGGTCTCCGCAAATCCACCGCCACGTACCAGGGGCTTCTCTCCCGTGCCTCGGCTCCCCTCAACAACGGCGAGGGTGTGCGGGGGGTGCCCGACCTAATTCGGTCCATGCCTCTTCCGGACGATTGCATCTACAGCAGGCCCGATGCGCCGCCTACTGGCCATCGCCTGCGGCTCGTCATCGACTCTATCCCCATGGGGAGAACAGCCCGGAGGCATAACTCGCAGACCGGCAAAGCCTCCTGCCACTCGGCGATCACTCGGGAGGATCGTGAGGTAGGCCATCACCATATGATCTGCAACATCGAGACTCCTACGGCCTCTGACCATGGTGCGACCACCACGATGACCACGGTTCTCGCCTCCAACACCAGCGTGGGGATGGAGACCACGCTTGCCGATGACTCCGAAGGTTCGCTTCCAAGCTCAACTCTTTGTTTCCCTGAGCTCCTCGTGATCAACGATGCAGGGAACGAGATCGACAAGGAAGTTTCAGACGACAAGCAACCTGTCATCGCCGAAAGCTCACAGGATCGCCACAGGAGGGAGAGGGCAAACCGCATCCGCAACATTCGGCGTCGTCACCTCTTGGGCAATAGAGACCCCACGTTGCCCGTCTCGATAGACGAGGTGACGCGGGATAGCGAGAACGAGGAAGAAGTTCAGAGCCATCGATGCAGGAACCAAGCCCGACAGCGGTGTCATGACTGGCAAGCTCGCGAAGCCAGGCGACACCGTGTGGCCGCACTTCCTGGGCGCAATCTTCTAAGGGAGTTCGAAGGGGTCATGGAGACTCCGAGTCAAGCTGGTGGGGCACTAGTCAAGCTCTGCTAGCTCCTCCCCAACAATGAGGATGGGGATACCATCAAGACCGTTCTCACTCGGGTAGCAGACCACCTCATGCCCAGGCATCTTGGGGCAGCTGATGCGTGCCAAGTCATCAATGACAACCGTGACGCGTGTCACAGCATCGAGCAATCTCGTGCTCAGCGGCACCAGATCGAGTTGGATCGTTGGGTGAACTACGACCGGGACTATGGCCCTCCTCAGCGTGCTCTAGCTGCCGAGGGTCACTCGGGAGTTGTCTCCATTAATAGCTCCGTACCCTGAGCTAGGACTGGGGATAACCTCCGCCCTCAGTCCCCGCCACACCGACCAGATGAGAACCGTGGCAACCCGGCTGGCAGCACTGAAGTAGCCGTGGCAGCCTTTGGTCGGAGGATTCAGGACATCGAATGGCCACCCAATTTCAAGATCTCAAACATTGAAAAGTTTGAGACAAAGATGGATCCGCGGAACTGGCTTGCCGTGTACACTACAGCGGCCCGGGCGGCCAATGCCTCGGAAGATCTCATGACGGCCTACATCCTGATCAAGTTGAGGCAAGATGCGCTGCAATGGCTTCGCCACCTCAGCGGGGCTGCATTGGCGCAAGGACGGGACCTCAAAACCATCCGACATAAGGACTCAGAGAGCCTGCGATCGTACCTCAAGCGGCTCCAGGCTCTGAGGAATCGAATCCCCGACGTATCTGAGGATACGGTGATCGACGACTTCTTGCAGGGGTCGAACGACCAAGTCTTCATCAAGCACATACTGGAAAGAGTGCCCACTATCTCGGAGCACCTTTTCCAAGAGGCTGACCGCTACATAACAGCGGATGAACGTGCTCGTGATCTTGTCCATCCTCGACAGTACGATCGGGGCAAGGGCAAGCAAGAGAGACACGAGGAACCCCCGCGACAGGATTGTCGCTGGGACAAGAGGCCTCGAGAGGAGGTCCGAGTCGTGGCGCCACCTCTAGTGCGTCCACGTGGCCCGCCTCCTGCTCCAGCTCGGACCCTCGATCAATTACTCGACGAGCCGTGCCCTACGCACAAAGACATGCGCCACACCCTCCGAAACTGCCGCGACTTCAAAGCCATGCTGGTGCGTGGCCAGCTTCCCACAGCGCAGCCCGCAGCGCCCCCGCCGCCCCCGCCGCGGAACCAGCCTCCACAACGACCAAATGGAGGCAATAATCAATGCTTTCCAGATGTCAACAAGGAGGTCAATTTCATCCTGGGTGGACACGGAGCCCACGCGAGTAAGCGGCAGCAGAAGCTAGAAGACCGGCGGATCAACGCGGCCACCTCAGAGCTGCCACAGCCATACGATTGGTCCCACGAGCCAATCTCCTTCAGTCGGGCGGATCAGTGACTCAACATCGACGAGCCAGGCAAGTACCCGATACTAGTCAATCCCATAGTCGGGGACACCTGACTCAAGAAGGTATTGATCGACGGCGGTGCAAGCATCAACGTCGTGTTCCCTTGAGCTCTACTAGATATGGGGATCCTTCTCAATGAACTCAAGAGGTCAGATACCCCGTTCTTTGGGATTGTGCCAGGGGCGAGTGAATATCCACTCGGGCACATTCACCTGCCGGCCTCCTTTGGCACTGCGGAAAATTTCCGCATTGAGAAGCTACGTTTCGAAGTCCCGACCTTCAACTGCGTCTATAACGCCATCATCGGGCGTCCTGGGCTCACCAAGTTCATGGCCATCCTGCACTACCCGTACCTCATCCTCAAGATGCCAGCTCCACGCAGTGTTCTCTCCATTCAGGCTGATTTCTGTAACACCCTAATTTTATTTTCAGGAAATTTAATATAAATTACACAGGCTTTATTTATTTTCCTAGGATTTTCTATGTTTAGTTTGCATTATAATGATTTATTTTGCCTTAGTTAAATAAAATCAACTATAGAGCAAACATGGTTGTGCATACATGCTGGTGCATATTTTATTGCTTGAATGTGTTAAGGATTTATTCCCAATTTATTGGGAATTTTTAGAGCTAATTTACCCCTTCAAATAAATCTTTGAAAATGTTTTGAATTTAAAAAGAAAAAAAAGAAAAAAAAAGAAAAGAAGGAGCAGGCCGGCCAGCCGGGCCGAATGGCCCAGCAGCCAGCCCACCCCTCGCGCGCGCCCCTCCTCCCACCTGGGCCGAGCCCAACCCCAGCGCCGAGCCGGCCCAGTCCACCCTGCGCTCCACTCCCACGCCCTCTCTCGCTGACCAGTGGGCCCCGCCCGTCAGCTCCTCCCCTTTCCTTTCGCCGTTGATGGCGCGCCTGCCTCCTCCTCATCCCGCTCGCTCCCGCTCGGCCGAGAGACCCCGACGAAGCTTCCTCCCCCCGAATCCGAGCCCACGCTCCCTTCCTTAAACGCGCCCCGCTCTAAATCCCACAATTTTCGCTCGGTTTCCTTGCTCCCTCCCTTCTTTCCATCCGGGCGCACATGACGCCGAGACCGCACCGGAACGCCCGCTCGTGCCCCCCATGCGCTCGGCCTCCAAACCTCCATAAAATCCCGCCCCGAGACCCCTCGCGCACCCTTTTCTTCACACTCCGAAGCAATTGCGCTCCCGTGCCTGCACGAGCTCACAGTCCGCCATTGGAGCCCGCATCGGTGAACTCTCCCTCGCCCAAATTCGACGTCGCCGCACCAACCCCGGCCCTAATTCTACCTCCTCTCCCTTCGCAGGAACTCACCGGAGCTGTGCCGACCACTTTCGGAGCCCGGAGCCGCGTCGTCCCGCCATTCCGCGAAGACCGAACGTCCACTCGACGCCGCCCGTGCACGCCGTGCCCCGACCGTCGCCGCCGCACCTCGTCCGGCCACCACCGACCCGCTCCCGCCGTCTCCGACCCCTAGGTGAGCTCGCCGCCACACCCTAGACCTTCTGGGTTAACCCTAGCCGTGCCTAGCGCCGTCCCCGAGCCGTACCGCCGCCGCACGCCGCTCCGCGTCGCGCGACACGAGCGCCATGGGCATGGTCACCACTGCCTACGGCCGCTCTCACCCTCAGCCGTCGGATTCAGATCCAACCGCCCACATGCGCCAGTGACCGGTCAAACTCTGTCAAAACCGGGTCAGCGCCGTGCCTTTTGCTAAAGAGCCCCTGGATTTCTCGGGAATCAACCCGCGGTCCAGCGCAGTTATAGAATAATTAGATTTAGGTCCTGTTTTATCCTTTTTAGCCCCTGAGTTTTCGGGTTTTCGAACCCGCCGTCCAGAGCTCTGCGTTTTTGCTAGAAAACCCTCGGAGACTTTAGGTTTTCGCAGTTAAGCCCTCGGTTTTGAGAAAGTAGCCCCTGGGTTGACTGTTTTATCACAGTTATGCCCCTGGAACCTTAATTTATGCATAACTTTCACGTCTTAACTCCGTTTTGAGCGATTCTTGCGCTCACGCGACCGTAGCAGTGTGTAGATTAATTTTACGCTATTGTTCCAGTACTGTTTTCATGTAATGGTGTACTGTTTTCTTATAGATGTATGTTTGGTTTGCATGTATGTGTGCTTGTGTTGCTGTGTTTGCCGTGGACGTTAAGTAGACGTTGATCCGTCCGAGGAAGTTGGTGACCAGGTCCCTGAAGCTTTTGAGCAGCAGCAGCAAGACCCCTACGAGGAAGGCAAGTGTAACATGAACACCACCTATCATCTTTATTAATTGCATTTGCATGTGATATTTTGTTTGCCCTAAGGTTGTCCTAGCTACTTTTATCCAATATTTGTACCTGTCGGGCTGCATTTGGGTAGTTTGTGCTAGGTGCTGCGCGAACACACGTCCTTACTGTTTTAAATATTGATTAGTTATGTCTATGCAACTTTTTTGTGAGCCTGACCCTCTGTGCTGTGTGCTTGAGTGGTCTTGCCTCTGTTAAAACTTGCTTTTTAGCAACTTGGGCTAGGGGGCTTGTGCATGTGCTTTGTGCTTTGCCAGCCACTCTCCGTAAGGACCTGTTCATAGAGCGGCCACCTGGGATAACAGCGCAACCCCAAGTTCTGGAATGGGACGGACGCGGCTCAGTAATTAGGTTGTTTTGGTCGGGAGTAACTTACCTGCGGGGCAAGAGGGGAGGTTAGTGTTTGTGGTCCCTGCGCTACCTCATGGTTGAGTGTGCTGTGTGCTTCTCCCTTTGGAGGCGGGCCCCACCGATGCGACCCTGAAACCTTAGCGGTTACTTCTTACCATCGTGATCTTTGGAAAGGCTCGTAGTGGGTTTGCTAGTCACCTCATCTAAGGGAATGTGGTGAGCTCCTAGCGTAGACTCACGGCTTGGTGGTGAAAGTGCGCAACCTCTCGAGAGTGTACAACTGACATGTCAGCCGTGCTCACGGTCAAGAGCGGCCCAGAACCTCATAATGATTAGTGGTTACCTGATTTTGGTTTGGGGAGTTAAATCTTGTATCTGAATATTGATTAATTTCTTATGCAATAATTTTGGGTAACGGTTTCCCAACTCATGACTTAGTAAATAGCTTTAAATAAAATTTTACCAACTAAAAGCTAATGCAGTCGAGTCAGCCAACCTTAGAGCCTCATAGTTCGTGTTATGCTTGTTGAGTACATGTTGGTGTACTCACACTTGTTTTCTTTGTACTTTCTCCTGTTGTGGGTCATATCCAACTGCTGCTCAGTCAACGGAGACATGGAGGAGTACATTCAAGACTTCGACGAGTTTTAGGCTCATCGTTCACCAGTCGACGTCCCTGTGGCGGCTCCCTAGTGTTGTTTCCCGCTTCCGCTATCTTTGAGTTGACAAGACCGGTGGTCTTGGTGTAATAAAGTGGTACTATACTATTTATCGTTGTAATAACTCTTTGAACATGTGCTGTGTTATTACTTTTGTCATAATATATGCTAGACTTGATCCTGGAGCATATATGTTGTCCTGGTTCCGTTGGTTGAGAACTGGGTTGTGACAATTTCAAGGGAGCATCAGAGTGCGTGCAGGAAGCAATCCAGATGGCCCTCGAACAGAATAGCATGGCGCCCAGAAGAAACACAAGGCTGACGCAACTAACATGTCGCAGGAAGACCTCCAAATCCCGACTCAAGAAGCGGCGTCGAGCACAGCAATACAGCCGGCGGTCCCCACGAAGGAAATAAGCATCGATCCCTCAGACGCGACCAAGACGACTGCCATCAACGCTCTTCTTCCTCCCGAATAGGAAGACACGCTCGTCCAGTTCCTAAAGGCCAATCGCGATATGTTTGCATGGAAGCCTGCGGATATGCCTGGGGTCCCGAGGGAACTGGCCGAGCACCAACTCAAGGTGTTCCCCAACGCGAAACCCATCAAGCAGAGGCTGCGGCGATTTACTCCTAAAAAGTGAGAGGCAATTAGGGCTGAGTTAACCCAGCTGAAGGCTGCCGGTTTCATTAGAGAGGCCGTGCATCCCTTGTGGCTTGCAAATCCTGTACTCGTTCTCAAAAAGAATAAAAAAGACTGGCGGATGTGTGTTGATTATACCGATCTCAATAAGCACTGCCCTAAAGACCAGTTTGGGTTGCCTCGTATAGACCAGGTCGTTGACTCTACGGCTGGCTGCGCTTTACTCTCTTTTCTCGACTATTATTCGGGCTACCACCAGATCAGCCTAGCAGTCGAGGATCAGGAAAAGACTGCGTTCATCACGCCTTTCGGGGTGTACTGCTACACTTCTATGTCGTTTGGGTTAAAAAACGCTGGCGCCACGTATCAACGAGCGATCCAGACGTGCCTCGCCGACCACTGGGGCAAACGCATCGAGGCCTACGTTGATGACGTCGTGATCAAGACTAAGAACGCGGAGGATTTCATCGATGACTTACAACAGGTGTTCGACAGCCTGAGGAAATTTCGGTGGAAGCTCAATCCCACCAAGTGCGTCTTCGGCGTTCCTGCTGGCCAGTTACTCGGCTTTGTCATCAGCAACAGGGGAATCGAAGCTAACCCTGAGAAAGTCAAGGCCATACTCCGCATGCACCCTCCTAGATCACAAAAGGATGCTCAAAGGTTGACTGGGTGTATGGCGGCCTTGAGTCAATTCATCTCGTGACTCGGCGAACGTGGCATGCCCTTCTACAAACTCCTCAAAAAGGTAGATCGGTTCCAGTGGACCACGGAGGCTCGGGAAGCTTTGGACGCTTTCAAAAAGTTCTTGACCACGCCTCCTGTGCTCAAATCTCTCAATCGTGCCACCGCCGACTCACCAGTTGAACATTTGCTCCTGTACATCTCTTGTACGACTCATGTGATCAGCACTGCCTTGGTGGTCGAGTGGCCGGATGAACAGCACGTAGTACCCAAGCAACACCCGGTCTACTTCATCAGCAAGGTCCTCAGCCCCTCCAAAGTCATGTATCCTCAAGTTCAGAAGTTATTATATGCCGTTCTCATTACCGCACATAAACTGCGTCACTACTTTGAGGAGCATAAAATCATAGTGGTTACTAAATTCCCAATTGGAGAAGTTTTGCGTAATCGGGAGGCCACCGGGCGCATTGCCAAGTGGGCCTGTAAGCTGGGGGCTCACGACATCGAGTTTCATCCCCGTACTGCCATCAAGACCCAGGCACTGGTTGACTTTGTCTCCGAGTGGACTGAACACCAGGTCCCTGAGAAGCTAGAAATCATGGAGGTCTGGAAGATCTATTTCGACGGCTCGTTGAAACTGGAAGGAGCAGGCGTTGGTGTTGTCTTCACCTTACCAGCGGGAGAAAAACTCAAGTACGTACTACAGATCCTCTTCCCGGTCTCGAATAATGTAGCGAGTACGAGGCTCTACTTCATGGTCTGCGCATAGCCATATCACTCGGCATTCAACGCTTGATGGCCTACGGAGACTCTTTGGTGGTCATCAACCAGGTCAACAAGGAATGGGACCGTTCCACAGAAAATATGGATAAGTACTGTGAAGCAGTTCGTAAGCTAGAAGGCAAATTTCAAGGCTTGGAGTACATTCACGTGGATCGGGATCGCAACGTGGATATTCTGTCTAAGCTGGGCTCATCACGAGCCAAAGTACCTCCTGGCATCTTCGTTCAAGAGCTTCGTCATCCCTCTATTCAGCTAGACGAGATGAATATACCACCCGACTGACACATCCTGACTCTGGGTAACATGCCAACTGATTGGAGGGCCCCTATCATCAGGTACATCTTAAATGAGAAGACTCCAGATGACAAAGCTGAGGCTGAGCGAATAGCAAGGCGATCATCTAGCTATACTCTGATCAATAACGAGCTATACAAGCATGGTGCCTTAGGAGTCTTGTTAAAATGCCTAGATACCTCATCAGGGCATTTAGCTATACTCTGATCAACAACGAGCTATACAAGCGTGGTGCCTCAGGAGTCTTGTTAAAACGCCTAGATACCTCGTCAGGGCAGAGTTTGCTGAAAGAGATACACGCTGGAATCTATGGAATTCATGCTGGCTCACGTACATTGGTAGGGAAGGCATTCAGGGCCGGTTTCTATTGGCCAACAGCAAAGAAGGATGCTGCCGAGTTAGTGCAGCACTACGAGGCTTGTCAATTCCTTGCCAAACAGCACCATCTTCCAGCACAGCAGTTGCAGAATATACTGGTCTCATGGCCTTTTGCCTGCTGGGGGTTGGATATGATTGGCCCCTTCAAGAAAGCTCAGGGTGGATATACTCATGTATTGGTTGCTATCGACAAGTTCACCAAATGGATCAAGTATAAGCCCATCGCCTCATTAACATCTGCCAAGGTTGTTGAGTTCATTCAAGACATCATCTTTCGTTTTGGCATCATGAACTCTATTATAACAGATTTGGGGTCCAATTTCACGGGCTCATAATTCTTTGATTTCTGTGAGCAAAGGTGCATTAGGATTAAGTATGTCTCGGTGGCTCATCCTAGAGCCAACGGGCAAGTCGAACGAGCTAATGGCATGATTCTGGATGCACTCAAGAAGAAAATCTTCGACAAGAATGAGAAGCTAGCCTCCACGTGAGCTCCCATATGTGGTTTGGAGCCTTCGAACTCAACCCAGCAAAGCTCTCGCAGGCAACACGCCCTTCTTCATGGTCTACGGGTCAGAGGCAGTATTACCCGCCGACCTACAGTTCGGAGCCCCACGACTGGCTTTCAAGAGTATTGCTGAAGCCGAGGCAACACGCATCGAGGAGATCGATTTACTCGAAGAGGAGCGCCTGAACTCTGTTATTCAGTCGGCTCGTTACCAGCAGACTCTACGACGGTACCATGATCGATACACGAGGCCTCACACTTTTTTGATAGGAGACTTAGTGCTACGCAGGGTGCTAAGGACTGCTGGACAACATAAGTTGTCTCCTCCCTAGGAAGGCCCGTATATCGTTACAGAAGTCACCCGTCCAGGATCATATCGTCTATCTCAAATGGACAGGACACCAGTCGGGAACTCTTGGAACATAGAGCATCTGCGCAGGTTCTATGCGTAAAGCTTTTCTGTGATTTCTAGAATTAGCTGTCAGTGTAATTCTCTGTACTCTGCCTTCATTGTACTATTTATACTCTATGAATAAAAGTACTCTTGAGATAAAGCATTCTATGTTCTTCTCTCTGTTTTCGCTCGCGTTACTCACTCGTTATGTAAGGGCAATCGACCTAGGTCAATTGACCGACAGTACGGTGTTACATGCCCACTCTTACTCTTGACGGGGATAACTCCGGCCCCACCACGAGAGCAATCGGCCTAGGTCAGTCGACCGACAGCACGGTGTTACATGCTCTCGTTCGTACTCATGCTAGGGGAGCACTCAGGGCCCCAACAAAACAAAGGCAATCGGCCTAGGTCAGTTGACCGACAGCACGGTGATACATGCCTTTGCAGGACCTCACATCGGGGAGCAATCAAGGCCCCAGTTGAACAAAGACGACGAGCTCAGGTTTGACGACCTACAGCTCGCTATCGCACGTCTTTGCTTCGTCATGTAACTCTTTCTCGCAGTGCACTCTTTTCTTTGTCATCATGTTCATTTTCGTTCTCATATTTACCGCTATATTAACTCAAGTCGTGTTGCAAACTTAACATTGTCTTTTCTCTAAACAGGCATGGCACATAGGTAAGCACAAACTATTTGTCTCATTTATAAAGATGTTAACTTTGTTTTGCAGGACAATAGTTAAAAGTACCGACGTAAAAACACAATATATACAACATTCTGTTCATGGCATTACATGTGGAATCATTGTCTATTCATCATCACCAACAAGGAGCTCAGCAATCATTCGGGCCTCATCCTCATACTCGGTATTCTGGGTCTCGTTTACTATCCTCGTTGGCAAACTCGCTAAGTCAATGTTAGGCTGTGATTTCTGGATTACCATAAGGACGCGAGTAAGGACGGTCTTTACTCGCTCAGAGATCTTAGACTTCATGTCATCCATAAAAGTTGCTATTCGTTCACCTAGTGGATGAGGCGCAGCTTTTTCTGGTGCACATATGTCCAGAATCTTGGTCAGGGTGGTGTTGGCGGCTAGAGCAGCATCCTTTGCCTTCTCATAGGCATCCTTCAATTTGGTGCAGTTCTTCTTGCAGGTCTCGTAGTTCTTCTTGAAGGATTCCAGTACTTGAGCTTGCTAAGCAGCCTCATCGCGGGATTCTTTTAGTGCAGACCTCGTAGAGGAGAGCACCTTCTTGATGTTGTCATGAGCAGTCTGGACTTCAGCTAACTCGGCTTCTTTGCCCTCAAGGGCCTGACTAGTCAAGGTGTGACTGCTTTTCAGAGCTTCCAATGAACTGACGGTATCACGGAATGATTTCTCAAAACCATCACGGGATTCCTGTATAGTTTGGATTTCTGCTCGCAGCTGTTGGCATTCATTGGTCTTTTGTCGTATCTTCTCCTGTGGAACGATACAGTTCATATGCTTTTGTGAGCAAGGAATATGCTAGTTGGGTTTCTTGGCGAGTTACCTCATGACTCTTCTTCTCGCAGTCTAGCTGTCTGCGTAGGTCAGCTGCTGTGTCGCAAGCTTGGCCTGTGTCTAGAATAGCGTTGCGATACTCTGCTTCACGAGTAACCGCAGCTTGTTTAAGGCGGTTGATTTCAGCAGTAGCGGCTGTCAAGGAATATTTGTTAGCTTGAGAACTTAGTTGTTGATTCAGTGTAAGAAGGTTGGACTCATACCTGTTGCTTCAGCCCTGCGAGCAGCTTCAGAATCTGTCAGCTGCTGCCTCAGAGTAGCGATCTGATCACTGGGCAATGCAACAGCCTTGTCCCGAATCACTCGGGCTTGTTGTACTCCATCCTAAAGTATCGTCAACATATCCTGTGGGGAGTGGTTTCAGTCATTTAGGTGATAACAAGGGCAAAACAAGATATAAGACGGTGGAAATTGGCATACCACAACAGCTGTTAGTAACCCTGTGCTCAGGGTTGCTGGCACCAATTGACGATTGACGTCATCTGTTTCAACTAGAGGAGGTTGGGCATTGCTTGCCTCAACTACAACTTGAAGTTGTTCTTCTTCTGCAGATTGCATCTCTGTATTTGCTTCAGGGAACTTAGGATCATCAACATTCTTTTCTACCACTGTATCTGGTACCTCTGAAGTCGGCTGAGGAGCATCTTCTATATTGGCTTCAGTTTGTTCCTCCTGAATGATGTCAGCCTCTGGTACAAGATTGGGCGCAGTTGTTTTTTGAGCCTCTTCTGAAGCTGCACCAATAAGTGCTTCTTGCTAGTTATCAGTTGGTGCCTGACCCTCATTAACAGTATCGGTGAACTCATTCATTTGAGTACCAGTCTGGACCTCATTGGTTTTTGTTTGCATTGTGTCTGCATGGCCCTCGACCCCCAAATCTTTAGGTGCCAGCTCTGTTGAGGCCCGGGGACTTAGTTTCTTAGGCTTATGGTTCTTGGGGCATGCTGACAACGGATCAATTTTGTCATCAGTACGCAAGGTGTATGGGAATCTACAGGCATCTTTAATAATCCGATCCAAATCCAAGTCCTCGACAGTTAACTCTATTTCGTCTTCATTCGGAGGGAGGATGGATGAAGTTTGGGCCCTACCGGCATCGTCATGATGTTTCTTGGAACGCCTCTCACGGTGACGTAGCTGTACTTCTTCTTCTTCCTCATCCTCATCAATCAAGTTTCTCCAGTCTACTCCAACTGACGAATCATCAGTTTTTGCTACTATGTGAGAGGAGTACTTGGATTTCTTGCTAGTCTTTCCTGATGACACGGGGGAGCTTGTGACATCCTTGATCGTCATCTTGCTTGTCCTCTGTTTTCGTGGCACTGCGGCACCAGTGGCCTTTGCCTTGGTACGCCCTTGACCAGCTGCAGCTCGAGTCTTAACACCACTTGGGACGGCCGTATGCTTGGGGGCTGCCCTGATGATGTTGCTCACACCTGTTTCTTGGGCAGTCTGAGCTGCACGCTGTATCACTATGAAGGTATGCTCTTCGTCATTTCCTGCACCGTGAGCAGCAGCAACACCAGCTTCCATTTTCTTAGTGGATAACTCGGATTGGCGTTTGGATAGCCTATCAGTGTCAGAAAGTGTCGGGTCTGATAGGAACTTGGATATATTGCTCTACATTAAACTCTTCATGTTAGGAGGCGATTGCAAGTAAGTTTGAACATAGAAATAAGAGACATATCACTTACATTTGGAGTTGGATTCCAGGCTAAATATGGTTTAGGAGTACCCTCGTTGTGAGCTTCACCTCTGAGTATCAATTCCACTCGAGCCTTGACATCCTCTTTAGTCATAGCTCGGGTCGTCTCTCTAGTTGGATCACTGGCTCCGACATACAGATAGGCAGGGTATATCCTATCCTTCAATGGCTGAATGCAGCGATACACGAAGTCTATGACCACAACATGAGCAGTAAGGCCATCTTCTTTCAGTCTGGCTATTTCTTCTAATAGCACGTTGACCTCATCTTGTTCTTCAGCAGTTGGACCTTCCTCCCAGCTTGCCAGCTTACTGTCAGGCTGCCTGCTAGACCTCGAGGGAAGTGAATTTCCATGATTCTATATATAAATCCACTCGGAGTGCCATCCTCTGTTGTTATCTGGAAGGGGGATATCTAAGTAGATAGATTTGCGATTCTTCCGCAACTCAAAGCTAGCCCCTCCAGTAACTTGTAACACACCGTCCCTTAGGCTGGCTTTGCAGTGGTATAAGTGTTTCCACAGGCCAAAGTGCGGGACAATCCCGAGGAACGCTTCACAAAGATGGACGAAGATCGATAGTTGTAGTACAGAATTGGGATTCAGATGGGTCAGGTTGATTGAATAGAATTGCAATAGGCCTCGCACAAATGAACAGACAGGAAGGCCTAACCCTCGGATGAAGAACGGCATGAACACCATCGCCTCGTACGTATCTTCGGTTGGAGCAGTATCATCTTTCTTCTCACATATCCTCCAGTTTGCCACCTTCTTTGGTGGCAGGACGCCCATAGCTACCAGTGATTGTAGCATAGGCTCGGTAATGGTGGAGGGGCGGTATGCTAAGTATGGCGAAGCTAGCTGCCGGTTTTCATTATGTGTCAGGCCCTCACTGGTGTTTCCGCGCTCACTCAAGGTTTTTTTCTTGGGAGCCATGGGTGCGGGTGTTCTTGTTGGTTTGGGGATTCAAGTAGTGAAGGAAGAAGGAGCACTCTTTGTTCAAACAATGGTGGCGGTAGACTCAGTAGGGAAGAACGGCAACACAGTTTTCAGATGGGTGAGATTGGAGGAGGGTATAGATCTCGAATAACCCTGACGCCGTCAGTAACAGTCCTCAAAAAAGCTGACGGAAACTGTGACTATCGTTATCTTCACTCGGATTTCATGCCATCAATGTTTTAGTCGGGTTTTTCTAAGGATAGGCCGGTGATTTCAGTCGGGATGATCCTTCAAAAAGAGTGGATGTTCAAGTTCATGTTCTCTGTAGCTCGCAGAATGAGCTTTCTGCAACGGGCGTCAACTCAACACAGTACACTAGGTATTGCCTATACTCTGGGCGTAGAGGTATATGGGTTCTTAAGTTGTTTTATGGTTTCATCTTTACTTCATGAAATCAGAAGTTGAGATTTGACTCGGATGCATGTTTTTCAAGACAAGAACACACAAAAGATCTCAAGGGTGAAGGATAATGCGATGGATTTCATTATATAAACATAGTTCATTACAATAGTGGTAGTTACATATAGGCGGATTATCCTACACTACTACTACTACTAATCTATGGTGGTGGAGATGGATGGCCCGGTGGCGCGCCTAGTGGCCGGTGGATGGCCCGGCCGGAGGCCCAGTGACGCGGCGGCGCTTGAAGGCCGGAGCGTCGGCCTCGTCTCCGCCGTCGTGACCGCCGTCGTCGCCGTCGTGGCCGCCCGGGACATCATGGCCGCCGGGGCCATCATTGTCGTTGTCATCGGAGTCCTCCTCCTTGCTGTCTTCCTCCTCGTCATTGGAGGAGTCCTGCAAGGCGGCGCGGCGGAGGCCCCAGAGCTTGGCACGCTCCTCGGCGTTGTAGCCTTGGGAGTCATCGGTGTTGGGCTCCGACTCGTCCTTCCTTGGCGGCGTCTCCTCGGGGACCGGCTCCTCCTCGCTGGAGGAGTGGTCGTCGGAGGAGTTCCCGTCGTATGCACCTCCAAAGAGTGCGTCGTTGGAGTCCTCATACTCCTCCTCGCTGGAGCGTGCGCTTCTGGACCTTGCCTCCGGCCATGGTGGAAAGGAAGTGGAGAATGCTTGGGGTTTTTTCTTGATGAATGAGTACTCAGTGAAGGCGTAATGGACAGCCAGGCTATCGCTCTGCTCTTATAGTACGATCACTCCGCTTCGTTTTCTGTGAACGCGATTCAAGAGGTTGCGTTATTTCGACTTCCGCCACGCGTCAGTTATTTTCTTGGGCAACAAAGGCTGTTGCGTGTTTGGAAGATTCCTGTTTTCGAAGGAAGTTTGTGGGTAATCCCTCGGTGCCCTCTGTTTATTTCCCTGTGGGTTAACCCCATGGGGTGCGGGGGATTTGTGGAAAAAGTATTCTTTTTCCTAAAATCTGAAAATCAGGAAATTTAGGTCGGCTTTCTATGACTCGAAAAGTTGGGCGATGGATAGTAACTCGGATATGGAATCTGATTGTTTCTCAAGTTGACTCGGCACTTGAGGAATGCATCTGATGAGACTAATTGAAGGGTTTAGATCTTCAAGCTGATTGATACTCAAGTCAACTTGAAGCTCGGGGGCTACCCCATGGGGTGCACCTGGCGGTGCACCATGAGAAGCAGTGTGTTGTTAACTTGAGCGTGGAACTCATGAACAGTATGTTACTCTTGTTAGAGTCTTGAGTCAATTAAATCCTAAATTAACTCAAGCCTCGGGGGCTTGTGGGGGATAGATATCCCCTAGGCCCTCACGGCTTGGATTCAACGTTGGAGGGCCCAGTAGAGATGGCAGGCTCCCAAACAGGACGCCGCCCGATCTCGTGGGCCCGGAGACGGATGACGTGCATGAAGACCAAGTCAAAGCACTATGATTTCAGGAAAGACGTGATGAAGTATGGTTCGGACTCTGGATTCCAGAAGCAGCAGGATTCAAGGAAGGAAACATGTAATTGTAGATTCTGTATACTCTTTTAGGCTTCCAAACAGAATAGGACTCGTAGATGGAAATCGACTTGTAACCCAAGCCTTGCTAGGACTATATAAGACGGGCGAGGGACCCCTACGTAGATCATCGATCATCTCATCGCATACCAGCCACCAGACGCCCTAGCTTTTATTGTAACCTCAAGAGCAAAGGCAATATAACTCGCAACAAACAGGACGTAGGGTATTACGCATCTCGCGACCCGAACCGGTATAAATTCTTGTGTTTTGTCACATGTCTACGCGAACCATCGAGCTATGCCGATTTCGCTACCCCAAAAGCATCACGTGACACACCCCGTGGTGCATTGCCGATATCAAACACTGACACCGTCACCCTCCAGGACAATGATGGGAAGGTTTTCAAGGAAAATGGGCAACACCTTAAAATCTTTCTTGAGCCCGAAATGCCTACGCTCGAAGAAGTGGACGTCTTCGAACTACATGAGGTAGTTTGATCACGCGTCCATGGTCGAACTCAGACCATAAAAGAAGCCATGTACACTACCTGCTTTTCTTCCTTAAAATTCTATCTAATCTCATCTTATTCCCCAAAATCTCAACAAAACCGCTGTTCTGCACGCATAGTCGGATCCGTAATGCACCCTTAGGCCAAACCTCAACTCGTGGTCGGGCGGCCATGGAAAGGGAGCCCAGCTGATGGGCTCAGTCGCCACACTTTGGGCCTAGACGCCTGACCCTAAGGGGGGGTCGGCCGGCCATAGATGGTGGTCGCCCGACCACCTCCTATTGCCACCCGGCCACCGAAAACTCAAATTTCGAGTTGGGAGCGTCGATCCAATATCTACGGGGCTGTTGAGTGGATGAGGGCGAATTTCTCCAACGCTTTAAGGATGAGGAGTGTCTTCTTCCCCATCTACACTCCACCTTCATCTCCACTCAGTCATGGCACCTCTCTCCCCTCGTGGCAAGGGCAAGGCTGCCATCTCCATCTCATCCGACACCACCGCAACCTACAACCCCGCTTCCGTGGACTCACCACAGCCTCTCCAAGCCATCCCGTTCGAGGAAACCCTAGAAACATCCATCCAGGAGTCGCCTTGGCCGACGGGGCTCAGTCCCCATGGCCGCCCGGCCATAGGTGGTGGCCGCTCGGCCATGGGTGACTCACCCCGTGGCCGCCCGACCACCCGTGACAGCCGCCCTGACTCCCCACGCCGTTCCCACAGCGTGGACAAGCCAGGAAGGGTCCTGTCTCCGGCAAGAACCATCGCCAAGAAGGTGGCTCGTCCGTCTCCGCATCCCACCATGGGGATGATCACCCCCGTGAACTGTGTCAAGAGCCTTTTCCAAGAGGAGACCGCCGGACCATCCAAGAAGCCAGTCTTTCCTAGCCCATCCACCCATACCCTTCGTGGGTGAAAACTCCTATATGTGGGTATGCTAAGGTGTTCGTCCCTAGGGTTCCAAAGCCTGACGCCTCCATCGATGAGTCCATTGACTCAAAGCCACCACGAAGGACGGTGGAGAGGGTGGCCAGGACGCCTCCAATCAAGGGGTTGCCTGGACAGTTCGAGGACTCCTCGGATGAGGAGAAGGAGGAGAAGGACACGGTGGCGTCGTTAAGGGAGGAGCTAGCAGCACTCAAAGCTAAGTTTTAGAACTTAGAAGAGCGTTGTGTTGAGGGCGAGCTTTGGTGGATGGAGATCGATGATAAGATCAACATCCTTAGCAAGGGTTTCTCCGCCAAAGTCTGCCATCTTGCGGATGCAACTGGGCGCCCCGATCTCTATGATTCTCCCGCACCATAGGCGCCCGGTGATCTACTTATCATAGGCGCATTTATTTTCATCCATTTAATTCTTATGTTGTTTCGAACTCATTCATTAATGTAATAAGCAACTTATATTTGTTTCATCCTATAAAGTAGATTTATTTCCCTTTCAATAATGAGTTTGAGGAGAATGGCAAAGCCATTCGACTCCTTATCACTAACCTGCAGAAAACACGAGCAAAATACGACGTACAGGGTACAACCTCGCTACTCAGAAATTTTTCAGGGGAATTGGACGAAATGCAGTGGCCGCCCGGCCGCCCCCTGTGGCCGCCCGGCCACCAGGCTGATCGCCCGACCCTTACACCTGGCCGTCCGGCCATGGTGTTGGGCTGGATGGCCCATCAACGCATCAAACCCGTGCCAGGAAGTCAGGTATACTCGTTCTAATCCATGTATCTCCAATTCTTTGTGCTTTACACATGAACTAAATCAAATCATGCTCTACATGTTCATAATATCACATCTTACTTGTGCTTGCACCATTTTATTTCCTATGCTAGAGTAATTTTACCTTTGGATACTATCATGATTAGGAACCCACTTGAGTTTAGATTGTTGATCCATGTGAGATAAGTTAATTAGAGGAAACTAAAGGAACCTCCCATATGAGAAAGAGTTTTATTTTGCAAAACAAAATAAGGGCTTCATCTTTGATGATTTCAAGTTCCTGTCCTACTAGTGCCACATATAAAAAAAACTTGTATATTCTTGCTACCTTGATTGTTTTGAGTCTTATCAAACTTTGTGCCATTATAAGAGTTTGAATCAATTGAGAATTTTTGGCCTTCACACGCCAAGGTCCATAAAATAAAGTCTCTCAGAAAGGTGTGCAATAAAATGTCAATGATCCCATTCAGTTCTGTTTGAAAAGAAAGAGAGGCATGGAAGTCCGAAAAAAATAATATAGTGTGTGAAAGCAAGAAAACTATGAGAAAAAAATGAGAAAGAGAAAAGAAAAGAACTCCATGCCCTCTACTCAAACATGGGACTCATATTGAGCACCACAAGAGACAAGATCCGTACACTACAATTGCACTTGGCTAAATCTCATTTGATTATGAATTCTTTCTTGACACTTGATTTGATTCGACAACATAAGCATGATAGGAAAGCCTCATTCTCCCCACTACCCAGAGCTCCACAAAAAGCCTCAGTAGTATAGGAGGTGAGAAATACAAGATGTTGGCAAGGACACCTTGTCCCGTGAGTGACCGAGAGTTGGACTTGTGATCAAAAGAGTTGGTATGCCCTACTTTTGAAAATCTTGAAAACCTCTTTACTCATGTGGCGTGGGAACCTGAAGTTAACTTTGATACTCTTATTCCATGCTTCAGCATTCTAAAACCCAAGTGTAGACACCACTGAAATCCTAGGCGAGATGAAATAGTCGAAAGTACTCTTGTGCTTGCTATAGTGGATGATGATGTTATGTCTTTCCCACTTATGCTTAACTCTACTCTTTGCTCGAGGACGAGTAAAGGTCTAAGTGTGGGGGGTGTTGGCGGTCGATAAAATCCACTTTTGACCACAAATACTTCATGTTTGAGGGCATAATTTATCAAGGTTTCATGTATTACTAACCGGTTCCATGAGTTGTGTACAAAAGTTGGATGTAGGAGCATGTCACGTCCAAATTCACGAAAGAATATATAAAATGTGGACAAAAGGCAACGGAGAGCTAATAGGCTAAGGAGCATGGCCGGCCGGCCATCTCCTATGGCCGTCCGGTGTAGGACCGAGACGTGCGACTAGAGGGGGGTGAATAGGAGCACTTAAAAACTCAAACTCACAAACCCCTGGTGCAAACTGACAGCTACTTCACACAACAAGTGCTAGACACCGTCCACTGAAAGGAAACGTGTCTAGCAGCACTTGGTGTTGCCCACGGAACGGGTACACACCAAGCGAGCGGAAGCACGAGACTCAACGATCACAAGATTGCAAGTCAAGCGAAACAACGACTCACGCACTAGTGACTTGTTCGCCACTCAACGCACCGAAATGCGCCCTACTAGTTCACAGCAGGTTAAGAGTATGGTCAGCAACAAGAAACACTAACAGCGAGGTTGAAGAAAAAAGCCGAGCAGCGAAAACTCCAACGAAACAGCTCACAGCAACTTACAGGCGTCTGCCGGACTGTCCGGGGTCCTTCACCGGACTGTCCGGTAGAACCGGATGGTCCGGTGACTAGACCAGATGGTCTAGTAGCAGCCAGGCTGGAACTCCCAACGCCGGACTGTCCGGTGGCCTGCGCCGGACTGTCCGGTGACGCCGGATAGTCCGGTAGCAGAGCCGGACTGTCCGGTGGAAGCAGAAACTTGAGCCTCTCAAACCCTTAAACTTGACCAAACCTTGTCCAATCTTCACGAAAATTGACACAGGTTATCTGATCCCTATTCCAAAGCTATTCCCAAAAGATCAACTCAAAATGATCACGGGATTAGCGGGAATTTCAGATCGCGTGAAGAGGCAAGCTTTGGGCAAGAAAAGAGGAAAACTCAAATTCGACTTGCTCGTGGCGTGATGCACTAGGGCATAATCTCCACATCCTTGCAAGTCCAAAACACCGGCAAAAGAAAGGATTCACCCATGGCCAAAGCAAACACCCAAAAGCCAAGGATTGAACCCAAAAACCAAACTAGAAGGGGGAGGAGGAAAGGGCTGCACACAAGAGCTCGAATTTCAGTGGAATATTGCTAGATTAATCACGAAATTGAGTTCATACAAAGATCCTACAGCCTACCACCCTTCATCCTTCCCTCTTGTGTGAAGAACACTAGCTAGGGGACTCAAATCCTAGCCCTAATGCTCTCTCTTCTCTCTTTGGCACATGGCTGTATGGAAATGAAGCCTAGGGTTTTCTAATAGTGGGAGAGAGACACCTAAATAACCAGCCACTTAGGTATTTATAGCCCTAAGCCTGACGACATAATTAACACTAAGCCTCTTACTCTAGAATGCCCGGAACGGGCTGAAATGAAAAAGATACAATCGGACGACTACGATGACGCTTTGATCTTCTTCTTCTCCACGCCTCTCTTGGATGTACGCCACGTAGCCAGTAGTCCGCAAGCTTCCTCCGGTTTTGAAGTCAAAAACCGGGAAACTTTATTCTGCGGGCTTCCTGGGTCGGGTCTTGGCCCAATCTTCTATCTTGGCGAGTCAGAGCCCAACCCACCAAGTCATATGAACTTGGGTGGCGGTTTTGAGTGAAGCCGCCAAAGCCTCCCTCGCACGTCTTCGCGCCATGCACTCGGGTTGGAGCACCACGGTGGCACTCGGCTTCTCCAGTCCATCGGAGTCGCCTCGCGGTCCATCGGAGAGTTTACACCACCGTTGTCGAACTGCCCCTCCGCGTACTGAGCTCCCATGGCCGACCGACGCCGAGCATTGCCTCCGGTCCATTGGAGGACTTTTGCCTCAGTCCATCGATGTCTTCGTCATCTACCTCCAGTCCATCGGAGGGCCTCCAGTCCATCGGAGGTCTTGAGCTCATTGACAATCACTCATCATACCAGGAGAGCAATGAGGCCGGTCCATTGGCTCTCACCCAGCCACCTACCATGGCCGCCCGGCCACCAGGGGAGCCCAGTCAACCTCCAGACCATCTCAGCCTAGATGAGGTGGCCACCCGACCATGTCATGTGGTCACCCGACCACATCACCAATCCATCTTTCGACCTGCATGCAAAGAAGCACAAAAGAAGTTAAATGCAACCGTTGGATCAGGAATCCAATGCATCCAAGGGTCGGAAGAACATCATGCAACAGATCCTTGACGTCAGCAATCCAGGGGAGTGGCCGCCCGACCAATGAGGGTGGTCGGTCGACCACCCCACCGACTCATTTTTCATGTGTACCGACTCCAATAACTACCAACCGACTCCAGAAATGCATATCAACCGTTGGATGGTCAAAGGCGGCAAGATGAGTGGCCGCACGACCACCCTTGATGGTCGGTCGGCCACTCCCCTGGCCGCCCGGACATCGACCTACCTCCACTACCAACCTAGAGCACCTACAAGTACCCTCCCTCGGTCTCCAAGCTATAAATACCCCCAGGAGCTCACTTGCAAGGTGTGGCGGATCAAGGGAATACAAGTGTGGTTGTGTAGTTGAGTGTAGAGTATAGTAGTGAAGCCATCCTCGGCATTTTAGAGAGAGCCAAGTTGTATCAAGAGTGAGTAGTGAGTTGTAGAGTGAAGGAGTCGGATTTCTCTTCGGTATTCTATTCCTGAGCTCTCAGCCTCAGAGGGATTATTACTCTATTTCCAGGATTGAGTAAAGTTCCTTGCTCCCTTCTTTATTTATTTCATACTTAATTTATTTACTTACTTAGTGCTTTACTCAGTAGTTTACGGGTGCCAAGTGTGCTCTGTGTAGTTTAGCTATACAGTTGTGCTTGCTCTCTGACTTCGAACCAGTGTAATAGTAAACTCGGTTGTGTAGACGCGGTGTCTTGACTAGAGTTTACCTTGGAAGGTGTCTTGCCCCATGCAATTTTGGTTGGTAGTCCCACCTGGTGACAGCGGGTGTGTGTCCTGTGTAGTCCAACCCCGTCGTTCGGATAAGTTGTCATCGACGCATAGCTGAGTCCTATAGTGCCCGCCTTTCTCGTCTGGGTTATCAGCACTCTGGTGCCCGGAAGTGGTTCTATAGCCCCAGTGTCCAAGTAAACCTACTGAGCAGAATACTAGTTTGTTTAGTAAAGTTAAGTTGTTTTATTTAAAGTAGTGAACCTGCTCTGCTCTGTCTTCTATCTCTATAATCGCTGGTTTTACTGTTCGGTTTCACTTCTTCTACGTTGAGTTACTCCTCGTTTCTCGTGGATTTCGATACCTTGGAATACTCTTGGGTGAAAAGCTACAACGTGTTTCCGTGCGCTTGCGGATTTATTCAGTAGGCTAAGAAGCACCAACAATACCCACCGGACTGTCCGGTACGTGTAATTTGCTGCCTCTGACAATTCGACCGTTGGGTTCGGAGTCGACCGTTGGAGCCACCGGACAGTCCGACGGTGAGCCACCGGACAGTCCGATTGGTGTTGGCGCTGGGTCTTCGACTTGAATAGCGCTCAGTTTATATCGTCCGACGGTGCCACTGGACTGTCCGACGGTGATTCAACCATGGCACAAATATTAGTCCCATAGCACTTGTAAACAAATATTAGTTCCATGGCGTCAATTCAACCACTAAAACCACATATGGGAATTAAGCACAAGGCTTTCCTTACAATATATACACCTAGCAAGTTATTCATCTTAAAGAGAACAAGTTAAGTAAAGCAACATGTAAATGAAAGACACACAAGGATGAGGTAAACTAAAAAAAAACAATATTAATTGGTTTACTTGAAATGAGTCATTTAACATTAAAAAGGTCACTTCATTTCAGGTAATTATATAGAACCAGACTTCAAATATTTATGACATGTAGAAACTCACTACACACTACCACTGACCAAATTTCAGGCCCAAAGGATTTGCAGATGAATTATAAAAATTCTAACAAGTTATCAGCCCTACAGCTTCAGATTTTTCATATTTATAGAAAATGCTTCTGGTCCTGAATTTTACTCGGCAAGCAACTTAGATCATAAGCATCCTGTACAAAAATCATCAAGCAAAATATACATGGTTTGACAGGACACCTATTTTCCATATATTTTCTTTAGCATATATTAGATGAAAAATAGAACAGTGACCATAAATTCTGCAAAAATGATTTCAGGAACCAGCAACTAACTAGAACACTACTAAAATTTCCATGGAATTTATTATGCACCCTAGCATCACTCTTTCCTATTGTTTAGTTAATAGAGCCACATTTTGTCATTTTCAAATCATCATGCAAACTTTACAAACACAGCTTCATATTTTACCAGTGAGCTACTTACACTATGTGGAGCATAGGAAAAATACCAGGATATCATTTTAAACATATTTTATGTAACATCCATTTTCCATGTTAATATATACACAAATCTCATGCTTAATGGTAAAACAGCAACCATACAGTCAAGGCTAGGGCTACCAAATTTCACGCAGTTCCACACTACCATAAGAAAACTGCTGTCCAGGTTCTAGCACTTTAGGATTTCATCTAGGCCATGTTTTCCATTTAAGTAGATTTAACATGCATGTACAAACTCAGGGGCAAAACAGTCAATTCACATCCCCCACAACATACCCATTTTGTAGATCTATTCACAAGGAGTTCATGGCCACTGAGTTTGTCCATTTTGGATTTTTATTTGATTCATTATGATTTTCCAAAGTTTTAGACGACTATAACTAAAATAAAACGAAAATCATTAGATCTAGGGGTCAGATCATGATTATTTTGAATCCCCAGGGGCTAGCAGGCAAGATCTACAAGACTCAGTGAATATAGCTCGTGAATACAAAGAAACGCAGGGGGTTTTGGGAAACCCCCCTTCTACCTTCGGCTGGGGGACGAGCTGAGCGGTGGCCCGGTGCCTTGGAGCCGATAGGGTCGGGGAAAATGTTCCCGGCCACGGGGAACCCGTTCCCCTTGGTCTCTTCGTGTGGAGTGGAACGTAGAGGCGGTGCGGGTCGGTGAACCGGAGGCGGCCACGGCGCGACGGTGCGCGGCGGCGCGGCTCGGATCTCGTCGGTGAGGCGGCAAATGGCGGAGCCGAAGGGCGCTCAAGCTGCGCGAGGTTGAGGCAAGCTTGTCGGTGGGGAAATGGACGCGCGGGGATGGCCCGAAGATGGTTCTCCACGGTGAGGCACGGTGAAACGCGCATGACGAACGGCGACGCACGCCGAGTGGGGTCGAGGAGGCGATGGTGGAGGACTAGATCATGGGGAAAGTGAGGTGGGTTGCGGGACAGAGCCAGTTCGCTCGTCGAACAGGCATAGGAGGGCTAGAGGTGGCGCGTGGACGGAGGTCGCCGCAGTGGCATTCATGGCGGCCATGGCGTGCATGCACAGGGAACGGGGCTGGGTGGTGTAGGGTGTCAGGGGTATGGGGAAATCGGCGGAGGAAGGTGAGGCGTGCGCGACGCGCGGATCGGCTAGGCGAGAAGAGCACCAGAGGGGCGATATGGTGTGGGCTCGGCATGAGCTTAGCCATGGCGGCCGGCCGTCCTCGCAAGGCAAGAAGAGCGAGGGAGAAAGGCTTGAGGGGGAAAGGCGTGTGAGGACGAGCTCGGGATAGCGTCCAGGCGAAACCGAGGCGCGGCCGAGGCTCGACCCATGGCGCGCCGGCACAGACTACACGCCGGCGTCCATGCGGCACGCGCCGGCTCGGCATCCGCGCGGCGCCCCGATCGCGGGCCCACCGGTCAGTGACACAAAGAGGGAGGGAAAATGGAAAAATAGAAAACACACCTGTTTTGGTTTTTCTCCCCTACCGTAAATCACAATTTTGACCAATTTAGAGGCCGGTTTTGGAAAACCTCCAATTGGAAGAATTGTTGTACTCTTTGTAATCTACAAATTTGTTAAAAGCACTAAGCTCGAAGTTTATGAAGAAATACAATTTAAATTTGAATTTAAGCTGCTGACTCCATTTTGACCAACAAACCCTTCTAGTTTAGAAATTTTAAAAGTCTATTTTATGATCGCTTTCACCCAAGACGTTTTATACCAATGTTGCTCAAAACTTCATTAGATACAACTTTCTCAAATAAACTTTTGCATGATAATGACTATAGATCAAGTAAAAATTGAATTTACCAAGTAGGTCAGGTTTGGATAGAATTTACAAGTTGACATAAAAGGCCCCAAATACTATGCAAACCTTAATACATGTCAAAGAACTAATTACCAAAGTTGTTAATCATGAGATTGTCTATGGTTTGGTATAAAAAGTTTCATCTAACTCACCATAATTTTTGAAATGCAGGTTCAAACATGTTCAGGGATTTGGTAAGACAGCTGGTTTACTTTATGTAGAGCCCTTCTTGTTTCCTACTTTTGGATATTCAAATGAAGGCCAATCACTCCTAGGTCTGAAGCATTTGAAAGGTGATATGTTTAATTTCATTTCATAGAAAGTAAGATTTTAAAGTTGTCTAGTGAAGTTGAAAGTAATTTCAGAATGAAACTTGGGGACAAGCTGAAAATCCAGACTTAGAAATATTCTAAGTATAGACTCGCATGGGCTGATTTCGAGAGATATGTGGGTCAAATTTAAAATAGTTAAATGACGGTTTTGAGCTACTCTCAATGTAACAAAAGTGTAGTTCATGGTGTGTACAACCACTTTGATAATGAGACTGAGCTCAGGTGCTTAATAAACCTAAAAGTTTTATTAGGGTCCAAATTTGGTCAAGGTCACCTTTATTACCTTTTAAAAGAACGTTGTTTGAATTCAATTTGAACTTTTTGAACCTCTTAACATATGATTTCAAAGATGGTCAAAATAGCAAAACTGAAGGCAATGTCTCATACTAACACTTTCATATTTGATGTTCGCACAAAAACTTGTGGTTCTTGACTTACCAAACCAGACCACACACGGTTTTGCATCTTGAATAGAAAAATTTTGTCTTAGTGATTTCTCTACCTAGTTCTCCCTCATCCCTCATCTCTAAGCATGATCAAGTCATAATTCATCATTAGCTTGTGTCTAACTATGTGTTAGCGTCTTTGAGATGCCGAGGGCATCACACTTCATTTTGGAAATGATGAATAGTTGTTCTATCAAGTGAATGATTTAATTCTTGCATATGACTCATGCTTAGCTTAGTTTTGAGTTTGTGAAGAAAAGAAGTAAACCAAGGTTCTATCTTGTGGATGCCATTTGCGATAACAAGACTAAATTGTTGTGAGATGTTGATATGACTGAATGTGGAATGTTTTCTTTCATGTTCTTAGTAGGATGAGCATCTTACGTTGTTATTTTTGAAAATGACAAAATACAGCTCCTCTTGGTCAAAAATACCTACCAGAGCCAAAAATGTTTCAAATCTTTGAAACAACCACAAAGAGCTACTTAGAGATGTTTTGAGCTTTGTCAAATTTTGAGTCTCATTGAGTAGAAATATCACCTTCTGTTGATAGCTGGAGTACAAAAGCACAAATGCAAATGTTCCATTTCGGACTTTGCATCCACCAAAAAGTCTCCAAATACTTCTCAAAATCCCGTAGCCTTCAAATCCAAAGGAATAAGGGTATAGATCTAAAAAGAAAAGCATGCAAAAGCATGGCAAAAAGGAAAAGAAAAATGCGTGCAAAAGCACGGCAAAATGAAAAGCATGCAAGTTCAAGCATGGCAAAAATAAATAAAAGCTCCATATCCCCTCCAAATCTATAAAAGGCTACAAGGGATGAAAATCAAGAGAAGGAGATATCCAGTGCCACCACTCATACTCAAGTGATCAAATAGAAGAAATGGTGAAGTACACTATTTGGTCAAATCTATAGCTTAGCAAAATAAACATCCTAAGTGTGCCACATCTCTCCCCACCTAAAGCTCCACAAAGGCCTTAGTGTAGGAAAATGTTGGCCAACTCATGGCCTTTATTAAAGAAACACCTTTGAGCGGCTGAGAGCACCTTGGGGCAACTTTTTTTGTTTTGAAAATCTTGAAAACATCTCAGAAGAACATTAAAAAAAAAGAGCAAGTCAGAGGTATTCCTACACTAAAGTCGTTCCGTCTCTCAACCGCCCAAGGCAAGGTAGGCAAAAAGATGCACTACAGGTATTACACAAGGTGAACTTCAATTATTTCACTACTTGGAACAAAAGTTTGAGTAATGAGTCATATATAAGAATTTCTCTTCATTTTCGATATTGTAGCATCTCCTGGTCCACTTTTAGTCTTAGCTTTGCTTGAGGACGAACAAAAGTTTAAGTTGGAGGGTGTTGACGGTCGCAATCTTATGATATCTACCGTCAATTACCAACCAAATGAAACAAAGCATGAGAATAAAAATGGATTAACCCATACTACTAATGAGTTCCACAAGATGTACATAAATATTTAGTTGTAGGTACGAATTTACATGTAAAATGGATGAAACGAGGCTAAAGAGTGAAAATGAGCAAAACAGGCAAACAGTTGTGGCCGCTCGACCAGGTCTAGGGTCGGCCGGCCACCTGGCTGGTCACTCGACCTCCTGCCAGGTCGGCCGACCACCTGGCTGGCCGCCCGATTGCCTCACTGAGTCGGTTTGCCTCCTCCTCACTCCTACATGCAAAGAAACACAAAGAAATGTTAATCCAACCGTTGTATCAAGCATCCAAAGAATCCAATGGCCGAAAGAATGGATCGATGATGTGACTAATCCAAGGGAAGAGGCATGCAACAAATCAGAGAAGTACACATGATCGCCCGACCACATGCATGGTCGCCCGACCTTGCAAAGTCCTCATTTTACACGTGCAATTGCCATTCCAACCGCCAACCGATGTGGGGAAGCGAGATCAAGCCGTCGGATGGCTGAGGCGGTGGATCGGGTGGTCGCCCGACCATGGGCCAGGTCGGCCGACCTCCTTGCATGGTTGGCAGACCACCGACTTTGGCCTCCCACCGACCTCAGCCAACAACAAGTACCCTCCTCGCTTTCTGGACTATAAATAGGCCATGAGAGCTTATTTGTAAAGGTGTGGAGAAGTTGAGAGCTACATTCTACCTTAGAGAGTCCCTTTTTCATATCTTAGTAGCTAGGATAGTCCTGTGAGTTAGAGTGAGTCAAGCTTTGCCTCGGAGCTCTCGAAGATATTTCTGAGTCTGTGGTAAAGTTGTTGTATCTTTGTACTCTTATCTTCAGTATAATATATTTATGGTTTACTTTATTTCTATCTCTTGCAAGTGTGGTGTACCATTTATTTTGCATACTTGCTTGGCTTAGGCTGTGGTTGTCTTAGTTCGTCAAGTTCCGTTATTTTTGCCGGTGCTATAATCCAACTTGTACGCTATGCTCCGGTTAGGTCCTCTCCTCTGATCAAGGACGATCTATTGTTGCTCAAGTTTTGCTTGAGTACGTTTATAGTGTGCCAGCCTAGCCACGCGATTTGCTTGGTAGCCCCACCGGTGATAGCATGTGGTGTGCCTGTGTATCCCAAGCCCGTTCGTTCAGTAGGCTCGTATGCATTAGCCGGGTTCTCTTTCGGTGGTCTACTATTTAGCCCCGGACTCCTCGAGGGCGCCGAAATTTCGCTCGATGCGAGACCCTGCCTTGTTACTTGAGTTTCTTAGTTAACCACGACATAGTCTTTACAGCCGAATAGAATAGAATTTGGGAACTTTATCTCACTCGTTGTCCTTTCAGACAACTATACCTTTCTACATGTATTTTAGGTAGTTTATTTACTTCTGCACCATACACCTATCCGTTTACCAGACTTAACCCTGTCTACCCTATCTAGATACTAGTTGGTATATTTATTTAAGTTACGGATCATTCGATTTGAGTTTATGCAATTACACTCTCTTGCTTGCCGTTTCCCTGTGGATAAAAATACGATACTCGGAATAATTTGGGTGAAAGGCTACAACGGTCTCCGTGCGCTTGCGGAGTAAAATCTGTTTAGGCTAAGAGACGCCAACAGCTGGCAGAGTGGGCGCGGTGTCAGATGGCTCACACATCAACGCATGCGCGGAAGGGGCGACAATGCAGAGGAGCGAGCCGTCCTTCCCATCTTAATATGTAGCAGAGAAGAGAAGTGCCATAAAAGTAGAGTTAACTCATACACTTAGCTTCTCTGGTATTCTTTTCATTCAATTTCGTTTGAACATTTTGCCTTCTTTATTTACACTTTAGGGCATGTTTGAATACAAGTGACTAAAGTTTAGCCACCAAAGTTTAGTCCATAACATCCAAACAGGACAGCTAATGAGCAAGATAAACTTTAGCTAACCCGTGGGCTAACTATTAGTCCAAAGAAGTGAGCTAAAGTTGACTAATACTAATTTCTAGTCTACAATATAAAAGAGCGAGTTTTTTAAAAATCTTTTTTACCTAGAAAGGCATAGGTATACCCCTCATGTTGGTCCCACTATGCAGTTTGGAAAAGGTTGGAAAGGGGTGGAAAGGCCCAAAACCCATAGATGCAAAATGTTTCATCCACTTTCTCTCTTTATTTCTCACCTCATTTTATACCCACACCCACGTGTTACTTTCCTTCTCTTAGTTTTAATGAAAAAAAAATGAGCCAATCAATCCAGTCTCCTTCCTTTGATTCTATTTTTCTTTTTTTCCTTCCTATTGCCTGATCGATTGTCTCACAACACGTGTGTGTTGCACTGTAATTAATGTATCAACTAACATTTAATCCATACTATTCCAACATCCCATGACTAATGACTAATGGTTAGTGAACTAAATTTTAATCAGTTAAACTTTAGTCCGAACTAAACTTTAGATCTAAAGTATTCAAATACAACCTTAGCCAATTTCATTAGGAGTCTACCAATGTTACATCATCCTAGCACAAGTCTCAAATCACCATATTGGATTTAACAACTTAGTTCCGCGGCAACGCACGGAATATTTCACTGGTATAAGAAAAATGGGCCCTAAGTTCCCTAATATGATTTTGGTGGTTGAAGTGACAACACGTGCCATGGGACTAATATTAGTGTGTAAGTATTTTTGTTAAAGTCTCAGGGTGCAAAAGGTGGACTTGGGGTACAAACGCCTCAAAGGAGGATTTAAAAGAAAAAAAAAGACCCAAACTGCCATCAAATTGCAAACTAGAACTTTGACTCAGTAGTCCTGCTAACCGGTCAGTGGGCCGATTTTTTGGACCATTGGAAGGTCCGAAGAAACCGCCTTGTGCTTGACTTCTGCGGAAATCACTTTGCCAATCTCTACCCTTGCAAAGGACGATGCCGTATTTTTTTGAGGAATACACGAGAGCAAAGCCCTCTAAGGATCATCAATGAGGACCAGGGGTAGAAACCGCGAATCTCCCCGAATTTTAGGAAAAAAATCTCCATGTTTTTATCGTGTGCCATCGCTGGCATCGTCATCAGGAGTTTGCATTCTTTATTCTAACTCTATAGCTTCCACATTTATATTCTTGTAATTGTGTGCTTACATTGCTAAAATAGTTTGATATGTTAGTTTCTAAGTAGAATTAGGTTGTAAAACTTAGCCACGGTAGAATTAGCAATACTTAGCAAAATCTTAGTGCACATAGTTAGATTTATATCGTATAGGTTTTGCTTAGTAGTTATAGTTTTAATTGAAACTTAATTTTTAGAAATCCTAATTTACCTCTTAGACGTCGGCCCTACTTTCAGCTGGTACCCTCGTGGAGTGTATCCCTAAATAAATTTGACCTAAGTGGCAAAATCAAACTCAAATTTCCGTAGAGGAAAAGATTAACCCAAAGCCAAACAAAACAAAATGAGAGGCTCGAGTAGACCGTCGCCGTGGCGAACGAACCGAAACCCGAAGGCAAAGCCGACCAGCCCAAGCAAAGCAAGGCGATACCCGAATCTCCCATTTCTGGGGTCTCCGCGTCGGGCCCGCCTCTGCTTCGCGTGCGCCGCCGTCATATAGGGTTACGCCGTCGCCGCCCTCGCTGGCGATGGACCCACCGGCGGGGGGCTCCCCGGATCGCCGGGGGAACGGACCCGGCGTTGGCGCCGCGCCCTCTGGCCTCCGTCGCTACGGCCTCAACTTCTCCGCTTCCAGCCTCCTGCAGGCCCCCCTCGCGGCCCTCCTCGAGTACTCCGGTGTCGTCCCCTCAGGCCCTGCCCCGCAGGCCGCACACCACCCATCCTCGGCTCCCTCGTCGGCGTCGTCGGCGTCCGAGGTTGACGGCCTCCTTTCCGCTGCGGCCGCTGGTGACGGGGAGGTCTCGATCCGGATCCAGGGAGGCCCGGGCGACACGGATTCCGCGGACGGGGTGGCCACGGGGACCTCATCCGAGGACTCGATCGAGGCGACCGCCGGCTCGGAGGTTGACCAGGCGTCCGCCGCGGGGAGAGGAGCAGGAGCTGCAGACGCGGAGGCGAATGGCAGTGGTGGCGAAGCGTCGGGGAACGGGGGCGGAGACCGAGCGTACCAGCGGTACGATGTGCACCACGTCGCGCGGTGGATCGAGCAGATATTGCCGTTCTCGTTGCTCCTTCTCGTCGTCTTCATACGGCAGCATCTCCAAGGTTTGCTTCATATTTGTCTTGTTCGTAAAGATGTTTAGTGTGCTACTACAGGAACGTTGTGCACTTGTGTAACCTAGGTGTTGTGGCAACTCTAGTTTGTTGTTAACATGTGATATGACTGCTGTTAAACAAACAATCAATTTAGTATCCAAGTCCACAAGAACTTCATTTGCTTATGTTTAATTTTTTAATTAGGTTCTACTAGGTTCGGCTATGAATTCTAAGCAAGAAGTAGAGGATGTGGTTTAAGGAGTACAATTACTTTGTTCAACTGTGTTCAATGTTTGAAGTCACCATGTGTCACACTGTATCTGTAGTTCTGTACTAGGGCATGTTATCTACTAGTATTTTGTATGTTGTGGTTTCAATAATCTGTGGTTGTGGTGATCTTTGACCTCATGCAATTAATGAATCCAATGTGGAAAGCCATTTGTGAAGAGAGGCAGGGGCTGACCAAAGCTGACATGGGATTAGGGCTTGTGCATGGGTGGGTTTTGACGGATTTGGATGAGTCTTTGATCCACCCATTTACAAATGATTTATATGGGTTGGGTTGGATTGGGTGTGTTAGATGGTTCTCATGGAGTCATGGATAAAGAACCCAGGCTATCTCAAGATGGTTCCCTGCGCCCTCCCACACCGTTCTTCCCCGAGTAGCCGGCCCTGCAGCCAAACCCCGACCAGCCAGCGGCCGATGGGCTCCCGCTCGTCCGTCCCTGACCAGCGCCCGCTGCTGCGTCGCGGCGTCCGTCGCCGGCCAGCGCACGGCCCCCGTTGCGGACCGGCGCGGCGCGGAAAGAAGGACGGCACCGCACGCGGCCTTGTTTGTCTGCGTTCTTCCGTCGCTGGCTTTTAATCTCCATCTGGGCAGTTTCGATCAATCTTACAGCTTAAAGATGGTTGCATCCTGTTCCTGTCCTGCAATTCTAATCCAACAGCAAAGCAATAAAAAAGTCGTTTCTTTTGTCTCCCACCTGCTCGGCGCCGCCTCCTCACGCCGCCCACGGCCATTCGCGCCGCCCAGAGGCGGACCAAGCGTGCGCATGGCCGTGCTTGCCGAACCTCCGCGCCGACCCGCCGACCCCGTGCGCGGCCACGTCGCGTCCGCCGGACCTCCGCGCTGCCTGCCGTAGGCCGCCCTCGCAGCACACGCGCTCGGCACCGCCTGCTGGCTCCGCCCGGAGGCAGACCAAGCACGCATGTAGCCAGGCCGTGCCCACCGGACCCCGTGCCCTTGCCGACGCGCGCCGCACCCGCTGACCCTGTGCTGTCCCCGCCGAGGCGCGCGCTGCGCCCGCTAGATTCCCGCGCCGCCCCCGCTGACCCATGGATGCGATGGATTTTACCCAAATCCACCCAACCCAATATTAATTGCTTTCACGGATTGGATGGGTCTAAGATGGATGAGTTGGGTGGATTATGTAAACCATGAACAAGCCTACATGGGATGAGGCAATCAAAAGGGACCTGGAAGAATGGGAGGTTTTGGAAGAGTTGTGTTTGGAATGGGATGTTTCGGAAGAGTTGTGTTTGGATAGAAGTGCGTGGAAAGAGGCTATCCATGTGCATCTTGATTTAGGCTCTACCCCCTTTAGTTCTCCCTTTAAATCCTTGCTTGTTTCCTTTTGTTGGGTTTCAACTCTAGCCTACCCCAACTTGCTTGGGACTGAAAGGCTTGGTTGTTGTTGTTGAATGTGGAAAGCCATTGCAGTTTGGCCTTGAAAGTTAGCTGTGCTAGCTTAGCTCAGTTGTACTTTCTGAGATCAGAATCCTGTATAATTAGGAGCCATTGATTCTCCTTCCCTTTCTGATGGAGCTTCTCTGCTTGTGTCTGAAATGATGGCTTGAAGTAGCAAATCTGTATTTACCATAATAAGAATTCTTTATATGTGCTCATATATCTCCAGCTTTGTAATATCAAGTACAATAAGCCATATCGACAAGACAGCTCAACAACATCTGACGTGGAAAAGAGAAAACAGAGAGTGAAGTAGTCGAGGGATCTGTTGACCGTCTCAACTTGCGCCCTGAGGCAACAGACAACCAATATGCGCTCTTGCAGTTAAGCTGGTCGACTTTGCGCAGTTTGTGGGCCCCTACAACATAGATGGGTCTAAGAGGCAGTGCTCCGCTCAGCGCTGGCAGCTGTGCAGTGTGCTTGATGTGGGGATGCTCCTTCCATGGCTAGCTCATGAGGCGGGCCATAGCTTCCATGGCCACCATCGTGGCATTACGAGCTCTAGCACAAATGAGGGTGTGGAAGCCTCATCCATGGCAAGCTCAGGGTAGGCCAGCGACGGCAGAGTTGAGGTGGGCTATGTGCGAGCGAGACTGCCAGCAGGAATGTCCCTCCGCCTATGGCAGATGACATTGGCAAAGCTAAGATGAGGAGGATATGTGTCTGAGGGCCTAAAATAATCTGACATGTGGGGCGAAAGTAAATAGCAATAATGTTGGTTGTATGAGTGGTCTATAAACTTTATCTCTTGATTACATGATTTGCCTATTAGACAAGCTTATTGAACTTGCTCCAATGTATTTCAGATGCATGCATCTTTGCTAATATTTAATGTGTCTGTCGGGGGAGGCAGTTGCAATGTGTTATGGGTCAACATTCCTTCAACCAAGAACTTTTTACTTTTTTTTGGGAATACCTAATGCTTGTGCTGTCAGTATGTTAAAAACTAAAGTCATAGAATAATGTTACCTTTTCTGTGTCACTTAATTTGAGTGTGCATCAACCTTAGCATTATAGCAGTCAATAGTCATATCTATCATGTTACCATACAATATTGCTTTTTACTTTCATGTTTCAATAGCTTGAAAATGTCCCTTTTTATTTAGCTTCTCCATTATTTTAGCTTTTCATTTTGGGAGTATGCTTTTGTATACTTTGTGCCACTGTGATTAATGGTCCTAGAACACTATAATTCTAATTAAGTTATGTTATCACTCATTTGGCGTTATTTATGTAAGGGTTGCTGTGGGAGTGTCTGAGTGCCCACTTTCACCACTAATGAAAGGGTTGATTTGTGTGCAGGTTTCTTTGTCACAATTTGGATTGCTGCTGTAATGTTCAAATCAAATGATATATTGAGGAAACAGACTGCTTTAAAGGTTTGACTGACACATTATTTTACAAATTGCTGACCTAGCATATTGAGTGTGTACTTAACCAGCCTTTTTCCTTTATCTTATCTCATCAATTGGTATGACACTATCATAATTTATCAGCAGGAGGGAGATGGTCATGGATCATTTATATAAATAATGGCTATTGAGATTACATAAGATTTAAATACTGAATTTTCCAAGACAATCATTGTATCAGCTTAACAAGCTCCCATAATGACCTTACTTCTATGCTATCATTGTTTTCAAGTCGAGAAGTAGAGTCGAGTCATGTGGGTACTTACTAGTAGACTTCTGACTAGTGGAACGTAGATCGTTGATTATATTTTTCTAATTTTCTATAGATTCTAGACTAAAAAATCATGTTGCCACAACACAAAAATAGAGGGAAGAAGGGGCTTTGAACGTTTGGACCAATCTAATGCCACCCTGAACCCATTATACAATGAAAGATCCATCTGCCAACTAATCCTGACATCCTGTGCTACATGGGTGCTATTATTGGCCCATCCATTTTGTAATCACACCCCAAACATCCATAGTTTTCTTAATCTCATCCCAAACAATCCATTTTGCGATCTTAATCTCATCTCTGCTCTTGTTTTGTTCAACATCCATGGTTTTAACAGGTCACCTCTTGTTATTTTGAACACTGAAAAGAAGTCGACTTTTTTGCTATGACTAGTCATGATTAGCCAATGTGATTAGCACCACTGTGCCAACTGCCGACTTCTAGACTAGTTGTCGACTAGTCGAGCGACTTTAAAACAGAGTATGCTATCCATTGTGGAGAGTGGTTTGGTCTATATCAGCTAATATTGAGTCATGTTGCACCATTACACCAGTTATTACCAAGTTGCTCAGTGTGCCTTCCCTGTTTGTGTTAAAGCAATCTATTTGATATTGTAATAGCTTGTTAGTACCAGTATCATAATTTTTCCAACTGTTGCTTGCTTTTACAGGGAGAGAGAAAAATATCTGTACTCATTGGGATTACAGTAATCTTCATGATTCATGTGTTTGGTGTGTATTGGTGGTACAGAAATGATGATATTCTCAGACCATTGTTCATGCTTCCTCCAAAAGATATACCACCATTCTGGCATGCTATTTTTATCATCATGGTCAATGGTATTGCTAACTTGCATTTGCTTCTATAGCTTCTCAATCAGTCCTGTGACAGCTAAATGTTCTTAAAGCTATATAGAGTTGTCTTTCTCGAGTTTTACTATAGGTTAGATTTTGATCTACTGAACATGTTGTTATTTTTAACAGATTTAAATGACTGCTGAAATCGCAAACAATTTTTTATCCAAATTATTAGATTTTGTAAGGATAACAGAATTATTACTGTTCAATCGCTTTCACTTAAGTCCTTTGTCGCGTCATCAACTTCCATTGAGTCATTGTAAAGTCTTGCAAACTGATAAAGTTCTCAATGGAAATCACAACTCAGAGTCAGCCTAGATAATTAGGAGTGCTTCAATGGCATAACACTGATTGAGAGATTGTATTTAATTCAGCCTGTTACAGTACAATATCTTCGCTATTTTGTTGAAGAATTCTTCATGCTAGAAGCACTTCATTTTATCATTTATTTGAGCAAATCTTCTAGAAATAAACAATTTTTTTGAGTTTTTTAGGCTATCATACTTGATAACGATATACACACTGATGTATAACTGTGGGTGGGTTACATCCAGATACGATGGTTCGCCAAGCCTCAATGGCTGTCAAGTGCATGCTACTTATGTACTATAAAAACTGCCGAGGCCGTAACTACCGTAGGCAGGTAGCAATCTCTTCTTTGTTTTGAAGTCATTTTTTATCTTATCATAGTCATGTTTATAGATCTTAGACCTTGTTTGGTGTTGGTTAATATGTAACCATAACTCCCACAAATAATGTGTTGAAATGCCAGTTCTATTCTAAACTTCTAATAACTCCATTGCTAAGTGGTTATACTTTCAAGGGGATTTGGACTTTGTAAGGACAATGCCAACTAGTGAAAATGTGCAGAAACCCAGAAACCAGTGTTACCATTAATATGTAACCATAACTCCCACAAATAATGTGTTAAAAGGGAAGTTGTATTCTAAACTTCTAATAACTCCATTGCTAAGTGGTACTTTCAAGGGGATTTGGACTTGCCAACCTGTGCAGAAAGCCAGAAACCAGTGTTACCATTAATATGTAACCATAACTCCCACAAATAATGTGTTAATGATGGAATAAGTCTTGTACTGTTGGTCTTTGTGGTCCTGTGGTCCTCTGCATGGACAGCATCTTGCTGCCCCAACCAGGACAGCATCTTAGACTAGCTTTTAGACTAGCATCTTAGACTAGCTTTTAGACTAGCATCTTAGACTAGCATCTTAGCATATGCTTGGCTCGGCCAGCTATAAATATGTATCCCCAACCTCTCAGGTTGGCATGGCATTGTGTGAGAAATAAACCAGAAAATCGCCCCAACTCCAAGTGTCATCCTCTCTCGATGAGAGTAAGAATTCAGATACTAACAGTTAAAAGGTCAGTTCTATTCTAAACTTCTAATAACTCCATTGCTATGAAGCAATTAACTCATGCATACCGTATCTTCAATTGTTTAGTTTCAGAGTCCTTAGTGTCTTAACTTTGTACATTCAGTCTCGTCAGTCAAGCTGATAGGATAGAGTAGTGGATGGAATCAAGTCTGTTGAGTCCTACAAGTTAGGAGTTAGTTGGTTAGTGGAGTCAGGTGCTTGCGGAGCCACCAAGGCCACTTCGGTCAGGTTTGTAGGCCTATGGGCCATTATTAATAATCAAGCATCATAAACTGAAAAGCTGCACTTGCAGCGCCAAATGCAAAGGAGCTTGGCCATGGCACCAAGCTCGCCTACAGCAGCTGCGCTGGAGTCTTCATCGGCTATGCAGCAGGAGTGAAGGGCTACCGGATTCTGGATCCCATCCGGCGCGTGACATCGTCTTCGATGAGGCAAGCGGCTGGGACTGGACATAGGCGCGGAAGAGGGCGAGCTCACCATGGAGTACGTCTACAACGAGCTGCCACGGACGACGGTGGTACGAGGGAGAGCACAGGGCGACTTTGAATCTCCTGCACTGAGCCAGAGAGACTCCATAACAGTGGAGATAGAGGCCCTCGAGCCGCCGCCGGCGTCAACCCTATGACAATCTCTTGTGGAGTCTCTGTGGCGCCATTGCCGAAGTTTGTGATGTCGTTGAGCAACGGCGGTGACAGGCTCGATGCTGCACATGGGGACTTGCCGGTCTGCTACCGCTCCTACGACAATCTCGTGTGAGGACGACGTCGTGCCCGGGCTGGTAGAGCGTCACCTCAACGGCGAGCGGCACTTGGCGAGAACGGGGGAGCCATCCTCCTTCGCTGAAGCTGAGCGCGATCCTGCGTGGCGGAAGGCTATGTAGGAGGAGATCGACTCCGTCGAGTGGAACAAGACATGGGAGCTGGCCAAGCTTCCACACAGGCATCGCGCCATCACCTTGAAATGGGTGTACAAGCTCAAGCGCGATGAGGTGGGCAACGTCGTCAAGCACATGGCTTGGCTGGTGGTGTGAGGTTTCATTCAGCAAGCCGGCGTCGACTACGACGAAGTCTTCGCTCCGGTCGCACGCATGGAGCCTGTGCGGCTGCTCCTTGACCTGGCGGCATGGGAAGGATGGCGCGTCCATCACATGGACATCAAGTCGGCATTCCTGAACGGCGATCTTAAGGAGAAGGTGTATGTCCGGCAGCCACAAGGCTTCACCGTCACCACCTCGCCGGTAGAGAAGAGGCCGTCACTGCCTCGCCGGTAGAGAAGAGGCTCAAGCAGGGTCGCGGGCCTGGAACTTGAAGCTGGATGCGACACTCAAGAAGATGGGCTTTGCCTAGAGCGAATGAGCACGCCATGTACTGGCGGTGCTGCTCGTGGGAGTCTCAAGCTCAGCTGCGGTGGCGACGTTCAAGGCGGAGATGAAGGGGGAGTTCCTCATGAGAGATCAGGGGTTACTCTCTTTCTACTTCGGCATCGAGGTGCGCCAGGTCGATGGCACCATCACCCTTCGTCAGGCTCACTATTCCAAGCAGTTCCTTGAGCTGGCGGGGATGGCTGAATGCAATCCAGCTGAAACTCCAATGGAGGAATGACTTCGGCTGAGCAAGGACAGTGAAGAAAACCAGGTGGATGCAACTCAATATCGGCGGATTGAGGGCAGTCTGCCGTACCTGGTACATACAAGGCCTGATCTAGCATTTGCAGTCGGGTTTGTCATCTGGTTTATGGAGCGTCCCACCGAAGAACACTATCAAGCACTATCAAGCAGTGGTGAGGCTGCTCCGGTACGTTTCTGGCACACTGGACTATGGGCTGTGCTATGAAAGGCGTCATAGGTCTGCTGGGGTGATTGGCTACTCCGATGCAGACCACGGCAACGACATTGACGATAGGAAGAGCACGAGTGGCACACTCTTCTTCCTAGGAGGCTGCCTGATCAGCTAGCAGTCGGTCAAGCAGAGGGTGGTGTCCCTCATCCTGTGAAGCAGAGTACATTGCCGCCACCACTGCTGCAACACAAGCTATTTGGATAGCTCGGCTGTTGGGAGATCTTCTCGGAAGGGAACCAGGAGCAGTCAAGCTGAAGGTGGACTTCCATGTCTGCCTTGGCACTGGCCAAGAATTCATTCTTCCATGAGCGCAGTAAGAATATTCACATTCGTTATCACTTCGTCAGAAGCTGCCTGGATGATGGAAGCATCAAGGCCAGTCACATCACCACAAAGGACCAACTCGCAGACATTCTAACGAAGGCACTACGGCGGGTTAAATTCCAGGAGCTACGAGCTAGGATTGGAATGGTTCAGGTGTGCAGGGATTCAGGGGGAGAACCGCATCTTCAATTGTTTAGTTTCAGAGTCCTGTTAGTGTCTTTCCTTTGTACATTCAGTCTCGTCAGTCAAGCTGATAGGATAGAGTAGTGAATGGAATCAAGTCTGTGGAGTACTACAAGTTAGGAGTTAGTTGGTTAGTGGAGTCAGGTGCTTGTAGTGGCTGCTTTGTCGGAGCCACCAAGGCCACTTCGGTCAGGTTTGTAGGCCTATGGGCCATTATAAATAATCAAGCATCATAAACAGAAAAGCTGCACTTGCAGCGCCAAATGCTCTGTGTGAGTTCTTCCTGTTCTTGAGTCATTAGCAAGTTCTTGAGCCAATAGCGAGTTGAGAGAGTTGAGAGGCTTACATGCTATACTTTCAAGGGGATTTGGACTTTGTAAGGACAATGCCAACGAGTGAAAATGTAACCATAACTCCCGGAAATAATGTGTTAAAAGGTCAGTTCTGTTCTAAACTTTTAATAACTCCATTGCTAAGCGGTTACACTTACACTTTCAAGGGGATTTGGACTTTTTAAGGACAATGCCAACGAGTGAAAATGTGCAGAACGCCAGAAACCAGTGTTACCATTAATATGTAACCATAACTCCCACAAATTATATGTATTAAAAGGTCAGTTCTATTCTAAACTTCTAATAACTCCATTGCTAAGTGGTTATAGTTTCCAAGCGGATTCGGACTTTGTAAGGACAATGCCAACAAGTGAAAAATGAGCAGAAAGCCTGAAACCAGTGTTACCATTGCTGAGTATAAAGTATTTATACACGTCAATACCTCTGACCATCTCTTTGGCTCCTATACTGGACTGGATTATATTGTTTGCGCTATATTTCTGCGACAATAGCTCTTCTGCATACTATTTTTTTAAATACGTCTTCGAAACAGACCCTCCCTAACCACATTTTCAAATTTGAACCCACAAACCAGGCTACCATAGTCCTTGGTGTCGCCAAAAGGCACAGATTTCTGGAGTGCAGTTAGGAAGGCTTATTTTAAATTTTAAGGGAAGCTAAAAAACACGATAATATTGGTCTTGTTTCCTCAAATGTAATCTACAACCTTCTAACTGAGGTGTGTGTGACTGCGGTGGCAGTGACTGACATGCAATCGTTGTTTTTGTGCAAGCGTGCAATCAACCTGTCTCGTGCGTCCAATAACCATCCAACGGTCTCTTTGATTTATGCACTTAAGTCCCCCACGTCTGCAGCTCAGTTGCAAGGAAATATTCTAATAACCCTCGGATATGTAGAACAAATGGGTCTTGTTGCCAATCATATTGGGTTAGCAGTTTAGCACATGTCTGTGCTGCGCCGCTACGTGACGAGATCGCTACACACTGCCATTGCCTTGAACGACGACATCCAATGGTGTCTTTGATTTATGCACTTAAGTCCCCCACGTCTGCAGCTCAGTTGCAAGGAAATATTCTAATAACCCCTCGGATATGTAGAACAAATGGGTCTTGTTGCCAATCATACTGGGTTAGCAGTTTAGCACACGTCCGTGCTGCGCTGCTACGTGATGAGATCGCTACACACTGCCGTTGCCTTGAACGACGATGGCCAGACGTTCGACGCTTCCTAGTGTCGCCCTGTCATCATCTCTGCTGGTCACGGTCGGTGCCTGTGAGATGGAAGTTGCTGCCGCAGGCAAGATGCACGAAGTCGCTGCCAGTGAGATAAGCAAGACGCACGAAGCCGGCGGCGGCGGCAAGAAGCACGGAGTCGCTGCGCAGTGAGATACGCAAATTTACTGCTGTCAATGAGATGCACAAAGTTGCTACGCTGCTGCCTGCTATGAGACGCACGAATTAGCTAGGAAATTACCGCCCGATGCAGGGGCCGATGCATGCGAGCAGAGCAGGAAGCCGACCTGGGCCAGCTGAGTGGAACGGGCTCACCACCACGGTGAGCGAGGCGGACCTGGAAGTTGTGACCTCAGTGGCAGGGACCGGAACGGAGCTCAGTCGAGGAGGCGATGACCCTCGAGAGCGGCGTAGCTCCGTCGTGGGGACCGTGGCGCTGCAATATGGTGATGTGGCGGCCCGCACTTCGTGGAGACATTCAGAGGTAGAAGAAGATGGAGCAGGGGGTTTCCCACAAATATATTATGGGCTGAATTTAGAGAGACAGGGGTTTTAAGTGTAAAATGCGCAGCTACCCTAGGATGCAGATCGGGTGGCTCAAGCCTCTTGCACGCTTGCACAGCAGTCGTTGCCCTGTGCGGTAGCTGAACATCATTAATAAACATGTAGCTAGACATGGTTTTAACTTCTAACAACATTTTCAAGTATTTAACCAAAAATGGTTGTTTTTTTAACAAGGGTTTGGGGTGCAGACTTTGATGGTATGATTGTAAAAAATTTGAAATCAGTAAATCGCGTCATATTTGGCAAACATGTGATGATGCATGGGTCCCTAATTCCCTCTATTGTTATTGTATAGCAAGGATCTTAAGACGTTGCCTGGGTATCACCTAAGTGTTCCCTTGGTGAAAAGGCATCCTTGCAGGTCTGGGTTGGCTGGTGGCTGGGCCAGCATAGCCCCTTCTCCTTTTCCTTTCATCGTCTCCCTGCTATTTTTGCTGTTTCTGCTAGGTGTTTAGGTTGCCTTGCCTTACCATGCAAATATAATACACTAACTGATTAGTAAAGCAGAATGTTAGCGATTGTTATGGGTCATCTTGAACACACTATGGTTCTAAGATCTTATGGGGTGTTTGGTTTGAGGACCTAGTCCATCTTCTCACTCAAATGTTTATTTGGTTTGTGGAATGGAATGAGTTGATCCATCATCACACATTCCTCACTAGCTAATAACTAGTACTAGGATGAGGAGTGGAGTTATCCCACCAAAATTCATGGAACGCATCACCTCATCTGGAATGATTTGATTCCTCAAACCGAATGATTTGATTCCTCAAACCAAACACCCCTTTATTGAACATTCTCATGATTTGTATGTACATAAACTTTATTTGATCCATTTGTTAGCTGTTTCTGATGATTTTTCCAATTCTTCCTATTTTTAGGGCCAAATGCTAACCCTTGTGGAGTACCTTCTGCTGCTTTATCGTGCCTTGTTGCCAACTCCTGTTTGGTACCGTTTCTTTCTTAACAAGGAATATGGTAGTCTCTTCTCATCTTTAACCACTGGGCTGTACCTGACTTTCAAGTTGACTTCAGTAGTTGAGAAGGTACTGTTTTTTGTTGCACCCATTCACTCACTTGAAAGCATACTTTTGATCCTTGACATTGTGGTTTACAGGTTCAGTCATTTTTGGCCGCAGCGAAAGCACTGTCACGTAAAGATGTGCATTATGGGTCTTATGCGACTGCAGAACAGGTGAAAAGAGATTTGCTTTGCTAGGTCATATCACTTGTCTGTTCTTTCTAATAGCTGGGTAATGATGTTGCACAAGGTATTCCATAATATTACCTGAATTGATAATTGTTGTTTCATTTATTTCAGGAAGTGTTTTTCTTATTTAGTTTGTAGACTTAGGACAAAGGGCCAGCCAGCCTGGCACTGTTGTGGTCTCTCCATGCCTGTGGAGGGATTACGGCACGTTGTTTTAGATTTAGGGCCTGTTTGGTGTGCAGTGGCACCACCTTTGTTTGGAAGCTACTGTTTCGAAAATAGCTATTAAAAGACTTATCAGATTTCCTTGTAAATCATATACTCCCTCCATCCCAATTTATGTAATTTGACTTTTTTGACACTAAGTTTGACTTGCTCGTCTTATTCAAAAAATTTACAATTACCATTTATTTTCATTGTGATTTAGTTTATCATATAATATACTTAACTATGAATTGAGTTTTTCCTATATATTCGCAAATATTTTGAATAAGACGAGCCGATCAAATTTGGTGCTAAAAAGTGTAATTCGACCTATAAATTTGACGGAGGGAGTAGCTTAGAAGTTACATCTATTAGAGTACAATTGGTAGTATTAGATGTCGTGTATCTTTAGGACTCTTAGTCTTATCTATCTAGGAGTCTTATGTATTTAGGACTGCCATATGTATCCGGGGAGATGCCTTGCCCCCCAAGTCTTGTACTCCTATATATTCGCCCTAAGGACCCCATTTAATACATCTATCCATTATACGCAATCCTTCTTTCCTACATGGTATCACGAGTTTAGGTTATGTGAGATGGAGGCGGGGGTGGTATGTAGGTAGATGATGGGTGACGGAGAGAGTAGTCGTGAGATGTAGGAGGACGAGGCCCTAGACCGCATGGTCGAGATTTTGGAGCCAGCGATGGCTGCTAGGACTAGTGGTAAATAATTGATCTATAGTTGAGTTCTTCCTTGTTAAAAAGGCCCTCTATATAGGCCTGCACTTCCAGCTTATCCCTCAAGCTTCTTTCTCTCCAAATCGGACCCAATAAGTTCGAGACAGCAGCTATATCCTAACCGAACTATCTTCCCTAACAAACTAACTAACAAACTAACTCGAGATACATGGCCTGATGGCCTCCTGATCCTACTGACCAGCTACTCCCTGCCCTTCCTATGACGACGCCTATACTAGTGTCCCCACATGACATCTCTCCCCGCCTAGACAATCAGCTCGTCCTCGAGCTGAAACGTCGGATACAAACGACGAAACTCCTCCAGTGAGACCCAAGATGCCTCAGCCGCAGGTTGGCCTTGCCACTGCACCAAAACTTCAGATACACATAGGCCAGGCGGCCACGCAACACCTTGAGCAGTACGGGGAAGACACGCCCGTGATGGAGAGGTGGCAGCTCTGGAATGTCGGTTGGCGCCGGCCCTCTATGGTTTCAAGAGCCCAACATGGAAGACATCATGGATCCTGGCGCCTTGTGGCAACTGAAGGCGATAAGCAACATCGCCCACACGTTCCTGAACCTGGAATGGCCCAAAAAACCGTGGTCCCAGCTTGCTGCGACCTTGAACGTCCAGCGAAGCCGCCGGCCGGTGCAACAAACGCAGCCAAACCCATTGTCCTGGTTTAAAAATGGCCGGTGCAACAAATGCAGCCAAACCCATTGTTCTGGTGTAAAAATGACCTCGCGATGGCGACGATCATGCTAGGCCTTCTATGCTTGCTCAAGTCGATCCCTTATTTCCACCAAGAACTCATCGCAGTCCCATAGCTGCTGGTCCATTGTTGGGAGGGTGGCCGAAGTGCCATTGTAAGGACGAAGCGAAGGAGGGTCCCGGCCATAGACCACTCTGAGCGGCGACGTGCCCAATGATGCTTGGAAGGAAGAGTTGTAGCAATACTCCGCCCAAGCAAGCCATTGTACCCACTGCCATGGACGATGCCCTGTAAGGCAACGAAGATACATAGAAATAATCTTGTTGGTTGCCTCGGACTGACCATCAGATTGGGGATGGTAGGCTGATGTCATATTCATCTGAACTACAGAAAGTCGAAAAAGCTCACGCCAAAAGGTACTTGTGAACACTGGATCACTATCGCTCACAATGGAAGATGGGATGCCATGCAAGCGCACGATCTCCGCGAAGAAGGCCTGAGCTACCGTTGTCGCTGTATAAGAATGAGCCAGCGGAATGAAGTGTGCGAACTTGGAGAATCTGTCCACAACGGTGAGTAGCTGTTTTGCCATTGATGCGCGGCAACCCCTCGATGAAGTCCATAGCAATATCAGCACTTGCAAGGGTTGTAGTAAGCCAGCCGGGCGCAGGTGCTCAGTCTTGTTTTGTTGACGCACTCTACAGTGATGGAATTGGTTGATTATTCCCAACACTAGAAGGGTGGTGATAGTCTAGAGTACATGGGCCGGATACATGGGCTACATACACATACTCCAACACCCCCCCGCAGTCTGAACTTCTGGCGCAGCGGAGTTTAAGACTGGACAAGAAAGAAAGCACACACAGGTTAATACCCTCCCTTCCGCAGACTCAACTCTAGCCACTAGTGATGTGATGTTGAGGCTGGAACGGAACTCAGAGAAAGTCACATAGGGTAGACCCTTGGTGAAGATATCGGCAAACTAGGAGGTGGTCGGGACATGCAGAACCCGAACATCGCCGATGGCGACCTGGTCACGGACGAAGTGCAAGTCGATCTCCACGTGCTTGGTCCGCTGGTGCTGAACCGGGTTGGTGGAGAGGTACACCGCGCTGATGTTGTCCCAGTAGACGAGAGTGCTCTTAGCGAGCGGGCTGTGAAGCTCAGCTAGGAGCTGCCGGAGCCAGGAAGCCTCTGCCACGCCCTTGGCTAGCCCGGTACTCGGCCTCAGCACTGGAGCGGGACAACTGGCTGCCGCTTGGACGACCTGGAGACAAGGTTGCCGCCCAGGAAGACAGCGTACCAGACATGGACCGGCGAGTGTCCGGACAACCGGCCCAGTCAGCGTCGGTGTAGTAGACGAGCTCAGCGGAGGAAGACCGGTGGAGAAGTAGGCCGTAGTCAACAGTGCCCCGGAGGTAACGAAGGAGACGCTTTAGAGCAGTGAGGTATGGCTCCCGAGGATCATGCATATGAAGACAGACCTGCTAAACTGCATATGTGATATCCGGCCTAGTGAAGGTGAGATACTGCAGGGCACCAGCAAGACTCCGGTAGGCAGTAGGATCAGCAACTGGGGTGCCCACATCCTCGGACAGCTTGGCCTGAGTGTCGACAGGGTTGGAACAAGGGTTGCAGTCAGTCATCCCCGCTCGCTCCAGGATATCAAGAGTGTACTGCCACTGGTGGAGGAGAAGGCCAGAAGGACGGGGCTCAAGGTGACACCCAAGAAGTTGTGGAGCACACCAAGGTCCTTCATAGCGAACTCCTGTTGTAGGGAAGTGGTGATCCGCTGAAGCAAGTGCTGACTGGAGGCTGTGAGAACAATGTCATCAACATAGAGCAGCAGATATGTAGTCTTATCTCCATGACGGTAGACAAACAGAGACGTGTCTAACTTGGCCTTAGTGAACCCCAAAGTGACTAGGAACGTGGCAAACCGAGAGTACCAAGCCTGAGGAGCATGCTTCAAGCCGTAGAGAGACTTGTTGAGCCGGCAGACCATCTCTGGGCGAGCGGGATCCACAAACCCCACCGGCTGACTACAGTAGACTGTCTCAGTCAAGGTGCCGTGAAGAAAAGCATTCTTCACGTCCAGCTGGTGCACAGGCCACGAGCGAGAGAGAGCCAGCGAGAGGGACTGTGCGCACTGTGGCAGGCTTCACCACTGGGCTGAAAGTCATCATAGTCCACGCCGGGGCGATGGGTGAAGCCTCAGAGAACCCAATGAGCCTTGTAGCGATCCAGAGTGCCATCAGCTCGCCGCTTGTGCGTCCAGATCCACTTGCCAGTGACCACATTCCCACCAGGCGGACACGGCACCAGATCCCACGTCTGGTTGGCAAGAAGAGCCGCATACTCCTCTTCCATCGCACGGCGCCAGTGAGGGTCCGCCAGGGCGTCGCGGACGGAGGAGGGCACAGGTGAAATCCCCGGCTCCGCGGGTAGCAGCAGAGGGCCGGCACCCGCCGTGTCACCATGGGATGGAGGTGACGAGGATCCTGCTGGAAAACAAGCGGGTGGTATACCGCCGGCTCGACACGAGAGGCGAGACGAGGGCGGCGAGGCGGCTCTGGCGGCGGCGACCTCGGAGGTGGCGGTGCCGGCGCCGGGGAGAGCACCGGACGGCACTGGTAGACGCGCACGGGCTGTGCATAGCGCGCAGGAGGCGCCGGGGCCGCACATGGCGCAACGGGCGACGCCGGGGCCGCACGTGGCGCGGCAAGGGACAACGGGGCCTCCGGGGCCGCGCTTGGCGCGGCGGGGGACGACGGGGCCTCCGGGGCCGCACGTGGCGCTGCAGGGGACAACGGGGCCTCTGGGGCTGCACGTGGCGCAGCGGGGGGTGACGGGGCTGCGCATGGTGCAGCGGGAGACGACGGCGCAGCAGGGAAGTCTAGGGCCGTGCGTGGCGTAGCAGGGACCACCGGAAACGGGGCCGGCGCATCAGGGAAGCACGCCGGCGGAGGAGCTGCAGAACGCTCAGACAAGGGTGGCTGAATCACCGGGTCAGTCGGAAACAGGGACTCCCAACTCGAGGTCGGAGGCGGGGGTGGAGGTGGTGGAGAAAGGGAAATCCGACTCGTCAAACACGACGTGCTGGGAGATAAGGACTCGTCGAGGAGTGAGGTCAAAGCAGCGGTACCCCTTGGTCAGGTGAGTAATCGAGAAACACACACCGAATCGAGCGGGGCGCCAGCTTGTGAGCAGTGGCGGAGGTGTTAGGATAACACACACCCGAAGACACGGAGGTGATCGTAGCGAGGAGGGGTACCGAAGAGGGCATGGTGAGGAGTGGGAGCCGGGGAGGCAGTGGAGGGGAGACGGTTGAGCAAGCAGGTGGCGGTGTGGAGGCTCTCCGCCCAGAAGCGAGCAGGAAGAAGCTTGGAACAGAAGGGTGCGCATGACATCGTTAGTGGTGCGAATCATGCGCTCAGCCTTGCCGTTCTGAGCGGAGGTGTAGGGACAGGACATGCGCAGCTGGATACCGCGAGAGAGGAAGAAAGAGCGGGAGGCGGCGTTATCAAACTCACGCCCGTTGTCACACCACGAGAAAGGATCGCCGCGGCTGCTGTTGGCACAGGGAATTAGAGGGCAAGGCTCCACTGGGTGGTGCCATGGAGGAAAGCAGCAGGGAGGAAGACGAGGTGCTGATGCCCGGAGCGGCAGGATGCAGGGTAGCGCGGGGGGAGGGGGGGTGGGGGGGCGCGGCAGGGGCACGCGGGCGGCGGCAGGGGCGCGCTCACGGGGCGGCCGGCGGCGGCGCAGGTAGAGAGAGGTAGGGGAAGGAAGAGAGAACCCTAACCTAGGCTGGTGATACCATGATGGAATTGGTTGATTATTCCCAACCCAAGAAGGGTGGTGATATAGTCTAGAGTACATGGGCCTCATACATGGGCCGGATACATGGGCTACATACACATACTCCAACATACAGGCCAAAACATGATCACGGACAAGTCCACGATCGCCTGGAATATGAAAAGCAGCTCGCACCCGATATGACGTCTTCTGAATACCTTCATCCCGTGCTGTGTGCATCAGCAATAATGGCTTCGACCAAGGGGGAGGTAGGGGGAACAAACACCTTTCCGTCTTTGAGTAGCAACCCATCCGCCCATGCCCAACCTCCAGTAGTAGCCTGTTCCTGAGCGCGTTCCTCGTCCAGCCCGGCTGTCTGGTCTAGCTCAGCTTTGAGCTCGTCAAACAGAGAAAAACGAGGCCCAGACAGTGCGGCGCAAGAGGACTGGTCAGCCTGGTCATCAGCATCCCGGCGAGAGAGCATCCGCCACTACGTTGGCATACCCGGGCTTGAACTCCACTGTGAAATCAAAACCCAGTAATTTACTTGCCCACTGGTGCTGTGGAATAGTGGCCAAACGCTGGTCTAATAAGAATTTCAGGCTGCGATGATCGGTCTTGACAACCAATGATCTTCCCCACAAATATGGCCTCCAGTGCCGTATGGCCTGAACGAGACCGACCAGTTCTCGCTCATATGCAGCAACCTTAGCGTGTCGAGGGACAATGGGTCTGCTGAAGAAAGCCACAGTGCCACTGCCTTGATGAACTGCTCCAAAGCCAGACCCGGATGCATCGCATTCCACAATGAACGGCTGCTGAAAATCAGGACGTTGAAGGACAGGTGCTGTTGTAATCACTGTACGCAAAGTTTGGAACACTTCAGCTGCCTCTGGTGTCCAGCGAAATCCTTCCTTCCGTAGCAATTTGGTGAGCGGGGCAGTGATGGTCCCATAATATTTGATGAAGCGTCTGTAATAACCGGCGAGGCCCAGGAATCCTCGCACCTCCCTGACTGTCTTTGGCACCGGCCAGGAAAGGACAGCTTGGACCTTGTCATTGTCCATGGCGACTCCCTGGCAGCTAATGACGTGGCTAAGGTAGGCCACTGATGTTGCCGCGAAGGAGCACTTGGATCTTTTCAGAAAGAAACTGTGATCTGCCATGGTTTGGAGTACTACATGAATGTGCTGCAGGTGCTCAGCCCACGATCAGCTATATATGAGTATATCATCAAAAAAGACTAGGACGAAGCGGCGTAGAAACCTCTGGAGGATTGTGTTCATCAATGCTTTGAAAAGTCGCCGGTGCGTTGGTGAGACCGAATGGCATAATCAGGAATTCAAATAGGCCCTGATGGGTGCGGAAAGCCGTCTTATGAATGTCTCCTGGATGCATAAGCACTTGGTGATACCCTGATCGAAGATCCAGCTTTGTAAAATAACGTGAGCTGGTGAAGAGAATGCTGAAGAACTTGGCCTAATGACACCCTGGCTGAGAAGATCCTTGCACTGTCACTTGAGTTCATCTTTCTGAATGTGGGCGTAGCGATACGGCCTGACGGCAACCGCATTGGTGCCTGGGAGCAGCCTGATGTGGTGGCTGATGGATCGATGAGGTGGCAGTCCTGCTGGCTCCCTGAAGAGGTTGCTGAATTTGACGAGTAGGCTGCCAAGGAGATTGTCACTGGCTGCAGTCAAGGAGTTTAGTGCTGATGGAGTTTCCCTGTCAATGCCTGCCCAGAGAACGCGACAATCATCAAGCTGGAAACACAGTGTTCTCCGAAATCCCACAATATTGGGCCTAGCTCTCCGAAGAATCCAACGCCCAGCACCATGTCATGACCTCCTATAGGCATTGCGTAGCCGTTGGCCACAAAGTGCGCACAGCCCACCATAAACTTGACACCTGGGAACATGCTGGAACAGGCCACCTGGTCACCGTTGCCCCCGGTGACGTGCATTGCCATGCGCTGCTTGGCAGGAAGGCGAAGATCAGCGGCCACGTCTGGATTGATAAGGGGTGTTTGGCAGCTGCGCCAGGGGCTCAGCCCGGCCACCGTTGGCGCCGGCCCGTGTTTGGGCGTGCCGGCCGGCCGCCGGGCCCGTCCCCGCAGAGCCATCGGGAGCTCTGGAGGCCGGCTCCGCGGGGATCACCAAATCGGTCGGCCAGACGAGGCCGCCCTCTCGCGAGCCCGCGTGCGCTCCGCGGGGCTCTTCCCCCCGTCCGCCGACGTTCCCCTCCTTCTCTCCCGCCGGTCTGACGCTGCCGTCCGCCGCTGCTCCCCTCCTTGTCCGGCGCATCGCCGCCCCTCTCCTTCCCCTCTCCTGCCGGTCCGAGCTCGCCCCGCTGCCGGGGCTCCCAGCAGGTTGCGCCGCCCCTCCGTCGGGTGTGGAGGATATCGGCGCCGACGAGTCGGGGGCAGAGGAGACCGGCGCTAGCGAGGACAGGGAGCCGGCGCGGGCTCGGCAGCCACGAGGACGAGGAGCCGGCGTGGGGTCGGCGGCCGCGAGAATGGGGAGGCGGCGCCGGCGACGGCATCGGCGAGGACGAGGAGCCGGTGCGGGGTCAGCGGCCGTGAAGACAGGGGGGCTGACGCTGCGTCGACGGCCGCCATGGAGCTGCTCTGCTGCAGCGCTGGGCGATGGAGGCCTCCGGCAACCAAACGAAATCTACTGCTGGGCGCGCTACCGGGAAAAGCAACCAAACAGAAGCTGAAGGCCTGCCGCAGCCTGGGCGCGCCGGGCATGGCCACTGGCTAGGCGCAGGCTAGCCTAGGAACGGTTGCCAAACAGACCCATACAGTTGTGTGTAGATCCGGAGTCCAGCAGTGCAACCAAATGCTTCTTGCCCACGTGCACCCAAATCCTCATGGTATAGTACGTGGTGGGGCGAATGGCAGTGAGAGCATGGAGGGAGATGCCACTTCCAAACTAAACAACTTACATTTGTGACCATACACAAATTTCTCATCGCAGTTGTAACAGAGACCTGCGGCGCGGCGCTGGGCTATCTCGGACGGATTGAGGCGACGGCTCTGTGTCGAATTGGAGGCGGCTGAGGTTGTCGCGAACGAATCGACCAGGTTTGGTGACACAACCGAGGGCGCCCTTGGCGTGGTACTCGCAGCTCCCGGAGGTGGATGGTAGGATGAACAAGCTCCCGAGCGCGCCGGAGACACCTCTGGTAGGAGTAAATGCTACTCGTAGGCATGGGCCAAGGTAATAGCCTCATTCAGTGTGAAAGGCTTGCGTAGCGCCACATCTATCTGCAGTGGGTTGTGGAGGCCAGAGATGAAAAGCTGGACTTGTTGAGACTCGGAGAGTTCTGCATCTTGGCATGCCATGGCGAAGAATCTCTCACAATAATCCTCCACCGATGATGTACGCTGGAGTAGCTTGAGTGCACCGAGCGAGCTATCCGTCATTGGCGGTCCGAAGCGATTTTGGACCAAGCGAACAAAACAACGCCATGGGGGGACGCCTGAATTGAGCTCCAATCGGAGATACCACATCTGTGCCGGACCTGTCATGTGGAGGGACGCATACCAAATGCGCCGATCCTCCGGTGTGTGTTGGCCCCGGAAGAAGGATTCGCATCTATTCGACCAAGGGAGAAGATCTTCCCTGCCATTATAGGTCGGAAATTCCAACTTGGTGCGTGGGTGGAAGTAGTCGTCAGAAGCGGGCTGGTGGGTGACTGGGACATGAACCACCTGGCTGGCCGGTGGCTTGCCTGCCACCGTGGCCGCCGCCGCTGAAGGGCTCGAGCTGTGGACGGGAGACTGCTTCCGAGCGTCTGTCGGGTTGATGTCTTTGCCCATGGCCTCTGGATCAAGGCAGGTGACCACCGCAGAGATGTGTTTGAGTTGATCACCGTGCTGCTGCATTGTCTTGCGCAATTCCTGTTGCTCAGTTGTGGCGGCTGTGAAATTTTTGTTCATCTCGTCGAGGCGGGCGACCAAATCTTCCATGGTGATCTGCTTGGCCATAGGATCTGAACCAGAGCAATCTGATACTGCGTGCTCGAGGTTTTGGAGCTAGCGCCGGCTACCAGGACTAGTGGTAAATAATTGATCTATTACTTGAGTTCTTCTTTGTTACAAAAGGCCCTCTATATGGACCTGCACTTCCAGCTTATCCCTCAAGCTTCTTTCTCTCCAAGTCGTATATCCTAACCGAACTATCTTCCCTAACAAACTAACTAACAAACTGACTCGAGATACATGGCCTGATGGCCTCCTGATCCTACTGACCAGCTACTCCCTGCTCTTCCTGTGTCCCCACATGACATTACGCCCTAGGCTCCCTTCTGCCTCCGCGTCGCCCCGGGGGAGATCAATCTCCGCCGGTGGTAGCACCCTTCTAGGATGTGCGGCCGGTACCTCTGTCCGCCGCGCTCGTTGTCGCCCTCTCGTCTGCGACGGATCCATCTCCATCTGATCCCGCCGCCCCCCGTCGTCGCGTCGTCGTCAACAACAGATCAGGAACTCGTCGGTCTCCGCCGGTGGTAGCATCCTTCTAGGATGTGTGGCCGGTACATCTGTTCGCCGCGCTCGTTGTCGCCCTCACGTCTGCGGCGGATCCATCTCCATCTGATCCCGCTGCCCTCGTCGTCGTGTCGTCGTCAACAACAGATCAGGAACTCGCCGGTGCTGTTCATGGCGGTGGCCTCCGCCGTCTGTTTGGTCACGAGATCTGCTGCACCCTGGCCACGCCCAAGCCGTCATGGTGACGGCTGCACCCAAGCCTCTCCTCCCTGCGCCGTCATGGTGACGAGTGTGGGAGCAGGGCTCGGATCAGAGGGGCTGGCGTTGTGTCGACGTCCCGTCACTGTGCTTCGTCGCCCCTGGTTGGGCGCACTGCCACGCCTCCCTGGTCGGTCGCGCCAACGGGCGCGCCGCCCGGAGCCGTCAACCTCGGGCCTCTGCTGCGCACTGGGACGTGCCGCCTGGGCTTCCGCTGCGCTGCCCGTGGTCGGCCGTGCTGCCAGGCGCGCCCTCTTAGATCCGTCGGCTCTGTGCCTTGTGCTCCGGGACACCGCGCAGGATCCGGGAGCCAAAGGACGCGTGCACGGGCTCGGTGGCCGTGGGTTGCCTGCCTCCTCGCTTTGCCCCTTCATTGGGCTCGCGCCTGGCCACCGCCAGCTTTCACGCGCGCCGCTGCCGGGCACTGGCACGCGGCTAGAGCGCTTGTCGCCATCTGCTGTCTCCCTCTTTTCCTTCTCGGCAGAGGGTGCAGGGAAGATGGGAGTCGGGGTGCCTAGCGAGGGAAGATGGGAGTCGGGGTGCCTGCCTCTGTTTTTCTCTGTTCTTTGCCGATGAAGGAAGGGACCTAGAGAGGTGGACCGTTATGGGTACACAGGCTTGTACCTTATCTGTGCTGCTAATGCATCTTTTCTTTTTCTTGGTCCCTGATCGGTTTGTGTCCCAATCGCCCATAGTCTGTCGGCTCGTGCGTCATTGACATCGGCTTCGACAACACTAGCTTCTTCATCTTCTTTGACCGCACAGCATGGCACCCCTAATGGCGTGCAAGGGGACGCTCACATGCTGCCTCTACGCCACGTGTCCGCAAGGCGACCTCTACTAGTTTATCGTCGCCAACACCGATCAGGAGGCTCCACCTCGACATTCGCTATCGTCTTTACCTTCCACAATCTGGCCAACCAATCACGCGCGACCTCGCCCTCCTGTGACGTCTATCGTTTGCCGCGAGTTTCTTCACCAAGCACGAGGCGTGCCACTGGATCGGCTCCTCGGGTAGTAGCGCAGCCTGTCGTCGCCTTTGCCGCTGCAGCGCCTCCTTGGGCCACAACGCGACCTGTCATCGTCCTTGTCGCTGCGTCGCCGCCTCAGGCAGCAGCGTCACCTGTCGACGTCCCCGCCGTTGCATTTACATCGATGTTGACTCCGTCGCTACACATCTCACGTGCACGGTCTACGAGTTGTTCGACATCTGCGGGCTGCGTCGGCACATTCGTCGTTTTGCACTGCTCCTGCATGCTGCGTCAACATCCCCCCGTCGCTGCTCTGCACCGCGTTCGTCATCGAGTTCTTTCAATTAAGCACCGCCGTCGTGCTTCACTGGTGCCGTTGAGGTTCCTCTTCCTATGTGTCGTGGCTCTCTCACAGCCGCAACTACAGGAACCTCGATGTGTCGCCTCGCCTACCTCTTCACTTCGTCTAGCACAACCCTGTCGCCAACGTCTTCGTCTCACTACTTCGTCTACTCCGTTCTGACAACCGTGTGTTGCGACGACACTCCTACACCACAACCATCGCGGAGGCCTTCTCTGCTGGTCCCTTCCGATGCTGGCACATATGGTTGGGGCCTTCTACCTAGTACGTCCGGTGCTGGCAACACCGGCACGTGCATTCATCCACGACGCGTTTCCATGCCAGGCAAACTTGAAGCACGCTTCGTCCATGGCTGCTTGACGCGTCGCCCCAGCATCGACACCCTTATCTGCCTCGACGCATCACACCTTCGTCTACGGCGGCTTCTCAACGCCACCTTCACCCTGGCGTGCTCTGGCGCACTGCGGTCCTTCCCGTGTGCTGCGCCCGCGCGCGCGACTTGTGCAGCTTTTCTTCTTCGGCGTCCTCAACAGCTCCATCAACCACGCAGCTTGTGCACCTCGACAACGGCTCCGCGTCCTCGTACTTGGCTGCTTCAACATTGGCACAAAGGGCTATCGTCTGCATGAGCTCCTTTTGGGTTTCTTCTCTAGTCGTTGCCTCTGCACTGCGACACAGCTACGACCGCGGGGGGATATTAGAGTACAATTGGCAGTATTAGATGCCATGTATCTTTAAGAGTCTTAGGAGTCTTAGTTTTATCTATCTAGGGAGTCTTATGTATCTAAGACTGCCATATGTATCCGGGGAGGTGTCTTGCCCCCAAGTCTTATACTCCTATATATTCGCCCCAAGGGCTCCATGCAATACATCCATCCATTATATGCAATCCTTCTTTCCTACAATGTCTGGTCCTTACAGTCTCAATGTTGTTTCAGAAACCAACAGTATCTATTTTTCAATGTTTCAGAAAAGCAGCTACCAAAATACCAAATGCTAGAATATCTGGAAGCACTTCCACCAAAAGAGATTATCAGAATGCACTTAGTCATAATAGAGCCTTCAATGTGTTGTGGCAGTTATATCTCCATTGATTGTTTTTTTAATTAGCTTCAGTACTCAGGAAAATGGCCTGTGGCAGTTGCACAGTGATAGAAATGGAAATATTTTGTGATATCACTTCTATCCTTGAGGAAGCTTGCTAGATTATTTTGGTTATTTAAAAAAGGACTTTTCTATAAGTCCCAAAATATCAGCTATCCATGATTTGGTTGGGACTTGGGAGTCTTGAAGATATATCTTGGTTATTTTCTTGGGATGCAGGTACTTGCTGCTGGTGATATGTGTGCCATCTGCCAGGAGAAGATGCATGTGCCTGTTCTCCTTCGCTGTAAACATATTTTCTGTGAAGACTGTGTTTCAGAATGGTAACATTGTTTGTTTTCTGCATACCTTGTCTCTTTGTTTTGATTCAGGCCCTCAGGCATCTAGTTGGATATGTTTACTGTATTTTTTGTCCTTTAAAAGTTCTGGAAGGGGTATTATATTCATAATGGATTTGACATTCAATCAAAAAACTAAGTGCAACTAGTGCATCTCTCACAAAAGGAAGTAATATGACTACAGGTCCATAAGAGTTTAATCTCTAGAGTATCTTGCCATGTGACCATTACTGGTGATGTGACAAGAGTATACAGTTTAATGAAGCAATTTTTAGTACACCTGAGCAAGGTACACAAGACTTAGCATCTTTAGTTTCTTTACCACTCTTACTACTTGTTAGGGACTTGACAAGTTATGTCAGTTAGCCGAGTGCTTGTTGCACGGGAACAAGGTCAAGCCTCGGTACACTGGAGTTGTGTGAACGGACATAAACAAGGATAGGTCTTTCTTTATTCCTGGCACCATGTGCTCTTAATAGTCTAAAGCCAATGCTACAAACCTTTTTTTGAAGCACTGGAACAAACCTATCCTACCAACTCACCTTTACCAATCATTTAGCTAACAAATCAAACAATTGAAACCAATCCAAAGTAAGCTTAACTGAACTTGCTTGATGCTAATCAAATCGCAATCAGGTCCCCAGAGCTCATGGTTCCGTGAGCACCATTGAGCTATTGCTCTTGTTGCGCCTGGTTTATTTAGGTTCCCATTAACACTAGTACACTACTGGGCAGCTATACCCCTTTTAGTGGCTTAGCCGATCTGGCTCACTCACAAGGAAATATTCCTGATATTCCAAATTGTAAGAGGTTTTAGGTTTATAATAGATTCATGCATTATTCCCTTTTTTTGTTTTGTATATATGTTTGGATTCATCAGCATCCATATGAACATAGATGGAGAGAGGAAGGGCCAAAACCTCTTATAATTATGTGCAAAGGACCACAACATGCATCCATTTTTAATTAAAAAAAAATCTACTGCCCTCAAAAAATGTTGGGTTGCTTTGTTGTTTGCATTAGGGTCTGTTCAGTTGGAGAGCGAGGTAGGATGGAATGGCTCCATCCCCAATTCTAGGGATGGAGTGGCTCTATTCCTGTATTTGGTTGTAGGATGGAATGGTTGAAGGGATGAGATAACAGCTCAATTAACTGCCGTCACGTGGGACCCGCTTGGCAGTCAAACAATCTTCTCTTTCACTTCCCCACCGATGCCTCTCGCCGTCACTGCAGCTCTGACCCGTGACGCCACCTGGCTGTGCCGCCGCCGCCGCCGCAGCGCCGCCCCACGTCCCTGTCCCTTCGGGTCGCCGCCGCAGCACCGCTCCGTGCCCCTGTCCCTTCAGGTTGCCGCTGCCGCAGCGCTGCCCCGCGCCCCCGCCTGTCCTAGTAGCCGCCGCCACAGAACCGCCTCACGCCCCCGCCCGTCATGTCACCGCCGCCGCCGCAGAACCGCCCTGCACCCTTGCCTGCCCGTGCTGTCGTGTCGTCGTCGTGCGCCCCCTCTTGCCCGCGCCGCTGCAGCCGTGGCACATCTTCTCCGTGCCTCGGCCGGTCCAACGCCGCCTCGCACCTGGGCCTGCCCCGCACCGCCGCCACTACTGCTGGTCGAGCGCCGCTACGTGACTTGCCTCCAGCGAGCTGCGGTGGGCGCTGGCCGCGGTGTGGATCACAAGAGAGAAACGAGGGAGATGAGAGAAACAGCGTGAGAAGAGAGCGAGTGCGTATGGTCTTTCGGTTGGAGCGGGCTCGTCCCGAATAAGGAGCAAATATTCACTTTCCTGGGATTGGGGACGACGAGAGAGAAACGAGGGAGAAGAGAGCTGTGATCATCCTATATGATACTCACTCCGTTCCAAATTATAGGCCTTTTGACTTTTTTAACACCAAGTTTGACCAAGTCTTTATTGAAAAAGATTGCGAAAAAATGGAAAAAAGCAAGTTATAGATAAAGTATATTATACGCTAAACTAAATCACAATGAATGTAAATGATAATTCTGAAATTTTTTGAATAACATGAGTGAGTCAAACTAGGGGTCAAAAAAGTCAAACGATCTATAATTTGGGATGAGGAGCGAGTAACAAAAAAGAAGTGACTGATTTGGTATTTTGCTGTTTCTAGGTTTGAGCGAGAGCGGACTTGCCCCTTGTGTAGAGCATTGGTAAAACCTGCTGATATTCGGTCATTTGGTGATGGCTCGACAAGTCTATTCTTCCAGTTGTTTTAGACTGCAAATGGCAAATTGCTGACATAACAGTGAACAAGCAATTGCATACAGAATTGAAGTGGAGGTCTTTTTTCCATTACCACGTGAGACCCATCTTTTTCAATGTAGAGATCAATGTGAGAGGGTTCAGGATGATTACATGGCAGTGCAATCGTTATGCTCGTCTATCTCCAAGCAATAGTTTAGGGAGCTTGTTCAGTTGCAACATGAGGCAAAATATTTCCAGCAAACTGCTATCGGAGCCTGTAGAATTCTGCTGGACGATCGATTCGAATGATGAGGCCTGTTATTGACTACCGTCGGCTTTGATGTAAAAAGCTGGTAATTTTTGCACATGGATTTCTCTCGGTGTAACAGAAGCCTACGAGTTTCGTTTCGCACTGACAGCAAGACTTACCTGTCGGGTGGAAAGTGGTCAGAAGAATGTAACCTGTAAAGCAATTTTACGTGTAATTTGTTGAAAACAGTATACAGAAATGACACGTTGCATCATAGAAAATGCTAGTATATCAGGCACGACTTGCTGACAGATCTCTTGTAAAACCTTTTTGCGCCGTTATACATTACTCCATGTATTGTCTCTGCTCACTGTAAGTTTTACAAGGTTTTATTTTTGTTAAATTAGCAGGCCATATAGGCAAAAACAATGACACGATAACAAAATTTATGATGACTTGGGTTTCATCCTAATAAAACTAGGGTAGTTGTTTGGTTCTTGGTCAGGTAACTCTTAACGGTAAAGGTAATGGTATTGAATACCGTTACATCGTTTGGTTCAGTTCGTTGGGTAGGTATTGGTCAACTAGCCCTGTTCATGGGCTGGTTTCTAGGGTCCCTGGGTTGTTTCCAACCCAACCCACGAGCAACTGATCGGTCCGGCACAGGCTGGTTTGACCGGGTTACGTACGGGTTGAGCTGCACGTTGGTTTGAATTGGCTTGGGCTGGTGGTCAGGTTTAAGCGGTTAACATCACACAGTTGGTTCGCACGGGACGTAGAGAATACGACCAAGCATTTGGAGATAGATAAATTAATATAGTGCTGTCTGCTTAAAAAAAAGTAAATACACATAAAAAAATCATAGAATTGAAAACCTTGACGGTACCAAATCTTCTCAATATTACATCTGAACGTAACTGTCATTCCCAGCAAAAAAACTCTGATATAGCCTAAGATAAAATTCTAATACCCAACAACATTTTAACTTAATAAGCATAAGAAACTCCCAAATGGATAACAGCGTTTCTAAGGATAAATATAATCTATCCACATATTTTTTTTAAGGGTAAATATAAGTTGAGCTTGGAGGATAACTATTGAAAGAAGAAAAGGCCCATACGATCAATTTGGCAGTGGATATCACCTGCACAAAAGAAAAGTTCATTAATTAGCATGTGCACTCCTGAAGACCGAAGAGACAAGTTTTGAAACACAAGGCTAAACACATGATAAAAGGTATCTCTGTGATGTTTAGGCTGAGTCCAATGGGGTTTCCTAAATGGATTTTTCAAAACACTGTTTTGTACTGTTTGACATAAATGCTGCACTGTAGATAGAGAGGGAGGTAGTTGGAATAGTGATAGAGAATGGGATTTGGAGAACTCCATTGGACTCAGCCTTACCGATTAGTGTTACATTTGCTTTACAGCAATGTGAAGTGTGACATATGCCGTTTGTAAAGGAAAGCAGTAAAACGAGTCCATGGAATGTGACATATAACTACATCATTCTCATCCTGAATGATATTTAGGTGCTTAACTGAAGCAAGCAAATGCATGGTTGTACCACCTAATAAAGATGCAAAATACTGAAAACACAATTACTTGTATCTATTTTTGTCTCTGTTTTCTTTGTTATTCACATCCCTGTCATCTTATATTATTGATAAAGAACAAATTCCCTTGAACTCAGCCATCTTAGAAGAATGTATTCAAACAAAAAGCTTGTTTAGACAAGAAACGTGGATAACCGTTCTGAGATGGAAAGAACATACCAGCAACACTATGACGTTTAAATTGCTATACTTCAAACTCAGTCAAATCTGAAACAAAATAGGGCAATGAAAACTTTTATTTAACAGGTCATACATGTGCATGGAGATGAGAGCTAAACAAGAAAGGCTCTTAGGACAAGGAAGCATGCATGTAGGAGAAACTTGGCACAACAACACGTATTATTGTGGTTAATTACTCTCAAAAAATAGGATCAGTTGCGCTATTCAAACATGAGAGGTACCATTAACAAATAAAGGGACGTACCAAAACGATCTTGGTTCTCTAGGAAGCCCTTGGAAAGTAACTCTGCATAAATAAAAATAGAATGCCAATAATTAATTTCAACACATACAATGTGAAACGTCTACACAATTGTTACAAAAAAATACACCTTCTCTTATATCCTCGTATTTTTGGACCTCTTCAGTGATTGCATGTTGCAATATGATCCTTATCATTTAGTCCTGTTTTGAAGTGCTTCCAGACAAGTGATCTTTTTGAACTGGGCCTTTTGCTTCTCTTCCTAGTTAAGAGAGACAGGAGTGGGAGAGCTAGATGATTTCTCTTCATATTAGAAATTGAAGCAATCTGCCTCTTCAAACTGTCAGATTGTCCTTCATCTGTCACATTAATAGAAAATTATTCGAAGATGTATCAGCAAGAGAACTAAGCTACCGCAGAGAAAAAAACAGTTGTGGTTTCATCTATTGTACAATAGTAGTCTAGTAGTTATTTGGGAGAAAATAAACTACCGCGGATAAAAATACAAGCTACTGCAGGAGGTATGAGTAAGCCATTCAGGTATTATATTGCAGCCAACACATTGATTGTCATGTCCTGTTAAGTTACAGTAAACCTCGCAGAAGCCTGATTTTCAAAAAAAAAAAAAAAAAAACATTGGGTTGCATCTTATTGTAGGTAGGGCAGACTAAAGTAGGCATCGCTGACTAATAATAGAGATGTTGAATTGACTAAATAAAATTGTTGAGGACTCTTGGATGATTGGAGAATCGCACACAGTATTTTTTTCCTACTACCAAATCGAGTGTCCTTTTTATTCCCTCCTTTCTACCATTACCAAGCATCTAAATTAGTTCTAAGATAAAGTTAAACTGGACAAATACACATAAACATAGAATATAATTATTGCACTAATAAAGTTATGTCAGACATGACCAACGTAGGACAGGATCTGGTCTACGCTAAAAACAATCGAAATAATTGTCAAGAACATAATCTATTTTCTAATCACACCACAGAACATAAGCTATTTTCTAATCGCTTCCCAATCTGATCTAGGGTTTAAGTACACAGGCAATCAACGCTAGGGAAAGAGGAAGGAGTGGATTGAGATGAGAGATACACCAGATCTTGATGTGTACCTTCACAACGATGCGCTGCGGTGAGTTCTCGCGCCTAGGAAGACAGGCAAGAATCTCCCGTAGCTCCTGGGCTGCTTGGGCCGCGCTAACACACACCTCCGTCGCCAGCGCCGCTTCCTCATCAGCAGTTGGTGCCTCCTCCGGCTCGAGGTCCTCGTGGAAGCCGCAGCTCTCGCATGACATCGCCGCCACCGCCGCCGCGCAAGGCCGCGAGCCGCAGCAACCGGAGCACGACAAGCACCTCTTGACCGGGTACCACAGGTTTCTCTCGTAAGCAGCCCAAAACCGGCTTTGCGTATTTTTTTTCCTCGGGTTGGACCTAGAAACCGGTCCAGTGAATGTCTGGTGCGCTTGACGGTTTCATCCGAGTTTAGGTTTGGGCCGGCAACCGATTTTACCCAGCCCATGAATAGGGCTATGGTCAACACTGCTGAGCGGACCATTCAAACAAACCAGATCAAATAACAAAGCATTTTTCCTTACGAGCAATTCTGCCGCCGACGTTGGGCTCGCCGGTGGTGGATCTGCCTCGCCGATAACACTTTCTTGAGCTCACCTATTGGAACATGGACATTAGATTAGCACAAACAAGAACCAGAATATGTCGATATAGGGTTAGGAGTTCGTGTGTGGAGGGGGAGAAAGGGCAAGGGAGATATGAGAGAGGGATGGCGGAGAGAAGAGCCAAAGCAGAGAAGAGGGAGAGCTCTCACCAGTGACAATGAAGGGAAGGAGAAGCCATGATCGTGGGTGAAGTCATGAGCGAAGGGGGAAGAATGAGTCGCCGGTGAATCGACCTCCAAACGCCGGTAGGGTTTCAGCGCTCCATGGAGGGCACGGGAGCTCAGGTGGGGATGCGAGCTTGGACCCCAGTGACAGTGCGCAACGGCTGGAAGAGGGAGAGGCATGGGAGATAGGGAGGCAGAGAGAATCGTGCATCTAGAGAGGGAGGTTGGGAGATGAGGTCCAGGTATTGGGGATACGGCCGCGGGATGGGTGGAGTCGGAAGACAATGGGGTGATTCAGGGTATGTGATTGTGGAAGGGAGTGAAACAAACAACTGTATCAATATTTGTTACTAGGGTGGTGTAAATAGATTGTGTTACATTTTAACCAACCAAACACCACCGTATTATGTGTATACATAGTTGAAACGAGGACAAAATCTACTAGGGTGGGGGTGGTGGCGTTTGGATGGTTGTGGGTTAAGGGCAAAAACAATGACATGATAGGAAATTTATAATGAGAGAAGTTGAGTTTCATCCTAATAAAATCGAACGAGAACTACGACGCGTTTGGATGTATGGTGGTCGGCGGTAAAGGATAACAATAGAGGTAGAAGATAAGGTATGTCCGCCCTCCAAAGTTGAATGGTGACATGGAGCGAGCCAGGTCCAACCCTTGAAGGTCGGGCTAAGGTTGGACCATTTTGGACAAAGGTGTGGAAATCAGAGCAATGGAAGACTTACAATGACCGGTAGGTCTGACCCCAACATGCTGGACTATTGGTCAGACCTCCTTGGAGCAACAACTAGTTTGACAACAAGTTGGCAAGTTTTTCTCAGAAAAAAAAAGCTAGTTGGCAAGTACATGGCAGAATGTGTGGGTCAGACTGTTCGGTCCATACACTTTCCAGCAGCTTTTTGGTTAACGGCTAGTTGATGTTTGGGGGTTATATAAGCTACCCTAGCCGGTCATTTGAAGTGAGTTGGAACTATTGAATATCACGAGTGCAGAGAAGTATTCCAAACATATCATTCACTCCAACCACTATAAGAGTGCTTAGTGCTTAATCTAAGCTAGATTAGAGCTTTGAGAGAGTGAGCTTATGATCTCTTCTTGAGAGTAGCTCCTGCTTGAGATTTTGGAAGACTTGGCTGCAGTCAAGACATATTGTACTCGTTGTTAGACCCTCCTTCTAGGTGTGGAGTGGCGGCGACACAACATTCTTGTTGGGACTAGAGCACCCAAGCTGATCCACACAGGGAGATCTCTCTAGGAAGATGAATAGTTGTGTTATTGAGTACAACTTTGCTTTTATTAACCTAAAATATGGTCCATTGATCTTGCTCTTGCAAGGGTGGGAACAAAGAAGAGGAACTCTGGATCAAAAGCATGTTGCTCGCTTCATCTGATTCGCTTGTACTCATTTTTGGTAAGGAAGGTCTTCCCCTTAGAGTTTATATAAATAACTGTCAAATATAAAGAGGTCAGAGAAATTAAAAATATTCTATAAATTATATCTCTAGCATATGCTATATTAGTAGAGTGCCCATGCATTGTCAAGGTTAATATAAATTTTATTTCTTAATAAAATAGATTATATTAATACCCTCAATCTGCATCTGAGGTCTTTAACCAATCAGTAGCACTACCCTCTGCTCTTCCTCTTCCTTCGCGTGCAGGCTGCGACCAAGGTCTTTCCCCAATCTGCCGCCCTATCCTCTGTTGTTCCTCTTCCCAACTCTGTTTTCAAAAGCCCTGCAGTCTACCTAGAAGCCTTACTGGGCGGGAAAAAATGTATAGTATTCATAGCAATCAATCACCACCAAAGCAGCAGCCATTTGTTCAGGTCAGGCTTACTAAAAATTTGCAAAACTGTCAAACCTATTTGTTCAGACATACATGATTTGGCATCTACAGAGGCTAGAATAACCTACAATTTGGAATGTTCAGACATACATTTACTTCCAAATAATATTTGAACAGTACAACAGAATGCATCCAATGTTCATCAGGTCTTATCATGATCTCAAAATTCATCGGTTCATCCATGCCATCTATATGTTTGAGCTCACTAATTTCTGCCAGGTTCAGAAAGATAATGATGTGGTCTCCAGAGAGAAAATGAAACAATTTGAGAAGGCGTAATGCTAACACCTGCTGAACCTACTCTCGCGCTCGACGATGTTCACGGGCTCACGGCCTCCTTTGGCTACAGCAGCGCGCAGAGTCACATAGCGTTGAGCCTGGCCAAATCCCATGCCCACATTGCCACCTCCCAAGCCAACGTGAATCCTCTTGAAAGAGAGGGGCTCCCTCAGGAATGCGGACACAGGTGGTGCATGGTTATCGTCAGCTCGTGCCGTAAGGTGTTGGGTTAATTCTCGCAACGAGTTGGGTTGGGTTGGATCGGCTCAACGACTCATGGAGCGGCTCTCGGACCCCATGGGGTGGCAAAAGGAGACGGTTGGACAAAGCAATCCAAACTAGATTGGTGTGATGCGCTGATAGTGTGGCACCAAAAAGGGTGCATCGCATATCAGTTCAAGGGATCTCATACATCGTCGCGTGATCCCGCGCCATTGGAGCTCGCCCTATGTCTTCAGAGCCAGAAGAGCTCGACCTGCGCCAGAATCCGAGGTGGAGCGCCGAATTTCCTCGGCGACAGAGGCAAGGGTGGTCTGTATTAGAGAGTACAATTGGCAGTATTAGATGTCGTGTATGTTTAGGAGTCTTAGGTGTCTTAGTCTTATCTGTCTATGAGTCTTATCCATCTAGGACTGCCATATGTATCCGAGGTGGTGCCTTGCCCCCCAGGTTCTTGTACTCCTATATATTCGCCTCAAGGGCTCCATGCAATACATCCAATCATTATACGCAATCCTTACTTCATACAGTCTGGAGCTACAGGATCATAGGTGTCCTTGCACGCACTGGAGGTCATCTGCAACGGCCGACGTAGAGGTGGCTTCGTCGGCGGTAGCACGACAGCTTGGGCCGGTGTAAGGAATGTGTCGGGGAATCCGACCCAAGGGGAGGAGGGGGTCAATTGGGTCGCTAATCGCTCTTCTAAAACCTAGGGCTTTCTAGTGCATAGAATAAACCTATAGCGTCCTACACATGCTAGTTAAGTCCACGGTTTATCTATGCGCCCTCTAACTTACCAAAAAGACTTACAACCTAGAGCCAAACCTAATCAAACTAACTAGAAAAGCTAAAGGCACATAAGCAAGAACATGCAGAAACGTAAATGCGGTAAGTAAAGATTTAAGGGCAAGGGGATGCAAACTCCTGAGAAGACACGAGGATTTAACGTGGTTCACCACTATGGGCTACGTCCATGGGCTCGCCACCGAAGGCAAAATCCGAGCCGGGCACCAAGACTCTTCCGGTCACCGTCTTGCGCTCGCCACCAATGGCTCTCGGCAGGCAAAGGCTAAGTGCCACCAAGCCACCAAGGCTTAGCCACCACCACCGTCTCTCCTGATCACGAGGCACTGGATTGCACTATGGAGTTTAAAGGATCTCCTCGTCCCCGCACAATTTGTCACCGCTAGGCAAAGGCTAAGTGCCACCAAGCCACCAAGGCTTAGCCACCACCGTCGTCTCTCCTGATCACAAGGCACTGGATTGCACTATGGAGTTTGAAGGGTCTCCTCGTCCCCGCACAATTTGTCACCGCTACTCCACACCAATGAAGGAGGGTTTAGAAACGAATTCAAGTGGCTTGGCGCAGCCAAGGCTTCTCCACAAGCTCACGCAGGAGCTACTCTCAAGAAGAACTCGCAAGCTCACTTTCTCTAAGCTCAATCTAGCTTGAATCATGCACTAAGCTCACATATGGTGGTTGGAATGATGGATATGCTTGGAATACACCTCTACGCTTGCTCTCAACTTCCCAGTGGCTCCAACACACTTGAAATGGCCGGGTGGGGTGGCTTATATAGCCCCCAAACATGAACTAGCCGTTGCTCCAACGAGTTGTTGATGCAGTGTAGACTGTACTATCCAGTCTGCTCATTTTCCATAGACTGGACCATCCGGTCCGTGTACTTTTCCAACTAGCCATTGCACTAGTCGTTGAACTAGCTGTTAAGTAGTCCGAAGGTTAGTACGATTTATAGAGACTATACCATCCGGTCCATTGTGCACTGCAAGTCCTTTAAAGTCCCAGCCTTGAGTTTGTTAGGACAGTCAATGGACGATCTTGTGAGACCGTACTATATAACCTCCAGTCCGAAGGTTTGGTACCCTCTTCTAGACCGTACCTTCTAGTCAGTATATTCCTGGTTGCTTCCACTGCTTCCTTGAGTAAAATGGTTCGGTCTTCTCACATCCTTGAGACCATACTATCTGGTCTTTGTAACTCGCCAGACTTCCACTTCACTGGCCCCAGCGGAACGCCCGTTGGGGTGGCCCTTCAGGCCTTTCCTCTGGCTTTCTCTTCTTCTTCATCCCTTGGACCTCAACACCTGAGAATGTGCATCAAGATAAGTTCGTTAGTCCATGTGTTGGTTATCAATCAATCACCAAAACACAACCATAGAAATATGGCGCATGAGACCATTTTCCTTACAGCGGGCTATGGCCTAGCGACAAACGTAGCAATGAGGATTGTAGATAGATCCCTCGGTGCGGCCCTGAGGTGGTGTGTGGCGGAACCGCCGATTTAATCCGAGCTAAGCACACCTGTCACCGCATGGCTCGCAGTGCACTTAGAACAAACTAAACCCGGTCGTTCGTCGAGATACCCCAAAGGGCACTCGATGTAACCATCGCCCAAGGATACCGACATCACACACATCCAGCTCTCGATGGAGCCACAACAGTTACATCATCACAAGCAGTTGAAATACAAGATAGATAGAATTAGTTTACAAACCGGTTTAAATTAAAATACAAGTTCCAACATAAGTCATAAAATAGCCAGTTCAAAAGTATCTCGCAGCGGAATATTAGAGTCTAAAGTTTATAACAACAAAAGACGTGATATGGTGAAACAACATCGAGCCCACCGATGTTGTCCTGTTGCCACACATGAGTTTCTTCAGCCCTGGTGGAAACACGCACGCGTGGGACTCCATACCCATAAAGTAACAAGTTCCACCATTTGCATGTATCAACATAACCATAATAACTTGCAGGAATGTAAACATATAGTACATGCATGTGGTATTTGAAAACATGAATAATAGACCTAATGTATTCAAGTAGTTACTACGTTGCCTGGCAGTGATACTGGCATTCCCACACCTGGTGGGCATCAGCGATTTGAATCGATTTTTAATTCCCGAGAATAACTATTGTGCCAGCTGGTATTGCTTACTAGCCATTGTGTTCATCACATATAGCCCCCCTCCTCCACTTGTCCCGTCCCAAGTTCGATTCACTCCCGCCTGACCCCCGGGTTGTGCCCCCATGGCGAGCGTGCCGACATCTCGGTCTCCCCGCCATGAGCACCAAGCTCCCCCGGGTCACCTTCCTCTCAACCAGTGGGTAGGAACGTGTCTCTGTTCTTCAGATGGCACAAGTAAGTTTTCACCAGTCCCATGGCCTGGATAAGCACTCTTGCAATATTATGCCGATCCCAAGCGAACAGCGGACGGGCCTTATATGACTCGGGCGGAGTCCACCATGCCATCCACATCATCATCATTTTTCTTATATATATATATCCATATCGTCGCCCGGTCTCCATTTAAATCATAAGTAAAATGAGAACCTCCACATTAGTGAAATTTATGTGATTTTAAAATCACCTACGCGACGAGTGACTCCATTCACTCGTGTCTACTCGTACCTAGCATTACTAGGCATACTCGTCCTATGTACTCTATTGTAGGTGCTAGGGCCAGGGCGGCCAAGGAGTCTAATGCAAGTGGTTTCAAACAACTCATAATGCAGATGCGTACTCATCAATCATATCATATTAGCTGGGAAAAGCATGGTCCTGCCTACCTTTGCTTATTTTTACCAAAATCAACCAACTAAGCTACTGTTAGTTTGTCAGGTTGTGAGGCTTTGCCCCCAGGCAACCCCTTGATCTCTTGGACAACTCCCCCTTCCAAACATGACTGATGGGCCCTTCAGGTCGTGCTTGGGGCTTAGTTAGTCTTCTGGACCACCATTGCTTGAAGTAGCTCCACACACTTGTTTCTTGATCACGTATCTGCGACGAGAGCCACTATATGAACGATATGCATGATGTAGTGAATGAAATGCATGAGTACCGATCACAGATGAACAATTCTTCCATGGACAAACAAAAATGTAATTGATAAACTACTTAAATAGGGAGTACTGAGCGAACACATGTTCATGAAGTCACCCATATACAAACTATTGACAACACTAACAACATGTTAATGATGTTGCCCGATAAAACAAGTCATAGTTATCTATTCATTTAGATTACTTTACTAAGATAGATATGGTGGTGCATTCAGTAACAAGTTGAAATCATACACTTCATGCATTCATAGGAACATTCACTAATTATATCACGCATTATGTTTATTTAAGGAATTGAAACCCTATATTGACTTTAAGTACTTTACATGAGTAAACGAATTAATTTCTCAATCACATGTGATATAGAGAACAGTAGATAACATGCAGCTAGAACCCAAGCAACATTCACAACGACATCATCTGCAAATAAACACCTACATATATATTCAATGCAACATGTTCAATTAATGAATTAAAACTCACGTCTAAGTTCGGGTTGTTAGAAGATGACTAGTGGGCTCAATTATTTATGACAAGCAGAAACAAGCCACACAATGCTACTATCAAAATTTCAATCACAAAAGAGTTATAATTAATTTATTAAAATTCCAGCAAATTATCATCTTATTATCTTCCTAGAATTTTCCTAATTTGTAGGAATGGTTTCTGGACCTGATATTTCTGCAGCAAGCATCTCCTTGCATGAACATCATATACAAAAATCAGCAAGTTTAAAATCCATAGTTTGATAGCACGCCTATTTTTCCATATAAATATTAGGGCCTATTGCCAAGTTAATTTAAAACAGTGTTCACATAATTCACAAAAACACTTTTTAGAACCATTATATCACCAGCAAGCTACCAAATTTATCATGGAATTTTTCTAGCATTTTAGAACCATTTTTTCTTATTATTTTGTTTACCATGCAATATCTTGTCATTTTCAAAACATCAACTAAACCTTACATGCAAGGGTCCAAACTTTACCCGTAGGCTAAATACACCATAAAGAGTATCTATAAAATTTAGCACAACATTTGGAGCATATTTCATACGGTGAGTATTTTCCATGCGTTTTCTTATCACAAAATGAAGCCTAGGGGTAGATCTGGCATCTAACAGCAAGGGAAATTGCTACCAAAATTCACACAGAGCCTAAATATCACATTAATGCTATTATCCAAGTTTTATGCCATTTGGAGTCTATTTGGACCACTTTTGTTTGTTATACTGATTTAACATGCATGCAGCATAACAGAGGGCAAATCAGCCTTTTCATGGATCCACATCATACCTACACCGTAGATCTAGTCCTAAGGATCACAACACAACAAAGTTTGCCATTTTTGGATTTGTCTACGATTTTATATGATTTTTTAAAGTTTGCTGCCGAAATAAAAGAGTTTAAATCAAAATTCCTTAGATCCGGGACTTGGACGTAATTAAACCCAACTTCCAGGGGCTAGCATGCAAGATTCACCATATTCAGCAAACTGTGCTCGTAAATAACAAATAACAGAGGGGGTTTCGGGGAAAAACCCCCTCATCTTCTTCTTCCTCCAGCCGCCAGTGGCCAAGGGAGCGGAGGGGGGCGCGCGCCGGCTGGCACAGGGCCGCCGCGGCCGCGACACTACTCGGGAAAGGTGTCCCCATGTGAGGGCTACTACCTCACCTAGATTTCGTCGCGAATGGGGGCTCGGCGAGGTAGGAGAACGGTGATGAACTCAGTGTGAACTCGCGCTGTGGACGTGGCGGCGATGCTCGGATTCGGCAAGGGAGAGGCGGAACGGCGGCCGCGTCACGTGCGTTGGGTGCGGGAGGCCGAGGCAAAGCTGGCGGTAGTGGTCTAGGGCAGGGGGAGGCAGTGGAAGGTAGTGCGCGACGGCATGAACCGGCGGCGAACTCGCCGTGAACCGGGTAGCGCGGACGTAGAGCGGCGGCTCGATCTGCCCGACGGGAAGGAGAACGACTACGAGATCTCGGGCTTCGGATGCGCGGGGATGAGGTGAATGTAGTGGTGTCGTTCTCGTGGTTCAGGGAGGTTGGACGGCGCTGACAGAGCCCGAGCTTGAGCTCGAGCTCGCCAATGGCGGCTTAGACGGAGAGAGGCGAGGACGAGGCCGGAGTGGGGCGAGTGGCGAGAGGGTGAGAGGTTTCGGCCGAGAGGAGTCCCCTCCACTTAATGTCGCGCTCGGGGAGGCTCAATCCGTGGCGAGACGGCGTGGCCGTACGCCGGCGGCCACGTCGCGTGCCGGCTCGGCCATGGGCGCGACGCTGGCAGGCGGGCCCCACCCGTTAGTGACACAGAGAAAAGAAAAAGGAAAAATGTGTTTTCTCCTCCTCTGTAAATCGTCTGTTTGACCAATTTAGAGGCCGAGTTTGAAAAAGTCCCCATTGGGAGAAATGTTGTACCCTTTGAGTTCTACAACTTTGTCAAAAGACTTGATCCCGAATTCTGTATGGAAATATGATTAAATTTTGAATTTACTATCAGCCCCCAATTTGGACAGAAGACCTATTTTGCTTAGAAAATTCAAAAGTCCTATTGCTGGCCACTTTCACCCAAGATGCATATTGACAATGTTGTTTAGAATTTCAAGAGCTACAAGTTATTCAAAAAGTGTTTTGCAAGGTTTTGGCTGTAGAAAAGAAAATTTGAATTTACTAAAGTGGTCAAGTTTTGACAGATTTCCTGTGTTGTCAGTAAAGGACTTAAAGCACCATCTAAACCTCAATATATTACCAAGCTCAAATTAAAGTTGTTCACCACACAATAATCTACCGTTTCGGTATAATAAGTTTCACCTAGATCACCACAGATTTTGAAATACAAGTACAAACATGACCAAAGGTTTGGTAAAACAGCAAGTCTACTTTATGTAGAGCCTTTCTTGTTTTCAACTTTTGAAATGTCAAATAAAGTCCAATCACTTCGAGTTCAGATGCATTTGAAAGGTAATGAGTTCAATTTCATTTCATAGAAAGGAAGATTTTTAAGTTGTATAGTGAAAATGGAATTAATTTCAGAATGAAACTTGGGGACAAGTTAAAAATCTAGACTTAGGAAATATTCTAAGTATAGACTAGCTTGAGCTGATTTCGAGAGATGTTTGGGCCAAATTTAAAATAGTTGATTGACAGTTTTTGAACTACATTCGGTGTAACAATAGTGTAGTCCATGGTGTGTACAACAATTTTGATAATGAGGCCGAGCTTAGGTGCTAAATGGATTTGAGTGTTTTATTTGGGCTCAAATGTACTCAAGAACTCCTTCTCCACCTTTTAAAGAAAGGTCGACTTGATTTGGTTTGGACTTTTGAACCTCTTAACTTCTGATTCCAAAATGGTCAATATAGCAAGGTTAAAGGCAACATCTTGAACTAACACTTTTGTATTTGATCTTTTGCACAAAGGCTTGTAGTTCTTCACTTACCGAACCAACCTACACATGGTTTTGTATCTTTGAATAGAAAAAATTTGCCTTAGTGAATTCTCCGCCTAGTTCTCATTACTCTCTATACCTGATTGAGTCCTAATCCACCATTAGCTTCTGTCTAACTGTGTGTTAAGGCTTTTGAGATGCCGGGGGCATCACAACCTACCCCCTTAAAGAAATCTCGTCCTGAGATTTGGAGGAAGCGGGGTTTTACGGCTTACTGCGTAATATGAATGGTTTTGGCACGCGGTCCGTGTGTTTCCGGTCCCACATGGTAACATTCAAATCTTCATCTATTAGGTTTATTAACTGGCTCATGATGGTTAGTGCCTCTTTAACACAAGGTAGTTACAAAGCTTCTTGATAGGTCCAGGGTGGTCTTTCTAAGGTACGCGGCAAGTCATGTTATCTATCAGAGCAAATGAACAAACCACGAAGTGGGTGTGGTTGCAGTGAGAGAGCGACAGTGACTTATTCAAACAATAGGACAGAGTTACTCCCTGACTTTGACACCAAGATTTAGAAACGTGATAAATATCTAGGTCTTAGAACAATAGAAGCAAAGTGTACATAATCGGAAAATTTAAACATGAAGGATCTTGTGATTCAAAGGGTTATCAATGGATGTGTTTCTGAGAGGCACATTCATTTCATTCGATAGGGACTGCGTACACATATAAGATAATAATTAAAACTATCTTCAAGAAAAAGATGTGGTGAAGCATAGCACATCCTGCTCATGGCGGCAAGAAAGATACAAGAGGGTCAAGATAGACTTGTCAGGGTGATGGTTTGTACGATTTCTTAGCATTGGTCAAGACTGATCCAGAAAAGTCCAGGTAGATGATATTTGCTTACCAATGAAACAACCGGTAATGTTAGTAAGCCCACCCTTGAGAGTAATTTCAAAGAGAAAGGAAACAATTCATGGAAAGGGTGGTATGTCAGTAGCACCAGCCGAGAACAAAAGCTAGTGTAGAAGGTGACCGTGAGATTCACCCTCGGGGAATAAAGTTCATCAAGTAGAAAGAAAACATACAAGTGAAATAGTGGAGCAGAGCTGATCGTTTCCACAGTGAATGAAGACAAGTTGGAAGAAGGCAATGGAATGATGTAGCAAGATAGTGGAAACGAAATCAAGCATTTCCACGAATACAAGACGTCAAAGATAATCAAGGTAAGCATAGAGAAGTCATGAGATTGGGACCAATGGATATAAAGGTACTATGGAAATTGAATTGGTCGTTCCCATGGATTAAGAAAGACACGGTCAAACAAGGCAATGGAAAGATGTGCACAAATAGTGGGATTGAGGTTGGCTTCCCACGGATCAAGAAAGGAAAGATGAAACAAAACAATGACAACAAATAACAATGGTAGTAGAAATGTTATGGATTATTCCTAAGAATTTAGAAATGTAAGGTTGATCAAACCCAAGAAGTGGACATGGATATTACATTCTAGAAGTGATGTCGTGCTGTTACATGTCTTGACCAACGCGTCCCTAGTTGAACCGAGTGATGGCCGTACATAAGGGACCCTAGGTTCTGTCGCGGCACCATAGACTGCTCGGATAACACCACATCAGAAGAAGCATAACCATTCAATCTCAAGGGATATGAGCAATACAAGCCCATAACAAGACATGATCAAGAAGTTTTTCATATTACACTCACTCAGAGCGCGTGAATCTCAACGTTTGGATGATGTGGACTAAAGAGGTGAGAACACAACGATTTCAAAGATCGAGATCATTAGGTAAATTTGATTTACGAACACAGTAACAACAACCAAAGTATCTGGATTACAAAGACTGAAGTGCATGAATGACAAAAGCTTGAAGCGTGGGAACCATAAGAGTTTGAAATGCCCCATAGAAGACCCAAAATACATTAGTCATGAGGGTTGAACATATGTCGATTCTAAGGGCTGGATACATGAGAACTCCAATAGCCATGCGAGTTAGAATCCTCTTATTATAAAAGTTTGCGATGACTGCCATCATACTAAGTGGTACCTAGCTAGTACTATCTAAACGTAAGATTGATGCGTCCAGGATGAAGGCCCGTTTCTTCTTTCAACCAAGTTGGTGTGGTGTTGGACTTCACGTGGGAAATGCCATGAAACAGCATTCTTGATTCTCCACCGAGTATGAGAACGTCACCAGATTCGAGGTTGACCTTGGTCGCTTTGTCTTTGTCTCTAGTGTCACCGAACAAGAACTCGGCGGTGTCACCTATGGAGATGGAGATGAAGGGTAGACCTTGGCTAAGGCTGCTCTTTGATTCATCCTTGTCTTGATGGAGTCCGAGCTTCCCGGAGTTGGTGTAGTAGTTGACGATGCAGATGTCAGGGTTAATTTGAGGAAACTCGCTTGTAGTAGAATTCGCAGTTTGAGCAATCATCTTGAAAGCTTCTGGTATCGCAGGGGCTTGTGCACCATTGAATGGACGCGTGGGTCTATATGAGCATGTAGTCGGATCCCAGTTCTTTCCTAGAGACATCATCCATAAATTCAGCTTGGCACCATTCTTGTAGCTTGGTCTATAAAATCCTCCTGGACCACTACCCAGTTGTCGACACACACGAACTATCTTGATTTGATCTTCAGGCTTGACAAATCCCTTCAGTAGAACCATCCCAGGTCGCAGATGTTGAACTGAAGCTGCATCAGTGGAGTATTCTCCCGCTTTTCTCTTCTTATGACCTTGAGGTATTGTTGGTTTAGCTTTCATGGACTTATGGTGATCAGGACATAAGTCGAAGGGCTGCGACATCTGTAGCAGGAAGAATAAAGCCCGTGTCAAATCAAGAGTTTTAAAAACTTGGTGCGGTCATAGTGCGTTTTGTATTTCCGTGCTCAAGAAAATATGCTGCAAAGTGACTCCATCACAACATGTGGCTCCAATTTATATCGTTCCTTTCTAACATGTACAAGTTGCAGCTAGCTTTTGGAAGGCAACAAAAAGGAATCTGGCAGAAACTCTAAATACGAAAGTCATGTGAAGTTTTACATTCTAAACCGTTGGTATAGAAAATGTTTGTTAGTTCTACCTTGAAACGGTTAGAAAACTCAATTTATTCAGCTAGCCATAAATCTGTCCAGATTGCAAGTCATGTATTAACCCTGCTATAACTCAACATACAAGTTGTTTTAGACTAACATCCGAATATCAACGTTGTTGCTTTTAAAGTTCTCCACATCATTTGTATAGAACATTTCTACCAGTTGTGAGACGAAAATAGGTGAAACTTCAGATTGCCAAGAGGTGGTCCAACCTGTTCAGATTTAAGTGCTATCTAAGTGTCATGCGTTTGGTCTAGTTAGAAGCGTTTCTAGGTTAGGATCAAAAATAAGAAACTTTTTGCAAACTTCATGTACTTCAACTTTTTTATGGATGCCTATGGCCAGTTATATATCTAAAGGTCTCAAAACTTCAAGTTATCAGATTGGTCGTAACTGTCCAGATTTAAAGTTCTGACTTAAAGTGACTGTGAGTTACCTTTACAAACACCTTTGCAACAAAATCAATAGAGAAAAAAATTGTTCCTTCAGTTATTGACTACAACTTTTATATAGAAAGTGTTGGCCGAAAGCGTATAAATCAATACAGAATTAGAAATCTTTAACTGATGATCAGGCTGATACAGGATTTAACCCTGATACGTTTTAGCATGTACCTCATAATCCATACATTTTCAGAGAAAGAGTTCTGAATTAAAGTGATCCTAAATTTCATGATTAACAAGTTTGTCATATAAAGTCTTCCCTCATTCGGCTCTCAAAATGCTTTAGACTACTAATCTTCATGGAACGAGCAGTGTGTTCAGATTAAAATTATGACTTAAAGTGGTTGTGGATTACCTTTAGAAATGTGATTGCAACAAGACTAATATATAAAAGTAGTTTGTTTTGTTATTCTCTACAGATTTGATATAGAAAATTTTCACGGAATGTGTTTAGAGCATCGCTATATGTGAATTTTCTAGTAGTGGGTCACATGTGTGCACATTTCGGTTTTGAACACGTTCTAGGTTGGGTTTCGAAATCCAAGCATTTCCAGAGAAAATATTATATAGCAAAGTGATCACAAATCTTACATTTTACAATCATCTTATATAAGGCTTTGTACCGATTCTATTTGCATCTCGAACTACACATCAAAACAGCAGCAAGATACATACAATGCTCATGTGCAACTCATTCTACAAACAACCATGTGTATAAACGCAGTAGGAACCTAGTTACTTTCAATCAAACACCCACCAAAGCACATGAGATGAGAAGGAATGATGCATGCTTCGTCGTATTCGGTCTCACATCACACATCCTATGTATATTATATATGACTATCGATATCTCGGTGACATATATGCACGTCTCTCATTAATGCAACTAGTCGTTCTTAACTTTGCATATAGTTAGTGTACCTACAGAAGAATGCATGCTCATACTTTACCACCTAGTGTGGCATCCATGAATGACCGCTGCGTGGACAACGTTGAGTGGACCTTTGCACCTTTTCTTAAAGCCTGACTTTCCTCCAGTACTGGGGATTGTCGAGAAAAAAGTGGATCCCCAAACCAAATATAAGTGTGGTGGGCATGAAAGCTCCAAGCATGCCCACCACCCTTAAAAAGTTTTTCCTACACAGCATGAATGCAGGGTATACAACCATTCGCAAATCCCGATTGCGTTCCTCCGGTACTGGGATAGCTATGGCTGAAAAGTTGCTTCCCAAAGCGTCGAATATGCATATGAGCTCTATCTAGGTCAGAGGGTTAGCGATGTTGTGGGGGATAGATATCCCTTGGGTCCTCATAGAGCATATTCTCTACATGGGCCGTCGGAGGGCCCAATCCAGCAGAAGACTGACTGACTTGGCACACAAGACAAAGATTTTCTATCTTTTGTAATCTAAGCAGTCTAGGACTCTATAGAAGGAAACCGACTTGTAACCCAAGCCATGCCGGACTATATAAGGCGGGCTAGGGTCCCTCTCAACAACACAACTCTCCAACCCGCTCAACTCATAGCAACTCTCTCTAACTCATAGCCTTCATTGTAATCCCGAGAGCTCAAAGCAATACAATCAGCGCCAAACAGGACGTAGGGTATTACGCATCTCTCGGCCCGAACCTGTATAAATCGTGTCTCCTTTGTGTTTTATGTTTTTTGTTGCACCTCTATGCGAACCATCGAGTTACGGTTGACGCAGACGCCCACAAAAATATCCCGTGGTGCATTGCCGGATTAAAACTTAGGATGTTTGCTTCAACATCATCGCTAGCTCCATGGCTGTCTTCTTCGACAACAAGTTCGATTTCTAGATGTAGCAGATCTGATCTACTGCATGGTGGTCAAGTCAGCGGTTTGCCCATCCTTCGTGCCTCGCTGTTCATGCACAGGAGAGTCCCTGTGTGGATCAATCTACCGCTACAAAGAATTCGAGAGGGAAGTCGAGGTGCATGCACATGCCCTGCTCCGCTGCTGCATATGGAGTCCACCCTGCTCCGCTGCTGCATATCGAGTCCAAGATTGGAGCCGATCTGCTACTGATCAAGGGGAAGGCGACATCGGCATCAGGTTGGGTCTGCTACAACGCTGTGGGACTCAGCCTCTTCGTTATCATCGGCCAGGGAGGTGCAGATCCAATCTGCAACAAGGTACTGCTTGGACTCGGAACCGCTAGAATTTACGGTCTGAGCGGCTTTTGGGCGGAAGCCAGCATCCAACGCCGGCTCGGAGATCAGAGTTGAGCAAACAGAAGCAAATCAAGACCTGGTCTGCAAGTACAAGCCTACTACATCGTATTCATATCAGGGACTAGAGTCCGACAAGAAATCGTGCAGCTGTCTTGGCGATATACGTGGATCAAGAGGAAAAAGGAAATTCAACCAGGGCAATTAAAATAACGAGTTACATCGGAGGCAATGCATCAGTCCAATTAAGGGAAATAAATTCCATCAACACCACCTGCCAGGTCTTGCCAAGGAAAAAGGGATCCAGATTCTCTGCAGTCACCCAAATTGACGTGTCCCTGCAGTCACTCATCCGGGCCGTCCGTTTACGATCCGACGAAGCCAGCTCTCGCCAGCCTCCACGCTCCCGCTCCGCCCCGTGCTCACCGCCACCGACCCCGACCGTGTCGCTGCCGACCTCGCCCTCCCTGCCTACGTCTTCTCCCCCTCCGGCGCCTTGCCGTCTTCCTCGCCCTGCCCGCCGCGCGGGCCAGCTTGGCGGCGCTCGGCGACGACGCCGCGCTGCCGCCGTTCGCGGGCGCGCCGCTGCTCAGACCCGCGGACCTGCCGCAGCTGATACGGGACGGCGGCGCCGCGTGCGAGCTCAGCCTTGGTTTGGCTGCCCAGGTTCTCGATGCCCGCGGGATCCTGGTCAACACCTTCCAGGCCCTGGAGCCGAGCGTCGTGCGTACTCACCGGAATGGGCTGTGCGTGCACGGCGCTGGGCGTGCCCTGCCGCCGGTCTACTGCGTCGTGCCTACGGTAGATGAACGCGCAGCCACGAGTGCCCGCGCGGCCACGGAGAGGCGTTCCTGGAGCCGACCAGCGTCGGGGGCTGGTGGGTCGTCACGTCCTGGGCACCGCAGGTGGACGTGCTGCGGCACCACGCGGCCGACTGCCGCTGCTGTGCTAGCCGCTGTATGCGGAGCAGGGGCTCAACAAGGTGTTCGCAAGGACCGGCGGCGGGTGGTGGGCGGCTGAGATGGAGGGGCCGGCTGCGCATGGCAGGGCGAGGTGAAGGCGAGTGACGCGCGGCAAGGTGAGGCTGTGAGGTCGCGAGAAGGAGATCGGGGAGAGAGGTACTCGGTACTCCTCGCCACGGTCGGGGTCGGTGGCGGCGAGCAAGGGGCGGAGCGGCGCCGCGGGCATCCATGGCGCCAGTCGTCTTCGTGGTGCCGTTCGTCGCCGGCCGCCGGCATCCGTGGCGCCGTTCGCCGCAGTCGCCGGCCGCCTGCATCCGTGGCGCCGCGGGCATCCATGGCGCAGGTCGTCGCCGTCGCCTGTCACCTCAGCCAGCCATGGCGCCGGTCGTCTTCGTCGCCGGCCGCCGGCGTCCGTGGCGCCGTCGTCGTCTCCGTCGGCTTCCACGGGCACCGGTGGCGCGGTCGTCGTCGTCGCCGGCCGCCAACACCCGTGGTGATGCCAGCCACTTGCCACTGGACGGAGTAGATGCAAAGCCGAGCGAAGCAAGAAGACAACGACGGCTCCTCACATGGGTTCGGCTTGCTTGTGCGTGGAGAAAGATGGCGTGGGAGCCTAACAAGCACTGGCATCGCTGGATCGTAAATGGACGGTGCGAATGAGCGACTGCAGAGTGAGGTCAGTTGGGGTGACTGCAGAGGATCTGGATCCGGAAAAAACCCATTGAACCAGCATCACGACGACGAGCTGCTAGCTGTGGTCCAACGGAAGGCCAGCATCAAGTCCAAGCGTACTGCCAACACAATCCGAATAGCTTGACAATTAATATATTCTCAGTCGACTCAGGTCCACTCTAAAACTCGTTGAATTATCCAAACAGCTAAGTCGTTCCATTATTTGAATTATACATTTATATGCTATATTTATTTTTCGTCTATCCAACCATCTCATCTGATCATCGTGATATTATTCTTATTTGAATACTCTATTTTGCAAACAATACTACTTCCATTGTTTTCTTGTTACTGTTTCAGAAAAATTATCTTGGCCACCCGTACGCTTATAGCTTATGCTCGAGGCCGCCGATTTCCAGTTGGATTATTTCCAGGTCCGTCAAGATCTTTTCTGATCACTCAAATTATATTATCTCTGAATTACTCATATTATTTCTGAATAATCCGGCTATTGAATCACTCGAATTAATTTTGGATCACCCACAACGGATATATATTCATATTATTTCTGGATCACCCGGGCTATGGATCACACATGCATCAGCACTACTAACCCCAGTTTTTTATTTGGACTTCGATCATCAGTCAGTCATACGCTGGATTCCCAGGAAGAGCTAAGTTATTTTAATTTATGCATTTAATTATGCTAATTATCTCTTGGTTTATCTGACTCGCACGACCTAGTTGCTCAAATGTAATTTATATTCGAGTATTTTCTCTGCAAACAATACTACTCGTGTTGTTTCCTTGATTATTATTTTAGAAAAATATTTCATGTCAGCACAAATATCTACAACGCGTTCAGGTAGTCAACTAGCACTGTTATTGACTATCTCTGATTTCCGCTAGAAAGGCGAGGTGCTATCAACTAACCGCAGTGAGTTATTTAGTCCAAGTAATCTTGGTATTGTTCATATTATTTTCTAATCATCCGGTCTGTGGATCTATTGAATTATCTCTTAATCATCCGGCTATTTGGATCATTGAATTATTTCTGGAATATCCGAGTTATTGGATCAATTGGGTTTTCTATGGATCACTTAGATTATCTATATTATTCTGAATCACCCGGATTGTCTTTGGATCACTCGGATCATCTCTAGATTTTTCATACTAGTTCTAGTTACTCGTCCTGAATCACTTGGCATTACTCAGATCAAATCAACTCTGAATTACTCACAATGTTTCGGATCATTCATATTAATTTCAGTATCATTATTTCTGGGTCATTCATATTATTTCAAGATCATTATTTCTAGATCATTCATATTATTTCAGGATCACTTGGCTACTCGTATTATTTCATCACCATTATTTCTAGATTAGTCGAGTTACTTCAGGTCACTTAGATTATTTTCAGATTACTCGGGTTTTGTATTACTCAGATTATTTCTAGTCATTCAATCCATGCATTACGCACCTCGGTAAGCTGAAACATTTTTTTTCTACTTCGCGTACTTTCCCGAATTATTTCCTCGCACATTGTGTCTCGACAGGTTTTTCTATTCTATCTCGCGTTTCGCGGGGCCAAATATTTTCTGTCGCCTCTCGTGCTTTGACAAGTCTTAGCGTTTTCTGGCAAGATCTATGACGGCGAGCGTCATGAGCTCTATATGACCACTGTGACAACAGGGTAGTCGGTTTGGCCAACCGGCACTACATGCCTTCACTTATTCACTAACGGAGTGTCCTCTGTCCCTTAGCACTCTGGGCAATCGCCCTAGATCGTATGACCGACAGTACGGTGTTACATGCCCACTCCTACTCATGACGGGGATACCTCCGGCCCCACCCACGAAAGCAATCGACCTAGGTCAGACGACCGACAGTATGGTGTTACATGCTTTCGTTCGTACTGGTGTCGGGGAGCACTCAGGGCCCCACCAAAACAAAGGGAATCGGCCTAGGTCGGATGACCGACAGCACGGTGTTACATGCCATTGCAGACCTCACATCGGGGAGCACTCGGGGCCTCAACAAAACAAAGACAATTGGCTTAGGTCGGGTGACCGATAGCACGGTGCTACATGTCTTTGCAAAACTCATGTCAGAGTGCATTCTGGCCCTCTACTCAGGTCATAACCTGACCTACAACTAGTGTTACATGCTCTTTCTTGCTTATACGGGGCAGTTGGTCTGTCCCACCGAGGCTCAATGCCTTCGCTATACTCGGAATTCAAACAGGGAGTTCACTCTATCTCCATCAGCTAAGTTACTTCTATATTTGCACATAAGCCATTTATCCAATTGGTTTGCTCTGTCGCTTCAATATTATCTGAGTATATTTTCTCTCCAAACAATACTACTCGGGTTGTCTCTTGATTATTATTTCAGGAAAGCTAGTGCAAAGTCTACGCCAACTCACTACTTCGACAGCTTGGGAGTTGTGCCGTCGTGCACCGCGCCGAGTCACCGCGCAAAGTCTACGCCAACGCTGTTTTCTCCTGATCCTCGATTGCCATGCTGATCTGATGGTAGCCTGAATAACAATTGAGAAAAGAGAGTAAAGCGCAGCCGGCTGTAGAGTCAACGACCTGGTCGATGCGAGGCAACCCGAACGGGTCCTTAGGGTAGTGCTTATTGAGATCGGTATAATCAACACACATCCGCCAGTCCTTTTTATTCTTTTTGAGAACGAGTACTGGATTTGCAAGCCACTCGGGATGCATGACTTCTCTAATAAAACCGGCAGCCTTCAGCCGGGTTAACTCTGCCCTAATGGCCTCTCGCTTTTCTGGAGTAAATCGCCTCAACCACTGCTTGATGGGTTTGGCATTGGGGAACACCTTGAGTTGGTGCTCGGCCAGTTCCCTCGGGACCCCAGGCATATCCGCAGGCTTCCATGCAAACATGTCGCGATTGGCCCTCAGGAACTGGACGAGCGCGTCTTCCTATTTGGGAGGAAGAAGAGCGTTGATGGTAGTCGTCTTAGTCGCGTCCGAGGGGTCGAGACTTATCTCCTTCGTCGGGACGGCCGGTTGGATTGCCGCGCTTGAGGCCGCTTCTTGAGTCGGGATCTGGAGATCTTCTTGGGACATGCTGATTTCATCCACCTTGAGCTTCTTCTGTGTCACCACATGGTTTTGCTCGAGGGCCATCTGCATGGCCTCTAGCACACACTTCGAGACTCCCTTGATGTTAGCACGTATGGAGAAAGCACCGCCTAGAGCCGGCATCTTGAGGACGAGGTCTGGGTAATGCGGGATAGCGATGAACTTGGCTAGCCCAGGACGCCCGATGATGGCGTTGTAGACGCAGTTGAAGGTCGGAACTTCAAAGCGCAGCATCTCAATGCGGAAGTTTTCTGCGGTGCCAAAGGCGACTGGCTGATAGATGTACCCGAGCGGATATTCACCCGCGCCTGGTACAATTCCGAAGAACGGGGTATCTGACTTCTTGAGTTCGCTGAGCGGGATCCCCATGTCTTGCAGAGCTCTAGGGAACACCACGTTGATGCTTGCCCTGCCGTCGATTAGCACCTTCTTGAGTCGGGTATCCCCGACTATGGGCGTTACCAGCAACGGGTACTTGCCTGGCTCGTCGAAGTTGAGCCACTGATCCGCCCGACTGAAAGAGATTAGCTCATGGGACCAATCGTATGGTTGCGGCGGCTCTGAGGTGGCCGCGTTGATCCGCCGGTCCTCCAGCTTCTGCTGGTGCTTGCTCGCATATGCTCCATGCCCCCCTAGGATGAAGTTGACCTCCTTATTGACGTCTGCGTTGATTATTGCCTCTGGTTTGTCGTTGCGGAGGCTGGTTCCGCGGCGGGGGCGGCGGCTGAGTAGGCTGTGGCATCGGGAACTGGCCGCGTGTCAGCATGGCTTTGAAGTCGCGGCAGTTCCGGAGAGTATGGCGCATATCCTTGTGTGCAGGGCATGGCTCGTCGAGGAGCTGATCGAGGGTTCGAGCTGGGGCAGGAGGCGGGCCACGTGGTCGTATTGGAGCTGGGGCCACGACTCGAACCTCCTCCCGAGGCCTCTTGTCCCAGCGACGATCTTGCCGTGAGGGTTCTTCGTGTCTCTCCTACTTGCCTTTGCCCCGATCGTCCTGTCAGGGGCGGACAAGGTCATGAGCTCATTCGTCCGCTGTAATGTAGCGGTCCGCTTCCTGGAAGAGGCGCTCCGAGGTAGTGGGCGCTCTCTCCAGTATGTGCTTGACGAAGACCTGGTCGTTTGAGCCCTGGAGGAAGTCGTCAATCACTGTATCCTCAGGTACGTTGGGGATACGATTCCTGAGAGGCTGGAACCGCTTGAGGTACGATCGCAGGCTTTCTGAATCCTTGCGCCTGATGGTTTTGAGGTCCCATCGCTGCGCCGGCTTGTCGGAGAGTGACTGGAAGTTGGCGATGAACAGGCGACGGAAGTCGCCCCAGTCTTCAATGCAGCCCCGCCTGAGTGGCGAAGCCATTGAAGGGCATCCTGCCCCAACTTGATTGGGATGTAGGCCGTCATGAGATCTTCTGAGGCATTGGCCGCCCGGGCCGTGGTAGTGTACACGGCCAGCCAGTTCCGCGGATCCATCTTCGTCTCGAACTTTTCAATGTTTGAGATTTTGAAATTGGGTGGCCACTCAACGTCTTGAATCCTCCGACCGAAGGCCGCTATGGCAGCTTCGGCGATGCCAGCCGGGTTACCACGGTCCTCATCTGGCCAGCGCGGCGGGAACTAAGGGCGATGGTCCTGCTCTGATCTGACTCGTGGAGCGGAGCTGTTTACGGACACAGCTCCCGAGTGACCCCTGGCAGCTGGAGCACGCTGAGGAGGGCCACAGTCCCGGTCGTAGTTTGCCCACCGATCTATCTCCAGCTGGTGCCGCTGAGCGCGAGATTGCTCGATGCTGTGATGTGCGTCGTGGTTGCCATTGATGACTTGCCGTGCATCAGTGGCCTCTTGATGCTTGGGCATGAGGTGGTCCGCCGCTCGAGCGAGAACGGTCTTGATAGCCTCCCTGTCCTCGTTGTTTGGGAGGAGCTCGCAGAGCCTGACCAGCGCCCACCGTCTTGACTCGGGGTCTCCATGACCCCTTCAAACTCCTTCAGAAGATTACATCTGGGAAGCGCGGCCACCCGCTGTCGTCTGGCTTGACCATCCTGCCAATTGTGACGCCGCTGCCGCGCCTGGTTCCTGCGCCGATGGCTCTGCACTTCTTGCTCTTCCTCACTATCTTGATTTACCTCGTCTATCGAGACAGGCAGCGTGGGATCTTTGTTGCCCAGAATGTGACGCCGCCGGATGTTATGAATGCGGTTCGCCCTTTCCCTTCTGTGGCGATCTTGTGAGGTTTCGGCGAGGACAGGTTGCTCGTCGTCTGAGACCACCTCGTCGATCTCGTTTGGTGCACCGCTGATTACGAGGAGCTCAGGAAAATAGAGGGTAGAGCTTGGAAGCGAACCCTCAGATCCACCGATGGTCGTGGTCCCCCCACGCTGTTGTTTGAAGCTGGAACCGTGGTCGTCGTGGTGGTCGCACCATGTTCAGAGACCGTAGGAGTCTCAATATTATAGATCATGTGGGGATGCCCCGCATCGCGAGCCCTTCGAGCGACCACCGAGCGGTGAAAAGCCTTGTCGGTCGGCGAGGTGTACTGGCGAACGGATCTCCCCGCCGGGGTATAATCGATAATGAGCCGTAGGTGACGGCCAATCGGCAGTGCGTCGAGCCCGCTGTAGATGCAATCGTCCGAAAGAGGCACGGACTGGGTTGAGTCGGGCACCCCCCATGCACCCTTGTCGTTGTTGAGGGGAACCGAGGCACGGGAGAGAAGCCCCTGGTACGTGGTGGCAGAGTTACGGAGACCGAACGGGATGGAGGGAACGACGGGCTCCACCCGAGTCTTTTTTCGGCCCTGGACAGGCGAGGCTGGCCGGGCTCGCTTCAGTGCAGGCGGAGGTGGTGGGACCCGCAGTGGACGTGGGACCCAGGAACGAGTATCAATAGGAACTCGCCTTGGGCTCTGTGGAGCGCTGCCTGAGGCGTGGGCCCGCCGTGGATCTCGAGAGGGGTTTCTCGAGGGAACTGCTCTCGGCCCCCGACTAATCTGAGTCCAGACCTAAGTCCGGGAAGTTGGTAGCACCGTGCGACGAGTCGGGGCCAAAGCGGTGGTCATTGCATGTGCTGCTCGAGTCGGCGTGGTCGATGTAGATCCAGCCCTGAAGGAAACCCTCCGGTTGGTTCGCGCTCCCGAGTCATGATGACCACGAGGAGCACGATCCGACTCCACACGACGCGGAGGCGGATTCTGGCGAAGGGCCGGCGCCTCGTGCTGACGTGTTGAAGCTTGGCGCGGAGTCGGAGGAGGCTGACGAGGCGCTGGTTCCTGGTGATGATCCGACGGTGCAGATCGCCCTGGAGTGCGACAATGTGCGGTTGCACCGGTGCGCTGCGAAGCTGATGAAGGTCGCCGCTCCGGTTGGCGATGAAGGTGATCGATCCAAACTGGATCATGTCACCTGGGGTGAAGCCGTTGACGAGGTGATCGGCCATGGAGCTAGCTGATGTCGATTTCGCCGCCCCCTATCTGGCACGCCAACTGTCGGTGTTTGATACCAGCAATGCACCACGGGGTGTGTTACGCAGTGCTTTTTGGGGTGGCGAGATCGGCGTAGCTCAATGGTTCGCATAGAGATGCGACAAAACACAAGGGTTTATACAGGTTCGGGCCGCAATGTGCGTAACACCCTATGTCCTGTTTGCTACGAGTTGTATTGATCTGAGTTCTCGAGGTTACAATGAGGGCTAGGATGTTCGGTGACTGGTATGCGATGAGATGATCGATGTTCTATGTAGAGGTCCCTCACCCTCCTTATATAGTCTAGCGAGGCTTGGGTTACAAGTTGGTTTCCATCTATGAGTCCTACCCGGTTTCGAATCCTACAGAATCTACGATTATACACTTCCTTTCCTGAGTCCTACTGCTTCCGAATACAGAGTTTGAACCAACTCCTTTACGCCTTGCCTGAATTACAGCGCCTAGACTTAGTCTTCAAGCTCATCATCCGTTCTAGGGCCCACGAGACCAGTCGGCACCTTGTAAAGGGCCTACTGTCTCTATTGGGCCCTCCAACGGCCCATTTACTGAATCCACGCTGTGAGGGCCCAGGGGATATCTATCCCCCACATGCGCCGCCGCGCACCTCGCTGACTCTACTTCGTCTACTCGGGGGTTGCGCTGCCGTGCGCCTCACCGACTCACTACTCGCCGACACAGGGAGGCTTCGCCACCGACTCGCCGACTCAGGGAGGCTACACCACCAACTCGCCGACTTAGGGAGGCTATGCTTCTCGCCTCGTCGACTACTTCGTCAGCTCAGGAGCTGCGCCGCCGCGCACCTCGCCGACTTACTACTTCGTCGACTCAGGGGCTGGGCTGTTGCCCGCCTCGTCGACTACTTCGTCGGGTCGGGAGCTGCGCCGCCATGCACCTTGCCGACTTACTGCTTCATCGACTCGGGGGGCTGGGCTGTTGCCCGCCTCGTCAGTTACTTTGTCAGCTCGGGGGCTGCGCCGCCGTATGCTTTGCTGACTCATTTCTTCGCGGACTTACTACTTTGTCGACTCGGGGGGCTGCGCAGCCGCGCGCCTCGCCGACTCACTCGGAATTTCTGAAGACCACTTAACTACTTGATCCTTAACCTAATTATGCTAATCAGCTTGAGGCTCGGGGGCTGCATGGATGATACTATCAGGATTTTTTCGAAGACTACAAGGCAAGATAATTTAGAAAGCAGAATTTGGACCTTCATGCCGATTGTTATTCAAGTCGACTTAAAGCTCGGGGGCTACCCCATGGGGTGCACCTTGGCGGTGCACCCGATGATTTTGTCGACTCAGAAGATTATGAAGCAAGACATTCAAAATGATGATTTTTGACCTTCAAGCTGATTGTTCCTCAAGTCAACTTGAAGCTCGGGGTCTTGTGGGGGATCGATATCCCATGGGTCCTCATGGAGCATATTCTCTACATGGGCCGTCGAAGGGCCCAATCCAGAAGAAGACCGACTGACTTGGCACACAAGACAAAGACTTTCTATCTTTTGTAATCTAAGCCGTCTAGGACTCTATAGAAGGAAACCGACTTATAACCCAAGCCATGCCAGACTATATAAGGCGGGCTAGGGGTCCCTCTCAACAACACAACTCTCCAATCCCCTCAACTCATAGCAACTCTCTCTAATTCGTAGCCTTCATTGTAATCCCGAGAGCTCAAAGCAATACACTCAACCCCAAACAGGACGTTGGGTATTACGCATCTCGCGGCCCAAACCTGTATAAATCGTGTCTCCTTTGTATTTTAGTTCTTTGTCGCACCTCTATGCGAACTATCGAGCTACGGTTGACGCAGACGCCCACAAAAGCATCCCGTGGTGCATTGCCGGATTAAAACCCCGACAGATGTCACCTGATATCCACTAACATCTTTAATATGGGCATATCGTATACTCTCACTTTTGAATTACTTGAAAGGGGCTTTCGAAAATAGGTTTGTAAAACAAAATTCAATGATACGACTGTTGTCTGTGTATGATCGGCTCTGATACCAGCTGTGGCAGAACCGCCGATTTAATCTGAGCTAAGCACACCTATCACCACATGGCTCGCAGTGCACTTAGAACGAATTAAACCCGGTTGTCCGTCGAGCTACCCCAAAGGGCAGTCGTTGTAACCATCGCCCAAGAATGCTGACATCACACACATCCAGCCCTGGAGCCACAACAGTTATATCATTACAGGCAGTTGAAATACAAGATAGATAGAATTAGTTTGTAAACCGGTTCAAATTAAAATAAAAGTTCCAACTTAAGTCATTAAATAGCCAGTTCAAAAGTATCTCGCAGCGGAATGTTAGTCTAAAGTTTATAACAACAAAAGACGTGGTATGGTGAAACAACATCGAGCCCAACAATTTTGACCCGTTGCCACACATGAGTTTCTTCAGACCTGGTGAAAACACGGACGCGTGGAACTGCATACCTGTAATTCAAAAGTGGGGGCAAACCTTGAGTACTAATTACTCAGTAGGACTTAATGGAATGGCTTACGGCTGACACAAAGCTTGCTTACTAATAAGTGGATCCTTAGCCATTGATTGTTAAACAGTGATGAGTTACCTATAAAGTAACAAGTTCCACCATTTGCATGTATCAACATAACCATAATAACTTGCAGGAATGTAAACATATAGTACAAGTATGTGGTATTTGAAAACATGAATAATAGACATAATGTATTCATGTAGTTACTACGTTACCCGGCAGTGATACTGGCATTCCCACACCTGGTGGGCATCAGCGATTCGAATCGATTTTTAATTCCCGGGAATAACTATCATGCCAGGGGGTATATGCCTAGTAGCCATCGCGTTCATCACATATAGCCCCCCTCCTCCACTTGTCCCATCCCAAGTTCGATTCACTCCCGCCTAACCCTTGGGTTGTGCCCCCATGGCGAGTGTGCCGACATTTCGGTCTCCCCGCCATGAGCACCAAGCTTCCCCGGGCCACCTTCCTCTCAACCAGTGGGTAGGAACGTGTCTCTATTCTTCGGATGGCACAAGTAAGTTTTCACCAGTCCCATGGGCTGGATAAGCACTCTAGCAATGTTATGCGGATCCCAAGCGAACAGCAGATGGGCCTTATATGACTCGGGCGGAGTCCACCAAACCATCCACATCATCATCATTTTTCTTATATATATATATATCCATATCTCCACCCGATCTCTATTTAAATCATAAGTAAAATGAGAACCTCCACATTAGTGAAATTTCTGTGATTTTGAAATCACCTACGCGATGAGTGACTCCATTCACTCGTGTCTACTCGTACCTAGCATTACTAGGCATACTCGTCCTATGTACTCCATTGTAGGTGCTAGGGCCAAGGCGGCCAAGGAGTCTAATGCAAGTGGTTTCAAACAACTCCTAATGCAGATGCGTACTCATCAATCATATCATATTAGCTGGAAAAAGCATGGTCCTGCCTATCTTTGCTTATTTTTACTAAAACCAACAAACTAAGCTACTGTTAGTTTGCCGGGCTGTAAGGCTTTGCCCTAGGCAACCCCTTGATCACTTGGACAACTCCCCCTTCCAAACACGACTGATGGTCCTCCAGGTCGTGCTTGGGGCTTAGTTGGTCTTCTGGACCACCATTGCTTAAAGTAGCTCCACACACTTGCTTCTTGATCACGTATCTGCAACGAGAGCCACTATATAAACGATATGCATGATGCAGTGAATGAAATGCATGAGTACCGATCACACATGAACAATTCTTCCACGGACAAACAAAAAGGTGATTGATAAACTACTTAAATAGGGAGTACTGAGCGAACACATGTTCATGAAGTCACCCAAATACAAACTATTTACAACACTAACAACATGTTAATGATGTTGCCCGATAAAACAAGTCATAGTTATCTATTCACTTAGATTACTTTACTAAGATAGATATGGTGGTGCATTCAGTAACAAGTTGAAATCATACACTTCATGCATTCATAGGAAACATTCACTAATTATATCACGCATTATGTTTATTTAAAGAATCGAAACCCTATATTCATTGTAAGTTCTTTACATGAGTAAACGAATTAATTTCTCAATCACGTGTGACATAGAGAATAGTAGATAACATGCAGCTAGAACCCAAGCAACATTCATAACGACATCATCTGCAAATAAACACCCACACATATATTCAATGCAACATGTTCAATTTATGAATTAAAACTCACGTCTAAGTTCGAGCTGTTAGAAGATGACTAGTGGGCTCAATTATTTATGACAAGCAGAAACAAGCCACACAATGCTACTGTCAAAATTTCAATCACAAAAGAATTATAATTAATTTATTAAAATTCTAGCAAATTATCAGCTCATTATCTTCCTAGATTTTTCTTAATTTTTAGGAATGGTTTCTGGACCTAATATTTCTGGCAGCAAGCAAATCCTTGCATGAACGTCATATACAAAAACTAGCAAGCTTAAAATCCATAGTTTGATAGGGCGCCTAATTTTCCATATAAATATTAGGGCCTATTGCAAAGTTAATTTAAAACAGTGTTCACATAATTCACAAAAACATTTTTTAGAACCCTTATATCACCAGCAAGCTACCAAATTTATCATGGAATTTTCCTAGCATTTTGGAACTATTTTTTTCTTATTATTTTGTTTACCATGCAATATCTTCTCATTTTCAAAACATCAACTAAACCTTACATGCAAGGGTCCAAACTTTACCCGTAGGCTAAATACACCATAAAGAGTATCTATTAAATTTAGCACAACATTTGGAGAATATTTCATACGGTGAGTATTTTCTATGCGTTTTCTTATCACAAAATGAAGCCTAGGGGTAGATCTGACATCTAACAGCAAGGGCAATTGCTACCAAAATTCACACTGAGCCTAAATATCACACTAATGCTATTGTCCAAGTTTCATGCCATTTGAAGTCCATTTAGACCACTTTTGTTTGTTATATTGATTTAACATTCATGCAGCAAAACAGAGGGCAAATCAGTCTTTTCATGGATCCACATCATACCTACACTGTATATCTACTCCTAAGGATCACAACACAACAAAGTTTGCCATTTTAGGATTTGTCTACGATTTTATATGATTTTTCAAAGTTTGCTGCCGAAATAAAAGAGTTTAAATCTAAATTCCTTAGATCCGGGACTTGGACGTAATTAAACCCAACTTTCAGGGGCTAGCATGCAAGGTTCACCAGACTCAGCAAGTAGTACTCGCAAATAACAAATAACAGAGGGGGTTTCGGGGAAAACCCCCTCCTCTTCTTCTTCCTCCCGCCGACGGCCAAGGGAGCGAAGGAGCGCAGGCACAGGGCCACCGCGGCCGTGACACTACTTGGGGAAGGTGTCCCCATGTGAGGGCTACTACCTCACCTAGATTTCGTCGCGAATGGGGGCTCGGCGAGGTTGGAGAACGGTGATGAACTCGGCGTGATCTCGCGCCGTGGACGTGGCAGCAGCGCTCGGATTCGGCATGGGAGAGGCGGAATGGCGGCCGCGTCACATGCGTTGGGAGCAGGAGGCCGAGGCGAAGCTGGCGGTGGTGGTCTAGGGCAGGGGGAGGCGGTGGAAGGTAGTGCGTGGCGGTGTGAACCGGTGGCGAACTCGCCGTGAACCGGGTAGCGCGGACGTAGTGCGGCGGCCCGATCTGCCCGACGGGAAGGAGAACGACGATGAGATCTAGGGCTTCGGATGCGCGAGGACGAGGCGAAGGTGGTGGCGTCGTTCTCGTGGTTTGGGGAGGTCGGACGGCGCCGGCAGAGCCCGAGCTTGAGCTCGAGCTCGCCAATGGCGGCTCAGACGGAGAGAGGCGAGGACAAGGCCGGAGTGGGGCGAGTGGCGAGGGGGAGAGAGGTTTCGGCCGAGAGGAGTCCCCTCCACTTAATGTCGCGCTCGGGGAGGCTCGATCCATGGCAAGGTAGCGTGGCCATACGCCGGCGGCCGCGTCGCGGGCCGGCTCGGCCATGGGCGCGGCGCTGGCAGGCAGGCCCTACCCATCAATGACACAGAGAAAAGAAAAAGGAAAAATGTGTTTTTTCCCCCTCTGTAAATCATCTGTTTGACCAATTTAGAGGGTGATTTTGAAAAAGTCCCCATTGGGAGAAATGTTGTACCCTTTGAGTTCTACAACTTTGTAAAAAGACTTGATCCTCAATTCTGTATGGAAAGATGACTAAAGTTTGAATTTACTTATCAGCCCCCAATTTGGACAGAAGACCTATTTTGCTTAGAAAATTCAAAAGTCCTATTTATGGCCACTTTCACCCAAGATGCATCGTGATAATGTTGTATAGAATTTCAAGCGCTACAACTTATTCAAAAAGTGTTTTGCAAGGTTTTGGCTGTAGACCAAAGAAAATTTGAAATTACCAAAGTGGTCAAGTTTTGACAGATTTCCTATGTTGTTAGTAAAGGACTCAAAGCACCATCTAAACCTCAATATATGACCAAGCTCTAATTAACAAAGTTGTTCACCACACAATATTCTACCGTTTTGGTATAATAAGTTTCACCTAGATCACCACAGATTTTGAAATACAAGCACAAACATGACCAAAGGTTTGGTAAAACAGCAAGTCTCCTTTATGTAGAGCCTTTCTTGTTTTCAACTTTTGAAATGTCAAATGAAGTCCAATCACTTCGAGTTCAGATGCATTTGAAAGGTTATGAGTTCAATTTTATTTAATAGAAAGGAAGATTTTTAAGTTATGTAGTGAAAATGAAATTCATTTTAGAATGAAACTTGAGGGCAAGCTGAAAATCTAGACTTAGGAAATATTCTTAGACTAGCTTGAGCTGATTTCGAGAGATGTTTGGGCCAAATTTAAAATAGTTGATTGACAGTTTTTGAGCTACATTTGGTGTAACAAAAGTGTAGTCCATGGTGTGTACAACAATTTTGATAATGAGGCCGAGCTCAGGTGCTAAATGGATTTGAGTGTTTTATTTGGGCTCAAATGTACTCAAGAACTCCTTCTCCACCTTTTAAAGAAAGGTCGGCTTGATTTGGTTTGGACTTTTGAACCTCTTAACTTCTGATTCCAAAATGGTCAATATAGCAAGGTTAAAGGCAACATCTTGAACTAACACTTATGTATTTGATCTTTTGCACAAAGGCTTGTGGTTCTTGACTTACCAAACCAACCAACACACGGTTTTGTATCTTTGAATAGAAAAATTTTGTCTTAGTGAATTCTCCGCCTAGTTCTCATTACTCTCTATACCTGATTAAGTCCTAATCCACCATTAGTTTCTGTCTAACTGTGTGTTAAGGCTTTTGAGATGCCGAGGGCATCACATGGTGTTTGGGGAATGGGATAGGAAGGTTGTGACAAGGATAGGAATACCCCATACCTCTCACATTTTCTCCTCTTATCCCTATCCCACCTCTTTATCCCATTACCCAAACAAGCCTGAGGTGGTGGCGCGGCAGAGTGGATCAACTGCAGGAAAGGGCGCGCGCACATTGAGGGGTAGAGTGATAGTAGTGGAGCAGAGGATAGAGTGCAAGAGGTGTTGTTTCGTCCTGCTATTACAAAGCTGGACAGGCAATAGCAGGGCAACATCAAATAGATAGGATCTCATTCATTTGATCCCTTCAGTCAAGATGTAGGAGACAACACCAAGTATAATTTACCCGAAGGTAGATAATGAAATGGAATAGGATAAAAAGCAGAAAGATGACAAGGAAATGTGCTCATTATACCTTCAAAGAATAATTAGGGCCGATGTCACCCACACTTTTGCATCAACAAGTGACACTGTAAAAGCCTGTCCTTTTGTCGGTTGGTATCCCCACTATTTATACGGGTCAACCGACTGTCTACCTTGCATGGATTTTACAAAAATACCCTCGGGCATACCCTTTACATTTTCCATAAGCTATATAGAATATGTGACTGTTTGGTAATATTACATTCGAAGTCAACTTGTATACGTAATCTTCTAATAATTGTTCCCGTCTCGGGCCCTGAAGCTGCTCTGCCAATTAGCCTCATCTCTGAAGCTTGGTTTCTCTCTAGCAATCGCTGAACTGCCAAACACGCTTCGAACGCCTGATATGCTTTCACCTTCGGACATTGTATTCCAACTATCAACCTTCGGCTTGAAGGAATCGTTAAGGCAGCACGACGATTACCTGAAACTCTAGTCGCTAGAGGTGGCGATGCGCCGAGGGGATGTGGAGACAACCGCTGCTTGGTGAACGTATGTCGTCAACTTTATTTCGATAGCAATGGGTACATATTTATAGTCTGGAGACTTAGGCAGCAAGCCGGCCCTTCCATAATTAAACTACAAACCCTAACCGACTTAAACTGGACTCTTTTAGCTAATCTTTAATCTACGATACAAGACCCAATGGCCTGTCTTACCACACGCCATCACTTCCTTGGACAGCTTCTCTTTTGCCCAAAGCCGATTTTGGCCCATTAACAAGGATGGCCAAATTCCGCTGTCAACACATGCCCCCTCGGTTTTGGCAAATAAAGATCTATTTATTTCAAAACCAGATAAGTGTGAAACCTGGCCATGCACATCCCATCAACCTGCACTACCACATGGTCTTCCATGGCAACCGTCATGATGACCCGCGTGACCCTGCGACTTCCCGTACAGCGTCCCTTCGCCTTCTATCGCCTCACGCTTAATAGAAGGCAGGGCTCCTCTGTTCTCCTCAATCGGCATCCGCTCTTCTTCTTCCTTAAGCCAGAAAAGAGCCGAAAAAATCCCCTTCTAGCCATGTCTTCCATCAGCAGCAACAACCCACCATCGCCACCTTCCTCCTCTGCGATGGGGCCCCGAGCGCCCACGCCACCTTCCTCGCCCTCCATCGCCTCTGCTCCCGGCGCGGCAACCAATGTGCCAGCGCCGCTGCTGCCCCGCCCGTCTGCACCGCCGAGTCTGTCGCCGGCAACAGGAGCCGATTCTCCTTTTACCTTTATGTTTTCAGCAATACGAAAATCGGCTCAGCAGCATCGCGCTGACTCGAGAACTTCCACAATCGGCTTTAAATAACAACATGACAAGCCGATCCGCTTACTCAGCCGATTTTAGTAAAAAATCGGCTTGTTGGCAAACATCGAATCGGCTCTGTCTCATTGACTCAGTCAAAAATGACGCGACAAGCCGATTAGCCAAAAGGCACACTTCCTCCGATCAAAATTTCCAAATCCCGCGTGAGTCAGCACCTCATAAAGGCATACGTACCGAACCAAAGCACGTCTTCTTTCCTCTTGCCGCTGACGAACACTTTTCCACCACTCCCTGTTCCGAGTGATTTGCGAAATGGCGGCGTCCATCAGCACAACAGAAGAACAAATTCTTTGCGGGCGCGTATTTGGATTGAAGGTAAAGACTTTGGCTATTTCTGCAATTACGACCCTCGTAAAGCTGTTATCTTTTCCTTGCACTTATTTTTAATCATCCAAGCCGATGAGATACTGATCCCAACCTCGGCCAATTCTAATTCCTTCAGTCTAGGATCCAAATCCTATGAGCCCCCATATGACCTTGTTAGAACAGAAACCAAACGCTTGCCCTTTGTTCATGTCGATCCAGACCTAGATCTATGGACAGATCAGCTCCGCGCCTGGCCATTCCACATGATGGGTGGGTTGATCGGTACAAACGCATTGAGCGTGCATACAGCTCAACCTGGCAATCTATCCACATAGCCGATGCCCTGACTCTATCCCTTTCTCCCATGGAAAAGGATGACAACCTACTCAGATCCATCGGCTACTTCTGGTTAGACAGCCTGAACTGTTTCTTGTTCAGCTCTGGCCCCATGACACCCACTCTCATGGATGTTGTCATGATTTTAGGGCTAGATGTGCAGTCCACCTGTCCTTCTCCCTTCCATCTAGTTGAATGCCCTCATAAGAAAATAGTGGAGAAGAGGAGTACCCGAAACTGGAGCCAATACATCGCCCAGCACAACAAGCATTCTGGCTCAATTTCAGAGAAAGAACACATTGCCTTCCTGAACCTCTGGCTAGACCACTTCCTCTTCAATGGTCCTTCTTTGGCCCTAACCAAAAATTATCTCAACTTGGCCACTGCCCTAGCCCAAGGCCGGACCCTTGCCTTAGGAAAACTTTTCCTAGGCGTACTGTACCGCCATCTTTCTTTGAATACCCAGCGCATCCTGGCTGGACAACGTATCAAGATAGGCAGCCCCTGGTGGTTTGTTCAGCTTTGGAGTCAACTGTACTTCCGTAATGAAATCCCAGACTTTCCACAACTCGAGTCTCAGTCTTTCCCGGATCTTTCAGGCAGATTCATCCATGGTACCTCATTTGGCCAGGCCTTGCATCAATTGCCCATAACCCAAACCGATGCAGTTGAAACAACCAAATGGTACAAATGCTTCTACAGCTCTCAAACCACCCCTGTATATAATGCATATGCCGAATCCGAGCAATTTGAAAACCCATCCTTCTTCAGACTAGAAATCTTAGTACTGATGAAGAAACTCGTGTTATATTCGGCATTGTGGCTACCCCTTGCCTTCTTCCAGTCAGCATGAGTACTAGTAATAGAATTAACAAGCCAGAATATGAATCATACCAACCTGTTCTAGCTGCTCGCCAGCTCGGCTTGAACCAGACCTCTCCCCGCCTGATTATCCATGAGAAAATCCAAAGCCGAGCTGATATAGCTAACTCCTTGGTAGCCACCAAAGTGTACTCCATCTTTTCCGACTTGGAGCTGAATATACCCGACACGATGGATTTCGTGTATACAGCCGATGGCTTCAACACCTGGTAGAATCTTTGGAGGCCCCACCTTTTTCAAAATGCTGTGGCATCGGCTCTTCTAGCCATCGATCCAGAGCATGAAACTACACCAGAAGAGGTAACCTCACACCTAATTCGGTCTTCTTTTGCATTGTTGTCTTATGATACAAACGAACTTCTTGCTTAAAGATGCAAGCAGGACCTGTCCCTACTAACGATGTAGGCCAACCATTCAAATACTTGCAAAAGGCACCACTGCCTATGTACCAGGCCGACATGCCTTCTTTTGTCAAGGTCATCTTTTCACCCCCTGGGATGAAGCGCAACAGAGAGGGCAAAGAATTTCGGAAGCCGAGGTTCAAGAAAGCCGCAATCAAGCCCAAGCCCACTGTCTCGGCTCAACCTCCTCCCTCTGAATCACCAATAAGCTCCCCTTCATCTTGGCTTCAGTAATGAGAGCCATACTAATCATTTTCCATATCATGCAGGATCACAGCTCTCACAGCTAGGAGCAGGAAGGTGCTAAAGAAGAGAACTCTCCTGAACCTCCCAGTTCTTCTCCCAAGGATACATTCGGCTGCACAGACGAAGTTCACAATATGGAAGTCAGTCCTCCATAGGTGCGTTTCTAACTACATGTTTTCTTCGTCTATAGTTTGTGAACTAACCATACTGTTGCCAGACCTTTAATGCTGCATCCTTGCTGAACTTTGATCCTTCAACCATCGGCGAGTCTTTGCTGACTGAGAATCCTCCCACGTTTCCTACGGCCGATATTACCTTGAATCTTGAGGAAATCGCCAAGCAATTGGAAGCTCCAATTAAGAAATTGGTTGTTGCATGTGACGGAATCCGCACGGCCCTCGAGCCGATTGCTGACATGCTGCCTTCAGGCCTAAAGTAGGTGCTCCAGCCCACAGCTTACCTTGGATTTCTTCGCGAGGATGTATTGGCCGCTGCGTCACGCATAGCTTCCCGCAACAACCAGCCGGCCCTGAAAGAAGAGATCACCAAGGAATGCGCAGCAGCAAACCAGTTCAAGGCAGACCTGGATGACAACAGTGAAGAAGCGCGACTGAAAACATCCAGACAAGCACTTGATGCAAAGAGGATGAAGATAACTGAAGAAATCAAGCGCCTCAAGGAAGAGCTGTCTTGGGTTGACGCTGCCATCCTGGACAACGATGTGTAACACCCTAAATTTCATTTTCAGTATTTAAAATAATTTAAAATGTTTTTTTGTTTATTAAGGATTTTTCTTCTTTAGAATGACCATTTAAATGATTTGCTAAAATAAAGTTTAAAGTAAATAAAATAAATTTAGGTCAACTTGTTGTTGCATTCATGTCGTCGCATTGTTTTTATATTGAGTGGTTGCAAAAGGACAGGAATTCAAATTTATTTGGAATTCTAGTTTTGGTTTTGGTTTAAAAGAAAAAGGAGACGGAAAGGAAAAAAAAGAGAAAAAAACCCAACAGCAACACCGGCCTGCTCCCTTCTTGGCCCGCTTGTGCGCCCTCCTGGGCCGGCCCAACCGCAGCTGCGCCTCCCCTCTTCTTGCTCTCTCTGTCTAGTGGCCCCGCCTGACTTCTCCCGTTGACGGGTGGGGCTGGCTTGTCAATGCCATCCCCTACCTTCAGCCGCTCTTCCCCGTCTGCGCCCTGCCTCCCTCTCTGGCCGGTGGCCCTGCACCACCAAGCTCACCGACAGACGAGGCCGCTCTCCAGTCTCCTCGCTACCCTCCTCTGCTCGTAATCGACGCAGACTCAACGCGGAATCGGAGCCGGATACGACCGGACTCCGGATGACGCCGCGCCGCCATCGCTCCCGCAAGCTTCGGGGTTCAGGTCCATGCCGATGCCCTAGCTCTCCCCATATAAAAGGGACTCCAAGCTTAGCCGCCGCCCTCTTTTCGCATCCAAGCATCTTCCGGAGCCCTAGCTTTCCTCTCCGCCCCCAATTCGGTGCCGACGCAGAGACGGTGAGCTCGCCGCCGCCGCGCAATTCCACCACGGTAGGGCTTCCCCTCCCATTTTGACCCCTTTGCCTCCATCGCAGGAGCACTTCGGAGCCTTCCCGCGCGCTTTGGATGCCCACAATCGCCTCCTCTACGCCGTTCGTCGATCGCCGAGAGCCACCGCCGCTCACGCTCGTCCCCCGGCCTCATCGGTCACCGTCCGACGCCGCCAAGACCATGGGTGAGCTCGCCAAGTCTTCCTCTCTTTCCCTAGCCTGTTCTAGCCCCGTCCCACGCACAGCAGAGCCCTCGCGCGTGCGCACAGGCGACGCGCCGCCGCGGTCTTTGGCCATCGCCGGCGACACCCCTCCCCATTTAACCCTAGCCCTTAGATCCCCATCTGACGACCCCAGAGCGCCGGCGACCCAGTCAACAAAGGTCAGCGCCGGTCAGCCCAGCCTCTTTTGCCGAAAGGCCCCTCCATTTTGTCAAAATTGAGCCGCAGTCCTACCCTTTAGTAGTAGGCCCCTGTTTTAATCTTTTGAGCCCTAGTTTTTGAAAAGTACTTACAACTCAGCCCCTGCAACATTCAAAAGCTCATATCTTCCCCGTTTTAACTCCGTTTTCGATGATTCTTGCGCTCACGTGTTCATAGAATGTGTAGAATAGTTTTATAAATGTTTTATCTTCTGCTTTGATGATATGGTGCACTGTTTCTTATAGTTTGTACTTGTTTGCTTGCATGTATATACCTGTGTGCTTGTGTGGTGCTTCGATGAACGTGTAGACGCTGTTATTCTTCGTACAATCTCAAGTGCAACTAAAGATCAACATCTAGAATACTCTGAGCAGTGATTTTAAAGGAAGGCAAGTATAACATAAACAACGCCTAATAACCTTTTTATTTACTGCATATGCATTTTAATTTGTATGCCTGTAAGGTTTTACCCAGCTACTTTTATTCTTATATACCTACCTTTTGGGATGCATATGGTTAAGTTGTGCTAGGTGCTGCGTGAAACACATACCTTTATGTTAATTAATGTTGACTAATGGTTCTATGCAATTAATGTGAGCTTGACCCTCTGTGCTGTGTGCTTGAGTGGTTCATGTCTCTTATAAAACTAGCTTTTTAGTTACATGGTTTAGGGAGCTTGAGCAATGTGCTCGTGTGCTTTTGCTAGTTCTCTCCGTAAGGACCGAATCACAAAGCGACCACTGGGACAACAGTGCTACCATAAGATTGGAATGGAACGATCTTAGCTAACTAATTAGGTTGTTTTGGTTTGGGAGTAACTTACCTGCGGGGCAAGAGGGGAGGTGAGCTTCTGTGGCACTCACGCTACTTGGGTTGAGTGTGCTTTACGTTATATGTATGTGCTTCTCCCCTTGAGGCTTGCCCCACCGTAGCGTAACCTGAAACCTTAGCGGTTACACCTTACTAACGCAACCTTTGTAAAGACTTCGTAGTGCGCTTGCTAGTCATCTCATCTCCGGTAATGTGATGAACTCCTAGCGTAGCTCACGACTTGTGGGTAAAGATGTACAACCTCTCGAGAGTGTAAAACTGATATATCAGCCGTGCTCACGGTTATAAGCGGCCCAGACCCTTCCCATTGATGAGAAGGATCCTTGGCCGAGGTTCCTTGGTTTTGGTTATGGTTATGATAATGGTTATATCTGTTTAATTTTATTTAATTTCTTATACAATATCTTTTGGGCTAATGGCATTGCTACTAATTATAGTAATTAGACCTTAATAAAAGTAATCAATTAAAAGCTAATGCAGTCTGTCAGCTAACCCTAGAGCCTCATGGTTTATGTTATATTCGTTGAGTGCGAGATGTACTCACGCTTGCTTCTTTATATATATTCCTTGTTGGGGGAAAATTCCAACCGCTGCTCAGAAAGATGAAGGCCTGAAGGTGTACAAATGAAGGTTCATGAAGTTGTAGGCGTGCGACCCCCAGTTGGTTTCCCTGTGGATGGCTCAAAGATTTAGTTACGCTCACGCTACTCTTTGTATGTCTTATGTTAATGTTGTTTAACGTTATGTAATAAATCATGTTCTGTGATATCACTGCATATTGTCTCTATATGGGTGAGATTAGATCCTGGCACACATATAGTTTTGCTCTGGTTTGTGTTTTAAAACCAGGGTGTGACACGATGCAGGCATGAAGATGCTTGCAGATAACAAGCAAAAACTGTCAACATCGCTCAAAGCTAGCATCGCGCGTATCCGTGAGCTAAACAAGGGACTGATCATTGGCTCTGACGAACCAGATCGCCAAATCATCAACTCTGCCGATGAGATCAGAACAAAGGCTTTGACTGTAGTCCGCCAATACCTTCAGAGACTATCAACATCTTCCTCTGCATAATTTACTTGATTACTTGAACATTGTCAGTCGTGCCCCTCGAGCGTGTAGCTCGGTCAAGAACATTATACCTTTTCTGTATTTTGTACTAAAGGCGATGCCTAGCATCGGCTTTTATCTAAGGCCAATGGCACACGTTGGCCCTGCCACTCATAATTTGCTTTATTTATATTTTTTCTAAAGGCGATGCATACATCGGCTCCTGTTAAGACCGGATGGCAACGCAACGGTCTACTTTTTTTTTAAAGGCGATGGTAATGCATCGGCTATTCCAGCCTAGAAGTTACCACATCGGCTCTCACGTAAGTTAAGATCCGATCCAAAGACTAGGATAATATTTTTTTAAGTATTTACCATTGACGTTTCTGAAAAACCAGACCCCTTCTAACGTCTCCATTCTGTATGAATTCCCTAGGGCAGCCTCCACTATGCGATAGGGCCCGTGCCAGTTAGGTGACAACTTTCCAAATGCTGGATCCTTCGTTCCAACTGGCAAGACTAACTCTCAGACGAGATCACCTATTTTGAAATTCTTCGGCTTCACCTTCTTGTTGTAGGTTTTTGCTACCCTGGCTTTGTTGTCTCTAATTTTCTCAAAAGCCTATAACCGAAGTTCTGTCAAATCATATGTGTTGATATTCTTGAGACAAGCGTAATCATCGACTAATAGATCATTCTGAAACTGAACTCTACGAGAGCCGATGTTAACCTCCCATGGCATAACGACCTCCTGGCCATACACCAACTGATATGGAGTGCATTTAGTCGCCCCGTGGCATGACATCCTGTATGCCCATAATGCCTCCGCAACCCAATCATGCCATTGCTTGGGATATTCGTCTATCTTTCTTTTGATCAGCTTGATGAGACTCTTATTCGACGCCTCGGCCCGCCCGTTGGCCTGAGCGTAGTAGGGGGATGACTGTAGCAGCGTGATACACATCTCTTTGGCAAAATTTTTGAATTCCTCGGCCAAAAAGACAGTCCCTTGATCCGTGGTTATAGTTTGCGGAACACCAAACCGCGGTGGATGATATGTTCATTGACAAAGTTTACCACATCTTTGGCCGTGACGTTCTTCATCGGCACGGCCTCCACCCATTTGGTAAAGTAATCCGTGGCAACCAGGATCCACTTGTGTCCGTTGCTGGTCGGAGGATTAACTTGCCCGATCATATCCATGCCCCAGCCCCTGAATGGCCATGGCTTGACAATATGATTTAGTGGCCTGGCTGGCGCCATCTGGACAGCTCCAAATCTCTGACACTCTTGGCAACCTTTATAATATTTGAAGCAATCCTCCAACATGGTTGGCCAATAATACCCCGACCTCCTAATCAGCCACTTCATTTTATGAGCCGATTGGTGAGTACCACACACTCCTTCATGGACATCGTGCATAACCTTAAGTGCTTCTAACGGTCCCAAGCATTTTAGCAATAGCCCCTCCATGGTCCTGAAGTATAACTCATCTCCAATAAGCACGTGTTTCAAAGCATGATGTGTTGTCTTCTTATCTGCCCCCGAGCCAGATCCCTCAAGTAATTGAGGAGATCGGCTCTCCAGTCGTTTGTATCAATCGGCATGACGTCAACACAAACATCATCGTCTTGTTCCGCATATCCAGAAGCTATTTGTGCTAACTTGTTGGCCTCCATGTTTTTTCCCTTGGTATCCATGTCAGCTGGACAAACCTGAATTTAGCCATCAACTCTTGACAACGCAGGAGATAAGGATATAACAAATCACTGGCACAATTAAAACCCTCCATCGACTAATTGATGGCAACCCTGGAATCGCCGAAAGCTTCCACTGCTTCGGCTCCTACTTCTAGCAACAACTCAAGGCCCTTGCACAAAGCTTCATACTCTGTCTGGTTATTAGTGCGTCGCTCGCTGAGGCGAAAAGCAAATTCATATTGTGCCCCCTGAGGGAAGATAATAAGAAGCCCAACACCGCAGCCAGCGTCACACGCAGAACTGTCAAAAAACAAAGCCCAAGACGATATGCCGACGAAATACTGTTGTGGAGCTGATCGTTCAATAATGAGATCGGCTAATGCCTGGCCTTTCATAGCCCTGGCTGGCTTGTACCTGATATCAAATTCTGAGAGAGCAAACATCCACTTGCCGAACCTCCCTTTAAGGATAGGGGCTGACAGCATATGCTTAATAATATCGGCTTTACATACTACCCAGGTTTCATCATTAAGCAAGTAATGTCGTAATTTGGTGCATGTAAAGTATAAACATAAGCATAAACGCTCCATCTCAGAGTACCTGGTTTCCGCGTCAAGCAACCGTTGGCTCAGGTAGTAGACAACCCACTCCTTCCCATCGACTTCTTGAATCAGCACAGAGCCGATGGTTGTCTCGTCAGTCGAGAGATAGACGATAAATGGAACATCAAGACGAGGTGGAGCCATCATTGGTGGCGTTGTTAGGTACTTCTTCAAATTATCAAACGCTAGCTGCTGATCGGGCCCCCATATGAACTCTTCGCTCTTTTGCGTCCTGATCAATGGCATGAACACTTCAAGCTTGGTAGACAAATTAGGAATAAACCTTCTGATATAGTTGATCTTGCCAATTAGCTTCTGAAGCTCGTTCTTGGTTTTTGGCAGCACCATTGTCTCGATGGCGTCCTTACTCTTTGAGCCAATTTCAATCCCTCTTTCATGGATCATAAAACCAATGAATTGGCTAGCTGTAACACCAAACGCACATTTATCAGGATTCATCCTCATCCCGTGCTTCCGAGTGCGTTCGAGAACTTGACGAAGATCGGCTAAATGATTTTCTTGTAAAACCGATTTCACCACTACGTCATCGATATAAACCTCCACAAGCCGGCCGATCAAGTCGTGGAAAATATAATTCATGGCTTGTTCGTAAGTAGCTCCAGCATTACGCAAGCCAAAGGTCATAACCACGAACTCGAATAAACCTTGAGGGCAACGAAAAGCTGTCTTGTAGACGTCTTCTTCGGCCATGAATATCTAGTTATACCCACATTACCATCAAGAAAGCTCATCATTTTATGGCCAGCTGTAGCATCAACAAGTGATTCGGCAATGGACATGGGATACTCATCCTTTGGGGTAGCTCTGTTCAAATCTCTGAAATCAATACAGATTCTAAGCTTCCCGTTTTTCTTCCACACAGGAACAATGCTCAATATCCAGGTGGCATATCGGCAAGGACGAATAAACCCGGCACGAATCATCTTCTCTATTTCCTCCTTGACAGTATGTACAATTTTCGCATCGATTTTCCTGGGGTGTTGTGCAAACGGACGAAACCCAGGCTTCGTTGGCAACCGATGTTCGACGATAGATCGATCAAGACCAGGCATCTCATGGTACTCCCAGGCAAAACAGTCAGGAAACTCCCTAAGCAGTTCTACCAATTAGCTTTAAATTTTGGGTCAAGCTTTTTACTCACCCATGTTAGCCTGGGGCGATCGCCTAGACCAATGTCAACCGCTTCAAGCTCATCAGAAGAAGTGAAACCAAAACCGAGCTTACCCTCCTCAGCAAATTCCTAAGTAGAGCTTGATGATGCCGGAGACGGATGGGGAGGTGCAATTTCGGGTTTCTCTTCATCATTAGGCAATCGATCATCACATGACAAAACATCCTTGTTAGAAGAAGTATAAATCAAATTGATGTTTTGCGACCAATCACCCAGATTGGCCAATATAGAATTGTTATAAAAAATATGATTACAAATTTTTTGGCGCCGATCGCGCAGATCGGCCACTACGGCCTGTGCATCCGTAGACACGCTACTAGCATCCACTAGCCGATGAGGATCGGCCGATGCCGTCGGCTGGAGCAGCCTACTTTCTAGAAATGAATGCCGATTGCCAGAACCGGCGTGATCACGTTTTTTGCCTCTTCTACAAAACTCCAGTTCAACTCCTACCTGTCCGACAGACACTCTGCTTCGTCTGATGTAGAGGATTGTGCAACGCTGCGAGAGTCGTCCGCGGGCACCACCTCAATGTTGTCGCCATCCCACTGGATCAAACATTGGTGCATTGAGGAAGGCACGCAGCAGTTGGTATGAATCCAGTCTCGGCCAAGAAGAGCCGAGTAAGGACCATGATCATCGACCACAAAGAAAGAAGTATTCAGTGTCTTGTGGCCAACTGTTAGCTCGACATTAAGGATCCCTTTGACCTGGGACGAAGTTCCCTTGATGTCATTGAGGGTGACGTTGGTCTTCACAAGATCTTCTACGGATCTTCCAATTTTGTGGCACAAAGAGTACGGCATGATGTTGACAGTCGCGCCCGAGTCGACGAGCATCCTGCCAACCGGTTTGCCGTTGATGAACCCTTTCACATAGAGAGGCTTGAGGTGCCGATATTTCTTGTCGATCGGATTTTCGAAAATCGCAGCAGCGGGGCCGAGGCTGAGCTGCGCCATTGACTCGGCCATCTATTCGCTGCTAGGAGGGTGAAAATCTTCAGTGCAGCCTTCTTGATCACCTCGTAGACTTCGTCTTCAATATCATCGTTGTCGCTGGATGAGTCATCACTGACCATGCGCGATGGACCTTCTCGTGCGTCTTATTTAGCCGGCTCAGCCGATGCCGGCTTTGTCGATGTCTCAGCAACATCGGGTTGAGGCTTCCGCTTCCAAACGAGATTACGCTCGGGGCGCAGGCTTGAAATCTGCATGATGCCCCTGACCTTCTTGAGCAGCCGAAGGTACTCTTCTTTGGCTTGTTCTAGACTGCGCAAACGCTGAACCCTGCGCTTCTGTGTTTTTGACAAACCCTCAGGGCACCACCTCGACAGTGGCACTCTGGGCGATGTTGAACATCCTCTGGGTCGTCCTGCCTTGCCAGAGAGGGCGAACGCGCTGGCAGCGGAGACACGGGTCGCCGCTTTGGCGGCGGAGATGGAGGGCGTCGTGGTGGAGGAGTAGGGTCCCGGTGACGGCGTGGCGAGGCCGTGCGATACCGTCGTGGCAATGGCGCACGCTCTAGGCGTTCAAACACGGACGCTTTGCCGTGGCGACCCCTGCGGTCGGAAAATTCTGGACAATCATCAAGGGTGGGAGCCTTTCCATACCTTGCGTCCAGCAAAAGTGAAAGTAGGGGCAGCGCCAATGCTCCTCGCGGTTCATGGCATCACGTCGCTCCTTGTACTGCCGTTGTTCCTCGCGGTGCCGCTCCTCGTGCCATAGGTCCTGGCGACGTCATTCTTCAAGATGACGGCATCGTTCGCGATGGTATGCTTCCTCTTCTTTAGGTCGACGCCGCTCCTCGTTCTGTTGATGGTGGCGTGCGTACATGCCAATCAACACTCCCGAGTTGGGGCGACATCGCCGATTCCTCTGAATTGTCCTGACTGAAGTATGCTCTTCGGCCCTGAATTCCAGAGGGAGGTCATCACGAGGATCCACCTTGGCCTTCCCCTTCTCGTCCTTGGATGCGTGGACCATGTTGATCGAAGTAGTAGAACCTCAGAGGAGATGGGAATACTGATTTTGATTGCCCCAGTGCAGGATCCTGCCCGCAGAAATAGCCTTGCCCAGGTGCGCTCGGCACATCGACTCGGATACGAATTCTAAGTAGCACTCGTCAGGCAATGGACTCGTGGCGTAAACGGCGTTGACTGGGAAAGGCATCGTGTCTATCTTTTTGGAGCGCGAGCAAAAACCAGCCTTCCTTGCTCGATGGCCTTCCTTGCAGTACTTGCGGCCACGTATCTCCTCGACCGTAGGGGTTTGATGCCCCGGGAGTGGCACCAGCAACTTCTCTTTGACAAGCAAGTCAAAGATGGCTTCGGTCTTTGAGACGTCGAAGTCATAGCCTGGGATGGGTTCCGGCTGCTTTACCCATTGGCACTGCAGAGGCTTGTTGGTCCTTGCCCACTGAACAAGGTAGACATTGGCATCGTCCAAGGCATCATCTTCCTCGGTCTGGATGCAGCTGATGCTCCGTCTCTACCTTTCCTGCAAAACCTCTGGATGGCTCCATTCATAGGCGGAGACTTTTGACACTAAATGGCCGATGGAATCGAAATCGGTCGGCCCGTACACTGCCTTGACAGCCTTGTCCAGACCATTGTTTGCTATCTGAACAAGGATCCTCTCCTCAAGATGGAGAGAGTAGCATCGGTTCCTTAGCTCGTGGAACCGCTGGATGTACTTGTGGACCGGTTCTTCCATGAACTGATGGATACTACTCAGGTCCGTGAACGTAGCTTCGTCAGACCCAGAGAAGAACTGCGCATGGAAGCTCTCTTCCAGTTGCTTCCAGGTAGTAATGGATCCAGGGGCCAGCGTGGTGTACCAACCGAAGGCTGGCCTGGTTAATGACAGAGAAAACAGCCGAATTTTCATATGTTCGGCGCTTGAGGCAATCCCCAGTAGTGCCAGGTACCGGCTGATGTGCTCCACAGTACTAGCCCGTCATTGCCACTGAACTTGGTGAAGTCAGGGATCTTGAACTTAGGGGGCGCCTCGAGGTGATCATACACCTCTGGATACGGCTTCGCGTAGGTAACGGCACCCCGCGGAGGTGTGATGCCGTACTGGTTCTTCAAAATCTCAGAAAGGTCTTTCTGAGACATGTCGAAGTCCGCTCCTGCCGTGTACATGGCCTGATCGCTATGGATCAGCTCGGTCCCATAGGCATTTTGCCATTCAAGCACCTTCTGATCCACCGTCTTTGTTGCTCCATGCGTAGGCCTAGCTTCTGGTGGACTTTGCTTTGGCCCTCGTGGTAGGTTAACGAGGACTGGGTTAGGGTACGGGGGAGGAGGAGCTTCTCCTTCTTCCAGCTGACGGTACCTCATCTGGCATACGAAACCGTCAGGTATGACCAAGGGTGGAGTTGAGTATACCTTGGTCTCTAGAGGGAGTTGGTCACGCGGAGGATGCATGACAATTTTGCGATATTATCCCCCTACACCTCGATGCGGATTGGAACGAGAGGCCTGGAGTAGAACTTGGCATATCCAACGTGGCCGTTCAACTCGGGGCCGGTGATATGAAGAGGCTCACCGGCCAATGTTGGTCTGACCGTCTTGACCACGATATTATCCATGCGGTTTATGACCGCCTCGGACTGCCTGATCAAAGCGTGCGCGGTAATCCTGTGTATCTCCTCGCGAAGCGTTTCAGTGCGCCGCTGCGAGGGAGTCATGAGGTCGACTCTGTCGAGAAGCGACGAAGGGACTCCACGTATCATGATGCTGCCGTGGCGAGACCTCCTGTACATGGCGAGCACTTTAGCCTTGAGTTCATCCACAATCCCAGCGTAGCGCCTTTGGTGAACTTCGGGAAGATCCTCGGGCTTGTCGATGGGGGCGCACTCCTCGCTGCTCTCATCGGCGACGGTGCTACGTCCTTTGGTAGCCATGCCTAAGTTGAGATCTGCGTGTCCTACCGGGTGTGCCAAAAATGTGTTGCACCAGGAAACCGACGGGTAGCAACTTGGAGAGCTTCACACAATATGTCCGGGAGGTGTATGTGGACCGTAGGGATCGCTCCTCCTTGCTGCGACCCACGACCAACTGAACGGATCAGCCGATCATCTTGGCACGGTGTTAGTCGGGCATGCCACCTGGCTGATGACCTAGCCAGGGAGGTTGTGGTGGTGATGATAGCGTTGGTTGGTTCCTGTTTCCCCTGTACAAGCAGACAAAACAGATTAAACGTTAAATACTAGCCGGATCGCTAGGATAGGCTCATCCTGGGTCGGATCTTCTGCGTCGGCAAGTCCCTGCTGTCTTACCAGTAGCATATCCAGATATAGTATACAAAATACTTAAATAAAGGAAGAAGAAACACGACTAGATCTATTCCAGTCGGCTAAAACATCCAGATGAACGTCAAAAACGCCTTAAGATCTACTATTGCACCAAAGATTATACAGGAAAGCTATAAAAGCAGACACATCTTTGATAAAACGATAAAAGGCGTGGTAGGATATACATCAGATCTTCCTAACAACATGTGATCTGTAGATGAAGCTGTAAGAACAGATCTAATCTATGTTCTAAACTTATGCTATACCAATCTAATAACGAACTAGCAGCGTGACAGCATGCATCATGGAAGATATTAGCATAACAGCAAGGTGTACATGAGCCGATGTGCAAGCATATCGACTTATGCACATGATGGATCTCATGCCAAGCTAGGCTTGACATGTGGTTCATCAGGATAACTAAGCTTAGCGCGAGATTCATCAAATTTGAGCCCTAATAAAACTTTCAAATTCATAAAGCACCTGAGCTCAACTTCATTATCAAAATTGTTGTACATGCTATGGACTACACTTTTGTCACACTAGTCATGGTTCAAAACTTTCATTCACCTATTTGAAATTGCCCCACAATTCCCTTGGAGTCAGCCCATATCAGCCTACACTTGGGAATTTTCAGCTCTTCCCAAGTTTCATTCTGAAATTTCTTTCAATTTCACTATACAACTCTAAAATATTCCTTTCTATGAAATGAAATTAAACATATCACCTTTCAAATGCTTTAGACCTAGAGGTGATTGGGCTTCATTTGAATATCCAAAGGTAGGAAACAAGAAAGGCTTTACATAAAGTAAACTTGCTGTTTTACCAAACCTTTGGTCATGTTTGTGCTTGTATTTCAAATATGTGGAGATCCAAGCAAAACTTTATATACCAAACTTGTAGACAATTCTATTAGAAACAACTTTGGTAATTAGTGCTTTGACATGCATTAAGGTTTGCATAATGTTTTGGGTCTTTTTCTACCAACACATGGAATCTGTCCAAACTTGACCTCCATAGTAAATTCAAATTTTCTTTGGTCTAAAGCCATAATCATACAAGACCTTATTTGAATAGGTTGTAGCTCTTGAAATTCTAAGCAACTTTGTCAAGAAGCATCTTGGGTAAAAATGGCTAGAAGTTTGGTATTAGGCCTTTTGACAAAGTTGTAGAACTCAAATAGTAGGATATTTCATCTAATTTGGGTTTTGTCAAAATCGGTCTCTAAATGGGTCAAATATCCGATTTTCAGGGAGGGAGGAAACACATTTTCAATTTTTCTTTTTCCAGCCACTGACAGGTGGGCCCGCGACGTCAGCGCCACGCCGATGCCCAGCCGGCGCGCGCCACGCGGCCGCCGGCGTTCGGGCAGCGTGACACCGCCACGGATCGACGCTCGCACCTCGGCCCCGGCTTCATCTAGACGCGGTCGCAGCCTCATTCGCCCACCTCCACTCGCTCCCTCACTCCCTCTCTACTCTCTCCCTGCGCTTGCTCTCCACGCGCGAAGCGCGCCTGTCATGGCCGCCATTGGCGAGCTCACTGCGAGCTCGTGTCCTCGCCGCCTCGAGCCGCCTCCCATCCATCCAAGGCGCGCCCCGCGCTCTCCACACCTCCCTCCATCGCTCCCCTCCTCTGCGGTCGCCTCTTCTTCTCTCTACAGTGCGCCATCCGCCACGCCCTATGGCCACCATGGTGAACTCGGCCTCATCGTGGGAGGCCACCTCCGGTCCGTGCCACAGCTCCAGACCACCACCGTCGGCTCCGCAGTAGTGCTACGCACCTCCTTGGCGCGTCAAGGGGCTGCCGCCCCTCCTCCCCACCCAGATCGAGCGGGCACCGCCGCGCACCGCCACGCCGTGGCCGTCGCGGTTCGCCGCCGCGCCACCTCTCCACTCCACCCCTTGTGACGAGACCAGGGGAAACGGAAGCCCGCGGCTGGGAACACCTTCCCGGACCCGCTGGGCTCCAAGCCCGAGCCTCCATGCGCCAGCGCACGCATGAACGCCGCCGGTCGCGCCGCGTCTTGCTGCCTGGCCGAAGGTAGAAGAAGAAGGCGCCGTTTTGCAGAAATCCCCCTGATGTTTCCTGTTTTTGTCGCTCTGTTCCAATTACCGTGCACTGAGTCTTGCAGGTTTTGCGTGCTAGCCCCTAAACTATATAGTTAATGGCGTATAGGTCCTAGATCTAGTGTTTTCCTTTTATTTTTGGGCTATTTTCGACTGAAACTTTTGAAAAATCATAATAAATCAAATAAAAATCATAAAAATACAAACTCACTGGCTATGGGCTCCTTGTTAGTAGATCTACAGAGTAGGTATGATGTGGAGGTGGGCATTGACTGTTTTACCCTTGTTTTGTTGCATGCATGTTAAAACCACATAAATGTCAAAAGTGGTCTAAATGAACTCCAAATGATGTGAAACTTGGATAGTAGCCTTTTTATGGCATCTGGGCAATGTGTGATTTTTAGTAGCTCTAGCACTGCTTGGTTGTTTACTGTTTTTCCCTCATGCAGGTATTATTGTGTTTTATTAACACGGAAAATACTTGCCATATGAAATATGCTCCAAATGCTATGCTAGATTTTATAGATACTCTTTATGGTGTATTTAGACCACTGGTAAAGTTTGGACCCTTGCATGTAAGGTTCGGTTGATGCTTTGAAAATGACAAGATATTGCATGGTAAACAAAATAATAGGAAAAAATGGTTTAAAATGCTAGGAAAATTCCATGATAAATTCGGTACTTGGCTGGTATGTAGGGGTTATAAAAAGTGTTTATGAGAATTATGCGAACAATTTTAACTTAACTTTGCAATAGGCCCTAATATTTATATGGAAAAATAGGTGTCCTATCAAACTTTGGATTTCAAGCTTGCTGATTTCTGTACATGATGTTTATGCTCTGTTATGGTTGCTCTAACAAGTTTGGGCCCAGAAACCTTTCTTATTATTTATGGTAAATCTGAGAAGTTAAATGGTTAATAACTTGCTGGAATTTTCATAATTTCATAATAACTCCTTTGTGGCTAAAATTTTGGCAGTGCTAACATGTAGTATTCATCTGCACGTTGTGAATGTTGTGGCACAATTGGCTCTATGTAATTACCAGAAATGAAGTAACATTTTTAATGTTAAATGACTCATTTCAAGAAAACCAATTAATAATGTTTTCTTTGATTTACAACAACCTTGTGTGTCTTTCATTTACATGTTGCTTTACTTAATGTGTTCTCTTTAAGATGAATAACTTGCTTGGTGTATATATAATTGTATGAATGTATGCTTGCTAATGGTTCATAAAAGTACTACCACCACTAGTACTAAGAGTGATATTTGAACTAGCAGTCCATACATGTCTGAATACATGCTTGCCTGACGTTCTGCTTGAATGTGATATGAAAGAGAACAACTTAACTTAATACTTAATCATGTATCAAATCCATAGGTGGCACTATGAGCATCTGATTACATAACTGTAGGTTTGTCCCGTGGGCACAAAAAATATTCTTGCTCAAGTGGTTATCAGTCACTTTTCTGTATATTCCTGAGATAATAGTTCATATGTGTGATCGATGTTCATGCATCTCTTCCACTGCATCATGCATATTGCAGATACGTGATCAAGAAGTGAGCGCGTGGAGCTACTTCAACCAATGGTGGTCCAAAAGACCAACTAAGCCCCAAGCACGACCTGGAGGGCCCATCAGTCGTGTTTGGCAGGAGGAGTTGTCCAAGTGATCAAGGGATTGTCTGGGGCAAAGCCTCACAACCTAGCAAACTAACGTTAGCTTAGTCTGTTGTTTTCTTAAAGTAAAGCAAAGGTAGGCAGGACCATGGTTCCCCCAGCTAATATGATCTGATTCATGAGTACGCATCTGCATTAGGAGTTATTTGAAACACTTGCATTAGACTCCTTGGCCGCCCTGGCCCTAGCACCTACAATAGAGTACGTAGGACGAGTACGCCTAGTAATGCTAGATATGAGTAGACACGAGTGAATGGAGTCACTTGTCGTGTAGGTGATCTTTCAAAAATCACAAAAATCTTACTATTATGGAAGTTACATTTGTGTTTATAGTTAAAGTGAAGACCGGGTGGAGATATGGGTATATAAGAAAAATGAATAATGATAATGATTATGTGATTGGTTGGTGGACTCCGCCTGGCCCGTCCACTGTTCGCCTGCTGACCGGCATAACATTGCTAGAGTGCTTATCCAGGACATGGGCCTGGTGAAAGTCTTACTTGTGCCATCTGAAGAACAGAGACAGGTTCCTACGAGGGCACAACCTGGGAAGAACGGCGGGATTGAATCAAACTAGGGATGGGACAAGTGGAGATAGGGGATATATGTGTGGAACGCGATGGCTAGTAAGCATATATCCCCTAGCATTTTTAGTTATTCCCGGGAATTAAAGATCAATTCGAATCGCTGATACTCACCAGGTGTGAGAATGCCAAGATCACTGACGGGCAACGTTGTAACAACTTAAAGATGTTTTGCTTATTAATTATGTTTATTTAAAAATTCCACATGCTTGGATATGTATGTTTTACCTTCATGCAAGTTATTTTATGATGTTGTTACTGTTGTGATGAAAGGTTGCAGCTGTTAAATCCTGCATCTTATGTTAATATGAACTTGTTTAGAATCAATGGCTAAGGATTCACATGATTAGTAAGCAAGCTTTGCGTTAGCCGTAAGCCCTTTCCATTATGTCCTACTGAGTAATTAGTACTCAGGGTTTGCCTCCACTTTTGGAGCTCAGGTATTGATGACATCTGGACAGTGTTGGTGGTCATTATAAACCATTTTCATCATCAACAATTGCAAATATAGATGGAATTTGAGATGGTAACAATGTGCTTTTATTATATGAACTCACAAGTTCCACAAGTTTTGTGCATCTACATGTTTTGCAAGGAATATAGGTCATTTGGTGTACAAATACCTTCAATGGTGAATGAGCAACGAAAGCCACAGAAACGAGGGTCCATCTCGATTGAACTCTAAGGAAAAAACAAAGAATCACATGTACATGGTACAAAGGTTATCCAAATCACATATTTAAATGCACCATGTCATAGAGCTCATCGAGATGATCGAAATGGACTTTTGGTTCACCTAATTCGGAGTCCGAACGCAAAATTTATGGCCATTGCAAGTTTGACAAAAAAGCTGGCAAGGTTGGGCGGCCAGGACAGTGGTCGGGAGAGCAGAATGAGGGTCGGCCGACCTAAGAGGTGGCCTGCCGACCCCATACTCCACCCAAATGGGCCACTCTCCACTTTTATGACCCAAGGGAGTCACCAAGGTCCCATATACGCCCAAGGGAACAAGCCCAAGACGAGCCCAAGGTCAAAAGGCCAACATATGGATCAATTAGCCCACCTTTCGAAATTTACCGACTCCAACCGACTGTCAACCGCCACTAGGACTACATCCACACCATCCAACATCAAAGGCGGTGTATCCGAGGGTCGGCCGACCTAGTCTCTGCGGCCAATTCACACCCACCGCCTTGGACAGCATGCAACCGGCTTGGGAAGGCCAAATCACGAGCGCAGGATTGAAAGTCGGTGCATCCAAGGGTCGGGCGACCTTGAGGGTGGTCGGCCAACCTCGAGGGGTGGCCGGGCGGCCTAACCGCCTTACCCACTTCACCTACAAGTACCCCCTTCTCAAGCACCGACCTTGGAAGGCAATATAAAGGACCCCGGGGGCTCATTTGGAGGATACAACGAAGCAGGAAGAAGAGGGCGACCATGGGATTAGTCCTATCCACCTTATACTTAGAATAGGGAGAGTGGCGAGGTGAGAGTGAGGGAGAGAAGCTCGGTGTTGGCTTCTCTCTTCTAGCTTGTACCTCGGAGGAATGGAATTCAAGTTTGAATAAAGTTCCTTGCTCTCTACTTTTAACTTTTACTTAGTTTAAGTCTTACTTTCAATCTTTGCTTTAGCTTGTCCATCTGCCGGTTCCTTGTTCACTCCATATAGTTAAGTCTATCTGAAGTGCTTACTTCTATTTTGCATGAAAGTAGAAGTAGTAAGCCACTAGAAGTAGATGTGGTGTCTAATCTAGAGGTTTACCTTGGTTAGTGTGCAATCCCACGTAGCTTTGGTGGTAGGTCCACTTGGTGACAGCGAGCGTGTACCCTGTGTATTTCACCCTGTCATCCGGGTTGTTCATCGACGCATAGCCTTTACCTATATAACCCGCCTTTCTCGTCTGAGTTATCAGCACTCTGGTACTCGGAAGTGGTTATATAGCCTTGGTGTCCGAAGTAGTTTGGCAATCTAGGTTAAGGATTTGTTAGTATAGACTTGCTAGTAAGACTAAAGTAGAAAACCCTCTCTACCCTCCTACCTTCTTTATCCTCTCGTTCGTCCCGGTCAAACTAGAATTGTGCTTAATATACTTCTCGTTCCCTGTGGAAATCGATACCTTGGAATACTACAGGGTGAAAGCTACATCGGTATCCGTACGCTTGCGGATTTATATCTCTTAGGCTAAGGAACACCAACAGATAGTTGTTTGGAGGAGGGTAGAATCGGTGGGCTCAGTGCTACTCGCCTTGTTGATCTCTGCATGAAGACTACTTAAGTATTTTGTTTCCGCTGCAAGATGTTTTTGAAATCGCTTCTACTATATTTTGAACATGTATTTGACTACATATATTTGGTTTGTAAACTGAGTCTATCTACTCTCTATTTCAACTGCCTATGATGATGTAACTGTTGTGGCTCCATCGAGAGTTAGATGTGTGTGATGTCGGTTCCTCTGGATTTGGTGTTATTGAGGGTCGAAGGGCTCTCGACGGACTACCGGGTTTAGTTCAGCCTAAGTGCACTACGAGTCAGAGGTGGCAGGTATGCTTAGCATGGATTAAGCAGGGCGGTTCCGCCAAGTGATGGCACCGTGATCGGCGGCTTCAAGGACCGTGAACGGTCCTTCCCACTTACTCCTAAGCTTACCATGATGAAACAAACGGATACGAGAATTAAAGAGTAGTACCTTATCTCCTGGTTTGAATGTTTTGATCTTAATTCGCTTATCGTGCCATCGTTTGGTGCACTCCTTGTATAGCTTGGCACTATGGTATGCTTCTCCCTCCATTCCTCTAGTTCGGCCAATTGTATTAGCCTTCTTACGCCTGCTGACTGAAGATCCATGTTCCACCTCTTCACCGCCAAGTGAGATTTGAATTCGAGTTCCACTAGAAGATGACAAGTCTTGCCATATACCAATTGATATGGTGTCATGCCAATGGGAGTTTTATATGCAGTGCGATATGCCCAGAGAGCATCAGGTACCTTGGATTCCCATTCTTTTCCGATAGCCTTGACCGTCTTTTGCAGGATGTTTTTGATTTGCTTATTCGACGTCTCAGCTTGGCCACTTGTTTGCGGATGGTAAGGGGGTGGCAACACGGTGGTCCACATCGAGTTCAGTGAGACACTTCCTGAAGCACTTGTCAATGAAGTGGCTGCCCCCATCGCTGATGATGACCTGCGGTACTCCAAAACGAGGAAAGATTATTTCCCATAACATCTTGATGGAGTGTTTTGAGTCCGCAGCCGGACACGGCATTGCCTCTACCCATTTCGATACATAGTCGACTGCGACCAGAATATACTCCTTGTCTCCATTCTTGGTAAAATGTCCCATGAAATATATGCCCCACATATAGAATATATCAAGTTGGAGATTGCTCGTGAGTGGCATAGCATCTTTTGGATTTATATTCCCTTGGCGCTGGCACCTTGGACACCGTCGCACGAACTCTTTTGCATCCTCATACATAGTGGGCCAGTAGAACCCACTTTGCCATATTTTTGCATGAGTCCAATAAGCCCCATAGTGACCTCCATAGGAGGACGCATGGCATCTATCAAGGACTTGCGGTGCTTCACAAGCTGGAATGCAGTGACGTAGGAGTCCGTCTGCGCAGAGTTTGTATAGGTAGGGGTCATTCCAGAGATAGAATCGGCTGTCGTGGGCCAATTTCCTCTTATCTGCTCCTTCAGGGACATAGTCAGCAACGATGTAATTCACCAGATTGGCATACCAAGGTTAGGCTGTTCTCACCTTTAGGAGCTGATCATCTCTCATGTAGTCATCGATTAGCAAGGGCGATGTTTCTTCAAAATTCATCCATGAGAGATGATCTGTAACTAAATTCTCTACTCCCTTTTTATCTCTGATTTCAATATCAAATTCTTGGAGTAACAGCACCCACCGGATCAATCGTGGTTTTGCATCTTTCTTGGTTAGGAGGTATTTGAGAGCTGCATGATCTGTGTAGATGATGACTTTCGATCCTACCAAGTATGATCTGAACTTGTCAATTGCAAAGACCACTACTAATAGTTCTTTCTCGGTGGTTGAGTAATTCAGTTGTGGGCTAGTGAGCGTTTTTCTTGCATAAGAGATAGCATAATGCTTTTTATCCTTGCTCTGACCTAATATTGCTCCAACAGTGAAGTCGCTTGCATCACACATGATTTCAAAAGGTAAGTTCCAGTCGGGTGGCTGAATGATTGGGGCTGAGACCAGTGCCTTTTTAAGCATGTGAAAGGCCTCGATATATTATTCGTTGAACACAAAGGGAGCATACTTAGCCAACAAGTTGGTCAGGGGCCGGGCTATATGGGAGAAATTTTTAATAAATCTCCTATAAAACCATGAATGGCCTAAGAAGCTTCGGATGGCATTTATGTTGGTGGGTGGAGGTAGTTGTTCAATGACCTTGACCTTTGCACGATCTACCTCTATGCCTCTTTTTGAGATTCTGTGTCCCAGAACGATTGCTTCTTTGACCATGAAGTGGCATTTCTGCCAGTTCAGGATAAGATCAACTTCTTGGCATCTTTTGAGAATATTGCCATATACTGAGAAGTCATCCATAAATACTTCCATGATATCTTCGATGAAATCAGAGAATATTGCCATCATACACCGCTGGAATGATGCTGGAGCATTGCACAACCCAAATGACATTCGCTTGTAAGCGAAAGTTCCGTAGGGGCATGTGAATGTCGTCTTACTCTGGTCCTTCGGGTGAATCGAAATCTGGTGGTATCCAGAGTAGCCATCGAGGTAGCAGAAGGAGTGTTTTGCCAATCTTTCCAACATTTCATCAATGAAAAGAAGAGGAAAATGATCTTTCCTGGTGGTGGCATTAAGCTTTCTGTAGTCAATGCACATCCGCCAACCTGTGACAGTTCTCTGTGGTATGAGCTCATTGTTCGGATTCTTAACAACTATCATTCCTCCTTTCTTAGGCACAACTTGTACTAGACTGACCCATTCGCTGTCACTCACGGGATATATGATTCCCACGTGGAATAGTTTAAATACTTCCTTTTTAACTACCTCTCTCATCGCATTGTTAAGTCAACGCTATGGCTCCCTAGTTGGCTTGTGATCAGCCTCCATAGGGATACGATGAGTGCATAGGTTGGGACTGATTCCTTTCTGGTCTTGAAGAGAGTATCCAAGCACAAATCTATACCTCTTTAGAACTAACAGTAATCGCCAGCTCTCACTCTCTAGCATCTTGTCGCTGATGATTACCGGTGTGTCCTCATTCTCGTGGAGGAAGGCGTACTTTAGGCCAGGCAGTAGTTGCTTTAGTTCTATCTTTGGAGCTTCGGGCCGCAATGGACAAAGGGTAGTACTCGTGGCAGAGCTTGATAGCGGCTGTGTCAGGTAGTACTCGTCCATTACATGCTTAGGGATTATATTGATTCCTACCCTTGGGTCATATGTAATATCTTGCGGTTGAAGCCTTGATACTTGGCCAGGGATGACGCTGGGATCTGGATAGAATTCGACTGCCTTTGTGTCCAACCGTCTCTCCTCTAGCCAATCCCAATTGATTGCTGCTGAAAGCTAGAGTAGGTCCTCCTTCATATTCTCTTTATGATCTGGTAGTATGTATGTTGGTCTGGAGGTCCTGATGAAGCGTCAGTCTTGTTTTGGCAACTGAGAGGCGTCACTAAAATCCATGAAGATTTCGTCCTCGAAAAAGAACGGAGGTGCCGACGGAGGAACCGTCAAGGCTAAACTGACCCTCTCAGTTTGCCTAGATGATGGTTCTGGGATTTCCTCGATTCGAAGGGGTACTGGTGGAGATGGGGTATATGGTGTTTGTCTCTCTTTGGTTTCGAGTGTCTTGGGTGACTTCTGTGGAGGTGTTTCTTCTAATATCCCGAGGTCAGAAGCTTTCTCGAGGATTTTGTCGAGAATTTTTCTTCCCTCGAATGGTGTCAAGTGGTAGAATGACCCTCCTAAGGCTAGGTCGAGAAAGAGATCATCTTCGGGTGTGAGGCCCCGAACGAAATGCTATAGCAACAATGCCTCTAAAATACCCAAATGTGGCCTTGATGAGGCTAGACGGTTGAAGCGTTCCCAAGCTGCCCCCAAAGATTCTCTTTCGCGCTGTCAGAAGTTGAGTACTTTGCAGCGAAGATCGATGACCACATTTGGCGGAAAGAAACGGAGACAGAAACTGGTTTTTAAGTCCTCCCAACTCTCTTGTACTTTACCAACTGCCTGCTTGCACCAGATTTTTGCCTCCCCCATTAGCGAAAACGGAAAAAGGAACCATCGAAGTGTGTCGCCAGACATTCCAGAGATGACCAAACAGCTACATAATTGTTCGAACTCCCGGAGGTGTGCGTAGGGGCATTCTGATTCTTGCCCTCCAAATGATTTATCCCAAACCATAGCTATCAAGCCGGGACATAGCTGATAGCCTTCTATGGTGATAGGTGCGGATAATGGTGGAGGCTCCAAATAATCGCTCTTTGGAGCGGCGAGTTGAAAGATAGGCGTGGAATCCATATGGTAGATGGTATGTGGTATTTGGTGGAGATATATGTGTTGGTTGTGTATGGTGTGAATATGGACGATCCTAGGTTCTAGTTGAATTAGCTACCGTTCCTCGGCAACGGCGCCAGAAAACCTTGTTGGCGTTTCTTAGCCTACTGATATAGATCCGCAAGCGCACGGAAACACGTTGTAGCTTTACACCCAAGAGTATTCCAAGGTATCTAAATCTACGAGGAACGAGGAGTAACTCAACGTAAAACAGGTAGAACCGAACGGCAAAGTCAGCAAATGTAGAGATAATGGATAGAGTAGAGCAGGTTCACTACTTTAAATAAAACAACTTAACTTTACTAAACAATAGTGTTCTACTCAACAGGTTACTTGGACACTAAGCCTATAGAACCATTTCTGGGCACCAGAGTGCTGATAACCCAGACGAGAAAGGCGGGCACTACAGAACTCAGCTATGCGTCGATGACCACTTATCCGGACAACGGGGTGGAGTACACAGGGTACACGCTCGCTGTCACCAAGCGGACCTACCACCAAAGCTGTGTGGGACAAGACACCCTCCAAGGCAAACTCTAGTCTAGATACCACGTCTACACAATCGAGTTTACTACTACACAGGTTCGAAGCCTGAGAGCAAGCATAACTGTATAGCTAAACTACATAGAGCGCACTTGGCACCCATAAACTACTAAGCAAAGCACTGAGTATGTAAATAAAGTAAGAATGAAGTAAATAAAGAAGGGGAGCAAGGAGCTTTACTGTATCCTGGAAATAGAGTAATAATTCCTCTGAGAATAAGAGCTCGGAACAAAAGACCAAAGATGATTCCGACTCCTTCACTCTACTACTCACTACTCACTCTTGATACAACTTGGCTCTCTCTACAATGCCAAGGGTAGCTTTACTACAACACTCACACTCAACTACACAACCACACTTGTGTTCTATTGATCTACCACACCTTGCAAATGACTTTCCGGGGGGTATTTATAGCTTGGATGGCCAAGGGGGGTATTTGTAGGTGTGTAAGTCGGTGATCGGCCGACCTCCCTGGATGCACCACCTTTTGTGATTTAGCGGCTGCGATGCACTCCAAATGTCGGTTGGCTGTTGTGGCAGTTGAAACACGTGCAAAACAGGGTCGGTGCCGGGTCGGCCGACCTCAGGACGAGGTCGGGCGGCCTCCTGATTGGCTGCATGCAACTTCCCCCAGATTGCTGACGTCATCAATCCTTCGTAGGATGTCCTTTTGACCCTTAGATGCATTGGATGCTTGATCCACCGGTTGTGATTGATGTCTTTTGTCTTTCCTTGCATGCAGGTAAAAATTAGCAACGTGGCAGGGTCCGGTGACCTGGGCCAAGGTCAGGCGACTTGGTCCTGGGCCTGGGGCTGCCTGATGGGCTACCAGTGGTCGGACGACCTGGTTGGGCTCGGCCGACCCTGGATGTGATCGGCCGGCCTGGGTTTTTGTCCCATCACCCCTCTTCTTGCCTTATTGCCTCCATTGTGTTTATTACTCCATTGTTTTTAATATGAAAGCTCCTGCATACAACATTTATGCACAACTTGTGGAACTAGTTAGAGATAAGTGAAATCTTGGTAAAGTATAATCTAAATCATGAAATGTTGGTGGTCGAAATGGGTTTTATTGACCGCCAACAACAAGCATGGCGCAACATGAGTTAGCACGCCAATGAGTCACCCACATCACATCACAAGCATGGCGAGCAACCATCAACTAAGGTTGGTGGCAAACTGCCAAGGATGCAAAGGAGTCAACTCTAACAGACATCCACCTCTATCATTCCACACAGTCTATTTGGGTATAAACAGCTCGCCGCGACCGAATTGTGTCACTTGGGAAGAATGTCAGGCTTAAGGAAAACATGATGTTGGAGCGGGTGGTCCAACAAGAGACATTCACCCATCAGAGTAGTATCATCAGATCAGATTTATCTGCAAATCGAAGCTCCCGAGACTTTATAAACGGTCCACATAGCAGCATCAAAAAAAAAACACTCAAACAATCAAATTTTAAGAGGAGACAAAACAAGAGCAGAGAGAGAAGGAAATTCGCCTAACAAAGGTGAGCTACACAAGCAGTATCATCGTCACCCTGGGAGCAAGCAAGCTTGTGGGAGGCAATGCCAGGTAATGTTGAAGCTCAGTTTCTTGGCAATGACTTGCAAGAACTAAGCATGGGGAAGATCACCAGGTGAGTACCCCGAATGCTCTGTATCAATTTGATATCTTAAATCCTGAAAATTGCCATGACACAAAAAAATTTTTTACTTCTTGTTATCCTGAATAATAGAAAAGTTATAAAAAATTGCATAGTTTGAAAAGAACAAAAAGATTTCTATTTTTAGGATAAGTAAACTAACTCCTATAATGCTAGAACTTCGTTTATACCCTTGCTTAAAGTAAATGATGAATAGTTGCTCTGTTAGTTTCTTGTAAGTATTTCGTATACAACTTGACACTCTCCTAAAATTTGAACTTATTGGCATTCGTTGTGATCCTACCTTTAATCTTTAACCTTGTAGGGACAAGTGCTTTCAAACTAAGTCTAAATTGTTGTGAGATGTGATTTAATCAAAGTATGAGTTTAACCCATCTTGATCCTAGTAAGGTAAATTCTCTGAGTTTTCCTTTTTGAAAATTAAAATGACAAAGTTCCTTAGGGTCAAAATACCTATCCAGAGCTAAATGCTTACATGATGAAACCTGTACATATGCTACCTATTGTTATGGTGAGTTTTGTCAAATTTTGAGTTCTTATGAGGTAGTGACACTTCTTATGAGGTAGTGGCACTTCAAGTCCCGATCAAAAAACCCTTACATCCACCTTCATTTGCTAGCCCTCCTTTGTCTGGTCATGCTTAAATCTACACTTGGTTCGAGCATTCCCGTACACTAGATATTTCTCCACTTTCCAACATTCACTTACCTATCCACAAATATGGTCTTCAAATAAATACTCTAGTCATATTCAGCAATGTCCCCAAAGTTTTCATACAAGGAGACATTGAGCTATCGAAAAAAAAGAAAAAAATATGAGGAAAGAAAAAAAAAAGAGAGAAAGGAAAGTGATAGCTCCATGTACTCAAAAAGCTTCAAAGTTTCAAGGGGGATTCATCAAATAAGGAGTTTTCATCCATAGACCATATCCATCCACAAAACAAATCCATTTTCCTTTGATCGGGATGACAAGTATCACAAACTTCGCTAGGACCAATCTTTGACTTAACAAAATACATGACATAGGTAAGCTAACTTTATCCCTACCTCGAGCTCCACATAAGCCTTTTAGTTGACAGGGAAAAGTTTGGCCAATGGGCTCGTGAGGAATATAAAACCACTTGAGTAATCGAGGGTACCATTTGAGGAACTTAGTGCTTTCGTTTCAAAATTTTCAAAACCCTCTGAGCATGAAACCAGAAAAGAGATAGAGTTTGGTGACACTCAACTGAGATTGTTCTATCTCTCAACTGCTAAAGACAAGGTAAGAAATGACAGAAGCCCCACAGGTATGGATAAAAAGGTTGGGGGTACACTTATGCCAGTTCGTTCATTCATAAAGGTAGAGTGTTGCGTTGTGTTGAGGGCCAAAGGTCAACAAAGGATACTCTCGCTTCGGATGAATAAGATGTCTATTTCAGGGACAACTTCGAAGGTTTGGACTGAACCAGGTGCCGGGAGGCGGAGAAGGACCAAAGCTCAGGAGTCCGAAGGAAGAGACCCGTCATCGTATTCGAAGCTATCTGTCAAGAAGGACCGAAGCTCTGGTCTCCGAAGGAAGAGAACCGTCATCATATTCGAAGCTCTCCATCAAGTCCGAAGAACGGTGATCAGGCGGCGTCCGCCAAAGCTAAAGGCCAGCATTTGGAAGAAGCCCAAGGGAAGTCAAGTTGGATATGACTGTCCGGAGTTTGCGTAAGCAAGTTGACTTTGGAGCTAAAATTACCAAATGGCCAAAGTCGGTTGTAACTGTATATGTAAAGAGTTGGGAATGACTGGGGTCATTACGGTAAAATCAATGTAATGTAGGCGATCGGTTGACCACTGTAAATAGTGGCAAGATGAACCGACGGAGGATGGTTGACGCTCGAGTGTACTTTTACGCTGTGAATGACATCAGCCTTAATCAAAAAGAACTAAAGATTTATCTAAGACTTCTTACTTATCTGTTCTTTCATGCAATCTTCTTTGTCATGCTCATTCCATGTATGATCATCTGCGTTTCTATTTGTCCAAATCACCCGAAGTATTTTGAGTTATCGTTTTTCCATTGTTGTCGATTTTATTAAGCATTAGATTAGCACCAAGTTAATTATTACTGCTTCATTCCATGTATGATCATCTGTGTTTCTATTTGTCCAAATCACCCGAAGTATTTTGAGTTATCGTTTTTCCATTGTTGTCGATTTTATGAAGCATTAGATTAGCACCAAGGTATTGATCTGAAGGCCCTCGTAGAGGAGCTTCCTCGTTTGTTGATGTTGCCCTATTGTTGCATGTTCATGTGTATGTAGAAACAGGATATCAACATTTGGCGCCCATCCGCGATGTACCAACACCACGAAATGGCGAAGCAATCGTCAAGGGCACAACAAGTACTCCAGGGGGAACTTCGGCCGAGGCCGAGAACTTTCCCAGGGGACATAAAGCTATATTAAAGAAGTCACGTGAAGAAGGTGAATTAGAAGTCAAAGCTCAGCAAGAAGAAGAAGACTTACGTCAATAGATCCTGCAACACAAGAAAAGAGTGTTGAAAGAGTTACAGTCTATACCTGATATTGAAAGAAGAAGATCTGGAGGAGTTAGGAAGATTCAACCAAGCATTGCAAGAGAAAAAACGAAGATTGGCAAAGTTGAACCAGTTGAAGATCCAGATTGATGAAGCTTCAGAGCACATCAAGTTCATCCAGAGAGACGGTCAGCAACAAAAAGCTCAACATCGAACAGGCAAGAAGATCAAATGTTGCAACAGCCAGGTTACATATTCGATGCTGTGAGAAACATGACCCTAAGAGGTAGAGGTTTCGGTGATTAATGACAACCTAATCTCGTTACTAATGAGTTCATGACATGAAGGTTATATAAGCAAATAATATTGAGCTCATTGGTTGACTAAAGAGACCCCTCCATTCCGATTCGAGATCTTTTCATGAAGAATGGCCATTGATGTGGATTTCTAGCGCGAAGATCAAGCTTTATTAGCCTAAGTGCCGTAAAGTCGAAAAAAGGGCGCTTAGGATTTCATTTGCTAGTTTTAGATGGGCCGTACTATCAAGAGGGGTTGAGGTGAGTAGCTTGACGCACATTACTTCAAAAGTTCTACTTCTTTCGAGTGCATCTAAGTCATAAAGCTCAAACACATTAAAACATGCTAAAACTCAATCACCTCAGTCGTTTTGATCAAAAGAAAAACCCTCGAAAAATCTCATGATCATAGTTTTCAAAATGCGCTGAAAATCAGAGTTTTATATACCACCGGACTATCCGGTGGCTCACCGTCGGACTGTCCGGTGGTGACAAAATTGTGCGCTAAGTCTTGTTGTTCGACCTGTGTTTTATAGGCCGTCGGACAGTCTGACGGCTCACAGTTGGACGGTCCGACGACACCGTCGGACAATATAGACTGGGGTTTTTCGCGTAGCGTCCCTGTGTAAAAAGCACCGTCGGACGATAAAATACCGTCCGATGGCACTATCAGACGTTGTAGACCGAGGGGCTTGCCCTTGGGCTTGTGCTAGTCAAACTGTCGGACTGTCCGACGGCTCTTGTAGCCCATGGCGCGAAAGGGGAATTTCAAATTTATAAGGCATCGGACTGTGCGGTGGCAACGCACCGAACTGTCCGGTGGGTACGCAGAAAAATGGGTTGGAGCTCCAAACGGCTAGGTTTTGAGCTCCACCCTATTTAAAGGCACCACCTCCCCTCATTTACTACCTTTGCAACCCAGGAACACTTCCATACACTCAAAGGTCATCACCACAACACAAATCCTTAACTTCTTGACCTTTGGGCTAGAGACTTGAGAGGAGAGAACTTCTTGAGGGAAGTTGATTCAGGTGAAGCCAAAGCTTATTACTCTTGGTGATTGCAATCACCTAGATGGCTACAGTCGTGCCTTCCACGAGCTCTCTAGAGATTGTGGGAGAAGCGAAAGAAGGTCCTTGCGAGGGCAATTGTGAAGCGGTTTGGAGCTTGCCGTTCTGGAGTGGAGAAGAGCATCCCGAAGAGAGTGCTTGGCCCGCGGATCAAGAGGGTAGCTTGACCTTTGCGAAGGTCACTTTGTCAACCCCACTCCTTGCGATGTTTGGGACAGGGGATCCTTGCGAGGAACCCGCGAGAGCAAAGCCTTGCAAGGGGCACCAAACGAGGAGTAGGGAGTAGAGACTGTGTGTCTCCCCGAACCTCGGGAAAAAGATCGCCGAGTCATCTCTTCTCATTTACTTTCCGCATTACTTTCCGCATTTACTTTGTGCCTTTACTTTCCTAGATTTGCATGCTTGGCTATAGGTTGCAAAACTTTTGTTACGTGTAGAATTCTAGGCACACTCATTAGGCACTAGGGTGAATTGGGACTTGTGCGATAGGATTTAATTTCAAGTTTCGAAATTAGAAGTCCAATTCACCCCCCTTTTGGACATCTTGATCCTTTCAATTGGTATTAGAGCCTAGTGCTCATTGGTTGAGGCTTCACCGCCTTGAGCAGGATGTCCAGTGGGGAAAGACCCCCGCCCGTGTTTGATGGCGAGGACTTTCCATATTAGAAAAATCCATATGGAGTCCTACTTGGAAGTCGTTGACCCCCTTCTCCACCGTGCCGCCATCACCGGCTTTTCAGAGATAGCCGATAAGCCCACAACGTCGGAGCAAAATTACGAGAAGTGGAATGCCAAAGCTAGTAATTGTGGCGGAACCGCCCAGCTTAACCCAGATTAAGCACACCTGCCTCCTTTGGCTCGCAGTGTACTTAAGCTGGACTAAACCCGGTAGTCCGTCGAGTGGCCTTCGGCCCTCGATAACACCAATTTCTAGAGTAACCGACATCACACACCTTGACCCTCGATGGAGCCACAACAATTACATCATCACAGGCAGTTGAATATAGATAGATAATAGGATTAGTTTACAGACTGGTTCAAATTAAAGTTCCAAATCCAACATAGTCATACAATAACATGAGTTCTCAAATGTTTCGCAGCGAAAATAGCAGTAGATCAGAGTTTATGATAATGCAGCGGAATTGCAAAAGAGAAACAACATCAAGCCCACTGATGTTGTCCTTGTGCCACAAACGTCATCCTCTAGTCATGTTGCACACATGTGCCCCTTCCAACGCAAGGACACATGAGAAACTCCATACCTGTGAGCCAAAAATGGGGGCAAATCCTGAATACTAATTACTCAATAGGACATAATGGACATGGCTTACGGCTGACGCAAAGCATAGCTTACTAATCAATGTTTGTCCTTAGCCATTGATTTTATCCAACAAAGTGTTAAGAGAAGGTAGCAGGATTTGACAGCTGCTACCTTAATCTTATTCGGAACAGATCATGACAGTACTAATAATAATACCATTGCAGGAAATCAAACTATAACAACTTGCATGAGAGTAATCCATCATAACTTGCATATAAGTAATCCATCATATACACCAAACATGTTGTATTTAAAAACATGAACATAAGCATAGTATTGAGGTTGTTACTACGTTGCCCGGTAGTGATACTTGGCACTCTCACACCTGGTGAGCATCAGTGATTCGAATCGATTTTTAATTCCTGGGAATAACTAAAAATGCCAAGGGATATATACTTACTAGCCATCGCGTTCCTCACATATACCCCTCATCTCCACCTGTCCCGTCCCAAGATTCACAGCGCCCCCACCTAACCCTTAGGAGTAGCCGTCCCAGGAGCGATACCACGGTGAGTCAGGTCAGCCCTCCCTTGACTTCCAAGCACCTCCCAAGTCCATCGGCCCCCTATCAGTGGATGGGCAGCACCATGAATAATAGGACGGGGCCGGTAAGACTTTCACCGGTCCCATGTCCCGGATAAGCACTCCTAGCAATGTTGTGCCGATCCCAAGCGAACAGCGAACGGGGTCTTAAATGACTCAGGCGGAGCCGGAGAACAACAACGCACACCACGAAAGTAAACTTACGCTCCGCCCGGTCTCGATTTAACATCAATATAAATAATCATAAATTGCATCATAATAAGATTTCTGAGATTTTGAAATGTCACCTACGCGACGAGTGACAGTGCTCACTCGTGTCTACTCGTACCTAACATTTCTAGGCATACTCGTCCTACGAACTCTATTCATAGGATCTAGGGCCAGGCGGCCGGGATGTCTAATGCAGTTGGTTTCAATCAACTCCTAATGCATATGCGTAAACAATAGGCATTATTATATTAGCTGGGTAGTATGGTCCTGCCTACCTTCTCCGCTCGGGTTAGAGGGTGCTTCCTCAGCGATGGAATCAACGGTCAGCTGCGGGTTCTCTGACTCGTCCTCGGGCTCCTCGATCAGCGGTTGCTCCGGTGGCAGCTCCTCGTTCGCGGGATCTATATGCATGACATCATATGCGAATGAGTGCACAAGAATGCATATGCTTGCACTGAATGTAGGTGAAATGCAAATGTTGGAATGCTGCGGTATGTCATGGATAAATAACATGGTATAGTAGTTTAACACATTGCAAAAGCTTATACACAGGGTAATTTACTCTCATTTGTGAATTAATTTACACACCTAAGATGCAGCAGCAAAACATAACCAAACGAGCCCAAACTTTTATGAAATATAGATTCTGCATACCCAAGGCTACTGTCAAAATTTCAACTTAATTGGAGCTATCATTATTTTATTAAAATTCCAGCAAGTTCTCAGTCCTACACATTGTCAGAATTTTCATAAATTATAGGAATGGTTTTTGAAGGTGAAATTTTACCATTGAGCTATACTTAGCATGAACTGCACGTACAAAAATTTACAAATTAAAACTCCCAAGTTTGACAGGACATCTATTTTTCATATATTAACCTTGTGCGAATTTAAGATGTACATGTGAACAGTGTAAATACCCTGCTTGAATATACTTTCTGGATTCTATGTATCAAGATTAAGCGGCCAAATTTTCCAGAGAATTTTCCTAGCCATTTATGACCACTTTTTCTAATTATCAAATCCGACATGTAGCATTTTATCATTTTCAAATCACCATTAAAACTTGATATGCAGAGGCTCATATTTTAGTAGTAACATGCACAAGCTATATAGGACATAAAAAAATACTAGTGAGTCACATTTATCATACTTTGCATAGACCTCATTTCCAAACTATCAAATAAAGCATAAAGTACATGTAAAATGGTAAAATAGAGAATGAACAGTAATATATTGAGTCACCAAAATTCCCACAGTGCCAAAACATCCCAAAACAGCTACTGACCAAGTTCCATCCTTTTAGGATCTCAACTAGCCCATGTTTCCTATTTTTCCTTGATTTAACATGCATATACCATAATAGGGGCATAACCATACCCACTGTGTAGATCTATTTACAAGTAATACAACGCAACTGAGCTTACCTTTTTACGATTTTTATATGATTTTATATGATTTTCCAAAGTTTCAACCGAATATAGGAAAATAAAATGGAAAAACTCAGATCCAAGGACAGATCATAATTAAACTTATATCCCAGGGGCTAGCAAGCAAGATTGCATAGACTCAGTGAACAGCGACTCTTAACGCGGCTGAAAATGCAAAAACCCTGGGGGCTAGCTTGCAAAACTCCCTGGGTTCTTCTCCTTCCTCCCGCCGCACGCGACGGCGCTCAAGTGGAGCTAGGTCTCGGCGTCGGGGAAGGCGAGGTTAGGTCGGGGGAGGCGATGAACTGGCGGCGAACGACGGCGCCGACGGCGTGGCCGCGACCTCGAGCGGTGGCGGATCTCGGCGCGGGTTGGGAGAACGGCGACGAGGCTAGGCGCTACGGGTGCGCGGTGGAGCAGCACGTGCAGTGAGGGTGGTCTAGGGGTGCGAGAAGGGCGGACGGCGGCGGCGCAAGCTCGAACCCGAGCTCGGTCCGGCCATGGCGGTCGCGTCGGGGCGCGGCCCGATCTAGGGAATGGGGAGGGGAGGGACGACGTGATCTGCCTTGGCGGGTGCGCAAGAGCGAGGCGAAGCTGATGGCGGTGGTCGGAGGCGCGGAGGTGGGTCGACGCGGCCAGCGCAACGAGCTCAAGGTCGGCGGCTATGGTGGCCGGCGCGTGAGCGAGATAGAGCATGAGTAAGCGAGTGAGGCGAGGGAGGGAGTGAACCGGGGCGGCTTCGCGTCCAAGAGAAGGCGCGGGGGAGCGGGGGTGCGGCCGGGGCGATCCGCGTCGCGCGCGGCGTGACCGTACGCCGCCGGCCACGCGGCGGCTGTCGTCCCCGACATGGCGGACGCGCGCACGGCGGGCCCACCGGTCAGTGACCGTGGGGGAGGGAAAAATGGAGAAAAGGAAAAATCTGTTTTCTCATCTTCTATAATTCGCTATTTTGACACACTTAGAGTCCGAATTTGGAAAAGTTGTAATTGGATAAAATGTTCTACTCTTTGAACTCTACAACTTTGTCAAAAGGTTAAACCCCCAAATCAGTTTGTAAATATGAATTTCACTTGAATTTGTATACCAGCCCCAATTTGGACAGGGGGACCTTTATTACTTAGGAATTCAGAAAGTCCTATTTATATACATTCCCTCCCGATGTGCCTCTTGACAAGTTTGTTTAGAATTTCAAAACCTACAACTTCTCTAATTTGAGTTTTGCAAGAAAGTGGCTGTAGGTTAGAGTAAATTTGGAATTTCCAATCAACTCTGATTTGAACTGGTTTTCTGTTCTGACATTGATTGACCGTAATCACCTTGAAAACCTCATTATATCACAAGACCCCAATTAGCAAAATTGTTTATCCCATGTGGATCTACAGTTTTGTCAATATGAACTTCACCCAGATCTCAATAGAATCAAAGATATGACTATAAACATAGCATCACACATGAAATGACAAGGTTTTTCACTTTGTAATATAAACCAAATTTGTTTCCAATGCACCAACACATGTTATGCCATGATGCTCAAGGATGAATGTATGATGGATGATTATGCACTTGAGATGCTGGAGCATCACAGTAATGTTCTCTTCTGTGGCTTGTGCAAGGAGGTTTTCAATTGCGTGAGAGCCATCAAGGATGCTCACATGCCATGGGAAGAGATTTGTGTGCTTCATGTATGATGGGTGATTATGCACTTGAGATGCTGGAGCATCACAACCCACCCCCTTAAAGAAATCTCGTCCTGAGATTTGTTGATGTGATGTGGGTGGACAAGTTAAATGCAGGGATAGTGCGTTGTGTAGGGTTTTCGATTAAAATCTGAATGGAGATGGTTATACATACTTATTTGCAGTAGCCGAAAGAAAACCCGAGTATTTGGTCTGCAAATATTCTTCTTGCTCCCAAGTTGCTTCTTCTTCGGAGTGATTACTCCATTGTACTTTGTAAAAGTTGATCGTTCTTCTTCTCGTTGTTCTTTGTTTTTGGTCAAGGATTTTTATGGGACGTTCTTAATAAGTGAGGTCAGGCTCGATTTGAATTTGAGAGGTGTCCACTGCTTCTTCCAGTACTATCAAACACTTCTTAAGTTGCGAGACATGAAACACGTCATGAACCGCAGCTAGATGTGGTGGTAGCTCAATCTGGTAAGCAACTGGCCCGCACTGCTCAGTGATCTTAAACAGACCCACGTATCTTGGTGCTAACTTCCCTTTCACACCAAAACGATGTGCCCCTTTTATCGGTGATTCCCGAAGGTACACATGATCGTCTACTCTCAAGATCAATGATTGTCTTCTCTTGTCAGAGTAGCTCTTTTGTCTGGACTGTGCTCTTTTTAAATTGCTGTGTATGAGTTTAACTTGCTCTTCGGCTTGTGTTACCAAATCAGGGCCAAAGGTGACCCGTTCTGCTGGTTCGGACCAGTTTAGGGGTGTTCTACACCTCCTACCATATAAAGCTTCGAAAGGGGCCATTTCTAAGCTCTTCTGGTAGCTGTTGTTATAAGCAAATTCTGCTAAAGGAAGACACTCATCCCATTTGGTGGAATAAGTTAACGCGCAAGCCCTCAACATATCTTCTAAGATTTGATTTACCCTCTCGACTTGGGCACTGGTCTGCGGATGGTATGCGGAACTGTGAATCGAAGTGGTGCCAAGAGTGGTTTGCAATTGTTCCCAGAAACGGGACAAACAACGAGCCTCGATCTGAGGTGATGGTTCTCGGGACCCCGTGTAATGAAACAATGCGGGAGATATAAATCTCTGCATAATTCTGTGCTGTGTATTGGTTCTTCACCGGTATGAAGTGAGCAGATTTGGTGAAGCGGTCGATGATAACCCAGATGGAGTCATAGCCCTTTTGGGTGCGAGGCAACCCCACAATGAAATCCATGTGTATATCTTCCCATTTCCACGCTGGAAGTGCTAAGGGCTGAAGCATTCCCGCGGATTTTAGGTGATCAGCTTTATTCTCTAACACATGTCACACTCGGACACGTACTTGGCGATATCTCGTTTCATGCGAGTCCACCAAAACTTCTGTTTCAAGTCTTGGTACATTTTGTTACTGCCCGGGTGCATAGTGAATATAGACGTATGAGCTTCATCTAGAATCCTTTTCCTCAACTCCATATCCTTAGGGACCACTAACCGATTTTTAAACCATAACACACCCTGGTCATCAAGTGTGAAGCATGCCCTCTTCTTCTCATCCATCCCCTCACGAATGAACGCCATGCCTTTATCTTGCTTTTGTGCAGTTATGATTTGTTCTTTGATGGTGGGCTCAATAATGAGGTTATAAAGCTCAGCTAGTTGTTCTGTAGGCAATTTGATTTCATCTATCTCACAACATAGCACTCTTACTGTAGGCCGGGCTTCAATCACATTGCAATGAGCCCGATAGCTTAGTGCATCCGCTACTACATTAGCCTTGCCAGGATGATAATGAATTTCAAGATCATAGTCTTTTATCAACTCTAACCACCATCGTTGCCTCATATTCAATTCGGGTTGTGTGAGGATATATTTGAGGCTCTTGTGGTCGGTGTAGATATGACAAGTATTGCCTAGCAGATAGTGCCTCCATATTTTCAGTGCGTGTACCACTGCTGCCAGTTCTAGATCATGAGTTGGATAGTTGGCTTTATGTTTTCTCAATTGACGGGAAGCATAAGCAACTACCCTCCCTTCTTGCATTAGGACACAGCCAAGCCCATTGCCGGAGGCGTCACAATACACGTCGAAGGGTTTCGTGACGTCCGGTTGCGCTAGTACTAGTGCGGTTGTTAATGATCTCTTTAAACTCTAGAGGGCTTCCTCACAGTTCGGACTCCACGAGTACTTGGCATTTTTCTTGGTCAATGAGGTCATTGGTTTTGCCGTTTTGGAGAAATCCTTGATAAAGCGGCGATAGTAGCCCGCCAAACCGAGGAAACTCCGGATCTCAGTTACAGATTTGGGTTGCTTCCAATTCAGTACACTTTCTACCTTTTTGGATCAACGGCTATTCCATTTTCGAACAATATGTGACCCAAGAAGCTTACTTCTTTCAGCCAAAACGCGCACTTGCTGAACTTGGCGTAGAGTTTGTGTTCCCTAAGCCGAGCGAGTACAATCCGCAAGTGCTCTTTGTGTTCTTCTTCGTTCTTGGAGTAGATTAGTATATCGTCAATGAACACTACCATAAATTTGTCCAGTACATTCATGAACACTGAGTTCATCATATACATGAAGAAAGCCGATGCGTTGGTCAATCCGAAAGACATGAATAGGTACTCATACAAGCCATATCTGGTCGAGAAAGCCGTTTTAGGGAGAAAGCCGTTTTAGGGATATCCTCCTCTCGGATTTTTATCTAATAATACCCAGATCTCAGGTCGATTTTTGAGAAGACTCTAGCCCTAGCTAGCTGATCAAACAGAATATCAATGTGTGGCAGTGGGTATTTGTTTTTGACTGTGACTGCATTTAAGGGCCGATAATCCACACATAGCCGCTTACCACCTTGGTCCTTCTTTTCTACAAAGAGGGCTGGGCACCCCCAAGGTGATGAGCTAGGGCGGATGAATCCTTTATCTAGCTCCTGCAACTGTGTTTTTAACTCTTTAAGTTCATTTGGTGCCATCCTGTACGGTCTCCTGGAAACGGGTGCCGTACCTAGAACTAGTTCGATGCTAAACTCCACATTCCTATCCGGTGGGAGACCAGGGAGCTCCTCTGGAAACACGTCTGGGAATTCACATAATACAGGTATCTTCTTGATTTCTTGGATTTCAGTTGCATTCACAGTAGGTTCGATGTGCTTCTGATTAGGCATGTGGACCTTTAGAATCTTTCCACTGACATTAGACTTTAACTGTACTGTCTTGCTGCCAATATCCGGGACTGCATGGTTTTCGTTCATCCAATTCATTCCCAGTATGACATCGATCCCTTGGTGTGGCAGCACCACAGGACTGATGATGAAATCTTCCCCTCCTATACTTAAAAGCAACCTCTTTACTATCAAATTCGTGTTTATGGGGTTTCCAGGTGCAGAGATGTTGTAGCTTTCTTTAATGCAAGAAGTTTTTATCCCATGCTTCGATGCATATGACTGACTAATGAAGGTGTGAGTGGCCTCAGAATCAAATAGCACGACGGTTGGGTGACCGTTGACTGAGAACGTACCAGCGAGCACCGGTTCTCCGATGGGGATCTGCTCTATAGGTGAATATAGTGCACTTGGCCCTTTTGTGGTGTGTTCCCCTTGGGCTTGTTCTGTTGGCTGCCACCCGCAGGAGTGGGGCCTTGAATCCTGCGAGGAGCGCGGCACTCCCTGCTAAAGTGGCCTGTCTTGCCACAATTGAAGCAAGGATTCCCGGGTCCTGGTGCGGTGGGAGCACGAGGGGCGGGAAGCTGCGTGGGTCCGCGGTAGGCCGGGTACTGCTGCTGCTGTGGAGCTCAGTGGAGCCAACTCGACTGATTGGACCGGATCACATAGCGGGGCTGCTGCTGGTAATTGGCCTTCTGCTTCTGAGATGACCCGGGTGCACTACTGGCCTGACGTTTCCGCTTTTGGTCCTCATTGGCAACACAGAGGCGATTCTCCATGTCTAGCGCAGTGTCGACTAGCTCTAAGAAGCTCTAGTAGCGACGCCCAAGATGTGTCTGGAGGGTGGGATCGAAACCCTGCAAGAGTCTGGCCGCCCTGCTAGGATCATCTGCAACGTCCCTGGGCGAATACTGCGACAGTTGGATGAATGTTTGCACGTACTGCATCACCGTGTGATTGCCCTGTTTGAGCTCCCTGAACTCGCGCTGCTTCTGCTCCATAAGACTCGCCGGGATATAGTGGGCCCGGAAAGCCGTACGGAGCTCCTTCCATGTGATCGCGTGACACTACTGCTGCATAGCCTAGAACGTGGCGTACCAAGCTCCAGCGGGGCCCTGAAGCAACTGTGCCGCAAACCGAGCTTTCTCCTGCTCAGTCAACCCCGGAAGCAGTGTGAACTTGGACTCGATCATGCGGAGCCAATCATTTGCTGCCAGTGGCTCGGGCCACGTGGTGAAGACTGGAGAGCGCAAGTCCTCAAAGTCCTTGTAGGTGATTCTGCGGGGTTGGTGTTCCCGCGGTCGCTACTGCCCCTGAGCTTGTCGTTCTTCCCTCATGAGGCGGATCAGCTCGCCCTGTTGCACGACCAGGGTGGCCAATTCCGACGGAGGTGGTGCATCGTGTGGCTGCTGGCCCGAGGTCTGTCCCTGACGAGTGTTCACCATCTGCAAGAGTGAAGCTAACAGTGTTTAGTCCAACCACTTTAAAGCAATTAGATGCGCCGAAACATAGTTACTCAAAACCTGTAAGACGAAAACATATAATTGTAGTAAGGTGTTAGCTTCCTTCTTGCAGCGGTTTGACCACTGTCACATCTAGCGTAGCCCGGGCTTGTTGCCGTTCAATACTCGACAATCGCGTGGATTCCTGGACAGCAATGACTTTAGTGGCGCGCTGCTCTTAACCCGTGCATCTTTTGATTATACCCCCCTTAGCAAAGTTATTCCTCGTTCTGTGTTCTTTCCCTTTCGTATAAAAAGTTTTTGGTGATTCTATTTGTATCTTGATCGAAATTCAATATACGTAAGTATGTATCAGTTCAGTTCAGATTTTTGAGACTGCGTGATTTTGGCTATATCTTCCAAACAAGACGCTGTTAGGAGAAACTTTGTATAACAAAGTTGTCCTACACTTCCAGTTTTAAAACTTTGATAATACACTCCCAGTTCAGTTCCTGCACTAAGGGTGTGTAAAATGGGGTTTTCCTACTGGTGCTGCTTCTGTCCAGATTTCAGGCTCCTGAAAAGTTCGACCATAGTTCCAGATCTGAGCACAATTATAGAAAGCTCCAATTGACAAAATTATACACCAGACAGTTCTCTACAACTTTGCTAATTAATTCTTGGCTTGAATCCTTACACAATCCAAGATACTATCAGTTTTAGCTGCAGCGGTGTAAAATTCCAGATTGCAAGAAGCAATTCAAAATGAAGCGCAAACCACAAATCCATCCACACAACCACCTCAAATGCCACCACGACGTAGGACTAACATTAGTGCCACTTAGAAAGGTTCGAATACCACTAAAGAGTCTTAAAATTACATCATGGGATGGTGGCTACATCAACCAACCATCAAATAGTGCATAATAAAACAATCCATCACGACATCAAATGGCGTACCGAATGAGCTCTCACAACTCACCAATGTTTTAGTATAGCCATGAATCTAAAACGCGGAGCGGATTATTACAAAACATCACTTTCAACGCGTTAGAATCTTAAAACTTAACCTCCTTCCTCCAAGCATCAGTCATTCTACACCCTAGAGTTTGCATCAGACGGATCATTCTCCTCCTCCTCCTCCATCTCCATGGGCTCCGAAGACTCTTCCTCCAAGGGGGTGGGTGCGGGCTGCTGCGGCGGCTCGTACTCTGCCAGACGCTGTTGCAGCTGTGCCACCTGGGCCTCTAACTCCTCCACACGGGTACGGGTCTCCGTGTACCTGTCAAAGTAGAAGCGGCTCCGGTTCTCCGCGCGGTGGTACATCCCGCGCGCCTCACGTGCATAGTCCATGCACGCTACCAAGGGTCGGGAGCCGTTCCTGTCCCGGAGCTGCTCGCGGCGGTCCTGCCAAGCGTGGTCGAGGTCGTTGGTGGAGAGAAAGCGCAGGACCGTGTGGCCTGCCTCCCACCTGGAGCTCAGCGAAGTGAGGGCTGCCATTACCGCCTTACGGTAAGCCTCTTCCTCATTGGCCCCGTAAAGGGTGATGGTCACCTGGCCCGCTTACGTCCCTCGTGGAAGGACAACCTGGGCCATGTAGTTGCCCTCCTCGTGCACCGTCTGCACCGAGATGAAGGGACAGGGACGATGCCCCATCTCCCTCAGGGCCCTGCACAGCAACTGAGACAGAGGACACTCCTCCCTGCAACGGGTGTGGAGTAACCCATCCTCTACCACAGGGGGAGTGTGAGTCACGTCAGGAAGGACAGTGATCCTCGCTCCGGTAGCCTTGCGTGCGGTCTGCTTGGTTCTGCCCATCTGTTTAGATAAGCAAAGTTGTGCATTAGTGAGTGACATATTTTTCACGTGATAGATTATGACAAGGGTATAATAGTGCAGCGTATGGAAGGTAATTTTTAAAGTCACGATTTATTCCATTGCATTTTAATAATACCCCACCATAAATAAAAGCAGTAAATATGATGCATGATTCGTATCTAAATGGTCTCACGACACACATCTAAAAGAAGAGTACATATAGCTATCATTATTTCGGTGACACATATACACGGCACTCTCTAATGCAACTAGTCGTTTCCTGACCGTTCTTAATTTCGCACGTAGTTAGTATACCTGCAGAAGAATGCATGCTCATATATTACCACCAAATGTGGCATCCACGCGTGACCGCTGCGTGGACAACGTAGGTGGGCCTTTTTACCTTCTTTCAAGGCCTGACTTTCCACCAGTACTGGGGATTGTCGAGAGTAAGGTGGATCCCCAAACCGAATGTAAGTGTGGTGGGTATGAAAGCCTCAAACATGCCCACCACCCTTAAAGAACTTTTACTTACACAGCATGAATACAGAGTTTACAACCGTTCGCAAAACCCAATAGCTTCCACCAGTACTAGGGACAGCTATGGCCGAAGAGTTGCTTCCCAAAGTGCCGAATATGCATATGAGTTCTATCTAGGTCAGAATGTCAGTGGTGTCACCTGGATAACACTAACATCCTTAATATGGGCATATCGCATACTCTCATTTTTAATTTACTTGAAAAGGGCTTTCGAAAATAGTTTTGTAAACCAAAACTTGATGATATAACTGTTGTTTATGTATGATCGGCTCTGATACCAGCTGTGGCAGAACCGCCCAGCTTAACCCAGATTAAGCATACCTGCCTCCTTTGGCTCGCAGTGTACTTAAGCTGGACTAAACTTGGTAGTCCGTCGAGTGGCCTTCGGCCCTCGATAACACCAATTTCTAGAGGAACCGACATCACACACCTTGACCCTCGATGGAGCCACAACAATTACATCACAGGCAGTTGAATATAGATAGATAATAGGATTAGTTTCCAGACTGGTTCAAATTAAAGTTCCAAATCCAACATAGTCATACAATAATATGAGTTCTCAAATGTCTCGCAGCGAAAATAGCAGTAGATCAGAGTTCATGATAATGCAGCGGAATTGCAAAAGAGAAACAACATCAAGTCCACTGATGTTGTCCTTATTCCACAAACGTCATCCTCTAGTCATGTTGCACCCATGTGCCCCCTCCAACGCAAGGACACATGAGAAACTCCATACCTGTGAGCCAAAAATGGGGGCAAACCCTGAGTACTAATTACTCAATAGGACTTAATAGACATGGCTTACGGCTGACGCAAAGCATAGCTTACTAATCAATGTTTGTCCTTAGCCATTGATTTTATCCAACAAAGTGTTAAGAGAAGGTAGCAAGATTTGACAGCTGCTACCTTAATCTTATTAGGAACAGATCATGACAGTAGTAATAATAATACCATTGCAGGAAATTAAACCATAACAACTTGTATGAGAGTAATCCATCATAACTTGCATATAAGTAATCCATCATATACACCAAACATGTTGTATTTAAAAACATGAACATAAGCATAGTATTGAGGTTGTTATTACGTTGCTCGGCAGTGATACTTGGCACTCTCACACCTGGTGAGCATCAGCGATTCGAATCGATTTTTAATTCCCAAGAACAACTAAAAATGCCAAGGGATATATGCTTACTGGCCATCGCGTTCCTCACATATACCCCTCATCTCACCTATCCCATCTCAAGATTCATAGCGGCCCCACCTAACCCTTGGGAGTAGCCGTCTCAGGAGCGATACCACGGTGAGTCGGGGTCAGCCCTCCCTTGACTTCCAAGCACCTCCCAAGTCCATCGGCCCCCTATCAGTGGATGGGCAGCACCATGAATAGTAGGACGGGGCTGGTAAGACTTTCACCGGTCCCATGTCCCGGATAAGAACTCCTAGCAATGTTGTGCCGATCCCAAGCGAATAGCGAACGGGGTCTTAAACGACTCGGCGGAGCCGGAGAACAACAACGCACACCACGAAAGTAAACTTACGCTCCGCCCGGTCTCGATTTAACATCAACATAAATAATCATAAATTGCATCATAATAAGATTTCTGAGATTTTGAAATGTCACCTACGCGACAAGTGACAGTGCTCATTTGTCTCTACTCGTACCTAACATTTCTAGGCATACTCTTCCTACGAACTCTATTCATAGGATCTAGGGCCAGGCGGCCGGGATGTCTAATGCAGTTGGTTTCAATCAACTCCTAATGCATATGCGTAAACAATAGGCATTATTATATTAGCTGGGTAGTATGGTCCTGCCTACCTTCTCCGCTCGGGTTAGAGGGTGCTTCCTCGGCGATGGAATCAGCGGTCAGCTGCGGGTTTTCTGACTCGTCCTCAGGCTCCTCGATCAGCGGTTGCTCCGGTGGCAGCTCCTCGTTTGCGGGATCTATATGCATGGCATCATATATGAATGAGTGCACAAGAATGCATATGCTTGCACTGGATGTAGGTGAAATACAAATGTTGGAATGCTGCGGTATGTCATGGATAAATAACATGGTATAGTAGTTTAACACATTGCAGAAGCTTATACACAGGGTAATTTATTCTCATTTGTGAATTTATTTACACACCTAAGATGCAACAGTAAAACATAACCAAACGAGCCCAAACTTTTATGAAATATAGATTCTGCATACCCAAGGCTACTGTCAAAATGTCAACTCAATTGGAGCTATGATTATTTTATTAAAATTCTAGCAAATTCTCAGCCCTACACATTGTCAGAATTTTCATAAATTATAGGAATGGTTTCTGAAGGTGATATTTTATCAGTGAGCTATACTTAGCATGAACTACATGTACAAAAATTTACAAGTTAAAACTTCCAAGTTTGACAGGACATCTATTTTCCATATATTAACCTTGTGCGAATTTAAGATGTACATGTGAACAGTGTAAATACCCTTCTTGAATATACTTTCTGGACTCTATGCATCAACATTAAGCTACCAAATTTTCCAGAGAATTTTCCTAGCCATTTATGACCACTTTTTCTAATTATCAATTCCGACATGTAGCATTTTATCATTTTCAAATCACCATTAAAACTTGACATGCAGAGGCTCATATTTTACCAGTGAGATACACAAGCTATATAAGACATAAGAAAAATACTAGTGAGTCACATTTATCATACTTTGCATCGACCTCATTTCCAAGCTATCAAATAAAGCATAAAATACATGTAAAATGGTAAAACAAAAAATGAACAGTAATATAATGAGTCAGCAAAATTCTCATAGTGCCAAAACATCCCAAAACAGCTACTGACCAAGTTCCATCCTTTTAGGATCTCAACTAGCCCATGTTTCCTATTTTTCCTTGATTTAACATGCATATACTATAACAGGGGCAAAACCGTATATGCACACCTCCATATCATACCCATTGTGTAGATCTATTTACAAGGAGTACAACGCAACTGAGTTTACCTTTTTATGATTTTTATTTGATTTTATATGATTTTCCAAAGTTTCAGCCGAAATATAGGAAAATAAAATGGAAAAACTCAGATCCAGAGACCAAAACATAATTAAATTTAGATCCCAGGGGCTAGCAAGCAAGATTGCATAGACTTAGTGAACAGCGACTCTTAACGCGGCTGAAAATACAAAAACCCCGGGGGCTAGCTTGCAAAACTCTCCGGGTTCTTCTCCTTCCTCCCGCCGCGCGCGCGCGCGGTGGCGAGCTCGGGCTCGCCGGAGCCGCGACGCGAGGCACGTCAGGTGCGCGCGAGCGCGGCGCTCAAGTTGAGCTCGGTCTCGGCATAGGGGAAGGCGAGGTTAGGTCGGGGGAGGCGATGAACTGGCGGCAAACGACGGCGCCGACGCGTGGCCGCGACGTCGAGCGGTGGCGGATCTCGACGCGGGGTGGGAGAACGGCGACAAGGCTTGGCGCTACGGGGGCGCGGTGGAGCGGCGCGTGCGGTGAGGGTGGTCTAGGGGTGCGAGAAGGGCAGATGGCGGCGGCGCAAGCTCAAACCCGAGCTTGGTCCGGCCATGGCGGTCGCGTCACGGCGTGGCCCGATCCAGGGAATGGGGAGGGGAGGGACGACGAGATCTACCTTGGCGGGTGCGCAAGAGCGAGGCGAAGCCGATGGAGGTGGTCGGAGGCGCGGAGGTTGGTCGAGGCGGCCGGCGCAATGAGCTCAAGGTCGGCGGCTATGGCGGCCCGCGCGCGAGCGAGAGAGAGCGTGAGCGAGTGAGGCGAGGGAAGAAGTGAACCGGGGCAGCTTCGCATCCAGGTGAAGGCGCGGGGGAGCGGGGGTGCGGCCGGGGCGATCCGCGTCGCGCGCGGCGTGACCGTACGCCACCAGCCACGCGGCGGCCATCGTCCCCGACACGGCGGACGCGCACGCGTGGCGGGCCCACCGGTCAGTGACCGCGGGGGAGGGAAAAATGGAGAAAAGGAAAAATGTGTTTTCTCACCTTCTGTAATTCGCTATTTTGACACACTTAAAGTCCGAATTTGGAAAAGTTGTAATTGGATGAAATGTTCTACTCTTTGAACTCTACAACTTTGTCAAAAGGTTCAAACCCAAATCAGTTTGTAAATATGAATTTCACTTGAATTTGTATAGCAGCCCCAATTTGGACAGGTGGACCTTTATTGCTTAGGAATTCAGAAAGTCCTATTTATATACATTCCCTCCCGATGTGGCTCTTGACAAGTTTGTTTAAAATTTCAAAACCTACAACTTCTCTAATTTGAGTTTTGCATGAAAGTGGCCGTAGGTTAGAGTAAATTTGGAATTTCCAATCAGCTCTGATTTGAACTGGTTTTCTGTTCTGACATTGATTGACCCTAATCACCTTGAAAATCTCATTATGACAAGACCCCAATTAGCAAAGTTGTTTATCCCATATGGATCTACAGTTTTGTCAATATGAACTTCACCTAGATCTCAATAGAATCAAAGATATGACTATAAACATAGCATCACACATGAAATGACAAGGTTTTTCACTTTGTAATATAAACCAAATTTGTTTCCAATGCACCAACACATGTTATGCCATGATGCTCAAGGATGAATGCTTCATGTATGATGGATGATTATGCACTTGAGATGCTGGAGCATCACAGTAATGTTCTCTTCTGTGGCCTGTGCAAGGAGGTTTTCAACCGCGTGAGAGCCATCAAGGATGCTCACATGGCATGGGAAGAGATTTGTGCGCTCCATGAGAGAACCTTGAGCGAGAGAGCAACATCATAGCACTTTAGCAAGAAACTAAGTGATTTTTGCATGTTCTCTTATGAAAATGCTAATCAAATGTATTCTCACTTGAATCTTCTTGTAGAGGAGATCAATGGTCTTAGTCTAACTCAAATCAAGGAAGATGATGTTGCAAGGAAGATTACTGATCTACTTGATTGTGAGAAGTATGGCAACATCGTCACCTATCTTCACCAAACCGACCTCTCCAAAGCTACTCCGTCCGGTGTGCTTGGCAAGATCAATGCTCATGAGATCTACATGAAGATCACACCGGATGCGGAGCCTCCTTCCAAGAAGAAGGACATTGCACTCAAGGCAAGCTCATCCAAATAGAAGAAGTCTATCACCAAGAAAATCATTGTGGTGGACAATAAAAAAGATGATGAGCAAGAGAAAGATGATAGCGATGAAGAGGTTGCCTTGCTCGTCCGCAAGGTCACTAGAGCCTTGGGGCGACTTGACAAGAAGGGCATCAAGTACTTCTCAAGCAAGAAAAAATTCTTTCCAACAAAGAAGAAGCTTGAAGAAATGGAGTGCTACAAGTGTGGCAAGTTTGGCCATCTTTCATACCAACGCCGAGTTGCCACCAACAAGAAGCAAGAAGAGAAACACCACAAGCATGAGTCAAGTGATAATGAGAAGAAAAACAAGAGAAAGGGCCCTAAGTAATTCAAGAAGAAATTCTTTAAGAAGAAGGGCACAGCTTACATTGAAGAGTGGATGACCGATGAGGACACCTAACTCATTCGACTCAAGTGATGATGAAGATGAAGTAGTTGCCGGTCTTGCAATTGCTACTATCTCTACACCGACATCGGCTTCATCAACATCTACATCCACTCCACACCTATGCCTTATGGCCAAGGGTGATAAGGTAAAGACCTTTGATGACTCTTCCGATAATGATGATGATATGCCTTCCTATGATGAACTTGCTAGCCTAGTTGAAAGAGCAAAACAAGGCAATAAGCAAATTGAGTGCAAAGCTTGAAAAGGAAAGGGTTGAGAAGAAGAGTCTTAAGGCTAAGTGCAATGAGATTGTCACAAGCTATGATCTTGGTACGGTTGATGAGATGAAGAAAAAATTGCAAGTCTTGAAGAAGTAAATGAAAAGCTCACATCAAGCAATAAGCAAGTGGTTATGGAGAGAGATGCTCTTGACAATGGCTACAAGATGATCAAATATCATATTGAGCAAACACAAGAAATCAAAGAGCTCAATGAGACATTAGATGAGGTCAACAATTGCTACAAGGAGTTGTCAACAACTCATGAAGAGCTTTGTGAAAGGAACCGCATATTGCAACTCCATAGCATTGAGCTTGATGAAGCTAGAAAAGAAATGGAGGCTACACTTCAAGAGATCAACTCAATTCACAAGAGTGATGAATCCCCCAATGACATCAAGTCTTGTGAGATGACATATGTGCCCAAAAGTGAGCATGAGAAGCCTGTGATTGAGTTAGAGAAGCTCAAGAGCAAGAAGAGTAAATCCCCCAATGCACTCAAAGAGGCCTAGTACTGTGCTCAATGTAAGAACAAGGCCACATGTGAAAGAGATGCGAACATTCTCATCAAGCTCAAAGATGAGAATGAGAAGCTAAGGCTAGAAGTGAAGAGTGTGCAATCCGGCTATGGAGCATTGCTAACCGATGAAGCAAAATATCATGAAATGCTCTCCTACCAAGCCATACACTTTGAGAAGGAGGAACTTGGCTATCCACCAGTCAAGGACACATGCAATCTCCTACCTTCAATCAAGATTCAAAAGCCTAAGTGGTGCACCGAATGCATGACCGAAGGTCACTTCATCTTTGAGTGCAAAGCCGAGCCAAAGAAGCCCATCTCCAAGCAATTGAGAGCATTTGTATGTGATGCTCATTACTTGCTTCAAAGGAACTTTAAAGGGATAGTCAAGGCAAGGTTTATGGGAAAGAAGGATGAATCAAGGCCAAAGAAGCTTTGGGTACCCAAAGCTCTCATTCCCAAGATCCCTAACCCAAATGCAAAATGGACACCCAAGCCTAAGCCAAAAGCACCTATTCTTAGATGGGTGCCCAAGTCTCAAGCTTGATTTGCTTATGTGTAGGTGAACTACAAGATTGGTGGATCACATTGGGTTATGGATAGTGGATGCACACAACATATGACCGGTGATTCCCGGATGTTCACCTCACTTAGTGGAGATGTGAAGGATTATGACAAGATCACATTTGGTGACAACTCCAAGGGCAAAGTTGAAGGATTAGGCAAAATTGAAATATCAAGTGAATATTCAATCTCTAATGTGTTTCTAGTTGACTCCTTGAATTTAAATCTCTTGTCGGTTGGACAATTGTGTGATTTAGGTTTCCAATGCCTATTCAAGCCAAATGAAGTGATTGTGAGCAAGATTGATGATGGTGAAGAAGTCTTCAAGAGATTCTAGCATAATAATCTATACCTTGTTGATTTCAACTCAAAGAATGACAATTTACAAGCATGTTTGTTCTTCACGAACTCAATGGGTTGGTTGTGGCATAGAAGGCTTGCTCATGTTGAAATGAGCACTCTCAAAAAGCTAATGAAGAAAGATTTGGTCTGAGGCTTAAAGGATATCACATTTGAGAAGGACAAATTGTGTAGTGCTTGTCAAGCCGGCAAACAAGTTGCAAACACTCATCCTAGCAAGACTTTCATGTCCACCTCAAGGCCACTAGAGTTACTACACATGGATCTCTTTGGTCTAACAACATACACAAGTATTGGTGGCAATAACTATGGTTTTGCCATTGTTGATGATTTCTCAAGATACACATGGGTTTACTTTCTTGAGGACAAGACTGAGGTGGCTCATGTATTTAGCAAGTTTGCCGAGAGAGGTCAAAATGAATTCAACACTTCAATTGTGAAGATTAAAAGTGACAATGGAAGAGATTGACAACACTAACATTGAAGAGTATTGTGATGAAGTTAGAATCAAGCATGAGTTCTCCGCTACCTACACTCCCCAACAAATGGTGTAGTGGAGAGGAAAAATAGAACACTCATTACTCTTGCAATGTCAATGCTTGATGAGTATGGTACTAGTGAGAAGTTTTGGGCCGAGGCAATCAACACCACCTGCTATGCTTCCAACCGGTTATATCCTCACCGCCTCCTTGACAAGACTCCATATGAATTGCTCAATGGGAGAAAACCCAATATCTCATAATTTCAGGTGTTTGGTTGCAAATGCTATATCTACAAGAAGCGCCAACACTTGGGTTTGTTCCAAAGGTGTTGTGATATTGGCTTCTTGCTTGGTTACTCATCAAAGTCCAAAGCATACCGCGTATTCAACAATACCACCGGCATGGTTGAAGAGACGTATGATGTGGAATTTGATGAATCTAATAACTCCCAAGGAGCACATGTTGATGTTGTGGATAGAGATGAAGAACCACTTGTAGAGGCAATGAAAAATATGCCAATCGGTGATATCAAGCCTAAAGAGAATGAAGATGAAGTGCAAATTGTTAATCAACCATTCTCTTCCATGGCACCTCAAGATGGTAGTGAACAAGACAAAATTCTTCCAAATGAAGATGTTCATGTACCTCAAGAGCAAATTGGTGAGCAAGCTCAGGATCTTGGTACACCGTTTCAAACACCTCAAATGGCACCTCAAAGAAGAAGCCAACTTACAAGTGGACATCCCAAGGAACTCATCATTGGGAGTCCAACAAGAGGAGTGACAACAAGATCTCGCAATACAGCCGCATTTGTTGAAGCCTACTCATTCGTCTCTAGCATTGAGGCAACAACTATTGATCAAGCTTTGAGTGATCCAGATTGCTTAAATGCAATGCATGAAGAGCTCAACAATTTCACAAGAAATGAAGTTTGGACACTTGAAGCTAAACCCAAGGGTGCTAGAGTAATTGGAACCAAGTGGATCTTTAGGAACAAACAAGATGATGACGGAAATATTGTGAGAAACAAGACAAGATTAGTGGCAAAGGGCTACTCTCAAGCTGAAGGAATTGATTTTGGAGAGACCTTTGCACCGGTTGCAAGATTGGAGGCTATTCGGTTTCTATTTGCTTATGCCACACATCATGACATGAAGCTATTTCAAATGGATGTGAAAAGTGCTTTTCTACATGGGTACATCAATGAGCTAGTCTATGTTGAGCAACCACCCGGATTTGAAGACCCCAACAATCCAAATCATGTGTATAGGTTGTCCAAAGCTCTCTATGGTTTAGAGCAAGCTCCCCGAGCTTGGTATAAGAGGCTTAGAGACTTCCTCATTGAGAAAGAGTTCAAAATTGGCCGAGTTTACACCACCCTATTCACTAAAAAGATGGATGATGATCTCTTTGTTTATCAAGTATACGTTGATGACATTGTCTTTGGCTTACAAATGAAGAGTATTGCAAGAAGTTTGGCAAGATGATGGCGAAAGAGTTTGAAATGTCAATGATTGGCGAGCTCAACTTCTTCCTTGGGTTTCAAATCAAGCAACTTAAAGAAGGGACATTCATCTAACAAGAAAAGTACACAAGAGATATACTCAAAAGATTCAAGATGGATGATTGCAAATCAATTGACACCTCAATGTCCACCAACACAAAGCTTGATATTGATGAAAGTGGCATCAAGGTGGACCAAACGCTCTACCGGTCCATGGTAGGTTCGCTTCTCTGCTTGTGTGCTTCTAGGCCGGATATCATGTTTAGTGTGTGCTTGTGTACCCTGTTTCAAGCAAATCCAAGGGAGTCTCATCTCTCCGCGGGGAAGCGGATTCTAAGGTATCTCAAGCACACCCCTAGCATAGGCTTGTGGTACCCCAAGGGCGCTAGTTTTGAACTCTTTGGGCTACTCGGATTTGGATTTTGCCGGATGCTGAGTTGAGCATAAGAGTACCTCCGGGGGTTGCTACTTGTTAGGGTGCTCGCTTGTTTCGTGGTCGTCTAAAAAGGAAAACTGCGTATCCTTGTCCACTGTGTAAGCGGAGTATATAGCGGTTGGGTCTTGTTGTGCCCAAATTCTATATATAAAGCAAACGCTCTTGGATTATGGAGTTAAGCTTTCTAGGGTTCCTCTCCTTTGTGACAACGAGAGCGCGGTTAAGCTTACCAACAATCCGGTCCAACACTCTCGAACCAAGCACATAGAAATCCGCCATCACTTCATAAGGGACCACGTCGCAAAGGGAGACATCCAATTGCGAAATGTGGGAACTAAGAAGCAATTGGCGGACATCTTCACTAAGCCTTTATGAGAGTACTTTTCATAGGTTGCGAAGTGAGCTGAACGTGTTAGATGTTAGAACGATCATGTAAGTTGCCATGCCATATAACTTGCATCATATGTTTATGCTAGTCACTTGCCTAACCACTGCAAGATAGAGAGGAGCGAGAGTCTTGCATGAGCCGGTGGAGCTTGGTTTCGCTCATGGCATGGAGAATGGCTCCTCTTGAAGAATCTTGCGGTAGGAAGCAATGTGCCAAGTGTAGATTTAAATTTCCGCATGCATTGCATTCCTTGTCATAAAGATATGCATGTATGTTTCAATTCCTATCCATGCTTGTTGTAGCTTGCACTCGCATTGCATACAGTAGTGTCACAAAGGAGCACTCTTGATGATATAGAGACTTGTTTCATGTGCAAGCATCTCAAGTTAAGAAAAGAGAATAGAGTAAAGGTTTGGCATTGTTCTTGATGCCTATTGAGTCAAATCCCACCGGGATAGGAGTTAATCATCTATAGTTCTCCTACGGATAGACTCATATATGTTTGGATTTTAATTGCCAATTCTCTTGGTTTTGGAGCTTATGTTTGAAAAATCAAAAATATATCAATAGCATGAGAAAATGCAACTAATTTAAAGTGTTTGAGGGGCAAAGGTTTCACCTTGGATTGTCCATACTTGTGTTTATTTGAATCTTAAAAAGGTTGGACAAGAAAAGGAGCTTTCTCAGCATTTTTAGTGTCTATGCATAGCCACCCGACTGTCCGATGGCTCGCCACCGGACTGTCCGGTGGGTGCAATCTTTTCCCCTTCACTGATTTCTTATACGTCTATATCATCCGACGGCTAACCGCCGGACTGTCCGGTGGCTGTTCTCTCCTGTTCCTCTCAGGCACACCCTCTTGGTTTATATCGTCCGACGAATACCGTCGGACTGTCCGATGGCTACCCGTCGGATTGTCCGATGGCTACCCATCGGACTGTCCGACGGGTGTTTTCACCCAGCTTTATTCTTCCATCCGTTTGGTCTATATCGTCCGGTGGCTAATTTGTTTCCATCCGGTGGCTATTCTTTTCCGTCCGGTGGCTATTTTGACCGCGAGCTGGACTCTTTTAAGCACTTAAGATGCGGGGCCCTCTCTCTTATTCCCATTCGCCCCGTGCCCGAGCTATCGTCACCCCTGTGCCCTCGCCGACGCCGCCTCACAGCGCCGCCACCCAGGGCCGCCCCTTCGTCGCCCCGAGCCGCCCCTGCGCCGCCGTGCCACCCTCGTCGCCGCGCGCTGTCCTCCTCCTCGTCTTCTCTCTCGATCTCGGTGAGCCTCTCCCCTATTTCTTATCTTTTGCTATCCAGGCTCACATTTCATGGATTAGGGTTTCGTTTTCTTAGAATTTATGGCATGTGGTTGCAATCTAGGATGAATTCCATGTCAATGCACCTATGGACTTGAGTAATTTAGCCCTAATGTGAGATGGTCACGCATTTTGGTAAAAATCACTCAAAGATTTGACGCTTGACATGCATGCCATAAGTTCAAAATTCTATTTCTTGCTTTAGGTTCTCATCTTGTCTAGTTGCTTCCACGTCTCGTCTATCTATTCCGTGAACTTTGTTACAGATGGGTCGTGAGAAGGGAGACAAGGGCAAGAGCAAGGCTCCCGATCCTCCTCGGATGAAGAGGAAGACCCTTGAGGAGCGTGAGCGCGAGGCAGCCGAGCGTGCAGCAACCGCGTTCGATGCGATGGAGAGTTGCTGCACGGGAGGTATTGAGATTGGAGAGCTGAGACAAAACCCTCCCCACAGCGGCCGACCACCTCCTCCGACTCCTCACAGTGCTCGCACCAAGTGAGCTACTCCTCCGAATCAGCCCAAAAAGCGCTAGAGACGTGGTCTCAGCTCACCTGCAGAGATTATAGCTGAGCAGGAGGCACAGGAGGCCAAGATATGAGCAGCAGCCACCAGGGCTCAGGCGCATGCATAGCATCAGGGACAGCCACATGGACAGGCTGAGGAGCAGCCACCAGCCTTAGTGTGGGAGGAGTATGCCTTCTCCTCAGTTCCAGCATCTCCCACACTTCTAGGCGATGCCCAGCTGTCAGACTACCGAGCTTACGAGGGTAGGATGCTCAAGAAGCTTCGCTACTACCTCACAAACAGTTAGTGGCAGCCAGAAGAGCGGGACGTGCGAGTGGACCCCCGCTTTCAGACCTTGGTCCAGGCCTCCCTCTACGAGAGCTCTAGAGCAGCAGGGATGGGTCTATTCCCTCAAATCGTCCTTTCGATACCTAGGATGGGGAATGTGATCCAGCACAACCTCTACCAGGACTTTGATCACATTCCTGGACTCCTAGACCTTCTAGAGCACATGCACGCATATGTGGAGGACTGGGTCAGAGTATTCTACACCACCCTGTACGTCGGCCCTGAGAGAGAGTATATCAGTTCATGTTCTAGGGGTAGCCGTATAGACTCTATCGCCAGAAAATGCGATCCTACTTGGGCTTGAGACCTCCGAGCGTCGCCTGCACACAGATGTTTACGGAGATTCAGAGCCACCTCGTCGTTCGAAGAATGAGTGGACAGCACTGAGCGACGACGAGGTGCGCTACTTGTTCAGGGAGGGTGCTCAGGAGCGAACACCATCCTAGGTCACTCCACAGGCAGGGATTGTTCACAGGGCCTTGCGCCGTACCTTACTTCCGCGGAGTGGATACAGAGAGGGGATCACCACTTTACAGCAGCACCTTCTCAGGGCTCTCATGCAGAGGAATCAGTTTTGTGTTGTGGATCTCCTAATAGCAGAGATGGAGGACGTGATCACCGACGGGATGGGTGCTCACCATAGCTTCCCATATGCCCACTATATCTCTTATATGCTGAGTCCGATTGATCACGATCCAGAGGCACCTCCACTTCCACAGATGCATTGTTCCGTCAGGTCACCACAAGCTTCCCGACTCACAAGTCCCGTGCACCGCCCGCTCCTAGAGCGCTAGTGCATAGGCCTGTACCTCTAGAGGGACCGCGGGACGAGTCTCCTCCCTGAGCTCCAGAGACAGCGCAGGTACCAAAGACAGGGGGAGCGACAGCTATAGATTTGGACAGTGGGGACGACAGCTCAGATGACGAGCGCGTACCACCTCTGCCACTTCTATCTCATGATCATGAGGCAGGTGGCTCGCGTGCTCCTCCACCTCCTCCACCTCCACCGTTAGTTACTGCTGCCTAGGTTGCCTCTCCGACAGACATCGCCTCAATGTTTCAGATAATGATTCAGTATCAGCAGCAGCAGTAGCAGAGGGCAGATGAGCGACTGGCTGAGCAACTTGCAGAGCAGCAGCACCGCAGTGACGAGCGCTTTGTGCTTCTATTTCAGCAGCGGAGCGACAAGAGGTTCCTCCAGGTTCAGCAGCAGTCGGCTGAGCAGCAGGCGAGGATTCTCTCTACAGTTCACTCACTGGTCGTAGGGCTTCAGACAGACACTTAGCAGCAGATTAAGTCCCTACACCAGCAGTTTTAGCTTGCTCTGCCACCTGTAGCCTCTCTGCTCCTCTCCTCCTCATACACCAGCCTCCAGAGTCAGTTCGCCTCGCTAGCTACTCTGAGCACTTCACCACTCGATTTCTCTTACTCGGAGTTGCTAGCGAGCCAGCCTCGGATGGAGTTGTCTCAGCTTTCGGCACGCACGCTTCAGTTCGATACCTCTCCGCCGACGTTGCCGGATCTGCCTCTTACCACGGGATCTGCGCCTCCTGCTCCTGACACTCAGCTTCAGACGTCTGGGCAGCCCCCGACCAGCAGCGTGCCTCAGCTTTCTCCCGTGCCAGAGTCGTCCGGGCCGTCAGGTGTTGCAGCTACTCCAAAGTTTCAATCAGCCACTCTGTCAGGAGAGCCCAGTTTTTACACTGCCTCCACTACTTGCTCGACGACTGGTCCTACTGTCCCAGCTACGATGACGATGCCGACTCTCACTGTCTCTACCCCACTCGCACCTCCAGGCACTTTTTCACCGACAGACGTCGAGCGGGCAGTGGACGAGGCTGCTGAGGAGACCGAATCTGACTCCCTGTCGCACTTCATCTTGTCCTCTCAGAAGGATGGCTCCCATCTTCTAGACCCTCCGGCTTCTTAGGCCTCCCTTCTTGGTGCTTGATGCCAAAGGGGGAGAGTAGACTTAGGGGGAGCTTAGGGGAGAGTGAGTAGAGATAGACTAGTCAGGGGGAGCTAGAGAGAGTGTTCTTTTGTTGTATGTTGGATCTTTTGGATGTTGACCATGTTATGACATTTGGCTTTTGCACATGTCGTTTGTTATTATGAATATGGATCTTTGGTTATGGATGTGACATTATTGGTTATGGATGTGACATAATGTGTTTGTTCATGTTTTACCTTGAGCTTTGTGTTTTCTTTCTTTACTTTATAAGCACTACTCGTTTGTTGTCATCAATCACCAAAATGGGGGAGATTGTGAGAAACATGACCCTAAGAGGTAGAGGTTTTGGTGATTAATGACAACCTAATCTCGTTACTAATGAGTTCATGACATGAAGGTTATATATGCAGATAATATTGAGCACATTGGTTGACTAAAGAGACCCCTCCATTCTGATTCGAGATCTTTTCATGAAGAACGGCCATTGATGTGGATTTCTAGCGTGAAGATCAAGCTTTATTAGCCCTAAGTGTCGTAAAGTCTGTAAGGAAAACGGGCCCTAAGCCTTGTGCTTAGTTCCCTAATGTGATTTTGGTGGTTGAAGTGACAACATGTGCCTTTGGACTAATTTGTGTGTGAGAATATTTGTCTAAAGTCCCAGGGTGCGAGTAGAAGGTGTGGGGAACAAACATCTCAAAGTAGAAAGCAAAAGGATGAAGAAAAGCCCGAAATCAGCAAGAAAAAGGACCATCGGACGATACCATCGGTCCATCTGGGCAGCAAGGAAGAAGAAATAAAAAGGACCATCGGACGGGACCATCGAACGATACCATCGGACGGTACCATCGGACGATACCATCGAACCATCTGGGCAGCAAGGAAGGAGAAACAAAAAGGACCATCGAACGGTCCTATGGTCCATCGGACGAGTTAGACAGAACGCTCAACAAACGCTCGACCACGGCGTTCCACGCATCGGACGGTCCAATGGTCCTACCATTGGACGGTCCAATGGTCTCAACGATCATCTAAGGTTCCAATGGTCGACTCAACGGCTACTTGGGAACCCACCATCGGATGGTTCGATGGTCACGCAGAGAAGAGAAGAAGGCTCCCAATGGCTAGTTTTGAGGCATGGCCAATATATAACCCCTTGGCCGGCCTCCACATTGTGGTTGGAGTATCCTGAGCTAGCACAAGTGTTGATACACATTCTCCATGCCCATTTGAAGTGTAGCAACACCATTTGAGAGCCCAACCACCACAACAGCAAAACTAGACACATCCGGCATAGCTAGTGCTTAGGGCATCCTTGCTTAGGCCACCTTGTCTATTCTCCGTGCCTGCGTGCACATCCTTGGTGTATCAAGTGCGGTTGTAAGTCTTGCGAGACCCTTCGGAGTATGGAGTGGCCGCCACCATCTTGTGAGAGGGAGAAAGGCCCTCGGGACGTTGCCCAAAAGCTTCCCCTAGTGGAGATGGCGGGGTAGCTCCGCGAGAAGGACTTGGAAGACCCCAACGGCCGTATCCATCCTCTACCCTTGTGTGGGCGAGGCCGTAGCCCATGGAGGACTACACGAGAGATAGGCTCGGGTGGGTGTGTACCGAGGATATCCGGAGACCTGAACATGGTTGCTTAGCTTCCGAGGAAGTCACTTTGCCATCCTCCACCCTTGCGTGGGTGAGGCTGCACTCCTTTGAGGATTGCGCGAGCGCAAAGCCCTTTATGGAGCGCTAACGAGGACGTAGGGGGTAGAGGCACGTTGGCCTCCCCGAACCTCGGGAAAAACATCGTCGTGTCTTCTTCGTGTGCTATCACCATCGTTAATGGGAGTTTGCATTCTCTATCCTATCCTTTAGCTTCCGCATTTACATTCTTGCAATTGTGTGCTTACATTCCTAGACTAGCTTGATAGGTTTGTTTCTAGGTGGAACTAGGTTGCAAGACTTGGACACGGTAGAAGTAGCAACACTTAGCAAAACCTTAGTGCACATAGCTAGATTTACTTTGCATAGGTTTTGCTTAGTAGTTGTAGTTTTTAGTGAGACTTAGTTTTTAGAAATCCTAATTCACCCCCCTCATTTATTTTATTGTCATAAGAGCTCACAACTCATTTGGATTTTTTGGCTTCACCGCCGGATTGAGTACTAGAGACGTCTTAGACTAGGAGAATGAATACCGGTAATGCTCCTCACTTTGACGGCACGAACTACCCCTATTGGCGTGTTAGAATGGCTAGTTATCTAGAGGCCGTAGGGTTGGATGTTTGGAGAGTAACGAAGAAAGAAACGAAACCCCTCTCTCGGCCAGCAAAACAGACCAAAGCCGATGAGAAAGAAATACAATTCAATGCCATTGCTCGTGACATTTTGTTCGGGTCTTTGAGCATTGATGTATTTAGTAGAGTATGTAGCCTCTCAAGCGTCATGAGATTTGGGAATCACTTCAAGCACTCCATGGCGGCACGAGTGACGTCAAGGAGTAAAAGCTTGGCTTGGTTAAGCGTGCTTTAAATTCCTTTACTATGCTTCCTAATAAATTGGCTAATGACATGTACTCACGCCTAAATATTATTGTCAATGAGTTCAATTCAATTGGTGAAACCAAACTAAGCGATGCCGATGTTGCAAGGAAGATCATCGAAGTGCTTGCAAAAGACAAATATGCAAGCATCATCACCTATCTTCTCCAACAAGATATGAGCACCTTGACGCCCATCAAGGTTCTTGGCAAGATCATTGTATTTGAGCAATACCAAAGGATTGGCCAAGACACCTCTCTATCCAAATCACATGCACTCACCATTCATGGTGAAAATAAGAAGATGGAGAAGGGCAAAAGCAAGAAAGAAACAAGCTCAAGCTCAAGTGAAGAAGAAGATAGTGATGAAGACGATCAAGCCCAACGCTCCTTCTCTGATGATGATGAAGAAGAAATTGCAATGTTGATCAAGAGGATGGAGAAGGCATTGAAGAAGCTCGACTCCAAGGGCGTCCCTATCACCATTGAGGAAATTGAGCACAACCGCCAAAGGAAGAAGGAAAGAAGAGGTGGTTGCTTTGGATGTGGTGAGAAAGGGCATTACATGGACTCATGTCCTATCATTGCCAAGGAGGAAAAGAAGAAGAGGCCCAAGCTCAAGAAGAAGAAGGAAAAAGAACAAAGAGATAGGCACAGGTCGCTTATGAGCATCAAAATGTGGGTAGATGTGTCAAGCGATGAAGATCATCATAAGGAGCACTCCCACAAGTCTACTTCGCGCAAATCTTTCTCTGCATCGCACAAATGCCTTATGGCCCAAGGTAAAAATGAAAGCGATGTAAGTAATGGTGGTGCCCTCTCCCCTAATGAGCTTGAAGAACAAGTAGCTAGATTAATTTGCGAAAACAAGAGTCTTAAAGCTCAATTGGCCAGCTCATCAACCAATTATGAAGAATTGGTGCTTAAGTTTGATATGGTCCTAGACCATAATGATGAGCTAACAAAGAAAGTTGAGACTCTTGAATTAAAAGCTACTTCAAGTGATGCATCCACATTCTCTTTTGAAAAATCTAAAAAAGATGCTTCTACCTCTTGCTTTGATTTAAATGCTAAACCTCACTCACCCCCTTGCAAGCCGTTTGTTAGTTGGTATGAAGAAACCTGTAGGGAGGAGGAAATTGAAGTACTTAAGCAAGAGGTGGATCGGTTCAAGAAGGATGTGGCAAGGCTACAAGGTCAAAGAGAGTAAGCCCAATCTTCTCAAGATAATCGCCTCAAGGTGGTGAAGAAGCTTGAGGAAAGTCAAACCGTGGTGTGCGTCTTTTGCAACAAGGAAGGCCACAAGTCCTACATGTAGGTTGAAGAGAAAAGAGGAGGCCAATAAGAGAGAGGGAAAACAAAATAAGAGCGTCACTCCCAAAGAGGACTTGGAGACTTGGCTAAATTGGATATAAGATTTCAAGTTACAAAGCCAAGTGAAGAAATTCATCTTATACCCAAGTCCTCCTTGTGTTGGTAACTAGGCTTGTTTTCTTTTGGTATTTACTTTAACATCTAGTTGCTTTCCTTGCCTAGGTTTGCATGAGCATATTTAAATTCAAGTAATGCATGCCTCAGCTATATTATGGTAGCTTGCTTGTGTCTCATGACTAACCCATGAGCAACCTACATGGTTTCTTTGTTTAGGTCCAAATCATAGGGTGAGCTCCTCCAATGGACTTAACGTCTAATGCATGGCTCTCACAAGCAATTCAAAGCTTGTATGCACATATTTAGGGGGAGCCTATCCTATGGTTTGTTACTTTGAGACTTACAATGTTTTCAAGTTCATTATGTGTGTAGTCTCACCCATGTCCCCGGAGGTACGCATGAAGTTAAGGAAAATGGGCTTCAATTGGTAACACCTTCCTTCGTGTACATTTCAATTATTTATAGCTATCTCAGTGCATAATATTGTTTAAGCTTGCCTTTGTCTTGAATGACCAAATGTGCATATGGTTCATCTACCATCTTATGTATGCACACATTTAGGAGGAGTTTAGCCTATATTATGCGAGTCTCATGCATTGTGATCCATTTGACTTCCATATCTTAAAGATCATAGTGTGTGGGACTCTCCCTTGTACTTTTAATGCTTTCCTTTTTGGTGTTTGACTCCAAAGGAGGAGAAATTGTGGACCCAAGCAAGCATGCAAGGAGTTGAACATGAATCGGGAAGGGAAGATCAAAGAGGACCAAAGGGGGTTGCTGCATGATCAAGAACAATAGGGGAGAAATGAAGATCAAGGCAATGGTCCAAGAAAAAGAGGGAAGTGGCATTAGAGTAAGGGGGAGCCTTATGTCCATTGACCACAAGAGGGGACAAGATCATGGCAAGAACAAGACATGAGCAAATTCTTCCAATCCTTGGTGGAATAAAATGTCAATTGGTATCATTGCATATTTCAATTAGCATCCTTTGATCTTGCCTTTGCATTGCAACCTAGCAAGCAGAATGGTTTTGTTCTTCAATTGGTACCTTTTGTTGCTTGCTTGGTCGTGTTGTCATCAATCACCAAAAAGGGGGAGATTGTAAGGAAAATGGGCTCTAAGCCTTGTGCTTAGTTCCCTAACGTGATTTTGGTGGTTGAAGTGACAACATGTGCCTTTGAACTAATTTGTGTGTGAGAACATTTGTCTAAAGTCCCAGGGTGCAAGTAGAAGGTGTGCGGAACAAACACCTCAAAGTAGAAAGCAAAAAGGTGAAGAAAAGCCCAAAATCAGCAAGAAAAAGGACCATCAAACGATACCATCGGACGGTACCATCGGACGGTACCATCGGACGATACCATCGGACCATCTGGGCCGCAAGGAAGGAGAAACAAAAAGGACCATCGGACGATACCATCGGACGGTACCATCGGACCATCTGGGCAACAAGGAAGGAGAAACAAAACGGACCATCGGACTTTACCATCGGACGGTCCTATGGTCAATCGGACGAGTTAGACAGAACGCTCAACAAACGCTCGACCACGGCGTTCCACGCATCGGACGGTCCAATGGTCCTACCATAGGACGGTCCAATGGTCACAACGGTCATCTAAGGTTCCAACGGTCGACTCAACAGCTACTTGAGAAGCCACCATCGGACGGTCCGATGGTCCCACCATCGGACGGTCCGATGGTCACGCAAAGAAGAGAAGAAGGCTCCCAACGGCTAGTTTTAAGGCTTGGCCTATATATACCCCCTTGGCTGGTCTCCACATTGTGGTTGGAGTATCCTGAGCTAGCACAAGTGTTGATACACATTCTCCATGCCCATTTGAAGTGTAGCAACACTAGACACATCCGGCATTGCTAGTGCTTAGTGCATCCTTCCTTAGGCCATCTATTCTCCGTGCCTGCGTGCACGTCCTTGGTGTATCAAGTGTGGTTGTAAGTCTTGCGAGACCCTCCGGAGTGTGGAGTGGCCGCCACCATTTTGTGAGAGGGAGGGAGGCCCTTGGGACGTTGCCCAAAAGCTTCCCTTAGTGGAGATGACGGGGTAGCTCCGCGACTCGGAAGACCCCAACAGCCGTATCCATCCTCTACCCTTGCGTGGGCGAGGCCGTAGCCCGTGGAGGACTACGCGAGAGATAGGCTCAGGTGGGTGTGTACCGAGGATATCCGGAGACCCGACCGTGGTTGCTTGGCTTCCGAGGAAGTCATTTTGCCATCCTCCACCCTTGTGTGGGCGAGGCCGCACTCCTTTGAGGATTTTGCGAGAGCAAAGCCCTTTGTGGAGCGCCAACGAGGACGTAGGGGGTAGAGGCACGTTGGCCTCCCCGAACCTCAGGAAAAACATCGTCATGTCTTTTTCGTGTGCTATCATCATCGTCAACGGGAGTTTGCATTCTCTATCCCATCCTTTAGCTTCCGCATTTACATTATTGCAATTGTGTGCTTACATTCCTTGACTAGCTTGATAGGTTAGTTTCTAGGTGGAACTAGGTTGCAAGACTTGGCCATGGTAGAAGTAGCAACACTTAGCAATACCTTAGTGCACATAGCTAGATTTACTTTGCATAGGTTTTGCTTAGTAGTTGTAGTTTTTAGTGAGCTTTAGTTTTTAGAAATCCTAATTCACTGCCCCTCTTAGGCGTCGGTCCTTGAGGTGAGTAGCTTGACACACCTTACTTCAAAAGTTCTACTTCTTTCGAGTGCATCTAAGTCCTAAATCTCAAACACATTAAAATATGTTAAAACTCAATCACCTCTGTCGTTTTGATCAAAAGAAAAACCCTCGAAAAATCTCATGATCTTAGTTTTCAAAAACCACTGAAAATCAGAGTATTATATACCACCGGACTGTCCGGTGGTGACAAAATTGTGCACTAAGTCTTGTCGTTCGGCCTGTGTTTTATAGGTCCGACGGCTCATCGTCGGACGTTATAGACTGAGGGTCTTGCCCTTGGGCTTGTGCTAGTTAAATCGTCGGACTGTCCGATGGCTAACTGTCGTACTGTCCGACGGCTCTTGTAGCCCATGGCGCGAAAGGGGAATTTCAAATTTATAAGGCATCGGACTGTCTGGTGGCAACGCACCAGACTGTCCGGTGGGTACGTAGAAAAATGGGTTGGAGCTCGTTGGAGCTCCAAACGGCTAGTTTTTGAGCTCCACCCTATTTAAAGGCTCCCCATCCCCTCATTTACTACCTTTGCAACCTAGGAACACTTCCATACACTCAAAGGTCATCACCACAACACAAATCCTTAACTTCTTGAGCTTTGGGCTAGAGACTTGAGAGGAGAGAATTTCTTGAGGGAAGTTAATTCAAGTAAAGCCAAAGCTTATTACTCTTGGTGATTGCGATCACCAAGACGGCTGCGGTCGTCCCTTCCGCGAGCTCTCCGGAGATTGTGGGAGAAGCGAAAGAAGGTCGTTGCGAGGGCAATTGTGAAGTAGTTTGGAGCTCACCGTTCCGGAGTGGAGAAGAGCATCCCGAAGAGAGCGCTTGGTCCGCGGATCAAGAGGGTAGCTTGACCTTTGCAATGGTCACTTTGCTAACCCCACTTCTTGCGAGGTTTGGGGCCGGGGATCCTTGTGAGGAACCCGCGAGATCAAAGCCTTGCAAGGGGAACCAAACAAGGAGTAGGGGGTAGAGACCGTGTGTCTCCCTGAACCTCGGGAAAAAGATCGCCGAGTCATCTCTTCTCATTTACTTTCTGCTACTCTATGCCTTTACTTTCCTAGATTTGCATGCTTGGCTATAGGTTGCAAAACTTTTGTTATGTGTGGAATTCTAGACACTAGGGTGAATTGGGACTTGTGCGATAGGATTTAATTTCAAGTTTCGAAATATGAAGTCCAATTCACCCCCCATCTTGGACATATTGATCCTTTCAGATGCTTTATCAAGTCAGCAGAATTACAGGTAGCGCTGTGGCTAGCTGCTTACATGCCAACCATGCTCCCAAGTTATGATGGCCAGTCCAATCTAAAGCAGTTTGTGCTCAGTTATGAAGCTACGGTAGCATCGTTCAGAAGGAACATGGCAATACTAGCAAAATCCTTGGTAATGGCTATTCAAGGGGTCGCTCAGACTTGGTACACTTCGTTAAAACCAGAATCGATCAGTTCTTGGGACCAGCTGAGAAAAGCATTGCTTTCAAGTTTTCAAGGATTTCATTCTCAAGCAGTCATAACTCAAACGTTGCTCGCATGCAAACAAGAGCCGGGTGAAGATTTACAAAGTTACTTCCAAAGGTTCCTGAACATAAGCTCAGGCAATAGCAATACTCGATGAAGTTGCAATAGACGCAGCCATAAAAGGACTCCGAATTGGAAACTGTGCACAATACTTTGGACGCAAGCAGCTGAAGTCTATGGTGAGTAGCGTGCAAAAATGGATGAGTTTTGCATAGCAGATAATGATCTTCGTCTCTGGCAATAGGAACAACAAAGACCAAAGGAATCCAATCAGCGTCAAAATAGGAACAACAAGCAGAATTTTGGGCCTTCAGACCAGTATCAAGGTCCCAATGTGTTCAAAATCGAAGAAGAAATACAAGATCTCAAACAAGATTCAAAATCATTTCGAGGGGGAAATAATTTTAGAGGAGGCAGAGAAGGTAGAAACTTTGGAGGAAGAGGCTCTGGAGGGCGATCGCAAAAGAAGATGTATTGCATTTTCTGTGGAGAAGAGAAGGGACACACCTCAAAGTACTGTGAATACATAATGGAGAAACAGAAGCAACTAGAAGAACGAAACTCGAAGCCCAAGCCTGTAACACCCTAATTTTCATTTTCAGAATTTTAAAACAATTAAAATGTTTTTCTCAATTTATTAAGGATTTTCGTGTTTAGAATGAGCATTTAAATGATTTTATAAAATAAAGTTTAAAGCAAATAAAATCAATTTAGAACAACATGTTGTTAGATTCATGCCATTGCATTGGTTTTATGTTGAGTGGTTACCTTTTATAGTGTTTAACTCCTTTTAAATAAAAGAGGTTGGAAAAGTTTTCAAAACAAAATACCATAAATCTCCTCTTCTTTTCACCTGCACTTTTGGCCCAGCTCTTTCCTTTCTGTTTTTCGGTCCAACAGCCAACCGAAGTTGGAATCGACTCACCTCTTCTCGCTTTCCTGTGCCTTTACCCTATCCCTTTGTCGAGTGGTCTCCCTCCCCACTCTTTTCTTTGTCATACGGACCCTGCTCGTCATGCTTATCTTGCATCTCACCATAAATCTTGCCGACCATCTCATCACTCCATGCTAGGCTGGCATGTTTTGAGTGTTAAAATCCTTCTAAGTATCTTTGTTTATCATCATGTTATTTCTGGAAAGTTTCTGGATTTATCTGGGAGCTTTTCTCTTTTTCCTAGAGCAAGTTCCATTTATTGGAGGCTCTTCTGAATCTTTTCATGAGCTCTAACTATTTTATTTGAGTTCATTGGGTGCCAAAACATATCTAGAAATTTTTCTCATTGGGTGCCAAAACATATCTAGAAATTTTTCTGGAATTTTTGGAGCCATCGGGGTATTTTTCAGGGCACGAACAATAATTCTAGATATTCTGGAATTATTTTAATACCCGAAATTAAATATTCCGAAAATAGCCCAAATCCAACTCAGCCCAAACCGGTGCATATATATATTCATCGGAATTCTCTTGTCGTCCTCCTTCCAGAACCGGTATCTGTTTTTCAATCCCGAAACCCTAACTCCCTAGATCTGAGCGGGAAGGTTGAAGTCTTCTCCAACTCCAGCGAAGGTTCGGTGTCGATTTTCTCCACCATTGGTCGTCTCCAGCGAAATCTGAGGGTACCACGATGTTCGTTTCGTCAAGCTCTTCATTGGTATAGTCTCCGTTTGTGAGGACATCACCGGTGCTCCGTAGATCTGAGTTCCTTCTTCAACTCCGGTGAACAAAGCCTAGCTCCGGTGAGGTTTCTTTTCAGTCTGCTCTCCCTCGGTTCACGTGCCCGCCTGTGCACCTCTCGTACAGCCGTCCTTTTCCCACTCCCATGCCTGGGCCCCGCCTGCACCCCGCCGACGCACCGTCCCGCGCCAGCTGCCTGCCCCGTACCTGCTCCCGTTCGCCTGGGCCCACTCCCGTGCGGCGCCCTCATCCCCCCACGTTGACCCGAGCGGAGCCATCGCCCCGGCGACTGAGCCACCCATCCGCCAGCCCCATCCCGCGCCACGTGTCAGCGCCGCAGTGGGTGCCCTCGCCGTCGCCCGTTCGGCCCTCAGCACTGGATCTAGCCCAAGCCACACCAGATCCGGCCGGATCCTCTGCACCCACGACATTGTGCCCATCCGTGTGTCAACCGTTTCAACCAATCACAAAGTGCCGTGTCACCGCTATCGCCCTTGTTTTGACGAACAGCCCCTCAGCTTTGTCTAAACCAACCCACCGTTTGTCCAAACAGTAGCAGATCCTGTTTTTAATGATTTACACCCCAGATTTCGAAATGTATTTCCAATGAAGCCCCTGCAACCTTCAAAAGCTCATATCTTCTTCGTTTTAAACCCATTTTCAATGATTCTTGCGCCCACGAGTTCGTGGCGATGAGTAGAACAGTTTTATAAACCTTTTATCTTCTGTTTTAATGACATGGTGTACTGTTTCTTATAGTTTGTATTTGTTTGCTTGCATGTGTGACCTTATATGCATGTGTGGTGCTCCGATAAACGCTTAGACGATAATTTTGTTTGTGCAATCTCAAATGCAACTCAAGATCAACATCCAGAAGACTCTGAGCAGCATCTCTTTAAAGGAAAGCAAGTATAACATAAACAACACCTAATAACCTTTTATTTACTGCATGTGCATTTTAATTTATATACCTATAAGGTCTTACCTAGCTACTTTCATCCTTATATATCTACCTTTTTGGGATGCATATGGTTAAGTTGTGCTAGGTGCTATGCAAACTCAATAATCTTATGCAATTAATTGTTGGGTTTGACCCTGATCGGTTCATGTCCATTTTAATATGGCTTTTTAGCAACATGGTTTAGGGAGCTTGAGCAATGTGCTCGTGTGCTTTTGCTAGTTCTTTCATAAGGACCGAATCACAAAACGACCACCTGGGACAACACAACAGTGCTACCACAAGGCTGGAATGGGACGGACTTAGCTGACTAATTAGGTTGTTTTGGTTTGGGAGTAACTTACCTGCGGAGCAAGAGGAGGGCTAGCATCAGTGGTCGCTGCGCTCCCTCATGGTCGAGTGTGCTTTACGTTATATGTATGTGCTTCTCCCTTTGGAGGCGGACACCACCGTTGCGACCCTGAAACCTTAGCGGTTACACCTTACCAACGTGATCTTTGTAAAGGCTTCGTAGTGCGCTTGCTAGTCATCTCATCTCCGGTAATGTGATGAACTCCTAGCGTAGCTCACGACTTGTGGGTAAAGATATACAACCTCTCGAGAGTGTAAAACTGACATGTCAGCCGTGCTCACGGTTATGAGCGGCCCAAACCCTTTCTAGTGATTAGTAGGACCCACGGCTCTTTTGTAACCTCAGTTCCTTGGTTTTGGTTATGGTTTTGATAATGGTTATATCTGTTTAATCTTATTTAATTCTTATGCAATATCTTTTGGGTTAATGGTTTATCTACTCATGTTTAGTAAACAGTTGTTAATAAAATTTAACGAACTAAAAGCTCATGCAGTCTGTCAGCTAACATTAGAGCCTCATGGTTTATTTTATATTTGTTGGGTATTCTGTACTCACGCTTGCTTCTTTGCTTCTTTATATTTATTCCTTGTTGGGGGTGGGGGAATCCAACCGCTGCTCAGAAAGATTAAGGCCTGATGGAGTACAAATTAAGGTTCATAAAGTCTAGGCGTGCAACCCGCAGTCGGTTTCCCTGTGGATAGCTCAAAGATTTAGTTACGATTCCGCTACTCTGTGTATGTTTTATGTAAATGTTGTTTAACGTTATATAATAAAGCATGTTCTGTTATATTACTGTATATTGTCTCTATATGTGTGAGATTAAATCCTGGCACACATATAGTTTTGCTCTGGTTTGTGTTTTTAAAAAACCAGGGTGTGACAAAGCCAGAGGAGACCAATTTCGCTCAACAATACTGCCCAGTTAACTATGCAATCCCAAATATTCATGCATTAACATACACACGGCGTCAGCCACTACCACCACCACCTTCGAGTTCATCGCCAATTCCGTCTTACGGCCATCAACAAACTGTAGTAACACCACCTCTACCGCAATACCCAGCTATAACTTATCCGCAGCAGCAAGCATTGCCACCGCCTCCACCTGCACCACTATTGCAGCAACAGTGGTCTGCTGGCCCTTCGAATCAGTATCGAGTACAAATACCATGAGGAAATTTTCCAGTCACACCAGTACAACAGCAGTCGTTCCAAGAGAAGTTGAAGGAGGAAGAAACAGTCGAAACACAAACAGTAAATACAATCGTGCCTGCTTCGAAGCATATATTCCCCATAATGGGAGGATCATGCTATGAACCTATGTTCAAGAAGCAAAAGAAGGAACAACAACGAAGGGTACATCACATTGGTGTTCAGGGTCCTTACGTCAAAACAAAATGGTCGCATGTGCCCATCACTTTTGACCAAAGCGACCTCCGGTTGAAAGATTACCCTCACAATGATGCAATGGTTATAAACTGCAATATTGGGGGCTATGTCGTCCACGATGTTTTGGTGGATAATGGCAGCTCGGCCGATATACTAATGGCAAAAGCATTCAGGCAAACGAATTTTGGTGATGTATCTCTGGAACCGGCTACAAGTCCGTTTTGTGGCTTCGGAGGAAGAAGAGTAGAAGCTTTGGGAAAGATATCATTGCAGGTGTCTTTCGGAGAGATCTCAAATCCCAGAACAGAACTTATCACATTTGATGTGGTAGATGTCAATTACACATACAATGTAATCCTTGGAAGCGGGACTTTGAATAACTTTGAAGCTGTGTTGCATTCTGCTGATTTGCTAATGAAAATACCAGGATACAAAGGAGTGATATCTGTCTATGGAAGTCAGGAGGACGCCCAAAGGGCTAAAGGAAATTGGTGTCCAGGTGATAAAAAATTCCTTAGTATAGAAGAAGAAAATGCTGAAGTAAGCAAGGAGCCGATACTGTAAGAAAAGGCAGAGTCAATCGAGCAGCCGAAGCAAGTGGTTCTTGATGAAAACAAGCCAGATCAAATAGTGTTGGTAGGATCTAATCTCACAGAAGAGGAGGAATCCGAACTGAGAAAATTTCTTCAATCTAACAAAGATGTGTTTGCCTGGTTTGCAAAAGACGTGTGGCATTGACCGAAATACCATAGAGCATGCTTTGAATGTTGATCCGTCAGTAAAGCCGAAGAAGCAGAGATTGAGAAAAATGTCAGATGACAGGGCTGAGGGGGCAAGATCCGAAGTTAACAGGCTGCTCGAGGCAGGGGTGATCAGACCAGTTGAATAACCAGAATGGTTGGCAAATTAGGTCATAGTGAGGAAACCAAGCGGGAAATGGCGCATGTACATTGACTTTACTGACCTCAACAAGGTTTGTTCGAATGATGAGTTTCCTTTGCCACATATTGATACTCTGGTGGATGCAACTGCAAATTCAAAAATGATGAGTCTGCTGGATGAATACTCGGGATATCACCAGATATGGCTTCGAAAGAAGGATGAACCAAAGACAAGTTTCATTACACCTTTGGGGACCTGTTGGTACATCAGAATGCCCGATGGTCTCAAGAATGCAGGTGGCAGTTTTAGCAGAATAACGGCAAAAGTAGTTGGCGATCAACTTGGAAGAAATGTGTTGACATATGTTGATGATATCATTGTCTAAAGCATAAAAAGAGGGGATCCTTTCTCCGACCTCAGAGAAACCTTTGTCAACTTTAGGAGGGCAGGGTTGAAATTGAATCCTGACAAAAGCATTTTTGGAATATCAAAAGGAAAATTTTTGGGATGCTTAATTTCATCGAAGGGAATTGAAGCAAACCCCACAAAAATCGAAGCAATACTTCGGATAGAACCCCCAAATCAAAGAAATCCATCCAGAGACTAACAGGAAGATTGGCATCTCTAAACAGATTCATTGCTAGATCAGTTGATCGAAGTCTACCATTCTTTGAGGTGCTCAAAGAAACTAACCCATTCGAAGAGCTCAAGCAATACCTTGTACATTTGACGACATTGTTGTCACCAGAATAGGGGGCTCCATTGCTGTTGTATGTTGTAGCAACTCCAACAGCGGTTAGGGTAGCTCTAGTGCAAGAGAAAGAAGTTGACGGCCAGAAAAAGCAAAGGCCAGTGTATTATGTCTCCGAAGCACTCTCTCCCTCCAAAATGAATTACTCAGAGATTGAGAAAGTAATCTACGCCGTAGTTATGGCATCTAGAAAGCTTCGGCATTATTTTCAAGCACATAACATTGTTGTACCTTCATCAATGCCGCTCAGAGATGTACTGCGAAATAGAGAAGCCAGTGGAAGAATTGGAAAGTAGGCAGCAGAGTTGAATGAATATGTGATAGATTTTGTTCATCGAACATCTATACAGTCACAGGCGCTGTCAGATTTTGTAGCTAAATGGACTCCATCAGAAAAGAATATAGAATTACCCTTGGAAGATGGAATTTGGCAAGTACACTATGATGGTTCTTACACAGCAATAGGGGCTGCGGCAGCAGCGATTCTCTAGTCACCTTCGGAAATCAAAACAGCATATACAGTCCGGCTGTAGTTCCCAAGTACAAATAATGTTGCGGAATACAAAGCAATTATGTTAGGGCTCAGGAAGTTGAAAGCACTGGGTGTAAAAAGAGCTGTTTTGATGTTTGACTCTCAAGTTATATCAGAGCACATCGAAAAAACATCTGATGCCAAAGATGAGAGATTGCGAAAATATTTGCACACAATCCGAAGGATGGAGATGTGATGTCCCAGGCATCTCAAGTGCATTATCATCTTCATACATGCATCATTTCATCATGTAATGGCATGCATTTACATTCCATGATCAAGCTTGGTTGAAATGCAACTTGTTAAATCCTGTTTTTGCATGTATGCTTCTATGTTTGTGCTCATAACTTTAATTTCATTGAGATCTAGGTAAAACTTATGTTATAAAAAATGTAGACAAACATGAGTTTAGTAACTTTTATAGTTGGAGTGTGGTCATATAATCAATTTTTCATGGAGTTTTGGATCTCTCTTTGCCAACATGAAAAACCAGCCAAAACCTGACCTACCTAGTAATTTCAAGTTTTCTCTAACCTACAGCCATTTTCATGCAAGACTTTATTTGGGTGAACTATAGATCTTGAAATTCTAAACAACATTGTGAAGAGGCATTTTGGGAAAAAATGGCTAGAAACAAGATTTTTAATTTTCCTAAACAATGAAGGTCCACTGTCCAAATTGGGGGCTGCTAGATAAATTCACATTTAAATCATATTTCCACCCGTTTTTGATATTGGTTCTTTTGACAAAGTTGTAGAACTCTAGTAGTACAACATTTCTTCCAATGGAGACTTTTTCAAAATCGGATTCTAAATAGGTCAAATCGGCGAATTACAGGGAGGAAGGAAACACATTTTCTTTTCTCCCTATTCCCGTCACTGACCGATGGGGCCCGCGCGTCAGCGCCGTCCGCTCTCCCCAACCCGTGGGCGCCACGTGGCCGCCGGCGTATGGCCAACGCGCCCGCACCACGGATCGCGCCCGTGGCCGCGTCCTTTAGTGGAGACCGAGGCCCTTGGCTTCCCTCTTTCCCTCGCCTTGCCTCTCGCCGTCTCCCAACTCCGCTCTCGCCCGCGCCGTCCCGAGCCGCCATTGACGACCGAGCTCGGAGCTCGAGCTCACGCTGCCGGCGTCCGTCCACTTCGGCGCCCTAGATCGCCACCACTACAATCGCCACTCCACCGCGCACCTCCTCCACCTAAACTCGTCGTCGTTCCCCCACCCGACGCCGAAAACGACTTCGGCTCGACGCAACGCCGTGAACGCCACCGCCTCGGTTCACCTTGGTTCTCCGCCTCCGCCGCCTCAACCTCACCACCTCCGCCGCCGAAGTCTTGCCGAGGTAGTAGCCGAGGGTGAGGGCCACCTCCCACGCCCCGCGTCGTGGCCCCGGCGAGACGGAGCTCGCCGACGCGCGAGCGCGTTCCCGCGCGGCCAGGGGTGGCCGGAGGTGCAAGAAGGGAGATCTTTTAAGATCTAGCCCTTGGGATTTAAGGTTATTACGATTTAGTCCTAGCGCTGTTCACTGGGTCTTATGAATCTTGCATTCTAGCCCCTGTAGATTCAAAATAATCGCAATCTAGCTCCTGGATCTAGATTTTCTTTTAGGTTTTTGGTTTATTTCGGCTAAAAATTTGGAAAATCATAATAAAAGAATAAAAATCTAAAATGGACAAACTTAGTGGTGATGAACTCCTTGTGAATAGATCTATAGGATGGGTATGATGTGGAAATGTGCATTGACTGTTTTGCTCCTGATATTGTGCGTGCATGTTATTCTATCTAAAATGGAAAACGTGGACTAAATGAACTCCACTTGAGTTGAAACTTGGACAGTAGCATTCCTAGGGTATTATTGCACTATGTGATTTTTGGTAGCCCTAGCACTGCTTGGTTTGTTACTGTTTTAGCCTTGTGCTTGTGTTTTATGTGTTTTATCAACATGATAATGAATGACACATAAAACATGCCTAAAATGACTCTCTGGTATTTTTCATATGCTTTTTATTGCATAAGTAGCTCACTGGTGAAATATGAGCCTGTGCATGTACAGTTTATACGGTGATTTAAAAATGATAAAAATGGCTGGTTTAACTATATATAGAAAAAGTGGTTCTAAACTGCTGAGAATAGTTTTGTAAATTTTAATGCTACTGTTTTGCTTTACATGAATATTATGCTGAATTTAAATATGGAAAATAGATGCCCTATGAAAATATAAATTCTGAGCTTGCTGATTTTTGCGCTTACTATTCATGTAAAGTTATGATGGCTGTACAAAATTCATATCGAGATTCCTTTCCTGCAAATTATGAAAAATCTGAGAAGTTAAAAAGGCTGTTAACTTGTTGAAATTTTAATAAAATAAGTACAGATCTTTTCTAGCTGAAATTTTGGCAGCAGCTTAGTACAGAATGGGTCTTCAGGTTAAAATAATTGAACTCAATTGGAGCTGCATAACAGCATGAACTTGACATGTGTGGCATAACAATATGGATCGAGGAACCAGACGACGAGCCGTCCCAGGAGCAAGAGAGCCAGCAGCAAGAGGAACCACCGCAGGCCGTTGACTTCGCACCTGAGGAAACTAACCCTAGCGACGAAGGTAGGACGGACCATGCTTTGCCCAGCAAATACTTTATGGTTTAAATTACGCATACGCATTAAGAGTTGCTTGAAACCGAAATGCATTAAAATCCATGGCCGCTGTGGCCCTAGCACCTATAGATAGAGTCCGTAGGACGAGTGCCTAAAATTGCTAGGTATGAGTAGACACGAGTCAAGGGAGTCCCTCGTCGCGTATGTGATTTCACAAAAAATCACAGGAAACTCACCATTGTGGAAGTTATTATTATGCTCAAGATTTAAATGGAGACCGGATTGAGATTTTATCCAGTATTTACTTTACATGATGTCGCACTATGGACTCCGCTCAAATCGCATAAGGCTCGTCCGCTGTTCGCCTGCTGATTGGCATAACATTGCTAGAGTGTGTAGGACCGAAACGTGCGACTAGAGGGGGGTGAATAGGAGCACTTGAAAAACTCAAACTCAAACCCCAAAGTGTGCTCTCACGAAAACACACACACCCGATACCGTCCACTGAACAGATACGTATTGGATGGAAAGTGGAAGCACTCGAATTAACGCCCAAAGAAAAGAACGTAAGACAAGCAACCAAACTACACCTAAAAGAGTAAACACACTACACCCAGACAAACACACTCAACACCTAAAACTACACCTCTCTAATGTGCAGAGTTACGTAGCATGGACAAGCTACTAACCCTAGGGCACATTGAGAAACCCTAAACTGAAAACACTAAAGCAGCATCAAAGCAAGCAAGAACAACAAGGCACAAACAAAACAAGACAAGCTACAAAGCTTGCAAGTGTCGCACACTAGCCACTCAACACACCGAAATGTGCCTCACTTAAGAAGTGAGTGAAGAGTATGGACATGTAGTGGTTGACACAAAACAAGTTTGAAGCAAACAAAAACCAAGACAAACAAAGACCGGACACCACAACCCCTAAAACGGACAAACCTACGGACCAAACTGCTCAAAACGCGAAACGCAGAAAAGAAGCAAAGGACCGGACAGTCCAGTCTTTCCCAGAAGGCCTGACCGGACAAAGCGAGAAAGGAACAAACCACGCACGCAGAAAAACAGCAGACCGAACAGTCCGGTTTGGCAAAACGGACAAAAGACCGGACAAACAAACCTGAGACACACACACGAGGTGGCCGAACCTCGGTTTCTCCGCCACACAGACCGGACTATCCAGTCTCTACAGACCGTCCTATTTAACTCAGCAAAAAACTGTACTCAAAAAACAGCCCGACACCCTTTTGAAAAAACAATCGAAACGGAGTCAAATCTCAACGAAACTTCACGAAAATTTGCATGGACAATCATAAGGACCTTCCCTAACAAATCCCAAAAGATCAGCTCCAAAAGATCAAGGGATGCACGGGAATTGCAAATCTCGTGAGGTAGGTGAGTTGACACCGAAAAACTGAAATCGGAAAAGAACGGCCCTTGCTCGTGGTTGGATGATTCTAGCACTTGGCTAGTGAGATTCACCACATCATAGCAAGGCAAAATACCAGCAAAATAAAGATCCCAACCTTGGACAAAAAGAAACACACCAAAATCTAAGGATTGGAACCAAGAACGAACAAGAACGGAAAAAGAAAAAGGAGGACGAAATTGAGCTGCTCAAGACATGAATTTCTCGAAGAGTAATTTTGGATTGAATCACGAAATCAAGTCTTACAAGACCCCCTAGAGCCTACCTCCCATCATCCTCCCACTAATGACAAGATTTGACTAAACTAAGCACTCATCTCCTAGCTAATCTTTTCTCTTTTCTCTCTTTGGACCTTGGCTGCTAGGGTTAGAAAAACTAGGGTATTGTGGCTGCCAAGATAAGCTCCAAGGGAGCCTCTCAAGTCTATTTATACCCTAGACCCTAAACGACACAATTACATTAAGACCCCTACTCTAAAAATGCCCGGAGGGGGCCAAACCGAAAAGATACAATCGGACGACTACGATGACGGCTTGATCTTCTTCTTCTCCACGCCTCGTTTGGATATGCGCCACGTAGCCAGTAGTCCGGAAGCTTCCCCGGTTTTGAAGTCAGTAACCGAAAAACTTTATTCTGCGGGCTTCCTGGGCCGAGTCTTGGCCCAATCATCTATCTTGGCGAGTCAGAGCCCAACCCACCAAGTCACTTGAACTTGGGTGGCGGTTTTGAGCCGAAGCCGCCAAAGCCTCCCTCGCACGCCTTCGCGCCATGCACTCGGGTTGAAGCACCACGGTGGCACCCGGTTTCTCCAGTCCATCGGAGTTGCCTCGCGGTCCATCGGAGGGCTTACACCACCGTTGCCGAACCGCCCCTCCGTGTACCGAGCTCCCATGGCCGATCGACGCCGAGACTTGCCTCTGGTCCATTGGAGGACTTTTGCCTCAGTCCATCGAGGTCTTCATCATCTACCTCCAGTCCATCGGAGGGCTTGAGCTCGTTGACAATCACTCATCACATCAGGAGAGCAATGAGGCCGGTCCATTGGCTCTCAGAGTGCTTATCTGGGAAATGGACCCGGTGAAATCTTACTTGTGCCATCCTAAGAACAGAGACACGTTCCTACGCACTGGTTGAGAGGAAGGTGGCACGAGGGAGTTTTGTACTCATGGCGGGAAGACCGAGATGTCGACTGGCTCGTCATGGGGGCACAACTCGGGTGTCAGGTGGGAGTGAATCAAACTTGGGATGGGACAAGTGAAGAAGGGGGGCTATATGTGATGAACGCGATGGCAAGTAAGCATATACTCCCTGGTGGGAATATAAAAATCGATTCGAATCGCTAATGCTCACCAGGTGTGAGAATGCCAAATACCGCACACGGACAACGTAGTAACTACTTGAATGCCTTATGCTTACACTCATGTTTTCAATTACCACATGCTTGATTATATCCTGATATTTTACTTTCATGCAAGTTCTTCTTTATTGAGAAGATGAATCTATCCTGATGAAAAAGGGCAGCTGTCAAATCTTGCCATCTTGTATAACCATGACATTATTTAAAATCAATGGCTAAAGACTTACATGTGATTAGTACTCAGGGTTTGCCCCCACTTTTGGATTATAGGTTTGTCGTATGTGCCTGTGTAGGGAGGAGTGTTTATTCTCACTAGGGCTGATGAAACTCTTACGTGGCTGTGAGACATCATCGGTGGGCTCGATGTTGCTTCGGCATTTCAAGGCTTTTGATTATCATGGTTCATAAACTTTAATTTCCGCTGCGAGGTATTTTCAAGAACTCGTTTTATCTTACAACATTATGTTGAGATTTGTACTTCAAATTCAAACCAAGTTTGTAATCCTAAAGTCTATTATTACTCTATTCAACTGCCTGTGATGATGTAACTGTTGTGTCTCCTTCGAGAGTCAGATGTATATGATGTCGGTTCCTCTGGATTGGTATTATCGAGAGCCCGAAGGACTCTCGACGGACTACCGAGTTTATTCGAGTCTAAATGCACTACGAACCAGAGGTGGCAGGTGTGCTTAGCCTAGATTAAACGGGCGGTTCCGCCACAGACAACAGTCATATCATCAAGTTTTGTTTTGCAAAACTGTTTTCGAAAGCCCCTTTTCAAGTAATTTAAAAATGAGAGTATACGATATGCCCATACTAAGGATGTTAGTGTTATCCATGTGACATCGCTAACATTCTAACATAGATAGAACTCATATGCATAATCGGCGTTTTGGGAAACAACTTTTCGACCATAGCTAACCCTAGTACTGGAGGAACACTATCGGGATTTTGCGAATGGTTGCAAACCATGCATTCATGCCCCGTAGAAAAAGCTCTTTAAGGGTGATGGGCATGCTTTGGATGCTTTTATGCCCACCACATTTACATTCAGGTTGGGGATGACCTTTTTCTCGACAATCCCCAGTACTAGAAGAAAGTCAGGCTTTGAGAGAAGGTGCAAATGCCCACTCAACGTTGTGCACGCAACGGTCACCCGTGGATGCCACACTAGGTGGTAATGTATGTGCATACATTCTTCTACAGGTAAACTAACCATGAGCAAACTTAAGAACGACCAGAGAACGGCTAGTTGCATTAGAGAGCGTCGTGCATGTGCATCACCGAAATAACGATAGCTATATATGTGATATATTAGGGTGTGTGATGTGAGACCGGTTAGTATGATTCATGCATCATATCTTATGTTTTGTTCAAGTAGGGATGTTATAAAATGCAAATGAAAAAAATTGTAATTCTAAATTACCTTCTGCACGTTGCATTGTTATACTTATATTAATTCTCCTTTTATAAAGTTATTTCAATCCACTAATCCGAAGCATTGCTTATTAAAAACAGATGGCCAGGACAAAGCAAACCGTACGTAAGGCTACCAACATGAGGGGGCTCCGCAGACAGGAGGGACAGAGGGCTGCTCCCCTTCCTGATGTGACACACTCCTCCTGTGGTGGAGGGTGGCTTGCTCCACACCCACTGCCATGAGGACTGCACTCTTTGCCAGATCCTGTGCAAAGCTATGAAGGAGATGAGGCGCCGTCCTTGTCCTTCACTACAGGAATCCAGTTCACTTTCGGCGGCCAAAAACCGCTGAAAATAAGGGCTTTCCCGGCGGCAAAAGTCTTATTTTCAGCGGTACACGGCTGCCGAATGTGATTAGCCAAAAATAAGCTTATTTTCGGCTTATTTTCGGTGGTTTACGGAAGCCGCCGAAAATTAGTCTCGAACGGCTTAATTTTCGGCGGTCCGCCTGAGCCGCCGAAAATAAGAAGCTTATTTTAATTAAAAAAATAAATAAGTCACCAAAAATAATATAATAGCACAGAAAAATTCAGAAAAATCATAGAAACTTTGTACACTATCATATAATTGCATACAACTAGCGAGAATCACATTGATGAACCAACCAGGATGCTTAATTGGCTCCGATCGGATGAACTTGCTGTGGCTGGACTGCCTATTCCTCTACCGTCCAATCAATCATTGTAAGCTACTGATTGTCCCTGTTACTGTTTCTGCTGTGCAGCACAGTTACTGTTCCTGCTGTGCAGCACAGCAGCAGCCAGCTTATCCGATCAGACCCATTATCATTAACATTACCACAGTTTCTGTACATAATTGTGCAATAGGAATAAAAAGTTGTGTACAGGTTGGATCCAACACCAAGGTCCAAATAAATCATTGGATGAGTTAAACTAAAATATATTACTCTATTATGTCAAACCAACAACTATTTGGAAGAGAGTAACGACAGATGATCTAGGATTTTTTCCCGTTAAAACTATGAACATATCACTGTCTACCATCCGTACACAGTACACTATTACTTGCTTCTCAGATATTGTATCACTTTCCCTTCTTTCACCCTCCAATACAGAAAAAGGAAGAAGCAGAAAACAAACCTTATTTCCTCATTCACCCTCCAATACATTTTTTACTGTGTGTTTGGGGTGGGGTGGGGTTTGGAGGGGGGTGCTTACTGGACACAAATCATTGATGATTTCATCATATGAAATCCTAAATTTCTTGAAAATGACCTGCAGATCAACACAAAGGTATATAGTATTACAAATTGAAAAGTCCACTTGGGGGCCTAAAATGGTGATTTTCATCTCAGAAACCTACAATGGTAAAGTGCGAAGCAGCACGACCTTTAACTGCAAATTCAATAAATCACAATGTTTTCTCAAGTTTCTTTTTCACTATGAAACCAAATGGACCTCAATTCTGTTGCGTAAAACTAATAGTACGTGCCCCAGCTAGCTTAAAGGACTAGCCAAACAGTTATTACACCTCTGTAAGAAGACAAAAAAAAACACATGTGTTGAAGTTACATACCAAGAAACCAACAGCTTGGCATATGTGCTTAAGTTCATCCCATGCAGACCCTGCATACTGTTACTGTTTGGCACTTAGTAAGAAGGAAAACAAAGGGATGATACTCAATACTGGAACTACACCATCGTTTTAGTGGATATACTTATGTTTTTCCTTGACAATGAAACACCATTTCTGGCTTTATTATGAACAAAATAAAGTATTTAATGACCTATCAAAGACTACTACAAATAAAATCTTGGCTCACCAGATAACCATGTACAACATTACAGAAGTTTCTAACAGAAACCTAACACAAGAGGAGTTAAATAATAATCAAAAGGATTCTGCTTAATAAACTGGCACATATGCAGGCCAATTTATGGAGTTTGATTCATGTTTCAACAATTGTTGTTTGATTCACAGGAAGCTAAGGATCTGTGTAATCTCTCCATCAACAAAACAACGTCACTGTATCAGTACACAATAACTACAAAACAAGGGTAGCCTCCCAGGATGTTTTTGGCTAAAATATCAAACATACGTATTCTTATATTTAAGTACTAAAATAACAACTAATACACTAATAGGTTACCACGAGTTCCTGCAGCAATGCTCGAAGAGCATTTTCCAAGGATTGATTCTCTTCTAGAACCAACATTGTTTCCTTCTGCGAAATGAGATATGTGCCAAATAAAATGAGGAACTGACATAAACTGCCTGCTGGATCAGGTAAGTTACATAACATACAAGCATTCAGGGAAAAAAAACAAAAAAGAGAAGAATAATACCTGAGGTTCTGGCCGGGAGGGGCGGCGCGCAGGCGTCGGGCGTCGGCCAGGGACGGGCGGCGCACGGGCTCCGGACGTCGGCTGGGGACGGGCTGCGCGCGGGCGCCGGACGCCGGCCGAGGAGGCGCGCCGCGTAGGCGCCGGACGCCGGCCGTGGAGGCGCGCCGCGCGGGAGTCGGACGCCGGCCGGTGAGGGGCGGCGCGACCCTGCGGGAGCGGCAGCGAGGGCGGGGCGGGGCTCCGGGCGGCGCGGCGCTGCGGGAAGGGCGGCGCGGCGTGGGAGGCCGAGGGAGGAGGAGGCGCATCGAGTGCCGGGCGGCGGCGCATAGGGCTGAGGGGCGCGGGGGCGTGCGTGTGGGCCGGTTTGGGCTGTGGGGTTTTAGGGTTACCTTAACTTTCGGCGGCGGTAGCGGGCCGCCGAAAATAAATCTGTTATTTTCGGCGGCCAGCCCAGACAGCCGAAAATTACAGGTTTATTTTCGGCGACTACGAATTGCCGCCAAAAATTACTCTGGCCGCTGAAAGTTTTCGGATTTCTTGTAGTGCTTTCATCTCTGTGCAGACTGGCCCAGATCATCCTTCCCCGAGGTCACTTCACGGGGCAGACCACGATCACCACTTACGGAGCTAATGAAGAGGAGGCCTATCAAAAGGCGGCTATGGCAGCTCTAGTTAACCTAAGTTCCACTGAGGAGGCAGGCCCTACGATCCTGCGCTTCCTTCCCACTGACGAGATGGACGACGAGTAGATTTGTCGTCATGAGCGACCGGAGAGCAGGGCTGACACTACGCCCTATGCTGTGTGCATGCAGTTTGTGCGTGACGCGCAGCGGATGTTCATCCGTGCAGAGTATCGCGGCCGCTTCTATTACGATAGGAGTGTGGAGGCACGCGCACGAGTGGAGGTGCTAGATGGGCAGCTAGCGGCCCGTGTGGCACAGGTCGAGCAGCGCTAGACTGCCCTTACCTAGGCTCAGGCACAGGTGGGACAGCTGCAGCAGCGCCTCGCGGAGTACGAACCGCAGCTGCACCCGGTTGAGATATTCTCTGAGTAGATGGAGATGGAAGAGGAGTCCAGGTGTCTGACGCCCACTCTGCGATCTATAGTGGTTGGGTGCTCGTGATGGTGATGTGAAGCTTTTGTGTGATGGCACGTTGAAAGCGATATTTTGTATAATTCCGCTCCGTGCTCATAGTTATGGTTGTACTAAACATTGGTGAGGTTGTGAGAAACCATTCTTGTACGCCATATAAGTAAATGATGGACATGTCTTAATGTGCTATTTGGGTGGTCGATCGTTGTAACCACCATCTTATGATGTAATAGTAAGATACTTGTGAGAAACATGCCCCTAAGAGGTAGAGGTTTTGTGATTAATGACAACCTAATCTTGTTACTAATGAGTTCAGGCATTGAAGGTTTAACTTAACATTAATTGAGCTCATTGGTTGATTAAAAGAGATCCCTCTGTTCCATTCGATATTGATTCAATGAAAGTCGGTCTTGAAATTCTAGCATGAAGATCAAGCCTAAATCAGCCCTAGGTGCCGTAAAGTTGAAAGAAGGGCACCTAGGTTCTCTTTTGCTACTTTTTAGATGGGTCGTACTATCAAGAGGGGTGGAGGTGAGTACCTTGACGCACTTTATTTCGAGAATTTCCTTTCTCTCAAGTGTATCTTTGTCCTAAAGCTCAAGCACACTAAAACATACTCACCTTTGTCGATTAAGTCTAGAGAAAAACCCTCGAGAAATCGTTCAAAACTCCGTTTGAAAACTGCGCTAAAAATCAAGTTTTTATGTACCACCGGACTGTCCGGTGGCGCAAATCAAGCACTATAGGTTGTATCGTCCAGCAGTGCTTTTATGCCCACCGGACGTTATAAACCGAGGGGTAGTTCTCGGGCTTGTGCTGCAATGTGCCACCGGACTGTCCGGTGGCTCTTTGGCCCGAGGGGCGAATCGGGGGATTCAAATTTTCAATACCACCGGATTGTCCAGTGGCAACGCACCGGACTGTCTAGTGGGTACGCAGAAAAACGGGTTGGAGCTCCAAACGGCTAGTTTTTGAGCTCCACCCTATTTAAAGGCTCCCCCTCCCCTCATTTACTACCTTTGCAACTCAAGAACACTTCCCCATACACTCAAAGGTCACCACCACAACACAAATCCTTAACTTTTTGAGCTTTGGGCTAGAGATTTGAGAGAAGAGAACTTCTTGAGGGAAGTTGATTCAAGTGAAGCCAAAGCTTGTTACCCTTGGTGAATGCGATCACCTAGATGGCTGCGGTCGTGCCTTCCGCGAGCTCTCCGGAGATTGTGGGAGAAGCGGAAGAAGGTACTTGTGAGGGCTCTTGTGAAGTGGTTTGGAGCTCGCCGTTCCGGAGTGGAGAAGAGCTTCCCAAAGAGAGCGCTTGGTCTGCGGATCAAGAGGGTAGCTTGACCTTTGCGAAGGTCACTTTGCCAACTCCACTCCTTGCGAGATTTGGAGCTAGGGATCCTTGCAAGGAACCCACGAGAGCAAAGCCTTGCGGGAGGCACCAAACGAGGAGTAGGGGGTAGAGGCCGTGTGTCTCACCGAACCTGGGGAAAAAGATCGCCGAGTCTTCTCTTCCAATTTACTTTGTGCCTTTACTTTCCTAGATTTGCATGCTTGGCTATAGGTTGCAAAACTTTTGTTACGTGTAGAATTCTAGGCACACTCTTTAGGACTAGGGTGAATTGGGACTTGTGCGATAGGATTTAATTTCAAATTTCGAAATTAGAAGTCCAATTCACCCCCCTCTTGGACATCTTGATCCTTTCAGTTGGTATCAGAGCCTAGTGTTTATTGGTTGAGGCTTCACCGCCTTGAGCAAGATGTCCGGTGGGGAAGGACCCCCGCCCGTGTTCGATGGTGAGGACTTTCCATATTGGAAAATCCGTATGGAGTCCTACTTGGATGCAATTGACCCTCTTCTCCATCGTGCCGCCATCACCGGCTTTCCGGAGATAGCCGATAAGAAAAGGCCCACAACGTCGGAGCAAAATTACGAGAAATGGAATGCCAAAGCTCGTAATGTTCTCTTCCCTGGCTTGTGCAAGGAGGTTTTCAACCGCATGAGAACCATCAAGGATACACACAAGCTATGGGAAGAGATTTCTGCGCTCTATGAGGGAACCTTGAGCGAGAGAGAGCAACGTCATAGCACTCTTTGCAAGAAGCTAAGTGATTTTCGCATGTTCTCTTATGAAAATGCTAACCAAATGTACTCTCGCTTGAATGTGCTTGTAGAGGAGATCAATAGTCTCTAACTCAAATCAAGGAGGATGATGTTGCAAGGAAGATTATTGATCTACTTGATTGTGAGAAGTATGGCAACATCGTCACTTATCTTTACCAAACCGACCTCTCCGAAGCTACTCCATCCGGTGTGCTTGGCAAGATTAATGCTCATGAGATGTACATGAAGATCACGCGGAATGTGGAGCCTCCTTCCAAGAAGAAGGACATTGCACTCAAAGCTAGCTCATCCAAATTGAAGAAACTCATCACTAAGAAAATCATTGTGGTAGACAACAAAAAAGATGATGAGCAAGAGGAAGATGATAGTGATGAAGAGGTTGCCTTGCTCGGCTGCAAGGTCACTAGAGCCTTGGGCGACTTGACAAGAAGGGCATCAAGTACTCCTCAAGCAAGAAGAAATTCTTTCCAACAAAGAATAAGCTTGAAGAAATGGAGTGCTACAAGTGTGGCAAGCTTGGCCATCTTTCATATCAATGGCGAGTTGCGACCAAGAAGAAGCAAGAAGAGAAGCACCACAAGCATGACTCAAGTGATGAGTCAAGTGATGATGAGAAGAAAAACAAGAGAAAGGGCCCTAAGTCATTCAAGAAGAAGGGCAAAGCTTATATTGGGGAGTGGATGACCGATGAGGATACCTCAAGCAACTCATCCGACTCAAGTGATGATGAAGATGAAGTGGTTGCTTGTCTCGCAATTGCTACTATCTCTACACCGACATCGGCTTCATCAACATCAACATCCACTCCACACCTATGCCTTATGGCCAAGGTGATAAGGTAAAGACCTTTGATGACTCTTCCGATGATGATGATGATATGCCTTCCTATGATGAACTTGCTAGCCTAGTTGAAGAGCAAAACAAGGCAATAAGCAAAATTGAGTGCAAAACTTGACAAAGCCAAAATTGAGAAGAAGAGTCTCATGAACAAGTGCAATGAACTTCATAGCATTGAACTTGATGAGGCTAGAAAAGATCTAGAAGCAACACTTCAAGAAATCAACTCAATTCACAAGAATGATCGATGAATCTCCCAATGACATCAAGTCTTGTGAGAAGACATGTGTGCCCAAAAGTGAGCATGAGAAGCTTGTGATTGAACTAGAAAAGCTCAAGAATAAAATGAGTGAATCTCCCAATGTACTCAAAGAAGCCAACTATTGCACTCAATGCAAGAACAAGGCCACAAGTGAGAAAAATGCAAGCATTCTCATCAAACTCAAGGATGAGAATGACAAGCTTAAGCAAGAAGTGAAGAGTATGCAATCTGGCTATGGTGCCTTGCTTAAGGGCAATACCAAGTATCATGAGATGCTATCTTACCAAGCCATGAACTTTGAGAAGAATAGTCTTGGCTATCCCCAATGAAGGATACCTGCAAGCCACCACCTTCAATCAAGATTGAGAAACCCAAGTGGTCCACCGAGTGCATGACCGAAGGCCACTTCATGTTTGAGTGCAAAGCACCGCCCAAGAAACTCAACAAGCAATTGAGGGCGTTTGCTTTTGATGCTCACTATTTGGTCAAGAGATTGTCAAATGGTCAAGTCAAGGTCCAATTCCTAGGCAAGAAAGATGAGACAAGGCCCAAGAAACTATGGGTGCCCAAGACACTTATTCCTAAGATTGCCGACCCCAATGGAAAATGGACACCTAAGTCAAAATCCAAAGTCGCACCTATTCTTAGATGGGTGCCCAAGTCTCTAACTTGATTTGCTTGTGTGTAGGTGAACTACAAGAACGGTGGATCACATTGGGTGATGGATAGTGGATGCACTCAACATATGACCGGTGATTCCCGGATGTTCACCTCACTTAGTGAAGATGTAAAGGATTATGACAAGATCACATTTGGTGACAACTCCAAGGGCAAGGTTGAAGGATTGGGCAAAATAGAAATCTCAAGTAAATATTCAATCTCCAATGTGTTGCTAGTTGATTCTTTGAACTTTAATCTCTTATCCGTTGGTCAATTGTGTGATTTGGGTTTCCAATGCCTATTGAAGCCAAATGAAGTGATTGTAAGCAAGATTGATGGTGGTGAAAAAATCTTCAAGGGTTTCCGGCACAATAATCTTTACCTTGTTGATTTCAACTCAAAGAAGGCCAATTTACAAGCATATCTATTCTCTAAGGATTCAATGGGTTGGTTGTGGCATAGAAGACTTGCTCATGTTGGAATGAGCACACTCAAAAAGGGATGAAGAAGGATTTGGTCCAAGGCTTAAAGGATATCACATTTGAGAAGGACAAATTGTGTAGTGCTTGTCAATCCGGCAAACAAGTTGCAAACACTCATCCAAGCAAGACATTTATGTCCACTTCAAGGCCACTAGAGCTACTTCACATGGATCTCTTTGGTCCAACCACATATACAAGTATTGGTGGCAACAACTATGGTTTTGTCATTATTGATGACTTCTCAAGATACACATGGGTTTACTTTCTTGAGGACAAACCGAGGTGGCACATGTCTTTAGCAAGTTTGCCAAGAGAGCTCAAAATGAATTCAACACTTCAATTATGAAGATTAGAAGTGACAATGGAAGAGTGTTTGATAACACTAACATTGAAGAGTATTGTGATGAGGTTGGGATCAAGCATGAGTTCTCCGCTACATACACTCCCCAACAAAATGGTGTAGTGGAGAGAAAGAATAGAACACTTATCACTCTTGCAAGATCAATGCTTGATGAGTATGGAACTAATGAGAAGTTTTGGGCTGAAGCTATCAGCACCGCATGCTATGCTTCCAACCGGTTGTATCCTCACCGCATTCTTGACAAAACTCCATATGAATTGCTCAATGGGAGAAAACCCAATATCTCATATTTTCGGGTGTTTGGTTGCAAATGCTATATCTACAAGAAACGCCAACACTTGGGTAAGTTCCAAAGGCGTTGTGATATTGGTTTCTTACTTGGTTACTCATCAAAGTCCAAAGCATACCGCGTATTTAACAATGCCACCGGCATGGTTGAAGAGACGTATGATGTGGAATTTGACGAATCTAATGGCTCCCAAGGAGCACATGTTGATGTTGTGGATATAGATGAGGAACCACTTGTAGAGGCAATGAAGAATATGCCTATCAGTGACATCAAGCCTAAAGAGGATGATGATGAAGTGCAAATTGTTGATCAACCATTCTCTTCCATGGCACCTCAAGATGGTAGTGAATAAGACAAAATACTTCCAAAGGAAGATGTTCATGTACCTCAAAAGCAAGTTGATGAGCAAGCACAAGATGTGAGCACACCGGTTAGGACACGTCAAGTTGCAACTCAAAGAAGAAGTCAACTCACAAGTGGACACCCCAAAGAACTCATCATTGGTAGTCCAACTAGAGAAGTCACAACAAGATCTCACAAAATTGGAGCATTTTGTCAAGCCTACCCATTTGTCTCTAGCATTAAGCCAACAACAATTGATCAAGCTTTGAGTGATCCGGATTGGATAAATGCCATGCATGAAGAGCTCAACAATTTCACAAGAAATGAAGTTTGGACACTTGAAGCTAAACCCAAGGGTCCTAGAGTGATTGGAACCAAGTGGGTCTTTAGAAACAAGCAAGATGATGAAGGCAACATTGTGAGAACCAAGGCAAGATTAGTGGCAAAGGGATACTCTCAAGTTGATGGAATTGATTTTGGAGAGACCTTTGCACCGGTTGCAAGATTACAGGCTATTCGGTTTCTACTAGCTTATGTATCCCATCATGACATGAAGCTCTATCAAATGGATGTGAAGAGTGCATTCCTTAATGGCTACATCAATGAGCTAGTGTATGAGGAGCAACCACCCAGTTTTGAAGACCAAACAATCCTAATCATGTGTATAGGTTGTCCAAAGCTCTCTATGGATTAAAGCAAGCACCTCGAGCTTGGTATGAGAGGCTTAGGGACTTCCTCATTGAAAAAGGGTTCGTGATTGGCCGAGTTGACACCACCCTATTATTGACGTCTCTTAGCGTAACAGATTTTACTCCGCAAGCGCACGGAGATTCGCTGTAGCTTTTTCACTCAGAGTATTCTGAGTATCGTAAAAATCCACAGGGAAGCAAGGGTAAATAGGTGGAATGAAATGTCCAACTTTCAAGCAGTACTATAACTTAGATAAAGCACCAGCAGTTCTTACATCTGGGGTAAGATAACAAGATAGTGTATGGTGGGAAGAGTAAAACAGGGACTAAAGAAGCCTAACACTTAGGTAGCTATTTGGGAGGAGAACGAGTGAGATTAGATTTCCAAACTCTACTACTTAACCGCTGCAGAGGAGTATTCACGGTTGAACTAAGTTAACTGGAAACAAGCTAGGATCTTACGTCGAGCGAAATTCTGGCTCCTCGAGGGGTCAAGGGGTAGATAGTAGACCTCCGAAGGAGACTCAGCTAATGCCTACGGGCTTACCGAATGATGGGGTGGAATACTGAGACCTCTAGAGCTGTCACCTAGAGAGGCTACCAACCAGATCTGTGTGAGTAAGATGGCACGCTATACTAGTGTTCAGGTGAGAACTTGAATACTAAAGCTCTTCCTTGATCAGAGGGTGAGAACTAACTTAATCTTAGATCAAAAGCCTAAGACAAGCTTATAGCACCGGCAAGTTTAACAAGATTTAGATAACTTAAGAACAACACAAACCTAAGCCTTGGATCTAGTGTGCAATAAAGGTACACCACACTAGGCAAGCGTTAAGAAGTAAAGTAAAGTATAACAAAAGATAGAACAATCATATATGTTATACTGGAGTAACAAGAGTACAAAGATAGAAAGATATAAGAGCTTTACCATGACTCGAAGATGACTCCGGAATCCCTGAGGCAAAACCTTAAACTCAGCTCTAACTCTCAGGACTAACCTAGTGCTACTAGCCTAAGCGATAGTATGAACTACTCAACTTCCACACTCTACAAGTGAAGTCTAGGGGGGTATTCATAGCTTCCAAGGTTGGTGAGGCGGTTAAGTGATGGTTACAGGCCGGACGACTTGGAGGTGGGGCCGGGTGGCCTGAGGTGGGGCCTGGCGGCCTCCTACCAGGCTGGGCGGCCCAGAAAGTCATCGGATTCACCGCCTCTTTTGATCCAAGGGTCCTCATTGCCTCCCCAAGTCGGTTGTATGGCGGTTATGCATGTGTTTCTTTGTCAACCATTGATCTTCATTTGTGTTTCTTCCTTAGCCGCAGGATTGAAGTGCTGAGGATTGCTGACTTCACCAATCTAAGTACTGGATCAATGATGTGGCAAGGCCTTCCGGTACTTTGCATGTTGCATTCAGCATTTGGACTTCACAGCTGTGTTGACACGTCACTTAAGTGCATGCAGGTCGAAGATGAAGTGATTTGGCCATTTTGTCAGGCTGGGCGGCATGGGGGTGAGGCCGGGCGGCCTGGCCCACTGGTCAGGGTTTCCTGACTTAGCCATATTTCTCCTGTTTTCAGCTGATCTTGTACCTACAATCAAATATTCAACACAACTTGTGGAACTATGTCAGTAGCAACGGTTATCCTACACTTTGATATATTTTCCTTCATGTTTATGGATGGTTGGCGGTCAAAATGGTGCAATAACAACCGTCAACACGTCCCCAAGCTTAGACCTTTGCTCGTCCTCGAGTAAAGCCAAGATGGGTTATGGATCAGGAGTTGCTGCAATATCGATGCTTATGAATAGAAGTTATGCACAAACGACACCCATGCTTTTACCTAGAACCAAAGTGTATGTAATGATCACTCTTACTCATACCTGAGGTGCATCTTTTTGCCTTACCATGTCTTGGGCGGTTGAGAGGAAGAACGACTTAGCTGCAGGCTCTACTCTAAGCCTGGGATTTCCATCTCAGGTGTTTTCAATGATTTTTCAAAAGAAAACAAGTTTCCCCAAGGTACTCTTGATCGCTCAAAGTGTATCCTCACCATTCGAAGCCAAAAGCATGGCTAAGAACTTCCATTACTAAGGCTTATGTGGAGCTCAGGGTCATGGAAGAACTTAGCTTACTTAAGTTGTTTATTTTGCAAAGTCAAAGATTGGACCAAAGAAATGTACTACATCATCTAGCCTTGTTCATTGTTGGAGCTTTATTTGGTGGATGGATGGATGAATCTCTTTGTTTCCTTTCCTTCTCCTTTTTGATTGATAGGTGTGAATATGGAGCCTTTTTGTATTTTTTCTCTTTTTGCCATGCTTGACTAGCATGCTTTCCTTTTTCTCATATTTTTGCCATGCTTGACTAGCATGTTTTCTTTTTCTCTTTTTTTTTTCATTTTTTTGTTGGCTCCATAATCTACCGCTTTTTTATTGGAAGGAGTAAGGCTAAAGGTATTATTTGGAGATGTGTGGATGCATACCCAGGATAGGTAAATGCATATGCGGTGGTGGATTTTTTTTTTGCTCCAACAATTCACGAGACAGAGATGATTCCATTCTATGAGACTCAAAATTTGACAAAGCTCAAAACAACTTTAAGTAGCTTAAACAAGCTAGGCTTAGATATTTCAGTGTATTTGGCTCTGGTAGGTATTCCAAACCTATGGGGGAACTTTATTTTATTTTTCAAATAAACCTGAGATGTTCATCTTAATAAGGACATGTGGAGAAAACCTGGTGCTTAGCCATATCATTTCTCACAACAACTTAGACATAGTTATGCAAATGGCATCCACTGAGTACAAGATCAAGTTTTCAACTTATACACATAGGCTCAAAATTAAGCTAAGTATAGAAAGTGCATAAACAACTAAGCATGAACATAATAGAGCAACTATTCATCATTTCCATATGAAAGATATATGCATCAAAGTTGGGAGTTGCTTTTATTGACACTTTTTTCAGATAGTGCAATAAATAGGGAAATATAAAGGACATTATTTTATTAAATGTACTTACCTTCGGTTGGACGGGTGATGCTGCTGCTCGGTCGGACGGGGTACTGCTAGTACTAGTAGGACGGGTGATGCTACTGGATGGGTACTGGTGCTTGGTTGGATGGGTACTGCTGCTCGGTCGGACAGGTACTGTTGCTGCACATGGAAGGAGACAGGGACAAGAGACGGGGACACCTTACTCTGAGGGACACAGGTGCGAGGAGGCATGCTCATAATGGTCTACCATCCCCCCAAGCTTCAATGAAGCTAGGGGTGTTGGTAGTAGTAGTTGTAGAAATTCTGGGCATTGAGGAATCCGGCTCCAACTTGCTCGTTTAGGTTCTAAAGTATTTCGGTATTGGCTTGGAGCCGTTGATCCATTGCTTCCATGCGTTGGTGGATGTCACCCACCTGCTGGTACAACCTCTAATCGTATTGGCCCAAGTTCATCCCCCCATTGCGGAGTTGATGTCGGCCATGTAATCTGGGTGGTATCGGGCTGACGCAAAGGGACCTAAGTCCCGGCTGAGTGCACGTGACGCACTACCGCCTCCGTAGTATTGTGTACTATGGGAAGGCTGGTAGGAACTCTGGCCACCGGTACTAGAGAAGTACCAGGATGGCTCAGATGGCGTGGAAGCATGGACGGGTTCCTCAATGTCCTCTCCTCGGGCTCTGTGGTGTAACTCCTCCGCTCGCCGTTGCTGGGCTCTGGTCATGACACTGCTGATGCATTGGCGTGGTGCCTCCACATCTAGCTGCATGGTTAGGCTTCTAACGGTGTACATGTCGAACTGCGGCGCTGGAAGCGGCAGCTCAAGACTGTGCCCGAACCATGTCATGATCATTCTCCCATTTGCGGTGTCTCGCCTCATAAAATGTGCCTGGATAAAGTGCTGCTCCCCTACATAGTGTGATGTGTCATCGGGAAGGTACTCAAGCTGGGCATTCTCTAGGAGGCCCAGATTGGTTGCAATCCTGGTGACAAAGGAAGTGATGCTTATGGGGATATTGGTCGCTCTCATGCCCATCAAATGACGGACAATGTCGAGGACCGGAGCATAGCGCTTCTTTTTGACCATGGCATAGAGGCATTTGAGGTCTTCGTTGGGTGCACGACGAAACTCACCTCTTGGGAAGATGATGAGCGAGACCCATTCGAGCTAAGAGTCTAAGAGTGGGGTTGTGGATTTTGGTGGTGCTGTGTTTCCCCTTCCCATACTCCCCGCATATTTCCACCCAAAAAGTTTTCATGTCATACCCGACTGGGTCAGTCAACGAACAGTTGGAGTGGAAACCCAGGAGGTCGGCAAGCTTCCTCAGGGAGACAGAGAATTCAGTGTTAAATAGGCAGAAATTTATGAACATACCTGCTGTACGCTTCTCCATGCAGGGGGTCATCAGGAATTCTTGTGTGAGAAGGACAGATCCTTCCTCTGTAATGTTAGCGAAATCCGACCAACCCACATAATCAAAAGCTTGAATAAATGGGTCCAACATACCTATTTCGACGAGGAAGAAGGCATCGAAGCACTTGGTCCTCCAAAGACCTTAATGGTAAGAGCTTGTAACATCTTAGCCTCCTCATCGCTCTGGATGTTGATGTCCTGCAGGTTCATTAGTCGGCGCTGCTATTGTTGCTGTGAAGAAACTCCTTCGTCCTGGTCCTAGCGGCTCCGTGTACCACTGACGGACATCCTGTCGGACACTGCTGGAGTCCTATCGGACACTACTGGAGTCCTGGAGCTTCCGCTTTGCGAACGAGAGCGGGAGCGCTCATCCGACGAAGATGGGAACTTCAGGTGCAGCCCCTTCCTTGTGTTGCTCAGGGCCTTCTTCTCTTTCCTAAAGAAGGACGACATCCTGCAAAATAGACAATAGGCTACACAAGGGACAAAGCAGTTACAAAAATTAGCATTAGCGGTTAGTCGTCCAGAAGTTAGTAGTCCTTGCGGGGCAGAGCCCCCACAAAACGTAAAAAAACCGAGGGTGTAGCACTTATTTTATTGGGCAGAATTTTTGCTAAGTGCTGAAATTAACTAAGTCCTAAACTAGTGCTTAAGAGAGTGTTTAGGGGGAGAAGAGAGAATGCTCACCTTGCTGAGCGGTGCGAGGAGCAAGTGCATGCATGCACTCGTATTTATAGGCGCGCGAGAGCAGGCAGGCAGGCAGGGGAGGCCGGGCGACGCAGGCTTTAGGCCGGGCGGCGTGCAGCAGGGCCGGGCTGCCTAGGGTGTAGGGTGGTGGGTGGTGAAGGGACAGCAACGGTGCAGGGAGGTTGGACGGCGTCGGCCAGGGGCCGGGCGTCCTAGTGCTCGTGGCACTTAGCCTCTCGTACATGCATGTGTGAAGCAGAGGGGGCACAAGGGGCTGGGCGGCTTGCACCCGAGTGCATATGGCACTTAATCGTATTGGCAGCTAGCGCGTGCAAGCATGCAGGGGGCAAAGGGGGCCGGGCGGTTTGTGCAGGGAGCCGGGCGGCTCGGCCTTGGTGCCCCTAGCACTTTGCTCGGTGGAGCAGAGAGAGAGAGGGGCCGGCTGACCCAGGTGGGGCCAGGCGGCTTCAAAAGTTTTTTTTCGCAAAGTGTATGATGTCGGTTCCTCTGGGAAATGGTGTTATCGAGAGCCCAAAGGACTCTCGACGGACTACCGGGTTTAGTCCAGCTTAAGTGCACTGCGAGCCAAAGGAGGCAGGTGTGCTTAATCTGGGTTAAGCAGGGCGGTTCTGCCACAGCTGGTATCAGAGCCGAACATACACGGACAACAGTTATATCATCCAGTTTTGGTTTACAAAACTATTTTCGAAAGCCCTTTTCAAGTAATTTAAAAATGAGAGTCTGCGATATGCCCATATTAAGGATGTTAGTGTTATCCAGGTGACATCACTGACATTCTGACCTAGATAGAACTCATGTGCATATTCGGCGCTTTGAGAAGCAATTTTTCGGCCATAGCTATCCCTAGTACTGGTGGAAGCTATTGGGTTTTGCGAACGGTTGTAAACTCTGCATTCATGCTGTATAAGTAAAAGCTCTTTGAGGGTGGTGGCCATGTGTGAGGCTTTCATACCCACCACACTTACATTCGGTTTGGGGATCCACCTTACTCTCGACAATCCCCAGTACCGGTGGAAAGTCAGGCTTTGAGAGAAGGTGCAAAGGCCCACCTACATTGTCCACGCAGCGGTCACGCGTGGATGCCACACTATGTGGTAATGTATGAGCATGCATTCTTCTGCAAGTACACTAACTATGTGCGAAATTAAGAACGGTCAGGAAACGACTAGTTGCATTAGAGAGTGCCGTGCATATGTGTCACCGAAATATCGATAGCTATATGTACTCTTCTTTTAGATGTGTGATGTGAGACCGTTTAGATACGAATCATGCATCATATTTACTGCTTTTATTTATGGTGGGGTATTATTAAAATGCAATGAAATAAATCGTGACTTTGAAAATTTACCTTCCATACAATGCACTGTTATACCCTTGTCATAAGCTATCACTTGAAAAATATGTCACTCACTAATGCACAACCTTGCTTATATAAACAGATGGCCAGAACCAAGCAGACCGCACGCAAGGCAACCGGAGCGAGGACCACTGTTCTCCCTGACGTGACTCACACTCCCCCTGTGGTGGAGGATGGACTACTCCACACCCGCTGTAGAGAGGAGTGTCCTCTGTCTTTGTTGCTGTGCAGGGCCCTAAGGGAGATGGGGCGTTGTCCCTGTCCCTTCATCTCGGTGCAGACGGTGCACGAGGAGGGCAACTGCATGGCCCAGGTTGTCTTTCCACGAGGGATGTTCGCGGGCTAGGAGACCATCACCCTTTACGGGGCCAACGAGGAGGAGGCTTACCGTAAGGCAGTAATGGCAGCCCTCACTTCGCTGAGCTCCTGGTGGGAGGCAAGCCACACGGTCCTGTGCTTCCTCCCTACCAACGACCTCGACCGCGCTTGGCAGGACCGCTGCGAGCAGCTCTGGGACAGGAACGGCTCCCGACCCTTGGTAGCGTGCATGGACTATGCACGTGAGGCGTGCGGGATGTACCACCGTGCAGAGAACCGGGGCCGCTTCTACTTTGACAGGTACACGGAGACCCGTACCCGTGTGGAGGAGTTGGAGGCCCAGGTGGCGCAGCTGCAGCAGCATCTGGCAGAGTACGAGCCGCCGCAGCAGCCCGCACCTGCCCCTTTGGAGGAAGAGTCCTCGGAGCCAATGGAGATGGAGGAGGAGGAGGAGAACGTTCCGTCGGACGCGAACTCCAGGGTGTAGGGCGTTTGATGAAAGGATGATGGGAGTTAAGCCTTAAGTTGGTGACACGTTGAAAGCGATGTTTTGTAATAATCCGCTCCGCGTTTTAGATTCATGGCTGTACTAAAACATTGGTGAGTTGTGAGAGCTCATTCGGTACGCCATTTGATGTCGTGATGGATTGTTTTATTATGCACTATTTGATGGTTGGTTGATGTAGCCACCATCCCATGATGTAATCTTAAGACTCTTTAGTGGTATTCAAACCTTTCTAAGTGGCACTAATGTTAGTTCTACGTCGTGATGGCATTTGAGATGGTTGTGTGGATGGAATATGGGTTGGCACTTCGTTTTGGATTGCATCTTGCAATCTGGAATTTTGCACAGTGGCAGCAAAAACTGATAATATCTTGGATTGTGTAAGGATTTGGGCCAAGAGTTGGATAGCAAAGTTGTAGAGAACTGTCTGGTGTATAATCTTGTCAATTGGAGCTTTCTCCAATTGTGCTCCGATCTGGAATTATGGTCGAATTTTTTAGGAGCCTATAATCTGAAATGAAGCAGCACCAGTAGGAAAACCCCATTTTTCACACCCTTAGTGCAGGAACTGAACTGGGAATGTATTGTCAAAGTTTTAGAACTGGAAGTGTAGAACAACTTTGTTATACAAAATTTCTCCTAAAAGCGTCCCGTTTGGAAGTTATAGCCGAAACCATGCAGTCCCAGAGATCTGAACTAAACTGATATATACTGGCGTATATTGAATTTCGATCAAGATACAAATATAATCACCAAAAACTTTTTATACGAAAGTGAAAGAACACAGAATGAGGAATAACTTTGCTAAGGGGGGCATAATCAAAAGATTCACGGTTTAAGAACAGCTCGCCGTTAAAGTTGTTGCTGTCCAGGAATTCACGCGATTGCCAAGTATTAAGCGTCAACACATCCGGGCTAACACTTTACTGCAATTATATGTTTCCGTCTTACATATTTCAAGTAACTGTGTTTCGGCGCATCTGATTGCTTTAAAGTGGTTGGACTAAACACTGTTAGTTTCACTCTTGCAGATGGTGAACACTCGTCAGGGACAAACCTCGGGCCAGCAGCCACACGATGCACCACCTCCGCCGGAATTGGCCACCCTGGTCATGCAACAGGGTGAGCTGATCCGCCTCATGAGGGAAGAATGACAAGCTCAGGGGCAGCAGCGGCCGCGGGAACACCAACCCCGGCGGAATCACCTACAAGGACTTTGAGGACTTGCGCCCTCCGGTCTTCACGACATGTCCTGAGCCGCTTGCTGCAAATGACTGGCTCCGCACGATCGAATCCAAGTTCACACTGCTTCCTGGGTTAACTGAGCAAGAGAAAGCTCGGTTTGCTGCGCAGCTACTTCAGGGTCCGGCTGGAGCATGGTACGCCATGTTCCAGGCTATGCAGCAGCAGGATCACGTGATTACATGGGAGGAGCTCCGTACGGCTTTCCGGGCCCACTACAACCCGGCGAGTCTTATGGAGCAGAAGCAGCGTGAGTTCAAAGAGCTCAAATAGGGCAACCGCACGGTGGTGCAATACGTGCAAACATTAATCCAACTGTCGCAGTATTCGCCCGGGGATGTTGCAGATGATCCTAGTAGGGCGGCCAGACTCTTGCAGGGTTTTGACCCCACCCTCCAGACACATCTCGGGCGTCATTACCAGAGCTTTTTAGAGCTGGTCGACACCGCGTTAGACATGGAGAATCGCCTCCGTGTTGCAAATGAGGACCAAAAGCGGAAACGTCAGGCCAGTAGTGCACCCGGGTCATCTCAAAAGCAGAAGACCAATTACTAGCGGCAGCCCTGCTATGTGATCCGGCCCAATCAATCCGGTTGGTTCCACCGAGCTCCACAGCAGCAGTACTCGGCCTACCGTGCACCCACGCAACTTCCCGCCCCTCGTGCTCCCACCGCACCAGGACCCGGGAATCCTTACTTCAATTGTGGCAAGACATGCCACTTTAGCAGGGAGTGCCGCGCTCCTCGTAGGATTTAGGGCCCCACTCCTGCGGGAGGCAGCCAGCAGAACAAACCCAAGGGGAACACACCACGAAAGGCCCAAGTGCACTATATTCACGTGGAGCAGATCCCCATCGGAGAACCGTTACTCGCTGGTACATTCTCAGTCAACGGTCACCTGGCCGTCGTGTTATTTGATTCCGGAGCCACACATACATTTCTTAGCAAGACATATGCATTGAGGCACGGGATAACAATGCACAAGTTAAAGGAAAATTATCACATCACCGCACCGGGTTCCCCTATCACTATTGGTTTGATGGCCAGACAATTGAAAGTGGACATCGGTCCTGAGAGCTTTGTCATCAATCCCGTGGTGCTGCCACACCAAGGGATTGACATTATTTTGGGTATGAATTGGATGGTAGAAAACGATGCAGTCCTACATGTTGGCAGCAGGGAAGTGCAATTAAAGTCTAAGGTCACTGGCAAGATACTAAAGGTGCACATACCAGAACAGAAACATATAGAGGCCACAGTAAACACCACCGAACTTCAAGAGATTAAAAAGATACCAGTAGTGTGTGAATTCCCTGATGTGTTTCCGGAGGAGTTTCCTGGGCTTCCTCCAGATAGGGATGTGGAGTTTAAGATAGACCTCATTCCAGGAACGGCACCTGTTTCAAGGAGGCCATACAGAATGGCACCAGATGAACTCAAAGAATTGAAAACACAATTGGAAGAACAGTTGGATAAAGGGTTCATTCGCCCTAGTTCATCACCTTGGGGCTGTCCTGCTCTCTTCGTGGAGAAGAAAGACCAAGGTGGTAAGAGATTGTGCCTGGACTATAGACCATTAAACGCAGTCACAGTCAAAAATAAGTACCCACTGCCTCACATTGACATTTTGTTCGATTAGCTAGCAGGGGCTAAAGTGTTCTCAAAAATTGATCTAAGGTCAGGCTACTATCAAATAAAAATCAGGGAAGAAGATATACCCAAAACAGCCTTCTCCACCAGATACGGCTTGTACGAATATCTGGTCATGTCTTCGGGTTAACCAACGCACCGGCTTTCTTTCATGTATATGATGAATTCAGTATTCATGAACGAGCTGGATAAATTTATAGTCGTATTCATTGACGACATCCTTGTCTACTCTAAGAATGAGGAAGAGCACGAGGAGCACTTGCGGACAGTACTCACTCGGCTTAGAGAACACCAACTCTACGCCAAGTTCAGCAAGTGTGCATTCTGGCTAAGGGAAGTGAGTTTCCTAGGCCACATCTTGTCCGAAAAAGGAGTAGCCATCGATCCAAGTAAAGTGGAAGATGTACTAAATTGGAAGCAACCTGAAACTGTAACTGAGATCTAGAGTTTCCTCGGTTTAGCGAGCTACTACCGCTGCTTTATCAAGGATTTCTCCAAGACGGCAAAGCCAATGACCTCATTGACCAAGAAAAAATCCAAGTATTCGTGGAGTCCGAACTGTGAGGAAGCCTTCCAGAGTTTAAAGAGATCATTAACAACCGCACTAGTATTAGCACAACCGGACGTCACGAAACCCTTCAACGTGTATTGTGACGCCTTCGGCAATGGGCTTGGCTGTGTCCTAATGCAAGAAGGGAGGGTAGTCGCTTACGCTTCCCGTCAATTGAGAAAACATGAAGCCAACTATCCAACTCATGATCTAGAACTGGCAGCGGTGGTATACGCACTGAAAATATGGAGGCACTATCTGCTGGGCAATACTTGTCATCTCTACACCGACCACAAGAGCCTCAAATATATCCTCACACAACCCGAATTGAATATGAGGTAACGACGGTGGTTAGAGTTGATAAAAGACTATGATCTGGAAATTCATTATCATCCCGGCAAGGCGAATGTAGTAGCGGATGCACTAAGCCGACGGGCTCATTGCAATATAATTGAAGCCCGGCCTACAGTAAGAGTGCTATGTTGTGAGATAGATGAAATCGAATTACCCACAGAACAACTAGCTGAGCTTTATAACCTCATTATTGAGCCCACCATCAAAGAACAAATCATAACTGCAAAAAAACGAGATAAAGGCATGGCGTTCATTCGTGAAGGTATGAATGAGAAGAAGAGGGCATGCTTCACACTTGATGACCAGGGTGTGTTATGGTTTAAAAATCGATTAGTGGTACCTAAGGATATGGAGTTGAGGAAGAGGATTCTAGATGAAGCTCACACGTCTATGTTCACTATGCACCCGGGCAGTAACAAAATGTACCAAGACCTGAAACAGAAGTTTTGGTGGACCCGCATGAAATGGGAGATCGCCAAGTACGTGTCCGAGTGTGACATATGCCAGAGAGTAAAAGCTGATCACCTAAAACCCACGGGAATGCTTCAGCCCTTAGCACTTCCAGCGTGGAAATGGGAAGATATACACATGGATTTCATTGTGGGGTTGCCTCGCACTCAGAAGGGCTATGACTCCATCTGGGTTATCATTGACCACTTCACCAAATCTGCTCACTTCATACCAGTGAAGAACCGATAAAATGCACAGAATTATGCAGAGATTTATGTCTCCCGCATTGTTTCATTACACGGAATCCTGAGAACCATCACCTCAGATCGAGGCTCGTTGTTTGTGTCCCGTTTCTGGGAACAGTTACAAACCACTCTTGGCACCACTTCGATTCATAGTTCGGCATACCATCCACAAACCAGCGGCCAAGTTGAGAGAGTAAATCAGATCTTAGAAGATATGCTGAGAGCGTGTGCATTGACTTATTCCACCAAGTGGGATGAGTGTCTCCCTCTAGCAGAATTTACTTATAAGAACAGCTACCAGAAGAGCTTAGAAATGGCTCCTTTCGAAGCTTGATATGGGAGGAGATGTAGAACACCCCTCAATTGGTCCGAACTGGGTGAACGTGTCACCTTTGGCCCTAATTTGGTAACACAAGCCGAGGAGCAAGTTAAATTTATACACAGCAACTTGAAAAGAGCACAGTCTAGACAAAAGAGCTACTCTAACAAGAGAAGACGACCGTTGGTCTTTGAAGTAGGCGATCATGCGGGTGTCACCAATGAAAGGAGTACATCGTTTTGGTTTGAAAGGAAAGTTAGCACCAAGATATGTGGGTCCGTTTAAGATCACTGAGCAGTGCGGGCCGGTTGCTTACCGGATTGAGCTACCACCACATCTAGCTGCGGTTCATGACGTCTTTCATGTCTCGCAACTTAAGAAGTGTTTAAGAGTGCCGAAAGAAGCAGTGGACACCTCTTAAATTCAAATCGAGCCTGACCTCACTTATGAAGAACGCCCCATAAAAATCCTCGACCAAAAACAAAGAACAGCGAGAAGAAGAACAATCAACTTTTACAAAGTACAATGGAGTAATCACTCCGAAGAAGAAGCGACTTGGGAGCAAGAAGAATACTTGCAAACCAAATATCCGGGCTTTCTTTCGGCTACTGGAAATGAGTATATATAACCATCTAAATTCAGATTTTTACTCGAAACCTTACGCAATGCACTATCTCCTCATTTGACTTATCCACCCACATCACATCAACAAATCTCGGGACGAGATTTCTTTAAGGGGGGTGGGCTGTGATGCTCCAGCATCTCAAGTGCATAATCACTCATCATACATGAATCATTCATCTTGAGCATCATGGCATAACATGTGTTTGTGCATTGGGAAAAAATTTGATTTAAAATACAAAGTGCAAACCATTGATATTTCATGTGTCATGCTATGTTTATAGTCATATCTTTGATTTGTTGAGATCTGGGTGAAGTTCATATTGACAAAACTGTAGATCTACATGAGATAAACAACTTTGCTAATTGGAGTCTTGTCATATAATGAGGTTTACAAGGTGATTAGGGTCATTCAATGTCAGTACAGAAAATCAATTCAAATCAGTCCTGATTTGAAATCCCAAGTTTACTCTAACCTATAGCCACTTTCATGCAAAGTTCAAATTAAAGAAGTTGTAGGTTTTAAAATTCTAAGCAGACTTGTCAAGAGGCACATTGGGAGAAAATACATATAAATAGGACTTTCTATTTTCCTAAGCAGTAAAGGTCCCCTGTCCAAAATTGGGGCTGCTATACAAATTCAAATGAAATTCATATTTATGAACGATTTTGGTGTTGAGCCTTTCGACAAAGTTGTAGAGTTCAAAGAGTAGAACATTTCCTTTAATTACCATTTTTCCAAATTCGGAACCTAAGTGGGTCAAAATAGCGAATTACAGAAGGAAAGAAAACACATTTTCCTTTTTTCCATTTTTTCCCTCCCCCGCGGTCACTGACTGGTGGGGCCCGCGCGTCAGCGCGTTCACCGTGTCGGGGACGACGGCCGCCGCGTGGCCGGCGGCGTACGTGCCCACGGATCGCGGCCGCGCCCCGCGCCTTCACCTGGACGCGGTAACGTCCCTGTTCACTCCCTCTCTCTCGCACTCGCCGCTCCCTCACTCGCTCACTCTCGCTCTCAGCTCGCGCACCGACCGCCATTGCCGTCGGGCTTGAGCTCGTTGCGCCGGCCGCCTCGGTCCACCTCCGCGCCTCCAACCACCACCATCGGGTTCGCCTCGCCCTAGCGCACCCGCCGAGGTAGATCTCGTCGCCTTCCCCCTCCACATTCCCTAGATCGGGCCGCGCTCCGACACGACCGCCATGGTCGGGCCAAGCTCGGGCTCGAGCTCTCGCCGCAGCCGTCCGTCCTCCTCGCACCCCTAGACCGCCACCACTACACTCGCAGCTCCGCCGCGCACCCGTAGCGCCTAGTCTCGTCGCCGTTCTCCCACCCAGCGCCGAGATCCGCCACCGCTCGACGTCGCGGCCACGCCGTCGACGCCGTCGTTCACCTCCCGTTCACGGCCGCTCCCGCCTCGTTCATGCCACCTCCGCCGTCGCGCGCGGCGGGAGGAAGGAGAAGACCCGGGGAGATTTTCAATCTAGCCCCGGGTTTTTTGCATTTTCAGCTGTATTGATAATCGCTGTTCACTGAGTCTATGCAATCTTGCTTGCTAGCCCCTGGGATCTAGGTTTATTTATGTTCTGGTCCCTAGATCTGAGATTTTTCATTTCATTTTGCTATATTTCGGCTAAAACTTTGGAAATTCATATAAAATCAAATAAAAATCGTAAAAAGGTAAACTCAGTAGTGTTGTACTTTTTGTAAATAGATCTACACAGTAAGTATGATGTGGAGATGTGCATGTACGGTTTTGCCCCTGTTATGGTATATGCATGTTAATTCAAGGAAAAATAGAAAACATGGTCTAGTTGGAATCCAAAAATGATGAAACTTCGTCAGTAGCCTTCTTAGGATGTTTGGACACTGTGGAAATTTTGATGACTCAATATATTACTGTTCATTCACTGTTTTACCATTTTGCATATACTTTATGCATTATTTGATAGCTTGGCAATGAGGCCTATGCAAAGTATGATAAATATGACTCACTATTATTTTTCTTATGTCCTATATAGCTTGTGCATCTCACTGGTAAAATATGAGCCTCTGCATGTCAAGTTTTAGTGGTGATTTGAAAATGACAAATCTTGACTTGGAGAACTAGATTAATGGAAAAATGGGTTCTAATGTGCAAGATAAATTCTAGGAAAATTCTGGTGACATATGGGGGTGCTATAGAGTCCAAAAAGTATATTGGTGGGAGTTCTAATCACAGTAGATTTGGGCATTTAGAATAACCTAGGCTAATTAAGTGTAAAATGGAAGCCCAATCAAACTTATGAGTTTTTACTTGTAAATTTTTATGCATGCATTTCATACTACATACAGCTCACTGGTAAAATTTCACACTCGGAAACCCTTCCTATAATTTATAAGAATTCTGACAGTGTGTAGGGCTGATAACTTGATGTATTTTTAATAAAATAATTATAACTCCAATTGGGCTGAAATTTTGACAGTTGCCTTGGGTATGCAGAATCTATATGTCATAAAAGTTTGAGCTTGTTTGGTTATGTTTTACTCCTACATCTTAGGTGTGTAAATTAATTCATAAATAAGGATAAATCACCCTGTGTATAATCATTTGCAATGTGTTAAACTTCTATACCATATTATTTATCCATTACATACATGCTGCATTCCAACATTTGCATTTCACCTACGTTCAGTGCAAGCATATGCATTCTTGTCCACTCATTCGCATATAATGTCATGCATATAGATCCCGCGAACGAAGAGCTGCCACAAGAGCAACCCCTGATCGAGGAGCCCGTGGACGAGCCAGAGAACCTGCAGCCGACCGCTGATCACAACGCCGAGGAAGCAACCTCTAACCCGAGCGGAGAAGGTAGGCAGGATCATGCAATTCCCAGCAAATAAAATATCTGTTGATTACACATGTGCATTAGGAGTTGAATGAAACCAATTGCATTAGATCCCTTGGCCGCCCTGGCCCTAGTACCTATACCTAGAGTTCGTAGGACGAGTGCCTAGAATGGCTAGGTATGAGTAGACACGAGTGAATAAAGGTCACTCGTCTTGTAGGGGTTACTTTTCAAAAAGAAAAAATCTCTCTATGGAAGTTACTGTTATTATGCTATGATTATGTTATGTTTTAATTGGAGACCGGGCGGAGATATGGGTTTGAATAATGAGATTTGGAATAATGTGTGGTGGACTCTGCCCGAGTCGCATAAGGCTGGTCGTTGTTCGCTTGGGATCGGCATAACATTGCTAGAGTGCTTATCCGGGATCAATGGACCTGTGAAAGTCTTACTTGTGCCGTCTCAAGCACAGAGGCACATTCCCACCCACTGGTTGAGAGGTAGGTGGCCGCGGAGGCGGGTGTCAAGGGAAGGCTGACCCATTGCGTGGTAACGCTCCTGCGACAACGCGCTCCGGGAGTCAGGCGGGAGTAGTTTCGAACTTGAGATGGGACAAGTGGAGATGGGAGAAGCATATGTGGGAACGCCGAGGGTTAGTAAGCATATGCCATCCTGGTGCTTCTAGTTATTCCCGGGAATATAAAAATCGATTCGAATCGCTGATGCTCACCAGGTGTGAGAATGCCAATATCACTGCCGGACAAAGTAGTAATCCATTTGAATATGCTGTATTATGAATTCATGGTTTTGAAACACTACATGCTTGGATATACCTGTTTTGCTTCATGCAATACTTGACACACTCATGATGGTTTACTGGATTTACTTTCATGCAATACTTTATCACACTCAAGAGGTTTCTACAAGTATGATGACTTGAGCAGCAGTTAAATCCTGCTCGGGTTCAATAATATAAGCAGCTGTCAAATCTTGCTTCCACTTATTAATTTGATCCTGTTTAAAAGCAATGGCTAAGGATTCAGATGTTAGTAAGCAAGCTTTGCATCAGCCGTAAGCCCCATCCATTAAGTCCTACTCAGGGTTTTGCCCCCACTTTTGGCTTACAGGTATGGAGTTCCTCTTCTGTGCCTGTGTTGGTGGTGGGCCATGTCATCATCAGGATTGAGAAGGGTCATGATTTGGCAAGGAGCAGCATCAGTGGGCTCGATGCTCGTTCTATTTATGCAAGTCTTTTGGTTACCTTGAAACATGAACTTTAAAATTTCCGCTGCGAGAGACTATTTGAACTATGTTGTTGTATGACACTATGTTGAACTCTATTTGATTTCGAACTGGTTTGTAACTAAAGTCTATGTAACATCTATTCAAATGCCTGTGATGTTGTAACTGTTGTGGCTCCATCGAGAGTCGGATGTGTATGATGTCGGTTCCTCTGGGAAATGGTGTTATCGAGAGCCCGAAGGACTCTCGACGGACTACCGGGTTTAGTCCAGCTTAAGTGCACTGCGAGCCAAAGGAGGTAGGTGTGCTTAATCTGGGTTAAGCAGGGCGGTTCCACCACAATTGCTTTCCCGGCAGCGGCGCCAGAAAATTGTTGACGTCTCTTAGCGTAACAGATTTTACTCCGCAAGCGCACGGAGATTCGCTGTAGCTTTTTCACTCAGAGTATTCCGAGTATCATGAAAATCCACAGGGAATCAAGAGCAAATAGGTGGAATAAAATGTCGAACTTTCAAGCAGTACTATAACTTAGATAAAACACCAGCAGTTCTTACACCTGGGTAAGATAATAAGATAGTGTATGGTGGGAAGAGTAAAACGGATCTAAAGAAGCCTAACACTTAGTAGCTATCTAGGAGGACAACGAGTGAGATTAGATTTCCAAACTCTACTACTTAGCCACTGCAGAGGAGTATTCGCGGTTGAACTAAGTTAACTGGAAACAAGCTAGGATCTTGCGTCGAGTGAAATTCCGGTGCCTCAAGGGGTCAAGGGGTAGATAGTAGACCTCCAAAGGAGACCCAGCTAACGCCTACGGGCTTACCGAATGAAGAGGTGGAATACTGAGACCTCTAGAGCAGTCACCTAAAGAGGCTACCAACCAGATCTGTATGGGTAAGATGGCATGCTATACTAGTGTTCAAGTGAGAACTTGAACACTAAAGCCCTTCCTTGATCAGAGGGTGAGAACTAACTTAATCTTAGATCAAAAGCCTAAGACAAAAGATAGAACAATGATATATATTGTACTGGAGTAACAAGAGTACAAAGATAGAAAGATACAAGAGCTTTACCATGACTCGAAGATGACTCCAGAATCCCTGAGGGAAAAGCTTAGACTCAACTCTAACTCCCAGGACTAACCTAGTGCTACTTGGCTAAGCGATAGTATGAATTACTCAACTTCCACACTCTACAAGTGAAGTCTAGGGGGTATTCATAGCTTCCAAGGTCGGTGAGGCGGTTAAGTGACGATTACAGGCTGAGCGACTTGGCGGTGGGGTCGGGCGGCCTCCCACCAGGCCAGTCGGTTGTATGGCAGTTATGGCAGTTATGCATGTGTTTCATTGTCAACCGTTGATCTTCACTTGTGTTTCTTCCTTAGCCACAGGATTGAAGTGCCGAGTATTGTTGACTTCACCAATCCAAGTGCTGGATCGATGATGTGGCAAGGCCTTCCGGTACTTTGCATGTTGCATTCGGCATTTGGATTTCACAGCTGTGTTGACACGTCACTTAAGTGCATGCAGGTCGAAGATGAAGTGATTTGGCCATTTTGTCAGGCCGGGCGGCTTAGGGGTGAGGCCGGGCGGCTTGGCCCACTGGTTAGGGTTTCTTGACTTAGCCATATTTCTCCTGTTTCAGCTGATCTTGTACCTATAATCAAATATTCAACTTAACTTGTGGAACTATATCAGTAGCAAGGGTTATCCTACACTTTGATGTATTTTCCTTCATGTTTACGGAAGGTTGGCGGTCGAAATGGTGCAATAACGACCGTCAACACCTATTCACCAAGAAGATGGACAATGATCTCTTTGTTTGTCAAGTATATGTTGATGATATCATCTTTGGGTCGACAAATGAAGGGTTGTGCAAGGAATTTGGCAAGATGATGGCAAAGGAATTTGAGATGTCAATGATCGGCGAGCTCACTTTCTTCCTTGGGTTTCAAATCAAGCAATTAAAAGAAGGGACTTTCATCTATCAAGAAAAGTACACAAGAGATCTAAGAGATTCAAGACGGATGATTGCAAACCAATTGAAACTCCAATGGAAACTAACACAAAGCTCGACGCCGATGAAAGTGGTATCAAGGTGGACCAAACTCTCTACCGATCCATGATAGGTTCGCTTCTTTACCTATGTGCTTCTAGGCCGGATATCATGTTTAGTGTGTGCTTGTGTGCCCGGTTTTAAGCCGATCCAAGGGAGTCTCATCTCACCGCGGTGAAGAGAATCCTAAGGTATTTCAAGCATACCCCTAGCATAGGCTTGTGGTACCCCAAGGGCGCTAATTTTGAACTCTTGGGCTACTCGGATTCGGACTTTGCCGGATGCTGAGTTGAGCGTAAGAGTACCTTCAGGGGTTGCTACTTGCTAGGGCGCTCGCTCGTTTCGTAGTCGTCGAAGAAGCAAAACTACGTATCCTTGTCCACCGCGGAAGTGGAATATACAGCGGCCGGGCCCTCTTGTGCCCAACTTCTATATATGAAGCAAACGCTCTTGGATTACGGAGCTAAGCTTTCTAGGATCCCTCTCCTTTGTGACAACGAAAGCGTGGTTAAGCTTGCCAACAATCCGGTGCAACACTTTCGAACCAAGCACATAGATATCCGCCATCACTTCATAAGGGACCACGTCGCAAAGGGAGACATCCTCTTGCGAAATGTGGGAACTAAGGAGCAATTGGCGGACATCTTCACTAAGCCACTAGGTGAGAGTAACTTTTGTAGGTTACGAGGTGAGCTAAACGTGTTAGATGCTAGAACGATCATGTAAGTTGCCATGCCATATAATTTGCATCATATGTATATGCTAGTCACTTGCCTAACTGCTGCAAGATAGAGAGGAGCGAGGGTCTTGCATGAGCCGGTGGAACTTGGTTTCGCTCATGGCTTGTAGTATGGCTCCTTTTTAAGAAGCTTGCGGGTGGAATCAATGTGGCAAGTGTAGATTTAATTTTACGCTTGCATTGCATTTCTTGTCATATAGATGTGCACGCATGTTTCAATTCCAATCCATGCTTGTTGTAGCTTTCACTTGCTTTGCATACGGTAGTGTCACAAAGGAGCACTCTTGATGATATGGAGACTAGTTTCATGTGCAAGCATCTCAAGTCATGAAAAGAGAATAAAGTGAAGGTTTGGAATTGTTCTTCATGTCTATTGGGTCAAATCCCTCTGGGACAGGAGTTAATCATCTCTAGTTCTCCTATGGATAGACCCATACATTTATTGGATCTTAGTTGCCAATTTTCTTGAACTTGGAGCTTATGTTTGAAAAATCAAAACTATACATAGAGCATGAGAAAATGCACCTATATTAGAGGGTTTGAGGGGTAAGGGTTTCACCTTGGATTGTCTATACTTGTGTTTATTTGAATTCTCAAAAAGTTGGACAAGAAAAGGAGCTTTTCAGCGAAAATCAGTGTCTGTGCATAGCCACCGGACAGTCCGGTGGGTGCACATTCCCTGATCCAAGATTTTATCTTCTCAGCCTATATCGTCCGGTGGATACCGCCGGACTGTCCGGTGGATATTTTCACTGAGGTTTTCCCATGTATCTCTCTCGGTCTATATCGTCCGGTGGCTCTTCTTATATCGTCCGGTGGTCTACCTATATCGTCCGGTGGCTCTTTGACGGACCTAGTGAATCCCTTTAAAGCATTAAAATCGTGGGGCCCACTCCTTCCTTCTCTCTCATTTGCCTTCGCCCCGCTCCCGTACCCCCGTGCCCTAGCCGCCGCCGCTCCACTGCCCCTCGCCATTGCCGCCGCCGTAGCTCGAGCCACCGGCCTGTGCTGCCGCGCCGTCGCCCCGTGCCGCCGCCCTCACCGCCTCCTCCCCGTCGCTTGCGCAACGCGACCGGTCTCCCCGCCGCGCCACCACCACCGGCCCTCTCCCCGGCCTTCTCCACCTCGTCCTCGGTCTCCTCCTCCTCCTTCAATCTTGGTGAACCTTCGATTCCTCTCTCATCTTTTGCTATCTAGGCTCACTCTCATGATTAGGGTTTCATTTTCCTATGGAATTGTGGCATGAGGTTGCAAATTGAATGAATTCAATGTCAATGCACTTATGGAATAGAGTAATTTAGCCCTAATGTGAGATGGTCATGCATTTTGGTGAAAATTACTCAAAGTTTGATGCTTACGTGCATGCCACAAGTCCAAAATTCTATTTCTTACTCTAGGTCTTACCTTGTTTAGTTTTAATCCACTTATCTCACTCTTCGTATCTATCTATTCTGTGGTTTGCTACAGATGGGTCGTGACAAGAGTGACAAGGGCAAGGCCCAGGCCATCGAGCCTCCCAAGAAGAAGAGGAAGACATAGGCAGAGCGAGAGGCAGAGGCCGCAGAGCGAGCCGCCGATGCTTTCGACGCCTTGCAGAGTTGTCATGCTGGGGGATCCGGATTGGAGAGCAAAGAGAAAATCCTCCCCACAGTGGTCGACCACCTCCTCCGACTCCTCACAGTGCTCACACCAAGCGAGCCACTCTTCCTAGCCAGCCTCAAGAGCGCCAGCGCCGCGGGACGATTTCCCCCGCTGAGATTATAGCAGAGCAGGAGGCCCAAGAGGCCTGTGTTAGGAAGGCAGTGGCTAGAGCACAGAGCGAGGGACATGGTCAGAGGCAGGATGAGCAGGGTAAGCAGCCACCACCATCATCAGTATGGGATGAGTATGCCTTCTCCTCTCTATCGGCGCCAACCGCGCTCCTTGGATATGCCCAGCTGTCAGACTATAGGGCATACGAGGGTAGGAAACTCAAAAAGCTTCGCTACTATATCTCTTCAGCACAGTGGCAGCCCGAGCTGAGGGACTAGCGAGTGGATCCTCGCTTCCAGACCCTACACCAGGCTTCGCTCCATGAGAGCTCTAGGGCAGCAGGGATGGGATTGTTCCCCCACGTCGTTCTGAGTATCCCGAGGATGGGGACAGCCATTGGTCAGAACGTGTACCAGTACTTTGAGCATATCCCAGGCTTGATCGCGTTACTAGAGCATGTGCACTGTTACGTGGAGGACTGGGTCCGCGTGTTCTACGCGACCCTCTATGTCGGCGCTGACAGAGACTACATTCAGTTCATGTTCCAAGGTCACCCAGTCTGACTCCACAAGCAGAACGTGGCACTACTACTTGGGCTTGAGTTGTCAGACCACCGCCTGCACACAGACGTGTACGGAGACTCAGAGCCACCTCGTCGCTCGAAGAACGAGTGTACATCACTTACTAATGACGAGGTGAGCTGTTTGTTTAGAGAGGGGGCACAGGAGAGGTCACCGCGCCAGCTTACCCCAGAGGCTTGTGTGATTCACAGGGCGATGCGCTGCACACTCCTGCCACGGCTCGGCTACAGAGAGGGGATCACCACACTACATCAGTACCTAGTCCATGCCTTGATTCAGAGGATCCCCTTCTGTGTTGTGGACTTCCTCATAGCAAAGATGGAGGACGTGATCACTAACGGGATGGGATCTCACAGGACCTTCCCGTTCGCTCACTATATTTCCCACATGCTTAGTCAGATCAATTACGACCTAGCGTTCTTGCCCCTCCAGCAGATGAGACTGTTCCAACAGATCACGACGAGCTTCCTGACTCACAAGGCTCGTGCACCGCCCGCTCCTAGAGCACCGGTGCAGGGGCCTGTACCTCCTGAGGGCCCGCAACAGTCTCCTCCACAAGCTACAGAGACAGAGACAGGGACTGGGACAGAGGCTGAGATACCGCATGAGACAGGGGGAGCTTTTGGTGCAGACAGTGGGGACGACAGCTCAGATGACGAGTGTGCGCCGCCTATGCCACTCCTATCTCATGATCATGAGGCAGGTGGCTCGCGTGCTCCTCCACCACCCCACCACCGCCGTCTGTCACAGCTGCTCAGGTTGCGTCACCGACGGACATTGCGTCCATGTTCCAGATGATGATCTAGCACCAGCAGCAGCAGAGGGCAGATGAGCGCATGGCAGAGCGTCTTGCTGAGCAGAAGTGCCGCAGTGACGAGCGCTTCGTGCTCCTCCTCCACCAGCAGCTGCAGATGCAGCAGCGGAGCGACGAGAGGTTTCTCTAGGTTCAGCAGCAGTCAGCTGAGCAGTAGGCGTGGATTCTCTCTATAGTTCACTCACTGGTTGCAGGGCTCCAGACAGACACTCAGCAGCAGATTGAGTCCCTGCGCCAGCAGTTTCAGCTTTCTCCGCCGCCTGCAGCCTCTCTGCCACTCCCCTCCTCAGACACCAGCCTCCAGAGTCCATTTGCCTCGCTAGCTACTCTGAGCACTTCACCGCTCGACTTCTCTTACTCAGAGGTTCTAGCGAGCCAGCCTCGGATGGAGATGTCGCAGCTTATGGCTCATAATCTTCAGTTTGACACTTCTCCGCCGACGCTGCCCGATTTGCCTCTCACCTCAGGGTCTGTGCCTCCTCCTCCTGATACTCAACTCCAGACTTCAGGCCAGCCTCCGATCAGCAGCGTGCCTCTATTTCCTTCGGTGCCGGAGTCGTCAGAGCGTTAAGCTTCTGAGCCCTCACCTCAGTTTCAGTCAGCTACTCAGTCGCTGGAGCCCAGTTTTCACACTACCTCTACTACTTGTTCAACAACGGGTGCTACTGTCCCTGCTACGACGGCGACGCCGACCCTCACCGTCTCTGCCCCGTTTGCACCTCCAGGCACTTCTTCACCAACAGACATCGAGCGGGCAGTGGATGAGGCTGCTGAGGTGACCGACTCCGACTCCCCGTCGTGCTTCATCTTGTCCTCTAGAAGAACGGCTCCCGGCTTCCAGATCCTCCAGCTTTGTAGGCCTCCCTTCTTGGTGCTTGATGCCAAAGGGGGAGAGTAGACTTAGGGGGAGCTTAGGGGAGAGTGAGTAAAGCTAGACAGTCAGGGGAGCTAGAGAGAGACCTCTTTTGTTGTATGTTGGATCTTTTGGATGTTGACCCATGTCATGACTTCTGGCTTTTGTGCATGTCGTTTGTTATCATGACTATGGATCCTTGGTTGTGGATGTGACTCTATGTGTTTATTTTTATTTAATTTTTGAGCTTTGCGTTTACTTTCTTTATCTTTTAAGCTCTACTCGTTTTGTTGTCATCAATCACCAAAAAGGGGGAGATTGTGAGAAACATGCCCCTAAGAGGTAGAGGTTTCGGTGATTAATGACAACCTAATCTCGTTACTAATGAGTTCATGCATTGAAGGTTTAACTTAACATTAATTGAGCTCATTGGTTGATTAAAAGAGACCCCTCCGTTCCATTCGATATTGATTCAATGAAAGTCAGTCATGGTGTTGAAGTTCTAGCGTGAAGATCAAGCCTAAATCAGCCCTAGGTGCCGTAAAGTCGAAAGAAGGGCACCTAGGTTTTCTTTTGCTAGTTTTTAGATGGGCCGTACTATCAAGAGGGGAGGAGGTGAGTAACTTGACGCACTTTATTTCGAGAATTTCCTTTCTCTCAAGTGCATCTTCGTCCTAAAGCTTAAGCACGCTAAAACATACTCACCTTTGTCAATTAAGTCTAGAGAAAAACCCTCGAGAAATTGTTCAAAACTCCGTTTGAAAACTGCGCTAAAAATCAAGTTTTTATGTACCACCGAACTGTTCGGTGGCGCAAATCAAGCACTATAGGTTGTATCGTCCGGCAGTGCTTTTATGCCCACTGGACTGTCCAGTGGCTCACCACCAGACTGTCCGGTGCCACCACCAAACGATATAAACTGAGGGCTTTCTTCCCTTTCATCCCCGGGCAAAATACCCCACCGGACGATATAAACCGAGGGGTAGTTCTTGGGCTTGTGCTGCAATGTGCCACCGGACTGTCCGGTGGCTCTTTGGCCCGAGGCGCGAATCGGGGGATTCAAATTTTCAATACCACCGGACTGTCCGGTGGGTACGCAGAAAAACGGGTTGGAGCTCCAAACGGCTAGTTTTAGAGCTCCACCCTATTTAAAGGCTCCCCTCCCCTCATTTACTACCACAACACAAATCCTTAACTTCTTGAGCTTTGGGCTAGAGACTTGAGAGGAGAGAACTTCTTGAGGGAAGTTGATTCAAGTGAAGCCAAAGCTTGTTACTCTTGGTGATTGCGATCACCTAGACGGTTGCAGTCGTGCCTTCCACGAGCTCTCTGGAGATTGTGGGAGAAGCGGATGGAAGAAGGTCCTTGTGAGGGCTCTTGTGAACCGGTTTGGAGCTCGCCGTTCCGGAGTGGAGAAGAGCATCCCGAAGAGAGCGCTTGGTCCGCAGATCAAGAGGGTAGCTTGACCTTTGCGAAGGTCACTTTGTCAACCCCACTCCTTGCGAGGTTTGGGGCCAGGGATCCTTGTGAGGAACCCGCGAGAGCAAAGCCTTGCGAGGGGCACCAAACGAGGAGTAGGGGGTAGAGACCGTGTGTCTCCCCGAACCTCGGGAAAAAGATCGCCAAGTCATCTCTTCCCATTTACTTTCCGCATTTACTTTGTGCCTTTACTTTCCTAGATTTGCATGCTTGGCTATAGGTTGCAAAACTTTTGTTACGTGTAGAATTCTAGGCACACTCTTTAGGCACTAGGGTGAATTGGGACTTGTGCGATAGGATTTAATTTCAAGTTTCGAAATTAGAAGTCCAATTCACCCCCTTCTTGGACAACTTGATCCTTTCAACACTTAGTTGCTTTCGAACCTTTTAATTCACACTCGAAGTTTGTTATATGACATGGAGAAATCTGAAATGTATGGTATGGATGAATGTGGAGTGATGCCTCAAGTTGGGTTGCAACCACAATCTGAAATTGTGTACAGCAGCAAATAAACCCGATGATATCTTGAAATCTGGGAGGATCTGGGTTAGGAGTTGAATACCGAAGTTGTAAAGTATTTCCTGGTGCATCATTTTGTCAATTTGGGCTTCTTCAAAATGAGCTTGGTTCAGAAGTTAGAATCAAGTTTGTTTGAGCTTGCAATGGACTGAAGCAGCACCAGGGGAGGAAATACATTTTTCACACCCATAGAGGTGGATTTGAATGGAGTTCATATACCAAAGTTGTAGAGGATGATGTGTGGGACAACTTTGTTATATAATGTTTCCTCTGAAAGTGCCTAGTTTGAGAGTTATAGCCGAAGATGTTTGGGTTCAGAAATCTAGACAGAATTGGCACACATCGTTAAACACTGAAATTCGACCAATTTACAAAAAGATTTGGCAAAAGCTTTAAGTACAAAGTTGTAGAGCACAAAATTTTGAACAACTTTACTAAGGAGGTCAAAACCTGAAACTGCATTGATTTGATGCAAATTGAAATACAACACAGAAACTATCCCTGTTTGAGCCAAAAATTGAGGTGCAATTGGTAAAGCGACTTTTACATGGCTATCCAAATCTGCTTGGTAAAAGTAATATATAAGGAAGTAAGGAAGTTGTAGGGGACTAAATTTTGAACAATTCTTGCAATTTGACTTCCACCTGAATCGACCGTTTTGACACCCGTATCGAGGAAGTAGAACATGCTGTCCTGCAACGAAAACTACACTCGCGTCTTTTTTGCATATACGATCGTCCACACCTACAAGATGACGGCTAACACCTTATGTGCAATTGAGTTGTTCTATACACTTACATGCTTTCATGTATTCAGAATGTATCTTAGATGCTATGGTTCTTTTATCGTCGCATCTGTTGCACAAAAGCTATTCGACTAAACACAATTAGCCTCATTCTTGCAGATGGTGAACACACGCACTGGCCAGAGCTCTAGATCGGGACCACAAGCGCTGGGTGCCCCACCACCACCAGAACTAGCCACCTTGGTTGTGCAGCAGGCGGAGCTAATTCGCTTGCTGGCAGAAGAGCGACAGGGACGGGGACAGCAACAGCCACGGGAACACCATCCCCGCGGCATCTCCTACCAAGACTTCGAGGGACTGCGCCCTCCCATTTTCACGACTTGCCCAGAACCACTTGCTGTGGATGATTGGCTCTGCACCATCGAGTCAAAGTTCATGCTTCTCCCAGAGCTGACCGAGCAAGAGAAGGCACGGTTTGCTACTTAGCTACTGCAGGGGCTAGCGGGGGCGTGGCATGCAACGTTTCTCGCCAGACAGGACAGGGATCACGTACCCACATGGCAAGAGTTCCGCCAGGTTTTTCAGGCTTACTATATCCCGGTGAGTCTGATGGAACAAAAGCAGTGCGAGTTCAGGGAGCTCAAGCAAGGCAACAAGACTGTGATGCAGTATGTACAGTCTTTCATTCACCTGTCACAGTATGCACCTGAGGACGTTGCGGATGATCCCTGCTGAGCGGCCAGACTCTTACACGGCTTTGACCCCACCCTACAGACCCACCTGGGGCACCGTTATGAGAGTTTCACCAACTTGGTGGACACAGTGCTAGACACGGAGAATCGCCTCCGTGTTGCCAGCGAGGACCAAAAGCGCAAGCGTCAAGCCAACAGTGCACCTGCCAGTTCTTCAAAGAAACAAAGGCCCACCTACCAACCCCCACAATACCAGCGAACTCGCTTTATGGTCCGGCCCAATCAACCGGGTTGGATCCACAGGGCACCACAGCAGCAGCAGCAGCATATCCCTCGTACCAGGCTCCAGCACAACTCACTGCACCCCGTGCTCCCACTGTTCCAGGGGCCGGGAACCCTTGCTTCAATTGCGAAAAGCCGGGACACTTCAGCCGGGACTGCCGCGCTCCTCGCAGGATCCAAGGTCCTAACCCTGCGGGTGGCAGCCAGCAGCGCAAACAGAAGGGGTCCACACAAAAGACGGGTTGTGTCCACTACATTCACATGGAGCAGATACCTACCGGAGAGCCAGTACTCGGGGGTACGTTCACAATCAACGGTCAGCCGACCGTCATGTTATTTGATTCGGGGTCACTCATAATTTCATGAACAAATCATATGCATTGAAACATGGGCTAAAAATATCTAAGATAAAAGAGAACTACCACATCACAGCTCCGGGTTCCCACATTGATACAAGTCTAGTGGTTAGACAATTAAAGTTGAACATTGGCACGGAAAATTATACCATCAACCCTGTGGTGCTGCCACACCAAGGGATCGATATCATATTGGGCATGAATTGGATGACAGAGAACAATGCAGTCCTGGACATTGGCAGCAGGATAGTGCAGATAAGGTCTAGTGTCAGTGGAAAGATTTTAAGAGTACATATGCCAAATCCAAAGCACATTAAGCCCACGGTATGTGTGACTGAACTCACAGAAATCAAAAAGATACCAACAGTATGTGAGTTTCCGGACGTGTTTCTGGAGGAACTTACTGGTCTTCCACCGGATAGAGATGTGGAGTTTAGTATAGAACTCGTCCCAGGTACGTCACCTATTTCTAAGAGACCGTACAGAATGGCACCAAATGAATTAAAAGAACTGAAAACACAATTGTAAGAACAGCTAGACAAGGGGTTCATTCGTCCTAGCTCGTCACCTTGGGGTTGTCCAGCTCTCTTTGTTGAAAAGAAGGACCAGAGGGCTAAAAGACTGTGTGTTGATTATCGGCCCTTAAATGCAGTCACAGTTAAAAACAAATACCCACTACCATACATTGATATCCTATTTGATCAGCTAGCAGGAGCTAGGGTCTTCTCAAAAATTGATTTAAGGTCAGGATATTATCAAATAAAAATCAGAGAGGAAGATATACCCAAGATAGCCTTTTCCACCAGGTACGGCTTGTATGAGTATTTGGTCATGTCCTTTGGGCTAACCAATGCACCGGCTTTCTTCATATACATGATAAATTTGGTGTTCATGAATGAACTTGACAAGTTTGTGGTAGTATTCATTGACGACATATTAATCTACTCCAAGAATGAGAAAGAACACGAAGAGCACCTACGAATAGTACTCACTCGACTCCGAGAACAAAAGCTCTACGCCAAGTTCAGCAAGTGTGCTTTCTGGTTGAAGTAAGTGAGTTTCTTAGGACACATTCTATCTGAGAAGGGAGTAGCAGTTGATCCTAGCAAAGTAGAGGAAGTGTTAAATTGGAAGCAACCCGAAACAATAACTGAGATCCGGAGTTTACTCGGTTTAGTGGGCTACTACCGCTGCTTTATCAAGTTCTCCAAGACTGCGAAGCCAATGACATCCTTAACCAAGAAAAATGTCAAGTATGTGTGGAGTCCAAAGTGTGAGGGAGCCATTCAAACATTGAAGAAACTGTTAACATCTGCACCAGTGCTAGCACAACCGGACGTCACCAAGCCATTTGACGTATATTGTGATGCCTCCAGCGATGGGCTTGGCTGTGTCCTAATGCAAGAAGGGACAGTAATTGGTTACGCTTCCCGTCAACTAAGAAAACATGAAGCCAACTACTCAACCCATAATCTTAAACTGGCAGCAGTTGTACACGCGCTAAAGATATGGAGGCACTATCTGCTAGGCAATACCTGCAACATTTACACTGACCACAAGAGCCTCAAATACATCTTCACACAACCTGAAATAAATATGAGGCAACGACGGTGGTTAGAATTGATAAAAGATTATGACCTAGAGATCCACTACCATCCAAGCAAAGCGAATGTCGTGGCAGATGCACTAAGCCGTCGGGCTCATTGCAATGTAATTGAAGCCTGGCCCACGGCAAGACTGATATGCTGCGAGATAGATGAGATCAAGGTGATCACCGAGCAGTTGGCTAAACTTTATAGCTTGATCATTGAACCTACACTAAAAGAACAAATTATAGCAGCACAGAAGCAAGGCGCAGGTATGGCACACATTCGCGAAGAAATAGATGATAAGAAGAAAACTTGTTTCACACTTGATAACCAGGGTGTTCTGCAGTTCAAAAAATCGCCTAGTGGTACCTAAGGACATGGAGTTAAGAAAGAAAATACTCGATGAAGCCCACACATCCATGTTCACTATGTACCCGGGCAGCAATAAAATGTACCAAGACCTGAAACAAAAGTTTTGGTGGACCCGTATGAAGCGGGAGATTACCAAATACGTATTTGAGTGCGACGTGTGTCAGAGGGTAAAAGCCGACCATCTAAAACCCACTGGTATTCTTCAGCCGCTAGCAGTTCCAGCATGGATATGGGAGGATGTGCACATGGATTTTATTATGGGACTGCCCCACACACAAAAGGGGTATGATTCCATATGAGTGGTTATTGATTGATTCACAAAATCTGCTCATTTCATTCCTATCAAAACCAGCTATCGGGTGAAGGAGTATGCTTAATTATACATTTCCCGGATTGTATCCTTACATGGTGTTCCTCAGACCATCACTTCAGACAGAGACTCACTGTTTGTATCCCGCTTCTAGGAACAGCTGCAAATTGCTCTTGGAACCAATTTGATCCGTAGTTTAGCTTACCATCCTCAAACAAGTGGCCAAGTTGAAAGAGTAAATCAGATCCTCGAAGACATGTTGAGGGCATGTGCTTTGAGTTATTCCACCAAGTGGGATGAGTGTCTCCCCTTAGCGGAATTTGCTTACAACAACAGCTACCAAAAGAGCTTAGAAATGGCTCCTTTCGAGGCTCTATATGGTAGAAGGTGTAGAACCGCACTTAACTAGTCCGAACCAGGTGAACGGGTCACGTTCAGTCCGGACTTGGTAACACAAGCTGAAGAGCAAGTGAAATTCATACACAAAAATCTGAAAAGAGCACAATCTAGGCAGAAAAGCTACTCTGATAAAAGAAGAAGACAACTGGTGTTTGGAGAGGGCGACGCGTGTACCTTAGAGTGTCACCGATGAAGGGAGTAATCGGTTTGGAGTGAAAGGAAAGTTGGCACCAAGGTACGTGGGTCCTTTCAAAATCACCGAGAGATGTGGGCCAGTAGCATATCGACTAGAGTTACCGCCACACCTAGCTGCGGTGCATGACGTATTTCATGTCTCACAACTAAAGAAATGCTTAAGAGTGCCAGAGGAAGTGGTTGATACGTCTCAAATTCAGATTGAACCAGACCTCACATACGAAAAGAAGCCCATAAAAATCCTTGACCAAAAACAAAGATCAACAAGAAGAAGAACTATTAACTTTTACAAAGTGCAATGGAGTAACCACTCCGAAGAAGAGGCAACTTGGGAACAAGAGGAATACTTACAAACAAAATATCCGAGTTTTCTTCCGTATACTTCTAATGGGTATGTCATGGCAGTTTTATTTTTAGGTCTTATTTAAATCATACACAACGCACTACCTTCTCATTTAACTTTTCTACCCACATCACGTCAAAAATCTCGGGACGAGATTTCTTTAAGGGGGGTGGGTTGTGATGCCCCAGGCATATCAAGTGCATTATCATCTTCATGCATGCATCCTCTCATCATATAATGGCATGCATTTATATTTCATGATCAAGCTTGGTTGAAATGCAACTTGTTAAATTCTGTTTTTGCATGTGTGCTTCTATGTTTGTGCTCATAACTTTAATTTCATTGAGATCTAGGTAAAATATATATTATCAAAAATGTAGACAAATATGAGTTTAGCAACTTTTATAATTGGAGTCTGGTCATATAATAGATTTTTCATAGAGTTTTGGATCTCTCTTTGCCAACATGAAAAAAAAGCAAAAACCTGACATGCCTAGTAATTTCAAGTTTTCTCTAACCTACAGCCATTTTCATGCAAGACTTTATTTGGGTGAACTATAGAAATTCTAAACAACAATGTGAAGAGAACTTTGGGTAAAAATGGCTAGAAACAGGACTTTTAATTTTCCTAAACAATAAAGGTCCACTGTCCAAATTGGGGGCTGCTAGATAAATTCAAATTTAAATTGTATTTCCACTCAGTTTTTGATATTGGTTCTTTTGACAAAGTTGTAGAACTCTAGGAGTACAACATTTATTTCAATGGGGACTTTTCCAAAATCGGATTCTAAATAGGTCAAATCGACCAATTATTTGGGGGAAGGAAACACATTTTATTTTCTCCCTATTCCCAGTCACTGACCGGTGGGGCCCACGCGTCAGCGCCGCCCGCTCTCCCTAGCCTGTGGGCGCCGTGTGGCTGCCGGCGTATGGCCAACGCGCCTGCGCCGCGGATCGCCCCCGTGGCCGCGTCCTTAAGTGAAGACCGAGGCCCTCGGCTTCCCATTTTCCCCCGTCTCGCCTCTCGCCGTCTCCCAACTCCGCTTTTGCCCGTGCCGTCCCGAGCCGCTACTAACGACCGAGCTCGGAGCTCGAGCTCACGCCGCCACCGCCCATCCACCTCAGCGCCCTAGACCTCCACCACTGCAATCGCTGCTCCACCGTGCACCTCTTGCACTAAACTCGTCGCCGTTCCCCCACCCGACGCCGAGAACGACTTCGGCTCGACGTTACACCATGAACGCCGCCGCCTTGGTTCACCTCGGTTCTCCGCCTCCGCCGCCTCAACCTCACCACCTCCGCCGCCGACGTCTTGCCAAGGTAGTAGCCTAGGGTGAGGGTCACCTCCCGCGCCCCGCATCGCGGCCCCGGCGAGCCGGAGCTTGCTGGCGTGCGCGCACGTTCCCATGCGCCCGCGGGTGGCCGGAGGTGGAAGAGGGGGGATCTTTTCAGATCTAGCCCCTGGGTATGATGTGGAGATGTGCATTGACGGTTTTGCCCATGATATTTTGCATGCATGTTATTCTATCTAAAATGGAAAATGTGGACTAAATGAACTCCACTTGAGCTGAAACTTGGAAAGTAGCTTTCCTATGGTATTATTGCACTATCTAATTTTTGGTGGCCCTAGCACTGCATGGTTTGTTATTGTTTTATCCTTGTGCTTGTGTTTTATGTGTTTTATCAACATGACAGTGAATGACACATAAAACATGCCCAAAATGGCTCTCTGGTATTTTTATAGCTCATTGGTGAAATATGAGCCTGTGCATGTACAGTTTATTTGGTGATTTGAAAATGATAAAAAGTGGCTGGTTTAACTAAATAATAGAAAAAATGGTTCTAAACAGCTGGGAAAATTCTTGGAAAAATCTAGCAGCTTTCTGATGATGTCTTAATTCCAAAAATTATTTTTGTAAATTTTAATGCTACTGTTTTGCTTTATATGAATATTATGCTGAATTTAAATATGGAAAATAGATGTCCTATGAAAATATAAATTCTGAGCTTGCTGATTTTTGTGCTTACTGTTTATGCAATGTTATGATGTCTGTACAAAATTAATATCCAGATTCCTTTCCTGTAAATTATGAAAAATCTGAGAATTTAAAAGGCTGTCTTGTCGGAATTTTAATTAATTAAGTACAGATCTTTTGTGGCTGAAATTTTGGTAGTAGCTTAGTACAGTATGGTTCTTCATGTCATAAATAATTGAACTCAAATGGAGCTGCATAACAACATGAACTTGACATGAGTATTTTAAATCAGTAAATAGATAAACTTATATCTTGGACATAAGAGCATTTCATGAAAGAGTGTAATGTTTGCTTGTTGCACCATGTCACTTGCTGCAAGTTTTCTTATGATATTATGAATGATGATTTGAACTAGTTTTAGGTGATGGTTTGTACGATTTCTTAACGAAAGTTCGTGGGGTTTTCCGTCGTGTGAAATAAATTTAAAATGGGAGCACTCGAGTCTTGCATCTCATACTGCTCACCATGTCTTATAAATTCTTTTGCACCCTATGCCTGCATTTGCATTCTTTTGCACTCACTTGCACTATATCATGCATATAGACCCTGCGAGCGAAGGACTGTCGTCGGAGCAGCCGCTGATCGAGGAACCAGACGATGAGCTGTCCTAGGAGCAAGAGAGCCAGCAACAAGAAGAACCACCGCAGGCCGCTGACTTCACACCTGAGGAAGCTAACCCTAGCGAAGAAAGCAGGCAGGACCATGCTTTACCCAGCAAATACTTTATGGTTTAAATTACGCATACGCATTAGGAGTTGCTTGAAACAGAAATGCATTAGAATCCATGGCCGCCCTGGCCCTAACACCTATACATAGAGTCCGTAGGACGAGTGCCTAGAATTGCTAGGTATGAGTAGACAAGAGTAAAGGGAGTCACTCGTCGCGTAGGTGATTTCAGAAAAAATCACAGGAAACTCACCATTGTGGAAGTTATTATTACGCTCAAGATTAAAATGGAGACCGAGCGGAGATTTTATTCAGTATTTACTTTTCATGATGTCGCACTATGGACTCCGCCCGAGTCGCATAAGGACCGTCCGCTGTTCGCCTGCTGATTGGCATAGCATTGTTAGAGTGCTTATCCGCGAAATGGGCCCGGTGAAATCTTACTTGTGCCATACTAAGAACAGAGACACGTTCCTACCCACTGGTTGAGAGGAAGGTGGCCCGGAGGAGCTTTGTACTCATGGTGAGGAGACCGAGATGTCGGTAGGCTCATCATGGGGGCACAACCCGGGGGTCAGGCACGAGTGAATCAAACTTGGGATGGGACAAGTGGAGAAGGGGGCTATATGTGATGAACTCAATGGCTAGTAACCATATACCCCCGGCATGATAGTTATTCCTGAAAATATAAAAATCGATTCAAATCGCTGATGCTCACCAGGTGTAAGAATGCCAAATACCCCACACGGGCAATGTAGTAACTACTTGAATGCCTTATGCTTACACTCATGTTTTCAAATACCATATGCTTGATTATATCCTAATATTTTACTTTCATGCAAGTTCTTGTTTATTGAGAAGATGAATCTATCCTGATGAAAGAGGGCAGCTGTCAAATCCTGCCATCTTGTATAACCATGACATTGTTTAAAATTAGAGGCGAAAGACTTACATGATTAGTAAGCAAGCTTCGCGTCAGCTGTAAGCCATTCCATTAAGTCCTACTGAGTAATTAGTACTCAGAGTTTGCCCCCCACATTTGGATTAAGGTATGGAGTTCGTCGTATGTGCCTCTGTAGGCGGGGGTGTTTGTTCTCACCAGGGCTGATGAAACTCTTATGTGGCTGTGAGACATCATCGGTGGGCTCGATGTTGTTTCGGCGTTTCAAGGCTTTTGATTATCATGGTTCATGAACTTTAATTTTTGCTGCGAGATACTTTCAAGAACTCATTTTATCTTATGACATTATGTTGATATTTGTACTTTAAATTCGAACCAAGTTTGTAATCCTAAAGTCTATTATTACTCTATTCAACTGCCTGTGATGATGTAACTGTTGTGGCTCCTTCGAGAGTCAGATGTGTATGATGTCGGTTCCTCTGGATTGGTGTTATTGAGAGCCCGAAGGACTCTCGACAGACTACCGAATTTGGTCTAGCCTAAGTGCACTACAAGCCAGAGGTGGCAGGTGTGCTTAGCTTGGATTAAACGGGTGGTTCCGCCATAGGAGACACACTTCGAAAGATTCACGGTGAAAAAGATTTTCAGAAGGGACAACGACAAAGCTGATGCATTGGCGCGAGCAGCATCCCAGGGAATCCCTCTGCCACCGGAAGTATTCTTTGAAATCTTAAAAGCACTATCAATTGAGTTGCAGGAAAGAGCAATTCTGTCTGTGTCGCCAATAGCAAGTGAAGATTGAAGATCAGAAATTGTAGCCTATTTGAACAACACCCACCAGTGCGACGACGAAGCCTGGATAACTAGAATGAGTCAGCGAGCAAGACAGTACAAGCTGATAAGTGGAGAATTATTTAAAGAGGGTATATGTGCTCCACTTCTGAAATGCTTAGCAAGAGAAGAAGGTAAAAATCTGATGAGAGAGGTGCATTCGGGAATGTGTGGATCGCACATAGGCCCAAGAAAGCTATTGGGAAAAAAATTACAAAACCAGGTTTTATTGGCCGAAGGCGGTAGCAGACGCTGAAGAAATATGCAAAACATGCGATAACTGCCAAAAAATGTCCACGTATCAAAATCAACATGCCCATTATATCCAGTTAATTGAACCAATTTGGCTATTGCAAAGATGGGGTATGGATTTGGTAGGGCCAATGCCAAATGCTCAAGGAAATCTGAAGTATGTTGTGGTGGCCGTTGAATACTTCACCAAGTGGATTGAAGCAAAACCTCTCACAACTATAACTTCGGCAACAGTCCAGAGATTCTTTTGGCAGAACATTGTGTGTCGTTTCGGTGTGCCCAGAACTTTAACAGTCGACAATGGGACACAGTTCGATGCAGAGTCCTTCAGAAGATTTTGTGGCTAGATCAGAACAGGCCTCAGCTTTGCTTCGGTCAAACACCCACAATCAAATGGCGCTGTGGAAAGAGCCAACAGCATCATAGTCTCTGGAATATCGAAAAAACTAGTGGGCCTTTCGAAGGGAAAGTAGGTTGATGAATTGACAAATATAGCATGGAGCCATAACACCTCGGTTTCTAGAGCTACGGGATTTACCCCGTCCAAGTTGTTGTACGGTGAAGAAGCAATGACACCAGAAGAAATTAGGCACAAATCTCTAAGGGTGATCAAATCCGAAGTTGAAGAGCAAGATGACCTACTCGACAAGGAGATGGTTGAGTCAGTCAGGCTTGAAGCAGTTGATAACAATCAAAAGTATCAAAATGAAACCAAAAAATGAAGAGATAGGAAATTAAAATTGAAGGACATAGTGCTAGGAAACTTTGTAATCCGAAGGATAGCTAATGCAGATACAGCAGGCAAGCTAGTGGGATGGTCCTTTTCTGGTAAAGGCGTCAAATAGACTAGGATCTTTTAGATTAGAGGACATGTCAAGTAGAGAAGTACCGAGGTCATGGAATATAAATGACCTTCGGCGCTACTATCCATAGAAATAGAATTTTTCTTTACAAAAGCACTGCACCCTTTTTCCTTGCTAGGGGAACCCCGAAGATGTCAATGGCGCAAGGTTTTTTAATGGGGCAGATGCATGTAATCAAGCTTCGAATCAATGAAGTAATGTTTCCCCCCAAAATGAGTCATAACGAGTAAAAAAGGTGAAACTTCAAAGTATCCAACTTTGAAGGGTATCGCCTCAACATTTGGCATTGCCAAGACATGCATAATCACGCGCGCAAAAAGCATGAGTATACTACCATCGTTGATGCGCAGAAAATGCGCGCTTTGATTAAAAAGCACAGGTTAAACAAAAAGGTTTGACGAAGTGCAGAATACCACAGAAATCGGCCAAGGCCGCAATGGAAAGAACGAAGATCGCTTGCGCTTTGGAAACATCGGATCCCTTTATAAAAATATCACAACATTGGATACCATTCCGCCAACTATTGTAGCATTGGATTCCTAATGATGAACTGTAGAAGCATTGGATTTTTGTCTTCGAACTATTTAGACATCGGATACCCATCCTAAACAGCTATCGTGTTGGAGCGTTATAACACACACGAAGAGTTGTTCCCTGCCTACTAAAGTAATAAAAAATATATCACATCAGGAACCTTTACTCCACTGTAAATAGGCAACACCTCAGCTCTCATTCTCACTCAACCATCTCGCAGAGAGAACCTCACTTCAACAATGAAGCAAGCCAAAGAAGCACTCCGGATAGCCTACGGACACCTTTCAGTAATTGATTCAAGCCATGAGATTCTCCTAAACTCCCACCATTCTAGGTCAATTCCGACCTTCCATCAGGCCATGAGAAGCTCCTAATAAGGAGCATAATGGTCTGACTAGGTGATATTGTCACTGTACCTGCTTGCCAGCCTCAATGCATCTTGGAGGATGTCAGGCAAGCAGGGGGAGACAATGTTGCTTAAGCATGGATCCGCCGGAGTTCCAAGACGGGGCTCTCTAGCCACTGCATGCGGTCCCAAGTGTCGGACGCACAGCTCTCTAGCGGCTACACGTGACTTTGGGCTTCGGATGAGAGGCTAATAGCACCTAGTAACCATGTTAGTAGTGTCCATGCTTTAAATTTTATATATGATATCGGTTACATTACTTTCGGTTGAGCTCACTTCGATCCAATAAAGTTTTATTCCTGATCTCGAGTTTGTATTTGTGCCGAAGTTCATGTGAAAATCTTAAAGAAACTGAGTCCAAAAAAGCGACGTAGCAAAAACAGGCAACAAAAGGTGCAAGTGTAAACAAATTTGTACAAGGTTAACAACAATAAAAAGAACTGTTCAACAACCCCAACATTTACATATAGAACATCGCATCGTCCGGCACAGCGAAGCTTAATCTTTCATACACAAAATGGTCATTACCAGAGTCACATAAGAAATATGCCAATTCTAAAGCCTATCAAGCGTAGTCAAATAAAGTTTAGGTTTCCATCCCATCTTCCTGGTCTACAGGCTTCGGAGGATCATCTAGCTTCGGAGGCTCTTCTAAGGGAGCTACCGCTGGTTGAAAAGGCTCCGCAGATGTAACGGTGGTTGCGTGAGCAGCTTGAGCTTGTTCTTCGGAGATTCTAGCTTGAGTTTGCTCTTCGGAGCATTTACAAACTTCTTCTTCCGCCTAAAAGAATAGGTTAAATAACACATAGGAAAGAGGTGCAAACCAAAAATTTTATGAGTCAACAGCTTTCTACCTCTCTTCGACGCTCAAGAATCTTCTCCGCAACCTTGGTCCTTAGTCCCTTCTTCCACAACAAGTTATAAACCCATCGACCGACATTTTCGCACTCACGGTTGCATTGAAAAATACTGTCGACTGGGCATAGAGAAAAATTAGGAGCTCCTAATTTGCGAATGTGCTCGCAGTTAGCGCCTTGAAGAGAAGAAGCGACGGCCTTGGCACCGGCTATAGCACAGTAACCTCCGTAGGAACCCATGACCTTCGTAGCATAGTAATCCATTCCAGTGCCCTCAAGCTGTCGCCTGCTTCAAACCTCTGAGTCCAGTTGGCCCCAAGCTGAGATATAGTTGAGCTAACCACCGACGCACAAGAATAAGCCTTTTCGTACAAAGCTTTGTCGTGTTCTTCTTTCCCACGAGACAACATGTCTAGCTTTGCACGAAGTGAAGTTATCTCTTTGTCCTTGTTTGTCATGATTTTACGAAGTTCAGATACCTTAGTCTCTTGTTGAGAAATTGATTTCTGGAGAACTTCGACCATATCTTCAGCGACCTGTCGAGCTTCTTTTTCTCTAACTAAAAGCTTGTTTGCCTCCAAAGCAGCATTTGGTTGCTGTGATAGCTCATCTCTGAGTACTACGTTGGCGTCCTCCAGCATCTTTGTTTGTTTTCGCTGTAGGGTTATCTCGTTCGAATTCCTGAAGATTTCGACCGTGGTCTTTGACCTTTTTCTCAAGGGCATCGATTTTAGCATCCACAGTCGATCCCTCTAGAAGCATTCGCTTGGGTATGCTTTTAGCAAGTATTAAACCCTAAAAAATTCAGAAGAAAGAGACGAAGTCACGACCAAAAATAAAGGGCGAAAAACATAACAAAGTATGAAACCTCTCGAAAAAGGTCGAAATGCATATCTTTACCTTAGCACAAATAGAAGCAAGCTGACCGGCCAAGATGGCACTGTCTTCGTTCAAAATTCTCTCTTCAGCGTCGGGAAAACAAAATGAATTCCCAATTATGCCAGCGACGTGCAAATCGGTTTCTGGTGCCAAGCACCAGAAATTTGTTGTGGACTTTCCTCCAAAAATAGTACAATCCTTTTCTCTACCAAGCCAAGGGGCAATGGTACGAAGTCTGGAGTCCTCTTCCAGGGAAATATCTTCAGTACCAATAACCCGAAGAAGGCTGCGGTGCCCGGTAGATGGACCCTCGCCATAGGTATCCTCCCAAGAATGGCCCGAAGAGCTGTTTTCGATACCTTTCTCACGAAGGTTAGCCAGCACGTGAGCTATATCGTTAGATGCACATTTGTGCGCTTTTTCCTCTTCCTCATTTTTGTTCTTCTCAGTCCCCATCTCCATGTCCTTTTCTTTATCATGAGTGCTTGTCACGGACTGTCTGCCATCAAGATCACCAATCGAGATCCGCTTGTACGAAGGTGCTGTGCGTGCTGTCTTTTTACCTTCACAAGCACCTTCATATCGTGGGGATGCCCAGTTGATTCCTCATCGTATGTTGAAGCATATGGAGATGCAATTTGGGGAAGGCTCTCAGAGAAGGTAGGAGATGAAGGTCCATGAGCCAACTGTTGACAACGGAAATTGGCCATCCCTGCTACTGGGCCAAAATCGGCTTTGGGCTAAAGAGAAGCTATTCAAGGAAGCGACGACAGATGGTAAAGCAGGCCATTGGGCCTTGTATCGTAGATTAAAGAGTCCAGTTTAAGTCAGTTAGGGTTTGTAACTTAATTATAGAAGGGCAGGCTTGCCGCTCGAGTCTACGGACTATAAATATGTACCCTTGTTATCGAAATAAAGTTGACGACATACGTTCATCAAGTAGCGGTTGTCTCCACATCCCCTCCGCGCATCACCACCTCTAGCGACTAGAGTTTCAGGTAATCATCATGCTGCCTTAACGATTTAGTTCGTTATAGGCATTACGACGTTAGTCGCCTGGCAAATCATGTACTGAAGTGTTTTTGATGGCACGGTTTGCTAGTTACCATGATGAATCTCGCGATAAGCTTAGCTTAGCGCGAGATCTATTAGTTATCCTGATGAATCTCATGTCAAGCCTAGCTAGGCATGAGATCCATTACGTGAATGAGCCGATATGCTGGCACGTTGGCTCATGCACAACTTGCTCTTTTGGTAACATCTTTTGTGGTGCATGCTATCGTGCTGCCGGTTTGTTATCAAATTACCATATCGCAAGGCTCAAGGCATAGATTAGATCTGTTCTTACAGTTTTATCTAGAGATCATGTGTTATTAGGAAGATCCGATGTATACCCTGCCTTGCTCTTTTGTCGTTTTATCAAAGATGTATCTGCTTTCATATCGTTCCTATATAATCTTTGGTATAATGGTAGATTTAAGGCACGTTTGACGTTCATTTGGATGTTTTAGCCGACTAGAATAGATCTAGTCGTGTTTCTTCTTCCTTTATGTGAATGATTTTATATATTATATCTGGATATACCATTGGTAAGATAGCAGGGCCTTGCCGACGAAGAAGATCCAATACAGGATGAGCCGATCCGAGCGATCCGGCTAGTATTTAACGTTTAATCTGTTTTGTCTGCTTGTACAGGGGAAATAAGAGTCAACCAATGCCATCCCCATCACCATAACCTTCCTAGCTAGGTCTTAAGCCAGGTGGCACGCCCGACTAACACCGAGCCAAAGACGATCAGCTGATCCGTTTAGCTGATCGTGGGTCGCAGCAAGGAGGAGCGATCCCTACGGTCCACATACACCTCCCGGCCCTATTGTGTGAAGCTCTCCAGGGTGCTACCTGTCGGTTTCCTGGTGCAACACATTTTTGGCACGCCCAGTGGGACACAGATCTCAACACATTTGCATGGTTGCCAAAGGACGCGATGCCAGCACCGATGAGAGCGGTGAAGAGTTCGCCCCCATCGACAAACCCGAAGATCTTCCCAAGATTCACCAAAGGCGCTACGCTGAGATCATGGATGAACTCAAGACTAAAGTGCTCGCCATGTACGGGAGGTCTCGTCATGGCAGTGTCATGTTACGTGGAGTCCCTTCGTCGTTTCTCGACGAAGCCGACCTCATGACTCCCTCGCAGTGGTGTACTGAAGCGCTTCGCGAGGAGATACATAGGATCACCGCGCACGCTTTGATCAGACAGTCCGAGGAGGTCATAAACCGCATGGATAACATCATGGTCAAGACGGTCAGAGCAGCGTTGGCCGGTGAGCCCCTTCATATCACTGGCCCCGAGTTGAACGGCCACGTTGGAGAAGCCATGTTCTACTCCAGGCCGCTCACTCCAATCCGCATCGAGGTATAGGGGGATAATATCGCAGAGTTTGTCATGCATCCTCCGCGTGATAGGCTCCCTCTAGAGACCAAGGTATACTCGACTCCGCCCTTGGTCATACCTGATGGTTTTGTATTCCAAATGAGGTACCGACAGCTAGAAGAAGGAGAAGCACCTCCTCCCCCATACCCTAACCCAATCCTCGTCAACCCACCACGAGGGCCAAAGCAAAGTCCACCAGAAGCCAGGCCTACGCACGGAGTGGTTCCACATGGAGCAGCAAAGGCGGCGGACCAGGAGGTGATTGATTGGCAAAACGCCTATGGGATCGGGCCGATCCATAGCGATCAGGCCCTGCAGGGGCGGGCCTCGACATGTCTCGGAAAGACCTTTCTGAGATTTTGAAGAGCCAATATGGCATTACACCTTTGCGGGGTGCCGTCACCTACATGAAGCCGTATCCGGAGGTGTATGATCATCTCGAGGCGCCCCCCAAGTTCAAGATCCCTGACTTCACCAAGTTTAGTGGCAATGATGGGGCTAGTACTGTGGAGCACGTCAGCCGGTACCTCGCACAGCTAGGGATTGCATCAAGGGCCAAACATATGAAAATTCGGCTATTTTCTTTGTCACTAACCGAGCCAGCTTTCCGTTGGTACACTACGTTGGCCTCTGGGTCCATCACTACTTGGAAGCAACTGGAGGAGAGTTTCCATGCGTAGTTCTTTTTTGGGTCTGATCAAGCTACGTTCATGGACCTGAATGGCATCCACCAGTTCACAAGTATATCCAATGGTTCCGCGAGTTAAGGAACCGATGCTACTCTCTCCATCTTGATGAGAGGATCCTGGCCCAGATAGCATACAACGGGCTGAACAAGGCTGTCAAGGCAGTATATGGGCCGACTAATTTCGATTCCATCGGCCATTTAGTATCAAAAGTCTCTGCTTATGAGTGGAGCCATCCAGAGGTTCTGCAGGAAAGGCAAAGACGGAGTATCGGCTGTATTCAGACCGAGGAAGACGACGCCTTAGACGATGCCGATGCCTACCTTGTTCAGTGGGCAAGGACCAACAAGCCTCTGCAGTGCCAGTGGGTGAAACAGCTTGAACCCACCCTAGGCTATGACTTCGATGTCTCAAAGACCGAAGCCATCTTTGACATGCTCGTCAAGGAAAAGCTGTTGGTGCCACTCCCTGGGCATCAAACCCCTACGACCGAGGAGATGCGTGGCCGCAAGTACTGCAAGTGTCATAACAAGCTAGACGGGCACAATACGGGCGACTACAGGATTCTGCGGTCTGAGATCTAGAAGGCCATCGAGCAAGGAAGATTGGTTTTTGCTCGCGCTCCGATGAAAATAGACATGACGCCTTTCCCGGTCAATGCCGTCTACGCTGTGAGTCCGTTGCCCGATGAGTGCTACTTGGAATTCGTATCCGAGTCGATGTGCCGAGCGCGCTTGGGCAGGGCTATTTCTACGGGCAAGATCATGCACCGGGGCAATCAAGATCAGTATTCCCATCTCCTCCGAGGTTCTACCGTGTTAATCAACATGGTTCACACATCCAAGGACGAGAAAGGAAAGGCCAAGGTGGATCCTCTTGATGACATCACTCTAGAATTTAGGGCCGAAGAGCATACTTCGGTCAGAACGGTTCAGAGGAATCGGTGATGCCGCCCCAACTCGGGGATGTTGATTGGCATGTACGCACGCTATCATCAGCGGAATGAGGAGCAGCATCGAGCTGAAGAGGAGGAAGCCTACCATCGCGAACGTCGCCGTCATCTTGAAGAATGACGTCGCCAAGACCGATGGCGCGAGGAATGGCGCCGCGAGGAACAGCAGCAGTACAAAGCGCACCGTGACGCCATGAACCGTGAGGAGCATTGGTGCTGCCCCTATTTTCACTTCTGCTGGACGCACGGTATGGAGAGACTCCCCACCCTTGATGATTGTCCAGAATGTTCCGACCGCAGAAGTCGCCATGGCAAGGCGTCTGTGTTCGAATGCCTGGAACGCGCACCATCACCGCGACGATATCGTCCGGCCTCGCCACGCCGTCGCTGGGACCCTACTCCTCCGCCACGACGTCCTCCATCTCCGCCGCCAAAGCGGCAATCCGCGTCTCCACCGCCAGCGCGCTCGCCCCCTCCAGCAAAGCAGGACAACCCAGAGGACGTTTGGCGTCGCCTAGAGTGCCACCTGGCGAGGTGGTGCCCTGAGGGTTTGACAAAGACGCAAAAGTGCAGGGTTCAGCGCTTACACAGCCTAGAACAGGCCGAAGAGGAGTATCTTCGATAGCTCAAGAAGATTGGGGGCATCATGCAGATTCCAAGCTTACGCCCCGAACGTAATCTAGTTTGGAAACGGAAGCTCCAACCCGATATTGCTGAGACATCAACAAAGCCGGCGCCAGCTGAGCCGGCTAAACAAGACGCACGAGAAGGTTCGTCACGCATGGTCAGTGATGATTCATCCAGCGATGACGACGATATTGAAGACGAAGTCAACGAGGTGATTAAGATGGCCGCAACAGGGATGAACATGGTCTTTTATCTCCCTGAAGATTTTCGTCCTCTCAACAGCGAACAGATGGCCGAGTCAATGGCGCAGCTCAGCCTCAGCCCCACTGCTGCGATTTTTGAAAAGCCGATCGGCAAGAAGTATCGGCACCTTAAGCCTCTCTACGTCAACGGTTTCATCAACGGCAAGCCAGTTGGCGGGATGCTCGTTGATGCGGGTGCGACTGTCAACATCATGCCGTATTCCTTGTGCTGCTAGATTGGAAGGTTTGTTGAAGATCTTGTGAAGACCAACGTCACCCTCAATGACTTCAAGGGAAATTCGTCCCAGGTCAAAGGGGTCCTTAATGTCGAGCTAACAGTTGGCCACAAGACGCTGAATACTTCCTTTTTCGTGGTCAATGATCATGGTCCTTACTCGGCTCTCCTTGGCTGAGACTGGATTCATGCCAACTGCTGCGTGCCTTCCTCAATGCACCAGTGTTTGATTCAGTGGGATGGCGACAACATTGAGGTGGTGCCCGCGGACGATTCTCGCGCATTGCACAATCATCCACATCAGACGAAGCAGAGTGTCTGTCGAACAGGCAGGAGTTGAACTGGAGTTTCATAGAAGAGGCAAAAAATGTGATAACGTCGGTTCTAGTAATTGGCATTCACTTGTAGACAGCAGGCTGCTTCAGCTGACGGCATCGGCCGATTTTCATCGGCTAATAGATGCTAGTAGTGTATCTGCGGACGCACGGGCCGTAGTGGCCGATTTGCGCGATCGGCCCCAAAAAATTTGTAATCATATTTTTTGTAACAGTTCTGAATTGGCCAATCCGGGTGATTGGTCGCAAAACATCAATGTAATTTATACTGCTTCTAACAAAGATGTTTTGACATGCGATGATCAACTGCCCAATGATGAGAAAAAACCTGAGATCGCACCTCTCCACCCATCTCCGGCATCATCTAGCTCTACTCAGGAATTTGCCGAGAAGGGTAAACTCAGTTTTGGTTTCACTCCTTCTGATGAGCTTGAAGCGGCTGACATCGGTCCAGGCGATTGTCCTAGGCTAACATGGGTAAGTAAGAAGCTTGACCCAGAATTTAAGACTAAATTGGTAGAACTGCTTAGGGAGTTTCCTGATTGTTTTGCCCGGAAGTACCATGAGATGCCTGGTCTTGATCGATCTATCGTCGAACATCGGTTACCAACAAAGCCTAGGTTTCGTCCGTTTGCACAACACCCCAGAAAGATCAATGCGAAGATTGTAGATACGGTCAAAGAGGAAATAGAGAAGATGATTCGTGCTGGGTTTATTCGTCCTTGCCGATACGCCACCTGGATATCGAGCATTGTTCCTGTGTGGAAGAAAAACGGGAAGCTTAGGATCTGTATTGATTTCAGAGATTTGAACAAAGCTACCCCAAAGGATGAATATCCCATGCCTATTGCCGAATCACTTGTTGATGCTGCAGCTGGCCACAAAATGATGAGTTTTCTTGATGGTAATGCTGGGTATAACCAGATATTCATGGCTGAAGAGGACGTCTACAAGACAGCTTTTCGTTTCCCTCAAGGTTTATTCGAGTTCGTGGTTATGACTTTTGTCTTGCGTAATGCTGGAGCTACTTACCAGCGAGCCATGAATTATATTTTTCACGACTTGATCGGCCGGCTTGTAGAAGTTTACATTGACGATGTGGTGGTGAAATCAGTCTTACAAGAAAATCATTTAGCCGATCTTCGCCAAGTTCTCGAGCGCACTCGGAAGCACGGGATGAGGATGAATCCAGATAAGTGCGTGTTTGGTGTCACAGCTTACCAATTTCTTGGTTTTATGATCCATGAAACAGGGATTGAAATTGGCTCAAAGAGTAAGGACGCCATCGAGACGATGATGCCACCAAAGACCAAGAATGAGCTTCAGAAGCTGATTGGCAAGATCAACTATATCAGAAGATTTATCCCTAATCTGTCTGCCAAGCTTGAAGCATTCATGCCGTTAATCAGGATGCAAAAGAGTGAAGAATTCATATGGGGGCCTGATCAATAGCTGGCATTTGATAACTTGAAGAAGTACCTAACAACGCCGCTAATGATGGCTCCGCCTCGTCTTAATGTCCTGTTTATTGTTTATCTCTCAATTGACGAGACAACCATCGGCTCTGTGCTGATTCAAGAAGTCGATGGGAAGGAGCAGGTTGTCTATTACCTGAGCCAATGCTTACTTGATGCAGAAACCAGGTATTCTAAGATTGAGCGTTTATGCTTATGTTTATACTTTACATGCACCAAACTACGGCATTACTTGCTTAATGCTGAAACTTGGGTAGTATGTAAAGCCGATGTTATTAAGCATATGCTGTCAGCCCCTATTCTTAAAGGGAGGCTTGGCAAATGAATGTTTGCTCTCTCGGAGTTTGATATTAGGTACAAACCAGCCAGGGCTGTGAAAGGCCAAGCATTAGCCGATCTTATTACCGAACGATCGGCTCCATAACAAAATTTCGTCGACATATCATCTTGGGCTCTGTTCTTCGATGGTTCTGCATGTGATGCTGGCTGCTGTGTTGGGCTTCTTATTATCTTCCCTCGGGGGGCACAATATGAATTTGCTTTTCGCCTCAGTGAGCGACGCACTAATAACCAGACAGAGTACAAAGCTTTGTGCAAGGGCCTTGTGTTGTTGCTAGAGGCAAGAGCCAAAGTAGTGGAAGCTTTCGGCGATTCCAAGGTTGCCATCAATCAGTCGACGGAGGATTTTAATTGTGCCAGTGATTTATTATATCCTTATCTCCTGCGTTGTCAAGAATTGATGGCAAAGTTCAGATTTGTTCGGCTAACATGGATACCAAAGGAGAACAACCTCGAAGCCAACAAGCTAGCACAAATAGCTTCTGGATACGTGGAACAAGATGATAGCGTTTGTGTTGACGTTATGCCGATTGATACAAACGACTGGAGAGCCAATCTCCTCAATTACTTGAGGGATCTGGCTCAGGGGGCAGATAAGAAGACAAGACATCGTGCTTTGAAACACGTGCTTATTGGTGATGAATTATACTTCAGGACCATGGAAGGGCTATTGCTAAAATGCTTAGGGCCGACAGAAGCACTTAAAAGTTATGCACGATGTACATGAGGGAATGTGCGGTACCCACCAATCGGCTCATAAAATGAAGTGGCTGATTAGGAGGTCAGGGTATTATTGGCCAACCATGTTGGGGGATTGCTTCAAATACTATAAAGGTTGCCAAGAGTGTCAGAGGTTCGGAGCCGTCCAGATGGCACCGGCTAGACCGTTGAATCCTATTGTCAAACCATGGCCATTCAGAGGCTGGGGCATGGATATGATCGGTCAAGTTAACCCTCCGACCAGCAAGGGACACAAGTGGACCCTGGTTGCCACTAATTACTTTACCAAATGGGTGGAGGCCGTGCCAATGAAGAATGTCACGGCCAAAGATGTGGTGAACTTTGTCAAGGAGCATATCATCTACTAGTTTGGCATCCCACAAACTATCACCACAGATTAAGGGACTGTCATTTTGGCTGAAGAATTCAAGAATTTTGCCAAAGAGATGGGTGTCACGCTGCTGCAGTCGTCCCCCTACTACGCTCAGGCCAATGGACAGGCCGAAGTGTCGAACAAGAGTCTCATCAAGCTGATCAAAAGAAAGATAGATGAATATCCTAAGCAGTGGCATGAGCGGCTTGTAGAGGCGTTATGGACATACAGGATGTCGTCTCACGGGGCGACTAAGTGCACTCCATATCAGTTGGTGTACGGCCAGGAGGCCGTTATGCCACGGGAAGTTAACATCGGCTCTCGTAGAGTTCAGTTTCAGAATGATCTGTCAGCCGATGATTATGCGTCTCTCATGAACATCAACACAGATGATTTAACAGAGCTTCGGTTATGGGCTTTTGAGAAAATTAGAGACAACAAAGCCAGGGTAGCGAAAGCCTACAACAAGAAAGTGAAGCCAAAGAATTTCAAAATAGGTGATCTCGTCTGGGAGTTAGTCTTACCAGTTGGAACGAAAGATCCAGCATTTGGAATGTGGTCACCTAACTGGCATGGGCCCTATCGCATAGTGGAGACTGCCCCAGGCAATTCATATAGAATGGAGACATTAGAAGGGGTCCGGTTTTTCAGAAACGTCAATGGTAAATATTTGAATAAATATTATCCTAGTCTGTGGATCGGATCTTGACTTATGTGAGAGTCGATGTGGTAACATCTGGGCTGGAATAGCCGATGCCTTGACATCGCCTCTAGAAAAAAAAATTTGACCGATGCGTTGCCATCCGGTCTTAAGGGGAGCCGATGTATTAAAGCATCGCTAATATAAACAAGCAAACTATGAGTAGCAGGGCCAGCGTGCGCCATTGGCCGTGGATAATAGCCGATGCTAGGAATCGCCTTTAGTACAAAACACAGAAAACCATAATGTTCTTGACCGAGCTACACGCTCGGGGGGCACAACTGACAATGTTCAAGTAATTGAATGAATCATGCAGAGGAAGATGCTGGTAATTTCTGAAGGTATTGGTGGATTGCAGTCAAAGCCTTTGTTCTGATCGCATCGGCGGAGTTGATGATTTGGCGATCTAGTTCATCAGAGTCGATTATCAGTCCCTTGTTAAGCTCTCGGATATGCGCGATGCTGGCTTTGAGCGATGTTGACAGTTTCTGCTTGTTGTCAACAAGCGTCTTCATGCTTGCATCATTAGCCAGGACGGCGGCGTCAACCTGAGATAGCTCTTCCTCAAGACACTTGATTTCGTCAGTTATCTTCATCCTCTTCGCATCGAGCGCTTGCCTGGACGTCTTCAATCTCGCTTCTTCACTGTCGTCGTCTAGGTCCGCTTTGAACTGGTTTGCTGCTGCACATGCCTTGGTAATCTCCTCTTTCAGGGCCGGCTGGTTGTTATGGGAAGCTATGCGTGACGCAGCGGCCAACACATCCTCACGGAGAAATCCAAGGTGAGCTGTGGGCCGGAGCACCTGCTTTAGGCTCGAAGGCAGCACATCGGCTATCGACTTGAGGGCCGTGCGGATACCGTCACATGCAACAACCAAATTTTCAATTGGAGCTTCCAGTTGCTTGGTGATTTCTTTGAGGTTCGAGGTCGCATCGGTCGGAGGAGTCATGGGAGGGCTCTCAGTCACCAAAGATTCGCCGATGGTTGAAGGATCAAAGTTCAGCAAGGATGCAGCATCAAAGGTCTGGCAACAGCAAGGTTAGTTCACGAACTATAGACAAAAAAGACATGCAGTTAAAGACACACCTGCGGAGGGCTGACTTCTATACTGCGGGCTTCGTCTGTCCGGCCGGATGTATCCTTAGGAGAAGAACTGGGAGGTTCAGGAGAATTCTCTTTGTCGGCTCCTTCCTGCTCCTAGCCATGAGAGCTGTGATCCTGCATATAGAAAATGGTCAGTACAACTCTCATTACTGAATCCAAGACAAGGTGGAGCTTACTGGTGATTCAGAAGAAGGAGGTTGAGCCGAGATGGTGGGTTTGGGCTTGATAGCGGCTTTCTTAAACCTCGGCTGGTGAAATCCATTCCCCTCCCTCTTGCGCTTCAACCCAGGTGATGAAAAGATGGCCTTGTCAAGAGAAGGCATGTCGGTCTGGTACAAAGGCAGTGGTGCTTTTTGCAAATATTTGAATGGTTGGCATGCATCGTCAGTGGGGACAGGTCCTGCTTGCATCTGTAAAGCAAGAAGTTCAGTTGTATCATAAGGCAACAATGCAAAAGAAGATTGAATCGAGTGTAAAGTTACCTCTTCTGGTGTGGTTTCACGCTTTGGATCGATGGCTAGAAGAGCCAATGCCACAGCATTATGGAAAAGGTGGCCCTCTAGAAGTTCCACCAGCGGTCGAAGCCATCGGCTGTGTACATGAATTCCATCGTGTTGGGTACACTCAGCTCCAAGTCAGAAAAGATGGAGTACGCTTTGGAGGCTACCAAGGAGTCGGCTATATCAGCTCGGCTTTGGATTTTCTCATGGATAATCAGGCGAGGAGAGGTTTGGTTCAGGCCGAGTTGGCTAGCAGCTAGAACAGGTTGGTATGCTTCATATCCTGGTTTATTAATCCTGTTACTAGTACTCATGCTGAATGGGAGAAGGCAAGGGGTAGCCACAATGCCGAATATAGCTCGAGTTTCTTCATCAGTACTAAAGACGTCTAGTCTGAAGAAGGACGGGTTCTCGAATTGCTCGGATTCAGCATATGCATTATATACAGGGGTGGTTTGAGAGTTGAAGAAGCATTTGTACCATTTGGCTGTTTCAGTTGCATCAGTTTGGGTTATAGGTAATTGATGCAAAGCTTGGCCGAATGAGGTACAATGGATGGATCTGCCTGAGAGGTCTTGGAAAGACTGAGACTCAAGGATTGGAAAGTCTGGGATTTCATTACGAAAGTACAGCTGACTCCAGAGCTGAACAAAGCACCAGGGGCCGCCTGTCTTGATACGTTGTCCAGCCAGAATGCACTGGGTGTTCAAAGAAAGATGGCGGTATAGTACGCCTAGGAAAAGCTTTCCTAAGGCAATGGTCCGGCCTTGAGCCAGCGCAGTGGCCAGGTTAAGATAATTCTTGGTCGGGGCAGAGAAGGACCATTGAAGAGGAAATGGGCAAGCCACAGGTTCAAGAAGGCGATGTGTTCTTTCTCTGAGACTAAGCCAAACTGCTTATTGTGTTGGGCGATGTATTGGCTCCAGTTTCAGGTATTGCTCTTCTCCACTATTTTCTTATGAGGGCATTCAACTAGATGAAAGGAAGAAGGACAGGTAGATTGCACATCTAGCCCTAAGATCATGACAACGTCCATGAGAGTAGGTGTCATGGGGCTAAAGCCGAACAGGAAACAGTTCAGGCTGTCTGACCAGAAGTAGTCGATGGATCTGAGCATATTGTCATCCTTCTCCATGGGACAGAGAGATAGAGTCAGAGCATCGGCTATGCGGACGGTTTGCTAAGTGGAAACTGTATGCGTGCTCAACGCGTTTGTACCAATCAACCCACCCGTCCATGGGGAATGGCCAGGCGCGGAGCTGGTCTGTCTATAGATCTAGGTCTGGGTCGACATGGACAAAAGGCAAGCGTTTGGTCTCTGTTCTAACAAGGTCATATGGGGGCTCATAGGATTTGGGCCCTAGACTGAAGGAATTGGAATTGGCCGAAATTGGGATCAGTATCTCGTCGGCCTGGATGATTAAAGAACAAGTGCAAGGTAAAGATAACAGCTTCATGAGAGTCTTAATTGCAGAAATAGCCAAAGTCTTTACCTTCAATCCAAACACGTGCCCACAAAGAATTTGTTCTTCTGTTGTGCTGCTCGACGCCGCCATTTCGCAAATCGCTCGAGACAGGGGGTGGTGGAAGAGTGTTCGTCAGCAGCAAAGAGGAAAAAACACGTGCTTTGGTTTGGTACATACGCCTTTATGAGGTGCTGACTTGTGCGGGATTTGGAGATTGCGGTCGGAGAAAGCGTGTCCTTTGGCTTATCGGCTTGTTGACCATTGAGCCGATTATTTTACTAGAAATCGGCTAAGTAAGCAGATCGGCTTGTCACGTTGATTTAGAGCCGATTGTGGGGCTTCTCGAGTCAGCGCGATGCTGCTGAGTCGATTTTCGTATAAAGGGGAATCGACAAAAGGAAGAGGAAAAAGAAACAGAGGTTTAGAAAGGGAAATTTCATTAATATACATAGCAAAATATATTTACATCCCTAAGCCGACACCACGGCTGTTAACCTCCAAAAGTTAGGAACTTTTTTCCAGAAGAGTCGATGCAACGGCTAACATTAAAACCTAAGCTAAATCCTACTGATACTAAGATAGGATGCTCTAAGCATCACTATCATCAGCCGATTCTCCATCGGCTTCCTTGCCTTCGCCGTCAACTTCATCGCCGGCATCCTCGCTCTCGGTGGGAGCAAGATCGGACGAGCTTTCCTCGTACTGAGCCGTGAGGTCTTCATCCTCGTTTGGCTCCTCTGGCTCAGCTTTGTCGGAGGAGTACTCTGGCTCGTCGGCGCTATCCTCCTCGTCTCTGGCCTCCTCCTCGTCCTCCTCATCGCCCTCTTCTTCATCATCGGAGGGTGGTGTCCCCAGGCGCTTCCTCTTGGTAGGGTACTCGGGTGATTCGTGGTCTGGAAGAGGGATCTAAGGAGGGGAAGCAACTGCATCCTCCGGATCCTCGGCGCAGCCAAGGTTGATCCTCGCTTCAGACGGAGGGGACGGGATGTCTTTGCCCCAGACCTTTAGCCAAGCTTTGGTGGCCTGGTTTGGGGACTACCCCTCGTCGGCCGCTGGAACAGCTGGAGGAGCCTGATCGGCTCCTGCTGCCGGCAACGGAGCAAAGCTCGCCGGTACGGCCGGGCAAGGCGGCAGCGGTGCTAGCGCATTGGCCGACGCGCCTGGAGCAGAGGCGATGGAGGGTGAAGAAGGTGGAGTGGGCACTCATGGCCCTGTCACGGAGGGGGAGGAAGGTGGCGATGGCGGGTTGTTGCTGCCGATGGAAGACATGGCTAGAAGGGGGTTTTCTCGGCTCTTTTCTAGCTATAGGAAGAAGAAGAGCAGATGCCGATTGGGGGAGAATAGGGGAGCCCTGCCTTTTATTAAGCGTGAGGCGATGGAAGGCGAAGGGACGCTGTACGGGAAGCTGAAGGGTCTTACGGGTCATCATGGCGGTTGCCATGGAAGACCATGTTGCAGTGCAGGATGATGGGACGTGCCTAGCTAGGTTTCACACTTGTCTGGTTTTGAAATAAATAAATCTTTATTTGCCAAAACCAGGGGGGCATGTGTTGACAACGGAATTTGGCCATCCCTGTTAGTGGGCCAAAATGGGCTTTGGGCTAAAGAGAAGCTGTTCAAGGAAGCGACGGCGGATGGTAAAGCAGGCTATTGGGCCTTGTATCGTAGATTAAAGAGTCCAATTTAAGTCAGTTAGGGTTTATAACTTAATTATAGAAGGGCAGGCTTGCCGCCCGAGTCTACGGACTATAAATATGTACCCTTGTTATCGAAATAAAGTTGATGACATACGTTCATCAAGCAACGGTTGTCTCCACATCCCCTCGGTGCATCGCCACCACTAGCGACTAGAGTTTCAAGTAATCGTCATGCTACCTTAACGATTTAGTTCGTTATAGGCATTACGACGTTAGTCGCCTGGCAAATCGTGCACTGAAGCGTTTTTGATGGCACGGTTTGCTAGTTACCATGATGAATCTCGCGATAAGCTTAGCTTAGTGCGAGATCCATTAGTTATCCCGATGAATCTCATGTCAAGCCTAGCTAGGCATGAGATCCATCACGTGAATGAGCCGATATGCTTGCACGTCGGCTCATGCACAACTTGCTGTTATGCTAACATCTTTTGTGGTGCATGCTATCGTGCTGCCGGTTTGTTATCAGATTAGCATATCGCAAGGCTCAAGGCATAGATTAGATCTGTTCTTACAGTTTTATCTACAGATCATGTGTTATTACGAAGATCCGATGTATACCCTACCTTGCCCTTTTGTCGTTTTATCAAAGATGCATCTGCTTTCATATCGTTCCTATATAATCTTTGGTGTAATGGTAGATTTAAGGCATGTTTGACGTTCATCTGGATGTTTTAGGCGACTAGAATAGATCTAGTCGTATTTCTTCTTCCTTTACGTGAATGCTTTTATATATTATATCTGGATATACCATTAGGAAGACAGCAGGGCCTTGCCGACGAAGAAGATCCGATACAGGATGAGCCGATTCGAGCGATCCGGCTAGTATTTAATGTTTAATCTGTTTTGTCTGCTTGTACAGGGGAAACAGGAGTCAACCAAAACCATCACCATAACCTCCCTGGCTAGGTCTTAAGCCAGGTGGCACGCTCGACTAACACCAAGCCAAAGACGATCGGTTGATCCGTTCAGCTGAGCATGGGTCGCAGCAAGGAGGAGCGATCCCTACGGTCCACATACACCTCCCGGCCCTATTGTGTGAAGCTCTCCAGGGTGCTACCTGTCGGTTTCCTGGTGCAACACCAACCTCATAAAATTAGAATCAAGAGGATTTAGGATATGACTAGGACCAACACTTCCAACCTTAGAACCCATGATTTTTTCAACCTCCGAGGTCACACCTCGTGATGCAGATGGCATAGGAGCTTCCCATTCAAAATCCTTCTTCTCAGGCATATCAGTTGGTGGAGCGGGGACTTTCTGTGGCGACGAAGTTTGCTCGGAACTTCAAGCTTCTTCTTCCTAGCAGCAATTTTAACCCTCTTTTCGGTCACTTCAAGCTTCGAAGTGCCAACTCTCGGAACATCAGAAGCTTTCCATTTAACAACTTTCCCAGAAGGATTCTTCGTCTCTAGCTTAAAGTGTCTGTAGTCGGGGTAATCAACCCCGAAAGCATCAAAAACTCGATTTTTGCGGAATTTCGGACGATCCCCAAAAGACTGTCGTAGGTGTTTATACTCGAACTTGGTATAGTTACCAAGCATCAGATCAACAGTTTTCTTAACGTTAACCCTCTAGCCTTCGGTAGGAGACTTGTATTTGCCAATAGGCTTGAATTTATAAGGTAGCTGAACAAGCTTCGAAGGGTCAATCGTCCCTTCGGGTTTCGGCATAGAGAATTTGCACTGAAGAGGAATTACTCCGTAGGCGGCAAATTCATGAGCCAGACAATGTGTATGAATCTACGAGCACACAACATTGTAAGTTTGGCCGGCAATACGCACCTCCTCTGTTTGTGCGCAGAAAGGACGCTTGAACCCAAAGGACAGCCTTAATGGGCTCATAAGGCAAGTAAAAAATCCTAAGTCCTCGCCGACCCTATAGTAGAACCACTTGTGCGCCCATCCACTGGACCACTTGTTGCGGTAAGCAGGTACGGGGCAAATCGAATCTTGTCGGCTTCAGAAGCTATAACACTCGAAGTTGGGGTGGAGCTTGGTGACCTTGTCAGCCTTCGTCTGGTAGTGCAGCTCATGGCATCGGCAAAAATGATCTACTTCTGGCTGTACTCCTTGGCTGGCCATTATCCAAACATATATGCTCAGCCGTGCGAACGCGTTAGGAGTGAGCTGATGAAAGAAAATCCCATATTTTCCAGCACACGGGGGATCATGGAGTGCATCGGAATCCGAAGCCCAGCAGTAAAGAAATTTTCAAACAAAACAATCTCATTGGAGGCCGGTGTTGGAGTCTCTTCGTCACCTGGAAGGCGACAGCAGCTAATATCCTTCATGAAATTCATCTCTTTATAGTACTTGAAATTATCTTCTTTGATGTTAGAGCTCCCAAACACCAAGTGGCTCAGTTTCTTGGGACAAATGATGTCGTTTCCATCTTCATCATCGTCCTCCTGATCTGCTTCCTCTTCATCCGCACCTCGGTCCTCGTCCATAGGTTGATCATCTTCAGACTCTTTGGCGGCTTCAGCCTCAGCATCTGTACGAAGCAGAGATGTGTCAACCATATCTTCTTCACCAGACAGGTTACGGTTCTCCCCCTCGGATTCAGCTTCAGAGTCAGAAATGAGACGACCAGTAGTACGGATTCTCGCCATGAGAAAGGGAAGCCTACAAAAACACTTATAAGACAAAATGATATAGCAAAACCCAGTGTTAAGCAAAAATACTGGCATATCAAATACTCAGCCTGGTTATAGTCCGAAGGGCTATTAGTAGCACGAAGGACGAAAAAGGCGTGAAAGCAAAACTTCGGAGCAGAGAAATCAGGAGCAGCAGGGTCTAGCAAGAGGATCCGGGGTCGGGGAAAAGTTACCCCCTATATATACAGACCTGGGTGCGGAAATTGAAAGGACGCACAGTTAAAACTAGACGGCCAATGAAACGCTGACACGTGTCCATTCCTTTGACGACATAGTAAAAAAAACAATAACAATTTTTAATTTCATTTTTTTCTTTTTTCCAAAGATAACCTCAAAACGGGGGGAAGAGTCTCGGGCATCCGAAGCGCTTGGCAGATCTTCGAATTCTCGAGTTTTTCGCGGTTTGAGCTCATCTTGGAAAAATGAACTAATCCTGTGAGGGGCTACTATTGGGGGCCTGTCGGTGTTTGATACCGGCAATGCACTACGGGATGTGTCACGCGATGCTTTTGGGGTGGCGAGATCAGCATAGCTCGATGGTTTGCGTAGAGATGCAACAAAACACGAGGGTTTATACAGGTTCGGGCCGCAATAGGCGTAACACCCTACGTCCTGTTTAGGGCGAGTTGTATTTATCTGAGTTCTCGAGGTTACAATGAGGGTCTGGAGGTTTGGTGGCTGGTGTGCGATGAGATGATCGATGTCCTATGTAGGGGTCCCTCACCCGCCTTATATAATCCGGCCAGGCTTGGGTTACAAGTCAAGTTCTATCTACGAGTCCTACTCTGTTTGGAAGCCTAAAGAGTATACGGAATCCACGATTACATGTTTCCTTCCTTGAGTCCCGCTGCTCCCGTAATACAGAGTCCGAACCAACTCCCTTGCATATTTCCTGAATTACAGCGCCTTTGACTTGGTCTTTAAGCTCACCATCCGTTCTCAGGCCCATGAGACTAGTCGGCACCCCGAAAAGGGCCTGCTGCCTCTACTGGGCCCTCCAACGGCCCACGTACTGAATCCACGCTATGAGGGCCCAGGGGATATCTATCCCCCATAAGCCCCCGAGGCTCGAGTTAATTTAGAGATTAATTGACTCGAGACTTCAACAAGAGTATCATACTATTCATGAGTTCCTCACCTGAATCCACACTGTTTCTCATGGTGCACCGCCAGGTGCACCCCATGGGGTAGCCCCCGGGCTTCAAGTTGACTTGAGTATCAATCAGCTTGAAGATCTAAACTTTCTGATCAGGTTTCACAGGATGCGATCCTCAAGCGCCGAGTCAACTTGAGGAATAGCAAATCCTCTTATTCGAGTTACCATCTATTCCCAGTTTTCTGAGTTATAGAAAACCGATTCAAGCTTCCTGTCTTCTCGAATTTTAGGAAAAAGAATAATTTTCCACAAATCCCGCACCCCATGGGGTTAACCCAAAGGGAACGAGCAGAGGGACCGAGGAGTTACCCCAGAAAGGCCCCAGGAAACAGGAAACTTCCAAACACGCAGCAGCCACTGCCCGCCCACGCGATAACTGACGCGTGGAGGAAGTCAAAACGACGCAGCCTATTGAATCATCTTCACAGAGATCGAAGCAAAGCGGCCGTGCTATAAGAGCAAAGCCATCACCCGTCCATCCATTATGCCTCTACTGAGTATCAGTTCTTCAAAAAAACTCCAAGAAACCCTCCCCTCCCTCACTTTTAGCCATGGCCGGAGGGAAGGGCAAGAAGCGCACGCGCTCGCCACCGTCATCGGAGTACGAGGACTCCGACGACGCATTATTTGGTGGTGCGTACGACGAGCCCTCGGATGACTTCTCCAGCGAGGAGGAGAAAACCCCCAAGGAGGCGCCGCCATAGGAGTATGAGTCGGAGCCCAATACCGACGACTCGCAAGGCTACAGCGCCAAGGAGCGCGCCACGCTCCGGGGCCTCCGTCGCACTGCCTTCGAGGACTCCGCCGACGAGGAGGAGGAGGACAGCGAGGAGGAAGACTCCGACGACGACGATGGCCCCGGCGGCCATGATGGTCTGGGCGGCCACGACGATGGCGTTGGCGGCCTTGACGGCGACGACGGCGGCGACGACGGCGGAGATGAGGCCAACGCTCCGGCCACCAAGCGCCGCCGCGTTACCGGGCCCCCGGCCGGGCCATCCACTGGCGTGTAGGCCACCACCACCACCACCACCAAATTAGTAGAAGTAGTTAGTAGTAGATTAGGATAATCTCCCCGCTTATATGTAATCCACCTTGATGAACTATATATATTATATAATGAAATCCATCTGTTATTCTTCATTCCTGAGTTCTTCTGTGTGTTCGTATCGTTCCTGAATTCTTCTGTGTGCTCGTATCTTAAAAATCTTGCATCCGAGCTAAATGCGCCTTTTGAGTTCTTGTGATTAAGACTAAGAGCATCATACAGCAAAAGAAACCATACTTCGCTTATGCCCAGAGTTCAGGCAAGACTTAAACTGTTAGGTCCGATTGGATAACTCATTCTTCGAGTAATAGAGAACACAAACCTGTACTTGTGAACACCGACTAAATAACTATGCTTAAGAAATCATTCCGACAGAAATAGATGACTTAACTCCAGTGCAATCTGACTCAAATGTTACCGTTAAGAGATCCGAGTTATTCTTAACAATACCCGCCAGTTCCGTCAGTCCACGTAAACTGTTACTAATGGCGTCAAGGTTGTTTTGAGATCTATACCCTGAACCGAAAGTTCCCTTATCCAAGATCTGAACCGCCATTCTTCCTCACTGAGACTGCCGCCATTGTTGTTTGAAATCAAGGTGCCACTGCATCCACTTCTTCTCGAATCCCCATCCAAACAGAGACATCCACCTCCATGGCTCCCAAGAAGAAAACCTTGAGCGAGCGTGGAAACACTACTGAGGGCCTGCCGCACAACGAGAACCGGCACATACCTTCACCATACCTGGCGTACCGCCCCTCCATTGTCACCGAGCCCATGCTACAATCCTTGGTGGATATGGGTGTCCTGCGAGGCAATGGTGTTCATGCCGTTCTTCATCCGCGGGTTAGGTCTCCCTATCTACTCATTCGCGAGAGGCCTGTTACAATTCTATGCCATCAATCTGACCCATCTAAATCCCAATTCAATTCTTCAACTTTCAATTTTCATCCACCTCTGCGAAGCGTTTCTTGGAATTGTTCCGCACTTTGGCTTGTGGAAATATCTTTACCACTGCAAAGCCAGTCTGAGAGACGGAGTGCTGCAAGTGACTGAAGGGGCCAGCTTTGAGCTGCGGAAGAATCACAAAGCTATTTATTTAGATATCCCTCTCCCAGATAACAACAGAGGATGGCACTCCGAGTGGTTTTACATTGAAAATCATGGAAACTCTCTCCCCTCGAGGTCTGGGAGACAACCTGACAGCAAGCTGCCCAGCTGGGAAGAAGGCCCAACCGTTGAGGAGCAGGCCAAGGTTGACACACTACTGGAAGAAATAGCCAATCTAAAAGAAAGAGGCCTCACTGCCCATGCTGTGGTGATAGATTTTGTGTACCGCTGCATTCAGCTTTTAAAGGATAGGATCTAACCTATCTATATGTTGGAGCTAGTGATCCAACTAGAGAAACAGCCCGATCCATGACTGAAGACGACGTCAAAGCCCGAGTGGAGTTGATACTTAGAGGTGAAGCTCATAACGAGGGTACTCCCAAACCATACTCTGCCTGGAATCCAACTCCCACTGTAAGTAACCTTATTGTGATTTTCTTAAGTATCCTTACACATAATCACATTCTGATTCATGAAATGACTGCAAAGCAATATATCCAAATTTCTGTCAGACCTTACAACCTCTGGAGCTGTCGGGCTATCAAAGCAACAATCCGAGTTATCCACTGAAGAGATGGAAGCTGTTGTTGCTGCTGCCCATGGTGCAGGAAATAATGAAGAGCATACATTCATTGTGATACCACGTACAGCCCAGACCGCTCAAGAACTCAGTGTGAGCAACATCGCCAAAGCAGCCCCTGAGCTAACAGCTGCTCCAAGCGGTGTGAAGACACGAGCTGCAACTAGTCAGGGGCGCGTCAAGGAAAAAGCAACTCGCACTGTGGTGACACGTAGACAGAGGACACACAAGAGGATGATCAAAGATCTGATAAGCTCTCCAGAGTCAACGGACAAGGCTAAGAAATCTAGATATTCCTCCCATATCGCAGCCAAATCTGACAACACCATAACTGGAGTTGATTGGAGTGGCTTGGTTGATGAGGACGAGGGAGAAGAAGAAGAGCAAGCTCAATTGTCTCATCGTGAGAAGCGATCCAAGAAACATCATGATCACACTATATCAACCCTTTCTGCATCCATACTGCCGCCTAAGGAGGATGAAATTGATCTGACGGCAGAAGATATGGATCTGGACCAAATTATCAGAGATACGTGCAAACTCCCCTTCACCATATGTTCTGATGAAGATATAGAGTCACTGTCAACATGCTCCAGGGGAAAACAAATTGAGACCACAAGCCCCCGAGTGAAAACCGAGCTAGGATCAAAGAGTTTAGAGTCTGAAAACCCTGCAAGCCCAACATCAGTAGATATTCCTGAGGATGAGAATGCTCATACGAGTAAAGCCACTAAAACTATGCATGAGGTACCGATGCCATCTGAGAACTGGCAACAAGCATTAACTGGGGCAGTTTCAGAAAAGAAACAACAAGAGCCTGCAGCTGAACCATTGCCTGAAGCTACCAGCTCACAGGAACGCCTAACTGAGATCGATGCAGGCGATACTCCTCATCCTTCTGAAGCTCATGAGTCGGCCCAAGAGAAAGAAACTGAAGAACCAAAGAATACTGATCAAGTTGAAAAGGGACAATCAGACTCCTTAGCCACAACTAAGCTAGGCAGCACCCAACCCCCTCCAATTGAGGCGGGTGATAACAGTCACCAAATAGTACCAGCACCCCCAAGCTCAGGGCTGCTGACAGATTTCGAGGTATGCTAATTGTGCACATATCCTGTATTGACCTTATTGTTGCTTGAATAACTCGAATTACTCTCTACAGGCTATGCTGAAGACGCTCCAAGGTGGAGTGCAGCAGGCCAACTTGATCCATGAGAAGATTGCCGCACTATCCAGCTTGGAGGTTACTACTATGAGGCAACAACTGACTGACTCTGAGGCCGCACGAAAAGCTGAAACAACAGGTACGCATGCAACGGTTCCATACTCCAATATCTGAGATCCCAAACTGAGCTGTAGACTTACTTCCAGCTGTTGTTGCTAAAATTGCTCGCCTGAAACAAACGGCTATGACTCGAGAGACAAAGCATCGCAATGCCATTGCTGACAGAGATCAAGCCAGAGACCTAGCAGCAGACCTACGCAGACAGCTGGATATTGAGAAGAAAAACCATGAGGTAACCCGTCAAGAATCCCAACTAGCCTATTCTTTGCTCATAGAAGCATATGAACTGTATCATTCCACAGGAGAAGATGCGCCAAAGAAATGATGAGTATCAACAGCTACAGAAATCGCGAGATGGCTTTGAGAAGTCGTTCCGCGAGACTACCAGCTCCTTGGAGTCTCTGAAGAATAGCCACTCCTTAACACGACAAGCGCTTAAGGACAAAGAAACTGAACTGGCTGAATCTCGAAGCGCCCATGAGAAAATGAAGAAGGTACTAGCCTCCACAAGGTCTGCACTTAAAGAATCCCAAGACCATGCTGTTCATCAGGCTCAAGTATCAAAGGTCTTGAAAAAGAACTATGAGACTAGCAAGAAGAACTGCAACAAGCTGAAAGACGCCTTTGAGAAGGCAAAAGAGGCTGCATTGAATGCCAATACTGCCTTGATCAAGATCTTGGACATCTGTGTGCCAGAAAAAACTGCACCTCGTCCTCTGGGTGATCGAATAACAACTTTCATGGATGATATGAAGTCCAAGGTTTCTGAGTGAGTAAAAACCATTCTTACTCGCGCCCTTATGGTCATCAAAAGCTCACAGCCTGAGACTGACTTGGCAGGTTTACCAGACAAGATAGTAAACGATAACCAGGGTATCGAGCACGAAAATGAGGCCCGAGTGATTGCTGAACTCCTTGTTGGTGATAATGAGTAAACAATAACCCCCATGTAACATAATGAACTGAATGCTGTGTATATGCATTTTGCATCTTATGTCGACAATCTTGACTATTTACTCTGCAAAACCAAGTTAATTTAGAGAGCAAATCAAAATATGCAATACGTACTTGGGAGTTATTCCTGTGCAGAGAAAACAAGCGACATTATCACGATATGAGTTTGAACTAAATACAAGAAAAACAACATATAACAGTAAAAAACACGAATACTGTAAGATAGAGTATGGAGATGAAGCAAAGACATGCAGTAACGAGCTGTAGGTCGCCAAAACCTAGGCCCTTCTGTCTTTGTCCAGTCGGGGCCTTGAATGCTCCCCAATTATGAGGTCTTGCAAAGGCATGTAGCACCGTGCTGTCGGTCATCTGACCTAGGCCGATTGCCTTTGTTTTGTTGGGGCTCTGAGTGCTCCCCTATTATGAGTTCAAACGAGAGCATGTAACACCGTGCTATCGGTCGACTGACCTAGGCCGATTGCTCTCGTGGTTGGGGCCGGAGATATCCCCGTCAAGAGTAAGAGTGGGCATGTAGCACCGTACTGTCGGTCGACTGACCTAGGTCAATTGCCTGTATACAACGAGTGAATATCATGAGTAAAAAGTGAGAAAGAGAACACTGAATACTTTATCTCAAGAGTACGTTTATTTATAGAACATGAATGAGGACATAGTACAAAAGATGATACTGACTGCTAACTCTAAAAATCATAGAGAAAGAAAAAGACTACGTGTAGAATCTGCGTAGATGCTCTATATTCTAGGAGTTCCCGACTGGTGTCCCATCCATTTGAGACAGACGATATGATCCTAGACGAGTAACTTCCATCACGATGTATGGGCCTTCCTAAGGAGGAGATAATTTATGCTATCCCGCAGTTTTGAGCACCCTGCGCAGCACCAGGTCCTCGATTGAGAAAGAACGAGGCCTCGTATATCGATCGTGATAACGACATAAAGTCTGCTGATATCGAGCCGACTGAATAACAGAGTTAAGTCGCTCCTCCTCGAGTAGGTCGATCTCTTCGAGTCGGGTTGCTTCAGCCTCAGCAATGCTATCAAAAACCAGTTGTGGCGCTCCAAACTTGAGGTCAGCAGGTAAGACTGCTTCTGATCCATACACCATGAAGAAGGGCGTGTTCCCTGCGAGAGCTTTGCTAGGTTGTGTTCGAAGGCTCCAGACCACATACGGCAATTCTCGTATCCACTTCCCAGCCAGCCTCTTATCCTTATCAAAGATCTTTTTCTTGAGTCATCCAGTATCATGCCATTAGCTCGCTCGATCTGCCCATTAGCTCTGGGGTGAGCCACCAAGACATACTTGACACAGATGGACCTTTGTTCACAGAAATCGAAGAATTCAGAGCCTGTGAAATTGGACCCCAGATCTGTGATAATAGAATTCATGATCCCAAAGGGAAAGATGATGTCTTGAATGAACTCCACAGCTTTAGCCGACATTAAAGAGGCAATGGGCTTGAACTCGATCCATTTGGTGAACTTGTCGATGGCCACCAGGACATGAGTGTATCCACCTTGAGCTTTCTTGAAAGGCCCAATCATATCCAGCCCCCAGCAGGCAAAAGGCCATGAGACCGGTATATGCTGCAACTGCTGTGCTGGAAGGTGATGATGCTTGGCGAGGAACTGACAAGCTTCACAGTGCTGCACTAACTCGGCAGCGTCTTTCTTCGCTGTGGGCCAATAGAAACCAGCCCTGAACGCCTTCCCGACCAATGTGCGTGAGGCGGCATGAATTCCACAAACTCCAGCGTGTATCTCTTTTAGCAAACTTTGCCCTGATGAGGTACCTAGGCATTTCAGCAAAACTCCTGAGGCAGCTCGCTTGTATAACTCGTTATTAATTAGAGTATAGCTGGAAGACTGTCTTGCTATACGCTCGGCTTCTGCTTTATCCTCTGGAATTTCTTCATTCAGCATGTACTTGATGATGGGGGCCCTCTAGTCAGTCGGCGCATCCAGAGTTAAGATATGCCGGTCGGGAGGTATGCTCATCTCGTCTAGCTGAACAAAAGGATGATGAAGTTCTTGAACAAAGATGCCAGAGGGTACCTTGGCACGTGACGAGCCCAGCTTGGACCGAATGTCAGCGTCCACATTGCGATCCCCATCCACATGAATGTACTCGAGGCCCTGAAATCTGCCTTCCAGCTTACGGACTGGCTCGCAGTATTTGTCCATACTTTTTGTGGAGCGATCCCACTCCTTGTTGACTTGATTGATGACCACCAAGGAATCTCCATAGGCCATTAGACGCTGGATCCCGAGTGATATGGCGATGCGCAGGCCATGGAGGAGGGCCTCATATTCAGCTGCGTTGTTGGAAAACGGGAAGAGAATCTGTAATACATACTTGAGTTTTTCCCTTGCTAGCGAGGTGAAGACGACACCAGCACCAGCTCCTTCCAACTTCAGCGAGCCATCGAAATACATCTTCTAAACCTCCATGATTTCTGGGTTATCACGCACTTGATGCTCAGTCCATTCAGAGACGACATCGACTAGTGCTTGAGTCTTGATTACAGTACGAGGACGGAATTCAATGCCATGAGCCCCCAGCTCGCAAGCCCACTTGGCGATACGCCCTATGGCCTCTTGATTACGCAAGACCTCTCCGATTGGGAACTCCGTAACCACTATGATTTTATGCTCCTCAAAGTAATGGCGCAGTTTGCGTGCGGTAATGAGAACTGCGTATAGTAACTTCTGTACTTGAGGATATCTGATTTTGGAGGGACTGAGGACCTTGCTGATGAAGTAGACCCGATGTTGCCTGGGCACTGTGTGCTGTCCATCTGGTCGCTCGACCACTAATGCGGTACTGATCACGTGAGTCGTACAGGAGATGTAGAGGAGCAGATCTTCCGCCGGTGAGTCGGCAGTGGCCCGATTAGGAGACTTGAGTACGGGAGGTGACGTGAGGAACTTTTTCAAAGCATCCAACGCTTCCTGAGCCTCTACAGTCCACTGAAACCTGTCGACCTTTTTGAGGAGCTTGTAGAAAGGCATGCCACGTTCCCCGAGCCGTGATATGAATCGGCTCAAGGCTGCCATGCATCCAGTCAGCCTCTGGGCATCTTTCTGCGATCTAGGAGGGTGCATGCGCAGAATGGCCTTGATCTTCTCGGGGTTAGCTTTGATTCCTCTGTTGTTGATGATAAAACCAAGTAACTGACCTGCGGGAACGCCGAAGACGCACTTGGTGGGGTTAAGCTTCCACCAGAATTTCCTCAGGCTGTCGAACACCTTGCGCAGATCATCGATGAAATCTTCTTCGTTCTTGGTCTTTATTACGACGTCATCAACGTAAGCTTCAACACGTTCGCCCCAGTGATCGGCGAGGCAAGTTTGAATTGCCCTTTGGTACGTCGCTCCCATGTTCTTCGACCCGAAAGACATTGAGGTATAGCAGTAGGCACTGAAAGGCGTGATGAACGCTGTTTTCTCCTGATCTTCAGTCGCTAGGCAAATTTGACGATAGCCCGAGTAACAATCGAGGAAGGAGAGCAAAGCGCAGCCGGCCGTAGAGTCAACGACCTGGTCGATGCGAGGAAACCCGAACGGGTCCTTAGGGCAGTGCTTATTGAGATCGGTATAATCAACACACATCCGCCAGTCCTTTTTATTCTTCTTGAGAACGAGTACAGGATTTGCAAGCCACTCGGGATACATGACTTCTCTAATAAAACCGGCAGCCTTCAGCCGGGTTAACTCTGCCCTAATGGCCTCTCGCTTTTCTAGAGTGAATCGCCGCAGCCTCTGCTTGATGGGTTTGGCATTGGGGAACACTTTGAGTTGGTGGTCGGCCAATTCCCTTGGGACCCCAGGCATGTCCGCTGGCTTCCATGCAAACATGTCTCGGTTGGCCCTCCGGAACTGGATGAGCGCGTCTTCCTATTTGGGAGGAAGAAGAGCGTTGATGGCGGTCGTCTTGGCCGCGTCCGAGGGGTCGATACTTATCTCTTTTGTCGGGACGGCTGGTTGAATTACCATGCTAGAGGCGGACGCTTGAGTCAGAATCTGGAGGTCTTCCTGCGACATGCCAGCTTCGTCCGCCTTGAGCTTCTTCTATGCCACCATGTGATTCTGCTCAAGGGCCATTTGCATGGCCTCTTGTACACACTCCGAGGCTCCCTTGAAATTGGCGCGTACGGAGAAAGTACCACCTGGGGCTGGCATCTTGAGAATGAGGTACGGGTAATGTGGGATAGCCATGAACTTGGCTAGCCCAGGACGCCCGATGATGGTGTTGTAGACGCAGTTGAAGGTCGGGACTTCAAATCTCAACGTGTCGATGCGAAAATTCTCTGCCATGCCAAAAGCGACCGGCAGATAGATGTGTCCGAGCCCGGGACAATCCTGAAGAACGGGGTATCCGATCTCTTGAGATCGCTGAGAGGGATCCCCATCTCTTGCAGAGCCCTGGGGAACACCACGTTGATGCTGGCCCCTCCGTTGATCAGAACCTTCTTGAGTCGGGCGTCACCGACTATGGGGGTTACCAGCAACGGGTACTTGCCCGGCTTGTTGAAGTTGAGCCATTGATCCGCCCAACTGAACGAGATCGGAATCGTATGGCTGCGGCGGCTCCGAGGTGGCCACGTTGATCCGTCGATCCTCCAGCTTCTGTTGGCGCTTGCTCGGGTACGCTCCATGCCCCCCTAGGATGAAGTTGACCTCCTTGTTGACGTTGGGGAAGCGTTGATTACTGCCTCCAGCCGGCCTCTGCGGCGGCTGGTTCCATGGTGGGGGAGGCAGCGGAGGAGCTTGCACTGTCGGAAACTGGCCGCGGTTCAGCATGGCTCTGAAGTCGCGGCAATGTCTGAGAGTATGGCGCATATCCTTATGCGCCGGACATGGCTCGTCGAGGAGTTGGTCAAGGGTTCGAGCCTGGGCTGGAGGCGGGCCGCGTGGTCGTACCAGAGCTGGAGCCATGGCTCGGAACTCCTCCCGAGGCCTCTTGTCCCAGCGACGATCTTGCCACGGGGGTTCTTCATGCCTCTCCTGCTTGCCCTTGCCCCTTCGTCTTGCCGGGGGCGAACGAGATCGCGTGCTCGTTCGTCCGCCGTGAAGTAGCGGTCCGCTTCCTAGAAGAGACGCTCCGAGGTGGTGGGCACCCTTTCTAGTATGTGTTTGACGAAGACCTGGTCATTGGAGCCTTGGAGGAAGTCGTCAATCACCGTATCTTCAAATACGTTGGGGATGCGATTTCTGAGAGCCTGGAACCGCTTGAGGTACGATCGCAGGCTTTCTGAATCCTTGCGTCTGAAGGTCTTGAGATCCCACCGTTGCACTGGCTTGTCGGAGAGTGATTGGAAGTTGGCGATGAACAGGTGACGGAAGTCGCCCCAATCCTCAATGCTGCCCCGCCTGAGGTGGCGAAGCCATTGAAGCGCGTCCTGCCCCAACTTGATTGGGACATAGGCCGTCATGAGATCCTCCGAGGCGTTGGCCGCTCGGGCCGCGGTAGTGTACATGGCCAGCCAGTTCCGCGGATCCATCTTTGTCTCAAATTTTTCAATGTTTGAGATTTTGAAGTTGGGTAGCCACTCGACATCTTGAATTCTCCGGCCGAAGGCGGCTATGGCAGCTTCTGCGGTGCCAGCCGGGTTGCTGCGGTCCTCCACTGGGTAGCGAGGCGGGGACTGAGGCCGATGATCCCGCTCAGATCTGACTTGGGGGGCGGAGCTGTTCACAGAAACAGCCCCCGAGTGACACCTAGCGGCTGGAGCGCGTTGCGGGGGGCCGTAGTCTCGGTCGTAGTTTGCGCGCCGACTTATCTCGAGTTGGTGTCTCTGAGCGCGAGATTGCTCGATGCTGTGACGTGTGTCGCGGTTGCCGTTGATGACCTGTCGTGCGTCGGCAACCTCTTGCTGCCTGGGCACGAGGTGGGCGGCTGCCCGAACGAGAATGGTCTTGATGGCTACCCTATCTTCGTTGTTGGGGATGAGCTCGCAGAGCTGGACCAACGCCCCTCCTGCTTGACTTGGGGTCTCCATGACCCCTTCGAACTCCTTCAAAAGATTGCGTGCGGGGAGCGCTGCCACCCGCTGTCGCCTGGCTTGAGCGGTCTGCCAATCGCGACGTCGCTGCCGCGTCTGGTTCCTGCGTCTGTGGCTCTGCACTTTCTGCTCATCCTCGCTCACCCGAGTTACCTTGTCTATCGAAATAGGCAACGTAGGATCCTTGTTCCCCAGGATGTGGCGGCGCTGGATGTTACGGATGTGGTTCGCCCTCTCCCGCCAGTGGTGATCTTGTGAGGTTTCGGTGAGGACAGGTTGCTCATCGTCCGAGACTACTTCGTCGATCTCGTTCGCCGCACCGCTGATGACGAAGACCAGAAAATGATCCCTGGGACCTGCTGGTGGTCGTGGCTGCCACCCCCACGCTGGCGTCCGAGGCAGGGACTGTGGACACCGTGGTCGTTGAGGTAGTCGCAACGTGTTCAGAGACCGTAGGAGTGTCGATGCTGTAGATCATATGAGGGCGCCCCGCATCACGAGCCCTCTCAGTGTTCTCTGGGCGACGTCGAGCCTCGCCAGTCGGCGAGGTACTCCAGCGAACAGATATTCCCGCCGGCGTGGGATCGAGGACGAGTCGTGGGTGACGACCCAACAGCGGCGCGTCGAGCCCACTGTAGATGCGATTGTCCGGAAGAGGCACGGACTGTCTTGAGTCGGGCGCCCCCCGCGCACCCTTGTCGTTGTTGAGGGGAGCCGAGGCACGGGAGAGAAGCCCCTGGTACGTGGTAGCAGAGTTGCGGAGACCAAACGGGATGGAAGGAACGGCAGGCTCCACTCGAGTCTTCTTTCGGCCTCGGGCGGGCGAGGCCGGCCGGGGTCGCTTCAACGCCGGCGGAGGTGGTGGGACCCGTAGCGGGTGTGGGACCCAGGAACGAGTATCAACAGGGACTCGCCCCGGGCCCAGTGGAGCGCTGTCTGAGGTGCGGGTCCGCCGCGGATCTTGTGAGGGGTTCCCTGAGGAACCTGGTCTTGGCCCCCGACTAATCCGAGTCCAAGTTTGAGTCGGGGAGGTTGAGAGCGCCGTGCGACGGGTCAGGGCCGAAGCGGTGGTCGTCGCAGTTTCCGTTTGGGCTGGCATGGTCGATGTAGATCCAACCCTGAAGGAGACCCTGCGGTTGGCTCACGCTCCCAAGTCATGGTGACCACGGGTAGCCCGATCTGACTCAGCACGACGCGGAGCCGGATTTTGGCGAGGGGCCGGCGCCTCGGGCCGACGTGCTGGAGCTTGGCGTGGAGTTGATGGATGCTGATGAGGCGCTGGTCCCTGGTGATGATCCGATAGTGCAGGCCGCTCTGAAGTGGTCGATGGTTCCACGACGATGCGTGGTCGCACCGACGTGCTGTGAAGCTGGTGGAGATCGCCGCTCCGATCGGCGATGAAGGTGATTGATTCGAACTGGATCATGTCGCCTGGGGTGAAGCTGTTGATGAGACGATTGGCCATGAAGCTAGCTGATGCTAATTTCGCTGTCCCCTACCTGGTGCGCCAACTGTCAGTGTTTGATACCGGCAATGCACCACGGGATGTGTCACGCGATGCTTTTGGGGTAGCGAGATCAGCGTAGCTCGATGGTTTGCGTAGAGATGCAACAAAACACGAGGGTTTATACAGGTTCGGGCCGCAATAGGCGTAACACCCTACGTCCTGTTTGGGGCGAGTTGTATTGATCTGAGTTCTCGAGGTTACAATGAGGGTCTGGAGGTTTGGTGGCTGGTGTGCGATGAGATGATCGATATTTTATGTAGGTGTCCCTCACCCGCCTTATATAATCCGGCCAGGCTTGGGTTACAAGTCAAGTTCTATCTATGAGTCCTACTCTATTTGGAAGCCTAAAGACTATACGGAATCCACGATTATATGTTTCCTTCCTTGAGTCCCGCTGCTCCCGTAATACAGAGTCTGAACCAACTCCCTTGCATCTTTCCTGAATTATAGCGCCTTTGACTTGGTCTTCAAGCTCGCCATCCGTTCTCGGGCCCATGAGACCAGTTGGCACCCCGAAAAGGGCCTGCTGTCTCTACTGGGCCCTCCAACGGCCCACGTACTGAATCCACACTGTGAGGGCCTAGGGGATATCTATCCCCCACAGGGCCGAAGGTCAACAAAGGATACTCGCGCTTCGGATAAGATTTCTATTTCAGGGACAACTTCGAAGGTCTGGACTGAACCAGGTGCCATGAGGCGGAGGACCAAAGCTCTGGAGTCCGAAGGAAGAGAACCGTCGTCGTATTCGAAGCTATCTGTCAAGAAGGACCGAAGCTCTGGTGTCAGAAGGAAGAGAACCGTCATCATATTCGAAGCTCTCCGTCAAGTCCGAAGAACAGTGATCAGGTAGCGTCCGCTGAAGCTAAAGGCCAGCATCTGGAAGCTCGAAGCCCAGGGGAAGTCAAGTTGGATACGACTGTCCGGAGGTTGCGTAAGCAAGTTTACGTCAGAGCTAAAATTACCAAATGGCCAAAGTCGGTTGTAACTGTATATGTAAAGAGTTGGGAATGACCGGGGTCATTACGGTAAAATCAATGTAAAGTAGGCGATCGGTTGACCCCTATAAATAGTGGGAAGATGAACCGACGGAGGATGGTTGACGCTCGGGTGTACTTTTACGATGTGAATGACATCAGCCTTAATCAAAAAGCACTAAAGGTTTATCTAAGACTTGTTACTGATCTGTTCTTTCATGCAATCTTCTTTATCATTCAAGTTAATTATTACTGCTCCATTCCATGTATGATCATTTGCGTTTCTATTTGTCCAAATAACCCGAAGTATTTTGAGTCATCGTTTTTCCATTGTTGTCAATTTTATGAAGCATTAGATTAGCACCAAGGTATTGATCCGAAGGCCCTCGTAGGGGAGCTTCCTCGTTTGTTGATGTTGCCCTGTTCTTGCATTTTTCATGTGTATGTAGAAACAGGATATCAACAGGTTGTACACTTAATACATGCAGGACATTGACATTGATGCAACTCCTGATCCGCCGAGCCTAAGTCTTAGCTTTGCTTGAGGATGAGCAAAAGTTCAAGCTTGGGGGTGTGTTGGTGGCTGTTATTGCAAGATTTTGACCACCAACTGTCGGTGAATGAACGGGGTATAACTAAAGTTCTGTGCATTATTTACCTAACATTGATGAATTCCACGAGTTTTGGTGGTTTTCGATGTATCACAGGGAGATGCTCAAATTCCATAGAAAAGAATACCATATGGAGCAAGAGAGATTTCGCGTATAAAAGGGCTTGAGACAAAACCGCAAATTCCACTACTGAAAAGTATCTCAAATGCCCTCAAAGACCTCACCATTGCGTCAAGCTCATCGAGACGATTCCAACGGACATATTATTTATCGCATTTGGTGTTTGTACGGAAAATATACCAAAAATACAAATTTATAGGGCACAATTGACGTCACGATGACGTCAGCAGTACCCCTTCCGTACGGTGGCTGGGCAGGAGACCTCTGGGAGGCGACACGTGGCGGCGGCTGCAGCAGCAGAGCTGCGCGCGCACCCGTGTGCCCCCCATGGGAGGCAGGCAGGCCCAAGAGGCGCACAAACCAAGGGCCACCACGTGGCAGCCCAAGGTGGCGCGCGCGTCTCGGCCGAGCCAGGGCGCGGGCTCAGCTCACCGCCTGGACACACGGCGCGCCAGGAGAGGGCAGCGCGCGGTCCAGGGGCACGTGGCGCGCAGGGAGCAAGGCGGGGCGTGGGTCAGCCCTGGTTTTTGACCGCTTCGGCGGCCCAGCTGCCCAAATTGACTGGTTTTGGCCCAAGTTGTCCGGTCCAGTCGTCCGGAAGTCCAGTTTGACCCATAAAACACCTATAACGGCCAGTTCTCCACTCCAACTGCCTGTTCGGGGCGGGGCCCAAACAGTTGGTTCTTGACCGGTTCTCGACTGCAGCACATGGGGAACTGAGTTACCGACCTTTGGAGGTCAGTTGTTTGGCCAGGTGGTGCCCAAGGAGGGATTTGGGGAAGAATCTTGCATGAGAAGCCTTGGAATATTCCCCTCTCCTCCTCCTATATATAGAGAGGCACCCCCTCACCTCACACTTGTACCATTCACCATGTCAATCCCCTCTTTATCCCTCTAGGAGGTGCCCCACGGGAGGTGCTTCCATTCTGAAATCAGTGTTTAGTTTAGGAGTTAGAGAAGATCTGCTGTATCGGAGTCGATCGGAAACTCGGTAACATACTTTATTCGCTATCTTAAGCACGACTTTCGTTTCTTTGACAAGTGCAAGTACTTCATGCTTCTACTTTATGCACTTATCTTCATCTCTATTTAGTACTCGTGTGGTGTAGTTGCATTTTCCTTTTGGTCAACCATTCCAAGGCCTGAGTTGTGCTAAACTAGAATTGACTGATCGTTGTTATGCTTGCCGGTGTTACAATCCAACCTATACGCTAGGCTCTGGTTAGTTCCTCTCCTCTAGCTAAGGGTGAACTATTGTTGTTCTCTTGAACACGTTTGTAGCATGCCATCCTACCCACGCAGATTTGCTTGGTAGCCCCACTCGGTGACAGCGTGTGGTGTGCCTGTGTAGTCCAGGCCCGTTCGTTCGGTAGGCCCGTAGGTGTGATGCCCCTGACATCTCAAAAGCGCTAACACATAGTTAGACACAAGCTAATGATGAATTATGACTTAATCATGCTTAGAGAGGTGGGAGAACTAGGTGGAGAAATCACTAAGACAAAATTTTTCTATTCAAGATACAAAACCGTGTGTTGTTTGGTATAGTAAGTCAAGAACCACAAGCTTTTGTGCAAAACATCAAATACAAAAGTGTTAGCTCGAGACATTGTCTTCTGTTTCACTATTTTGACCATGTTTAAAAGCATATGTTAAGTGGTTCAAAAGTTCTGATTGAATTCAACCAACGTTCTTTTAAAAGGTGAGAATGGTGTTCATGACCAAAGTAGGGCCATAATAAAACTTTCAAAATCATGAAGCACATAAGCTTAACCCCATTATCAAAGTTGTTGTACATACCATGAAATACACTTTTCTTACACTAAATATGTTTTAAAACTATCATTTGTTTATTTCAAATTAAACCTAAATGTCTCTTGAAATCAGCCCAAGTCAGTCTACACTTTGGTATGAATCAAAGAAAACTTTGTATACCAAACATGTAAAGGATTTGATGATGAGCAACTTTGGTATTTGTGACACGACATGCATAAAGGTTTGAATAGGGTTTCGGGTTGTTTGTGAAGTAAATTTAAATTTCGGTAAACAAAAAGTCATTATCATGTGAAACTTTATATACGAAAGTTATAGATAATGAAAAACTGAACAACATCGATAAAATACTTTTCATCTAAAAATATCCACAAAAAGGCCTAATGGAATTTACAAATTTAAAGGTTCAGTTGGTCAAATTAGAGTCAGCTAGTTAGATTCAAATTTAAATAAAATTTTTATATAGAACATGGTGTCAAGGTTTATAACAAAGTTGTAGACAACAAAAGACACTTCCTGTATTTTGAAATTTCCCAGATTCAGACTCTAAACCATTCAAAAATGAGCATTTCAAATTATTGTTTCAGCAGTCAAACCATTTTCTTTTCACATTTCTTTTAATCCTGCATGGGCCCCACCACACCGGCCACCTTTCCCAACCAGCGCTGGCCGCGTCCGGCACCCGCGCGCCGTGCGAACAGAGCGCAACGGCGTCGCTCGCCACGCTCTGCCGCCCGGCTCAGCCATAATGCGACGCTGTGCCCTATTGCCCTCTCCACCCAGCGCACTCCACATCCACTCTCCCTGCCCTACCTTCTCTCTGCCTCTCTCCCTGGAGTGCAGCGAGCCAAGCCGCCATGGTCGCCGTGGAGTTCCAGCTCGAGCTCGTGCCGCATCCTCTTTGGCCGCCTCACTGCCCTAGTAGAGAGAACACCGTGAGCGCCCCAGCACCCTCTTCGTTCCCCAAGAAATCGGCGTCTGGTTCCTTCTCCACCATCATCTTCCACGGGTGAACGCCATGGGCGGGTTCACACGCGCGCGTTCACCGCGCCTCCATCTGTGGACAGCCACTATCGACCTGTCGCCGCGCCTCCAACCTACTCTTCCTGCTTCTCCATCCACCCACGCAGCTCCCGCGCCCATCCTCGTCGGTTCCTGGCGTTCCAGCCACTAGATCAGGCCACGCCACAGCCACCATGGCCACGCCAACGGTGTCCAGTTCACCGCCTTCGCGCCGCTTTTCTACGCCACCCGTGCGATTTGAATGCATAAAGGTTTGAATAGGGTTTTGGGTTGTTTTCTGTCATACTGTAGAATCTGCCAGAGCTGCACCTATGAAGTAAATTTAAATTTCGGTAAACAAAAAGTCATTATCATGTGGAACTTTATATACGAAAGTTACAGTAATGAAAAACTGAACAACATTGATAAAATACTTTTCATCTAAAATATCCACAAATAGGCCTAATGGAATTTACAAATTTAAAGGTTCAGTCGGTCAAATTAGAGTCAGCTAGTTAAATTCAAATTTAAATCAAATTTTGATATAGAACATGGTGTCAAGGTTTATAACAAAGTTGTAGACAACAAAATTTAGGACACTTCTTGTATTTTGAAATTTCCCAGATTCAGACTCTAAACCATTCAAAAATGAGCATTTCAAATTAGTGTTTCAGCAGTCAAACCATTTTCTTTGCGCATTTCTTTTAATCCTGTGTGGGCCCCACCACACCGGCCACCTTCCCCAACCAGCGCTGGCCGCGCCTTGCACCCGCGCGCCACGCGGATGGAGCGCAACGGCGTTGCTCGCCACGCTCTGCCACCCGGCTCAGCCATACGGCGTCGTGCCCAACTGCCCTCTCCACCGAGCGCACTCCACATCCAATCTACTTACCTTGCCTTCTCTCTGCCTCTCTCCCTGGAGCACAGCGCGCCAAGCCGCCATGGCTGCCGTGGAGCTCCAGCTCGAGCTTGTACCGCATCCTCTTCGGCCTCCTCCCCGCCCAAGTAGTGAGAACATCGCGAGCGCCCCGGCACCCTCTTCGTTTCCCCAAGAAATCGGCGTCTGGTTCCTTCTCCAGCATCATCTTCCATGGGTGAACGCCATGGGCGGGTTCACACGCGTGCGTTCACCGCGCCTCCATCATCCGTGGACAGCCTCTATCGACCCGTCGCCAGGCCTCCAACCTACACCGCCTGCTTCGCCATCCACCCGCGCAGCTCCCGCGCCCACCCCACGCGATTTGAACAAGGGGGAAAGGTATCCCTTCACCGGGAACATGCTCCCACACCACCTCGGCGTCAAGTACGTCCGGTGGAGCGCCGTTTTTTTTCCTCCCTGCACGCGGTCTCCCTGACCGAAGGAAGAAGAAGCTCGTTTTTCCAGAAACCCCCTGATATTCTCTACTTTTACGCGCTACGTTTAGTACTATGCACTGTGTCTCGTGTGTCTTCCGTGCAGGCCCCTAGAAACTAAGTAAAATCACGTGTAGGTCCTCGGGCTGTTGGAGTTTATTTTGAAATGCCTTTTCTTGCTATATGAACTTTGAAGTTCTATTAAAAATCACAGGAAAGTGATAAAGATATGAAACTTGATTTGTTTGATTGCTTATGAATAGATCTACACAGTGAACTAGGCCATGCTGTGTGAAATGACCATTTTGCCCCTCCTTGTGTGCATGCCCTGTTTTAGTTGTTAATTAGCAAAAGTGGTATAAATGACATCCAAAAATTGTGAAACTTGGACAGTAGATTTAACATGTTACTTAGGATCTGTGATGAATTTTGTAACCCTAGAATGCTCTATTTATTTACCCTTTTGCCCTCATTCATGTATTTTGTGTATATATTAAGTATGGAAAATATTTGCTACATGAAAGGTGATCCAAACATTCTAACCTAATTTGTAGATGATCCAAACATTTTAACCTAATGTGTCACGGCAAAAGTTTGAAGCTCTCCATGTTAAATTTTGTTGCTGTTTTGAAATAGACAAAACATTGCATGCTAACATTAGTAATAGGAAAAACTGACTTTTATGTGCACAATAAATTAATGGAAAAAATAAAGATCCTGATAGTCAAATATAGGCTCCAGTAAGTATTTGTTTTGGATTTCATTGGTACTGTTTTGAGCTGCATTTGGAATAGGCTAAAATAAACAAGTGGAAAATAAATGTTCTACCACACCTTGATTATTTAGCTTGCTGATTTTTATACTGATCTTCATGCCATGTTATGCTTGCTGTAAAAGTTTTATGTCCAGAAACCATTCCAGTAAATTATAATAAATATGAGAATTTATAGGGTAACTAACTTGCTCAAATTTCTGTAATTAATTAATAGCTCTTGTGTTCACTACCAGAGAACAGACCTTCAGATGGAGTTGCCATTTTACAAAAGAATCGGCCAAAACTGCACTAGTACTAAAGCTAGCGTTGGTACCGGGTGCAACGCTGGGGGGAGCCCCTGGGTGCCATAGTCGAGAGCCCTTGGAGCACTTTAGTATCGGGTCGCCCCAATAGACGGTGCTTATATTTTTGCATTAGAAGGGGGTCGTTACACCACCCGGTACTAATATTATTTGCACCGGGTAGTACACCAACCCGATACTAATGTAGTTAACAACAGCCTCGTCTCTTTATTAGACCCGGTATTAAACTAGTGCCAGGGCTTCCAATGGAAGCTCACGTGCCCGTTCGCCTTCCCGCCAATTCTCTGCTCTACTAGAAGCCGTTGATGATGATCACATATTTAATCGTAGAAAATTAAAAAGTTTGTACGATTATTTACATCAGGACTTCAACATTAGAGGTTCTTTAATTTCAACTAAAAAGTCCAATTTCTACATATTGTAAAATATTTACGTAGAATATACAATGTTTTAGCCCTTTTAATTTATATAAATAATACTCATTAGCATCGGGTATTTGCATGACCCGGTACTGATATACGAATCGTACCGAATCTTGAGTACACCCGGTACTAATTAGCCCGCCTCTAACTATTAGTTCAAACGACTCTCCACCTCTGCCATCTCCACCCACTCTCTTCCCCACGTCCGGCCACAATGGATGCCCTCGCCATGGCAGCCCGAGACAAACGCATAGCCGCAAAAACCGTAGAGGAGCGCCTCGCTGCTGCGAAGGTCATGCATCCCCGCCACCTTGAGTATCGGCGGCTTTGGAGACTCTGCATGCTCCAAAAGGCCTCTCTCAGCGCCGAGATCCTCCTCAACCCCCGCATTCGCCGCCGCCGTGTCGCCGCCACGGCCCGCCGCAATGGCAGCAGCATCGCCACGGATGCTTCAACCCAGGGGACCTCATCTACCGCGGCGGCCACCGCCAGGGTTGCCCGCCGGCAGTGCTGCGGCACGGGGCTGAAGCACCGCACCTTCTTCCGCCTGCACCACCTCGCGGTCACCAAGACGAGGCGCCGTCAGGCCGCAGCTTCAGCCCTGGTAACCTCCTCAATGGAAGCAGCTCCGCACTGCGTTGCTCCGCACCGCGGCCCTTCAAACGACGCAGGCGACACCGGCGACGACGGCATCGATTGAGATGCGTTGCTGTTGAGCTACGACGACTGGGAGGCGTTGACGATGATGACGGCGACGGCGACGGCATCGACTAGTGGCGTTGACCATGACGATGACGACTACTGGCCGGAGGCGTTGCTCGCCTCATCTGAGGCCGAGCATTAAGAGAGCTTAGTATCTAGTAGCTTGGTATTGTGGAACTTAGTATCTAAATATGTAATCTAGTTAAATGTAATTCTAATTATCTATGAATCTGCTTCTGTTTATGAATCTATGAATCTGCCTCGGTGATGAAATATTAAGTGTATTTGTAAAGTTAGAACCGGCTAGATGTTTCACCCGGTACCTATGCCACTGGGAGCAACGGTCAAAGTAAGAATTGGGGCTTTCCGTACCTATGTCATTGGTATCAGGTGTTTAAAAGTACCAGTGCTACGGTCGTCTGCTAAAAAAATTGGGGTGGTTTTCACACATTGGTACCGGTGTTTTACAAGCACCAGTACCAACGAGACTCTATTGGTATCGGTGTACACCCGGTACTAATAGTTCTCAGGGTATTTAACCCCGAGCTTCTTGGCGTGAACAGATCGAGAGCTCTGTCCATGGCGTCCATCTACAGGGGAGGTGCTGCCAAAATTTTCTTCTGAAAATTGGAGTCTCATCTAAAGTGTGCTAAGAGGTTAGCTACTTTATCCTCTACCTGATCATTGTGATACTTACTGCTTCTTAACTTGCATTACTGGATGTGCTAATATACAATAGTATTCTAGCTTCCACACGAAGGCATTGTAGACTTTGTCCAAGGCGTCCATTTACAGGGGAGGTGCTGCCAAAATTTTCTTGTGAAATTGAATTGGAGATTCATACAAGTGTGCTAAGAGGTGAGCAGTTTTATCCTCTACCTTGTAGTCACTGCTTATTAACTTGCATTACTGAAAGAAATGGGTTGCATTATTATGAAAGAAAATCGGGTTCATGAGATACATAACTTGCCATTGATCACACATCCTAGCTAGGTATTACTTGAACACATACATCACCCCAACAGCAAACATTGCTACAATCATCACTACCAACAATTGCACAATCCTAATCAACTTGTTAACCTTTTCATCCAAAATGTTCCTCCCCACAATGGCAGCACCTGCATCATTTCTGGGTGCATCATCCTCAACCTCCAGAACGGCAGGATGTATCACAATCAGCTGCTTCTCCACCAGCTCAGCTAAGTATGTCTTTTGCCATCGGTAGAAGGGGCACCGTCCTGACATCTAACGATAACCAAAAAAACCGCATGAAAAACTTTCAGATGCAAACAAACTCTTCAATTGAAAAGATCACAAAGAACCCACGTTAACTTACCCCTGGAATGTTCCGCGGGCACTTGATGTACACTCGGCCATAGTTCACTTTTTCGCGCGTCTTGACCGTATTCTCAACCACCCTCTCCCTCTTGCAATCTGGACACTGGATCAAAGGAAGCCCCGTTTCCTCACCTACGAGGACAGGCCCTAACTGCGACGAGTTGGATGCAGCACTCTAGCGGTCAGAACGGGCGGACATGGAAGGAAAGGAAAAGAATCTGGCCGACCAGGAGGAGGAGGAGGAGAAAGCAGGACTGAGAGGAGTGGTTGTCAGGCAGGACATGAAGGGGTGGTGGTGTTTTATTTTGGAGCTGGATTCAGTCCAGTGTACCAGTCACTAACTTGTGGGCCAAGCGAAGGTCAGGCCCACACGTCAGCGACTTGTAATGCATGTGCAGTACCTTTAATATTTATTTTAGTTGATCTACTAAATAAGTTTGAAACCGAATATGCTGCAGATCGATGGACCGTCAATGGATGTCCAAGGATCGATGCTCTGTCGAATTTCTTGCTAGGTTGGGTGTCTTTATTGAGACGGCCGAGAAAAACAAGAAGCCGTCTGGTTTTATAAGTTGTCCATGCTTCGACTGCAAGAATGAGAAGGAATACTCGTCATCGAAAACCCTTCATAACCATCTGATCCGAAGGGGATTCATGTCGGGTTACATGTGTTGGACTAAGCATGGATAACTAGGGGTTTTAGAGGGAGAGGAAGAAGAAGAAGAAGGCAACATTGACTTCGCGCAGTTCAACTCCTTTGCTGATACATTAATGGGCGATGCTGATGATGAAGACAACACCGATGCTTTGGCTCAAATGTTGCATGATGCCAAGGAAGATTGCGACAATGAAAGGGACTGGAAGAAGCTGGAGCGTATGTTAGAGGACCACAGAACTTTATTGTACCCAGACTGCAAAGAGGGCCATATGAAATTGCGTAGCACTTTGGAATTGTTGCAGTGGAAGGCATCAAATGGTGTGTCTGACAAAGGATTTAATGAGTTGTTAATGCTCATAAAGAAGTTGCGTCCGGAGGGCAACAAATTGCCCGCAACAACATACGAAGCAAAAGAGGTCGTTTGCCCTCTAGGATTAGAAGTGCAGAAAATACATGCATGTCCAAATGATTGTATCCTCTACCGTGGTGATTACCGTGACCTAGGATGTTGTCCAATGTGTAAAGCATCGCGGTATAAGATCAAACGTGATGACCCTGGGGATGTTGAGGGGGAACGTCCGAGGAAGAGAGTGCCTGCTAAGGTTGATGTGGTATTTCCCTATAATACCACGTTTGAGGCGTTTGTTCAGGAATAAGGAACATGCTAAGATAATTCGGTGGCACAAAGAAGAACGTAAGAAAGATGATATGTTGAGGCACACTGCAGATGGGTCGCAATGGAGGAAAATCGATAGAACATACCCAGACTTCGCAGAGGACTCAAGAAACATAAGGTTTGGTTTAAGCACGAATGGCATGAATCCTTTCAGTGAGATAAGCAGCAGTCATAGCACCTGGTCCGTGACTCTATATATGTACAACCTTCCTCCATGGTTGTGCTTGAAGCGAAAGTTTATTATGATGCCAGCACTTATCCAAGGGCCAAAGCAACCTGGTAACGGCATTGATGTCTACCTACAACCACTGGTTGAAGAACTTCTATTGCTATGGACTGAAGGTGTACGTGTGTGGGATGCGCACAAACAAGAGGCGTTTGACCTACGGGCGTTGCTGTTCGTAACTATTAATGACTGGCCTGCACTCGCTAACTTTTCTGGACAATCAAACAAGGGATTCAGGGCATGTGTCCATTGCTTAGCTGACACTGACAGCACATATTTGAAGCATTGTAGGAAGGTTGTGTATGTGGGAGGCCATCGTCGGTTGCTTGGTGGCAAACACCCAGCAAGGAAAAAAGGCAAACATTTCAACAGGAAGGAAGAAAACAGTGGTAAGCCAATTCACCATAGTGGAGAGGTCGTATTCGAAATGGTAAAGAGTCTAAGAGTTGTCTTTGGAAAGGGAGCTGGTAGTGTACCTGTTCCGAATGAAAATGGGAAGGCACCCATGTGGAAGAAAAAATCTATATTTTGGGACATGCCTTATTGGGAAGAACTAGATGTCCGCCATGCAATTGACGTGATGCACGTCACAAAGAATCTCTATGTCAACCTGCTAGGCTTCCTCGGGACGTATGGGAAGAACAAAGATACAATGGAAGCACGAGAAGACATGGCAGCTTTGAAAGACGAGCAAGGGCATTACTTAGGTACTGCTAGCTACACTCTCAGCAAAAGAGAGAAGGAGAGCATGTTTGAATGCTTGGACAGTATCAAGGTCCCGTCTGGATACTCGTCTAATGTGTAGCGGATAATCAAATGTAAGGACAAGAAATTTGTCAACATAAAGTCTCTTGACTGCCACGTGTTGATGACACAACTGCTTCCGGTCGTGCTGAGAGGAATTCTACCAGAAAATGTTAAAACAATCACAAAGCTGTGTGCCTTCCTGAATGCTATATCCCAGAAGGTAATTCACCCAGATAACCTAATCAGTCTATAGAATGATGTTGTGCAATGTCTGGTCAGCCTAGAGCTAATCTTTCCTCCATTATTTTTTGATGTTATGACACATCTATTGGTTCACATTGTGAAAGAGATTGGTATTCTTGGACCCATTTTCCTACACAATATGTTCCCTTTTGAGAGGTACATGGCAGTGCTAAAAAAGTATGTCCGCAATCGTTCTAGACCTGAAGGATGCATCGCGAAGGGATATGGGACAGAGGAGGTTATTGAGTTCTGTACTGACTACATTGATGAGCTCAAGCCAATTGGAGTTTCTTTGTCCCGCTATGATGGGAGACTAGCAGGAAAGGGCACACTAGGAAAGAAAGTAATGCTTTGCAGTGATAATGTTTCCCACACCATTCCTATGAACCAAACCTGCCATTTTGGAGGAAAAACATAGGATTCTTAGCGTCCTTACCTCTTTTTCCTTTCTCTCACGCGTAGGATCGAGGAAAAATCATGGTGTTCAATATTTCCTATGTCTTTCCTAGCCAACAATCCAAGAACAATACAAAGGCAATTAAAGCTAATGTAACCAACACTCATGACTTTCCTATGTCATTCCTGCAGCTATTCCAAAGGACTGCATATACAACTTTCCTATGTTTTTCAATCCTCTGTTTTCTATATGGATTCCTACCATATTCCTATGTTTTTCCTATTCCTGTGTTTTTTTCATTCCTGTGTTCCAAAGGAGGCCTTAGCTGTTTATGCACGTCTTAATATCTTTCTTATTCTCCTAGTGTTATAAACAACAACAGGGCACCAACCACTATGGTTACTATGTCTGCGAGTTCATGGAAACTTTTGTAGGCTCGCCGTCAATTGTACGAGACATCCAAGTACATTAACAATTACACATTCAGTCAATACTTTCTCTTCACTAATGTTTTAGTATATTCATATACATTTTTAAAACTATAGGTACTGAATTTGAGAGAGAAGGTCCTCCTGTCCGACAGAATCCATGCAGTCCAAGAACATTTTGATTGGATTTAATTGTAAGCAAAAGAGTAGAGTTTTACTGTCTACCACATGAATATCATTGGAATTGTCCAGAAACAATAACAACATATTTTTGTATCATGTACAATACAGCTTCTTATGTAATAAGTGCAGTGCTACTATTATTGCAATAAAGCTATTATTATCATGTGCATCTGCTATTATTATGCAATAATACATTATTATGCAATATGTACTGCCAGTATAACAGCATATAAAAAATAATTAATCAAAACGTGATTGTCATCACTTTAGTACCGGGCAAGGATACAACACGGTACTAAAAAGAGTGCCAGTGGACACGTGGGGCGCCATTACTTTAATAGCGGATACAATAACACCGATACTAAAAGAGCGCAAGAGGACACGTGGACGCATAATTTTAGTACCGTGTGAGAAGTAACTCTAGTACTAAAAGTGTCGGAGCACGCACGTGGCCGCCATATATTTAGTACCGGTGTGGCGGAACCGTCTTGCTTAATCCAGGCTAATCACTCCTGCCACCTTTGGCTCGCAGTGCACTTAAGCTGGACTAAACCCGGTAGTCCGTCGAGTTACCCCGAAGGCACTCGATGTAACCATCGCCCAAGGATGCCCACATCACACACATTTAGCTCTCGAAAGAGCCACAATAGTTACATCATCACAGGCAGTTTAATAGTGAAGATAAGATAAAGTGATTACAAACCAAGTATAAGTATTCGAAAATACATGTTCAAATCAAAAGCGAAAGCGGTTTCATAAAACATCTCGCAGCGGAAACAAAATATGTAAGTAGTAGTCTTCATGTACTGATGAACGAGACGAGGAGCACCGAGCCCACCGGTACTACCCTCCTCCAACTTAGGCGCTCACGAAGAACTTCATACCTGTAATCCAAAAGTGGGGGCAAACTCTGAGTACTAATTACTCAGTAGGACTTAATGGAATGGTTTATGGCTGACGCAAAGCTTGCTTACTAACCAGTGGATCCTTAGCCATTGATTTTAAACAGTGATATGTTGTCTTAAAGCAACAGTTTTCCTCATAGTTGTTATCCGGATCCGTAGTTCACGTACCTCAATATTCTCATCTCATATATCATCATATAGTGACTTGCACGAAATTAAACATACAAATTCAAACAGGTAGTATTGAAAAGCATGATTTGATAAACAACCAGTTAAAGTTATTACTACGTTGCTCGGCAGTGATACTGGTATTCTCACACCTGGTGAGCATCAGCGATTCGAATCGATTTCTAATTCCCGGGAATAACTAGAAACACCAGGTGACATATGCTTACTAACCCCTGGCGTTCTCACATATGTCCCCTACCTCAATCTGACCCGTACCAAAGGTCAAAACGCCCCCACCTAACCCCCGGAGGATAGCCGCCTTAGGAGCGTTACCACGGCTTACCGGGTCAGCCCTCCCTCGACTACAAGCGCCCTCCGAGTCCATCGGCCCTCTATCAGTGGATGGGCAACATCTTGAACAGTGGGACGGCCTAGGAAATGCTTTCACGAGTCCCATGGCCTGGATAAGCATCCTAGCAGTGTTATGCCGATCCCAAACGAACAGCGGACGGGTCTTAAACGACTCGGGCGGAGTCCACCAACTATTCATATACTCATCATCATTATTTATTTTTCTTGTATACCCATATCTCTGCCTGGTCTCCATTTAATTATAATCATAACTGTAACTTCCTTTCTGGTGATACTTTTGAAACCTTTACAAGATCACCTACGCAACGAGTGACTCCATTCGCTCGTGTCTACTCGCACCTAGCATTACTAGACATACTCGTCCTACGTACTCTATTATAGGTGCTAGGGGCAGGTCGGCCAAGGAGTCTAATGCAGTTGGTTTCAAACAACTCCTAATGCAGATGCGTACTCATCAGCCATAATATGTTTGCTAGGGAAAGCATGCTCCAGCCTACCTTTGACTTAATTTAATAAAACCAACAAACTAAGCTAATGTTAGTTTGCTGGGTTGTGAGGCTTTGTCCCAGGCAACCCCTTGATACCTTGGACAACTCCTCCGTCCAAACACAACTGATGGGCCCTCCAGGTCGTGAGTGGGTCTTAGTTGGTATTTTGGACACCGATACTTGATGTAGATCCACGCACTTGCTTTTTGGTCACGTATCTGCAGTAAGCGTTTCTATATGAATGATATGCATGGTGCAGTGAATGAGATGTATGAGGATCAAGCATGCGCATGAACAATCATTTCAGGGATTGACAACAGGGTGATTCATATTGCTAACACCGAGAACCTTTGTAGACCTAGGGCAATTCACATACCCAATCAATCATACACATCCAAGTCAAGTTGCTGATCATAAAAGAAACACGTTAGTGCTATGACTCTATATAGACAAACGTCGATTACTTGGATTACTAAAGGAGCATGTATGGAGTGTGGTGGTATTTGTTTATCTTCAACAATTTTAAACATATAATGCAGTGTTCATGAGGGTAGCACATGGTAGTACGCTAATTCCAAGTCATCTTTATAACACCCGATATACACAAGAGCGCTCTGGCGGACATGGAATAACGTACACTCATACAATCAGACATTTATAGTGCAATTCTTGGAGTTAACACTGGGTCAAGTATTAATTAAAATTGTCCTTCGATATACCATACGCAAGCAAGGCATCAAACAAGTGCATGATCACAAAACATAATGGGTTTACTAAACAACACTCCCAATATTAGTAGTAAGAGTAGAACTCATGAACCGACAGCAAGCATATAAAATCGGGGTCCATCTAGCAAGTTATTCACCATAGGGAAACATGTTAAAGTGCAGCAACATGTAGATTAAAACCCCACATATACAATTATCCAGTTACTGCTCCTACAACAATACGTTAAAAGGTGACCCGATGTAAGCAAGTATAGTAGTGTAGGTTACTAAATGAGGAGTGGTGGTGTTTATTTATTGGATCCAACCTTGTGTTGACCTTTAGGTGGTTTATTTGTGAGTAAGTAAATTCATTCCTTCATCAAGTGTGAGACGAGGAAAATGGTAAACGGTACGCAACAATAGGTCGACATGCTTTCTCAACAATGACATCGAGCACAATTAAACACCTACACCTATCTCTAATACAACATGTCCAATTTATGAATTAAGCTCCCATATGATTTTAGGTTGTTATAAAATGCCAAATAAGCTCAAATATTTATGACATGCAGGAACATACTGTACTAAGCTACTACCAAAATTTTAGGCACAAAGGAGTTATCAACTAATTATAGTAATTCTAGCAATTCGTAGAGCATTTAACTATGCAATTTCATTAGAAATTATAGAAAAGGCTTCTGCACCTAATATTTTTACCACAAGCATAATATGGCATGGTCATCATGTATAAAATTTAGCAAGTGAAGAATCCATAGTTTTATAGGACATATATTTTCCATATATTTTTCTTAGCTTAATATAGGTGTAGAATAAAACAGTGTTCACAAATTCTACAAAAATGATTTCTGGAAGCAGTATCTAACTAGAACACTACTGTATTTTTCATGGAATTTATTAGGCACCCTAGAACCACATTTTTTCTTATTTTTCTCTCCTAGCTAGGAGCACTTTGTCAATTTCAAAACAGTAACTCAATCAAACATGCGCAGCCCTATTTTTCACCAGTGAGCTATCCTCCCTATGTACATCATAGGAAAAATACTATGGAGTCATGTTTAGCAAGTTTCACAGGGCACTTCAACTCGAAATGCTAAAAATGCATAAATCATACCCAAAATGGTAAAACTGCTACTAAACAGCAAGTGCTAGGGCTTACAAAAATTCACATGCTGTCCAAATACCCCAGAGAAACTACTGTCCAAATTTCATGGCCTTTGAAGTTCATTTAGTCTACCTTTGGTATTTATCTAGCTTTAACATGCATGCAACATAATAGGGGCAAAACAGTCCTTTTACACATCCACATCATAATCATTCCATAGATCTATTTAAAAGGAGTCTAATGCAACTGAGTTTCCCTTTTTATGATTTTTCTTTGATTTGTTATGAATTTCCAAAGTTTTAGCCGAATAAATGCATTTAAATGGAAAACATTAGATCTGGGGACTAGAACAAAATTAACCATAGTTTTCAGGGGCTAGAACGTGAGATTTGCATGACACAGTGAATAGCGCGCGAACTGACGTGCAAAACTCCAAAACTACAGGGGCTAGATCAAGATTTAACCTACTTCTTCTTCTTCCTTGGGACAGGACACGTGGCGCGCGGCGGCCGGCGTTCTCGCCCTCGGTGCGGCATGTAGGGGCTCCGTCTTGGAGCCGACGGAGTCGAGAAGGCGGTCTTGGCTGCGGGGCTTCATTCCCCATAGGTCTCGTCGGCTGAGGTGGCTCGGTTGGGGCGGCGTTGGCGGTGAGCTGGAGGTGAACTCGTGTGACGTGGCGTAGCGGCGCGGCACGGATCCGGTGAGGGAGAGATCGAACGGCGGCGACGTCTCGCGCTTCAAGTACGCGAGGTCGAGGCGGAGGCGTCTGTGGTGGTCTAGACATGAGAGAGGCACTGGAGGGGGGCGCGACGGAGGTGAACCGGTGGTGAACTCGCCGTGAACCGAGTGGCGAGGACGGCGAGCTACAGCCCGATCTGCCCGATGGGGACGAGAACGGCGACGACGCCTAGCGGGAAAGGTGCGCGGTGTTGTGGCGAATGCGGTGGTGGTGGGCTCGCGGTGTGGGAGGGTTGGATGGTGGCGGTGGAGCTCGAGCTCCAAGCTCGCCCGTCAATAGCGGCCACGAACTGCGGAGGCGAGGGAGAGGGCCTCGGTGGACGGAACGGCGAGGGGAGAAAGGGGAACGAGAGAGAGTTCTGCCCTCGGCTTAAAGCCACGCTTAGGGGCTCGATCCGCGGCGCGGAGGCGGTGACCGTACGTCGGCGGCCACGTGGTGGCCCCCGGCTCGGCCATGGCTACCGCCCCGGGTCGTGGGCCCCACCTGTCTGTGACTCAAAAATAGGAAAAATGAAACTGTGTTTTCTCCCCCTCTGTAATTCGCCTTTTTGACCGATTTGGAGGCCGATTTTGGAAAAACCCCAATTGGAAAATTGTTGTTCTCTTTGAGTTCTATAATTTTGTCAAAAGGCTTGATCCCAAATTCTATTTGGGAACATGATATAAATTTGAATTTAACTAACAGCCCCAAATTTGGACAGGAGACCCTTTTTGCTTAGAAATTTGAAAAGTCCTATTTCTAGCCATCATCACTCTAAATGCTCCTTTACAAAGTTGCTTAAAATTTCAGGAGCTATAACTCATTCAAATAGTGTCTTGCATGAAAGTGGCTGTAGATTAGAGAAAATTTGAAATTTTCCAACAGGTCTGGTTTGAACTGGTTTTCTGTGCTGGTAGAAAATGTCTCTAAACCCCATTTAGACTTCAAGAAATGGTCAAACCCCAATTAACAAAGTTGTTCACCAGTAAATTATCTACAAGTTTGGTAATATGAATTTGGCCGGAATCCCGACCGATTTTGAACTATAGACATAAATGTGTTCCTAGGTTTGGTAAAACAGCAATTTCACTTTGTGTAGAGTCTTCCTGGTTTTCAACTTTTGAAGTATCAAATGGAACCCAATCACTTCCACAATAGGTTCATTTGAAAGTTGATAAGCTAAATTTCACTTCATAGAAAGGAAGATTCTGAAGTTGTATAGTGAACTCAAAAGTAATTTCAGATTCAAATTTGGGATGAACTGGAAATTCAGACTTGAGAATTTGTCTAAGTGTAAATTGACTTGGGCTGATATCCAAGAGAATGGTGGGTCAACTCAGAATAGGTGAATGGCAGTTTTGAACTATGCTCAGTGCAACAAAAGTATAGCCCATGCCATATACCATAACTTTGCTAAAGGAGTTGAGTTCAAGTGGCTTTTGAATTTGAAAGTTCCATTAGGGTTCAAGTTTGGTCACGATCACAATTGCTACCTTTGGATGCAACGTTAGTTGGCTTGGGTTTAAATCTTTTAAACTTCTTGTCTATAGACTTTTGGTCATGGTCAAAATAGAAGGTCTAGGGTTATTTTCTTATCCTCGGTTTTGCAACTGGTGTGGTGCTCAAAAGCTTGTGCGTGCTGTCTTATTTAGCCAAGCTACACAAGGTTTTGTATCTTGAATGGAAAAATTTTGACTTAGTGATTTCTCCATCAAGTTCTTCATCACCTCTCTAAACATTTTTAAGTCTTAATTCATTATTAACTCGTCTAACTGTGTGTTATGGCTTTTGAAATGCTAGGGCATCACAACCGGTGGGTGATACAACCCGGTGCAAGAAGGAGGGCGGGCTCACGTGCGGTGCTAGGACTTTAGTACCGGGTGGTTACTAGAACCGGTGCTACATGAGGGCCCAACGAGCGTGGTAGCTGGCCTGGGCTGGGCAAGCCTTAGTACCGGTTCTTGCCTTCGTTCCGCAACAACCGTGCGGATGCTCTGGGTCTTTAGTGTCACTTCGGTAGTGTCGGTATGGTTTTCAGTGCTATAGGGGGGTTACGAACCCATGCTAAAGGCCACGTTCCCAGTAGTGGTTGCTGAAATCTGGGTGGCTGTATCGTTCTATGTATACCTCCAGGTCATAAAAAGCTGAAGTCATTTGGCTCTATGTATGTACCAAAAGTTAGGAGTGTCTCTTTCAATAATGTAAACGATCAAAGTAAACAATTAGTTATCTCCTTTGTTTTACATCCATATCCTTCATATGATATGATGCTGCACTTGGTATGCTTCCTAAGTAATTAGTAACTTAATAGATTCATGAGTAATTGTATTGTTTGAGTGAATACTTGCTCTAGGTCCATAAAGATACTCTTTGTTAAGTATTGTATAATTTACCTTATTGTCGATCGCTGGAATGCTTGTTTATATGTGTGCTTGATGTTCATGCATCTCATTCACTGCATCATGCATATCATTCATGTAGCGACGCTTATTGCTGATACGTCATCAACAAGCAAGTGCGTGGAGCTATTTCAATCAACGGTGTCCAAAAGACCAACTAAGCCTCAAGCACGACCTAGAGGGCACATCAGTCGTGTTTGGAAGGAGGAGTTGTCCAAGTGATCAAAGGTTTGCATGGGGCAAAGCCTCACAACTTGGCAAACTAACTCTAGATTAGTTTTTTCAAGTTTTCAACAACAAATGTAGGCCCCTTAGGCATCTACACCTGTTTAGAGAGTTCCACCACCCTATATTTGTTTGCGCATTATGTTCAGGAGTTGTATGAAACCCCACATGCATAAACCCATGATACCTATGTAGTATGAATAGATCGAAGTCTATGCTTAGCCATGCTTAGACGGTAGAAGTCGAGTGAAGATATTCACTCACGAGAAGATAGGGCTCAAAAATGTTTTACAAAAGTTTAATTCGAAAGCAATATGATATGATATGATATGATGTGAAGGAAAAATTAAGACCGGGCGGATATATGGGTATATTATGTTGAAAAATGATGTGGATGGTTTGGTGGACTCTGCCCGAGTCGTTTAAGATCCCGTCCGTTGTTCGTCTGCTGATCGGCATAACATTGCTAGAGTGCTTATCCGAGATAATGGACCGGTGAAAGTGTTACTTGTGCCATCCGAAGAACAGAGACTTGTTCCTACCATGGGCCTGGGGGCGCTTGACTCATGGGAGGGCAGACCCAGTACGCTATGGTAATGCTCCTGTGGGGGCCAAACCTAGGGAATGGCGGGTTGGAATCGAACTTGGGATGGGACAAGTGGAGATAGGGGATATATATGGGAACGCGATGGCTAGTAAGCATATACCCCTAGCATGGCCAGTATCACACACAGGCAACGTAGTAACAACTTAAACTAGATGAATTCCCCGCGCGTTGCTGCGGAAATATGGGCGATACTCCATGCATGTGCCACATGAAAGCATTGTATGCATAAGACCACAAAAGATCAATGGAAATTATTAGTAGACGAGTTAGTGGATGATGAGCCACTAAGTGGGCTCCTCTGATGATGTGGCTTCGCACATGTCTAGAGAAATCATGTAGTGGGGTGTACCTATTTAGAGATAGAAGATATGTTATTATTTATTCATGCTTTTCAATATTACATGTTTGTACTTGTATGTTTACATTTTTGCAAGTTACCTTATGTTGATGTATGTGTTGAGAATATTGAGATATAAGAATTATGGATCATGATGATAACTATGATGAATAAAATGAGGCTTACGTTTTAATAATGAATGAAACTTGAAAGTAAGGACACACTTGTGATGCTCCAGCATCTCAAGTACCTAAGTTAAGTAAATTGTACACTATCATGCATCATAAGCATCATGGCATAATCAGGGTTAGAGGGATTTGGTCATAAGGTGGGATTTTTTTTCAGAAATCATGGACAATGCCAGGCTTGTAGTTTGAATTCTGTTGGGTTGTGGGGGAAGCTCATATTACCAAAGTTGTAGATAAGGATCTAATGAACAACTTTGTCAAATTGAGTTTGGGCAAAAGATAAATTCAAATTAGTGTTTTGAACCTTTTTCTGTCAGCTCAAATAACCAACCCAAACCAGCCTGGTTTGAAAACCCAAGTTTGTACAAACCTACAGCCACTTTCATGAAATACTCCCATTGAACCAAATGTAGATCATAAAATTCTACACAACTTTCCCAAAAGGCACATGAGGTGTAAATGGCTAGAAAAGGGATTTTTAGAATTTCTAAGATGGGGCATCCTGCGGGTCAAACCTGAGGCAGCAACTCAAATTCAAATTTAGACCAAATTTGACCATAGAACTGGGGGTCAAAGTTTATAACAAAGTTGTAGCTTACAAAATTTTGAACACTCCTTGTATTTTGAGTTTCACCTAAATCGGCCTCTAAGATGCCCAAAAACGCAAATAGAAAAGAGGTGTCTCAGCAGTCAAAGGAGATTTTTCCATTTTTGGATTTTCCTTTTTCCTTCTCTCGATGACAGGTGGGCCCCACCTGTCGGGTTCCCGCCCGCGGCGTCCAAACTGGGCCGGCCCGCGCCGTTTCGGCCTCGCCCCGTAGACCCGGTCCACTGCGCCCGTCTCTCCGTCTCGCGTCCTGGCCCCACCAGTCAGCGGCTCGCGGCTCATGGACGCGGTCCGCGCTGCGCGGCGCGTCGTCCTCCCGCGTACGACGGCGACCACGCGGCCGACGGTCACCGCCGCGGCCGTCCGGCCACCGCCCGCGCCCTCTCCGCCCTGCCCGCGCTGCCCGACCCCCGGCCTCTAAAAAGGGAGGAGCCCCGCGCCCCAAAACCCTAACGCCCCGCTCCTCTGCCTCTCTCCGCGCCGCCCCGTCCGTTTTCCCGCCCGCCGCCATTGAAGCCGGCCGAGCTCGGGGCCGAGCCGCGCCGCCGCCTCCCGGCCTCCCCGAGCCCAACCGACCGCACCACCGCGACCGCCGCTCCACGCCGCCCCTCCCCCGCTAGCCCTCGTCGTCGTTCTCCCCTTCCCCGAGGAGATCGAGCTCGGCTCGACGTCGCGTCGCGCCGGGAGCTTCAAGTCGCCGTCGCCGTTCGTCGCCGTTCCCCGCCGACCCGAGCCGCCTCCGCCGTCCACTCCACGCCCACGGTGAGCGCCGCCCCGTCCCGCGTCCCCTCGACCCCGCGTCGCGGCTCCGGCGAGCCCGAGCTCGCCGGCGCGCGCGAGCGCGCCGCGCGCGCGCGTCGCGCGACCGCGCCTGGCGCGGGGAGGGAGACGACCGGGGGCGCTTTTGCGAGCTAGCCCCCGGGTTTTCCCCTATTTCCAAGCCGGTCCTCCCGCCTGTTTACCGAGTCTTGTAGATCTTACGTCTAGGCCCTCGGATCTATAGGTTAATTATGCAATAGCCCCTGGATCTGAATAAATTTCGTTTAAAATGGATTTATTTCGGCTGAAACTTTGATAAATCATATAAAATCGAATAAAAATCCTAAAAAGGAAAATCTTGTTGTTCTGGAACCACAGTAAAATGATCTATGCAATGGATATGATGTGGATCTGTGCATGTCAACTTTTGTTCACAATTTTTTTGCACATGCATGTTCTATGTGGTAAATAGGAAAAAGTATATCTAATGAACTCTAATGAACTTCAAATGGGGTGGAACTTGGGCAGTGGCCTGTGTAGGGTATTTAGGCAGTGTATGAAATTTCGTGGCCCTAGCTTTTCTCATTTACCCACTGTTTTCCTTTTTTCATGATAAAATAGATAATTATGGAAATAGAAGTAAGGGCTAAATGGAAGATGGCTAATATGAACCCCTGACACTTTTCTTAGCTTGGTAATAGCTGATTTAGCCCACTAATCCAAAATGAGGCCAGGCATGTGGGTTTTGCGAGGTGGTTTGAAAAATAACAAAAGTTGCTAGTTGAGAAAAGGGAAATAGGAAAAAGTGTATTTAAATTACTAGGAAAATTTTTAGACAAGTATGGTGGCTAGTACATGGTGTCGAAAGTCCATAAAGCATATAGGTGCAAGTCTTAGGTACTGCGTTGTCATGCATGTCCATTTTTCCCCTCTAATAGAAATGTTTACTTACTTTGCCCCATTTTCCGCTGCGGGTTATATATTCACTGCGCTCTGTCCGACACTGCATTTATCGCACTCTTTTGCATATGATGGCATGCATATAGAGCACGGGATCGAGGAGCAGGCACAGCAGCAGCCGTTGATCGAGGAGCCAGAAGACCCGGAACCCGAGCTGCAGCAAGAAGAGTACCCGCAGGCCGCACCTGACTTCACCGCCGAGGAGGCTAACCCTAGCGAGGAAGGTAGGCAGGCCCTACATTCTCCTAGCAGAATTATAATTTATGATTACGCATATGCATTAGGTTTTGTTTGGAACCTAATTGCATTAGAACCACTGGCCGTCCTGGCCCTAGCACCTATATTAGGTCCGTAGGACGAGTTGCATAGAAATGATAGGGCCGAATAGACACGAGTGAATGGTCACTCGTCACGTAGGTTGACCTTGAAAAGAAATGATACACTGGAAACTGCCTTGATGGCTTCACTGTTGATGATTAAAAGGAGACCGGGCGGAGATTAAGCTTTACTTTTCGAGGTGTGTGTTGTTGCGGTGTAATGGCTCCGCCCGAGTCGTTTAAGGCCCGTCCGCTGTTCGCCTGCTGGTTGGCATACCATTGCTAAAGTGCTTACCCGGTTAATGGGGCCGGTGAAACCTTACTTGTGCCATCCGGAGAACAGAAACACGTTCCTACCCACTGGTTGAGAGGAAGGTGGCCCGGGGGAGCTTGGTGCTCATGACGGGGAGACCGAGATGTCGGCAGGCTCGTCATGGGGGCACAACCCGGGAGTCAGGTGGGAGTGAATCGAACTTGGGATGGGACAGGTGGAGGAGGGGGACTATATGTGGGAAAGCCGTCGTGTGAGTAAGCATATGGGCCCCTGGCATTTTTAGTTATTCCCGGGAATTAAAATCGATTCGAATCGCTGATGCTCACCAGGTGTGAGAATGCCAAATATCACTGACGGGCAACGTAGTAATAACCTTAATATTCTGCAATATGATTTCATGGTTTTGGATATCAAGTGGTTGATTATTATTTGAGACTCTGATATTTCATAATGATGACAGCTATGTACTTGCAAAGGATTATCTCTTTCTTTCACAAGGGTAGTGGCTGTTAAATCCCACTATCCGTAAATAAACTTTTGAGCTAAGAATCAAAGGCTAAGGATCCAATGATAGTAAGCAAGCTTTGCGTCAGCCGTAAGCCTTGCCATTAAGTCCTCTGAGTAATTAGTACTCAGGGTTTGCCCCCAACATTTGGATTTCAGATATGGAGTTCCTCTTCTGCGCCTGTGTTGGCGGGGGAGCCTGTTATCATCAGGAGTGACAGGAGTCATGTCATGGCATGGGGGTGACATCAGTGGGCGTGATGTCACTCATCTACTGCATTTCTTTTGGTTTAAGCATGACCTATGGTCTTAGACTTCCGCTGTGAGACATTATTTCGAAATTCGGCCGATGTTGGCCCTATGTTGAACTTATTTTATTCAGAACGTGGTTTGTAACTTAAAGTCTTATTACTATCTATTCAAATGCCTGTGATGATGTAACTGTTGTGGCTCCATCGTGAGTCGGATGTGTGTGATGTCGGTTCATCTGGGATTTGGTGCAAATCGAGAGCCGAGGGCTTCTCGACGGACGACCGGGTTTAGTACGGTCTAAGTACACTGTAAGCTAATGGTGACAGGTGTACTTAGCCCGTATTAAATCGGCGGTTCCGCCACAGCTGGTATCAGAGCCGATCATACACAGACAACAGTTATATCATCAAGATTTAGTTTACAAAACTATTTTGGAAAGCCCTTTTCAAATAATTTGTAAAAGAGAGTATACGATATGCCCGTATTAAGGATGTTAGAGTTACCCAGGTGACATCACTGACATTTTGACCTAGATAGAACTCATATGCATATTCGGTGCTTTGAGAAACAACTTTTCAGCCATTAGCCCTCCCCAGTACTGGTGGAAGCTATTGGAAGTGTTGCGATTAGTTGTGAACTCTGCATTCATGCTGGTAGGATAGAAATTTTTAAGGGGGGTGGTCACCTTTGCGGTGTTTGTGACCACTCTTCTGTTGTGACGCAGCAAGAATTCAATTTGCTTGCGTGGGTGCCAGCCCGGTCTAGCAGAAGACCGTACAGATGCATTGTCCACGCGGCGCAAATTGCGTGGATGCCACTTCTAGGTTTAGAGTGGTAATGTTGAAAGCATGCATTTTTCTGCAGGTACACTGACTACGTGCGATATTAAGAACGATAGTGAGCGCCTAGTTGCATTAGAGAGAGCCGTGCATATATGTCACCGAATTATCGCTAGTAATACTAAATAGGGTGTGCGATGTGAGATCGATAAGGACGAATCATGCATCATGATCTTCTTTTCTGTCAAATGGGATTTGCTGCTAAAAATATGAGTATTGCATGAACTCGAAATTTTAAGACACCACTCTACACGTTTCCTCCGATCCGTCTTGATCATGATTTTAAAATCCACTCCCTTATAAAACTAAGACATCTCCTTTTTATGCCAAACAGATGGTGAGGACGAAGCAGACCGCGCGCAAGGCCACCGGAGGGCGCCCTTTGCCCCCTATGACCCACACCCCGCCGGTTGCCGAGGGTGGATGGGTCCATGAGCGTTGCCGGGAGGACTGTCCCATGTCCCTGATCCTGTGCAGGGCCATGCGTGAGTTGGGACGTCGTCCCTGCCCGTTCATCTCCACGCAGCTGATCCACGAGCCGGGAGTCTGTGAGGCCAAGGTGGTCCTCACCACGGCAAACGGTAGTTTCCGCACGATCGTTTCCCGCGGAGTCAGTGGGGAGGACGCTCGCAAGGGTGCTCTCATGACAGCCCTTGCGGTACTGAGCTCTGAAGAGGAGGCGGGTGACACGGTGCTGCGTTTCCTCCCTACCCTCGGACAGGACGACGACCCGTGGCAGGACCGTCGCGACGACCTTCGGGCACGGGGTGCCTCGCGCCCCCAGATCGCGTGCGTGGACTACGCCCGCGAGGTGTACGGGCTGTACATTCAGGAGAAGGACCGCAGCCAGTTCTTCGCCGCCAGGCACAGGGACGCTCAGGCTCGCCGTGAGGAGTTGGAGGCGCAGGTGTCGGTGCTCCAGCAGCGCCTCGCGCAGTACGAGGGATCCCAGGACGGGGAGTCCTCCGAGCCTCAGGAGATGGAGCAGGACGAGGACGCCGCGACTACCGGTCACTCTGAGGCTTAGAGGATGTCTTAGTAGAGTAGTAGTATGTGGCGCGTAGCTAGCACGTTGATAGCGATATTTTTGTTTCACCACGCTCCGTGCTTACTTATGGTTGTACCTAAACATTTGTGAGGTGAGAGCTCGTACGGGTACCCCATTTATGTAATATGGGACGCCACTTGATGTGTGATTCGATGGTTGGTCGATGTAACCACCATCCTGTGATGTAATGGCTAAACCTTGAGCCTTAATTTAGATCGTTTTAATTAAATTCGGAATTCGGTTTTCTGCACTACCTGGTTGCATTGCACGCAAGATATGTACATGTCATGATTTCTGAGCCTATACCTACGATGCACGAAAATCTCATGTAAACCACGTTGGCATCCTCCTTGCAGATGGTGAACACTCGCAATGGGCAACACTCGGGTTCGGAGCAGCAGGCGAACGGCGCCCCACCTCCGCCGGAGTTGGCTACCCTGATCGTGCAACAGGGTGAGCTGATCCGACTGCTAGCGGAAGAGCGCCAAGGCCGCGGTAATGGGCAGCGGGAGCCTAGAAACCGTGGTATCTCATACCGGGACTTTGAGGATTTGCGCCCTCCCATCTTCAGCAAGTGCCCCGAACCGCTGGATGCTGATGACTGGCTCCGCACCATCAGATCCAAGTTTACTCTCCTCCCAGAGTTGACCGAGCAACAGAAAGCGCGCTTTGCCGGGCAGCTGCTACAGGGACCTGTAGGCGCGTGGCATGCCACGTTCCTCGAAATGCAGCGGGCTGGGCATGAGCCCACCTGGGAGGAGTTTACCCAGGCTTTTCGGGCTCACTATATCCCGGACAGCTTGATGGAGCAGAAGAAGCGAGAATTTCGGGAGCTTAAGCAAGGCAATAAGACTGTGATGCAATACGTGCAGTCTTTCATTCACCTTTCACAGTATGCACCAGAAGACGTGGCAGATGACCCCCGCCGAGCAGCTAGGCTCTTGAACGGCCTTGACCCCACTCTCCAGACACACTTGGGGCGTCGCTACCAGAGCTTCGCCGACTTGGTGGACACCGCGCTTGATATGGAGAATCGCCTGCGGGTCGCTAATGAAGATCAGAGGCGCAAGCGCCAAGCCAACACATCTGCTGCTGGATCGTCCCAGAAGCAAAAGTCAGCCTATAGGCCCTCACAGCAGTACTATCAGCAGCCCCGTTTCACGGTCCGGCCCAATCAGCCGGGCTGGGTTCACCGGGTGCCACAGCAGCAGCAACCACAGCAGCAGCAGAGGCTCACCGCCGGCACACAAGCTCCGGCCCCCGCGACACGTGTCCTCGCTCTCCCGGGGCCTGGAAACCCTTGCTTTAACTGTGGCAAGGTGGGGCACTTCAGTCGGGATTGCAGGGCACCCCGCAAATTTCAAGGCCCGAATCCAGCAGGCGGCACCCAGCAGGGCAAGCAGAAGGGACCGGCACAGAAGACGGGTCGGGTGCACTACATCCACCTGGAGCAGATTCCCGCCGGTGTGCCGGTGCTCGCTGGTACGTTCATGATCAACGGTCGTTCGACCGTCGTGCTATTTGATTCGGGGGCTACGCATACCTTTATTAGCAAAGCATACGTGCAGAAGCATGACATAAAAATGCACAAGTTGAGGGAAAACTACCACATCACTGCCCCAGGGTCTCCTATTGATACCAGTCTAGGGGTCAGGCACTTAAAGTTGGAAATAGGAGCCGAGACTTTTACCATCAACCCCGTGGTGCTGCCACACCAGGGGATTGATATTATCTTGGGAATGAATTGGATGACTGAAAACAATGCCGTCCTAGATATTGGCAATAGGACAATACAGTTAAGGTCTAGGGTCAGCGGCAAGGTTATATGGGTACACATGCCAGACATGAAACACATGGTGGCCACAGTAAATGCAACTGAACTCGATGAAATCAAAGAGATTCCTGTAGTATGTGACTTCCCGGACGTATTTCCGGAAGAACTGCCGGGTCTGCCTCCGGATAGGGACGTAGAGTTCCGCATTGACCTCATCCCCGGTACAGCCCCTGTCTCAAAAAGGCCATACAGAATGGCACCGGATGAACTAAAGGAGCTAAAAATACAACTCCAAGAGCAACTAGATAAGGGTTTCATTCGGCCAAGTTCGTCACCTTGGGGTTGTCCGGCCCTCTTCGTAGAGAAGAAAGATCAGGGAGGTAAAAGGCTCTGTGTGGACTACAGGCCGCTAAATGCAGTCACAGTCAAAAATAAATATCCAATTCCACACATTGACATCCTGTTCGATCAGTTAGCTGGGGCCAAAGTCTTCTCAAAAATTGACTTAAGATCGGGCTATTATCAGATAAAAATAAGAGAAAAGGACATACCAAAAACTGCTTTCTCGACCAGATATGGCTTGTATGAATATCTGGTCATGTCCTTTGGGTTAACCAACGCACCAGCCTTCTTCATGTACATGATGAACTCGGTGTTCATGAACGAGCTCGACAAGTTCGTCGTGGTATTCATTGATGATATATTAATCTACTCCAAAAATGAAAAAGAACACGAAGAACATTTGCGGGTAGTACTCACTCGGCTAAGAGAACATAAGCTCTATGCCAAGTTCCGCAAGTGTGCGTTCTGGCTTAAGGAAGTGGGTTTTCTGGGGCATGTCTTATCAGAGAAGGGGGTAGCAGTTGATCCTAGCAAAGTGAAAGATGTCCTGAATTGGAAGCAGCCTGAAACCGTAACCGAGATCAGGAGTTTCCTTGGTTTAGCGGGCTACTACCGCCGCTTTATCAAGGACTTCTCCAAAATTGCTAAACCAATGACCTCCTTGACTAAGAAAAATGCAAAATTCGTGTGGGATCCGAAGTGTGAGGAGGGGTTCCGAGAATTGAAGAAACTGTTAACAACTGCACCAGTACTAGCCCAACCGGACGTCACTAAGCCCTTCGATGTGTATTGTGACGCCTCCGGTCAGGGCCTCGGTTGTGTCCTAATGCAAGAAGGGAGAGTAATTGCGTACGCCTCCCGCCAACTAAGAAAACATGAAACCAACTACCCGACTCACGATCTGGAACTTGCAGCAGTCGTGCATGCCCTGAAGATATGGAGACACTATCTGGTGGGCAATACCTGTCACATATACACTGACCACAAGAGCCTCAAATATATCTTCACACAGCCCGAGCTGAACATGAGGCAGCGTCGGTGGTTAGAATTGATAAAAGATTATGACCTAGAGATTCATTACCACCCGGGGAAAGCGAATGTAGTGGCGGATGCACTAAGCCGTCGGGCTCATTGCAATGTGATTGAGGTCCGACCCACGGCTCGGGTGATATGTTGGGAGATGAATGAGATTGAGATGCCGGTTGAATTCTTAGTCGAACTATATAACATCAGCATTGAGCCAACACTAAGAGATCTGATCGTTGAAGCACAAAAACACGACCCGGGCATGGCTCACATACATGAGGGTATTGCTGAGGCAAAGAGGGATTGCTTCACCTTAGATAACCAAGGGGTCCTATGGTTCAAAAACCGCTTAGTAGTCCCTAAAGATATGGAGTTGAGGAAGAAAATATTAGAAGAAGCTCACGAGTCCGTACTGGCCATGCATCCAGGCAGCAATAAAATGTACCAGGACTTGAAACAAAGGTTTTGGTGGACCCGCATGAAGCGGGAAATCGCCAAATATGTATCAGAATGTCACGTGTGCAAGAGAGTAAAAGCAGATCACCTAAAGCCAGCCGGTATGCTTCACCCCTTAAACATCCCGGCTTGGAAGTGGGAAGACATACACATGGATTTTGTGGTAGGGTTGCCACGCACTCAGAAAGGGTACGACTCCTTATGGGTGATCATTGACCGTTTCACTAAGTCAGCGCACTTCATACCGGTCAAGACCTCCTACACTGCAGCCACCTATGCTGAGTTATACATTGCACGAATAGTATCCCTACATGGTGTTCCTGTGACCATTACCTCGGATCGAGGCTCAGTCTTTGTATCTCGTTTCTGGGAGCAGCTACAGAAGTCTCTAGGCACAAAGTTGATCCACAGCTCAGCGTACCACCCTCAGACTAGTGGACAAGTAGAAAGAGTAAATCAGATCCTAGAAGACATGCTTCGGGCCTGTGTCTTAACCTATTCCACCAAGTGGGATGAGTGTTTGCCCCTAGCAGAGTTTGCATATAACAACAGCTACCAAAAGAGCTTGGAGATGGCTCCTTTCGAGGCTCTGTATGGGAGGAGGTGCAGAACACCTCTGAACTGGTCAGAACCTGGAGAGCGAGTTACCTTCGGGCCCGATTTGGTAACACAAGCCGAAGAGCAAGTGAGGTTTATACAGGAAAACCTAAAAAGGGCACAGTCAAGGCAGAAAAGTTACTCAGATAGAAGGAGAAGACCGCTAGTGTTTAAAGAGGGTGATCACGTGTATCTTCGGGTATCGCCGATGAAAGGTGTGCACCGGTTTGGGGTAAAAGGGAAGCTAGCACCGCGGTACGTTGGGCCATTCAAGATTTCCGAGAAATGTGGACCCGTGGCTTACCGGTTAGAGCTACCACCACGCCTCGCGGCAGTCCATGATATCTTTCACGTGTCACAACTTAAGAAGTGCCTGCGAGTGCCAGAGGAAGAGATCGACACATCCCAAGTTCAGATTGAACCGGACCTCACTTATGAGGCCAGACCGGTGAAAGTCCTGGACCAAAAGCAACGATCGACTCGACGTAGCACGGTCACCATGTATAAGGTGCAATGGAGTGAGCACACCGAAGAAGAGGCCACGTGGGAGACGGAGGAGTACCTGCGAACCAAGTATCCGGGTTTCCTTCCGTCCACCTCGAACGAGTATGTTTCGACTTGCTTAAAACCTTTAAATACCAGTCGCACTGCACTTTCTCATCTCTATAAACTCTCCACCCACAGCACATAAAAATCTCGGGACGAGATTTCCTTAAGGGGGGTGGGTTGTGATGCTCCAGCATCTCAAGTACCTAAGTTAAGTAAATTGTACACTATCATGCATCATAAGCATCATGGCATAATCAGGGTAAGAGGGATTTGGTCATAAGGTGGGATTTTTTTTCAGAAATCATGGACAATGCCAGGCTTGTAGTTTGAATTTTGTTGGGTTGTGGGGGAAGCTCATATTACCAAAGTTGTAGATAAGGATCTAATGAACAACTTTGTCAAATTGAGTTTGGGCAAAAGATAAATTCAAATTAGTGTTTTGAACCTTTTTCTGTCAGCCCAAATAACCAACCCAAACCAGCCTGGTTTGAAAACCCAAGTTTGTACAAACCTACAGCCACTTTCATGAAATACTCCCATTGAACCAAATGTAGACCATAAAATTCTACACAACTTTCCCAAAAGGCACATGAGGTGTAAATGGCTAGAAAAGGGATTTTTAGAATTTCTAAGATGGGGCATCCTGCGGGTCAAACCTGAGGCAGCAACTCAAATTCAAATTTAGACCAAATTTGACCATAGAACTGGGGGTCAAAGTTTATAACAAAGTTGTAGCTTACAAAATTTTTAACACTCCTTGTATTTTGAGTTTCACCTAAATCGGCCTCTAAGATGCCCAAAAACGCAAATAGAAAAAGGTGTCTCAGCAGTCAAAGGAGATTTTTCCATTTTTGGATTTTCCTTTTTCCTTCTCTCTATGACAGGTGGGCCCGACCTGTCGGGTTCCCGCCCGCGGCGTCCAAACTGGGCCGGCCTGCGCCGTTTCGGCCTCGCCCCGTAGACCCGGTCCACTGCGCCCGTCTCTCCGTCTCGCGTCCTGGCCCCACCCGTCAGCGGCTCGCGGCTCATGGACGCGGTCCGCGCCGCGCGGCGCGTCGTCCTCCCGCGTACGACGGCGACCACGCGGCCGACGGTCACCGCCGCGGCCGTCCGGCCACCGCCCGCGCCCTCTCCGCCCTGCCCGCGCTGCCCGACCCCCGGCCTCTAAAAAGGGAGGAGCCCCGCGCCCCAAAACCCTAACGCCCCACTCCTCTGCCTCTCTCCGCGCCGCCCCATCCGTTTTCCCGCCCGCCGCCATTGAAGCCGGCCGAGCTCGGGGCCGAGCCGCGCCGCCGCCTCCCGGCCTCCCCGAGCCCAATCGACCGCACCACTGCGACCGCCGCTCCACGCCGCCCCTCCCCCGCTAGCCCTCGTCGTCGTTCTCCCCTTCCCCGAGGAGATCGAGCTCGGCTCGACGTCGCGTCGCGCCGGGAGCTTCAAGTCGCCGTCGCCGTTCGTCGCCGTTCCCCGCCGACCCGAGCCGCCTCCGCCGTCCACTCCACACCCACGGTGAGCGCCGCCCCGTCCCGCGTCCCCTCGACCCCGCGTCGCGGCTCCGGCGAGCCCGAGCTCGCCGGCGCGCGCGAGCGCGCCGCGCGCGCCTCGCGTGACCGCGCCTGGCGCGGGGAGGGAGACGACCGGGGGCGCTTTTGCGAGCTAGCCCCGGGTTTTCCCCTATTTCCAAGCCGGTCCTCCCGCCTGTTTACCGAGTCTTGTAGATCTTACGTCTAGGCCCTCGGATCTATAGGTTAATTATGCAATAGCCCCTGGATCTGAATAAATTTCGTTTAAAATGGATTTATTTCGGCTGAAACTTTGATAAATCATATAAAATCGAATAAAAATCCTAAAAAGGAAAATCTTGTTGTTCTGGAACCACAGTAAAATGATCTATGCAATGGATATGATGTGGATCTGTGCATGTCAACTTTTGTTCACAATTTTTTTGCACATGCATGTTCTATGTGGTAAATAAGAAAAAGTATATCTAATGAACTCTAATGAACTTCAAATGGGGTGGAACTTGGGCAGTGGCCTGTGTAGGGTATTTAGGCAGTGTATGAAATTTCGTGGCCCTAGCTTTTCTCATTTACCCACTGTTTTCCTTTTTTCATGATAAAATAGATAATTATGGAAATAGAAGTAAGGGCTAAATGGAAGATGGCTAATATGAACCCCTGACACTTTTCTTAGCTTGGTAATAGCTGATTTAGCCCACTAATCCAAAATGAGGCCAGGCATGTGGGTTTTGCGAGGTGGTTTGAAAAATAACAAAAGTTGCTAGTTGAGAAAAGGGAAATAGGAAAAAGTGTATTTAAATTACTAGGAAAATTTTTAGACAAGTATGGTGGCTAGTACATGGTGTCGAAAGTCCATAAAGCATATAGGTGCAAGTCTTAGGTACTGCGTTGTCATGCATGTCCATTTTTCCCCTCTAATAGAAATGTTTACTTACTTTGCCCCATTTTCCGCTGCGGGTTATATATTCACTGCGCTCTGTCCGACACTGCATTTATCGCACTCTTTTGCATATGATGGCATGCATATAGAGCACGGGATCGAGGAGCAGGCACAGCAGCAGCCGTTGATCGAGGAGCCAGAAGACCCGGAACCCGAGCTGCAGCAAGAAGAGTACCCGCAGGCCGCACCTGACTTCACCGCCGAGGAGGCTAACCCTAGCGAGGAAGGTAGGCAGGCCCTACATTCTCCTAGCAGAATTATAATTTATGATTACGCATATGCATTAGGTTTTGTTTGGAACCTGATTGCATTAGAACCACTGGCCGTCCTGACCCTAGCACCTATATTAGGTCCGTAGGACGAGTTGCATAGAAATGATAGGGCCGAATAGACACGAGTGAATGGTCACTCGTCACGTAGGTTGACCTTGAAAAGAAATGATACACTGGAAACTGCCTTGATGGCTTCACTGTTGATGATTAAAAGGAGACCGGGCGGAGATTAAGCTTTACTTTTCGAGATGTGTGTTGTTGCGGTGTAATGGCTCCGCCCGAGTCGTTTAAGGCCCGTCCGCTGTTCGCCTGCTGGTTGGCATACCATTGCTAAAGTGCTTACCCGGTTAATGGGGCCGGTGAAACCTTACTTGTGCCATCCGGAGAACAGAAACACGTTCCTACCCACTGGTTGAGAGGAAGGTGGCCCGGGGGAGCTTGGTGCTCATGACGGGGAGACCGAGATGTCGGCAGGCTCGTCATGGGGGCACAACCCGGGAGTCAGGTGGGAGTGAATCGAACTTGGGATGGGACAGGTGGAGGAGGGGGACTATATGTGGGAAAGCCGTCGTGTGAGTAAGCATATGGGCCCCTGGCATTTTTAGTTATTCCCGGGAATTAAAATCGATTCGAATCGCTGATGCTCACCAGGTGTGAGAATGCCAAATATCACTGACGGGCAACGTAGTAATAACCTTAATATTCTGCAATATGATTTCATGGTTTTGGATATCAAGTGGTTGATTATTATTTGAGACTCTGATATTTCATAATGATGACAGCTATGTACTTGCAAAGGATTATCTCTTTCTTTCACAAGGGTAGTGGCTGTTAAATCCCACTATCCGTAAATAAACTTTTGAGCTAAGAATCAAAGGCTAAGGATCCAATGATAGTAAGCAAGCTTTGCGTCAGCCGTAAGCCTTGCCATTAAGTCCTCTGAGTAATTAGTACTCAGGGTTTGCCCCCAACATTTGGATTTCAGGTATGGAGTTCCTCTTCTGCGCCTGTGTTGGCGGGGGAGCCTGTTATCATCAGGAGTGACAGGAGTCATGTCATGGCATGGGGGTGACATCAGTGGGCGTGATGTCACTCATCTACTGCATTTCTTTTGGTTTAAGCATGACCTATGGTCTTAGACTTCCGCTGTGAGACATTATTTCGAAATTCGGCCGATGTTGGCCCTATGTTGAACTTATTTTATTCAGAACCTGGTTTGTAACTTAAAGTCTTATTACTATCTATTCAAATGCCTGTGATGATGTAACTGTTGTGGCTCCATCGTGAGTCGGATGTGTGTGATGTCGGTTCATCTGGGATTTGGTGCAAATCGAGAGCCGAGGGCTTCTCGACGGACGACCGGGTTTAGTACGGTCTAAGTACACTGTAAGCTAATGGTGACAGGTGTACTTAGCCCGTATTAAATCGGCGGTTCCGCCACAGCACTCTTAGTAAGCTTATGTGGGTTAGAGTCAAGTCCACAAAAGCCTTGCATCCTCTCAAATGTGTCGGCCTGAAACCGCTCATGGGTAAGTCCTACAAGTACCACACGTACTCATCGTTTGTTGCTGATATTTTTTTAGGTACATGTTAGTTTATGATCAAGGATGACAACGGTGGGCTCGATGTCATGCCTTGATGTTTTACTTCCGCTGCACATTTGCATCTATATAATGATATGTATTCCGCTACGAGATATTTTGAAGTTTTATTTTCAATATGATTGTACATCATTTTGAGCAAATCTTTTGTAATAAATCAAGCTATGTTTGTATGAAATGCTGGGTTGTTGTAATTGTTGTGGATCTTTTGAGGGCTTAACGTGTATGATGTTGGTATCTCTAGGTGATGGTTACATCGAGTGCCTTTTTGGGTAGCTCGACGGACAATCGGGTTTAGTTCGGTCTAAGTGCACTGCGAGCCAGAGGTGGCAGGTGTGCTTAGCTCGGATTAAACTCAGCGATTCCGCCACAGTATGTGATAGCCGGGTCTCCTTCGGTGGTCTACTATCTACCCCCTAACCCCTCGACGCGCCGGAAATTCGTTCGACGCAAGTTCATAACTCTATTGAGATCTTTTCGACCCTTAGCACAGATAGCTCTTGTATGCTAGCAGAGATAGAAGAGCATATAGCAGTCCCTGTCTCGTTGTCCTCCTAGCTTTATATGTTTTCTCGCCAATGGCGCTTGGATTTTATCCCATGGTGCTTGGTGTCAACCTTTCCTAGCTATCGGTTGACGTGAAAGAGTAGCAACAGCTGGATGAATGATAGTTTAATATCTCTATCTCATTGCTTCCCTGTGGATAAATACGATACCTTGGAATACTCCTAGGTGAAAGGCTACAGCAGTCTCCATGCACTTGCGGATTGAAATCCGGTAGGCTAAGAACCGCCAACACTTACTTGGTTACTTACCTAAGTCCAAAACATACCGCGTATTCAATAATGTCATCAGCATGGTTGAAGAGACATATGATGTGGAATTTGATGAAACTAATGGCTCCTAAGGAACACATGTTGATGTTGTGGATATATATGAGGCATCATTTGTAGAAGTAATGAAAAATATGTCAATTGGTGACATCAAGCCTAAAGAGGATGAAGATAATGTGCAAATTGTTGGTCAACTGTCCTCTTCAATGGCACCACAAAGAAGATGTTCAAGTACCACTAGATGAAATTGCAAATCAAGCACAAGATGCTGATGCACCAACATAAGCACCTCAAGTGGCACCTCAAAGAAGAAATCAACTCACAATTGTACACCCTCAAGATCTTATCATTGGAAGTGTAACAAAAGGACTCACAACAAGGTCTCGCAATCAACCCTCATTTTGTGAAACATCCGCATTTGTCTCTAGCATTGAGCCTACAAGTGTTGATCAGGCTTTGAGTGATCTAGATTGGGTGAATTTTATGCATGAAGAGCTTAAAAACTTCACAAGAAACCAAGTTCGGACAATGGAAGTAAGACCAAAAGGTGCTAGAGTGATTGAAACTAAGTGGGTGTTTCACAACAAGCAAGATGATGGATAAGGCAACATTGTGAAAAACAAGGCAGGACTAGTTGCAAAGGGTTACTCTCAAGTTGAAGGAATTGATTTTAGATAGACCTTTGTACCGGTTGCAAGATTACAGTCTATTTGGTTCCTACTAGCTTATGCCACTCACCATGACATAAAGCTATATCAAATGGATGTAAAGAGTGCATTTCTCAATGGGTATATCAATTAGCTAGTATATGTTGATAAACCACCCAGGTTTGAAGACCCAAGCAACCCCAATCATGTGTATAGGTTGTCCAAAGCTATCTATGGATTAAGGGAAGCACCAAGAGCTTGGTATAAGAGGCTTAGGGACATCCTTATTGAAAAAGGTTTTAAAATTGGTCGAGTTGACGCCACTCTATTCACAAAGAAGATGGATCAAGACATCTTCATTTGCCAAGCCTATGGCTCAACAAATGAAAAAGTTTGGTAAGGAATTTGGCAATATGATGGCAAAAGAGTTTGAGATGACCATGATCGGCAAGCACACCTTCTTCCTTGTGTTTCAAATGAAGCAATTGAGGGAAGAGTCATTCATCTATCTCAAGAAATTGCAAACTGATCAACACCCCTATGCCTACCAATGGACACTTCAGCCTCGACAAGAGTGGCATCAAGGTGGACAAACCCTCTACTGGTCCATGATAGGTTCGTTGTTGTATTTATGTACTTCTAGGCCGGATATCATGTTTTGTGTGGTCCATGGAACCGAGTCTAGGGAAGGCGTAATTGGTTTTCCAAAACCAGTGGCAGACGCCAGTTTTCGTTCCACTGGGATCCGAGTGCTGACACATGGGGCTTGGTTGTCATTGGTACACAAGAGAAAAACAAAGTCGAAAACAGGAAAAAGGCTTTGACTAGTTGAACTGGTTTCTGATTTTGATGTTGTAAGGAAAATGGTCCCTAAGCCTTGTGCTTAGTTTCCTAATGTGATTTTGGTGGTTGAGGCCCAATGCGTACCATTTCGGACTAATGTATGTGCAAGTATTTTTGTTTAAGTCCCAGGGTGCAAGAGATAGACTTAGGGTACAAATATCTCAAAGGGGGACTTAAAAAGGCACAAGAAAAGATCCAAGACATCAACAAATAAAAAGCGTGATGCATGACACGGCTGTCCGGTGGAGCCCTATCGGACGGTCGGTGAGAAGAAAAAGCCTAGTTGAAGAACCAAGACCCGATGAAATTTACATGCATCGAACAGTCCGATGGTCCACCATTGGATAGTCCGGTGAAACCTTTGGACATTTTGGATAGTTGTAGCGAAAATGGCCTCATGCCATGTTTCACAAAGTATTTTGGTGATTTGATGACAACTCAAGCCACTAGGACTAACAAGGTTGCCAAGCTTGTGATTATAGGGTTTTAGGTTTCAAGGGTGAATTGTAATGAGAAGAAACAACACAAATTCTGTACAAGTATGATGATCAAGTGTAATACCTCAAAATAAATAATTAAGTTTAGTGTAATTAGGAGATGTTGACCATGTATGACCCAAAGTTTACTTTTGATCCACTCGCCGTATGGAGAATTGGAGACCTCGATTGCGTAGAGCTCGTCAAAACGATTCCGTTTGACTACTCATGTGCCCTATTCGAATACCTAATTAATTTAAACCGAGCCGTGAAACTTAGACCATTGGATATCACTTAGGGTTATTTTTCCTGTCCATCCTGAAAAGGGGATCGCCCCCCTATCGGAGGTGCCCTGTCCTCCTATTTTTGCGCCGTCTTTTTCCTTTGGCCTTTGTTCCTGCATCCCCCACGGCACTCGACAAGATCGGCACACTTGCTCCTCCGCTGCCCTTTGACAAGGTGGTCATCTTCCTGCTGGACAAGCCACCGTAAGTGCCTTCCCTAATCCACCCTCCGCAACAGCCTGCCGAGATTACCCAATTTCCTCTACGTTTCTGAGGGCTGAGAGTGGACACTAATCATGTGTAGTTAGAAGTTGGAACCTCGTACATCTAGAACCTGTGCGGTGCGGTGTGCTGCTGATTTTAGGGGAGTGATCTGGGCTGTGAAGGAGACTAGCCAGGAAGGGAACAGCAGGTTCGATCCCTTTCTGTAGTTTCCAGATGCTGTGAGTTTGTTAGGCAGATTTAATTCGGAAGGGGACTTAGATCGTTTGATCAAATTAGAGGCAGCAGATTCACTTAATTTTTGGGAATCGTGTGTGTATAATCTCAAGGTTCTTCTTATATAGAAGTTGCAGGTTATATCAATACCTTTCCCATGGCACTGTGATTTGGGAGTAATTGCAAAAACTGTACTGCTGTCCTGGAAAGGAACCATCCTGCTCAGCAGTTGAATCGTTCCTCTTTGACCTAGTTAGAGTTTGATTTTGCCAAAGACCATAATACAGAACTTGTAGATAATTTTCAGCAGATGTCCGAGATGTATTTATTTGGTGCAATTGGTTAGGTAGATCAAAAGTTATGATTGAAATGGTGGACAGTCCATGAGTCTAGTCGAAATTCTAGAAATTTTAAGATTCACGTTATTTCGAAATCGAGCCAGGGATTAAGTTGTCTTTTTCCATAAATTAGTTATGATTGTTTGATGCGTGCTAGTCCTAAATTAGTTATGATTAAGTTGTCTTTTTCCAAGTTTTCATGATTCAAGTTCCAAGTTTTCCTTTATATTCATTCATGTCCCGGTGTATGCGGTTGTGCAATTTGGTTCTTCATTCAGGTTCCTATGAGCAAGAGCTGGTCCCACTTGTTCGGCTTTACCGTTAAATGCAAAGGAGATTTCAGGATTGTCTGTTTCGGATGGAAACTACAGTCTTATCAATCTAAATTCAATTGTTTTTCTTGGAGTTCATGGTGTGACTTGTTTCCTGTCCTAAAGTGTACTTGCTGAGTATTTTTACTCACCCTTGTTTTCATTTGGTTTTTAAGTACCAGTTGATCTCTACATGCATGGGCACCGGGAGTAGATTACCTTCTAAACACACACATAGAAAATTTTTTTGTTCATCTTGAATTGGTATAATTTAGTCTAGTGGTGGTTGACTCCAATTATTTTGTCTATGCGATGTGATTGTCTATGGTTGGGTTGGTCAGATATTTTAAACTTGGGTTTGTGCTGCGATGTTTAGCATTCCAACTATTTCTTCATATGATATTTGTGTGTACTTGTTTCCGGATGGCTAATTTATAGAAGAAACTCTGCTGAAATTTTCTTTAATCTCCAAATTTAGCTTGAAAGGAGTTTTTGTGATAGCACCTAGCTGTGAGGATAGCTGGGGTGTTAGGCTATCCACAATGGCACTCCTCATCCCACTTCCTCAAATTCCACTCCACTCTGTACGTCATGTCAGCTACAGTGCAAAACAGTGTCGCTATAGTGTTTTGGGAACTCCTTTGAGGAGTCCCATTGCGGATAGCCTTACAGTTGGTATCGGAGCCAAGTTAAAGGTTCGGTCAATAAGTGTAAAGAATTAAATTTAAAAGTTTACATAGGTTTATGCAAATTTAAATTGGACACATGCACAATAGGATGGGTTGCATTGCATTCTCATTTCCGTTTATTATTCTTTTGTTTCTTGTTTGAATATGATGACTTGTTGTTGATTGTATCTTTGTTTTGTTTGGTTAGTTAAGAGATATGCCGCTGAGAAGGTGTGCTCATGTAGCTAAATGTGGCCGATGTTGAGGCTAGGTAGGTCGACTCTAGATGATAAGAGTTTTCTTTGTGCCATACCAGTTGACGGGCACAGCTGCTATATGGTGGAGTGGGGTTTGTGAGGCTTGGCCTTCTTCTAGTGGTGAGAACCGTTAGGTCACTTGGGACACCTTTCTTTAACATTTCAAAGACAAGTGCCCTATATTCCTTTAGAGACAAGATGAGTGATGCACTGATCCATATCCAGCAAGGAAGCAAGATAAAGTATGAGCATGAGAGGTAATGTGGATAAATCCACTAACCATGTACCTTACCATAGTGAAGGATATGAAAGGGATGAAGTCTGAAACTAAACTTAATGCTATATTGCCGTTAGTGGTAACCAAAAGAAAGTTCATAAGGAGCACGAAGAGTACACCCAACCACCTTCATCCAAAAAGATCAACGAAAATCAATACTCACAACATTCCCAGTCATTCAAGTCCAAGTACTCAGGTGTACAACCTCCATCACCACCACGTTCTACATGATCTTAATTTATGCAACCAGTACTAGGACAAGGTTTGTTTTGTTTCGAGTGTACATAGTAAACCTCAATGTTCTCCAGAGTGTGTTTTCTTGGAGTTTGTCACGGTTGTAGCAAGGACAAACAGATGAATATTGTTTGATTGAAGAATCCATACTTCATTACCAAATGGTACAATCCAAGCTCTTCTTCAACATCATTATTTGTTAGCTCGAGGTTCAATACCAGTTGCAGCTGTTCAAGGATCAGTTCAAATGATAGATCCTCCTCTTGCATTCCCTTATAAGCAATATTCCTAGCAATATGTACCCTTGCCACTATGTTACTACTAGTCTCCATCCTAGCTAATTTTCCCCACATGTCCCTCTTCTCTAGCTAGGCACCACCTGCTGCACAGTTGTCAGCACCATCTCCTATTCAACCACCATAACAGATTAGGGGTAGACCTATGACACCAAATCCCTCTAGCGATTTACACTATCATGCTTCTCTAGGTCGTCTAGATGTGTCTTCAGGCATGTTTTTCAGTTGATTCACATTATGGTTTTATTTGATCAAGGTGCCATTGTTCATTTATCTGGCATTAGAAGCACCAAACTATCTTGTCAATAGATTTCTCGGTCAGTTAAAGTTATTTCTCCAGGAGATTCGATATCAGTTCGGTGGTATGTCCAATTTGTGGGAAATCAATAGATGGTGATGTTTTTTGTAGCAAATTTGATGGTGATCCCTGTTGACGGTCGTTATTTCACCATTTTGACCATCAATTCAGCGATGAATAAATGGGGTATATATAAAGTTCTGCGCATTATTTACCTAACACTAATGAATTCCACAAGTTTTGGTGGTTCTCAATGCATCACAAGGAGAAGCTCACATTCAATAGAAAAGAACATCATTTGGAGCAGGAGAGAAATCATGCACAAAAGGGCTTGAGAACAAGTTGCAAATTCCATCACTAAAAAGTGTCTCAAATGCGCTCAAAGACTACACTGTTGCGTAGAGGTCATCGAGATGATTCCAACGGACATATTATTTGCATCATTTGGAGCTCATACGGAAAAGATATCAAAAATACAAATTTATAGGGCACTCCTGACGTCAGCAGTACAAGTTCCGTACCGCTCCAGCGGGATCAGACGAGGTGGTGAGATGTGGCGGCCTGGGACCACGTCACACCAGCCACCGCGCCCCGACGGGAGGCTGCCCAGCCAGGCGGGCCCCACCAGCCATTGACACAGCAGCGCTCAGCGCGCGCGGCAGGGCGGGTCAATGCCCGGCAGGCCCCCATCTGGAGGCTGCCATGCAGCAACCCAAGCGCCCACCCACAGCCGGTTCGACCGCCCAAGCTGGGACGCATGGCGCACTGCGAGGGCTCGCTGCCTGTTTCAACCGGCCAGGTGATGGAGATGTGCCCGGCGTGGCAATTTCCAGGCCTAACTTCGAGTCGTATCGGCTCTGGCAGGAGCCGACGCTGTGTCCGACTAGGATTCAACCTTACGGGTTTGACTCGGAAGCTTGCATATGGTATGCACAGTTGGACCTCTATCTGGACTCGGATACTTGATCCGCAAGCAATAGAATCCTAATGGGCCTTTACGTGGCTAAAGCCCGTTAGTGGAGACTATATATATGCATCAGGGGACACAGCTTTGGTAGACCCAACTTGTGTGTACGTGAGCCGCCGCAGAAAAGGTTTCTGTGGACCCTAGCTGTGGCCTACTCCAATCTCTCAAGATCCACCGCCAAGTTCGCGGTGCTAGCACGCCAGCACTCGGCGTCGCCTTCCCGCACATGTGGATACCGTAGAGGCATTGCTGCGATTGCTACACTGATTAGCCGACTGGTTCCCGACTCATTGCGAGGGCGGCTGAGAGATTCTTGATCAAGATCGGCTAGGTGACTCGGCATCGGCTCTCCTTCACCGCATCGACTCGGCGCGCTTGACTCGGCACTCGGCTATGTTAACTCGGCACCCGACTGCATCGACTCATCTTACGCTGCACTGCGCGTCTAGTGGTAACGATCTATGATATCTTGCTTGTATGTGTTCCTGTGTCTTACGAGGTAGTGGAAAATCGTTTTCATGCTATGGTAGCCTACCCAGTAACCCTACAGTGGTATCAGAGTTGATCGTACGTAGCTTTTTAGTCTAGATCGATGTAATAGATTGGATCTATTACCGTAGTAGATTGGATCTACTGCTGCTCCATGATAACAGATTAGATCTGTTATAAGCTCTATACATCGATTTATTGGATGGATTGATGGTAACAGATTAGATCTGTTACAGGCTATTCGCATTGGTTCATCAGATGAACGGATGCGAAGTACATGGATGAAACTTGCATTCGGCTTGATTGGATCAACCCGAAAAGTTTACATAGATTAGATCTATGGTCCATATTTTTGTTATCACATGCCTATTCTTTTGCATTAGATGTATTAGAATAGATTCCCTTTGAAAAATTCAAGAAGTTCTTGATGCCCTTCCAATCGCTACACCTATAAGGATTTCGATCGTTGTTCGGTGGGTCGGCCAAAGCAGGGTGCCATCAATTATCTTAATCAAATAGGGTGGATGTCAGACATCCGCAAGTTCAGGATTTGTTTGCTTGACGAGGCTATCAAATCGGATTTGGGCCTTGGGCATGACGTTGGATGTTTCGACATTGGATGTCGCCCATCAAACGAGAGTCACATAGGATGTGATTGACAATTGTTGTCTACCGGTTTCGCTAAGCTTCTAGCAGTAATGCCAAAGCTCACTAGAAGTTTAGATAAACGTGGATCTCGTCCACTATGTGTCGTGAAAGGGAATACGATTGCAAACAAATAGTGGGAGTATCTTTTGTTAAATTATTTAATAAAAGATCTACATAAAACATTGTGCTAAATCTTTGCAAATTTACTTCCTGTTGTAGTTGATCATGGCCGGTAATCCCGCTCAAAGTTTTGGCTTTAATTTGCAATCTATTCTTGATAAAGAGAAGTTGTCTGGAACCAACTTTACTAATTGGTATCGAAACTTGAGAATTGTTCTCAAGCAAGAGAAAAAGGAATATGTTCTTGAGTAGCCCTATCCTGAGGAACCTGAGAATGGTGCTAGTGCTGCTGACCGCAGGGCTTATGAGAAGCACTACAATGACTCGCTTGATGTTAGCTGTCTCATGCTTGCTACTATGTCCCCTGAGCTTCAGAAGCAATATGAGGACTCGGAGGCCTACAATATGATCGAAGGGCTCCGTGGCATGTTTGAGAACCAGGCAAGGGTCGAGAGGTATAACACCTCAAAGGCCTTGTTTAGTAGTAAGCTAGCTGAGGGGAGTCCTGTCAGCCCTCATGTGATCAAGATGATTGGTCACATTGATGCCCTCGACAGACTTGGTTTTGAGCTTGATCCAGAGCTTGCAACAGATGTGATCCTCCAATATCTGCCTCGTAGCTTTGAGCTGTTCATCATGAACTATCATATGAATAGCTTGGATAAGATCTTAACCGAGTTGCATGGGATGCTGAAAACTACCGAGGATAGCATCAAGAAAACCTCAACTCATGTGATGATGATCCAAAGGGATAGCAAGAAGAGGAAGCGCAAGGGCAAGGGTAAGGTTGAGGATACGATCCAAAAGCCAAAAACTGATGCTAAGCCTAAGGCTGGACCCTCTTCCTCGGACAAGTGTTTCCACTGTGGGGAAAGTGTGCATTGATCGAGGAATTGCCAGAAGTACCTGGAAGAGAAGAAGAACAAGAAGGGAAGTCACTTCCGCTTCAGGTATTAATGTTATTGAGATTAATCTTGGAACTTCTTCTAGTGAATCATGGGTATTTGATACCGGATCGATGATTCATACCTGTAAATAGTTGCAGGGACTAAAACGGACTAGAAATTTTGCGAGAGGCGAGCTGGATGTGCGAGTCGGCAATGGAGCAAAGGTTGCTGAATTGGCGGTCGGCACATATCACTTGTCGCTTCCCTCAGGATTAGTTATGGAATTACATAATTGTTATTTTATTCCAGCGTTGAGCAAAAACATTATCTCCTCTTCATATTTAGAGGAAGATGGTGGTTATTAGATAATAATAAAGAACAAGTGTTGTTCTATTTATTTGAATAACATGCTCTATGCACATTGTCCATTAATGAATGGATTATATGTTCTTAATCTTGAGGATGAGCTGATTCTTAACATTAATGCTAAACGACTCAAGCCGAGTGGTTTGAATCCTGCTTATGTCTGGCATTGTCGCCTTGGCCATATTAACAAAAAACGTGTGAAGAAGCTCCATAAAGATGGACTCCTCGACTCATTTGATTATGAATCATTTGAAACATGTGAATCTTGTTTACTTGGCAAGATGACAAAGGTGCCCTTCACTGGTCAAAGTGATTGGGCGTCCGAGTTATTGGCCCATGTACATACTGATGTATGCGGTCCAATGAGCTCTGTAGCTAGAGGTGGTTTTCAGTATTTCATTACTTTTACTGATGACTTTAGTAGGTATGGCTATATCTTCTTAATGCGACATAAGTCCGTGTCATTTGAAAGGTTCAAACAGTATCAGAATGAAGTACAGAATTACTCAGGCAAGATGATAACATTCCCACGATCGGATCATGGTGGAGAATATCTGAGCCAAGAGTTCAATGACCATCTGAAGAGTTGTGGAATTGTTCCACAGCTGACTCCACCCGGAACGCCACAGTGGAATGGTGTGTCAGAGAGTAGGAACCAAACCTTGTTGGACATGGTGAGGTCAATGATGAGTCAGACTGATCTTCCGTCATATTTTTGGGGTTATGCTCTAGAAACTGCTGCGTTTACACTGAACCGAGTTCCATCGAAGTCTATGGAAAAGACACCATATGAGATATTGACTGGGAAGAGTCCCAAGTTGTCTTTCCTTAAGATTTGAGGTTGCGAGGCATATGTCAAACGTTTGATGTCTGACAAGCTTCATTCTAAATTGGACAAATGCTACTTTGTGGGCCATCCTAGGGAAACCAAAGGATATTATTTTTATAACTGGGAAAAAGCAAAAGTGTTTTTTGCTCGGAATGGTGTCTTTCTGGAGAAAGAGTTTCTCTTGAAAGATGAAACCAGCTGTGGCGGAACCGCCCGTTTAATCCAGACTAAGCACACCTGTCACCTCTGGCTCGCAGTGCACTTAGGCTAAGCCAAAGTCGGTAGTCCGTCGAGAGCCCGTCGGGCTCTCGATAACACCAATCCAGATGAACTGACATCATACACATCAGACTCTCGAAGGAGCCACAGCAATTAAATCATCACAAGCAGTTGAATAGAGTAGTAATAATAGACATCTAGGATTACAAACTGGGTTCAAATTTAAAGTACAAATCGCAACATAATATCATAAGATAGAATGAGTTCTTAAAAGTATCTCGCAGCGGAAAATTAAAGTTCATGAACCATGGTAAACAAAAGCCTTGAAACGTCGAAACACCATCGAGCCCACCGATGTTGCTTCACAGCCACGTAAGAATGTCATCAGCCCTGGTGAGAACAGACTCCCCCGCCAACACAGGCACATACGATGAACTCCAAACCTGTAATCCAAAAGAGGGGGCAAACCCTGAGTACTAATTACTCAGTAGGACTTAATAGAATGGCTTACTGCTGACGCGATGCTTGCTCACTAATCATGTAAGTCTTTAGCCATTGATTTTAAACAATGTCATGATTACACAAGATGGCAGGATTTGACAACTGCGCTCTCTCATTTTGATTGATCTATATTGTCAATAATAGAACTTGCATGAAAGTAAAACATCAGGGTATATAATCAAGCATATGGTATTTGAAAACATGAGTATAAACATAAGGTATTCAATTAGTTACTATGTTGCCCGTGTGCGATATTTGGCATTCTCACACCTGGTGAGCATCAGCGATTCGAACCGATTTTTATATTCTCGGAAATAACTATCATGCCAAGGGTATATGCTTACTAGCTATCGCGTTCCCACATATAGCCCTCATCTCCACTTATCCTATCCCAATTTTGATTCACTTCCGCCTGACCCCCGGGTTGTGCCCCCAAGGTGAGCCTGCCGGCATCTCGGTCTCCCCGCCATGAGTACCAAGCTCCCCGGGCCACCTTCTTCTCAACCAGTGGGTAGGAACGTGTCTCTATTCTCAAGATGGCACAAGTAAGGTTTCACCAGTCCCATGACCTGGATAAGCACTCTTGCAATGTTATGCCAATCAGCAGACGAATAGTGGACGGGTCTTAGGCGACTCAGGCGGAGTCCACAGTGCGACATCATGAAAAGTAAATACAGAATAAAATCTCTGCCTGGTCTCCATTTAAACATCGAGTATAATAAGAACTTCCACAATGGTGAGATTTCTTGTGATTTTAGAAAAGTCATCTACGCGACGAGTGACTCCTTTCACTCGTGTCTACTCGTACCTAGCATTACTAGGCATACTCGTCCTACGAACTCTATGTATAGGTGCTAGAGCCATGGTGACCGGGAAGTCTAATGCAATGGGTTTCAAGCAACTCCTAATGCATATGTGTAATTTAAATCATATAGTATTTGCTGGGTTCAAATATGATCCTACCTACCTTTTTCGTTAGGGTTAGCTTCCTCAGATGCAGGGTCAATGGCCTGCGGTTGGTCTTCCTGTTGCTGCTCCTCTTGCTCCTAGTCGTCTGGTTCTTCTATCAGTGGCAGCTCCTGCGTCAACATCTCGTTCGTGGAATCTATATGCGTTGACATGGTACAAGTGAGTGCAAAAGTATGCAAATGCCGGCATAGGATGCAAGAAAATATAACCACGGTGCGTAACATTTGATGCCCGACCTAAGTACCCTCGTCTTCAAACTCATACCACACTAAAGAGAACTTACCAGCCTTACCTCAAGAGATCACACAACCATTATTAAGAAATCGTACAAACCATCACCTAAACTTAATTTAACCCATCATTCATATTATCATAGGAACTTTCGGCAAGCATTATGGTGAAGCCAATAGTATCGCACACATACATAAAACTATACTTAGGCCTATTATACAGGTTTATCTTTTTATTGAATTAAAGTTCTCTGGTCTAGTTCATACTGTTATACAATCCCAAATGAGCTCAATTATTTATGACATGCAGGTCAGTATTGTGATAAGCCACTATCAAAATTTCAGCCCTAGAAAAGTTATATCTATTTTGCTAAAATTCCAACAAGATGTCAGCCTTTTAAATTTTCAGATTTTTCATAATTTGTAGGAATGGAATTTGGGCATGATTGTTTCACAGATGGCACAACTTAGCATGAATAGTAAGCACAAAAATCGGCAAGCTCAGGAGTTATGTATTTATAGGACACCTATTTTCTATATTTTAATTCATCACAATATTCATGCAGAGCAAAACAGTAACAAGAAAATTCATAAAAATACTTTCTGAAAATAAGACGTAGCTACCAGATTTTTCATAGAATTTTTCCAGCCATCTAGAACCATTTTTCCTATTTTCTTCTCTAGCTAATAGGATTTTGGCTATTTTCAAAACAGCAATCAAATGTAACATGCACAGCTCCATTTTTCACCGGTGAGCTATCTATACTAAGGAGAGTACAGGAAAAATATCATGGAGTCATTTCTAGCATATTTTGCATAGCAAGAATGTCACATGTCACAAAATGCCCGAAAACATGGGGATAAATACAAAAAAATAGGTAAATGGACAATGTCAGTGCTAGCAAAATTTGTACAGTGCCTAGATGTACATGTACAGCTACTTTCTATGTTTCATCTCATTTGGAGGTCATTTTGACCATATTTTCCATTTTTGATAGATTAACATGCATGCACAATACCGAGGGCAAAACAGACAATGCACATCTTCACATTATACCCATCCTATAGATCTAGTCACAAGGAGTTCACAGCTTCCGAGTTTGTCCATTTTAGATTTATATTTGATTTATTATGATTTTCCCAAGTTTTAGCCGAATATTAACTAAATATAACAAAAATCCATAGATCCAGGGACTAGATCACAATTAAACCCAACTTCCAGGGGCTAGCATGCAAGATCTACAAGACTCATTCAACAGCGCATGGATTAAACTGTAAAACCCTAAAACTCCAGGGGCTAGATCTAGAAAAGGCTTCGGCCTTCTTCTTCCTCGCGCCAGCCGGTGGTCGCGTGGGAAGGCGCGCACGCCGGCGAGCTGAGCCAGAGCCGCGACGTGGGTCGGGGAAGGAGCGCGTGGACGCGGCGCACTACCTCGTTTAGGTCTCGTCGGCGGGGAGGGCGTGGACGAGGCAGCGGAGGCGATGAACTGAGCGTGAACCCAGGCACCGTTGGCGTGCACCGACGGCGAGGTGGAGGTGGATCTCAGCGACTAAGAGGCGAATGGCGACGAGATCTATGGCTCTGGATGTGCGGGGAGATGGCGAGTGCGGTGGTGATGGTCTAGGGGTGCGGAGGTGGACGGTGGCAGCGGCGCGAGCTCGAACTCGAGCTTCGGCCGGCAATTGCGGCTCGGCGTCGCGCGGCAAGAGTGAGGCGAGGGGACGGCGAATGGCGACGAGGGGGAAAGAGCTCGGCCGAGGGGAAGCCTCTCGTCTTAAGGACGCGGCCGAGGGGAGCGATCCGTGGGCGCGGGCCGTTGGTCGTATGCAGCCGGCCACGCGGCGTCCACAGGATGGGGAACGACGCGGCGCTGACGGGGGGGGTCCCTTGTCATTGGCTCAGGGGAAAAACCACCCCAATATGTGTTTTCTCCTCTTCTATAATTAGCCTATTTGACCCATGTAGAGCCCGATTTTGGAACAGTCCCCATTGGAAGAAATGTTGTACTCTCAGAGTGCTACAACTTTGTCAGAAGGCATAACACTGAAATCTGTGTGGAAATATAATTTTCATTTGAATTTAACTAGCAGCCCCAAATTTGGACAGTGGACCTTTACTGTTTAGAAAAGTTGAAAGTCCTATTTCTAGCCATTTTTACCCAAAGTACCTCTTCACAATATTGCATAGAATGTCAAGAGCTACAACTTATCCAAAAGAAGTTTTGGACGAAAATGGCTGTAGGTTAGAGAAAACTTGAAACCACTAAGCAGGTCAGATTATGGCTGGTTTTTCATGTTGGCAAAGAGAGATCCAAAACTCCATGTAAAATCTATTATATGACCAGGCCCCAATTATAAAAGTTGTTCAACTCATGGTTGCTTACACTTTTGATAACATAAGTTTTACCTAGATCTCAATGCAATTAAAGTTATGAGCATAAACATATAAGCACACATGCAAAAACAGGGTTTAACAAATTGCATTTCAACCAAGCTTGATCATGGAATGGAAATGCATGTCATTACATGATGAGATGATGCATGTGTGAAAATGATAATGCACTTGAGATGCCTGGGGCATCACAACCCACCCCCTTAAAGAAATCTCATCCCGAGATTTTTCATGTGCTATGGGTGAAAAAGTTAAATGAGAAGATAGTGCGTTGTGTGTGGTTTAAATAAGATTTGAATGTAAAACTGCTATGACATACTCATTTGAAGTGGTTGGAAGAAACCCCGGATATTTAGTTTGCAAGTATTCTTCTTGTTCCCAAGTTGCCTCTTGTTCGGAGTGATTACTCCATTGCACTTTGTAAACATTAATAGTTCTCCTTCTTGTTGATCTTTGTTTTTGATCAAGGATTTTTACGGGCTTCTCTTCGTATGTGAGGTCTGGTTCAGTCTGAATTTGAGACGTATCGACCGCTTTCTCTGGCACTCTCAAGCATTTCTTTAGTTGCGAGACATGAAACACGTCATGAATTGCAGCTAAGTGTGGTGGTAACTCTAGTTGATAGGCTACTGGCCCACATCTCTTGGTGATCTTGAAAGGACCCACGTACCTTGGTGCCAACTTCCCTTTCACTCCAAATCGATGTACTCCCTTCATCGGTGACACTCGAAGGTACACGTGATCGCCCTCCTCGAACACCAACGGCCTTCTTCTTCTATCAGAGTAGCTTTGCTGTCTAGATTGTGCTCGTTTCAGATTTTCGTGTATGAATTTCACTTGCTCCTCAGCTTGTGTTACCATGTCTGGACCGAATGTGACCCTTTCACCTGGTTCGGACCAGTTAAGTAGTGTTCAGCATCGTCTTCCATAAAGAGGCTCGAAAGGAGCCATTTCTAAGCTCTTTTGGTAGCTGTTGTTGTAAGCGAATTCTGCTACGGGGAGGCACTCATCCCACTTGGTGGAATACGTCAGAGCGCATGTCCTCAACATGTCTTCTAGGATCTAATTTACTCTTTCAACTTGACCACTTGTTTGAGGATGGTAAGCTGAACTGCAAACAAAATTGGTGCCAAGAGCAGCTTGCAATTGCTCCCAGAAGCGGGACACAAACAGTGAGCCTCGATCCGAAGTGATGGTCTGAGGAACACCGTGTAAGGACACAATCCGGGAAATGTATAACTCAGCATAATGCTTTGACCGATAGGTGGTTTTGACAGGAATGAAATGCGCAAACTTCATGAGTCGATCAATAACCACCCATATTCATACCCATTTTGTGTGTGGGACAGTCCCACAATAAAGTCCATGTGCACATCTTCCCATTTCTAGGCTGGAATTGCTAGTGGCTGAAGCATACCCGCAGGCTTTAAGTGATCAGCTTTTATTCTTTGACACACGTCACACTCGGACACATACTTGGCGATCTCTCGTTTCATACGAGTCCTCCAGAATTTTTGTTTCAGGTCTTGGTACATTTTGTTGCTGCCCGGGTGTATGGTGAACATGGAAGTGTGTGCTTCATCGAGTATTCACTTTCTCAACTCCATGTACTTAAGTACCACTAAGCGGTTTTTGAACCATAGTACACCTTGGTCATCAAGTGTGAAACAAGCATTCTTTTTATCATCTATTTCTTTGCGAATGTGTGTCATACCCTGGTCTTGCTTCTGTGCTGCTATGATTTGTTCTTTAGTGTAGGTTAAATGATCAGGTTATAAAGTTTAGCCATCTGCTCGGTGATCACATCGATTTCATCTATCTTGCAGCATATCACCCTTGCCGTGGGTCGGACTTCAAGCACATGGCAATGAGCCCAACGGCTTAGTGCATCGGCCACGACATTCGCTTTGCCTGGTTGGTAGTGGATCTCCAGGTCATAATCTTTTATCAACTCTAACCACCGTCGATGTCTCATATTCAGTTCAGGTTGTGTGAGGATGTACTTGAGACTCTTGTGGTCAGTGTAGATGTGACAAGTGTTGCCTAGTAGGTAGTGTCTCCATATCTTCAATGCGTGCACAACGGCTGCCAGCTCCAGATCATGGGTTGGGTAGTTTACTTCATGTTTTCTTAGCTGGCGGGACGCATAAGCAATCACTCTCCCCTCTTGCACCAAGACACAGCCAAGCCCATTGCCAGAGGCATCACAATACACATCGAACGGCTTAGTGACGTCTGGTTGTGCTAGCATTGGTGCAGAGGTTAGCAATTTCTTTAATGTCTGGAAAGCTTCCTCACAATTCGGACTCCACAAGTACTTTGCATTTTTCTTCGTCAAGGAAGTCATAGGCTTCGCGGTTTTGGAGAAATCCTTGATAAAGCGGCGGTAATAGCCCACTAAACCGAGGAAACTTCGGATCTCAGTTACTGTTTCCGGTTGCTTCCAATTTAACACATCCTCCACTTTGCTAGGGTCGACTGCTACTCCCTTTCCAGATAGAATGTGCCCCAAGAAGCTTATTTCTTTCAACCAGAAGGCACACTTGCTGAACTTAGCGTAGAGCTTGTGTTCTCTGAGTCGAGTGAGTACTATTCATAGATGCTCTTCATGTTCTTTCTCATTCTTGGAGTAGACTAGTATATCGTCAATGAATACTACCACAAACTTGTCGAGTTCATTCATGAACACCGAGTTCATCATGTACATGAAGAAAGCCGGTGCATTGGTTAGTCCAAAGGACATGACCAAATACTCGTACAGGCCGTATCTGGTGGAGAAGGCTGTCTTGGGTATGTCTTCCTCCCTGATTTTTATTTGATAGTATCCGGACCTTAGATCGATTTTTGAGAAGACCCTAGCTCCAGCTAGCTGATTGAATAGGATGTCAATGTGGGGCAATGGATACTTATTCTTAACCGTGACTGCGTTGAATGGTCGATAATCAACACAGAGCCTTTTGCCACCTTGGTCCTTCTTCTCAACAAAGAGAGCTGGACAACCCCAAGGTGACGAGCTAGGACAAATGAACCCCTTGACTAGCTATTCTTGTAGTTGTGTTTTTCAGTTCTTTTAATTCGTCTGGTGCCATTCTGTACGGCCTCTTAGAAATAGGTGCCGTTCTGGGACGAGTTCAATTCTAAACTCCACATCTCTATCTAGTGGAAGACTAGTAAGTTCCTCCAGAAACACATCTGGAAAATCACATACTACCGGTATCTTTTTGATTTCTGTGAGTTCGGTTGCATAGACCATGGGCTCAATGTGCTTTTGATTTGGCATATGTACCCTTAAAACCTTTCCACTGACGCTAGACCTTATCTACACTGTCCTGCTGCCAATATCCAGGACTGCGTTGTTCTCTGTCATCCAATTCATGCCCAATATGATATCAATCCCTTGGTGTGGCAGCACCGCAGGGTTAAGGGTATAACTCTTTGTGCCGATACTCAACTTTAATTGTCTAACCACTAGACTTGTATCTATGGGGGAACCCGGAGCTGTGATGTGGTAGTTCTCTTTTATCTTAGACATTTTTATCCCGTGTTTCAATGCATATGACTTGCTGATGAAAGTATGAGTGGCCCCCGAATCAAATAACACGACGATCGCCTGACCATTGACTGTGAACGTACCTGCGAGCACCGGTTCTCCGGTTGGTATCTGTTCCATGTGAATGTAATGGACATGCCCCGTCTTCTGCGCGGGCCCCTTCAGTTTGCTCTGCTGGCTGCCGCCCGCAGGGTTAGGACCTTGGATCCTACGAGGAGCGCGACAGTCCCGGCTGAAGTGCCCGAGATTCCCGCAATTGAAGCAAGGGTTCCCGGGCCCTGGAATAGTGGGAGCACGGGGTGCAACGAGGTGTGCTAGAGCGCGGTATGAAGGATACGGCTGTCGCTGCTGCGGTGCCCTGTGGATCCAACCCGGTTGATTAGGCCGGACCACAAAGCGAGGCTGCTGGAAAAACCGCTGTGGTTGCTAGTAGTTGGCCCTCGGTTTCTGTGAAGAGCTAGCAGGTGCACTGTTGGCCTGACGTTTGCGTTTTTGGTCCTCATTGGCGATACGGAGGCGATTCTCCATGTCAAGCGCTATGTCCACCAAGTCGGTGAAACTCTCGTAACGGCGCCCCAGGTGTGTCTGGAGGTTGGGTCAAAGCCGTGTAAGAGCCTGGCCGCTCGGCGCGGATCGTCTGCGACATCCTCAGGTGCATACTGTGAGAGGTGAATGAAGGACTGAACGTACTGCATCATGGTCTTATTGCCCTGCTTGAGCTCCCTGAACTCGCACTGCTTTTGTTCCATTAGGCTTGCTAGGATATAGTGAGCCCGAAAGGCCTGGCGGAACTCTTGCCATGTGGGTACGTGATCCTTCTCCTGTCTGGCGAGGAACGTGGCGTGCCATGCCCCCGCCGGCCCATGCAGTAGCTGAGCAGCATACCGAGCCTTCTCTTGCTCAGTCAGTTCCGGCAGAAGCGTGAACTTTGACTCGATGGTGCGTAGCCAGTCATCCGCAGCAAGTGGTTTCGGGCAGGTCGTGAAGATAGGAGGGCGCAGTCCCTCGAAGTCTTAGTAGGAGACACCGTGGGGACGGCGCTCCCGTGGCTGTTGTTGTCCCTGGCCCTGTCGCTCTTCCGCGAGCAAGCGAATCAGCTCCGCCTACTGCACGACTAGGGTGGCTAGCTCTGGCGGTGGTAGGGCACCCTGCGCTTGCGGTCCTGATCCAGAGCTCTGGCCAGTGCGGATGTTCACCATCTGCAAGAAAGAGGCTAGCTGTGTTTAGTCGAATAGCTTTTGTGCAACAGATGCGACGATAAAAGAACCATAGCATCTAAGATACATTCTGAATACATGAAAGCATGTAAGTGGACAGAACAATTCAATTGCACATAAGGTGTTAGCCATCCTCTTGTAGGTGTGGATACTCACGCATACTAAAGATACGTGTGCAGTTTTTAAATGCACAGTGGCACTTCCGACCTTCGTTGGGATGGGTGTCGAGCTGTCCGATCTAGACGAAGGTCCAAATAAAAGAGGCGTTCAAAATTTAGTCCTCCACAACCTTCCCATGCATCACTTTCATATAGCTGATTTGGATAGTGGTGCAAAAGTTGATTTGCTAGCTGCATTCTGGTTTCCAGCTTAAATAGGGATAGTATCTGTTTTAAATTTCGAACTGCTTCAATTTAGTTCAATATTAGCCTTTGACCCTCTTAGCAAAGTTGGCCAAGATGTTGTGCTCTACCACCTTGTTATTTAAATTTTTTGCCGATTCTTTTTGTAAGGTGGTCGGATTTCAGTGTTTAACCGCACATGTCAATTCTGTCCAGATTTCCGATCCCGAACAGTTTCGGCTGTAGCTCTAAAACTAAGCACTTTCGGAGAGAATTTTGTATAGCAAAGTTGTTGCACACATCATCCCCTATAACTTTGGTATATGAATCCCAGTTCAAACCCACCCCTATGGGGTGTGCACAGTGTATTTTCCCTCCTGGTGCTGTTCCAGTCCAGATTACATTTTCAGAGAAAATTTGACCATAACTCCGAAACTAAGCACAATCACGGTAAGCTCCAATTGACAAACTTGTGCACCAGGAAGTACTCTACAACCGTGGTATTCAACTCTCAACCTAGTTCTCACCAGGTCTCGAGATATACCCAATTTTAGCTGCAGCTATGCGCAAATTGTAGATTGTGGCTGCAACATTACTCAAGGCATATCTTCACATTCATCTATACCACACATCTCAGATTTCTCCACGTCATAAAGCAAAATTCAAGTGTGAATTTAAAAGGTTCCAAAGCAACTAAACATCTTACGATTACATCATGGTGGTGGTTTCATCGGCCGACCACCCAAATAGCACCATAAGTGGTGTCCAACATCTACTTAACCAATGTACATGAATAAGCTCTCATAACCTTACCAAAGTTTAGAACATCCACAAATACGCGCATGGAGCGGAATTATACAAAACATCGCTTTCAACGTGCCATCTCACAAAAGCATCTACTCATCATCATGAACTCCCAACCCCTCTAGACCGCAGAGTGGGCGTCAGGCACCTGGACCTCCTCTTCCATCTCCATCGGCTCAGAGGATATCACAATGGGGTGCAGCTGCGGCTCATACCCCGCGAGGCACTGCTGCAGCTCCTCCACCTATGCCTGGGCCTGAGTGAGAGCAGTCTGGCGCTGCTCGTCCTGTGCCACACGAGCGGCTAGCTGTCCCTCCAGCTTCTTCACTCGTGCTCGTGCATCCATGCTCTGGTCGTAGAAGTAGCGGCTGCGGTCCTCCGCACGGAGGTACATCCGCTGTGTGTCTCGGGCAAACTACATGCACGCAGCATAGGGCCTAGTGTCAGCCCTGCTCTCCAACTGCTCATGACGACGAATCCACTCGTCGTCCATCTCATCAGTGGGGAGGAAGCGCAGGACCGTAGGGCCTGCCTCCTCGGAGGAACTTAGGTTCACTAGTGCTGCTATAACTGCCTTTTGATATGCCTCCTCCTCATTGGCCTCGTAGGTGGTGATCGTGGTCTGCACCGTGAAGTGACCTCGGGGAAGAACGACCCGGGCCCAATAGTTCCCCACCTCGTGTGCAGTCTACACAGAGATGAAGGGGCAAGGATGGTGCCTCAGCTCCCTCATAGCTCTGCACAGGATGTGGGAAAGGGTGCAGTCCTCCCTGCAGCGTGTGTGGAGCAAGCTGCCCTCCACCACGGGAGGAGTGTGAGTCACATCAGGAAGGGGAGCAGCCCTCTGCCCCTCCTGCCTGCGAAGTTCCCTCACGCTGGTAGCCTTACGTGCGGTTTGCTTGGTCCTGGCCATCTGTTTTTAATAAGCAATGCTTCTGATTAGGATTTAGAATAACCTCATAAAAGGAGAATTATTTTAAGTATAACAGTGATAACGTGCAGAAGATAATTTAAAGTTACGATTTATCCCCCAACAAGAACGGAACATAAGATATGATGCATGAGTCGTACTAACCGGTCTCACATCACACATCCTATTATCTCTTATATAGCTATCGTGAATTCGGTGACATATATGCACGGCGCTCTCTAAAGCAACTAGCTGTTTTCTATTTGTTCTTAAGTTCGCACGTAGTTAGTGTACCTACAGACGAATGCATGCACATACATTACCACCTAGTGTGGCATCCATGCGTGACCGCTGCGTGGACAACGTAGGGTGGGCCTTTTCACCTTCTCTCCATGCTTGACTTTCCACCAGTACTGGGGATTGTCGAGAAAAAGGTGGATCCTCAAACCAAATGTAAGGGTGGTGGGCATGAAAGCATCCAAAGCATGTCCACCGCCCTTAAAGAGTTTTGCTACCCAGCATGAATGCAAGGTTCACAACCACTCGCAAATCCCGATAGCGCTCCTCCAGTACTGGGTAGCTATGGCCGAAAGGTTGCTTCCCAAAGCACCGAATATGCATATGAGTTCTACCTAGGTCAGAATGTTAGTGATGTCACCTGGATAACACTAACATCCTTAGTATGGGCATATCGCATACTCTCATTTTTGAATTACTTGAAAAGGGGTTTTCGAAAATAGTTTTGCAAAATAAAAGGTGATGATATGATTGCTGTCTGTGTATGATCGACTCTGATACCAGCTGTGGCGGAACCGCCCGTTTAATCCAGACTAAGCACACCTGCCACCTCTGGCTCACAGTGCACTTAGGCTAGGCCAAACTTGGTAGTCCGTCGAGAGTCCTTCGGGCTCTCGATAACACCAATCTAGATGAACTGACATCATACACATCAGACTCTCGAAGGAGCCACAGCAATTAAATCATCACAAGCAGTTGAATAGAGTAGTAATAATAGACGTCTAGGATTACAAACTGGGTTCAAATTTAAAGTACAAATCGCAACATAATATCATAAGATAGAATGAGTTCTTAAAAGTATCTCGCAGCGGAAAATTAAAGTTCATGAACCATGGTAAACAAAAGCCTTGAAACGTCGAAACACCATCGAGCCCACCGATGTTGCTTCACAGCCACGCAAGAATGTCATCAGCCCTGGTGAGAACAGACTCCCCCGCCAACACAGGCACATACGATGAACTCCAAACCTGTAATCCAAAAGAGGGGGCAAACCCTGAGTACTAATTACTCAGTAGGACTTAATAGAATGGCTTACTGCTGACGCGATGCTTGCTCACTAATCATGTAAGTCCTTAGCCATTGATTTTAAACAATGTCATGATTACACAAGATGGCAGGATTTGACAACTGCGCTCTCTCATTTTGATTGATCTATATTGTCAATAATAGAAATTGCATGAAAGTAAAACATCAGGGTATATAATCAAGCATATGGTATTTGAAAACATGAGTATAAACATAAGGTATTCAATTAGTTACTATGTTGCCTGTGTGCGATATTTGGCATTCTCACACCTGGTGAGCATCAGCGATTCGAACCGATTTTTATATTCCCGGGAATAACTATCATGCTAGGGGTATATGCTTACTAGCCATCGCGTTCCCACATATAGCCCCCATCTCCACTTGTCCCATCCCAAGTTCGATTCACTCCCGCCTGACCCCCGGGTTGTGCCCCCATGGTGAGCCAGCCGACATCTCGGTCTCCCCGCCGTGAGTACAAAGCTCCCCCGGGCCACCTTCCTCTCGACCAGTGGGTAGGAACGTGTCTCTGTTCTCAGGATGGCACAAGTAAGGTTTCACCAGTCCCATGGCCTGAATAAGCACTCTAGCAATGTTATGTCAATCAGCAGATGAACAGCGGACAGGTCTTAGGCGACTCGGGCAGAGTACATAGTGCGATATCATGAAAAGTAAATACTGAATAAAATCTCCGCCTAGTCTCCATTTAAACATCGAGTATAATAACAACTTCCACAATGGTGAGATTTCTTGTGATTTTTGAAAAGTCATCTACGCGACGAGTGACTCTTTTCACTCGTGTCTACTCGTACCTACCATTACTAGGCATACTCGTCCTACGAACTCTATGTATAGGTGCTAGGGACAGGGCGGCCGAGACGTCTAATGCAATGGGTTTCAAGCAACTCCTAATGCATATGCTAATTTAAATCATATAATATTTGCTGGGTTTAAGTATGGTCCTGCCTACCTTCTTCGCTAGGGTTAGCTTCCTCAGATGCAGGGTCAATGGCCTGCGGTGGGTCTTCCTGCTGCTGCTCCTCTTGCTCCTGGTCGTTTGGTTCTTCTCTCAGTGGCAACTCCTGTGTCAGCACCTCGTTCGCGGAATCTATATGCGATGACATGGTGCAAGTGAGTGCAAAAGTATACAAATGCCAGCATATGTTACAAGAAAATATAACCACGGTGTGTAACATTTGATGCCTGACCTAAGTACCCTCATCTTCAGACTCATACCACACTAAAGAGAACTTACCAGCCTTACTTTAATTGATCACACAACCATTATTAAGAAATCGTACAAACCATCACCTAAACTTAATTTAATCCATCATTCATATTATCATAGGAACTTTCAGCAAGCATCATGGTGAAGCCAATAGTGTAACACACATACATGAAACTATACTTAGGCCTATTATACAGGTTTATCTTTTTATTGAATTAAAGTTCTCCGGTCTAGTTCATACTGTTATATAATCCCAAATGAGCTCAATTATTTATGACATGCAGGTTAGTGCTGTGATAAGCCACTGTCAAAATTTTAGCCCTAGAAAAGTTATATCTATTTTCCTAAAATTCCAGCAAGATATCAGCCTTTTAACTTTTCAGATTTTTCATAATTTGTAGGAATGGAATTTGGGCATGAATGTTTCACAGATGGCACAACTTAGCATGAATAGTAAGCACAAAAATCGGCAAGTTCAGGAGTTATGTATTTATAGGACACCTATTTTCCATATTTTAATTCATCACAATATTCATGCAGAGCAAAACAGTAGCAAAAAAATTCACAAAAATACTTTCTGGAAACAAGACGTCACCAACTAGTTACCAGATTTTTCATAGAATTTTTCCAGCCATCTAGAACCACTTTTCCTATTTTCTTCTCTAGCTAGTAGCATTTTGGTTATTTTCAAAACTACAATCAAATGTAATATGCACAGCCCCATTTTTTACCAGTGAGCAACTTATACTAAGGAGAGTACAGGAAAAATATCATCGAGTCATTTCTAGCATATTTTGCATAGCAAGAATGTCACATGTCACAAAATACCCAAAAATATGGGGATAAACACAAAACAGTAGGTAAATGGACAATGCTAGTGCTAGCAAAATTTGTACAATGCCTAGATGTACATGTACATGTACAGCTACTGTTGAAGTTTCATCTCATTTGGAGGTCATTTTGATCATATTTTCCATTTTTGATAGATTAACATGCATGCACAATACCGAGGGCAAAACAGACAATGCACATCTCCACATCATACCCATCCGGTAGATCTAGTCACAAGGAGTTCATAGCTACCGAGTTTGTCCATTTTGGATTTTTATTCGATTTAATATGATTTTCCCAAATTTCAGCCAAATATTAACTAAATATAATAAAAATCCATAGATCCAGGGACTAGATCACAATTAAACCTAACTTCCAGGGGCTAGCATGCAAGGTCTACAAGACTCATTCAACAGCGCGGATGTGGGTGACCACGCGGGAAGGCGCGCGCGCCGGCAAGCTCCGGCTCGCCGGGGCCGCGACGCGGGTCGGGGAAGGAGCGCGCAGATGCGGCGCACTACCTCGTGTAGGTCTCGTCGGCGGGGTGGGCGTGGACGAGGCGGCGGAGGCGGTGAACTGTGCGTGAACCCAGGCGTCGTCGGCGTGCACCGACGGCGAGGCGGAGGTGGATCTCGGCGACGGAGAGGCGAACGGCGACGAAGTCTACGGCTCTGGATGCTTGGGGAGATGGCGAGTGCGGTGGGGGTGGTCTAGGAGCGCGGAGGTGGATAGTGGCGGCGGCGCGAGCTCAAACTCGAGCTTCGGCCGGCAATGGGGGCTCGGCGTCGCGCGGCGAGAGTGAGGTGAGGGGACGGCGAATGGCGACGAGGGAGAAAGAGCTCGGCCAAGGGGAAGCCTCTCGTCTTAAGGATGCGGCCGAGGGGAGCGATCCGTGGGCGCGGGGCGTTGGCCGTACGCAGCCGGCCACGCGGCGTCCACAGATGGGGAACGGCGCGGCGTTGACGGGTGGGGCCCCCTTGTCATTGGCTCAGGGGAAAAACCACCCCAATATGTGTTTTCTCCCCTTCTGTAATTAGCCTATTTGACCCATGTAGATCCCGATTTTGAAAAAGTCCTCATTGGAAGAAATGTTGTACTCTCAGAGTTTTACAAATTTTTCAAAAGGCATAATACCAAAATCTGTGTGGAAATATGATTTTTATTTGAATTTAACTAGCAGCCCCCAATCTAGATAGTGGACCTTTATTGTTTAGGAAAATTAAAAGTCCTGTTTCTAGCCATTTTTACCCAACGTGCTTCATCACAATATTGCATAGAATTTCAAGAGGTACAACTTATCCAAAAGAAGTTTTGCACGAAAATGGCTGTAGGTTAGAGATAACTTGAAACCACTAAGCAGGTCAAGTTATGGCTGGTTTTTCATGTTGGCAAAGAGAGATCCAAAACTCCATTTAAAATCTATTATATGATCTGGCCCCAATTATTAAAGTTGTTCAACTCATGGTTGCTTACATTTTTGATAAGATAAGTTTTACCTAGATCTCAATGAAATTAAAGTTATGAGCATAAACATAGAAGCACACATGCAAAAACAGGGTTTAACAAATTGCATTTCAACCAAGCTTGATCATGGAATGGAAATGCATGTCATTACATGATGAGATGATGCATGTGTGAAAATGATAATGCACTTGAGATGCCTAGGGCATCACACCCGTCGGAACGAGGTGCAACTTGAAGAGGTTCGAGAAACACTGGAGAATGGTTCTGATCCGACTGATTTCCAATAGGATGAGTCAAGTGTTGAGCACTCTGTTGAAACACCATTAGCCCCGCATAGGTCACAAGGGGCGTATCGTGCACTAGATCGCTACATGTTCCTCGCCATGGATCGGCACGATGTATTGTTGTTAGACAACGATGAGCTAAGACATACAAAGAAGCCGTGATGGGACCCGACATTGAGAAATGGCTGGAGGCCATGAGATCCGAGTTGAAATCCATGGCTGACAACCAAGTTTGGAACTTGGTTGAGCCACTTGATGAGGTGCAACCTATCGAGTGCAAATGGGTTCTCAAGAAAAAGATAGACACTGATGGAAATGTTCACATCTATAAGGCACGGCTTGTGACAAAAGGGTTTTGTCAAATTCAAGGTGTTGATTATGATGAAACATTTTCGCCCGTAGCTATGCTAAAGTCCATTCAGATCCTCCTAGCAGTTGCTGCATATCATGACTATGAGGTGTGGCAAATGGATATCAAAACGGCTTTCCTTAATGGAAACCTAAGTGAGGCTGTGTACATGACACAGCCTGAAGGTTTTGTCGATCCACAGAATGCTGGGAAAGTTTGCAATCTTTTGAAGTACATTTATGGACTCAAGCAAGCACCTCGGAGTTGGAATCTACATTTTGATGAAGTGGTCAATGGGTTTGGTTTCATCAAGAACGTAGAAGAACCTTGTGTTTACAAGAAGGTCAGTGGGAGTGCACTCGTCATTCTGGTCTTATATGTAGATGACATATTGTTGATCGGAAACGACATTCCTATGTTGGAAGCTGTGAAGGACTCGTTGAGAAAGAGTTTCTCAATGAAGGACTTGAGAGAAGCAGCTTGCATTTTGTGCATAAAGATCTATAGAGATAGGTCTAAGCGCTTAATTGGATTAAGCCAAAGTACATATATTGACAAGGTGTTGAAACGGTTCAACATGCATGATTGCAAGAAAGGTTTCTTGCCCATATCACCTGGCACAATCTTGAGCAAGACTCAGTGTCCATCGACGACTGATGACCAAAAGAGGATGAGTGAGATCCCGTATACCTTCGCAATTGGATCCATCATGTGTATGCCATGATATGTACTCGTCCAGATGTCTCCTTTGCTGTAAGTGTTATGAGCAGATACCAATCATGTCCAGGTGAAGGTCACTAGATTGCTGTAAAAAATATCCTCAAGTACTTGAGAAGGACAAAGGATGCGTTCTTAGTGTTTGGAGGTGAGGAAGAGCTCATTGTAAAAGGTTACACCGATGCTGGTTTGCAAACAAACAGACGACAAAGACAACATCGTCTCAAATCAAAGTTTTTGCGGGACTTTAAATACTGTATCTATGTTTCTGAGCCCCTAGCTCAAAACACTAAACAGGTCCTGTACTCAAAAATATACATAACTATACTATGATTCTATTATATATTACTTTTTATCTTTTTTCTTTCTTATTTAGAAAGTAGAACTCTAATATACATTCATAATAAAAGAGTAGGCGATAGGTCTTTCTTACTAGTATATACTACTATTTAACGGGCATGAAAAAGCCTGACCCTAGCTGCGTCCACCTGGCCCCCCTCCTGCACGCCGACGCGTCGCCACCGGGGCCTGCGCGCATGCCATGGGTTCTTCGGCGCAGAGCCGTGGCAGATTTTCCTTCCTCCCCTCGCCCTGTCGCCACACCTACCCTCACCTGAGCTGCGTGCCCGCCGGTTTCCCCGCCCTGCCCCACATGCGCCGTGCACGTGCCGTCGTCCCTGCTGGCCCTCCCGTCGTCTCCGGCGCCTGTGCGGCTCCCCTCCGCCTTTGCCCCCATCGCCGCTTCCATCACCTGCGTGGCGTGGTGGCCGCTAGCCTCTCCCCACGGCTGTGCTCCAATGGGCTGGCGCCGCCGCTTCTGGCCGGATCCAGGACTCTCGGACCGGATCCACGCCATGGCAGCCGGATCCCGGCCATGGCGGCCGGATCCTGAATGTGACAGCTGACTAAGTTACACGGACACGCTAGGACAAGCCGTGTCCTGTATCCGATACATGACCGATTCGGATATGTGAGAGGTACGCCTAAGAACGTATCAAATATTTTATCCGTATCTCCACGTCCAATACGGCAGCTGATAAGTATTTGGTCATCTGATACGGCCCAGCCCAACTCCCTCCCTAGAGCCTAGTATATGTATTGCACCGGCCGTTTCGTCTCCTCTCGCCGCAGCCGCCTCATAGGTTCCCACGCGCGGACGCCGCAACGCAAGAACGAGGAGGGACGCGGACGATCGGTGCAGCACCACCACTGGCTCGCCGCCGGCGACAAGCCGCTACCTTCGCCGGCGACGAACAGACGCGGTCCCTCGAGAAGCTCCGGCCCAGGTGACTAGCAGCAGGACTAGCAGCCAAGCCTACGGCGAGCAGGAAGTTGGCGCCCGAAGCCGATCTGCAAAATCCGAACTCCGGTGAGTCCTTTCCTTCTCGATCTACTCTTCTTGTTGCTTGATTCGCATTTCCCCTACTCTGGTCACAAAGGCACGCCGATGGTCTGCCCTAGCCGCCCTTGCAGTTCCCCCGCTGGGGTCCATCTTCCTTTGCTCCAGATTTGAGTCGCCCGAGGAGCCCCCATGCTGCTGCGACCGCGGAGCTGCCAAACACCCTCGCCGCCATCGGCCGTGGTGCCGCCGCGCCGCTGCCAATCACACGCTTCGCCGCCATGGTGAGTCTACACTTGTCCCTTGCCCTTCCCTTTCTTAGATGAGTGATTGTGTCTTTGTTGTGCTTATCCAGTCCGCCCCTCATTGTGTTTTAGGAGGCAGCAGAAAACAATCCAGATGACAGACCATTGTGGAATCACGTCAACATTCTAGAAATACTTCTCAGAAGAACTGCACGTGTTAGCTGCAAATATTGTGGTGGATCCTACCCTAGAGTTAAAGCACATCTGCTGCTAATACATAATGCTGGAACCAATGTGTGCCCAAATGTGACAGAAGCAATTCTTCAACAGCTTCAAAATGAAATTGCACAAGCTGAAGGACAAAATTGAATAAGAATACTACACTAAGAGGGCAATATCAAGTATCAACTATCAACGTACATTGATATACTTCTCACCTTATCATGCTACTCTATGATTGTTATGACGTGGACTGCAATATTTGAGGATTTAAGTTCGATAATAGACCTTAAGCATGCAGTATGCATTATTAGTTATTGATATTATAATATAATATACACTATTATTCATTTACTTTAAAAAATTATTAAAACGTATCTGCGTATTCGGTTTTTGAAAAAAAAAAATAGCGTATCCACGTATCCGTATCCTTCCGATACCGATACACGTATCCGTATCTGTGCTGCATAGACAACCGATGCCTCCTTGAACCGCGGCCATAGCGCTCCGTGTGATGCCCCTGGCATCTCAAGAGCCATAACATGTAGTTAGAGACAAGTTAATAACAGGATAGGACATGATGATGCTTAGAGAGAGCAATAAAGACTAGATAGAGAAATCACTAAGTCGAAAATTTTCTATACAAGATACCAGACCACACATTTCGTGGTGGGATAGTCAACACTCACATGCTTTTGAGCTCAAACCCCAAATGCAAAACCTCGGATAAGAAAGTAACCCTAGACCTTTTTGTTTGACCATGTTCAAAAATCTAAAGACAAGAGGTTTAAAAGATCAAACTAAATCCAACCAACATTTCTTTCGAGGATAGCAATTGTGATCGAGACCAAACTTGAGCCCTAATAAAACTTTCAAATTCATTAAGTACCTGAGCTCAACTCCATTGTCAAAGTTGTTGTACATGTCATGGACTACCCTTTTGTTACACTGAACATGGGTCAAAACTATCATCTACTCACTCATAATTGGACCCAAATCCCTCATGGAAACAACTAGGTCAGCCTACACTTAGAATATTTTCCTAGGTCTGAATTTCAGCCCTTCCCAAACTTAAATCTGAAATTACTTTTAAATTCGCTATACAACTTCGAAACCTTTCTTTCTATGAAGAAAAATTGAACTTATCACCTTTCAAATGCACCTATTGTGGAAGTGATTGGCCCTCATTTGATACTTCAAAAGTTGGAAACAAGAAAGTCCCTACGCAAAATGAAATTTCTGTTTTAATAAACCTTGGAACATAATTGTGTCTATAATTCAAAATCTGTTGGGATTCAGGCCAAATTTATATTATCAAACTTGGAGATAAAGTGCTGGGGAACAACTTTGGTAATTAGAGCTTAGTCACCTATTGAGGTTTAAATGGAGTTTAGGGTCATTTTCTACCAACACAGAAAACCAGTCCAAATCTGACCTGTTTAGTAAACTCAATGTTTCTATAGCCTACAACCATTTTCATGCAAATATCAAATTGAAGAAGTTGTAGGTTATGAAATTCTAAACAATGTTTTCAAGAGGCACTTTGGGAGATAATGCCCAGAAATAGGAGTTGTGATTTTCCCAAGTAATAAAGGTTCCCTGTCCTAACTGAGGGCTGCCATATAAATTCGTGTATAAATCATACTTACACTTGGAATTTGGTGTTGAACCTTTTGACAAACTTGTAGAGCTTCAAGAGTAGAGCATTTCATTCAATTGGAGTTCCTCCAAATTTGGCCTCTAAGTGGACCAAACAGGCGATTTATAGAACCGGAGAAAACACATTTATCTTTTCCCCGCTCTTTCGGTCACTGACCCACCAGTCAGCGCCACTGCTGCGCTCAGAACGCGGCCGCCGCGTGGGCGACGGCGAGCGGGCAGTGGCAGCGCCCACGGATCGAGCCCCGGCCGACCGAGCCCGCGCCCCTCTTCATCTGGACGCTCTCCCGTCCTCATTCACTCCCTCGCCCTCCGTTTTCCTCCCCGCTTCTACCGCTCTCTCGCGCAGAACGCGGGACGCGCCCGAGCCTCCATGGCCGAGCTCGGTTGAGCTCGCGCCGCTGCCCCTGTGGACCGCCATTCGCCCAGCCACCACCCCCACCGCGGTCGCCTTGAGCTCCACCACCGTCCCCGCTGATCCTCGGCCTCGCCCCGCCACCTCCAGCTCGTTCCGCGTGCGCGCACGCCGTGGCCACGCCATGGTTTAGCCGCGGCAAGCCCACTACGCTGGTCATCTCAGGCCGCCTCCCCTTTGCCCAAGGCATGCCCCATCATCGCCGCGCCTTCCTCCACCGAAACCCCAAACCCTAGGCCACCGCCATCGGCTTTAGCCCCCTCCCCACGCGCGACGCCGAGCGACGCCCCGACTCACCCGCGCCTCACCGCGGAGAGCTTCCCTCCGGCCATCCCCGCACCTCCACTTCACCACCGCCGCGTGTCCCATCTGGCAGCGGAGCTCTCGCGCCCGTCCTTATCCCCTCCCGTCGCCGGAATCGACGGATCGACCCCGCGCTGCCGCGGCCTCGCCGCGCGTTCACCCCCCAGTTCACCGTAGCAGCGCTGCCTCTCCTCTCCATCGCCGGCGACGAGATCTGCCCCGAGAGGTAGCCCATCGCCGGGAACACCCCCTCGGACCCGCTCGGCTCCAAGTGCTGCCTCACCGCCGCCGGCGCAGTGCCTCCAACGCCAAGCCGCACGCGCGCGTCCGTCGGCCCGAGGAAGAAGAAGGAGATTTTGCGATCCGGCCCCTGACCTTTTGAAGTTTCACAAAATCATTCGGTGCACTGTGGTATGAGTCTGGTGATTCTTGCACGCTAGCCCCTGGAAACTACGGTTATTTATGTTCTAGTCCTTAGATCTAATGTTTATCTATTTAAATGCATTTAAATTGACTATGAATTTTGGAAAATCATATAAAATCACAAAAAAATCCAAAATGGGCAAACTCAGTTGCGTTAGACTCCTCTTGAGTAGATCTACATGATAGGTATGATGTGGAAGTGTGAAATATCTGTTTTGCCCTTGGTTTGTTGCATGCATGATTAATTAGGATAAAAGTCAAAAGTGGACTAAATGAACTCCAAATGGCATGAAACTTGGATAGTAGTTTTCTTGTGGCATTGTAGCACTATATGAAATTTTGTAGCCCTAGCACTTACTGTTTAATTACCTTTTACCATTATACATGTGCTATGTGTAATTATTTAACTTAGAAATTGGAGGCTACATGGAATATGCTCAAATTGACTCACTAGTATTTTTTCTATACCTTGAGTAGTATAAGTATCTCACTGGTAAAATATGAGCCCCTGTATGTTAAGTTTTAATGGTGATTTGAAAATAATAAAATGGTACATATTGGAAAGGATAATTAGAAAAAGTGGTCATAACTTGGAAAATTCTAGTAGCATATGGAAGTGTTGTAGAATTCAGAAAGTATATTCTAGAGGGCTGCTCACACTGTTTATATGTACATCTTAATCTTGCACTTGATTTATATATGGAAAATAGATGTCCTATCAAACTTGGGAATTTTAACTTGTAAATTTTTGTGTATACAGTTAATGCTAAATGTAGCTCACTGGTAAAATTTCACCTTCAGAAACTCTTCCAATAAATTATGAAAATTCTGACAAGGTGTAGGGCTGAGAAATTGCTGGATTTTTAGTAAAATAATTATAACTCCAATTGGGCTAAAATTTTGGCAGTAGCCTTGGCCATGAAGTATCTGCATGTCATAAAAGTTTGGTCTCATTTGGATTTATGTAACTATTAGAACTCAAATGCATGTTTTAATTCACAAATGTGCTTGGTTTAGACTAAGTATGTGTATGTACGTTGTTTTAACTGCTACGCACATGTCATTTCCCATGAAGTATAGGCTGCATACTGACATCTGCATTTCTTCTATATCAAATGCATGCATCTGCCTTCGTATGCACTCATGCCTGCACCTTTCATGCATATAGACCCCGCGATCGAAGAAGAGACGGTGCAAGAACAACCTCTGATCGAAGAACCCGAGGAAGAGCAAGAGAACCAGCAGCCGACCACGGACCCCGCCGCCGAGGAGACTAACCCTAGCGAGAAAGAAGGTAGGCAGGACCATACAATTCCCTGCAAATAAAACATCTGTTGATTATGCATATGCATTAGGTGTTGAATGGAACCTATTGCATTAGATTCCTTGGCCGCCCTGGCCATAGCACCTATACCTAGAGTGCGTAGGACGAGTGCCTACAATGGCTAGGTACGAGTAGACACGAGTGAATAAAGGTCATTCGTCGCGTAAGTGTTATTTTCAAAAAGAAGAAGTCTCACTATGAAAGTTATTATTATTATGCCATGATTATGTTATGTTTTAAATGGAGACCGGGCGGAGATATGGGTATGAATGTTGAGCAATTGAGATAATGTGTGGTGGACTCCGCCCGAGTCGCATAAGGCCGGTCGTTGTTCGCCTATTGGTATTCATAACATTGCTAGAGTGCTTATCCGGAATCTATGGGCCGGTGAAAGTCTTACTTGTGACGTCTCAAGCAAGGGGCACATTCCTACCCACTGGTTGAGAGGAAGGTGGCCGCGGAGGCGGGTGTCAAGGGAGGGCAGGACCCGACGTAACCGAGGTAACGCTCCTGCGACAACGCACTCCGGAAGTCAGGCGGGAGTGGTCATCGAACATGAGACGGGACAAGTGGAGATGGGGAAAGCATATGTGGAACGCTAGGAGTTAGTAAGCATATGCCATCCTGGTGCTTCTAGTTATTTTCGGGAATATAAAAATCGATTCGAATCACTAACGCTTACCAGGTGTGAGAATGCCAATACCACTGACGGGCAAAACAGTAATCCATTTAAATATTGCTGTATTAAGAATTCATGGTTTTGACAACTACATGCTTGGATATGCTTGGTGTATTTTTATGCAATACTTGTCACACTTATGATGTTTTACTGGTTTTACTTTCATGCCATGCTATGCCATATCCAACATGTTCCAACAAATTATGATGACTCGAGCAGCTGTTAAATCCTGCTCGGGTGCAACAATATAAGCAGCTGTCAAATCCTGCTTCCACTGATTAATTTGATCATGTATAAAAGCAATGGCTAAGGACTCAGATGCTAGTAAGCAAGCTTTGCGTCAGCCGTAAGCCTCATCCATTAAGTCCTACTGAGTAATTAGTACTCAAGGTTTGCCCCTATTTTTGGCTCACAGGTATAGAGTTCCTCATGTGTCTTTGCATTGGAGGGGCACATGCGTGCAACATGACTAGAGGATGACGTTGTGGAACAAGGACAACATCACTGGGCATGGTGTTGTTTCTCTTTTGCAAATTCCGCTGCATTATCTGAACTCTGATTTACCTCTACTTCCGCTACAAGACAATTGAAAACTTATGATATTTTATGACTATGTTAGATTTGGAACTTTAATTTGAACTGGCCTGTAAACTAATTCTATTATCTATCTATATTCAACTGCCTGTGATGATGTAATTATTGTGGCTCCATCGAGGGTCAATGTGTGTGATGTCGGTTCCTCTGGAAATTGGTGTTATCGAGGGCCGAAGGCCACTCGACAGACTACCGGGTTTAGTCTAGCTTAAGTGCACTGCGAGCCAAAGGAGGCAGGTGTGCTTAATCTGGGTTAAGCAGGGCGGTTCCACCACACTCCGCCTCCCCCGGCACCGACCCGTTGCTATCCGCAGCCGTTAGAACGGCAATACCAGGCCACGACGGACCCCGACCGCCGCTTGCACGAGGTCGACGTCCCGCTGAATCCTGGGTGCTGCCCCGCCGAACCCATGCGACGCCCCATTGAATCTAGGCCTCCAGCATCGCGAGGCCATGCTGGCCACACGGCGCCGCTGCCCCCCCATCCCCTTGCCCGCTCGTGCTGCCGCACCTCGGCTGCTCCCCAGTCGCTCGCGCCACCGCCGCTGGCCACTGCGGTCTCTGCGATGCCTTTGGGAGGCCATCAACCATGGGTGTGAGCAAGTTGAAGAGAGAAGGTTCAGGATGGAGCTCCGTCCTGTACTGGGTGGGTGTAGCATGGCTGCATGCACCACGGCTGAGGGGTTCCCGTCCATCCGTGTCAGCGTTGTGCCGTTGCCGCAGGCAAGGTAGTATATGACAATGATTGCTTTTTCAGACTGTATAGATGATAAATTAAATTTGTATATGTGGTTTACTAATTTTCATATTTGCTCAACCTCTTATCTGCACATACCTTTTAAGTACATTATTTGAGTTTTATTTAGTTAACACCAGTGGACTGGCGCAACGGAGTGCGCCTTTTCGTCCTAGCCTTCTTTAACTTCTACTCTTTCTCTATTTTTATATGATGTCGGTTAATACAAAAATAAGCTAATCTACATCATAGAAACAAAATTAGAGGTGCCAATAAAAAGCATTAAATCTTCAATGATAGGTTTTATTTTATCTTCCTATTTAATGAAGCACAAACATGACAACACTTATCTCTAATAGACTAATCCTGGGCACTTTTCTGCCCTAATGGATACCCCACGTCACTCACTAACCTGTCAACCGTCGGATTGGCTCAACTCACCATCTGAAACCGCCCGTTCCGGGTTGATGGGCTTCTCGCCCGTTAAGCCAGGAGACCGGATCTCGCGTGAGGATTCGCGAACCTCGGCGGCTTCACTTTCTTCAGCGCGGCCGCCTCCTATGCGACCGCTCTCCTCCACAGCTGCACACCGCTTCATCTCTTCCTCTGCCACGCCGCAGCTAGTCCGGGGCTGCCATGCTGCCTCCTCCCAGCCGAGCTTTCGCCGCTCCCCCTCTTCCCCGACATTGTGTCCTCTCCACCGGCCACCGCATGTGCCTCCGTCGGAGACTGCGCCCTCGCGCCTCCTCCGTGGGAAGGCCACCTATGTGCCACCTCCTCTCTCTCCGTATGCCATCGACTCCGTGCCCGCACCGCGTCACCTCCGATCCGCCACCGCCGGGCCTCTTCCACTTCTGATTCGTCGCCGACCCGATCACGCCGCCCCTCCGCCAGCCCATCTCCACACCGCCCCTTTCTCCTTAGGCTGTGATGGCGTGGTGCTAGTGCAGGTTCCCCTCTTCTCAGGTGTTTTTAAAGATTTTCAAAACAAAAGCAAGTTTCCCTAGAGATACCCTCGATCGCTCAAAAGTGTATCCTTACCGTTAAGGCCAAGTGCATGGCCAAGAACTTCCTATTCTAAGGCTTATGTGGAGCTTAGAGTAATAGAAGAACTTAGCTTACTTAGGTTGTTTATTTTGCAAAGTCAAAGATTGGATCAAAGAAATGTACTACATCAACTAGTCTTGTTCATCATTGGAGCTTATTTGGTGAATGGGTGGATCTCCTTGTTTCTTTTCCTTCTCCTTTTGATTGATACGTATGACACTACAAGAAAACCTACTCTGTAGGTACGCTTTATTTATATAATAGACACGTTTTATTCGTATCTATGTCAATATTGACACGTTTTTAGCGTGCTAGGGGCGTCTTCGCAAGCACCGTGTCAAAGATTGTAGAGACGGATTACTATAGCGTATCTAGTTGATAGAGACGTTTCATAGAAACGTTATATGCATGTCTATGCATTTTGATACACTTTTATAAATACATTTATACAACGTGTCTATTGATGTCGTTGCATTTTGCAAAAACGCTTTAATATGTGTTTAAAAATAGTAAAAAATATTTATGAGTACATGATATAATTTTCGTACAATGCAATCGCTAATTAAAAATCGAACTCATGACCTCATACCTCACGTAATGCCTCCCCACTACTAGACCACTGTATCGCATATGAATAGTTAAGTAATGCACTCTTTTTATATTTACCATTAATAAATTTCAACTTGTCAATACCGTGTCAAATAACGTCTTTATGTGCCTATAGACACGTTTGTCTGATACGCTTATGTGTGTCTCCATGCTATTGACGGTTGAAAATGTGTCTTAATTCGTGTTATTTTAAGATACTTTTAAGTTGTATTAAAAAACGTATTTACATGCATATGCACGTTACTTGAGACGTTTGATGTCGTGCCTAGATGCTACTGATGGTTAATGGCGTAGCTAACTACGTGTCATGTTGAGATGTTTTAAATAATATGACAATAAGTGTCACTTTATATCTTTCGACACTCTAATCGTGTCTAACATCGTGTCAATATGAGACATTCTAAAAAATGTGTCAAAAAGCATGTTTACGTCTTTTGTGTAGTGACGCTTTTGTCCAGCGTTGCTACCAAAACGTATCTAGAAGGCCTTTTTTCTGTAGTGTGAGTATGCAGCCTTTTTGTGTTTTTCTTTTCTTTTTGCCATGCTTGACTAGTATGTTTTCTTTTTCATATTTCTGCCATGCTTGACTAGCATGTTTTCTTTTTTTTTTATATGGCTCCATACCCTCCCTCATTTTGACTTGGAAGGAGTAAGGTCAAAGGGTATTGATTTGGAGATATATGGATGCATACCCAATGTAGGTAAATGCATATGTGGTGGTGGTATTCTGCTCCAACAATTCACAAGATAGTGATGATTCCATTCAATGAGACTCAAAATTTGACAAAGCTCAAAACAACACAAAGTAGTTTAAAAAGCTAGGTTTAGATATTTTCAGTGTATTTGGCTCTGGTGGGTGTTTCAAACCAACGCGGGAACTTCATTTTCATTTTTCAATAGAATAAATCTGAGATGTTCATCTTACTAAGAAAATGTAGAGTTGGCCTATAGTTCTTAGTCATATCATTTCTCACAACAACTTAGACAAGGTTTATGCAAATGGCGTCCACTAAGTAAAAGATCATGTTCTCATGTTATACACACAAGCTTGAAATTAAACTAAGCATGGTTTCTGCATAGAAAACTAAACAAGATATGATAGAGCAACTATTCATCATTTCCATATGAAGGGAAAATATCAAAGTTGGGAGTTGATTTTATTGACACTTTTTTTAGAATCAAGATAAAATAAAACAAACGGTACGAATAATTAAACATAATTATTTATTCCTTACTCTCAGGTAGGACGGGTGTTGCTAGCGGACTGCTGCTGGAAGGACTGGTACATGTCGGACTGGTATTGTTGCTGCTGCATAGGAAAAACAAGGACGGGAATCGAGGGCCTTACTCTAAGACAGGGGCGTGAGAAGCTTGCTCGTGTTGGTCTACCATTCCGCCCAAGCTTCAATGAAGCTAGGAGTTTTGGTAGTAGTGGTTGTAGAAGTCCTGAGCATTAACGAAGCCAACTTCAACCACCTCATTTAGGTTCTGGAGTGCTTGGCTATTTTCCTGAAGCCATTGGTCCATCACCTCGGTGCGTCAATAGATGTCATTCACCTGCTGATACAGCCTCTGGTTGTACTGGCCCAAGCTCATCTGTTCCGTACTAGAGTTGAGGCCGGCCATGTTGTCGGTGTGGAATTGGGCTGATGAAGAGGGACCTTGGTCTCTACCGAACTGGCGTGATACACCCCCATCCACTTGTACTGAGTGTCGTGCGATGGGTGGTATGAGCTTTGACCACTGCTGTTGGTAGTGTACCATGGTTCAGGTTGAGCATACTGACAGAGTCGTGATAGCTCCGAGTCAGCGTACTCGGATTGAGTGGCAGCTTGATGTGCCCAGAATGGTCCTGCTTCTTCTCCTCGTGCCTCTCGTAGGCGTTCTCTGCTCGTCGTCATTGGCCTCTAATCATGATGCCTCCAATACTTTGGCATGGTGCTTCCATGTTGAGCTGCATGGTTAGGCTCCTAACAGTATATAGGTCATACAGCGGCGCTGGAAGCAGCAGTTCAAAATTACGCCCAAACCAAGTCATGACTAAATTCCCATATTCATCCCTTTTCATGAAGTGTGCCTTGATGAAGTGCTGCTCCCCAATGATGTGTGACATGTCATCAGGAATGTAGTCAACCTAGGCATTTCTAAGTCGCCCAGGTTGGATGCAATCCTGGTGACTATTGATGTGATATTGATGGGGGTATTGGTCTTCAACATTTTCATCTAATGACAGACTATGTCAAGGACCGGGGCAGAGCACTTCTTTTTGCACATGGCATAGAGGCACCTAAGGTCTTTATTCGGTGCACAACGTACTTCACTACGTGGGAAGACAATGAGCGAGACCCAGCGAGCTAGAAGTCTCAACCCGGGTTGTGGATTTTGGTGGTGCTGTGTTTCCTCTCCCATACTCTCCACAGATTTCCGTCCAAATAATTTTCATGCCATACCCCTGGCTCCTTTGCTACATAGCAGTTTGGGTGGAAGCCTAGGAGATCGGTAAACCTCCTTGGGGTGACAGAATAATCCGTGTTGAATAGATGGCAATGGATGGTGGGTGTACCTGAGGTGCATCTCTCCATGCGAAGAGTCATTAGGAATTCCATTGTGAGAAGGATGGATCCTTCTTCTATGATGATTGAGAACTCCAGCCATCTGTCGGTGTTTGATACCGGCAATGCACCACGAGATGTACCACGGGATGTTTTTGTGGGCGTTTGCGTCAACCGTAGCTCGATGGTTCGTTCTAAGATGCGACGAAGAACGCAAAACACAAAGGAGACATGATTTATACAGGTTCGGGCCGCAAGATGCGTAATATCCTACGTCCTGTTTGGGGCTGATTGTATTGATTTGAGCTCTCAAGGGTACAATGAGGGCATATGAGGTTGAGGGAGTTAGAGAGTTGTGTTCTTGAGAGGGATCCTTAGCCCGCCTTATATAGTCCGGTGTGGCTTGGGTTACAAGGAGTTCTAGTCGTACTAGGATTGGTTACATCTCCTATTAGGATTCTTCTTAGATCTTCCTCGTACACGTTGAGTCCTTGTCTTGTGCGTCAAGTCGATCGGTCTTCTTCTGGACCGGGCCCTCCGTCGGCCCATTTAGAGAATACGCTCCATGGGGACCTAGGGGATATCTATCCCCCACAAGCCGCCGAGCTTCAAGTTGACTTGAGAAACAATCAGCATAAAGATCCAAATTCTGCTTCCTGAATGTCTTGCCTTGTAATCTTTGAAAAAAATTTGGTGGCATCCTCTATGCCCATGCAGCCCCCGAGCCTTAAGCTGATTAGCATAATCAGGTTAAGAGTCAAGAAGCTTGTTCATCTGAACAGTCTTGTAGACGAAGTAGTGAGTCGGCTAGGCGCGCGGCGGCGCAGCCCCCAAGTCGATGAAGTAGTGAGTCGGCTAGGCGCGGCAGCACAGCCCCCAAGTCGACGAAGCAATGAGTCAGCGAGGTACGCGGCAGCGCAGCCCCTGAGTCAACGAAGCAGTGAGTCGGCGAGGCGCGCGGTGGCGCAGCCCCCGAGTCGACGAAGTAGTGAGTCGGCGAGGCGCGCGGCGGCACAGCCCCCGAGTCGACGAAGCAGTGAGTGGGCGAGGCGCGCGGCGGCACAGCCCCCCAAGTTGACGAAGCAGTGAGTCGGCGAGGCGCGCAGCGGCGCAGCCCCCAAGTTGATGAAGCAGTGAGTCGGCGAGGTGCGCGGCGGCGCAGCCCCCTAGTCGACGAAGCAGTGAGTAGTATTTTACTGAAACGATAATCAAGAGACAATCCGAGTAGTATTGATCGGAGAGAAAATATACTCAAATAATATTGAAACGACAGAGCAAACCAATTGGATAAATGGCTTATGTGCACATATAGAAGTAACTTAGCTGACGGAGATAGAGTGAACTCCCCGTTTGAATTCTGAGTATAGCGAAGGCATTGAGCGTCGGTGGACCAGACCGGCTGCCCCATTAGAGCATGTAACACTAGCTGTAGGTCAAGTAACGACCTGAGTAGAGGGCCAGAATGCACCCTGACATGAGTTTTGCAAAGACATGTAGCACCGTGCTGTCGGTCATCGGACCTAAGTCGATCGTCTTTGTTTTGTTGGGGCCCTGAGTGCTCCCCGATGTGAGGTCTGCAAAGGCATGTAACACCGTGCTGTCGGTCATTCGACCTAGGCCGACTGCCTTTGTTTTGGTGGGGCCCTGAGTGCTCCCCGACGCGAGTACGAACGAAAGCATGTAACACCGTACTGTCGGTCGTCTGACCTATGTCGATTGCTTTTGTGGGTGGGGTCAGAGGTATCCCCGTCATGAGTAGGAGTGGGCATGTAACACCGTACTATCGGTCATACGATCTAGGCCGATTGCCCTATACAAAGAGTGCGAAGGGATAGAGGACACCCCGTTATTGAATGAGCGAAGGCATGTAGCGTCGGTTGGCCAGACTGACTGCCCAATCATCACGGTGGTCATGTAGAGTTCATGACGCCCGTCGTCGTATGCATAGATCTTGCCAGAAAACGCTACGACTTGTCAAAGCACGAGATGCGTCAGAAAGGATTTGACTTGGCGAAACACGAGATGCAATAGAAAAGATTCGACTTGACGAAACACGAGATAGAACAGAAAAGATTCGACTCGACGAAACACGAGATGCAACAGAAAATATTTGACTCGGCGAAACATTTGATGCAAATAGACACAAAGTGCCGGGAAATAATTCCAGAAAATACGCAGAATAGAAAATGTTTCAGCTTACTGAGGTGCGTAATGTACGAATTGAATGACCAGAAATAATCTGAATAATACGAAACCACAAGTAATCCGGAAATAATCTGAGTGATCTGAAGTAACTCGACTGATCTAGAAATAATGATGACGAAATAATATGAGTAGCCAAGTGATCCTGAAATAATATGAATGATTCAGAAATAATGATGCTGAAATTAATATGAATGATCCAAAACAATGTGAGTAATCTAGAGTTGATCTGAGTAATGCCAAGTGATCCGGGACGAGTGACTAGAACCATGGATAATCCAGAGATTATCCGAGTGATCCAAAGATAATCCGAATAATCTAGCAATAATATAGATAATCCGAGTGATCCATAGAAAATCCAATTGATCCAATAACTCGGATATTCTAGAAATAATTCAATGATCCAAATAACCGGATGATTAAGAGATAATTCAATAGATCCACAGCCCGGATGATAAAAAAATAATATGAGTAATACCCAGATCATTTGGACTGAATAACTCACTGTGCGGTTAGTTGATAGCTCCTCGCCTTTCTGGCGGAAATCAAAGATATTCAATAACAGTGCTAGTTGACTACTTGAGCGCGTTGTAGATATTTGTGGTGATATGAAATATTTTTTTGAAATAATAATCAGGAGACAAATCGAATAGTATTGTTTGTAGAGAGAATACGAATATAAATAATATAAAGAGAAATTCAAACGAGACGGTCGGATGGACCGAAAATAATTAGTATAACTAAATGTGTTATGTAAATAATAGAAATCACTTAGCTCTCAGCGTTGCCGATTGGTCTGGTAATGAGTCGGAGAAGCTATGCCATGCCGTGCATGCATGCCACCGGCAGTCAGATGCATGTGTATGATGACGCCTTATGCTCCCAATATTTCTGGGTCCGCGTGACTAGAATATGAAACTTGCTCCACGCAACTTTCAGAAGCTTTTAATTTGCTAACACGCCCGTCTTCCTCTGCTGTGTACTCGTAATTCAATATCATGGCCTTGATGGCCCGGCGGACATCTGCACTCGGACTCCAATATAGCTTTTGCGTGTAGTAACTCGGATTGGACTCGGCAGCATGACAGTTGACAGGATCTTCTTGACATCACGCGGCTCGATTATGGAGAATATTGGACTTCGGCTCTGACCAAGATGACGAGTCGCCCATGATGAGCGGTTGCCGGAGAGCTTCTGACTGCTGATGGACCAGAGATTGATATCTGGATTCAAATTTCAATTGCAGGCCCGTGCGGAACTTGAGGACTTGAGTAGATCGAAACGATGAGCAGGTAAGCTACTTTGGCATGTTGCGGATGTTTATGCCGATATAAAATATTTTTTGTTCGATGTATATTGAACGTGTCGCCGATTTATTCGGAAACTAGGCCCGGACGCTTGAATCCAGAATAGTAGCTGACAACGTGCGGATTTTCTTGCATCTCAACACCAGGAGTACAGCCGCGGACCTTTGATCGGACTCGTCGGTCGACGCTTGGCAAGTTGCAATAGTCATCGGGTAGATGTAACGATGTGCAGTGGCTGATGACTTCGTTGACTTCGTCTGGACAGCAATCATGCTCTCACATGGGCTGGTGACGGGAGAGAATAGAAAGGCGCAGCCAACTGCTGACTCGGAGTTGGATTCTGTCTTGAACTCGCCTCGAACTACGAGTAGCAGCAGATTGACTTTTGTTCTGCTGATTGTGATCGGAGTTGGTAGGCCACAATTCCAAATCTGCTATATGTAAATTTCCTCGATTCGCGTCTAGCTTCCTTGGATGTTGATTCTCTTCCGTGCAAAAAAAGCCTCTGATGCCCAATCTTGAGCATCTAAGATGCATTGAGCAGCAGATCATCGGGACTCTCCTGCTGATTCCACATGGAAACCCCTTCGCCGACTCCCGTACCGAGACGTGAGCAGCAGCTTGATCGGGCCTCATTGGTGTAGTGTGGGACCCAGGCTTGGACTTGATGCGGACATGCAATGAGCCGCCTGCTTGATCACTGAGCAAGATTAAATCCTCGATGCGCTGAATAGATTGATCTTGGGGACGAACGAGAGCGAGCTTGTATCTTGAACTATGATTCCCATGGCAGTCTTATAATCTTGCCGAAAATCGATCCGTTGAAGACGATGGCTATAGAGCTAGCGATGTTGTTGATGCAGACACTCCTACCTGGCGCGCCAACTGTCGGTGTTTGATACCGGCAATGCACCACGAGATGTACCACGGGATGCTTTTGTGGGCGTTTACGTCAACCGTAGCTCGATGATTCGCTCTGAGATGCGACGAAGAACACAAAATACAAAGGAGACACGATTTATACAGGTTCGGGCCGCAAGATGCGTAATACCCTACGTCCTGTTTGGGACTGATTGTATTGATTTGAGCTTTCAAGGGTACAATGAGGGCGTATGAGGTTGAGGGAGTTGGAGAGTTGTGTTTTTGAGAGGGATCCCTAGCCCACCTTATATAGTCCGGCGTGGCTTGGGTTACAAGGAGTTCTAGTCCTACTAGGATTGGTTACATCTCCTATTAGGATTCTTCTTAGATCTTCCTTATACACATTGAGTCCTTGTCTTGTGCGTCAAGTCGATCGGTCTTTTTCTAGACCGGGCTCTCCGTCGGCCCATGTAGAGAATTCGCTCCATGAGGACCCAGGGGATATCTATCCCCCACACCATCCTGCATAATCGAATGCCTGCGTAAACGAATCCAGCATACCTAAGGAGACGAGGAAGAAGGCGTCGAAGTATCTTGTCCGTCCAAAGGTTTTGGAGGCAAAAAGCTCCAACTTCTGTTTTTCAGCGTTGTCTCGTGGGGTGATGTCGTGGATCATCAAAAGTTGGCGCTGCGGCTGAGGCTGTGAAGATGTCGCCTCATCATGGTCCCAGCCTTGGGCACCATTGATGAACATCCTGTCAGACACAGGAGGAGTCCTAGAACTCCTGCTATACGAACGAGAGTGCGAACGCTCTTCTGATGAGGATGGGAACCTGAGGTGAAGGCCCTTCCCTATGTTCCTCAGGGCTCTCTTTGCCTTCTGGAAGAATGATGACATCCTGCAAAATAATCACAAACAAGAGAATACCCGAAGGAAAAATAGCAGTTATAAAGATTAGTGTTAGTGGTTAGCAGTCCAAAGTCAGTCGTCCAGATGTTAATCGTTCTTGCGGGGCAGAGCCTCCACAAATCATCCAACAAACTAAAGTGTAGCACTTCTTTTACTGGGCAGATTTTTCCTAAGTGCTGAAATTTAAACTAAGTGCTTAACTAATACTAAGTGAGTAATTAGGGGAGAAGAGAGAGTGATCGCGCTGCCGATCGGTGCAAAGAGCTGCGGGCTTGCTTGCCCTTGTATTTATAGGTGAGAGTAAGCAGGTAGGGGGCAGAGGTAGGTCGGGCGGCTCGGGTAGGGGCCGGTAGGCCTAGGCCTTTGCCCCTAGCCTGGTGGGTGCGCGCAGAGGGAGATGGGATGCAAATGGTGCAAGAGGCAGGCCGGGCGGCGTCGGCAAAGGCCGGGCGGCTGTTGACGGCACTTAAGCACGCCAAACCTTATACTGCAAGCGACAGTATCGTGGTAGCTTTTCCCCAGGATGAGTATCATGGGTTTTGTCAATCCAGGGAACGAACTAATTGAGAACTAACTAATAAGAGTTTAAAGTAAACTAAGGCATAGAGTATAGATCTAAAACTACCTCTAATCTATATCTAATCTGCATCTAATCTACGTTAAAGATAGAAGATAAACAACTAGAACAAGACTAGAACACTAATTAAGGGGTATTAACTAGCTTCTAATCAAGCTCTAATTGGATCCAAGACAAAGCATAATAACGGGCATCACAAATAGATAAGAACAACGAGTAACTAGTAGCTCAAGGTAAACAAGCATGATCAAGCATATTCATCATAGCATAAATAGATCTAGATCAATCAACCTAACCCCCTAGATTGGCTTAACCTTTCCCCGGCCCTACTGTCACTGGAACCAGGTAATCGACGAGAAGCTTTCAACAGGCACATGATTAAAGAATGCACCCCTAATCACTTTATATGGTCTAATAACATAATTAGCACAACTAGAACTTCTAATCACCATGATCACAAGAACTAGATATACAACTATATCATTAGTAAGCTAGATCAAAGATCAAAGAACAAGAACACTAGATGAATATAACCTTTAAAAGACATGTTCTAATCAACATGCAAACTAGATCTAAATCTAATTAGAACTAGAACAAGCATAATTAGAACAAGAACATGGTAATTAGACAAGAACAATGCTTCATTAATATACCTGTATCATACTTACAACCATGGCCATACCTACCCTTGATGATACAATTAGACCTCTGGAGCTAGGTAATTAGAGAGCCATGCAAGGCCTCTAATCACCTCTAGGAATTAGAAGAACCCTAATTCTAGCCTAGAAACTCGACCCTCAGCTCTCATCTAGTTGTTGTCCCTCTTCTCTACATCTTGTCGCCTTGATAATGAATTGGATGCGTCGGCCAGGGGCCTAGACTGACTATTTATACCCTGGAGAAGACGTGGTAGAAAAGGAAACTCGAACCGACTCCAGGGGGGAGTAGGTCGGCCGACCAAAGGGCTCCAGGTCGGCCGACCTGGAGTCCCTGGACCTCCTCTGCTTTCCATCTTTCGCCGGATGTTTGCTTGATGCTTAAGAAATCTTCGTGCGGAGAAGTTAGGACTCTTAGACCTTCTGGAATTCTCTAATGGGCCGGGCTTTGTCGAAGTCTTCATGTCTTTGACATATTTTGATACTTTTATTGAATATTTGACTCCGGCTTCTAGTAGCTCTCAACAATTAATTGAAGCTCCATTTTGTAAAGTCTTGATCAAATCAGAAGATGAATGAATCAATCAATTCTTCACTACTCTTTGCTTCAATAAATGTTGCTTCAGAGGCTTTTGCTCACTCGAAGTTGATTGATGTAGATTTTGCTAAAAATTGCCTGAAATCCTGCAAAAATGACATACAGCACAATTCCAAGACAATGTTGCAAAATGCACATAAATCGGTGATAAATGTTAGTAGAAGGCATAGTTGACGCTTAATATCGATGAAAAACCACATAAAATGATGTATAATTTTCGTACATAAGCCGCGTCAACAATATCCCCACTCTTAAACCTTGCTCGTCCTCGAGTAAGTCAAAATTTTATAAATAAGTCTACTTATAAACTAACATCAATTAATCAAACTAAAATTAAACTCTCAAAATTTTTCTAAGTTTAGACTAGCAAGATATATAGACAAGTAGATATTCATGTAAGCATATCCCACAATCATATATATATAAGAAATCAAGAATTCATCAAAACAGATCTCCTTATGTTTTCAATAAATTTTTCAAAAGATAAATCAATGATCAAAGATTAAATTATAAGGCCCAAACTCTCATCTTTCCAGGCTCTCAAAGTATATAGACAAGCAGGTTAAGTACTAATCTATAATATATATGTGTAGGCTTTATCTGGAGCTTGGTATGGATCCTAATCAAAATTTAATCTCAATATTTTATCAAACTAAGAAAAGAATCTGCTGGAATTACTGAGATTTCTCAAAAAGGTCATGGAATTCATAATGATGAAAAAGGACTAAAGAAAAATATAGAAAAGTGGTCATATGCAAATATATCTATTTGATCTCAAGGCACAAATGAAGTCCTTGTTATCGGATTGCATATGATTGGAGTATTTTCTGGAGTTTTATTGAAGAGGATTCAAAAAGAGGTAAAACAAAAGTAGATCAATGAGGGGGCATATCTGTAAATTCCTAATTCTACTTTGACCACTTGGTCTCTTTTTTTATTCACCTTTTTTTTTTATATATGTGGCGACCACTTGGTCGTCCTCTTTTTTTTTTTTTAGACAATACCTCCTCAAAGATTGAATGAAAATTTGACAAGCAATATCCCCACTCTTAGATAATACTCACTTTTGAGTATCTTATTGAATAGTATTTTGGGGATTTGCTTGTCTAAACACCTCTTTTTGTTTTGATTGAAAACTCCAGAAAACAATAGGTTGTGGACAAGGGAGATAAATGAAACGATATTTGGTTTAGGGAGGATATCCAGCGAGTTTTGTAATTTCTCCAATGTAGAGAGTTACAATGCATGGATAATTTGGCTAGCAAATGAAAGATAAGCAAATTGAATGACCAGCTTTGAAATCTCAGACCCTAGATTCAAATCTTAATCCAATTCAGCCAAGAATTAAATTTGATCAAGCTATGGTTTTCAAATAAAAGCTCTAATAGGTAGGGCCTATATAAGATAATCATAAGAATCATTGATTATAACATTAATAGCTCAAATAAAAATTATAAAGAGATCCATAATGACAAAAACTTGAAATCAAATATTAATAAAATGCGGGTCTTTATGAAATATCAAATTTACTATATAAATGCTAAGTCATAATTTAATTAACATGCATTAATTGAGAGTATAAAATTAGCTTAATTAAAAGACATCAGATTACAAGCAAACAAACATTTTTATTTCAAGGATACAACATGATCATGATTAAACTAACTAACATAAAGAAAATAAAATCACTCATAAAAGATAAAACTAAAAATCAAACTTTAAATCTAAACTAACACACTACAAATATAGAGAAACACAAAGGGAACACCGAATTGATAGATATAGGTAAATATTTGCAGAATTTAAAAATGAAAAGAGAAGGTGTTAGAAATTTGTTACCGGATAGTCCTTCAATTTTCTTTTTCATTAAATAACTCCCTGCAAAATAATTCAAATGCACATACTACTCTCGAGGTAACGGTCGAGAGTAGAAACAGTTTACCATAATCTAAAAATATTCCCAATTTCTATTAACTTGTGGCCTAGCTAAACTTAACGAAAAGAAAAACTAAACTAAAGGATGAATGTAAGCATAAGATATAATCATCAAATAGATAAATGAAAGCATTATAGTAGGTATATGATGAATGTAAAGAGGATTAAGAAAATGTTACCGTCCATATGATGAAGCGTAGCCGAATCTCTTTTATCATGGAAGAATGAAAATTAGATGGTCTTCTAATCTTCTTGTTGGTTGCTTGCTAATGTACAAACAATCTCATCTTGATACACTTCACTTGTTCATCATCCACCAATCTTCAAGCTTCCCATTTGTGGCTTCACCAAATATAGAAAGTGTTTGATGTATAGCTGAACCGACACCTCTTTAATCATGTTGCTTCATATTGCACCACCTTGTTTAACTCATGGAGTCCATTAAAATAACTTATTATTCTCTGAATTAGCTCATGAGTCTTCTATGTAATCATTGCCCCTTCCTTCTTCCTTGTTATTGTCATCATCTTCCTCCTCTAGTCATCACCATTGTAGCTGACCTCCTATTTTTCGCAGAATATCTCCTTGATCTTGAACAGAACATGTCTCCAATAATAAATCTATTGGATAGCCCTTTAAATTACCTTTCCAACGAGTACTCATACACCAAAATCCGATTCCATACGAAGGAGTTATGCCATCTTTACTCCAGAGACGTCGTGCTGTCAGAACTTTTCCAGCTCGAGTCACCTCCAATGTTTTGGCCATAAATCCTTGTAGAAAATTCTAAATGAAGCTCCGTTTGATTTGTTGGAAAGCTAACTTGATAAGGCTTCCAAATATAAGAAAACATTCTGCTTTTATCTGATGGATTCGACCAGAACATGATGACATCTTCATGCTTCAGTTTTGGGCTTCAGAGATGTTGACAATTCTCAATCCTTCAATCCTTGGACATCATGGTGGCTTATGTGTTGGTTCATGAAACACTTTCCCTCAATATTATCCATCTTCATCACAAAAGATTCCTCCAATCCTCATGAACATAGTCTTATATCTACACAAATAATTTGAACGCATAAATCTACTCCCGGGGTGATAATCGGGAAGTAGATGGAATCTACCTTCATCTAACACATCCAATGATTCCCAACTTGTAAATGTATGCAAGAAATAAGCATATAAACTAAGACAATGATTAAATCAAGTTCTAAACACCATGTTTACAACATGATTGCTAAGTCTCTCTATAGCCATCAAAAATTAAATAACCAAGATTAAAACACCATACTTTATCAAGGTTGTTAACTCATAACAGCATAAGATAAACAAAGCACATAGCAAAGCTTATAAACTTAATCAAATGAAATTATGTATAACTAGCAAGGTTAATTAACTTCATCATGATGATCAACAATTTAATCTAAGCACCATGCTTACATAAAACTGCTAAATTACAACACTCTAGCGATGTCATAATAAACATGAAAAGCACTCATCATGAAGTTAAATAAACAACCAAGCCAATTATAATGCAAGTATGTAAATCTAATCTAAATGCAAAGGTGGTTTATGCAAGAATGCAACAAGTTTATCCACAAAAGACATGATTAGAAAGAAACTTTTAAATAAACTTAATGATGATGGTCTCAAATTAAATCTAAACACCATGTTTACACTTAATTTTCCGAGAAGAAAACTCGGCCGAGTTTCAGCATAATTATAAAGCATACATCAAAAAGCTTATGAAAATTTCAAAACTAATAAAACAAGTGTGGAGAAACAATGATAATGCAAATGCAAGGAATAAAACTAAATATGCAATGATATGATGATGATTATCTAAATTAAGTTAACTAGCCACAAGCTAAAGAATAAAAGGGTAGTGTCATGCTTCCTATTTCTCTATAAAGACTCTAACAGTATAGACAAATAAATAAAATGGGTTGCCTCCCGAAAAAGCGCTTAATTTAAAGTCATAAAGCTAGACTTCTTACTTGCCTTCGTTGAAGTGAAGCCATGGTCCTTGGAGTAAGAATCCGAAGTGTCCATGCAGCTTGATAACTTGATTGTGCAGCTTCATCGTGTCTTGATCAAAGCATCACTTGTGTGCACAATCCTCTGCTTGTGTGTTCATGTACTAATGTTTTTGAAGCTCCTTGTAACTGAACTTTGTCTTGTACTCTTTTACCACATTGATCTCATTGTTTCAAATGAAGTGTGAATTTCTCTACATGGTTAGCTCATAGTGCACACACACATGTATAAAATGAAAGCATCATGGCAACGATTAGAGATAAATGCATGTTCATAAGGTTGATTGAGGTTAAACAAACATTTGATTCATGAATCAAGGACAACTATAATTCAAATTGAAATTATATAGCAAAGCACTAAAGCATATGTAAATCATAGATGAACATGATTCATGAAATCAAACATGGGATAAACAAGGTTATAGGTTCCTAATGATTTTGGCTAAAATAGAGAGATGATTTTGAAAGAAATAAAAATAGGCTTAGATAAAATTCTAACCAGGGTTCTTTTTGTAAAGAGACCAAACGTTTTGAAACTTTAAAAATTTCAGAGATAATATTGTGCACAGATAATAAATCATGAGAAACATGCACATGTTTATGTTTAAAATTTCAAAAGCAATTTGCACAACAATTAAACCTTAACCGAACCACTTCAAGGAGACATAAGCAGTCGGTCAACCTCTACTTTTGCACAAACCTTGGCTCTTAATTTTTTTCTAAACTAACCTTAAAGCCTAAACTTGAGAATTAAAATAGACTAGCAAATCATATCCATCACTTTGCATGAGTAGATTCAATTGACTGATTAAAGTAAAAAAGATCTACTAAAAGAGCATGAACACATGAAATTTCATCTTCATGGTGGCCTGTAAACATGCTTGGAATTAAGCATTGCAAAGCTATGGATTAAAGAACCTAGTCTAGATGATTCTCAAGATAAGAATTAAGGGAACAAAGGTTAACAAAAGGATAAAACAAAACAAAAGAAAGAATAGAAGGGTAACAATCAACCAAACAACCTATTAGTGATCATTGTAAAACTTCTCTAATTAAACATAGGTAAACTTTTTAATTATTTTACGATAAAAATAAAAATTACCTTAGTTTTGAAGAAGTGAAACTATGGTAACTCACCTTCTTCCTTGAATGCCATCATTGCATGCACCATCAAATATTGGAGAGGAACACTTTTGTCTTTCTCGAAATTCAGCCACCCTTGTTCTGACCCCTTTAGTATTTTGACCATAACTTTGTCATCCGAAATCCAAATAATGTAAATTCGGACATTTTCGTGAAGAGCACGAAAAGATCTACAACTTTGTCAATTGGACTTTCTTCATTTGACGTCGTTAAGGTCTCCGAATTGGCCCCACAAGGTGCTGCTGTCCTGAATTTCGAGAGTAGCTCGAGATTTGGTTGGAGTTTGGATTGGACTTGAGATAAGCTTTCCATATCTTCACCTTCCTTGTACTCAAGCAATCCTTGATCTCCGGAACCTTCTCGGCTAATCATATCTCCGCTTCCATTATCTGTAGCTTAGAACAAACAAGCTCCAAAGAAACATTAGTATTAAAAATAAATTGACACAGCAGACATACCTTTATCATCGGAGTTGCTCCGTGATAGCTGTAGAAAAACTCAATAATAGATCATAAGCAACTAACAGCGTTAGCACCTACTATTAAAGAGCTAGATTGGAAAAGAGAGATTTTTTTTTTAATTGGACCGAGGTCCATTAATTTTTTTTAAATGTTAGTCAAAACAAATATATACAAGAAAAACAATAAACTAACTAGAAATAAAAGACAAATTAGATATATACATAAACCCAAATTAATTAGAACTCGATTAATTAGTTCCCCGGCAACGGCGCCAGAAAAGCTTGTTGACGGCACTTAAGCACGCCAAACCTTATACTGCAAGCGACAGTATCGTGGTAGCTTTTCCCCAGGATGAGTATCATGGGTTTTGTCAATCCAGGGAACGAACTAATTGAGAACTAACTAATAAGAGTTTAAAGTAAACTAAGGCATAGAGTATAGATCTAAAACTACCTCTAATCTATATCTAATCTGCATCTAATCTACGTTAAAGATAGAAGATAAACAACTAGAACAAGACTAGAACACTAATTAAGGGGTATTAACTAGCTTCTAATCAAGCTCTAATTGGATCCAAGACAAAGCATAATAACGGGCATCACAAATAGATAAGAACAACGAGTAACTAGTAGCTCAAGGTAAACAAGCATGATCAAGCATATTCATCATAGCATAAATAGATCTAGATCAATCAACCTAACCCCCTAGATTGGCTTAACCTTTCCCCGGCCCTACTGTCACTGGAACCAGGTAATCGACGAGAAGCTTTCAACAGGCACATGATTAAAGAATGCACCCCTAATCACTTTATATGGTCTAATAACATAATTAGCACAACTAGAACTTCTAATCACCATGATCACAAGAACTAGATATACAACTATATCATTAGTAAGCTAGATCAAAGATCAAAGAACAAGAACACTAGATGAATATAACCTTTAAAAGACATGTTCTAATCAACATGCAAACTAGATCTAAATCTAATTAGAACTAGAACAAGCATAATTAGAACAAGAACATGGTAATTAGACAAGAACAATGCTTCATTAATATACCTGTATCATACTTACAACCATGGCCATACCTACCCTTGATGATACAATTAGACCTCTGGAGCTAGGTAATTAGAGAGCCATGCAAGGCCTCTAATCACCTCTAGGAATTAGAAGAACCCTAATTCTAGCCTAGAAACTCGACCCTCAGCTCTCATCTAGTTGTTGTCCCTCTTCTCTACATCTTGTCGCCTTGATAATGAATTGGATGCGTCGGCCAGGGGCCTAGACTGACTATTTATACCCTGGAGAAGACGTGGTAGAAAAGGAAACTCGAACCGACTCCAGGGGGGAGTAGGTCGGCCGACCAAAGGGCTCCAGGTCGGCCGACCTGGAGTCCCTGGACCTCCTCTGCTTTCCATCTTTCGCCGGATGTTTGCTTGATGCTTAAGAAATCTTCGTGCGGAGAAGTTAGGACTCTTAGACCTTCTGGAATTCTCTAATGGGCCGGGCTTTGTCGAAGTCTTCATGTCTTTGACATATTTTGATACTTTTATTGAATATTTGACTCCGGCTTCTAGTAGCTCTCAACAATTAATTGAAGCTCCATTTTGTAAAGTCTTGATCAAATCAGAAGATGAATGAATCAATCAATTCTTCACTACTCTTTGCTTCAATAAATGTTGCTTCAGAGGCTTTTGCTCACTCGAAGTTGATTGATGTAGATTTTGCTAAAAATTGCCTGAAATCCTGCAAAAATGACATACAGCACAATTCCAAGACAATGTTGCAAAATGCACATAAATCGGTGATAAATGTTAGTAGAAGGCATAGTTGACGCTTAATATCGATGAAAAACCACATAAAATGATGTATAATTTTCGTACATAAGCCGCGTCAACAGCGGCTAAGTGGCTTGGCCACTTGCATGCATGTGTGCGAGTGAAGGGAGCAGAGGGGACAAGGGGGCCGGGCGGCGTCGGCAGGAGTCGGGCGACCTGAGCCCAGTGCCCTTGGCACTTGGTGCAGCGCACAGGAGAGGGGGTCAACCGGCCCCTGTGGGGTCGGGCGGCCTCCAACAATTTTTTCAAAATTTAAGAATGGAAGTAATTAAACTTATGCAAAAAATTTGGAATTCGAACATGCAGTGGTATAAATTTAAAGAGAGGTTAAATGCAATGAAAGAAAGAGAATGTGCGGGAAAAATTAAATATGCAGTGGAGGATAATGCCAGTTTACCTCCTGGCAAGGGCAAGTCATACCTTTTGTTTGGATTCAACACTTGACGAGGACTTAGCGGCCGTCTATGGTACAATTTTTGCTCACCAAACCTTCTTATTTGCCACAGCCTTTTGCTTCTTAGTTTTAGTCTGTTCTCTTCTGGCTTGGCTTTTCACGCTTCTTCTTCTTCTTTCTTCCGCCACTCTTTGGGTGTGCTCATTGTTGTGGCGGCGACCTTAGTGACAGGTGTCTTGCCTCCTGCTTCCTTTGTCAGCAGCTTGGCCATCGAGGCACGTCTTAGTGACTGTTGCGATCGGCTTTGAGCTCGCGGGCTTCTCCATCGTATAGGAGTTTTTCCATAGCTACGAGGAGAGAGTCCTTTTTCCACTTGCTTGGCGAAAGCTCGACTTTCTCTCTGGGTGTTTCCCGGGGTGCCTGACACTTGAATATGAATGTTTTTACCTATCGGCACTGTTCCACCTTTGGCTTGAAGGCGAACGTCTCCTGCCTACCATTGATGTTGAGGTGGACTTGTCTAGCTCCAGTGTCAATAGGAGCCTCAGCGGTGCTTAAGAACGGTCGCCCAAGGATGAGCGACATTTTGTTGTCAATCTCCATGTCTAGCACCATGAAATCTACCGGGACAATAAAATTCCGGATTTTGACTGGTATGTCCTCGGCGATCCTGTCGGGGTAGCGCATTGACTGATCCGCTAGCTGCAGGCACATAGCAGTAAGGGCAAGTGTAGCATGAGTGAGCTTATCAAAGACTACCTTTGGCATGACACTCACACTTTCTCCTAGATCACAAAGAGCTTGATCAAAGTGTTGGGTCCCGATTGAGCATGAGATGCCAGGGTTCCCTGGAACCTTCTTCTTTTGGGGCAGCTGGTTGAGTATAGCAGCGCTACACTCTTCCATGAGGTACACAACTTATGTGGCCGGCAGTGGCTTCTTTTTGTTGAGGATGTCCTTCAGGTACTTAGCATATGTAGGTACCTGCATCGCATCTAGCAATGGGATATTGACATATAATTTCTTGATTACCTCCACAAACTTGCCAAACTAGTCATCGACAGAGGTCTTCTTCTGCATTTGAGGAAAAAGGAGCACGGTGGTGTCATAGAACTCGTGTGGAGCCGACTTAGGTGCTTCCTTAACCGGTTGTGGTTCACCCACTTCCTCCTCTAGTTCTGCTGGCTTCTCCTATTCCTTCCCTGCATTCCTAGGATGTGGGTTTCTTGTGTAGACCTTTCACCCCTATTTGTTACAGCATTGATATGTTCCCTCGGGGGTGGCTCGGGCTAACCCGGAAGCTTCCCCGAAGTTGGGCTAGGCAAAGCGGTAGCAAGTTGAGCTATCTGAGTTTCTAGCATTTTCTTAAAGCTTAGTTGGTTCTTCATACTCTAACTCAGCGCTTCCCCGGCAACGGCACCAGAAAAGCTTGTTGGCGGTTCTTAGCCTACCGGATTTTACTCCGCAAGCGCACGGAGACCGCTGTAGCCTTTCACCCAGGAGTATTCCAAGGTATCGTATTTATCTATAGGGAAGCATTGAGATAGAGATATTAAACTATCATTCATCCAATTGTTACTACTCTTTCACGTCAACTGATAGCTAGGAAAGGTTGATACCAAACACCATGGGATACAAGCCAAGCACTGTTGGCAAGAAAACAGGTAAAGCTAGGAGGACAACGAGACACGGACTGCTATAAGATCTTCTATCTCTGCTAGTATACAAGAGCTATCTGTGCTAAGGGTCGAAAGGATTTCAACAGAGTTATGACTTGCGTCGAGCGAAATTCCGTCGCCTCGAGGGGTCAGGGGTAGATAGTAGACCACCGAAGGAGACCCGGCTAACGCCTACGGGCCTACCGAAGGAACGGGTCTGGTATACACAGGCACACCACACGCTGTCACCGAGTGGGGCTACCAAGCAAACCTGCGTGGATAGGCTGGTATGCTACAAACGTGTTCAAGCGAAGCTTGAACAACAATAGTTCATCCTTGGCCAAAAGGAGAGGAACTAACCAGAGCCTAGCGTATAAGTTGGATTGTAACACCGGCAAACATAACAACAATCGATCTATTCTAGTTTAGCACAACTCAGGCCTCAACTTGGTATGCCTAGAAAGGAAAAAGGTGCTTAACAGCTGCATACATACCAAGCGAGTAACTAACTAGAGCAGAAAGATAAGTGCATAAAGTAGAAACATGAAGTACTTGCGCTTGTCGATAAAAGGAAAGTAGTGCTCAAGATAAGCAAATCAAATACATTACCGAGTACTTTCGACTGACTCCGATACAGCAGACCTTCTCTAACTCCTAACTAAACACTGCTTTCGGAATGGAAGCCCCTCCCGTGGGGAGCCTCCTAGAGGGAGAAAGAGAGTTCATATGGTATGAAATGGTACATTTTGGAGTGGGGGGAGTGCCCCTCTATTTATAGGGCGAAGAAGGTCGGTGGGGGCAGCAAGTCGGTTGGTCGGGCGACCACGTGGGTGGTCGGCCGACCATCACGGAGGTCGGCCGACCATCCCCCAAGGTCGGCTGACCGTCCGATGCACTGCCTCACTTCTCCAACGCCTAGGATGCCTTGTGGAAGTCGGTTTCTGTTGATACACGTGTTGAACATGTCCAGGCATCCAACGTGGTGACCGTGCAGGCCAAGTAATGGACCGGGCAGCCATTTGAGGTGGTCGGCCGACCAAGCCCAAGGTCGGCCGGCCAAGCCCAAGGTCGGCCGACCATCATTTCAGCCTTTTAGTAGTTCCTTGGCCCGTGTGGTGGCCTTCCGACGTTGGATTTGACTTGGGCTTGTTCCACCTTGTGTATTTGGGCTCTCGGTGACTTCTTTGGATGAATAAGATGAAGCATGAGGCATTTTGGGAGAGTAGGTGGTCGGGTGGTCGGCCGGCCATGCCTTTGGTCGCCCGACCAAGGTCATGGTCGCCCGACCATCTCTCACATCCCATGTTGTCAACTTTGCGACGGTCATAACTTTAGCGTCCGGACTCCCAATTGAGTGAACCAAAACTCTATTTTGATTGTTTCGACGAGCTCTTTGCAATGGCTTGGTCCATGAGGGCATTTGAGATACTTCATAATGATGTTGTTTCCCATTCATTCTGAAGCCCTTTTATGTGATGACTCTCTCTTGCTCCAAATGATGTTCTTTTGTATGGAATGTGAGCTTCTCCCTGTGATACATCAAAAACCACTAAAACTCATGGAATTCGTTAGTGTTAGGTAAATAATGCATGGAACTTTATGTGTACCCCATTTATTCACCGAGGGATTGACAGTCGAAATAGGGAAATAACGAGCGTCAACACACCTCAGCTTGTGTTACCATGTCTGGACCGAATGTGACCCTCTCACCTCGTTCAGACCAGTTAAGTGGTGTTCGGCATCATCTTACATAAAGAGCCTCGAAAGGAGCTATTTCCAAGCTCTTCTGGTAACTATTGTTATAAGAAGATTCTGCTAAGGGGAGACACTCATCCTACTTGGTAGAGTATGTTAGTGCACAAGCCCTCAACATGTCTTCTAGGATCTGATTGACCATTTCAACTTGGCCACTGGTTTGAGGATGGTAGGCTGAACTGCGAACTAAGTTGGTTCCGAGAGTAGCTTGCAATTGCCCCCAGAAGCGGGACACAAACAGTGAGCCTCGATCCGAAGTGATGGTCCGAGGAATACCGTGTAAGGACACAATCCGGGAAATGTATAACTCAGCATATTGCTTTGCCCGATAGGTGGTTTTGACAGGAATGAAATGCGCAGACTTCGTGAGTCGATCAATAACCACCCATATGGAATCATACCCCTTTTGTGTGTGGGGCAGTCCCATAATAAAGTCCATGTGCACATCTTCCCATTTCCAGGCTAGGATTGCTAGTGGTTGAAGCATACCCGCAGGTTTTAAGTGATCAGCTTTTATTCTTTGACACACATCACACTCGAACACATACTTGGCGATCTCTCATTTCATATGAGTCCACCAGAATTTTTGTTTCAGGTCTTGGTACATTTTGTTGCTACCCGGGTGTATGGTAAACATGGAAGTGTGTGCTTCATCGAGTATTCTCTTTCTCAACTCCATGTCCTTAGTCATCGAGTGTGAAACAGGCTTTCTTTTTATCATCTATCTCTACGCGAATATGCGTCGTACCTTGGTCTTGCTTCTGTGCTGCTATGATTTGTTCTTTTAGTGTAGGTTCAATGATCAGGTTATAAAGTTCAGCCATCTGCTCGGTGATCACCTCGATTTCAGCTATCTCGCAGCCTATCACCCTTGCCGTGGGTCGGACTTCAAGCACATGGCAATGAGCCCGACGGCTTAGTGCATCTGCCACGACATTCGCTTTGCCTGGATGGTAGTGGATCTCCAGGTCATAATCTTTTATCAACTCTAACCACCGTCGTCGCTGTCTCATGTTCAGTTCAGGCTGTGTATGGATGTACTTGAGACTCTTGTGGTCAAGGCAGTTTACCTTTTCAAATTGGTATGGAAGTGTAGATGTGACAAGTGTTGCCTAATAGGTAGTATCTCCATATCTTCAACGCGTGCACAACGGCTGCCAGCTCCAGATCATGGGTTGGGTAGTTTACTTCATGTTTTCTCAGCTGGCGGGACGCATAAGCTATTACTCTTCCCTCTTGCATCAGGACACAGCCAAGCCCATTGCTGGAGGCATCACAATACACATCGAACGGCTTAGTGACGTCCGGTTGTGCTAGCACTGGTGCAGAGGTTAGCAATTTCTTTAGGGTCTGGAGGGCCTCCTCACAATTTGGACTCGACACGTACTTTGCATTTTTCTTCGTCAAGGAAGTCATAGGCTTTGCGGTTTTGGAGAAATCCTTGATAAAGCGGCGGTAGTAGCCCGCTAAACCGAGGAAACTTCGGATCTCAGTTACTGTTTCCGGTTGCTTCCAATTTAACACATCCTCCACTTTGCTAGGGTCGACTGCTACTCCCTTTCCGGATAGAATGTGCCCCAAGAAGCTTATTTCTTTCAACCAGAAGGCACACTTGCTGAACTTAGCGTAGAGCTTGTGTTCCCTGAGTCGAGTGAGTACTATTCGTAGATGCTCTTCATGTTCTTTCTCATTCTTGGAGTAGATTAGTATATCGTCGATGAATACTACCACAAACTTGTCGAATTCATTCATGAACACCGACTTCATCATGTACATGAAGAAAGCCGGTGCATTGGTTAGTCCAAAGGACATGACCAAATACTCGTACAAGCCGTATCTGGTGAAGGCTCTCTTGGGTATGTCTTCCTCCCTGGTTTTTATTTGATAGTATCCGGACCTTAGATCGATTTTTGAGAAGACCCTAGCTCCAGCTAGCTGATCGAACAGGATGTCAATGTGGGGCAATGGGTACTTATTCTTGACCGTGACTGCGTTCAATGGTCGATAATCAACACAGAGCCTTTTGCCACCTTTGTCCTTTTTCTCAACAAAGAGAGCTGGACAGCCCCAAGGTGACGAGTTGGGACGAATGAACCCCTTGTCTAGCTGTTCTTGTAGTTGTGTTTTTAGTTCTTTTAATTCATCTGGTGCCATTCGGTACGGTACAGCTTCTTAGAAATAGGTGTCGTTCTTGGGACGAGTTCAATTCTAAACTCTACATCTCTATCCGGTGGAAGACTAGGAAGTTCCTCCGGAAACACGTCAGGAAAATCACAAACTACTGGTATCTTTTTGATTTCTGTGAGTCCGGTTGCATAGACCATGGGCTCATTGTGCTTTTGATTTGGCAAATGTACCCTTAAAACCTTTCCATTGACGCTAGACCTTATCTGCACTGTCCTGCTGCCAATATCCAGGACTGCATTGTTCTCTGTCATCCAATTCATGCCCAATATGATATCAATCCCCTAGTGTAGCAGCACCACAGGGTTGAGGGTATAACTCTCTGTGCCGATACTCAACTTTAATTGTCTAACCATGTAACACCCTAATTTTATTTTCAGTATTTTACAATAAATTTAATATGGCTTATTTAATTTTCTAGGATTTTATATGCTTAACCATGCATTTAATGATTTATTTTATCTACAATAATTAAAATTAATCCTAGGTCAACTTTTGTTGTACATTCATACTGGTGCATATGTTATTTTGTTGTATGAATTAGGGACCGAAAGTTTGGTTTTAACGGAATACTAGTGTTGGTTTTGGTTTTGTTTTGGAAAGAAAATGCAGAAAATAGAAAAGGAAAAAAAAAGAGAAGCCAGGCCAACCACCCCGGCCGGCCCAGCCCATCTCAAACCCCCTTCCCCCTCGGCCCGCTTGCTCCTCCCTCCGCTTAAGCCGGCCCATCCTGCGCCCCTCCCCACGCCCCCTCTTTCTGTATCTGGCAGATGGGCCTGCCGCCCTAGCTACTGACCGGCCGGCCCTGCCGGTCAGGGTCTTCTTCCTCCTCTCGACGCTGCAGGAGGACCGCGCCTCCCCTCACGCGTCGAACTCCTCCTCTGACCGTGGTCCTACTCCTCGACCCCTACTACCGATGGCCCAGCATCCCGCTCCCCTTCTTGCGCAAGGGCGACATGGCGCAATACAGACCTGAGTCCAAGACGAACCGGGTGAAGCTCGCATCGCGTTCCTCCTCAGGTCGGACTCGATTCCGAGCCATCTCCCCATCCTAGCCCCAATAACGGTATCTCCTGGATCCAACACCACTCCCTTTTCTTCTCCAAGCCGCCGGCCCCAACCCTAGCGCACCGCCGCCTTTGATTTCCCTCGCCGAGGCCGCAAGGTGAGTTCACCCGCCGCCGCCAAATTGGCCGCCTACGGGGCTCCTCCGGTCTTCTAACCACTGCAGCCTCCATCGCAGAGACTTGGCGACCCCTTCCCGCTGGTTCTTGGGCCTCGATTCTGCTCTTTGAGGCCGCTCCACGCGCACCCACCACCGCCGTCCGCAACTGTCCGTCGCGGGCCACCTCCAGTGCGCCTCCGCCCGCTCCGACCCCCTCGGTGAGTTCGCCGTTGTCTCCTCCCGCTCCTCGGCCTGCCCTCGTCCCGCGCCGTGCCCCACAGCTCCCAGAGCACCGCTCCTCGGCGAGGCGCCGCCGTGGGGAGGCGGACTCCGCCGTCTCCCGTGGTCGCCGTCGGCCACCCCTTTCTCCCTCCCTCTCTGAGCCGTAGGATCTCGATCCAAGGGCCATTTTTTCGCCGGTGACCGGTCAAATGGAGTCAATACCGGTCCACTCCGGTCAGCCGTCGCCATTTGCATAAAAGCCCCTCAGGTTTGAGTTAATCAACCCGCAGTCCTTTCCTTTGAGAACGGAGGCCCTGTTTTTATCTTTTAAACCCGGGTTTTCGAAAAATAATTACAGATAGGTCCTATCATCTTTAAAAGGCTATAACTTCCCCGTTTTAAATCCGTTTTCGGCGATTCTCACGCCCACACGACCGTAGCAATGTGTAGTATAATTTTAAATACGTTTTATCTTCTATTTTTATGTCATGATGTACTGTTTCTTACCTTTTGCATTTGTTTGCTTGCATGTATGATCATGTGGATGCTTGTTTGGTGCCGTATATCGTGCTTAGACGTTGATCTGCCTGTTGAGTTCGAAGAGCAACCTCCAGAAGCCACTGAGCAGCAAGGAATAAATTTTAAGGAAGGCAAGTATAACATAAACAACACCTAATAATCTTTTTAATTACTGCATGTGCATTTTAATTTATATGCCGTAAGGTTTACCTAGCTACTTTTATCCTTTTATATCTACCTTGTGGGATGCATATGGTTAAGTTGTGCTAGGTGCTGCGCAAACTCACCTCTTTTGTTAACTTAATTTTGATTAATGATCCTATGCAATTAATTGTTGGGCTTGACCCTGATTGGTTCATGTCCATTTTAATATGGCTTTTTAGCAACATGGTTTAGGGAGCTTGAGCAATGTGCTCGTGTGCTTTTGCTGGTTCTCTCCCTAAGGACCGAATCACAAAGCGACCACCTGGGACAACAATGCTACCACAAGGCTGGAATGGGACGGACTTAGCTGACTAATTAGGTTGTTTTGGTTTGGGAGTAATTTACCTACAGGGCAAGAGGGGAGGCAAGCATCAGTGGTCGCTGCACTACCTCATGGTTGAGTGTGCTTTACGTTATATGTATGTGCTTCTCCCTTTGGAGGCGAACACCACCGTTGCGACCCTAAAACCTTAGCGGTTACACCTTACCAACGTGATCTTTGTAAAGGCTTCATAGTGCGCTTGCTAGTCATCTCATCACCGGTAATGTGATGAACTCCTAGCGTAGCTCACGACTTGTGGGTAAAGATGTGCAACCTCTCGAGAGTGTAAAACTAACATGTTAGCCGTGCTCACGGTTATGAGCGGCCCAGACCCTTCCTAGTGATTAGAAGGACCCTTGCTGAGGTTCCTTGGTTTTGGTTATGGTTTTGATACTGTTTATATCTGTTTAATCTTATTTGAATTTCTTATGCAATATCTTGGCTAATGGTTTTGTCATTAATTCATAGTAATTAGGCCTTAATAAATGTTTTAAATTAAAAGCTTATGCAGTTATCAGCTAACCATAGAGCATCATGGTTTATGTTATATTTGTTGAGTATTCTGTACTCACGCTTGTTTCTTTATATTTATTCCTTGTTGGGAGAAAAAATCCAACCGCTGCTCAGATGATGGTGGTAATGAAGACTATGTGCAAGACTACGACGAGTTTTAGGTGTTTCATTCACCAGTTGACGTCACTGTGGCGCCCGTCATGTTTATGTGTTATGCTTCCGCTATGCTACGTTATACTCTGAGTTAAACACTTGTGTCACAGTGTAATAATGATATATTTAATGTGATGCACGTTTTGATCTTTGGCATGTGCTGTGGTATTCTGTAATTTGTCATGTATATGCGAGACGTTTCCTGACGCATATATATGTTGCACGGTTTTGTTCGTTGAAACCGGGCGTGACAAATTTGGTACCAGAGCCATGTTGACTATAGGACGAAAGCCTAGTTAGAACTGGTTGTGTTTAAGGACTTCACTTTCCTTTGTCTTACTTGCTGATTTTTTTTAAATGCCTTATATTTATTTTGTTTTTACTGAGTAATTGCTCACATTATGTTCGAAAATTTTATTTATTCCTTCTGTCGTATAGAACTTGACTCAAGTATTTCTATCGTTTCTATAGATGACATCACTAGGGTGCTTTTATATAAGAATTAGATTACCCTTATAATGTCTCGTTAGCACGCTTTGTTTTGGTGTGTAAATGCTTGTCATGGTGAAGTATGCTTGATTTGGTTCATTGCTTGATGGATAGTCTAGCTGTGTTATATGTCCACAGTATAAGCAACTATGAAGATTAATTAATTAAATTAATTAATTAATAAAGATTAGATCGTTGGGGGTTATAAATAGACATCTACTCTTTTCCCTTTACTTTATCGGTCACCGTTGTTTATCATCCTGGATATATGCAACAATTGCTTACTGATATTGTCTCAACTGCTGCCAACAGATGGTAAACACCAGGAACAGAGGCAATGGACCGGAGGATCACAATCAGGCCAATGGCAATCCACCACAGAATCCTCCACCGCTGACAGCAGATCAGTCTTTTCAGCTTTAGATGCAGATGATGGCTACTCTGAACAATGCAGTACAGGCTCTGCAGAATGTTCAAGCCAATCCGCAGCCGCAGCAGAGGGACAGACGTGGAGACTTTATGAAGGGCCATCCGCCAACTTTCTCCCATTCTGCTGATCCACTTTAGGCAGATGAATAGCTCCGTGCAGTGGAGCGACAGCTTGACATTTCACAGTGCAATGATCAAGAGAGGGTCCTGTATGCAGCAGGACAGCTTCGAGGTATTGCTTTAGACTGGTGGGAGTCATACAGACTGCAGCACAGAGAATGTTTCACCTGGGCTCAGTTCCGTGAAAGATTTAGTAGCCACCATGTGCCTGCGGGCATAATGAAGATGAAGAAGAAGGAGTTTCTCTCTCTGAAGCAGGGGAACATGTCAGTCACAGAGTACCGTGACAAGTTTCTGCAGCTTGCTCGATATGCTCCCACAGAAGTTGCAGAAGATGGTGACAAGCAGGAGCACTTCCTGGAGGATCTAATGACAACCTCCAGTTACAGCTGATGAACAACACGTTCAATAATTTCAATCACCTGGTGGACCGTGCCTTGCTTACAGAGCAGAAGCGCAAGGAAATTGAAGAGAAGAAAAGAAAGTTCAACCCTGCTTCCTCCAACAGCAACACCCGCCCCCGCTACCGGCCGCAGCAGCAGTACCAGCAGCGACAGCAGCCCTAGCAGCAGCCGTACCAGTAGCAGACAGGTCAGGGTCAGCGCTATCAGAATCTGAGCCAAAGCCCTACCTACCGAGCTATGCCACAGGGGCAGTCCAATCCACCTGCTCCAAATCAGGCTACTGTTTCAGTGGTTAGAAACTGCTACAAGTGTGGCGACAGTGGGCACCTCGCCAACAACTGCCCTCAAAAGGGGCAACAGCAACAGCAGGGCAGGCAGAACGCCCCACAGCAGCAGCAGCAGGGGCGCCCCAATCAGCAAAATAGGGCGCCACTTCAGGGCAAGGTCAACCATGTGATGGCAGAAACTACAGCAGATGCTCCAAATGTCGTTCTCGGTACGTTTACAGTCAACGCCAATCCCGTTACTGTACTTTTTGATACTGGTGCTACACATTCTTTTATTACAAGATCATATGCTGAACAAAACAACATACCTATAAGTTCTATGAAAAGACCTATGGTCGTTGCATCACCAGGTGGAGAGATAAACACCAGTTCTATTTATTCCAGAGTGGGTATAAAAATAAGGGGGGTAGAGTTCAATGCCAAGTTAATAGTTATTGATTCTATGGATATTGATATCATCTTGGGCATGGACACTCTGGAGAAGTGGGGTGTCAAAATTGATTGTGCTCAACGGACAGTTCACCTAGCAGCATCAGATGGCCAGAAAGTGGGGATCTGTGCATCAAGTCCTTCAGGGTATTTGCACCAGATGGAAGCTAGACCTACAGACGATATTCGGATAGTGTGTGATTATCTAGATGTCTTTCCTGATGAGTTACCAGGTATACCGCCTGACAGAGATATTGAGTTTTTAATAGAGCTTTTACCTAGTATTGCACCTATAGCAATGAGGCAATATAGAATGGCACTGGTAGAGCAAGATGAAGTTAAAAAGAATATAGATGAACTGCTAGCTAAAGGATTTATCCGTCGTAGTTCCTCTCCTTGGTCTTTCCCAGTTTTGCTTGTTGAGAAGAAGGATACTGATGTGAAAAGGATGTGTGTGGATTACCGGGCCCTAAATAAAGTCACCATCAAAAACAAGTACCCGCTCCCCCGCATTGATGATTTGTTTGATCAGCTTCAGGGTGCTTGCGTTTTCTCTAAAATTGATTTAAGATCTCGTTATCATTAGTTAAAAATTCGTCCCTCAGATATTCCTAAGACTGCCTTCACCACTAAGTATGGCTTGTATGAGTATACAGTAATGTCTTTTGGCCTGACCAATGCTCCTGCCTATTTCATGCAATTGATGAATTCAGTATTTATGGATTATTTAGACAAGTTTGTGGTGGTTTTTATTGATGACATTTTGATTTATTCCAAGACTGAAGCAGAACATGAGGAGCATTTAAGGTTAGTTCTTCAGAGATTGAGGGAACACAAGCTGTACGCCAAGTTCAGCAAATGTGAATTTTGGATTGATGAAGTGCATTTTCTTGGTCACGTTGTCTCCAAAGGAGGAATTGCAGTGGATCCAAGCAAGGTCAGTACGGTAACGAACTGGAAGGTGCCAGAAATACCAAAAGAGGTTCGTGGATTTCTTGGTTTAGCTGGTTATTATCGGAGATTTATTGAGAATTTTTCAAGAATTGCGAAGCCCATGACTTCTCTGCTAGAGAAGGATGCAGAATTTACATGGACAAATGCATAGCAAGCTGCTTTCGATGAGTTGAAGAAGAGATTGACTACAGCACCTGTGTTGACATTGCCTGACCAGCAGAAGAAATTCATAGTTTATTGTGATGCTTCCAGAGATGGTTTGGGATGTGTTCTGATGCAGGAAGGTAAAGTGATTGCCTACGCTTCATGGCAGTTGCGCAAGCATGAGGTGAATTATCCGACACATGACCTAGAACTTGTAGCAGTGGTGCACGCACTGAAGATTTGGCACCATTATTTATTCGGGCAGCGTTGTGAAATTTATACTGATCACAAGAGCCTCAAATATATCTTCACACAGAACGAGTTGAATACGCGGCAGCGAAGATGGCTAGAATTAATTAAGGATTATGATATGAAAATTCATTATCATCCTGGCAAGGCTAATGTGGTGGCAGACGCTCTGAGTAGGAAGAGTTATGCTAATATGGCTTTGGGTTTCATGATGCCGCATGAGTTATGTGAAGAGTTTGAAAGATTGAGTTTGGGTTTCCTACATCACACTACAGCCGCAGCATTTGAGGCAGAGCCGACATTAGAACAAGAGATTCGGGAACACCAGAAGGATGATGAGAAATTGCAGGAAATTCGTCAGTTGCTCAAATTAGGCAAGGCGCCTCACTTTCGGGAAGATGAACAGGGAACTTTATGGTACAAAAACAGGATATGTGTGCCTCATATGGACAGCATCAGAAAATTGATTTTGAGTGAAGCTCATGATACGGCTTATTCTATTCATCCCAGCAGCACTAAGATGTACTACGACCTGAAAGAAAGATTTTGGTGGTACGGTATGAAGTGTGCCGTGGCCGAGTATGTAGCTATTTGTGATACATGTCAGCGTGTGAAGGCAGAACATCAGAGACCAGCAGGTTTATTATAGTCGTTGAAGGTGCCAGAATGGAAGTGGGAAGAAATAACCATGGATTTTATTGTGAGTTTACCTCGTACTCAGAAAGGGTATAATTCAATATGGGTAGTAGTGGATCGTTTAACCAAGGTAGCTCATTTTATACCAGTTAACACTACTTATTTAGGTGCTAAGTTAGCTGAGCTGTACATCTCCAGAATTGTCTGCCTGCACGGCGTGCCTAAGAGAATTATATCTGATCGAGGTTCGCAATTTACTTCTCGCTTTTAGGAGCAGTTGCATGATTCATTGGACACAAAGCTCTGATTCAGTACAGCTTACCATCCTCAGACAGACGAGCAGACAGAAAGAACTAATCAGATACTTGAGGATATATTGAGAGCTTATGCTATACAGTACGGAACTAGTTGGGATAAGTGTTTGCCGTATGCTGAGTTTTCCTATAATAATAGCTATCAAGCCAGTTTGAAGAAGTCGCCGTTTGAAGCCTTGTACGGCAAGAGGTGCAGAACGCCGTTGTTCTGGAATCAGACAGGTGAGAAGCAGGTTTTTGGACCTGACATAATACAGGATGCTGAACAGCAATTGCGGATTGTTCAGGAGAATTTGAGAGTTGCTCAGTCCAGGCAGAGAAGTTATGCTGATGTTCGCAGGAGGGATTTGTCCTTTAAAGTGGATGATCATGTATACTTGAAGGTGTCACCAATGAGAGGTATTCACAGATTCAACATGAAAGGAAAGCTAGTGCCAAGATATATTGGATCATTTAAAGTACTGGAAAAGAAAGGTGAAGTAGCTTACCGCCTGGAATTACCTCCCAGTTTGTCAGGTGTGCATGATGTGTTTCATGTGTCCCAGTTGAAGAAGTGTTTGAGAGTGCCTGAAGAGCAAGCGCCACTAGAACGATTGGAGGTACAGGAGGATCTGACTTACACAGAGTATCCAGTAAAAATTTTAGACACATCAGAGAGGTCTATTAGAAACAAGAGGATGAAGATGTGCCGTGTGCAGTGGAGCCATCATACAGAGGCCGAGGCAACATGGGAACGAGAGGATGAATTAAAACCAGCATACTGCGCTCTCTTTGCTAACCAGCCTATCTGAATCTCGGGACGAGATTCTTGTTAAGGGGGTAGGTTTGTAACACCCTAATTTTATTATCAGTATTTTACAATAAATTTAATATGGCTTATTTAATTTTCTAGGATTTTATATGCTTAACCATGCATTTAATGATTTATTTTATCTACAATAATTAAAATTAATCCAAGGTCAACTTTTGTTGTACATTCATGCTTGTGCATATGTTATTTTGTTGTATGAATTAGTGACCGAAAGTTTGGTTTTAACGGAATATTGGTGTTGATTTTGGTTTTGTTTTGGAAAGAAAATGTAGAAAACAGAAAAGGAAAAAAAAGGAGAAGCCAGGCCAACCACCCCGGCCGGCCCAGCCCGTCTCAAACCCCCTTTCCCCTCGGCCCGCTCGCTCCTCCCTCCACTTAGGCCGGCCCATCCTGCGCCCCCTCCCCACGCCCCCTCTTTCTGTATCTGGCAGATGGGCCTGCCGCCCGAGCCACTGACCAGCCGGCCCCGCCGGTCAGGGTCTTCTTCCTCCTCTTGACGCTGCAGGTGGACCGCGCCTCCCCTCACGCGTCGAACCCCTCCTCTGACCGTGGTCTCACTCCCCGACCCCTGCTGCCGATGGCCCAGCATCCCGCTCCCCTTCTTACGCACGGGCGACGTGGCGCAATACAGACCCGAGTCCAAGACGAACCGGGTGAAGCTCGCGTCGCGTTCCTCCTCAGGTCGGACTCGATTCCGAGCCATCTCCCCATCCTAGCCCCAATAATGGTATCTCCTAGATCCAACACCGCTCCATTTTCTCCTCCAAGCCGCCGGCCCCAACCCTAGCGCACCGCCGCCTTTGATTTCCCTCGCCGAGGCCGCAAGGTGAGTTCACCCGCCGCCGCCAAATTGGCCGCCTACGGGGCTCCTCCGGTCTTCTAACCACCGCAGCCTCCATCGCAGTGACTTGGCGACCCCTTCCCGCTGGTTCTTGGGCCTCGATTCCGCTCTTCGACGCCGCTCCACGCGCACCCACCACCGCCATCCGCAACTGTCCGTCGCGGGCCACTTCCAGTGCGCCTCCGCCCGCTCCGAGCCCCTCGGTGAGTTCGCCGTTGTCTCCTCCCGCTCCTCGGCCTGCCCTCGTCCCGCGCTGTGCCCCACAACTCCTAGAGCACCGCTCCTCAGCAAGGCGCCGCCGTGGGGTGGCGGACTCCGCTGTCTCCCGTGGTCGCCGTCGGCCACCCCTTTCTCCCTCCCTCTCTGAGTCGTAGGATCTCGATCCAAGGGCCATTTTTTTCGTCGGTGACTGGTCAACTGGAGTCAATACCGGTCAACTCCGGTCAGCCGTCGCCATTTGCATAAAAGCCCCTCGGATTTGAGTTAATCAACCCGCAGTCCTTTCCTTTGAGAACGGAGGCCCTGTTTTTATCTTTTAAACCTGGGTTTTCGAAAAATAATTACAGATAGGTCCTATCATCTTTAAAAGGCTATAACTTCCCCGTTTTATATCCGTTTTCGGCGATTCTCGCGCCCACGTGACCGTAGCAATGTGTAGTATAATTTTAAATACGTTTTGTCTTCTATTTTTATGTCATGATGTACTGTTTCTTACCTTTTGCATTTGTTTGCTTGCATGTATGATCATGTGGATGCTTGTTTGGTGCCATATATCGTGCGTAGACGTTGATCCGCCTGTTGAGTTCGAAGAGCAACCTCTAGAAACCTCTGAGCAGCAAGGAATAAACTTTGAGGAAGGCAAGTATAACATAAACAACACTTAATAATCTTTTTAATTACTGCGTGTGCATTTTAATTTATATGCCGTAAGGTTTACCTAGCTACTTTTATCCTTTTATATCTACCTTGTGGGATGCAAATGGTTAAGTTGTGCTAGCTGCTGCGCAAACTCACCTCTTTTGTTAACTTAATTTTGATTAATGATCCTATGCAATTAATTGTTGGGCTTGACCCTGATCGGTTCATGTCCATTTTATTATGGCTTTTTAGCAACATGGTTTAGGGAGCCTGAGCAATGTGCTCGTGTGCTTTTGCTGGTCCTTTCCCTAAGGACCGAATCACAAAGCGACCAACTGGGACAACAGTGCTACCACAAGGCTGGAATGGGACGGACTTAGCTGACTAATTAGGTTGTTTTGGTTTGGGAGTAATTTACCTGCGGGGCAAGAGGGGAGGCTAGCATCAGTGGTCGCTGCACTACCTCATGGTTGAGTGTGCTTTACGTTATATGTATGTGCTTCTCCCTTTGGAGGCGGACACCACCGTTGCGACCCTAAAACCTTAGCGGTTACACCTTACCAACGTGATCTTTGAAAAGGCTTCGTAGTGCGCTTGCTAGTCATCTCATTTCCGGTAATGTGATGAACTCCTAGCGTAGCTCACGACTTGTGGGTAAAGATGTGCAACCTCTCGAGAGTGTAAAACTAACATGTTAGCCGTGCTCACGGTTATGAGCGGCCCAGACCCTTCCCAGTGATTAGAAAGACCCTTGCTGAGGTTCTTTGGTTTTGGTTATGGTTTTGATACTGTTTATATCTGTTTAATCTTATTTAAATTTCTTATGCAATATCTTGGCTAATGGTTTTGTCATTAATTCATAGTAATTAGGCCTTAATAAATGTTTTAAATTAAAAGCTTATGCAGTTGTCAGCTAACCATAGAGCCTCATGGTTTATGTTATATTTGTTGAGTATTCTGTACTCATGCTTATTTCTTTATATTTATTCCTTATTGGGGGAAAAATCCAACCGCTGCTCAGATGATGGTGGTAATGAAGACTATGTGCAAGACTACGACGAGTTTTAGGTGTTTCGTTCACCAGTTGACGTCCCTGTGGCGCCTGTTATGTTTATGTGTTATGCTTCCGCTATGCTACGTTATACTCTGAGTTAAACCCTTGTGTCACAGTGTAATAATGATATATTTAATGTGATGTACGTTTTTATTTTTGGCATGTGCTGTGGTATTCTGTAATTTATCATGTATATGCGAGACGTTTCGTAGCGCATATATATACGTTGCACGGTTTTGTTCGTTGAAACCGGACGTGACAAACCACTAGACTTGTATCTATGGGGGAACCCGGAGCCATGATGTGGTAGTTCTCTTTTATCTTAGACATTTTTATCCCGTGTTTCAATGCATATGACTTGCTGATGAAAGTATGAGTGGCCCCCGAATCAAATAACACGACGGTCGGCTGACCATTGACTGTGAACGTACCCGCGAGCACCGGTTCTCCAGTTGGTATCTGTTCCATGTGAATGTAATGGACACGCCCCATCTTCTGTGTGGTCCCCTTAGGTTTGCCCTGCTGGCTGCCGCCCGCAGGGTTTGGACCTTGGATCCTGCGAGGACCGTGGTAGTCCCGGCTGAAGTGCCCGAGCTTCCCGCAATTGAAGCAAGGGTTCCCGGCCCCTGGAAGGGCGGGACCACGGGGAGCAGCGAGTTGTGCTGGAGCGCGGTATGAAGGATACTCCTGTTGCTGCTGCGGCGCCCTGTGGATCCAACCCGGTTGATTAGGCCAGACCAGAAAACGATGCTGCTAGAAAAACCGCTCTGGTTGCTGGTAGTTGGCCCTCGGTTTCTGTGAAGAGCTAGCGGGTGCGCTGTTGGCCTGACGTTTACGTTTCTGGTCCTCGTTGGCGATATGGAGGCGATTCTCAATGTCAAGCGCTGTGTCCACCAAGTCAGTGAAACTCTGGTAACGGCACCCTAGGTGTGTCTGGAGGGTGGGGTCAAAGCTGTGTAAGAGCCTAGCCGCTCGGTGAGGATCATCCGCAACATCCTCAGGTGCGCACTGTGAGAGTGTTGATGGCACTTAAGAATGGCAAACCTTATACTGCAAGCGACAGTATCGTGTGTAGCTTTTCCCCAGGATGAGTATCATGGGTTTTGTCAATCCAGGAAATGAACTAATTGAGAACTAATTAACAAGAGTTTATAGTAAACTAAGGTATAAAACAGGGTTCTAATCTACCTCTAAACTAGTCCTAAACTATATCTAATCTACGCCTAAACTATACTAATACTATAAGATAAGCAATTAGAATAGAACTAGAACACCAATTAAGGGGTATTAACTGGAGTCTAATCAAGCTCTAATTGGATCCAAGACATGCATGATATGGGCACCATAAATAGATAAGAGCAACGAGATAACTAACAGCTCAAGGTAGACAAGCATGATCAAGCATAAACTTCATAGCATAATTAAATCAAAATCAATCAACCTAACCCTTAGATCGAGTTTAACCTTTCTTTGGGCTCTACTGTCACTAGTAACCAGGTAATCGATGAAAAACTCTCAACAGGCATACATAATTAGAGAATGCATTTCTAATTACTTCACATAGTCTAATTACATAATAAGCACAACTAGAACCTCTAATCACCATGATCAAAATAACTAGATATACAACTATATCATTAGTAAGATAGATCAACGATCAAGAATGCTAGAAGAATATAACCCTTAAAGACATGCTCTAATCAACAAGCATGTAGATCTAAAGCTAATTAGAGCTAGAACAAGCATAATTAGAACAAGAACATGATAATTAGAAAAGAATAATGCTTCATTAATAAATTGTATCATACTTACAACCATGATCATACCTTCCCTTGATGATACAATTAGACCTCTGGAGCTAGGTAATTAGAGCACCATGCAAGGGCTCTAATCACCTCTAGGAACTAGAAGAACTCTAATCCTAGACTAGAAACTCGACCCTCTACTCTCATCTAGTTGTAGTCTCTCTACATCGCGTCGCCTTGATGAATTGGAATGAATTGGATGGCCTTGGGGGTTTCATGGGGGTTTGTATTTATACCCTGGAGGTGCCTTGGCGCGCCCCCACCTCCCCCTTACTTGGAGTTGGAGTAGGACTCTTGTTTTCCCCGAAATAGGACTTTCCTGTTTTCTGCACCTTTCGTATTTTGACCATATCTCTATTATCCGGAGTCCAAATAAGGCAAACTCAGACTCTAAATTGCAGTGCTCAAAGAGATCTACAACTTTGGTATTCAAACTTTCTCCATTTGACGTCGTTTATGTCTCCTAATTGGGCCCACAAGGTGCTGCTGTCCTGGAATCTAAGAGTACCTCGAGATTTAATTGGAGGTTGGATTGGACTCTTGATAAATCTTTCTTTTCTTTAATTCTCTCGCACCCAAGTAATCCTTATCTCTTTAGAATCTTCTGGAAGAGGCGTGGTAGAAAGAGGAACACCAGACGTGGAGGGGGGCGGTCGGCCGACTCAGGGGGGTAGGGTCGGCCGACCCGACCTTTTCCTTCGCCCGGTTGTTTCCTTCTTTCGCAGAGACGTTGCTCGTCGCCTAAGAAATACTTGTACGGGGCCTCTTGAACTCTTGGGCTTCTGGAATCTTCGATATGCGCCGAGATATGATAAAGTCTTGTAGTCTTTGGCATTTTTAATGATTTTATTGAATAATTATCTCCAATTGCTAGTAGCTCTTGATACCTTCTTGAATCTTCTAATTAGGAAACCATGATTGAATTAGAGGGGGTATGAGTCAACCATGCCTTCCTTGATCATCATCTTCAATGAATGTCGATTTAGAGGTCTTTTCTTACTCGACGTAGATCATTGTGAATTTCGCGAAAAATAGGCCAAAAACCTATAAAAATCAAATATTCAAGACAATGTTGCAAAATCCACAATAATCGGTGATAAGTGTTAGTAAAAGACATAGTTGACGCTTAAAATCTATGAAAAACTATGTAAAATGATACAAAATATTCATACATAAGCCGCATCAACAACATGATATCCTCACTCTTAAACCTTGCTCGTCCTCGAGTAAGTCAAGAATCAGCATTGCCCTATATTAACTTTTTCATACCTTAATTTTAATTTATCAAACTAACAAGCTCTCTATTAAAACTTTAGTGTGAATCAGCAAATCATAAAAGAAAAGATATTCAACTAAACTCATCCCGCAACAAAAGAATTAGCAAGAGTTTAAATCTATCAATGACACATCTCCTTATTTTAGCAATTTGTTTTTAAAAAAGATAATAAAACATTTAGAGAAAAATTCTTGCAAAGCCAAGGAACACACTCAACTCTTCAGTCTCTCAATATCTAAATGGTATTCAATAAGTATATATATAAAGTGGAAGCTTATCTGGAGCTTGGTATAAATCCTAATCAAAACTTGTTTTCAAAATATTGTCAAACCAAGAAAGAAATCTGCTGGTTTTATTGAGACTTGTAAAAAGGTCATGGAATCAAAATAATGTTGAGAGGGAAAGGATGGAACACACACATTTAGAAAAGTGGACATGTACAAGTGTTAATGGATGATCTCAAGGCACAAATGAAGTCCTTGCTATCAGATTGCACATGATTGGAATATTTTCTGGAGTACATATAAACAGGATATCCCTTACTAATACTAAACAAAAATATAGAACTCTTAAAAACTTAGAAGATTATTGAGAGGCAACTCTCTCTTTTTTTTTTACTTTACTTTTTTTTCTTTTGGACGACCACTTGGTCTTTTTTTTTTTTGCTTTTGCCTCCTCAAAAATCTAAAAACACATAGCGTAAAACAAGGTAGCTCTCTATCCCCATTCTTGAATAATACTCACCCTTGCCCTTAAGTATATATCTAAAACAATTTAACTTAGAGGATAGATCTGTCTAAAAAAAGAATAATATTCAATTCCTTAAATACTCCAGAAAATAATGGGTTGTGGTCAAGGAGGATACACAAAAAGATAATCTTGGTTTAAGGATGGGTATCCAGCGAAGATTGTATTCTCTTCAATGTAGAGAGACACAATGCATGGATAGAAAGGCTAGCAAAGAAAAGATACGCAAAAATGAATGACCAGCTTGTAAGTCTCATACCCTAGAAAACAATCTTGATCCAACTCATTTGAAAAACAAATTTGATAAATCTAAGGTTTAAAAATATATGGCTCTGGTAGGAATGGCTATTTGCAAGATAATTTCATAAAGTTGATAATGGAATTTATAAGCAGTAAAAATAAACAAGAAGATGATCATGTTAAAGATTAAACCTTGCAAAAATTAAATCATATGGGTTATAATCAATCACAAAATTGTTGGCTGATTCAATTAAGCATGTTTTATGAGAGCCCGCTAATTTAACTAATCAAAACCAAGGCATGATAAAGATAAAGCGGCAACTTTCATCATTTTCTTGAAAGCATTAATTAATTAAGCATAGACCATGGCTATATCATTAATCACACTATAAATCTAAACTATCACGCTAAAAACAAGAGAAACACAAAGGGAACACCAAATTGATAGATATGAGTAAATATTTGCAGAATTTAAAAATAAAAAGAGATGGTATTAGAAATTTGTTACCGGATATTCCTTCAATTTTCTTATCATTAAATAATTTCCTGCAAAACAATTCAAGTGCACATACTACTCTCGAGGTAACGATCAAGAGTAGAAGCAATTTACCATAATCTAATAATATTCCCAATAACTTTTAACTCGTGGCCTAGTTAATCTTAATAGAAAAAAAACCTTAATGAGTGTATGCAAGTGTGTAATTTATGTAATAGATAAGCATATAAACAAAGAAAATGATTAAATCAGATTCCAAACACCATGTTCACAACATGATTGCTAAGTCTCTCTATAGCCATCAAAATTTTGAACAACCAAGATTAAAAACACCATATTTTATCAAGGTCATCAACTCATAACAGCGCAAGAAAACCAAAACACATTGCAAAGCTTATAAACTAATCAAATGCAATTATAGATAACTAGCAGGGTTAAATAACCACATCATGATGATCAACAACTTAATCTAAGCACTATGCTTACATAAAATTGCTAAGGAAAATATCGTACTAATGTTATCATAAACATTAAAGCACACATCATGAAGTTAATTTAAGCAACAAAGCCAATTATAATCATGCAACTTTAATCTAAATGTAACAGTTTATACATGAAATTAGTAACATGAAAGGCGGAAAAACATGTTAACATAACGAAGATGGAAAGGTTATCCACAAGAGACATGATTAAGAAGAAACTTTCAACTAAACCTAATGATGATAGCCTCAAATTAAATCAAAACACCATGTTTATATTTAATTAAATCAAAGCATCGATCATGACGTTTATGAAAAATTCAATACTAACATAGCAAGTGTGAAAAAATAAATGAAAATGCAAATGCAAGGTGAAAAATATGAAATGAAATGATGTGATGGTGTTAACTAAAACAAAGGTTAGATTAAGTTAACTAGACACGAGCTAAAGATTCAAAGGGTAGTGTCATGATTCTCATTTCTCTATTAAAAGACTAAGACTTTTAATACTAAAAATAAATAATTAAATGGGTTGCTTCTCGAAAAGCGCTTAATTTAAAGTCATAAAGCTAGATTTTTTACTTACCGCTGTTGAACTGAAGCCATGGTCCTTTGAGTAAGAATCCAAAGTGTCCATGCAGCTTGATAACTTGATTGTGCGGCTTCATCGTGTCTTGATCATACAATCACTTGTGTGCACAATCCTCTGCTTGTGTGTTCATGTGCCAATATCTTTGAAACTCCTTGTAACTGAACTTGATCATGAAAATCTCATGTAAGCACTGCCCAAGCCTTCTTCATCATTGTTGTCACCATCTTCCTCAAGTAGTCATCACTATTGTTGCTGCCACCTCCTTCTTCGTGGAATAACTCATTGGTCTCAAACTGAACATACCTCAAACAATAGATTCATTGGATAGCCTTGGAAATTATCTTTCCAACAAGTACTTATGCGCCAAAATCCGATTCCGTATGAAGGAGTTATGCCCGTTTTACTAAAGCACTGCGTTCTGTCCAGATTTCAATTCAGTTCACGTAGCCTTCAATGATTTGCACATTGCTCCTTATAGAAATCTCCAAATTGAGTGATTCTTTTTGCGTTGGAAAGAGGATTTCATGGGCTTTCCAAATATAAGAAAATATTCTGTATTTGCCTTCTGAGGTCGAGCTCCATATTGGTGACATTTTCTGCTTCATATTTTCAGCTTTCCCGATGTTGACAATCTTCAACCTTTTGGACTTGGATCTTGATGGAAATTGTCTGAGTGCACCATTGTTGATCTTGAAGCTTCATGGGCTTGATTCTTGTCTTCAATTCTTCCTCCATTCAGTCCACTCACTCTTCAACTTGAAACTCAATTAAACTTTTGCGAATTCTGATGATGTCTTCAAATCTTTGCCAAATCCTTGTATCAATCATCATGAATTTGTCTCGTACTCTTTCACACATTGGTCTCATTGTTTCAAATAAAGTGTGAATTTCTCTGCATGGTTAGCTCATAGTGCACACACATATATATAATATAAAAGCATCATGGCAATGATTAGAAATAAAAGTAGAGTCACATGGTTAATTGGAGTTTAAACAAATATTTGATTTATGAATTAAAAACAACTATAAATTAAATTGAAATTACATAGCAAAACACTAAGGCATATATATTTAATAGATGAACATGATTCATAAAATCAAACAAGAGATAAACAAAATGATGGGTTCCTAATAATTTTGGCCAAAATTAGAGAGATGATTTTGAAAGAAATAAAATAAAATTAGGTTTAGATAAAATTCTAACAAGGGCTCTTTTTGTAAAGACACCAAACGTTTTAAAATTTTAAAATTTTAAAGATAATATTGTGCACAAATACTAAGTTATGATAAACATGCATATGTTCATGTTTAAAAAAAGTTAAAATTAATTTGCACAAAAATTAAACTTGGACCAAACTACTCGAGGGGGAGGGTTAGTGGTCGGTCCCCTTCTACTGTTGCACAAATCTTGGCTCTTAGTTTTTTTTATTTATATCCAACCTTAAACTTGAGAATTAACGAACCAGCAAACCTTAACCATCTCTAAGCATGAGTAGATTCAATCAACTAGTTAAAGTAAAAGGATCTACTAAAAGACATGTGGTCTAAACAACAGGCCAGGTCACATGTAGGGATGAAACATTGCAAAGCCATGGATCAAAGGTCATGTATAAACAAGAAGCTAGTCTAAATGATTCTCAGGGTATGGATTAAGGGAACAAAGCTAAAAACAAAACACAAGAAAGGATAGTAGGATAACAATCAACCAAACAATATTTCAATGATCATTATGAAACATCTCTAATCAAATATAGGTAAACTTTAATTATATTTATGATTAAAACAAGAATTACCTTGATTTTGAAGAAGTGAAGGTCAAATATTCATGGTGGCTTCATCTTCATCCTTGGAATGCCATGATTGCATGCACCATCAAGTGTTGGAGAGGAATACTTCTTGTTTTTCCTGAAATTCAGCTTTTCTTGTTCTACCCCTTTATTATTTCGACCATAACTTCCTCATTTGAAGTCCAAATAATACAAATTCAGACTCTACCTCGTAGAGCTCGAAAAGATCTACAAGTTTGGTATTCGGACTTTCTTCATTTGATGTTGTTAAGGTCTTCGAATTGGCCCCACAAGATGTTGCTGTCCTGAATTCCGAAAGTAGCTCGAGATTTGGTTGGAGGTTGGATTGGTCTTGAGATAAATCTTCAGTGTCTTCATCTTCCATATACTCAAGCAATCCTTAGCTTCCAAAACCTTCTCAGCTAATCATCTTTGTTTCTATTATCTGTAGCTTAGAACAAACAAGCTCCAAAGAATATTAGTTTTAAAAATTAATTGACATAGCAGACTTACATTTATCACCATCAAAACTCAATAACAGATCATTGGCTACTAACAATGTTAGCACCTACTATTAAAGAGTTCCGAACCTAACTTTTTTTTTATTGGAGCCCATTTTCTGTAATGTTAGTCAAAGCAATATATACAAAGAGAAACTATATTTTAAAAGAGTTTATAAAACATTAAACTAAAAGAAGAGCTAAACTTATTCTAAACAAAACTATCTAATTATGAAATTAAATGCAAGAAAGTAAATAAAATAGAATAAACTAAAATATAATAAAAGGCACAAAATAAAAGATTAAAGACTATATTAAGAAAAATACAAAAACAAAAATCTAATGACCGCAAAGTTGCTGGGTTAAACTAAACTATGAATGAACATAAGAATGAATGACGAACACAAAAACACAATTAGATAAGCTAATTAGCACACAATTAGCAAATACAAACTAACTGTTTTAACCAGTAGTAAAAGACAAAATTAAACAGATACATAAACTTAAGTTAATTAGGACCCGATTAATTAGTTTCCCGGCAACGGCGCCAAAAAAACTTGTTGACGGCACTTAATAACGGCAAACCTTATACTGCAAGCGACAGTATCATGTGTAGCTTTTTCCCAGGATGAGTATCATGGGTTTTATCAATCCAGAAAACGAACTAATTGAGAACTAATTAACAAGAGTTTATGGTAAAATAAGGTATAAAACAGAGTACTAATCTACCTCTAAACTAGCCCTAAATTATATCTAATCTACGCATAAACTATACTAATACTATAAAATAAGCAATTAGAACAGAACTGGAACACCAATTAAGGGGTATTAACTGGAGTCTAATCAAGCTCTAATTGGATCCAAGACATGCATGATATGGGCACCATAAATAGATAAGAGCAACGAGATAACTAGCATCTCAAGGTAGATAAGCATGATCAAGCATAAACTTCGTAGCATAATTAAATCAAGATCAATCAACCTAACCCCCTAGATTGAGTTTAACCTTTCTCCGGGCTCCACTGTCACTGGTAACCAGGTAATCGACGAAAAACTCTCAACAGGCATATATAATTAGATAATGCACTTCTAATTACTTCACATAGTCTAATAACATAATAAGCACAACTAGAACCTCTAATCACCATGATCAAAAGAACTAGATATACAACTATATCATTAATAAGCTAGATCAACGATCAAGAACGCTAGAAGAATATAACCCTTAAAGACATGCTCTAATCAACAAGCATCTGGATCTAAAGCTAATTAGAGCTAGAATAAGCATAATTAGAACAAGAACATGATAATTAGACGAGAACAACGCTTCATTAATAAATTGTATCATACTTACAACCATGATCATATCTTCCCTTGATGATACAATTAGACCTCTGGAGCTAGGTAATTAGAGCACCATGCAAGGGCTCTAATCACCTCTAGGAACTAGAAGAACTCTAATCCTAGACTAGAAACTCGACCCTCTACTCTCATCTAGTTGTAGTCCCTTTACATCGCGTCGCCTTGATGAATTGGAATGAATTGTATGGCCTTGTGGGTCTCATGGGGATTTGTATTAATACCCTGGAGGTGCCTTGGGGCGCCCCCACCTCCCCCTTACTTGGAGTTATAGTAGGACTCTTGTTTCCCCTGAAATATAGGACTTTCCTGTTTTCTGCACCTTTTGTATTTCGACCATATCTCTGTCATCCGGAGTCCAAATAAGGCAAACTCGGACTCTAAATTGTAGTGCTTGAAGAGATCTACAACTTTGGTATTCAAACTTTCTCCATTTGTTGTCATTTAGGTCCCATAATTGGGTTCACAAGATGCTGCTGTCGGAATCCGAGAATATCTCGAGATTTAATTGGAGGTTGGATTGGACTCTTGATAAATCTTCCTTTTTTTTAATTCTCTTGCACCCAAGTAATCTTTATCTCCTTGGAATCTTTTGGAAGAGGCGTAGTAGAAAGGGGAACACCAGACGGCGCCTGGGGGGGCGGTCGGCTGACTCAGGGGGGCTAGGGTCGGTCGACCCGACCTTTTTCTTCGCTCGGTTGTTTCCATCTTTCGCAGAGATGTTGCTTGTCGCCTAAGAAATACTTGTATGGGGCCTCTTGCACTCTTGGGCTTCTGGAATCTTCGATATGCGCCGAGATGTGACGAAGTCTTCTAGTCTTTGGCATTTTTGATGATTTTATTGAATAATTATCTCCAATTCCTAGTAGCTCTTGACACCTTCTTGAAGCTTATAATTAGGAAACCATGATTGACACAGAGGCGGTATGAGTCAACCACGCCTTTCTTGATCATCATCTTCAATGAATGTCGATTTAGAGGTCTTTTCTTACTCGACGTAGATCATTGTGAATTTCGCGAAAAATAGGCCAAAAACCTGTAAAAATCAAATATAGCATATTTCCATGACAATGTTGCAAAATCCACAATAATCGGTGATAAATGTTAGTAAAAGACATAGTTGACGCTTCAAATCAATGAAAAACTATGTAAAATGATACAAAATATTCGTACATAAGCCGCGTCAACAGAGAGGTGGATGAAGGACCGAACATACTACATCACGGTCTTGTTGCCCTGCTTGAGCTCCCTGAACTCGCGCTGCTTCTGTTCCATCAAGCTCGCCGGGATATAGTGAGCCCGAAAAGCCTGGCAAAACTCCTGCCATGTGGGTACGTGATCCCTATCCTGTCTAGCGAGGAACGTAGCGTGCCACGCCCCTGCCGGCCCCGCAGTAGCTGAGTAGCATATTGAGCCTTCTCTTGCTCAGTCAGCTCCGACAGAAGTGTGAACTTTGACTCGATGATGCGGAGCCAGTCATCCGCAGTAAGTGGTTCCGGGCAGGTCGTGAAGATAGGAGGGTGCAGTCCCTCGAAGTCTTGGTAGGAGACACCACGGGGACGGCGCTCCCATGGCTGTTGTTGTCCCTGGCCCTGTCGCTCTTCCGCGAGCAAGCGAATTAGCTCTGCCTGCTGCACGACCAGGGTGGCTAGCTCTGGCGGTGGCGGAGCACCCTGCACTTGTGGTCCCGATCCAGAGCTTTGGCCAGTGCGGGTGTTCACCATCTGCAAGGAGGCTAGCTGTGTTTAGTCGAATAGTTTTTGTGCAACAGATGCTACGATAAAAGAAACATAGCATCTAAGATACATTCTGGATACATGAAATCATGTAAACGGACAAAACAATTCATTGCACATAAGGTGTTAGCCATCTTCTTATAGGTGTGGACAATCGCGCCTACTAAAGATACGTGTGCAGTTTTTAAATGCACATTGGCACTTCCGATCTTTGTCAGGACGGGTGTCGAGTTGTCTGATCTAGACGAAGATCCGAATAAAAGAGGCGTTTAGAATTTAGTCCTCCACAACCTTTCCATGCATCACTTTCAAATAACTGATTTGGATAGTGGCGCAAAAGTTGATTTGCTAGCTGCATTCTGGTTTCCAGCTTAAACAGGGATAGTATCAGTTTTAAATTTCGAACTGCTTCAATTCAGTGCATTATTAGCCTTTGACCCTTTTAGCAAAGTTGGCCGAGATGTTGTGCTCGACCACCTTGTTATTTAAAGTTTTTGCCAATTCTTTTTGTAAAGTGGACGAATTTCAGCATTTAACTGCTCATGTCAATTCTGCCCAGATTTCCAATCCCAAACGGTTTCGGCTGTAGCTCTAAAACTAAGAACTTTTGGAGAGAACTTTGTATAGCAAAGTTGTTGCACACATCTTCCCCTATAACTTTGACATATGACTCCCAGTTCAAACCCACACCTATGGGTGTGCAAAGTGTATTTTCCCTTCGGGTGCTGCTCCAGTCCAGATTACATTTTCAAAGAAAATCTGACCATAACTCTGAAACCAAGCACAATCCGAGTAAGCTCCAATTGACAAACTTGTGGACCAGGAAGTACTCTACAACCTTGGTATTCAACTCTCAACCCAGTTCTCACCAGGTTTCGAGATATACCTAGTTTTCACTGAAGCTGTGCATAAATTGCAGATTGTGGCTGCAACACAACTCAAGGCATATCTTCACATTCATCCTTACCACACATCTCAAATTTCTCCACGTAATAAAGCAAACTTCAAGTGCGAATTTAAAAGGTTCGAAAGCAAACTAAACAACTTATGATTACATCATGGTGGTGGTTTCATCGGCCGACCACCCAAATAGCACCATAAGTGATGTTCATCATCTACTTAACCGGCGTACAATGAATGAGCTCTCACGACCTCACCAATGTTTAGTACAACCACAAATACGCGCGCGGAGCGGAATTATACAAAACATCGCTTTCAACATGCCATCTCACAAAAGCTTCTACTCATCATCACGAACTTCCAACCCCTCTAGACCGCAGAGTGGGCGTCAGACACCTGGACCTCCTCTTCCATCTCCATCGGCTCAGAGGATATCACAACTGGGTGCAGCTGCGGCTCATACCCCACGTGGCACTGCTGCAGCTCCTCCACCCGTGCCTGGTCCTGAGCGAGAGCAGTCTGGCGCTGCTCGTCCTGTGCCACACGAGCGGCTAGCTGTCCCTCCAGCTCCTCCACTCGTGCTCGTGCATCCGTGCTCTGGTCGTAGTAGTAGCGGCTACGGTCCTCCGCACTGAGGTACATCCGCTGCGCGTCTCGGGCAAACTGCATGCACGCAGCATAGGGCCTAGTGTCAGCCCTGCTCTCCAGCTGCTCATGACGACGAATCCACTCGTCATCCATCTCATCAGTGGGGAGGAAGCACAGGACCGTAGGGCCTGCCTCCTCGGTGGAACTTAGGTTTACCAGTGCTGCCATAACTGCCTTTTGATAGGCCTCCTCCTCATTGGCCCCGTAGGTGGTGATCGTGGTCTGCCCCGTGAAGTGACCTCGGGGAAGAATGACCTGGGCCCAGTAGTTCCCCACCTCGTGTGCAGTCTGCATAGAGATGAAGGGGCAAGGGCGGTGCCTCAACTCCCTCATAGCTCTGCACAGGATCTAGGAAAGGGTGCAGTCCTCCCTGCAGCGTGTGTGGTACAAGCCACCCTCCACCACGGGAGGAGTGTGAGTCACATCAGGAAGGGGAGCAGCCCTCTGCCCCTCCTGCCTGCGAAGTCCCCTCACGCTGGTACCCTTACGTGCGGTTTGCTTGGTCCTGGCCATTTATTTTTAATAAGCAATGCTTCAGATTAGTGGATTGAAATATCTTCATAAAAGTAGAATCTCATAGGAGTATAACAGTGAAACGTGCAGAAGGAAATTTAGAATTACAATTTATTCCATTTGCATTTTCATAATCCCCCTACAAGAATAAAACATAAGATATGATGCATGAGTCGTACTAACCAGTCTCACATCACACATCCTAATATCTCTTATATAGCTATCGTTAATTCGGTGACATATATGCACGATGCTCCCTAATGCAACTAGCCGTTTTCTATTCGTTCTTAAGTTCGCACGTAGTTAGGGTACCTGTAGAAGAATGCATGCACATACATTACCACCTAGTGTGGCATCCACGCGTGGCTGCTGCGTGGACAACGTAGGGTGGGCCTTTGTACCTTCTCTCAAAGCCTGACTTTCCACCAGTACTGGGGATCGTCGAGAGAAAGGTGGATCCCAAAACCAAATGTAAGTGTGGTGGGCATGAAAGCATCCAAAGCATGCCCACCGCCCTTAAAGAGTTTTCCTACCCAGCATGTATGCAGGGTTCACAACCATTCGCAAATCCCAATAGCGCTCCTCTAGTACTGGGGATAGCTATGGCCGAAAGGTTGCTTCCCAAAGCCCCGAATATGCATATGAGTTCTATCTAGATCAGAATGTTAGCGATGTCACTTGGATAACACTAATATCCTTAGTAAGGGCATATCGCATACTCTCATTTTTGAATTACTTGAAAATAGTTTTGCAAAACAAAACGTGATGATATGATTGTTGCCTGTGTATGATCGGCTCTGATACCAGCTGTGGCGGAACCGTCTTGCTTAATCCGGACTAGGCGCACCTGCCACCTCTAGCTCTCAGTGCGCTTAGGCTAGACCAAACTTGGTAGTCCATCGAGAGTCCTTCGGGCTCTCGATAACACCAATCCAGAGGAACCGACATCATACACATCAAACTCTCGAAGGAGCCACAGTAATTACATCATCACAGATAGTTGAATAGAGTAATAATAATAGACTTTAGAATTACAAACTGGGTTCGAATTTAAAGTACAAATCTTAACATAATGTCATAAGATAGAATGAGTTCTTGAAAGTATCTCGCAGCGGAAATTAAAGTTCATGGTCCATGATAAACAAAAGCCCTGAAACATCGAAACAACATCGAGCCCACTGATGTTGCCTCGCCGCCACGTAAGAAAGTCCTCAGCCCTGGTGAGAATAGACACTCCCGCCTACACAGGCACAAACGACGAACTCCATACCTGTAATCCAAAAGTGGGGGCAAACCATGAGTACTAATTACTCAGTAGGACTTAATAGAATGGCTTACGGCTGACGTGATGCTTGCTTACTAGTCATGTAAGTCCTTAGCCATTGATTTTAAACAATGTCATGATTACACAAGATGGCAGGATTTGACAGCTGCCCTCTTTCATCTTGACTGGTCCATATTGTCAATAATTGAACTTGCATGAAAGTAAAACATCAGGATATATAATCAAGCATGTGGTATTTGAAAACATGAGTATAAACATAAGGTATTCAAGTAGTTACTACGTTGCCCGTGTGCGATATTTGGCACTCTCACACCTGGTGAGTATCAGCGATTCGAATCGATTTTTATATTCCTGAGAATAACTATCATGCCAGTGGTATATGCTTACTAGCCATCGCGTTCCCACATATAGCCCCCATCTCCACTTGTCCCAGCCCAAGTTCGATTCACTCCCGCCTAACCCCCGGGGTGTGCCCCCACGGTGAGCCTGCCGACATCTCGGTCTCCCCGCCATGAGTACAAAGCTCCCCCGGGCCACCTTCCTCTCAACTAGTGGGTAGGAACGTGTCTCTATTCTCAGGATGGCACAAGTAAGATTTCACCAGTTCCATGGCCTGGATAAGCACTCTAGCAATGTTATGCCAATCAAAAGGCAAACAGCGGACGGGCCTTATACGTCTCGAGAGGAGTCTATAGTGCGACATCATGAAAAGTAAATACTGAATAAAATCTCTGCCCGGTCTCCACTTAAAACTTGAGCATAATGATAATCTTCCACCATAGTGAGATTTTTTTGATTTTAAAATATCACCTACGTGACGAGTGACTCCCTTCACTCGTGTCTACTCGTACCTAGCATTACTAGGCATACTCGTCCTACAAACTCTATGTATAGGTGCTAGGGCCAGGGCGGCCGAAAAGTCTAATGTAAAGGGGTTTCAAGCAACTCCTAATGCATATGCGTAATTTAAATCATATAGTATTTGCTGGGTTGAAGTATGGTTCTGCCTACCTTCTTCGTTAGGGTTAGTCTCCTCGGTGACAGGGTCAGGGGTCGCCTGCGGGTCCTCCTGCTCGTCCTCGAGCTCTTCGATCAGTGGTCGCTCCTACACAACCTACTCCTCGTATGCTGGATCTATATGAGTGACAAAGTGCAGATATGAGTGCCCACAAATGCAAATGTATGCATATGGTGTAGACGAAATGCAAATGACAGCATGCAGCATATGCTTTATGGAAAGTGACTTGTGTTTTGTAGTCAAATCAACATTCATGCACATAGTTAGTGTCAATCATGCTCATTTATGAATTAAATCATGCATCTGAGTTCCAGCAGTAAATCAAAGCCAAATGAGACCAAGTTTTTAAGGCATACAGATACTTAATACACAAAACAACTGCCAAAATTTCAGCCAAATTGGAGATATAATTATTTTATCAAAATTACATCAATTTCTCAGACCTATAGATTGTCAGAATTTCCATAAATTATAGAAATGGTTTCTGAGTGTGAAATTTACTTAGTGAGTTAAACTTGGCATGAACTGTATGTATAAAAATTAGCAAGCAAAAATTCTGAAGTTTGATAGGGTTTCCATTTTACGCTTAATTAGCTTAGGTTATCCCAAATGCACAATTCTGAAGTGATTATAACTCTCACCAATATACTTTTTGGACTCTATACTACCCCCATATGCTACCAGAATTTTACTAGCATTTATCTTGCAATCTAAACCAATTTTTCCATTTATTTAGTTCCCCAAGACAAGATTTGTCATTTCCAAATCATCTTTTAAACCTAACATGCAGAGGCTCATATTTCATCAGTGAATTTCACATGCTATGTAAGACACAACAAAAATACTAGTGAGCCATATTAAGCCTATATTGTATGGTCCCCACTTTCCAAGTTGCTAAAATGCATATATTTCACATATAAAGGCAAATCAGTGATTTCCCCTTCTGAGCTAGAGCCATAAAAATTTACACATTGCCATAATAACCTAAGATAGCTACTGACCAAGTTTCACCATTTTAGGACTTCATTTAGACCACCTTTTCCATTTATGTTGATTTAACATGCTCATACAAAATCAGGGGCAAAACTGTACATGCACGTCTCTATATTATACCCATCCTGTAGATCTACTCACATGGAGTTCATAGCCACTGAGTTTATCCATTTTGGATTTTTATTTGATTTTATATGACTTTCCAAAGTTTCAGCCGAAAATAACAAAAGAAAATGGAAAAACATAAGATCCAGGGGCTAGATCGTGATTATTTTGAATCCCTAGGGGCTAGCACGCAAGATCTACAAGACTCATTTAACAACGCATGGATTAAATCGTAAAAACAACAAAACTCAGGGGCTAGATCTGAAGATTCCAGCCCCCTTCTTCAACCTCGCGACGGCCTTCGGCCGCGCGGCGAGGCGCGCGTATGCCGGCGAGCCCGCGGAAGGCGCCCGGCGGTGCGCCGCACTACCTCGGCTAGGTCTCGTCGAGGATGGTGGCGTGGTCGAGGTGGAATCGGCGGTGAACCGAGCGTGAACCGGGCAGTGGACTCGGCGTCCGCGACGTTGAGCCAAGGTGGATCTCGGCGATGGAGCGGCGAACGGCGACGAGGCCTACGGCTCCGGATGCGCGGGGAGATGGCGAGTGCGGTGGTGGTGGTCTAGGGGCATAGAGGTGGACGGTGGCAGTGGCGTGAGCTCGAACCCGAGCTTCGGCCGGCAATGGTGAGACGGGATGGCGCGAGCAAGAGCAAGGCGGGGAAGAGGCAAATGACGGGGGGGGGGGGGGGAAGAGGAGAGCCCAGGGACGGCTCCTTCACTTAACGCCGCGGCCACTGGGGCGATCTACGGATGGAGGGTGTTGCCTATACGCCGGCGGCCACGCGGCGCGCACCGGCTCGGCAGTGTGGGCAGCGCTGATGCACGGGCCCCACCTGTCAATGGCTTAGGGAAAAACCAAGGAATTTTGTGTTTTCTCCCTCACTGAAGTTCGCACTTTTGACCTATTTAGAGCCCGATTTTGAAAAAGTCTCCATGGGAAGAAATGTTGTACTCTTAGAGTTCCACAACTTTGTCAAAAGGCATAATACCAAAATATGTATGGAAATGTGATTTAAATTTGAATTTACCCTTCAGCCCCCAATTTGGATAGTGGACCTTTATTGCTTGTGAAATTCACAAGTCCTATTTCAGAGCATTATCACCCAAAGTGCCTTTTGGAAATGTTGCTTAGAATTGACACACCTATGACTTATCCAGTTTGAGCATTGCATAAAAATGGCTGTAGTTTAGAGAAAATTTGAGATTACTAATTGGGTCAAGTTTGAATTGGTTTTCTGTATTGGTAGGAAATGACCCTAATCACCATGTAAACCTCAATATATGCTCAAGCCTCAATTATCAAAGTTGTTCACCATATCCCTACCTACAATTTTGTTAAGATCTCAGTGGAATTGAAGTTATGACTACAAACATAGAGACAGCCAAACACAGAACAGGGCTCACAAAATTGCATCCTACCCAAGTTTGCTCATGTAGTTCAATTATATGCTATTGCATAAATTCATGATGAATAGAGCATAAATCCTTTCTTTGAGAAATCTTCATTATTATCACAATTATACCCTATTTTTCTGCAAAAATCAGTATTGCACAAAAACAAAGAGCATTCTCGAAAATGGGGTTATTTGTTAGCAAAACAAGACTAAATCATAAGATTAACTTCTGAAAAGGCATAAAATTATGTAAAAATAGAGCATAAATTTAGTCAATATCTTGCGTCAACAGCAATGCACTCGAAAGTTACTTTTATAACTACCCAGTTACGGAATAGCGTTTCGTAACCCCTAAGTACACCACTACGCACAGTGGGAAACAATGGCGATCTCAGGTCAGAGGATTTAGCAGGTATGTCACTCGAGATCGCTTGATGGCACATATAAACATAATAATCCCAGGAACGTCTCAGAGTGAGTCAGATCCAACACCATGTTCTCTATCATCTGTCTACATTATTGATTTGATATCCAATATCCATGATCTGCAAGACATGATCATCAATCAATCCATGTGCTAGCCCTTCAATCATTATTGTCCCAAATAAAGATTATAGGCTAGGGACCATTTGGAACATGGCATTTAACAAGAGTCTCACAAATGAGTCACGCACTCATTGATCCATTGTTTACAGTAGCATGTTCAAGGAACAACAATGAATAACATTTATTCAAAATAAAACATAACAAATTCTCATTCCACGTACACTAGAGTCAACTCAGCTATCCAATACCTATTGCTATTGTGTGTGCCTCGAACGTAGATTTTGGGGGAGGCTTCATTAACGGATCAGCTACATTCAGATCCGTGTGCACTTTACATATCTTTACATCACCTCTATCAATAATCTCTCTAATCAGGTGATATCGCCTGAGTATATGTTTGGATTTTTGGTGTGACCTAGTTTCCTTAGCTTGAGCAATGGCACCGATATTATCACAGTAAAGGTCCAATGGGCTCGAAGCACTCGGAACAACACCTAACTCAGAAACAACTCGGCTTCTATTGTAGAATCGGCTACCGTATCTTACTTGGAACTCTTCAAACTAACCACTCCACCCTTGAGGTAGAATATGAATCCGACTTGCGATCTACTATCGTCTGTCTATTTTGAAACCAGCATTGGTGTAACCCTTTACAACGAGCTCTTCCTCACCTCTAAACACTAGAAACGCATCCTTAGTCCTTCTAAAGTACTTAAGGATATTCTTTACAAGAATCTAGTGACCTTCACCTAGACATGATTGGTATCTGCTCATAATACTTAGAGCGAAGGAAACATCTAGGTGAGTGCATATCATGGCATACATGATGGATCCAATTGTGGAGGCATACGGGATCTCACTCATCCTTTTTTGCTCATCAGTAGTCGACGGACACTAAGTATTGCTCTAGATCGTGCCAGGTGACATGGGCAAGAAACGTTTCTTGGAATCATGCATGTTAAACCGTTTCAACACCTTGTCAATATATGTACTTTGGCTTAATCCAATTAAGCGCTTAGATCTATCTCTATAGATCTTTATGCCCAAGATGTAAGCTGCTTCTCCCAAGTCCTTCATCGAGAAACTCTTTCTCAACGAGTCGTTCACAGCTTCCAACATAGGAATGTCATTTCCGATCAACAACATGTCATCTACATATAAAACCAGAAAGACGAGTGCGCTCCCACGGACCTTCTTGTATACACAAGGTACTTCTACGTTCTTGATGAAACCAATCCCTTTGACTACTTCATCCAAACGTAGATTCCAACTCCAAGATGCTTGCTTGAGTCCATAAATGAACTTCAACAGCTTGCATTCCCAGCATTCTATGGATCGACAAAACCTTCAGGCTATGTCATGTACTCATCCTCACTTAGGTTTCCATTAAGGAAAGCCATTTTGACATCCATTTGCCACACTTTATAGTCATGATTTGCGGCAATTGCTAGGAGGATCCGGATAGACTTTAGCATAGCTACGGGCAAAAATGTTTCAACATAATCAACACCTTGAATATGATGAAACCCTTTTGCCACAAGCCGTGCCTTATAGATGTGAACATTTCCATCAGCTTCTACCTTTTTCTTGAAAACCCACTTACACTCGAGAGGTCTTACCTCATCAAGTGGCTCGATCAAGTTCCAAACTTGATTGTCAGCCATGGATTTCAACTCGGATCTTATGGCCTCCGGCCATTTCTCAGAGTCGGGTGTTGGCGTTTCTTAGTCTATTGATATAGATCCGCAAGCGCACGGAAATACGTTGTAGCTTTTCATCCAAGAGTATTCCAGGGTATCGAAATCCATGAGGAACGAGGAGTAACTCAACGTAGAACAGGTAGAACCGAATAGTAAAACCAGCAAGGTAGAGGTAAAGGGCAGAGTAGAGCAGGTTCACTACTTTAAATAAAACAACTTAACTTTACTAAACAAACTAGTGTTCTACTCAGCAGGTTTACTTGGACACTAAGCCTATAGAACCACTTCCGGGAACCAGAGTGCTGATAACCCACACAAGAAAGGCGGGCTCTACAGAACTCAGCTATGCGTCGATGACTACTTATCCGGACGATGGGGTGGAGTACACAGGGTACACGCTCACTGTCACCAAGCGGACCTACCACCATAGCTGTGTGGGACAAGACACCTTCCAAGGCAAACTTTAGTCTAGACACCACCTACACAACCGAGTTTACTACTACACAGGTTCGAAGCCTGAGAGCAAGCACAACTGTATAGCTAAACTACACAGAGCACACTTGGCACCCGTAAACTACTGAGCAAAGCACTGAGTATGTAAATAAAGTAAGTATGAAATAAATAAAGAAGGGAGCAAGGAACTTTACTGTATCCTAGAAATAGAGTAATAATTCCTCTGGAATAAGAGCTCAGGAATAGAAGACCAAAGAGAATTCTGACTCCTTCACTCTACAACTCACTACTCACTCTTGATACAACTTGGCTCTCTCTACAATGCCAAGGGTGGCTTCACTACAACACTCACACTCAACTACACAACCACACTTTATTCTATTGATCCACCACTCCTTGCAAATGACCTCCCGGGGGGTATTTATAGCTTGGATGGCCGAGGGGGGTATTTGTAGGTGTGCAAGGTCGGTTTGGGTGTAGGTCGGTGGTCAGGCGACCTGGGGGTAGGTCGGCCGACCTCCCCTGGAGGTCGGGCGGCCACCCGTTGCACCGCCTCTTGTGATCCAACGGCTGCGATGTACTCCAAACGTCAGTTGGCAGTTGTGGCGGTTGAAGCACGTGTAAAACATGGTCGGTGCCGGGTCGGCCAACCTTGGGATAAGGTCGGGCGGCCTCCGATTGGCTGCATATTCCTTCCCTCGGATTACTGACATCATTGATCCCTTGTACGATGTCCTTTCGACCCTTGGATGCATTGGATACTTGATCCAACAGTTGCATTTAACATGTTTTGTGTTTCTTTGCATGCAGGTAAAATTTGGCGTTGTGGCAAGATCGGGCGACCTGGGCCTAGGTCGGGCGACCTGGGCCCTGAGCTGCCTGGTGGGCTGCCAGGGTTGGGCGACCTGGAGAAGGTCGGGTGACCCAGTTCCTGGGTCGGTTGACCTAGCCTCCTGGACCTGAGGCTGCTGATGGGCCTCAGGTCGGCCGACCTGGGATGGTGGTCGGCCAGCCTGGTTTTCTGGCCCATTGCTCCCCTTTGCCTCATTGCCTTTTGTTTTGTTTATTTCTCCATAGTTTTGAATGTGAAAAGCTCCTGCATACAACTTTTATGCACAACTCGTGGAACTAGTTAGAGATTAGTGAAAACTTGGTAAAGTATACTCTAAAACATGAAATGTTGGTGGTCGAAATGGGTTTTATCGACCGCCAACACCCCCCCAACACACTTAAACCTTTGCTCATCCTCGAGCAAAGAAGGGAGTTAAGTGCAAGTGGAAAGGGCATAACATCAACTACCACCATAGCAAGCACAAGGTTACTCCTGTCTATTTCATCTTGCCTAGGATTAATCGGTGTCTACACTTAGGTTTTGGAATGTTGAAACATGGAACAAGAACATTGCAGTTAACTTCAGGTTCCCACATGACATGAGTAGAGAGGTTTTCAAGATTTTCAAAACAGGGCATGCCAACTTTTCTGATCCCAAGTCCATCTCTCAGTCACTCAGAGGTGTCCTTGCAAGAGTTTTGTATTCCTCACATTCTATCATGTGGAGCTTTTGGTAGTTGGACGAATGATGCTATCCTGTCATGCTTATGTTGTCGAATCAAATCAAGTGTCGAGAAAGAATTCATAATCAAGTGAGATTTGGCCAAGTGCAAGTGCAAAGTAGGGACTTGTCTCTTCACTACAAGAAACGCGATGTAATTCGTGGGTTTATTTAAGTTCGTCGGGCACAATGCAGCCAACGAATTTATATTCATTAAGTTCGTCGGTTTCTAGGCTTCCGACGAAATTATAATAAATTCATCGGTTTTGGTACACCCCCGACGAATTTAAATAAGTTCGTCGGCCACAAACCGCGTCCGACGAACTTATCTAGCCGCCAGAATTTTTTGAAAATTCATTAACTTCGTCGGTTCGCTTGTACCCACGAAATTGCTTTAACTTCGTCGGCCAGCCCGGATTCAACCGACGAACTTATCTGGATTTGGATCTGAAGGTTAAAAGCCGGCGCTGCTAGTCTGCTACCCGAGCCGCTCCCTCTGCGTAATTTCTCCTCGCTCCCTCTCCTTTCTCTCTCTCACTCCTCACGCCGCCGCCGTCTTCCTCTCGCTCCCTCTTCCTCCCCGAGCCGCTCCCGCTCCGTCTCCCTTACCCCCGGCCTCCCGCGGCACCGGTGAGGCCCCGCGCGGCCTGCCCCGCCCGCAGCGCCTGGCCTCCCGCGCCGCCCGGCCTCCCGCACTGCCCGGCCTCCATTCCGCGGCGCCTGGCCTCCCGCGCCGCCCGGCCTCCCGCACCGCCCGGCCTCCATTCCGCGGCGCCGGCCGCCGCCTGGCCTCCCGCTGTGCTAGCCATGGCCTCGTGCGGCCCGCAGCGCCGGCCGTCGCCTAGCCTCCCGCGGCGCTGGCCGCCGCCCGGCCTCCCGCGACACTGGCCGCCGCATCTTGCCCCCACGCGTCGCGGTGCGGGCCACCGCCGCTCATCAACCTTCGCCGGCAATCGCAGATCCGATACGTGTGCCTTCCCTTCCCTACCCTTCCGTTCTTGTTGAGCGAACCTGAGCACTCAATCCATTCTTCTCTGATTGGGGTGCAGTTCTACTACATCTGGCGAAATCTAGGGTTTCGGCAAGGCTATGGATTTTGGTTGACAGCTACCAGATTGCATGAATCTTGTTTAGTGGATATGGATGTTGATTGTATTTGTAGATATGATTTGTGTATACAACAATGTTGATGTTACGAGGGATTGTATGCACATCCTAGATTTATGTTGACTTTGATGCACTGTATGGGACTCTGCAATGTTGTATGTACCCTTCTATCATCAAGCCATCATTTGGCCACAGGCAGGATCGTCTACTATTTTTTTGTGATTTTTCTGAATTTTCTATGAATTATCAGATTTTTTATAGATATGAATTTATTTTTTTAATTAAAAAATAAATAAATTCGTGGGCCAAAATAAACCGACGAATTTAACTGGTCACGTGGGTAAGTTCGTCGGCTCCATGCAAACCGACGAACTTAAGTTAAGTTCGTGGGGGCCGACGAACTTAGTTCGATAAATTCATGGAGTTAAAGACGATGGATAAGTTCGTGACCGACGAACTTAGTCTAAGTTCGTGGGTTTAGGCCTAAATTCGTGGGTTTCTGGCCCACGAATTTTCTCTGGTTTCCTGTTGTGCTTGTAGGTGCTTGTTTTAAATCCCATGTTTGAGTAGAGGGCATGGAGTCTTTTTCTTTTTCTCATCATTTTTTTCTTTTATCATATTTTTCTCTTCTTCTTTCTTTTTTTTCCGACTTCTATGCCTTTCTTTCTTTCAAACAGAACTTGAATGGGATTATTGACATTTTGCTGCGCACCTTTTTGAGAGACTTTATTTCATGGAACGTGCATGCGAAGGCCAAAATTCTCAAATGATTCGAACTCTTTAATGGCACAAAACTTGATAGGACTCAAAGCAACTAAAGAAGCATGAATGTACAAATTCTCTTTTTCATATGTGGCACTGGTAAGATGGGATCAGAACTTGAGATCATCCAAGATGGAACCCTCTTTTTATTTTGCAAATAAAACTCTTAACTCATGTGGGGGTTCCTTTTGTTATCTCCAATTATCTCATCTCTCATGAATCAAGAAACTAAACATAAGTGGTTCCCTATTCATAAAGATATCTAAAGGCAAGATTACTCTAGTATAAGGAATAACATGGTGCAAGCACAAGTGAGATGTGACATCATGATCATGAAGAGCATTATTTACCAAGGTTTCATGTAAAACAAACGCAAAGTTTGAGAGGTACAAATAATGAAATGTGCAAACCTGACCTCCAAATGCATGCTCAAGATGAGAGTGGGCCGGCCAGCCCAAAGCCACCCCTCTTGGTGGTTTGACCCGTGCGCTTGTTTGTTTCAGATGAGAGAGCCTTGGGGAGACGTGACAACGTGGTGTACCATATTTTTGCGCAAGTCGCGTGGTTGGCCGACCCGGATCGAGGTCGGGCGACCTGACCAGTAGGTCGGGCGGCCTGAACCCAGGTCGGCCGACCTGCGTTGTTGCCTTTTTTCCCCTGAATTTTTCTGAGTAGCATTGTTGATCCTGCATAAGGTGTTTTCTTGCGTGGTTTCTGCAGGATTAGTGACAGGAGGTCGAATGGCTTTGGCCATTCCACCCAAATTTTATTGGAAAGGGAAACTATCCTACCTTTATTGAATCAAATGACTAAAAATTGGAGGCGCTTATTACAAAAAGGAAATTAAACAAACAAAAATTATTCAACCTAAGAATTAAAAACCTACAAAACGCCTAGGATAACTAGAAGCATGGGCATCTATGGCTGTGGTGGGTCATAAAGCTCTGGATGCCCCATTGCTTCCACAAGGCGACGAACCTTGGCGGACAGTCCCTTCCTAAGGACATCAAAAATTTATCATTAATGTCCATCCGCCAAAGTTCACCTTCAGCACAGCGCTCCTCTAGATTTTGCAATTTGGCCCGGAGCGCTATGTTTTCCTCCCTAAGAGAGGCGACCGTGTCTTCATCATAAGATGATCCTTCAAACTTCCCAGGCGGCCCTCGAATGGGAGGTGGTACAGCCACCCTATTCACCATCCTCCGTGGTGGAGTGGAATCAATGGACTCATCTATGGATGAATCCGGGATGGCTACCCTTGGCACAAACACCTTTGCATACCCACCCGTAGGAGTCTTCATCCCACGGAGGGTATGGGTGGAGTGGCTAGGGAAGACCGGTTCCCTAGATGGTCCAGCGGCCTCCTCCTGGAAGAGGCTCTTGATGCACTTTATAGGGGCGATGGCCCCCATGGTAGGACGTGGAGATGGGCGCGCCACCTTCTTGGCAATGGTCCTTGTGGGGGACAGACCGCGAGGGGGCCTGTCCATGCTGTAGGAGCGTCGAGGGGAGTCCGGGTGACCTTCGCGGGCGGCTGGCCGGCCACAGGGGCTGTCACCCAAGGTCGGGCGACCTCCATCAAGGGTCGGGCGACCCTGACCCGAGGTCGGCCGACCCTGGGGACGTAGTCCCGTTAGCCAGGGTGACCTCCGGATGGGTCTCTCAGGGCTCTCCTCCCTCGGGATGGATTGGAGAGGACGTGGTGAGTCCTCGGACGCCGGGGTGTACGTGGCGGTGGTGTCCGAGGTTAGGGTGATGATGGCTTTGCCATTGTTGCGTGGAGAAGGTGGTGCCATGGCTAAGTTTTGGATGGGATGAGATGAGAATGTGGTGTGTGAGGAAGAAGATGACCTTCTTCACCTTAAAACGTTGGAATCCCGATCTCATCCACTCAACAGAACCGAAGAAGAAGGGAAAAAGGCTCCAAAATCCAAAACTTAAATTTTTAGTATTCGGGCGGCCTGGTTTGGAGGTCGGGCGACCTGAACCCCAGGTCGGGCGACCAGACACTGAGGTCGGGCGGCCTGTGTCCCGGGTCGGCCAACCCAGCCTCGTACCTGGTGGCCTGGCTGCTGCACTAGGGAGTCGGGCGACCAGACCAGAGGTCGACCGGCCACGCCAACCCTTGGCTGGACGTACCAAGAGTTGGGATTACCCCTTTTTGGTGGCCTTAAACCCAAAAACATGTGTTGGACATTGGTTCCATTGAGATTGCGTAGCAAAAGGTGAGATTAGAGGAGTTTTAAGGGAGAAAAAAGCAAGTAGTGTACATGGCTGTTGGCATCTCTGAGCCTTAAAAGATTTTACTCCACAAGCGCACGAAGACCGCTGTAACTTTTCACCCAGAGTATTCCGAGTATCGTATTTTTATCCACAGGGAAGCGGCAGGCGAGAGTGTATAATTGAATAAACTCAAATCGAATGATCCGTACTTAAATAAATATACCAGCTAGTCACTAGACAGGGGTAAGTCTAGTAAACGGATAGGTGTATGGTGGAAAGAAGTAAATGAAACTACCTAAGATACATGTAGAAAGGTATAGTTGCCTGGGAGGACAACGAGTGAGATAAAGTTCCCAAACTCTATTCTATTCGGCTGTAAAGACTATGTCGTGGTTAACTAAGAAACTCAAGTAGCAAGTCAGGGTCTCACGTCGAGCGAAATTCCGGCGCCTCGAGGGGTCAGGGGGTAGATAGTAGACCACCGAAGGAGACCTGGCTAACACCTACGGGCCTACCGAATGAACAAGCTTGGACTACACAGGCACACCACATGCTGTCACTAAGTGGGGCTACTAAGCAAATCTGCGTGGATAGGCTGGCACGCTATAAACGTACTCAAGCAAAGCTTGAGTAACAATATATCGTCCTTGATCAGAGGAGAGGACCTAACCAGAGCCTGGCGTACAAGTTGGATTATAGCACCGGCAAGAGTAACGGGACTTGACTAACCAAGATAACCACAAGTCTAAGCCTAGCAAGTATGCAAAATAAAGGATACACCACACTTGCAAGAGATAGAGATAAAGTAAAATATAATTGAATTATATTGAAGATAAGAGTTCAAAAGATACAAGAGCTTTTACCGCAGACTTAGAAGAATCTCTGAGAATTCCGAGGCAAAGTTTGACTCACTCTAACTCCCAAGACTATCCAAACTAGTAAGATGTGGAAAATGACACTCTCTAAGGTAGAATATGGCTCTCAACTTCTCCACACTTTTACAAATGAGCTCTACAGGCCTATTTATAGTCCCATATGTGAGGGGGGTACTTGTAGGAGGCTTAGGTCGGTGGTAGGCCGAAGTCAGTGGTCGGCCGACCTAGGTGGGAGGTCGGCCGACCTAGCCCGAGGTCAGGCGACCACCCGATCCACCACCTTTGCATTCCAACGGCTTGATCTTGCGTCCCCATGGCGGTTGGCGGTTAGGACGGTTGTTGCACGTGGAAAATGCTTCCGAAGGTAGGTCGGCCGACCTTGTAGGAGGTCGGGCGACCACGTGTCAGCCTTGCATTGGCCACATTCCTCTTCCCTCGGATTGTTGATGTTGTGGATCCGTGACTCGGTGCATTTTCGGCCTTTGGATATATTGGATGCTTAGTCTTGCGGTTCGATTTGAGTGCACTTGTGTTTCTTTGTGATGTGGATTGATGAGGTGGCATTTGGCTCACTTGAGTGGCTGGACGGCCTAAGCTTGGGTTGGCTGACCCTGTCAGTGGGTTGGGCGACCAGGCCCCAGGTCGGCACCGACCTGGTGGAGTCAGGGTCGGCCTGACCTTGGTCGGCCGACCTAGGCTTCGGTCGGCCGACTAGGCCACTTTGACCAATGAACTCCATCTTTGATCCTTGGCATGTTTTCGGCTATTTTATGTGCTTTTGGTACCTGCATCCAAATATTCATACAAAACTAGTGGAACTCATTAGTAGAAGGGTTAGTCCATATTTATCCACTTGTATTGCTCCATTTGGTTGGTAATTGATGGTAGATATCGTGAGATTACGACCATCAACACCCCCTAAGCTTAAACTTTCGCTCATCCTCGAGCAAAGCTAAGACTGGAAGTGGATCAGGAGTTGCTGCAATATCGAAGATGAAGAGAAATTCTTATATGTGACTCAGTACTCATGCTTTTGTTTCGAGAAGTGAAATAATTGAAGCTCACCTTGTGTACTACCTATGGTGCATCTTTTTGCTTACCTTGCCTTGGGCGGTTGAGAGATGGAACGACCATTGTACAGGAGTTTTTCTAACTTACTCTTTTTGGATGTCTTTCTCAGGAGTTTTCAAGATTTTTCAAAACAAAAGTAGGTTCCCCAAGGTGCTCTCAAGCGCTCAAAAGTGTTTCCTCACCAAGGACCAAGATTCGGCCAACACTTTCCTACATTAAGGCCTTTGTGGAGCTTTAGGTAGGGAGAATGTGGCACACTTAGGATATTTATTTTGCTAAGCCAAAGATTGGACCAAAGAGTGTACTCTATCACTTCTTCTAATTGATCACTGGAGTATGAGTGGATATGGAACTTTTATTTATTTTTACCATGCTTGAACTTGCATGCTTTTCATTTTGCCGTACTTTTGCACGCATATTTCTTTTTGCCATGCCTTTGCATGCTTTTCTTTTTGAGCTCCATACCTTTACTCTTTGGGATTTGAAGGCTAAGAATTATGAGAAGTAATTGGAGACATTTTGGTGGATGCAAAGTCTGAAATGGATCACTTGCATTTTTGCTTTTGTATTCCAGCTATCAGCAGAAGGTGATATTTCTACTCAAAGAGACTCAAAACTTGACAAAGCTCAAAATATCACTAAGCAGCTCTTTGTAGCAGTTTCAACTAATTGAAGCATTTTTTTGGCTCTGGTAGGCATTTTTGACTAAGGGGAGCTATATTTTTTTTATTTTCAAAATAAAAGCTAGAGATATTCATCTTACTAAGAGCATGAAAGAATTATCCCATATTCAAGTCATATCATTCATCTTACAACAACTTAGGCTTGTTATTACAAATGGCAACCACAAGATAGAACCTTGGTTTACTTCTTTTATTCACAAACTCAAAACTAAGCTAAGTATAAGTTACATGCAAGAATTAAATCATTTACTTGATAAAGCAACTATTCATCATTTCCAAAATGAAGCTAGCTTGCGAACTTATCATAGCAGTGGGAATCAAAACTGAGAATTTTGGTAAAATAAAATGTAAAACTTGGACCCTAGGCCATTGTATAGATATGTGGGTGTAGTATACTATTAGTTCTACCATGATGCTTGTCAAAAACTTCCTATGATATTATATATGATGAATTAAACTAAGTGTAGGTGATGGGTTGTACGATTTCTTAATAAGTGTTATGCAATTCCTTAAAGTAAGGCTTGCAAGTCTCCTGGATATAATATGAGTTGAAAATGTGATTACTTGAGTCTTGCATCGAACGATTGTGTACCATATTTATTCTTTTGCATCATGTGTCTGCATCTCATACCTTTTCACTCATATGCACTATGTCATCGCATATAGATTCTGCGAACGAGGTGCGGACCCAGGAGCTGCCCCTGATCGAAGAACCCAACGACCAGGAGACGGAGGAGCAGCCACCGAAGGGCCCACCTCAGACCACTGACTCAGCACCCGCGGAAACTAACCCCGACGAAGAAGGTAGGCAGGACCATACTTCAACCCAGAAATCTTATTATGATGGAAGATTATCATTATGCTCAAGTTTTAAATGGAGACCGGACGGAGATTTTATTCAGTATTTACTTTTCATGATGTCGCACTATGGACTCCTCCCGAGTCGTATAAGGCCCGTCCACTGTTCGCTTGCTGATCGGCATAACATTGCCAAAGTGCTTATCCAGGCCATGGGACTGGTGAAATCTTATTTGTGCCATCATGAGAACAGAGACACGTTCCTACCCACTGGTTGAGCGGAAGGTGGCTCGGGGGAGCTTTGTACTCATGATGGGGAGACCGAGATGTCGGCAGGCTCACCATGGGGCACAACCCGAGGGTCAAGCGGGAATGAATCGAACTTGGGATGGGACAAGTGGAGATGGGGGCCATATGTGGGAACGCGATGGCTAGGAAGCATATATCCCTGGCATGATAGTTATTCCCGGGAATAAAAAAATCGATTCGAATAGCTGATACTCACCAGGTGTGAGAATGCCAAATATCACTATCGGACAACGTAGTAACTACTTGAATACCTTATGTTATACTCATGTTTTCAAATACCACATGCTTGATTATTTATATCTTAATGTTTTACTTTCATGCAAGTTCTATTACTGGCAATATGGACTAATCAATATGGAGGAGAGCAGCTGTCAAATCATGCTTTCTTATGTACTCATTACATTGTTTAAAATCAATGGCTAAGGACTTACCTGACTAATAAGCAAGCATCGCGTCAGCCGTAAGCCACATCCATTAAGTCCTACTAAGTAATTAGTACTCAGAGTTTGCCCCCACTTTTGGATTACAGGTATGGAGTTCGTCGTTTGTGCCTGCGTAGGCGGGGGTGTCTATTCTCTATAGGACAGATGACTTCTTTGCGTGGCTGTGAGACAGCATCGGTGGGCTCGATGTTGTTTCAAAGTTTCCAGGCTTTTGCTTATCATGAACCATGAACTTTGATTTCCGCTGCGAGATACTTTCGAAAACTTATTCTATCGTATGATTTTATGTTGAGACTTGTACTTTGAATTTGAACCCAGATTGTAATAATCCTAAATTCTATCATTACTTCTTTATTCAACTGCCTGTGATGATGTAATTGTTGTGGCTCCTTTGAGAGTCTGTTGTGTATGATGTTGGTTCCTCTGGATTGGTATTATTGAGAGCCCAAAGGACTCTCGATGGACTACCGAGTTTGGTCTAGCCTAAGTGCACTGCGAGCCAATGGTGGCAGGTGTACTTAGTCTGGATTAAGCAGGGCGGTTCCGCCATAGCTGGTATCAGAGCCAATCATACACAGACAGCAATCATATCATCTAGCCTTGTTTTGCAAAACTATTTTCGAAAACCCCTTTTCAAGTAATTCAAAAAATGAGAGTATGCGATATGCCCATACTAAGGATGTTAGTGCTATCCAGGTGACATCGCTAACATACTGATCTAGATAGAACTCATATGCATATTCTGTGTTTTGGGAAGCAACTATTCGGCCATAACTGTCCCTAGTACTGGAGGAGCGCTATTGGGATTTGCGGATGGTTGTGAACCCTGCATTCATGCTGGATAGGAAAAAACTCTTTAAGGGTGGTGGACATGCTTTGGATGCTTTCATGCCCACCACACTTATATTCGGATTGGGGATCCACCTTTCTCTCGACAATCCCCAGTACTGGTGGAAAGCCAGGCTTTGAGAGAAGGTGCAAAGGCCCACCTTACATTGTCCACGCAGCGGTCACGCGTGGATGCCACACGAGGTGGTAATGTATGAGCATGCATTCTTCTGCAGGTACCCTAACTACGTGCGAACTTAAGACGAATAGAGAACGACTAGTTGCATTAGGGAGTGTCGTGCATATATTCTAGAAAACTGCACATGTATCGTTAGTATGCGCGATTGTCCACACCTACAAGGGGAGAGCTAATGCCTTGGGTGCAATTGAATTATTCTGACAATTTACATGTTTTCATGTATTCGGAATGTATCATAGATGCTATGATTCTTTTATCGTCGCATCTGTTGCACAAAAGCTATTCAACTAAACACAGCTAGCCTCCTTTTTGCTGATGGTGAACACCCGCACTGGCCATAGCACTGGATCGGGACCACAAGCGCAGGGTGCCTCGCCACCGCCTAAGCTAGCCACCCTGGTCGTGCAACAGGCAGAGCTGATTCGCCTGCTCGCTGAAGAACAATAGGGTCAGGGTCATCAACAGCCACGGGAGCGCCGACCCCATGGTGTCTCCTACCAAGACTTCGAGGGACTGCGCCCTCCTATCTTCACGACATGCCCAGAACCGCTTGCGGCAGATGACTAGCTCCGCACCATCGAGTCGAAGTTCACACTTCTGCTGGAGCTGACTGAGCAAGAGAAGGCTTGGTATGCGGCTTAGCTACTACAGGGGCCGGCAGGGGCATGGCACGCCACATTCCTCGCCAGACAGCAGAGAGACCACATCCCCACCTGGCAAGAATTCCGTCAGGCTTTCCGGGCGCACTACATACCGACAAGTCTAATGGAACAAAAGCAACGTGAGTTCAGGGAGCTTCGCCAAGGTAACAAGACTGTGATGCAATATGTGCAGTCTTTCATTCAATTGTCCCAGTACTCACCCGAGGACGTTGCAGATGATCCTCGCCGAGCGGCCAGACTCTTGCATGGCTTTGACCCCACCCTCCAGACACACTTGGGGCGCCGTTACGAGAGTTTCACCGACTTGGTGGACACAGCACTGGACATGGAGAACCGTCTTCGTGTCGCCAATGAGGATCAGAAACGCAAGCGTCAAGCCAACAGCACACCTGCTAGCTCCTCACAGAAACAGAAGGCCACCTACCAGTAGCCATAGCGGTTCTTCCCGCAGCCTTGCTTTGTGGTCCAGCCAAATCAACCGGGCTGGATCCATAGGGCGCCACAGCAGCAACAGCAGTATCCAGCTTACCGTGCTCCGGCATAGCTCCAAGCACCCCGTGCTCCCACCACTCCAGGGGCCGGCAACCCCTGCTTCAATTGTGGGAAGCCGGGACACTTCAGCCGAGACTGCCGCGCTCCTCACAGGATCCAAGGTCCTAACCCTGCGGGTGGCAGCCAGCAGAACAAGCAGAAGGGACCCGCACAAAAGACGGGTCATGTCCACTACATCCACATGGAGCAGATACCAACCGGAGAACCAGTGCTCGCGGGTACGTTCACAGTCAACGGTCAGCCAACCGTCGTGTTATTTGATTCAGGGGCCACTCATACTTTCATCAGCAAATCATATGCACTGAAACATGGGATAGAAATGTCTAAGATAAAAGAGAATTACCATATCACAGCTTCGAGTTCCCCCATAGATACAAGTCCAGTGGTTAGACAATTAAAGTTGAGTATCGGCACAAAAAGTTACACCCTCAACCCTATGGTGCTGCCACACCACGGGATTGACATCATAACTGGATGACAGAAAACAACGCAGTCCTGGATATTGGCAGCAAGACGGTACAGATAAGGTCTAACGTCAGTGGGAAGATTGTAAGAGTACACATGCCAAATCAAAAGCACATTGAGCCCATGGTATATGCAACCGAACTCACAGAATTAAAAAAGATACCAGGAGTTTGTGATTTTCCAGACGTGTTTCTGGAGGAACTTCCTGGTCTTCCACCGAATAGAGATGTGGAGTTTAGAATTGAACTCGTACCAGGAATGACACCTATATCTAAGAGGCCATACCGGATGGCGCCCGATGAACTAAAAGAACTGAAAACACAATTACAAGAACAGCTAGACAAGGGGTTCATTCGTCCCAACTCGTCACCTTGGGGTTGTCCGGCTCTCTTTGTTGAGAAGAAGGACCAAGGTGGCAAAAGACTCTGTGTTGATTACCGACCGTTGAACGCAGTCACGGTCAAGAATAAGTATCCATTGCCCCACATTGACATCCTGTTCGATCAGCTGGCTGGGGCTAGGGTCTTCTCAAAAATCGATCTAAGGTCTAGGTACTATCAAATAAAAATCAGGGGGGAAGACGTACCCAAGACAGCCTTCTCCACCAGATACGGCTTGTACGAGTATTTGGTCATGTCCTTTGGACTCACCAATGCACCGGTTTTCTTCATGTATATGATGAACTCGGTGTTCATGAATGAACTCAACAAGTTTGTGGTAGTATTCATCGATGATATACTAATCTACTCCAAGAATGAGAAAGAACACGAAGAGCCCCTAAGAATAGTACTCACTCGACTCAGAGAACACAAGCTCTATGCTAAGTTCAGCAAGTGTGCCTTCTGGTTGAAAGAAGTAAGCTTCTTGGGGCACATTCTATCTGAAAAGGGAGTAGCAGTCGACCCTAGCAAAGTGAAGGACGTGTTAAATTGGAAACAACCTGAAACAGTAACTGATATCCGGAGTTTTCTCGATTTAGCGGGCTACTACCGATGCTTTATCATGGATTTCTCAAAAACCGTGAAGCCTATGACTTCCCTGACAAAGAAAAATGCAAAGTACGTGTGGAGTCCGAATTGTGAGGAGGCTTTCCAGACATTGAAGAAGTTGCTGACCTCTGCACCAGTGCTAGCTCAACCGGACGTCACTAAGCTGTTCGATGTGTATTGTGATGCCTCCAGCAATGGGCTCAGCTGTGTCCTGATGCAAGAGGGAAAAGTGATAGCTTACGCGTCCCTCCAACTAAGAAAGCATGAAGTAAACTACCCAACCCATGATCTGGAGCTGGCAGCCATTGTACACGCGTTGAAAATATGGAGACACTACCTATTGGGCAACACTTGTCACATCAATACTGATCACAAGAGTCTCAAGTACATCCTCACACAGCCTGAACTAAATATGAGGCAACAACGGTGGTTAGAGTTAATAAAAGATTATGACTTGGAGATCCACTACCATCCAGGCAAAGCGAATGTCGTGGCAGATGCACTAAGCCGTCGAGCTCATTGCCATGTGCTTGAAGTCCGACCCACGGCAAGGGTGATATGCTGCGAGATGGGTGAAATCGAGGTGATCACCGAACAGATGGCTGAACTTTATAACCTGATTATTGAACCTACGCTAAAGGAACAGATCATAACATCCCAGAGGCAAGACCAGGGTGTAGCACACATTCGCGAAGAAATAGATGATAAAAAGAAGGCATGTTTCACGCTCGATGACCAAGGGGTACTATGGTTTCAAAACCGCTTAGTAGTGCCTAAGGACATGAAGTTGAGAAAGAGAATACTCGATGAAGCACACACTTCCATGTTTACCATACACCCGGGGGCAACAACAAAATGTATCAAGACCTGAAACAGAAATTCTGGTGGACTCGTATGAAACGAGGGATCGCCAAGTATGTGTCCGAATGTGACGTGTGCTAGAGAATAAAAGTTGATCACTTAAAACCTGCGGGTATGCTTCAGCCATTAGCCATTCCAGCCTGGAAATGGGAAGATGTTCACATGGACTTCATTATCGGGCTGCCTCGCACCCAGAAGGGGTACGACTCTATCTGGGTTATCACCGACCGTTTGACCAAGTCAGCGCATTTCTTACCCGTCAAGACCCACTACACCGCGGCTACATATGCTAGACTGTACGTTTCTCGAATCGTGTCCTTACACGGTGTTCCTTGGACCATCACTTCGGACATAGGCTCTCTATTTGTGTCCCGCTTCTGGGAGCAATTATAAGCTGCTCTCGGAACCAACTTAATTCGCAGTTCAGCCTACCACTTTCAAACCAGTGGCCAAGTTGAAAGGGTCAATCATATCCTAGAAGACATGCTGAGGGCTTGTGCGCTAACCTACTCTACCAAGTGGGATGACTGTCTCCCCTTAGCGGAGTTTGCCTACAATAACAATTACCAGAAGAGCTTAGAAATGGCTCCTTTCGAAGCTCTTTATGGAAGACGATGCCGAACCCCACTTAACTGGTTCGAACTAGGTGAGAGGGTCACATTCGGCCCAAACATGGTGACGCAAGCTGAGAAGCAAGTGAAATTCATACACGAAAGCCTGAAACGAGCACAATCTAGACAGAAAAGCTAGCCGTTGGTGTTTGAGAAGGGCGATCACGTGTACCTTCGAGTGTCACCGATGAAGGGAGTACATCGGTTTGGAGTGAAAGGAAAGTTGGCACCAAGGTACGTGGGTCCAATCCAGATCATCGAGAGATGTAGGCCAGTAGCCTATCGACTAGAATTACCACCACACTTAGCTGCGGTGCATGACATGTTTCATGTCTCGCAACTAAAGAAATGCTTGAGAGTGCCAGAGGAAACGGCCGATACGTCCCAAATTCAGATAGAACCAGACCTCACATATGAAGAGAAGCCCATAAAAATCCTTGACCAAAGCAAAGATCAACAAGAAGAAGAACTATAAATTTTTACAAAGTACAATGGAGTAATCACTCCGAAGAAGAGGCAACATGGGGACAAGAAGAATACTTGCAAACTAAATATCTGGGTTTCCTTCCAACTACTTCAAATGAGTATGTCAAGTCAGCCTTCCTTTCAGATTCCATTTAAACAATACACAATGCACTGCCTTCTCATTTAACCTCTCCACCCACAGCACATCAGCAATCTCGGGACGAGATTTCTTTAAGGGGGGTGGGTTGTGATGCCCCAAGCATCTCAAGTGCATAATCATTTTTCATACATGAAGCATGCATCATAAAGCACATAGTCATAGTCTATGTTTGAGCATCATGAGCAAACTTGATATAAATGCAAGTTTCCAAACCCTGTTTTTGTATGTGTTGTCTCTATGTTTGTAGTCATAACTTCAATTCCATTGAGTTCTGGGTGAAGCCCATATTACCAAAAGTGTAGGTAGGGGTGTAGTGAACAACTTTGTTAATTGGGCCTTGAGCACATAGTGAGGTTTACATGGTGACTAGAGTCATTTTGTACCAACACAGAAAACCAGTTCATAACTGACCTGTTTAGTAATCTCCAATTTTCTATAGCCTACAACCATTTTTATATAATGCTCAAATTGGATAAGTTGTAGGTCTTGAAATTATAAGAAACATTTCCAAGAGGCACTCTGGGTGAAAATGCTCTGAAATGGGATTTTTAAATTTCACAAGCAATAAAGGTCTACTGTCCAATTATGGGGCTGCTAGATAAATTCAAATTCAAATCATATTTCCACTTAGATTTGGGTGTTAAACCTTTTGATAACCTTGTAGAGCTCAAAGAGTACGACATTTCATCCAATTGGCACTTTTCCAAAATCGGACTCTAAATAGGTCAAAATGGCGATTTTTAGTGGAAGAGAAAACACATTTTCCATTTTTCTTTTCTGGGTCACACTGACCGGTGGGGTCCGCCGGTCAGGCCGCACCCATGGCCAGGCGGACGGCCGTCGTGTGGCCGCCGACGTACGGCCAACCGGCCGTGCCCACGGATCGCGCCCCGCGCCCGCGTCGGCCTTCACCTGGCCGCGTCCTCATCCACATTCGCCTCACTCGCCCTCACTCGCTCTCTCTCTCGTTCAGACACGCACCTGAGCCGCCATTGCCGATGAGCTCGTGCTCGCCGCGCCGGCCACCTCCGTCTGTCCCCACGCCTCCAAACCCCGTCACCGAGTTCGCCTCGCCCATGCGCACCTCCTGCCGTAGCTCTCGTCGCCTCTTCTCTCCCCATTCGCTAGATCGCGTCGCGACCCTGACGCCACCGCCATTGTCGGGTCGAGCTCGGAGCTCGAGCTCGCGCCACCGCTCCACCCCCTCCTGCTCCACTAGATCACCACCACCGCAACCGCCTCGCTCTCGCCCACCCGTACGGCTTGACGACGTCGCCTTCCCGAGCCCCGGTCGCCGGATTGACCCCGCCTCGACGTCGCGCGTCACGCCGGTTCACGTCGCGCTGCCTCGGTTTACCGTCGCCACCCGCCTCGTCGATGCCACCTCCGCTGTCGACAGCTACCTAAGTTAGTAGCCCACAGTCGGGGGCACCACCCGCGCCCCGCGTCACGGCCCAGGCGAGCCGGAGCTCGCCGGAGCGCACGGGCCTCGCCGCGCGGCCGCGGCCGGCGCAAGGAAGAAGACGGGGGCCGGTCTTTTTCAGATCTAGCCCCCGGCTTTCTTTGTATTTACATTTCAATCCGTGCGCTATTCATTGAGTCTTGTGAATCTTGCATGCTAGCCCTGGTAGATTCAAAATAATCACGATGTAGCCCTTGGATCTAATGTTTTTCCATTTTTTTTTGTTATTTTCGGCTGAAACTTTGGAAAATCATATAAAATCAAATAAAAATCCAAAATAAACAAACTCAGTGGCTATAAACTCCTTTTAAAATGCTCTACACAGTGGTATGATGTGGAGATGTGCATGTACAGTTTTGCCCTTGGATCTGTATGTGTATGATAAATCAAGTTAATAGGAAAAAGGGAACCAAATGAACCTTAAAAATTCTGAAACTTGGATAGTAGCATGCTTAGGGTGTTACGAGGCTATGTGAAATTTTGTAGCCTTAGCATTGTTCATTTGCTCACTGTTTTGCATTTATGTATATGATTGGTGTATTAAATCAAGTTATAAAATGAAAGCTATATGCAATGGTCTCAAAGAGACTTTCTGAAATTTTTCCTAGCCTTTGGTTAGCTTAAGTAGCTCACAGATGCAATATGAAGCTGTGCATGTTAATTTTGTGTAGTGATTTGAAAATGAAAAAAAGCTACTAGCTACGAAAGAAAATAGGGAAAAGTGCAACTAAACTGCTAAGAAAATTTCATGAAAAATATGGTAGCTTGTTGATGATGTCTAGTTTTCAGAAAGTATTTTCTTGTAGGTTTTATTACTAATGTTTTGACCTGCATGTTATTTCACCAAATTTTTATATGGAAAATAGATTTCTAGCTAAACTGATAATATTTTACTTGCCAATTTTTATACATGCTGTTTATGTGAAGTAATACTCACTGAGTAAATTTCATGAGAAAATTCTATTCCTAAAAATTATGAAAAATTTGGAAATTTAAAAGGCTGATAACTTGCTGAAATTTTAGAAAAATAAATACAACACTGCTAGGGCTAAAATTTTGGCAGTAGCTTATCACAACATTGACCTACATGTCATAAATAATTGAGCTTATTTGGGGCTGCAGCAGTGTGAATCAGAACTGAGAATTTTGGTAAAATAAAATGTAAAACTTGGGACCCTAGGCCATGGTATAGATACGTGGATGTGGTATACTATGAGTTCCACCATGATGCTTGTCAAAAACTTCGTGTGATATCATGTATGATGAATTTAACTAAGTGTAGGTGATGGGTTGTACGATTTCTTAATAAGTGTTATGCAATTTCTTAAAGTAAGGCATGCAAGTCTCCTGGATATAATATGATTTGAAAATGTGGTTACTTGAGTCTTACATCGAACGATTGTGCACCATATTTATTCTCTTGCATCATATGTCTGCATCTCATACCTTTACACTTATATGCACTATGTCATCGCATATAGATTCTGCGAACGAGGTGCCGAACCAGGAGCTGTCCTGGATCGAAGAACCCGACGACTAGGAGACGGAGGAGCAGCAACCGGAGGGCCCACCTCAGACCACTGACTCAGCACCCGTGGAAACTAACCCCGACGAAGAAGGTAGGCAGGACCATACTTCAACCCAGCAAATACCATATGATTAAGTTACGCATATGCATTAGGAGTTGCTTGAAAACCCTTTGCATTAGACTTCCCGGCCGCCCTGACCCTAGCACCTATACATAGAGTTCGTAGGACGAGTATGCCTAGTAATGCTAGGTACGAGTAGACACGGGTGAAAGGAGTCACTCGTCGCGCATGTGATATTTCAAAAGCAGAAAAATCTTATTATGATGGAAGATTATCATTATGCTCATGTTTTAAATGGAGACCGGGCGGAGATTTTATTCAGTATTTACTTTTCATGATGTCGCACTATGGACTCCGTCTGAGTCGTATAAGGCCCGTTCGCTGTTCGCCTGCTGATCGGCATAACATTGCTAAAGTGCTTATCCAGGCCATGGGACTGGTGAAATCTTACTTGTGCCATCCTGAGAACAGAGACACGTTCCTACCACTGGCTGAGAGGAAGGTGGCCCGGAGGAGCTTTGTACTCATGATGGGGAGACCGAGATATCGGCAGGCTCACCATGGGGGCACAACCCGAGGGTCAGGCGGGAGTGAATCAAACTTGGGATGGGACAAGTGGGGATGGGGGCCATATGTGGGAACACGATGGCTGGTAAGCATATACCCCTGGCATGATAGTTATTCCCAGGAATATAAAAATCGATTCGAATCGCTGATACTCACCAGGTGTGAGAATGCCAAATATCACTGTCGGGCTGTCACGCCCGGTTTCAACGAACAAAACCGTGCAACATATATATGCGCCAGGGAATGTCTCGCATATACATGACAATTACAGAATACCACAACACATGCCATAGAATAAAAACGTGCGTAACATTGAATATATCATTTATTACACTGTGACACAAGTGTTTAACTCAGAGTATAACGTAGCATAGCGGAAGCATAACACATAAACATAACGGGCATCACAGGGACGTCAACTGGTGAACGAAACGCCTAATACTCGTCGTAGTCTTGCACATAGTCTTCATTACCACCATCATCTGAGCAGCGGTTGGATTTTTCCCCCCAACAAGAAATAAATATAAAGAAAACAAGTGTGAGTACAGAATACCCAACAAATATAACATAAACCACGAGGCTCTATGGTTAGCTGACATCTGCATAAGCTTTTAATTTAAAACATTTATTAAAGCCTAATTACTATGAATTACTAACAACACCATTAGCCCAAAAGATAATGCATAAGAATTTAATAAGATTAAACAGGTATAACAATTATCAAAACCATAACCAAGAAACCTCAGCCAAGGGTCCTTTACTAATCACTGGAAAGGGTCTGGGCCGCTCATAACCGTGAGCACGTCTAACATGTTAGTTTTACACTCTCGAGAGGTTGCACATCTTTACCCACAAGTTGTGAGCTACGCTAGGAATTCACCATATTACCGGAGATCAGATGACTAGCAAGCGCACTACGAAGCCTTTACAAAGATTGCGTTAGTAAGGTGTAACCGCTAAGGTTTCAGGGTCGCAACGGTGGTGTCCGCCTCCAAAGGAAGAAGCACATACATATAATGTAAAGCACACTCAACCATGAGGTAGTGCAGCAACCACTGATGCTAGCCTCCCCTCTTGCCCCGCAGGTAAGTTACTTCCAAACCAAAACAACCTAATTAATCAGCTAAGTCTGTCCCATTCCAGCCTTGTGGTAGCACTGTTGTCCCAGGTGGTCGCTTTGTGACTCGGTCCTTAGGGAGAGAACCAGCAAAAGCACACGAGCACCTTGCTCAAGCTCCCTAAACCATGTTGCTAAAAAGCCATAATAAAATGGACATGAACCGCTCAGGGTCAAGTCCAACAATTAATTGCATAGGATCATTAATCAAAATTAAATTAACAAGAATAGAAGTTTGTGCAGCACCTAGCACAACTTACCATATGCATCCCACAAGGTAGATATAAAAGGATAAAAGTAGCTAGGTAAACCTTACAGGCATATAAATTAAAATGCACATGCAGTAATTAAAAAGATTATTAAGTGTTGTTTATGTTATACTTGCCTTCCTCAAAATTTATTCCTTGCTGCTGCTCAGAGGCTTCTGGAGGTGGTTCTTCGAACTCAACAGGCGGATCAACGTCTACGCACGATATACGGCACCCAACAAGAATCCACAGGATCACACATGCAAGCAAACAATTGCAAAAGATAAGAAACAGTACATCATAAAATAAAAACAGAAGGGAAAACATATTTAAAATTATTCTACTCATTGCTACGGTCGCGTGGGCGTGAGAATCGCCGAAAACGGATTTAAAACGTGGAAGTTATAGCCTTTTGAATGTGATAGGACTTAACTGTAATTATTTTTTTAAAATCTAGGGCTAGAACACCAAAACCAGGACCTTCTTTCAACTGAGGTGGACCTCGGGTGGATTTTGATAAAGGTCGGGGGTTCTTTAACAAAAAGCCGATGGCTGACCGGAATTTGACTTTGGTTGACCGTCCTTGACCGATCATCGACGGCCGTGGGCCATCGGATCTTGATCCTACGGCTTGGAAAGGAAGGGAACAGAGGCAGGTTAGCGACGGCCACCAGGGGCGGTGGCGCTAGGCTGGCCACGGCGGCCGCTCGCCGGAGCGCGGTGTCCTGGGCATTCCCGTGTGCGGAACGGAGAGAGGGCCGGCCGGGGAGAGGAAGCAGCGCGCGGTGGTCCTTACCCCGTGCTCGAATTCGACGGTGGCTCGGCAGGGGCGGCTCTCCACGGGCAGGGCGGACGGAGGTGGAGGGTGCGTGTGGAGGGCGTCGGTGGGCGGCTCCGGGCTCCCCAAAACCGGCAACGGGGCTTCGCAGGTTCCTGAGACAGAGAGAACGGGGGTCAATTTGGCCGGGAAGCCCTTGACAGTGGCCAATTTTTGGCGGCGGAGGGGAAGCTCACCGTCGGCGTTGGCGAAGGAAATCGTCGGCGATGGCGGCGCTAGGGCTTGCGCGAAGGAGCGGGTGGCCAAAAGAGAGGGCAACGGTGGGTGGAGACCCCTTTTATAGGGCGGCGGTGGAGAATCTTGGCCCGAACTCGACTCCGACTCGAGCTCGAGCTCGGGTCGCGTTGAGGAGGCGCGGCGCACTGGCAGGCGAGCCTAGGGTTGGACGGCGCGGGTCCACGGCGCAGGGGAAAGCGGTGCCTCGGGTCCACGGAGCAGAGAGGGTGGGGTGGCTTGCTCGGTCGAGGGCCACGAGTGGAGACGGGGAGCGGGCGGATGCCTCGCAGCGAGAGAGGAGGGAGTAAGGAGGAAGAGAGAGCTGACGGGGCGGCCCACGGTGCAGTGACACAGGGAAGCGGGCCCACTAGCCAGAGAGAGCAAGGAGAGGGAAGGCGGGTGAGGCGGCGCGGTTGGGCCGGTCCAGCCGATTGGGCCCGGTGGTGCGGGGGTGACTGGGCCGAAGAGGGAGGGGTTGGCTGGGCCGGTCCGGCCCCTCTGCTCTCTTTTTTTTCCTTTTTCTTTTCTCTTTTCCAAAACCAAGCTCAAAAACAAAATTTAAATATCCAAATACATTTGAATTTTAAACCTTAGACCATACAAGAAATAAAGCAATACACCAGCATGAATGTACAACAAAAGTTGACCTAGGATTAATTTTAATTAAATGTAGATAAAATAAATCATTAAATGCAGGCCTAGGCATATAAAATCTTAGAAAATTAAATAAACCATATTTAATTTATTGTAAAATACTGAAAATAAAATTAGGGTGTTTCAAACCTACCCCCCTTGATAAGAATCTCGCCCCGAGATTCAGATAGGCTAGCTAGCAAAGAGAGCAGGGTATGCTGCTTTTAATTCATCCTCTCATTCCCATGTTGCCTCTGCCTCTGTATGATGACTCCACTGCACACGGCACATCTTGATCTTTTTGTTTCTAATATTCCTCTCAGATGTGTCTAAAATTTTCACTGGATGTTCTGTGTACGTCAGATCCTCCTGTACCTCCAATCCTTCTAGCGGTGTTTGCTCTTCGGGCACTCTCAAACACTTCTTTAATTGAGACACATGAAACACATCATGCACACCTGACAAACTGGGAGGTAATTCCAGACGGTAAGCTACTTCACCTTTCTTTTCCAGTATTTTAAATGGCCCAATGTATCTTGGCGCTAGCTTCCTTTTCATATTGAAACGGCGAATGCCTCTCATTGGTGACACCTTCAAGTACACATGATCATCCACTTTAAAGGACAAATCCCTCCTGCGAACATCAACATAGCTTCTCTGCCTGGACTGGGCAACTCTCAAATTTTCCTGAACAATCCGCAATTACTGTTCAGCATCCTGCACTATGTCAGGTCCAAATACCTGCTTCTCAACGGTCTGATTCCAGAATAATGGCGTTCTGCACCTCTTGCCGTACAATGCTTCAAACGGCGATTTCTTCAGACTGTTATTATAGGAAAACTCAGCATACGGCAAACACTTGTCCCAACTAGTACCGTACTGTATGGCACAAGCTCTCAACATATCCTCAAGTATCTGATTAGTTCTTTATGTCTGAGGATGGTACGCTGTACTGAATTTGAGCTTTGTGTCCAAAGAATTATGCAACTGCTCCCAAAAGCGAGAAGTAAACTGCGAACCTCGATCAGATATAATTCTCTTAGGCACGCCGTGCAAACAGACAATTCTGGAGATATACAGCTCAGCTAACTTGGCACCTGAATAAGTAGTGTTAACCGGTATAAAATGAGCCACCTTGGTTAAACGATCCACTACTACCCATATTGAATTATAACCTTTCTGAGTGCGAGACAAACCCACAATAAAATCCATGGTTATTTCTTCCCACTTCCATTCTGGTACCTTCAACGGTTGTAATAAACCTGCGGGTCTCTGATGTTCAGCCTTCACACGCTGACAGGTATCACAAATAGCTACATACTCGGCCACAGCACGGTTCATACCGTACCACCAAAATCTTTCCTTCAGATCATAGTACATCTTAGTGCTGCCGGGATGAATAGAATAAGCCGTATCATGAGCCTCACTCAAAATTAATTTTCTGATGCTGTCCACATTAGGCACGCATATTCTGTTCTTGTACCATTAAGTTCTCTGTTCATCTTCCCGAAAGTGAGGCGCCTTGCCTAATTTGAGCAACTCACGAATTTCCTGCAATTTCTCATCATCGTTCTGGTGCTCCCGAATCTCTTGTTCTAATGTCGGCTCTGCCTCAAATGCTGCGGCAGTAGTGTGATGTAGAAAACCCAAACTCAATCTTTCAAACTCTTCACATAACTCCTGCGGCATCATGAAACCCAAAGCCATATTAGCATAACTCTTCCTACTCAGAGCGTCTACCACCACATTAGCCTTACCAGGATGATAATGAATTTCCATATCATAATCCTTAATTAATTCTAGCCATCTTCGCTGTCGCATATTCAACTCGTTCTGTGTGAAGATATATTTGAGGCTCTTGTGATCAGTATAGATTTCACAACGCTGCCCGTACAAATAGTGACGCCAAATCTTCAGTGCGTGCACCACTGCTGCAAGTTCCAAGTCATGTGTCGGATAATTCAACTCATGCTTGCGCAACTGCCGTGAAGCGTAGTCAATCACTTTACCTTCTTGCATCAGAACACATCCCAAACCATCTCTGGAAGCATCACAATAAACTATGAATTTCTTCTGCTGGTCAGGCAATGTCAACACAGGTGCTGTAGTCAATCTTTTCTTCAACTCATCAAAAGCAGCTTGCTGTGCATTTGTCCATCTAAATTCTGCATCCTTCTCTAACAGAGAAGTCATGAGTTTCGCAATTCTTGAAAACTTTTCAATAAATCTCCGATAATAACCAGCTAAACCCAAGAATCCACTAACCTCTTTTGGTATTTCCGGCACCTTCCAGTTCGTTACCGTACTGACCTTGCTTGGATCTACTGCAATTCCTCCTTTGGAGACGACGTGACCAAGGAAACGCACTTCATCAATCCAAAATTCACATTTGCTGAACTTGGCGTACAGCTTGTGTTCCCTCAATCTCTGAAGAACTAACCTTAAATGCTCCTCATGTTCTGCTTCAGTCTTGGAATAAATCAAAATGTCATCAATAAAAACCACCACAAACTTGTCTAAATAATCCATAAATACTAAATTCATCAGTTGCATAAAATAGGCAGGAGCATTGGTGAGGCCGAAGGATATTACTGTATACTCATACAAGCCGTACTTGGTGGTGAAGGCAGTTTTAGGAATATCTGAGGGACGAATTTTTAACTGATGATAACCAGATCTCAAGTCAATCTTGGACACAAGCACCCTGAAGCTGATCAAACAAATCATCAATGTGGGGGAGCGGGTACTTATTTTTTATGGTGACTTTATTTAGAGCTCGGTAATCCACACACATCCTTTTCACATCAGTATCATTTTTCTCAACCAGCAAGACTGGAAAAGCCCAGGGAGAGGAACTAGGGCGGATATATCCTTTAGCTAGCAATTCATCTATATTCTTTTTAACCTTCTCATGCTCTATAGGTGCCATTCTATATTGCCTCATTGCTATGGGTGCAGTGCCAGGTAAAAGCTCTATTAAAAACTCAATATCTCTATCAGGCGGCATACCTGGTAATTCATCAGGGAAGACATCTAGATAATCACACACTATCCGAATACCGTCTGTAGGTCTAACCTCCATCTGATGCAAATACCCTGAAGGACTTGATGCAATGATTCCCACTTCCTGGCCATCTGATGATGCTAGGTGAACTGTCCGTTAAGCACAATCAATTTTGACACCCCGCTTCTCCAAAGTGTCCATGCCCAAGATGATATCAATACTCATAGAGTCAATAACTATTAACTTGGCAATGAACTCTACCCCCCTTATTTTTATACCCACTCTGGATCAAATAGAACTAGTGTTTATCTGCCCACCTGGTGATGCAACTACCATAGGTCTTTCCATAGAACTTATAGGTATGTTGTTTTGTTCAGCATACGATCTTGTAATAAAAGAATGTGTAGCACCAGTATCAAAAAGTACAGTAGCAGGATTGGCGTTGACTGTAAACGTACCGAGAATGACATTTGGATCATCTGCTGCGGTTTCCGCCGTCACATGGTTGACCTTGCCCTGAAGTGGTGCCTTATTCTGCTGGTTGGGGCGCCCTTGCTGCTGCTGTGGGGCGTTCTGCCTAGCGCCCTGCTGCTGCTGTTGCCCCTTCTGAGGGCAGTCGTTGGCGAGGTGCCCACTGTCGCCACACTTATAGCAGTTACGAACCACGGGAACAGTAGCCTGATTTTGGGCAGGTGGGTTGGACTGCCCCTGTGGCATAGCTCTATAGGTAGGGCGTTGGTTCTGATTCTGGTAACGCTGACCCTGACCTGTCTGTTGCTGGTACTGCTGCTGCTGTGGTTGCTGACGCTGCTGGTACTGCTGCTGCTTGAAGCGTCCCAGCCCTTAAGCAGGACTAAAATGTGTATTGTTACCATTCCCAAGAGTTATGGTAACCACATTTGTTCATCAGTTGAGTACAGATCCGTCCTAACGGGACAGACCAAACGGGGCGCAGCCCGAAAACACAGCAGCGGAAACTCTTTAAAAGTGCGACCCAAACTTTCCCACAACAGCACAGTTGGGAAGCAGGCCGTAACCCTCACACGTCCATGGTCTTCTTTGCTCTGTAAACCAACAACAAAGCAAGGGTGAGTACATACGTACTCCGCAAGTCCACCTTCTTCCATAGGAAGGGGGGATATAACCTATTATTACATGCAAGATATATCTGGAGCTGAAGGTAAATTTGCAGTAAAACATTTGATATGCAGGGTTCCTTAGTTCTCAGTTTTAATTGAGAAAACATCTTTATCCCAAAAGAGGTTGCCACTGGACTTGCCGGTCCATCGCGGCTCGTGGCACGCATGCCATCACATTTTCCACACACACACCTCCTCGGCAACCGCAGCTGCCTCAAAACCATCATTTTGATCCCATCCCAACCCACATTTTATAAGAAGCTAGTTCCGAAACCAAGCCGTAACTCGTTTGTCCATACCAGTGGACAGCGGACTATCATGATAGATTTAATTGTACTCTGGCCAGAGGTGCGCACTTTACCCACAAGTTTGGTCCAGGTACTCATGATCAGTGAGCCCCTTTCCACTCGCCGGTTCTTCCCCCGCAAGGCGCCCCCAGACATCAGCCATGAGAGAAGCGGGACCACCTGTTGCTCAGACCCGCAGCCACGCAACTGTCGACCCCTGACCGCAGCCATGCGACCGCGCCCATTTCCCAATCTCTCATGCATCCCAGCACACCGGCTTACGCCTGGTTTGTCCAAAGCGGGTTCTAACCGAGGGTTGCCACATACAACCTCGAGTGGTTGCACTAAATGAGTTAGGCGAGATGAAACATCAACTCGGTCCTTCAGGGTAGAGCTCCCACAACTGCTCATCAACTGAGCCAACACCAGCCCGGCCCTCGCAACAAGGACCGGACACCGGGGCATCCGTGATAACGTATCCCCGGGGTTTCTACCCCTCAGTGGCTTCAACAACCGGAGTCGTCTGCCGGGGTCTTACCCCATGTTTTACTGAAAACATCCGTCCACACCCATCACCATATTCCCATCATTTTCATCAATATTAATGTATATAATTGAGTGAGCGATCCACCTAAGCGCACTACATCTAAAGTGGCTCGGGAGGTTATATCCTACTATGTTTACCTTAGCCAGCAAAACATGCAAGTTTTATCGTTATGCAAGGCAATAGGATGTGTATATAAAAACTGGGTAATTTATGCATCAATTGATGATTCCAGTGGACTTGCATTCATTTCGTCGAGGTAGCCGGTACGACGGTTGTTGCATCATTAGACTCCTGTTCCGGTCCCTGAGTAAACCATTTCAGAGACGGAACCGAACGGCTCTCCAAGAAAGCCTACACGTACAGACAAGCAAAACACACCAAATCATGGTACAATCTGAGCTCATCTTGATATGGGTTTTGTGGAGCTAAAGATATCCTTATGGTTTGGCATGTAAATAGAGCGGGAGTCAAACGGATAAATGGCACATTTGGCCCCCTTTTAGGTATCAAGAGTTTGATCTTTAGAGCCATCCATGCCGGGCTCATGGGACGGATTTTCCGGCAGCATGAGGACAGCATGTCAGCAATAAAGATAAATTTTGGAAGAAGGGAAAGACGACACGGGCCAGCTCTGGCGCGTGCGGTCCAACTCTTCCTTCCGGTTGGGCTCGGTCTACTCTCGCAGCGCGATGGGCTTACATCGCGGTGAGGGAGAGAACGACGAACTCGGGCGGTGCCAACCATCCCCTCCTGTCGTCCGCATTACGGGGACAGGGGTAGAGTTTGACAACCGTCCGGTTCGGTTCAACCAAACCGGGTCTTCAGTGAACCGATCGGCGAGGGCGGAACTAACGCACAAGTGGCTTGCCACAGGTGCCCTAGTCCCGTCGTCGCGGGTCGACCCAAAATGACGTAGACCGTGAGTCTTCGTGTGTTGTGGACGGCGGAGTGTGTGGGAACATTATAAAAAGTACATGAATAGATAGAGCTAGAACGGGAAAGATATGGAACGATTTATGGCAGGGAGTAGATTGGAACTGCCTGGACAGTTCAGGGGGTCGAAATAGACTTTTCTTGGCGAACTCGGGGTCTGGCCCGAGGGAAATTCGGCCCACGCAGGCCTTTTTTTTTCTTTTTCTCTTTCGGTCTGGCCTTTCCCTTGGCCGACGCGCACCAGGGGGCCTGTTGGGCCGGCCCAACTGGTGCAGCAGGCAGGGAGGCAAGCCGGCTCGGGCGCACGGGAGCCAGACGGCTTCGGCCAGCTCCCGACGCCGTCGCCAGACGCAGGAGCTCGCCGGGGCACGCCGGAGGTGGCGCTCCCGGTCTCCGCTCGTCGGGCCGAGGGCACCGGCGCGACGAGGGCGACAAGGCGAGTCCGTCCGAGGCGCTCCGAGCAGGAGGAGGGGCGCGGAGCGGGGGCGCCCACGGACGCCGGCGGCCATGGCCGCGAGCGTACGCGGAGAGCGTGGCAAGAGCGACGGAGGAGTCGATTGAGGTCGGAAGACGGTGGAGGGTGGTGGTTGGGTGCTCCATGCTGAGGGAATCGGTCTATGGTGGCCGGTAGGTGGTGTATTGCTTGCGTGCGCGTCGGCGGCGTTCAATGGAGGTGAGCGACACGGAGTGGCACGGGGTTTGGCGTCCGCGGAGTTCACCGGGGCGGCGCGCGACGTAGAGCCGTGTAGGAAGGAGGGCGACGTCGGCGCGGCTCGTCGCACGGGCGAGTGGCGCGGGCGGCGCGAGTGGAGCAGGGGGAAAGGATGCTCGCGTCGGGCGGCTCCGAGCCAAGGTGAACCGAGGCCGGCCGAGGCGAGAGGGAAAGAGCAGCGCGGGGAGGGAGAGCTCGGGATGGAGGAGGCAGCGTCGGCGCGGCTCGTCGAGGCGAGCGGCGCGGGCGGCGCCAGTGGGAGCAGGGAGGAGGAGCGGCGCGGGGTGGAGGAGCTCGGCCTCTTTTTTTGCACGCGGTGGGCAGCGGGAGTGCGCGTGCTGGCGAGACCGGGCGGCGTCATGTAGGGGCCCGACGAGGCGCAGTGAGGTGGTGGAGTGTGGTAGGGGTCCGCGCGCGTGGTGCGTAGCGGCAGGGCGCAAGCGCGGACGGCGCGGCGTGCGCGGCGCGCGGATCACGTGTGGAGTGCGAGTGGGCGCGGCGCGGCGTGTCACGGGATGGCCTGGGCAGGAGGCGTCGGCGCGGAGGCGCGTGGCGACGCGAGGCGCGGCGTTGTCCGGGGTCCGGTACGGCGTCGGGGCGCGGTGGCTTGGCGCGCGATGCACGACGCGCGTGCGCGGCGCGGCGAGCAGGGAAGGGGGAAGGAGGAGGGCGAGCGGCCGATGGGCCGTTCGGCCGGGGCCGGGAAAAGGAGAAAGAGAGAGGGGGGGCAGGCAGGCCGGCCCGAGAGGGAGGGAGGAAGGAGAGGTAGGCGGGCCGAGAGAGGGGAGAGGGGTGTGGATTTCGGCCCGAGAGGGAGAGAGAAAGAAGAGGCTTTTCCATTTTCCAGATTTGAATTTGAACTAGGATTTGGAGAGGAAATTGAATGAATTTTGGAGAAACTTGAGAAGAGATCATGGAGGATATTTGGGATGATTTTTGGTTGAGCTCAGAAAGGTACACTTGCACTCAAACAAACAAGTTTTCTAAATTCATTTTGAATTAAGGGGGGGAGATTAGAGGGTAATTTGTTAGGGTAAATTTCCGGGGTATTACAAACCTACCCCACTTAAAAGAAATCTCGTCCCCGAGATTAGGGTAGAAGGGTTTATAGGGATAGCTTTACTTCAGCTAAACGACTTCTGCTTACAACTGAAACTCGAACCTTGTACAAACGGGAGATGGAATTTCAACAACAAACAGCTCTTGCTTCTTCGGTAAGGATGGATGAAGTTTCTGCTTGAAGCAACTTCAACTTCTGCTTTTCCACGGCTTTCCCTTGTTTGGTTACTTGTTTCTTCTTTGGGAATTTGCCGTGCAAACCTTACACATACAAAGAGATATTTCTATCTCCTTCATCTCATGCACTTGGAAGGTTGCTCTGGCCGGTAACGGCAGGCGGTGGCATGCACTGGCAACTCATGCATCATCCAGAAATTTGCATGCCTCAACTTTCTGGATCTTCCTTCATCAGGACTAGCAGAAGAGAGACTACCCCACTTAAAAGGATAAGAGTACCCTCTAAGCAGATTAGAGTCCCTTCTGAAAGCGGGTTGCATCGGCAGGTGCAGGAGGGGAGGGTGAAGAAGCGGATATCTGGGATACCCCTCTTCACGTTACTTTTCTTTTTATGCCAAACACCTCTCCTCTTATTTTCTTGCTTGCTTCTTGGAGATTCTGTATCTGAGCACATCTTTGCTAGCAGGAAGCTTCTTCTTGTTTCTTCTCTGCCCGTGGGAGAGTGACTAACCGGAGGAGGATTAGGAGGCATAACATAAGGATTTCAGCAAAGACTATGTAGCGAAGTGGAAGGCAAGCTCTGGTTTCTGGGTTCATGCCTCGGAGGAATTTGGGGGATAGTGCGCGAGGATCTGGCTTATGCGGTCCTGGAATCTGACTATGTTTCTTGCAAGCTGGAGGAGGACTTTTGAGATCTTGTAGAGAAATATGCACTGGATCAGAAGAAGTGTGTTGATGGCTAGGTTCATGCTCGGGTATTGAGGTGAGCGGGGGTGTTTGGGCTAATCTCTCTTGCTTTGTTCTGAAGAGGGAGGATGGTGGTCTTCCCACAGAAAAAGGAGGTACATGATGAGAATGAGAAAAGCAAGAGCGTAGAAACCTAAGAGGACTTGTTCGATGAAAGAATCAACGAACATCTGGGGGAATTATTTTGATTTAGCTAGTGGAGGGAGGGTGTTATGAGCTTGCTCGGCGGGGTGAATGAAGAGTGGCGCCCGAGGCGTGCTTTTATAGACGCACGGGAGAGTGGTGGTTGCGGTGCGGTGGCTTGTGCATCGAAGGGACATGAGCGGTGGAGGCGGTGCAGGGGGCACGCGGCGGCATGCCTGCGATGGTGTAGGGGCCGGTTTCGGCAGACGGCAGCGTGGGGGTGCATTGAAAAAAAAGGGGTGGGCGGTGGCACGAGCGTGCATGCACGGCGGCAAAGGCAAGTGGGTGGCGGGGACAGGCGCGGCGAGTGCGGCGGAAAGACAGGAGTGGCAGCTGATAAGGCGGGGAGGCGAGGGCGGTGGGAAGACGAGAGCGGCGGGGAACTGTGGCGTACACAATTCGCTTAGGGATTGTAGTATGCAGTGTCTCATCCGGTCTTTTCCTTTTTCCCAGGGCACTATTTCCTTTCACTGTGTACACTTTATCTCCTCGTTTTCTGCTGCTGGTACTGTGCTTTCTTGGACGCACTGTTGTTGCATGCCGACTGCACTGATTGGTTTGAACAAGGCTTCTTGTAGACGTTTTGCTTCTCTTTAGCAGACGGTTTTTTTTTGAGGTAAGAAGGGGAAGCAGGGATAAGAGTTAGGTCTACAAATGATGTGTTCCTTATTAGCAAAACTTCACAAACAGAAACTACAAACACAAGGATGAACACGCTAACGCGGCTACTCGCGCAGGACACCTTTCAACTTTTGAGGATTGGAGGCTTGATTCTGCACTGGAGGCTGATGGCTGGATCCTTCTCCTGGACATGAGAGTGTCAAGAATGCACCCATGCTAGTTTTATCTTCTCGTCTGTTGAGGTCTTCTGGGTTCTTATCACTGGTCTGCATGTGATTGAGCAGGAGGGCCTAAAAACTTCCAAGATGACTCAGTATTGGTTGGTTAGGAGGGTTTGAACTTCCTGCCATCATGGGGTTCTGTATTTCTCCTTGAGGTGGGTGGCGAGGACCGGACATGGCCCTTACCCTTACTCCATGACTGAGAGGGGAGTCTGTTACTGATCCTAGATGCATCCACGCCCTCTTATACTTGATCAACTCTCTTTCTGTGTCTTGGTGTCGGTCTACCAACCTGTCATGCAGGCGGCTCAGTTTTTCATACTCGTCGTCCAAGGCGAGCAGATATTGGACCAGGTAGGCTAGGGTAGGATCTCTGGACTTCTTGATCTCTGTCAAGATTGCTGTCCTCTTAATCCAAGTACTAGCACGTTGGTTCACTGGTGGAAAGAACCTCATAGGGCTGCTTTGTACTGCCCCATGGTAGGTCGAGCATAACTTTTTTATTGCCCCACGAGCGGCAATGTGGCTGGCTTCTAAGAATCCGTTGCCGATGGCTCTGCAGTACCAACCGTTGAGATTGAGGTTCTCTCTGATATAAAGTGTGACGGTCCATCCTCGTTCTTCCCTTTCGGGGAATGCTAACCCGCAGTACTCCGGGTATCCTGGAATACTGAGGTACCGCATGGTATCTCTTAGCAGCTCGGGAAAGCCACTTTCTTCCCGGCAGCAGCTGACATACTCGGCAGATTCCATCTGAGCAAAACAGGCCGAACTCGGCTTAACACTAGCGCAACAGAAAACAAAAGGCTACAACACAGACGACAACAACAACAACACTACAACACACGCAGTCTACACGATTCACTCTTACAGAGGGTGCTAACTAAAGCGGAACAAAAATTCCACTACCCACATGTAAGAGGGGAACTGGGTACAACTAACTGCGGACCACACGGCTTCACTCCCGGAGGGCACTGGTGACTTCATCCGGGGATGAATCCCTGGATCTGCTGTTGAGGAGCTCTGGCGGCCAGACGATTGAGTCTTCTTCCTTGCAGGATGCGGCTGAGCTGGAGGGCTCTGGGGTAGATTCCGCAAGAGGAGACGCAGCTCGCGTCCTCAGCAGTTCTTCCCAAGGCAGCTCACTGAGCAAAACAGGACTTGGTGGTGGAGCTCTTGGGCTTTCTACGGACAGGGGGGAAGTTGGTGCAGCTTCTAGGGTTTCTGCTAGCTCTGGTGAAGGAACTGGGGAGAGCTCTGGGTGATCTGGCTCACCCTCCTCAACTGGTATGCCTTCTAGGATCGGAACTCCATTGATGAGGTCTCCGACCTTTCTCTTCTTTATAGGCGTGGGGATGCCTATGAGCGTTGGAGGTTGCTTGGCCATGGCTGTTTGTATTGGGGCAGTTCTTGAGTTCTTCTGGCCTTCTGGTGGGCTTTTAAACACTTTGCCGGCGTGTCTGGGGCTGAATCCTTGTGTCCTTTTCCAGACAGCAGACACAGCGTTAGGCACCGCTCACTGTGTTGCACTGATTCAGAGGGGCTCTGCATGCACGGTCCCTTGTCCACTGTGCTGCACTGCAAGGCCTTTCAAGGCAAGGGAGGCGGGAAACACAAGGAGGGTCACTTCCTTGTTTCCCGGTGCACGTCACGGTCATCCATAGGGTAGGGTGCCACTTTTGACTTCCATAGGGTGTGCACACCTTTTGTTGCAAACAGGTTGAACACGGTCTTCGAAGCGGAACACTTGACTGAGGAAGGGGAAAAGAGCAGATAAACTCTTTTGAAACTGAGTAAGATAAGGAGTAGAGGTGTTTTTCAACTGATTTTGGACTCAAAAACCTTTTTCCAACCTAGGGTTACGTCCTACGGCCAACTTACGGCTCTGATACCACCTGAAGCGTCCCAGCCCTTAAGCAGGACTAAAATGTGTATTGTTACCATTCCCAAGAGTTATGGTAACCACATTTGTTCATCAGTTGAGTACAGATCCGTCCTAACGGGACAGACCAAACGGGGCGCAGCCCGAAAACACAGCAGCGGAAACTCTTTAAAAGTGCGACCCAAACTTTCCCACAACAGCACAGTTGGGAAGCAGGCCGTAACCCTCACACGTCCATGGTCTTCTTTGCTCTGTAAACCAACAACAAAGCAAGGGTGAGTACATACGTACTCCGCAAGTCACCTTCTTCCATAGGAAGGGGGGATATAAGCTATTATTACATGCAAGATATATCTGGAGCTGAAGGTAAATTTGCAGTAAAACATTTGATATGCAGGGTTCCTTAGTTCTCAGTTTTAATTGAGAAAACATCTTTATCCCAAAAGAGGTTGCCACTGGACTTGCCGGTCCATCGCGGCTCGTGGCACGCATGCCATCACATTTTCCACACACACCTCCTCGGCAACCGCAGCTGCCTCAAAACCATCATTTTGATCCCATCCCAACCCACATTTTATAAGAAGCTAGTTCCGAAACCAAGCCGTAACTCGTTTGTCCATACCAGTGGACAGCGGACTATCATGATAGATTTAATTGTACTCTGGCCAGAGGTGCGCACTTTACCCACAAGTTTGGTCCAGGTACTCATGATCAGTGAGCCCCTTTCCGCTCGCCGGTTCTTCCCCCGCAAGGCGCCCCCAGACATCAGCCATGAGAGAAGCGGGACCACCTGTTGCTCAGACCCGCAGCCACGCAACTGTCGACCCCTGACCGCAGCCATGCGACCGCGCCCATTTCCCAATCTCTCATGCATCCCAGCACACCGGCTTACGCCTGGTTTGTCCAAAGCGGGTTCTAACCGAGGGTTGCCACATACAACCTCGAGTGGTTGCACTAAATGAGTTAGGCGAGATGAAACGTCAACTCGGTCCTTCAGGGTAGAGCTCCCACAACTGCTCATCAACTGAGCCAACACCAGCCCGGCCCTCGCAACAAGGACCGGACACCGGGGCATCCGTGATAACGTATCCCCGGGGTTTCTACCCCTCAGTGGCTTCAACAACCGGAGTCGTCTGCCGGGGTCTTACCCCATGTTTTACTGAAAACATCCGTCCACACCCATCACCATATTCCCATCATTTTCATCAATATTAATGTATATAATTGAGTGAGCGATCCACCTAAGCGCACTACATCTAAAGTGGCTCGGGAGGTTATATCCTACTATGTTTACCTTAGCCAGCAAAACATGCAAGTTTTATCGTTATGCAAGGCAATAGGATGTGTATATAAAAACTGGGTAATTTATGCATCAATTGATGATTCCAGTGGACTTGCATTCATTTCGTCGAGGTAGCCGGTACGACGGTTGTTGCATCATTAGACTCCTGTTCCGGTCCCTGAGTAAACCATTTCAGAGACGGAACCGAACGGCTCTCCGAGAAAGCCTACACGTACAGACAAGCAAAACACACCAAATCATGGTACAATCTGAGCTCATCTTGATATGGGTTTTGTGGAGCTAAAGATATCCTTATGGTTTGGCATGTAAATAGAGCGGGAGTCAAACGGATAAATGGCACATTTGGCCCCCTTTTAGGTATCAAGAGTTTGATCTTTAGAGCCATCCATGCCGGGCTCATGGGACGGATTTTCCGGCAGCATGAGGACAGCATGTCAGCAATAAAGATAAATTTTGGAAGAAGGGAAAGACGACACGGGCCAGCTCTGGCGCGTGCGGTCCAACTCTTCCTTCCGGTTGGGCTCGGTCTACTCTCGCAGCGCGATGGGCTTACATCGCGGTGAGGGAGAGAACGACGAATTCGGGCGGTGCCAACCATCCCCTCCTGTCGTCCGCATTACGGGGACAGGGGTAGAGTTTGACAACCGTCCGGTTCGGTTCAACCAAACCGGGTCTTCAGTGAACCGATCGGCGAGGGCGGAACTAACGCACAAGTGGCTTGCCACAGGTGCCCTAGTCCCGTCGTCGCGGGTCGACCCAAAATGACGTAGACCGTGAGTCTTCGTGTGTTGTGGACGGCGGAGTGTGTGGGAACATTATAAAAAGTACATGAATAGATAGAGCTAGAACGGGAAAGATATGGAACGATTTATGGCAGGGAGTAGATTGGAACTGTCTGGACAGTTCAGGGGGTCGAAATAGACTTTTCTTGGCGAACTCGGGGTCTGGCCCGAGGGAAATTCGGCCCACGCAGGCCTTTTTTTTTTCTTTTTCTCTTTCGGCCTGGCCTTTCCCTTGGCCCACGCGCACCAGGGGGCCTGTTGGACCGGCCCAACTGGCGCAGCAGGCAGGGAGGCAAGCCGGCTCGGGCGCACGGGAGCCAGACGGCTTCGGCCAGCTCCCGACGCCGTCGCCAGACGCAGGAGCTCACCGGGGCACGCCGGAGGTGGCGCTCCCGGTCTCCGCTCGTCGGGCCGAGGGCACCGGTGCGACGAGGGCGACAAGGCGAGTCCGTCCGAGGCGCTCCGAGCAGGAGGAGGGGCGCGGAGCGGGGGCGCCCACGGACGCCGGCGGCCATGGCCGCGGGCGTACGCGGAGAGCGTGGCAAGAGCGACGGAGGAGTCGATTGAGGTCGGAAGACGGTGGAGGGTGGTGGTTGGGTGCTCCATGCTGAGGGAATCGGTCTATGGTGGCCGGTAGGTGGTGTATTGCTTGCGTGCGCGCCGGCGGCGTTCAATGGAGGTGAGCGACACGGAGTGGCACGGGGTTTGGCGTCCGCGGCGTTCACCGGGGCGGCGCGCGACGTAGAGCCGTGTAGGAAGGAGGGCGACGTCGGCGCGGCTCGTCGCACGGGCGAGTGGCGCGGGCGGCGCGAGTGGAGCAGGGGGAAAGGATGCTCGCGTCGGGCGGCTCCGAGCCAAGGTGAACCGAGGCCGGCCGAGGCGAGAGGGAAAGAGCAGCGCGGGGAGGGAGAGCTCGGGATGGAGGAGGCAGCGTCGGTGCGGCTCGTCGAGGCGAGCGGCGCGGGCGGCGCCAGTGGGAGCAGGGAGGAGGAGCGGCGCGGGGTGGAGGAGCTCGGCCTCTTTTATCGCACGCGGTGGGCAGCGGGAGTGCGCGTGCTGGCGAGACCGGGCGGCGTCATGTAGGGGCCCGACGAGGCGCAGTGAGGTGGTGGAGTGTGGTAGGGGTCCGCGCGCGTGGTGCGTAGCGGCAGGGCGCAAGCGCGGACGACGCGGCGTGCGCGGCGCGCGGATCGCGTGTGGAGTGCGAGTGGGCGCGGCGCGGCGCGTCACGGGATGGCCTGGGCAGGAGGCGTCGGCGCGGAGGCGCGTGGCGACGCGAGGCGCGGCGCTGTCCGGGGTCCGGCACGGCATCGGGGCGCGGTGGCTTGGCGCGCGACGCACGGCGCGCGTGCGCGGCGCGGCGAGCAGGGAAGGGGGAAGGAGGAGGGCGAGCGGCCGATGGGCCGTTCGGCCGGGGCCGGGAAAAGGAGAAAGAGAGAGGGGGGCAGGCAGGCCGGCCCGAGAGGGAGGGAGGAAGGAGAGGCAGGCGGGCCGAGAGAGGGGAGAGGGGTGTGGATTTCGGCCCGAGAGGGAGAGAGAAAGAAGAGGCTTTTCCATTTTCCAGATTTGAATTTGAACTAGGATTTGGAGAGGAAATTGAATGAATTTTGGAGAAAATTGAGAAGAGATCATGGAGGATATTTGGGATGATTTTTGGTTGAGCTCAGAAAGGTACACTTGCACTCAAACAAACAAGTTTTCTAAATTCATTTTGAATTAAGGGGGGGAGATTAGAGGGTAATTTGTTAGGGTAAATTTCCGGGGTATTACACTGCTGGTACTGCTGGGGGTAGCGGGGGTGGGTGTTGCTGTTGGAGGATGCAGGGTTGAGCTTTCTTTTCTTCTCATCAATCTCCCTGCGCTTCTGCTCTGTAAGCAAGGCACGATCTACCAAGTGATTGAAATTATTGAACGTGTTGTTCATCAGCTGTAACTGGAGATTGTCATTTAAGGCCCTCCAGGAAGTGCTCCTGCTTGTCACCATCTTCTGCAACTTCTGTGGGAGCATAGCGAGCAAGCTGCAGAAACTTGTCACGGTACTCCGTGACTGACATGTTCCCCTGTTTCAGAGAGAGGAACTCCTTCTTCTTCATCTTCATTATGCCCGCAGGCACATGGTGGCTTCTGAATCTCTCACGGAACTGAGCCCAGGTGAAGCGCTCTCTGTCCTGCTGACTTTAAGACTCCCACCAGTCCAGAGCTGCACCTCGAAGCTGTCCTGCTGCATACAGGACCCTCTCTTGATCATTGCACTGCGCAATGTCAAGCTGTCGCTCCACTGCACAGAGCCAGTCATCTGCCTGAAGAGGATCAGCAGAATGGGAGAAAGTAGGTGGATGTCCCTTCATAAAGTCTCCACGTCTGTCCCTCTGCTGCGGCTGCGGATTGGCTTGAACATTCTGCAGAGCCTGTATTGCATTGTTGAGAGTAGCCATCATCTGCATCTGAAGCTGAAAAGACTGATCTGCTGTCAGCGGCGGTGGGTTCTGCGGTGGGTTGCCATTAGCCTGATTCCTAGTGTTTACCATCTGTTGGCAGCAGTTGAAACAATATCAGTAAGCAATTGTTGCACATATCCAGGATGATAAATAATGGTGACCGATAAAGTAAAGAGAAAAGAGTAGATGGCTATTTATAACCCCCAACGATCTAATCTTTATTAATTAATTTATATAATTAATTTAATCTTCATAGTTGTTTATACTGTGGACATATAACACAGTTAGACTATCAATCAATCAAAGAACCAAATCAAGCATAGTTCACCATAACAAGCATTTACACACCAAAACAAAGCGTGCTAACGAGACATTATAAGCATAGCGGAAGCATAACACATAAACATAACGGGCATCACAGGGACGTCAACTGGTGAATGAAACGCCTAATACTCGTCGTAGTCTTGCACATAGTCTTCATTACCACCATCATCTGAGCAGCGGTTGGATTTTTTCCCCAACAAGGAATAAATATAAAGAAAACAAGTGTGAGTACAGAATACCCAACAAATATAACATAAACCATGAGGCTCTATGGTTAGCTGACATCTGCATAAGTTTTTAATTTAAAACATTTATTAAAGCCTAATTACTATGAATTACTAACAACACCATTAGCCCAAAAGATAATGCATAAGAATTTAATAAGATTAAACAGATATAATAATTATCAAAACCATAACCAAGGAACCTCAGCCAAGGGTCCTTTACTAATCCGTGGAAAGGGTCTGGGCCGCTCATAACCGTGAGCACGGCTAACATGTTAGTTTTACACTCTCGAGAGGTTGCACATCTTTACCCACAAGTCGTGAGCTACGCTAGATATTCATCACATTACCGGAGATGAGATGACTAGCAAGCGCACTACGAAGCCTTTACAAAGATTGCGTTAGTAAGGTGTAACCGCTAAGGTTTCAGGGTCGCAACGGTGGTGTCCGCCTCCAAAGGGAGAAGCACATACATATAATGTAAAGCACACTCAACCATGAGGTAGTGCAGCGACCACTGATGCTAGTCTCCCCTCTTGCCCCGCAGGAAAGTTACTTCCAAACCAAAACAACCTAATTAATCAGCTAAGTCTGTCCCATTCCAGCCTTGTGGTAGCACTGTTGTCCCAGGTGGTCGCTTTGTGACTCGGTCCTTAGGGAGAGAACCAGCAAAAGCACACGAGCACATTGCTCAAGCTCCCTAAACCATGTTGCTAAAAAGCCATAATAAAATGGACATGAACCGCTCAGGGTCAAGTCCAACAATTAATTGCATAGGATCATTAATCAAAATTAAATTAACAAGAATAGGAGTTTGCGCAGCACCTAGCACAACTTAACCATATGCATCCCACAAGGTAGATATAAAAGGATAAAAGTAGCTAGGTAAACCTTACAGGCATATAAATTAAAATGCACATGCAGTAATTAAAAAGATTATTAAGTGTTGTTTATGTTATAATTGCCTTCCTCAAAATTTATTCTTTGCTGCTGCTCAGAGGCTTCTGGAGGTGGTTCTTCGAACTTAACAGGCGGATTAACGTCTACGCACGATATACGGCACCCAACAAGAATCCACAGGATCACACATGCAAGCAAACAATTGCAAAAGATAAGAAATAGTACATCATAAAATAAAAACAGAAGGGAAAACATATTTAAAATTATTCTACTCATTGCTACGGTCGCGTAGGCGCGAGAATCGCCAAAAACGGATTTAAAACGTGGAAGTTATAGCCTTTTGAATGTGATAGGACTTAACTGTAATTATTTTTTAAAAATCTAGGGCTAGAACACCAAAACCAGGACCTTCTTTCAACTGAGGTGGACCTCGGGTGGATTTTGATAAAGGTCGGGGGTTCTTTAACAAAAAGCCGATGGCTGACCGAATTTGACTCCGGTTGACCGTCCTTGACCGATCATCGACGGCCGTGGGCCATCGGATCTTGATCCTACGGCTTGGAAAGGAAGGGAACAGAGGCAGGTTAGCGACGGCCACCAGGGGCGGTGGCGCTAGGCTGGCCGCGGCAGCCGCTCGCCGGAGCGCGGCGTCCTGGGCATTCCCGTGTGCGGAACGGAGAGAGGGCAGGCCGGGGAGAGGAAGCAGCGCGCGGTGGTCCTTACCCCGTGCTCGAATTCGACGGTGGCTCGGCAGGGGCGGCTTTCCACGGGCAGGGCGGACGGAAGTGGCGGGTGCGTGTGGAGGGCGTCGGTGGGCGGCTCCGGGCTCCCCAAAACCGGCGACGGGGCTTCGCAGGTTCCTGAGACAGAGAGAACGGGGGTCAATTTGGCCGGGAAGCCCTTGACAGTGGCCAATTTTTGGCGGCGGAGGGGAAGCTCACCGTCGGCGTTGGCGAAGGAAATCGTCGGCGATGGCGGCGCTAGGGCTTGCGCGAAGGAGCTGGTGGCCAAAAGAGAGGGCAACGGTGGGTGGAGACCCCTTTTATAGGGCGGCGGTGGAGAATATTGGCCCGGACTCGACTCTGACTCGAGCTCGAGCTCGGGTCGCGTTGAGGAGGCGCGGCGCACTGGCAGGCGGGCCTAGGGTTGGACGGCGCGGGTCCACGGTGCAGGGGAAAGCGGTGCCTCGGGTCCACGGAGCAGAGAGGGTGGGGTGGCTTGCTCGGTCGAGGGCCACGAGCGAAGACGGGGAGCGGGCGGATGCCTCGCAGCGAGAGAGAAGGAGGGAGTGAGGAGGAAGAGAGAGCTGACGGGGCGGCCCACGGTGCAGTGACACAGGGAAGCGGGCTCACTGGCCAGAGAGAGCAAGGAGAGGGAAGGCGGGTGAGGCGGCGCGGTTGGGCCGGTCCGGCCGATTGGGCCCGGTGGTGCGGGGGTGACTGGGCCGAAGAGGGAGGGGTTGGCTGGGCCGGTCCGGCCTGGCCGGCCCCTCTGCTCTCTTTTTTTTCCTTTTCTTTTCTCTTTTCCAAAACCAAGGTCAAAAACAAAATTTAAATATCCAAATACATTTGAATTTCAAACCTTAGACCATACAAGAAATAAAGCAATGCACCAGCGTGAATGTACAACAAAAGTTGACCTAGGATTAATTTTAATTAAATGTAGATAAAATAAATCATTAAATGCAGGCCTAGGCATATAAAATCCTAGAAAATTAAATAAACCATATTTAATTTATTGTAAAATACTGAAAATAAAATTAGGGTGTTACACGGGCAACGTAGTAACTACTTGAATACCTTATGTTATACTCATGTTTTCTAATACCACATGCTTGATTGTTTATATCTTGATGTTTTACTTTCATGCAAGTTCTATTATTGGCAATATGGACTAATCAATATGGAGGAGAGCAGCTGTCAAATCCTGCTTTCTTATGTACTGACATTGTTTAAAATCAATAGCTAAGGACTTACCTGACTAGTAAGCCAGCATCGCGTCAGCTGTAAGCCACATCCATTAAATCCTACTGAGTAATTAGTACTCAGGGTTTGCCCCACTTTTGGATTACAGGTATGGAGTTCGTCGTTTGTGCTTGCGTAGGCGGGGGTGTCTGTTCTCACTAGAACTGATGACTTTTTTGCGTGGCTGTGAGACATCATCGGTGGGCTCGATGTTATTTCGAAGTTTCCAGGCTTTTGCTTATCATGAGCCATGAACTTTGATTTCCGCTGCGAGATACTTTCGAAAACTTATTCTATGGTATGACTTTATGTTGAGACTTGTACTTTGAATTTCAACCCAGTTTGTAGTAATCCTAAATTCTATTATTACTTCTTTATTCAACTGCCTGTGATGATGTAATTGTTGTGGCTCCTTCGAGAGTCTGATGTGTACGATGTCGGTTCCTCTGGATTAGTATTATCGAGAGCTCGAAGGACTCTCGACGGACTACCGAGTTTGGTCTAGCCTAAGTGCACTGCGAGCCAATGGTGGCAGGTGTGCTTAGTCTGGATTAAGCAGGGCGGTTCCGCCACAGCAGGGATTGGAGGATCACATTCGTCCCAAGCTCTAGATCAAGCTCAAAACCAAGACTGTTGAGGGCCTCAATGTGACCAATCATCTTGATCACATGAGGGTTGACTGGACTCCCTTTAGTTCCCTTTAATCATATTGAAGGCATCCGAGTCCTCGTATTGCTTCTGAAGCTCAGGGGACATAGTGGCAAGCATGAGATAGCCAACATCAAGCGAGTCATTGCAATGCTTCTCATAAGCCCTGCGATCAGCAGCACTAGCACCATTCTCAGGTTCCTCAGGATTGGGCTCCTTAAGAACATATTCCTTTTTCTCTTGCTTAAGAACAATTCCCAAGTTTCGATATCAATTAGTGAAGTTGGTTCCAGAAAAAAATTTCTTTATCAAGAATAGATCACAAATTAAAGCTAGAACTCTAAGTGGGATTACCGGCCATGATCAACTAAAATAGGAAGTAAATATGCAAAGATTTAGCACAATGTTTTATGTAGATCTTCCATTAAACATTTTAACAAAAGATACTTCCACTATATGTTTGCAATTGTATTCCCTTCATGACACAAAGTGGATGAGATCCACGTTTATCTAAGCCTCTAGAAACTTAGCAAAACTGGTAGACAACCATTGTCAATCCCATCCTATGTGACTCTCATTTGTTGGGCGACATCCCATGTCTAGAATCCAACGTCATGCCCAAGGCCCAAGTCCGATTTGATGGCCTCGTGAAGCAAACTAATCCCATACGCGCGGATGTCCGACATCCACCCTATTTGATTAAGATAATTGACGGCACCCTGCTTTGGCAGACCCACTGAACAACGATCGAAATCCTTATAGGTGTAGCGATTGGAAGGGCATCAAGAATTTCTTGAATTTTTCTAAGAGAATCTATTCTAACACATCTAATGCAAGGAAGAATAGGCATATGATAACAAAAATATGGACCATAGATCTAATCTACGAAAACTCATTGGGTTGATCCAATCAAGCCGAGTGCAAATTTCATCCATGTACTTCGCATCAGTTCATCCAATGAACCAGTGCGAATAGCCTGTAACAGATCCAATCTATTACCATCAATCCATCCAATGAATCGATGCATAGAGCCTATAACAGATCCAATCTCTTATCATGGAGCCATGGTAGATCCAATCTACTATTGTAATGGATCAAATCTATTACATTGATCTATACCAAAAGGCTATGTACGATCAGCTCTGATACCACTGCAGGGTTACGGGGTAGGCTACCACAGCATGAAAACGTTTTTCTACTACTGCGTAAACACATGAACTCGTACGAGCAAGAGATCATAGATCATTACCACTAGACGCGCAATGCAGCGGAAGACGAGTCGATGCAGTCGGGTGCCAAGTTAATGCAGCCGAGTGCCGAGTCAAGCGCGCCGAGTCAATGCAATGAAGAAGAGCCGATGCCGAGTCACCCAGCCGATCTTGATCAGAAATCTCTCGGCCACCCTCGAAACCAGTCTGTTGATCAGCGTAGCAGTCGTAGCAACGCCTCTATGGTATCCACACGTGCGGGAAGGGGACATCGAGTTCTGGCGTGCTATAGCGCCACAAACTTGCGGAGGATTTCGAGAGATTGGACCAAAGAACGACTAGGATTTCGCAGAAACCTTTTCTGGGACGGCTCTCAGGATCAATATTTGTTGCCTACCTTTCTACAGCTTCACTTCCAGCCCTCCTGGCATCCTTTGCTCTGCCTCTTCCTCTGAAAACAAGGCAATGGTGTCAATTTCTACCCTCTTCTAGCCTTTCACTTCCCAAAAAATCTAAATGCTCAAGGTCTTCTTGAAGACAGTAAAGTAGTAATGGGTGTTAAAGTTTATCGTCTTGCTGCAATCCAAAGAATAGTAAGTAATTAGCTAACATCTAAATAGAATAACTCACCAACAGACGATCAAGTAGTAGCTCAAGCCCTTTGTCTCCCCATGTTGCCGACACCCACAAAGGCAGCCATCCACAGGACACCGTCACGCCATAGATCTAAGGCTGCCACGAGCCACTCCAACGCTAGTCCGCCGTGCGCGCCATACCGGTCCGCCGCGCGCACCGAGCCACCGTGAATCAGGAGCTGCACACGCAAACAACAGATGCTCCGGGGTAGCAACCATAGCACAAGCACACAGGCATCAAAACAGTAACAAGACGAGCAACACTAATAGCAAAATCGATCAAGAGGCTGTAGGTAAATGGGGTGGCACCTGGGGCAAGGGAGAGGAGGAGGCTACCGAGCTGCACGGCCCCTCTGTGCAACTGGAAGTGGTGGAGGAAAAGTTGGAGGGGCCTGTCATGGTGCAGCCGAGGAGTTCTGAGGTACCCGTTCGCCCCTCAGCACTGTCCGTAAGCACCACCGCTGGCCACTCCATGTGGCCGGCCACCCCTCCACATTGCTAACCCGCGCCGTGCCGGCAGCCAATGACATTGTGTGGCCACAATCGTCGCATGCGCCGTCTCGGGCCACCACTGCTCCAAGTGGTTACGGTGAAGAGAGGCGTAGATTCGGCCTCGCAGGTGGCCTGACGCCCGGTAGCGGAATAAAGAAGACTAAAAGGAGGAGGAGGGACGGGAGCTAGGCGAGCACTACCATTCCTCCACTGCACCGGCCGTTGCGGCTGTCACTCACCCTAGGAGCCGCAGGAGAGGCGCGTGCGAGCGGTGCAGTGGAACGAGCGTGTGCTAGAGGGGGCCAATCTAGGAACAACTCTGAGGGGAGGCGGTACTATTGCAGCAGCCACGGCCTAGCACCCCCTCTGCCGCCCTGTACCACCGCATAGGAGGCTAGGACGGCCACCATCTCTGGGAACTGTGTTGTACAGCGGCCAAGGACGAGGCAGACGGCCGAAGCCGAAGCCGCGAACGCCAGCACAGATAGGCACTGCTGAAGGCAGGTCAGCACGAACACATGTTGCCACCACAGCTGCTAGACCCACCCCTCCGCTAAACGGTGGTGCGCCTCCCGAGGAAGCCCGTCCGGCCGCCGGACCGCAGGCCCACACAGAGCCGCTCCGGGCGGGAGCCCCGCGGCGCCGCTTCCGGCGCGGAGCTGCTCCTCGGCACGCGCGGTACCACACGATGGGCCGTCGGATGGCCAGTAGCAGGGAGCCGGGTGGGCGGCCCTGAGTGGCCACAATCGTCGCGTGCGCCGTCCCGGGGCACCACTGCTCCAAGCGGTTACATCAAAGAGAGGCGCAGATCTGGCCTCGCAGGTGGCCCGACACCCGGCAGCAGAACGAAGAAGACTGAGAGGAGGAGGAGGGATGGGGGCGAGGCGAGCATCGCCATTCCTCCGCTGCATCGGCCGTTGCGGCCGTCGCTCACCCTAGGAGCCGCGACAGAGGCACATGCGAGCGGTGCAGTGGAACGAGCGTGTGCTACAGGGGGGCCAATCCAGGAACAACTCCGAGGGGAGGCAGTATTATTGAAACATCCGCGGCCAACCACCCCCTCCACCGCCCCATACTGCCGCACAGGAGGCTAGGACCGACACCATCTCCCATAACTGTGTTGTACAGCGGCCAAGGACGAGGCAGACGGCCGAACCCATGAACGCCAGCATGCATGGGTACTGCTGAAGGCAGGTCAGCACGAACACGCGTTGGCGTGCGGCTGCAACACCCGCCCCTTCGCCAGACGGTGGCACGCCTCCCGAGGAACCCGTCCGGTCGTCGGACCGCGGGCCCACACGGAGCCGCTTCGGGCGGAGGTGCTCTCCGGCACGCGCAGTACCGCACGATGGGCCGTTAGATGGCCGGCAGCGGGGAGCCGGGTGGAGTGGCCACAATCGTCGCGTGCGCCGTCCCAGGCCGCCACTGCTCCAAGTGGTTACGACAAAGAGAGGCGTAGATCCGGCCTCGCAGGTGGCCCGACGCCCGGCCGCGAAACGAAGAAGACTGAGAGGAGGAGGAGGGACGGGGGCAAGGCGTGCACCACCGTGCTGCATCGGTTGTTGCGGCCGTCGCTCACCCTAGGAGCCGTGGCAGAGGCACGTGTGAGCGGCGCAGTGGAACGAGGGTGTGCTAGAAGGGGGGAGGGGGAGGGCAATCTAGGAACTACTCCGAGGGGAGGCCGTATTATTGCATCAGCTGTGGCCAATGACCCCCTCGGCCGGCCCATAGCGCCGCACAGGAGGCTAAGACGGCCACCATCTCCCGGAACTGTGGTATACAATGGCGAAGGACGAGGCAGACGACCGAAGCCGAAGCCGCGAATGCTAGCACGCATGGGCACTGCTGAAGGCAGGTCAACACGAACACGCGTTTTTTTTATCAGGAACGGACCTTTATTAAAGATCATTGAGTGGAGATGACCAGTAGGTCAAATTCTCCTAAGTTGAGGTTACATAGTGACAGTCTTATTGGGCAAGACTGTGAGCTGGGGCATTGAGTACAATGAAACTCAGTAGGAGAAACTAGACACTGCCTAGCCTGTTTTGCTAGGTTGTGCGCTGTGGTATTTTGGGATCTCCTAACATGTACAAACGCAGTTTCCTAGAGAGAGTTTGCCTTGTTGTGGATGTCCACAAGCAGGGGTCTTAGCGACCAGTGGATTGCAGCCGACTGTGATGTTGTCTTCGTTAGGTTTGATATTAGGAGCTGAGAGTCGGAGTGGAAGGTGCATCTTCCGAGCTGGAGCTTTGCGGCCATTTCTGTTGCAAGTCTCATGGCCAACGTTTCAGCTTGCAAAGGATCAGAAGCTCTTTTTGCTTGTGCTCTCACGAACAGGTAGCCGTGGTCTTGGTGAAGCGGTCCCTTTAAGTAGAGACCTATGCCTGCTGGTGTTAAACCTGTAACAGAAGGTTGAGCAGGTATAGAGGCATCCATGTATAGATGGAAAACTCGTTCTCCGTTTTGATGGTGCCGCTGTACAGCGGGGGTTTGCTGCTGCAGGTTCCTGTCCGTCTGGGGTGGGTCCTGTGATTCCTGTAAGGATGCTTGCAAAAGGATGTCCCTTTACCTGGGAGTGGAGGTATTGAACCGTCCATTTTTTTTATTGAAGCGGAGATCATTTCTTGCTCTCCAAATATACCAGAGGGTAGTTGCCACCTGGATGAGCAGCTGTTCTGAGGCTGTTTGGGGTATAATCAGAGGGAGGTTTTCCTGTATACCTTCTTGGAGTGGGGGGAGACCTTCGGTTCTGAGAGAAGGGTTAGCGAGAAACCAAACAGCAGTAGCATAAGAACAGTGAAAAAAGAGATGCATATCATTTTCGGGGAGGGAGCAGTAAGTGCAGTGTTTGTCAATGTGAGTTGAGAATCTTCCTGCTCTTTCACCTGTAGCTAGAGCATGTCTAATGAGTCTCCAGAAAAAGGTTTTTATTTTAGGATTAATTAGATTTAGTTTCCAAACCTTGTTAAGGATCTGTTGAGCATAACCTAAAAGCTTACGAGAACCTTGGGTGGGTAGAGGGAAAGGTTGAGATTGTTGGTAAAACCTGTGAGCTTCCTTGGATGTGCAAATACCATTTTTGGCTGGCTTCCAGACTAGGATGTCATCACCTTCTTAATTGACTGGAGTGACCTGCTCAATAGCTGCTACAGCTTCTGGAGTAAAAATATTAGAAAGTAGAGAGTGATCCCAAATTTTGGTATTTGAGATCCAAAGGTCACTGATTTGGTTCGGAAGGGGTTGGACCTGGGGAGGGAGGATGAGGTGAGTGTGAATGTTGTCCCAAACCGGGCACCAGGGATGGGTCCAGATGTTAGTGGTACCATCTAGGGGCTGATAAAAGCAGTTAGAGTTGAGGTGAGGTTTGATAGCGGTTACTGAGCTCCAAAAAACAGATTTGGGACCTGTATGGGAAGAGGTCCAAAAGGAGGAATTGGGGTAGTACTTGGATTTGAGGACAGAAGAAAGGAGGGGGTCTTTGTTTTGAGCTACCATCCAGGCAGAGTGGGTGACTAAGCTGAGGTTAACCTGGTGAAGGCTTTTAATACCGAGACCCCCGTTTGTCTTAGGCTGAGATATATCCTCCCAAGATCTATAAGCTATGTAGGAATTAGAATTGGGTTCATTGTCACCAGACCACCAAAATCTGCTAATGATGGAGGTGATTTTTGTGCAGAATATTTTTGGAAAGAGGATAGTGGACATGTAATATATAGGGATAGAAGCTAGGACAGATTGGATATAAACTAGGCGACCTGCATGGCTGAGTTTGTTGGCTTTAAGGGTAGTGAGTTTGGCTCTGAACTTGTTGAAAAGGAAGCTGTAGGCTAAGGCTCTATTTCTGTGATTTAGAATTAGAGGGTGACCAAGGTGAAAAGTCGAGGTGTCTAGGGGGGGCACAGCGAAGATCTGCTTGATGGCTAGTTGGAGGGGAGAAGGGACAGCTTTACTGAAGAGAATTCCCGATTTGGACCAGTTCGGGGTTTGTCCAGAGAGGGTACAAAAACTTTGTAAAATGTCTTTGATACGGTTGGCTTCGGTGGGGGTGGACGTTCCACAAATGAGAAGGTCATCTGCGAAGAGAAGGGAGTGGGGGGGGGGACATTCAGGGCCAAGAGAGATGCCTTTCAGGTTGTTGGCGTTGAGGTGGAATTGCAGATTTTTAGAGAGTTCATTAATGGCTGCTACAAAGAGATAGGGAGAGAGGGCATCCCTGACGAATACCTCTTTGAGCTGAGAAGTAATCAGAAGGCTGGCCATTAATTAACACAGAGAAGGAGGGTGAAGAAATACAGGCTTTGATGAGAAGTTGAATGTTGGAAGGGAAGCCTAGAGAAGCTAAAGCTTTGATTATGAAATTCCATTCCAACCTATCAAAGGCTTTGGCTAAGTCTATTTTGAGCAGGAAAGCCTGTTGATGCCAGGACGAGAGGGAGAAGGAGTGAGTGATCTCTTGAGCTAGGATGATGTTGGAGGAAATGTGGCGGCCTGGGATGAAAGCAGCTTGCGATTTGTGTATAGAATCAGAGAGGTGCGGTTTAATTCTATTGGCCAGGCTTTTAGTAATGATTTTATAAATCACATTACAAAGGCTTATCGGTCTATAATTGGAAGGGTGCTGGGGGTTGGGGATTTTTGGGATGAGAGTGATAAAAGTTTTGTTGAGGTCTGGGTGAAGGGCAGCAGTTTGATAAAAATGTTGAACAACAGTGGTGATGTCCTTACCTATCCAAGGCCATGCTTCTTTGTAGAAGGCAGCATTTAGGCCATCCGGACCTGGAGTGGCATCTGCTCTCATCTCCTTGACTATCTGGGCTATTTCAGCGGATGTTGGTGTAGAGTTGAGGAAGTCCTCTCGTATAGCCTGGTCTTCTTGGTGCCTGTTAGGTTCCTGGGTACCTTCATTTTGTGCTGTATTGGAGCTAGGATTCTGAGAAATGAAGAGGTCAGAAAAGTAATTTTTAAAAACATCAGCAATTTGATCGTGAAGGGTAATAGGGTTCCCTGCACTGTCAGAAAGAAGAAGAATTCTATTTTTTGTTGCTCTTTTGATTATAGCTTGCTGAAAGAAGGAGGTATTTCTATCACCTTTAACAGCCCAAACCTTTTTAACCCTTTGTTTGTGGAATTCATGGTTTTTTTGTAGAAGCTGGTGATGCTGCTGGGAAAGCTCTTCTTGTTGCTTGGTAGTGTCCTTCAGAGGGGTTAGAGATTGGAGATGAAGAAGCTTTTCTTCTATTTCCTGCAAAGAATCCTGCAATCTTGGTTTTTTCTTTCTCCATCTTTTGAGGTCAGCAGCTAGGTAACCAGTTTTGCTGTGAAAAGGGCGAGCAGTGGATCTGTTCCAACTTTGTTTAGCCACATCGTGGAAATCTTTCTCCCTGAGCCACCAGTTTTCAAAGCGAAATGGTTTCCTTGGTTTATTATTAGTGGAGAAAAGTTTGGTTAAAATAGGCGTATGATCACTATAAAGCATAGGCAGATGAAAGACTGCAGTATTCGGGAAATTAGCACACCACAGAGCATTTGCTAACGTTCTGTCTAAAAGTTCAAAGGTAGGAGACGAAGCAAAGCGTTTGTTGGACCAGGTATAAGCGGGACCATTAAAGCCCAGATCAAAGAGAGCACACTGTTTAACCCAGGCACAGAATTTATTTATTCTATTTACATTAGCTGCAGTAGGACCTAGCTTCTCATTAGGGTGCATAATATTGTTCATATCTCCCAAACACAGGACAGGAAGATCTTGGTTAGTTACAATAAAGTCGTGCACTGCCTGCCAAATTACATCTGTTCTACTGTGGTGAGGATCGCCATACATGCATATCAAAATAAAGCGCATGGAGCTAGGGTGATAGGTGGCTGTAGCTAGGATGTAATTGGGAGAGTGGTGTTGCACTATTAGAGAAAAGTCCTTTTTCCAAAGGAGCCACAAGCCTCCGGACAGGCCTTGGGCTGGAACTACAAAAGCATTATCAAAACGAAAGTGAGAAGATAAAGTAACTGAATCGAATTTCTGTGATCTAGATTCTGATAAGAAAAGTACCTGTGCGCTGGTTGAAGCAAGCAGGCGGGAAAGGTGGAGCATCTTAGCACTGCCGAGGCTCCCGCCAGAGCCCCGGCAGTTCCAGGCCAGAAGGCTCATGGCGCCCGCGGCGCCTCTGGGCCTGGCGCCGTAGGCATGCTGGGATACGCTGAAGTCTGGTGAACATCTGGTTGAGTAAGTAGTGGACTTACGTGCCTTTCACTATGCTGAGAGGAGTGCCCCTGATCGCTGCATGCAAAAACTGTCTGCATTTGTCCTTCCAGGAACTGTGGGATGGTTGATTCTGCAGTAGTCGGCTGATTGATGAGGTTGCCAAATTGTTGTAGTAATGGAGGACTAGTGCATAACAGATTCTGTTCTATACGAGCTTGGATCTGGATGCCAGAGTAGGTGCTGTTACCATTTCCGTTGCATGGCCTCTGATCTTGTCCATGGTGAGTGCTGCGATCAGGTGCCAGGAAGGGGAAAATAGCAGATTGGAGATCTCCACCGACATGTTGTGGCCTTGCATCCCAACCGGAGGGCCGAGAGCCACCTCGCCTTCCCGGGGAGGAACCATGGAGTCTGGTCCTTGAGCTTCGGGGTCGCGCACCATCTGCTGAGGACTCCGGTGAATGCTGGCGAGCGTGGCGAAAGCCTGAAGTTTGGCCCGCAACCGGTGCAGTGTTAGGCTCTAGAGCTGCCCTCTGCTCTGGAACTTTCCTGTAGATCTGGTGGGTGCGCTGCCGTCTGCGCCTGATGGGTCCGGACTCCCCCTGGCTGCCAAGATTGAAGTGGATCGGTGGATCCGAGCTGGTAGGGTGGGAAGAAGCGGCAGCTGAGTGAGTGGGAGAGAACGGTGTTTGGGTTTGGTGGTGGCGTTGCTCGACATGGAGGTTGTGGTGGTGTAGCGGGTTTTGGGCAGTGCTAGGAGGAAGAAGGTAAGGATCGTGAGGAGGGCTAGGCGGGGAGAAGAGTAAAGCCCTCTTGGCAAGAGATTGGGTTTGCATGGTTGTAGGAGAATGATGAGGAAAACCAGTTTGGTGGATTGGGGGTTCATGGGTATAGAGGAGGATTTGGGGGTGAACCAGAGGAGTGTTGCCTGGTTCTTGGGTAGAGGTGGGATTCTGGCCAAGGCTTAAAACGGTGGGGGAGGTATGGAAGGGGTGTTGACCCAGGGGGTCCTCCTCTCTGGCAACTTCTTCCCCGAACTGTGGGAGCATGGGTGCGGCTGATGCATGTTGATGGGCTTGGGCTGGCGTGTCCCTGTTTTCTTCACCTTGGCGTTGTGCTGAACTAATTCTGTCACTTTCCATTGGCTGGTCCCGAAGAGTAGCTGGTGGATTGGGTGTTGCCATGTGCTCTTGCTGACTGCTCTGGCCTTGCTGGGACAACTGAAGTTGGGGGTGTGTCCAAGCTGTTGGTTCCACTGGTGCTTTGCCTCTATGCTGCATTGTTCCTGTACCTTGAGCTGGGTCAGCATGGGGTTGGGGTGACTGAATTTGTTGCTGAGCTGGATGGCCTCCAAACCTGGTGAGGTGTTGCTGGTAAAGCTGGGAGAGGCATTCTGTGCATCTGTCCTCCAAAGTGAGCTCTCAGCGACTGAAGGAGGGGTGTTTGCTGAGGCTGGAGTTGATCTGCTATAATGGGATCAATTTCTGGCACCTCAGCAAAATTGGTCATCCAGGATCCGTAAACTAAAAAGGGTATTTCTTCCTTGGTGCCACTCAAATCTTGTGCATGGAGGAGACTCTGTCTGGCCTGACATTCTTGACTTTCATGGAAAAAGGCAGCACAGAACAAGCAAATTCTGGTAGCTTTCTCATAGTGAACATAAACAGGGATAGTGACCACGTCATTACCTCTAGGCATTTGCACTAAGATGTTGTCTACAGCTTTCCTTTTAACATTAATCTTGACTTTGGCAAACATGTAGTCACCATGGGCAGTGAGAGCAGCCTTGTGTATAGGGTGAATATCTGACATGTGCCCAACTTGGTTCATCAGAAAAGAAAGCAAACGAGTGCTTTTGGCTCTATCTGGGACCCCATAAAATCTGACAGTAAAATAAGCATAAAGGAACTGATACTGGGACGACTGTTTCCCTGGAATGACCCTTTCAAAAAGCAGTGATTCTTTTCTCACGTTCCAAGGCTGCCTAAACAAGATGTTCTGCATAGCACGAGAAGTTCTGAACTGAGCCAGGAAAAGATTCTCAGTTACCTCATCTATCTTGTATCCGTCTGGTCCCCATGCTCTGAGGAGGTCATCCCTGACCAGGTTCAGAGGCAGTCTGTCTCTGATATTTAGTGGATCTGCCACCTTCATTAGGATGTTGGACTGGGTGTCAGGTGGTTGCGGTCCCCCCTGGTCCTCCTCTTGCGGGAGTTGGATTATTCTGGCCATCGGAGTGAGCTGCATTTTGTTGAAAGCTCCAAGAAGCTGGGGAAGGTCTTGTGGAATGTTTGTTGTCCGGTGGCGGGAGAGATCGTCGGGGTTTTATGGCGTGGGGGGCGGGGGTTGGGTAGCGGTGGTTTTCGTGGGTGGTGGTTCCGGCGGTGGTTCCATGGTGCTTTGGTGAGGGGGTGAGAGATTACGGAGAAACCGGAAAGGTAGAAGCAGTCAGAGAAAGGGAAAGAAAGCAGAAGGGAAGGATTTGAGTTCTGACCATGGTTGGAGGCGGATCAGCGAGGTTTCAGACGCGTGTCGTTCGTGGCTCTTCATGCAGTTCTGCGAGCTCTGGCGCCAAATCTGAATCAGGAGGAAACTCGACACCTGCCCTGGAGTGGCAGATGACCGCCCTTGACTGGGATTCTAGCGAGAGGGAGAGGATTTGGATGGATTTGGGGTTTGATTGGGGATTTTAGTCGGATTGGATCTGGATCGGGGGGGGGGGGGGTGGGGAAAAGTTGACGTCATCTCATGTCTCAGGTCTCCGCTTCAGTAACACATCTCAAGATGTCAGAGGCTGAAATCAAAAGAAATGTGCTGAACACGAACACGCGTTGGCGCCGCGGCTTCCACCCACCCGATCCAATGTCTAACACGTATAGCCAGGCCGACCAACTGCAGCGTAGGGGCCGCGTCAAACTCCGCACGCAGCCGCCCAAGTCTCATCCACGGTCCACGGTCCACGGTCCGGCCAGGTCACGATATGCGCACGACTATTCCATTCGACAAGTGAAGAAGTCTCTCGGACCCCTCTTCTTTGCTCCTGGCAAACAGCATTTCAATTCCGTTTATGAATTGAACCATCTGAGGGAGAGGCTGGTAGAGCGAGGAACAAGGTAATCCATATCTGGAAAGGCCACTTGGATCTATGGCTCCAGATAGAAAATAAAACGAGGCCTGATTTCTTCCAGCGCGGCGGCAGCGCATCCTCTCTCTCCGTCGTTCTCCCTCCGAACAACCCACCGCCTCCCTCCCCACCCACGTTATTAAAATTTTCTTAGTTTCCCAAATCGGCAAGCCGGCAAGCCTCGCATTCCGTCAACTTCTCTCTCTCCTTCCTCTGCTGCCGGGGAGGAGGAGAGGCAAGAGGCAAAGGGCGCAGCAGGAAGGGGGAGGACCAGGTAGAGTCATTACTGATAACGGGAGCAATCCTCCTACTGGCGGACATCTCTCGCCTCCTTGTTGGGTTAGAGTGAGGGTGCATTAAAAGGAGAACCGGCGGCGGCCACCGGCAGCCATGTCGCCGTTCTACCTTGCTCGAGCTGCTCCTTCCAAGGTGAGTTTTGTCATTTAAGCCCCCTTTACAACGCGGGAAAAATTTTCTGTTCCTGCGTTTTTCCTGTAAAATTGATACGTTTCTCGTGAAATTCGTTTCTCGTGAAATTCCTGTACTATTTCTATGAAAATCCTGCGTTCCAAAGCTGGCCTTAGTTTGGATTTCATGTTTTCGGACCTTTCGTTGAGAGAATTTGCCCGATTCTCCTTCAGAGGCTTAACTTGGATTTTGGGATGGTTTGGCGTGCAGCTGGTGAGGAGGATCACCTCAGAGACATCTGTCGAGCTTAAGATTCTCTCTGAGAAATGGCGCCTTCTTCTCGCCGGCCTTCTTTTCCAGGTACATCTCAACGAATGATTCTTCCCTCAAGGGATGATATATTACCCGATTAAATCATCCGTGTAGAAATTTAGGGCGTGTTTAGTTTGAGGCCAAATCGGTCAATATAGTTCGCCAACCTACGTCCCAAATTGCGAGTGGTTCTAGCTTTTTATTTTTTTTTATTTGTCCATATTCGTATAAAAGTTAACGAATCCAGACACATATTGAACACATGTACATAGAGAAATGGATGAATCTAGTTAACGTCTACAATCCCTTACAATTTGGGACGAAAGGAGTATATTATAGACTCTTAAGCCTCATTGAACAAGTGCTGTACAATTCTATTCCAAATGGTCACGTGTACTGACTCTTGTTTATTTTGGAATGAACAGTACATTCATGGTTTGGCCGCTCGAGGGGTTCACTATTTGCACCGGCCAGGGCCTACCCTTCAAGATCTTGGTTTCATGATTCTTCCGGTATGCACAAAATGTGTCCTAGCTTCCTATCTTGCCTGTCCCCGGATTGATTGAAAACCAATCAATGTGGAACATCTGATAGTAGAACTCAGTAATGGAAATGCTTTCTTATTTCAATTTTTGATCCGCTGAATGTCTTGTAGGAACTTGGAAAAGAAAGGGCTTACATCAGTGAGACATTGTTTACGTTCATCTTCCTCTCGTTTGTATTGGTACATATCCTTTTAGTTTTTAGTGAGTGTCTTTCCTTTCCCTTTCTTTGGGGGCATATGCCCAATTGACTACAAACATAATGATTGAACAATGGGAAGTTAGCTATGTGTTTAAGCAAACACAACCCTGCAATGTACCAGACAGATAACTCTATGCCATGCTTTATTGACAAAGCACACATACTCACACTTGCATGATTTCCAGTTCTTAGCTCGCTAGTTCTATTTTTCCCCATTTTCACAATATTTCTTGTTCTATTCCTGAAATGGGACGATTGTTGCTGCTAGCTGCAACATTAACCTCAGTCAAAATATGATTTCACTTTGCTGTTGTCTTTTCCTGAAATGACCAACTTTTATGCAACCTGCATGTTTTCCATTGCTCAATTTTAAGGGCATCAATCTTGCCTTGCAGTGGACATTTCATCCTTTCATACTTCAGACCAAGCTTTTCTACACTGTTCTGATTTGGCGCCGGGTGCTTGCCTTCTTATGCGTGAGTGTTCTTTTTTTTTCTTTGCAAGTTCTCTTTTATGTGATTTGCTGAACAGTTGATACCTTCATTTTCATTATACAACGTACTGGGAATATTTCTTTTTCTTCAGGCTTCTCAGTTTCTACGGATAATGACGTTCTATTCAACGCAGCTTCCAGGACCTAATTATCATTGTCGGGAGGTATGGTTGTTGATGCTTCATCTTCTGGTGTCAGGTTTTGTTTTTCTTATTGCTATATCATTATGACTTATAAATATTTCATTGATCTCATAATACAGGGCTCATCTCTGGCCAGATTACCACCACCCCAGAATCCAATGGAGGTCTTTCTGATTAATTGTATGTGGTGATTTTATGCTTCCACGGTTCCACCTATTGTGCCACTCTTTTTCTAAGTCCAAATATCTTACGCTAGTTTTTTCATTTGGCTACAGTCCCAAAGGGAGTGATTTATGGATGTGGTGACTTGATATTTTCATCCCACATGATTTTTACTCTAGTCTTTGTCATAACATACCAGAAGTATGGATGTATAAGGTGAAGACCTATTCTTACATTTTTTTCCTTCATGTTTGTGTCAGTTCATTTGTAAACATTGGCCTATTTGGGAACAAAGTATTTTCATAGTTTTGGAAATAATACTATAGTATTTGAGAATACCATAGTATTTGGGCCAAAAGGTATTTGCGAACTCTATGTATTTAAAATCATAGTATTGCCAATACTATGGTATTTTTGGCGTATTGTAAACTCCACTTCATACCAAAGTTTCTCATCTAAATGGGCATGAGACTAGTAAAACCATGGTATGGCTATGGAACCAAACACTTTAGAATACTATGGTTTGGTAGGAATGAAAAATACTATGGTTATATCATGACCAATATAAAACCATGGTATTCTAAAACCATGGTATTGAAAACTTTGCTTCCAAAAAAGCCTTAGTGTATGTGATTTAATTCCTAATTTCTTTTTATTCATGTCAGGTTTGCTAAGATGCTTGCATGGTGCATAGCTATTGCTCAGAGCCTTTTTATTATATCTTCTCGCAAACATTACAGTGTTGATGTTGTTGTTGCATGGTTAGTACATATTTATAGCATTGAATTATTCTGCCGTATTTATTTTCCCATTAGTTGATTTATTTTTTTTACACAGGTATACTGTAAATTTGGTTGTTTTCTTTGTCGATAAAAAACTTACAGGTGACAAAGAATGTCTTCCCAATGTTGGGTTAATCTTTTCCTGAGTGGTTCAATTTTTTCAGTAACCGATGAATTTCATTTGTGCAGAGCTTCCTGATCGATCAGCGGGCTCAGCATCGATACTTCCTGTTTGTGCAAAGGATAAAGATTCCAAGTTAAAAGAAGAGAACACCAGATTGCTGAACGGTAACTCTGGTGATTCAGCTGATCGGGTATGAAGTATCGTCTATTTATCATGACAGGATGGCTCTATTTTCATTAGACTACCATGCATACTCCAACTGAGCAATTGCTATGTTGCGGTGCAGAGACCACGGACACAAATGAATGGAAAGCAAAATGAGAATGAAAGCCATGTTGATAGTGAAAGTGTGAAAAATGATGAGTTGTGATGGGGCCTTTATGTTAGTTGACAGACATTCTGAGAGAACTGAGGATGATATTTGCGCAGCTCCTCGATGGCTTCATGGTGTAGCTACGAAGTAAATAGTTTTAGACCTCACAGTTCTAGGCAGCAGATGTTTTGTTTGTAAAACAGCATGCCTTTATCAGCTATCACCTTGTGACCTCCTTTTTTTTTTTTGCTTATTTTGTTTAATTTCTGTCATGCAATTTAGATTATCTATATAAATTGTGTATAGTTATTACACCGCCGATGTTCTTTCCAAGTGCAATTTAGATTATCTATATAAATTTAGATTATCTATATAAATTTAGAATGCCTTGTTTATTACTCCATCTAAATTGTAAGTTGTTTGTCCTTTTGATTTTTACTTTGATAACTCGTCTTACTTTATAAATGTTACGATTTATTAGTATTGTTTTTACTGCGGTTTAATTTACTTATAAGAACATTTAAATATGACTTTTAACTTTTTTTATATTATCTTTTGAATAAGATGGTGTCAAAGTTAGTGCTGAAAAAGTTAAACGATTTTGAACGGAGGAGATAAGTACCCACACCTCTAAAAACATCATGGCTTGTCAGTTTATATGGTTGGTAGAACTGAATAAGGCTAACTCCAACCATGGTATGCATATGTGGGCACCCAAAAGCTAAAATGTGTATTTCGGCATGCCAAGGGACGAGATCCATCTACGGCTGTCTCCGACGGAGAACCTAAAAAGGATGCTTAGTATGAGAGGCCGTTAGGTAGCGGGAACAAATGGCAAAAGGTTATTGGCCCGCTGCATCTGCACGGTGTTGGGTTCGATGCAAGAGGTGGGCCAAAAATATGTGATTGTCTGCAAAGGCTCCAAAATAGGTACCAGGTATGGGTGTCCGGTTAAAGGCCGTTAGGTACTGCTACAGTGCCATTCCAGAACCTAAAATGGAGATAGCTCACTCCCCTGTGAAAAAGTGAAGATCAGGTGAGATGTCGACCTAGCGGGCCAAGTGTTTTTTCTTTTTTTCTTTTCTTTTTTGCAGAAAGAAAATTTTGCTGAGTGTTAATTAATGTTATTTCAAATCAAATTCTTAGGCTTGACTTCAGCACATCGTTTATCCGATAATTCATATTCAAACTCCACTCTATCTATATTGTACCTACAATGTCATTTCCATACTATGTACGATCGTATACACGGTGTGCCTGGACTTAGGCCCTAAGGGCACAGATGCTAAAGAAAAGAAAACACCACTTTAAATAAATTGCTACCTGCGCAACTCCATGAGCAACCTTATGGCGTCGTGAACTCATAATATTATTAACAAATCTGTACCAATCTGCAACTGAAGTGCGAAGGATAGAATATCTACGTTACTGTTAGCCCGCTAACCGTTCGATCCGGTGAAACAGTGATGCACTACAAGGAAAACATGGCATTTTTGGCGGCCAAAAACTGCCGAAAATAAACATAAAACCGCCAAAAATAGTTATTAAGAATACAAATAGATAAGGAATAGACCAAGATATCAGTGGTTATTAAGAAGCGAAGTACTCAACGAACAATTATGCTAAATATGGATTGCGAAGTACTCAATGAACACTTATGCTAAATATGGATCCATCTCTTTTATGTTAGCATACATGTAGAGGTAAGGCAATACTCATTCTTCCGGCTTAAAATAGTAGGGTGAGCTGGCACTTGTACTTGCTCCAGTAGATTGGAATATTGGAAGGTCAGTGAGAGGAGGTTCTTCGTCCACATTGTATCGCATCGTAGGAGCATTGACATTGTGTTCCTCGGCAAAATATACAACAGAGAAGTATGATATCTCATTAAGAATAAATGCTTCGGCGATGCACCCTTCAACTTTAGCCTTATTGCCAACCATTGCTCTAAGATATTTGAGGATCCTTTCAATGTGGGACATCTACCTAAATTGCACAGGCCCGCCAACCTTACCTTCATACGCAAGATGAACAAGGAGATGTTGCATACGATTAAAGAACCCAGGAGGGAATTTTTTTTCCATTTTGCATATCAACACAGATACATCTTTCTCTAGCTTCTCCATCATCTCTTTCTTTATCTCTTTAGCACAGAGCTGTCTATAGAAATAGCTTAGCTCAGCTAGCACCGACCAAACTCTATCGGGTAGGTGTTGGCGTCTCTTAGCCTTAAAAGATTTTACTCTGCAAGCGCACGGAGACCGCTGTAGCTTTTCACCCAGAGTATTCCGAGTATCGTATTTTTATCCACAGGAAAGCGGCTGGCGAGAGAGTATAATTGGATAAACTCAAATCGAATGATCCGTACTTAAATAAATATACCATCCAGTCACTAGACAGGGGTAAGTTTGGTAAATGGATAGGTGTATGGTGGAAAGAAGTAAATTAAACTACCTAAGATATACATAGAAAGGTATAGTTGCCTGGGAGGACAACGAGTGAGATAAAGTTTCCAAACTCTACTCTATTCGGCTGCAAAGACTATATCGTGGTTAACTAAAAAACTCAAGTAGCAAGTTAGAGTCTTGCGTCGAGCGAAATTCCGGCGCCTCAAGAGATCAGGGGGTAGATAGTAGACCACCGAAGGAGACCCGACTAATGCCTACGGGCCTACCGAACAAACGGGCCTGGGCTACACAGGCACACCACACGCTGTCACCGAGTGGGGCTACCAAACAAATCTGCGTGGATAGTCTGGCACACTTTAAACGTACTCAAACAAAGCTTGAGTGACAATAGATCGTCCTTGATCAGAGGAGAGGACTTAACCAGAGCCTAGCGTACAGGTTGGATTATAGCACCGGCAATAATAACGGGACTTGACTAACTAAGATAACCACAAGTCTAAGCCTAGCAAGTATACAAAATAAAGGGTACACCACACTTGCAAGAGATGGAAGTAAAGTAAAATATAACTAAATTATATTGAAGATACGAGTACAAAAGATACAAGAGCTTTTACCGCAGACTCAGAAGAATCTCTGAGAACTCCAAGGCAAAGCATGACTCACTCTAACTCCCAAGACTATCCTAACTACTAAGATGTGGAAAATGACACTCTCTAAGGTAGAATATGGCTCTCAACTTCTCCACACCTTTACAAATGACCTCTGCAGGCCTATTTATAGTCTTATATGTGAGGGGGGTACTTGTAGGAGGCCGAGGTCGGTGGGAGGCCGACCTAGGGGGGAGGTCGTCCGACCTAGCCCGAGGTTGAGTGACCACCCGATCCACCGCCTTTGCACTCCAACGGCTTGATCTTGCGTCCCCATGGCGGTTGGCGGTTAGGACGGTTGTTGCACGTGTAAAATGCAGGGTAGGTCGGCCGACCTTGTAGGATGTCGGGCGACCACATGTCAACCTTGCATTGGCCACATTGCTCTTCCCTCGGATTGTTGACGTTATGGATCCGTGACTTGGTGCATTTTCGGCCTTTGGATACATTGGATGCTTAGTCTTGCAGTTGGATTTGAGTGCACTTGTGTTTTTTTGTGATGTGGATCGATGAGGTGGCATTTGGCTCACTTGGGTGGCTGGGCGGCCTGAGCCAGGCTCGGCCGACCCTGTTAGTGGGTCGGCCGACCTGGCTGAGTCAGGGTCAGCTTGGCCTTGGTCGGCCAACCTAGGCTTGAGTCGGCCGACCTGGCCACTTTGACCAGCGAGCCCATCTTCGATCCTTGACGTGTTTTCAGCTGTTTTATGTGCATTTTGGTACCTGCATCCAAATATTCATACAAAACTAGTGGAACTCATTAGTAGAAGGATTAGTGCATATTTTATTCACTTGCATTGCTCCATTTGGTTGGTAATTGACGGTAGATATCGTGAGATTACGACCGTCAACACCCCCCAAGCTTAAAGGGTCTCCTGCAAAGCGTGCAGAGGCAGATGGTCTTGCCTCATACGGTGCTGACCCATACCCATAGTAGGTTCCTCCTCCTTGCTGCTGAGAGAATGCAGCACTCGTCTCGTGTCCCCATGGTATGTTTGCAAATCCTCCATGGGGCTGCCACGTCGGGTCTGTTCCCTGGGTTTGCCAGGACGTGCCAGTTGAGGTATGGAACCAGATAGGTCCTATCCCGGTGGTTTGTGCGTCCTGTGCTTTCTTCTGTAGGCGCTCTTGGGCTGCTCTCCTCTGTGCCCTGGTCATGACTCCCGCTACACTATGTCTGGGCTCCTCTACAGGCTCTTCTACTGGGGTGCTCTCTATTGGCATAGAGAGTATGTCCACGTGGTAGATTTTGAACTGTGGTGCTGGTAGAGGCACTTCAAAGTTGTACCCTCTATAGATCATGACATAGGTATCTGTGCTGGGGTTCTTGCGCAGAAAGTGTCCCCGGAAAAAATGGCTCTCTGTGACTAGGTTGGGTGTGTCTTGGGGTAAGAATGCCACCTGGGCATTTGCTAAGACCCCAAGCTCGGATGCAATCCTCGTCACAAAGGACGTGATTGTTATGGAATTTTCATCGCAAACTAGCTTCATCCAGTGATAGAGCATGGCGGTGACTGGTGCATACTTCTGCTTACGCCACATGGCATAGAGGATTTTTAAGTCCTCTATGGTCACACAGCGTGTGTCATCACGGGGAAGGACTACGATGGTAATCCAACGGGCCATGAACCGCATGGTGGGGTGCTTAATGTGTGTGATGCTCTTCTTCCCCTTATAGTCCGGACTGGCTAGTTCTTTCTAAAACTCTGATGCATTAAAGCCTACGGGTTCGGCTGCTATGGAGCAACGAGGTGAGAACCCAAGAGCATTGCTGAACTGATGAAGTGTCAGCTCATGCTCAGAGTTAAAGAGTCTGAAATGAACAGTCGTGTCGGACTGCAGTGATACTACTCCGAGGATCATTAGAAACTCCTTGGTGAGGAGGACTATGCCTCCCTCACTAACATGTGCAAAGTTATCCCAGCCTACCATACTAAAAATTTCATCAAATTCATCGTCCATACTTGTGCTTGTCATGAGTACCTCATTGAAGCACTTGGTGAGGCTGATAGGCTTGGTGTGGAGTCGCCTCAGCAAGTCGGCTTCATCTTGATTGCGCGTCTGGATTTGGGAATCCAGCATCAATACGGGCCCGGTGTTGGATGATGAAGCTTCTTCTCCTCCCAGCCCAACACTTGATGAGTCTCTGTCGGACACTGTCCGCGAGTTCTGTGAACTGGAGGACGTTGGGAACCAAATGTGCTGTCCCGCCTTGCTGATCGCACTTCTGGCCCTCTTGAGAGCGCGCTTCATCCTACACAAAGATGAACACAAGAACTACGAGACGACAAAATAAAATTAGCGTTAGTCGTTAGTCGTCCTTGTGGGGCGTGACACCGCCACAACTCGTTCTTGGTCGTGCTAGAAGAGAAGGGCTAATAGCTAATTTATTTGCTCAACTAGATTTTTATTCGGACATTATTTTGGCTAGGCAAAGAGAGCTAAATTAACTACTAAACAAAGGAAATTTGAGAGGGAGAGAAGGAAGTTTGTGTTGGTGCATTGAGCAAGAGGATAGGGGTGCTATTTATAGGCAAATGGAGCAGGAGAGGGGTCGGCCGGCCTGGCGAGGTGATCCAGCGACCGAGGCCCTGGTCGGCTGACCCTATGGCGTGGTCGGCTGGCCTCTTTGCATGATGGTGTAGCAAGAGAGAGAGAGGGTGGCCATTGGCCTTGGTCGGCTGACATTTTGAGCTGGTCGGGCGGCCGATGGAGCTTGCTTGAGTTGGGAGCAAAGCGCAAAGCGGAAAAAGAGAAGAAAGTGCAAAAGGAGAGGAAGAGGAGGACGAGAGGAATGGGGCTCGGTCAGCCGGCCTAGGGGCATGGTCGGCCAGTCCCTGGCGCCTGCCCCTCTGCCTTTTGTGCATTGCTTAGAAGTGAGGCAAAGATCAAAGGAGAAAGAGAAAGAAAAGAAAAGAGAGGGGAAGAGAGGGGAGAAAAGAAATGAGAGGGCAGGCTGGTCGGGCGGCCTGGGCGCCTAGGCGTCGTGGTCGGCCGGCCTCGGCCTGCCTATGGCCCCTTCTTGCTTGCTTCGAGAGGGAGCAAAGGAAAAAGAAGAGGAGAAAAAGAAGGGAGAAGGAAAGAAAGAGAGAGTGGAAAAGAGAAGGAGCAAGAAGAAGAGGGAGAGGGATGCAGGTGGCCTGGTCGGGCGGCCTGGCACGGCGGTCGGCCGGCCTGACCAGCCTCCCCCCTCCTTACCTTTTGCAAGTGGTGGTCGGCCGGCCCCTATGCTAGGGTCGGCCGACCCTATATTTTTTTTCGTAAATTTCAGAATTAAGCAGAGTGGATGCATACAAAATTGAGTTTGTGCATTGCAAGATATGTAAATATGCAGTGGAGGACGGGAAATTAAAACTAGCGGGAAATAAAATATGCCGTCGAATGATAATGCCAGGTTTACCTCTTGGCGGGAGCGAACCATTTACCACCCTTCGGGATGTCGCGTGGACATACGTATAGGGAGGTAAGCAGTACTTTTGCAAGCCACTTGGAGTTCGTCGTGGATGGGTCCTGGGCGCACTTGTTTTCAACATGCCCCATAGTATTTATCCTAGAGTCTCCATGGGTATGCTGATTTTTGTTGCACCCTTGGTTGGTGGGTCTTATAGGATCATGGTTGCCGACCTTCTTAACAGGAGCTTTGCCTCCTGTTTCCTGGTTCTTGCGGCTAGCCTTCATGGCTTTCGCCTTCTTCAATTCGTCTTCTTCCCGTTGTCGTATGGCAACCTCGGTGGCTAACTTTTGTTTCATGAATGCTACGAGACTGTCCATCTCTTTCCCATAAGCGTCGTAGACTGGTGGCTTCGGCACGTACTTTTGGCGCTTGAAAAACTTCACTTGGTTGCACTGTTCCACGTTTGGTTTGAAGGAGAATGTCTCCCTCATTCCGTTGATGTTGAGGTGGACTTCTCCGGCTCCAACATCAATGCTTGCTTCCGCGGTGCTCAGAAATGGCCGCCCAAGAATGAGCGGTGTCTTGGCATCAATCTCCATGTCCAATACCACAAAGTCCACGGGAAGAAGGAAGTTCCAGATCTTCACCGGGACATCCTCGGCGATTCCCGCGGGGTGTCGGATAGACTGGTCCGCAAGTTGCAGGCACATACTTGTGGGGACGAGTGCAGCATGATTGAGTTTGTCGAAGACAATTTTAGGCATGACACTGACGCTTGCTCCGAGATCACATAAGGCTTGATTGAAGACTTGGTTCCCAATTGAGCATGGAATGGTAGGACTGCCAGGGTCCTTCTTCTGTGGAGGTTGGTTGAGTATAGCTGCGCTACACTCCTCGGTCATATGCACAATTTCCGCTAATGGCAGTGGCCTCTTATTGTTGAGTATATCTTTTAGGTACTTTGCATATGTCGGTACCTGCATAGCATCTAGCAGGGGTATATTGACATATAACTTCTTAATAATCTCAACAAACTTACTATATTGTTCATCGGCGGCAGCCTTCTTGTTGTGCTGAGGGAAGGGCAACACTGTTGTGTCATAAAACTCGTGTGGAAGAGTTTTCGATGGTGCCTTCTCCTTCGCGGCACCAGTGCTGGTTTCTGGATAGTCATTCTCATCTGTTTCGGTGGTCTTCTCCTGTTCCTTGCCTATATGGTTAGTGCGTGACACACCACTAGGATGTGGAGGGTCCTGAGTAGACTTATCACCCCGTAGTGGTGACGATATTAATGTGCTCTTTGGGAGGAGGTTTCGGTTGTCCCGGAAGCTTTCCCGCATTAGTATTAAGCAAAGAGGCAGCTAACTGAGCTATCTATGTTTCTAACATTTTATTGAAACTCAGTTGATTTTTCATAGCACTGTTAAAAGTTTCCATTTGTAATGAAATAGATTCAGAGAGTCTATCATTTGCGTGAAACTTTTTACTAATGCTATCATACACAGCTTTTGAGTCAAAAGAGCTAGGCTTATTGAACTGCTGTGAGTTACCAGAGGAGTTACCTTGTCCGGAGAATGAGATATATGGTCGCAAATTTCAGCCTAGTTGGGGACGATTCCTGTTGTTGAAGTTGCTAGAATTACCGATGAAGTTGGCATCTTCCGGTCGCGTTTCAGGGCAGCTGCTCCCTGAGTGCCCCGTGTTTCCGCAGACTTCACAAGTCATGTGAGTTTTGAGGGCCTGGACTAGTGCGGTCTCAGGATTGTCTTCTAGCTTCTTTAAAAGCAGGTCCATCTTGGCGGCCAGCATGTCTGTGCTATCGATGTGATGGACTCCACGGGATCATGTGTGTGACCTTTCTTCCTTCCATCCCTAGTTAGTGGCGATCTTCTCAATCAGATTTTTGGCCGCTCTCACACTTTGGGATAGGAAAGATCCTCCAGCGGCTGCATCCAAGCTATTGAAAGCTCGAGATCTTGTTCCTCAACGCGTTGGTCTTTCCTAGAGGGAAGTACTTGGCGAGGAATGCATTTGAGCACGCATCCCATGTTGTCAGTGTTGCACGGTTGAGGTAGAACCATTGCTTCGCCTTTCCGACAAGTGAAAATGGGAAGAGGCGTAACTTGACAGCGTCAGCGGATGCACCTTTCATGGTAAAAGTACTGCAAATTTCCAGGAATTGCTGCAGGTGGTTGTTGGCATCCTCCGTTGCTAATCCGCAAAAAGGGAATGGCTTGAACCATGTGAATGACTCTCGGCTTGAGTTTAAAGTTCTCTCCTGCGTTGACTGCTGGTCCCGTAGGGACATTGTTGCTGGATGAGATGGAGAACTCACGGATGGTCTTCTCAGGAGTTGCGGCCATGTCGTCGGTGTTCGAGGAACTATTTGACGTGGTAGTTTCAAGGTTCAGTTCCCTTGGAAAAGGTATCTGCCCGTGAATGGTCTTGGGACGGACCCTCCTGAGCAGAGACTCTGGATTATTGTGGAAGTTTTCCGGCAAGTCAAAACCGGTCATACATCTCTCTGTTGCAACCATAACATAAACAACAGAGACAAGTGAGCCTGCTAAAGACTAGTTGGTATTTTTATGAAGGATACGGGGTTCGAAAAGAGATTATCAACTATATCTCTGCCTATTGCTTCCCCGGCAACGGCACTGGAAAAGCTTGTTGGCGTCTTTAGCCTTAAAGGATTTTACTCCGCAAGCGCACGGAGACCTCCGAGTATCGTATTTTTATCCACAGGGAAGCGGCAGGCGAGAGAGTATAATTGGATAAACTCAAATTGAATGATCCGTACTTAAATAAATATACCAGCCAGTCACTAGACAGGGGTAAGTCTAGTAAACGGATAGGTGTATGGCGGAAAGAAGTAAATTAAACTACCTAAGATACACGTAGAAAGGTATAGTTGCCAGGGAGGACAACGAGTGAGATAAAGTTCCCAAACTCTACTCTATTCAGCTGCAAAGACTATGTCATGGTTAACTAAGAAACTCAAGTAGCAAGTCAGGGCCTCACGTCGAGCGAAATTCCAGTGCCTCGAGGGGTCAGGGGATAGATAGTAGACCACCGAAAAAGACCCGGCTAATGCCTATGAGCCTACCGAACGAACGGGTTTGGACTACACAGGCACACCACACGCTGTCACCGAGTGGGGCTACCAAGCAAATCTGCATAGATAGGCTGGCACGCTATAAAGTACTCAAGCTTATAGATCGTCCTTGATCAGAGGAGAGGACATAACTAGAGCCTGGCGTGCAGGTTGGATTATAGCACCAGCAAGAATAACGGGACTTGACTAACTAAGATAACCACAAGTCTAAGACTAGCAAGTATGCAAAATAAAGGGTACACCACACTTGCAAGAGATGGAAGTAAAGTAAAATATAACTGAATTATATTGAAGATATGAGTACAAAAGATACAAGAGCTTTTACCGCAGACTCAGAAGAATATCCGAGAACTCTGAGGCAAAGCTCGACTCACTCTAACTCCCAGGACTATCCTAACTACTAAGATGTGGAAAATGACACTCTATAAGGTAGAATATGGCTCTCAACTTCTCCACACCTTTACAAATGAGCTCTGTAGGCCTATTTATAGTCCCATATGTGAGGGAGGTACTTGTAGGAGGCAAAGGTCAGTGGGAGGCCAAGGTCGGTGTCGGCCGACCTAGCCCAAGGTCGGGCGACCACCCGATCCACCGCCTTTGCACTCCAACGGCTTGATCTTGCGTCCCCATGGTGGTTGGCGATTAGGACGGTTGTTGCACGTGTAAAATGCCTCCGAGGGTAGGTCGGCTGACGTTGTAGGAGGTCGGGCGACCACGTGTCAACCTTGCATTGGCCACATTGCTCTTCCCTCGGATTGTTGACGTTATGGATCCATGACTTGGTGCATTTTCGGCCTTTGGATACATTGGATGCTTAGTCTTGCGGTTGGATTTGAGTGCACTTGTGTTTCTTTTTGATGTGGATCGATGAGGTGGCATTTGGCTCACTTGGGTGGCTGGGCGGCCTGAGCCTTGGTCGGCCGACCTAGACTTGAGTCTGCCGACCTGGCCACTTTGACCAGCGAGCCCATCTTCGATCCTTGACGTGTTTTCAGCTGTTTTATGTGCATTTTGATACCTGCATCCAAATATTCATACAAAACTAGTGGAACTCATTAGTAGAAGGGTTAGTCCATATTTTATTCACTTGCATTGCTCCATTTTGTTTGTAATTGACGGTAGATACCGTGAGATTACGACCGTCAACAGTAGGTAGACACGAAACATCATAGGCACGAGTCTTTCCTTAATAATGTGGTAATCATGGGCCTTCAAACCATTAAGCTTCCCAGTCTTCAGATTCACGGCTCGTCTCAACCCCGCTGCGTAACCATCTAGGAATTTCAATTTTTTCATCCATCTCAACACTTCTTTCCTCTTGTGGTTTAAGACAAAATGGGGCACGAGGTTTTCCTCCGCTTGCGGTGAGCTCAAGGGTTGGGCAGTTGCAAATCTTTGCCAAGTCTTTTCGGGCCTTCATATTGTCCTTTGTTGTGTCACTGAAATCTATGCACGTGCTTATGATGCTTTCAGCAACATTACGTTCCTGATGCATAACATCAATGTTGTGCGGGAGCTTCAACGTCTTGGCATATGGAAGGTCCCATATTCCACTGATGTGAGTCCAATTGTGCTTCTATCCAAGCCCTTCATACATAGTCTTTTCCTTGTTTAGCTTAAGGCTTGTGAGCTGATCAGCAATTTCTTGCCCGCTTAGCCTTTTTTGGTGGTTCATCGTAGCAGACGGTGTCTTTCCTAAAGGCATCCTTTTCGCCTCTAAATATATGATTGGAAGGCAACCAATATCTGTGGCAACGAAAGTAGCAGATCTTCCCACCAAACTCTAGACAAAAACATCTAGTGTCAGCACCACATATCGGACATGTCAAGTCCCTTAAATGCTCCATTCAGCAAAGTTATATACGCCAAGAAATCATGAATTGACCACAGGTAAGCAGCCCTAAGGGTGAATTTCTGCTTCAAGGAAATGTCATATGCTTCGAAACCTATACACAGCTATTTCAACTCTTTGATCAAGGGTTGTAACATCATGTTGAGTTTTGGTCCAAGATGTTTCGGACCAGGTATGATGAGGCAAAGGAACATAAATTCATACTTCATGCACATAGAAGGTGGAAGGTTGTATGGAATAGCAAACATAAGCCAATAAGAGTAGGAAGCGACCGATTCATTGAAAGGTGTGAAGCCATCAGTTGCCAAACCAAAGCGAACATTTCTCACGTCCTTAGCGAACTCTGGGTCAAACTCATCCAAAGCCTTCCATGCATCTGAATCAGCAGGGTGCGCCATGACCCTTGGGTTGTCACGTACACCTTCTTTCGGCCACCAGATGGGTTCAGTCGTTTTCATTGAGAGAAAGGGCTGTTTAAAGAGAGGTGCCAAAAAGCAGGAATGGAGCTGCTTGTGTGCAACGTCCATTGTCACCTTTTCACCATCCTCATTTACTACCTCGACATATCTCCCTTTGCCACAGCTTAAGCACTTTCTCGTTCTTATGATCATCCTAGAAAAGCATGAAGTTGTCTGGACACATATCTATCTTCTCATAGCCCATACCGAGGGATTTGGTCAACCTCTTGCACTGATACATGTCATTGGGAAACTTATAAGGTTGTGGAAGGACATCCCCGATCAATTGCATGAGGTCATTGAAACACTGGTTCGAGAAGAAATACTTGGACTTGATGGAAATGAGCCGAGTCACAAAAGCTAGGACAGACACTTTTGTAGGAGCTTAAAGAACTCCTCAACCTCCTTTGTAGGAGGATCCTCAGAGTTTACACCAAACTCTGGCTGTAAAGCTTCTAGCATCTCATCCATCCTATCGACGCCCGGCGAATCATCATCTGCTTCCCCTTCTGTTCAAACTCTAGTTTCTTTCTCACCATGGAAGGTCCACGTTTCATATTCTGGCATGAAACCAAAGTTAACCAGGTCTTTGTCTAATTCTTCCTTATTCCGAAAGTGTCCGTTGTTGTGCTTGTTGCATGGACACTTGACCCGATTGTGAGTTGTCAAAGAAAAAGCATGGTCGATAAAAGCCTGTGTCTTGCTCCTCCAGTCAGCTGAGTGAGCTTTACCCCCACTGTTAACCCAACTATCATACATCCATCGGTGATCATCGCCCATATTTGAGCCTATGGAGATTAAAGCAAGGTAGATAGTAAGCTTATGTTTTTCAACGTATTGCGGCCCTACATCTATAGGTAATGATATGTCCTAAACCCAACCAAGAGTGGCCGACAGAGCGCGGATTTATGATGAGACTGCGGGGTTCGAACGAAATTTCGGCAGCATAACCCCGCTGTTCTCCAACAGCACGCCCAAATGTGGTGCAGTGGAGAACAACAGGGTTATGCCGCCAAAACTTTGCTCAGACCCCGTGATTCATCATAAATACCACGCTCTATCGGTCATTCCGAGGCGGTCCAAAAAAGGGACAATTTCAGACTAGCTACATCTCACGTGTGCAATGCACGTGAGACGTTGCCGGTCCGAAACAGGTGACGCATAGGTTCTGTAACTTCACATAACTAAGACATGGCATGATAAAGCATAGCATATCAAAATGGTATCAAAATGATAAGACTCTGTATAAGTGGTAACATATAACTAAGCATATTAAACCATAACAAATCATCACTCAATATATAAGCAAGCTTGATATTTGACCTAATCAATCATCACTTAATCAGCGGAATTAACAATAATTGAACTTCTAATCATAACTTCGCCGGTCAACCGCCAAAAATTAACTCCAACTACTATAAAAGAGCACTAGTTTCTTACTTCAAATGCATGGAGGCGCAAGGCAAGGGGCACCAGGGCAGCCGGCGGGTGGGGCACGGGGCAGGGGGCGCCGGGCGACCAATGGGTGGCGCGCCGGGGAGGGCCATGCTGGGGACGGATGCCGCGCTGTGGGGCGTCGGCTGGTGGGGAGGGGCGTGCCGGTGCTGGGGCCACCCAGGCAAGCGGCGCGCGGGGCGGCACAGCCGCCGGGGCGGGGCAGTGCGTAGGGCCGGGAGACGCGCGCGGGGACGGTGTGGCGGGCGGTGGCCGGGGCGGCGCGACGGCCGGGGCGGGGCCGGTGCGGTAGGCGAGGGCGGCGTGCGGGGCGTAGGCGGTCGGCGGCGGTGGGGCGCAGGTGGCAAGATCGGAGTGGGCAATGTGTGCGTGGTTGGGGAAGGGCCAAACCCCCGGATAGGGTTGGCTCTATTTTCGGCGGCTAGCAGGCGGGCTGCCGAAAATAGAGGCCTTATTTTCGGCGGCCTGCTCGAGCCGCTGATAATAAAGGCCTTATTTTCGGTGGCCTGCTCGAGCCGCTGATAATAGAGCCCTTATTTTTGGCGGCTAAACCTAGCCGCCCAAATAGTGTAAGTTTCGGCGATCAGGAGTTGCCGCCGAAAATAAGGTCACAATTTTCGGCGGCCGCTTGGTACCACCGAAAATAGTGGTACTATTTTTGGCGGCTACACCTAGCCGCCGAAAATAATTTATGCCGCCGAAAATGATTGAGATTCTTGTAGTGACGTGAGCCGTCCTCCTGCCCGCTTCTCCTCGTCCTGAGTAGTCACAAACGTTCTCAGGCTACGTTGATGGCTCCCCTCGCCCCCCACCTGCACATCGTCGGCTGCCATCCCATTCGTGTGATGCCACCGATGGACATGGTGCTTGGAAGATGCGGTGGCTTGGGGTTACTTGGGGAAGTGCGGCGAGGCGGCTTGGCCTCAACAAAGGCGTGCCGCGGTGCAACTCCACATGAGCAGGCACCACCCTCGGCTCCCTCTTAGGTAAGTAGGTGACGCGGCGTGGCCCCACTACCAAGCTTAGGGTTGGCGTCGGCCCTCATTTGTCTCGCACAAGGTACTGCAGTGAGGTTCTCCTAGGAAGCCGGTGCCACCTCAACTGGAAAATTTTCATATTCCATAACCAAATCCATCACCGGCAAAAAGGAACACAGTTGATTGGTAGATGTAAAGAAAAATGGGCTCTAAGCCTCGTGATTAGTACGCCTTGTAAGAAAAATGGACCTCAAGCTCGTGCTGAGTTGCTTAATGTGATTTTAGTGATTAAACTGATAACATATGCCATTTAGGACTAATATGTGTGCAAGCCTATTTGTTTGAGTTACAGGAATGTAAGTGATGGACTTAGCATACCAGCACCTCAAAGGAAGGCTTAAACTGAGAAGACTCACATCAACGATCAAAGCTTTGAAACCCTGACATGATAGTCCCGATGCCCAGTCAATGTAAGGAAAATGGCCTCATGTGCCATATTTCCATGGTTGTGTTTCGGTGATTGATTGAAAACCAACACTTGGACAAATGAACTTGTTTAGATGTACGTTCTTAGGTATTTAGGTCCAAGGGATGAAGAATAAGAGAAGACAGAAGAAAGGCCCGAAGGGCCACTGCCACACCCTGGTTTTAAAAAGACAAACCAGAGCAAACCTATATGTGTGCCAGGATTTAATCTTACACATATAGAGATAATAAACAGTGATATCATAGAACATGCTTTAATATATATCGTTAAACAACATTTACATTAAGACATTAGTCTTTAACACAGAGTAGCGGAAGCGTAACTATATCTTCGAGCCATCCACAGGAAAACCGACTAGGGGTCGCACGCCTAGAACTCCATGATCCTTCATTTGTACTCCTTCAGGCCTTTATCTTTCTGAGCAGCGGTTGGATTTGTCCCCCCAACAAGGAATAAATGTAAATAAGAAAGCGTGAGTACATCTTGCACTCAACAAGTATAACATAAACCATGAGGCTCTAAGGTTAGCTGACAAACTGCATGAGCTTTTAATTGGTCAAGATTTATTAAGGCCTAATTACTATAAATTAGTAGCAACGCCATTATCCCAAAAGATATTGCATAAGAAAATGAACCATATTAAAGAAACATAACCATAACCAAAACCATAACCAGGGAACCACTAATCAAAAGAAGGATCCGGGCCGATCATAACCGTGAGCACGGCTGACATGTCAGTTTTACACTCTCGAGAGGTTGCACATATTTACCCACAAGTCATGAGCTGCGCTAGGTGTTCATCACATTACCGGAAATGAGATGACTAGCAAGCACACTACGAAGCCTTTTCAAAGACCACGTTGGTAAAAAAGTAACCGCAAGGAATCAAGCGCCGCAACGGTGGTGTTCGCCTCACAAAGGGAGAAGCATATACATCACATAAAGCACACTCAACCATAAGGAGCGCAGCGACCACCGAAGCTTACTCCCCTTCTTGCCCCGCTGGTAAGTTACTCCAAACCAAAATGACCTAATTACTGAGCTAAGACTGCCCCATCCCAGTCTTGTGGTAGCGTGGTTGTCCCAGGTTGTCGCTCTATGAACAGGTCCTTACGGAGAGAACCGCAAAAGCACACGAGCACATTGCTCAGGTTCCCTAAACCATGTTACTAAAAAGCAAGTTTTAAACGAGACATGAACCACTCAAGCACACAGCACAGAGGGTCAAGCTCACATTAATTGCATAGAATCATTAACAAAGTTAATTAAGAAAAGGTATAAGAGTTCGTGCTGCACCTAGCATAACTTAACTCAAATGCATCCCAAAAGGTAGATATAAAGGAACAAGGTAGCTAGGTAAACCTTAAAGGTACACAAAATTAATGCACATGCAGTAGTTAACAGTTATTGGGAGTTGTTCATATTATACTTGCCTTCCTTTAAGATACACTACTTAGAGTCTTCTGGATGTTGATCTTGAGGTCGCACTTGAGATTGCACGAAGAAACCAACGTCTACACGTTCATCGGCGCACCACACAAGCATAAAGGTTCACACATGCAAGCAAACAAGTATAAACTATAAGAAACAATACACCATTACATAAAAACAGAACATAAAACTCATATAAAACTAATCTACGTACTGCTGTGAACACATGAGCGCAAGAATCACTCTAATCGGATCTAAAACGTGAAAGTTATGCATAAAACAAGGTTCTAGAGGCATAACTGTAAATAAAAACCTAGATCTAGGGTTTATTTGACAAAACCGAGGACCTATGCATGAACAAATAAACTTCCCGAGGGCTGTTGTGCCATGAAACCCAGGGCTAGGATGGCGGTTCTCACCGTGGGCTTGGGGTCGGCGGTAGACAGCCGGAGATGGGTCAACGACGGACAGAAGGCGTCGGTGCTCGTGGGACAGCGGGACAGGGGTGGCTCCGAGCGTCTAGACCCGGTGGGAACGGTGCGCAAGGGACCTGCGAACACGTAGATGGGATCAGAGGTTGGAGAAACTCCATGGCAGTGGAATCGAACGGCGGCCAAGCTCACCCTGGCAGCATTCGGCAACGATTTGGCGGTGGTGCGGCGCCCGGCGGTGAAGCCAAAATATGGGGGATGGGGGAAATACCTTAGGGTTCCCAAACTAGGGGCCCCCTGCAAAGGAGTCTTTGGTGCACTTATTCACTTAGGGGTGGTCCAAATATATAGGGTTGTGAACCCTTCACTTTTCCATCAAAAAGCAAGGTGGGACAAAACTGGGCAGAAGTGGATGGCAGTATTGTTTCTCGAATTTCCTTTGATGCAGATGGGCTTTCGATGTGATTCCACTTGGGTTGGAAAGGACCCGTCGTTAGCTTTCCGAAAAGTGGTGGAACAGTCCAAACGGACTCCGTATAAGGGAGATATGGCCCAAACGGTGCAGCATGGTCCTGGTGGACGAGGTGGCTCGGGAATTAAATGGGCCTTGGCCCAAAAATATTCCAAATACTCCAAAAATTATAGGAAAAATTCTATAAATGTTTTTGGACCCAATGAACTCAAATAAAATGTTTAGAGCTCATAAAAATCTTGGAAAAGTCTCCAAATAAATTCAAAAAATTCCCAGAAACAACGTGACGATGACGAAACGCATTTAGAAAGGTTGTCACGGTCAAAACACGAAGCATGCCAGCTTGGTATGGTGCGACAGGATTGGAATGACGAGTAGAAGGATAAAGCATGATGAGCAGGGCCCGCATCACAAAGAAAAGAGCGGGAAGGGAGACTAACTCAACATGGTGGTTCCACTTGATGGTGGCAAGAAGGGTAATAAGCCAACTGGTCAGAGAGAGAAACGATGGGGAGCTGAGTCGCTTAGTGAAGGGGTGGAAAGCTATGTTGTTTGGCCTGGGTGGAAGAGAAGAAGAGGGCGAGGATAGGTGGGCGATTCCAACTCCCGCAAGAGAGAAGGGAGTAAGAGAGGAAAAGGCGGTAGGCCGAGCCTAGAAGGAGAACGAGGGCTAGGCCAAAAGCGATGGTGAAGAGACAATGGGATTTTTTTTTGGACTCTTTTACTTGAAGGGTTAAACACTCTATAAATTCAAATAAATTTGAATTTGAGTCCTTAAGCAACCACTCAACATAAAACCGATGCAACGACATGAATGCAACAACAAGTTGGCCTAAATTCACTTTATTTACATTATAAAATCATTTAAATGCTCATTCTAAACACAAAAAATCCTTAATAAATTAAGAAAGCATTTTATTTATTTTAAATTCTGAAAATGAAATTTAGGGTGTTACAGCCACCCCAACGGGGGTTCTGCTATTGATCGGATGGTACGGTCTGTGAAGACCGGACTATTGACCGGACCAAGTTTCCCCAGGGGTAGTGAAGTGGAAGTCTAGTGAGTTACAAGGACCAGATGGTACGGTCTCAAGGACCTGAGAAGACTGGACCATTTTACTCATGGAAGCAATGGAAGCAACCAGGAATATACTGACCGGAAGGTACGATCTAGAAGACCATCCATGGAACGTACCAAGTTACCCGAGGGTACCAAACCTTTGGACTGGAGGTTATATAGTACGGTCTCACAAGACCGTCCATGGACCATCCTAAGAAACTCAAGGCTGGGGACTATGAAGGACTTGTAGAGCACAATGGACCGGATGGTACAGTTCTATAAAAACGTACTAACCCTCAGACTATTTAACGGCTAGTTCAATGGCTACTGCAATGGCTAGTTGGAAAGGTATACGGACCGGATGGTTTGGTTTATGGAAAAAGGGTAGACCGGATAGTAAGGTCTACACTGCGTCAGCAGCCCTTGGAGCAACAGCTAGTTTCAGTTTTGGGGGCTATATAAGCCACCCCACCCAGTCATTTATGTAGAGTTGGAGCCACTGTAGTTGAGAGCAAGTGTAGAGGTGTATTGCAAGTATATCCATCACTCCAACCTCCATATGAGAGCTTAGTGCATCATCCAAGCTAGTTAGAGCTCAGAGAGAGTGAGCTTGCGAGCTCTTCTTGAGAGTAGCTCCTGCGTGAGTTATTGGAGAAGCCTTGGCTGCGGTCAGGCCATTTGTACTCGTTTCTAGAGCCTCCTTTCTTGGTGTGGAGCGGCGGCGACAACTTGTGAGGGGACGAGGAGACCCTACAAACTTAGTAGTAAAGAATCCGGTTCCTTGTGACCGGGAGAGATGGTGGCGGTGGCCAAGCTTCGGTGCCTCACTACAGGAAGAAGGTATTTTTTTCATGGGCCAAAAGCCGACGAAAAACACTAGAAACCCACAAAAAAGGCTGTTAAGTCAGATAAAAAAAATCCCACGAAAAAAATGCAACCTTTTTCGTCGGCCCCCACGAAAAACACTTTTTTTCGTCGGCTCTCGGGTGGCCGACGAAAAAGATATGTTTTTCGTGGGCCAGGAGGCCAATGAAACAAATCTTTTTTTGTGGGCCTGCTAAGGCGGACGAAAAAATAGCCCCAGCCACTATCTTTTTCATCGGTTGGCCGGCCCACGAAAAAACATGGGTCCCCCTCCCTAAATAGGGCCCTTTTTTCTAATTTTCATCCCATTTTTCTGTTTTCATCTCACAACAGAAATCACAGCATACAAATATCACAGTATATAATTAGCAGACAGATCTCACATCATTCCACCTAAGCCATACACAAGTCCATTCCAACATATTCCAACAAAGTCCACCATTCCAACAAAACCACACACAAGTCCTTCATCAATATGGTTCAAACATACATAGTCAGTCCAACATATATAGTTCAAACATACATAACCAAAAAGATAAATAGAGGTCCAACACACAAAATAGAGGTCCAACACACAACCAAATGTCAATGGTTCCCAACAGTTTCGACACCCTTACGGTTGTGGATTGTTGGAATTGTGACCGCTTCCGGATCCTCCGCTTGAATTGCGCAGATACTCGTTGGGGTCGACCTCTGCATCAGGAGTCACATTGCCATGATGTGAGCCTGATACCTGCAAATGAACAAAACAGATGACATTGGCCACAAGTGTATATCAATAGTGCAATGAGCTAAAAGTGTATATCACAAGTCATAAGTTAAAAGTGCAATGTTAAAAGGTCAAGTCATATCACAAGTGCAAATGAACAAAACAAGAGTCAATAGTGCAATGTCAAAAGGTCAAGTCACAAATATATGGAACATGTTATCTACATCAATATGGTAAATGACTCAATTCAAGACCGAACGAAACAGATGACATTGGCTAAATATATTCGAAATAACATGTTTCATATTGAACAAGACTCAATTCAAGTTAAAAGGTCAAGTCATGAGTTAAAAGGTACTTGAAGCCGAGCTAAACCACAGGTGAACTATATCACAAATATATGGAACATGCTATCTGCACCAATATGGTGAAACGACTCGATTCAAGATTAAATGTCCAAATATAGAGTCCAATAGCGTTACTTAATTAAGTTACTTAGCTCGATGTAGTGCTCGTACCTGCAGAGCCGGAGGTGGCCGATGTGATGCCCCTAGCATCTCAAGAGCCTTAACACGCAGCTAGAGACAAGCTAATGATGGATTAAGACTTAATCATGCTTAGAGAGTAATGAGAAATATGTGGAGAAGTCACTAAGTCAAAAAAATTTCTATACAAGATACAATACCACACATTTCGTGGTTGGATAAGTCAACACTCACATGGTTTTGAGCACAACATCAAATACAAAACCTCGGATAAGAAAGTAACTCTGGACCTTTCTGTTTGACCATGTTCAAAAATTTAAAGACAAAGAGGTTTAAAAGATCAAACCAAATCCAACTAACATTTCTTCCGATGGTAGCAAATGTGATCGAGGCCAAACTTGAGCCCTAATAAAACTTTCAAATTCATTAAGTACCCGAGCTCAACTCCGTTGTGAAAGTTGTTGTACATGTTATGGACTATCATTTTGCTACACTGAACATGGTTTAAAAATGTCTCTAACCTGTTTTAAACTTCACCACAATTCTCTTGGAACTAACCAAAATCAGCCCACAGAAATTTCCCATGGACTTTCAGCTTTTCCCCACGTTGAATCTAAAATTACTTTTGATTTCACTATACAACTTCAAATTCTCCCTTTCTATGAAATGAAATTGAACTTATCACCTTTCAAATGCACCTATTGTGGAAGTGATTGGACTTCATTTGATACTCCAAAAGTTGGAAACAAGAAAGTCTCTACACAAAGTGAAATTTCTGTTTTAATAAACCTTGGAACATGATGGTGTCTATAATTCAAAATCTGTTGGGTTTCAGACCAAAGTAATATTACCAAACTTGTAGATAAAGTACTGGAGAACAACTTTCTTAATTAGAGCTTGGTCACATATTGAGGTTTAAATGGAGTTTAGGGTCATTTTGTACCAACACAGAAAACCAGTCCAAATCTGAACTGTTTAGTAAACTCAATGTTTCTATGACCCACAGCCATTTTCATGCAATGGCCAAATTTAATGAGTTGTAGGTTATGAAATTCTAAACAATGTTGTAAAGAGACACTTTGGGAGGTAAAGCACGGAAATATGAGTTTTGAATTTCCCAAGTAATAAAGGTTCCCTGTCCTAATTAAAGGCTGCTATATAAATTCAAGTTTGAATCATATTTCTACTCAGAATTTGGTGTTGAACCTTTTGATAAACTTGTAGAGCTCAAAGAGTAGAACATTTCATTCAATTGGCACTTTTCTAATTTCGGCCTTTAAGTAGCTCAAATATGAAATTTACAGGGACATAGAAAACACACTCTTCTTTTTCTTGGTCTCAGTTTCACTGACAGGTGGGCCCACGCCGCGCCACCGCGCCTACGCCCAGCCGGCGCGCTCCACGCGGCCGCCGGCGTACAGGCAGTGCCCGCGCCTACGGATCGCCGCCCCTTGCCGCGCCCTCTTCACCCGGACGCTTTCGCGACCTCGTTCATTCACATGCACTCGCCTCCCCCTCCATTGGAGCCGCCCCCGTGCTCCTCTTTGACCGAGCCGCCATGGATGAGCTCGAGCTCAGACTCGAGCTCCTGCCGCCGCTTCACTGCCTTCCCTCGCCCTAGACCGCCGCCATCACCTGCGCCGCGACCCCGCGCACCCGGAGCTCTAAGCCTCCTCGCCTTTCCCCTCCCCGTTGGGTAGATCGAGTCGCCGCTCGCCGTCCGCGACGTCCTCGGCACGAACCGTGCCCTTCGATTTACCGCCGTCGCGCGCCTTCCAGTGCCTTCCTCACATCCAGACCACCACAGCCGGCTCCGCCTCGGCCTCGCGCACCCGACGCACCAGACGTGGCCGCCGCTCCGACCTTTCCTTGCCTCCCTCCGCGCGCGGCCACCATTGCCGCCCGGGTCAAACTCCGAGCCTCCGCCGGGTTTGCCTTGTCCCCGTGAAGCTCACGGGCCCGTCCGTGGCCCCTCACCTTCACTGTGGCCCCCAAATCGAAGCCGCGCCGCCGCGCCACGCCGAGCTCTCCCCTCTCCAGTTCACCGCTGCCGAGCCGCCTGCTCGCTCCACCCCACGCGACGAACACAGAGGGAAAAGATTACTCGTCGATGGGAACGCCTTTCCCGACCCCGTCAGCTCCAAGTGCGGGCTCACCGCCGCCGGCGCAGCCGCGCCTCTTTTCCCCCGTCATGCGTCGTTCCGCCGGCCCGAGGTAGAAGAAGGAGGAAGTTTTCCCCGAAACCCCCTGCCTTTTCCTGTTTTTACGCGCTCTGATTCATTTACTATTCACTGAGTCACTAAAATCTTCTGTACAGGCCCCTCGAAGCTACGGTTAATTATGTTTGAGTCCCGGATCAAATGGTTTTCAGTTTGAATTCATTTATTTAGGCTGTGAACTTTGGAAAATTGTATAAAATCACAGAAAAATCCAAAATGGACAAACTCAGTTGCTTAGACTCCTCTTGAGTAGATCTACATCATTGGTATGATGTGGAAGTGTGAAATGTCTGTTTTGCTCTTGGTTTGTTGCATGCATGATTAATTAGGATAAAAGTCAAAAGTGGACTAAATGAACTCCAAATGGCATGAGACTAGGATAATAGCATTCTTATGGCATTGTAGCACTATGTGAATTTTTGTAGCCCTAGCACTTACTGTTTAATTACCCTTTTACCATTATACATGTATTATGTGCATTTATGTTAACTTAGAAATTGGAGGCTACATGGAATATGCTCAAATTGACTCTCTAGCATTTTTCATAAACTTTTGGTAGTGTAAGTATCTCACTGGTAAAATATGAGCCTCTGCATGTTAAGTTTTAATGGTGATTTGAAAATGACAAAATGCTACATGTTAGAAATGATAAATAGAAAAAGTGGTCATAACTTGCTAGGGAAATTCTCTGGAAAATTTAGTAGCTTAATGTTGATGCATAGAGTCCAGAAAGTATATTCTAGAAGGCTATTCACACTGTTCATATATACATCTCAAATTCACATAGGATTAATATATAGAAAATAGATGTCCTGTCAAACTTGGGAGTTTTAACTTATAAATTTTTGTACATGTAGTCCATGCTAGGTATAGCTCACTGGTAAAATTTCACCTTCGGAAACCATTCCTATAAATCATGAAAAATCTGAAAAGCTGTAGGGCTCATAACTTACTAGAATTTTTATAATTAATTTATAACTCCTTTATGGCTGAATTTTTGACAGTAGTATAATGTAGTCTAAATCTAGACGTTCCAAAAATCTGAGCTCAATTGGAGTTGTCTAACTACATGAACACAAGTAATGCTTTTTATTCATAAAGTAGACATGTGTTATGTATTTATAGGAGTATGTGTTGTTTGCTATTGATATCATTATGCATGGGGGTTGATTTCTAGCTGCATGCTATCTACTGTTGTTTATGCCACACTTGATTTAGAAATGCACTCATTTTCTGTGTAAAACACTTAAGATTGATATAGAGCCTTAATCCCTTAGATCAACAAAATGTGTGATATCATTAGTGAATGTTCCCCTATGTGTGCATGAAGTGGTCTTTTCATGTTAAATAACTCATTCCAAACAAAACACCTAATAATGTTTTAACCTTGCATCATCCCGGTGTGGTTTTTATCCACTTGGTACCCAACATGGTTGCTTTCCGATGAACAACTTACTAGTTAGGCATGTGATGGGGTATGCTTATTATCAGTTCATAAAGGTACTCCTTGTTTAAGTAGTTTATCAATCACCTTTTTGCTTGTTCATGAAATGGTTATTCATACGTATGCTTCGTATTCATGCATCTCATTCCTTGCATCATCCCGCATGTCAATCATACAGTGGCGCTCATTACAGATACGTGCTCAAGAAACGAACGCGTGGAACTACTTCAACCAACGGTGATCCAAAAGACCAACTAAGGCCCACTCAAGTCCTGGAGGACCCATCAGTCGTGTTTGGACGGAGAAGTTGTCCAAGGGATCAAGGGGTTGCCTGGAGCAAAGCCTCACAACCCGGCAAACTAACAGTAGCTTAGTTTGTTGGTTTTACTAAAGTGAATCAAAGGTAGGCAGGACCATGCTTTACCCAGCAAATATACTTGATGAATGCTTACGCATCTGCATTAGGAGTTGTTTGGAACCAATTGCATTAGACTCCTTGGCCGCCCTAGCCCTAGCACCTATATGTTAGAGTTCGTAGGACGAGTTGCCTAGAGTTGCTAGGTACGAGTAGACACGAGTGAATGGAGTCACTCATCGCGTAGGTGATTTTTCAAAAGTTACAAGAAATCTCACTATTATGAATCTTACTTTGATAATGTTATGTTTTAAATGGAGACTGCGCGGAGATATGGAAATGTACGATGAGAATTGGAATATGTGTGGTGGACTCCGCCCGAGTCGTTTAAGGCCCGTTCGTCTGTTCGCCTGCTGATTGGCTCAACATTGCTAAAGTGCTTATCCTGGTCGTGGGACCGGTGAAAGTCTTACCGGCCCCGTCCTACTATTCATGGTGCTGCCCATCCATTGATAGGGGGCCGATGGACTTGGGAGGTGCTTGGAAGTCGAGGGAGGGCTGACTTGACGTATTGTGGTATTGCTCCTGAGACGGCTACTCCCAAGGGTTAGGTGGGGGCGCTGTGAATCTTGGGACAGGACAGGTGGAGATGGGGGGTATATGTGAGGAACGCGATGGCTAGTAAGCATATATCCCTTGGCATTTTTAGTTATTCCCGGGAATTAGAAATCGATTCGAATCGCTGATGCTCACCAGGTGTGAGAGTGCCAAATATCACTGACGGGCAACGTAGTAATAACTATAACATGTTGTTTATTTAATCACGCTTTTCAATACAACATGCTTGGATGTGATGATCCGTTCCACGATTCATGGTGCTGCCCATCCACTGGTAGGAGGTTGATGGACTTGGGAGGTGCTTTGACGTCGAGGGAGGGCTGACCCGACGTACCGTGGTAGTGCTCCTGAGACGGCTACTCCCAGGGGTTAGATGGAGGCACTATGAATCTTGGGACGGGACATGTGAAGAATAGGGGTATATCTTGGATATTATGCAAGTTACTGATGGTACTCATGCTTTACTTTTATGCAAGTATTTGCTTTAGATATAAATGATCTTCATGGCTAATGGATAGCAGCTGTCAAATCCTGCTATCTTATGTCAAGATGTCCTTGTTTAAAATCGACAGCTAAGGATCAAATTCTTAGTAAGCAAGCTTCGCGTCAGCCGTAAGCCACTCCATTAAGTCCTATTGAGTAATTAGTACTCAGGGTTTGCCCCCACTTTTGGCTTACAGGTACTGAAAACTTTTGGACAATCGCTTGAAGGAGGGTAGAACCGGTGGGCTCGGTGCTACTCGCCTTGGTTACCTCTGCTTGAAGACTAGTTGAGTTTTATTTCCGCTGCGAGATGTTTTGAAACGCTTCCGCTATACATGTATGTTTTGAAATCGCTTCCGCTATATTTGAACATGTATTTGACAATTTATCTTCGGTTTGTAAACTAAGTCTACTTGTCCTCTACTTCAACTACCTGTGATGATGAAATCGGTTGTGGCTCTTTCGAGGGCTGAATGTGTGTGATGTCGGTATCCTCGGGCGATGGTTGCATCGAGTGCCCTTAGGGTAGCTCGATGGACTACCGGGTTTAGTCTAGCCTAAGTGTACTGCGAGCCAGAGGTGGCAGGTGTGCTTAGTCTGGATTAAGAAGGGCGGTTCCGCCACAGCTGGTATCAGAGCCGATCATGCCAGACAACAGTTATATCATCAAGTTTTGGTTTACAAAACTATTTTCGAAAGCCCTTTTCAAGTAATTCAAAAATGAGATTATGCGATATGCCCATATTAAGGATGTTAGTGCTATCCAGGTGACATCACTGACATTCTGACCTAGATAGAACTCATATGCATATTCGGCGCTTTGAGAAGCAACTTTTCGGCCATAGCTGTCCCTAGTACTGGTGGAAGCTATTGGGTTTTGCGAATGGTTGTAAACTCTGCAGTCATGCTGTATAAGTAAAAGCTCTTTAAGGGTGGTGGGCATGGTTGAGGTTTTCATACCCACCACACTTACATTCGGTTTTGGGATCCACTTTTTTCTCGACAATCCCCAGTACTGGAGGAAAGTCAGGCTTTGAGGAAAAGGTGCATCGGCCCACCAACGTTGTCCACGCAGCGGTCACGCGTGGATGCCACAATAGGTGGTAATGTATGAGCATGCATTCTTCTGCAGGTACCCTAACCACGTGCGAAAGTTAAGAACGACTAGAGAACGACTAGTTGCATTAAAAAGAAGCGTACATATATGTCACCGAATTATCGCTAGTTATATATAATATATCTAAGGTGTGTGAAGTGAGACCGGATAGGACGAATCATGCATCATTCATCTCATCTCATGTGTTTTGCTATGTGTTGGATTGAAAATGACTAAGATTCACATAATATCGTACGCATGGTTGTTAGTAATAACAAGTTATCATGAGAATTGCACGTATGGTGCTATTGTGGGTATGTGAATAGAAATCTAAGACGAACTAGTTGGAACTTCATGTATGACACTTATAGAACGTGAAATGCGACCACTTTGTTAGAAGATGTTTCCTCTGAATTTGCTTGGACCGAAAGGCACAAACAAAGATATAATTAAAAATGAAATCTTCAGCCAATGGGACTTGTTGTTGGAAGTTTGTCCTTCTGCTTCAATGCCAACCCTTTTAGTTAAGACTTTTATAACAAGTGTAGAGAGCAACAAGACAAATAGCTCAGCTATTTTTGTTTCCTTCCAAAAATCTAACCGCAACCGTTCCCATTAGAAAGAAGGCGATAAAAAGTTGTGGTACACGTTGTGATGGGATCGTTTTCATTACACCTTCTCGAGCAGGGAAATACGATCGCACTACACAGGCCTTACTCTTCCTACTACAGATGTCGCAGCCCTCGACGCAACCTTTCGACTTATGCCCTAATTACCAAGAGTCTACGAAAGCTAAAACAACAATACCTCGAGATCCTAAGAAGAGAAAAGCGGGAGAATCTTTCACTAAGGCAGCCTCAGTTCAGCATCTGCGACCCAGAATGGTTCTATTAAAAGGATTTTTCAAGCCTGAAGATCAAATCGAGATGGTTCGTATGTGTCAACAACTGGGTAAGGGCCCAGGAGGATTTTACAGGCCAAGCCTCAAGAATGGTGCCAAGCTGAATTTATGGATGATGTCTCTGGGAAAGAACTGGGATCCAACGGCACGCTCATATGGACCCACACGTCCATTTGATGGAGCACAAGCCCCGACAATACCAGACGCTTTCAAGATGATTGCTCAAACTGCGAACTCCACTGCAAGCGAGTTTCCTCAGATTAACCCTGACATATGCATCATTAACTACTACACCAACTCTGGGAAGCTCGGACTTCACCAAGACAAGGATGAGTCAGAGAGTAGCCTTACCAAAGGTTTACCTTTCATATCCATCTCCATAGGAGACATTGCCGAGTTCTTGTTCGGTGACACTAGAGACAAAGACAGAGCGACCAAGATCAACCTCGAGTCCGGCGATGTCCTCATACTCGGTGGAGAATAAAGATTACTGTTTCATGGCGTTTCCCACGTGAAGGTTAACACTACACCAACTTGGTTGAAGGAATCAACAGGCCTCCGTCCTGGACGCATCAATCTTACGCTTAGACAGTACTAGCTAGATACTAGTTGGAGTGCTGGCAGTTATGGCAAACTTTTGTAATGAGAGGATGTTGACTCTCATAACTCTTAAAGTTTTCATGTATCCAACTCCTTGCAGTCAGCATGTGTCCAACCTTCATGATTAATGTATCTCTGTTTTCAATGGAGCATTTCAAACTCTTGTAGTTCTCACGCTTCATGCTCTTGTCATTCAGGCACTTCAGTCTTTGTAATCCATGACACTTTAGTTGTTGTTACCCTGTCTCTGATTCAAATAAATCTGATGAATTATACCTTCAAAAACATTGTGCTATGGCGTGTAAAACTCCTTGTTCATGTCTTTCTTTAACCTTGTGCTATTCGCGTATCCCCTGAGGTTGGATGGAAATACCGCTCTTGACGGGGTGTTTACCCGAGCAGTCTATGGTGCCGCGACGGAACCTAGGGTCCCTTGTGTACGGCCGTCACTCAGTTCCACTAGGGGCGCGCTGGTATCAAGACATGCAAAGGCATGACACCGCTGCAATTATGGAACATTCCTATCCAACTCCTAACACCTCGTTGACCTCTATACATCTAATTCATGGAAATAATTTACTCTATTTCCACTACCGCCTTGTATCGTTTCTTTGCTTTGTTTCACCTTGCCTTTCTTGATTTGTGGGGAAAAATCCGTCTCGATCCCCGTATCGTTCACACCTTTGCCTCGCCTTGTTGAACCATGTTTTTCATGATCCATAGAGACGGATCAACTCTATGGTTCCACTCATCCACATCTTTTCGTTGCATCGCTTATCCTTGCTAGTCGTGCTTCGTGGGGATGATCAATTCTATCTCTATGGTACAATTACAACCATTGGTCCTAGTCTCAGACTCCTCTATGCTTACCTGGATTAGCTTTAACGTCCGTATCTGTGGGAATGCTAGGTTGTACTTCCACTGTTTTGCTATATCATTCCATTGCCTTCTTCCAATATTGCCTCTCTTGATTTGTGGGGAAACAATCAACCCTGTTTCCACCACTCTATCTTATGTTTCCTTCCTTCATATATATTGAATCTTATCTCCTAAAGGTAAGCTTCAGCATCATCCACTGCACTAGGCTTTTGTTCTCGGCTAATGCTTTCATCGCATTGTCCTTTTCAAGAGTTGCTTTATTCTTCCTTGAAATTATCTTCAAAGTTGGGCTCACTAACCTTGATAAGTGTTCTGTTAGTAAGCACAAGCCCTCTGCCTATACTTTTCTTGGTCAGTCTTGATCAATTATGTGAAATCATACAAACCATCACCTTATCTAGGTGAATATGTCCTATCCTCTTTCCATGGCATCTTTCTCGAAACAATGAGTAGAATGTGCTATGTATCACCACATCTTACTCTTTGAAGAATGTTCGGATTTAATATCTTATATGTGTATACAGTCCCTATCAAATGAAATGAATGTCTCTCAAAAGCACATCCATTGATAACCCTTTGAATCTCAAGAGCCTTCGTGGTTCGGTCTTCCGATTTCGTACGCTTTGCTCCTAAATATTCTAAGACCTATATGTTTATCACGTTTCTAAATCTTGGTGTCAAAGTCAGGGAGTAACCCTGTTTTAATCCTCGAACAAATCACTGTCGTTTTCGCACCATGGCCACACCGTCTTTGCGGTTTGTTCATTCGCTCTCATATAAACCACGACTTGCCGAGCACCTGGGGAGGACCACCTTAGACGTATTCAAAAGCTTTGTAACTACCTTGTGTTAAAGAGGCACTAACCATTCACGAGCTAGTTAACAAAGCAATTCGATGAAGGAGTAAGTGTTACCATGTATGTCAGAAGCACACGAACAACGATGCCAAACCATTTGCATTTCACAATAAGCCGTAGAACCCCGCTTCCTCCAAATCTCGGGACGAGATTTCTTTAAGGGGGGTGGGTTGTAATGCCCCTAGCATCTCAAGAGCCTTAACACGCAGCTAGAGACAAGCTAATGATGGATTAAGACTTAATCATGCTTAGAGAGTAATGAGAAATATGTGGAGAAGTCACTAAGTCAAAAAATTTTCTATACAAGATACAATACCACACATTTCGTGGTTGGATAAGTCAACACTCACATGGTTTTGAGCACAACATCAAATACAAAACCTCGGATAAGAAAGTAACTCTGGACCTTTCTGTTTGACCATGTTCAAAAATATAAAGACAAAGAGGTTTAAAAGATCAAACCAAATCCAACTAACATTTCTTCCGAGGGTAGCAAATGTGATCGAGACCAAACTTGAGCCCTAATAAAACTTTCAAATTCATTAAGTACCCGAGCTCAACTCCGTTGTGAAAGTTGTTGTACATGTTATGGACTATCCTTTTGCTACACTGAACATGGTTTAAAAATGTCTCTAACCTATTTTAAACTTCACCACAATTCTCTTGAAACTAAACAAAATCAGCCCACACTAAGAAATTTCCCAAGTATGGACTTTCAGCTTTTCCCCACGTTGAATCTGAAATTACTTTTGATTTCACTATAGAACTTCAAATTCTCCCTTTCTATGAAATGAAATTGAACTTATCACCTTTCAAATGCACCTATTGTGGAAGTGATTGGACTTCATTTGATACTCCAAAAGTTGGAAACAAGAAAGTCTCTACACAAAGTGAAATTTCTGTTTTAATAAACCTTGGAACATGATGAGGTCTATAATTCAAAATATGTTGGGTTTCAGACCAAAGTCATATTACCAAACTTGTAGATAAAGTATTGGAGAACAACTTTGTTAATTAGAGCTTGGTCACATATTGAGGTTTAAATGGAGTTTAGGGTCATTTTGCACCAACACAGAAAACCAGTCCAAATCTGAACTGTTTAGTAAACTCAATGTTTCTATGACCTACAGCCATTTTCATGCAATGGCCAAATTTAATGAGTTGTAGGTTATGAAATTCTAAACAATGTTGTCAAGAGACACTTTGGGAGGTAAAGCACAGAAATATGAGTTTTGAATTTCCCAAGTAATAAAGGTTCCCTGTCCTAATTAAAGGCTGCTATATAAATTCATGTATAAATCATATTTCTACTCAGAATTTGGTGTTGAACCTTTTGATAAACTTGTAGAGCTCAAAGAGTAGAACATTTCGTTCAATTGGCACTTTTCCAATTTCGGCCTTTAAGTAGCTCAAATATGCAATTTACAGGGATATAGAAAACACACTCTTCTTTTTCTTGGTCTCGGTTTCACTGACAGGTGGGCCCACGCCGCGCCACCGCGTCTACGCCCAGCCAGCGCGCTCCATGCGGCCGCCGGTGTACGGGCAGTGCCCGCGCCCGCGGATCGCCGCCCTTGCCGCGCCCTCTTCACCCGGACGCCTTCGCGATCTCATTCATTCACGCGCACTCGCCTCCCCCTCCACTGGAGCCGCCCCCGTGCTCCCCTCTGGCCGAGCCGCCATGGACGAGCTCAAGCTCGGACTCGAGCTCCTACCGCCGCTTCACTGCCTCCCCTCGCCCTAGGCCGCCACCATCACCTACGCCGCGACCCCGCGCACCCGGAGCTCTAATCCTCCTCGCCTTTCCCCTCCCCGTTGGGTAGATCGAGCCGCCGCTCGCCGTCCGCGACGTCCTCGGCGCGAACCGCGCCCTTCGGTTCACCGCCGTCCGGCGCCACCTTCCAGTGCCTTCCTCACATCCAGACCACCACAGCCGGCTCCGCCTCGGCCTCGCGCACCCGACGCACCAGACACGGCCGCCGCTCCGACCTTTCCTTGCCTCCCTCCGCGCGCGGCCACCATTGCCGCCCGGGTCAAACTCCGAGCCGCCGTGGACAACCACCCTCGGGCCATCTCCGCACCTCCACTCCGCCTCCGCCGGGTTTGCCTCGTCCCCGCGCAGCTCACGAGCCCGTCCGTGGCCCCTCACCTCCACTGTGGCCCCCAAATCGAAGCCGCGCCGCCGCGCCACGCCGAACTCTCCCCTCTCCAGTTCACCGCTGTCGAGCATGCTGCTCGCTCCACCCCGCGCGACGAACACTGAGGGGAAAGATTCCTCGTCGACGGGAACACCTTCCCCGACCCCATCGGCTCCAAGTGCGGGCTCACCGCCGCCGGCGCAGCCGCGCCTCTTTTCCCCCGCCGTGCGTCGTTCCCCGTCGGCCCGAGGTTGAAGAAGGAGGAAGTTTTCCCCCAAACCCCTGCCTTTTCCTGTTTTTATGCGCTCTGATTCATTTACTATTCACTGAGTCACTAAAATCTTCTGTACAGGCCCCTCGAAGCTACGGTTAATTATGTTTGAGTCCCGGATCTAATGATTTTCGGTTTGAATGCATTTATTTAGGCTGTGAACTTTGGAAAATTGTATAAAATCACAAAAAAATCCAAAATGGACAAACTCAGTTGCGTCAGACTCCCCTTGAGTAGATCTACATGATTGATATGATGTGGAAGTGTGAAATGTCTGTTTTGCCCTTGGTTTATTGCATGCATGATTAATTAGGATAAAAGTCAAAAGTGGACTAAATGAACTCCAAATGGCATGAGACTAGGACAGTAGCTTTCTTGTGACATTGTAGCACTATGTGAATTTTTGTTGCCCTAGCACTTACTGTTTAATTATCCTTTTAACATTATACATGTGTTATGTGCATTTATTTTAACTTAGAAATTGGAGGCTACATGGAATATGCTCAAATTGACTCTCTATCATTTTTCATAAACTTTTGGTAGTGTAAGTATCTCACTGGTAAAATATGAGCCCCTGCATGTTAAGTTTTAATGGTGATTTGAAAACGACAAAATGCTACATGTTGGAAATGATAAATAGAAAAAGTGGTCATAACTTGATAGGGAAATTCTCTGGAAAATTTAGTAGCTTAATGTTGATGCATAGAGTCCAGAAAGTATATTCTAGAAGGCTATTCACACTGTTCATATGTACATCTCAAATTCACATAGGATTAATATATGGAAAATAGATGTCCTGTCAAACTTGGGAGTGTTAACTTATAAATTTTTGTACATGCAGTCCATGCTAAGTATAGCTCACTGGTAAAATTTCACCTTCGGAAACTATTCCTACAAATCATGAAAAATCTGAGAAGCTATAGGGCTGATAACTTACTAGAATTTTCATAATTAATTTATAACTACTTTATGGCTGAATTTTTGACAGTAGCATAATGTTGTCTAAATCTAGACGTTCCAAAAATATGAGCTCAATTGGAGTTGTCTAACTACATGAACACAAGTAATACTTTTTATTCATAAAGTAGGCATGTGTTATGTATTTATAGGAGTAGGCGTTGTTTGCCGTTGATATCATTATGCATGTGGGTTGATTCTAGCTGCATGCTATCTACTGTTGTTTATGCCACATTTGATTTAGAAATGAACTCATTTTCTGTGTAAAATACTTAAGATTGATATAGAGCCTTAATCTATTAGATCAACAAAATGTGTTATATCATTAGTGAATGTTCCCCTCTGTGTGCATGAAGTGGTCTTTTCATGTTAAATAACTCATTCCAAACAAAACACCTAACAATGTTTTAACCTTGCATCATCCCTGTGTGGTTTTCATCCACTTGGTACCCAACATGGTTGCTTTCCGATGAACAACTTACTAGTTAGGCATGTGATGGGGTATGCTTATTATCAGTTCATAAAGGTACTCCTTGTTTAAGTAGTTTATCAATCACCTTTTTGCTTGTTCATGAAATGGTTATTCATACGTATGCTTCGTATTCATGCATCTCATTCCTTGCATCATCCCGCATGTCAATCATATAGTGGCGCTCAATACAGATATGTGATCAAGAAACGAACGCGTGGAACTACTTCAACCAACGGTGATCCAAAAGACCAACTAAGGCCCACTCACGTCCTGGAGGGCCCATCAGTCGTGTTTGGACGGAGGAGTTGTCCAAGGGATCAAGGGGTTGCCTGGGGCAAAGCCTCACAACCCTGCAAACTAACAGTAGCTTAGTTTGTTGGTTTTACTAAAGTGAATCAAAGGTAGGCAGGACCATGCTTTACCCAGCAAATATACTTGATGAATGCTTACGCATCTGCATTAGGAGTTGTTTGGAACCAATTGCATTAGACTCCTTGGCCGCCTTGGCCCTAGCACCTATATGTTAGAGTTCGTAGGACGAGTTGCCTAGAGTTGCTAGGTACGAGTAGACACGAGTGAATGGAGTCACTCGTCGCGTAGGTGATTTTTCAAAAGTTACAAGAAATCTCACTATTATGAATCTTACTTTGATTATGTTATGTTTTAAATGGAGACCGGGCGGAGATATGGAAATGTACGATGAGAATTGGAATATGTGTGGTGGACTCCGCCCGAGTCGTTTAAGGCCCGTTCGTCTGTTCGCCTGCTGATTGGCTCAACATTGCTATAGTGCTTATCCGGGTCGTGGGACCGGTGAAAGTCTTACCGGCCCCGTCCTACTATTCATGGTGCTGCCCATTCACTGATAGGGGGGCGATGGACTTGGGAGGTGCTTGGAAGTCGAGGGAGGGCTAACCCGACGTATTGTGGTATCGCTCCTGAGACGGCTACTCCCAAGGGTTAGGTGGGGGCGCTGTGAATCTTGGGACGGGACAGGTGGAGATGGGGGGTATATGTGAGGAACGCGATGGCTAGTAAGCATATATCCCTTGGCATTTTTAGTTATTCCCGGGAATTAAAAATCGATTCGAATCGCTGAGGCTCACCAGGTGTGAGAGTGCCAAATATCACTGACGGGCAACGTAGTAATAACTGTAACATGTTGTTTATTTAATCACGCTTTTCAATACAACATGCTTGGATGTGATGATCCGTTCCACGATTCATGGTGCTGCCCATCCACTGGTAGGAGGTCGATGGACTTGGGAGGTGCTTTGAAGTCGAGGGAGGGCTGACCCGACGTACCGTGGTAGTGCTCCTGAGACGGCTACTCCCAGGGGTTAGATGGAGGCACTATGTATCTTGGGACGGGACATGTGAGGAATAGGGGTATATCTTGGATATTATGCAAGTTACTGATGGTACTCGTGCTTTACTTTTATGCATGTATTTGCTTTAGGATATAAATGATCTTCAAGGCTAATGGATAGCAGCTATCAAATCCTGCTATCTTATGTCAAGATGTCCTTGTTTAAAATCAACAGCTAAGGATCAAATTCTTAGTAAGCAAGCTTCGCGTCAGCCGTAAGCCACTCCATTAAGTCCTACTGAGTAATTAGTACTCAGGGTTTGCCCCCACTTTTGGCTTACAAGTACTGAAGACTTTTGGACAATCGCTTGAAGGAGGGTAGAACCGGTGGGCTCGGTGCTACTCGCCTTGGTTACCTCTCCTTGAAGACTAGTTGAGTTTTATTTCCGCTACGAGATGTTTTGAAACTCTTCCGCTATACATGTATATTTTGAAATCGCTTCCGCTATATTTGAACATGTATTTGACTATTTATCTTCGGTTTGTAAACTAAGTCTACTTATCCTCTACTTCAACTGCCTGTGATGATGAAATCGGTTGTGGCTCTTTCGAGGGCTGAATGTGTGTAATGTCGGTATCCTCGGGCGATGGTTACACCGAGTGCCCTTAGGGTAGCTCGACGGACTACCGGGTTTAGTCTGGCCTAAGTGTACTGCGAGCCAGAGGTGGCAGGTGTGCTTAGTCTGGATTAAGCAGGGCGGTTCCGCCACAGCCGAATCAAAGGGCTAAAGTTGGGACCCGGATCTGGTATCCAGTAAGGACCATGTTGCATCTACCCCATAGGTGGCTAAATGCCCTGTGGTGGCATCTGCGAGCCATGCGGTGCTATCTGCGAGGCTTGTGTTGCCATCCACCCTCTAGATGCCTGCTGGCCCTGAGGTACCGTCCATGCCTGAGGTGGCTACGTTGAGATCAAGTTAATATATAAAGAGAATTGGGCTTGTCGATAAAAGTAACAAGTAGACTAAGCATATTTACATGTTGGCCTTGTTGCGGAGTGAAAACAGGAGGGCAGAACGGTGGCAAGTTCACCTCAGGACCGAAAGAAGACGACAATTGCTAGAATGTATTAAGTGACGTTAAATTCACGAAACGGTATCAATTAGAAACAACAGCAATAGTGCAATGTATTAACCTGCATAGATGCAGACATGTACTACAAGGTTTGTTGGCTCTCGATGCGGGCTTGGCGTGCCTCCTCTCGCGCTCGGCGTGCCTCCTCTTGAGCTTCGCGAGCCTCCTCTTCTGCATCGTCAACCCTAGACCGAAAAAGTGGCCGGTGAAACAATCCATATACTCCATCCGGTCTTAAACATATGTCACGATTTAGTTCTTATATATACCTTCGTGTTGCTTCCGGCGTCAGGAGGCAAAACAACTTCAGCGAGGGGCCAACAGGCGCGGTCGAGCGCGAAGGAGCTTGGTGGCGCCGGTAGAACGCTGCGGGACGCGGCGCGGCGTCGGCAGTCCTGAGCGTGGGGCTAGGAAGGAGCCGCAGCAGCGGGGGGCTAGGCTGGTAGCGCCTGCCTACCTGCACACCGGGCTAGGGGCGGGGGCACCCACCTCTGCGCGCCAGGCCGGGGGCGGCGGTGCCTGGGGCGGCGGCGGCGGCAATGACGGAACGGCGGCCGGCAAGCAGGGCCTGGGGGCGGCGGTGACGGCGCGCGGGGCCGCGGCCGGCCAGCGAAGCCGGGGCCGTGAGAGCCAATGGACCGGCCTCATTGCTCTCCTGGTGTGATGAGTGATTGTCAACGAGCTCAAGCCCTCCGATGGACTCGAGGCCCTCCGATAGACTAGCGGTAGACGATGAAGACCTCAATAGACTGAGGCAAAAGCCCTCCAATAGACTGGAGGCAATGCTCGGCATCGGTCGGCCATGGAAGCTCGGTACATGGAGGGGCGGTTCGGTAACGGTGGTGTAAGCCCTCCGATGGACCGCGAGGTGACTCCGATGGACTGGAGAAGCCGGGTGCCACTATGGTGCTCCAACCTGAGTGCATGGCGCGAAGGTGTGCGACGGAGGCTTTGGCGGCTTCAAAACCGTCACCCAAGTTCAAATGACTTGGTGGGTTGGGCTCTGACTCGCCAAGATAGAAGATTGGGCCAAGACCCGGTCCAAGAAGCCCGCAGAACAAAGTTTTCCGGTTTCTGACTTCAAAATCGGGGGAAGCTTCTGGACTACTAGCTACGTGGCGTACATCCAAGCGAGGCGTGGAGAAGATGAAGATCAAAGCGTCATCGTAGTCATCCGATTGTATCATTTTCATTTCAGCCCCTTCCGGGCTTTCTAGAGTAGGGGTCTTAGTGTTAAATGGTGTCGTTAGGCCTGGGCTATATATACCTAAGTGGTTGGTCATTTAGGTGACTCTTCCACCATTAGAAAACCCTAGGCTTAGTTTCCATACAGCCAAGTGCTAAAGAGAGAAAGGAGAGCTTTAGGCTAGGTTTTGAGTCCCCTAGCTAGGGTTCTTCACATCAAGAGGGAGGATGAAGGGTGGTAGGCTATAGGATCCTTTGTATGAACTCAATTTCATGATTAATCCAACAATATTCCTCTGAAATTAGAGTGCTTGTGTGCAGCCCTCTCCCTTCCCCTTCTCTAGTTTGGTTTTTGGGTGATTTCTCGAAGGCTTTTGGTGCTTTGCTTTGCCTAAGAGTTTTCCCCACTTCTTTCGGTGTTTTGGACTTGCAAGGACGTGGAGATTATGACTTAGATCATCTCAAACCTGCAGGTTTGCTACGAGCAAGTCGAATTTGAGTTTTCCCCTTTTCTTGCCCAAAGCTTGCCTCTTCACGAGATCTGAAATTACCGCTAATCCCTTGATCTTTTTCCATAGATCTTTTGGGAATAGCTTTGGAATAGTACTCAGATAGCCTGTGTCAATTTTCATAAAGATTGGACAAGGTTTGGCTAGGTTTTAGGTTTGGGAACTCAAGTTCCAGGGTGCTACCGGACTATCCGGTGCAACCACCGGACTATCCGATCCTCTACCGGACAGTCCGACGGCGTGCACCGGACTATCTGGCTCCACCTCTTGTCCCAGCCTCTACCTAACTATTCGGTGCAGGTCACCGGACTATCCGGTCTCTACCGGACTGTCCGGTAAAGTGCACCGGACTATCCTGCGTGTGGCTGTGCAGTCGGTTTTTGTTGGAGTTTTTGCCGTTTGGTTTTTGCTTCGTCCTTGCCCGAGTGATTCTCACCATTGGCCCATACTGATCGCTCTCTGTTCATCAGTGAGACGCATTTAGGTGCGCAGTGGCTACGTGGGATTCTCTTTTGCGAGTCACGTTGTTTCGCTTGACTTGCGATCTCGTGGTCGTTGAGTCTTGTGTTTCCGCACACTTGGTGTGTACCCTTTCAGTGGGCGACACCAATGCTCGCTAGACACATATGCTCGCTAGACACGTTTCCTTTCAGTAGACGGTGTCTAGCGTTTGTTGTGTGAAGTGTGGTAGTTTGCACCAGGGGATTGTGAGTTTGAGTTTTTAAGTGCTACTATTCACCCCCTCTAGTCGCACGTCTCAGTCCTACAAGTGGTATCAGAGCCTGATTAGGTTTCCCATACCTTAACCGGTAAAGAAACCATAGCGACTATGACTTAGTCTGAGAAGATTCCCGTCCTTGGCTCCGATGGCTATCTGTCCTTGCTACTCAGAGTACGACTTTTGTGGTGCGTCCAGTTTCTGAGCGTACTACGCCTGAGATCGTGGCTCAGCATGAGGCTAATGCCAAGGCTATTAACTTTCTCTTTTCCGAGCTTGGTCCCATAGATTATGAGAGAGTGAGTCACCTCAAGACGGCGCGTGAGATATGGTCCCTCCTTAGTGCACACCATGAGGGTACTGCGACCATTAAGGCTAGGCTTGTGGAGACTTACCGGCACGAATATGAGAATTTCGTCCAGAAGCCGGGAGAGTTAGTAGACGACTTGTATGATTACTTACAGTCGATCATTAACAAGTTGCATGTCAACTCTGCCCCCGCTAAGCTCCCATACACCGATCATCAGCAGGCTATCAAATTGTTGTATGCTTTGGATAGAAAAGTATGGGAGATCAAGGTGAACTCAATCATTGAGTTGGCAGGGTATGATACGATAGGAGTAGAGGCGCTCTATAGTAAGCTCAAGGCCACCGAAGTAGATTACAAGATGAGGGATTCCCTCGCTTGTATAGATTTCAAGAGTCAGGCCTTGGCTACCCCCTCTAGTGAGTCTGCTACTAACCCCCTGTTACACAACTTCTCGTTTTCTGCTTTGATGTCTGTTACAGAGGAGCAGTTGGCGATGCTTGGGGATGATGAGCTTTGTCTAGTGTCTAGTCGCTTTCAGCGCGCCTATGACAACCGGATGAGCAAAAAGAGGGGCGAGAGGCCCAAGTGCTTCGAGTGCAGAGAGGGCGGCCACTTCATCGCCGAGTGCCCTAACAAGAACGACTACTACAAGAAGGGCAAGAGCAACTCCCGCGACTCTGACAAGCCAAGCTTTGACAAGCACCGCTCCGGCAAGCACAGCTTCGGCAAGTGCCCCTTCGGCAAGAAGAACTTCCGGAAGGCTTTCAAGAGCTACCAGCAGGACAACCGGAAGCGGGACAAGGGGCTCTTCGCCGAGATCAGGCTCTGCAACAGCGGATCTTCTTCCTCTTCGGTCTCGTCGAACTCAAGTGATGAGGAGATCACGTACAAGAAGGATAAGAGGAACGATCAAGGAGGTCCAGATGGCTTGTGCTTTGTCTCCACCAAGTCCAAGCACAAGCACAACTTCAAGAGGAGCTCAGTTTGCTCCATGGCGCTTGAGGACCAGGAGAACAAGGATGACAGCAACAACTCTTCTTCCAATGATGAGGTAAGTCCTGAGCAAGCTGAAATCCTTATGCTAGAGCAGAACAGCTGAGAGCTAAAAGCCCAAGATAAGATGCTGGAGAAAGCAGCTAAGAAACTACAGAAGTTGAAAACCCAACTTGCTGAGGCTTTAGAGGAGAACGAGAGGTTGAGAAGTGTGAGACCCCAACCCAGTGAGTTTGAGTGCCCTACCTGCGAGTCTTTCATGACGGAGCTTGGTGAGCAGAGAGATAGGTATGCCAAGTGGGTAGAGGAGATAGATGGGTTGAAAGTTGAGTTAGGCAAACTCCAGTCCAAGCTGGATGAGCCTACTTTGAGTGGAGAGCTTGAGTATGAGTTTTGCCCCTGTTTAGCTAGAGAGCTAGCTATGCTGAAGGATAAGTTTGAGAGGCAGCTCAAGGAGCTTGAGGAGCTTAGGGCTAGACCTACGCTTTTGGGTGCATGTATGGTCTGTCCTACTTTGAGAGGCGAGTTGGAGCAGTTGAGAGCTGACTTTGAGGTGCTTTCAGCACCTACTGACACTTGCGAGAATTGACTGACCCTTAGGATGCAGCTGGTGGATAGGGATGCCACCATTAAGAAGTTAGAGAAAGCTGCTCCTGTGTTTCGCTCTCTAGATTGTGATACCTGTGCTGCCCAGACAGTAGTTGTGGAAGATTTGAGGTTGCAAGTGTTGTCTTTGCAAGATGACAACTGCAGGTTGAGAGAGGTGCTGAGTTGGGTGTATGCGAGGTAACCCCAACTAGAGATGATTATAGAGAGCACCAAGAGAGCCAAGGGTGACATGAGTGGTTTTGGGTTTGGGGAGTGCAGTACTTTGGGTGTGAAGAGTGCTCCAATTAAGATCAAAACTGCTCCTACCTAGCTAGGTGAGACTGTTGATGGGGTTTACCATGAGCCACCCAAGGCTGCCCCAAAGAAGCAGTACTGGACACCCAAGCCTTCTAAGGCAAAACTGGACAAGATAATAGAGGAAGAGCTTAAGTCCAAGGGCAAGAAGCCAGTTCAGCAGCCTGAGCCACCCAAGGCCACACCACCTAAGCCCAAGTCTCAGCCTAACCCAGTTCCTAGGAGGCCTGTCTACCACTGTGAGTTCTGCCAGCGGAATGGTCACCTAGAGGAGTTTTGCTTCAGGAGGAAGCGGGTTGAGAGGCAAGAGAGAGCTTGGGGGAACCAGGATTAGTTCTACCAGGGTGGTAGGCAAGATCCTCCCCATCGCGGTGAGATAAGAGACCGCTTTGCTGGTGGTGAGAGAGGAGGCGGCTTTCAAGCCCGTGCTTCTGGTGGTGAGAGACGCTTTGTCGGTCGAGCTCCTAGTCGTTTTCAACGCGGCTACGGACCTCATGACCGAGGGATTGTGAGAGAGCTTGAGAGGCCACGCTTTGAGGGTTGTGGTTACTCCAGCCGTGGTGATTTCTTTGACTGTGCTTACCCCATTTTTGAGCAGATGGCTCGGCACTGGTACAGCAGTTTTGGTACTAACCCTAGTGCCGGACCGTTTGTTCACCATCGCTTTACTTGACTTTGCAGGATCGAGGCATGGAGGACGTGTGGATCATGTATTCCGGTTGCTCTAGGCACATGACAGGGCACCGCAAGTGGTTCTCCAGCCTCAACCCCGTGAGCACCAAGGAGTACATCACTTTCTGGAATCTGGGGTTCAATTTGGTCTCTGTTTCGCAACTTCTCGATGAAGGTTTCGAGGTTCGTTTTAAGAAGGGTGCGTGCCACGTTCTTAATGCTGAAGAGACCCATGTTTGCTCTTTGCTGCCTTTTGGTTAGGTTTTTAGGGTCGACCTCACATCTGTTTCTAGCCCTGTGCATTGTTTGGTTGCTAGTCCTTCTGCTAATATATGGAAGTGGCATAGGAGACTTGGTCACTTGAGCTTTGATCTGCTAGTCAGGTTGAGTTCAATGGGCCTAATCCGAGGATTGCCCAAATTGAAAGCTGAGAAGAACTTAGTGTGCCACCCCTGTCGTCATGGCAAGATGGTTGCTGCTTCTCACACTCCTGTGTCTCAGGTTATGACCTCCTATCCGGGTGAGCTACTCCATATGAATACAGTAAGCCCCGCTCGGGTAGCATCGATCAGTAGGAAGTGGTACGTGCTTGTCATTGTGGACGAGGCATTTGGTTTTGTTCGGGATCTGGTACTGAGGTTGAGAAACGAGAGTCATAAGGCCATGAGGGCTATCCGCAGTGACAATGGTGGAGAATTCAGAAACTCTCGGTTCGAAAACTTTTGTCGTGACCTAGGTCTTGAGCACCAGTTTTCTTCTCCATATACCCCACCGCAGAACGGTTTTGTGGAACGCAAGAACCGCACACTCGTTGAGACGGCACGGACGATGCTCAATGAGCACAGGACTCCGAGGCGCTTTTGGGCTGAGGCAGTGAATACGGCCTGTTACATTGCAAACCAGATCTTCTTGCGAGCTTTCCTTGGGAAGACTTCGTATGAACTTCGGTTTGGTAGGCAGCCAGTGTCAAGCAGTTGCATGCGTTTGGCAAGTTTGAGTCTCGTTGTTTGGATGGGATTTTTTTGGGGTATGCTTCTAGTTCTAGGGCTTTTCGTGTGTAGATTTTGGAGGCCAAGCAAGTTGTTGAGACTTGTGAGGTTTCTTTTAATGAAACTATGCCCTGCACAACCCCTGCTTTTGAGCTTTCAGGTGATGATGAAGAAGGCACCCCCATCTTTGAAGATGAGGAAGTTGCAGATGATGTTGGTGTTGTAGGAGCCACTGCACCGACTACAGCTCCTGCACCCTCTGCTACGAGCTCTGATGATGAAGGAGGACCCTTGCCCACGGTTTCCTCCTCACTCTCCCGACAGCAAGCTCAAGCAGAGGCTGGCCCCGCTGAGGACACAGGGGAGGTGACCTCCAAGATTGTTCCATCTCGGTAGGTCCAGCGGGATCATCCTCCACACAGGATCATTGGAGATCTTCACCAGTGTGTCACACGCTCTTCGGTTAACTCTCTAGCCTTTTTCTCCCACTCTGCATATGTTGCTTCTTTTGAGCCCCGAGATGTGTCACATGTATTATCTGATCCTAAATGGGTGAACGCCATACATGAGGAGTTGGAGAACTTTGAGAGAAACCATGTCTGGGATTTAGTTGAACCTCTACCAAACTGCCGCCCTATAGGAACCAAGTGGTTCTTCAAGAATAAGCAGGGTGAGAATGGGATGCTTGTGAGGAACAAAGCGAGATTGGTAGCCCAGGGTTTCTGTCAGAAGGAGGGTATAGATTATGAGGAGACCTTTACCCCTATAGCTCGTTTGGAAGCCATTAGGATTCTGCTTGCTTTTGCTGCCTCCAAAGGCTTCAAACTGCAGCAGATGGATGTCAAGTCAGCCTTCCTAAATGGGTTCATAGAGGAGGTATATGTGAGACAACCTCCTGGCTTTGAGAGTACCAAGTTTCCAGACCGGGTGTATAAGTTGAGAAAAGCCCTGTATGGTCTGAAGTAAGCTCCAAGAGCTTGGTATACTAGATTGAAGTGTTTTCTGCTCAAATCTGGGTTTGTGATGGGTTCAGTAGACAAGATCTTGAGTTTGTTGAGTCTTGGCGGTGACACCCTGATAGTTTAGATATATGTTGATGACATAATCTTTGGTGGTTCATCTCATGCTTTGGTGTCTAATTTTGCTGAACAGATGAGCAGGGAGTTTGAGATGAGTCTCATGGGTAAGCTCCAGTTCTTCCTCGGGCTGCAGATCAAGCAAGGCCCTGAGGGTACTTTCGTCCATTAAGCCAAGTATATAAGAGACATCCTCAAGAAGTTTGACATGGGTGACTCAAAACCCATGACAACTCCAATGAATACAAACACGGCGCTTGATGCTGATGAAGATGGGGAGGCGTTGGACCAGAAAGAATTTTGAGGGATGATCGGCTCACTTTTGTACCTGACGGTGACCAAACCGGACATTCAGTTTGTGGTTTGCCTTTGTGCACGTTACCAGGCTTCTCCTCGAATATCTCACCGTGAAGCGGTGAAGCGCATTTTCTGGTATCTAAAGTTCACTCCTGAGCTTGGTCTTTGGTACTGTGATGCCCTAGGCATCTCAAGTGCATAATCATCTTTCATACATGAAGCATGCATCATAAAGCACATAATCATAGCCTATGTTTGAGCATCATGAGCAAACTTGATACAAATGCAAGTTTCCAAACCTGTTTTTGTATGCGTTGTCTCTATGTTTATAGTCATAACTTCAATCCCATTGAGTTTCGGGTCAAGCTTATATTACCAAAAGTGTAGGTAGGGATGTGGTGAACAACTTTGTTAATAGGGGCCTGAGCATATATTGAGGTTTACATGGTGATTAGAGTCATTTTCTACCAACATAGAAAACCAGTTCAAAACTGACCTATTTAGTAATCTCCAATTTTCTGTAGCCTACAGCCATTTTATGCAATGCTCAAATTGGATAAGTTGTAGGTATTGCAATTCTAAGAAACATTTCCAAAAGGCACATTGGGTGATAATGCTCTGAAATAGGATTTTTGAATTTCACAAGCATTAAAGGTACACTGTCCAAATTAGGGGTTGCATGATAAAATCAAATTTAAATCACTTTTCCATGAAGATTTTGATATTATACCTTTTGACAAAGTTATATAACTCTAAGAGTACAACATTTCTTCCAATGGGGACTCTTTCAAAATCGGGCTCTAAATAGGTCAAAATGCGAATTATAGTGGAGGAGAAAACACATTTTCCCTGGTTTTTCCCCTAAGCCACTGACAAGTGGGGCCCGCGTGTCAGCGCCGCCCACACTGCTGAACCGGCATGCGCCGCGTGGATGCCGGCGTACGGCCAACGCGCCCACGCCGCAGATCGCCCCCGTGGCCGCGTCCTTAAGGGGGAAACACTCCCTCGGCCGAGCTCTTTCCCCCGCCTCACCTCTTGCCTCGCCCGGAGCTTTCCCCGCCTTGCGCTTGCTCGCGCCGCGTCGTCCTGCCATTAATGACCCGTGCTCGGGTTCGAGCTCGCGCCACCACCCCCATCCACCTCCGTGCCCCTAGACCACCACCACAGCACTCGCCATCTCCCCGCGCACCCGAAGCTGTAGGCCTGGTCGCCGTTCGTCGCTCCATCGCCGAGATCTACCTTGGCTCGACGTCGCGGACGCCGAGTCCACTGCCCAGTTCACGCTTGGTTCACCACCGATTCCACCTCGACCAGCCACCATCTTCGACGAGACCTACACCAGGTTGACCCCCTCCCTCGCGTGCACCCACCGCGCCCCGCGTCGCGGCTCCGGCGAGCCCAGACTCGCCGGCGCACGCGCCTCACCGCGCGGCCTTAGGCCGGCGTGAGGAAGAAGACGAGGGGATCTTTTTATATCTACCCCCTTGGTTTTCTTCTTTTTACAGTTTAATGCAAAGCGTTGTTGGTTGAGTCTTGTAGATCTTGCATGCTGGCCCCAGAAAGCTAGGTTTAATTATGATCTAGCCCCTCGATCTAGCGTTTTTTCATTTCCTTTTGTTATTTTTGGCTCAAACTTTAGAAAATCATATAAAATCAAATAAAAATCCAAATAGACAAACTCAGTGGCTATGAACTCCTTATAAAATGCTTTACACAGTGGGTATGATGAAAGGTTATGTATGTACGGTTTTGCCCTTGGATCTGCATGTGCATGTTAAATTAAGTTAATAGGAAAAGGTGAACTAAATGAACTTTAAAAATTCTGAAACTTGGACAGTAGCATGCTTAGGGTGTTTTGACACCACGTGAAATTTTGTAGCCTTGGCATTGCTCATTTGGTCACTGTTTTGCATTTATGTATATTATTGGTGCATTAAATCAAGTTATAAAATGAAAACTATATGCAATGGTCTCAAAGAGACTTTCTGGAATTTTTCCTATACTTTGATTAGCCTAAGTAGCTCACTAATGCAGTATGAAACTATGCATGTTAATTTTGAGTGGTGATTTGAAAGTGATAAAAAGCTACTAGCTAGAAAAGAAAATAGGTGATTTGAAAATGACAAAAAGCTACTAGTTAGAAAAGAAAATAGGAAAAAATGCATCTAAACTGCTAAGAAAATTCCATGGAAAATATGATAGCTTGTTGATGATGTCTAGTTTTCAGAAAGTATTTTTGTGAATTTTATTGCTACTGTTTTGCTTGGCATGAATATTGTGATGAATTACAATATGGAAAATAGTTGTCCTGTGAATACATGGCTTTTGGGCTTACTGATTTTTGTGCATAATCCTCATCCTAAGTTGAGCAATCCGTGAAAAATTAATACCCAAATACCATTCCTACAAATTAAGAAAAATCTGAAAATTTAAAAGGCTGATAACTTGCTGAAATTTTAGAACAATAAATATAACCCTAGGGCTGAAATTTTGGCAGTGGCTTATCACAACATCGACCTGCATGTCATAAATAACTAAGCGTATTTGGGGCTGTGTAGCAGTATGAATCAGAACTAAGAATTTTGGTATAATAAAATATAAAACTTGGACACTAGGCCTTGCTATAGATATGTGAGTGTAGTATACTATTAGATGCACCATGATGCTTGTCAAAAAAAAATTCCTGTGATATTATGCATGATGAATTTAACTAAGTGTAGGTGATGGGTTGTACGATTTCTTAATAAGAGTTGTGCAATTTCTTAAAGTAAGGCTTACAAGTCTCCTGGATGTAATATGAGTTGAAAATGTGATTACTTGAGTCTTGCATCAAACGTTGTGCACCATATTTATTCTTCTTGCACCATGTGTCTGCATCTCATGCCTTTGCACTGATATGCACTATGTCATCGCATATAGATTCTGCGAACGAGGTGCCGACCCGGAAGCTGCCCCTGATCGAAGAACCCGACGACCAGGACACGGAGGAGCAGCCACCGGAGGGCCCACCTCAGACCACTGACTCAGCATCCACGGAAGCTAACCCCGACGAAGAAGGTAGGCAGGACCATGCTTGAAACCCTTTTGCATTAGATTTCCCGGCCGCCCTGGCCCTAGCACCTATACATAGAGTCCGTAGGACGAGTATGCCTAGTAATGCTAGGTACGAGTAGACACGAGTGAAAGGAGTCACTCGTCGCGTAGTTGATATTTAAAAAAAAATCAGAAAAGTCTCACTATGGTGGAAGATTATCATTATGCTCAAGTTTTAAGTGGAGGCCGGGCGGAGATTTTATTCAGTATTTACTTTTCATGATGTCGCACTTTGAACTCCGCCCGAGTCGTATAAGGCCAGTCCGCTGTTCGCCTGCTGATCGGCATTACATTGCTAGCGTGCTTATCCACACCATGGGACTGGTGAAATGTTACTTGTGCCATCCTAAGAACAGAGACACGTTCCTACCCACTGGTTGAGAGGAAGGTGGCCCGAGGGAGCTTTGTAATCACGGTGGGGAGACCGAGATGTCGGCAGGCTCACCATGGGGGCACAACCCGGGGATCAGGCGGGAGTGAATAGAACTTGGGATGGGACAACTGGAGATGGGGGCTATATGTGGAAACATAATGGTTAGTAAGCATATACCCCTAGCATGATAGTTATTTCTGGAAATATAAAAATCGATTCGAATCGCTGATGCTCACCAGGTGTGAGAATACCAAATATCGCACACGGGCAACGTAGTAACTAATTGAATACCTTATGTTATACTCATGTTTTCCAATACCACATGCTTGATTGTATATATCCTGATGTTTTACATTCATGCAAGTTCTATTCTTGGCAATATGGACTAATCAATATGAAAGAGAGCAGCTGTCAAATCCTGCTTTCTTATGTACTCATGACATTGCTTAAAATCAATGGCTAAGGACTTACTTGACTAGTAAGCAAGCATCGCGTCAGCCATAAGCCACATCCATTAAGTCCTACTGAGTAATTAGTACTCAGGGTTTGCCCCCACTTTTGGATTACAGGTATGGAGTTCGTCGTTTGTGCCTGCGTAGGCGGGGGTGTCTATTCTCACCAGGACTGATGACTTCCTTGGGTGGCTGTGAGACAGCATCGGTGGGCTCGATGTTGCCTCGAAGTTTCTAGGCATTTGTTTATCATGAACCATGAACTTTGATTTTTCACCGCGAGATACTTTCGAAAACTTATTCCATCGTATGACTTTTGTAATATCCTAAATTCTATTATTACTTCTATATTCAGCTGCCTGTGATGATGTAATTGCTGTGGCTCCTTCGAGAGTCTGATGTGTATGATGTCGGTTCCTCTGGATTGGTGTTATCGAGAGCCTGAAGGACTCTCGACGGACTATCAAGTTTGGTCCAGTCTAAGTGCACTGCGAGCCAATGGTGGCAGGTATGCTTAGTCTGGATTAAGCAGGGCGGTTCCGCCACAGCTGGTATCAGAGCCGATCGTACACAGACAGCAATCATGTCATCTAGTTTTGTTTTGCAAAACTACTTTCGAAATCTCTTTTCAGGTAATTCCAAAATGAGAGTATATGATATGCCCATACTAAGGATGTTAGTGATATCCAGGTGACATCGCTAACATGCTGATTTAGATAGAACCCATATGCATATTCGGTGCTTTAGGAAGCAACCTTTCGGCCATAGCTATCCCCAGTACTGGATGAGCGCTATTGAGATTTGCGGATGGTTGTGAACCCTGCAGTCATGCTGGATAGGAAAAACTCTTTAAGGGTGGTGGGCATGCTTTGGATGCTTTCGTGCCCACCACACTTACATTCGGATTGGAGATCCACCTTTCTCTCGACAATCCCCAATACTGGTGGAAAGTCAGGCTTTGAGAGAAGGTGCAAAGGCCCACCCTACGTTGTCCACGCAGCGGTCACGCGTGGATGCCACACTAGGTGGTAATGTATGAGCATGCATTTTTCTGCAGGTACCCTAACTACGTGCGAACTTAAGACGAATGGAGAACGGCTAGTTGCATTAGGGTGTGACATGCATATATGTCACTGTTGACGCTCGTTATGTACTAAAATTTTGCTTTATTTTTATATGTTTTTATGTCATTTCGAGAGTTAATCCTATTATTTAGTCTTGTTTTACTAACAAATAACCCCGTTTTCGAGAATGCTCTTTGTTTTTGCTGCAATAATCATTTTTGCAGGAAAATAGGGAATAATTGAAGATATTTGAGAATTTCTTGAAGAAAGGATTTATACTATGAAGCAGGCTCTAAAATAAAGATTAGTTGAAGTTACTTGAGGAAGAAGCCCAACAAGAAAAGAAGTCTAATAAAGTTTGCTTGAAAGACAAAATTCTGAAGTCTTCTCGAAATTCATGACCGCAGCAGCTTGTAGGCCTAATTCGGAGACCTTAACGACGTCAAATGAAGAAAGTTTGAATATCAAAGTTGTAGATCTCTTCGATCTCTACAATTTAGAGTCCGAGTCTGCCTTATTTGGACTTTGCATGAGGAAGTTATGGTCGAAATACTAAAGGCTGCAGAATATAGAAGAGTCCAACTCGGGAAGGACAAGGATGGAAGTTTCATCTACAAGCAAAGAAAGGCACGAACGTCCGGGACTCTTTTGAAAACTTGTATAAACTTAGAAATAGGTGTTTTATGTGTTTTTGGACTCTTAGAACAGACCTATTAGATTCCATGTATAGGGATCCCTCCGGGGTATAAATATAGAGCCTCCCAAGGGGAGAGGCATCATAGTCCACCGCATTATTCATTGTAAGTCGAGAGTCTAGGGTAAAGGTCAGGGGCGAAAAGCGTTCAACTCAGCGAGAAGCTCATCTCGATGAAAGAAGAAAGCAAGAGGAGGCAGAAGGGAGGCCGGTCGGCCGACCGACCCAGGCCCTTCCGAGGAGCTCTCGAGTTCATCTTTCGACATGTACTTCGTCGAGTTCATCTCGACAACTATGCTTCAGAGTTTACGATGTATCTCAAGTAATTCCTTGTACTTCCTTCGATACTTTGATGAAACCTTGATATTCGATCAATAAAGATTGTCTTCTAGACCCAGTTTGTTGTTTATACATGATTTATGATCCATGTTCTATCATTTTATGCAATAGTTTTATCTCTATTTAGAACCTTATTAGAGTATAGATTATAGTTTCCTTAGATTAGTTTTATCCCTTGTTTAAGCTTGTTCAAATCTATTAGAATTAGTTAGTAATTCAGTTAATATTAGATAGATAGTATCTTAAACATAATTATCCCTGGATTGACAAACTCAAGATACTCATCCTGGGGAAAAGCTACCACGATACTGTGCGCTTGTAGTATAAGGTTTGACGTTCTTAAGTGGAGTTAACAAATTTTTCTAGTGCCGTTGCCGATGACCCCATAATTATCGTTTAAGTTATTATAAATATTTTATTAACTATATTGCTACTAGTTTTGATAGTTAGTTTATTTGCTTTTTAAGTGTTTAATTTCGTTTTTATCAGTTCGTTCACAGTTTTTACCTTTGATAATTTAATAATTGTTATTTTTTCATTTAAATTCTAGTTACTTAGTTTTATTTAATTTCGTTATCATCCTTAGTTTATTTTTAGTTAATCTAACCCAACAACTTTGTTGTCATAGATTTTTCGTTTCATGTTTTTGTTTTTGTAATTAGTTTCAGATATGACTTCAAAACTTGAAGAGTGGGAGCTTTTGATGCTTGGGGAGTATATAACTCCAAAAGCTGTAGACCTCAAGTTTAAAGAATCTAACAAGAAGCCGGAGTCAGGATCATACGAGCTGAAGCCAGGAATCATCAGGATTGCTGCCGAAAATCTATTCAGTGGAGAAGACGACGAGAATCCGTACAAGCACCTGGAGAAGCTCAAGCAAGTCTGCCACACTTTCTATCAAGAAGGAGTTCCAGTGGTGTGGGTCAAATGGAATCTCTTTCCATTTACTCTCGTGGATAAAGCCAGCAAGTGGTACCAAGCTGCCTCGATTGAAGCTAAAGGAGATTGGGAAATTCTTGAGCAGAAGTTCCTTGCAAGATTTTTCTCATCACTAAAAGTGTACAAGTTGAGGAAGCAAGTTTTCAACTTCGCACAAGGACAAGATGAAGACATCGACGAAGCTTGGGAGAGACTCGAAGGCTTGCTCACACAAGGACCACTACTTGGAGTAACACCAGCTGTGCATATTCATACTTTCTACTATGGTCTGACGCCAGAAGCCTTCGAGAAAGTAAATATTACTGCTGGAGGATCACTGTTGAGCAGAACATGGAGAGAAGCTAAAAAGATTTTATCTGATATCTGCATAGCTTGCAAATACAACAGAGAAAGGAAGAGCGATGGAGTGAAGAAGCGGAAAGAGCACATGGCGCCCACATCTGCTGCCTTTGAAGATCAACCACCTGTCAAAAAGACTACAGTGTCTTATGCTTCTGACGAAGAGGACTATGGAAGTTTTGCACCTCAAGAGGAGACCAAGAGTGATTATAGAAGTCTTGCCAGTGCAAAGCCTTTGACAGAGTTCGAGAAGATGAGCGGGATGCCAGTGGAGTTTGGGGATACACTCAAGTGTGCAGGACCACTTCCGACAGAAGACTTAGTGGAAGAAGAAGAACTGTTTTCACCAGAAGTACCACTAAGAAAGAGTGATGATAGTCTAAGATACAGGGGAGATGCTGCAGAAATTATTCCAAGAGGAAGAGCTGGACAGTGACTTTGTCTCTAAAGTGAAAGAAGTGATCGGGGTCAAGCCGGAGTCATCACTTACTGAGGAAGTTATCATTCAGCTACCAGCCGAGGAATCACCAACTAGAATTTCGTGCTCCATCAACAAAGAAGTCTTCAACAACATACACTGCGCTATGGAAGCCCAGGTAAGTACAATGAGCTATGAAGTTTATTCTAAGTTAAGTAATAAACCATGTTTAATTTCTAATAATCTTAGGATTAAACTTACTAGTAATGAAGTAATTAAACCTGTAGGCTTAATTAAAGATGTTGAAGTTGACTTTACTGGAAAAATTATACCAACTGATTTCTATGTCATTAATGTCTATGATAATGATATTAAATTAATTTTTGGTAGACCTTTTCTTAAGTTGGTTAATGCCGTAGTTAATAATGAAAAAGGAAAAGTCACTTTAAATATTAATAGATTAAAATATGACTTGGATTTCTTACCGGCATCTAAAGTGCCTATTAATCTCGCTCCAGATATGGAGGAGATAGAGAGTATTAGTTATATTAATGCTTTTAGAGAGCCTTTAAATCTAGTCTTAGAGGGAGAAGACGAAGGGTTTTTCTCTGAAGAAGCAACCAATGCCACTAACGAATTAGAACAGAATATAGAAGAAAACCGAGACTTCCCAGTAGAGCCACTAGGTGACCTTAATCAACAGGAGGTGCCAGATGTAGAGTTAAAACCGCTACTTGATGGACTTAGATACGAGTTTCTAGGAAAAAATAAAACCTACCCAGTTATTATCAGTAATAAGCTAAGTCTAAAAGAAGTAGAGAGGCTCCTGGAAGTGTTAAGGAAACATAAGAAGGCCATTGGTTATTCTCTAGCAGATCTAAAAGGAATCAGCCCCGCGTTTTATACTCATCGCATTCCGATGGAAGAAGACTACAAGCCAGTAGTTGACAACCAAAGGAGATTGAGTAACGAGATGAGGTTTGTAGTCAAAAAGGAAGTTATCTAACTTTTAAACGCCGGAATTATCTATCCAGTACCAAATAGTGAGTGGGTTAGCCCTGTTCATTGTATACCTAAAAAGGGAGGTTTAACCGTAATTAAAAATGATAAAAATGAATTAATCCCACAAAGAACAGTGACTGGTTGGAGAATGCGCATAGATTACCGAAAGCTTAATAAAGCCACTAAAAAAGATAACTTTCCTTTACCCTTTATAGATGAGATGTTAGAAAAACTTGCTAAGAATACCTATTTTTGCTATTTAGATGGATATTCTGGATTCTTTCAAATCACTATTCACCCAGATGATCGACATAAAACTACATTCACATGTCCCTACGGAACTTTTGCCTATAGAAGGATGCCCTTTGGACTTTGTAATGCGCCTGCATCTTTCCAAAGGTGTATGATGGCTATTTTTTCAGATTTTTATTGAAGATATCATGGAAGTTTTTATGGACGATTTCTCAGTTCACGGTACGAGTTTTGACCACTGTTTAAGGAATCTAGAAAAGGTGCTAAAGAGATGTAAAGAGGTCGACTTAGTGCTAAACTGGGAGAAATGCCACTTCATGGTTAGAAGAGGGCTTGTGTTGGGACACATCATTTCCGAGAAAGGAATTGAAGTAGATAAAGCCAAAATAGAGACGGTAGAAAAATTGCCACCACCTACTGACATTAAATCTCTTAGAAGCTTTCTTGGTCATGCTGGATTTTATAGGAGATTTATCAAAGATTTTTCTAAAATAGCTAAACCACTTACTTGCTTACTTCAAAAGGATGTTCCTTTCGAGTTTACTGAAGAATGTGAAGTCGCTTTTAGAAAAATTAAAAAGTTGCTTATTAGTGCACCTATCATTCAACCACCTAACTGGAATCTGCCTTTTGAGATCATGTGTGATGCGAGCGACTACGCAGTAGGAGCCGTGCTAGGTCAAAGAAAGGATGGAAAAGTACATGCCATTTATTACGCCAGCAAGACTCTAAATGAAGCACAGGTAAATTACGCGACTACGAAGAAGGAGTTATTAGCAGTAGTTTTTGCTTTTGAGAATTTAGATCTTATATAGTTAATTCAAAGATTATAGTTTATACTGATCATGCTGCTATCAAATACCTTCTTACTAAAAAAGACGCTAAGCCTCGTTTAATTAGATGGATTTTAATGTTACAAGAATTCGATATAGAGATTAGAGACAAGAAGGGAGTTGAAAATGTAGTGGCGGATCATTTATCTAGAATGAACCATGCTAAGGGTGGACCACCTATAGAAGACGCGTTGAGAGACGATACCCTTTATGCCGTTTTAGATAAATACTCTTGGATGATAGACGTTATAAGAGCGATAAAGAAAGAGCCGTTAACTCATCTCAACTATAATTCCAAAAGAAAAATCCTAGCCGAAGCTAAGAAATTCTACTGAAACGCCCCTTACCTATACAGGTTTGGATCTGACGGAGTCCTTAGAAGATGTGTGCCTGCGGAAGAGAGAGAAAAAAATCTTAGGAAGTGTCACGCTTCAGAATATGGAGGGCATCATGGACATTTCAAAACCCAAGCTAAGATATGGGGGAGTGAATTTTATCGGCCAAGAATGCATGAAGATGCAAGGAAATTTGTTGCTTCTTGTCCTGAGTATCAGAGGACTGGAAATATTACATCTAGAAATTCAATGCCTCTCACTTATAACCTACAAATTGATTTGTTTGATGTTTGGGGAATGGATTTCATGGGTCCATTTGAGAATTTACATGGATATAAATACATTTTGGTGACTGTGGATTATGTCTCAAAGTGGGTAGAAGCTTTACCATGCAAAAAGGTGACTACACAGGAGTCCATAAAGATGATTAGAAATAATATCTTTCCAAGATATGGAGTACCTCGAGTCATCAACTCAGATGGAGGATTGCATTTTGTTGGTAAAGAGTTTACTAATTATTTAGAAAAGATGGGAATCAAACATAGAGTATCCACAGCCTATCACCCGCAAACAAATGGCCAAGCCGAAACATTAAATAAACAATTAAAAGAAATTCTTAAAAAGACAGTAATTAAAGGAGGTAAAAATTGGTCGAATAAGCTTAGCGATGCTCTTTGGGCATATAGGACTGCGTTTAAGGCACCTATTGGGATGGCGCCATATCAGTTAGTTTATGGAAAAATCTGTCATTTGCCAGTAGAGATGGAGCATAAAGCTTATTGGGCAATTAAGGAATTGAATTTGGATTTAGACGCCGCTCTAGTCAAAAGAAGGATTCAACTTAGTACCTTTGATGAGGCAAGATTGCAAGCCTATCATAATGCCACTATCTATAAGGAAAGGGTTAAGAGATGGTTTGATAAGAGAATCTTAAAGAAGGAATTTAAGGCAGGAGATAAGATTCTTCTTTTTAATTCAAGATTTAAATTATTTGGAAAAGGAAAATTACAAAGTAAATGGGATGGACCTTATATAGTACATGATGTATCACCTACTGGAGCAGTTACTATTGTGGATCTAGAAGGAAACAAGTTTATGGTAAATGGTCAAAGACTTAAGGTTTTCCTTGAAGGAGATAAATTTGAAGTTAATTATATTGATACATATGAATTCAAGGAAGTAAGGATTCATTACCATGGCTATAATCTTTAGTTTTCCTTAGTTTCCATAGCTTTGTGTGTAAATAGTCATGTTTAGTTTAGGTTTTTCTAAAAATTTAGTTTCATTTTTGTTTTAAATTAGGAATTAGGGATATTAACAAAACTTGGGAACTTTTCGCGCACGAAAAGACCCAGGTCGGCCGACTAGGAGGGGATAAGTCGGCCGACCCCAGGACTTTTCGAGGCGATTCGCTTCCAAATTTTGCCGACAAGATCCGTGTTGTATTCTAAGTAAGTCTAGGGGAGAATTCGGATCGGAATCGCTGTTTTGTTTCCATATCTCGCCAATCTCCGGAGTATAAAACTATAGGCAAACCATGGAGCCGAGACATCTAACTCAAAACACATCCAAACCTAGCCACGACAAGTTCCGAAGCGATGGAGATGCAACTCGTGAAGAAGGAAGCCGAGGCGCCGCAGGAGGGGGCCTGGTCGGCCGACCAAGAAGGGTCTAGTCGGCTGACCAGCCCTGTTTCCTGGGGTGTTCGCCGCAACTTTTCACAGGTGATCTTCGATGATGAAGATGAAGAAGCGAGGGTGTGTGGATCAGCCGGAAAGCGTGAGATCTCAAGGAACATGGCCAAGCTTTCAATTTAACCATTGAAGATGAAGGTTAGAAGATCCCAGAGGATTAGAAGGATGCCCAGGATAGATTATCAAGAAAGCCCTGTCCGTTCTGGAGGTACTATCCATTCAAGTGAGGATCAATCAATGAGCTTCAGTGATCATCGAGGATCAGAGACTGAAAAGGTAAACTCAATCAATTTCGTTCCTTGTTTCAATACTTATCATGTTGGAGCGGAGGATGGAGTGGATTCTTGCCCAAAGTGTAGAGAAGCTATCTACTTCAACAAGCAAAAGACTGAGGATATTCTTGATATAGTCATTGACGTAGAGGAGAGGCTTCACAAAAAGATTCAAGACACAAAAGAGAGAGTTGACAATTTTGTCAGAAACTTAAAGGGGCAAGTGAACTACCTTCAAAGTGTCTGTGAAAGTCAAAAGCGAGTGATTGATTCCATTTGGGGCCACGTTACAAAACTGGAAGAAGAAGGTTATCAGCCAGATGACACTTGGGAAGAACCAGAAGAGACATACTCACCTCCACCCAACTATCTACCTGGTGAAGATCCTCTTGACGGTCCAGTGGATGATACACACAGGTTCAGTGGTGACGATTAAGAACTTTTCTTAGTTTAAGTGTGGGGATATTAGTAGAATTTCCCCATTTAGGTAGAGAGTTTAGATAAAATAAATAAATAGACTCTTTTTATAGTCTTTTTAAAGTTAGTTTAAGAGTCAGTTGTCTTTTGTGTAATCGGTCTATTAGATTAATAAAGTGTGTGATTGAATAAGTTCTTTGCTTTATTTAAGTTTGTTCTTAATTTTTACTTTGATGATTAATCTTGCTTAAAGTTTTATGATTTGATTAATATGGTGATTGCTAGATTAATTAAAATTGCATAATCCATATCTTTATTAAAGGATTATGTTTTATAGTTTTGCCAAAGTTTTAATTAAGAAAAAGATTAGGAGAGAATTGTCTTTTCACTAAAATTTCTTTTTCTTGGATCAACTTTTACACCCCTATGTTAAGAGAGAATTAAAATTCCTAGTAGAGCCTAGATTTATGAAACCTAGTTTAAAGAAGCAAGTTGTTTTACATGAGTTTGGTTAAGTTTGATCTCTTTAGATGTTATGATCACTTAAAATTATCTTGGTCATCAAGTTTAATCTTTTTGCTAGCCTTTTGTTATATTCCTATTGCTTACGTCAATAGAGCAATTTCTTTAATCCTTTTGAGCCTTTTTCATCACATTATTTTATCTATACCTATATAAAGTTTTTGCTCAAATAATACTTCATGAAAGCAATTTATCCAAAAAGGTGGTAAGAGGAGAAAAGAGGCGCCATCTACACCTAAAAAGAAAAAAAGAGAGAGAGTGAGTGAGAAATATTATGGCGCCTGGAAAGAAAAAAAGAAGAGGGAGAAAAAAATGGCCAAGTAGTCGAATATTGAAAAGGTAGAATTAGGAAAAGGAGAAAGGAGAAAAATATATAAAGTTTGGAGAAGTAAAATAAAGAAAGCTTTATAAACCTGTTAAATTAAATGAGCAAAGACTTTTTCCAACCATGTGCAAAATTTCAGAATTTATTCCACTTCATTTGTTCTTGCACATGTCCACCATCTATATCTTTTTTTTCTTGACCTTTGCTATAATTTCTTTTCTATATTTTCGATGACCAAGATAGTTTATAAGTTGATTGAATAATCTTTATAGAGATACCTTAGCTAGACAATAAAATAAGCGGCTTTGCTTAGCCTTTACCAATCTCCACTTAAACTCTTGTGAGATAAGAGAAAAAGAGTGTTTTCTGTAGGATAGCTACTTATAAGAGTTCCTTTTTGAGAGCTTAACTTCTGGGGATATAGTAATCTCTTGATCCTTGAAAGTTTTATTTTTGTTTTAAAAACCCTCTTTGATGATTCTGAAAAAGACTTTGACATTGCTATAATTCGTTTGACTTAGATAAACTTTGTGGGGATCTATATGCGTAAAAATTAATCTAGAAGGATCCATGTTATGATTTGAATGAATTCTAAAGGCATGTTTATTTCTGAAAAGTAATTATTTAGAATATGCTTAAATATAGTTAAGTTCTTTTATCGATCTTTTGCTCGAGGATTAGCAAGATCTAAGTGTGGAAATATTGTTAACGCTCGTTATGTTCTAAAATTTTGCTTTATTTTTATATGTTTTTATGTCTTTTTGAGAGTTAATCCTATCATTTAGTCTTGTTTTACTAACAAATAACCCCGTTTTCGAGAATGCTCTTTGTTTTTTGTGCAATATTCATTTTTGCAGGAAAATAGAGAATAATTGAAGATATTTGAGAATTTCTCGAAGAAAGGATTTATGCTATGAAACAGGCTCTAAAATAAAGATTAATTGAAGCCTACTTGAGGAAGACTCCCAATAAGAAAAGAAGTCTTGGAAAATAAAGTTTGCTTGAAAGACTAAATCCTGAAGTCTTCTCGAAATTCATGACAGCAGCAGCTTGTAGCCCAATTCAGAGACATTAACGACATCAAATGAAGAAAGTTTGAATACCAAAGTTGTAGATCTCTTCGAGCTCTACAATTTAGAGTCCGAGTTTGCCTTATTTGGACTTCGGATGAGGAAGTTATGGCAAAATACTAAAGGCTGCAGAATATGGAAGAGTCCAACTCGGGAAGGACAAGGATGGAAGCTTCATCTACGAGGAAGGAAAGGCATGAACGTCCGGACCCTTTTGGAAACTTGTATAAACTTGGAAATAGGTGTTTTATGTGTTTTTGGACTCTTAGAACCGACCTATTAGATTCCATGTATAGGGTTCCCTCCGGAGTATAAATATAGAGCCTCCCAAGGGGAGAGGCATCATAGTCCACCGCATTATTCATTGTAAGTCGAGAGTCTAGGGAAAAGGTCGGGGACGAGAAGCGTTCAACTCGGCGAGAAGCTCATCTCGGCGAAAAGAGGAAGCAGGAGGAGGCAGAAGGGAGGCCGGTCGGCCGACCCCTAGGGGTCCGGTCGACCGACCCAGGCCCTTCCGAGGAGCTCTCGAGTTCATCTTTCAACATGTTCTTGGTCGAGTTCATCCCGACGACTATCCTTCAGAGTTTACGATGTATCTCGAGTAATTCCTTGTACTTCCTTCGATACTTTGATGAAACTTTGATATTCGATCAATAAAGATTGTCTTCTAGACCCAGTTTGTTGTTTATACATGATTTATGATCCATGTCTTTGCAATGCTTAATTCCAACATGTCTAGTCGGCCGATGTATAGAAGTTCTTCATGTTCTTATAGTAGATCTTTCTTTCTTGCTAGTTGATTGATTCTGCTCATGTTTAGAGATGGTTAGGGTTTGCTAGTTCGTCGATTACCTGGTTACTGGTGACAGTAGAGCCCGGGGAAAGGTTCGAGTAGATCCTTGACATTCATGATCATGTTTATTCTTTGCTTAATGTTTAGATCTAGTTTCAAGGTGGTTCTTAGTATGATGGTTGTTTGTCTCATATCTCTTGTGGATCCTTTTGCCATGTTAAACCTATCATTCTCTCGTTTATAGCCTAAACCTTGTTCTATCATTTTAGGCAATAGTTTTATCTCTATTTAGAACCTTATTAGAGTATAGATTATAGTTTACTTAGATTAGTTTTATCCCTTGTTTAAGCTTGTTCAGATCTATTAGAATTAGTTAGTAATTCAGTTAATATTAGATAGATAGTATCTTAAACATAATTATCCCTGGATTGACAAACCCAAGATACTCATCCTGGGGAAAAGCTACCACGATACTGTGCGCTTGCAGTATAAGGTTTGACGTTCTTAAGTGGCGTCAACAGTCACCGATTGGACGATAGCTATATATGATATACTAGGATGTGTGATGTGAGACCGGTTAGTACGAATCATGCATCATATCTTATGTTTTATTATTGTTAGGGGTTTCGAGAATACAAATGATATAAATCGTAACTTCAATTTACCTTCTGCACGTTCTCATTGTTATACTCAATCAAGTTCTGCTTTATAAAGTTGTTCTAAAATCACTAATCTGAAGCCTTGCTTATTAAAAACAGATGGCCAGGACCAAACAAACCGCGCGTAAGGCTACCAGCGTGAGGGGACTCCGCAGGCAGGAGGGGCAGAGGGCTGCTCCCCTTGCTGATGTGACTCACACTCCTCCTGTGGTGGAGGGTGGCTTGCTCCACACACGCTGCAGAGAGGACTGCACCCTTTCACAGATCCTATGCAGACCTATGAGGGAGCTGAGGCGCCGTCCTTGCCCCTTCATCTCTGTGCAGACTGCACATGAGGTGGGAATTGCTGGGCTCAGGTTGTTCTTCCCCGAGGACACTTCACGGGGCAGACCACGATCACCACCTACGAGGCCAATGAGAAAGAGGCCTATCAGAAGGTGGTTATGGCCGCATTAGTGAACCTAAGCTCCACCGAGGAAGCAGGCCCTATGATCCTGCGTTTCCTCCCCACCGATGAGATGGACGACGAGTGGATCCGTCGCCATGAGGTCCTAGAGAGCCGGGCTGATACTAGGCCCTATGCTGTGTGTATGCAGTTTGCTCGAGATGTGCAGCGGATGTACCTTCGTGCAGAAGACCGCAGCCGCTACTACTACGATCAGAGCGCCGATGCACGTGCACGAGTGGAGGAGTTCGAAGTACAGTTGGCCGCTCGTGTGGCTCAGGACGAGCAACGCCAGACTGCTCTCGCACAGGCTTAGGCACAGGTGGAGGAGCTGCAGCAGCGCCTCGCGGGGTATGAGCCGCAGCTGCACCCGGTGGTGATATCCTCTAAGCCGGAGGAGATGGAGGAGGAGCCCTCAGTGCCTGATGCCCACTCTACGGCTTAGAGTGCTTGGGGGACCGCGTGCAAAAGAGAGGGGAAGCGTTTATGTAGTGGCACATTGAAAGCGATGTTTTGTACTATTCCACTCCGTCCTTTTAATTCATGGTTGTACTAATCATTGGTGAGGATGTGAGAATTCATTCATGTATGCCATTTGAGTAGTTGATGGACACCTAATCATATGCTATTTGATGGTTGGTCGATGCGACCATCACCCTATGATGTAATAGTAAGACTTTTATTAGTTTTCGAACCTTGTGAATGGTGTTTGAAGTTTATTCCATGGCCTTGGGAAGTTTGAGTGATGTGCATAGGAAAAATCTGGGATGGCACTGTGATTTTGGTTGCAGCTCGTAATTTGAAAAATTCGCACAACTGTTGCTAAATTTGATTATATCTCAAAATCTTGGAGGTTTTGAGCCAAGTTTGTATATCAAATTGTAGAGTGCTTGCTGGAGCACAACTTTGTCAATTGGAGTTTCTCCTGGAAGTGCTTAGTTTTGGAGTTACGGTCAAAAACGTGTCGGTTCAGAAATATGGACAGATTTGACATGCACTGCCAAATGAGGGAATTTGACCAATTGGCAAATCAAATCACTAAAAAGTATGTATACAAAACATAGAACAACTTTGCTAAAAGGGTCAAAGGCTAATAATGCACTGAATCAAAGCAGTCCGAGGTTTAAAACTGACACTATCCCTGTTTAAAGCGGGAAACCAAAATGTGGTCAGCAAATCCGCTTACACACCACTCTCCAAGTCGGCTATACGAAGGCAATACGAGGGAAAGATAGAATAGAGAAAGTGCCATGGTGCATTTAAAAGGCTGCACATGTATCGTTAGTATGCGCGATTGTCCACACCTACAAGGGGAGAGCTAACACCTTATGTGCAATTGAAATTATTCTGATCGTTTACATGTATTCGGAATGTATCGTAGATGCTATGATTCTTTTATCATCGCATCTGTTGCACAAAAGCTTATCGACTAAACACCGCTAGCCTCCTTCTTGCAGATAGTGAACACCCGCACTAGCCAGAGCTCTGGATCGGGAACACAAACGCAGGGGGCCCCGCCACCGCCAGAGCTAGCCACCCTGGTCGTGTAGCAGGCAGAGCTGATTCGCCTGCTCGCGGAAGAACGGCAGGGTCAGGGTCAACAATAGCCACGGGAGCGCCGACCCCGCGATGTCTCCTACCAAGACTTCGAGGGACTGCGCCCTCCTATCTCCACGACCTGTCCGGAACCACTTGCTGCAGACGACTGGCTCCACACCATCGAGTCAAAGTTCACACTCCTGCCGGAGCTGACTGAGCAGGAGAAGGCTTGGTATGCGGCTCAGCTCCTGCAGGGGCCAGCGGGGGCATGGCACGCCACGTTCCTCGCTAGGCAAGATAGAGATCACATGCCTACGTGGCAGGAGTTCTGCCAGGCTTTTCAGGCTCACTATATCCCGGCAAGCCTGATGGAACAGAAGCAGCGCGAGTTCAGAGAGCTCAAGCAAGGCAACAGAACGGTGATGCAGTACGTTCAATCCTTCATCCACCTATCACAGTACGCACTTAAGGATGTTGCGGACGATCCTCGCCGAGTGGCTAGGCTCTTACACGGCCTTGACCCCACCCTTCAGACACACCTAGGGCGCCGCTACGAGAGTTTCACCGACTTGGTAGACACAGCACTTGATATGGAGAGTCACCTCTGTGTCACCAACGAGGATCAGAAACGCAAGCGTCAGGCCAACAGCACACCTGGTAGCTCATCACAGAAGCCGAGGGCCAACTACCAGCAACCCCAGCGGTTTTTCCAGCAACCTCGCTTTGTGGTCCGGCCTACTCAACCGGGTTGGATCCACAGGGCGCCGCAGCAACAACAGCAGTACCCATCATACCGCGCTCCAGCGCAACTCACTGCACCCCGTGCTCCTACTGTTCCAGGGGCCTGGAACCCTTGCTTCAATTGCGGGAGACCCGGGCACTTCAGCCAGGACTGTCGCGCTCCCCGCAGGATTCAGGGTCCGAACCCTGCGGGCGGCAGCCAGCAAGGAAAGCCTAAGGGGCCAGCGCAAAAGACAGGGCGTGTCCATTACATTCACATGGAACAGATACCAACCGGAGAACCGGTGCTCGCGGGTACGTTCACAGTCAACGGTCAGCCGACTGTCGTGTTATTTGATTCAGGGGCCACTCATACTTTCATCAGCAAATCATATGTACTGAAACATGGGATAGAAATGTCTAAGATAAAAGAGAATTACCATATCACAGCTCCGGGTTCCCCCATAGATATAAGTCTAGTGGTTAGACAATTAAAGTTGAGTATCGGCACAGAAAGTTACACCCTCAACCCTGTGGTGCTGCCACACCAAGGGATTGACATCATATTAGGTATGAACTGGATGACAGAAAACAACGCAGTCCTGGATATTGGCAGCAGGTTGGTACAGATAAGGTCTAACGTCAGTGGGAAGATTGTAAGAGTACACATGCCAAATCAAAAGCACATTGAGCCCATGGTATATGCAACCGAACTCATAGAAATAAAAAAGATACCAATAGTTCGTGATTTTCCAGACGTGTTTCCGAAGGAACTTCCTGGTCTTCCACCGGATAGAGATGTGGAGTTTAGAATTGAACTCATACCAGGAACGTCACCTATATCTAAGAGGCCGTACAGGATGGCGCCCGATGAACTAAAAGAACTGAAAACACAATTACAAGAACAGCTAGACAAGGGGTTTATTTGTCCCAGCTCGTCACCTTGGGGTTGTCCAGCTCTCTTTGTTGAGAAGAAGAACCAAGGTGGCAAAAGACTCTGTGTTGATTACCGACCGTTGAACGCAGTCACGGTCAAGAATAAGTACCCATTGCCCCACATTGACATCCTGTTCAATCAGCTGGCTGGGGCTTGGGTCTTCTCAAAAATCGATCTAAGGTCCGGGTACTATCAAATAAAAATCAGGGAGGAAGACGTACCCGAGACAGCCTTCTCCACCAGATATGGCTTGTACGAGTATTTGGTCATGTCCTTTGGACTCACCAATGCACCGGCTTTCTTCATGTACATGATGAACTCGGTGTTCATGAATGAACTCGACAAGTCTGTGGTAGTATACATCGATGATATACTAATCTACTCCAAGAATGAGAAAGAACACGGAGAGCATCTAAGAATAGTAGTCACTCGACTCAGAGAACACAAGCTCTACGCTAAGTTTAGTTAGTGTGCCTTCTGGTTGAAAGAAGTAAGCTTCTTGGGGCACATTCTATCTGAAAAGGGAATAGCAGTCGACCCTAGCAAAGTGGAGGATGTGTTAAATTGGAAGCAACCGGAAACAGTAACTGAGATCCGAAGTTTCCTCGGTTTAGCGGGCTACTACCGCCGCTTTATCAAGGATTTCTCAAAACCGCGAAGCCTATGAATTCCTTGACAAAGAAAAATGCAAGGTACGTGTGGAGTCCGAATTCTAAGGCGGCTTTTCAGACATTGAAGAAGTTGCTAACCTCTGCACCAGTGCTAGCTCAACCGGACGTCACTAAGCCGTTCGATGTGTATTGTGATGCATCCGGCAATGGGCTCGGCTGTGTCCTGATGCAAGAGGGAAGAGTGATAGCTTACGCGCCCCGCCAACTAAGAAAGCATGAAGTAAACTAACCAACCCATGACCTGGAACTGGCAGCCGTTGTGCACGCATTGAAAATATGGAGACATTACCTATTAGGCAACACTTGTCACATCTACACTGATCACAAGAGTCTCAAGTATATCCTCACACAGCCTGAACTGAATATGAGACAGCGACGGTGGTTAGAGTTAATAAAAGACTATGACCTGGAGATCCAATACCATCCAGGCAAAGCCAATGTCGTGGCAGATGCACTAAGCTGTCGGGCTCATTGCCATGTGCTTGAAGTCCGACCCATGGCAAGGGTGATATACTGCGAGATAGGTGAAATCGAGGTGATCACCGAACAGATGGCCAAACTTTTTAACTTGATCATTGAACCTACACTAAAAGAACAGATCATAGCAGCACAGAAGCAAGACCAGGGAATGACCCATATTCGCGAGGAAATAAATGATAAAAAGAAAGCATGTTTCACACTTGATGACCAAGGTGTACTATGGTTCAAAAACCGCTTAGTGGTGCCTAAGGACATGGAGTTGAGAAAGAAAATACTCGACGAAGCACACGCTTCCATGTTCACCATACACCCGGGCAGCAACAAAATGTACCAAGACCTAAAGCAAAAATTCAGGTGGACTCGTATGAAACGAGGGATCGCCAAGTATGTGTCCGAATGTGACGTATGCCAAAGAATAAAAGCTGATCACTTAAAGCCTGCGGGTATGCTTCAACCATTAGCAATCCCAGCCTTGAAATGGGAAGATGTTCACATGGACTTCATTGTGGGACTGCCCCCACACACAGACGGGGTATGATTCCATATTGGTGGTTATTGATCGACTCACGAAGTCTGCGCATTTCATTCCTATCAAAACCACCTATCAGGCAAAGCAGTATGCTGAGTTATACATTTCCCTGATTGTGTCCTTACACGGTGTTCCTCAGACCATCACGTTGGATCGAGGCTCACTGTTTGTGTCCCGCTTCTGGGAGCAATTGCAAGCTGCTCTCGGAATCGCTTTAGTTCGCAGTTCAGCCTACCATCCTCAAACCAGTGGCCAACTTGAAAGGGTCAATCAGATCCTAGAAGACATGTTGAGGGCTTGGGCACTAACCTACTCTACCAAGTGGGATGATGTAACACCCCGGTTTCCATCCATCCAAAACACATTTCTAAATACACACGGTTTTCAAAATGTTTGCAAAAACTTCCTCTACTCAATCTCCAAATCTCTCCAAAGTTCAAATTCAAACCAAGGTTCAAATCAAATCCAAAAGGTGAAAACCCTTTTTCATCTTCCTCGGGCCTAAAATCTCCTCTCCCCTTCCTTCCTCGGCCTTTCGGCCCGGCCCAGCGCCCCTCCATCCCTCTCCCCTCTCCCTCCCCGCGCGGGCCTAGCCCACTCCCAGTTCTCCCTCTCCCTGGCCCAAGCCGAGCCGGCCCAAAAGACCCCCCCCCCCCCCGGTTCCCCTTCTCCTACCTCCGTCCGCTCCCTGGGAACGGTGCGCGTGCACGCGCACGCGCGCGCGCCCGGTCTTCCGCCGCCCTGCACGGCCTCGCTCCGCAACGGCCGGGAGCCGACGTCACGCCCTCCCTCTGCCACCGACGACCTCGCCCCTGGCTGGCCCCCCCCTCCCCTCTGGCTCAGCACGCAGTACGCCATTGACTCCGGCACTTGCACACGCCACGCCGGCGCGGCCCCGCCGTGGCGCGTCACGCCGACCACCGGCCACGCACGCCACCTAGCCCTCGGCCCCGAGACGCCTCGTCCCATCACCCGCGCACGGACGCGTCCCCACCGCCAGAGCGTGCCCCGCCACCCCCGCTCCGGGACCCGCAAGCCGGCGCCTGTCCCCGCCCCGACGCCTCGCCGCGCCGTCGGCTATAAAAGGGGCTAACCCGCACCGGCCTTCCCCCTCCCACTCCCGTTCACCCCGACGCACGTACACTACGCCGACGCACGCACCCACCACCTCCACCTCCGGGAAGCGCCTCGGCGCGAGCCTCGTCCACACAGTCTCGGTGCCCGCCTTGCCGGCGCGCATTCCCTCTCCAAATCCCGACGTCCTCGAGCCGCACAGTCACTAATAAGGTGAGCTCCGCGTCCCTGGTAAGGGCACGCTTCTTTCCCTCCGTCTTTTGGCCCGGCTCCGCCGGAGCGCCGCCGCGCCATGGACTTCCCCCCCCCCCCCCGACGCATGGCGTCGCCGCCGTCCGCCCTCCACACAGCACCATTCACCTCCACGTCTACCTCCATCGTCTCGGCAGGGATCCGCATCACTCCTGGGTCGGTCCCCGGCGACGGAACCGGATCACCGGCGGCAAGCCGCCGGTGAACCGCTCCGCCCCCGGCGACCGGTCCGCTCAAGACCCGGTCCGGCAGGGCCAAACGGCCGTCGGCGCCGCCCCCTGTTCCGTATGGATGACAGGTGGGGCCGGCCTGACGCCGTCGCCCGCCGTCCCGCCCCTCCGCGCGCTCCGTGGGCCGGCCTGTTACGGCCCACGAACGCGCTGAGGGGACGGGCCGAGCCGATTCGGATGAGGGAGATGGGCCGCGCGCGCTGAATTCAGCCCGTGTAGCCTTTTCTCCTTTTCCAATATGATTTATGTATATTCCCAATTTTGAAATGTGTATATCTTGGTCATTTTAACTCCAAATCCAGTGATTCTTCCACCTAAATTCATCTAAAATCACCCTCTCTCTGTAATGATAAGTTTCACCTTGCTTTTGGTCTGTATGCATGTATGTTTACTTGGGTGTTTGCTTTTACGGTAGACGAAACGCCCGAGAAACCGCCGGAACCGGAAGTGACTACCGTCGACACCGAGCCCGAGGAACCAGCTCCCGAGCTTCGCTGTGACGAAGAACTTGACGACGGCAAGTCCACTGAATTCCCCGTATTTGATGCATAAGCATACCTAATTTTATTACTACAACCCCCGACCTAGTTATACGACAAAAACTATGCATGTTTTGCTAGCTAAGGTTTGCCACAATAAGATAGCCTCCTAAGCCACTTTAGAAGTAGCGCGCATAGGTGGGATCGCTCATATATTATATCACTCATAATCTGTAATTGGTAGGTGAGATACGGATGGGTGGGAAAGAAAAGTGTTTTATGGAAAACGTGGGGAAAGACCCCGGCAGACGACTTCGGTTGTTGAAGCCACTATGGGGGTAGAAACCCCGGGGTGACGTTATCACGGAAGCCCCGGAGTCCGGCCCTTGTTGCGAGGGTTGGACAGGTGTGGCTTAGTTGATGGGCAAGTGTAGAAGCTCTACCCTTAAGGACCGAGTTTACGTCTCATCTCACCTAACCCGCTTGTGCAACCACTCGAGGTTGTATGCGGCAACCCGTGGTCGGAACCTGCAAGGACAAACCGGATGTAGACCGGTGTGCTGGGATGCATGAGAGATTGGGAAGTGGGCGCGGTTGCATGGCTGCGGTCAGGGGTCAACAGTCGCGTGGCTGCGGGTCTGAGCGACAGGTGGTCCCGTGTCTCTCATGGTTGAAGTTTGGGGAAGCCTTGCATGGTAAAGACCTAGATAGGATTGATATGATATGGTCGCTCCTATCATGATATCCGAACTTGTGGGTAAAGTGCACACCTCTGATCAGAGTTTAAAATCTATCCGGATAGTCCAGTGTCCATCGGTATGGACGGGGTTACGGTTTGGTTTCGGAAACTAGCTTCTTACAAAAAGTGTGGGTTGGGATGGGCTAAAAAGGATGGTTTTGAGGCAGCTGCGGTTGCCAAGGAGGAGTGTGTGAAAAATGTGGTGGCCGTTGAGCCACGAGCCGTTCGGACCGGCAAGTCCAATGGCAAGTTTTATTTTGCTGGGAACAAACCCGTTTTCCTAAACTTAAAATCTGCCAACTAGGAACCCCATGCATGTGCGATCTTTTCCATGGCAAAAACCCTGAACTCCAGATATTCCTTGCATGTACTGTTAAGTCTTTACCCGTCCCTCCGCGAGGAGTGAGGTGGGCTTGCGGAGTACGAAGTACTCACCCTTGCTTTGTTGTTGTTTTCTTTCAGAAGAAGACTTCGACGCGTTTGCTGAGGCATTCTTCGGCTAGGTCGTGTTCTTATCCCCAACTGCCTGTGGAGTTGGGCCGAATAAAAGACGCTTGTTTACTTACCGCTTCCGCTCTTTTTTGTAATATGTGTTGTAATCGCTAAGTCCGACTCTTTACCGCTTTGAATAAATGTGTGGCTAGCCTCCTGGGACTAGCTATTGTATCACATTTAGCTTCTGAGAAATCAGGGGCACGACAGGTGGTATCAGAGCCGTAGGTTGGCCGTAAGACGCGACCCTAAGTCAAATAACGTTTCTGAGTCCAAATTCTTTTATAAAACTTTCTTGGTGCTTATCCATCTATTTACTCCTGCTTGTTCCTTCTCCAGATGGCCCCGGCGATTCCAGCTCTCGCGACCAGCGAGCACGGAGAGACTGACTTCGTCACACTCCTGCTCCATTGCACTCGGCTACTCGACATTCCCAAAGAGCCCTACTACAAAATTGTAGAATTCCACAAGCCTGACACCATAGGGTGTGCCATAACCGTATACATAGAAGCCAGCAAGAAACACCCCGGCTTTGCAGTAACCACCCCTGGCCATGACCCAAACCTTACCAAGCACACCGCAGCTCTCAACACCCTTCGCCGCCTCTGCAACATCTATGAAAAAGAAATCGAGCACACCAGCGTACGGTTCTTCCCAGCGGAAGACCGAACCACTCCCTTATGGAAGAGACGCCTAACCCCAGTAGTAGAAGCTAGGGTATCCAACAAAAACCCCACCATATCCAGCTTGACCAACTACCTTTACGCCTTAGACACCCATTTCCAAAAGCTAGACAAGCAACTGTTCAAAACCCACCGTCGAGTGCTAGCCAGTGAAATGGAGGCCAGAGAGCTGAGAATCCAGAATGCTTCCCTACGTACTAGATTAGCGGCTACTGAGGACAAGGAAAGGGCAGCTTGGGAGATGGTGAGGAGCACGCGCAACAAGTACAAGGCAAAGATGGAACGCATGGCAAAAAGGACCAGAATCGAGCCTGAAGAGCCAGCAACGGAAGAACACACCACAAAGAAGGCCAGGACGGAGCCTGAGGAACCCGCACAAAACAAGGAGACAGAGGAACGCCAGGATGCTGACTTAGCCAGTCTAGAGTTAGATTGGAGTCTTTTTCCTCCAGTTAGTGAGGCTTTCCCTGACGACGATATTGATATCGACCTCTCTGCTTCCGAGATGCTTCCCCAAGAGGGTACCCCAACTCCTTTGGAGGAATTGATAGACCTCCTCGAATAGAGTCAACCATGGTGTCCTAAGGCATGCTTTGCCCCCTTGTATCGCTAGAACGGTTGTTTGAATAAAATAAAATTTTGGAAAACCTCGTGATATGGTCTACCAACGAAGAACACTTAATCTCTATCTTAAACACCACCCTTGTCTTTCAGATGGCATCTCACAACTCGGGCAACGCCGACAATGTGGTGCCAGAAGCAGTGGCAGAAGGGCAGGGTGACAATGGCCAGCCAGTAGCAGCAGCAGCAGCAGTAGCGGCTGTTCAGAACCCAACAGCAACAGGTGAACAAAGTAGAAACAGTGGAGCAGAAAGTCACACTCATCCGTCTCAACGGGCCCGTACTCCACCTCCACCACCCAATCCGATCGTGGAACTGACTCAGAACTTGGTCCGTTGCATAGAAGGAATAGCTCAAAGGGCACCGCCACCCCAGCAAGGCAGAGCTCAGAATCTGATGGGGGAGTTCATGAAATTAAGACCCACACCTTTTGCTGGATCCCACGATCCCCTTGAAGCTTATGACTGGATCAAGACTATTGAAAGAAAGTTGGAAATTATTAACTGTGATGAGCCAACCAAGGTAGCCCTGGCCACTCATCAACTCACTGGGGCAGCACTGGCCTGGTGGGAAAGTTACCGTGAAGCTCACAGAGGGCAAGTTACCTGGGAAGGATTCCTGGAAGACTTCCGCAAATATCATGTTCCAGAAGCTGCGAGAGATCTCAAGGCAGAAGAATTCAGGAAGCTGAAGCAGAACACCATGACCATGCAAGAGTACATTGAGAAGTTCACCACTCTGTCCCGTTATGCACCGGAAGAAGTCAACACTGATCCTAAGAAGTGCAAGTGTTTCATTCGGGGACTGAACCCGGAAATCAAGTCCATAGTTCACTCAAATGAAGCACCAAGCTTCGCAACACTGATCAACCGAGTCATCCAGATAGAAGAAGATAAGCGCGAAGAGAAAAGTCAGCTCAAAAGGAAGTTTATGGAGATCAAGTCCCAGCGCCAGGAACGCCGTTTCCGTCAGAAGAGCTTTGGTGGGCAAGTGTCACGGGGCTCGTATGGTGTGCCCCCCAGAAACACTATTTCGAACCCGTCACGCTTTGCTCCAACTCAAAGCAGCTATCAGACTCAGCAGTATGACCCTCGTACCTGCTTCAAGTGTGGCAAGCCTGGGCATTTTCAGTTCAACTGTCCTCAACCGATGCGACCAGCAGCATCCACCTTCTCCAACTCAGTAAATGGGCCAAAGCAGACCAGTGCTACCGGGAACCGTCCTACGACGAGTACTCAGTCCGGCAAGCCACCCCTGCCACCAGCTAACAGGGCCCGCATCAACCATGTCGAAGCGCAGGAAGCACAGCAGGCTACTGGTGTGGCTCTCGGTGAGTTCCTGGTAAACTCAGTTAAAGCAACTGTTCTATTTGATTCTGGTGCATCACATTCATTTATATCCTCATCCTTCGTCGAGAAACACAACATCCCCACCATACCACTCAAAAAGCCACTCCTAACCCGAACACCCGGGGCTGACATCCCGTGTCAACTCGGGTGTGTCGGGGTCCAAATCCTTCTAAGAGGGGTAGTGTTCACCGCAAACCTCATAGTGATCAAGTCCCAGGACATTGACGTCATTCTGGGCATGAACTGGTTGAGCTCTCACCAGGGCGTCATAACCTGCAAAAACAAAACTGTGCACCTAGTCCGCCCTGATGGAACCAGAGTATTCTTCCACGTCGATAAACCTACCCGCGACCCCATGAACTTCCACGTACAAATCCAGACCATCCATGATGTACCTATAACCCGAGAGTACCCAGATGTCTTCCCTGATGAGCTACCCGGGATGCCTCCAGACAGAGATATAGAATTTATAATTGATCTTTACCCCGGAACTCCACCCATTGCCAAGAGACCATACAGAATGTCATCAAAGGAACTAGTGGAACTGAAAGAACAGCTCAGAGACCTGCAGGAGAAGGGCTTTGTCAGACCCAGTTCTTCCCCATGGGGAGCCCCTGTGCTCTTTGTATCCAAGAAAGATGGAAGTATGAGAATGTGTATAGATTACCGATCCCTGAACGAGATGACCATCAAAAACAAGTACCCTCTTCCGCGGATCGATGATCTATTCGACCAGCTGAAGGGAGCAAAGTATTTCTCCAAGATAGACTTGAGGTCAGGTTACCATCAGCTCAAGATCAGAGAGGAAGATATACACAAGACTGCTTTCGTTACCAGATATGGCCAGTATGAATTCACAGTGATGCCTTTTGGACTCACCAATGCCCCGGCTTACTTCATGAACCTCATGAATAAGATATTTATGGACGGATTAGACAAGCACGTCATAGTTTTCATTGATGATATACTTGTCTATTCCAAGACAATCGAGGAACATGAAGAACACCTCCGGAAAGTACTGGAGAAATTAAGAAGCCACCAGTTGTATGCTAAATTCAGTAAATGCGAGTTCTGGTTAGAAAGGATTTCATACCTGGGGCATATCATCACAGCAGAAGGGGTAACAGTGGACCCTAAAAAGGTAGAGGCAGTAATGGAATGGCCACAGCCGACTAATGTAAGCGAAGTCCGCAGTTTCATTGGATTGGCGGGATTTTACCGCCGTTTCATTAGGGGCTTTGCGAAAATTGCCAAGCCCATGACAGCGCTCCAGAAAAAGGGTGCCCGGTTCGAATGGACCGAGGCCTGCGAGAAAAGCTTTCAAGAGCTGAAAGCCAAACTAACCTCAGCCCCAGTCTTAGTACTGCCTGACATTCACCGGGACTTCGTCATATACTGTGACGCGTCTCGGCAAGGGTTGGGTTGCGTCCTCATGCAGGACGACAAGGTGATAGCTTATGCCTCCCGGCAACTCAAGGATCATGAGCAAAATTACCCCACGCACGACCTTGAGTTAGCTGCGGTGGTACATGCACTGAAAGTATGGAGACACTATCTAATTGGCAACAAGTGTGAGGTGTATACTGACCACAAGAGCCTCAAGTACATTTTCACCCAGCCTGACCTGAATCTGAGGCAACGCAGATGGCTAGAACTAATCAAAGATTTTGATATGAGCATTCAGTACCATCCAGGCAAGGCAAATGTGGTAGCAGATGCATTGAGCAGAAAAGCATATGGCAAGGAGTGGATCCCAAGGAATAAACACTTAAAAGAGGACCTGTTGAAACTCAACATGCACATTGTACAAGAACCCAAACAAGGCCTGTTGGCAGTTCAACCAACCTTGGTAGAACAAATAAGGCAAGACCAGAAGGCAGACGGAGAAATTCAGAAGGCAATTCAGCGCATCGGTACCGGGCCAGTCACCGGACTTCGGGTTGATGAGAAAGGCACCCTATGGTTTAAAAACAGAATCTGTGTGCCGAAAACAGGAGTAACCAGGAAAATTGTGATGGAAGAAGCCCATAACTCAGCCTACTCCATTCACCCAGGGTCTACCAAGATGTACCTAGATCTGAAAACAGGTTACTGGTGGAAAGGCATGAAGGCAGATATAGCAAGATACGTGGCACGGTGTGACGTATGCCAAAGAGTAAAAGCAGAACATCAAAAACCCGCAGGTCTGTTACAACCCCTACCCATCCCTATGTGGAAATGGGACGAGATAGGTATGGACTTCGTGACAGGATTACCAAAAACCCCAAAAGGAAATGATGCCATATGGGTCATTGTTGATAGGCTCACAAAAACTGCTCACTTCCTTCCTGTCCGAACCAATTATAAGGGAGCAAGGTTGGCCAAGCTCTACATTGAGAATGTTGTGAAGTTGCATGGGGTACCCAGCAGAATAGTGTCAGATAGAGGGACGCAGTTCACCTCTAAGTTCTGGAAAACTCTCCAAGAAGCAATGGGCACCAATCTAGATTTCAGTACCGCATACCATCCACAGACCGACGGTCAAACGGAAAGGGTAAATCAAATCATGGAAGATATGTTGAGAGCATGTGCACTCGCCTATGGTACTAATTGGGAAGCTAGCCTTCCGTTCGCCGAGTTTTCCTACAACAATGGGCGTCAAGCCAGTTTGGGTATGGCACCATTTGAGGCTTTATATGGGAGAAAATGTAGAACCCCACTAATGTGGTCTGAAGTGGGGGAACGGTCCCTAGTAGGACCCGCCTTAATTAAAGAAGCAGAAGAGAAAGTGGCAGAAGTCAAAGCAAGACTAAAGGAAGCCCAATCCCGACAGAAAAGCTATGCAGATGGCAGAAGACGGAAACTCAGTTTCGAAATAGGAGACTCAGTGTACCTAAAGGTGTCTCCTATTCGGGGGACGAAGAGGTTCCAAGTCAGAGGAAAACTTGCACCTCGCTATGTCGGACCATACAACATTATTCGGCGAATAGGAAAGGTCGCCTATAAGCTGGATCTGCCAGAATCGATGCGTGACATACACGATGTGTTTCACGTATCCCAACTGAGAAAATGTCTGAAGGTGCCAGATCAACAAGTGAACCTGTCGACCGAGGAGTTACAACCAGATCTAGTTTATCAAGAAAGACCAATAAAGATTTTGGATGTCGTCACCCGAAGAACCCGGAATTCAACTACCAAGATTTGCAGAGTCCTTTGGAGCCGTCATGGAGAAGAAGAGGCAACTTGGGAAAGAGAGGATGCTCTCAGGAAAGAACACCCCCATCTGTTTGAAAACCAACCAAATCTCGGGGACGAGATTTCTTCTAAGAGGGGTAGGTTTGTAACACCCCGGTTTCCATCCATCCAAAACACATTTCTAAATACACACGGTTTTCAAAATGTTTGCAAAAACTTCCTCTACTCAATCTCCAAATCTCTCCAAAGTTCAAATTCAAACCAAGGTTCAAATCAAATCCAAAAGGTGAAAACCCTTTTTCATCTTCCTCGGGCCTAAAATCTCCTCTCCCCTTCCTTCCTCGGCCTTTCGGCCCGGCCCAGCGCCCCTCCATCCCTCTCCCCTCTCCCTCCCCGCGCGGGCCTAGCCCACTCCCAGTTCTCCCTCTCCCTGGCCCAAGCCGAGCCGGCCCAAAAGACCCCCCCCCCCCCCCCGGTTCCCCTTCTCCTACCTCCGTCCGCTCCCTGGGAACGGTGCGCGTGCACGCGCACGCGCGCGCCCGGTCTTCCGCCGCCCTGCACGGCCTCGCTCCGCAACGGCCGGGAGCCGACGTCACGCCCTCCCTCTGCCACCGACGACCTCGCCCCTGGCTGGCCCCCCCTCCCCTCTGGCTCAGCACGCAGTACGCCATTGACTCCGGCACTTGCACACGCCACGCCGGCGCGGCCCCGCCGTGGCGCGTCACGCCGACCACCGGCCACGCACGCCACCTAGCCCTCGGCCCCGAGACGCCTCGTCCCATCACCCGCGCACGGACGCGTCCCCACCGCCAGAGCGCGCCCCGCCACCCTGCTCCGAGACCCGCAAGCCGGCGCCTGTCCCCGCCCCGACGCCTCGCCGCGCCGTCGGCTATAAAAGGGGCTAACCCGCACCGGCCTTCCCCCTCCCACTCCCGTTCACCCCGACGCACGTACACTACGCCGACGCACGCACCCACCACCTCCACCTCCGGGAAGCGCCTCGGCGCGAGCCTCGTCCACACAGTCTCGGTGCCCGCCTTGCCGGCGCGCATTCCCTCTCCAAATCCCGACGTCCTCGAGCCGCACAGTCACTAATAAGGTGAGCTCCGCGTCCCTGGTAAGGGCACGCTTCTTTCCCCCCGTCTTTTGGCCCGGCTCCGCCGGAGCGCCGCCGCGCCATGGACTTCCCCCCCCCCGACGCATGGCGTCGCCGCCGTCCGCCCTCCACACAGCACCATTCACCTCCACGTCTACCTCCATCGTCTCGGCAGGGATCCGCATCACTCCTGGGTCGGTCCCCGGCGACGGAACCGGATCACCGGCGGCAAGCCGCCGGTGAACCGCTCCGCCCCCGGCGACCGGTCCGCTCAAGACCCGGTCCGGCAGGGCCAAACGGCCGTCGGCGCCGCCCCCTGCTCCGTATGGATGACAGGTGGGGCCGGCCTGACGCCGTCGCCCGCCGTCCCGCCCCTCCGCGCGCTCCGTGGGCCGGCCTGTTACGGCCCACGAACGCGCTGAGGGGACGGGCCGAGCCGATTCGGATGAGGGAGATGGGCCGCGCGCGCTGAATTCAGCCCGTGTAGCCTTTTCTCCTTTTCCAATATGATTTATGTATATTCCCAATTTTGAAATGTGTATATCTTGGTCATTTTAACTCCAAATCCAGTGATTCTTCCACCTAAATTCATCTAAAATCACCCTCTCTCTGTAATGATAAGTTTCACCTTGCTTTTGGTCTGTATGCATGTATGTTTACTTGGGTGTTTGCTTTTACGGTAGACGAAACGCCCGAGAAACCGCCAGAACCGGAAGTGACTACCGTCGACACCGAGCCCGAGGAACCAGCTCCCGAGCTTCGCTGTGACGAAGAACTTGACGACGGCAAGTCCACTGAATTCCCCGTATTTGATGCATAAGCATACCTAATTTTATTACTACAACCCCCGACCTAGTTATACGACAAAAACTATGCATGTTTTGCTAGCTAAGGTTTACCACAATAAGATAGCCTCCTAAGCCACTTTAGAAGTAGCGCGCATAGGTGGGATCGCTCATATATTATATCACTCATAATCTGTAATTGGTAGGTGAGATACGGATGGGTGGGAAAGAAAAGTGTTTTATGGAAAACGTGGGGAAAGACCCCGGCAGACGACTTCGGTTGTTGAAGCCACTATGGGGGTAGAAACCCCGGGGTGACGTTATCACGGAAGCCCCGGAGTCCGGCCCTTGTTGCGAGGGTTGGACAGGTGTGGCTCAGTTGATGGGCAAGTGTAGAAGCTCTACCCTTAAGGACCGAGTTTACGTCTCATCTCACCTAACCCGCTTGTGCAACCACTCGAGGTTGTATGCGGCAACCCATGGTCGGAACCTGCAAGGACAAACCGGATGTAGACCGGTGTGCTGGGATGCATGAGAGATTGGGAAGTGGGCGCGGTTGCATGGCTGCGGTCAGGGGTCAACAGTCGCGTGGCTGCGGGTCTGAGCGACAGGTGGTCCCGTGTCTCTCATGGTTGAAGTTTGGGGAAGCCTTGCATGGTAAAGACCTAGATAGGATTGATATGATATGGTCGCTCCTATCATGATATCCGAACTTGTGGGTAAAGTGCACACCTCTGATCAGAGTTTAAAATCTATCCGGATAGTCCAGTGTCCATCGGTATGGACGGGGTTACGGTTTGGTTTCGGAAACTAGCTTCTTACAAAAAGTGTGGGTTGGGATGGGCTAAAAAGGATGGTTTTGAGGCAGCTGCGGTTGCCAAGGAGGAGTGTGTGAAAAATGTGGTGGCCGTTGAGCCACGAGCCGTTCGGACCGGCAAGTCCAATGGCAAGTTTTATTTTGCTGGGAACAAACCCGTTTTCCTAAACTTAAAATCTGCCAACTAGGAACCCCATGCATGTGCGATCTTTTCCATGGCAAAAACCCTGAACTCCAGATATTCCTTGCATGTACTGTTAAGTCTTTACCCGTCCCTCCGCGAGGAGTGAGGTGGGCTTGCGGAGTACGAAGTACTCACCCTTGCTTTGTTGTTGTTTTCTTTCAGAAGAAGACTTCGACGCGTTTGCTGAGGCGTTCTTCGGCTAGGTCGTGTTCTTATCCCCAACTGCCTGTGGAGTTGGGCCGAATAAAAGACGCTTGTTTACTTACCGCTTCCGCTCTTTTTTGTAATATGTGTTGTAATCGCTAAGTCCGACTCTTTACCGCTTTGAATAAATGTGTGGCTAGCCTCCTGGGACTAGCTATTGTATCACATTTAGCTTCTGAGAAATCAGGGGCACGACAGATGAGTGTCTTCCCTTAGCAGAATTTGCTTATAATTACAGCTACCAGAAGAGCTTAGAAATGGCTCCTTTCGTGTCTCTTTATGGAAGACGATGCCGAACCCATTTAACTGATCCGAACCAGGTGAGAGGGTCACATTCGACCCAGACCTGGTGACGCAAGCCGAGGAACAAGTGAAATTCATACACGAAAACCTGAAACGAGCACAATCTAGATAGAAAAGCTACTCTGATAGAAGAAGAAGACCGTTGGTGTTCGAGAAGGGCGATCACGTGTACCTTCGAGTGTCACCGATGGAGGGAGTACATCGGTTTGGGGTAAAAGGGAAATTAGCACCAAGGTATGTGGGTCCATTCCAGATCATTGGGAGATGTGGGCCAGTAGCCTATCGACTAGAGTTACCACCACACCTGGTTGCGGTGCATAACGTGTTTCATGTCTCGCAACTAAAGAAATGCTTAAGAGTGCCAGAGGAAGCAGTCGATACGTCTCAAATCCAGGTTGAACCAGATCTCACCTATGAAGAGAAACCCATAAAAATCCTTAACCAAAAGCAAAGATCAACAAGAAGGAGAACTATAAATTTTTACAAAGTGCAATGGAGTAATCACTCCGAAGAAGAGGCACCTTGGGAATAAGAAGAATACTTAGAAACTAAATATCCAAGTTTTCTTCCAATCACTTCAAATAAGTATGTCTTATCAGTTTTGATTTTTGATTCTGCTTGAAACATACACAATGCACTACTTTCTCATTTAACCTCTCCACCCACAACACATTAGTAATCTCAGGACGAGATTTCTTTAAGGGGGGTGGGTTGTGATGCCCCAGGCATCTCAAGTGCATAATCATCTTTCATACATGAAGCATGCATCATAAAGCACATAATCATAGTCTATGTTTAAGCATCATGAGCAAACTTGATATAAATGCAAGTTTCCAAACCCTGTTTTTGTATCTGTTGTCTCTATGTTTGTAGTCATAACTTCAATCCCATTGAGTTCTGGGTTAAGCTTATATTACCAAAATGTAGGTAGGGATGTGGTGAACAACTTTGTTAATAGGGGCCTGAGCATATATTGAGGTTTACATGGTGATTAGAGTCATTTTCTACGAACACAGAAAACGAGTTCAAAACTGACATGTTTAGTAATCTCCAATTTTCTCTAGCCTACATCCATTTTTATGCAATGCTCAAATTGGATAATTTGTAGGTATTGAAATTCTAAGAAACATTTCCAAAAGGTACTTTGGGTGATAATGCTCGGAAATAGGATTTTTGAATTTCACAAGCATTAAAGGTACACTGTCCAAATTAGGGGCTGCATGATAAATTCAAATTTAAATCACTTTTCCATGAAGATTTTGATATTATGCCTTTTGACAAAGTTATAGAACTCTAAGAGTACAACATTTCTTCCAATGGGGACTCTTTCAAAATCAGGCTCTAAATAGGTCAATGTGAATTACAGTGGAGGAGAAAACACATTTTCCCTGGTTTTTCCCCTGAGCCACTGACAGGTGGGGCCCGCGCGTTAGCGCCGCCCACACTGCTGAACCGGCACGCGCCGCGTGGACGCCGACATACGGCCAACGCGCCCACGCCGCGGATCGCCCCTGTGGCCGCGTCCTTAAGGGGGGAAACGCTCCCTCGGCCGAGCTCTTTCCCCCGCCTCATCTCTCGCCTCGCCCAGAGCTTTCCCTGCCTTGCTCTCGCCCGCGCCGCGTCGTCCTGCCATTGACGACCTGAGCTCGGGTTCGAGCTCGCGCCACCGCCCCCGTCCACCTCCGTGCCCCTAGACCACCACCACCGCACTCGCCATCTCCCCGCACACCCGGAGCCGTAGGCCTCGTCGCCGTTCGTCGCTCCATCGCCGAGATCCACCTTGGCTCGACGTCACGGACACCGAGTCCACCGCTCGGTTCACGCTCGGTTCAGCACCGATTCCAGCTCGACCACGCCACCATCCTCGACGAGACCTACACCAGATTGACCCCCTCACTCGCGCGCACCCACCGCGCCCCGCGTCGCGACTCCGACGAGCCCAGGCTCGCCGGCGTGCGCGCGCCTCGCCGCGCGGCCTCAGGCCGGCGCGAGGAAGAAGACGAGGGGGGTCTTTTTAGATCTACCCCCTCGGTTTTTTTCTTTTTGCAGTTTAATCCGAAGCGCTGTTGGTTGAGTTTTGTAGATCTTGCATGCTAGCCCCTGGAAGTTAGGTTTAATTATGATCTAGTCTCTGGGCTGGAGGTAGAAAAAAGCACAGCTCGACCTCTAATTTAACTCGGCCATATTTTTTTAAAAAAAAATTGAGTTTTGCATCTTATTGCTGTATTCCAAACTTTTTTCACTATTCTAAAAAAACTTTCTCCATTGTTCAATGCATTATTTTGAGATAAAAAACTTTATTATTCTATATATTGTTTTAACATTAATTATTTCTAAGAACACACAATTAGTTTGGAAACCAGGAACATTTTTTATTCTATATATTATTTTAACATGAATATGAGAACACACAATTAAGTTTAGAATTAAGTATTCCTATGAGATTATTTCCACTAACCAAGTTTTATTTGGTGAATTTTCATTTTTTTTTCAAGTAGGCGTTGAGGGTATTTGCACTAAGATTATTTATGATTTATTAGAAGTAATGTTATGAGGTATAATATTTTTACCATTATCTTTTCTCTCCATGTTATCCACCACACCCAGCGGCGGCGGCATCCTTCGCCTCCTCTGCTTGGCCGTCGCGGCCTACACCGCCTCTTTCTACCGGCCCACTGCACCTCCCCTGTCTCGGACGTCGTGATCGCCGCCGCCCCGTGCGGTCACGCGAGCCAAGCCAGTCATCTCCATCCCCGCCCGGTCACACCTTCTCCTCCCCCCCTCCCGCCCCGTCATCCTCCAATCCACCGCCAAGGCGGCGGCCTTAGAGAGGGAACTCCTCTCCGTGTGCGGGCATGGTGGGGCGACACTGCCATCTGTCTACGTTGGCCCTGCTTCCGTCCTCACCACGATGCCACCACCTTCTCCAACCGCTCATCAAGCTCCACTTCCAGGACAGCGCGCTGGTGCCGCTCTCCTTAAGCCCGCACGGCCCCTTCCCCGCCGGGCGCCAGAGAAGCCTTTCCATGTTCTCACCGTGCGAGGATGTTGGTTGTCGCTCCTCTGCCTCCCTCCTGAGAGTGGAATTTCCGATCTTGCAAAGTCAAGCCCCCTGTTCAGTCCATCTCTTTCTCGTCTCTGCCTTACATTGAAGTGGTACTAAGCCCATTTCTTTCTTGGAAAGTTCATAAAGGACACTCCTGGTATGAGTGTAGTGAGAGGCAGTTTCTAATCCTTGTAATCGGTATGGCCTGAGTATACATGTTACCCAATTTGTATCACGAGGTTGAAAATCAAACTTTTGGTTTGAGGTTGTAAAATGGAATTTTCCTATATATCTTGACTGATCCATGCCCCAAGAAACAATAAATACTCGCTCCATTCTAGATCATAGATCTTTCGACTTTTGTAGACACTAATTCCAATTTCTCGGTAGGGAACAGATTTGTTGACCCACTCATCTTCTTCTTCAAAAAAAAAAAATCATATTTACCATTTATTTTTACAATGCTTTAGTTTGCCATATATAATATAATTTAAAGCAGAAAGTTTAAAAATTATAAATATATATTTGATGATAAAAAATAAATTATATTAGCCATGCACGTGTATTTTTACTAATAAAACAAACCGACCAAAACGGGGTTCTTTTGGGAAACTCTCCCAGGCGGTGGATCTGTGACAATGGCGGAGTTAGTGGTCGGGGTGGGCTACATATACCCGGCCACGTGATGACACCGGATGCAAACCTATTTATATTCTCTCCTTAAATCCCCTTCTCTCTCGTCCGCCTCCGCTCCTCCACATCCCCTCCCCCAACGCCTCTCCTTCGCCTCGGACCGCCGAAACCCTAACCCTAGCCGTCATCTCCGCCGCCTCCATGGCGAGCAGCAACGTCTCCACCGTCTATATCTCTGTCATTGATGACGTCATATCCAAGGTCCGGGAGGATTTCATCACCTACGGAGTTGGTGACGCCGTCCTCAACGAACTCCAGGCTGTAAGTATACTTTCGATTCCTCAAACCGGCAGATGTTCCCTCGAATTTGTACTTGATTTCCGTGATTTTGGTGGTTGACTCTCCGATTCCTTTGGGAAAAATCCTAGCTCTGGGAGATGAAGATGCTGCACTGCGGCGCAATCTCGGGGAACATTGACCGCACCAAGGCGGCTCCCGAGTCCGCAGGAGGCACCACCGGCACCACGCCACCCGTGCACGACCTCAACGTGCCGTACGAGGCCACATCCGAGGAGTATGCTACCCCGACCGCCGACATGCTGTTCCCACCGGTTAGGCTGAATCCCTCACTTTACCCTGTAAAATGCCCGATCTATGCAATTGGGATGCGAGATTCTGAATGGGTTGCTTGAATTTGTATGCAGACTCCACTGCAGACCCCGATCCAGACTCCTCTGCCAGGCACAGAGACAGGGATGTACAATATACCCACCGGCCCTTCTGATTATGCCCCATCACCTATCAGCGATGTCAGGAACGGGATGGCAATGAATGGGACGGATCCCAAAACTGGCCGCCCAAGCCCCTACATGGTAGTCTGAATTTGCACTGTGCATTTTCATGTGCGGACTTTTCCCCTTGTTGGTAATACCTGTTTGTCATGTTTGGAAACTTTTGCAGCCACCACCTTCCCCTTGGATGAATCAGAGACCGCTGGGTGTTGATGTGAATGTTGGTATGTGCATTCTTATGCATTTTTTTGCTAGCTGCTTCTAGTCTAGCCTTTCAAATCAATTATTATTTGGGAAAACAGTAATTATAATGATGTATGATTATTGTAATGTACAGCTTACGTGGAGGGCCGTGAGGATCCTGACAGGGGTGTGCAACCTCAGCCACTGACTCAGGTAATATGAGATTAAACAAAATATGTTTACACTTAAAAGTCAGTTACTGGCCCTTTGCTAATAATGTTATCCTGTTAATTTTAGTATTGATTGGGCCTATCATATCTAGATAGGTTTTAATTCTAATATATTGTTATAGTAGTATATTTTTACGTTTGATGTTACTTCTGCAAATGATTAATCTGCTCTGTTTATTCTAATAGCACTATATGTGCTCGTGGCATTCACAGAGTGTCATTTAGACTTTTTTGAGCAATGTGACCTCTTGTAATGTTGACTGGTGCCTCTTGGTAGGGATATTTAGTACTATCTCCCTTCCAAAAAAAAAATGTAAGACACTCCAGCATTCAAAATTTTTCGCACTAAGAATGGCCCTTTAGATTTATACTTTCCAGGTGGGTCAGACCTTGTTATAGGCGCCATGTTCCTTGGAAATTTCATCTGAAGCCAATAAATAGGACAAATATCATTTATTTTTCTCTCAGCTAATTTGTCTTTAGATTCTTGAGTGTCATTTATATTTAGAGCTAAACTTGAGAATTTCTTACATTTTTGTTTTTTGTTTTTATGTTCTCAAATGTCAAATCTGTGGACCCTCTCTCTATAGAAAGATGAAGTCTATGTTACCTATTCTCATATATAGTTGATGTATGATTTAATTATAATGTTTAGCACGTCTTCAGCATGAACTATCTCATGTGGAGTAGAAGTACTTGTTTAGCCTGAGGTGGTGCAAAAGCATTAGGTATTAACAGATTTGAAATAGATTTCAACACAATTTACCTATATGACTGGCAGTTCAAGGGAACCTATCCATTTCTATTATTGTAGTCCTGATTGTTGCAATTCCATATTTGGTTCATTTGATTTTGTAGGATTTTCTGATGGTGTCTTCTGGAAAACGCAAGAGGGATGAGTATCCTGGTCAGCTCCCTTCTGATTCTTTTGTACCACAGCAAGATGGAAGTGCTGATCAGATAGTAGAATTTGTTGTGTCAAAGGTACATATCAGTGATTAGTTCAGCTCGTTTGTGCTTCTGGAGTTATTTAGTGGTATGGTAGGACTGGTTGCACAGTTGGAGTATTTGTTCAGTTTGCAGTGAAAATTGTGTTAGGTTCACTCTCATGCCTTCTATTTGTATAGTGTTTATTTTTTGCAAAATAACTTTGGTATGCCACACTTTCTTTAGCACCTGCCCACCTGGCATACATCCATCTTTTCTTCGAAGTTTGCACACCTGCGGCAGGCTATACTTTGACATGATACATGTGATGTAGTGCAAGTACAATGTGGTTTATAGATTCCTTATATGATATAATGTAGTTAGTATTGTTAAGCTTCTGCTTAGACCTCTGAAGTGTTTGTATACATCCTTTTTGTTTTGTATAAGTAGTTGATTGCCTCATAACGTAGCAATTTGTCTTTAGGGCTCGGCTCGGCTCGGTGCGGCTCGGTAAGTTAACGAGCCGAGCCGCTTGCTATTTTTGCGAGCCCGAAAATGAGGCTCGGCTCGGCTCGGTGGAGGCTCGCGAGCCGGCTCGCGAGCCGCACTAAAAAATGCGAATTAAACTTAAAATAAATTAATTTATATATTTTTTGAATGATAACAATAATTATGAGGCACATATTTCTCATATATATACAAATTGCTACGTTATGTATATAAATATTAATTTATGTCACTAATAATGAAGTATTAATTCATCAATCATCGTGAAATTATTTTTAGACTGCCTTGGGCTGAGCTCACGAGCCGGCTCGCGAGCTTGAACGAGCCGGCTCGGCTCGGCTCGCTATTTTTGCGAGCCAGAAAATTAGGCTCGGTTCGGCTCGTTGGAGGCTCGCGAGCCGCTCCGAGCCGTTCCGAGCCCGAGCCGAGCTACGAGCTTCGAGCTATTTTTCCAGCCCTACTTGTCTTATATCCAATTTAAACACTAAAACAGTAGTAGAGCTTGTATTTTCAGTGCAGTGTGCATCCTCGTATGAATTCATTACCTGATACTTATTGGTCCAACACAAGATTATTATTTGGATGTTATTGGCACAAAAACTAAAATTTCAGAATGTGGTTTTGTTTATAAATCAAATCTTCTGCTGAACTAAACCATTCATTTTGTCTGTGAGAATATGATAATATCAAATGAAATTTAATTATATGCAATAAACATGACGATCTTTTTCACCATCTAATTGGTTTCTTTTCTATTCCTCTATGGGTACTCCATTCCTGCTTATTAATCTCTTTTTTGAATACTAAATGTTGTCTGCTAAGTCCTCGGTCCTTCTGTCTTCAGGAGCGTGGATACCAGCTTTGGAGTTCCATCATCAACAAGCAAGAGACATCAACAAAGGCAGTTACCACAGTTATTCCGCAGCGTGATGGGGTTCAAGATGATTACAACGATGTATTGTCCTAAAACTAATTGGTTCATCTTTGACAATTGAGTTCTTCATACTTACATTGATATTTGTTTCTCCAGCAATTTTTCTTCCCAGGAGTTCCAACTGAAGATTATAACACACCTGGAGAATCTGGTGAATTTTCATCGAACAATGCAATTTTATATGCAGTGCTGACTCACTTTTTATCCATGTTTCTTATCTTTATATGTTTTGTTATGTTCATTAGCGGATTATCGAGCTCCCACACCTGCTGTTGGAACACCAAAACCAAGAAATGATGCAGGGGATGATGATGATGATGAACCTCCTCTTAATGAAGATGACGATGACGACGATGAGTTAGATGACCTTGAGCAAGGGGAGGATGAACCTAACACACAACATCTTGTACTTGCTCAATTTGACAAAGTAGGTGCAATTTGTTAAAGATAATATTTGCTACCCAGGCTTAGTCCACTGTCTTACATCCTCTTCCATGTCCTAATAGGTGACAAGGACTAAGAATCGTTGGAAGTGCACTTTGAAGGATGGAATCATGCATTTGAATGGCAGAGATGTTCTATTTAACAAGGTTGGTAGCATAATGTTTGGTAAAATTCGTGAATATGTTTTTTGAGCCTTTTTTAATCATTTTGAACTATTATATGGTTGGGTAATTGGTAGTAAGGGGTGTTTGTTCTCTTTACAATTATTTTAAGTGAACACATTTACTTAAATTCCTGTTAATTATCCACATAATTTGGAGCAACGAAGAATAAATTAATGAATCTGATGCAATGAGGACTGTAAACCTGCAATTGGCATTGTCCCGTCAGGTTCAGCTTACATATCTTGCTCACAGTTGGTAGTTTTCAGAACCTGATACTTTCTTGACTTCTTGAACCATGTTATTATTTAACCCAAGCATTCCTATTTTTCTGCACCACCTCCCTAAACTGACAACCATCGAATCTTAATGGTCAATTTTAACGTCTCAAATGTATAATGCTGTTCTGCCTAAAAAATTATGGTTGATTACCTGTAATTCTTAAAAAGTTCTGGTCCACAACATTTGTGACGTGGATTTTACTAATTGCTGTTGCAGGCGACAGGAGAGTTTGATTTTTAAAATTTTCTGATGGAGAGGAGCTATTTTAGATGCTGCTGTATGGACATATCTTTGTCTTTGACATAAGGACGGGAGGTGACAGTGTGTCCTTAGTCCCTTCCTGTTGAGGCTATTTGCTTCACCGAGATGGTTGTCACCGCGATTGTTATCAATGTAAAAATGTTACTGCTGGAATGCTGTTTAGACATTTTTCTGAGATGGTGTCTTAAAGCCGGTGCTGAACAATCTTATCTGATTTAATGTTAGATATATACGTTTTTGTCCCATACGACAGTTGTGCCGCCGCAGCCCGTTCTGCTGGCGCTCGTGGCATATCTATACTTTCATATGTTGTCACATCTTCGAAAGCACTCGCCCGGAGCAGCACGAGTACACGACCTACCTGGAGCTGGTGGAAGGCCATGTTACAAGTGTATTGTGTTGCCACGTGTGAGCTAAAAGGACTGGTGGGTGTGGGTATGATTGGTTCACTAAAGTCATTATTTCGCATTTCATACAAGGAGCTCGAAGCAAATTCAGGTAGTAAAAGGGGATGCCAATATGTTCTGCATGTTGCTTAGGCCTAATTTGCAACTAAGAGTTGCTTAGGTCTACATTGGACTATTTTAGGGTAATGACTTTGTTAGGCTCTCTCCAACGGTAGTTGGCAAAATGGAGAATTTGATATTGTTTTGCACTGTAGATGGGGAAGCCCTTGAGATAGCCTTATGGCCGGCCATGCATTTATCGATTTGCTTCTTGATTTTCACTCTATTAATTTTTGACATCTTAAACACAATTTACTAAGGGTTTATGTGATTTAGCGTGCATGAAAAACATATTTTTGAAAGTGTTTTTTTATTGTGCAAATGTTTCTAAATGCGTTTAGTTATCTTCATGTTGTTTCTGGGGTTGTCAAATTTGTCACGAAGCTTTTCTCGGTGGGATCCAAGGACACCCCAACATTTGTCTTCTCAAGATCTTCGCCATCGTAGCTTGGATTTTTGTGGGGACCTTTCGTTTTCCTTAGATCTTAAAGTTTTTCTAAACCTATGCTGAGCTCTTTCTCCCCGTTCTTCCTTGTCTCCAGCCGGCTCGGATTCACGTGCTCATCCCATGCGCCACTATCCGCGGTGGAGAGCTGTAGCCGCCGATCGTGAGCCCCACGCCATGCGGCGAGCCACGTCATTTTGCCCACCTACCCTAGGGAGCCACCCCTGGCCCACCTCACACATCAACGAGCGCATAATCGTGGAGTGCAACACGCTCCTGCCGCCTGCGGGCCCTGCTTGAAGGATGTTAGAGGATACCTGGGCAGACCAGTGTCCCCGATCCACCCACCCAAATGGCTTTTTATTTACTAGCAATAATGGCCGTGTGTTGCTATGAGTGAAATCTAATTAAATATTTCTTTTCTAATACATTGTGTTAGGGATGAAAGTGGGACGGATATTTCCCATCCGTCCGAAGGGTTCAAACAGCATTCGGATAGCAAATCCGAAAATTCGGATACCTTAATCGGATAATGGATACGGATATCGGACAGTGTGTCGGATATCGGATACAGGACGCTCGATATCCGTCGGATATCGGATATCCGATCGGATATCTATCCGGATACCCGAGCTATTATCCGTCTAGACAGGACCACACAAAAACGGGCACCAAAGTCGCATACGAACTCCGTTTTGGACGTTCTATATATCGATGGAAAGCTAAGAATATCATCTTTCCAATAGAGCTAATTTCATTTGATGTTCTAAGGTTATTTGTATATTATTAATTATTTTCTACAGTAAATCATAGAAACGATATTAAATGTAAAAAATATTGCAGCATTGTCTAAAAATACAAATAACTTGCCAAGAACAATAAACATACTATAATAAAATAACCTAAAGTCACTGTATGGAAACAATAAAGTAAATTATTGGTTAGGTCGAAACTTAAATGATTAAGATGACATCACGTGTAACCTAAACTACGAATGGAAGCCATATGAAAGAAACACTAACACCTTTTAGAGTTTTTTGTCCAAACTTTTTTCACGATGCTACGTGGACATATTTTGCCACTCCACCAAATATCATGAATTTCTATGTCTATTTGTGTATTATTAATTTATTTCCACTTTAAATCAAGAAAATGCAATTAAATTCATAAAATATTGCAATGTTGTCCGAAAATTGCAAATAATTTCCATAGACCAATAAACATGCTATATAAATATAACTTCAAGCCCCCACATGAAAATGATAAAGTGAACCGTGGGCAATGTTGAATCATGGATGATTAGGGTGACTTCACGTGTAACCTAAACTACGAGTGTAAGCCATATGAAAGAAACACCGACACCCTTTGGAGTTTCTTATACAAACTTTTTTGAGGATGCTATATGGACATAAGTTGCCCCTCCGCCAAATATCATGAATTTCTGAGTCTATTTGTGTATTATTAATTTCTTTTCGCAATAAACTATGAAAATGCAATTAAATTCATAAAATATTACAGTGTTGTCTGAAAATTGCAAATAATTCACCTAGACCAATAAACATGCAATACAAAGCTAACCTCAAGCCTCCACATGAAAATAATAAATTGAACTATGGTTCACGTTGAAACTTGAATAATTAGGGTGACTTTACGTGTAACCAAAAGTAGGAGTGTAATCCATATGAAAGAAACACTGACACCCTTTAGAGTTCCTTGTCCAAACTTTTTTGAGGATACTACGTGGATATATTTTGCCGCTCCGCCAAATATCATGAATTTCTGAGTCTATTTGCGTATTATTAATTTATTTTCGTTTTAAATCATGAAAATGCAATTAAATTCATAAAATATTGCAATGTTGTCCGAAAATTGCAAATAATTTTCATAGACCAATAATCATGCTATATAAATATAACTTGAAGCCCCCACATAAAAATGATAAAATGAACCATGGGTAACCTTGAATCACGGATGATTAAGGTGATTTCACGTGTAACCTAAACTACGAGTTTAAGCCATATGAAAGAAACACTGACACCGTTTGGAGTTTCTTGTCCAAACTTTTTTGAGGATGCTATATGGACATAAGTTTCCCCTCGCCAAATATCATGAATTTCTAAGTCTATTTGTGTATTATTAATTTCTTTTCGCAATAAACTATGAAAATGCAATTAAATTCATAAAATATTACAGTGTTGTCCAAAAATTGCAAATAATTCACCTAGACCAATAAACATACAATACAAAGCTAACCTCAGCCACCCGCATGGAAATAATAAATTGAACTATAGGTCATGTTGAAACTTGAATAACTAGGGTGACTTCACGTGTAAAGAAACACCAACACCTTTTATAGTATCTTGTCCAAACTTTTTTGAGGATGCTATGTGGACATAAGTTGCCCCTCTGCCAAATATCTTGAATTTCTTTCTTTCCGCAGTAAATCATGAAAATGCAATTAAATTCATAAAATATTACGGTGTTGTCTGAAAATTGTAAATAATTCACCTAGACCAATAAACATACAATACAAAGCTAACCTCAAGCCTCCATATGGAAACAATAAATTGAACTATGGGTCATGTTGAAACTTGAATAACTAGGGTGACTTCACGTGTAACCTAAATTACGAGTGTAAGCCATATGAAAGAAACACCGACACTCTTTAGAGTTTCTTGTCCAAACTTTTTTGAGGATACTATGTGGACATAAGTTGCCCCTCTACCAAATATCTTGAATTTCTGAGCTATTTGTTTATATTAATTTCTTTCCGCAGTAAATCATGAAAATGCAATTAAATTCATAAAATATTACAGTCTTGTCTGAAAATTATAAATAATTCACCTAGACCAATAAACATACAATACAAAGCTAACCTCAAGCCCCCACATGGAAATAATAAATTGAACTATGGGTCATGTTGAAACTTGAATAATTAGGGTGACTTCACGTGTAACCTAAATTACGAGTGTAAGTCATATGAAAGAAACACCGACACCCTTTAGAGTTTTTTGTCCGAACTTTTTCTAGGATGCTATGTGGACATAAGTTGCCCCTCCGCTGAATATCTTGAATTTCTGAGTCTATTTGTTTATTATTAATTTCTTTCCTCAGTAAATCATTTAAATGTTTGTTGAGTAAAAAATACTACCAAATTGTATTTTTCACGATTTAGCACAATTTGGTAGTATTTTTTACTCAACAAACATTTAAATGATCATAACATACACGATATATGTGGATATTGTTTTTACTTGATATCCGAAACCAATATTTGTATTCGAGGCTATTGGTATCCAACAATATGTTTCTCCCCTTTTCCCTTGGCCTCTCCCACACATACAGCCGACAAGCGGCTCCATCTCATGAAACACCAATATCAATCGAATCAAATCAAATCAGTACTCTTAAAACCTAAGGAGGGTTGAAAGAACGCCAGTGCTTCACGCTCTCGCGGAGGCCTCGTGGACTGACGTATGGGCCAACGTTTTCTTGAAAAAAAATCCCTTTAGGATTTTGAAAATCAACCCACCGTCCATTCAGTCAACTACATAAAGTGTTTGCTTATAACATTTTCACACATATACTCAAAATGTAAAAGTTATTTCAATCGAAAGAATGAAAAATTCGATTTGTCGGCATTTGTTCATGTACCCCCCACGGGCAAAGACCCTCGTCTAGCCCCAGCCCTAGCTCCCCATTCCTCTCCCTTCTCCCTCCTCCCGCCGCCGCCGCAAAATGCTGCTCATCGCCTCACGGCGCGATGTAGCACCCGTCGCCTCCTCCCTCCTCACCAGGATACTGCACTCTGGCATCGCTCCTTATCCTAGGGCGGATTTGTGAGTTGCTGTCGGTAACGCCGCCGTTTCTCCTCTAGGTGCGAGCTGCCGTCGGTGAGCTCGTAATGAACGAGTGTAGCAGAGGTAGCCTTGACGTAGGGACGCGGTGGATCCCATCATCTAGCATGGCGGCGCTACTCATCCCATCCGGGGGCGTGCAGATCTGTCATCTAGCGCCTGATGCTTGTCAAGGATGGACGCCACTCTTGGTAGGTGAGATCACTATTGATTAGCTTGATTAGAAGCCTCCCGATTGATTAGAAACAACATCGTGATTGCAGCCTTATCTTGTTTATCCTCTCCTTCTAGACTCTAGGCTGATCTCTACTCCTTCGATGGTGTAGGAGGCTCTGGACAGACGCCACCACCGAGGTCAGCGGCTGTGTCGTACGGGGGAGAGCTAGCTTCCAACGGATTCATTGCCTAGAGCGCGGCGAGCTCGTGAGTGCTTGAAGTGATGATGCTCCTAGCCGGCAACATCTCCGCGAGGCTGTGGGCCCAACTCCGGCGAAAGGCAGTTCATGCGGAGAACATTTGAACGCATCAACATCGCTTGCAGGTAAGTTCTCTAAAGCGTCTCTTTTGATCTAGAAGAACTTATGTAGGGAACCTTGAGACCCTGATTGGATATTATGATAGATTTCTTACTATAATGATTCTGCAACCAAATGTGTTTAGGTGACTATAACCATACAAGTATTTTGAGCATTTAGGTGTGAAATCAATACCAGGATGGTTTGCTTTTACAGTAGTTTTATTCTGCTCATATAGGATGGGCTATGGTGTAGCTGTAGAGAGATAATAGTTGAAATTGTTATTTCCTTTGTACACTTTACCTGCTCATATAGTTGGAATTATTTTAAGGTGATCTTATTTTTACATATTCCGTTGTACAAACCTTTGCCTGATCTGAACTTCTGCTATTATTTGCCAAAACACTCTTGTCTTTCTTTATGTACCTACAAATGGGAGACATGTTATCCTGATCCGTATAATTAGAGAGATTGCGGTGAGCAGACGTGTGCGCGTCTCAGTTTTGGCATTTCTATGATCCTCAGAACGAAGCAAAGCAACTGTATGGTGATCTGGTGTTGATTAATGGTGAGGTATTGGACATACTCTGTTTACATGAAACTGTCCTGAATTGCAGAAATAGCATGCACCATCCCGTCTTCGTTCACGCCTTCTGTTCTACTGCTCTATGCTCTGTCCTGAATTGCAGAAATAGCCCACGTCACATCGGATGTTTCGATATTAGTTAGAAGTATTAAATATGGTTTAATTAGAAAACTAATTACACACGAGGAGTAAACAACGAGATGAATTTATTAAGTCTAATTAATCCATGATTAGCAAACATTTGCTAATCATAGATTAATTAGGTTTAATAAATTTGTCTCATCGTTTACTTCTCGTCTGTGTAATTAGTTTTATAATTAGACTATTAACTAGTGTCTAAACATCTGATGTGACAGAGGCTAAAATTTAGCTTAGGGATCCAAACACCAGTAATGTGATGTCCTTCTAAACGAAATAATGAGGTGTCATGATTAAAGACATTTACTTGATATCTTACTTATGAGATTTAGAATTTGTCATATTTATGTGAATTGGACTGCATGTACATAGATCTATAATTATTCATGTAATGAACAACTAGTAACATCACTCTAGTACTAGTGACTTAGCGGTACTTTTATTAGCCTATATTAAGCATACATCTAAACAAGCACATAAACACCTAGCAAGTTGTTTACCATAAAGAGAACATGTCAAGTGCAGCAATATGCAGATGAAGGACACATAAGGATAAAGCGAAAGTCAAAGAAACAACATTAACTGCTTTACTGAAAGGAATCATTTAACATTAAAAGGGACACTTCACTTCTGGTAAGAGCATAGAACCAAATGACTTCAAATATTTATGACATGTAGAAACTAACTACACAATGTCACTGGCAAAATTTTAGCTACATTGAGGTTATAATTATTTTATTAAAATTCTAGCAAGTTATCAGCTCTTTATATTTCTAGATTTTTCTTAAATTATGGAAATGGTTTCTGGCCATGAAATTCACCCGGTGAGCATTATTTAGTATAATCATCATATATAAAAATTAGCAAATGAAATATCCCTAGTTTGACAGGGCATCTATTTTCCACACATTTTCCTTAGCTTAGTATAGATGCTAAATACAACAGTGCTCATAAAGTCTAAAAAATTATTTTTTGGAATTTATACACTACTAGCATGCTACCAGATTGGTCATGGAATTTATCTTGCACTCTAAAGTCACCTTTTTCAATTATCAAATCTAGCAAGTATTATTTTGTCAATTTCAAAACAGCAGCTAAAACATGCATGCACAACCTTATACTTTACCACTGAGCTACTCATACTATATAGAGTACAAGAAAAATACCAGAGGTCACATTTTAGCACATTTTATGTAGCCTTCATTTTTCCAAGTTAATTAAATACACCAAACACATGCATAAGGGCAAAACATTAATTAAACAGCCAATGCTAGGGCTACCGAAAATCACACAGTACCTAGATGCCATAACAAAGCTACTGTCCAAGTTTCATAATTTTTGGAGTTCATTTGGTCCACTTTTACCATTTATTAACCCTCCACTTGCATGCACTAGACCAGGGGCAAAACGGACTTTTCACACATCCACATCATACTCATTCTGTAGATCTACTCACAAGGAACTCATAACCACTGAGTTTTTCCATTTTGGAGTTTTCTATGATTTTATATGAATTTCTAAAGTTCACAGCTCAATATAAATGAAACAAATTGAAAAACCTATAGATCGGGACTTGAACGGAATTAACCCTTTAACTGAAGGTCTAATTCATAAGATTCGCGTGACTTATTGTACTGTAAATGGAATGTAACGGAAAAACCCGAAACTACAGGGGCCAGCTTGCAAAATCGCTGGTCCCCTTCTTCAACCTCGGTCGAGGCAAGAGGCCGCGCGGCGGGCTGGCGTTCACGCGCGTAGTGCGGCGCGTGGAGGACGGTACGCCGACGGGGGTGGCGGTCGGTGTCGCCGGCGACGGGCTTCCTCTTGGCGACGGGCGGCGCGGAGGCGTGAACCGGGACGGCGGCGGCGCGGAGGCGTGTACCGGGATGGCGGCGGCGCGAGGGTGCGCGGCGGCGCGGCCCGATTCCGGTCGGGTTAGGGCACGGTAGGGGTCGCCGTCGGGCGTGGGAGCTGCGCGGTGGAGCGGCGAGTCCGGCGAGGGGCCGGCGACAATTGCGGCCGTGCAGGTGTGCGTGTAGGGAAGGGTGAAAGAGGCGATGGCTATTGGTGAGGCCACGCGGGGTTGGTAGAGGGACGCGAGGCGAGCGCGAGGCGCGCGGCGGCGGGGCGGGAGGTAGCCCGAGGCGGCGGCAAGGCGAGTTCGCGCTCGGCGGCTATGGCGGTCGTCAATGGCGCTCTGCGCTTCTTGGGAAGGTCGAGGAGAGACGCGCAAGAGAGCAAGCATTTGAGCGGCGAGTGCGAAGGGAGCCGGGGGGTGCGTCCAGGTTCACGAGGGGTGCGGGGTCTTCACCCTTTAGGCGAGGGCGCAGCGCGGCCAGTGCGCTGGCGGCCATGGGCCCCGCCCGTGGGCGCGGGGGAGAGGGGAAGGGAACGGTGGGGCGCGATGTGGACTTGGTCCATGGACCAAGCGGCACCGACAGGTGGGACCGGGCGACCTGGAGAAGGAGTGGTCCAGCGGACCAGGCGCATGGGCGAAAGAACCAGTGGGATCCACCGGCCCGGGTTTTCCAACTTCGCGGGCGGGAATCCGATGTAGCTGTCAAGTGGGGCCCACTTGTCATAGAGACAATGAAAAGGAAAATCCCGAAAATTGGAAAATTCAGCTTTGACCGCAGAAAACTCCGTTTGTATTTCACGTTTTTGAACAGGTTAGAGGCCTAATTTGAAAATGACCCAATTGAATAAAAAAGTTCTAAATTTGTTTCTCTACATTTGTCTTATAAACTCGCCGACCATGTTATATTCAAAAATATGGTTTAAATTTGAATTTAAACTGCTGACCAATGTTTGACCAACAGAACCCATGAATTTAGAAATTCTAAAAGCCCATTTTCTGGTCACATTCACTCGAAGAGTTTTATACCAATGTTGTTTAGAATTTCTCTATCTACAACTTTCTCAATAAAAGCATTGTAAGGTTTTGGTTTTAAGATCAAGAAAATTTGAATTTACTCTATAGGTCAAGTTTGGACAGATTTCATAATGTGACATAAAAAGCTCCAAAACTCTATGCAAACCTTACTGCATGTCATAGCACCAATTACTAAATTTGTTCCTAATAGAATTATCTACGAGTTTGGTATATAAAGTCTGGCTTGGATCACCACAGATTTTGAATTACAACCACAAACATTGTTGAAGGTTTGGTAAAACTGCAGCTTCAATTTATGTAGTCTTCCTTGTTTCAAACTTTTAAATCCTCAAATGAAGTCCAAACACTTCCACTATAGGTGCATTTGAAAGGTAATAAGTTAAATTGCACCTCATAGAAAGGAAGATTTTGAAGTTATATAGTGAAATCAAAAGTAATTTTAGATTCTAAGTTTGGGATGAGCTAAAAATTCAGACGGGAATTTTTCTTAAGACTAGCTTAGGGCTGATCTCATGAGGTATTTGAGGTCAAAATTTAAAATAGCTAAAGACAGTTTTTAACCATGCTCAGGGTAACAAAAGTGAAGTCCACGGTATGTACAACAACTTTGATAATGGAGCTAAGCTTAGTTGCTTAATGAATCTAAAAGTTTTATTAGGATCCAAATTTGGTCACGATCACAATTGGTTCCTTCCAAAGAATTTGTAGCTTGACTTGGTCTCGACTTTTAAATCTCATAACGTATGATTTTTAAGATGGTCATATTATAAAAGTTGAAGGTCACATCCTGAACTAGAACTTTTGTATTTGGTGCTTTGTATAAAAGCTTGTGGGTGGTGACTTAAACAACCAAATCACGTAGAGTTTCGTATTCTCCTAGAAAAATTTTGACTTAGTGACTCCTCCATCTAGTCTTCGTTACTCTCTAGGCATTATCAAGTCCTAATTCATTATTAACTTGTCTCTAACTGTGTGTTATGGCTCTTGAGATGCCGGGGGCATCACATGCAGAAGCAACCACTGATTGAAGAGCCCGAGGACGAGCAGGAGGCCCCGCAGCCGACCACCGACCCCGTCATCGAGGAGACTAACCCTAACGAAGACGGTAGGCAGGACCATACTCAACCCAGCTAGTACCATGTGGTTAAATTACGCATATGCATTAGGAGTTGCTTGAAACCCTTTGCATTAGATTTTCCGGCCGCCCTAGCCCTAGCTCCTATACCTAGAATTCATAGAACGAGTATGCCTAGTAATGTTAGGTGTGAGTAGACACGAGTGAAAGGAGTCACTCGTCGCATAGGTGATCTGAAAACTTAGAAAATCTCACTACTATGGAAGTTACTGATACTTAAGTTTAAATGGAGATCGGGCGGAGATTTATTCAGTATTTACTTTTCATGATGTCGCACTATGGACTCTACCCGAGTCGTATAAGACCCGTTTGCTGTCCGCCTGCTGATCGGCATAACATTCCTAAAGTGCTTATCTAGGAAATGAGTCCGGTGAAACCTTACTTGTGCCATTCTGAGAACAGACACGTTCCTACCCTCTGGTTGAGAGGAAGGTGGTCCGGGGGAGCTTTGCACTCATGATAGGGAGACCGAGATGTCGGCAGGCTCGTCATGGGGGTACAACTCGGGGGTCAGGTTGGAGTGAATCGGACTTGGGATGGGACAAGTGGAGAAGGGGCTATATGTGGGAACGCGGTGGCTAGTAAGCATATATGTCTGGCATCATAGTTATTTCTGGGAATATAAAAATCGATTCGAATTGCTGATGCTCACCAGGTGTGAGAATGCCACATATCATTGATGGGCAACGTAGTAAATATTTGAATACCGTATGTTATACTCATGTTTTCAAATACTACATGCTTGATTATATATATATCCTGATGTTTTACTTTCATGCAAAGTTCTACTTTGGACAAGATATACTAATCGACATGAGGGAGAGCAGTTGTCAAATCCTGCTTTCTTATGAACTCATAACATTGTTTAAAAGTCAATGGCTAAGGATTCACTGACTAGTAAGCAAGCATCGCGTCAGCCGCAAGCTTCATCCATTAAGTCCTACTGAGTAATCAGTACTCAGGGTTTGCTCTCACTTTTGGATTACAGGTATGGAGTTCGTCGTATGTGTCTACGTAGGCGGGGGTGTCTGCTCTCACCAGGGCTGAGGCTCTGTTCTGTGGCTGAAGGGCAACATCGGTGGGCTCGATGTTGTCTAAATGATCTAAGGCTTTTGGCTAGCATGTTACTTGAACTTGATATTCCGCTGCGAGAAGACTTTCGTGAACTCGTTTTATCCTATGACATTATGTTTAGACTGTTATTTGAATTCAAATTGGTTTGTAATCCTAATCTATTATTACTCTATTCAACTGCCTGGGATGTTATATCTGTTGTGGCTCCTTCGAGAGTCGGATGTGTATGATATCGGTTCCTCTGGAATGGTGATTATCGAGAGCCGAAGGTCTCTCGACGGACTACCGGGTTTAGTCTGGTCTAAGTGCACTGCGAGCCAGAGGTGGCAGGTGTGTTTAGTTTGGATTAAGCAGGGCGGTCCGCCACAGCTGGTATCAGAGCCGATCATACCGAGACAACAATTATATCATCAAGTTTTGGTTTGCAAAACTATTTTTGAAAACCCATTCAAATAATTCAAAAATGAGAGTGTGCGCTATGCCCATATTAAGGATGTTAGTGTTATCCAGTTGATCGCTGACATTCTGACCTAGGTGGAACTTATATGCATATTCGGCGCTTTGGGAAACAACTTTTCGGCCATAGCTATCCTAATTACTGGTGGAAGCTATCGGGTTTTTGCGAATGGTTGTATACCCTACATTCATGCTGTGTAGGAAATGCTTTTAAGGGTGGTGGGCGTGCTTTGGTGTTTTCATGCCCACCACACTTATATTTAGTTTTGGGGATCCACCTTTCTCTCGACAATCCCTAGTACTGGTGGAAAGTCAGGCTTTGAGAGAAGGTGCAAAGGCTCACCCTACGTTGTCCACACAGCGGTCATGCGTGGATGCCACACTAGGTGGTAATGAATGAGTATGCATTCTTCTACAGGTACCCTAACCACATGCGAAATTAAGATGAATAGAGAACGGCTAGTTGCATTAGAGAGTGCCGTGCATATATGTCACCGAATTAACGCTAGCTATACCATATGTACCTAAGGTGTGTGATGTGAGACCGATTAGCACGAATCATGCATCATGTCTTATGTTTTCAATTCTTCTTGGAGGGTTTCTTGAGAATACAACCAATGTAAATCGTAACTTCAAATTACCTTCTGCACGTTATCACTGTTGTACTTATATAAACTCTTCTTTACGAAGTTATTCCGAGTCACTAATCCGAAGCCTTGCTTATTAAAAATAGATGGTTAGGACCAAACAGACGGCACGTAAGGCCACCGGAGCATGAATCACCGTCCTTCCCGACGCGACTCACAGTCCTCCTGTGGTAGAGGGTCGGTTGCTCCACACCCGTTGCCGTGAGGCATGTCCCCTGTCCCAGATCCTCTGCAGGGCCTTGAGGGAGATGGGGCATCGTCCCTGTCCTTTCATCTCTGTGCAGACAGTGCATGAGGAGGGGGATTGCTGGTCCCAGGTTGTCCTCTCTCGAGACTCTCTCATGGGCCAGAACACGATCACTGTCTACGGGGCCAACGAGGAGGAGGCCTATAGGAAGGCAGTGTTGACTGCGCTCACCTCACTCAGCTCTGATGAGGAGGCAGGCCGTTCGATCCTGCGCTACCTCCCCACTGACGAGACAGACGACGAGTGGCACCGTCGCCACGAGCAGCTCCAGGACCGTCCCGGCGTCCGATCCTATGCCACGTGCATGGAGTACGTCCGCGAGGCACGCGGGATGTACCTCCGTGCAGAGGATCGGAGCCGCTTTTACTTTGATAGGTTCGTGGAGACACGCACACGAATGGAGGAGTTGGAGGCTCAGGTGGGCGCGCTTCAGCAGCGCCTTGTAGAGCATGAGCAGCTCCTTGGAGGTTCGTGGAGACACGCACACGAATGGAGCAGGACCCTTCTGCTACGACTACAGAGCCGGTGGAGGTTGAGGGAGAGGTCTCGGTGTTTGACGCCCGCTCTGCCGTCTAGCGGGGGAAGGGGAAGTGATGATGATGATGACTGACATTCGTGGCAGTAGCACATTGAAAGCGATGTTTTGTATTATTCCGCTCCGTGCTTTTGATTCATGGTTGTACTAAACATTGGTGAGATGTGAGAGCTCATTTGAGTACGCCATTCGAGTAGTTGATGGACACTTTAGCCTGTGATATTTGATGGTTGGTCGCTGCGACCATCATACTGTGATGTAATAGTAAGACTTTTTAGTGTCGTTCGAACTTTTTATGTGGTTTGCACCTCGTTTTGGATTGCAGCTCGCAATCTGGGATTTTAAACAGCTGCTGCTAAAACTGGGCGTATCTCAAAATCTGAGGGGTTTTAGTTCCTAAGTTGTATAACAAAGTTGGGGGAAACTTCCTGGAGCACAAGTTTGTCAATTGGAGCTTTCTCCAAATATGCTCAGATCAGGAGATATGGTCGAAATTTTCTGGGCATGTATTCTGGACTGCAGCAGCACCCGAAAGAAAAATACACATTTTACCCTTCTAGAGGAAGATTTGAACTGAAAGTTATATACCAAAGTTGCGGAGGAGGATGTGTGTGACAACTTTGCTATATAAAGTTTTCCCTGAAAGTGCTTAGTTTGGATGTTGTGGATGAAATTGTACCGGTCTAGAGATCTGGGCAGAATTGATATACCCTAACATACACTGAAATTCGACCAAATTACAAACAGAATCACCAAAAACTTTCTATACCAAAGTTGAAGAACACAGAGCAAGGGACAACTTTATTAAAAGGGTCATGGTCAAGAAACGCACGGTTTAAGAACAGTTTGCAATGTAAACAGTCGCTGTCCCCGGTTGGGTTGATCAACCTGCGCATAGTTGGTAGAACTATTTTTGCTCCATCTCTTAAGCTAATTTAGCAAAAATGATACATACGAAAGTTGAGGAGCACTAAATTTCAAACAACCTTCGTACCCATACTTTTGCACGAATCGGTCGTTTCGATGCCCAAATCAGTGAAGCAAAACCAGGGACATGCACTCCGAAAACAACACACTCAATTTTCGGCTACCATGAGCAAGTGACGACCTATGCGAAGTGATGGCTAATACTTTACATGCAATTAAATGCTTCTGTTTTCTTACATGTTTTTCATGTACCCAGAATTTATTTTGGTGTTGAAGTCTTTTGTCGCTACATCTACTGCACTAAAGTTTTGGACTAAACACAAGTGGCCTCATTCTTGCAGATGGTTAACACTCGCTACGGGCAAACCTCGGGGTTGAGGCAGCAGCCGCAGGACGCCCCACCTCCACCAGAGCTCGCTACTCTGGTTGTGCAGCAGGCGGAGTTAATTTGCATGATGGCAGAGGAACGCTAGGGCCGTGATCAGTGGCGGGAGCACCATCCCCGCGGCATCATGTATCAAGATTTCGAGGGACTGCGCCCTCCAGTCTTCACCACCTGCCCGGAGCCACTCGCTGCCGACGACTGGCTCCGCACGATTGAGTCAAAGTTTACACTCCTACCAGGGTTGACTGAGCAGGAGAAAGCTCGGTTTGCTGCGCAATTGCTTCAGGGGCCGGCTGGAGCATGGTACGCCACGTTCCAAAACATGCAGCAGTAGGGACACGTGATCACTTGGGGAGAGCTCCGTGCGGCCTTCCGGGCTGACTATATCCCGGCAAGCCTCATGGAGCAAAAGCAGCGCGAATTCCGCGAACTTAAGTAGGGTAACAGAACCGTGATGCAGTACGTGCAGACCTTCATCCATCTGTAGCAGTATGCTCCGGGTGATGTTGCTGATGAGCCTAGCAGAGCGGCCAGACTCCTGCAGGGTTTCGACCCTACACTCCAGATCCACCTGGGGCGTCGTTACCAAAGCTTCACGGATTTGGTAGATACTGCACTGGATACGGAGAACCGCCTCCGCGTTGCCAACGAAGATCAAAGGCGCAAACGCCAGGCTAGCACCGCACCTGCTGGTTCTTCACAGAAGCAGAAAAGCACCTACCAGCAGCCATCGCAGAACTTCCAGCTGCCTCACTTTGTGGTCCGGCCAACTCCACCGGGCTGGGTCCACAGAGCGTCACAGCAGCCACCGCAGTATCCAGCATACCGCGCACCGGCACAGCTCCAGGCACCCCGTGCTCCCACCACTTCAGGGGCCGGCAACCCCTGCTTCAATTGTGGGAAGCCGGGACACTTCAGCCGAGACGGCCGCACTCCCCGCAGCATCCAAGGTCTTAACCCTGTGGGTGGCAGCCAGCAGATCAAACAGAAGGGGCCTGTGCAAAAGACGGGTCATGTCCACTACATCAACATGGAGCAGATACCTATCGGAGAGCCGGTACTTGCGGGTATGTTTATGGTCAACGGTCAGCCGACCCTCGTGTTGTTTGATTCAGGAGCTACTCACACTTTTATCAGCAAGTCATATGCATTGAAACATGGGCTAAAAATGTCTAAGCTAAAAGAGAACTACCACATCACAGCTCTGGGTTCACCCATAGATACAAGTCTAGTGGTCAGGCAATTAAAGTTGGACATTGGTACGGAAAGTTATACCATAAATCCCGTGGTGCTGCCACATTAGGGGATCGATATAATATTGGGTATGAATTGGATGACAGAAAACAATGCGGTCCTAGATATTGGCAGCATGACAGTGCAGATAATGTTAGTATCACTGGGAAGATTCTAAGGGTACACATGCCTAATCAGAAGCACATCGAACCCACAGTAAACGCGTCCGAGCTCACCGAAATAAAGAAAATATCAGTAGTGTGCGAATTTTCGGACGTATTTCCGGAGGAACTTCCTAGTCTTCCACCGGATAGAGATGTGGAGTTTAGAATTGAACTTGTACCAGGAACGGCACCCATATCTAAGAGACCCTACAGAATGGCACCAGACGAATTGAAAGAACTGAAAATACAGCTACAAGAACAGTTAGACAAGGGGTTCATCCATTCTAGCTCGTCACCTTGGGGTTGTTCAGCTCTCTTTGTTGAGAAGAAGGACTAAGGTGGTAAAAGACTCTGCGTTGACTATCGGCCTTTGAATGTAGTCACAGTAAAAAACAAGTACCCGTTACCACACATCGATATACTATTTGATCAACTAGCAGGGGCTAGGGTCTTCTCAAAAATCGATCTAAGATCAGAATATTATCAAATAAAAATCAGAGAAGAAGACATACTCAAGACAGCCTTCTCCACCAGATACGGCTTGTACTAGTATTTGGTTATGTCTTTTGGACTCACCAATGCATCGACTTTCTTCATGTATATGATGAACTCGGTGTTCATGAATGAACTCGACAAGTTTGTGGTAGTATTCATTGACGACATACTAATCTACTCCAAGAACGAAGAAGAACACGCAGAACACTTACGAATAGTACTCGCTCGGCTCAAAGAACACAAGCTCTACGCCAAGTTCAGCAAATGTGCTTTCTGGTTGAGTGAAGTCAGTATCTTGGGGTACATTCTGTCCGAGAAGGGAGTAGCAGTTGACTTTAGTAAGGTAGAGGATGTGTTGAATTGGAAACCTGAGACAGTAACGGAAATACGGAGTTTCCTCGGTTTAGCGGGCTACTACCGCCGCTTTATCAAGGACTTCTCCAAGACCGCCAAGCCTATGACCTCTTTAACAGAGAAGATTGCAAAGTATGTATGGAGTCCGAATTGTGAGGAGGCTTTCCAAACATTGAAGAAGTTGCTAACCTCTGCACCAGTGCTAGCTCAACCGGACGTCACTAAGCCGTTCGACGTGTATTGTGATGCCTCCGGCAATGGGCTTGGCTGTATCCTGATGCAAGAGGGAAGAAGAGTGATAGCTTACGCGTCCCGCCAACTAAGAAAGCATAAAGTAAACTACCCAACCCATGACCTAGAATTGGCAGCCGTTGTACACGCATTGAAAATATGGAGACACTACCTATTGGGCAATACTTGTCATATCTATACCGACCACAAGAGTCTCAAGTACATCCTCACACAGCTTGAACTAAATATGAGGCAACGACGGTGGTTAGAATTGATAGAAGACTATGATCTAGAAATTCACTACCATCCAGACAAAGCGAATGTCGTGACAGATGCACTAAGCCGTCGGGCTCATTGCCATGTGCTTGAAGTCCTACCCACTGCGAGAGTAATATGCTGCGAGATAGATGAGATCGAAGTGATCACCGAACAGATGGCCGAACTTTTTAATCTGATCATTGAGCCCACCCTAAAAGAATAGATCATAGCAGCACATAAGCAAGACCTAGGGCTGAACCGTATTCGCGACGAAATAGATGATAAAAAGAAAGCATGTTTCACACTTGATGACCAAGGGGTATTGTGGTTCAAGCACCGCTTAGTAGTGCCTAAGGACATGGAGTTAAGGAAGAGAATACTCGATGAAGCACACACTTCCATGTTTACCATGCACTCGGGCAGCAATAAAATGTATCAAGATCTAAAGCAATAATTTTGGTGGACTCGTATGAAACGAGAAATCGCCAAGTATGTATCCGAGTGTGATGTATGTCAGAGGATAAAAGCAGATCATCTAAAGCCAGCAGGAATGCTTCAGCCTTCAACAATCCCAGCCTGGAAATGGGAAGATGTGCACATGGACTTCATTGTCGACTCCCGCGCACCCAGAAGGGTTTTGACTCCATTTGGGTTATCGTCGATCGTCTGACCAAGTCTGCACATTTCTTGCCCGTCAAAACCTGCTACACCGTAGCCAAGTATGCTGAACTCTACATGTCTCGGATTGTGTCCTTACATGGTGTCCCACAGACCATCACTTCAGACAGAGGCTCACTGTTTGTATCTCGTTTCTGGGAGCAATTACAAGTTGCTCTCGGGACTAATTTAATCTGGAGTTCAGCATACCACCCTCAAACTAGTGGTCAAGTCAAAAGAGTAAATCAAATCCTAGAGTACATGTTGAGGGCATGTGCTTTAACCTATTCCGCCAAGTGGGATGAGTGTCTTCCATTAGCCGAGTTCGCATATAACAACAGTTACCAAAAGAGCTTGGAAATGGCTCCTTTCGAGGCTCTTTATGGTAGAAGGTGCAGAACACCTCTTAACTGGTCCGAACCAAGTGAATGAGTCACTTTCGGCCCTGATTTAGTAACACAAGCCGAGGAGCAAGTGAAACACATACACGAAAACCTGAAAAGAGGACAGTCGAGGCAAAAGAGCTATTCTGATAGGAGAAGGAGACCGTTGATGTTTGAGACGGGAGATCACGTGTATCTTCGAGTGTCACCAATGAAAGGTGTATATCGGTTTGGGGTAAAAGGGAAATTGGCACCAAGGTATGTGGGTCCATTCCAGATCATTGAGAGATGTGGGTCAGTTGCCTATCGCCTAGAGTTACCACCACACCTCGCTACGGTTCATGACGTGTTTCATGTCTCGCAACTTAAGAAATGCTTGAGAGTGCTAGAAAAAGTGGTAGATACCTCACAAATGCAGATCGAACCAGACCTCACATACGAAGAGAAGCCCATAAAAATCCTCGACCAAAAACAAAGATCGACTAGAAGAAAAGCTATTAATTTTTACAATGTCCAGTGGAGTACCACTCTGAAGAGGAAGCAACATGGGAAACCGAAGAATACCTACAAACAAGATATCCGGGTTTTCTTCAGTCCACTCCAAATGAGTATGTGAAATAGTTGTTTTCAAAAACTCAGAATTTATTTAAACTATGCACCATACACTATCTTCTCGTTTAATCTCTCCACCCACAACACAACATAAATCTCGGGACGAGATTTCTTTAAGGAGGGTGGGTTGTGATGCTCCAGCATTTCAAGTGCATAATCACATTCTATACATGTGGCATTCATCATAAAGTATCATATTTTGACATGCATATGATCCATGGTTCAAAGTTTAGTTGGTATGTAACTCGGCGAACTCAATTTTCTGCATAAATACTATTTTGTTAGGGCCATAACTTGAATTCTATTAAGAACTAGGTAAAGCTCATATTAACAAAATTGTAGACAAACAAGAGGGGAACAACGTTCATGATTGGGGCTTAGACATATAATGATGTTTACCTAGAGTTTTGGACCTTCTACTGCCAACACAAAAAACCTGTCAAAACCTGAACTGCAGAGTAATTCAAATTTTTCTTCAACTTACAAACATATTTTGGCAAAATTCTAATTGGAGAAGTTGTAGATCCTGGAGTGGTCGACAATATTGTCAATAAGCTCTTTGAGTGAAAATGGTTGGAAGGGAGTGTTTTATATTTTTCAATAAACTGGGTCTGTAGGCCAAATTGAAACTTGAGAGATAAATTCAAATGAAATTCATATTTCCAGACATTTTTAGGTATCAAGCCTTTTGACAAACTTGTAGATCTCAAAGAGTAGAACATTTCATCCAATTGGCATTTTTCCAAAATCAGGCTCTAAATAGGATAAAAATGCGAAACACAGAGGGAGAGAAAACACACTTAGAGCCGATTTTGCCCTGAGCCTATGACAGGTGGGACCCGCCTGACAGGGTCGCCACCCTGTTCAGGATGCCGCGGGCCGCGTGGCCGCCGGTGTACGGCCGAGCCCGCGACGCCGCGGATCGACGCCCCCTCTCCCGCGGCCGCGCGCTTAAGAGGAGGAAGCAGCCTCAGCTCCCCTCTTTTCCCCGCTTTCCACTCCGCCTTATCCCGAGCCTCCCCGCCTCGCTCTCGCCTCGCCCGTCCAAGCCGCCATTGACGGAGCTCGAGCTCGGACCCGAGCTTCACCGCCGCCGTCCACCCACTCTGCGCCCCTAGACCACCCCCACCGCACTCGCCCTCTTCCCGCGTACCCGACACGCCCATCCTCGTCGCTTCCCCGTCACCCGACGCGTGGATCGACGTCGAGCGACGTCGTGACCGTGCCGTCGCCACCGCCGGTTCACTGTCGGTTCACCGCCTCCCACGCTTCGACCTCGCCTCCACCGTTGCCGACATCTACTCGAGGGTGAGCGCCGCGCTCGCGCGCACCTCCCGCACCTCGTGTCGCCGGAGCTCGCCGGTGCATGCACGCCGCGCCACGCAGTTGCGCGCGGCACGAGGTTGAAGACGAGGGGGTAGATTCTACCCCCTCGGTTTTGTTGAAATTGCATTTTAACCCGAGCACTGTTCAAGTCTTACAGATCTTGCATGCTAGCCCCTGTAGATTTGAAATAATCGCGATGTAGTCCCTGAATCTAAGTATTTTCCATTTATTTTGGTTTATTTCGGCTGAAGCTTTGATAAATCATAATAAATCGAATAAAAATCCAAAATGGACAAACTCAGTGGCTATGAACTCCTTATAAAATGCTCTACACAGTAGGTATGATGTGGAGGTGTGCATGTACAGTTTTGCCCCTAGTCTTGTGCAAGCATGCTTAATCTCAATAAATGGCAAAAGTGGACTAAATGGCTACCAAAAATTATAAAACTTGGACAGTAGCATGTTTAGGGTAATTTGACATATGTGAATTTTTCTAGCCCTAGCATTGCTCATGTGCTCACTGTTTTGCTTTTATGAGTGTTATTTGCGCATTAAGTATAATTATGGAATGAAGGCTACATAGATTATGCTCAAGATGACATCCTAGTATTTTTTATGTGTCTTATATAGTATGATTAGCTCACTGGTGAAGTTTGAGGGTGTGCATGTATGTTTTAGCTGCTGATTTGAAAATGACAAATTGTCACATGCTTAAGTAGATAAAAGGAAAAAGTGATCTTAGGCTGTATAATTAATTCCATGAAAAATGTGGCAGCTTATACATGATGTCTAGAGTCCAGAAAGTATTTTTGAAGAATTTATTACTAAAGTTTTGACCTGCATGTGAATTTCACCAAAGTTTTATAGGGAAAATAGATGATCTGCAAAACTAATGATTTTTCACTTGCAAATTTTTGTACATGCTTTATGTTTAGGAATGCTCACTGAATAAATTTCATGTCAAAATACCATTCCTACAATTTATGAAAAATCTGTGAATTTAAAAGGCTGGTAACTTGCTAGAATTTTGGAAAAATAAATATAACTCTTCTAGGGCTGAAATTTTGGCAGTAGCTCATCACAACATTGACCTGCATGGCATAATTATTTGAGCTCATTTGAGACTAGGTAACAGCATGAACTCAACATGTGAACTTAAATGCAACAAAGGGATAAATTGCATATAAGTATATGTGTATACATTGGCTATATATGTTAACCACGTGATACACCATGACATGTTCTATTAAGCTCTTTGGAATATCATGGATGACAGATTTACCTAAGCTTTAGTGATGGTTTATACGATTTCTAAATAAATGGATGCAACTTCTTAAAGTAAAGCTTATACGTCTCCTGGGTATAAAATAAGTTGGAAATGTGGTTACTTAAGTCTTGCACCACGCGATTGTGTACCACCTTTAATCTCTTGCATCATGTGTCTGCATTTCATACCTTTGCACTCATATGCACTATATCATTTCATATAGATTCCACGGGCGAGGAGCAGGTCGTGCAGGAGCAACCACTGATTGAAGAGCCCGAGGACGAGCAGGAGGACCCGCAGCCGACCCCGTCACCGAGGAGACTAACCCTAACGAAGAAGGTAGGCAGGACCATACTCAACCCAGCTAGTACCATGTGGTTAAATTACGCATATGCATTAGGAGTTGCTTGAAACCCTTTGCATTAGATTTTCCGGCTGCCCTGGCCCTAGCTCCTATACCTAGAATTCGTAGGACGAGTATGCCTAGTAATGCTAGGTGCGAGTAGACACGAGTGAAAGGAGTCACTCGTCGCATAGGTGATTTCAAAACTTTAGAAAATCTCACTACTATGGAAGTTACTGATGCTTTAGTTTAAATGGAGATCGGGCGGAGATTTATTCAGTATTTACTTTTCATGATGTCGCACTATGGATTCCGTCCGAGTAGTATAAGGCCCGTCCGCTGTCCGCCTGCTGATCGGCATAACATTGCTAAAGTGCTTATCGGGGAAATGGGCGGGGCCCGGTGAAACCTTACTTGTGCCATCCTGAGAACAGAGACACATTCCTACCCACTGGTTGAGAGGAAGGTGGCCCGGGGGAGCTTTGTACTCATAACGGGGAGACCGATATGTCGGCAGGCTCATCATGGGGGCACAACTCGGGGGTCAGGCGGGAGTGAATCGGACATGGGATGGGACAAGTGGAGAAGGGGGCTATATGTGGGAACGCGATGGCTAGTAAGCATATACCCCTAGCATGATAGTTAGTCCTAGGAATATAAAAATCGATTCGAATCGCTGATGCTCACCAGGTGTGAGAATGCCACATATCATTGACGGGCAACGTAGTAAATATTTGAATACCGTATGTTATACTCATGTTTTCAAATACTACATGCTTGATTATATATATCCTGATGTTTTACTTTCATGCAAAGTTCTACTTTGGGCAAGATAAACTAATCAACATGAGAGAGAGCAGCTGTCAAATCCTGCTTTCTTATGAACTCATAACATTGTTTAAAAGTCAATGGCTAAGGATTCACTGACTAGTAAGCAAGCATCGCGTCAGCCGCAAGCTTCATCCATTAAGTCCTACTGAGTAATTAGTACTCAGGGTTTGCCCTCTACTTTTGGATTACAGGTATGGAGTTCGTCGTATGTGCCTGTGTAGGCGGGGGTGTCTGCTCTCACCAGGGCTGAGGCTCTGTTCTGTGGTTGAAGGGCAACATCGATGGGCTCGATGTTGTCTAAATGAACTAAGGCTTTTGGCTAGCATGTTCCTTGAACTTGATATTCCGCTGCGAGAAGACTTTTGTGAACTCGTTTTATCCTATGACATTATGTTGAGACTGTAATTTGAATTCAAACTGGTTTGTAATCCTAATCTATTATTACTCTATTCAACTGCCTGTGATGTTATATCTGTTGTGGCTCCTTCGAGAGTCGGATGTGTATGATGTCGGTTCCTCTAGAATGGTGATTATCGAGAGTCGAAGGCCTCTCGACGGGCTACCGGGTTTAGTCTGGTCTAAGTGCACTGCGAGCCAAAGGTGGCAGGTGTGCTTAGTCTGGATTAAGCAGGGCGGTTCTGCCACATGTTTGCCGCTGATTGTATTGATTATGAGTGCTCAAGATTACAATAAGCCCTAGGGCTTCGGTGTGTGTGGATATGAGGGCGTGCGTGGTGTAATGAGAGATGCTAAGAGCTGGGATGATCTGCTTCGGAGGGATCCCTAGCCCGCCTTATATAATCCGGCGTGGCTTGGGTTGGAGTTCTAGTCCTACTAGGATTGGCTACATATCCTACTAGGATTCTTAGATCTTTCTTGTACACGTCAAGTCCTTATCTTGTGCGTCAAGTTGTTCTCGCAACCACAAGGCCTAGGTCGGTCGGCCCATATAGAGAATATGCTTCATGACGACCTAGAGGATATTTATCTCCCACAAGCCCCTGAGCTTCAAGTCGACTTGAGTACCAATCGGCTCGGAGATCTAATAATCAAGAAATCCTTTCCAAGCAAATGGAACTTTCTTCTGTGAGTAATGTATCAGGACAATGGTTGCACCGATTAGGTGCACCCATTGGGTGTAGCCCCCGAGCTTTAAGCTGACTTGAGTAACAATCAGCTTAAAGATCAAGTAGCTTGTTCCTCCGAGTGATCTTGGTGAAGTAGAGACGATGACGTAGCCTCCCGAGTCAACGAGAACAATGGCGTACCTTCCGAGTCGACGAAGTAGCGAGTCGGCGAGGTGCACGACAGCGCAGCCCCCGAGCTATCGAAGTAGTGAGTCGGCGAGGCGGGCAACGGCCCAACCCCCGAGTCGACGAAGTGATGATTCAGCAAGGCGTGCGGCGGCGCAACCCTCGAGCTGACGAAGAGTGAGTCGGTGAGGTGGGCAGCGGCACAGCCCCAAGCCGATGAAGCGGCGAGGCGAGCAGCGGCACAGCCCCCGAGTCGACAAAGCAGTCGGCTAGGCGCGTGGCGGCACAGCCCTCGAGCTGACGAAGTAGTGAGTCAGCGAGGCACGCGGCCGCGCAACCCTCGAGCTGACGAAGCAGTGAGTCGGCGAGGCACGTGGCGGCGCGGCCCCCGAGCTGACGAAATGGTCGACGAGGCGCGCGGCGGCGCAGCCCCCTAGTTGATGGTGCAGCGTAAAGTGAACTCCCATTTGAAATCTGAGTATAGCGAAGGCATATAGTGTCGGTGGGCCAGACTGACTACCCTGTACGAAGGGTTTAGAGTTACCCTGTAATGAGTAAGCTATAGGCATGTAACACCAGCCTAGGCTGATTGCCCTGTGTGGAGGGATATAGAATACGCTTTTACTGATACTGCACCAGACATGTAACACTGAACTATAACTCGCATGGCGACCTAAGACGATTGCCCCATTGGTAGGGATAGAGGACACCCTTTAATGATAATGCGCCAGGCATGTAACACCGAACTATATGTCGCATGGCACCCTAAGCCGATTGCCCCGTTGGGAGGGATAGAAGACACCCAACAGGCATGTAGCACCGGCTCTCCAGACCGACTGCCCCGTTTAACGGTGGTCATATAGAGTTCATGACGCCAATTGTCACATGTACAAAACTTGCCAGAAAACATTGAGACTTATCAAAGCACAAGATGCGATAGAAAATATTTGACTCGATGAAACACGAGATGCAACAGAAATGAGTTGTCTCGGCGAAACACGAGATGCGACAAAAAAATATCGACTCGGCGAAACACGAGATGCAAGCAAAAAGAAATGACTCGGCGAAACACGAGATGCAAGCGAAAAGAAATGACTCAGTGAAACACGAGATGTGATAAAAAAGTAAGGTGCGTAAAGCACGGTTTGAGTGACCAGAAATAATTTGAGAGATCCAATGCTCCGGTGATCCAGAAGTAATACGAATAATCCATAGCCTGAGTGACCCAAGAATAATATGAAAAATCCATAGCCCGGGTGATGAGAGATAATCTGAGTGATTTGATGCCCCGAGTGATCCAAAAATAATCCGAGTGATCCCAAATGATCCAGAAATAATTTGAGTGATCCGAAGTAACCTGACTGATCCAAAAACAATGATTCTGAAATAATATGAATAGTCGCGTGATCTTGAAATAATAAAATAATCTAGAAATAATGATCTTGATAAAATATGAATAGTCGAGAGTTGATTTGAGTAAACCAAGTGATGCAGGACGAGTGATCAGAACTAGTATGAATAATCCAGAGATGATCCCAAATTCCGAGTGATCCAGAAATAATGCATGTAATTCAGAGATAATATGACTGATTCTGGGATAGTCTGAATGATCCGAAAAGAGCTTGACCGATCTAGAAATAATTCAATTGGAAATCGGCAATTCAGAGTATAACGTACGAGTGACCGAAATAATTTTTCTAAAACAATAATCAAGAAACAATCAGAGTAGTATCATTTGCAAAGAATGCTCGAGTATAAATAATACAGATTTACTATTCATTAACTGACTGATTTTGTGCATTGCGTCGGTAGTGATCGGGCTAAGCCAATCGAATAAACAAAAATTAATCTGTAATAAATATAAAAACGATTTAGCTGTTGCAAGTACGCTGACTTGATGCGGATCAAGTCGAGCAGTAGTTGACGCCCCCTTGACCATGGTTTGTTGTCGATTGCTTGCACGGGCGTGTAGATGAGCAGACCGAGAGAACAGATAGCAATTGGTGACGTAAAAATTCTCACACGTGGAGTCAGAGTCGGAGTAGACTTTTGGCCTGATCCTGATTAGAGCTTCCTTCAATTAGCTGATGCGTGCATATGCTGGCTGCTAGCATGCTTGATTTTCCTTGATCAACGATAGGTGCTTGAGGGCCCGACTCCGCTTTTAGCTTGCGTCAGGTAGCAACAGCTGATGCGTGCATATGCATGGCTGCTAGCATCGGCGGCCCAGCCCCCTGGTCGATGGTAAAAGGATCTTGATGGCTAATCTGAAATTTTACACCACTTAAAACAACTGTCAGCTCCACACCGGACAGTACGGTAGAACCGGACAGTCTGGGACATCCAACCGGACAGTCTGGTGACACACAGAGAGGCAGCTCAAGTATGCAAATATGTACTAGGATACTTATTGAGCTATGGAGTGTAATCACAAGGGTTTCTCTAATGATGTTGAGCTGGTGTGCACTACAAACCTGCACTCACAACAATAACTTGCACACGAGAGTAGTAGTAGTAGCGGAAGCAGAAGATAATGCAAGTAAAAAACAAACCACAAGCACAAAGCTAGGGTCTCCCAGCAGAGGCACTGCACACAAGGCACAAGTTTACTTTCCGAGGTTCGGGCACACCCGCAAGTGTCTGTTTGTCCTCGTTGAGGCGCCCACCAAGAGTTCGAGTCTTTTTTCAACTCACGGCCTCTCCATTCTCAACCACCAAGGCTGAAAGGGTGCTCACTACAATGCTCCGAAGAGCGGGGTAATCACCTACAAGAAATGTGCCACTCCCAAGAGAGTGACCTTCGGGACGCTCTAGCCGTCTAGGAAGAAATCTTCAAGAGTAACAAAAGCGTTTGCCGGAATGTTTGCCAACTGAGCTCAGAAGCTAGGTGCTCACAATGAAGCTCACACAATCTCATTTGATCTCTCCCAACTCAAGGATATCACACTTAGTCTCAATTTCACAAAGAGAATGGTTGGAGAGTGTTTCTTAGGCCTCTGAATGTATATGGATGTTGGAGGAAAGCAGCCCCCTCAACAAGTGGAGAGAAAGGGATATAAATACCCAACTCCCCAGAACTAGCCGTTGGCTCTGTGTTAGAGCCCCACCGGACAGTCCGGTGGCATCTACCGGACAGTCCGGTAGGGAGCAACTAGCCGTTTAGGTTTGAACCCCTCTACTGGACAGTTTGGTGAGGGCCACCGGATAGTACGGTGGAGGACCCGCAGGCCAGAAACAGTAGGTATAAAGCCTGGTCACTAGGATAAGGAAAGTGCAGGTGTTTGTCTCCACAAGAGGAACACCTAGCTGAGGGTTAAGCACAAGAAATGATTCAGAGAGCTCTCACACTCTCTGAACTAGCTAGAGCACATGTTGACCAGTGACATTCCACGCTGAGCTTCCCTCTTGATAGTACGGCATACCTATCCTCTAGATTAAATAGAAATCTAGATGAAATTCACTTGAGTCTTGATTTGATGAACAATGCCGTCTTGAATAATTCCAATCGAGAGATAGCCAAGCTGAGCTCCTTCTTCTGAGAGCAATCCTCTTTTGAGCTGAAATAGTTGGACTTCAATAGTGAAAACCTCTTCAATAGGTAGATGGAGCACATTTGCTCATTGATCATTCATTATACTTGATCTTCATGATGGTTGGCTTGTATATGCAATAGAGATGCTCTGAGATCAGCCATTTGACATTTATGAGCTATTCAAACAACGGTGATATCCTTATAGAAGAATTAGGTTCAAGTCACTTTTCATATTATGATAGTCATGAGCCTCAAAGTGCATTAGTAATAGAACATCAAGGATAACCAGCACTTGGGCAATGTATTCTCTTGAGATATCCACTATAGATCCATTTGTCTTCATACTTATGGATGATATGCATTTAAATCATTGGTTCTCAACATATGAGAACAATCATGCCTGATCATGAGATATATCCAATACAATCCATTCAATTTCACTTTGCTACACTTAATGTTTCTGTGAAAACTTGTAAAGTCATCTTACAAAAAGATTAGACCTTTAATCGTGCTGTCACTCAATACACTAAAACCACTCAGGAGCCTTGCTGCACTTATAATCTTCCCATTTTGGGGGATTGATCACAACCCCGATTAAAGCTTACAAGAGATAAATAAATTAAGTGCATGAAGCCTCAGATATTTGGTATGCTCCCCCTCAATATGTGCTTGAGTTACAAAAAGTCAAATTTGAGCCTCAAATGCCCAACAACACATGTTTGTGCAAGCAGAGCTCCCCTATATCTCAGCATTCCAGTAACCACACAGGAAACACAAGTAAACACTATGTAAACCGAGAGAGGTGCTTGGTGGTGCAGCCACTGCCCTTCTACCGGATAGTCCGGTAGCCAACACCGGACAGTCCGGTGCGCCGAACAGTCCGGCAGGCTCTAACGGATAGTCCGGTAGATGCAGTCGGCACCGACAAAGCACAAACACAAAGTCACAAAGAGTCACAGAGACAAGCACAAAGCTTCTAGTACTGAAATAACCTTATCTTAACATCTAGTTCGCACACATCACACAGGAGGTTTTCAAATTTATTATGAGTGTCCAACACGTGACACTAGGATTTCGATACATGGTTCAACACATGAACCAACACAAGATACGACTGAAAGGAATTAGATAGATAAAACATGCTGCAAGCAGCTTCAAAAACTGCTCTGAATCTGCACTGAGCTGCTGCTACCATGAAGTCTTCCCTTCTCACTTCTCCCCCCGAAACCAAACCCCAAGCACTAAGCTTTAATGTACTTCTCCCCCTTTGTCATTAAGCACCAAAAAGGTAGAAATAGGGAAGAAGGTACCTCAAGGGCTCACTGAGTGCCTGCACTGGAACTGCCACCCAGCTGTATAAACGGGAACTGACTGCTGCTTTGAGGAAAGGCTGCACTTGAAGAGCCCTAACCACCACTCTGAAAGAAAGGAGCTCCACTGTAGCTAGCTCTACTGAAAGTGCCCTGATCTCCCTGAGGCAAAGTGTAAGGTGGAGGTCCTAAGAAGCTGGAGGTGGCCATGGTGGAGTGGTAGCTGGAGAAGCCAAAGTAGGCTGTTGTCATAGCATCACTCATGCCAAACAGAGACTGAGCAGCTGACTGAGCAAGACCTCCCAAGGGGTTTGAAAAAGGAGGTGTAGGTCCCTGCTGCTGAAACAGGTGCTGTCGAGGTTGTGAGAACTGAGGTGGCTGTGAAAACTGTGGTGGCACTGAGGCACCACTAGTCTGTCCCTGAGTTGTACTGTATCCTGCAAAGGGATTCTCTAACTCCTCCTCCTCAGCCTTTGACTCCTGCTCAAGCTCTCTATCTGGAGAAGGGTGCCTCTGGATGCCCTTGAGCCTGTTATTTGATATAATTTGGCGGTTACGGATCTCCCTCTTCTCAGCCTTATCCTTAGCCCTGAAGCATTTCAGAGCACCCATGATGGCTTTGAAGGCCTGGACCATAGGTGATGAGCTCCTCTGCCTCTCACTGGTGTACTGCCCTGTGTCTCTCCTCCTCTGAGGTGACTGCCTCCTGTGCTGAACCTCAGGTGGCAACTGTGTCTGTGAAGGTCCACTAGAGCTGGGAGGCACAACTGGAGCTTGCACTATAGGATGCTTCACAAATTTGATTCTCAGTGGCTTGTATACAACATCCTTCACAAAGTCAATGCCACTGACTGTTGCACCAGGAAACCGATGAGGGGTCCCCTGGGGAGTTTCACACAATAGGGCCGGGAGGTGTATGTGAACCATAGGGATCACTCCTTGCTGCGACCCACAACCAGCTGAATGACTCAGCCGATCGTCTTGGCTTGACGGTGATTGGGTGTGCCACCTGGCTGACGACCTAGCCAAGGAGGTTGTGGTGGTGGTGATGCCGTTGGTCGGCTCCTGTTTCCCCTGCATAAACAGACAAAACCAGTGTTAGCCTAAACGATAAACGGTAAACAGTCGGTCACCCACTGTTCAGCCATTATTCGGTGCTAAACGGCCGTTTAAACGGGTTTAAAAGGTGTAAATGACCAATTAAACGGAAATGGTGAGCCACCGTTTAGCATTTAAACGGTGTTTAAACGGGCTAAACGACCGTTTAGGCGAACAGTGGACAAAAACAGAGCAAATGTCAAATACTAGCCAGATCGCTCGGATCGGCTCCTCCTGGATCGGATCTTCTGCATCGGCAAGTCCCTGCTGTCTTCCCAGTAGTATATCCAGATATAATATACAAAGTACTTAAATAAAGGAAGAAGAAGCACGACTAGATCTATTCCAGTCGGCTAAAAATCCAGATGAACAACAATCACACATTAAGATCTACTATTACACCAAAGATAACATAGGAAACTATAAAAGCAGATGCATTTTTGATAAAATCGACAAAAGGCGTAGCAGGGTATACATCGGATCTTCCTAATAACATGTGATCTGTAGATAAAACTGTAAGAACAGATCCAATCTATGCTCTAAGCTTGTGCTATGCTAATCTAGTAACGAACCAGCAGTGTGGAGGCATGCATCATGGAAGATGTTAACAAAACAACAAGTTGTGCATGAGCCGATATGCAAGCATATCGCCTCATGCACACGATGTATCTCGCGCCAAGCTAGGCTTGACGTAAGATTCCTCGGGATAACTAATGGATCTCGCCATGGTAACTAGCAAACCGTGCCATAAAAAACGCTTCCGTACACGATCTGCCAGGCAACTAACGTCGTAATGCCCACAACGAAGTAAATCATTAAGGAAGCATGACGATTACCTGGAACTCTAGTCGCTAGAGGTGGCGATGCGCCAAGGGAGTATGGAGACAACCGCTGCCTGATGAACGTGTGTCGTCAATCTTATTCAATAACAAAGGGTACATATTTATAGTCCGGAGAGTCGGGCGGAAAGCCTGCCCTTCCTTAATTAAACTACAAACCCTAACCGACTTGAACTGGAGTACTGGACTCTTTTAACTAATCATTAATCTACGATACAAGGCCTAATGGCCTGCTTTAACATGCGCCATCGCTTCTTTGGACAGCTTCTCCTCAGCCCAAAGCCAATTTTGGCCCATTAACAGGGACGGCCAAATTCTGATGTCAAAAGTGACCCTCTCGATGACTCTCATAATGATAGGAGCATATGCACAACTTCTATATGGATCAAAAGAGATGGCCTTGATATCCTCCCAAATGAAGTTGGTCACATAGAAAGATCTCCCATCTTCCTTCATCTTGGCAAGCAAGTTCTTGGCATAGTGTGAGATATTTGTAGCATCACCTCCCCTTGGAGTAAGAGTCTTCCTAAACATCCTGTAGAGAGATGCATAGAAGGTATAAAACCCTGTAGCATGACCATAAAACTCTAATTCTGAGGAGGGTACATAAACTTCATCTCATTGTCAGGCAAACACTGTTCAATGTGAATCTTGGGCTTGCTCAGATCCGGCTCATGTTTTCCAATCAAGTGAGCAAAATCAAAGTAAGAGATGGAGCAAATGTTACCATCCGTCATCCATGCCATCTCCCACTTCTTCTCATCAGCATCGGTGTCATTGAAGAACACAGTGGCATAGAATTGAGCAATGAGCTCTACATTCCAATGATGCTCACAGCCCATTATCTTCTGAATTGTTTGCCTCTCACAAGCAGCTATCACCTCATCAAAGATAGGATCCTTTTTCCTTCTTCATCCACTGCCAATCAACCAATTGATCATCAAGTACAGGATGCTCCTTGGAGATGATCACTGACTCATAAAAATCCTCCTAAAATTTGGTGTGAAACCTCCAATCATAAGTATCCTTCCTCACTGTTCTGAAATCAGTTCTTCTATTTTCTCTTATGACATTGAACTTGCCCTTAGATCTGTAGTTGGTTACTCTCTTGCCTGCAGGACCAACTGGCTTGCTGATTTTCTTTGCTAAGTGTGCCTCTGGAGGTGGATCCCGATGAGGCACAAACTCTTCCTCAATGTCATCTTCTCCAGCAGCTTCGTCATCACTATGAGGGGCTGGACCTTTTCCATGAGGTCTAGGCTGTACCACAAAGGTAGCATCGTCCATACTATCATCATCATCTAAGGATAATGCTGCTGGCCTTATTTCATCCTCAATCCTCATATCACCACGAGAAGTAGCCTGCCGAGGACCATGTGTGGTTCTATGAATTCTCCTCCCTTGAGAACCACCAGCACCAATGTCCTCCAAGGGAGAGGATGTATCACTGCCAGACGGTGGACATGTCCTCTTTGCTGGCTGCTTTCTCCTCTGCCTGACATATTGCCTGATATTTTCTTCTCCAGCCATTACACAGCCCTGAGATAAAAGATTTGGAATTCAAACCAAGAATTACGCTCAGGATGTGAAAGAAACGAATCACTTGATAACTGGAAGAATGAGCATGTTATCCAGGCAGGAAAATGTCACACAGACATATAGGAGCTTATGAAATAAATTTAGGGGCTCAAGAAACAAATTTTTGAGCCGAAAGACCCACAGACCTAGGCTCTCTGGGTGTTACCGGATAGTCTGCCGAAAAGTCCGGTGGCGGCTACCGGACAGTCCGGTAGCGCCCAGTGACATAGATCCAATGGATCTCCCAAACTATCCACGGGAATGATTTGGTCTCTTAGGATATGATTCATAGGCCTAGCAGGAATACTTCTTCCAAAGGAATCGATGAGCATTACACCGAGGAAAGAGATCAGGTCAAAAGCGCACCAAGTACCTTTGAGAGAATCCCCTAGGGCAGGATTGATGGAGAGGCCGGTGGAGTCGGATGTTTCGGTGATGCAGCGGCCAATCTCCACCAATCTTCAAATCCTCTTGAGGAAGAAGAAGTTCCCTTTGAATTGCCCTTGGGTCGCCACACAGGAGAGGATAGAGGTGGAGTTTATGGTGGAAAGAATGAAGGGGTAAAATACACAGTGAATATCCCTAGGAGTCACTGCGGGGGTAAAAACCCCGTTTACCGGATAGTCCGGTTGCCTCTGCTGGACAGTCCGGTGGCGCCGGATAGTCCGGTAGGTGGCGCCGGATAGTCCAGTGTAAAATGCTTTTCTGGAGAAAGATGAAGGTCTGAGAATTGTGCCATTTTCCACTGATTTGCTGCCTCCTTTATGTAACACAATCCTCAGGGTAGAGATAGATCTTTTGAAATAGAGATTTTTGCTAAATTCTTTATTCAAAAGATGATTTAGTTGAATTGGATGAGTAGAAGATTAAATTCTTTTGTAATCACACAGATATTTTGAATTTGAGCTCAGGAAGTCTCAAAATATGTGGTTAGGCACAATCAGGCACAAGAAACAATAACCACATATAAAGAGAGATTGATCACAAAGATCTCAACAGCAAATATTTTTGCAAAATCCCATTTTTGCTATACTAGTGAGATGTCAAGTCTCGCTTAGAATGATTAGTATGTTTGACTCATACTCTTCTCATCAAGGCATGAAAGGCACTCTTGAGAAAGGGTATCAAGCAAACATCTAATTTCAGTAAAGCCCCATGAGACATACTCATGACAAGACAATATATCACTAGCTCAACCTTAGGGAACCAAACCACAAAGAGTGTCAGTTAGATTGAAAGTCTTAACAAAGATGTTGGCATATTTGACTCATATCTCTTATCATACAAGAATCACCAAGCTCTTTAAGACAAACTCAAAATCTTTCAAGTGTCAGAGATATCAATCAAATATCCACACTAAGGTTAGAGACTTATCAATCCACCAACAACCACATAGGAGCTACAAGGCCTACAAGCACTTACAATGTACATATGTAAACACGTACCTTGGCCTTAGCTTAAAAACCTTTAAGGATATGGAAATTTTTTTATTATGGTTAATACCTTGGTTCAACTAATAATCATTGAAGCTCTACAAATTTGCTCACAAAGAGTTGTTATATCCACATTGCCTTAGGCATAACTCATACTCCCCCTAAATGCTTGCTTATGGTCTTTGAATAACCATTACACAAGCTCAAGTTTTGTAACAAACTCGGGAAATAAGTGTTATACCTAGGCTAAACATGAAGTCAAGAAATAATACAAAGATTCAAGAAGTACTCACAGTCACAAAGACCTGAAGAAATATCTCAATGTAGTCATGTTGCTGAGGATAAATTATAATTCACCATTTCTTCCATTCACCGGATAGTCCGGTGACGATCACCGGCTAGTCCGGTGAGTGTTTCTTCAGCTGGCCCCTTTTAGTAAGAATTTTGCTTGTTCCTTCAACTTTATTCTTGGGGGCAATGTCCTGTGTTCCTGTACATATAAAGCACATGCTCCACAAAAGAGCTATCAAAGATATCCTAGAAAACACAAGTATAGGATAGGAGTAGAATTTGAACTTAGTTGGCTTAAGCATGTTTAATCACTGAGATATAACATGCCCATGCTACTAAGGATCTAGTTAAGCACACATTACTCATGATGTTTCAATAATTTCAATCTTGGCTTGTGATGGGAAGTATTTGTCTTGAGACACTAATAGTGAACGAAGTTGAGCTTCTCAAGATTGCCAAGACCCTCAATGCATCTGTAGGTACCTAGAGATCTTTCAAGCATGTTTTGGTACCCAAACTTGATTGGGTCCATGAATGTTAGTCACAAAATCTTTGGTACCCAAATGGTTGAACTAATCACCTTTGACTCACCACTGCTGCCCTTAGGTACACAAGTTACTTGAGCTTTCTAATTGACAAGGTTGGAATGAGTGAAGTTACCATGCGGGCAATCCTTACCAAGATGCCCTTTTCGCCCGGCAATTGTAGCAAATTCTTTGTCTAAACCCCATTGGTTCATTCACTATTTTGCTTGTGTGGGGTTTCTCCATTCTAACCTTGTTGTGTGACTGGGCAGGTCCTCTCACCTTGGAAGTGGAGCTTGAGCTGCCCCTGGCTCCACCGGATAGTCCGGTGCTCTTCTGCCGGATGTTCCGGTGTCACCAGACAGTCCGGTGGCTGATGCCGGATAGTCCGGTGAGCCAGAGCTGCTCACAAGATTGGACTTGAGAATTGGGCATGCTTGAACATTGTGGCCCTTTTCTTTGCACCAGTAACACTTCCTCTTTGCCTTCTTTCTTTGCTGCTTGGATTTGCCTTGCTCTTGGGCTTTAGTGCTTTTCTCACTGTGGGACTTGTCTTTCGTTAAGTTGGAGAGTTGTGCACGGTTTGAACCCTCCTCAAGCTTGTTCAACCATATCATCACGGTTATCTTGAGCAGGTTGCACACAACTCTTCCTTTTAAGTGCAATCAAGTCCCTTCTTAGCTTTTCAACCTCTTGCTTGAGCTCTTCATTTTCATTTGCAATGGAGTCATCACAAGTTTCTACCACAACATGCTCAACACAAGGGTTACTTGCTTTTGAACAGCAAGGGTTAGCACAGGCAAATATGGGTTCAATTGAAGAGCAAGACTTGTTATGCACCAGAGGTTCATAGAATTTTACCGATGTGGTGAAAAGCTCATGTGCTATCTCAAGCATGCTTAGTTTGTCGATGAGCTGTGCATTTTCACTTAGTAGCTCACTCTTTTCTTCCTTAAGGCTTGAGTGCTTACTTTAAAACGTCAAGATCCATTCTTTCCTCTCTTTGTTCTTCCTCTCAAGCTTCTCAATGTAAGAAGTGACATTTGCCATCTTGTCAACTTCCTTGATCAAGTTTTCACACTTGAGGTTCAGATTTGTGATCTTGAGTTCAAGCTCTTCTTTCTCTTCTTGAGCTTCCTTGAGATCCTCTATTTTCTTGATTAGGAAATCTTCTTGCTTCCTAAGAGTTTTCTTTTGACTTGCTATGACTTTGACAAGCTCTATCACTCTTTGTTGATCTTGTTTGGTCAACTTGCCAAATTTTAGGTCTTCATCATCAATCTCATATTCACTTTCTTCTTCGTCGCTTCCACTCATTTCATCCTCACTTTCTTCATCGTCCATGGCCATAAGGCACTAATGTGAGTGTGAGGTAGTGGAGCTACACACAGATGAACATGATTCTTCACTTGGTCTCCATCGCTGCTCTTCTTCAGTTGATGCAGTCTCACTGCCTTTGCCGGACAGTCTGGTGATGCCTACCGGATAGTCCGGTAGGTGCAGTGACTGCTGCACCAGCTGCTCTTCTTGTTCCTCCTTGTACTTTATGCTGTAACAGAGGTTCATTTCCCCTTCTTGTGAGTCATTCTCACTGGTGTTGGCTTGTTCTTGAGCTTTGCTAGCAAACACATTGTTGAGGGTGGCCCAAATGTCGTGGGCGTCCTCAAATCTTTTATACTCCTTGAACAACCATGATGTTGTATCTGGACTCAAAGTGCTCAGAATATAGTTAGCAACTCGAGCATTGAGCTGCAAGCGCATTGTTTCCTCATTAGATAGGTTGCCCCATTCAATGCTAGGAGACAATATGCTTGCATCTACAATCTGCTCCACAAGTGGACCATTGGTCCTAAGAATATGAAGTATATGAGCAGACCACTGAGTGCAGTTAGAGCCACCAACCACGAGTGGCTCACAAGTTACCTCACTAGACGTCGACATCGTATCTCACGACGTTGAAATTTTTTAGTGAGTCCTCGCTCTGATACCAATTGAAAGGATGTTGATGTCGCCTAGAGGGGGGGGGTGAATAGGCTAATCTAAAATTTTACACCACTTAAAACAACTGTCAGCTCCACACTAGATAGTCCGGTGGATTCTACCGGACAGTCCGATAGAATTGGACAGTCCGGTGACACACAGAGAGGTAGCTCAAGTATGTAAATATGTACTAGGATACTTATTGAACTATGGAGTGTAGTCACAAGGGTTTCTCTGGTGATGTTGAGCTGCTGTGCACTGCAAACCTGCACTCACAACAATAACTTGCACACGAGAGTAGTATTAGTAGCGGAAGCAAAAGATAATGCAAGTAAAGAACAAACCATAAGCACAAAGCTTGGGTCTCCCAGCAGGGACACAGCACACAAGGCACAAGATTTACTTCCCGAGGTTCGGGCACACCCGCAAGTGTCCGTTCGTCCTCGTTGAGGCGCCCACCAAGAGCTCGAGTCTTTTTCAACTCATGGCCTCTCCCTTCTCAACCACCAAGGCTGAAAGGGTGCTCACTACAATGCTCCGAAGAGCGGGGTAATCACCTACAAGAAATGTACCACTCCCATGAGAGTGACCTTCGGGACGCTCTAGCCGTATAGGAGGAAACCTTCAAGAGTAACAAAAGCGTTTGCCGGAATGCTTGCCAACTGTGCTCAGAAGCTAGGTGCTCACAATGAAGCTCACACAATCTCATTTGATCTCTCCCAACTCACGGATATCACACTTAGTCTCAATCTCACAAAGAGAATGGTTGGAGAGTGTTTCTTAGGCCTCTGAATGTATATGGACGTTGGAGGAAAGCAGCCCCTCAACAAGTGGAGAGGAAGGGGTATAAATACCCAACTCCCTAGAACTAGCCGTTGGGTCCGTGTTAGAGCCCCACCGGACAGTCCGGTGGCCTCTACCGGACAGTCCAGTAGGGAGCGACTAGCCGTTGAGGTTTGAACCCCTCTACTGGACAGTCCGGTGAGGGCCACCGGATAGTCCGGTGGAGGACCCGCAGGCCAGAAACAGCAGGCACAAAGCCTGGTCACTAGGATAAGGAAAATGCAGGTGTTTGTCTCTATAAGAGGTACACCTAGCTGAGGGTTAAGCACAAGAAATGATTCAGAGAGCTCTCACACTCAGTGCCAAAGTCATCACTGAAGATGAAGTGGCCCGACACTCTATGAACTAGCTAGAGCACATGTTGACCAGTGACATTCCAAGCTGAGCTTCCCTCTTGATAGTACGTCATACCTATACTCTAGATTAAATAGAAATCTAGATGAAATCCACTTGAGTCTTGATTTGATGAACAATGCCGTCTTGAATAATTCCAATCGAGAGATAGCCAAGCTGAGCTCCTTCTTCTAAGAGCAATCCTCTTCTGAGCTGAAATAGTTGGACTTCAATAGTGAAAACCTCTTCAATAGGTAGATGGAGCACATTTGCTCATTGATCATTCATTATACTTGATCTTCATGATGGTTGGCTTGTATATGCAATAGAGATGCTCTGAGATCAGCCTTTTGACATTTATGAGCTATTCAAACAACGGTGACATCCTTATAGAAGAATTAGGTTCAAGTCACTTTTCATATTGCGATAGTCATGAGCCTCAAAGTGCATTAGTAATAGAACATCAAGGATAACCAGCACTTGGGCAATGTATTCTCTTGAGATATCCACTATAGATCCATTTGTCTTCATACTTATGAATGATATGCATTTAAATCATTGGTTCTCAACATATGAGAACAATCATGCTTGATCATGAGATATATCCAATACAATCCATTCAGTTTCACTTTGTTACACAATGTTCCTGTGAAGAATGTAAAGTCATCTTACAAAGATATTAGACCTTTAATCGTGTTGTCACTCAATACACCAAAACCACTCAGGAGCCTTGTTGCACTTACAATCTCCCCCCTTTTGGTGATTGATTACAACCCCGATTAAAGCATACAAGAGATAAATAAATTAAGTGCATGGATCCTCAGATATTTGGTATGCTCCCCCTCAATATGTGCTTGAGTTAGAAAAAGTCGAATTTGAGCCTCAAATGCCCAACAACTCATATTTGTGCAAGGAGAGCTCCCCTATATCTCAGCATTCCAGTAACACAAAGGAAACACAAGTAAACACTAAGTAAACCGAGAGAGGTGCTTGGTGGTGCAGCCACTGCCCTTCTACCGGATAGTCCGGTAGCCAACACCGGACAGTCCGGCAGGCTCTACCGGATAGTCCGGTAGATGCAGTCTGCACCCACAAAGCACAAACACAAAGTCACTATAGATCCATTTGTCTTCATACTTATGAATGATATGCATTTAAATCATTGGTTCTCAACATATGAGAATAATCATGCTTGATCATGAGATATATCCAATACAATCCATTCAATTTCACTTTGTTACACTTAATGTTCCTGTGAAAACCTGTAAAGTCATCTTACAGAGAGATTAGACCTTTAATCGTGTTGTCACTCAATACACCAAAACCACTCAGGAGCCTTGCTGCACTTACAGATGGTGCAGCATAAAGTAAGCTCCCATTTGAAATTTGAGTATAGCGAAGGCATAGAGTGTTGGTGGGCCAGACTGACTGCCCCGTATGAAGGGTTTAGAGTTATCCTGTAATGAGTAAGCGATAGGCATGTAACACTGAACTATAACTCACATGGCGACCTAAGACGATTGCCCCGTTGGTAGGGATAGAGGACACCCTTTAATGATAATGCGCCAGGCATGTAACACCGAACTATATGTCGCATGGCGACCTAAGCCGATTGCCCCGTTGGGAGGGATAGAAGACACCCAACAGGCATGTAGCGCTGGCTGCCCAAACCGACTGCCCCATTTAACGGTGGTCATATAGAGTTCATGACGCCCGTTGTCACATGTACAGATCTTGCCAGAAAAGATTGAGACTTGTCAAAGCACAAGATGCGACAGAAAATATTTGACTCGACGAAACACGAGATGCAACTGAAAAGAGTTGTCTCGGCGAAACACGAGATGCAACGAAAAAGTATCGACTTAGCGAAACACGAGATGCAAGCGAAAAGAAATGACTCGGTGAAACACGAGACGTGACAAAAAAGTAAGGTGCGTAAAGCATGGTTTGAGTGACCAGAAATAATTTGAGAGATCCAATGCTCGGGTGATCTAGAAGTAATACGAATAATCCATAGCCCGAGTGATCCAAGAATAGTATGAAAAATCCATAGCCCGGGTGATGAGAGATAATCTGAGTGATTTGATGCCCCGAGTGATCCAAAAATAATCCGAGTGATGCCGAATGATCCAAAAATAATTTGTGTGATCTGCAGTAACCTGACTGATCCAAAAACAATGATTCTAAAATGATATGAATAGTTGTGTGTGGGGGATAGATACCCCCTGGGCCCTCACGGCGTGGACTCAGTACATGGGCCGTTGGAGGGCCAAATGGAGACAGCAGGCTCCTTTACAGGGTGCCAACTGGTCTCGTGGGCCTGAGAACGGATGACGAGTTTGAAGACCAAGTCAAGGCGCTGTAATTCAGGAAAGGCGTAAAGGAGTTGGTTCGGACTCTATATTCGAAAGCAGCAGGACTCAGGAAAGGAAGCGTATAATCATAGATTCTGTAGGATTCCAAGCCGGGTAGGACTCATAGGTGGAAACCGACTTGTAACCCAAGCATTGCCGGACTATATAAGGCGGGTGAGGGACCCCTACGTAGACAATCAATCATCTCATCTCATACCAGCCACCGAACATCCTAGCCCTCATTGTACCCTCGAGAACTCAGATCAATACAACTCGTAGCAAACAGGACGTAGGGTGTTATGCACATTGCGGCCCGAACCTGTATAAACCCTTGTGTTTTGTCGCATCTCTACGCGAACCATCGAGCTATGCCGATTTCGCCACCTCAAAAGCACTACGTAACACACCCCGTGGTGCATTGCCGGTATCAAACACCAACAGTTGGCGCTCCAGGTAGGGGGCGGCGAAATCGACATCAGCTAGCTCCATGGCCGATCACCTCGTCAACGGTTTCGCTCCAGGCGACCTTCATCAGCTTCGCAGCGCACCGGTGCAACCGCGCATCGTCATGCGACCATCGACCACTCCAGGTCCCAATGGGCGATCTGCCCCGACGGATCATCGCTAGGGACCAGCGCCTCGCCAGCCTCCTCCGACTCCGCGCCAAGCCTCAACACGTCGGCGCGAGGCACCGGCCCCTCGTGGCGGAACCGCCCTGCTTAATCCAGACTAAGCACACCTACCACCTCTGGCTCGCAGTGCACTTAGGCTGGACTAAACCCGGTAGTCTGTCGAGCTACCCAAAAGGGCACTCGATGTAACCATCGCCCTAGGATACCGACATCACACACATTCAGCCCTCGAAAGAGCCACAACAGTTACATCATCACAGGCAGTTGAAGTAGAGAATAGGTAGACTTAGTTTACGAGCTGAAGATAAATAATCAAATACATGTTCAAATATAGCGGAAGCGATCTCAAAATATACATGTATAGCGGAAGCATTTTCAAATCATCTCGCAGCGAAAACAACTCAATTAGTCTTCATTTAGAAGTAAACAAGGTGAGTAGCCCCGAGCCCCCCGGTTCTACCCTCCTTCAAGCGATTGTCCAAAAGTCTTCAGTACCTGTAAGCCAAAAGTGGGGGTAAACCCTGAGTACTAATTACTCAGTAGGACTTAATGGAAGGGCTTACGGCTGACGCGAAGCTTGCTTACTAACCAGTGGATCCTTAGCCATTGATTTTAAACAGTGATATACTGTCATAAAGCAACAGTTTTCCTCACAGTTATCATCATGATCCATAGTTCATATACCTCGGCATTCTCATATCATGTATCATCATAGAGTAACTTGTAGGAATTTAAACATACAAGTACAAACAGGTAGTATTGAAAAGCATGATTTAATAAACAATATGTTAAGGTTATTACTACGTTGCCCGGTAGTGATACTTGGCACTCTCACACCTGGTGAGTATCAACGATTCGAATCGATTTCTAATTCCCGGGAATAACTAAAAATGCCAAGGGATATGTGCTTACTAGCCATCGTGTTCCTCACGTATACCCCCCATCTCCACCTGTCCCATTCCAAGATTCATAGCACCCCCACCTAACCCTTGGGAGTAGCCGTCTCAGGAGCGATACCATGGTACGTCGGGTCAGCCCTCCCTCGACCTCAAAGCACCCCCCAAGTCCATCGGCCCCCTATTAGTGGATGGGCAGCACCATGAATAGTGGGACAGGGCCGGTAAGACTTTCACCGGTCCCATGTCTCGGATTAGCACTTCTAGCAATGTTGTGCCGATCCCAAGCGAACAGCTAACGGGGTCTTAAACGACTCGGGCGGAGTCCACCAAGCCATCCACATCAATTTTCAACATAATATACCCATATCTTCGCCCGGGTCTCAATTTAAACCATGAGCATCCTCATAGCTTCCATCATAGTAATATTTCTTGTGACTTTTGAAAAATCACCTACGCGACGAGTGACTCCATTCACTCGTGTCTTCTCGTACCTAGCATTACTAGGCATACTTGTCCTACGAACTCTATGTATAGGTGTTAGGGCCAGGGCGGCCAAAGAGTCTAATGCAATTGGTTCCAAACAACTCCTAATGCAGATGCGTAAGCATTCATCATAATACATTTGCTGGGTAAAGCATGGTCCTGCCTACCTTTGATTCAGTTTAATAAAACCAATAAACTAAGCTAAGTGTTAGTTTGCCGGGTTGTGAGGCTTTGCCCCAGGCAACTCCTTGATCCCTTGGACAACTCCTCCGTCCAAACACAACTGATGGGCCCTCCAGGTCGTGAATGGTTCTTACTTGATCTTTTGGATCACCGTTGGTTGAAGTAGTTCCACGTGCTCGTTTCTTGATCACGTATCTGTAATGAGCGCTACTATATGATTGACATGCGTGATGATGCAAGGAATGAGATGCATGAATCTGAAGCACACGTATGAACAATCGTTTCATAGAAAAACAGAAAGGTGGTTACTAATCTACATACACAAGGAGTAATTCTTATGGACAACGACCCAACACGCAGTCATAGGATCACACATAAACAAGCTACTGATTATAACATGTCACTTATGGGATTCGATAAATGCAAGCAATAGTTGTTTAAGTTACTAAAGTAGGTGTGGTGGTGTTCATTCCCATTCAACGGTAACACGTTGAAATCATTCACTTCAGGCATTTATAGGAAACATTCACTGATTATATCATGTAGTATGTTTATTTAACGAATTCAAACGCTATATTGACTTCAGGCACTTTACATGAGTAAATGAATTAATTTCTCAATCAAGTGTGATATAGAGAATAGTAGATAGTCTGCAGCTATAAATCAACCCACATGCATAATGATAGTAATTGCAGACAAACACCTACTCTTATACTTAAATAACACATGCCCACTTTATGAATAAAAAGCATTACTTGTGTTCATATAGTTAGACAACTCCAAATGAGCTCAGATTTTTATAACATGTAGATTTATACTACATTATAGTACTGTCAAAATTTCAGCCATAAAGGAGTTATAAATTAATTATGAAAATTCTAGCAAGTTATCAGCCCTATAGCTTCTTAGATTTTTCATAATTTATAGGATAAGTTTCTGGCCATGAAATTAAACAGGTGAGCAGTGCATAGTAAAATCTACCTCCACAAAAATCAGCAAGTGAAGTACTCTCAGTTTTATAAGACATTTATTTTCCATATATTTTTCTTAGCCTCATATAGGTGCAAAATAAAATAGTCTCCAGAAAGTCTATAAAATTACTTTCTGGACCCTATACATTACTAACATGCTACTAGATTCATCATGGAATTTTTCTAGCAATTTAGAACCACATTTTTCCTATTATTTACTTAGTCAAGTGATATTTTGTCAATTTCAAATCACTAACCAAATCAAACATGCACAGCCCTATTTTTCACCAGTGAGCTATCCTCACTATGTAGAATATAGAAAAATACTGTGGAGTCATGTTTAGCAAGTTTCATACAGCACTTCAATCCAAAATGCTAGAAATGCATAAATCATACCTGGAATGGCAAAACTGCTACTAAACAGCAAGCGCTAGGGCTACCAAAATTTACATGCTGTCCAAATACCCTAGAGAAGCTATTATCCAAATTCCATGGCCTTTGGAGTCCATTTAGCCTACTTTTAACATTTTCCTAGTTTTAACATGCATGCAACATACCAGGGGCAAAACAGTCATTTTACACATCCACATCATAACCATTCTACAGATCTATTTAAGAGGAGTCTAATGCAACTGAGTTTGCCTTTTTAGGATTTTTTTTTGATTTGTTATGAATTTCCAAAGTTTCAGCTGAAAATAACATCATTAAAAGGAAAAACATTTGACCCAGGGACTAGACCGTGATTATTTTAAAACCTCAGGGGCTAGCATGCAAGATTTATAAGACTCAATAAGCAGCGCATGGACTGGATCATAAAATCAAGAAACCGCAGGGGGTTTTGAGTAAGAGGCTGGGGCCTTCTTCTACCTCTGGACGGCGGCGAACCGCGCGCGGCGGTCGGTGTTTCGTCGCACGCATCGGCGCGTGGAGGCGGGTACTTGGAGCCGAGCGGCTCCGGGAACACGTTTCGGCCAACGGGGAACTCCTCCCCCTCGGTCTCATCGCTCGGGGTAATGTGTACGAGCGGCGCGGAGGCGGTGAACCGGAGGGGGAACTCACGGCGAGGCCGCGGCGGCGTGAGGTGAATCCAACCGTGGGGTGGCGGATCGAGAGCGGTGAGGGGCGCTCGAGATGCGCGCGAAGACGGCGACTCCGGGGGTGGTGGTCTGGTGGCGTGGGGATGGCCCGGCGGTGGGTCTCCACGGTGAGGTGAGGGGACGCTGGGGCGGTGGTCGGTGTCGCGCGTGGAGAGGAAACTAGGAGCGATGGCTATGGCCGGGAAGTGGCTAGGGAGGTGGAGCGGAACACAGTGAGTGCGGGATGCTCGTCGGTCGGGGCAGAGGCAGTCAGAGGCGGCCGAGGCGCGAGCTCGCCGTGAGCGGCGTTCATGGCGGTTATGGGGAGTGCAAGAGCGCTTGAATGGAGCCGCATTCCTGTCTAGGTGAGGAGGGGCGCGGGCGGGGTCGGCTGGGGCTTGATCCATGGGCGCGGCGCACTGCCCGCTCGCCATCGCCCATGAGGCGACCGCGCTCTGAGTGCGGCAGCGGCGCTGACTGGTGGGACCCGCCGGTCAGTGACTGTAGAAGCTGGGAAAAGGGAAATGTGTTTTCACTAGTTCTGTAAATCGCCTGTTTGACTAAGTAGAAGGCCGAATTTTACAAAACCCCAATTGTACAAAATGTTCTACTCTTCAAGCTCTACAACTTTGTCAAAAGGTCTAATATAAAAATTGGTTTGCAATTATGATTTAAATTTGAATTTACCTAGCAGCCTTAAACTTGGATAGGAGACCCTTTTTGCTTAGAAAATTCAAAAGTCCTATTTCTAAGCAGTTTCCCCCAAAGTGCCTTTTGACAATGTTGTTTAGAATTTCAAGGTGTACAACTCATTCAATTAGAGTCTTACATGAAAGTGGCTGTAGGTTATAGAAACATTGAGATTACTAAACAGGTCAGATTTGGACTGGTTTTCTGTGTTGGTAGAAAATGACACTAAACTCCTTTTAAACCTCAATATATGATCAAACCCCAATTAACAAAGTTGTTATCCAGCAATTTATCTACAAGTTTGATACTATAAAGTTGGTCTGAATCCTTACATATTTTGAATTATAGACTCAAATGTGTTCCAAGGTTTGGTAAAACAGAAATTTCACTTTGTGTAGAGACTTTCTTGTTTCCAACTTTTGAAGTATCAAATGAAATCCAATCACTTCAAGGTCTATTGCATTTGAAAGGTGATAAGTTTAATTTCACTTCATAGAAAGGGAGAATTTAAAGTTGTATAGTGAATTCAAAAGTAATTTCAGATTCAAGTTTGGGATGAGCTGAAAATTTAGACTTGGGAATTTTTTTAAGTGTAGACTATCTTGGGGCTGATCTCATGAGGTATTTGAGGTCCAAATTTAAATTAGCTAAAGGAAATTTTAAACCATGTTCAGGATAACAAAAGTGAAGTTCAGGGTATGTACGACAACTTTGATAATGGAGCTAAGCTCAGTTGCTTTATGAATTTGAAAGTTCCATTAGGGTCCAAATTCAGTCATGATCACAACTGGCATCTTTCAAGGAACTTCTGGTTTGACTTGGTCTCGACTTTTAAACCTCATGACATATGATTTTAAAGATGGTCATAATATCAAAGTTGAGGATAACATCCTGACTATGACTTTTGTATTTGGTGTTTTGCATGAACTTGTGGATGGTGACCTAAACAACCAAACCACTTAGAGTCTTATGTTTTTCTTAGAAAATTTTTGACTTAGTGACTTTTTGATCCAATCTTCGTTAGTCTCTAAGCATCATCAAGTCCTAATTCATTATTACTTGTCTCTAACTGCGTGTTAAGGCTCTTGAGATGCCGGGGGCATCACACCCCTCGCCAAAACCCGCCTCCGCGTCGTGCCGAGTCGGATCGTGCTCCTCGTGGTCATCATGACTCGGGAGCGCAAACCAACCGGAGGGTCTCCTTCAGGACTGGATCCGCATCGACCACGCTGACTCGAGCAGCACCTGTGACGACCACCACTTCGGCCCCGACTCGTCGCACGGTGCTCCCAACTTCCCCGACTCAGATCTGGACTCGGATTAGTCGGGGGCCGAGAGCAAGTCCCTTGGGAAACCCCTCTCGAGATCCACGGCGGGCCCACGCCTCAGGCAGCGCTCCACAGAGCCCGAGGCGAGTTCCTGTTGATACTCGTTCCTGGGTCCCACGTCCACTGCGGGTCCCACCACCACCGCTCGCACCGAAGCGAACCTGGCCGGCCTCGCCTGTCCAGGGGCGCAAAAAGACTCGGGTTGAGCCCGTCGTTCCCTCCATCCCGTTCGGTCTCCGCAACTCTGCAACCACGTACCAGGGGCTTCTCTCCCATGCCTCGGCTCCCCTCAACAACGACGAGGGTGCACGGGGGTGCCCGACCCAAGTCAGTCAGTGCCTCTTTCGGACGATTGCATCTACAGCAGGCCCGACGTGCCACCGATTGGCCGTCGCCTACGGCTCGTCATCGATTCTACCCCGGCAGGAAGATCCATTCGCCAGTACACCTCGTCGACCGACGAGGCTTTTCACTACTCGGTGGTCGCTCGAAGGGCTCGCGATCCAGGGCATCCCCACATGATCTATAACATTGAGACTCATACGGTCTTTGAACATGGCGCGACCACCACAACGACCACGGTCCCAGCTTCGAACACCAGCGTAGGGGTGGAGACCACGACCACCGGTGGATCCGAGGGTTCGCTTCCAAGCTCTACCCTCTGTTTTCCTGAGCTCCTCGTAATCAGCGGTGCACCAAACGAGATCGACGAGGTGGTCTCGGACGACGAGCAACCTGTCATCGCTGAAACTTCGCAAGATCGCCACAGGAGGGAAAGGGCGAACCGCATTCATAACATCCAGCGTTGTCACATTCTGGGCAACAAAGATCCCACGCTGCCCGTCTCGATAGATGAGGTGACCCGGGATAGCGAGGACGATCAAGAAGTGCAGAGCCATCAGCACAGGAACCAGGCGCGGCAGCAGCGTCGCAACTGGCAGGCTGGTCAAGCCAGACGACAGTGGCTGACCGCGCTTCCCGGGTGCAATCTTCTGAAGGAGTTCGAGGGGGTCATGGAGACCCTGAGTCAAGCCGGCGGGGGCCTAGTCAAGCTTTGTGAGCTCCTCCCCAACAACGAGGATGGGGAGGCCATCAAGACCGTTCTCGCTCAAGCGGCGGACCACCTCGTGCCCAGGCATCAAGAGGCCGCTGATGCGCGACAGATCATCAACGGCAACCGCGACGCACGTTATAGCATTGAGCAATCTCGTGCTCAGCGGCACCAGCTTGAGATAGACCGGCGGGCAAACTACGACTGGGACTATGGCCCCCCTCAGCGTGCTCCAGCTGCCAGGGGGCTCACGACATTGAGATCCGTCCTCGTACTGCCATCAAGACCCAGATACTAGTTGATTTTGTCTCCGAGTGGACTGAACACCAAGTGCCCGAGAAGCCAGAAATCATGGAAGTCTGGAAGATGTATTTTGATGGCTCATTGAAATTGGAAGAAGCTGGTGTTGGCGTCATGTTCACCTCTCCAGCGAGGGAAAAACTCAAGTATGTGCTACAGATTCTCTTCCCGGTTTCTAACAACGCAGCTGAGTATGAGGCTCTTCTTCACGGTCTTCGCATAGCCATATCACTCGGGATTCAGTGGTTAATGGCCTATGGAGATTCTTTAGTGGTCATCAATCAGGTAAACAAGGAATGGGATCGCTCTACAGAAAGTATGGACAAATACTGCGAGGCAGTTCGCAAACTAGAAGGCAGATTTCAAGGTCTCGTGTATACTCATGTGGATCAGGATCGCAACGTGGATGCTGATATTTTGTCCAAGCTGGGCTCATCACGAGCCAAAGTACTTCCTGGTATCTTCGTCCAAGAGCTTCATCATCCCCTGTTCAGCTAGATGAGCTGAACATACCCCCCGACCGGCACATCTTAACTCTGGATATGCCGACTGACTGGAGGGCCCCCATCATCAGGTATATCCTGAATGAAGAAACTCCAGATGATAAAGCGGAGGCCGACCGAATAGCACGACGGTCTTCCAGCTATGTTCTGATCAACAACGAGTTATACAAGCACGCTGCCTCAGGAGTTTTGTTAAAATTTCCTAGATACCTCATCAGGGCAGAGCTTGCTCAAGGAGATACACGCTGGAGTCTGTGGAATTCATGCTGTCTCACGCACATTGGTCGGGAAGGCGTTCAGGGCCGGCTTCTATTGGCCTACGGCAAAGAAGGATGCAGCCGAGTTAGTGCAGCACTGTGAGGCTTGTCAGTTCCTTGCCAAGCGGCATCATCTTCCAACACAGCAGTTGCAGAATATACCGGTCTCGTGGCCCTTTGCCTGCTGGGGGCTAGATATGATTGGGCCTTTCAAGAAAGCTCAAGGTGGATATACTCATGTGTTGGTTGCCATCGACAAGTTCACCAAATGGATTGAGTTCAAGCCCATTGCCTCATTAACATCTGCCAAAGCAGTGGAATTTATCCAAGACATTATCTTTCACTTTGGGATCATAAATTCTATTATCACAGATTTGGGGTCTAACTTCACGGGCTCGGAATTCTTTGATTTCTGTGAGCAAAGGTCCATCTGCATCAAGTATGTCTCGGTGGCTCACCCCAGAGCCAACGGGCAAGTTGAACGAGCCAACGGCATGATTCTGGATGCACTCAAGAAAAAGATCTTTGACAAGAATGAAAAGTTGGCTAGCAAGTGGATATGTGAATTGCCATACGTGGTCTGGAGTCTTCGAACACAACCCAGTAAAGCCCTCACAGGGAACACGCCCTTCTTCATGGTATATGGATCGGAGGCAGTTTTGCCTGCCGACCTGCAGTTTGGAGCTCCACGACTGGCCTTCAAGGATATTGCCGAAGCTGAAGCAACACGCATCGAGGAGATCGACTTACTCGAAGAGGAGCGCCTGAACTCTGTTATTCAGTCGGCTCACTATCAGTAGACTCTGCGTCGTTACCATAATCGATACACGAGGCCTTGTTCTTTTTCAATAGGGGACTTGGTGTTGCGCAGGGTGCTCAAAACTGCGGGACAGCATAAGTTATCTCCTCCTTGGGAAGGTCCATACATCATCACAGAAGTCACTCGTCCAGGATCGTATCGTCTGTCTCAAATGGACGGCACTCCAATCAGCAACTCTTGGAACGTAGAGCATTTGCGTAGATTCTACGCGTAATGTTTTTTCTGTGATTGTTTGAATTAGCAGTCAGTGTCATTCTCTGTACTCTGTCTTCATTCATACTCTGTGAATAAAAGTACTCTTGGGATAAAGCATTCTATGTTCTTTTCTCTGTTTTTCACTTGCGTTACTTACTCGCTGTATATGGGCAATCGACCTAGGTTAGTCGACCGACAGTACGGTGCTACATGCCCACTCTTACTCTTGACGGGGATAACTCCGGCCCCACCACGAGAGCAATCGGCCTAGGTCAGTTGACCGACAGCATGGTGTTATATGCTCTCGTTCGTACTCATATCAAGGGAGTACTCAAGGCCCCAACAAAACAAAGGCAATCGGCCTAGGTCAGTCGACCGACAGCACGGTGCTACATGCCTTTGCAGGACCTCACAACCGGGGAGCATTCAAGGCCCCAGCCGAACAAAGACAGAGGGCTTAGGTCTGATGACCTACAGCTCGATACTGCATGTCTTTGCTTCATCATGTTACTCTTTCTTGCAGTACTCGTGCTCATTACCGTTATATCTTACTTTCATATTTACTGCTATATCATAAGTTTTCAACTCAGGTTGCGTTACCGTCTTAACATTGTCTCTTTTCTCTACACAGACACGACTCTCAGGTACGCATGGAATATTTTGATTCATTTATAAACTAACTCTGTTTTGCAGAACAATAGTTGAAGTGCCGACATAAAGAGCCAAATATGTACACACAGCATTTAGTCCATCATATTACATGGGGAATCATTGTTTACTCATTGTCACCTACAAGGAGTTCAGCAATCATGTGGGCTTCATCTTCATGCTGAACATTCTAGTTCTCGTTTACTATTCTCGCTGGTAAACTCGCCAAGTCGATCTCAGGTTGTGAATTCTTGATGACCATAAGGACGCGAGTAAGAACGGTTTTTACTCGCTCAGAAATCTTGGACTTCATGTCACCTATGAAAGTTGTTATTCGATCACCCAAAGGACGAGGTGCAGCTTTCTCTGGCGCACAGATGTCCAGGATCTTGATCAGAGCAGTATTGGCAGCCAAGGCAGCTTCTTTTGCCTTCTCAAAGGCGTCCTTCAGTTTGTTGCAGTTCTTCTTGCTGGTCTCATAGTTCTTTTTGAAAACCTCTGACACTTGAGCCTGATGAGCAGCCTCTTCTCGTGATTCTTTTAGTGCAGACCTCGTAGAGGCTAGTACCTTCTTCATTTTATCATGGGAGCTTTGGGATTCAGCCAGCTCAGTCTCCTTGTCCTTAAGTGCTTAGCGTGTTAAGGAGTGGCTATTCCTCAAAGACTCCAAGGAACTGGCAGTCTCACGGAACGACTTCTCAAAGCCATCTCAAGATTCTTGTAGCTGCTGGTACTCATCATTTCTTTGTCGCATCTTCTCCTGTGGAACGATACAGTTCATACGCTTCTGTGAGCAAAGAATATGCTAGTTGAGATTCTTGATGGGTTACCTCATGTTTTTTCTTCTCAATATCTAGCTGCCTGCGAAGGTCAGCTGCTGTGTCTCTAGCTTGGTCTCTATCAGCAATGGCGTTACGGTTTCTATCTCTCGAGACACAGCCGCTTGCTTCAGGCGAGCAATTTCAGCAGCAGCAGCTGTCAATGAGTACACGGTTCAGTTTGAGACCTCAGATATTGGTGTACGGAAAGGTTGAATACATACCTGTTGCCTTAGCTTTGCGTGCAGCCTCAGAATCAGCTAGTTGCTTTCTCAAAGTGGTAACTTCAAGGCTGGATAGTGCAGCAATCTTTTCATGGATCATGCTGGCCTGTTGAACTCCACCTTGTAGTGTCTTCAGCATAGCCTACAGAGAGTAATTTGAGTTGTTTAGGGAACAGCAAAAGCAATACAGGATATGTAAAGTTAAAAAGTTAGCATACCTCGAAAGCTGTCAGTAGCCCTGAGCTTGGGGATGCTGGTATTAGTTGGCGACTGTTATCACCTGCTTCAATTGGAGGGGGTTGGGCGTCGTCTGGATCAGTTGTGGCCAAGGTGTCAGAGTGTCCTCCTTCAACATGATCAATATGCTTTGGTTCTTCAGTCTCTTTTTCTTGAGCCGAATCATGGGCTTCAGATGATGGCTGGGGAGTATCTCCTGCATCAATCTCGGTTGGATGCTCTTAGGTGATGACGGCTTCAGGTAATGACTCGGTCACAGGCATTTGCTGCAGTTCTTCTGGAGCTGCTCCGGTTAGTGCCTGCTGCTAGTTGTCAGACGGTATTTGTGCCTCATGTGCAGTTTCAGTGGTTTCATTCATGTGAGCATCAGTCTCGACCTCAGCAATATCCGCCGGCATTGTGTCTGCACAGTTTTTAGACTCTGAGTCCTTTGGTGCCAGCTCTGTTGAGGCTCGGGGGCTTGATTTCTCAGACTGTTGCCCCTTGGAGCATGTTGACAGTGGGTCTATGTCTTCATCAGAACATACAGTGAAGGGAAGTTTACAAGTGTCTCTGATAATTCGATCTAGGTCCAAGTCTTCTGCGGTCAGATCAATTTCATCCTCATCAGGTGGCAGAGTGGATGCAGAGGGGGGTACTGTCGTGTCATCGTGATGTTTCTTGGATCGCCTCTCGCGATGACACAGTTGAGCTTGCTCTTCTTCTTCATCGTCCTCATCAACCAAGCTAGTCCAGTTAACTCCAACTAATGAGTCATTAGTGTTAGCTGCAGTATGAGAGGAATACCTGGATTTCTTACTAGCTTTGTACGTTGACTTGGGAGAGCTTGTCAGATCCTTGATTGTCCTCTTGTTTGTTCTCTGTTTCCGTGTCATCATGGTACGAGTGGCCTTCGCCTTGGTACGCCCCTGGCAAGCTACAGCTCGCATCTTCACGCCACTTGGAGCAGTTGTAAGCTCGGAGGCTACCCTTGGTGATGTCGCTCATGCTGGTTTCTTGAGCGGTTTGGGCTGCACGTTGTATCACAATGAAGGTATGCTCTTCATTGTTTCCTGCACCATGAGCAGCAGCAACGGCAGCCTCCATCTCCTCGGTGGATAACTTGGATTGTCGTTTTGATATCCTGTTAGTACCAGAAGATGTGGGGTCTAACAGGAACTTGGATATCTTGCTCTGCATTAACTCTACGAGTCAGAAGCTGATTGTAAGTAAGGTTATTTACAGAAATCATAGTAAGATCACTTACATTGAGGGTTGGATTCCATGCAGAATATGGTTTAGGAGTACCCTCATTGTGAGCTTCACCTCTGAGCATCAACTCCACTTGGGCTTTGACATCATCTTCAGCCATGGTTCGAGTTGTCTCTCTAGTTGGATCACTAGCTCGACGTACAAATAGGCAGGGTAAATCCTATCCTTCAGTGGCTGAATGCAGCGATACACAAAATCTATGACCACAGTATGGGCAGTAAGGCCATTTTCCTTCAGATTGGCTATCTCTTCTAACAGGGCGTTGACCTCAGCTTGTTCCTCAACAGTTGGTCCTTCTTCCCGGCTTGTCAGCTTACTGTCAGGTTGCCTCCCAGACCATGAGGGGAGAGAGTTTCCATGGTTTTCTATACAGAACCACTCGGAGTGCCATCCTCTGTTGTTATCTTGAAGGGGGATATCCAAATAAACAGCTTTGCGATTCTTCCGCAGCTCAAAGCTGGCCCCTCCAGTAACTTGTAACACTCATCTCTCAGACCGGCTTTGCAGTGATATAAGTACTTCCATAAGCCAAAGTGAGGGACAATTCCGAGAAATGCCTCGCAGAGATGGACGAAAATCGAAAGTTGAAGAATGGAATTGGGGTTCAGATGAGTCAGGTTGATTGCATATAACTGCAATAGGCCTCGCACGAATGAGCAGACAGGGAGACCTAACCCGCGGATGAAGAATGGCGTGAACACCATTGCCTCGTAGGTGTCCTTAGTTGGAGCAGCGTCATCCTTCTTCTCGCACACCCTCCAGTTCGCCACTTCCTTCGGTGGCAGGACGCTCATATCTACTAATGATTGTAGCATGGGCTCGGTGACAGTGGAGGGGCGGTACGCTAGGTATGGCGAGGGTAACGGCCGGTTCTCGTTGTGCGGTAGACCCTCACTGGTGTTTCCACGCTCACTCAAGGTTTTCTTCTTAGGAGCCATGGATGTGGATGTCTCTGTTGGGTTGGAGATTCGAGAAGTGACGGATGCAGTAGAGCTATGGGTTCAAACAATGGTGGCGGCGGTCTTAGTGGAGAAGAATGGCAGCACGGTTCTCAAATGGATGAAATGGGTTCAGGGTATAGATCTCAAACAACCCTGACGCCATTAGTAACAGTCCTCATGGACTGACGGAATTTGCGGTTATCGTTAAACGTTGACTCAGATCTCATGATGATAAAGGTTCAGTCAGATCTTTCTGAGATTAAGTCGTCGATTTTAGTCGGGATGATTTCTAGTCGGTAGTCATAAGCGCAAGTTCATGTTCTCTATTACTCAGAGAATGGGGTTTCTAATTTGGCCCAGCGAGTTAAGTTTTGCCTGAACTCTGGGCATAAGTGAAGTGCGATTTCTTTTGTTGTATGACAATTTCGTCTTTACTTCAAAGAATTTAAAGGTGCATTTGACTCGGATGCAATATTTTCAATATACAAACACACGGCAGAACTCAAGAGATGCGATAATACGATGGATTTCATTACATAATATATAGTTCATCAAGGTGGATTACATATAAGGGGGGAGATTATCCTAATCCACTACTAACTACTACTACTATGGTGGTGGTGGTGGTGGTGGCCTACATGCCGGTGGAGGGCCGGCCGGGGGCCCAGTGACGCGGCGGCGCTTGGAGGCCAGAGCGTCGGCCTCATCTCCGCCATCATGGCCGCCGTCGTCGCTGTCGTGGCCGCCTGGGCCATCATGGCCGCCGGGGGCGTCGTCGTCGTCGTCATCGTCGTCGTCATCATCAGAGTCCTCTTTCTTGTCGTTGGAGGAATCTAGGAAGGCGGCGCGGCGGAGGCCGCGGAGTTTGGCGCGCTCCTTGCGGTTGTAGCCCTGGGAGTCGTCGGTGTTGGGCTCCGACTCGTCCTCCCACAGCGGCGCATCCTCGGGGGCTTTCTCCTCCTCGCTGGAGGAGAAGTCCTCCGAGGACTCCTCGTCGTACGCGCCGCCGAACCACGCGTCATCGGAGTCCTTGTACTCCGATGGCGGTGGCGAGCGCACACGCTTCTTGCCCTTTCCTCCGGCCATGGCTGAGAGCGAGGGGGTGGGGAGTTCTTGGGGTTTTCTTGAAGAACTGATACTCAGTGGAGGCATAATGGATGGCCGGGCGATGGCTCTGCTCTTATAGTACGGCCACCCCGCTTCGATCTCTGTGAACATGATTCAATAGGTTGCATCGTTTCGACTTCCTCCACGCGTTAGTCATCGCTTGGGCGGATAATGGCTGTTGCGTGTTCGAAAGATTCCTGTTTTTTGGGGTTTTTTTGGTAACTCCTCGGTACCTTCCGCTTGTTCCCTTTGGGTTAACCCCATGGGGTGTGGGATTTGTGGGAAAATTATTCTTTTTCCTAAAAATCCGAAAAAACAGGAAGTTTGAGTTGGCTTTCTATGACTCGGAAAGCTGGCCAGCAGATGGTAACTCGGATAAAAGGATCTGTTATTCCTCAAATTGACTCGGCACCTGAGGAATGCATTCTGTGAAGTCTGATTGAAGGGTTTAGATCTTCAAGCTGATTGATGCTCAAGTCAACTTGAAGCTCGGGGGCTACCCCATGGGGTGCACCTGGCGGTGCACCATGAGAAACAGTGTTGACTCGGATGTAGAACTCATGAGTAGTACGTTATTCTTCTTGGAGTCTCGAGTCAATTAATCTCTAGATTAACTCGAGCCTCGGGGGGTTTGTGGGGGATAGATATCCCCTAGGCCCTCACGGCGTGGACTTAGTACGTGGGCCGTTTGAGGGCCCAATGGAGACAGCAGGCTCCTTTACAGGGTACCGACTGGTCTCGTGGGCCCGAGAATGGATGATGAGTTTGAAGACCAAGTCAAGGCGCTGTAATTCAGGAAAGGCGTAAGGGAGTTGGTTCGGACTCTGTATTCGGAAGCAACAGGACTTAGGAAAGGAAGCGTATAATCGTAGATTCTGTAGGATTCCAAGCCAGGTAGGACTCATAGGTGGAAACCGACTTGTAACCCAAGCCTTGCCGGACTATATAAGGCGGGTGAGGGACCCCTACGTAGACAATCAATCATCTCATCGCATACCAGCCACCGAACATCCTAGCCCTCATTGTACCCTCGAGAACTCAGATCAATACAACTCGTAGCAAACAGGACGTAGGTTGTTACGCACATTGTGGCCCGAACTTGTATAAACCCTTGTGTTTTGTCGCATCTCTACGCGAACCATCGAGCTACGCTGATTTCGCCACCCCAAAAGCACTACGTAATACACCCCGTGGTGCATTGCCGGTATCAAACACCGACAATGTTCCCTTGCTGAAGTGCACGAAATTCCCGTTGCTTGAGCTCGATGAGGCTAGGCGGGAGACAGTGAGCCTGAAAAGCCACACGGAACTCATCCCACTTGACCTGGTGCCCGGCCGGGTGCATTGCTAGGAAAGAAGCACCAGGCCCCAGAGGGACCATGTAGACACTGCGCCGCAAAGCGAGCCTTCTGTTGCTTACTGAGGTGTCACGCCCAGTTCTCAACCAATGGAACCGGAACAACATATATGTGCCAGGAACATGTCTCACATATATCATGACAATAGTGACATCACACAACGTGCATAAACGATAAATAAAACGTTTACATAGAGTATAACATCACTTTATTACAATAAGACAACATGTCTTTAAACCAGAGTCATAGCGGAAGTGTAAACGGAGAAGAACGAGCCGCCACAGGGACGTCGACTGGTGGATCGGTACGCCTAGAACTCGTTGAAGTCCTGAACATACTCTTCGAAGTCTTCTGGAGCTGATCAGCGGTTGGGTTCCAGCCAACAGTAGGTTTAAAGTAAAGCAAGCGTGAGTATTTCATACTCAACAAGCATAACATGAACTATGAGGCATCTAGGGTTGGCTGACACTTAGCATGAGCTTTTAGTTGATCAAGTTTTTATTACACAGCTAGTTACTACAGGTGAGTTGATAAACCATTAGCCCAAGATATAGCATGTGAACATTAAACAGCAACATTAACATAAGAAACACTTTCAAAACCCAACAGAACCACTAATCTGCATAAAGGATCTGGGCCGCTCATAACCGTGAGCACGGCTGACATGTCAGTCTTACACTCTCGAGAGGTCGTACATCTTTACCCATAAGTCGTGGGCTACGCTGGTGGTCCACCACATTACCTTAGATGAGGTGGCTAGCAAGCACACTACGAGGCCTTTACAAAGATCACGTTGGTAAGGTGTAACCGCTAAGGTTTCAGGGTCCGCAGCTGTGGAGCAAGCCTCAAGGGGAGATAAACGCACTCAACCCAAGTAGCGCGAGGGCCACAGAAGCTCACCTCCCCTCTTGCCCCGTCGGTAAGTTACCCCCAAACCAATGCAACCTAATTAATTAGCCAAGACCGTCCCATTCCAGTCTCATGGTAGCACTGTTGTCCCAGGTTGTCGCTTTGCGAACCGGTCCTTAAGGAGAGTGGCCAGAAGCAAAACACATGCTCATGCCCCCTAAACCAAGTTGCTAAAAAGCCATTTTTAAAGGAACATGAACCACAGAGGGTCAAGCTCAAGATTTGATTGCATAGATCCATTTAATCAAATTATTAACAAAAGATACATGAGTTCGCGCAGCAACTAGCAAAACTTAACCAACATGCAACCCATAGGTAAACATATCGATAAAAGAGGCTAGGTACAGTCCTTATTGGCATACAAAATTAGACACATGCATATGAAGTGATTAAAGGGTTCTTAGGTTGTGTTCATGCTATACTTGCCTTGCTCAAACTGGTCTTGAGTCTGCTGCTCAACACCCTCAAACTGCTGCTCTTCGCCACCAACAAACTGCTCACCGTCTAACCACGTTCACGGCAACATACAAGCATTTCCACGCATACATACATGCAAACAATTATCAAAAGGTGAGAAACAGTACATCATATCATAAAAACAGAAGATGAAAATGTACTAAAAACATTCTACATGTTTCTACGGTCGTGTGAGCGCAATAATAACTCAAATCGGAGTTAAAACGTGGAAGTTATGCATAAAACGGGCTCCTAGGGGCATAACTGCGATAAAACATTGAAACCAGGGGCTAGATTTGAAAAACCGAGGACCTAAACGTAATTAACCATAGCCGCCGAGGGTTTCCAGGCAAAACTCCAGGGTCTGGACGGCGGGTTCTATTTTTCAAAAGCACATGGGCTAGAACGCTAAAACTAGGACTAAAATCTAATTACTTTTCAACGCTGGTGGACTGCGGGTTGATTTCCCGAAAGTCCAGGGGCTCTTTAGCAAAACTATCGGCGTTGACCGGTATTGACCGGTCATCGGTGCGTGTGAGCGGTTGGATCTCGATCTAAAGGGTGACGTTAGATCGGATCGGGGCTCTGATCTCGTGCGTCGGATCGAGATCCGACGGCGGAGAGAGGCCGGGGCCGAGGGCGACGGTGACCACGCCCATGGCGTTCTCGTCGCGCGGCGGGGCCGGCGGCGCGGCGGCGTTCCGGCTCGGAGAGGGTGCTAGGCTCGACTAGAGCTAGCCCAAAAGAGCGAGGGTGTTGCGGCGAGCTCACCGAGGGCTTGAGGGCGGCGGGAGATGGTCGGTGGCGGTCCAACGACGAGCGGCGGCGGCGTCGGTTCACGGGCGGTGTTCGTCTGCGTGGAACGTTGGGGTGGAGCGTCTCCGGGACTCCGAGGATGGGCCGCGACGCTTCGGGGTGCTCCTGCGACACGAGAGGAGGAGGAATCAGGGCCGGAGGGGCTTCGCCGACGGCGAATTTGGCGTCGGGGCGGCTTACCAAGGCGAGGCTCCAATGGCGAAATGCGGGAGCGTCGAGGCACGAGCGTCGAATGGGCGAAGAGGGTTTGAAAAGGAGAAGAGTGCGGTCCTCGGAGTGGGTTTTATAGGAGTCTAGGAGGGCCGGGGCGGTGGGTGCGCGCGAGCAGGTCGCCGGCCCTTGAACGCGAGTAATGGCGCGGTTAGGGCAGGTGCGGGGAAAAGGGGAAACTGGCGCGGGAGCTGCGGGATTGAAGAGGGGAGCGATTAAGGAAGGCGTGGGCGAGATTTGGGGAGGGAAGCTTCCTCCCCGCGGCGGACTATTTGAGTGAGCGGAAGGAAGGGCGAGGGGATCCCGGCGAGAGGAGGGAGAAGACCCTGACCGGTGGGGCCGGCCGGTCAGTGGGCGCGGGGCGCGCGGAGGGAGAGGGCGGCGCTGCGGGCCGAGCGGCGCTGCGGGAGGGAGCGCGGCCGAGTGGGCCGGCCTTTGGCCCAGGCGGGAGGGAGCGGGGGTCGGCCGGGCCGGGGCCCAGGCGGGAGGGAGCGGGGCGCTGGGGTCAGCCGGTCGGCCTAGCTCTCCTTTTTTTTTCTTTTTCTTTTTGAATTCTTTTGAATTGGAGAAAGAAGGCTCTAAAATTCCCGTTGCACGAAATTCCCGTTGCTTGAGCTCGATGAGGCTAGGCGGGAGACAGTGAGCCTGAAAAGCCACACGGAACTCATCCCACTTGACCTGGTGCCCGGCCGGGTGCATTGCTAGGAAAGAAGCACCAGGCCCTAGAGGGACCATGTAGACACTGCGCCGCAAAGCGAGCCTTCTGTTGCTTACTGAGGCGGGGCAGTAGACTAAACTTGGACTCGATGATCCGAAGCCAGTCATCGGCATCCAAGGGATCTGTGGCAGTGGTGAAGATTGGCGGTTGTAGCGCCGCAAAGTCAGTGTAACCGATCTCTTGCGAGTCGCGCCGTAGTTGCTCTTGAGCTATCAGGTTGATGAGCTGCTGAGTGACTTGAGTGGCCAACTCAGAAGGAGGTGGTGCTCCATGAGCAGCCCCCTGTGCAGACGTCTCAGGTGGAGTGACCATCTGCAAGAACGAGGCCCATGGCATTTAGTCTAACAACTTTAGTGCAATAGATGCGATGGTATAAGGATCAAAGAATCATAATTACATTCTGATACATGAAAGCATGTAAGCGAACAAAATAACTCAATTGCACATAAAGTGTTAGCCATCATCTTGTAAGTTTGGTCAATCGTATATGCTAATGGATAACTCATGCGCAGTCTTAGATGCAGGACAACACTTCTGAATTTCGTCGATATGGGTGTCAAAACGATCGATTTGGGTGGAAGTCCAAATACAAAAGTTGTTCAAGGATTAGTCCCCTATATCTTTCTTATAGGTCACTTCTACCAATCTGACTGGGATGATGGTGCAAAGTCGATTTACTAGCTGCACTCAGGTTTTCAGCCCAACCTAGGACATCCACTGATTAAATTTAAAACTGCTCCAAATCCGTGCATTCTTATGCCAAGACATTTGTCGGTGTTTGATACCGGCAATGCACCATAGGGTGTGTTATGTAGTGCTTTTGGGGTGGCGAAATCGGTGTAGCTCGATGGTTCGCGTGGTGGTGCGACAAAACACAAGGGTTTATACAGGTTCGGGCCGCGAGATGCGTAATACCCTACATCCTGTTTGGTGCGAGTTGTATTGCCTTTGCTTCTCAAGATTACAATGAAAGCTAGGGCGTTTGGTGGCTGGTATGCGATGAGATAATCGATGATCTACGTAGGGGTCCCTCACCCGCCTTATATAGTCCTGGCAAGGCTTGGGTTACAAGTCGATTACGAGTCCTACTTTGTTTGGAAGCCTAAAAGAGTACATAGAATCTACGATTAAATGTTTTTTCCTTGAGTCCTGCTGCTTCTGTAATCTAGAGTCCGAACCATACTTCACCGCGTCTTTCCTGAAATCGTAGCACTTTGACTTAGTCTTCATGCACGTCGCCCGTCTCTGGGCCCACGAGATCAGACGACACCCTGCTTGGGAGCCTGCCGTCTCTAATGGGCCCTCTGATGGCCCATGTACTGAATCTAGGCCGTGAGGGCCCAGGGGATATCTATCCTCCACAAGCCCCCGAGGCTCGAGATAATTTAGGAATTAATTGACTCGAGGCTCTAACAAGAGTATCATACTATTCATGAGTTCCACACCCGAATTAACAACACACTGTTTCTCATGGTGCACCGCCAGGTGCACCCCATGGGGTAGCCCCCAAGCTTCAAGGTGACTTGAGCATCAATCAGCTTGAAGATCTAAACCCTTCAATTAGTCTCATCAGATGTATTCCTCAAGTGCCGAGTCAACTTGAGAAACAATCAGATTCCACATCCGAGTTAATATCCATCGCCCCAACTTTCCAAGTCATAGAAAGCCGACCCAAATTTCCTGATTTTCAGATTTTAGGAAAAAGAATACCTTTTCCACAAATCCTGCACCCCATGGGGTTAACCCACAGGGAAACAAGCAGGGGGTACCGAGGAATTACCTACAAACTTCCCAGAAAATAGGAATCTTCCAAACACACAACAGCCTTTGTTGCCCAAGAAAATAACTGACGCGTGGCGGAAGTCGAAACGACGCAGCCTCTTGAATCACGTTCACAGAAAACGAAGCGGAGTGATCGTACTATAAGAGCAGAGCGATGGCCTGGCCATCCATTACGCCTCCACTGAGCACTCATTCATCCAAGAAAAAACCCCAAGCACTCTCCACTTCCTTTCCACCATGGCTGGAGGCAAGGGCAAGAAGCGCGCATGCGCCAGCGAGGAGGAGTATGAGGACTCCGACAACGCGCTCTTCGGCGGTACGTACCACGGGGACTCCTCCGACGACGGCTCCTCCAGCGAGGAGGAGCCAACCCCCGAGGAGATGCCGCCGCGGGAGGACGAGTCGGAGCCCAACACCGACGACTCCCAAGGCTACAACGCCAAGGAGCGCGCTAAGCTCCGGGGCCTCCGCTGCGCCTGTAAGGATCGGATGCCCAAGAGGGGGGTGAATTGGGCTAATTTCAAACTCTAAACGAAAATCCTTAGCCTAACGAAGCTACAAATTAGCCCACTTCACCCTCTACACGAACCTACTCTACACGACAAGACAAGGAACCCTACTCATGCTAGTGGAAAGGAAACCGCAACGGAAGCAAGGACTAGCAACACTAATGACCATAGCAAGGGACGTACTAGCCAAGATGAGACTAACTATGATGACTACTAGAAGCAATCCATGAAAATAGTAAGAACCGAAAGAGCATCAAGTAGAGGGACAAGGGAGAGAGACAACCGGAATTTTTCCCGTGGTATCGGAGGTTTGGCACCCTCCCCTAGTCCACGTTGCGGCTCACCCTAGAGTATTTTGCCGCCTCCCATGCTTGTGGGCGCTCACTAAGAGTCTCCGTTCGCCATCCCGGCAAGGTGGAACTCAAGCCTTGTACACCGTTGTTCTTCGGGCTTCCACAATCTCCTTGGCAAGCTCCGAGAACGCACCCCGGTCACCAAGTCCGCCTAGGTGCTGCCAATCACCAAGAGTAACAAGCCACCGGTCTTTACTTGATCTTGATCCTCACCAAGATGGATGCACACAAGCCTTGACCTTGATCTTGCTCTCAAAGGATGAATATGTAAGTAGTTATTGCAAAGAGTTGAAGCACAAGGGCTCTCTGTGTGTATGAAGTTGCTGGAGTGTCAAAGAGCATGAGATGGAGTGAAGGAACCCATATATATAGCCCTCAAGATGATAGAGCCGTTGCACAAAGAGAGCTGCTGACGCAGAGTACATAGTATTGTCCGGTCCCTTGCTTTTTCCAACATCGGACAATACTGTCCATATACTTTACCAATGGTCACTGACTCATTTCGTCATTGTACTTTTGTCCTTAGGTTTATACCATGTCGAACTTCGGACAATACTGTCCATGTATTCACTTGCATACTCAGAAAATCGTAGCCTCAGGTTTCTTTGTCCTTAGATTTGTACTGTCCTCAACTTCGGACAATACTGTCCATGTATTCACTTGCATACACAGGAAATCATAGCCTCAGGTTTCTTTGTCCTTAGATTTGTACTGTCCTCAACTTCGGACAATACTTTCCATGTATTCACTGGCATACTCAGGAAATCATAACCTCAGGTTTCTTTGTCCTTAGATTTGTACTGTCCTCAACTTCGGACAATACTGTCCATTGTTTTGGCTGATTTCTCGCAGGTTTGTAGCCTCAGGTTTATTTGTCCTTAGCTTTGTCCGGTTACACTAAACCTGACATTCCGGTGTAGAGGATTTGCATGGGCTTTGGATAGTATAAGTTCACCTAAAAACCTTGATTTGTCCGGTCCCTTGTTTTGGCATAGAGAGGACAATACTGTCCCTATGTTTTTCTCTGATTTTGAGTTTTCTTCAAGAATTTTGATGTGAAGCTTGATTTTCTTGGACCTTGAGCCTATGTAGCTTATACCTTTGCTGTTCCTGAAAGATTTGGCATGTGTGTGCATCCATAACTTGGCAATTCACTTGATCAAGCTACTAACCGTTGACCCCTCTTAATAGTGCGGACACTAGAAAGCTGTAAACCCTATCTAAGCAAGGATCCTTCAACACCATGATCCTTGACTCTAGAAAAGTCCTTAGCCTTCGAGATACGGATGAAAACCAAGTCCGCTTCCATGAAGTGAAACATTTGAATTAGGGGCCATTCACATAATCCAATGAGCAACCATTTTTGTATTCATTATTAAACCTGCACTCACAAGCTCATTAGATAACACTTAAGCTTGTCAATCAATCACCGAAACTCACCTTAGGGCCTAGATGCTTACAATCTCTCCCTTTTTGGTGATTGATGACAAGTAAAAGACGGCAAGAGTAGAGATGGTAAATAAATTAAGAACAACGTCAACTACTCTAGCCTTAGACAAGGAAATTAAGCACACGGAGCTCGAAGGCTCACCTTAAGCACACGGAGCTCGAAGGCTCACCCAGAGTGATGTAGACATGATAACAAAGAGCATACACAAGTACCAAAAGTTATGTCCATCCACAAAAGCCAAAAGAGCACAAAACATACAGAGCACCAAGTCTACTACCATCCTACTCCCAACCTATCTCCCCTTTTGTCATCAAGGACCAAAGAAGGGACCTAATCTCTCGGAGGAGGTGGAGGAGGAGAAGCCGGAGGTGGAGGAGGGCGACGCGAGATGAATTGAAAGCGCGTGTCGTCGTCACTGTCGGTGTCTGAATCACCCATCTCTGTAGCAGCCCTGTCCACGGCACCCAGCGGTGAGTCAGGTACGACCGCTGTCTCTGGCTGTGCAGCAACTGCCTGGGAGCTCGCTGGCTGCGTGATCTGCTCTATCACTGGCTCCACTATCTCCTCAAGCTGGTCTCTGCGAGAAGGTCCGAAGGAGGAGGCAGCAGCCGTGACCGAGGGACCCTGTGCCGGTGACTCAAACATAAGTGTAGTGGCTGCTAGAGGTGAGAGCACCGGTCGCAAGTCTGTCCGTAGCAGAGGTGAAAGAGGGAAAGTCCCTGGAGTGGAGGCACCTGCTAACTGAGCAGAGGGAGTGACCTGAGGTGGAGCCAGCAGAGTCATTTGAGGTGGAGCTGGCAGAGTCATCTGAGGTGGAGCTGGCAGAGTCTGCTGAGGCTGTGGTAGACTAAGAGCTCCTCGTACCTCAGACCTCAAGGAATCGATCTCGTGCCGGTACTCCTGACGCTGCTCCCTGAGTGACGTGCGGATCTCCTCAAGTATGATCGTCTGTCTTGCCTCCTGTCTATCAGCTCTGTCTCGAGTCTCTCTCTGAAAGTCAAGCTGAGCCTGGTGTAAGGTCAGCAGCTGCTGAGTCTGCTGCTGCTGCACTCGAGTGTGCTCGGCCTGCTGCTGAAGTAAGGACTGGAGAATCCCCTGCAGAGCATTTGGCTGTGTGACCTGGGCCTGAGAGACCACTGGGGCCGAAGGTGGTGAAGGTGGTCGTGGCTCCCCTGAGCCTCCGGCCTCGGCATCGTGTGCTGCAGGCGGAAAGAAGTGTGCCTGCTCCTCCTCATCATCATAATCTGAGTTTGAGGTAGTGGAGGCGTAGTAAAACGAAAGAAAACCTGCCTCTGCTGCCTCCAGCTCCTCATCCTCTGCCTCTACCTCGGCCCTATCCTCGGTAGGAATCTGCTCGCGAACGGCTCTGGCTGCCCGGCCACCTCTTCTCTGATCATCTCTCATGGCAGGCCTGTAGTCCGGGAAGCGGGTCTGGGTGCCACGGTACAGTGCACGAAAGTCTGCATCCCCCTCACCTAACTGATATAGAATGTGTGTGATCCAGTGAGCATATGGCATCTGTCGTCGTGTAGCCATCCCATCGACTATCACATCCTCCATCTCTGCCAGAATAACATCCACAATGTCAAAATCCATGAACTTGGTGAGGAAAGTCATTACTGCCTGCTGTAGAGCTGTGAGTCCCTCTCTGAAGCCTGCCTTAGGAACCAAAGACCTCCTCAAGATCTGCAACAGGAGCTGGTACTCTGGCCTGAGCCTGTCTGGAGTCCTCGGAGTGTCCGCAAGCATCTCACATCTGAACAAGTGTCTGACCTGGTCCAGTGGTGGTGCTGTACCTGCGTGACCTCTGTAGGGTGGAGATATTCCGTCGTAGACGACGGAGTGCACTGAACGATCTCTCACGGGTACACCGAGTAGCTCCGCTATCCTTTCCCTATACAGCTTGTGCTCCGTCCCATTGAACATGAAGTGAATAAAGTGCCTCTGGTCGGCGATGTAGAGGGTAGCATAGAACACCCTAACCCAGTCCTCAACGTACGTGTGTGAACTGGTCATCAGGTCAACGAGCCCTGGATAGTGATCAAAGTACTGCTTGATGTCGTGTCCACTGACAGTGTTAGCCCTGTTGAAATCTATCGCTGCCTGAGGCATGAGCCTGTGACCTCCCTGCAAGGCACTCTCGTACAAGCTGGCCTGCAACACTGTCCAAAAGCGACGGTCAATCCTGAAGTCTCTCGGCCTGGGGTAGAACTCGTCCACTGTCATGTCGTACCGAAGGGCCTTGATGCCCTTGGTCTTCCTGCGCCTCAGATCAAACAGGCGGATGTCCTCATTGGCCATTACACTGCGAGGTCCTGTGTGCGGTGGCTCTCGGGGCTGCTCCTGTGGCTGCTCCTCCTGACTCAACCGTCCTGCTGACGGAGTGGCTCCTCCGCGAGTGCGAGAGCAGCCTCCGCGGGAGCGAGCTGTGCTCGGAGGAGTCGCTGTCTGGGGTGGAGCCTGCTGCCTGGTGCAAGTGGATCTGCGCTGTCCTCCGATCTGCAGGCTAGCCCCTGCTCCCCCTCTCTCTGCTCTCTCTGCTGCATCTGCTACTGCCTGTGCTATCTCGGCCTCCTTCTGGGCCTTTGACTTCCGCTTCTTCCTAGGCTCCTCTGGAACAGGCTCCTTGCCCTTCCTCTTCTCGTGACCCATCTGTTGACAAGACAAAGAACCAGGTTAGGCACGAAGATTTCAGATAAGAATACGAGAATAACTAGACATAAGATAAGTCCTAAAGCAAAGAATTCGACTGATAATAGCCTAGCATGTCATGTCAATTGTCAAAATCTGAGAAATTTTAGCTAAAATTGCGTGACCATCTCACAATTAGAGCCAAATTTCTTTGTCCATGCTTAATCGACATGAAAAGTTAATTCCTTAAGTCCATAAAATGCTAGGTCTATTTAGAACTGCACAACTCCCCCTAAAACAATGCACAATGAGGATATAGCAGTGAATCTAGTGCCAAGAGTACTTCCATTTCATCAATTTCTGCTTCAATTTCAAGAGTTGAGACTCAATTTCTCGGATTATGAACTAGGGTTGCATGAAATTAAAAAAAATGACCAAACCCTAGCAGGATGGGAGAAAACGGGTGCTCACCACTGCAGAGAATGGAGCAAGTGGCCAGCGGTGAGGAGGAACCTAATGGCGCTCGGGGTGGCGCAGACAGGAGTGGAGAGGTGCGGCGGCGGCGCAAGTGAAGCGACGGCGCAGGTGAGACTGCTCGATGGCACGCGTGGAGCTGCGGCGCGGGCCGCGGCGGCGAGGTGGAGCGACGGTGCGGGATTGGCGCGGCGGCGCGGGCGGACTGGAGCGGCGGCGCTGGCAGAGTGGAGAGATGGCGGTGCGTGAGAGCGGCGTGGCACCGCGGAGCGGCAGGGGAGTGCGGTGAGAGGAGCGACGGTGAGGGCCAGTCAGCGGGGGAGCTGCGGCGGTGGAACCCTGTGGGGGCGGATGGCGGCGGCACTGGGCGGTTCGGAGAGGAAGCGCGCGCGTCGAAGTCCAAATGAGGAAGAAGGGAGATGATTGGTCTCTGCTCAAACGAGAGGCCCCACTGGTTAGATTAGAGGGAGACCGGACAATCCGGTTTGGGCCATAAGGCCTGAGCGGACAAAATATAGGTTTTGTCCGGTCTCCTATTTTAAAACGCGCCTGAGCAACTAGAAGGAATTGTCCGAGGTTGCAAACCGGACAAATGTCCGTCCATGTTTTCCTGACGCTCCTGTTTTCTAGTTCCTCTCCTCTTGCTTGGATCGGACAGTCCGGTTCAACTGAAAAGGCCGGAGCGGACAAAGGTCGCAAGTTGTCCGGTCTTCTTGTTCGGCATCGCGCCTATGCCACATAGAAAGTATTGTCCGAATTGAAATATCGGACAAAACCTCGTCCTAATATTCCTAAAGCTGCTGCATTGGTGACTTGGCTCCATCGTAACAGGACCGGACAGTCCATTTTAATCCATATGGCCTGAGCGGACAAAAGCTACTATCTTGTCCGGTCTTTGATTGGAACTTTGCGCCCGAGCCATATAGATAGTATTGTCCGATACACGGACCGGACAAAACTTCGTCCTATTTTTCCTGATGCTTCCAATTTTTGATCCCGTTCACCATCTGCGGAGAGTATTGTCCGGTCTCAACCAAACTATCTGAGCGGACAAATGATCCATCTCGTCCGGTCTGCAGTGTGAGGTTTGCACTAGAAAACTGAAGACCGTATTGTCCGACCCTGATAACCGTACCAACCTTCATCTTATTTTACATGAGACACTGAATTCTCACCTGCTTACTTCTTGCATTAACCGAAATGTCTGAGGCTTGTATCCCTTTTTTTTATTTTAAAGAACGGACATTTCGGTTTTGAGAAGTTTTAGACACAGCTGAAAAGCTTTCCCACATTGCCTTTCACATATAAAATTCGAACAAACACATGTGTTGGGCATGTAGGAACGAAACCCTCACCCCTCAAAATATTTTGCACCAAACTTGTGCATATAGTTTTGTTTTGTAAAGAGACGAAAGAGGATTCGAAAAGAACCAAAAGGAATGTATGAGTCTTTTCCGAAGAGCTCAATAGAGATGGATGCTCTAGTCCTTCGGGAACATGACTCAATAAGCGTTAAGCACTCATAAAACATTACTTTGCCCACTTTTATGAGTTGAAAGAATTGCATTAAGGGCAATACTTCTTTCTCATTTAGTGGCTCCTTTGTGACTCTACCGCATGCAATGCCAAACAAGCTACCATGCATTACAAGAATTTAAATATGCGTGCACATCTATATGATAGGAAAAATGCATTGCAAGAATTTAAATCTAGCTTGTCAAGTTTGAACCTCCCGCAAGCTTCCTCAGGGTGAGCCCAACTACAAGCCTTGAGCAAAACCAAGTACCACCGGCTCAAGCTAGACCCTGCTCACCCCTATCTTGAAGAAGTCTGACAAGCACTTACTTAAGGCAAAATGCATGGAATGCAAGATTATATGACAGGGCAACCTATATGAAGTTGGACCAGTCCAACACGTTAAGCTCACTTCGCAACCTACAAAAGGTCTCCTCTCCTAAGGGCTTAGTGAAGATTTCCGCCAATTGCTCCTCGGATCTCACTCCGGTTATGGTGATATCACCTTTGGCCTCATGATCACGCAAGAAGTGATGGCGAATATCAATGTGCTTAGTGCGAGAGTGTTGGACGGGGTTTTTAGCTATCTTAGCGGCACTCTCATTGTCACAAAGGAGAGGCACAGAGCCACAAACAACACCAAAGTCCAAAAGGGATTGCTTCATATATAGAATTTGGGCACAACATGCACCGGCCGCTATATATTCCGCCTCCGCAGTGGACAAAGCCACACAGTTTTGCTTCTTACTTGACCACGAAACTAGGGATCGCCCAAGCAAATGGCACCCCCTGGAGGTACTCTTGCGATCGACACGGTATCCGGCGAAGTCCAAATCCGAGTATCCCAAGAGTTCTAACTTAGCGCCCTCGGGGTACCATAGGCCCATACTTGGGGTGTGCTTGAGATACCGAAGTATCCTCTTCACGGCCGTAAGGTGGGATTCCTTAGGAGCCGCTTGGAAGCGAGCGCACAAGCACACACTAAACATTATATCCGGCCTAGATGCGGTGAGATAGAGTAGCGAACCGATCATGGAGCGGTAGGTGGATTGATCAACGGGCTTCCCATCCACGTCGGCGTCGAGATGTTCATTCGTAGACATTGGAGTGCTAATTGGCTTGCAATCACCCATCTTGAACTTCTTGAGTAGATCTCTACAATATTTTTCTTGATGGATGAATATTCCTCCCTTCACTTGCTTTATTTGAAAACCAAGGAAGAAATTTAGCTCGCCAATCATGGACATCTCGAACTCCCTAGACATCATATCACCAAACTCATGGCTTAGTTTCTCGTTAGTACAACCAAAGATAATATCATCAACATAGATTTGACAGATGAAGAGATCCCCATTGACGTCTTTGGTGAACAGTGTCATGTCGACTTTGCCGATCTTGAATCCTTGCATGATGAGGAAGTCCCTTAGCCGTTCATACCATGCCCGTGGAGCTTGTTTGAGTCCATACAAGGCTTTGTGCAACCTATACACATGGTTAGGCTTCCTCGGATCTTCAAATCCGGGCGGCTGGTCAACATAAACAAGTTCATTAATAAAACCATTGAGAAAGGCACTCTTCACATCCATTTGATAAAGTTTTATCTTATGATGTGAAGAGTAAGCAAGAAGGATACGGATGGCTTCAAGTCTTGCAACCGGGGCGAATGTTTCGCCAAAGTCCAAACCTTCCACTTGTGCAAATCCCTTTGCCACAAGCCTTGCCTTGTTGCGCACCACCACACCATGTTCATCTTGTTTGTTGCGGAAGACCCACTTGGTGCCAATGATGTTCTTGTTCTTTGGACGCTCTTCAAGCACCCATACTTCATTGCGAGCGAAGTTGTTCAACTCCTCTTGCATGGCTATGATCCAATCGGGGTCCGCAAGAGCTTCCTCTACACAAGTAGGCTCCACACAAGAAACAAACGAGTAATGTTCACAAAATGAGACAAGGTTACGAGAACGAGTTCTTACTCCCCTTGAAGGACTCCCAATCACTTGGTCGATGGGGTGATCCTTGGAGATGCGTCCATGTCTCACTAGTGGCCTTCTTGGTGCCATGGGTGGTGATGACTCATCATTTGATGCTTGTGGCACTCCTTGATCTCGATTGTCCGGCACTTCATCAACTCCACCTTGTTCTATCTCTCTTTCTTCATTCTCATCCACATGAGGTGACATGGAGGTGCTTAGTCTTGATGGAGAATTTCCTCCCCCTTGATCATTGTCTTCATGCACCTCCTCCGGCTTTACGTCCCCTACAGTCATATTCTTCATAGCATCGCGTAGGGGTTCATCATCTACATCATCATGAGAGAACATCTCCCCTTGGGAGCCATTAGTCTCATCAAACTCTACGTCACACGTTTCTTCAATCATTCCAGTGGTTTGATTGAATACACGGTATGCCTTCGAGTTTGATGCATAACCCACAAAGAAACCAACATCGCAACGTTTTTCGAATTTACCGAGCCTTTTCTTTTTGTAGATGAAGCACTTGCAACCGAAGACCCGAAAGTAGGAGATGTTGGGTTTTCTCCCAATGAGGAGCTCATAAGGTGTCTTGCCAAGTAACCGATGAAGATAGACACGATTTGAAGCATGGCATGCCGTGTTGGTTGCTTCTGCCCAAAAATCTTCCGACGTGCCATAGTCATCCAACATGGCTCTTGCGAGAGTTATCAACGTCTTGTTCTTTCTCTCAACAACTCTATTTTGCTGAGGTGTATAGGTGGCGGAGAATTCGTGCTTGATGCCTTCTTCATCACACCAGTCATCCACCTTATAATTTTTGAATTCTGAGCCATTGTCACTCCGGACCTTCACAATGTTGAGCCCAAACTCACGTTGAGCCCGCTTGGCGAAGATCTTGAACTTGTCCGGAGTCTCACTCTTATCACCTAGAAACAAAGTCCAAGTATACCGTGTAAAATCATCAACAATGACTAGGCAATAGAGATTACCACCAATGCTCTCATAAGTAGTGGGACCGAATAGATCCATGTGAAGAAGTTGGAGCGCCTTGGAGGTTGAGACACAAGTCTTCATTGGATGGTGACTTGCGACTTGCTTGCCGGCTTGACATGCGCTACAAAGCTTGTCCTTCTCAAATGTGACGTCCTTCACGCCGGTCACCATCCCTTTCTTGACAACCTTCTTGAGTTGGCTCATTCCAATGTGTGCAATGCGCCGGTGCCAAAGCCAACCCAAGGAAGACTTGGAGAAGAGGCAAGTTGTTGATGAAGTCTTCATCTCACTAAAATCAACAAGGTAGAGGTGGCCGTGCCGGAACCCTTGAAATACCATGGACTTATTCTTTTCACTTTTCACTACAACACAATTCTTGTCAAATTCACACGTTAGACCAAGATCGCACAATTGTGCGATTGAGAGGAGATTAAAGCTCAAGGACTTAACAAAGAGAACGTTAGAGATTGATAGATCATTTGAGATAGCAATTTTACCCAACCCAATGACTTTGCCCTTTGAATTATCACCAAAGGTGACTTGCTCTTTGTCGCCGGGGTCTTCTAGTGAGGTGAACATACCATCATTGCCGGTCATATGTTGCGTGCAACCACTATCAAGTACCCAATGCTTTCCACCGGCTTTATAGTTCACCTTGGAGCCCTTGGCCATGAGGCACATGGGTGGTGGAGGAAGTGTTGGCCCCTTGGTGGAGATAGCAAGCCCGACAAAGTCATCATCATCACTTGAGCCTTCACTTGTTTCTTCATCGGTCACCCATTCATTTGTTTCACACATGAAGCTTCTTTGGGGACCTTTCTTCTTTTTTGGAAAGAGTTTTGCCTTAGAGTCATTCTTCTTCTTGTAGAATGGCTTGCGCTTGGGCTTCTCTTCCTCTTCATCATCGGACTCATCTTTCTTGATCTTGCCCTTGCGCTTGTCCGGCTTGGGGCACTCATAAGAGATGTGGCCATTTTCACCACAATTGTAGCACTTCTTCTTGTCATCTCTCCTTGGCCAGAACGCCTTCCTCTTGGAGTCAAAGTTGAACCCCTTCTTGTTGATCTTTGCATGAAGGCGGTTGAACTTCTTCATCACAAGAGCTAGTTCGGCATCATCCTCATCGCCACTTGAGTCATCATCTTGCTCTTCTTGCTCTTTTTCGCTTGAGGAGCTTGGAGGTGGAGGCATTACTTTCTTGGGAGTGTGGGGTTTCTTGGTCTTGGCCTTAAGTGCTACGGTCTTGCTTGGGGAAGACTCTTCCGTGATGCCAAGAACCCCCATCTCATGAGCTCGAATTTGGCTCACCACCTCACTCACTTCAAGTGTGTCAAGATTCTCCTTTTGAAGCATGGTGTTGATGATGTTGTACTTGGGCTTGATGAGGATGCGGAGGATCTTTCGGTTGATGGTGCCGTTGTCAAGTTTACAAACATCAAGAGCATTAATGTCCTCAATGATGACATTCAAGCGAGAATACATGGAATTGCAATTTTCATAAGAATGCATCTTGAAGTCATCATACTTAGCCTTAAGCACATGATATTTTTGCTCTCTAACTTTAGTGGTGCCCTCATGAATTTCAACAAGTTCGGCCCAAATATCACAAGCATTGAGTTTGCTCGAGACCCTAGCAAACACCTCTTGGCTAATGCTTTCAAAGATAGCATTTCGGGCCCTAGCATTCCACTTGATTTGGTCATTAGTGTGAGGCGCAACGAAACCATGCTCGGTAGCTTCCCAAACTTCGGGGGCAATAGACTCAAGGTATGCTCGTATGCGAGCTTTCCAATAGCTAAAGTTATTGCCCTCAAAGTAGGGGACCGAGCCACCCATCTTAGACATCTCGCTCTAAGCGGTGAAGCTTAGTGATCCAATGAGCAACGAGGCTCTGATACCACTTGTAAGGATCGGATGCCCAAGAGGGGGGGTGAATTGGGCTAATTTCAAACTCTAAACGAAAATCTTTAGCCTAACGAAGCTACAAATTAGCCCACTTCACCCTCTACACGAACCTACTCTACACGACAAGACAAGGAACCCTACTCATGCTAGTGGAAAGAAAACCGCAACGGAAGCAAGGACTAGCAACACTAATGACCATAGCAAGGGACATACTAGCCAAGATGAGACTAACTATGATGACTACTAGAAGCAATCCATGAAAATAGCAAGAACCGAAAGAGCATCAAGTAGAGGGACAAGGGAGAGAGACAACCAGAATTTTTCCCGTGGTATCGGAGGTTTGGCACCCTCCCCTAGTCCACGTTGCGGCTCACCCTAGAGTGTTTTGCTGCCTCCCATGCTTGTGGGCGCTCACTAAGAGTCTCCGTTCGCCATCCCGGCAAGGTGGAACTCAAGCCTTGTACACCGTTGTTCTTCGGGCTTCCACAATCTCCTTGGCAAGCTCCGAGAACGCACCCCGGTCACCAAGTCTGCCTAGGTGCTGCCAATCACCAAGAGTAACAAGCCACCGGTCTTTACTTGATCTTGATCCTCACCAAGATGGATGCACACAAGCCTTGACCTTGATCTTGCTCTCAAAGGATGAATATGTAAGTAGTTATTGCAAAGAGTTGAAGCACAAGGGCTCTCTGTGTGTATGAAGTTGCTGGAGTGTCAAAAAGCACGAGATGGAGTGAAGGAACCCATATATATAGCCCTCAAGATGATAGAGCCGTTGCACAAAGAGAGCTGCTGACGCAGAGTACATAGTATTGTCCGGTCCCTTGCTTTTTCCAACATTAGACAATACTGTCCATATACTTTACCAACGGTCACTGACTCAGTTCGTCATTGTACTTTTGTCCTTAGGTTTACACCATGTCGAACTTTGGACAATACTGTCCATGTATTCACTTGCATACTCAGAAAATCGTAGCCTCAGGTTTCTTTGTCCTTAGATTTGTACTGTCCTCAACTTCGGACAATACTGTCCATGTATTCACTTGCATACACAGGAAATCATAGCCTCAGGTTTCTTTGTCCTTAGATTTGTACTGTCCTCAACTTCGGACAATACTTTCCATGTATTCACTGGCATACTCAGGAAATCATAACCTCAGGTTTCTTTGTCCTTAGATTTGTACTGTCCTCAACTTCGGACAATACTGTCCATTGTTTTGGCTGAGTTCTCGCAGGTTTGTAGCCTCAGGTTTATTTGTCCTTAGCTTTGTCCGGTTACACTAAACCTGACATTCCGGTGTAGAGGATTTGCATGGGCTTTGGACAGTATAAGTTCACCTAAAAACCTTGATTTTTCCGGTCCCTTGTTTTGGCATAGAGAGGACAATACTGTCCCTATGTCTTTCTCTGATTTTGAGTTTTCTTCAAGAATTTTGATGTGAAGCTTGATTTTCTTGGACCTTGAGCCTATGTAGCTTATACCTTTGCTGTTCCTGAAAGATTTGGCATGTGTGTGCATCCATAACTTGGAAATTCACTTGATCAAGCTACTAACCGTTGACCCCTCTTAATAGTGCGGACACTAGAAAGCTGTAAACCCTATCTAAGCAAGAATCCTTCAACACCATGATCCTTGACTCTAGAAAAGTCCTTAGCCTTCGAGATACGAATGAAAACCAAGTCCGCTTCCATGAAGTGAAACATTTGAATTAGGGGCCATTCACATAATCCAATGAGCAACCATTTTTGTATTCATTATTAAACCTGCACTCACAAGCTCATTAGATAACACTTAAGCTTGTCAATCAATCACCGAAACTCACCTTAGGGCCTAGATGCTTACAGCGCCGCCTTCCAAGACTCCTCCGATGATGAGGAGGAGGACAGCGAGGAGGAGGACTCCGACGATGACGACGACGACGCCGCCGCCGCCCCCGGCGGCCATGATAGCCCGGGCGGCCATGACGGCGACAACGGCAGAGACGAGGCCACACTCTGGCCTCCAAGCGCCGCCGCGTCACTGGGCCTCCGGCCAGGCCATCCACTGGCCACTAAGCGTGCCACCGGGCCGTCCATCTCCACCACCATAGATTAGTAGTAGTAGTAGTGTAGGATAATCCGCTATATGTAACCACCACTATTGTAATGAACTATGTTTATATAATGAAATCCATCGTTTTAAGCTTTCGCTCTTGAGATCTTTGTGTGTTGTTGTTCTTGTCATTGAAGTCGATCACCTGAATCAAAACGCCTCCTTTGAGTTCCTAAAGTAAAGCATCAACCGCCGAACGACTAAGAAATCACACTTCACTTATGCCCAGAGGATAGGCAATATATCATTTGTTGTACCGAGTTAAAAATCCGTTTCAGAGACCCCATTCTCCGAGTGATAGAGAACGTGCTCTTGTTCCAAGAAAACCGACTGAACATCATTTCTTCTTATGAATCATCGCGACTGAAATTAGCGTCTCAATCTCAGAAAACCCCAACTAAAACTCTAATGGCATGAAATCCGAGTGAAGATAACAATAGTCACGGTTATCGTCAGCTTTTCGAGGACTGTTACTGACGGCGTCAGGCTTATTCGAGATCTATACCCTGAATCAATCTCATCCATCTGAAAACTGTGTTGTCATTCTTTCGTACTGAGTCCGCCGCCACCATTGTTTGAACACCGAGTACTTCTGCTTCCTTCACTACTTGAATCCCCAAGCCAACAAGAACACCCGCGCCCATGGCTCCCAAGAAGAAAACCTTGAGCGAGCGCGGAAACACCAGTGAGGGCCTGCCACATAGTGAAAACCGGCAGCTGCCTTCACCATACCTAGCCTACCATCCTTCCATCATCACTGAACCCATGTTAGAAGCACTGGTAGCCATGGGCGTCTTGCCTCCAAAGGAGGTGGCCAACTGGAGGATTTGCGGGAAGAAAGATGATGCCGCACCAACTGAGGACACTTACGAAGCAATGGTATTTGCACCCTTCTTCATCCGCGGGTTAGGCCTTCCAGTGTGTTCTTTTGTGCGAGGCCATTTGCAATTCTATTCTATCAATTTGACACACCTGAACCCCAACTCTGTGCTTCAACTTTCCATTTTCGTCCATCTTTGCAAAGCGTTCCTCGGGATTGTCCCTCACTTTGGCTTATGGAAATATTTATACCACTGCAAAGCCGGTTTGAGGGATTGGGTGTTGCAAGTGACCGGAGGGGCCAGTTTTGAGTTGTGGAAGAATCGCAAATCTGTGTACTTGGATATCTCCCTTCTGGATAACAACAGAGGATGGCACTCCGAGTGGTTTTATATAGAAAACCATGGAAATTTGCTCCCCTCGTGGTCTGGCAGGCAGCCTGACAGTAAACTAGCAAGCTGGGAAGAAGGTCCAACTGCTGAAGAACAAGCTGAGGACGACGTGCTATTAGAAGAAATAGCCAGATAGAAAGAAGATGGCCTTACTGCTCATGCTGTGGTCATAGACTTCGTGTATCGCTACATTCAGCCTTTGAAGGATAGGATATACCCCGCCTATCTATATGTCGGAGCCAGTGATCCAACTAGAGAGACGATCCGAGCTATGACTGAAGAGGACGTCAAGGCTCGAGTGAAATTGATACTCAGAGGTGAAGCTCACAACGAGGGTACTCCTATGCCATATTCTGCCCGGAATCCAACTCCAAATGTAAGTGATCTGAATCTTGTTTCTGTATTCAATCTTACTTGCTATCACTCCCTGACATGAAGAGTTTAATGCAGAGCAATATATCCAAGTTCCTATCAGGCCCGACACTTTCTGGCACTGATAGGATATCCAAAAGCCAATCCGAGCTATCCACTGAAGAGATGGAGGACGTTGTCACTGCTGCTCATGGCGCAGGTAACAACGAAGAACACACCTTCATAGTGATACAACGTAGAACTCAGACTGCCCAAGAGACAGGTGCGAGCAACATCACCAAAGCAGCCCCCAAGCATACAGCCGCCCCAAGTGGCGTCAAGACTCGAGCTACAGCTGGTCAAGGGCGTACCAAGGCAAAGGCCACTGGTGCCGCAGTGCCACGAAAACAGAGGACAAGCAAGCGGATGATCAAGGATATCACCAGCTCCCCCGAGTCATCAGGAAAGACTGGCAAGAAACCCAGGTACTCCTCTCACCCAGTGGCAAAAAACTGATGATTCGTCAGTCGGAGTAGACTGGAGAAACTTGATTGATGAGGAGGAGGAAGAAGACGAGGTACAGCCGCGTCACCGTGAGAGGCATTCCAAGAAACATCATGACGATGCCAGTGGGCTCAAACGTCATCCATCCTCCCTCCGAATGAAGACGAAATAGACTTAACTACAGAGGACTTGGATTTGGATTAGATTATTAAAGATGCCTGCAGATTCCCATGCACCTTGCGTATTGATGACAATATTGATCCGTTGTCAGCATGCCCCAAGGACCATCAAACTGAGAAACCAAGCCCCCAGGTCTCAACAGAGCTGGCACCCAAAGACTTAGGGGCCGAGGGCCATGCAGACACAATGCATACAAAAACCACTGAGGTCCAGACTGATACTTAGATAAATGAGTCCACCGGTACTGTTAATGAAGGTCAGGCACCAACTGATAACTGGCAAGAAACACTTACTGGTGCAGCTTTAGAAGAGGCTCAAAAAACAACTGCACCCGATCTTGTACCAGAGGCTGAAATCATTCAGGAACAACAAACTGAAGCCAATATAGAAGATGCTCCTCAGCTGACTTCAGATGTACCAGATACAGTGGTAGAAAAGAATGTTAATGAACCTCAGCTCCCTGAAGCAAATACAGAGATGCAATCTGCAGAAGAAGAACAACTTCAAGCTGTAGTTGAGGCAAGCAATGCCCAACCTCCTCTAGCTGAAACAGATGACGTCAATCGTCAATTGGTGCCAAGAACCCCAAGCTCAGGGCTACTAACAGTTGTTGAGGTATGCCAATTTCCACCGTCTTATATCTTGTTTTGCCCTTGTTATTCACCTAAATGACTGAAACCACTCCCCACAGGATATGTTGAAGATACTTTAGGATGGAGTACAACAAGCACGAGTGATTCGGGACAAGGCTATTGCGTTGCCCAGTGATGAGATCGCTATTCTGAGGCAGCAGCTGATGGATTCTGAAGCTGCTCGCAGGGCTGAAGCAACAGGTATGAGTCCAACCTTATTACGCTGAATCAACAACTGAGTTCTCAAGCTAACAAATATTCCTTGACAGCCGCTACTGCTGAAATCAACCGCTTGAAACAAGCTGCTGTTACCCATGAAGCAGAGTATCGCAACGCTATCCTAGACAGAGACCAAGCTTGCGACACAGCAGCTGACCTACGCAGACAGCTAGACTGCGAGAAGAAGAGTCATGAGGTAACTCGCCAAGAAACCCAACTAGCATATTCCTTGCTCACAAAAGCATATGAACTGTATCGTTCCAAAGGAGAAGATACGACAAAAGACCAATGAGTGCCAACAGCTGCGAGCAGAAATCCAAACTATATAGGAATCCCGTGATGGTTTTGAGAAATCATTCCGTGATACCGTTAGTTCGTTGGAAGCCCTGAAAAGCAGTCTTACCTTGACTTGACAGGCTCTTGAGGGCAAAGAAGCTGAGTTAACTGAAGTCCAAAGTGCTCATGACAGCATCAAGAAGGTGCTCTCCTCCACAAGATATATGCATCAAAGTTGGGAGTTGCTTTTATTGACATTTTTTTAGATAGAGCAATAAATAGGGAAATACATAAGGACATTATTAAATGTACTTACCTTCGGTTGGACGGTTGATGCTGCTGCTCGGTCGGACGGGGTACTGCTGGTACTGGTAGGACGGGTGATGCTGCTGCTCGGTCGGACAGGGGTACTGCTGCTGCATATGGAAGGAGACAGGGACAAGAAACAGGGACACCTTACTCTGAGGGACACAAGTGCAAGGAGGTATGCTCATAACGGTCTACCGTCCCCCCCAAGCTTCAATGAAGCTAGGGGTTTTGGTAGTAGTAGTTGTAGAAGTTTTGAGCACTGAGGAAGCCGGCTCCAACTTGCTTGTTCAGGTTCTGGAGCATTTCTGTATTGGTTTGGAGCCATTGACCCATCGCTTCCGTGCGTTGGTAGATGTCACCTACCTGCTGATACAGCCTCTGATCGTATTGGCCCAAGTTCATCCCCCCATTGCGGAGTTGATGTCGGCCATGTCAGGTGTGTGGTATCAAGCTAAAGCAGAGTGAGCAAGGTCTCTACTGAGCGCACGTGACGCACTACTGCCTCCGTAGTGTTGTGTACTATGGGAAGGCTGGTAGGAACTCTCGCCACCGGTACTGGAGAACTACCAGGATGGCTCAGATGGCATGGAAGCATGGACGGGTTCCTCAGAATCCTCTCCTCAGTCTCTGTGGTGTAGCTCCTCTGCTCGCCGTCGCTGGGCTCTGGTCATGACACCGCCGATGCTTTGGCTGGTGCCTCCACATCTAGCTGCATGGTTAGGCTTCTAACGGTGTACATGTCGAACTGCGGTGCTCGAAGCGGTAGCTCAAGACTATGCCCGAACCATGTTATGATCATTCTCCTAGTTGCGGCGTCTCGCCTCATAAAATGTGCCTGGACAAAGTGCTGCTCCCCTACATAGTGTGATGTGTCGTCGGGAAGGTAGTCAAGTTGGGCATTCTCTAGGAGGCCCAAGTTGGCTGCTATCCTAGTGACAAAGGAAGTGATGCTTAAAGGGGTGTTGGTCGCTCTCATGCCTATCCAATGGTGGACAATGTCGAGGACCGGAGCATAGCGCTCCTTTTTGGCCATGGCATAGAGGCACTTGAGGTCTTCGTTGGGTGCACAACGAACCTCGCCTCTCGAGATGACAATGAGCGAGACCCAGCGAGCTAAGAGTCTTAGAGTGGGATTGTGAATTTTGGTGGTGCTGTGTTTCCCCTTCCCATACTCCCCACATATTTCCACCCAAAAAGATTTCATATCATAACCGGCCGGGTCACTCAACGAACAGTTGGAGTGGAAACCTAGGAGGTCGGCAAACTGCCGCGGGTAGACAAAGAATTCAGTATTGAACAGGCGGAAATTTATGAATGTACCTGTTGTACGCTTCTCCAAGCAGAGAGTCATCAGGAATTCTTGTGTGAGAAAGATGGATCCTTCCTCTGTAATGTTAGAGAAATCCGACCAACCCACATAATCAAAAGCTTTAATGAATGGGTCCAACATACCTATCCCGACGAGGAAGAAGGCGACTGTGGCGGAACCGCCCTGCTTAATCCAGACTAAGCACACCTGCCACCTCTGGCTCGCAGTGCACTTAGGCCAGACTAAACCCGGTAGTCCGTCGAGAGTACTTCGGCTCTCGATAACACCATTCCCAGAGGAACCGATATCAAACACATCCGACTCTCGAAGGAGCCACAACAGTTACAATCATCATAGGCAGTTGAAACAGAGAGTAATAGACTTTAATTTACAGACCAAGTTTATGAAGTCAAATATATGTTCAAAATATAGCGGAAGCAATTTCAGAGTATATATATATAGCGGAAGCGTTTTCAAAATATCTCGCAGCGGAATCAAACTCAAATAGTCTTCATGTAGCGATGGACAAGGCGAGTAGCACCGAGCCCACCGGTACTACCACCTCCAACACAGTTATCCAGATGTCGCCAGTACCTGTAATCCAAAAGTGGGGGCAAACCCTGAGTACTAATTACTCAGTAGGACTTAATGGAAAGGGCTTACGGTTGACGCAAAGCTTGCTTACTAATCATGTAGGTCCTTAGCCATTGATTTTTAACAAAACCATATTGATATGAGATAGCAGGTTTGGACAGCTGCTGGCTCTCTTTTAACAATAGCATGATCCGACATATATATAACTTGCATAAATAAGATCATCATAACATGATATCTTGCATGATATAAGACATCCATATCCAAGCATGTAGATATACAAAATCATGATTTACAAGCATAATAATATTCATGTTGATTACTACACTAGACGTCAGTGGCATTGGCATTCTCACACCTGGTGAGCATCAGCGATTCGAATCGATTTGTTAATTCCCGGAAACAACTAAAAATGCCAGGGGTATATGCTTACTAGCCATCGTGTTCCCACATATAGTCCCCATCTCCACTTGTCCCATCCCAAGTTCGATTCCAACCCGCCATTCCCCAGGTTTAGCCCCCATGGAGCGTTACCACGGCGCACCGGGTCCAGCCCTCCACGAGTCAACACCCAAGCGCCCCTGGGCCCGATGGTAGAACCAAGTCTCTGTTCTTCGGAAGGCACAAGTAAGACTTTCACTGATCCTTTATTCCGGATAAGCATCTCTAGCAATGTTATGCCGACCAATAGGCGAACAACGACCGGCCTTATGCGACTCGGGCGGAGTCCAATGCATAATATAATAAACAGTAAATAACACATAAAATCTCCACCCGGTCTCCATTAAATCAGAAGCATATATAATAACTTACCTCAGTGAGATTTCTGTAAATTTTGAAACCACCTACGCGACGAATGACTCCATTCACCCGTGTCTACTCGCACCTAGTATTTACTAGGCACTCGTCCTATGAACTCTAAGTATAGGTTCTAGGGCCAGGGCGGCCAGGAAGTCTAATGCAAATGGGTTTCAAGCAACTCCTAATGCAGATGCGTAATCATCAAACAAGATTTGTATTAACTGGGAGAAATCATGGTCCTGCCTACCTTTGAGTATTCTTATGAAAACCAACAAACTAATCTAAGTTAGTTTGCCGGGTTGTGGGGCTTTGCCCCAGGCAACCCCTTGAAACAGGGACGGATGTAATCAGCGACACGTCGTCTTCTTGCTCTTGGTACAATTCGTTGCTCGGCTTATTAATCAATAGCAGCTCCTGTGTTGATCCTTCCTTTGCGGAATCTATATGCATGATATAATATGCAAGTGAGTGCAAGAGAATACAAATACATGCATATGCTACAAGTTATATGTATGACATAGTGCAACGACATGCAATTGTAATCATGAGGTGCAAATGAAACATAATGCAGGTCAAGCGTCCTCGGACGAATATCTCGAGTCTACTTAGTTCAAACACATCCCATAATAAGAACTTAACAACTTTGCTAAGAAATCATGCAACCCATCATTAAAAAATCGTACAAACCATCACTAAAAACTAGTTCGACCCATCATTCATGATATCACGTGGACGTGCAGCAAGTAGCATGGTATAGCAAGCAACATTACACTTTTACATGAAATGCACTTAGGTTCATTATGTAAGTTTATCTATTTATTGAATTAAACTGCTTATGTCAAACCCTCCCATTATATAGTTCCAAATGAGCTCAAATTTTTATGTCATGAAGAAGTATATTATATAAAGCTACAGCCAAAATTTCAGCTACAATCAAGTCATAATTAATTTATTAAAATTCCAGCAATTTACCAGCCCTATAGCTTCTTAGATTTTTCATAATTTATAGGAATGGTTTCTAGACTTGAAATTTCTACAACAAGCATTTCATTGCATAAACATCATATACAAAAATCAGCAAGCACAAAATCCATAGTTTTGTAGGACATCTATTTTCCATATATTTATCTTATGCAAATTAAGATGCACTTATAAACAGAGTTAATAAATTCACCAAAAATACTTTCTGGAGTCCCTATCATACTAGTAGCATACCAGATTTTTCATAGAATTATCTTTGCATTCGAAAGTCATTTTTTCTAATTATTAAGTCTAGCAAGTATCATTTTGTCAATTTCAAAACAGCAGCTAAAACATGCATGCACAATCTCATATTCCACCAGTGAGTTACTCCACTAGTGAGTTACTCATATTATGTGAAGCACATGAAAAATACTAGAGGTCACATTTGAGCGTATTTTATGTAGCCTTCATTTTCCAAGTTAATTTAATACACAAAACACATGCATAAGGGCAAAACAGTAATTTACCAAGCCATGCCAGGGCTACCAAAAATCACACGGTGCCTAGATGCAATAACAAAGCTACTGTCTAAGTTTCATAATTTTTGGAGCTCATTTAGTCTATTTTTACCATTTATTTACCCTCAACATGCATGCACTAAATCAGGGGCAAAATAGACTTTTCACACATCCACATCATTCCTATCCTGTAGATCTATTCAAGAGGAGTCCATAGCCACTGAGTTTGTCCATTTTGGATTTTTCTTTGAATTGTTATGATTTTTCAAAGTTCACAGCCTAATATAAATAAAATAAATGGAAAAACGTTTAGATCGGGACTTGAACGCAATTAACCGTAACCTCCAGGGGCCAGATCGTAAGATCCGCAAGGCACAGTGCACAGCGCTTCGAATCTAAACGTGAACCGTCAAGAACCCAAGGGTAAAAATGTAAAAACTTCGCCTTTCTTCAACCTCGGCGGGAGGTTGACCGGCGGCGGCGCGCGTGGAACCGGCCGTGCGGGGCCCGCGGGCTCGCCGGCGGTGGTCGGGGAGAGAGAGGGTGGCGTGGGGAGCCTTACCCCCTACCTCGATTCGACGGAGAAGCGTTGAGGAGGGCCAGCGATGGTGAGCAGAGGAGGTGGGATTTGGCGAGGTAGTACGGCTCGGTGGTGGGGATCCGGAGGCGTACAGCTAGGTGAATCGGTGGAGGGGAGGCCGAGGAGGGTCGGCGCGGGGGTGTGGAGGTAAGGGGGCGTGAGGAACGGCGGGCACGGCTTGAGCCCTGAGCTTCGCCAATGGCGGGGTTCGGCGGCGGAATGTGGCTTGGTGAGGAGGATACAGCGGCATAGGTCTAGGCGTGGTGGTGGAGTGGAGGACGAGGAACACCGGCGGGGTGATGGGAGGGCATGGAGACGCTCGGAGCGGCGGGTGCAGCTTGAGCCCCGAGCTCTCGTCAATGGCGGGCGTTCGGTGGAGAAAAAGAGAGGAGAGGGCGTTCGGGTTGGGGAATGAGCGGGAGAGGGAGAGAGCGGAGGAGCTAGAGAGGCGCGCTCGTCATAAGGGCGAAGGAAGCGGGCAGGGGGCGCGGCCTCGGCCGGCCAGCGGCAGGCGGCGTCCGCCGCATGGAGGCGAGCAAGCGGGGGAGAATATGGTGGCGCGGTGCGTGAAACGGGTCTATAGACCCAGAGTCTATGACATGTGGGACCGGGTGAGGATGGAGAGAGGAGGGCTTAGTGAACCAAGCGCATGGGCGAAAAAAACCAGTGGGACCCACCGGCCGGATTTTCCAACTACGCAGGTGTGGCGGAACCGCCGATTTAATACGGGCTAAGTACACCTGCCACCATTAGCTTACAGTGTACTTAGACCGTACTAAACCCGGTCGTCCGTCGAGAAGCCCTCGGCTCTCGATTTGCACCAAATCCCAGAGGAACCGACATCACACACATCCGACTCGCGAAGGAGCCACAACAGTTACATCATCACAGGCAGTTGAAATATAGAATAGATAGACTTAGTTACAAACCGAGAATGGATATAGTCAAATACATGTCCAAAATATGTATAATGCGGAAGCGATTTCAAAACATCTCGCAGCGGAACCAAATACTTAAGAAGTCTTCATACAGATGAACGAGGCGAGAAGCACCGAGCCCACCGGTGCTACCCTTCTCCAAGCAGCTATCCAAATGCCGCCAGTACCTGTGAGCCAAAAGTGGGGGCAAACCCTGAGTACTAATTACTCAGTAGGGCTTAATGGACAGGGTTTACGGCTGACGCAAAGCTTAGCTTACTAGCGAGTAGGTCCTTAGCCATTGGTTTTAAACTGTAAAATGTTACCATAGGATAGCGGGATTTGACAATCGCTATCCTTTAATCCTGATTAACCACTAGGTTTTAATGTCATGCTATAGCGGGATTTGACAGCCGCCAGTCCTTATCCTGAATCTCATTGGTAATATAAAGCGAGTAATTTGCATGAAGTAAAGCATGTATAACCATTGTGTCGTATCAAATCATCGATTCCATAAAACATCTTGCCTCAAACAGTTCTACGTTGCCCGTCAGTGATATTGGCATTCTCACACCTGGTGAGCATCAGCGATTCGAATCGATTTTTATATTCCCGGGAATAACTAGAAAATGCCAGGGGCCCATATGCTTACTAACACGACGGCTTTCCCACATATAGTCCCCCTTCTCCACTTGTCCCATCCCAAGTTCGATTCACTCCCGCCTGACTCCCGGGTTGTGCCCCCATGACGAGCCTGCCGACATCTCGGTCTCCCCGTCATGAGTACCAAGCTCCCCCGGGCCACCTTCCTCTCAACCAGTGGGTAGGAACGTGTTTCTGTTCTTCGGATGGCACAAGCAAGGTTTCACCGGTCCCATTTCCTGGATAAGCATTCTAGCAATGTTATGCCGATCAGCAGGCGAACAGCGAACGGGCCTTAAGCGACTCGGGCGGAGTCCACCATACCATCACATCATTTTTCAACATAGTAATCCCATATCTCCGCCCGGTCTCAATTGAAAGCATAACATAGCAATAATAAATTCATAGTAACGAATATTCATCATTCGAAAGTAAACCCTACGAGACGAGTGACAGTGCTCACTCGTGTCTACTCGCGCCTAACCATTCTAGGCACCCGTCCTACGAACCCTAAGTATAGGTGCTAAGGCCAGGGCGGCCGGGAAGTCTAATGCAATTGGTTTCAATCAATCCTAATGCATATGCGTAACTCAAAATAATTTGTTTGCTGGGATTTGCATGGTCCTGCCTACCTTGATTCACTTTAATAAACCATCAAACTAAGCTACTGTTAGTTTGCCGGGTTGTGAGGCTTTGCCCCAGGCAACCCCTTGATCCCTTGGACAACTCTTCCGTCCAAACACGACTGATGGGCCCTCCAGGTCGTGAGTGGGTCTTAGTTGGTCTTTTGGATCACCGTTGGTTGAAGTAGTTCCACGTGCTCGTTTCTGGATTACGTATCTGCAATGAGCGTCGCTATATGAATAATACGCGGGATGATGCAAGAAATGAGATGCTTGAACACGAAACACATATATGAATATCCATTCCATGAACCGACAAAAAGGTGATAGATAAACTACCTAAACACGGAGTACCTCAATGGACCTAGTTCAAACATATACTTTCTGGACTCCATATCATGCTAGCAACACACTAGAATTTTCCTAGAATTTTCTATACACCCAAAGGTCACTTTTCCTATTTATCAAGTTTAGCAAGTAACCTTTTGTTAATTTTAAAAACAGTGACCAACCCAAACATGCACACCCTAAATTTTTACCAGTGAGCTTCCCATACCATGCAAGGCATAGGAAAAATAGAGGCCTGTCACTCTAAGCATACATTGTATGGGCATCACTTTCCTAGTTGCATAAATGATCAGTTTATACATGAAATAGTGGAACAAGAGGCAAACTACTTAGGCTATAGCCCACATTTCACTTACACGGCACCACTATACCTTATAAAGACTAAAACAAGACCCCATCATTTTAGAGGTTTATTTGTGCCACATTTTCCATTTGTCTATTTATACAAGTCAATATTTGTCCTTTCTAAATCCCCTTCCAAACCTAACATGCAGGGGCTCATAGTTCATAGTTGGGTTACTTATACTATCCAAAGTGTATGAAAATACCAAAGATCCATTTTATGCACATTTTGTATAGCCTCCAATTTCTAGGTTGAATAATTGCTCATAACACCTGTATAAGGGCAAAAGAGTAAATAACAGCAAGTCCTAGGGCTACAAAATTTCAGACAGTGCCTAAATATCACACTAAAGCCACTGTCCAAGTTTCACAACATTTGGAGTCCATTTGCATCTCTTTTGGTAATTATTTTGCTTTAACATGCATACAACAAAACCAAGGGTATAAATGTCTTTTCACACAACCACATCATACCAATCATGTAGATCTACTTAAGAGGAGTCTAACGCAACTGAGTTTGTCCATTTTGGATTTTTCTGTGATTTTATATGATTTTCCAAAGTTCATACCTAATTTAAATGCATTTAAATGGAAATCACACAGACCAGGGACCCGGACGTAATTAACTATAGATTTCGGGGGCTAGCGGGTAAAAATCGCCGGACTCATAGCACAGTGCATGAACGAATCTGTGAAACTTCAAAAGGCCGGGGGCTATATTGCAAAACCTCCTTTCTTCTTCTTCCTCGGGCCGACGGGCGACGGCGCGCGACGCGGGGAGAGGCGCGGCTGCGCCGGCGGCGGCGGGGCCGGCCTTGGAGCCGATCAGGGCCGAGGAGGCGTTCCCGTCCGCGGGCTACCTTTCCCTCTAGATGTCGTCGCCCGGGGTGGAGTGGGGAGGCGGCGCGGCGGCGATGAACCGGCGCGGCGCGACGGCGCGCGGAGGCGGTGGCGCGGCCCCGATTCCGGCAGCTCGGGCACCGAGAGGCGGCGAGGGTGGGCTCGTGAGGTGCGCGGCGGGGTGGCGAAGCCGGCGGTGGTGGAGTGGAAGCGCGGTGGTGGCCCGAAAGGGGTTCTCCGCGACGAGCCCGTGGGTGGTGCGGGTGCGCGCGGGCGGCGCGCGCGGGGAGAGGGGCTAGGGGCGGTGGTGAGGGCCGAGGCCTTGGAGATTCGGTGGAGGGGGTCGGGGCGAGCGTGGGGCGCCGGTCGGCTAGGCACGAGGATCACCGGAGGGGTGATTGGCCCGAGCTCGCCGCGGGCCGGCCATGGTGACCATGGCGCGCGGCGCCCGGCGCGGCGGCTCGATCTACTCCGAGGGGAGAGGAACGGCGGCGAGGCCTAGCGGGGTGGGTGCGCCGGGTCGCGGCGGAGGTGGTGGCGGCACCCTCGGGGCGCGAGGAGGTCGGATGGCGGCGGCGCGGCGAGCTCAAGCTCGACTCCGAGCCTCTAATGGCGGCGGCGCGCTGCGAGTGCGAGCGCAGGGAGAGGGAGCAGAGAGCGAGCGGCGAGTGGAGTGGAGAGGCAGAGAGCGAGTGGAGGGGGCCGGGGCGCGTCCAGGTGAAGGGAGAACGCGGTGGGGCCGTCGATCCGTGGCCGCGCGTACGTCCTGTATGCCGGCGAGCCACGGGGCGGGCGTCGTACTGAGGAAGAAGACCGGCCTGACAGGTGGGCCCCACCTGTCATGGACTCAGTAAAAGGAATGGAAAAAGTGTGTTTTCTATCCTGCTGTAAATCGCGTTTTTAACCCATTTAGACTCCGATTTTGGAAGAGTCCCCATTGAAGGAAATGTTCTACTAATGAATATATACAACTTTGTCAAAAGGTCTAATACCAAAAATTGTTTAGAAATATGAATTTCATTTGAATCTAGCTCTCAAATTTCATTTGGCCTACAGACCAGGGTTGCTTAGAAAATTCAAAACTCTTATTTCCGGGCCTTATCACCCAAGGAGCCTATTGACAATATTGTTTGGAATTTCAAAACCTACAATCCCTTCAATTTGGTCCTTGCATGAAAATGGGTGTAGGTTAGAGTAAAACTCCATTTTCCAAACTGGACAGATTTAAAGTGTGTTTCTAGGCTGACAAAAATTGTTTCAAAACTCCTATTATAATTCATTTTATGACCGGACTCATTTTGACAAAGTTGTTTCTTAGATCATTTCCTACAACTTTGATAATATGAGCATTCTCTAAATCACAACATATTTTGAAATACAACATACCCTTGTTTAGGGTTTTGGTAAAATAGCAGATTTATCCTAAGTAAAGCTTTTCTTGTTTTCATCTTTTGAAGTATCAAATGAAGTCCAAATACATCCACAATAGATGCATTTGAAAGGTGATGAGTTCAATTTCATTTCATATAAAAGAAAATTTTTGAGTTGTATAGTCCAATCAAAAGAAATTTCAGAATCAATTTGGGGATGAGCTAAAATTTCATGTTTGAGAAGTTTTGACTTAGTGGTTTATCTACCAATTCCTCATTACTCTCTCAAGCATGATTTAGTCTTAATTCATCATTAGCTTATGTATAATTGTGTGTACGGCTTCTGAGATGCCAGGGGCATCACAACCCACCCCCCTTAAAGAAATCTCGTCCCGAGATTTTGAAAGAGGCAGGGTTCTATGTCGTAGGGTGAAAAGATACTACCCGCATCTTGGGGCTCGGGACTCTTTTAATAGTTGCAAACGCACTTTAACTCTTCCTTTGTCCTTTGTCGGCTTTGTTAACGACCGAGTGAGTGGTTAGTACCTTCCTAACACAAGGTAGTTACAAAGCATCATTTGGTTGACTAGGATGGTTCCTTTAAGGTACTCGATAATTCACGTCTCATATGAGAGGGAAATGAACAAACCACGAAGAGAACGTGGTGGCAGCGAGCGAATGACATGATTGGTTCAAGCACGATGAGAGGGTTACTTCCTGGCTTTGACACCAAGTTTAGGAGCGTAATAAACATCTGATTTATTTGAACAATGAGAAGCAAAGCATACGCAGTAGGGATTTTGAATGAAGCAAAAATCTCGCGAGTTATAGAAAACAACAATGGATGTGTTGTTAGGAGGCACATTCATTTCATTTGATAGGGACTGCGTACACATATAAGATATCAAATCCAAATATTCTCAAAGAGTAAGGTGTGGCGATACATAGCACACACTACTCATTGCCTCAAGAAAGTTAACACGGGAAGAAAGTAGGACATATTCACCTAGACAAAGTGATGGTTTGTACGATTCCATAAGATTGGTCAAGTCTGACCAAGAAAAGTACAGGTAGATGATTTGTGCTTACTAACGGAACCATCGATAATGGTAGTAGGCCCACCTTTGAGGATAATTTCAAAGATGGAGGAAAACAACTTATAAGAAGATGATATGATACGAGCACTAGCCGAGAGCAAAAGCCAGCACGATGAATGATGCTGAAGATCATCTTCAGGAAATAAGGTTCCTTATATTCCAGAAAGGGACGTAGGAGAAAGCAGTGGAAACAGAGTTTGGCTGTCTCCACCATTCAGAGAGGGGCAAGTTGGAAGAAGAAATGGAATGATGTAGTAAGACAGTGGGAATGGAACCAAGCATTTCCACATATACAGAACGTTAAAGAGAATCGGGGTAAGCGCAGAGAAATCCGAGGTTTGGACCAATGGGTGTAAATGTATCCTGGAGAAGTGAATTGCTCATCCCCGTGAAGCACGACCAGTAAAGATAAACAAAGTCAACGAAAAGATGTGGACGAGTGGAACCCTAGATTTGACTCGTCTCACGGATCGAGAAGAACATGGTTCAACAAGGCAAGAGAAAGGTGTGAACGATAGTGGGGTTAGGGTGGATCTTTCCCCACGGACCACGAAGGGCAAGGTGAAACAAAGCAATGAAATGATACTAGGTGGCAGTTGAATTTGAGTACTTATCCCCACGAATTAAATGTATAGAGGTCAACGAGGTGTTAGAAGTTGGATAGGGATATCCCACCATTTCAGCGGTGTCATGCCTTGCATGTCTTGATACCAGCGCGCCCCTAGTGGAACCGAGTGACGGCTGTGCACATAGGACCCTAGGTTCCGTCGCGGCACCATAGACTGCTCGGGTAAACACCTCGTCAAGAGCGGTATTTCCATCCAATCTCAGAGGATATGCTAATAACACAAGGTTATAGAGAGACATGAACAAGGAGGTTTTACACGCCATAGCGCAATGTTTTTGGAGGTATAATTCATCAGATTTATTTGAGTTAGAAACAAGGTAACAACAACAAAAAGTGTCATGGATTACAAAGACTGAAGTGCTTGAATAACAAAAGCATGAAACGTGAGAACTACAAGAGTTCAGAATGCTCCCTGAAAATAGAGTTACATAATTCATGAGGGTGGGACACATACCGACTGCAAAGAGTTGGATACAGGGGAAACTCGAGAGTTATGAGAGTCAACCCCCTCTCATTACAAAAGTTTTGCGATGACTATTAGCACACCAACTAGTATCTAGCTAGTACTGCCTAAACGTAAGATTGATACGCCCAGGACGAATGCCCGTTTCTTCTTTCAACCAACTTGGTGCAGTGTTGGTCTTCACGTGGGAAACGCCATGAAATAACAGTCTTGATTCTCCACCGAGTATGAGAACGTCACCAGATCCGAGGTTGATCTTGGTTGCTTGGTCTTTGTCTCTCGTGTCACCGAACAAAAACTCGGCGGTGTCTCCTATGGAGATGGATATGAAAGGTAAACCTTTGGTAAGGCTACTCTCTGACTCGTCCTTGTCTTGGTGAAGCCCGAGCTTTCCGGAGTTGGTGTAGTAGTTGACGATGCATACGTCCGGGTTAATCTGAGGAAATTCGCTTGCAGTGGAATTCGCAGTCTGAGCAATCATCTTGAAAGCATCTGGTATTGTCGGGGCTTGTGCTCCATCGAATGGACGCGTGGGTCCATATGAGCGTAACGTCGGATCCCAGTTCTTTCCTAGGGACATCATCCATAAGTTCAGCTTGGCACCATTCTTGAGGCTTGGCCTGTAAAATCCCCCTGGGCCCTTACCCAGTTGTCGACACATACTAACCATCCCGATTTGATCTTCAGGCTTGACAAATCCTTTTAACAGAACCATCCCAGGTCGCAGGTGTTGAACCGAAGCTGCATCGGTGGAGGGCTCTCCCGCTTTTCTCTTCATGCTGCCTTTAGGTATTATGGTTTTAGCTGTCATGGATTCATGGTGGCCAGGACATAAGTCGAAAGGCGGTGTCGAGGGTTGCGACATCTGTAGCAGGAAGAATAAGGCTCCCGTCAATTTGATAGTTTCGAAGGCCAAATGTGGTCATAAGGCAATTTGTATTCATGTGCCAATTAAGTTACGTCCCGAACTTCATCTTCTAAATTTCGTACTTGCTACCTAGATGTAAGCTTGGACTTAAAATGGTTGTAAGTTAATGTCCAGAGTATTTTGCCGAAGGGTCGTTATAGATCAATTTGTTGGTTGAAATTTTTGCACTACAACTTTTATATATAATACTTGTTTTAAAATGGACATAGGACACGCCCTAAACTGGTACCTCGCTCGTATTTACTTTCAGAGCAAGTAATCTATACATAAGTTGTTTAGAAATTTCTTGTACTACTAGGTTCTTATAATAAGTTTCTGTTGATTTTTTTTGTAGTTTGAAATGCATCTTAAAACCGCAGACAGGATTCATATGTAAAATGCTACTACCCAACAAATATACTTATAGATGCAGTAAGAAATCTAGTTATTTTCAAGCAAAAACAAGTAAGGCACATGAGATGAGATGGAATGATGTATGCCCGTCCTATCCGGTCTCACATCACACTTTCTAAGTATACAACTAGCGATATTCGGTGACATATATGCACGTCTCTCCTTAATGCAACTAGTCGAGTCCTAGTCGTTCTTAGTTTCGCACGTGGTTAGTGTACCTGCAGAAGAATGCATGCTCATACATTACCACATAATGTGGCATCCACGCGTGACCGCTGCGTGGACAACGTTGGTGGGCCGCTGCACCATTTCCTCAAAGCCTGACTTTCCACCAGTACTGGGGATTGTCGAGAAAAAGATGGATCCCAAAACCGAATGTAAGTGTGGTGGGTATGAAAGCCTCAAACATGCCCACCACCCTTAAAGAGCTTTTACTTATACAGCATGAATGCAGAGATTACAACTGTCCACAAAACCCAATAGCTTCCACCAGTACTGGAGATAGCTATGGCCGAATAGTTGCTTCTCAAAGCGCCGAATATGCATATGAGTTCTATCTAGGTCAGAATGTCAGTGATGTCACCTAGATAACACTAACATCCTTACTATGGGCTTACCGTATACTCTCGTTTTTCAGGTACTTGAAAAGGGCTTTCGAAAGTAGTTTTGTAAATCAAAACTTGATGATATAACTGTTGTCTGTGTATGATCGGCTCTGATACCAGCTGTGGCGGAACCGCCGATTTAATACGGGCTAAGTACACCTGCCACCATTAGCTTACAGTGTACTTAGACCGTACTAAACCCGGTCGTCCGTCGAGAAGCCCTCGGCTCTCGATTTGCACCAAATCCCAGAGGAACCGACATCACACACATCCGACTCGCGAAGGAGCCACAACAGTTACATCATCACAGGCAGTAGAAATATAGAATAGATAGACTTAGTTACAAACCGAGAATGGATATAGTCAAATACATGTCCAAAATATGTATAATGCGGAAGCGATTTCAAAACATCTCGCAGCGGAACCAAATACTTAAGAAGTCTTCATACAGATGAACGAGGCGAGAAGCACCGAGCCCACCGGTGCTACCCTTCTCCAAGCAGCTATCCAAATGCTGCCAGTACCTGTGAGCCAAAAGTGGGGGCAAACCCTGAGTAGTAATTACTCAGTAGGGCTTAATGGACAGGGTTTACGGCTGACGCAAAGCTTAGCTTACTAGCGAGTAGGTCCTTAGCCATTGGTTTTAAACTGTAAAATGTTACCATAGGATAGCGGGATTTGACAATCGCTATCCTTTAATCCTGATTAACCACTAGGTTTTAATGTCATGCTATAGCGGGATTTGACAGCCGCCAGTCCTTATCCTGAATCTCATTGGTAATATAAAGCGAGTAATTTGCATGAAGTAAAGCATGTATAACCATTGTGTCGTATCAAATCATCGATTCCATAAAACATCTTGCCTCAAACAGTTCTACGTTGCCCGTCAGTGATATTGGCATTCTCACACCTGGTGAGCATTAGCGATTCGAATCGATTTTTATATTCCCGGGAATAACTAGAAAATGCCAGGGGCCCATATGCTTACTAACACGACGGCTTTCCCACATATAGTCCCCCTTCTCCACTTGTCCCATCCCAAGTTCGATTCACTCCCGCCTGACTCCCGGGTTGTGCCCCCATGACGAGCCTGCCGACATCTCGGTCTCCCCGTCATGAGTACCAAGCTCCCCCGGGCCACCTTCCTCTCAACCAGTGGGTAGGAACGTGTTTCTGTTCTTCGGATGGCACAAGCAAGGTTTCACCGGTCCCATTTCCCGGATAAGCATTCTAGCAATGTTATGCCGATCAGCAGGCGAACAGCGAACGGGCCTTAAGCGACTCGGGCGGAGTCCACCATACCATCACATCATTTTTCAACATAGTAATCCCATATCTCCGCCCGGTCTCAATTGAAAGCATAACATAGCAATAATAAATTCATAGTAATGAATATTCATCATTCGAAAGTAAACCCTACGAGACGAGTGACAGTGCTCACTCGTGTCTACTCGCGCCTAACCATTCTAGGCACCCGTCCTACGAACCCTAAGTATAGGTGCTAAGGCCAGGGCGGCCGGGAAGTCTAATGCAATTGGTTTCAATCAATCCTAATGCATATGCGTAACTCAAAATAATTTGTTTGCTGGGATTTGCATGGTCCTGCCTACCTTGATTCACTTTAATAAACCATCAAACTAAGCTACTGTTAGTTTGCTGGGTTGTGAGGCTTTGCCCCAGGCAACCCCTTGATCCCTTGGACAACTCCTCCGTCCAAACACGACTGATGGGCCCTCCAGGTCGTGAGTGGGTCTTAGTTGGTCTTTTGGATCACCGTTGGTTGAAGTAGTTCCACGTGCTCGTTTCTGGATTACGTATCTGCAATGAGCGTCGCTATATGAATAATACGCGGGATGATGCAAGAAATGAGATGCTTGAACACGAAACACATATATGAATATCCATTCCATGAACCGACAAAAAGGTGATAGATAAACTACCTAAACACGGAGTACCTCAATGGACCTAGTTCAAACATATACTTTCTGGACTCCATATCATGCTAGCAACACACTAGAATTTTCCTAGAATTTTCTATACACCCAAAGGTCACTTTTCCTATTTATCAAGTTTAGCAAGTAACCTTTTGTTAATTTCAAAAACAGTGACCAACCCAAACATGCACACCCTAAATTTTTACCAGTGAGCTTCCCATACCATGCAAGGCATAGGAAAAATAGAGGCCTGTCACTCTAAGCATACATTGTATGGGCATCACTTTCCTAGTTGCATAAATGATCAGTTTATACATGAAATAGTGGAACAAGAGGCAAACTACTTAGGCTATAGCCCACATTTCACTTACACAGCACCACTATACCTTATAAAGACTAAAACAAGACCCCATCATTTTAGAGGTTTATTTGTGCCACATTTTCCATTTGTCTATTTATACAAGTCAATATTTGTCCTTTCTAAATCCCCTTCCAAACCTAACATGCAGGGGCTCATAGTTCATAGTTGGGTTACTTATACTATCCAAAGTGTATGAAAATACCAAAGATCCATTTTATGCACATTTTGTATAGCCTCCAATTTCTAGGTTGAATAATTGCTCATAACACCTGTATAAGGGCAAAAGAGTAAATAACAGCAAGTCCTAGGGCTACAAAATTTCAGACAGTGCCTAAATATCACACTAAAGCCACTGTCCAAGTTTCACAACATTTGGAGTCCATTTGCATCTCTTTTGGTAATTATTTTGCTTTAACATGCATACAACAAAACCAAGGGTATAAATGTCTTTTCACACAACCACATCATACCAATCATGTAGATCTACTTAAGAGGAGTCTAACGCAACTGAGTTTGTCCATTTTGGATTTTTCTGTGATTTTATATGATTTTCCAAAGTTCATACCTAATTTAAATGCATTTAAATGGAAATCACACAGACCAGGGACCCGGACGTAATTAACTATAGATTTCGGGGGCTAGCGGGTAAAAATCGCCGGACTCATAGCACAGTGCATGAACGAATCTGTGAAACTTCAAAAGGCCGGGGGCTATATTGCAAAACCTCCTTTCTTCTTATTCCTCGGGCCGACGGGCGACGGTGCGCGACGCGGGGAGAGGCGCGGCTGCGCCGGCGGCGGCGGGGCCGGCCTTGGAGCCGATCAGGGCCGAGGAGGCGTTCCCGTCCGCGGGCTACCTTTCCCTCTAGATGTCGTCGCCCGGGGTGGAGTGGGGAGGCGGCGCGGCGGCGATGAACCGGCGCGGCGCGACGGCGCGCGGAGGCGGTGGCGCGGCCCCGATTCCGGCAGCTCGGGCACCGAGAGGCGGCGAGGGTGGGCTCGTGAGGTGCGCGGCGGGGTGGCGAAGCCGGCGGTGGTGGAGTGGAAGCGCGGTGGTGGCCCGAAAGGGGTTCTCCGCGACGAGCCCGTGGGTGGCGCGGGTGCGCGCGGGCGGCGCGCGCGGGGAGAGGGGCTAGGGGCGGTGGTGAGGGCCGAGGCCTTGGAGATTCGGTGGAGGGGGTCGGGGCGAGCGTGGGGCGCCGGTCGGCTAGGCACGAGGATCACCGGAGGGGTGATTGGCCCGAGCTCGCCGCGGGCCGGCCATGGTGACCATGGCGGGCGGCGCCCGGCGCGGCGGCTCGATCTACTCCGAGGGGAGAGGAACGGCGGCGAGGCCTAGCGGGGTGGGTGCGCTGGGTCGCGGCGGAGGTGGTGGCGGCACCCTCGGGGCGCGAGGAGGTCGGATGGCGGCGGCGCGGCGAGCTCAAGCTCGACTCCGAGCCTCTAATGGCGGCGGCGCGCTGCGAGTGCGAGCGCAGGGAGAGGGAGCAGAGAGCGAGCGGCGAGTGGAGTGGAGAGGCAGAGAGCGAGTGGAGGGGGCCGGGGCGCGTCCAGGTGAAGGGAGAACGCGGTGGGGCCGTCGATCCGTGGCCGCGCGTACGTCCTGTATGCCGGCGAGCCACGGGGCGGGCGTCGTACTGAGGAAGAAGACCGGCCTGACAGGTGGGCCCCACCTGTCATGGACTCAGTAAAAGGAATGGAAAAAGTGTGTTTTCTATCCTGCTGTAAATCGCGTTTTTAACCCATTTAGACTCCGATTTTGGAAGAGTGCCCATTGAAGGAAATGTTCTACTAATGAATATATACAACTTTGTCAAAAGGTCTAATACCAAAAATTGTTTAGAAATATGAATTTCATTTGAATCTAGCTCTCAAATTTCATTTGGCCTACAGACTAGGGTTGCTTAGAAAATTCAAAACTCTTATTTCCGGTCCTTATCACCCAAGGAGACTATTGACAATATTGTTTGGAATTTCAAAACCTACAATCCCTTCAATTTGGTCCTTGCATGAAAATGGGTGTAGGTTAGAGTAAAACTCCATTTTCCAAACTGGACAGATTTAAAGTGTGTTTCTAGGCTGACAAAAATTGTTTCAAAACTCCTATTATAATTCATTTTATGACCAGACTCATTTTGACAAAGTTGTTTCTTAGATCATTTCCTACAACTTTGATAATATGAGCATTCTCTAAATCACAACATATTTTGAAATACAACATACCCTTGTTTAGGGTTTTGGTAAAATAGCAGATTTATCCTAAGTAAAGCTTTTCTTGTTTTCATCTTTTGAAGTATCAAATGAAGTCCAAATACATCCACAATAGATGCATTTGAAAGGTGATGAGTTCAATTTCATTTCATATAAAAGAAATTTTTTGAGTTGTATAGTCCAATCAAAAGAAATTTCAGAATCAATTTGGGGATGAGCTAAAATTTCATGTTTGAAAAGTTTTGACTTAGTGGTTTATCTACCAATTCCTCATTACTCTCTCAAGCATGATTTAGTCTTAATTCATCATTAGCTTATGTATAATTGTGTGTACGGCTTCTGAGATGCCAGGGGCATCACAGCAGGCGGGAATCCGATGGAAGCTGTCACGTGGGTCCCACTTGTCAGTGAGGCAAAAGAAAATAAAAATCCAAAAAATGGAAAACCTCAGTTTGACTGCAGGAACCCTCGTTTGTATTTCATGTTTTTGAACAGGTTAGAGGCCGAATTTGAAAATACCCCAATTGGATGAAATGTTCTAAATTTGTTCCTCTATATTTCCCTTATAAACTTGTATACCATGTTTGTGGCGGAACCGCCCTGCTTAATCTAGACTAAGCACACCTGCCACCTCTGTCTCACAGTGCACTTAGGCCAGACTAAACCCGGTGGTCCGTCGAGAGTCCTTCGGGCTCTCGATAACACCATTTCCGAGAAACCGACATCAAACACATCCGACGCTCAAAAGAGCCACAACAATTACATCATCAAAGGCAGTTGAAATAGAGAGTAATAGACTTAATTTACAAACCAAAGATATGAGATCGAATACATGTTCAAATATAGCGGAAGAGTTTGCAAAATTATATATAGCGGAAGCGTTTTCAAAACATCTCGCAGCGGAATCATGATACTTAAGCAGTCTTCACGAAGAGACGAACGAGGCGTGTAGCACCGAGCCCACCGGTACTACCACCTTCCACAAGGTTATCCAGATGTCGCCGGTACCTGTAATCCAAAAGTGGGGGCAAACCCTGAGTACTAATTACTCAGTAGGACTTAATGGACAGGGCTTACGGCTGACGCAAAGCATGCTTACTAATCATGTGGATCCTTAGCTGTTGATTTTTAAACAAGGTCATGTTGACATAAGATAGCAGGATTTGATAGCTGCTATCCATTAGCCATGAAGGTCATTGATATCATAAAATAAATACTTGCATAAAAATAAAACATGAACACATATCCCGTCCCAAGATTCACAGCGCTCCATCTAACCCCTGGGAGTAGCCGTCTCAAGAGTGATACCACGGTACGTTGGATCAGCCCTCCCTCGACTTCAAAGCACCTCACAAGTCCATCGACCTCCATTCAGTGGATGGGCAGCACCATGAATAGTGGGACGAAACATACACATCCAAGCATATTGATATACAAAATCATGAATTAATAATACAACATATTCAATTGGGTTACTACTTTGCCCGTCAGTGGTATTTGCATTCTCACACCTGGTGAGCATCAGCGATTCGAATTGATTTTTATATTCCCGGGAATAACTAGAAATACCAGGATGGCATATGCTTACTAACCCCGACGTTCCCACATATGCTTTCCCCATCTCCACTTGTCCCATCCCAAGTTCGATTCAATCATTCCGTTGTTCCCAGGTTGTGCCGGCTTAGGAGTGATACTATGGTCACATCGGGTCAGCCCTCCCTTGACTACAAGCTCCCCAAGGTGTCAAAGTAGGAGTCTGTCTCTGTTCTTCGGATGGCACAAGTAAGACTTTCACTGGTCCATTATCCCGGATAAGCACCCTAGCAATATTATGCCAACCAATAGGCGAACAATGACCGGCCTTATGCGACTCGGGCAGAGTCCACCACACATTATTCCACTTCTCATCATACATATCCATATCTCCGCCCGGTCTCCATTTAAAGCATAACATAAACATAATAAATTTCATAACAGTGAGATTTCTTCTTTTAAAAAGTAATCCCTACGAGACGAGTGACCTTTCTCGCACCTAACCATTCTAGGCACTCGTCCTACGAACTCTATGTATGGGTGCTAGGGCTAGGGCGGCCAGGAAGTCTAATGCAGTTGGTTTCAAACAACTCCTAATGCATATGCGTAATCATCAAACGAGATTTGTATTTGCTGGGAGAAATCATGGTCCTGCCTACCTTTGCTTGATCTTAAGAAAACCAACAAACTAAACTAGGTTAGTTTGCCGGGTTGTGAGGCTTTGCCCCAGGCAACCCCTTGAAACAGGGACGGATAATCAGCGACACGTCGTCTTCTTGTTCTTGGTGCTGTCCGTTGTACGGCTTATCGATCAATAGCAGCTCCTGTGTTGATCCTTCCTTCATTGGAATCTATATGCATGATATAATATGCAAGTGAGTGCAAGAGAATGCAAATACAGGCATATGATATAGGTTGTACGCATGATATAGTGCAACTATGAGTGCAATGAATGCAAAAGCATGCATGAGGTGCAATTAAACAAAATGCATAGTCAAGTGGGTCGTGACGAAATGATTCAAGTATCTTTAGGTCAATGCATCCCAAAATGAGAAAACGACTTTCTTAAGAAATCATACAACCCATGGTTCAAGAAATCGTACAAGCCATCACTAAAAGCTAGTTCAACCCATCATGCATAAACGCGGGTGACCCGTACTTTCCCACATTTTATCATTGAAGTTATCATGAACTACTGTCTTATATGTGTACACAGTCTCTATCAAATGCAAAGAAAGTGTCTCTCCAAAAACATCTCCATTGATAACTCTTGGAATCACAAGATGTACTTGAGGTTATGCAGCAAGTAACTTTATACATGCACCAAACATATTGTCATTGGCAATTAAACATATACACATGAATTAGTGGACACGCCATCTTTGTGAATAAAATGCACCCCTGAGTTCATGTAGTTAGATAAGTCAATTTGATCCCAAACTTTTACCACATGCAGAAACATACCATATAATGCTACAGTCAAAATTTCAGCTATAACCAAGTTATAACTAATTTATTAAAATTCCAGCAAGTTATCAGCCCTATAGCTTCTTAGATTTTTCATAATTTGTAGAAGCGAGTTCTGAACTTGAAATTTCTACAGCAACCATTACATTGCATGAACATCATGTACAAAAATTAGCAAGCACAAAATCCAAGCACAAAATCCATGGACATCTATTTTCCATATAATTATCTAGGTCTATTTTTAAATGTGCATCAAAACAGTACTCACAAGCTTCACAAAAATACTTTTTGTAACCTACACACTATTAGCAAGCTACCAAATTTTCCATGGAATTAATTATGCATCCTAAGACCACTTTTCCTTTTTATTTAGTTAAGCATGTGACACTTTGTCATTTTCAAATCACCACTCAAATTTAACATGCAAGACCTCAAATTTTACCAGCAAGCTATACGTAGCATAAAATGTGTCCCAAATATCTAGTATAGCATTTGGAGCAAGTTTCATAATACAAGTACTTCCCATGCATTTCTATTGCAAAAACTTAGGCCTAGGGGCAGATCAGTCATTTATCAGCAAATGCTACTGCCACAAAAATTCACACCGTGCCTAAATATCATACTAAAACCACTGTCCAAGTTTCAACATTTTAGGAGTTCATTTGGTCAACTTTTACCATTTATTTACCTACACCATGCATGCACTAGACCAGGGGCAAAACAGACTTTTCACACATCCCCATCATACTCATCCTGTAGACCTATTCACACTGAGTTCATAGCAACTGAGGTTGTCCATTTTGGATTTTTATTTGAATTTATATGATTTTTCAAAGTTTCAGCTGAGATTAACACTTAGACCCTAGATCTAGGACCTAGACATAATTATCTATAGCTTTTGGGGGCTAGAACATGAGATGTACTAGACTCAATGCACAGTGTAAGAAATGGAAATATGAAAACAGGAAAATCTAGGGGCTCAACCGCAAAACTCCCAGTCTTCTTCTTCCTCCTGACAGGGAAAGGCCGCGCGGCGGGCCGGCTTTCTCACGGTGGCGCCGGCGCGTAGGGGCAAGGACTTGACGCCGACGGGGTGGCGGTTGGTGCCGCCGTCGAAGGGCTTCCCCTTGGTGTAGATCTCATCGTGCGGAGTGGCGAGGAGAGCAGCGTGGAGGCGGTGAACCGGGACGCGTCGGCTCGGCGTGGCGTGGCGTTGCGGCGACTCGATCCGGCGGTCGCGGGGTGGAACGGCCACGCTGGCGGGCGCGTGAGCTGCGCGGTGGAGCGGCGGTTCCGGCGGTTGGGCCATGGAGGCGAGGGAAGGGCCGGAGGGTGGCCTTCCACGATGAGGGGCGGCGGCAATGGTGGCCGGGGTGAGCGCGCACGCGGAGAAGGGTGCTAGAGGCACCGGCGGTGGACGAGGGTTTGGGGGAAAGGTGGAGGACGGCGAGGCGAGGCCGAGGCGCGCTTCGGTGGGGTGAGAGGCGGCTCGAGGCGGCTAGCTCGTGAGCTCAGAGCTCGTGGCCATGGCGGCTCTCATGGCGGACACGCACTCGGTGCGGCGATGGAGAGGTGGAGGGGCGACGAGACCTAGCGCGTTGGGCGTGGGAGGTGGAGGCGGATGCAATGACGGGGTTCTGGAGGCTCGGGGAGCAGCGGAGCGGCCGGCGCGAGCTCAAACTCCGTGCTCGGTAATGGCGGGTCGGCGCTCCGGCGCGGCTCTGGGCAGAGGAAACCGGGGGAGAGCGAGGCAGTGAGTGGAGGGGAGCTCTTCGCTTTCGCTTAAGGCCAAAGAAGAAAGGAGGCCCTGGCCAGGAAAACGTCCAGGTGCGGGGGCGCGGCCCTCAGCCGGCCATGGCACGGCGCGGTGCAGGCGGCGTCCGCTGCGTGGTCGCGAGGGAGAGGGGGAGGAGACGGTGGCGCGGGAGGTGGATGAGGTCCATAGACCCGGTGAGACTGGCAGGTGGGACCAGGGTGGAGGAGTTGAGTGGATGGTCCATGGACCAAGCCTTCGGACGTGGAGAGATGGCGGGACCCACCGGGCGGGTTTCCAATCCCGTGGGTGGGATCCGGCGCGGCTCTGGCACGTGGGTCCCGCGTGTCAGAGAGACAATAGGAAATAAAAATTCCCAAAATTGGAAAACCCCAGTTTGACTGCTAGGACCTTTGTTTGTATTTCGCGTTTTTGAACAGGTTAGAGGCCAAATTTGAAAATACCCTAATTGGATGAAATGTTCTAAATTTGTTTCTCTACATTTTCTTTATAAACTTGTATACCATGTAATATTCAAAAATGTGGTTTAAATTTGAATTTAAGCTGCTGACCAAGGTTTGACCAACAGAACATTCCAGTTTAAAAATTCTAAAAGTCCATTTTCTAGCCACATTCATCCAAGGAGTTTTATACCAATGTTGTTTATAATTTCATGATCTACAATTTATTCAATTGGAGTTTTGCAATATTATGGCTGTAGACCAATTAAAATTTGAAATTACTAAACAAGTCAAGTTTGGACAGAAATCATATGCTGACAGAAAAAGCCCCAAAACTCTATGCAAATCTTCATGCATGTCAAAGCACTAATTACCAAAGTTGTTCATCATGAAGTTGTCTACAAGTTTGTCAATATGAGTTTCACCCAGACCTAAATACAATCAAAGTTATGGGCACAATCACAGAGACATATATGCAGAAAAACGAGTTTCGACAAGATGCACTTCAACCAAGTTTGAACTAGGGCTCAAATGCATGTCAATGTAGGATGCTTCATGATGAATGCTGCACATATGTGAGATGAAAATGTACTTGAGATGCCGGAGCATCACAGATGTGATTTGCCCTCTCCCTCCTGTGGCGATCTTGCGAGGTTTCAGCGATGACGGGTTGCTCGTCGTCTGAAACTGCCTCCTCGATATCGTTTCCTGCGCCGTTGATCATGAAGAGCTTAGAAAAACAAAGGGTTGAGCTTGGAAATGAACCTTCAAAGTCATTGGCAACCGTGGTCTCCACCCCACATTGGTGTTAGAGGCTGGAGCTGTGGTCGTTGTGGTGGTCGCGCCATGATCAGAGGCCGTAGGATTCTCGATGTTGCAGATGATGTGATGACACCCTGCATCGAGAACCTCCCGAGTGACCATCGAGCGATGGGAGGCCTCGCCGGTCTGCGAGCTACGCCAGCGAACTGTTCTCCTGGTCGGGGTAGAGTTGATGACGAGCCGTAGGCGACGGCCAGTCGGCGGCGCGTCGGGCCTGCTTTAGATGCAATCGTCTGGAAGAGGCACGGACTGACTTGAGTCGGGCGTCCCCCACGCACCCTCGTCGTTGTTGAGGGGAGCCGAGGCAAGGGAGAGAAGCCCCTAGTACGTGGTGGCAGAGTTGCAGAGACCGAACGGAACGGAGGGATCAAGAGGCTCCGCTCGAGTTCTTTTGCGACCCTGGACAGGCGAAGCTGGCCGGGTTCGCTTTGGCGTGGGCGGTGGTGGTGGGACCCGCAGTGGTTGAGGGACCCAGGAGTGGGTATCGACAGGAACTTGTCTTGGGCTCCGTGGAGGGCTGCCTGAGGTGTGGACCCGCCGCGGATCTCGAGGGTGACTTCCTGAGGAACACCCCCTCGACCCATGACTAATCCGAGTCCAGACTTGGGTCGGAGAGGTCGGGAGCGCCGTAAGGCGAGTCGGCGCCGAAGTGGTGGTCGTTGTAGGAGCCGCTTGAGTCGGCACTGTTGATGTAGATCCGGGCCTGAGGAAGACCCTCCCGCCAAGTCGTGCTCCCGTGCCATAGCGACCCTTGGGAACACGATCCGACGCAACATGCCGTGGTGGCGGGTTCTGGTGACGAGCCGGTGCCTCGCGCCGACGCGTGGAAGCCTGACGCTGAGTCGGTGGAGGCTGACGAGGTGCTGGTCCCTGGCGGCGATCTGGCGGTGCAGATCGTCCACCAGGTCTTGGAGTGGTCGATGGTCGCATGACGACGTGTGGTTGCGCCGGCACGTTGCGAAGCTGGTGGAGGTCGCCGCAACGATCGGCGATGAAGGGGATCGACCCGAAGCGGATCATGTCACCCAGAGCGAAGCCATTGACGAGGTGGTCGGCCACAGAGCTAGCTGATGTCGATCTCACCGCCCCCTACCTGGCGCGCCAACTGTCGGTGTTTGATATCGGCAATGCACCACGGGGTGTGTTACGTAGTGCTTTTGGGGTAGTGAAATCGGCGTAGCTCGATGGTTCGCGTAGTGATGCGACAAAACACAAGGGTTTATATAGGTTCGGGCCGTGAGATGCGTAATACCCTACGTCCTGTTTGGTGCGAGTTGTATTGCCTTTGCTTCTCGAGATTACAATGAAAGCTAGGGCGTTTGGTGGCTGGTATGCGATGAGATAATCGATGATCTACGTAGGGGTCCCTCACCCGCCTTATATAGTCCTGGCAAGGCTTGGGTTACAAGTCGGTTACGAGTCCTACTCTGTTTGGAAGCCTAAAAGAGTACACAGAATCTACGATTACATGTTTCCTTCCTTGAGTCCTGCTGCTTCTGTAATCCAGAGTCCGAACCATACTTCACCGCGTCTTTCCTGAAATTGTAGCACTTTGACTTGGTCTTCATGGACGTTGCCCGTCTCCGAGCCCACGAGATCAGGCGACACCCTGCTTGGGAGCCTGCCGTCTCTAATGGGCCCTCCGACAGCCCATGTACTGAATCTAGGCCGTGAGGGCCCAGGGGATATCTATCCCCCACAACATTCTTAGAAAAGTTGTTCCTTGTCTTGTGCCTTATAACTTCGTTATACAAAGTTTTGGTTGATTCAGTTCACAACTAGACCGAATTTCACCGCTTATCAATACATGTCAATTCTGTATAGATTTCGGAACCTGAATGATTTCGATTATAACTCCCAAACTAAACACTTCCCGGAGAAACTTCATATAGCAAAGTTGTCACCCACATCATCCTTTGGTATATGATTACCAGATCAAATCTCTCACTAACTGGGTCAAATATCCATTTTTCCCTCAAGTGCTGCTTCAAATTCAGAATTCAGGTTCAAAGTAATCTGACCATAACTTTGAAACAAAGCACATTCTGAAGAGACTTTATATATCAAAGTTGGGCACCCAAAAATGCTCAACAAGTTTGGTATACAAAGTTCAACCTGGATCCTTCCGGATTTCAAGTTACACTAAGTTTTTTGCTATAACTATATAGAATTTCATACTGCAAGTTGAAGTCAAACTTGGAGTGCAGTTTCAAATTTGTGACCCTTCTCATTCATTTCAGATTGCACATGAACACGAAATACATTTCTAGACGCATATCATTTCTCACATCCTTTCATCTTCACTTGATTTTTGGTGCATTAACACATGCGGAGAAGTGACTTTATATATGTTAAATTAATGAGAGGGTGAAGTTTCAAATTTGGTGGGTAGAACGTGAGGAGTGATGTCTTCATTCTTATTCGATTTCTGTTTTGGCTTTTAAAGAACATAATTGGTAGAAAAGCAAACCTAAAATATAGATTAACGAAGCATGAGAGTCATGATGCATGATTCGTCCTATTCGTCCTCACTTCACACCTCCTGAGTATATATTATATATCTAGCAATATTTCGGTGACACATATGCACGGCACTCTCTGATGCAACTAGTCGTCCTCTGATCATTCTTAATTTTCGCATGTGGTTAGTGTACCTGCAGAAGAACGCATATGCTCATACATTACCACCTAGTGTGGCATCCACGCGTGACCGCTGCGTGGACAACGTTGAGTGGGCCTTTGCACCTTCTCTCAAAGCCTGACTCTCCACCAGTACTGGGCATTGTTGAGAAAAAGGTGGATCCCAAAACCCAATATAAGTGTGGTGGGCATGAAAGCTCCAAAGCATGCCCACCACCCTTAAAGAGGTTTTTCCTATAAGGCATGAATGCAGGGCTTACAACCATTCGCAAATCTCGATAGCGTTCCTCCAGTACTGGGATAGCTATGGCCAAAGAGTTGCTTCCCAAAGTACCGAATATGCATATGAGTTCTATCTAGTTTAGAATGTTAGCGATGTCACCTAGATAACACTAACATCCTTAATATGGGCATATCGTATACTCTCATTTTTTGAATTACTTGAAAAGGGGTTTTCAAAAATAGTTTGCAAAACAAAACATGATGATATGACTGTTGTCTGTGTATGATAGGCCCTGATACCAGCTGTGGCGGAACCACCCTGCTTAATCCAGACTAAGCACACCCGCCACCTCTGGCTCACAATGCACTTAGGCCGAACTAAACCCGGTAGTCTGTCGAGAGCCCTTCGACCCTCGATAACACCATTCCTAGAGGAACCGACATCAAACACTTCCGACTCTCGATGGAGCCACAATAGTTACATCATCACAGGCAGTTGAAATAGAGAGTAGAATAGACTTAGTTTACAAACCAAACATACATAGTCAAATACATGCTCAAAATATAGCGGAAGCGATTTCAAAAGCATCTCGTAGCGGAAACAAAATACTTAAGTAGTCTTCATGCAGAGATGAACAAGGCGAGTAGCACCGAGCCCACCGGTTCTACCCTCCTCCAAACAGCTGTCCAGATGTCATCAGTACCTGCGCTCCAAAAGTGGGGGCAAACCCTGAGTACTAATTACTCAGTTGGACTTAATGGAAATGGCTTACGGCTGACGCAAAGCTTGCTTACTAATCATGTGAATCCTTAGCCATTGATTTTAAACAAGGTTATGGTAACATAAGATAGCAGGATTTGACAGCTGCCACCTTTCTTCATAATAGTAACAACACCATAATAAAATAACTCGCATGAATGTAAAACATACATATCCAAGCATGTTGAATTTAAAGCATGAATAACAAGCATCATATGTTCAAGTTGTTACGACATTGATCGTTAGTGGCATTGGCATTCTCACACCTGGTGAGCATTAGCGATTCGAATTGATTTCTAATTCCCGAGAATAACTAAAAATGCCAGGAGATATATTCTTACTAGCCATCGTATTCCACACATATATCCCCCATCTCCACTTGTCCCATCCCAAGTTCGATTCAATCCCGCCGTTCTTCCGAGGTTGTGCCCCCGCAGGAGCGATACCTCGGCGTACCGGGTCAGCCCTCCCTTGAGTACAAGCTCCCCAAGGTTTAACAGTAGGAACCTGTCTCTGTTATTCGGATGGCACAAGTAAGACTTTCGCCCAGGCCCATGTCCTGGATAAGCACTCTAGCAATGTTAAGCCGACCAATAGGCGAACAATGAACGGCCTTATGCGACACGGACGGAGCCCGATAACAACAACACACACCACGATAAGTAAACTTATGCTCCGCCCGGTCTCCATTTAAATCATCAGCATAAATAAGATCTCCATCCTAGAAAGATTTCTTTTGTTCGAAAGTCACCTACATGGCGAGTGACTATATTCACTCGTGTCTACTCACACCTAGAATTACTAGGCACTCATCCTATGAACTCTATGTATAGGTGCTAGGGTCAGGGCGGCTAGGGAATTTAATGCACCGGTTTCAAACAACTCCTAATGCAGATGCGTAATCATCAATCATAATCATATTAGCTAGGAAAATCATGGTCATGCCTACATTTTTTGCTAAAGTTAGGTGTTGCCTCTGGTGTGAAGCCGGGTGCCAGCTGCTGGTCCTCCTGCGGCTGTTCACTAGCTCCTGGTGCAGGGGCTCGTCGTCCGGCTCCATGATCAGCGGCTGCTCCTGCGTTGGTTCTTCGTTCGCGGGGTCTATATGCATGACATAATGCAACCATGAGTGCAACGAATGCAAATGCATGCATGAGGTGCTAGTGAAACATAATGCATGGTTAGGTAGCTTGTGACAAAATGACTGAAGTATTCTCATTTTAAATTCATCTACCATAAGGAAACTTACAAGCTCTACTAAGAAATCGTACAACCCATCGTTAAGAAATCATACAAACCATCACCGAATCTAGTTCAACTTATCATTTATAACATCACAAGAAACTTGCGGCAAGTAACATGGCGTCGCAAGTAACATTTCGTACCTTCCTGAACTATACCTAGGCCCATTATACAAGTTTATCCATTTATTGAACTAAAGTACTTATGCCAAGTTCATACTATTATATATGTCCAAATGATCTTAATTATTTATGACAGGGAGATCAATATTGCATTGAGCTATTGCCAAAATTTCAGCCACAACAGACTTATAATCATTTTATTAAAATTCTAACATATGATGGCCTTTTAACTTCCCAGATTTTTCACGATTTATAGGAGTGGGCTCTAGACCTAAAATTTCTACAGCATGCATAATATTGCATAAGAACCACTCACAAAAATCAGCAAGCATAGAATCCACGGTTTTATAGGATATCTATTTTCCATATGGTTATTTAGGTCTATTTTAAATGCTCATCAAAATAGTGTTCACAAACTTCACAAAAATACTTTTTGGAGCCTATATATCATCAGTAAGTTACCAAAGTTTCCATGGAATTTTCTTCGTACTCTAATATCCCTTTTTCCAATTATCAACACCAACAAGTAACATTTTGTCGTTTTCAAAACAGTATCAAAACTAAACATGCACAGCTTCATATTTTACCAGTGAGCTACTTATACCACATAAAGCATATGAAAAATACCAGAGAGCCATTTTGAGCATATTTTATGTAACTTTCATTATCCAAGTTAAATAAATACACAAAACACATGCATAATGGCATAACAGTAATTTACTAGCCAATGCTAGGGTTGCAAAAATATCACACCGATCCTATATCTGATGATAAAGCTACTGTCCAAGTTTCACAAATTTTGGAGTTCATTTAGACCAATTTTGGCATTTATCTACTCTCAACATGCATGCAAGAAACCAGGGGCAAAACAGTATTTTCACACATCCCATCATATCTATCCTGTAGATCTACTCACAAGGAGTTCATAGCAACTGAGTTTACATTTTTAAGATTTTTATTTGATTTACTATGAATTTCCAAAGTTCTCAGCCCAATATAAATGGAATAAATGGAAAAGCCCATACATCGAGGACTTAAACGTGATTAACTGTAACTTTCAGGGGCTAGAACATGAGATTCACAAGACTCAGTGCACAACGCTCTGGATTAGAACAAAAAATGAACAAAACGCGAGGGCAAAATTGAAAAACGGCTGTCTTCTTCCTCCCTTTTCTTCAACATCCCGACAGAGGGAGAGGGAGGGCGGCGGCGCGCTGGGAACCGGCCGACCGGAGCCTGAGGGCTCGCCGGCGGGGGTCAGGGAGAGAGAGGAGGGGCTGAGGAATCTTTCCCTCTCTACCTAGGTCAGTGGAGAGGCGGCGAGAAGGGCCGGCGGCGGTGAGCAGAGGACGGCTTCGTGGGACAAAACCGGTTGCCTAGACCGCGGCGGGGTGGTGGAGCCGAGGAAGGAGAAGGGCGGCGTGGTGACGGGAAGGTGCTTAGGGGAGCGGAGCGGCCACGGAGCTTGAGCTCCGAGCTCTCGTCAATGATGGCCGGCGTGGTGAGCAGAAAATGGAGAGAGAGAGAGGGCAGAGAGACGAGTGGGCGAGTGTAGTGGCGAGATGGGAGGGAGAGGCCGCGCTCGGCCTCGGCTTTTGGTCGAGGGCGCAGGCAGGGCACCACGGCGTATGGCCGTACGCCGTCGGCCGCGTGGGCGTGAGGGAGAGGTGGAGAAGAAAGGGCGCGGAGGACGGACGCGGTCTATAGACCATGAGCCGATGACAGGTGGGCCCCGGTGGGGTGGAAAGAGGAGTGGTCCATGGACCGGGTCTACAGAGGTGCGCGATGGTGGGACCCACCTCGGCCGATTTCCACCAGAGCGGGTGGGAATCCGATTTGTGGGCCCCGCTGGTCAGTGACACAACCCAGTCGAATTTTGAACGAAAATTGGAAAAATAGAAAAACCCCCCTTTGACTGCAGGAAACCTCGTTTGAAATCCTCATTTTTGAATGGCTTAGAGGCTGAACTTGAAAATGCCCCAATTGGATGAAATGTTCTAAATTTGTTTCTCTATATGTGTCTTATAAACTTGCATACCATGTTCTACTCAAAAATATGGTTTAAATGTGAATTTAAACTGCTGACTCCAGTTGGACCAGCAGAACCTATAAGTTTGGAAATTCTAAAAGTCCATTTTCTATTCACTTTTACACAAGGAGTTTTATACTAATGTTGTTCAGAATTTCAAGATAGACAACTTTGTCAACTTGAAAATGGCTGTAGGTTAATGAAAATGTAGGACTACTAAGCAGGTCAAGTTTGGGCAGAAAACACAGGTTTATAGAAAAAGGCCCAAAACATCACCTAAACCATTATGCATGTCAACACACAAAATACCAAAGTTCTCAAGCATGAAATTGTCTACAAGTTTGATACATCAAGTTTCTTCCAATTCACAACAGAATCAAAGTTAGAGTGACAAAGTTAGAGGCCTATTCAGAAAAAACTGAATTTAATAGATTCAAATGACTTGGTCTACTTATGCACTCAATATGAAATGTATTCAAATGACTTGGTCTACTTATACACTCAATATGAAATGTTCATGAAATGATGCAAATGTAATGCACTTGAGATGCCTGGGGCATCACAGTCGCTTGGCAGGCTTGGAGATCACGTCTGTGGAGATGGCGATTGGGAAGTCGGCGTGACTCGGATGCGCCAGATATGGCTCCGGATATCGCGGGGCTCAACTGTGGGAAGCGTATCTCTGTGCATCTCATGGGATTTGTTGTACTCGAACCAACTAGGAGATATAGATGGAACCCTGACTTGTAACCCAAGATCCCGTCAGCCTATATAAGGCGGGTGAGGGACCCCTACTATTCTCTCTCACATTCTCTCAAACACCAGCCCTAGTGGTCATTGTACTCTCAGAGCTCTCCACATAATACAAATAGCAGCACACAGGACGTAGGGTTTTACGCATCCTACGGCCCGAACCTATATAAATCCGTGTTTCTGATCGTATCTCAGCGAACCATCGAGCTACTGTCGAACTCGCCGGCCTCACAAAGGCACCACGTGAGCTATCTCGTGGTGTACTGACGGTGCAAAACACCGACACTCGGCACATCTTGGTCCATTTCTTTCGGGTAACTCTATCTGATGTGTCTAGGATTTTCACGGGATGCTCTGTGTAAGTCAGATCTTCATGTACCTCTAATCCTTCAAGTGGTGCTTGTTCCTCAGGCACTCTCAAACACTTCTTCAACTAGGAGACATGGAAAACATCATGCACACCTAATAAACTGGGAGGCAACTCTAAGCGGTATGCTACCTCACCTTTCTTCTCCAGTATTTTAAATGGCCCAACGTATCTTGGTGCTAGCTTTCCTTTCATATTGAACCTGTGGATTTCTCTCATTGGTGACACCTTAAAGTACACATGGTCATCCACTTTGAAAGCCAAATCTCTCCAGCAAATGTCGGCATAGCTTCTTTGCCTGGATTGAGCTACCCTCAAATTCTCCCAGACAATCCGTACTTGTTGTTCTACATCCCGTATTATGTCAGGCCCAAATACTTGCTTCTCAACGATCTGATTCTAGAATAACGGTGTTTTGCATCTCTTGCCGTACAGTGCTTCAAACGGTGGTTTCTTCAAGCTGACTTGATAACTATTATTATAAGAGAACTTGGCATAAGGCAAACACTTGTCCCAACTAGTACCATACCGTATTGCACATGCTCTCAACATATCCTCTAATATCTGATTAGTTCTTTTTGTCTGTCATTTGTCTGAATCTGAGCTTTGTGTCTGATGAATCATGCAACTACTCCCAAAAGCGAGAGGTGAACTATGAACCCTTATCAGAAATAATCCTCTTAGGCACGCCATGCAGACAAACAATTCTGGAGATGTACAGTTCAGCTAACTTAGCACCTGAATAAGTAGTGTTAAAGGGTATAAAGTGAGCTACCTTGGTTAAATGATCCACTACTTCCCATATTGAATTATATCCCTTCTGTGTACCACGCAAACCAACAATAAAATCCATAGTTATTTCTTCCCACTTCCATTCTAGCACCTTCAATGGCTGCAATAAACCTACAGGTCTCTGATGTTCTGCTTTCACATGCTGGCAGGTGTCACAAACGGCCACATATTCCATGTTCATCTTCCCTGAAGTGGGGCGCCTTGCCCACTTTGAGCAACTCACGAATTTCTTGCAACTTCTCATTATGCTTCTAGTGCTTTCTAATCTCTTATTCTAGTGTCAGTTCGGCTTTAAATGCTGCTACTGTAGTGTGATGTAGGAAACCCAAGCTCAACCAAGACAACTAGCAAATCGTGCCATAAAAAACGCTTCAGTACAGGATCTACCGGGTAAGCAAACGCTTAAGATGCCCTAAAACGACCGTAAGGAAGGATTAGAGCAGCATGGCGCTTACTTAGATAAGAAACCCTAGGGGCCAAGGGTGGCGATGCACCGAGAGTTGATGAACGAAACACTGCTGCTAGGGAACAATGTCGTCGTTGCATTATTTCGGTACACAAGGTTACATATTTATAGTTGGGAAACTTGGACAATAAGTCCATCTATCTAAACAAACCCTAAGCTATAACTTGATGTGTCCTAGGTGTAGTAGGTATAACAAATTCGAAGTAGCTTTTTCACTCAGAGTATTCCGAGTATCGTAAAAATCCATAGGGAAGCAGTGGCGAATATGTGGAATGATATGATGTTCAAACAAAGTAATACAACTAGATAAATACCAACTATTCTTATGCAAGGGTAAGATAACAAAATAGTGTACGGTGGGGATAAATGAGAACAATGACTAAAATAGCCAACAAATAGGTATAACTATCTAGGAGGACAACGAGCGAGAAAGATATCCAAACTCTATCTCTTAACTACTACAAAGGGCTATTCGCGGTCTAACCAAATTACTAGATAACAAACTAGGATCTTGCATCGAGTGATATTCTAGACTTCACCGAGAAGGCCAGGGGGTAGACAGGAGGCCTACTGAACGACAACTAGCTGACGCCTATAGGCCTACCGAACGACGGGGTTGGAGTAAAGAGGCCACACTCACGCTGTCATAGTGGACAGGATAGCATGCTATACTAGTGATCAAGGGAAGCTTAATCACTAAAGTTCTTCCTTGATCAGAGGGTGAGAACTAACTTAGTCTAAGATCAGAGATTAAGGAAAGCTTATAGAACCTATAAGTCTAGATAACTTAAGGCCAACACAACCCAAAGTCTTGGTCTAGTATGCAAGAAGGTACATCACATTAGGCAAGTATAAGAAACAAAGTAAAGTATAACTGAAAGTAGGGCAAGGAATAAGTATTATACTAGAGTAGCAAAGGTACAAAAGACACAAGAGCTTTTACCAAAACTCAAAGCTAACTTTAGAATCCCTGAGGCGAAAGCTCAGACTCAACTCTAACTCCTATGACTATGCTAATGCTACAAGACTAGGACAATGATATGCTTCTCTTCTTCCCACACACTTTGCAATGAGCTCCGGGGTCCTATTTATAGCTCCAAGTGAGTGAGGGTATTTATACTTGAAGTAGGTTGGTAAGGTGGTTAGGTCAGTGGCCGGACGACCAGGTGGCAGGCCGGGCGGCCTCCTAGGGGCCGGGCAGCCAACCCCTTGGCTCCTGAGCCCTCCGATCTACCGCCTTACTCCATCTTGTGGTTGTCATACCCTCGGACACGACTTGGCGGTTAAGTTCGATGTGTTTCTTCCTTGACCCTTGGATTTGAAGTGTGTTTTTTCTTTAGCCACAAGATGAAGCTCCCTTGGATCGATGATGTGGCAGTCTTCTGGTGCTTTTCTTGTTGCTTCCATGGCATATGTCTTGAAGTTGTATTGATGTGTCAATGTTGTGCATGCAGGTCGAAAATGAGACGTGTCGGACCCATACAGAGGCCGGGCGGCCAGGCCGGCCGGCTAGAGGTGTTGGCTAGGCAGCTAGCCTTCCCCTTTGATTTGGCTCCATTTCTTGTGTGTTTAGCATATTTTATACTTGCACTCAGATATTCAACAAAATCCGTGGAATTTGATTAGTAGCAATGGTTAGTCTATACTTTGACATATTTCCCTTTGAAAGAGTGGATAGTTGATAGTCGAAATAGTAAAATAACGACTGTCAACACTAATGTAAGAAGAGAGGTTTGTGGGTTAAATTTTTGAATAGGCTCCTATTGTTTTTTGTGACGAGACCGTAGACGTAGCCCTTAATGGTGAACCACGTCAAATTCAATGTGTTTCCTCAGGAGTTTGCATCCTCTACCCTTGCTCTTTTTACTTACCGTATTTACATTTCCGCATTTACTTTCTCGTGTGTGTTCAGTTTTAGTTTTTCTGCTTAGTTTGATTCGGTTTGGTTCTAGGTTGTAAGTCTTTTGAGTAAGTATTGACGCCAGGATTTAGCCGACCCGGCTTAATGGGCCTAAATCGGCTATAAGGAGGATGTAACACCCTAATTTTATTTTTAGTATTTTACAAATTAATTTAATATGCTTTATTTAATTTTCTAAGGTTTATATGCATAGCCTTGCATTTGCATGATTTATTTATTGCACAAGTAATTAAAATAAATCATAGGCCAACTTTGTTGTGCATTCATGCCGGAGCATCGTTTTTATTGTTTGAGTGAATCAAAGTTTTGGTGTCTGAAATTTCGAATTTATTTGCGTCTATAGTTTTGAGTTTGATTTTGGTTTCAAAAGGAAAATAGAAAAAAAAGAAAATGAGAGGAGGCCAGCCACCGGGCCAACAGCCCAGCAGCCGGCCCACCTTCCTCGGTGTCCCCATCGGCCCAGCTACCCCCGCCCGCCTGAGCCAGCCGACCGGCACAGCCGGCCCAACTGCGCCCCTCTCCCCCTCTTCTCTCTGACCTGTGGGCCCGAACCGATAGGGCTCTCTTCTTCCACCTCCGGCCGAATCCTCCTCAACACGCCTCCTCTCTCCGTCTCGCTGCACGGTGGACCGAGCCGCCACCTCCCTCTGCGCCATGGGCCCGCGCCGTCCAACACGAGGCCCGTCTGCTAGTGCCGCCGCGCCGCCCGACGCGGGCTCCGCGTGGACCCTAGTCCGGGTCGAATTCTGCCCCAAGACGAGCTCGTGCCACCAAACCGCGCTCCGCTCGATTTGGACTCGAATCGAGTGCGCCGCCGCCCTATAAAGAGTCCTACCGACACCGCTGCCATCTCTTTCCGCCCCACACGCCACGCCCGAGCCCTAGCACCCTCGCGCCGCCATCAATTTCATCATCGAAGCCGAAGGTGAGAGCCGCCGCCATCGCTCAATTCCGCCGCAGCGCTCCTTCTCCGGCCAAATTGACCCTACCATCGGCTTCGCAGGGCCTTGGTGACCTCGTTCCGCCGATTCTTGGAGCCGGTAGCCGCTCTTCGTCGCTTCTCCGCGAACACCCACCGCCGCCGTTCGCCTCCTCTAGCCGCCCGGCTTCTCCGTTGAGCCACCGCCATCCTCGAGCCCCTGGTGAGCTTCGTCGCGTTGCCCTGTCTCTCCCGGTCTAGATCTCTCCCCGTTCCCCACCTCGCAGCGCCCGGAGCGCTTTGCTCCGGCGAGCCGCCGCCGCGGGCGATGGTCATCGCCGACCATCTCTCCCTTTCCCTTCCCCTCTGTTCTAAACCGTCCGATCTCAATCTGATGGCCTAGGAGCACCGGAGACCGGTCAAACACTAGTCAATACCGGTCAACCACCGACCGCCGTGGTACTTTTGCTAAAGAGCCCCTCGGGTTTGTGCAAATCAACCCGCAGTCTACTCCAATTCAAAAGTAATTAGATCCAGCCCCAGTTCTTTACGGTTTAACCCCTAGGCTTCCCAGAAATAGTACCCGCAGTCCTAAGCCTGGGATTTTGGCTCTGTAGCCCTCAGAGTTTTCTTTATATTACGTTTAGGTCCTCAGTTTTACAAAGGTAGCCCCTGTATTAAGTTTTCTTTCGCAGTTGTGCCCTTGAAACCTTGTTTTGGGCATAACTTCCACATTTTAAATCCGATTTCGGCGATTCTCGTGCCCATGCGACCGTAGCAATGTGTAAAATAATTTTATATACTTTTAGCTTCTGTTTTTATGTCATGATGTACTGTTTCTTATCTTTTGCATTTGTTTGCTTGCATGTGTGATAATGTGTATGCTTGTTTGGTGCCGGATATCGTGCGTAGACGTTGATCCGCCTGTGGAGTTCGAAGAGCAACCTCCAGAAGCCTCTGAGCAGCAGCAAGAACTAAATTTTGAGAAAGGCAAGTATAACATAAACAATACCTAATAATCTTTTTATTTACTGCACGTGTATTTTAATTTATATGCCATAAGGTTTACATAGCTACTTTTATCCTTATATGTCTACCTTCTGGGATGCATATGGTTAAGTTGTGCTAGGTGCTGCGCAAACTCTTATCCTTGTTAATTTAATTTTGATTAATAATCCTATGCAATTAATTGTTGGGCTTGACCCTGTTCAGTTCATGTCCATTTTAATATGGCTTTTTAGCAACATGGTTTAGGGAGCTTGAGCAATGTGCTCGTGTGCTTTTGCTAGTTCTCTCCCTAAGGACCGAATCACAAAGCGACCACCTGGGACAACAGTGCTACCACAAGGCTGGAATGGGACGGACTTAGCTGATTAATTAGGTTGTTTTGGTTTGGGAGTAACTTACCTGCGGGGCAAGAGGGGAGGCTAGCATCAGTGGTCGCTGCGCTACCTCATGGTTGAGTGTGCTTTACGTTATATGTATGTGCTTCTCCCTTTGGAGGTGGACACCACCGTTGCGACCCTAAAACCTTAGCGGTTACACCTTACCAACGTGATCTTTGTAAAGGCTTCGTAGTGCGCTTGCTAGTCATCTCATCTCCGGTAATGTGATGAATTCCTAGCGTAGCTCACGACTTGTGGGTAAAGATGTACAACCTCTCGAGAGTGTAAAACTAACATGTTAGCCGTGCTCACGGTTATGAGCGGCCCAGACCCTTTCCAGTGATTAGTAGGATCCTTGGCTGAGGTTCCTTTGTTATGGTTATGGTTTTGATAATGGTTATATCTGTTTAAACTTATTAATTCTTATGCAATATCTTTTGGGCTAATGGTTTTGTCATTGATTCATAGTAATTAGGTCTTAATAAATGCTTTAAATTAAAAGCTTATGTAGTTGTCAGCTAACCATAGAGCCTCATAGTTTATGTTATATTTGTTGAGTATTTTGTACTCACGCTTGTTTCTTTATATTTATTCTTTGTTGGGGGGAAAATCTAACCGCTGCTCAGATGATGGTGGTAATGAAGACTATGTGCAAGATTACGACGAGTATTAGGCGTTTCGTTCACCAGTTGACGTCCCTGTGGCACCCGTTATATTTATGTTTTATGCTTCCGCTATGCTACGTTATACTTTGAGTTAAACACTTGTGTCACAGTGTAATAATGATATATTTAATGTTATGTACGCTTTTATCTTTGGCATGTGTTGTGGTATTCTATAATTTGTCATGTATATGCGAGACGTTTCCTAGTGCATATATATATTGCACGGTTTTGTTCGTTGAAACCGGACGTGACAAATTTGGTACCAGAGCCATGTTGACTGTAGGACGAAAGCCTAGTTAGAACTGGTCGTATTTAAGGACTTCGCTTTCCTTTGTCTTACCTGCTAATTTTTAAATGCTTTGCCTTTATTTTAATTTTACTGATTAATTGCTTACATTATGTTTGAAAATTTTTATTTATTCCTTCTGTCATATAGAACTTAAATTAAGTATTTCTATCGTTTCTGTAGATGACATCACTAGAGTGCTTTTATATGACAATTAGATTACCTTTATAATATCTCGTTAGTACGCTTGGTTTTGGTGTGTGAATGCTTGTCATGGTGAACTATGCTTGGTTTGGTTCTTTGTTTGATTGGTAGTCTAGCTATGATATATGTACACAGTGTAAATAACTATGAAGATTAAAGTAATTAAATTAATTAATTAATAAAGATTAGATCGTTGGCGGTTATAAAATAGCCATCTACTCTTTTCTCTTTACTTTATTGGTCACCGTTGTTTATCATCCTGGATATGGATATGTGCAACAATTGCTTACTGATATTGTCTAAACTGCTGCCAACAGATGGTAAACACCAGGAACAGAGGCAATGGACTGGAGGATCACAATCAGGCCAATGGCGATCCACCACAGAACCCTCCGCCACTGATAGCAGATCAATCCTTTCAACTCCAGATGCAGATGATGGCTACTCTCAACAATGCGGTACAGGCTATACAAACTGTTCAAACCAACCAACAGCCGCAGCAGAGGGACAGGTGTGGAGACTTCATGAAGGGGCACCCGCCAACTTTTTCTCATTCTGCTGATCCACTACAAGCAGATGACTGCTCCGTGCAGTGGAGCGACAGCTTGACATTGCGCAGTGCAATGATCAAGAGAGGGTCCTGTATGCCGCAGGACAGCTTCGAGGTGCTGCTCTAGACTGGTGGGAGTCGTACAGACCGCAGGACTGAGAATGCTTCACCTGGGCTCAGTTCCGTGAGAGATTCAGGAGTCACCATGTGCCTGCGGGCATAATGAAGATGAAGAAGAAGGAGTTCCTCTCTCTGAAACAGGGGAACATGTCAGTACCGTGACAAGTTTCTGCAGCTTGCTCGCTATGCTCCCACAGAAGTTGCAGAGGATGGTGACAAGCAGGAGCACTTCCTAGAGGGTCTTAGTGACAACCTCTAGTTACAGCTGATGAACAACACATTCAATAATTTCAATCACCTGGTGGACCATGCCTTGCTTACAGAGCAGAAGCGCAGGGAGATTGATGAGAAGAAAAGAAAGCTCAACCCTGTTTCCTCCAACAGCAACACCCGTCCCCGTTACCCACAGCAGTACCAGCAGCAGGGGTACCCGCAGCGCCAGCAGTCGCAGCAGCAGCAGTACCAGCAGCGACAGCAGCCCCAGCAGCAGCAGTACCAGCAGCAGACAGGTCATGGTCAACGTTATCAGAATCCGAACCAACGCCCTACCTACTGAGCAATGCCATAGGGGCAGTCCAACCCACCTACCCCAAATCAGGCTACTGTTCCAGTTGTTCGTAACTGCTACAAGTGTGGCGATAGTGGGCACCTCGCCAACAACTGCCCTCAGAAGGGGCAACAGCAGCAGCAGGGCACTAGGCAGAACGCCCCACAGCAGCAGCAGCAGGGGCGCCCCAACCAGCAGAATAGGGCGCCACTTCAGGGCAAGGTCAACCATGTGACGGCAGAAACTGCAGCAGATGCTCCAAATGTCGTTCTCGGTACGTTTACAGTCAACGCCAATCCTGCTACTATACTTTTTGATACTGGTGCTACACATTCTTTTATTACAAGATCATATGCTGAACAAAACAATATACCTATATGTTCTATGAAAAGACCTATGGTAGTTGCATTACTAGGTGGAGAGATAAACACCAGTTCTATTTGTTCCAGAGTGGGTATAAAAATAAGGGGGTAGAATTTAGTGCCAAGTTAATAGTTATTGACTCTATGAGTATTGATATCATCTTGGGCATGGATACTCTGGAGAAGTGGGGTGTCAAAATTGATTGTGCTCAACGGACAGTTCACCTAACAGCATCAGATGGCCAAGAAGTGGGGATCAGCGCATCAAGTCCTTCAGGCTACTTGCATCAGATGGAGGCTAGATCTACAGACGGTATTCGGATAGTGTGTGATTATCCAGATGTCTTCCCTGATGAATTGCTAGGTATACCGCCTGACAGAGATATTGAGTTTTTAATAGAGCTTTTACCTGGCACTGCACCCATAGCAATGAGGCAATATAGAATGGCACCTATAGAGCACGAGGAGGTTAAAAAGAATAGAGATGAATTGCTAGTTAAAGGATATATCCGCCCTAGTTCCTCTCCCTAGGCTTTTCCAGTCTTGCTTGTTGAGAAAAAGGATACTGATATGAAAAGAATGTGTGTAGATTACCGAGCTATAAATAAAGTCACCATTAAGAACAAGTACCTACTTTCCCGCATTGATGATTGTTTGATCAGCTTCAAGGTGCTTGTGTTTTCTCCAAAATTGATTTGAGATCTGGTTATCATCAGTTAAAAATTCATCCCTCAGATATTCCTAAGACTGCCTTCACCACTAAATACGGCTTGTATGAGTATACAGTAATGTCCTTTGGCCTGACTAATGCACCTGCCTATTTTATGCAACTAATGAATTCAGTATGGATTATTTGGACAAGTTTGTGGTGGTTTTTACTGATGACATTCTGATTTATTCCAAGACTAAAGCAGAACATGAGGAGCGTTTAAGGTTAGTTCTTCAGAGATTGAGGGAACACAAGTTGTACGCCAAGTTCAGCAAATGTGAATTTTGGATTGATGAAGTGCATTTCCTGGGTCACGTCGTCTCCAAAGGAGGAATTGCAGTGGATCCAAGCAAGGTCAGTACTGTCACAAACTGGAAGGTGCCGGAAATACCAAAAGAGGTTCGTGGATTTCATGGTTTAGCTGGTTATTATCGGAGATTTATTGAGAATTTCTCAAAAATTGTGAAGCCCATGACTTCCCTGCTAGAGAAGGATGCACAGCAAGCTGCCTTTGATGAGTTGAAGAAAAGATTGACTACAGCACCTGTGTTGACATTGCCTAACCAGCAGAAGAAATTCATAGTTTATTGTGATGCTTCCAGAGATGGGTTGGGATGTGTTCTGATGCAGGAAGGTAAAGTGATTGCCTACGCTTCACGGCAGTTGCGCAAGCATGAGTTGAATTATCCGACACATGACCTGAAACTTGCAGCAGTGGTGCACGCACTGAAGATTTGGCGCCACTATTTATTCGGGCAGCGTTGTGAAATTTATACTGATCACAAGAGCCTCAAATATATCTTCACACAGAACGAGTTGAATATGCGGCAGCGAAGATGCTTAGAATTAATTAAGGAATATGACATGGAAATTCATTATCATCCTAGCAAGGCTAATGTGATGGCAGACGCTCTGAGTAGGAAGAGTTATGCTAATATGGCTTTGGGTTTCATGATGCCGCATGAGTTATGTGAAGAGTTTGAAAGATTGAGCTTGGGTTTCCTACATCACACTACAGCAGCAGCATTTGAGGCAGAGCTGACATTAGAACAAGAGATTCAGAACACCAGTAGGATGAGGAGAAATTGCAGGAAATTCATGAGTTGCTCAAATTAGGCAAGGTGCCTCACTTCAGGGAAGATGAATAGGAAACTTTATGGTACAAGAACAGAATATGTGTGCCTAATGTGGACCGCATTAGGAAGTTAATTTTGAGTAAGGCTCATGATACGGCTTATTCTATTCATCCCGGCAGCACTAAGATGTACTATGACCTGAAGGAAAGATTTTGGTGTACGGTATGAAGCGTGCCGTAGCCGAGTATGTAGCTATTTGTGATACCTGTCAGCGTGTGAAGGCAGAACATCAGAGACCCGCAGGTTTATTACAACCGTTGAAGGTGCCAGAATGGAAGTGGAAAGAAATAACCATGGATTTTATTGTGAGTTTGCCTCATACTCAGAAAGGTTATAATTCAATATGGGTAGTAGTGGATCGTTTAACCAAGGTAGCTCATTTTATACCAGTTAACACTACTTATTCAGGTGCTAAGTTAGTTGAGCTGTACATCTCCAGAATTGTCTGCCTGCACGGCGTGCCTAAGAGAATTATATCTAACCAAGGTTCGCAGTTTACTTCTCGCTTTTGGGAGCAGTTGCATGATTCATTGGACACAAAGCTCAGATTCAGTACAGCTTACCATCCTCAGACAGACGGGCAGACAGAAAGAACTAATCAGATACTTGAGGATATGTTGAGAGCTTGTGCCATATAGTACGGCACTAGTTGGGATAATTGTTTGCCGTATGCTGAGTTTTCCTATAATAACAGCTATCAAACTGTACGGCAAGAGGTGTAGAACGCCGTTGTTCTGGAATCAGACAGGTGAGAAGCAGGTATTTGGACCTAACATAATACAGGATGCTGAACAGCAATTGCGGATTGTTCAGGAAAATTTGAGAGTTGCCCAGTCTAGGCAGAGAAGTTATGCTGATGTTCGCACGAGGGATTTATCATTTAAGGTGGATGATCATGTGTATTTGAAGGTGTCACCAATGAGAGGTATTCGCAGATTCAACATGAAAGGAAAGCTAGCGCCAAGATATATTGGCCCATTTAAAATATTGGAGAAGAAAGGTGAAATAGCTTACCGCCTGGAATTACCTTCCAGTTTGTCAGGGGTACATGATGTGTCTCATGTATCCCAGTTGAAGAAGTGCTTGAGAGTGCCTCAAGAGCAAGCACCGCTAGAAGTATTGGAGGTACAGGAGGATCTGACCTACACAGAGCATCCAGTGAAAATTCTAGACACATCCGAGAGAAATACTAGAAACAAGAGGATCAGGATGTGCCGTGTGCAGTGAAGTCATCATACAGAGATCGAGGCAACATGGGAACGAGAGGATGAATTAAAAGCAGCATACCCCGCTCTCTTGGCTAACCAGCCTATCTGAATCTCGGAACGAGATCCTTGTTAAGGGGGTAGGTTTGTAACACCCTAATTTTATTTTCAGTATTTTACAAATTAATTTAATATGCTTTATTTAATTTTCTAAGGTTTATATGCATAGCCTTGCATTTGCATGATTTATTTATTGCACAAGTAATTAAAATAAATTATAGGCCAACTTTGTTGTGCATTCATGCTGGAGCATCATTTTTATTGTTTGAGTGAATCAAAGTTTTGGTTTCTGAAATTTCGAATTTATTTGAGTCTATAGTTTTGAGTTTGATTTTGGTTTCAAAAGGAAAAAAGAAAAAAAAAAAGAAAATGAGAGGAGGCCAGCCACCGGGCCAACAGCCCAGCAGCCGGCCCACCTCCCTCGGTGTCCCCCTCGGCCCAGCTACCCCCGCCCGCCAGAGCCAGCCGACTGGCACAGCCGGCCCAACCTCTCCTCTCTCCCCTCTTCTCTCTGACCTGTGGGCCCAAACCGACAGGGCTCTCTTCTTCCATCTCCGGCCGAATCCTCCTCAACACGCCTCCTCTATCCGTCTCGCTGCACGGTGGACCGAGCCGCCGCCTCCCTCTGCGCCATGGGCCCGCGCCGTCCAACCCATGGCCCGTCTGCCAGTGCCGTCGCGCCGCCCGACGCGGGCTCCGCGTGGACCATAGTCCGGGTCGAATTCTGCCCCGAAATGAGCTCATGCCACCAAACCGAGCTCCGCTCGATTTGGACTCGAATCGAGTGCGCCGCCGCCCTATAAAGAGTCCTACCGACACCGCTGCCATCTCTTTCTGCCCCACACGCCACGCCCGAGCCCTAGCTCCCTCGCGCCGCCATCAATTTCATCATCGAAGCCGATGGTGAGAGCCGCCGCCGTCGCTCAATTCCGCCGCAGCGCTCCTTCTCCGGCCAAATTGACCCTACCATCGGCTTCGCAGGGCCTTGGCGACCTCGTTCCGCCGATTCTTGGAGCCGGTAGCCGCTCTTCGTCGCTTCTCCGCGAACACCCACCGCCGCCGTCCGCCTCCTCTAGCCGCCCAGCTTCTCCATTGAGCCACCGCCATCCTCGAGCCCTTGGTGAGCTTCGTCACGTTGCCCTGTCTCTCCCGGTCTAGTTCTCGCCCCGTTCCCCACCTCGCAGCGCCCGGAGCGCTTTGCTCCGGCGAGCCGCCGCCGCGGGCGATGGTCATCGCCGACCATCTCTCCCTTTCCCTTCCCCTTTGTTCTAAACTGTCCGATCTCAATCTGATGGCCTAGGAGCACCGGAGACCGGTCAAACACCAGTCAATATCGGTCAACCACCGACAGCCGTGGCACTTTTGCTAAAGAGCCCCCCGGGTTTGTTCAAATCAACCCGCAGTCTACTCCAATTCAAAAGTAATTAGATCCAGGCCCAGTTCTTTACGGTTTAACCCCTAGGCTTCCCAGAAATAGTACCCACAGTCCTAAGCCTGGGATTTTGGCTCTGTAGCCCTCAGAGTTTTCTTTATATTACGTTTAGGTCCTCAGTTTTACAAAGGTAGCCCCTGTATTTAGTTTTCTTTCGCAGTTGTGCCCTTGAAACCTTGTTTTGGGCATAACTTCCACGTTTTAAATCCGATTTCGGTGATTCTTGCGCCCATGCGACCGTAGCAATGTGTAGAATAATTTTATATACTTTTACCTTCTGTTTTTATGTCATGATGTACTGTTTCTTATCTTTTGCATTTGTTTGCTTGCTTGTGTGATAATGTGTATGCTTGTTTGGTGCCGGATATCGTGCGTAGACGTTGATCCGCCTGTGGAGTTTGAAGAGCAACCTCCAGAAGCCTCTGAGCAGCAGCAAGGAATAAATTTTGAGGAAGGCAAGTATAACATAAACAATACCTAATAATCTTTTTATTTACTGCACGTGTATTTTAATTTATATGCCGTAAGGTTTACATAGCTACTTTTATCCTTATATGTCTACCTTCTGGGATGCATATGGTTAAGTTGTGCTAGGTGCTGCGCAAACTCTTATCCTTATTAATTTAATTTTGATTAATAATCCTATGCAATTAATTGTTGGGCTTGACCCTGTTCGGTTCATATCCATTTTAATATGGCTTTTTAGCAACATGGTTTAGGGAGTTTGAGCAATGTGCTCGTGTGCTTTTGCTAGTTTTCTCCCTAAGGATCGAATCACAAAGCGACCACCTAGGACAACAGTGCTACCACAAGGCTGGAATGGGATGGACTTAGCTGATTAATTAGGTTGTTTTGATTTGGGAGTAACTTACCTGCGGGGCAAGAGGGGAGGCTAGCATCAGTGGTCGCTGCGCTACCTCATGGTTGAGTGTGCTTTACGTTATATGTATGTGCTTCTCCCTTTGGAGGTGGACACAACCATTGCGACCCTAAAACCTTAGCGGTTACACCTTACCAACGTGATCTTTGTAAAGGCTTCGTAGTGCGCTCGCTAGTCATCTCATCTCCGGTAATATGATGAATTCCTAGCGTAGCTCATGATTTGTGGGTAAAGATGTACAACCTCTCGAGAGTGTAAAACTAACATGTTAGCCGTGCTCACGGTTATGAGCGGCCCAGACCCTTCCCAGTGATTAGTAGGATCCTTGGCTGAAGTTCCTTTGTTATGGTTATGGTTATGGTTTTGATAATGGTTATATCTGTTTAAACTTATTAATTCTTATGCAATATCTTTTGGGCTAATGGTTTTGTCATTAATTCATAGTAATTAGGTCTTAATAAATGCTTTAAATTAAAAGCTTATGCAGTTGTCAGCTAACCATAGAGCCTCATGGTTTATGTTATATTTGTTGAGTATTCTGTACTCACGCTTGTTTCTTTATATTTATTCCTTGTTGGGCGAAAAAATCCAACCGCTGCTCAGATGATGGTGGTAATGAAGACTATGTGCAAGACTACGATGAGTATTAGGCGTTTCGTTCACCAGTTGACGTCCCTGTGGCGCCCGTTATATTTATGTTTTATGCTTCTGCTATGCTACGTTATACTCTGAGTTAAACACTTGTGTCACAGTGTAATAATGATATATTTAATGTTATGTACGTTTTTATCTTTGGCATGTGTTGTGGTATTCTGTAATTTGTCATGTATATGCGAGACGTTTCCTGGCGCATATATATGTTGCACAGTTTTGTTCGTTGAAACCGGACGTGGCAGAGGAGAAAGCTGCCCAAGGAAGAGGTGGCGAGTTTTGTATCTTTGGGCCGTGAGGCCCTGTATCGTAGGAAATTTGTGTTTAGATAAAAGTGTCCGTTTAGCAACAGAGTCGGTTAGGAGTTTATATAGAGAAGGGTAGGCTTGCTACCCAAGTCTGTGGACTATAAATATGTACTTGTGCTAAAACTCAACACAACAATAAGTAGCATATGTAGAGGTTTGATCATGTAAGCATTTGGCTCTGGATAGGTATTTCAAACCACTAAGGAACTTGCTTTGGTTTTATTTTCAAAAAGAAAACTCCGAGAATTCACCTTACTAAGATCAAGACGGGTGCAACTCAAACTTTGGTTATATCACATTCTCACAACAACCTAGACTTGGTTTGAACGTACTTGCTCCCACAAGGTTGAACATTAGAGCAAGGATCACAACCTATGCCAATAAGCTCAAAATTTGCTGGAGAGTGTAAAGTTGTATACAAAATACTTACAAGGAATTAACAGCGCAACTATTCATCATTTCCTTTAAGCAAAGGGTATAAACAAAACTCTAGCATTATGGGTAGGAGTTATTTTATTCATGGTTTAAGCAAATATTTTTGGTATTTTTTGGATATGCAAATTTTTATGGTGTTTTTCTTTATTAAGTTTAGAAAAGGAATAAAGCAAATATGTTTTTGGTGTCATGGCAGCTAGGATAAAAGATATAATCATGAAAAGCACGACATTCGGCTTGGGGTACATACCTGGTGTGGCGTTCCCCCCAAGCTTAGATCTTGCAACTCAATGCAAACTTGAAGCTTGTGCTTGGCGTATCTCCCCATGTGTCCATAGCATCTTGTGGGGGTGCCTGTCAAATCCTCCCCCAAGCTTGTACTGTTGTACGTTACTCTTTAGCTTGCTCCCTGGGGTGACGACGATGCTGCTTACTTTCTGTTATGCTCACCTATGTTAGGCGAACTCCCTTCTCTACTCTTGTATAGCCTCCTCATCTCTCAAATGTTAGGGGCTATCCATCATATCTCCGATGCTGCTACTTGGACCTTCTACATGGTGTCGGGAGTTTTTGATTAGGCAACTTAGTCTGGTATTCTACGTCCTTTGGGGGAATGTCTCCTTGGAGTTGATGTTGGGTTCCTCCCAGCTCCAACATCATATTTGCCTTCAGCTGACATTCTTTCCCAATGTGACACATGTAATGGTTCATCCTGTTCGTGTGAAATGGAAGAATACCAAGGGTCCTTCTCTTCTCAAGAAGAGTGTCCAGAATGGATTGATCTCATGGCAGGTTGCGTTTCCACCTTTCTTCTATTCGATGGCCAGCGGTGACGTCTCACTTAGCCCATGTAGTTGAAGTAAGGGTTGATCTTGAATCCAGTTCTGACATTGAGCAGACTTTCTTTCCCAAACAGTTTGAGTGGGGAAGAACGGAGATGGATGTTGTTGGATTTGACTCCATTGCCATTTGCATCTGCCACCAACCTCTGGTTGATGGGTGTTCGCATCCAATGGGTAGAGTAGCTTAGCTTAGCATCTAATTGGCTTGTTGCTCAACTGGCCGGGCAGAAAGGAATTAAGGAAGGCTCCCCATTCGCGTTCCTCCATAACTTGGGTGATGTCCCTTCATATATCTCATGTGATCCAATGTTTTGCATGACTTTGTCACCTGATCTTGTGAGGAGAGCCTCTCGGGATGAGAGATGTCTACGTGTTCTTTTATGTGTCATGCCGCTGACATTCGCTTCCCAAGTGATGCAGAGCATGGTCGAAGTCTCACAGAGATCAACCATGATAGGTTGGCCATCGAGTCCTTCCTCTCGGGGGGGGGGGGGTTTAGAGGATGAATGCCTCCTACAACAGGTTAGTGGACAACATATACAATGGGCCTATGTGTAAAGAGTATTAACACTGGGCCCGTTGTACACAATGTGCTAAAAAAATTTGGCGTTTCAAAAGCTCAGAAGCACAAAACCATGTTGTATTGCCATGATCATTACCATCTTAAAAAATTACTCAAATCTAAGGTCATGACATATGGAAAGAGATTATCTAGGACCTTGATTTTTTTTTTCTCCATGGAAACTTGAGAAAACATTTCACAACCAAAACCTACACATAGCTCATCGATCAACGTTGTCAAATTGACCAATGCAGGCCTTTAACCTAAGCACCACACTCAATTTAAGAGGCCTACGGGCACACATTGGAATCCAGCCCAAACTATGTCTAGCCCCAACAGATTAAAGGTTGCATCAACAAATCATGTAAAGATTTACTCACATGGATAGAGCAAATTGAAGCATGTGATTTTCAATTTTATCATTTTTTGTTTTTTCATAAGATAGAAAGAAAGGGTAACAATAACAAGTTGAAAAAAAATTAATATTCCCCGGCAACGGTGCCAGAAAGCTTGTTGGCGGTTCTTAGCCTAACAGATTTAACTCTGCAAGCGAACGGCGACCGCTGTAGCTTTCACCTGGGAGTATTCCAAGGTATCGTATTTATCCACTGGGAAGCGTTGAGATAGAGATATTAACTTATCAAACATCTTGTTATTTTACTCTTTCATTCCAAACAGAAAAAGAAAGGATAACGACACATTGATACACTCCACAAGGATACATAGCTCAACGAGAAGATAGAAGGACAACGAGACGGAGTCTGATTCCTGATGAGATCTTCCTCTACTAAGGTCAAGCCAAAAGACAAAGCTAGCTCCAACAATGTCATTCTACTAAGGTCGTGACACGACTGAGGTTATGGTTTGGTCTACACATCTTTACTGCATCAGACATCGCGACTATAGAACCACTGCCAGGCACCAAAGTGCTGAATACCCAACAGAGAAAGGCGGGTTCTAGGAAGTCCGACTATGCATCTACAACATGCTATAACACAACTAGTGTGTCTGCCCGGACGACGGGGGTGGAATATTGAGACCTCTAAAGCTGTCACCTAGAGAGGCTACCTAAAGCCTGTGTGTGAAATATGTACGGTACACACGAGGCACCCAGAGCTGCGCGGGACTGGCTGCAAACCAAGGTGAACTTCTAGATTAGACACCACGTCTACTTCTAGTTGTTCACACATCCACATGTTGCACAAGTGAATGCATCACAACTGCTATGACTTAACCAATAGCGTGAACAAGGAACCCACAAGTAAATAGACTAGATTAACCATAACCTCATAGAGCAACGCTAACTATAGTCTAATGACAGTAGGAAAGTAAATGCTTGAACTTAAATAAAGAAATATATTAAATAAACTCAAAGTCTTACAGGAAAGGAAAGATACAAGAGACACATACCAGACTCCCGAAGACGACTCCGGAACAGGCAGAGCCCGACTCTAACTCCTACTAAACATTGAACTAGAGGGGGTAGCGCTACCCAAAAGGGGGCACCTCCCCAAGGGAGAGAGTGGAAAGAGTACAATGGTGCAAGTTTGGAGTGGGGAAGTGACCCTCCAATTATAGGAGGCTGTAAGTCGGTGAAATGGCTAAGTCTACAGGCCGGGCGGCTCACCCTCCAGGCTGAGCAGCCTGGCATTGTGGCCTTTCGACCCTTCGATGCACCGACGTTGCTTTGGACGGCTTGATCTTCCATCTTTGAGGCGGTGGCGGTTGATTCGGTTAGAACATGTGCCGGAAGGCCTAAGTCCTAGGCCGGGGGGCCTGGGACTTAGTCTCTGGCTGCCACCTGGACATTCCCCATTGGTTGGAGAGTGTGTCTCAAGGATCCATCCATCATGCATGCCTTTGTTCCTTTGATCGACGGTTGATTTGTGTCCAAGTTGTGTTTCTATGCATGCATATGTTGTAGGAAGGTCGGGTGACCGAGTGGGAGGCCGGAAGGCCCAAGTACTAGGCCGGGGGCCTGAGTACTAGGCCGGGCGGCCAGCCCTTCCAGCACTTAGTCACTTTTCAGTCCATGTGTTGGCCTTCCGACCATTATCTTCACTTGGGCTTGATCCCCTAGATGTATATGGGACCTTGACAACTTCCTTGGGTGATCAAGATGAAGTGTGAGTCATTTGGGGCCCTTGTCTGGCCGGTCGGCCAGGTCCTAGGTCGCCCAGCCTAGGGTCTGGCCGCCCGGCCACTCTCTTGTGAAGCCGGTAGGGTTAAACTTGTAACGGCCATATCTTTGGCGTCCGAACTCCAAATTGAGTGAACCAAAACTCCATTTCGATTATTTTGACGAGATCTTTGCAATGGTTTGGTTCTTGAGGGCATTGGAGATACTTCACAATAGTGTTATTTGTGGTCCATTCTCAAGCCCTTTTGTCCCTACTCTATGTTTGCTCCAAATGATGTAACTTTGCATGGAGTTTGAGCATCTCCCTGTGTAACACCGAAAACCACCAAAACTCGTAGAATTCATTAGTTCAAAGTAAGTAATGCATAGAACTTTGTTCATACCCCATTTATTCACCGAGGAATTAGTGGTCGAAATTAGGAAATGACTACCGCCAACACGGGCCATCTCACAATGCATATCTCTCCCTAGGGTGCTGCTCCCTCTAGGATAATGCAGCTTTCCTCCTAAAACTCTAACTCGCCTTGTACAAGGTAACTCTCTCCCTTGTTCAAGGTTGGTGACATCTCTCTCCCTTGTTGACAATGCACACATCAAGTCCCCCAAGAAAAATGCTGTGCAAATGCCAAAAATGTATAATAATGAGCTCATTAGGGATAAAGGCTATCACAAGTTCTAGAATACATAGCACGTGAGGGCAACGGGGCATTGTTAGCGTCTCTTAGCCTTAATAGGTTTTCGTCCACAAGCGCACAGAGACCGTTATAGCCTTTCACCCAGAATATTCTGAGTATCATAAATTTCCACAGGGAAGCGGTAGGCTCAAGAGTCTAATTGAATAAACTCAAATCGAATAAACTATAAACTTAGATAAATTATATCGACTAGTAGTTACACAGGGGTAAATGTGACAAAGATAGGTGTATGGTGGAGAGATAAGCCTCTGAGATATCTGTCGAGAGGTATAGTTGACTGGACAACGAGTGAGATAAAGTCATCAAACTCTATTTCTAATCGGCTGCAAAGATTATCCGTGTCTAACTAAGATATTCAAATAAACAATCCAGGGTTTTGCATCGAGCGAAATTCTAGAGTCTCGAGGGTATGAGGGGGTAGATAGTTGGTCCCGAAAAAGAGTCTAGCTAACACCTATGGCCCTCCTGAACCGCGGGCTTGGACTACACACGCACACCACACGCTGTCACCGAGTGGGGCTACCAAGCAAAGCTGCGTGGAGAGGATATCACGCTATAAACTTGTTCTCGCTTGAACAACGATAGACCTTCCTCGATCAGAGGAGAGGGTCTAGCCAGAGCCTAGCGTCTAAGTCTAGGGTTGAGTTATAGCACCGGCAAGAATAACAAGATTTGAATAACTAAGCGAAACACAATCTAAGCCTAGCAATTATGCAAAGAAAGGTACACCACACTCACAGGAGATATAAGGAGTAAAATATAACTGAAATTATATTGAACATAATCTGAATCCAAAGATACAAAGCTTTTACCATAGACTCGAAGATAACTCCGGAGACTCCGAGGCAAAGCTCGACTCAACTCTAACTCCCAGGACTATCCTAACTACTAAAGTAAGAGTGTGGCCCTGTAAGATAGCTCTTGAACTCAACTCCACACCTTTCAAATGAGACCCGGGGGTCTATTTATAGCTTGCACAAGTGAGGGGTATTTGTAGAAAGAGTAGGTCGGTTGGGTGCAAAGGTCGATGGCCGGCCGACCATAGGGGGTGGTCGGGCGGCCACGGCATGTGGTCAGGTGGCCATGTGTCTTTCCCCCGTTGGTTGCATGTTGGTTCACTAGGATCCTTGACGTCACCAATCCTTATCTCGACACATTGTGACTTTCGGATACATTGGATGCTCTTTTGTGTGGTTGGATCTTCACCATTTTGTGTTTGTTTGCATGCAGGATCAAAGACGTGGCAACTGAGGTGGTTTGGAGGCCTTGCCACATGGTCGAGGGACCAAAAGTGCTCTGGGGTGGTCGGGCGACCACCCTACATGGCCGGGCGGCCATGCCCTTTTTGCCATTGTTGCCCATCTCTGGTATTTGGTGTGTTGTCAATCATTTTATGTGTATTTTGGTACCTGCATCCAAATATTCAAGTACATCTCGTGGAACTCATTATTAGCAAGGGTTAGTCCAAATATTTCACCAGTTTAGCTTCATTTCGTGGATAATTGACGGTTGAAATTGTAAGATTACGACCTTGTACAGTAGTGTTGTGATGCTCGGGGGCTTGCTCTTTGACAGCATCACTTATTGACACATTCAGCTGATCTTGGGTCGCATTGGTTTTTGCTTCTTGTCGACGTATCAGTATGAATGACGATGCTTCGTTATTTCCATCGCCATGGGCAGCAGCAAAAATGGCCTCCATTTCTCCTTCTGTTAACTCGGATTTCCGCTTCAATAGTTGATCGACGCTCAGCTGTGGCGGATCAGATTCAATAGTTGATCGACGCTCAGCTGTGGCGGATCAGAGAGGAATTTGGCAATATTGCTCTATAATAGACACAAATTTAAGAATAGGCAAACATTTGTTCATATTTTGAAATTATTGACATCAATTGATTCTTATAGTGGGAGTTGGATGCCAGACCGAATAGAGTCGGGGAGATCCCTCATTGTGAACCTTGCCTCTCAGCATCATTTCGACTCGGGTCTTCACTCTAGCTTCAGTATTTACTCGAGTAATCACCCGAGTAGGATCACTTGCTCCAACATATAGATAGGCTGGATATACTATATCTTTCAATGGCTGTATGCTACGATAGGCAAAGTCAATCGTTACAACATGAGCCGTCAGTCCGTTTTTCTTCAAATCTACTATCTCCTTTAACAGAATCTCGACTTCAGCAGATTCCTCAGGTGTTGGTGTCTCTTCCCAACTGGCTAACCTCGTGTCAGGTTGCCTTCCTGATCGAGGTGGCAACGACTTGCCATGGTTTTCTATGTAGAACCACTCGGAATGCCATCCTCTGTTACTATCCTTGAGTGGGATATCCAGATAGACTGCTCTGCAGTTTCGGCGAAGCTCCAAACTTGCACCGCCAACTACTTGAAGGACGCCCTCTATGGCGGAACCACCCTGCTTAATCCAGGCTAAGCACACCTGCCACCTCTGGCTCGCAGTGCACTTAGGCTAAACTAAATCTGGTAGTCCATCGAGAGTCCTTCGACCCTCGATAACACCAAACCCAGAGGAACCGACATCACACAGATCCGACTCTCGATGGAGCCACAACAGTTACATCATCACAGGTAGTTGAAATAGAGAGTAGATAGACTTAGTTTACAAACCAAATAAATGTAGTCAAATACATGTTCAAAATATAGCGGAAGCAATTTCAAAAACATCTCACAGCGGAAACAAAGTTCTTAAGTAGTCTTCATGCAGAGGTGAACACAAGGCGAGTAGCACCGAGCCCACTGGTTCTACCCTCCTTCAAACAGCTGCCTAGATGTCATCAGTACCTACGCTTCAAAAGTGGGGGCAAATCCTAAATTCTAATTACTCAGTAGGACTTAATGGAAATGGCTTACGGCTGACGCAAAGCTTGCTTACTAATCATGTGGATCCTTAGCCATTGATTTTTAAGCAAGGTCATGTTGATATAAGATAGCAGGATTTGACAGCTGCCACCATTCATCATAATAGTAACAACATCATAATAATAACTTGCATGAATGTAAAACATACATATCCAAGCATGTGGAATTTAAAACGTGAACAATAAGCATAATATGTTCGAGTTGTTACGACATTGAATGTCAATGGCATTGGCATTCTCACACCTGGTGAGCATCAGCGATTCGAATCGATTTAAATAGCAAAAATGGGTATTCTTAGCAAGTCTCTCTAACATTTCGTCTATAAAGGGTAAAGGGAAGTGATCTTTCTTAGTGGCTTTATTAAGCTTTCGGTAATCAATGCACATTCTCCAACCAGTCACTGTTCTTTGTGGGATTAATTCATTTTTATCATTTTTAACTACAATTAAGCCTCCCTTCTTAGGTACGCAATGAACTAGGCTTACCCACTCACTGGTTGGTACTGGGTAGATAATTCCGGTATTTAAAAGTTTGATGACTTCCTTTTTAACTACAAACCTCATTTTGTTACTCAACCTCCTTTGATTGTCAACTACTGGCTTGTGGTCTTCGTCCATTGGAATGCGGTGAGTACAAAATGCTGAATTGATCACTTTTAGATCTGCTAGAGAATAACCAATTGCCTTCTTATGCTTCATCAATACTACCAGCAGCCTCCCCATTTCTTCTGGACTTAGCTCATCACTAACGATTACTGGGTAGGTTTTATCTTTTCCTAAAAACTCGTATTTAAGTCCATCGGGTAATGGCTTTAACTCTACATCTGGCGCCTCCTGTTGATTAAGGTCACCTAATGGCTCTATTGGCATGTCTCGGGTTTCTTCTATATTTTGTTCTAGTTGATTAAGGAGTAAAATATAACTGAAATTATATTGAAGATAATCTGAATCCAAAGATACAAAGCTTTTATCATAGACTCGAAGATAACTCCTGAGACTCTAAGCCAAAGCTCGTCTCGACTCTAACTTTCAGGACTATCCTAACTACTAAAGAAGTAGTGTGGCACTCTAAGATAGCTTTTTACTCAACTCCACACTTTTACAAATGAGCTCTCGGGGCCTATTTATAGCTTATACATGTGAGGGAGGCATTTGTAGGCACAGTAGGTCGGTTGAGGGCAGAAGTCAGTGGTCGGCCGACCATGGTGGTGGCCGGCCGACCATAGAGGATGGTCAAGCGGCCACCCGATTTGCTGACTTTGGCAATCCAACGGTTGATCTTCACTCTGGAGGTCGGTTCGTAGTTGCCAAAGTCGGTTTGCATGTAAGACTGTTAAGTCACATGGTCGGGCAACCACATGATTTACCGACTTAGTGAATCCGACGGCTAAGAAAGCTTCCCCAAGTCGGTTGATAGATGAAGTAGTTGATGCGTGTGCAAAACGAGGTCGGTACATGGTCGGCCGGCCATGGTGAGTGGTCGGGCGGCCACATGTTTTACTCTGATTGACATCATCAATCCCTACCTTAATGGTCTTTCGGCCCTTAGATTCTTTGGATGCTCGGTTCCACAGTTAGATTAACATTGCTTTGTATTTCTTTGCATGCAGGAGTGAAGTGGAGGCAATCTGGATTGGTGAGATGGCCGGCCGGCCATGCCACATGGCCGAGCGACCTACCAGGTGGTTGGGTGAGCAGCCTGGTGGCCGGCCGACCATGCCACATGGTCGGGCGGCCATGGGATTTTTCCTATTTTAGGCTAGCTTCACTTCTTAGCCTTGTTTCATCGATGTTACATGTAATTTCATACCTGCAACCAAATATTCATACAAAACTAGTGGAACTCATTATTAGCAAAGGTTAGTCAAATTATTTCACATGTTTTGCTTTATTTGGTGGATAATTGATGGTTGATATCATGAGATTATGACCGTCAATACCCCCAAGCTTAGACTTTTGCTCGTCCTCAAGCAAAGTTAAGACTGAAAGTGGATCATGAGTTGCTGCGATATTGAGGTTGAAGGAAAATTCTTATATGCAACTCAACGTTCAATCTTTTGCCTCAGGTAGTGAAATAATCATAGCTCACCTTGTGGAATATCTGTGGTGCATGTTTTTGCTTACCTTGCCTTGGGTGGTTGAAAGACATAACAACTTTATTGTAGGAGCAATTCTAACTCATTCTTTTTGGATGTCATTTTCAGATGTTTTCAAGATTTTCAAAACAAAACCTTTCCCTAGGTACTCTTGATCGCTCAGAAGTATTTCCTCACCAAGGGCCATGATCTCGGCGAATAATTTTCTACACTAAGGCCTTTGTGGAGATTTAGGTGAGGGATAATGTAACATACTTAGAACGTTTATTTTGCTAAACCAAAAATTGGTCCAAAGAGTGTACTCTATCATTTCACTATAGCAAAAACCTAATTTTTTGGGCCAAAAACCCACGAAAATAGCACTTCTTCATCGGCAAACCGATAAAATGTTTTGATGAAATTAAGTCGAACAAAATTATGCATGTAATTTCGTGGGCCCCATGACTTTACACTAATTTTATGGGTAGGCCGACGAATTTAAGTTGGCCGACGAAATTACCTGCCACGGGGCAGGTAATTTCGTCGACCACGTGGGCCCACGAATTTACGTGACTAATTTCGTCGGCGCAACTGGCCGACGAAATTACTTGCCACGGTGGTACCCAGTAATTTCGTCGGCCCACATAGGCCCACGAAATTACACAAATTTTCACTTAGAAAAATAACATACTTGGACAATTCTAATAAATCACAGAAAACTCAAAAGAAAATTCTGAAAAAATTATACAGTAGTATCTCGCAGTCCACTAAAAATTTTGTAACAGATAACATTCATGCAAAAAAAAATTAACATAGGTTAACACTTAAACAGTTAACACGCAAGCAAAAACTCATGCAATCATGCTAAATCAGTCACCTAGTCAGTCTCAAACAGAATAGCAAGGTACGAACAGAATAGCAAGCTACATGCAACAGGTAGGTAGAGATGAACTGATGGAGATAACAACATGACACTCTTGTATGGCACAAAGCAGACTAATTTGGTTGGCAAGAATCAGATCGGAAATTACAGAGATGCAACCTACATAATAACAGAACGAGATACGTGTATAGGAGGTGTAAAGAAATCCATCTGTATTTAACATACATTGATCTTCACTTACCGTTAGCAAGCCCCATGCAAGTATACTCATACATAGTACATACTTAGAGCTTAATCATATCCAAAAGAACAAAAGACGCATAGAACCCGTGCCTTGCAACGGTTTTTCCCCTACACACCCACCCATCGTCAGACTTTTCGCCGATATTCTTAATCATCATATTAGTCAGGATGTTAAATCCACCGGCCTATGGGAAGGAAGCGGCCATGCATCTCAAGTAGCTCGAGTAGCCTCCGTTCTTGCTACTGAAGGACACCTTCGTCGTCGCACTTGTCGCAGCAGGAAGCGTCCTCCGGCTTTATGATCTCCTACCATCCTTGTCATCGTCTCATCCATCCTTGTCATCGTCTCATCTCATGATCGACCTCTGAACCCTCCTGAATCCAGCACCGGGATAGATAATTTAAGCACCAACATTCATCAACGGAATGATGAAATTTACAATAACGAACAGATAAAAACGCAAGGAGCCCAGTAATCAAAAGCACAACACCCTATGACAGGTATGCTGCAGGAGTGCAGGTACGCCCGCACCTGAACTGGCGGCAGCGCGGTGCAGCCCTGCAACGTGAACCGGAAGCTGGTGGTGCTGGTGCACACGGCGAGGACCGTGTCCTCCGGGCCGTTCGTGCGCAGCAGCACGTCCTCCAGCGTGGGTGGTGGCCGGTGGCTCAAGTGCGACAGCACCACTGTTCCGATTGCTCCACCTCACTCCCACGCCACGGACCGTCCACACGTTGCGCCGCCGGCCGCTGCGGCGCTGCCCACCGGCTGCCTCTTCCACCATCTCTTTGCCCAGCACCTCGGGTGTTTCTTCTCCGATCCGCGGTAGCATGCCTCTGGTAGTATCCCTCTCCGATATTTTCGTTCCCCGCTTGGGTGCGACTGAACTATACTGGTCTCTCTCCGAGTCTCTGAGATGAACTCCCCGCTCTCGGATCTAGCAGTAGTGGCGGCGGGCAGGCGGTTGGGATCGAGAGAGAGAGGAGGCAATGTGTGATGTGGGGGAGAAGCGAATGGATGACATGCTGATTGTGGTGGAGACCGATCCGGCCCACCGCTGCCTGCTGGGTTGGAGGCCCACCGTTGAGAAGCGGAATGAGGCAATAGCTCGTGTCGGGGACTTGGGGGTTCGTGCGGGCGACTCGCGCAGCGCAGCCGTGAGCTATAGTACACGGTGCGTATTAAACAGGGATGACAAAACTCTCCCTATTTTCTTATACGATAATAAAGTCCTTTATATGATGCAATAGATGAGCTATGATATATCTACTGGTTCTTCCCTATGTGATGGCCAGGAGCAACTCACACTATTCGAAAAGGTGATGTCCCAGGCTCAGATCAGTGCTTTGCACGAAGATCAAACACTAAAAGAAAAAAAATATGGGTTAGGTTACGAGGTTTATATGACTTCAATCAAACCTATTGATGCTACAGCAGCGCCTCCACAAATAGAGGATAAAAATCAATCAACTATTGATGAATTAGAAGATGTAAATATTGGTACATCTGAGAATCCTCGTTCTATATTTATCAGCAAAAACCTTTCTAAAAAAAGTAAGAAAGAATACTATAAATTTCTTTCTACAAATAGAGATGTATTTGCGTGGTCTTATAAAAAATGCCAGGTCTGGACCCGGCTATTGCGGTGCACAAATTGGCTGTGCAGGAAGGTGCCACTCCAATAAAACAAGGGTTTATAAAAGAAGTGAAGTATCCAAAGTGGATTATAGTTCCCTTGATAAAGAAAAGCGGGAAATTTCGTATATGTGTAGATTTTAGGGATTTAAACAAGGTTTGTCCAAAAGATGACTTTCCAATCCCAATTTTTGAGATCCTCATTGATGCTACTATGATTTATGAAATATTTTCCTTTATGGATGGTTACTCTGAATACAACCAAATAAAAATAGCTCCAGAAGATCAAGAGTTAACCGCATTTCGAACGCCGAAGGGCATATACCTGTTATAGAGTGATGCCTTTTGGATTAAAGAATGCGGGCGCCACATATCAGCGCGCTATGACTATCATTTTCGATGGGCTATTATATGAAATTGTCGAGTGCTATACAGTTGGTATCATCGTGAAATCTAAGCGTGAGATGGATCATCCAGAACACTTGAAGATAGTGTTTGAGCGCCTTAGAAAATACAAGTTGAAAATGAATCCAATGAAATGTGCTTTTGGAGTGTCCTCCAGAAAATTCCTCGATTTCATAGTGACAAAACGCGGAATTGAAGTCGACCTCGAAAAAATAAAGGCAATTGTTAGAATGGCACCACCTGAAAATTTATATGAACTAAAAAATCTTTAGGGTCATTTGGCATATATTAGGAGGTTTATCTCGAATTTATCTGGGAGATGCAAACCTTTCTCCCGGTTAATGAAGAAAGAGGTCCCATTGAAATGGGACCAAGCATGCCAAAATACATTCATGGAGATTAAAAGATATTTAACAAATCCACCTATATTGTGTGTACCTGTTAAACGACGGCCATTAATTTTATATACAGTCGCCATGCCTACCTCGTTAGACGCTCTTTTAGCACAGGAAAACGATGCTAGAAAAGAAGTGTCCTTGTATTACCTTAGTCGCACCTTGCTAGAGGCAGAATGTAACTATCCAGACATAGAAAAAATATGTTTGGTACTTGTATTTGCTACACAAAAGTTTAATACCCTGATTTTCGCTACATTAAAATCTCTTGCCAACTAATTTAATTCACTTAGAATTGGATGTTTATGCATGGCACCACAACGATTTATGCATTTTCAAATTAATCAAGTAAAATGGACCATAGGAATTATTTGTTTGAGCATACATGCTGCTGCATATTTTTATTGTGTGATTAGGAGATTGTTGGTTTAAAATTGAATTCATTTGTATATTTCAAATATCCTATAAAGTCTTTTTTCCTTTTCTTCTTTCGCTCTTGGCACTAGCATTGCAATGACCTGCTCTCTCTCTCGCTTCTGCCTCGCCACAGCAAAGCAGCGGCTATGCATTCCAACTCCCTCTCGCCACAGCAAAACACCCGCAGCAGCCCAAGTCGCTCCCTCACTTCCATGCGGGGTCCATTTGTCATCCCCCTTCTCCTTCCTTTTCTCCTGCCTGGGCACGCACGACAACCAGAGCCTGTCGGACTCGACGAGCGTGGCCGAGTCGAACTCCTTGCGCCACGCAATCTTTTGCTCCGTCCGCAAGCAACGACTCGACCCCTATAAAGGATGCGGATACCGACGTCCGTGTTTCCTCGAAATCCGAACCCTAGCAACCGCCATTGCGCCGAAGCACGCTACGCCGTCCGCCGGTTTTCGCCTCTCAAAGCTGTTGCCGCTGACAAGGACCTCTGCTGAATTTCGTCGCCAAGTAGCGACCCTGAACGCCTAGTCCAAACCTCTGCTCGTCCTTGTTCCTCAGCTTTGGCTCACCTCGCCGACGTTTCTTGCACAGGCACCGCTGCTATTCATCGACGTCCGCCGTACCTGCTTCTCCGTCTAGACCGTCTACGTTCTTAGCTTCGCACCGAGGTGAGGAAGCTCCCCAACCCGTTCGTTGTCTCAATCGTGCCTTCCTTCGCCAGCAATAGCTCGCCGGAGTCGCGCCGTCTCACTGCTTCAATGCTAGCCGCCACCTGTGCTCGCGCCGCCGCCCGAACCGTCCTACCCGCTTCGCAGCGCCGCCTGCTCGCTTGCGCGCCTCTCCCTGCTCGCCCTAGGCCACTGTAGCCATGAATCCGCGGAGCTCTGGCGATCTTCCGCCGTCGCGCCGGCCAAACCCGCCGCCGGACCTCTTTCTCTCTCTCTCCCGATCTATTTCCAGCCGTGCGATCAAGATCGAACGCCTCACAAGCGGCGCGACCCGGAGTCAATACCGGTCAGCGCTGCACTTGTGCAATTTAGTCCCTAGACTTTTCACTAATTAACCCGGAATCCCGATCTGATATATCTAGGTCCCTGGTTTTCACGGTTATATCCCTGTAGTTTTAAATCCCCTTTATTTCAAGCCTTTTATCTTGTTTTGTGCATATCTTTTGCATTATAACTCTGATTTGAATGATTTTTGAACCTATGGAATCCTATTAAAAAGTAGATTAGTTTTAAATGATTTTTAATCTCTGTTTATGATGTTTGGTGTACTGTTTTAGTCATATTGTGCTTATTGCTTGTATGTGTGTAACGTGTAGGAGACTGTAACACCCTAGTTTAAATTCCAGCATTTTACAATTAAATTCAAGCAATTTATTTATTTTTCTAAGGCTCATGTGTTTAGTTTGCATTTAACATGTTTTATTTAAAATAAATGCTTGTATAAAATAATAGGCCCAACTTTCTTGTGCATACATGCTGGTGCATTGTTTCTTGTTGATTGAATTAAGGATTCAAATTCAAATTTATTTAGATTTTAGAACCATTTTTATCTCCATTCAAAAGATTTCAGAAAAAGAAAAGAAAAAAAAGAGAAGGAGGCACCCAAGCCGGCTCGGCCCAGCCACCCCGGCTCCCCTTCCCGCCTGGGCCCTGAGCCGGCTCAACCCGCTCCCCCTCCCCCTCAGCGCGCCGTTCGGCCCACCAGGCCGCGGCCGCGCCTCCCTCTCCCCGCGTCTCGCCGACAGGTGGGCCCGCGCCTCGCGCCCGCTGACCACTGGGTCCCACGGGTCAGGCCCGTCTCCCTCCTTCCGCCGGAGATCCCGCGCCTCTGCTCGGCCACGCGGGCGACCGAAGTTGGAAGCTTTCCTCCCAAATCCACGCCCACGCCCCGGTTTCCCCTTCTCCCTCCTTTCCTTCACTGCGCCTTGACGAGCTTTCAAAGCCGTCGGACACCTCTCTCGCGTACGCAGTGCTCTAGCGTCCTAAACCCGCCCCCGAGCGTCGCCCCGAGCTCCTTTACCACTCCACCTCTCCAATTTCACTCCCGTGCCTCGACGCGCCCGCAATCCGCCGCCGGAGTCCCGCCTCGGTAAGCCGCTCCGTCGCCCAAATTCCTCACCGGCAAGCCGTCTTCGGCCCTCTAACCACCGCCAACATGTTCGCAGGAGCTTCGGGAAGCCGTTCCGTGGGTTCTAGTCGCGAGCACGCCACTCCGAAGCCCCTGCCCGCGAGCGCCGTCCGAGCCCGTCCGCCGGCCTACGTCGCGAGCTCTCACCGCCGCATCCCCGTCTCCCTCGATCCCTCGATGAGCTCCGCCTCGGCCTCCACTCCTTTCCCATCTAGCTCTGGTCCAGCCAGACCCACCCTAGGCCCCGGCGCACGCGCGTCCGGCGAGCCGCCGCCGTGCGGACCGAACCCCGCCGTGGGGAATGGTCGCCGCCGGCACCCCCTTCTCTCGTTCAACCATGGCCCTCAGATTTGATCTGGGCGGCCGAGATCATAACGTGCCATACCCTTTCGCGGGCCAATCACGTCGTGCCACGCGGCCCACTTAATCCGACTCAGCCGGCCCCGCACGTTAGGCCGACGTGTCACGCCACGAGCGCGCCACGTCAGCGCCGCGCCCGCGCGGACCCGGTCAACCGCGGTTCTTTGCGTTTAAGCCCCTATCTTTTTCGGTTATCAACCCGCAGTCCAGCCCTGTGGAAAAGTATTTAGGTTTTAGTACTGTTTTTATCGGTTTAGACCCTGAGCTTTCTGGATTTCGAACCCGCGGTCCGGGTCTCAGGTTTTTGCCCTAAAACCCTCGGTGGCTATAGTTATTTACGGATAGGTCCTCAGTTTTTCAAATCTAGCCCCTGGTTTAGTTGTTTCTATCACAGTTATGCCCCTAGGAGCCTGTTTTATGCATAACTTTCGCGTTTTAACTCCGATTTGAGTGATTCTTGCGCTCTTGCGACCGTAGAAATGCGTAGAATGTTTTTAGTACAGTTTTATCTTCTGTTTTTATGATATGATGTACTGTTTCTCACCTTTGGTTAATTGTTTGCATGTATGTATGCGTGGAAATGCTTGTATGTTGCCGTGAACGTGTTTAGACAGTGAGCAGTTTGTTGGTGAAGAAGAGCAGCAGTTTGAGGGTGTTGAGCAGCAGCCTCAAGACCAGTTTGAGCAAGGCAAGTATAACATGGACACTACCCAATAACCATTTAATCACTTCATATGCATGTGTCCAATTTTTGATGCCAATAAGGACTGTACCTAGCCTCTGTTATCGCAATGTTTACCTATGGGGATGCATGTGGGTTAAGTTTTGCTAGTTGCTGCTCAAACTCATGTATCTTTTGTTAATAATTTTGATTAATGGATCTATGCAATCAAATCTTGAGCTTGACCCTTTGTGGTTCATGTTCCCTTAAAAATGGCTTTTTAGCAACTTAGTTTAGGGGGCGTGAGCATGTGTTTTGCTCATAGCCACTCTCCTTAAGGACCGGTTCGCAAAGCGACAACCTAGGACAACAGTGCTACCATGAGACTGGAATGGGACGGTCTTGGCTAACTAATTAGGTTGCATTGGTTTGGGAGTAACTTACCGACGGGGCAAGAGGAGAGGTGAGCTTCTGTGGCCATCGCGCTACTTGGGTTGAGTGCGTTTATCTCCCCTTGAGGCTTGCTCCACAGTTGCGGACCCTGAAACCTTAGCGGTTACACCTTACCAACGTGATCTTTGTAAAGGCCTCTTAGTGTGCTTGCTAGCCATCTCATCTAAGGTAATGTGGTGGACCACTAGCGTAGCCCACGACTCATGGGTAAAGATGTATGATCTCTCGAGAGTGTAAAACTGACATGTCAGCCGTGCTCAGGGTTATAAGCGGCCCAGATCTTTTATGCAGATTAGTGGTTCTGTTGGGTTTGAAAGTGGTTCTTATGTTAATGTTGTTGAACAATGTTCTTATGCAATATCTTAGGCTTAATGGTTTATCTACTCACTTGTAGTAACTAGTTGTTTAATAAAAACTTGACCAACTAAAAGCTCATGCAACGTATCAGCCAACCTTAGAGCCTCATAGTTCATGTTATGCTTGTGGAGTACGAGTTGAAGTACTCACGCTTGTTTCTTTTATTTCAACCTACTGTTGGCTGGAACCCAACCGCTGCTCAGTTCAAGAAGACTTCGAGGAGTATGTTCAAGACTTCAATGAGTTCTAGGCGTACCCGTCCCCCAGTTGACGTCCCTGTGGCGGCTCGTTTTGTTTCCGTTTACGCTTCCGCTATGACTCTGGTTTAAAGACATGTTGGCTTATTGTAATAAAGTGATGATATACGCTATGTAAACGTTTTATTTCATCTTTTATGCATGTTCTGTGATGTCACTATTGTCATAATATATGTGAGACATATTTCTGGCACATATATGTGGTTCCGGTTCCGTTGGTTGAGAATTGGGCGTGACAGAGACGAACCGTCTGTTTTTGCTGACAATCAAACTTGGGAATTTTCTGAACAAGTTTTTGCTATAGAAGGTAAGTATTCTTTGACCTATTTCCTATTCACATTAAAAACTTACTGTATCGCACAACCAAGTATGCCCAACCTAAGAATGACTAGCCACTTATTTTCCTGTCAATGTTTTATCCTATGGGAGGGCTGTGATGTGTAGATAAATGCTAGCGCTCAACAAATCTTACTCATGTTGCTAATCTTGATTAATTAATGGTACAATGATGATGAAAGTTTGGTTACTTTGCAATATGGGGACTTGAGCATATTTTTGTGAGTTTTTGCTCGAATGCTTCACTCTAAGGATCGGTTCGCTGAGCGACCACCCAGGAAAACAGTACAACAACAGGAGGTCGAATGGGACGCCCTTGACTGATTAATTAGATGAATTAGAGTGGGTGGTTTGCTTACCTGAAAGATGGCGTAAGAGGGGCATTGCTTGGTATAAGACTCACCCTCCTGAGTGGGTGCAGTTCGGTTTATTTGGTTTTGTCGGTCACTCTTCGAGAGGGGACTTTTATGCTGGGTAATGGAAACCTAGAACGGGCGATTACACTCTAGGAATTCTTTGCAAAAGTCTCGTAATAAAACCCTACCAATTCATCAAAGGCTAATGAATAAATGTGGCTTTGCAAACCTCGGGCAAATGGAGATCATGACTTGTGGCTAAAGTTGTACAACCTCTCGAGAGTGTTTAAAACTGACGTATCAGCTGTGCTCGCAGTTATGAGCGGTCTGGACCCTCACAGATTAGTGTTTTTTAAACAAAAAAAGGATAGCCGATGGCTGTGGTGATTATGGGTTATGAAGATAAGTATTAACAATGGTTTATGATTATTTACTGTATTGTTTTTATAATATTTCAATTATTGGATGGGTGATGCTAATCAATGCTAATATTAAAACTTGATTAATTAAAGCTATAAAGCCAGTCCACTTTGCCTAGACGGAATACTTGCTGGGTACGGAATGTACTCATTCTTGCTTGTTTTACACTATGTTGCAACCATTGCAACCGTTGCGCAGATCCAGAAGGGAGCTGCGGTGATCCTAACCAGGAGTTCCAAGACTACGACGAGTTCTAGGCTGGTGTGCCACCGTCAGTCGCCTGTGGAGCATTGGTCGTCTTCCGCTGTTGCTTAGTTATTTATTTCGTTAAGAATATTCGGTTTCGTTAAAGATATTTATGGTCTGTAATACTGGTTATGCTTTAAAGTTAAAGTATTGGTTGTGTTATTACTTCTGTTTATACTGTGTATGTGGTTAAACTGATCTGGCACATACGCTTTGTTTTGTTTCCAAAACCGGGTGTGATAAAAGTGGTATCAGAGCCGTGCTGACCGTAGGACACAAGCCTAGAGTAGAACCGGTCGTTTTTAAGGATTTTGTTTATCTTGCTCTTGCTTTCTCCATTCAAATACTTGCAATATATGCTATTTTGATATCTGTACTTGTCTAATTCAATTATAACTTTCCATATCTGCCTATCTATCCAATAATAGAGCTTATTCTTATGTTTGCTTTCGTTGTGGGCCTGTAGATGTCGAGTTTTAAGCGCACTGCCCTCATGCGTGTTGGTGGACGTGGTTTTGGCGGATCTAACTGGATCAGGTTGCCCACTCCAACGCCACCATCTCCACCGCCACAAGTGTGGGTGGTCATGGAAGGCTCTGATGAGGAGGACCCAGAAGAGCCAGTGCCAGATTTGTCTGACGAGGAGCAATCTGAAGAGCAGCCCGAAGAAGTGCAGTCGGAACCAATGGAGGAGCAGCCACTTGTACCCCCTGTGGTGCCACCACAGGAGTGCCACCACAGGAGCAGCCCCTGGAAGATCCGGAAGCGCAGCCAGAAGTGCCACATGCTGTCCAAGAAGACCCTGCCGCAGCTCAAGACCAAGATGGAGGACAAGCCCAGCAGCAGCAGGATCCAGACAGAGACCGCTGGATCGAGACCGTTCACCGTTGGTTCGACTACCCACTGCCGTTCTCTCGGATGTTGCGGGAGGCGTTGGTGAGGCTCCGGCTTGGCCACGCATGGATCACTTACGTGGGGACTCGCTACTATCACCGCATCTACCAAGAAGAGTGGGCCATGGCCGTAGAGATTAGCATCTTGGACGAGTACGGGGCGCGTCATGACATCTCCCTCAGCTACGCCCCTACCCTTCGCCACCACTATGAGGCCGCCATTAGTGATGCAGCCCAGGAAGCCTTGGCGACCCTATGCTACTCTTGCCACAGCCTGTTAGCCGGTGGTACGATGCGTTACTTCCCCCGCCGTCAGCCTGGAGGACTCGACACGTGGATCGCCACTCCTGCCGCGGAGCAGAACCCGCGCCTTGATGCCACCATCGACTACCTTGTCGCGCTCAACACCGATTACATTGCGCTTGCTGATGAGTTGCACGCGGCAAAGATCGAAAATTCAAGACTGCGTGCACAAATTACGCCAAACGTGTAAGTGTTCAACCCCGTCTACTACCCACCAAGGAAGTTACAATGACCCAGCAGCAAGGACCTACATCCGGCACCATTAGGAGAGTTACCATTGTAATAGGGTCTATTAGCATCCCCTAGTTTAGTTAGTTCGGATAGTCTTAGATCGTTGAAAAGTGTGCACGTTTGCTTGTGATGGTGTCGTATGGATGATTTGGATCTTTGTTATGAGTGCTTAAATTGCGGGGTGATGTCCGCAACTTAATTTTTATTTCTGTTGCGTGCTTAAAAGTTTAACTAGGCGTGTGTCCGTGCATTGCTACGGCTGAAACAAAATTTGTTCTATGAGCATCAATCTTAGTCATATGAATTATTTCTAATGATTTGTAACACTAATAAAGAAATCCATGTTGCCAACAATAATCATATGGAGCACGTTGGTACAAATACCAATCATGAAGCAACAATTGGGCTTGAACGGTATATGGCCCAGTATGTTCGATAGCATTCTTAAAAGTTTAGAAATATCGAAATATTGCCAATTTAAAGTTATTTATGATGAAGTGGTTATGTGGTGGTTTTAACCATTCACAAAATAATATCATCACAAAAGGAGGTCATTGACGAAATGCAAGTTGGCACTAAAAATATCTATATAAAGTTTGACATATGATCAGATTGAATTGTGAGCCGACATCTCAATGACTACTCGATTTTTTTTTTTTTGCATCCTTGCCACTCCATGCCACCGGTGAAGACTGATTGATGTCATTAACCTGAGGAGCAATACTTATCATGGAAAATATTGCAAAATTCATTGCATGTACGAAGCATATAAAACATATTATATTAACTATTGAGAAAGTGCAAAATAAACTGACCACATGACCGGTCTTCCATTGGGTTATAAAAAGGGTTTATCATTGCAATAGAATTTTTGCGCAAAGTGTTGCGACGCAATGCTCGACTTGCTTCATCACGGTCTCTCTTTGCCTTTCTCTGATCAAGCTTCATATTTCGTGCATTTTGATGGTCGCATATCGCTTGTCTTTGCTTAGGTGTCATGTTTGCATATCATGCCCTATCTTTTGCACGTCTCAATTTGATTTGCTCAATTGTCAATTCCTTTTTTTTGTTGTAATGGCACTGTACAATAATGCTTTGTACTGTGAGTACTCCTTTTTACATTTCCCACTTTCATATGCAATATTATATCTATCTATACAAGAAATAAATTATTTAAATATAGCAAAGGGTAACTCTCTAATGTACCTTGAATATTTGGATCATGTGCGTAGTCCACAATGTCCACAATGCTGTCTTGAGCAAACGTCTTTCTAGATGGTGATGTGAAGTTACCTGCAGCGTGTTCCATGTATATAACATAAAATAATATGTCAAAGTAGAAAATACAAATCTTGCTTCATAGCATGTGACACCTGTCATGGTATTTCTTATGAATAAAGCGGCCCACAATTATCGTGTCACTGGAAAACCTTCTAATTATTTCTTATGATAATTCTATCGTTCCCTTGCCGTATAGGAGATTTTTGTCTCCCAGCCTATGTGTATCTACACGACCAATTATGATTCTCTTCCATATCAATATTTTCATTACTCCTTGCAACCCTGCCCTCTAAAAGTGAATTAATTAAAAAGTTTATACATGATTACATAACATTAAAAAATATCAACAAAAATACCCGATAATTGATGGTGGTTGTTGGCAATGTTGGTGGTTATAGCTTTCTTCTGTTGGTAGGCTTCACGATGCTTTCTTAGTAGTTCTTCTTTCTGTTGGATAGTCATTTTTGCGTACCTCTCTCTATCTTGTTGCCTCTTACGTTCCCATGGATCTACAAGTATGATTTTCTATCCAAGAAATCATAGCACTTGTTTAGAGTTATAAAGCAATACATGGTAGATGTAAATGCTACTTCTGATGCAAATATCATATATTGGAAATTCAACTATTGAACAATGACAGGTGTTAATTCACAACACTTTGGAATTTTGTTTTCTCAGGACAAGTGAAAAAGTCTCACCCCTTTTGATTGTGTATAAAGTATCGCCTCTTGCCAATATTATTTATACGCAACCAATCGTAGTTTTATTCATGATTTCATATTAGGATTAAAATGAAGAGGCAAAAGTCAAATTTATATATGTTCACATAGGATTTAAAAATTAACAATTAGTTGTACATGGTACCTGGCGATTGATGCCCTTCGATGCCATCATTAGTGGTTACAACTTTCTTTTGTCGGCGGGCTTCACGACGCTTTCTTAGTAATTCTTCTTTCTGTTGCATAGGCATTTGTGCATACCTCTTTCTATCACGTTGCCTTTTACGTTCCCGAGGATTCACAGATTGTGGATATACATAGGATGTTATTGATCCTCCAACACTGCTCTTAGGGAAGCTACCTAAAATAAGTGCAAACAATTGTCGATTATACTTGTACAGAATTAACCAATAAATGCAAATAGTGATCACCTTTACTTGTGTTGGTCAAATCTTTGGATGGGGTGCAACCCTCCGATTGTTTTGTAGTTTCCATCTGTGGAATACATAGAACGATAGTGTTTAACATGCAAAAACATCCAAATCTCTACACCTGTTTAATCTGCATTTTTGTAGCTGTGGGATACCTTCCATTTTTTTAATTTTCAGCATAATCATATCAACAAAAAGCATATTTGTGCCAATGAGAAAAGGAATAAGAGAAGCTTATACTTCACATCTAGAAATGTTAGATGAGTTTGTAGTTATGAGTTACATTCCATTTTTTTTTAATTTTCAACATAAGACTAAGGCTAGCAGATTGGGTAAATGATCGTGTATAGTACAAAACACCACTGCAGTGTTCATAGAGAGGGAGGTAGTTGGAATAGTGGATACAAGATGGGGATAGAAGAGCTGCTGGCGTCGGTCTAACTGGCCCACTTGTTCAATTATTCTATTCACAGCTTTTTTCAACATATTCTTATTCCTTTTCACTGGCACAAATATGTTTTTGGTGATATCGTTATGCTGAAAATTGAAAAAAAAATTGGAATGTAGCCCACAGCTAAAAAAATGCAGATTAAATATAAATATTATCGTACTGATTACAATGTAGAACTCTTAGTTAAAATTCCAACCATCCCCACCAATGCCTGATATAACGGTTACTAATGGCTACGTAGTGCGTACAGAAAACAATAATAAGTATGCAATATTGGTTGTTGTAAAATCAAACATGCTGTACTTCTGTTAACATAACCAAAACATGATATACCAATTCATTGTAAGCTGGCGAGAGTTCGTGGCAGGTTTAGGATAAAATTTCTACATTGTTTGGCCTCTGTTTGATGTCTTCTTTGTTGTTCGTGTGTGTTTGCCTCGCTAGGTCGCTCCTTTGGTGCAGTGCAGCAGTGGTGGTCAGATACTCAGATGGAGACTGGAGTTGCGCACGGTGCCAATGCACCCGATGCTGCGATGTGATGGAGTGCCCGTGCTCGTCAAATGCGCTGTCCTTTCTGCTCAACAGACGTGATCCCCGCCGCCATGGTGAGCATGATGAAGCTTTGGTGGTTGACTGCAGGGTTGACGTCTTGACGATGAACCGCCTGCTACTGCATGCCCAGCGAGCGAGATGGCAAGCGGTTTACCTAGCTAGCATAATGCTGATAGAACGGAAAGACGGAGGACTAACGACTCACTTGGTGGAGGCACATGAACAAGCAGAGAGAGAGAGAGAGAGAGAGAGTTTAGGGCATGAAACGAAAGAAAGATGGATCGGAGGACTCACCCGGTGGAGGCGTCAAACGGCATTTGTGAGGTCATAGGAGAGGGCCCGGGATTGTTTCATGCGTGAGAGAGAGAGAATAGCGTGGCTGCGTGGGACGTGCGGAGGGGCCACCAGTAGGCCCACGCGAACCTATGTGTGGAGGGTGCACATCTGGAGAACCAGGTGACGTTCGAAGGAACGATGCCGCGAGCGGAACGCGCGGATGATGGAATACGAGCGGGTGGAAGTGAAGGTGAATTAAGGCCTTAATAAGTTCAGATGTCGAGTTTCAAGCGCACTGCCCGCATGCGTGTTGGTGAACATGGTTTTGGCGGATCTAACAGGATTAGGTTGCCCACTCCAACGCCACCATCTCCGCCGCCACAAGTGTGGGTGGTCAAGGAAGGCTCTGATGAGGACCCAAAAGAGCTAGTGCCAGATTTGTCTAACGAGGAGTGTTGGCGGTCGTCATTTCCTAATTTCGACCACCAATTCCTCGGTGAATGAATGGGGTATGAACAAAGTTTTATGCATTACTTACTTTGAACTAACGAATTCCACGAGTTTTGGTGGTTTTCGGTGTTACACAGGGAGATGCTCAAACTCCATGCAAAGTTACATCATTTGGAGCAAACATAGAGTGGGGACAAAAGGGCTTCAGAATGGACCACAAATAACACTATTATGAAGTATCTCCAATGCCCTCAAGAACCAAACCATTGCAAAGATCTCGTCAAAATAATCAAAATGGAGTTTTGGTTCACTCAATTTGGAGTTCGGACACAAAAGATATGGCCGTTACAAGTTCAACCCTACTCGCTTCACACGAGAGTGGCCGGGCGGCCAGACCCTAGGCCGGGCGACCTAAGACCTGGCCGGCCGGCCAGACAAGGGCCCCAAATGACTCACACTTCATCTTGATCACCCAAGGAAGTTGTCAAGGTCCCATATACATCTAGGGGATCAAGTCCAAGTGAAGATAATGGTCGAAAGGCCAACACATGGACTGAAAAGTGACTAAGAGCTGGAAGGGCTGGTCACCCGGCCTAGTACTCAGGCTGCTCGGCCTAGTACTTGGGCCAACCGGCCTCCCACTCGGTCACCCGACCTTCCTACAACATATGCATGCAAAGAAACACAACTTGGACACAAATCAACAGTCGATCAAAGGAACAAAGGCATGCATGATGGATGGATCCTTGAGACACACTCTCCAACCAATGGGGAACATCCAGGTGGTAGCCAGAGACTAAGTCCCAGGCCCTCCGGCACGTGTTCTAACCGAATCAACCGCCACCGCCTCAAAGATGGAAGATCAAGCCGTCCAAAGCAACATCGGTGCATCGAACGGTCGAAAGGCCACAATGCCAGGCCGCCCGGCCTAGAGGGTGAGCCGCCCGGCCTGCAGAATTTGCCATTTCACCGACTTACAACCTTCTATAAATAGAGGGTCACTCCCCCACTCCAAACTCGCACCATTGTACTCTCTCCACTCTCTCCCTTGGGGAGGTGCCCCCGTTTGGGTGGCGCTAATCCTTCTAGTTCAATGTTTTGGTAGGAGTTAGACTCGGGCTCTGCCTGTTCCAGAGTCGTCTTCAGGAGTCCGGTATGAGTCTCTTATATCTTTCCTTTCCTGTAAGACTTTGAGTTTATTTAATATATTTCTTTATTTAAGTTCAAGCATTTACTTTCCTGCCTATGGTAATGATCGTAGTGTAGGAGTGTCGTTAGACTGTAGTTAGCATTGCTCTATGATGTTATGGTTAATCTAGTCTATTTACTTGCGGGTTCCTTGTTCACGCTCTTGGTTAAGTCGTAGCAGTTGTGATGCATGCACTTGTGCAACATGTGGATGTGTGAACAACTAGAAGTAGACGTGGTGTCTAATCTAGAAGTTCACCTTGGTTTGCAGCCAGTCCCACGCAGCTTTGGGTGCCTCGTGTGTACCGTACGTATTTCACACACAGGCTTTAGGTAGCCTCTCTAGGTGACAGCTTTAGAGGTCTCAGTATTCAACCCCCGTCGTCCGGGCTGACACACTAGTTGTGTTATAGCATGTTGTAGACGCATAGTCGGACTTCCTAGAACCTGCCTTTCTCGGCTAGGTATTCAGCACTCTGGTGCCTGGTAGTGGTTCAATAGTCACGATGTCCGATGCAGTAAAGATGTCTAGACCAAACCATAACCTCAGTCGTGTCACGACCTTAGTAGAGTGACATTGTTGGAGCTAGCCTTGTCTTTTGGCTTGACCTTAGTAAAGGAAGATCTCATCAGGAACCAGACTCCGTCTCGTTGTCCTTCTATCTTCTCGTTGAGCTATGTATCCTTGTGGAGTGTATCAATGTGCCGTTATCCTTTCTTTTATCGTTTGGAATGAAAGAGTAAAATAACAAGATGTTTGATAAGTTAATATCTCTAAATCAACGCTTCCCTATGGATAAATACGATACCTTGGAATACTCCCGGGTGAAAGCTACAGCAGTCTCCGTTCGCTTGCGGAGTAAAATCTGTTAGACTAAGAACCGCCAACAAGCTTTCTGGCGCCGTTGCCAGGGAAGCGGCGAGTTAGAATATTAATTTTTTTTCAACTTGTTGTTGTTACCCTTTCTTTTTATCTTATGAAAAAAAACAAAAAAATGATAAAATTGAAAATCACATGCTTCAATTTGCTCTATCCATGTGAGTAAATCTTTCATGATTTGTTCATGCAACCTTTAATCTGCTGGGGCTAGACATAGTTTGGGCCGTAATCCAATGTGTGCCCATAGGCCTCTTAAATTGAGCGTGGTGCTTTGGTTAAAGGCCTGCTTTGGTCAATTTGACAACGTTAATCGATGAGCTATGTGTAGGTTTTGGTTGTGAAATGTTTTCTCAAGTTTCCATGGGGACAAAAATCAAGGTCCTAGATAATCTCTTTCCATATGTCATTACCATAGATTTGAGTAATTTTTGAAGATGGTAATGATCATGGCAATACAACATAGTTTTGTGCTTTTGAGCTTTTGAAACGCCAAATTTTTTTAGCACATTGTGTACAACGGGCCCAGTGTTAATACTCTTTACACATAGGCCCATTGTATATGTTGTCCACTAACCTGTTGTAGGAGGCATTCATCCTCTAAACCCCCCTAAGAGGAAGGACTCGATGACCAACCTATCATGGTTGATCTCTGCGAGACTTCGACCATGCTCTGCATCACTTGGGAAGCGAATGTCAGCGGCATGACACAGAAAAGAACACGTAGACATCTCTCATCCTGAGAGGCTGTCCTCACAAGATCAGGTTACAAAGTCATGCAAAGCATTAGATCACATGAGATACATGAAGGGACATCACCCAAGTTATGGAGGAACGCGAATAGAGAGCCTTCCTTAATTCCTTTCTGCCCGGCCAGTTGAGCAACAAGCCAATTAGATGCCAAGCTAAGCTACTCTACCCATCGGATGCGAACACCCATCAACCAGAGGTTGGTGGTAGATGCAAATGGCAATGGAGTCAAATCCAACAACATCCATCTCCGTTCTTCCCCACTCAAACTGTTTGGGAAAGAAAGTCTGCTCAATGTCAGAACTGGATTCAAGATCAACCCTTACTTCAACTACATGGGCTAAATGAGACATCACCGCTGGCCATGGAATAGAAGAAAGGTGGAAACGCAACCTGCCATGAGATCAATCCATTCTAGACACTCTTCTTGAGAAGAGAAGGACCCTTGGTATTCTTCCATTTCACGCGAATAGGATGAACCACCCTATGTGTCACATTGGGAAAGAATGTCAGCTGAAGGCAAATATGATGTTGGAGCTAGGAGGAACCCAACATCAACGCCAAGGAGACATTCCCCCAAAGGAAGTAGAATACCAGACTAAGTTGCCTAATCAAAAACTCCTGACACCATGTAGAAGGTCCAAGTAGCATCATCGGAGATATGATGAATAGCCCCTAACATTTGAGAGATAAGGAGGCTATACAAGAGTAGAGACGGGAGTTCGCCTAACATAGGTGAGCATAACAGAAGTAAGCAGCATCGTCGTTACCCCAGGGAGCAAGCTAAAGAGTAATGTACAACAATACAATCTTGGGGGAGATTTGACAGGCACCCCGCAAGATGCTATGGACATATGGGGAGATACGCCAAGCACAAGCTTCAAGTTTGAATTGAGTTACAAGATCTAAGCTTGGGGGAACGCCACACCAGGTATGTACCCCACGTCGAATGTCGTGCTTTTCATGATCATATCTTTTATCCTAGATGTCATGACACCAAAAACATGTTTGCTTTATTCCTTTTCTATACTTAACAAAGAAAAACACCATAAAAATTTGCATACCCAAAAAATACCAAAAATATTTGCTTAAACCATGAATAAAATAACTCCTACCCATAATGCTAGAGTTTTGTTTATACCCTTTGCTTAAAAGAAATGATGAATAGTTGCTCTATTAATTCCTTGTAACTATTTTGTATACAACTTTACACTCTCCAGCAAATTTTGAGCTTATTGGCATAGGTTGGGATCCTTGCTCTAATGTTCAACCTTATGGAAGCAAGTACTTTCAAACCAAGTCTAGATTGTTGTGAGAATGTGATATAACCAAAGTTTGAGTTGCACCCATCTTGATCTTACTAAGGTGAATTCTCAGAGTTTTCTTTTTGAAAATAAAACCAAAGCAAATTCCTTAGTGGTTTGAAATACCAATCCAGAGCTAAATGCTTACATGATCAAACCTCTACATATGCTACTTATTGTTGTGTTGGATTTTGTCAAATTTTGAGTCCTTATGAAGTGGTGACACCTCAAATCCCGATCATTTACCCCTTCATATCCACTCTCATATGCTAGCCTTCCTTTATCTGGTTATGCTTAAATTCAAAATGAATTCAAGCATTCACACTCACCAGATATTCTACCATCATATAACCATTGTATCCATCATCCACTTACCCATCCACAAATATGGTCTTCCAAATAAATACTCCAGTCATGTTTCTCAAATATTCCCAAATTCCCTTGCAAAAGGAGACATGGAGTTATTGAAAAAAAAGAAAAAAAAAGAAGAAAATGAAAAAAAGGGAATGTTTAAAAAAAAGAAGAGTGATATCTCCATGTGCTCAAAGGCTTCAAGGTTTCAAACAAGGGGATCCATCAAAAGAAGGAGTATCTTAGGCAAGACCATATTCCCTCACAAACACAAGTGTTGAGTATGATGGACCCATTTCCATGTACTCTTCCACTTGTGTTCATCTTCTCCACTACCATAAACACCATCCATTCTCTATTGATAGGAATGAGGGGTATCACTAATTTCGCTACAACCATCTTTTGACTCAACAACATACACAACATAGGTAAGCCTTCTTTTATCCCCACCTTGAGCTCCACATAAGCCTATAGTTTGTAGGGAAAAAGAATGGCTTTAGGCCCTGGTGAGGAATTTCATAACCACCTGAGCGATTCGAGAGTACCATTTAAGGAACTTGGCGCTTTAATTGCAAAATTTTCAAAAACCTCCGAGTATGAACCCTGAAAAGAGATTGCATTGGGTAAGATTCAACTGCGGTTATTCCGTCTCTCAACCACCAAAGACAACGTGAGAAGTCAAGAAGCCCCACAGGTATGAATAAAAAGGTTGGGATACAATTGTGCCAGTTAGTTCAATTCATAAATGGTAGAGTATTCGGTTGTGCACTTAATACTTGCAGGGTTATTGACATTGATACAACTCTTGATCCACCGAGCCTAAGTCTTAGCTTTGCTCGAGGACGAGCAAAAGTTCAAGCTTCGGGGTATGTTGGCGGTCGTCATTTCCTAATTTCGACCACCAATTCCTCGGTGAATAAATGTGGTATGAACAAAGTTCTATGCATTACTTACTTTGAACTAACGAATTCCACGAGTTTTGGTGATTTTCGGTTTTACACAGGGAGGTGCTCAAACTCCACGCAAAGTTACATCATTTGGAGCAAACATAGAGTGGGAACAAAAGGGCTTGAGAATGGACCACAAATAACACTATTATGAAGTATCTCCAATGCCCTCAAGAACCAAATCATTGCAAATATCTCGTCAAAATAATCGAAATGGAGTTTTGGTTCACTCAATTTGGAGTCCGGACGCAAAAGATATGGCCGTTACAAGTTCAATCCTACTGGCTTCATACGAGAGTGGCCGGGCGGCCAGACCCTAGGCCGGGCGACCTAGGACCTGGCCGGCCGGCTAGACAAGGGCCCCAAATGACTCACACTTCATCTTGATCACCCAAGGAAGTTGCCAAGGTCCCATATACACCTAGGGGATCAAGACCAAGTGAAGATAATGGTCGGAAGGCCAACACATGGACTGAAAAGTGACTAAGTGCTGGAAGTGCTGGCCGCCCGGCCTAATACTTGGGCCTCCCACTCAGTCACCTGACCTTCCTACAACATATGCATGCAAAGAAACACAACTTGGACACAAATCAACCGTCGATCAATGGATGGATCCTTGAGACACACTCTCCAACCAATGGGGAACATCCAGGTGGCAGCCAGAGACCGCGGCCTGGGACTTAGACCTTCCGGCATGTGTTCTAACCGAATCAACCGCCACCGCCTCAAAGATGGAAGATCAAGCCGTCCAAAGCAACGTCGGTGCATCGAAGGGTCGAAAGGCAACAATGCCAGGCCACCTGGCCTGGAGGGTGAGCCGCCCGGCTTGCAGACTTAGCCATTTCACCAACTTACAGCCTCCTATAAAAAGAGGGTCACTCCCCCACTCCAAAATCGCACCATTGTACTCTCTCCACTCTCTCCCTTGGGAAGGTGCCCCCGTTTGGGTGGCGCTACCCCTTCTAGTTCAATGTTTTGGTAGGAGTTAGAGTCGGGCTCTGCCTCTTCCGGAGTCGTCTTCAGGAGTCTGGTATGAGTCTCTTGTATCTTTCCTTTCTTGTAAGACTTTGAGTTTATTTAATATATTTCTTTATTTAAGTTCAAGCATTTACTTTCTTGCCTATGGTAATGATCGTAGTGTAGGAGTGTCGTTAGACTATAGTTAGCGTTGCTCTATGAGGTTATGGTTAATCTAGTCTATTTACTTGCGGGTTCCTTGTTCACGCTCTTGGTTAAGTCGTAGCAGTTGTGATGCATTCACTTGTGCAACATGTGGATGTGTGAACAACTAGAAGTAGACGTGGTGTCTAATCTAGAAGTTCACCTTGGTTTGTAGCCAGTCCCATGCAGCTCTGGGTGCCTCATGTGTACCATACATATTTCACACATAGGCTTTAGGTAGCCTCTCTAGGTGACAGCTTTGGAGGTCTCAGTATTCCACCCCCGTCGTCCGGGCTGACACACTAGTTGTGTTATAGCATGTTGTAGACGCATAGTCGGACTTCCTAGAACCTGCCTTTCTTGGCTAGGTATTCAGCACTCTAGTGCCTGGCAGTGGTTCTATAGTCGCGATGTCCGATGCAGTAAATATGTCTATACCAAACCATAACCTCAATCGTGTCACGACCTTAGTAGAGTGATATTATTGGAGCTAGCTTTGTCTTTTGGCTTGACCTTAGTAGAGGAAGATCTCATCAGGAACCAGACTCCGTCTCGTTGTCCTTCTATCTTCTCATTGAGCTATGTATCCTTGTGGAGTGTATCAATGTGCCGTTATCCTTTCTTTTACCGTTTGGAATGAAAGAGTAAAATAACAAGATGTTTGATATGTTAATATCTCTATGTCAACGCTTCCCTGCGGATAAATACGATATCTTGGAATACTCCCGGGTGAAAGCTACAGTGGTCTCCGTTCGCTTGCGAAGTAAAATCTGTTAGGCTAAGAACCGCCAACAAGGAGCAGTCTGAAGAGCAGCCCAAAGAAGTGCAGTCAGAACCACTGGAGGAGCAGCCACTTGTACCCCCTGTGGCGCCACCACAGGAGCAGCCCCAGGAAAATCCGGAAGCACGGCCAGAAAAGCCACTTGCTGTTCCAGAAGACCCTGCCGCAGCTCAAGACCAAGATGGAGGACAAGCCCAGCAGCAGCAGGATGCAGACAGAGACCGCTGGATCGAGACCGTTCACCGTTGGTTCGACTACCCACTGCCGTTCCCTTGGATGTTGCGGGAGGCGTTGGTGAGGCTCTGGCTTGGCCACGCATGGATAACTTGCGTGGGGACTCGCTACTATCACCACATCTACCAAGAAGAGTGGGCAATGGCCGTAGAGATCAGCATCTTGGACGAGTACGGAGCGCGTTGCGATATCTCCCTCAGCTACGCCCCTACCCTTCGCCACCACTATGAGGCCGCCATCAGTGATGCAGCCCAGGAAGCCTTGGCGACCCTATGCTACTCTTCCCACAGCCTGTTAGCCGGCGGTATGCTGCGTTACTTCCCCTGCCGTCAGCCTGGAGGACTCGACACGTGGATCGCCACTCCTGCCGCGGAGCAGAACCCGCGCCTTGATGTCACCATTGACTACCTTGTCGCGCTCAACACCGATTACATTGTGCTTGCTGATGAGTTGCGCGCGGCAAAGCTGGAAAATTCAAGACTACGTGCACAAATTACGCCAAGCGTGTAAGCGTTCAACCCCCACTACTGGGAAAGTGACCTTTAGTGTCGGTTCGTAACCCCCCTATAGGACCAAAAACTATACCGACACTACCAAAGCGACACTAAAGACCCAGAGCATCAGCATCGGTTGTTGCGGAACGAAGGCAAGAACCAGTACTAAGGCTTGCTTAGCCCAGACCAGCTTCGACGCTCGGTGGGCCCTCACGTAGCACAGGTTCTAGTAACCACCCGGTACTAAAGTCCTAGCACCGCACGTGAGCCCGCCCTCCTTGCACCGGGTTGTATCACCTACCGGTACTAAATCTATGGCGACCACGTGTGTGCTCCGACATTTTTAGCACCCGATACTAAAATTATGCCTTCACGTGTCATCTTACACTCTTTTAGTGCCAGCGTTATTGTAACCGCTATTAAAGTGATGGCACCCCACGTGTCAACTGGCACTTTTTTTAGTACCGTGTTGTATCCTTGCTCGGTACTAAAGTGATGACAATCACGTTTTGATTAATTATTTATATATGTGTTATACTGGCATTACATATTGCATAATAATAGCATTATTGCATAATAATAGCAGATGCACACGATAATAATAGCTTTATTGCATAATAGTAGCACTGCACTTATTACATAAGAAACTGTAACATGATACAAAAATGTCATATACGTCACTATAATTTGGAAAAAAAAACACTTACAGCCCGAGCCACTGGTTTGGATAATAGTCAGAAATCCAAATGATATTCATCTGGTGGACAGTAAAACTCTCCTGTTTTGCTTAAAATGGAGTCAACAATAAATCCAATCAATTGTTCTTGGACTTCACGGATTCTTTTAGACGGGAGGACCTTATCTCTCAAATTTAGTACATATAGTTTTAAAAATGTATATGAATATACAAAAACATTAGTGAAGAAAAAGTATTTACTGAATGTTTACTTGTTAACGTACTTTGATGTCTCGAACAACTGATGGCAAGCGAACAAAAGTTTCCATGAACTCGCAGACATAGTAACCACAGTAGTTGGTGCCCTGTGGTTGTTTATAACACTAGGAGAAGAAGATAGATATCAGAGATAATCCACATGCATAAAACAGAAAAACGATGTCGTGCAAGTGGAACATACTGGAAAGTTTTCATCAACTGGTGGTAGCTTTCGTTGTAGTTTCGAGGTCGGGGGTTGCGCCACAATGAAGCACTCTTCCCATACTCTGTGCATATAATGGTTGATCAGATGGTAGAAAAATTTAATGGTGCAGGTAAAGTGGAATGGCCTAAATTACCTGTGAAGCATTGTTATGATTTCTGCGTAGTCTTTTGTTGTCTTTCTCATCAAGTCCATTATAGTGATTTTGCTCTCTTTGACTGCGAGTACAATTGGTATCCAATGGAACCTGCATATATATATATATACAAGCAGCAACATTAAATTATTAAGTGCAACACTGTAAAAGAAAGTGGTATGTGACAGCAAGCACTCACTTAAAGCGATAAGGTAAAAGAAAGTAAGATTTAGAAACTTGCTCCCTGATCATCCCTGCCAATTTAATATAAGTAGCATCAAAATCTCGATCTATATTGTCCTTGTTCACTAGCTCAGGGTCGATGAAGCCCAAATTCCTAATCTTATTCTTCCAGCACTTTTGCATCTGCATTCTGCATACATCAACGAGACGACAACGAGACGAGCGTATTAATTAAAAAAAGCAAATCACAACAAATGTGTGTGCCTTGAGTCTATCGAGTTGTAAAAAAAACTTACACAGTCCACACGCTCATTAGCGTTATGTCCAAAGCGTCTTGCTGGTAAACATCATATATATCCTTGAAGTCCAACCAAATCCTGTGATCATTGTGGCAGTAGTAGTCGCCTTTGACACGGGTAGGAAAAGTAATAGTGCCTTGGGATGAGGCCTTCATGCAGTACTCATGGAATCGACGCATTTTATTCGGTAGGGCATTCAACTCAAGTTGGGTTTGTAGTAGAGGTTTTCCCAATTCATATTTCTGTTGCGGCACAAAGTTTTTATTCTTTCTGAGGAATTTCCCTTCCTCGTGGAGCTCCTCAGCTGTAATGCCTGCTTCCTTCAAAAATGATTGTTCGTCTACATTACCTTCTGCTAAATTCACTGAATTGAGGAAACCCTCTTTTGAAACGCCTGCTTCCTTCCAAAATTCTTCTTCGCCGTCTTCTGATGGCATCGTATACTCACGTTGTTTCTGCTCTCCGAGCTGTGGCACTTGTCTTTTCTTTGTCGCTACCTTAGACATGTCTGTTTTAGAGCATATCTATTTACTTGATTTGGAGTTTTTGGTTGGGGGAGGGCTCAGGCTTGAAGGAGGGTCGTTGGCATGGCTCTTGGGTGGGGGAGGGCTTGGTCTTGGTGATCCACCCCCCACTGTTGCTGTTGATTGAGCAGTGGTTGTTCCCCCATCGCGGTTTTCTGGCAGTAATTTAATGTAGGCCTTCAACCATAGAATCCTTCCGTGGACAACCTCTTTTAGTGTGCTTTCATCGTCGCCTCCTTTCTGATCGAGCTCCAGGTCTTTATAACCAGATACAACTTGCTCCATTATGACAGTAGAGTACCCAGGTGGAATACCATAGCAGTGGAACTTTTGTTCTGGTACCACCGGTAAAGCCACACCATGCGCTACGGCTGTGGATAGGTTCCACATGGGTAAGCCACACCATGCGCTACGGCTGTGGATAGGTTCCACATGGGTATATGTAGCTCACACGGGCAATGGTGCTTGAGGTCATCAACCAGGTAACGTTTTTCATCCTCCGGTGGTCTTGGATCCTGCACCGGTCGTTGAGCCTCCTGCGACGGTTGTTGATCCTGCACTGGTCGTTGAGCCTCCTCCGCCATTTGTTGAGCCTCCTCCTGGTCATTGTTCTAACTAGGGATCAGCTGTGTGGAGGCGACGCTACTCTTTTTGTAGGAGGCAATCGTGTCGGCATGAGGCCCTGTCTACGGTGCAGTGTTAATACCATTTTGTGCCAATATTTGGCGAAGAAATGCCACATCCTCTGTGATGCCACTAATTTTCCCTCTAAGCTACGGATCTTCGCATCTGCCTCGCTCAAGGTTCTCCGCTTTCTATATGATCCCCTATCCTCTGGAAACCCAACCTTCCATGTCACATTGCCGAGCCCTCTTGTTCTACCAGGGTGCTCTCTATTCTCTAAGGCCCATGTCAGCTCGTCCTTTTCTCTTTCAGGGACGAATTCTCCCTTGGAGGACTTATCGATGGCCTTGACAAGCCTTTCTGCTGCCCGCTTTATTTTGTCACTAAAAATCAGGGTCCCATCACTTGACAAACTTCCCCCGTATCCATAATACCAACATTTAGAGTGTCGGGGCCAATTGGCTGTAGGTAGGTTGACCCCTCGTTATTCGAGCTCTGCTTCCATCTTCTCCCATTTTAGAATAGATTTTCCATAACCACCGGGACCCATTTTATGATTGTACTTTCTTTTCCTTGAAATTCCTGAATGTTGTTCGGAACGTGCCTTGGCCGCCTCCGATTCCTTGTACTGTACAAACAATTCCCAATCGGCTCTTAACTTTGAGGATTTTTCAAAGTCTGGTGCCTGGCCATGATTCACAAAGTGGGCCCACATTTTTGTCTCGAAGGTTTGGAGGAGAATTGCCATCTTTTTTAGGGCCCATTGCTTCACTATCTGTTCAGTTCCTTCAGGTAACGTGAACTTATTTGACAATTCTCTTCATAGTAATTCTTTTTGAGCTTTGGGGACCGATTGAGGGACCACAGATTCTTCATGATCACCTTCAGATTGAACAACCTCTTCAGATTGAGCTTGCTTTCTGTCTGCTTTTTTCCAAGCCGGGATGCTTATGGGCATGTTCTCCCTAACTATAATGCTGCAGTAATTCACAAATTTGGTGGCGGCTTTAACGAGCTGTAGAGGTTGTCCATCGTCTCCCACATGTGTGATTGTGTATCTTTCCTCAAAGTTTTCCTTCTTTGTGGGGCCTCGAGGCCTCTTATTTTTCTTTGGTAGGATGGGCTATCAAAAATAAAGGATAGTGTTACTCAAAAATCCATATCGTTGATGGGGAAGTGGCTAGCTATAAGAACTATGTATAATGTCTATACCTGGATATTGTCCAATGTTTTTTCATTGGATGGATGGGCATTATCCTCCCCATTGGATTCAGCCTCGGCATTTTCAATGTTTAGGTAAGAATCAATCTCCTCGTGCTGCTGCGCACTGATCTCTTCCGTCCCCTCTATGATCATTGATTCGAAAAACTCGTCCTCTTGCTCATCACGCAACATCTTAGCTAATATGTGAACCAAAATGTTTTTAATTGCTCATTGATGCATGTTTCATAGAACCATGGAAATAGACATAATGTAAACTATAATTGTAATTCTCTATTTGATTGGCTCCAAAATGTAAACCTATTATAAGTCACTAGGTGTGTTCGGTTTGGGGAAATTCCAAGGGGATTGTAGGGAATTTAATCCCCTACTAGTCAAATTTGATTAGAAAGGGATTAAATCTCCTCCAATCCCCACCAAAACTAGGACAACCGAACAAGGAAGGAAGGAGAGAATACTCACTGATGACAGAGAGGATAGGGGGCGCTGTGGCGGGGTCGTGGTGACGGATCCGGGCTGGGGTTGGAGAAGAGCCGCAATATCCGGGGCCGTGGAGTCGTCGGCCGCGGTGTCGATGACGGTAGCAGGGAGAGGCGGCGGCGTAGGAGGCGATGGTGGAGCAATTCCGGTGGCGGAGACTGTTCTGCTACGGGCTGAAATGATGACGGAGTTTATTTACGTATAGAACTTGAGCGCTGGGCCTTGTGAAACCCCGATGCTAAAACGTCTTTAGTACCGAGGGATACAAATCCCCGGTACTAAAGATGTGCACAAGACATCGAAAAGAAACGTTGCAAAAGTATCCATTAATACCGGGCCTAGAATGTCACCAATAGTATTGTTTTTTCGCGCCAAGTTTTTCGGCCCATTTTGTTACCACCCGATGCTAAATACGATTGATTTTGGTAACTACCGCCCTCGGCAGTTTGCCTTCTTATAATTTACATAAATATTCTAAGATACCGTTACTTAGGATTAAATAATACTTAGGTCTGTTTGCCGTCTTAATATTAAAATACAAAATAAAATCTCGCCATTACATTAATATATATTGGGCACTTGAAGACTACTAATACAACTTTATTTAATAATCCTTTCATTATGATCGCTAAGCATGTATGGAGCCTCTTCATTATTTAATAGGATGCGTGCAGTCTGTCAACCTCCATTTTGAAAGGTGGAACAATTTTAAGAAAACTCAATACCAGGCATCAAGAATTAATGAAGAAACTGTTAAAAACTGGAGCAAATAAATTACAAGGTGTAACAAAAACAAAACACATTGCTCGTATAGAATAACATTAATTAGGAAACACAAGAACTTCACCACAAGTATTGAAACAACACAACTTGAATTGGATGAGTATACATAATATGAAATTTGTTTGAAAGCATTATTAGTTAGGATCCACATCAACACATATAATAACATTATCCAAATACACATAACAACATTATCCAACCACTAAGGCTCACTCCAACAAAGATAAGCATTTGGAGGTGGCAAATGAGGTATTGGCAATGGGTGGCAAAATGGCAACGAGATGCATTTTGGGTACCAATCCAACAATGTAGGCAAATTTTCACCCCCTACCTTGGTCCGTTGGTTGGCGCCGTTGCTTGGAATCCACCTGAACAGCGGCAGCTGAATTCCTCCAGATCCGGCCATAGCGATGCATCAACTCATCTGATCTTTGGGTGCCGCACAACTGCTAGTCTGTGGATCCGGCAAGGAAGCAGCAGGGCAAGAAGGAGAAGCAGGCAAGCACTGCTAGGAGGCGAAGTCAAGAATGGCCAAGTCGAGCTCGGCGGCGAGGAAGAAGAGTACGTCCCACCTCCGGCGCCCGCGCTGCTGCCGTGCACGTCGTCCATCCTAGACCGCCTCCACTCCTTCGGCCTGTACCGCTTTTGGTCTGGCGACCATCGAGGCGCACTACGGCCGGAGCCGGTCGGAGCTCACGCAGGAGGCAGGAGCAGGGAAAAAGGGAGCCGAGGTGCTCCTCCGTGCCGCCTGCCACCGCTCACACGGAGCCTTCTCTCTCCTGGCCGTTGCGCGTGGAGCAAATGCGTCGCCTGCACAGAGTAGGCATTTTACCTATCCTCCCTCCTCCAACCCAAAATGCATCTCCCCTGTGCCTACGTTGTTGGAGTGGGGTTTTCAACCGCTACAGTGTCACGGAGTAGGCATTTTGGGTTTGCCCACGCGAATGGCAACCCTGTTGGAGTGAGCCTAAACAAAGTTCATTATACATCTAACATAAATTAGGACCAAACTTCATCGATCACGACTACTGAATGCGGTGGAGAATAATGCGGCCCATACTCCTGCAAGGAATCTGAGCAAACGTGTTACGACTATAACCCTGCTGAACGACACTGGCCACTTTGTAGAAAACAAATTCAAAAGGCATCATGTCTTCTTCTTCAAACTTAAAAATTTTTTTACACAGGAAATCCACCTCATCAACAGTAGGGAACAGACAGTAGATAACATCTGATGCATCATCAAAGGTGAACTTGAATTGAAAAGCACGGTGAGCTCCACAAGTGTCATGGATGCACCTAAAAACAGACATCACGTCCGTGTGATCACGAGTGGCAGTTCTATCAGTAGGTACAACTGCAAGCAGCCTCGACTGCTCGCCAACTTGGATGCCAAAATATTGGAGTGTGAATGTTGAAACAGACTCATCTTCCAGCACGTACCTTCAGATCAAAAGATACAAAGTGTTCATAATATCAAAAGTAACAAAGATTCTACAAACAACATAGCAATATACATAGTGAATATGAGATGCAATGTACATATACAAAATATAACAAGTTCATAAAACATTACATCTCTGAGTTCCAATCCTATATATCGATGAATAACAACATTTATGTCACAAATAAAATATCAAAATATAATATCAGATCTATGAATTCCCCATCTTTAATTAATACACAAGTATTGAATACCCTTTAGAAAAAAGTAACAAATATAATATCAAAATAGATAAAATATCTCAGTACACATACCTACTGATGACAAGTTCAAAGTAGGTATCATTCTCCGGTATGCGCCTTGCCAACTTTCCAACACAAAGGAGTTTCAATGTTGCAACTCCAACATCAAACATAGTGTCACGCATCAAACCACACCCAATAGCATTAGGCGTCGCAAGGAATATAGACTCACTGACATCATCGAAATCAAACTTGTACTGAGAGGCAATGTAGAGTCCACGACGCTCATGGATGCAACGAGCAACCAACGAGACCTTATTTCGATGATCAAAATCAGGACTCCAAGCTAAAAGGATACGTAACTGTGGTCCTTCAAGAACCCAGTTGCTCCAAAACAAACTGAGAGACAACATAGCCACGACTAGAAGCCATCTAAAAAAATGGAGCAATTGGCATAATTAAATCAATTATATATTGCAAAAAATACATTCCTAAACATTCAGCGCAAATAATCTTGCATGGTACTGTACTTGTAAATACTTCAACCTTTCTAAATATTCAGAATGTAAAATCATTCTGAATTTCACTAATTTTTTCAAAAACAAGTGAGATTGTATAAGATCTAAATAATCAGAGAATAATAAAATAGTTATCAATGAACAATATGAATAATAATTTATTATCTGTTGAAGTAAATTGATTCCGCCGTGATTCCGCACCCAGTTCATACACAAAACAAAAAGGATCGGAGCGCGAACAAATGAAGATGAAAACCCTAATAACGCCAACGAAAATCTAAAAAAATAGCATAGCTGTAGATCGACTACGAAGAACAAGAAGAGGAGAGATCCACAATAGAGGGTCAGCGAGTAGAACTCATACCTTGCAGAAAAATATTCACAAGAGGCGAGCGAGCGAAAACAGGAGAGGAAAGATCGATGAAGGCAACTGCTTCAGAGCAAAATAGATGGGGAATGAAAAAAGGCCGGAGACTTCAAATATACAGGCAGAGGTAGGCAGCGCGAAAACCGATATCCATAGCTGCTGTACGGTTCCACATCCACTTCCAAAGTAAATTAGTACCGGATGTACTTAAGACACGGTACAATTCTTATATCAGTACCGGGTGGAGTAAATACCTGGTACTAATGAATATTATTTATATAACATAAAAGGATTAAAACATTACATTTGCCACATAAATATTTTACAATATGTAGAAATTGAACTTTTAAATACGTAATGCACATATTTCAGCATAAATATTTAATATTGCATGCCACATAAATATTTAACATTGTATGCCATATAACTATTTTACATATAACTAAACTATTTTACATATAACTAAACTATTCTAATAACACGGTGACGGCGCTGAGGCTAAAGCTACAGCCTCCGCCTCCACAAAATGCCGCCGTCGCCGTCCTCCTCGCCGGGCCGCCGTCGCCCCGCCGCCGTCGCCTCGCCCCAATCGCCGCTGTCCTCGCCGCGGCGCCACCATCGCCGCCATCCTAGTCGATGTCGTCGAGGCCGGCGTCGTCGCCGTACCCATCGGAGCCATTGCCGCCGTCATCGCCGTCGTAGTCCTCATCCTCATCCTCCTCCTCGGGATCTTCCTCGGAGGAGTCCTCTTCCTCCTCCTGTTCGGAGGCCAGGGCCCCTAGAAGTCGTCATCGTCCTCCGACTCCTTCTCCCATCGCCGTCGCTTCGGCCATCGCTCGTCCGAGGAGGAGGGGCCGTCGGTGGTGTACTTGCCGTCACTGGAGAAGTGACCCATTGCGACTAGGTGGGGATCGAAAGGGGGATCGGGGACGCTCGGTCGCTCGCTAGCTCGTTGATCTCTAACTTTTCTTGCTCTCTCACACTGCATTTCTCTATTGTTCTTGCTCTCACAACTAGTACTCCAATAGGCCAGGGCTAGTAGTATTTATATACAAAATTTACAACTTTTTTAAATCGAAAATTTACACCTTAAGCGACGATCGGCCTCCCCACGATCAAATCATCATCAATGGGACGCGGTACGGTGAAGGATTCCTCATAGAGCAGAGCATCTGGCGGGAAGCCGAATAGGCACGCGCGACCTTCCACACGAGACAATAACATCGGGTCTCCTAGAAACCCAGTGTTGATTAATACACATTAATACCGGTTGTGTAGCGCACCCGATTCTAGAAGTAGTTTTCGTATCGGGTGTGTGTTGACCACATTTGACTATGCACATTAGCACCGTCCCTGGATCAATCTGATATTAAAGATTTGAGACCCCTGACCGTTGGCGTATGCTGGGCAGCCCGCAGCCCTAATTAATTGTTGTCCACATATACTCTAAACTAAAATTGATTAAAACAAGTCTTGAATTAATTTAACAACTCACTCACATTTTAATTTAACGGGCAGTTAACATCTAGAACCTCTCCCTTAGCTTACTAGGACTAAGACAGCAACAGAAATTCAGAGACCCCCTCAAGCTTGAAAACCCTTTTTCGATTTATTCCTTCATAGCAGGATCATACCAACTGCTGTCTTCTTCTTCAAGGCTTCCAACCTCAAACGTAATCCTTGGTTTTTCTCTTCCGAGCATTGCAGTAGTAGCCAATTTTGCGCCGAATTCCTTATTATCAGCAAAAACTTCCAAATTCTGCCCTGAACCAAATAACTGAGATAAACATAAAACATTTAATTTTTTAGTTTCCACAACCCCACAAGGCTACTGAACAAACTACGGAGTATTATGCACACCACAGACTCCCTGTAGATTCAAAGCCATCACCTACACTTTCGGAAATTTCACGTAATCCACAACGCTTGGCAACAACACACTCAAAAAATAGATCGTAGAAACTTTTTAATTGAAATTAAAGAACCTCTAATGTTGAATTCCTGATGTAAATAATAGTACAAATTTTTTAATTTCCCACGATTAAATATATGATCATCATCAACGGCTTTCAGTAGAAAAGAGAATTGGCGGGAAGGCGAACGGGCACGTGAGCTTCCATTGGAAGCCTTGGCACCAGTTTAATACCGGGTCTAATAAAGAGACGGTGCTATTGTTAACTACATTAGTATCGGGTTGGTGTACCACCCGGTGCAAATAATATTAGCAGCAGGTGGTATAACGACCCCCTTCTAATGCAAAATTATAGGCACTGTCTCTTTGGGCGACCCGATTCTAAAGTGCTCCCAGGGCTCGCGACTATGGCGCCCTGGGGCTTCCCAGTGTTGCACCCGGTACTGATGCTATCTTTAGTACTGGGTGCAGTTTTGGCCGATTCTTTTGTAAAATGGTAACTTCATCCAAAGGTCTGTTCTCTGGTAGTGCCCGTCTACTGCCCACCGAGGAAGATGGTTCGTTATAATGACCCAGCAACAAGGACCTACATCCAGCACCCTTAGGAGAGTTACCATTGTAACAGGGTCTATTAGCATCGCCTAGTTTAGTTAGTTTGGATAGTCTTAAATCATTGAAAAGTGTGCACGTTTGCTTGCGATGGTGTCATATGGATGATTTGGATCTTTGTTATGAGTGCATAAGTTGAGGAGTGATGTCCGCAACTTAATTTTTATTTCTGTTGTATGCTTAAAAGTTTAATAAAGATAGTTTGGGAGAATACACTATGTCCTGTCCGTACCTTTCAATCCTTATCATTATGACTTAATGCATGAGGCTGCTGAGAAAAAAAAATTCCTAATGAACGACCCTCTACGTACTCTAACGAAAAAAAAAGGGGCCATGTTCTGCCTGTGCATATCTGGTTAGCCTGCTGCTCGATCAATGGAGTTGCTGGTACGGAAATTATATATGGATGATATATCACTACTAGAAACCCCCCCCCCGCCCCCTTTAGCTACGTTATAGTAGCAACGCACTCTGAAAGCATTTCTACGCTAGTGCATAAAGATGCTTTTTGACACGATTTTGATAACATATCAAAGTGTCACGATATTAGACATGCTTACAGCGTTAGTAGTCTTATAGAGATATTTTTTTATCACGCTACTGAAATCATCTCAAAAGACACGAAGTTAGACATGATTTAATGCGTCATTATTATCTAGACACGCTACAAAGTGTATCAAACAATGTCTATAGTCACGTAAAGATACTTTTTGACATGATTGTAAAAAATGTTTCAAAATGATACATGGTTAGACATGCTTTGAATCGTGACTAGCATGTTGGAACGTCAAAAAGCGTATCAAATAAGTGTCCTAATGGTTCTTCATAGGCAAACTCAAAAGTAAAACATACTTATGTAAGTCAGATTTGTTGTGTAGGCTAGATGGTAAGAAAGCTATGTGTGAGGCAAGAGATCTTGGGTTCAGATCTTACGCAGTGCACATATTACACATAAATAATCATGTATAGGTGTCCTTCAATCTGAATTATTTTTTGATTTTTCATAAATTAGTAGACATGTTTTATAAATGTATCTAGGAGTTTGTCTTTATATTTTTTTAACACACAATGAAGCGTTGCTATACTACGTAACTATACCACTAAGCATGTTATAAACGTGTCTCTAAAATCGTATCAATGCGAGAAGACATGCATCAAACGTGTCAATGAAACGTTGTTTTCTTTTGTAGACATGCTTAACGAATTCATCTCTATGAAGCTTGACGCGGTCCATGCGAAGACGCTTCTAACATGCTTTTTGAAAGCGTATCTACAAAGCCATAGAGACGAAATAAAGCATGTCTAACTCTAAATCTGGCGTATCTAAAGGGGGGTTTTCTAGTAGTGTATTAGCCCCTAACGCTAAAAAAAAATATGGAAGACACCTTAGCTTCTAGCGATCAGCGAGGCTGCTGGTTAAAGAAAGAAAAAAATATATCCCCAAAGACGTTCTGCTCATGCATTAGCTGCTAAAAGAAAACAGAGAACCCAGGTAATTCGGTTGGAAAACAAAGGGGCTTCATTTTTTTTTTGTTCTTCCAACCGTCATGTCCTGTTGCTAACGGATGAGGAAAAAAGGAGTCGAGTCAGTTATTTTCCTGCTTACGCTGTATACTATGGATAAAAGCTTAACTGATTGACCATATTGATGTTATATTTTGGATTAACAGATGGATGCTAGTCGTGGTCGTGGCCGCGGCCGTGGAGGAAGAGGCCGTGGACAAGGAATGCCTGCGATGCCAAATCCACCGCCACCAATGACCATGGAGCAGCTGATCATGATCTAGACCCAAGTTATGCAGGCCATTGGACAACCAGACCCAAGTTATGCAGGCCATTGGACAAGCTGTAGCTGCTATGCACCAGGCGCAGCAGCAGCCACCCCCCGCCGCCGCCGCAACCGCGTGACAGACACGCGGATTTTTTGAAGAGACACCCACCTGTGTTTACTCACTCTACCGACCTTATGGATGCAGAAGACTGGCTCCGCGCAATAGAGCGGGAGCTGGACGTCGCTCAGTGCACCAATCAGGAGATGGTCCTCTACGGTCCTCACCAGCTACGTGGTGCCGCTCAGCAATGGTGGGAATCATACCGCTTGGCTCATAACAACCCCAACACTATCACCTGGCAAGAGTTTACGGAGAGGTTCAGAGCACATCACGTTCCTGCTGGTGTGATGTCATTGAAGAAGGAGGAGTTTCTGGCACTCACTCAGGGTGCTATGTCTGTTAGTGAGTATCGGGACAAATTCCTACAGCTGTCCCGCTACTGTTTGGTGGAGGTTAACACCGATCCCAAGAAGCAGTCCCGCTTGGTTGATCCCCTCGGGTACCAGCTCATGAACCACACATTTCCTAACTGCCAGCATCTTATAGACCGGGCTATCGTGACGGAAAATATTTGCCGTGAGATGGAGGAAAATAAGCGCAAGCAAAAGGCGCAACAGTCTAGCAGCAACACCCGTCCGCAGAACTCTACGCCGCAGAATTATCAGAACCGTCCTGCACAAAATGCTGGACAGCAACAACAGTTCCAGCACTACAACAACAACAATAACTACTAGTACCAGCGTCCGAATTATTAGCCTCAGCAAGGTAATGGTCAGATGCAGCACCGAATAATCAGGCTCCACACCAGTAGACTCTTGTCAGCACTCCTATGTAGGCCGGCACGCCAGTATAGCCAGGGAGCAACACCTGTTTCAAGTGTGGTGGAATGGGTCACATTTCCAAGCACTGCCCGCAGAGGAACACACCACAGCAGACTCCACAGCAAACCCCAAGAGGAGGCACCTCCACTTCGCCATCAAGACAACAGCGTAATGCTAATTTTCAAGTGAATTATGTGGCTGCAGAAGCTATGCAAGAGGCTCCCAACGTGGTGCTAGGTACGTTCCTAGTAAATTCGCATCCTGCCTCAATTCTTTTTGATTCTGGAGCATCGCATTGATTTGTTACTGCCCAGTACAAGAATAAATATGAAATACCAGTAACGACCATGGAACGCCCTATGCTAGTAATTTCACCGGGTGGAGAGATGAAGGTGGACATTATGTGTCCCATGGTCAAAATTAATTTAAGGGGGGTAGATTTTCTAGCCAAGCTTATAGTTTTGGAGTCAAGTGGAATAGATATCATTCTGGGTATGAATTGGCTACAAAGACACAATGGAATAATCATGTATGCCGAGAAGAAATTAATTTTAACTACACCAAACGGGGAACGCCTAGAGGTTCCAATTCCAGTGCCGCAATCAGGAGTTAATACTATGGATGCTTCAGCACTAGAGGGCATAAGAGTCGTGTCAGAATTTTCCGACGTCTTTGCAGATTCACTGCTAGGTATGCTGTCTGAACGTGACATTGAATTTTCTATTGAGCTTGTTCCTGGAACTGCACCAATTTATAAAAAGTATATAGGATAGCTGGTGTTGAATTGCTCGAAGTAAAGAAACAAATTGATGAACTGTTAGAAAAGAGATTTATTTGCAAGAGCACTTCACCTTGGGCTTCACCTGTACTGCTTATTGAGAAGAAAGATAGTTTGCTGAGAATGTGTGTCGATCATAGAGGTCTTAATGCCGTCACAGTAAATAATAAATATCCCCTGTCCAGAATTGAAGATTTATTTGATCAACTCAAGGGTGCCTGTGTCTTTTCTAAAATTGATTTACGGTCTGGTTATCATCAATTAAGGATTAGGCCTTCGAATATACCTAAAACGGCATTCATTAGTCGCTATGGTTTATATGAGTATACTGTTATGTCCTTTGGTCTCACCAATGCCCCAGCCTTCTTCATGTATATGATGAACGGTGTGTTTATGGAATATCTGGATAAATTTGTCATGGTGTTCATCGATGATATTCTGGTTTATTCCAAGACGGAATCCGAACATGAGGAACATTTGAGGCTCGTGCTGCAGAAACTCCGGGAACACAAGCTGTATGCAAAATTTAGCAAGTGCGACTTCTGGATGAAGGAGGTTCAATTTCTCGGGCATGTTATATCTAATGGAGGGATTGCCATGGATCAAAATAAGGTAGCTGAGGTACAAAAATGGGAGGTTCTTGAGGATGTCAAGGCGATCAGAAGTTTTCTCGAATTGGCCGGATATTATCGCCGCTTCATTGAAGGATTTTCTAAAACTGCTAAACCAATGACAACCTTGCTAGAGAAAAATGCCAAGTTCAAATGGACGCTTGAATGTCAGCAAGCTTTTGAAGAGGTGAAAAAGAAGTTGACAACGGCACCTGTGCTAACTTTTTCGGACATGCATAAACCTTTCTCAGTATATTGTGATGCTTCGTGGCTAGGCCTGGGTTGCGTACTTATGCAGGAGGGTAAAGTTATCGTCTATGCGTCACGACAACTGCGGGATCATGAGAAAAATTATCCTATTCATGATTTGGAGTTAGCCGCCGTGGTGCACGCCTTAAAAATTTGGAGGCATTATTTATTCGGGCAGAGGTGTGATATTTATACGGACCATAAGAGCTTAAAGTATATATTTACTCAGACTGAGCTGAATATGAGACAAAGAAGGTGGCTCGAATTAATTAAAGACTACGACCTGGAGATCCATTATCATCCGGGTAAAGCCAATGTGGTGGCCGGCGCACTCAGCAGAAAGAGCCAAATTAATTTGTTGTGGACTAGAGAATTGCCAGATGAACTAGCCATAGAATTTAACTGACTCAGTTTGGGTTTTCTTAATAATATTGGAGGTGTCACAATGAAAATTGAGCCTACTTTAGAGCAGGGCATCAAAAAAGGGCAGGTTGATGATGAGAAAATCAAGGGAATAAAAGAGTTGATCAAGCTGGACAAAGCGCCTAGTTTTAGGGAGGATGATGATGGTACTGTATGGCATGGTAATAGGCTTTGTGTCCCTGATATAAAAGCCATCCGAGATTTAATATTGAAGGAGGCGCATGAGACAGCCTATTCGATTAACCCTGGTAGTGAGAAAATGTATCAGGATTTAAAATAGAAGTTTTGGTGGTAGGGTATGAAACGTGACGTCGCCGAATATGTGGTCTTGTGTGATATTTGCCAGAGGGTGAAAGCCGAACATCAAAAACCAGCCGGATTATTACAGCCGCTCAAAATTTCGGAGTGGAAGTAGGAGGAAATTGATATGGATTTCATCATCGGTTTGCCACGTATTCAAAGTGGTTTTGATTCTATATGGGTTGTATTGCCGTCAAGACCACTTATACAGGAGCTAAATTGGCCGAGCTATATATGTCCAGAATTGTATGTTTGCATGGGGTACCTAAGAAAATTGTGTCTGACCGTGGAACTTAATTTACGTCGCACTTTTAGAAGCGTTTGCATGAGTCTATGGATACAAAATTAAATTTTAGTTCAGCGTATCATCCGCATACTGATGGCCAGACTAAAAGAGCCAACCAAATTTTGGAGGATATGTTGAGAGCCTGTGTGTTACAGTATAGAACCAGCTAGGACAAAAGTTTGCTGTATGCCAAATTTTCTTACAACAACAGTTATCAGGCTAGTACGAAGATGTCGCCTTTTCAAGCTTTGTACGGCAGACGATGCAGAACGCCGTTACATTGGGATCAGCTCTGTGAGGAATAAATTTTTGGTCCAGAGATTATAGAAGATGCCGAACGACAAGTGCAGATAGTAAAGGAAAATTTGAGGATTGCTCAAACTAGACAGAAGAGTTATGCAGCCCATCCTCGCAGAGACCTTGAATTTGCAGTGGGAGATTATGTGTATTTAAAAGTGTCACCTATCCGAGGCTTACGCAGGTTTAAAGTGAAGGGAAAATTAGCACCGCGGTATATTGGGCCTTTTAAAATAATTGACCGCAAGGAAAAAGTTGCATATCAACTGGAATTGCCCGACAGGTTATCAGGAATACACGATGTGTTTCACGTGTCCCAATTGAAGAAGTGTTTGCGGGTACCTGAAGAACAGTTGGAGATGGATGATCTTAATGTGCAAGATGATTTGACTTACACAGAATATCTAGTTCCGATTTTAGAAACGGCAGAGAGGGATACTAGAAAGAGAGTAATAAAAATGTGCAAGGTTAAAAGGAGTCATCATTCGGCAGAAGAGGCTACATGGGAAAGAGAAGATGATCTTAGAGCAGATTATCTAGAACTCTTTGCTAGCCAATCCTAAAATCTCGTGGCAAGATTTCTTTAAGGGGCTAGGTTTATAACACCCCGATTTTTGCTACATTAAAATCTCTCGCCAATTAATTTAATTCACTTAGAATTGGATGTTTATGCATGGCACCACAACGATTTATGCATTTTTAAATTAATCAAGTAAAATGAACCATAGGAATTATTTGTTTGAGCATACATGCTGCTGCATATTTTTATTGTGTGATTTGGAGATTGTTGGTTTGAAATTGAATTCAATTGTATACTTCAAATATCCTATAAAGTCTTATTTTCCTTTTCTTCTTTCGCTATTGGCACTAGCAGTGCAATGACCTGCTCTCTCTCTCGCTTCTGCCTCGCCACAGCAAAGCAGCGGCTATGCAGCAGCAGCAGCATTCCAACTCCTCTCTCCACAGCAAAACACCCGCAGCAGCCCAAGTCGGTCCCTCACTTCCATGCGGGGTCCATTTGTCATCCCCCTTCTCCTCCTTTTTCTCCTGCCTGGGCACGCACGACACGAACCAGAGCCCGTCGGACTCGACGAGCATGGCTGAGTCGAACTCCTTGCGCCGCGCCATCTTTTACCCCGTCCGCAAGCAGCAGACTCGACCCCTATAAAGGATGCGGACACCAACGTCCGTGTTTCCCCGAATTCTGAACCCTAGCAGCCGCCATTGCGCCCAAGCACGCTGCGCTGTCCGCCGGTTTTCGCCTCTCAAAGTTGTTGCTGCTGACAAGGACCACTGCCGAATTTCGTCGCCCGGTAGCGACCCTGAACGCCTAGTACAAACCTCTGCTCGTCCTTGTTCCTCAGCTTTGGCTCACCTCGCCGACGTTTCTTGCACCGGCGCTGCTGCTGTTCATCAACGTCCGCCGTACCTGCTTCTCCGTCCAGACCGTCTACATTCATAGCTTCGCACCGAGGTGAGGAAGCTCCCCAACCCGTTCATTCTCTCAATCGTGCCCTCCTTCGCCGGCAATAGCTTCCCGGAGTCGCGCCGTCGCACTGCTTCGACGCCGGCCGCCACCTGTGCTCGGGCCGCCGCCCGAACTGTCCTACCCGCTTCGCAGCGCCGCCTGCTCGCTCGCGCGCCTCTCTGTGGCGGAACCGCCGATTTAATACGGGCTAAGTACACCTGTCACCATTAGCTTACGGTGTACTTAGACCGTACTAAACCCGGTCGTCCGTCGAGAAGCCCTCGGCTCTCGATTTGCACCAAATCCCAGATGAACCGACATCACACACATCCGACTCACGATGGAGCCACAACAGTTACGTCATCACAGGCATTTGAATAGATAGTAATAAGACTTTAAGTTACAAACCAGGTTCTGAATAAAATAAGTTCAACATAGGGCCAACATCGGCCGAATTTCGAAATAATGTCTCACGGCGGAAGTCTAAGACCATAGGTCATGCTTAAACCAAAAGAGATGCAGTAGATGAGTGACATCACGCCCACTGATGTCGCCCCCATGCCATGACATGACTCCTGTCACTCCTGATGATAACAGGCTCCCCCGCCAACACAGGCGCAGAAGAGGAACTCCATACCTGAAATCCAAATGTTGGGGGCAAACCCTGAGTACTAGTTACTCAGAGGACTTAATGGCAAGGCTTACGGCTGACGCAACGCTTGCTTACTATCATTGGATCCTTAGCCTTTGATTCTTATCTCAAAAGTTTATTTACGGATAGTGGGATTTAACAGCCACTACCCTTGTGAAAGAAAGAGATAATCCTTGCAAGTACATAGCTGTCATCATTATGAAATATCAGAGTCTCAAATAATAATCAACCACTTGATATCCAAATCATGAATCATATTTATAGAATATTAAGGTTATTACTACGTTGCCCGTCAGTGATATTTGGCATTCTCACACCTGGTGAGCATCAGCGATTCGAATCGATTTTAATTCCCGGGAATAACTAAAAATGCCAGGGGCCCATATGCTTACTCACACGACGGCTTTCCCACATATAGTCCCCCTCCTCCACCTGTCCCATCCCAAGTTCGATTCACTCCCACCTGACTCCCGGGTTGTGCCCCCATGACGAGCCTGCCGACATCTCGGTCTCCCCGTCATGAGCACCAAGCTCCCCCGGGCCACCTTCCTCTCAACCAGTGGGTAGGAACGTGTTTCTGTACTCCGGATGGCACAAGTAAGGTTTCACCGGCCCCATTAACCGGGTAAGCACTTTAGCAATGGTATGCCAACCAGCAGGCGAACAGCGGACGGGCCTTAAACGACTCGGGCGGAGCCATTACACCGCAACAACACACACCTCGAAAAGTAAAGCTTAATCTCCACCCGGTCTCCTTTTAATCATCAACAGTAAAGCCATCAAGGCAGTTTTCAGTGTAGCATTTTCTTTTCAAGGTCAACCTACGTGACGAGTGACCATTCACTCGTGTCTACTCAGCCCTATCATTTCTATGCAACTCGTCCTACGGACCTATTATTGGTGCTAGAGCCAGGGCGGCCAGTGGTTCTAATGCAATAAGGTTCCAAACAATACCTAATGCATATGCGTAATCATAAATCATAACTTGCTAGGAGAATGTAGGGCCTGCCTACCTTCCTCGCTGGGGTTAGCTTCCTCGGCTGTGAAGTCAGGTGCGGCCTGCGGGTGCTCTTCTTGCTGCAGCTCGGGTTCCGGGTCTTCTGGCTCCTCGATCACCGGAATTTCCTGCTCCTCGGGTGTGGGGTCTATATGCATGCCAAGTGTATGAAATGAGCGTACAGATTGCACGAAGACAATGCAAATGTCACAAAGCGTGACAATGGCTAACTTCTTTTCACCCAACATATCATGCATTTACCCCTACTATAAAAGGAACCCCTTTACTTCTATTTTCTTTCCCTAGCTAGAAATTTTTGTCATTTTCAAAACAAGGACTAAACCTTACATGCACACTCTCAAATTTCACCAGGGAGCTAACTATGCTATATAGAACTTAGGAAAAATATATATGACTCATTTTATGCACTTTTTATGTAGCAACATTTTCCAAGTCACATTTAAATGGTAAAAAGCAAAACACATATAACTTGATTAATGCTAGGGTGCTAAACATAGTACTCAGGACCTAGCTACCCTGTTATAGCCACTGTCAAGGCCTCAAGTTCATTAGAGTTCATTAGATATTCTTTTTCCTATTTACAACATAGAACATGTATGTGCAAAAATTGTGAACAAAAGTTGACATGCACAGATCCATATCATATCCATTGCATAGATCATTTTACTGTGGTTCCAGAACAACAAGATTTTCCTTTTTAGGATTTTTATTCGATTTTATATGATTTATCAAAGTTTAAACCGAGAAAAAGGAAAATAGAAAAAGAAAAACTCAGATCCGAGGACCTCTGCGTAATTAACCATAGTTTCCAGGGGCTAGCTTGCAAGATCTGCAAGACTCAGTAAACAGGCGGGAGGACCGGCTTGCAATTTCGGAAAAGTCCGGGGGCTAGATCTAAAAAGATCCGGCCCCCGTCTTCTTCCTCGCGCCGGCCGCGGCCGCGCGGCGCGGCGCGCGCGCGCCGGCGAGCTGGGGCTCGCCGGAGCCGCGACGCGGGGTGGCGGAGGTGCGCGGGAGCTAGGGCTTCACCTTGGGGGTATCCTCGTCGGCGGAGGAGGCGTGGAGCGGCGGGGAACGGCGGCGCACCGAGCGTGAACGGCGGCGTCGACTTGAAGCTCCCGGCGCGACGCGACGTCGAGCCGAGCTCGATCTCCTCGGGGAAGGGGAGAACGACGACGAGGGCTAGCGGGGAAGGGGCGGCGTGGAGCGGCGGTCGCGGTGGTGCGGTCGGCCGGGCTCGGGGAGGTCGGGAGGCGGCGGCGCGGGCTCGGCCCCGAGCTCGCGGCCGGCGATGGCGGCGGGCGGAAAAACGGGCGGGGCGGCGCGGGGAGAGCGCGGGCGGTAGGGTTTTGGGCGCGGGGCTCTTCCCCTTTTAGAGGCCGGGCGTCGGGCAGCGCGGGCAGGCCGGAGGGGCGCGGGCGGTGGCCGGACGGCCGCGGCGGTGCCCGTCGGCCGCGTGGCCGCCGTTGTACACGGGAGGACGGCGCGCCGCGCGGCGCGGACCGCGTCCATGAGCCGCGAGCCGCTGACGGGTGGGGCCAGGGCGCGAGGCGGAGAGAAGGGCGCAGTGGACCGGGTCCACGGGGCGAGGCCGAGACGGCGCGGGCCGGCCCAATTTGGGCGCCGCGGGCGGGAACCCGACAAGCGGGGCCCACCTGTCATAGAGAGGGAAAAAAAAAGAAAATCCGAAAATGGAAAAATCCCCTTTGACTGCTGAGACACCTCTTTTCTATTTGCGTTTTTGAGCATTTTAGAGGCCGATTTAGATGAAACTCAAATTACAAGAAGTGTTCAAAATTTTGTAAGCTACAACTTTGTTATAAACTTTGACCCCCAGTTCTATGGTCAAGTTTGGTCTAAATTTGAATTTAAGTTGCTGCCTCAGGTTTGACCAGCAGGATGCTCCATCTTAGAAATTCTAAAAATCCCTTTTTTAGCCATTTGCACCTTATGTGCCTTTTGGGAAAGTTGTGTAGAATTTTATGGTCTACATTTGGTTCAATGGGAGTATTTCATGAAAGTGGTTGTAGGTTTGCACAAACTTGGGTTGTCAAAACCAGCCTGATTTGGGTTGGTTATTTGGGCTGACAGAAAAAGGTTCGAAACACTAATTTGAAAATATCTTTTGCCCAAACTCAATTTGACAAAGTTGTTCATTAGATCCTTATCTACAACTTTGGTAATATGAGCTTCCCCCACAACCCAACAGAATTCAAACTACAAGCCTGGCATTGTCCATGCTTACTGAAAAAAAGAAAACAAAAACCCACATTATGACCAAACCCCTCTAACCATGATTATGCCGTGATGCTTATGATGCATGATAGTGTACAATTTACTTAATTTAGGTACTTGAGATGCTGGAGCATCACAACCCACCCCCCTTAAGGAAATCTCGTCCCGAGATTTTGATGTGTTGTGGGTGGAGAGTTTATAGAGATGAGAAAGTGCAGTGCGACGGGTATTTAAAGGTTTTAAGCAAGTCGAAACATACTCGTTCGAGGTGGACGGAAGGAAACCCGGATACTTGGTTCGCAGGTACTCCTCTGTCTCCCACGTGGCCTCTTCTTCGGTGTGCTCACTCCATTGCACCTTATACATGGTGACCGTGCTACGTCGAGTCGATCGTTGCTTTTGGTCCAGGACTTTCACCGGTCTGGCCTCATAAGTGAGGTCCGGTTCAATCTGAACTTGGGATGTGTCAATCTCTTCCTCTGGCACTCTCAGGCACTTCTTAAGTTGTGACACGTGAAAGATATCATGGACTGCCGCGAGGCGTGGTGGTAGCTCTAGCCGGTAAGCCACGGGCCCACATTTCTCGGAAATCTTGAATGGCCCAACGTACCGTGGTGCTAGCTTCCCTTTTACCCCAAACCGGTGCACACCTTTCATCGGCGATACCCGAAGATACACGTGATCACCCTCTTTAAACACTAGCGGTCTCCTCCTTCTATCTGAGTAACTTTTCTGCCTTGACTGTGCCCTTTTTAGGTTTTCCTGTATGAACCTCACTTGCTCTTCGGCTTGTGTTACCAAATCGGGCCCGAAGGTGACTCGCTCTCCAGGTTCTGACCAGTTCAGAGGTGTTCTGCACCTCCTCCCATACAGAGCCTCGAAAGGAGCCATCTCCAAGCCCTTTTGGTAGCTGTTGTTATATGCAAACTCTGCTAGGGGCAAACACTCATCCCACTTGGTGGAATAGGTTAAGACACAGGCCCGAAGCATGTCTTCTAGGATCTGATTTACTCTTTCTACTTGTCCACTAGTCTGAGGGTGGTACGCTGAGCTGTGGATCAACTTTGTGCCTAGAGACTTCTGTAGCTGCTCCCAGAAACGAGATACAAAGACTGAGCCTCGATCCGAGGTAATGGTCACAGGAACACCGTGTAGGGATACTATTCGTGCAATGTATAACTCAGCATAGGTGGCTGCAGTGTAGGAGGTCTTGACCGGTATGAAGTGCGCTGACTTAGTGAAACGGTCAATGATCACCCATATGGAGTCGTACCCTTTCTGAGTGCGTGGCAACCCTACCACAAAATCCATGTGTATGTCTTCCCACTTCCAAGCCGGGATGTTTAAGGGGTGAAGCATACCGGCTGGCTTTAGGTGATCTGCTTTTACTCTCTTGCACACGTGACATTCTGATACATATTTGGCGATTTCCCGCTTCATGCGGGTCCACCAAAACCTTTGTTTCAAGTCCTGGTACATTTTATTGCTGCCTGGATGCATGGCCAGTACGGACTCGTGAGCTTCTTCTAATATTTTCTTCCTCAGCTCCATATCTTTAGGGACTACTAAGCGGTTTTTGAACCATAGGACCCCTTGGTTATCTAAGGTGAAGCAATCCCTCTTTGCCTCAGCAATACCCTCACGTATGTGAGCCATGCCCGGGTCGTGTTTTTGTGCTTCAATGATCAGATCTCTTAGTGTTGGCTCAACGCTAATGTTATATAGTTCGACTAAGAATTCAACCGGCATCTCAATCTCGTTCATCTCCCAACATATCACCCGAGCCGTGGGTCGGACCTCAATCACATTGCAATGAGCCCGACGGCTTAGTGCATCCGCCACTACATTCGCTTTCCCCGGGTGGTAATGAATCTCTAGGTCATAATCTTTTATCAATTCTAACCACCGACGCTGCCTCATGTTCAGCTCGGGCTGTGTGAAGATATATTTGAGGCTCTTGTGGTCAGTGTATATGTGACAGGTATTGCCCAACAGATAGTGTCTCCATATCTTCAGGGCATGCACGACTGCTGCAAGTTCCAGATCGTGAGTCGGGTAGTTGGTTTCATGTTTTCTTAGTTGGCGGGAGGCGTACGCAATTACTCTCCCTTCTTGCATTAGGACACAACCGAGGCCCTGACCGGAGGCGTCACAATACACATCAAAGGGCTTGGTGACGTCCGGTTGGGCTAGTACTGGTGCAGTTGTTAACAGTTTCTTCAATTCTCGGAACCCCTCCTCGCACTTCGGACCCCACACGAATTTTGCATTTTTCTTAGTCAAGGAGGTCATTGGTTTAGCAATTTTGGAGAAGTCCTTGATAAAGCGGCGGTAGTAGCCCGCTAGACCAAGAAAACTCCGAATTTCTGTGACAGTTTCCGGCTGCTTCCAGTTCAGAACGTCCTTTACTTTGCTAGGGTCAACCGCTACTCCCTTTTCTGACAGAATATGCCCCAGGAAACCCACTTCCTTTAACCAGAAAGCGCACTTGCTGAACTTGGCATAGAGCTTGTGTTCTCTTAGCCGAGTGAGTACTACCCGTAAATGTTCTTCGTGTTCTTTTTCATTTTTGGAGTAGATTAATATATCATCAATGAATACCACGACGAACTTGTCGAGCTCGTTCATGAATACCGAGTTCATCATGTACATGAAGAAGGCCGGTGCGTTGGTTAATCCAAAGGACATGACCAGATATTCATACAAGCCATATCTGGTCGAGAAAGCAGTTTTTGGTATGTCTTCTTCTCTGATTTTTATCTGATAATAGCCCGATCTTAAGTCAATTTTTGAGAAGACTTTGGCCCCAGCTAACTGATCGAACAGGATGTCAATGTGTGGAATTGGATATTTATTTTTGACTGTGACTGCATTTAGCGGCCTGTAGTCCACACAGAGCCTTTTACCTCCCTGATCTTTCTTCTCTACGAAGAGGGCCGGACAACCCCAAGGTGACGAACTTGGCCGAATGAAACCCTTATCTAGTTGCTCCTGGAGTTGTATTTTTAGCTCCTTTAGTTCATCCGGTGCCATTCTGTATGGCCTTTTTGAGATAGGGGCTGTGCCAGGGATGAGGTCAATGCGGAACTCTACGTCCCTATCCGGAGGCAGACCCGGCAGTTCTTCCGGAAATACGTCCGGGAAGTCACATACTACAGGAATCTCTTTGATTTCATCGAGTTCAGTTGCATTTACTGTGGCCACCATGTGTTTCATGTCTGGCATGTGTACCCATATAACCTTGCCGCTGACCCTAGACCTTAACTGTATGGTCCTATTGCCAATATCTAGGACGGCGTTGTTTTCAGTCATCCAATTCATTCCCAAGATAATATCAATCCCTTGGTGTGGCAGCACCACGGGGTAGATGATGAATGTCTCGGCTCCTATTTCCAGCTTTAAGTGTCTGACCCCTAGACTGGTATCAATCGGAGACCCTGGGGCAGTGATGTGGTAGTTTTCCCTCAACTTGTGCAATTTTATGTCATGCTTCTGTGCGTATGCTTTGCTAATAAAGGTATGCGTAGCCCCCGAATCAAATAGCACGACGGTCGAACGACCGTTGATCATGAACGTACCAGCGAGCACCGGCACACCGGCGGGAATCTGCTCCAGGTGGATGTAGTGCACCCGACCCGTCTTCTGTGCCGGCCCCTTCTGCTTGCCCTGCTGGGTGCCGCCTGCTGGATTCGGGCCTTGAAATTTGCGGGGTGCCCTGCAATCCCGACTGAAGTGCCCCACCTTGCCACAGTTAAAGCAAGGGTTTCCAGGCCCCGGGAGAGCGAGGACACGTGTCGCGGGGGCCGGGGCTTGTGTGCCGGCGGTGAGCCTCTGCTGCTGCTGTGGCTGCTGCTGCTGTGGCACCCGGTGAACCCAGCCCGGCTGATTGGGCCGGACCGTGAAACGGGACTGCTGATAGTACTGCTGTGAGGGCCTATAGGCTGACTTTTGCTTCTGGGAGGATCCAGCAGCAGATGTGTTGGCTTGGCGCTTGCGCCTCTGATCTTCATTAGCGACCCGCAGGCGATTCTCCATATCAAGCGCGGTGTCCACCAAGTCGGTGAAGCTCTGGTAGCGACGCCCCAAGTGTGTCTGGAGAGTGGGGTCAAAGCCGCTCAGAAGCCTAGCGGCACGAGAGGGGTCATCTCGCACATCCTCCGGTGCATACTGCGACAGGTGAATAAACGCCTGTACGTACTGCATCACCGTCTTGTTTCCTTGCTTGAGCTCTCGAAATTCTCGCTTCTTCTGTTCTACCAGGCTATCCGGGATATAGTGGGCCCGGAAAGCCTGAGAGAACTCCTCCCAGGTGGGCTCATGCCCAGCCCGCTGCATCTCGAGGAACGTGGCATGCCATGCCCCCGCAGGTCCCTGTAGCAGCTGCCCGGCAAAGCGCGCTTTCTGTTGCTCGGTCAACTCTGGGAGGAGAGTAAACTTGGATCTGATGGTGCGGAGCCAGTCATCAGCATCCAGCGGTTCGGGGCACTTGCTGAAGATGGGAGGGCGCAAATCCTCAAAGTCCCGGTATGAGATACCACGGTTTCTAGGCTCCCGCTGCCCATTACCGCGGCCTTGGCGCTCTTCCGCTAGCAGTCGGATCAGCTCACCCTGTTGCACGATCAGGGTAGCCAACTCCGGCGGAGGTGGGGCGCCGTTCGCCTGCTGCTCCGAACCCGAGTGTTGCCCATTGCGAGTGTTCACCATCTGCAAGGAGGATTGCCAACGTGGTTTACATGAGATTTTCGTGCATCGTAGGTATAGGCTCAGAAATCATGACATGTACATATCTTGCGTGCAATGCAACCAGGTAGTGCAGAAAACCGAATTCCGAATTTAATTAAAACGACCTAAATTAAGGCTCAAGGTTTAGCCATTACATCACAGGATGGTGGTTACATCGACCAACCATCGAATCACACATCAAGTGGCGTCCCATATTACATAAAGGGGGTACCCGTACGAGCTCTCACCTCACAAATGTTTAGGTACAACCATAAGTAAGCACGGAGCGTGGTGAAACAAAAATATCGCTATCAACGTGCTAGCTACGCGCCACATACTACTACTCTTACTAAGACATCCTCTAAGCCTCAGAGTGCCCGGTAGTCGCGGCGTCCTCGTCCTGCTCCATCTCCTGAGGCTCGGAGGACTCCCCGTCCTGGGATCCCTCGTACTGCGCGAGGCGCTGCTGGAGCACCGACACCTGCGCCTCCAACTCCTCACGGCGAGCCTGAGCGTCCCTGTGCCTGGCAGCGAAGAACTGGCTGCGGTCCTTCTCCTGAATGTACAGCCCGTACACCTCGCGGGCGTAGTCCACGCACGCGATCTGGGGGCGCGAGGCACCCCGTGCCCTAAGGTCGTCGCGACGGTCCTGCCACGGGTCGTCGTCCTGTCCGAGGGTAGGGAGGAAACGCAGCACCGTGTCACCCGCCTCCTCCTCAGAGCTCAGTACTGCAAGGGCTGTCATGAGAGCACCCTTGCGAGCGTCCTCCCCACTGACTCCGCGGGAAACGATCGTGCGGAAACTACCGTTTGCCGTGGTGAGGACCACCTTGGCCTCACAGACTCCCGGCTCGTGGATCAGCTGCGTGGAGATGAACGGGCAGGGGCGACGTCCCAACTCACGCATGGCCCTGCACAGGATCAGGGACATGGGACAGTCCTCCCGGCAACGCTCATGGACCCATCCACCCTCGGCAACCGGCGGGGTGTGGGTCATAGGGGGCAAAGGGCGCCCTCCGGTGGCCTTGCGCGCGGTCTGCTTCGTCCTCACCATCTGTTTTGCATAAAAAGGAGATGTCTTAGTTTTATAAGGGGGTGGATTTTAAAATCATGATCAAGACGGATCGGAGGAAACGTGTAGAGTGGTGTCTTAAAATTTCGAGTTCATGTAATACTCATATTTTTAGCGGCAAATCCCATTTGACAGAAAAGAAAAACATGATGCATGATTCGTCCTTATCGATCTCACATCGCACACCCTATTTAGTATTACTAGCGATAATTCGGTGACATATATGCACGGCTCTCTTTAATGCAACTAGACGTTCACTATCGTTCTTAATATCGCACGTAGTCAGTGTACCTGCAGAAAAATGCATGCTTTCAACATTACCACTCTAAACCTAGAAGTGGCATCCACGCAATTTGCGCCGCGTGGACAACGCATCTGTACGGTCCTCTGCTAGACCGGGCTGGCACCCACGCAAGCAAATTGAATTCTTGCTGCGTCACAACAGGAGAGTGTTCACAAACACCGCAAAGGTGACCACCCCCCTTAAAATTTCTATCCTACCAGCATGAATGCAGAGTTCACAACAATCCGCAAAACTTCCAATAGCTTCCACCAGTACTGGGGAGGGCTAATGGCCGAAAAGTTGTTCCTCAAAACACCGAATATGCATATGAGTTCTATCTAGGTCAAATGTTAGTGATGTCACCTGGATAACACTAACATCCTTAATATGGGCATATCGTATACTCTCATTTTCGAATTACTTGAAAAGGGCTTTCAAAAATAGTTTTGTAAACAAAATCTGGATGACATAATTATTGTCTGTGTATGATCGGCTCTGATACCAGCTGTGGCGGAACCGCCGATTTAATACGGGCTAAGTACACCTGTCACCATTAGCTTACGGTGTACTTAGACCGTACTAAACCCGGTCGTCCGTCGAGAAGCCCTCGGCTCTCGATTTGCACCAAATCCCAGATGAACCGACATCACACACATCCGACTCACGATGGAGCCACAACAGTTACGTCATCACAGGCATTTGAATAGATAGTAATAAGACTTTAAGTTACAAACCAGGTTCTGAATAAAATAAGTTCAACATAGGGCCAACATCGGCCGAATTTCGAAATAATGTCTCACGGCGGAAGTCTAAGACCATAGGTCATGCTTAAACCAAAAGAGATGCAGTAGATGAGTGACATCACGCCCACTGATGTCGCCCCCATGCCATGACATGACTCCTGTCACTCCTGATGATAACAGGCTCCCCCGCCAACACAGGCGCAGAAGAGGAACTCCATACCTGAAATCCAAATGTTGCGGGCAAACCCTGAGTACTAGTTACTCAGAGGACTTAATGGCAAGGCTTACGGCTGACGCAACGCTTGCTTACTATCATTGGATCCTTAGCCTTTGATTCTTATCTCAAAAGTTTATTTACGGATACTGGGATTTAACAGCCACTACCCTTGTGAAAGAAAGAGATAATCCTTGCAAGTACATAGCTGTCATCATTATGAAATATCAGAGTCTCAAATAATAATCAACCACTTGATATCCAAATCATGAATCATATTTATAGAATATTAAGGTTATTACTACGTTGCCCGTCAGTGATATTTGGCATTCTCACACCTGGTGAGCATCAGCGATTCGAATCGATTTTAATTCCCGGGAATAACTAAAAATGCCAGGGGCCCATATGCTTACTCACACGACGGCTTTCCCACATATAGTCCCCCTCCTCCACCTGTCCCATCCCAAGTTCGATTCACTCCCACCTGACTCCCGGGTTGTGCCCCCATGACGAGCCTGCCGACATCTCGGTCTCCCCGTCATGAGCACCAAGCTCCCCCGGGCCACCTTCCTCTCAACCAGTGGGTAGGAACGTGTTTCTGTACTCCGGATGGCACAAGTAAGGTTTCACCGGCCCCATTAACCGGGTAAGCACTTTAGCAATGGTATGCCAACCAGCAGGCGAACAGCGGACGGGCCTTAAACGACTCGGGCGGAGCCATTACACCGCAACAACACACACCTCGAAAAGTAAAGCTTAATCTCCACCCGGTCTCCTTTTAATCATCAACAGTAAAGCCATCAAGGCAGTTTTCAGTGTAGCATTTTCTTTTCAAGGTCAACCTACGTGACGAGTGACCATTCACTCGTGTCTACTCGGCCCTATCATTTCTATGCAACTCGTCCTACGGACCTATTATTGGTGCTAGAGCCAGGGCGGCCAGTGGTTCTAATGCAATAAGGTTCCAAACAATACCTAATGCATATGCGTAATCATAAATCATAACTTGCTAGGAGAATGTAGGGCCTGCCTACCTTCCTCGCTGGGGTTAGCTTCCTCGGCTGTGAAGTCAGGTGCGGCCTGCGGGTGCTCTTCTTGCTGCAGCTCGGGTTCCGGGTCTTCTGGCTCCTCGATCACCGGAATTTCCTGCTCCTCGGGTGTGGGGTCTATATGCATGCCAAGTGTATGAAATGAGCGTACAGATTGCACGAAGACAATGCAAATGTCACAAAGCGTGACAATGGCTAACTTCTTTTCACCCAACATATCATGCATTTACCCCTACTATAAAAGGAACCCCTTTACTTCTATTTTCTTTCCCTAGCTAGAAATTTTTGTCATTTTCAAAACAAGGACTAAACCTTACATGCACACTCTCAAATTTCACCAGGGAGCTAACTATGCTATATAGAACTTAGGAAAAATATATATGACTCATTTTATGCACTTTTTATGTAGCAACATTTTCCAAGTCACATTTAAATGGTAAAAAGCAAAACACATATAACTTGATTAATGCTAGGGTGCTAAACATAGTACTCAGGACCTAGCTACCCTGTTATAGCCACTGTCAAGGCCTCAAGTTCATTAGAGTTCATTAGATATTCTTTTTCCTATTTACAACATAGAACATGTATGTGCAAAAATTGTGAACAAAAGTTGACATGCACAGATCCATATCATATCCATTGCATAGATCATTTTACTGTGGTTCCAGAACAACAAGATTTTCCTTTTTAGGATTTTTATTCGATTTTATATGATTTATCAAAGTTTAAACCGAGAAAAAGGAAAATAGAAAAAGAAAAACTCAGATCCGAGGACCTCTGCGTAATTAACCATAGTTTCCAGGGGCTAGCTTGCAAGATCTGCAAGACTCAGTAAACAGGCGGGAGGACCGGCTTGCAATTTCGGAAAAGTCCGGGGGCTAGATCTAAAAAGATCCGGCCCCCGTCTTCTTCCTCGCGCCGGCCGCGGCCGCGCGGCGCGGCGCGCGCGCGCCGGCGAGCTGGGGCTCGCCGGAGCCGCGACGCGGGGTGGCGGAGGTGCGCGGGAGCTAGGGCTTCACCTTGGGGGTATCCTCGTCGGCGGAGGAGGCGTGGAGCGGCGGGGAACGGCGGCGCACCGAGCGTGAACGGCGGCGTCGACTTGAAGCTCCCGGCGCGACGCGACGTCGAGCCGAGCTCGATCTCCTCGGGGAAGGGGAGAACGACGACGAGGGCTAGCGGGGAAGGGGCGGCGTGGAGCGGCGGTCGCGGTGGTGCGGTCGGCCGGGCTCGGGGAGGTCGGGAGGCGGCGGCGCGGGCTCGGCCCCGAGCTCGCGGCCGGCGATGGCGGCGGGCGGAAAAACGGGCGGGGCGGCGCGGGAGAGCGCGGGCGGTAGGGTTTTGGGCGCGGGGCTCTTCCCCTTTTAGAGGCCGGGCGTCGGGCAGCGCGGGCAGGCCGGAGGGGCGCGGGCGGTGGCCGGACGGCCGCGGCGGTGCCCGTCGGCCGCGTGGCCGCCGTTGTACACGGGAGGACGGCGCGCCGCGCGGCGCGGACCGCGTCCATGAGCCGCGAGCCGCTGACGGGTGGGGCCAGGGCGCGAGGCGGAGAGAAGGGCGCAGTGGACCGGGTCCACGGGGCGAGGCCGAGACGGCGCGGGCCGGCCCAATTTGGGCGCCGCGGGCGGGAACCCGACAAGCGGGGCCCACCTGTCATAGAGAGGGAAAAAAAAAGAAAATCCGAAAATGGAAAAATCCCCTTTGACTGCTGAGACACCTCTTTTCTATTTGCGTTTTTGAGCATTTTAGAGGCCGATTTAGATGAAACTCAAATTACAAGAAGTGTTCAAAATTTTGTAAGCTACAACTTTGTTATAAACTTTGACCCCCAGTTCTATGGTCAAGTTTGGTCTAAATTTGAATTTAAGTTGCTGCCTCAGGTTTGACCAGCAGGATGCTCCATCTTAGAAATTCTAAAAATCCCTTTTTTAGCCATTTGCACCTTATGTGCCTTTTGGGAAAGTTGTGTAGAATTTTATGGTCTACATTTGGTTCAATGGGAGTATTTCATGAAAGTGGCTGTAGGTTTGCACAAACTTGGGTTGTCAAAACCAGCCTGATTTGGGTTGGTTATTTGGGCTGACAGAAAAAGGTTCGAAACACTAATTTGAAAATATCTTTTGCCCAAACTCAATTTGACAAAGTTGTTCATTAGATACTTATCTACAACTTTGGTAATATGAGCTTCCCCCACAACCCAACAGAATTCAAACTACAAGCCTGGCATTGTCCATGCTTACTGAAAAAAAGAAAACAAAAACCCACATTATGACCAAACCCCTCTAACCATGATTATGCCGTGATGCTTATGATGCATGATAGTGTACAATTTACTTAATTTAGGTACTTGAGATGCTGGAGCATCACAACTCTCCCTGCTCGCCCTAGGCCACCGTAGCCACGAATCCGCCGTCGCGCCGGCGATCTTCCGCCGTCGCGCCGGCCAACCCCGCCGCCGGACCTCTTTCTCTCTCTCCCTGATCTATTTCCAGCCACGCGATCAAGATCCAATGCCTCACACCAATGAGCAGACAGGAAGGCCTAACCCGCGTATAAAGAACTGCATGAACACCATCGCCTCGTAAGTGTCCTCGGTTGGAGCAGTATCATCTTTCTTCTCGCATACCTCTAGTTTGCCACCTCCTTCGGTGGCAGGACGCCCATAGCTACTAGTGATTATAGCATGGGTTCGGTAATGGTGGAGGAACGGTATGCTAAGTACGGTGAGGGCAACTGCCGGTTTTCACTATGTGGCAGACCCTCACTAGTGTTTCCGCGCTCACTCAAGGTCTTCTTCCTGGGAGCCATGGGCGCGGGTGTTCCTATCGATTTGCGGATTCGAGCAGTGAAGAAAGCAGTAGCGCTCTAAGTTTCAGTAATGGTGGCAGCGGGCTCAGTGGGGAAGAATGGCAACACGATTCTTAGATGGATGAAATCGGTTCAGGGTATAGATCTCGAATAACCCTGACACCGTCAGTAACAATCCTCGAGAGCTGACGGAAACAGTGACTATCGTTATCCTAACTCGGATCTCATGCCATTAATGGTTCAGTCGGGTTTTTCTAAGGTTAGGTTGTTGATTTCAGTCGGGATGATTCTTAAAAAAGAACGGCTATTTAGTCTGTTTTCTTGGCACAAGTTCATGTTCTCTATCACTCGGAGAATGAGGTCTCTATAACGGATGTTAACTTGACACAATAAACTGGGTATTGCCTATACTCTGGGCATGAAGGAGTATGAGTTCTTCAGTCGTTTTATGGTTTCATCTTTACTTTATGAACTCAGAAGTTGAGATTTGACTCGGATGCATGTTTTTGAAGACAAAAACACACAAAAGATCTCAAGAGCGAAGGATAATGCGATGGATTTCATTATATAAACATAGTTCATTACAATGGTGGTGATTACATATATAGGCGGATTATCCTAAACTACTACTACTACTAATCTATGGTGGTAGTGAAGGTGGACGGCCCGGCCGGAGGCCCGGTGGTGCGGCGGCACTTGGAGGCCGGAGCGTCGGCCTCGTCTCTGCCGTCGTCGCCATCGTGGCCGCCCGAGCCATCATGGCCGCCGAGGGCATCGTCGTCGTTGTTGTCGTCGGAGTCCTCGTTCTCCTCCTTCTCGCTGTCCTCCTCCTCGTCGTCGAAGTCCTGGAGGCCGGCGCGGCGGAGACCACGGAGCTTGGTGCGCTCCTCGGCGTTGTAGCCCTGGGAGTCGTCGGTGTTGGGCTCTGACTCGTCCTCCCGCGGCAGTGCCTCCTCGGGGACCGGCTCCTCCTCCCAGGAGGAGTGGTCGTCGGAGGAGTCCCCGTCATACGCGCCGCCGAAGAGTGCGTCGTCACAGTCCTCGTACTCCTCCTCGCTGGCGCGCGCGCTTCTTGCCTTTGCCTCCGGCCATGGTGAGGAAGAAGTGGAGAGTGCTTGGGGTTTTTCTTGGATGAATGAGCACTCAGTGGAGGCGTAATGGATGGCCAGGCTATCCCTCTGTTCTTATAGTACGATCACTTCGCTTCGTTTTCTGTGAACGCGATTCAAGGGGCCGCGTCGTTTCGACTTCCTCCACGCGTCAGTTATTCTCTTGGGCAGCAAAGGCTGTTGCGTGTTTGGAAGATTCCTATTTTATGGGAAGTTTGTGGGTAATTCCTCAGTGCCCTCTGTTTATTTCCCTGTGAGTTAACCCCATGGGGTGTGGGATTTGTGAAAAAAGTATTCTTTTTCCTAAAAATCCAAAAAGCAGGAAGTTTGAGTCGGCTTTCTATGACTCGGAAAGCTGGGAGAGAAATGGTAACTCGGATGAGGGGATCCGCTATTCCTCTAGATGACTCGGCACATAGGGGATGCGTTTGGTAAGTCTAAATGAAGGGTTTAGATCTTCAAGCTAATTGATACTCAAGTCAACTTGAAGCTCGGGGGCTACCCCTTGGGGTGCACCTAGCGGTGCACCATGAGAAATAATGTTAACTCGGACATGGAACTCATGAACAGTATATTATTCTTTTTAGAGTTTCGAGTCAATTAATTTCTAAATTAACTTGAGCCTCGGGGGCTTGTGGGGGATAGATATCCCCTGGGCCCTCACGGCGTGGATTCAGTATATGGGCCGTTGGAGGGCCCAATAGAGACAGCAGGCCCCTAAGCGGGGTGCCGACTGGTCTCGTGGGCCCGAGAACGGATGACGTGCCTGAAGACCAAGTCAAAGCGTTGTAATTCAGGAAAGGCGTGAAGGAGTTGGTTCGGACTCTGTGTTCCAGAAACAACAGGACTCAAGAAAGGAAGCATGTAATCGAGTATTCTGTGTACTCTTTTAGGATTCCAAGCCCGGTAGGACTCATACATGGAAACCGACTTGTAACCCCTACATAGAACATCGATCATCTCATCGCAAACCAGGCACTAGATGCCCTAGCTTTCATTGTAACCTCGAGAAGCAAAGGCAATACAACTCATAGCAAACAGGACGTAGGGTATTACGCATCTCGCGGCCCGAACCTGTATAAACCCTTGTGTTTTGTCGCATCTCTACGCGAACCATCGAGCTACGCCGATTTCGCCACCCCAAAAGCACTACGTAACACCCCGTGGTGCATTGCCGGTATCAAACACCGACAGTTGGCGCGCCAGGTAGGGGGCGGCGAGATCGATATCAACCAGCTCCTAGGCCGACCACCTCATCAACGGTTTCGCTCCGGGTGATATGATCCGCTTTGGGTCGATCACCTTCATCGCCGATCGGCGCGGTGACCTCCATCAGCTTCGCAACGCACCGGTGCAGCCACGTGTCGTCGTGCGACGGTCGACTACTCCGGGACCCGATGGACGATCTCCACCACCAGATCGCCGCTAGGGACCACCGCCTCGTCAACCTCCACCGACTCAGGGCCAAGCTTCAACACGCCGGCGCGAGGTGCCGGCCCGTTGCGAGAACCCGTTCCAGCAACATGCTGAGTCGGATCGTGGTCCCCGAGGTCACTATGACTCGGGAGTGCGACTTGACGGGAGGGTCTTCCTCAGGCCCAGATCTAGATCGACAGCGCCGACTCAATCGGCTCCAGCAAACGACCACCGCTTCGGCGCCTACTTGCCGCACGGTGCTCTCGACCTCTCTGACTCAAGTCTGGACTCGAATTAGTCGGGGGACGAGGGGATGTTCATCAGGAAGCCCTCCTCGAGATCCATGGCGGGCCCACACCTCAGGTAGCCCTCCGCGGAGCCCGCGGTTAGTTCCTGTTGATACCCGCTCCTGGGTCCCTCGACCACTGCAGGTCCCACCTTCACCGCCCGCACCAAAGCGAACCCGGCCAGCTTCGGCTGATCAGGGTCGCAAAAGGACTCGGGTGGAGCCTTTCATTCCCTTCGCCCCGTTTGGTCTCCGTAACTCTACTACCACGTACCAGGGGGCTACTCTCTCGTGCCTCGGCTCCCCTCAACAACGACGAGGGTGCGCGGGGACGCCCGACCTAACTCAGTCCGTGCCTCTTCCGGACGGTGACCTCTACAACGAGCCAGATGTGCCGTCGACTAGCCATCGCCTGCGGCTCATCATTAATTCTACTCCGGCGGGGAGAACAGTTCGCTGGGGCAGCTCGCAGACTGGCGAGGACTCTCATCACTCGGCGATCACTCGGGAGGATCACGATGCAGGGCATCACCACATGATCTGCAACATCGAGACTCCTACGGCCTCTGACCATGGCACGACCACCACAACGACCACGGCTCCAGCCTCCAACACCAGTGTGGGGATGGAGACCACGCTCGCCGATGACTCCGAAGGTTTGCTTCCAAGCTCAACCCTTTGTTTTCCTAAGCTCCTCGTGATCAACGGCACAGGGAACGAGATCAACGAGGAAGTTTCAGACGACGAGCAGCCTGTCCTCGCTGAGACCTCACAGGATCGGTATAGGAGGGAGAGGGCAAACCGCATCCGCAACATCCGGCGTCGTCACCTCCTAGGCAATAGAGATCCTACGCTGCCCGTATCGCTAGATGAGGCGACACGGGACAGCGAGAACGAAGCAAGAAGTTCAAAGCCATCGACGCAGGAACCAGGCCCGACAGCGGCGTCGTGACTGGCAAGCTGGCGAAGCTAGGCGACGCCGCGTGGCCGCACTTCCTGGGCGCAACCTTCTAAGGGAGTTCGAAGGGGTCATGGAGACCCTGAATCAAGCCGGCGGGGCCCTAGTCAAGCTCTGCGAGCTCCTCCCCAACAAAGAGGATGGGGAGGCCATCAAGACCGTTCTCACTCGGGTGGCGGACCACCTCATGCCCAGGCAACCCGAGGCAGCAGATGCGCGGCAGGTCATCAACGACAACCGGGACGCACGTCATAGCATCGAGCAATCTCGCGCTCAGCGACACTAGATTGAGTTGGATCGGCGAGCAAACTACGACCGGGACTATGGCCCCCCTCAGCGTGCTCCAGCTGCTAGGGGTCACTCGGGAGCTGTCTCTATTAACAGCTCTGTACCCCGAGTCAGGACTGGGGATAACCTCCACCCTCAGTCCCCGCCACGTCGACCAGATGAGAACCGTGGCAACCCGACTGGCGGCACTGAAGCAGCCGTGGCGGCCTTTGGTCGGAGGATTCAAGACGTCGACTGGCCGCCCAACTTCAAGATCTCGAATATTGAAAAATTCGAGACGAAGATGGACCTGCGGAATTGGCTGGCCATGTACACTACAGCTGCCCGAGCAGCCAATGCATCGGAAGATCTCATGCGGCCTACATCCCAATCAAGTTGGGACAGGATGCACTTCAATGGCTTCGCCACCTCAGGCGGGGCTGCATTGAAGACTGGAGCGATTTATATCGCCTGTTCATTGCCAACTTCCAATCACTCTCCGACAAGCCGGCGCAGCGATGGGACCTCAAAACCATCAGGCGCAAGGACTCAGAGAGCCTGCGGTCGTACCTCAAGCGGTTTCAGGCTCTGAGGAATCGCATCCCCGACATATCTGAGGATACGGTGATCGACGACTTCCTCCAGGGGTCGAACGACCAGGTTTTTGTCAAGCACATACTGGAAAGAGCGCCCACTACCTTGGAGCGCCTTTTCCAAGAGACAGATTGTCGGGGTTTGATGCCGACAATGCACCACGGGGTGTGTTACGTGATGCTTTTGGGGTGGCGAGATCAGCGTAGCTTGATGGTTTGCGTAGAGATGCAACAAAACACCGAGGTTTATACAGGTTCGGGCCGCAATAAGCGTAACACCCTACGTCCTGTTTGAGGCGAGTTGTATTGATCTGAGTTCTCGGGGTCACAACGAGGGTTTCGAGGTCTGGTGGCTGGTATGCGATGAGATGTTCGATTCTCTACGTAGGGGGTCCCTCACCCGCCTTATATAATCCGGCCAGGTTTGGGTTACAAGTCAAGTTCTATCTACGAGTCCTACTCTGTTTGGAAGCCTAAAGAATACACAGAATCCACGATTACATGTTTCCTTCCATGAGTCCCGCTATTCCTGTTATGCAGAGTCCGAACCAACTTCCTTGTGTCTTTCCTGAATTATAGCGCCTTTGACTTGGTCTTCAAGCTCGTCACCCGTTTTCGGGCCCATGAGACCAGTCGACACCCTGAGAAGGGCCGGCTGTCTCTACTGGGCCCTCCAACGGCCCATGTAATGAATCCATGCCGTGAGGGCCCAAGGGATATCTATCCCCCACAAGCCCCCGAGGCTCGAGTTAATTTAGAGATTAATTGACTCGAGACTCCAGAAAAAATAACATACTGCTCATGAGTTCCTCACCTGAGTCCAATACCGCTTCTTATGGTGCACCGCCAGGTGCACCCCATGGGGTAGCCCCCGAGCTTCAAGTTGACTTGAGTATCAATCAGCTTGAAGATCTAAACCTTCTGATCAGGCTTTACAGGATGTGTTCCTCAAGCGCCGAGTCAACTTGAGGAATAGCAAATCCTCTTATCCGAGTTATCATCTACTCCCAGTCTTCCGAGCTATAGAAAACCGACTCAAGCTTCCTGTTTTCTCAGATTTTAGGAAAAAGAATAATTTTCCATAAATCCCGCACCCCATGGGGTTAACCCAAAGGGAACGAGCTGAGGGATCGAGGAGTTACCCCAAAAGTGCCCCAGGAAATAGGAAAATTCCGAATACGCAACAGCCATTATCTTCCCACACGATAATTGATGCATGGAGGAAGTCGAAATGCCGCGGCCTTTTGAGTCGTTGGCACAGAGATCGAAGCGAAGCGGCCGTGCTATAAGAGCAGAGCCATCACCCATCCATCCATTACGCCTCCACTGAGTGCCAGTTCGTGAAGAGAAAACCCCAAGAAACTCTCCACTCCCCTGCTTCCAGCCATGGCCGGAGGGAAAGGCAAGAAACGCGCTCGCTCGCCGCCATTGTCGGAGTATGAGGACTCGGACGATGCCTTCTTCAGGGGCGCCTACGACGCCGAGGAATCCTCGGAGGACTTCTCCTCCAGCGAGGAGGAAGAAGCCCCCGAGGATGCCCCACCCCAGGAGGTCGACTCGGAGCCCAACATCGATGACTCCCAGGGCTACAGCGCCAAGGAGCGCGCCAAGCTCTGAGACCTCCGTCGCGACACCTTCGAGGACTCCGCCGACGATGAGGAGGAGGAGAGCGAGGAGGAGGACTCCGACGACGACGACGACAATGACAGCGGTAATGACGGCGGCCACGGCGGCGATGACGGTGGCCACGGCGGCGACGGCGGAGGTGAGGCCGACGCTCCGGCCTCCAAGCGCCGCCGCGTTACTGGGCCCCCGGCCGAGCCATCCACCGGCGTGTAGGCCGCCACCACCACTACCGCCATATTAGTAGTAGTAGTTTGCAGTAGATTAGGATAATCTTTCCACCTATATGTAATCCACTTTGATGAACTATATATAATGAAATCCATCTTCTATCCTTCGTTTCTGAGTTTGCCTGTGTGTTCTCATCCTGGAAGTCTTGTATCCGAGTCAATTCCCCTTTTTTGAGTTTTTTGAACTAAGACAAAAATCGTCATACATCAAAAGAAACCACACTTGCTTATGCCCAGAGTTCAGGCAAGACTTAAACTGTTTGGTCCGACTGAATAACTCACTCTCCAAGTAATAGATAACCTGATCCTATATCCATGAATACCGACTGAATGGCTATACTGAAGAAATCACCCTGACTGAAATAGATGACTTAATTCCAATTCAATCTGACTCAACTGTTATCGTCAAGACATCCGAGTTAATCTTAACGATATCCACCTGTTCCGTCAATCCACGCAAACTGCTACTAACGGCGTCAGGGTTATTTTGAGATCTATACCCTGAACCAAAAAGTTCTTATATCCAAGACCTAAACTGTCCTTCCTCCCCACTGAGGCCGCCACCATTGCTGTTTGAAATCTGAGTTCCGCTGCATCCACTGCTTCTCAAGTCCCAATCTAGACATCAATATCCACTTCCATGGCTCCAAAGAAGAAAACCTTGAGCGAGCGCGGAAACACCACTGAGGGCCTGCCGCACAACGAGAACCGACAGTTACCTTCACCATATCTAGCGTACCGCCCCTCCATTGTCACCGAGCCCATGCTACAATCCTTAGTGGATATGGGCGTCCTGCCTCCAAAGGAAATGGCCAACTGGAGGGTATGCGTCAAGAAGGATGACACGGCTCCAACTGAGGACACCTACGAGGCAATGGTGTTCATGCCGTTCTTCATCCGCGGGTTAGGACTCCCCATCTGCTCATTTGCATGAGGCCTGTTGCAATTTTATGCCATCAACCTGACCCATCTGAATCCCAATTCGATTCTGCAACTTTCAATCTTCATTCACCTCTGTGAGGCGTTTCTTGGAATTGTCCCACACTTTGGCTTGTGGAAGTACCTTTACCACTGCAAAGTTGGTTTGAGAGACGGAGTGCTACAAGTGACTGGAGGGGCCAGCTTTGAGCTGCGAAAGAATCGCAAAGCTGTATATTTGGATATCCCGCTCCCAGATAACAACAGAGGATGGCACACCGAGTGGTTTTATATCGAAAATCATGGAAATTCTCTCCCCTCGAGGTCTGGGAGACAACCTGACAGCAAACTGCCTAGCTGGGAAGAAGGCCCAACTGTTGAAGAACAGGCTGAGGTCGACACACTGCTGGAGGAAATAGCCAATCTGAAAGAAAGAGGCCTCACTGCCCATGCTGTAGTGATAGATTTTGTGTACCGCAGCATCCAGCCTTTAAAAGATAGAATTTACCCCGCTTATCTATATGTCGGGGTTAGTGATCCAACTAGAGAGACAGTCCATCCTATGACTGAAGCTGATGTCAAGGCCCGAGTAGAGTTGATATTGAGAGGTGAAGCTCGCAATGAGGGTACTCCCAAACCGTACTCTGCCTGGAATCCAACTCCCACTGTAAGTAACCTTACTGTGATTTCCTTAAGTATCTTTTTCACATAATCACATTCTGATTCCTAAGATGACTGCAGGGCAATATATCCAAATTTCTGTCAGACCCGACAACCTCTGGAGCTGTCGGGCTATCAAAGCGACAATCCGAGTTATCCACTGAAGAAATGGAAGCTGTTGTTGTGCTGCCCATGGTGCAGGAAACAATGAAGAGCACACATTCATTGTGATACCACGTACAGCTCAGTCCGCCCAGGAACTCAATATGAGCGACATCACCAAAGCCCCCGAGCAAACAGCTGCTTCAAGTGGTGTGAAGACACGAGCTGCAACTAGCCAGGGACGCATTAAGGCAAAAGCAACCCATACCGTGGTGACACGCAGACAGAGGACACACAAGAGGATGATCAAAGATCTGACAAGCTCTCTAGAGTCAGCAGACGAGGCTAAGAAATCCAAGTATTCTTCCAATACCACAGCTAAAGCTAACAGCACCATAACTGGGGTTAACTGGAGTAGCTTAGTCGATGAGGACGAAGAAGAAGAAGAGGAACAAGCTCAACTTTCTCATCATGAGAGGCGATCCAAGAAACACCATGATGACACTATCTCAGCCCCTTTTGCATCCATATTACCACCTAAGGAAGATGAAATTGATCTGACAGCAGAAGATATGGGTCTAGACCAAATTATCAGAGATACATGCAAACTCCCCTTCACCATATGCTCTGATGAAGATATAGAATCACTGTCAACATGCTCCAGGGGAAAACAAACTGGGGCCACAAGCCCCCGAGCGAAAATAGAGCTGAGATCAAAGAGTGTAGAGTCTGAAAACCCCACAAGCCCAACGTCAGGAAATATTCCTGAAGATGAAGCTGCTCATACGAGTAAAGCCACTGAGACTGGGCATGAAGTGCCAATGCCATCTGAGAACTGGCAACAGGCACTAACCGGAAAAGTTCCAGAAGAAAAACAACAAGGACCCGCCACCGAGCCGCTACCTGAAACTACTGGCTCGCAGGAACGTCTGACTGAGGTCGATATGGGCGATACTCCTCATCCCCTATCTCAACTCATGAGTCGACCCAGGAGAAAGAAACTGAAGAATCCAAAGATACTGATCAAGTCGAGAAGGGACGATCAGACTCCCTAGCCCCAGCTGAGCCAGGCATCATCCAACCCTCTCCAACTGAGGCAGGTGATGACAGTCACCAAATAGTGCCGGTACCCACGAGCTCAGGGTTGCTCACAGCTTTCGAGGTATGTTAATTGTGCACATAACCTGTTTTTAACCTTACTGTTGCTTGAACAACTCGAATTACTCTCTGCAGGCTATGCTGAAGACACTGCAAGGTGAGATGCAGCAAGCCAACTTAATCCATGAGAAAATTGCCGCATTATCCAGCCTGGAGGTTACTACACTAAGGCAACAACTGGCTGATTCGGAGGCTGCTCGAAAAGCTAAAACAACAGGTACACATACAACTGTTATATACTCCAATATTTGAAATCTCAAACTAAACTGTGGACTTGATGCCAGCTGCTGTTGCTGAGATTGCTCGTCTGAAACAAACGGCTATGGCTCGGGAGACAGAGCACCGCAATGCTATTACAGATAGAGATCAAGCCAGAGACTTAGCAGCAGATCTGCGCAGGCAGCTGGATATTGAGAAGAAAAACCATGAGGTAACCCGTCAAGAATCCCAACTAGCCTATTCTTTGCTCACAGAAGCATATGAACTGTATCATTCCACAGGAGAAGATGCGCCAAAGAAATGATGAGTACCAACAGCTACAGAAATCGTGAGATGGCTTTGAGAAGTCATTCCACGAAACTGCTAGCTCCTTGGAATCTTTGAAGAATAGCCATTCATTAACTCGCCAAGCGCTTAAGGACAAAGAAACCAAACTGGCTGAATCTCAAAGTGCCCTTGAGAGAATAAAGACAGTACTAGCATCCACAAGGTCTGCACTTAAAGAATCCCAAGATCATGCTGTTCACCAGGCTCAAGTGTCAGAGGTCTTGAAAAAGAACTATGAGACTAGCAAGAAGAGCTGCAACAAGCTGAAAGACACCTTAGAGAAGGCAAAGGAGGCTGCCTTGAATGCCAATACTGCCTTGATCAAGATCCTAGACATCTGTGTGCCAGAAAGAGCTACACCACGGCCTCTCGGTGACCGAATAACAACTTTCCTGGATGATAAGAAGTCCAAAGTGTCTGAGCGAGTAAAAATCGTACTTACTCTCGTCCTTATGGTCATCAAGAGTGCACAACCTGAGATCGACTTGGCAGGTTTACCAGGAAAAATAGCAAACGAGAATCATAGTGTTGAGCACGAAGATGAGGCCCGAGTGATTGCCGAGCTCCTTGTTGGTGATAATGGGTGAGCAATGATCCCCTCATGTGATGTAATGAACTGAATGCTGTATATATGTATTTTTGTATCTTTCATGAACAATCTTGAGTATTCATTCTACAAAACCAAGTTAGTTCTTAAGAGCAAATCAAAATATGTCATACGTACCTGAGGATTATTCCTGTGCAGAGAGAACAAGTAACATTATCATGATCTGAGTTTGAGCTGAATATAAGAGAAACAATATATAACAGTCAAAAAATACGAATTCTGTAAGATAGAGTATTGTGATGAAGCAAAGACATGCAGTGATGAGTTGTAGGTCATCAAGACCTACGCCCTTCTGTCTTTGTTCAGGCGGGGCCCTGAATGCTCCCCGAGTATGAGGTCCTGCAAAGGCATGTAGCACCGTGCTGTCGGTCGACTGACCTAGGCCGATTGCCTTTGTTTTGTTGGGGCCCTGAGTGCTCCCCTATTATGAGTTCGAACGAGAGCATGTAACACCGTGCTGTCGGTCATACGACCTAGGCCGATTGCTCTCGTGATTGGGGCCGGAGATATCCCCGTCAAGAGTAAGAGTGGGCATGTAACACCATACTGTCGGTCATACAACCTAGGTCGATTGCTCGTATACAACGAGTGAACATCACGAGTAAAAAGAATACTGAATACTTCATCTCAAGAGTACGTTTATTTATAGAATATAGATAAGGACAGGGTACAAAAGATGACACTGACTGCTAACTTTAAAGAGTCATAGAGGAAGAAAAACGACTACGCGTAGAATCTGCGCAGATGCTCTATGTTCCAGGAGTTCCCAACTGGTGTTCCATCCATTTGAGATAGACGATATGAGCCTGGACGAGTAACCTCTGTCACAATGTATGGGCCTTCCCAGGGAGGAGATAACTTATGCTGTCCCGCAGTTTTGAGCACTCTGCGTAGCACCAGGTCCCCAATTGAGAAGAAACGAGGCCTCATATACCGATCATGATAACGACGTAAAGTCTCCTGATATCGAGCCGACTGAATAACAGAGTTAAGGTGCTCCTCCTCGAGTAGGTCGATCTCCTCGAGTCGGGTTGCTTCAGCCTCAGCGATGCTATTGAAAACTAGACGTGGGGATCCAAACTTGAGGTCAGCAGGCAAGACTGCTTCTGATCCGTATACCATGAAGAAGGGCGTATTCCCTATGAGAGCTTTGCTAGGTTGTGTTCGGAGGCTCCAGACCACATATGGCAATTCGCGTATCCACTTCCTAGCCAGCTTCTTGTCCTTGTCAAAAATCTTTTTCTTGAGTGCGTCCAGTATCATGCCATTAGCTCGTTCGACCTGCCCATTGGCTCTGGGTTGAGCCACCGAGATATACTTGACACGGATGGACCTTTGTTTGCAGAAATCGAAGAATTCAGAGCCCTTGAAGTTGGATCCCAGATCTGTGATAATTGAATTCATGATCCCAAAATGAAAGATGATGTCCTGAATGAACTCCACCGCTTTAGCAGATGTTAAAGAAGCGATGGGTTTGAACTCGATCCATTTGGTGAATTTGTCGATGGCAACCAACACATGGCAACCAACCTCTGCGTGTCTTTCTGCGATCTGGGAGGGTGCATGCGCAGGATGGCCCTGATCTTCTTGGGGTTGGCTTCGATTCCCCTGTTGCTGACGACAAAACTGAGTAACTGACCTGCGGGAACACCGAAGACGCACTTGGTGGGGTTGAGCTTCCACCGGAATTTCCTAAGGCTGTCGAACACCTTGCGCAGATCATCGATGAAATCCTCTTCGTTCTTAGTCTTGATTACAACATCATCAACATAGGCCTCGACACGTTCGCCCTAGTGATCGGTGAGGCAAGCTTGAATCGCCCTTTGGTACGTTGCTCCTGCGTTTTTCAACCCAAAAGGCATTGAGGTATAGCAGTAGGCACCGAAAGGCGTGATGAACGCTATCTTCCCCTGATCTTCAGTCGCTAGGCTAATTTGATGATAGCCCGAGTAGCAATCGAGGAAGGAAAGCAAAGCGCAGCCGACCGTAGAGTCAACAACCTGGTCAATGCGAGGCAAACCAAATGGGTCCTTAGGGCAGTGCTTATTGAGATCGGTATAATCAACACACATCCGCCAGTCCTTTTTATTCTTCTTGAGGACGAGTACAGGATTTGCAAGCCACTCGGGATGCATGACCTCTCTAATGAAACCGGCAGCCTTCAACCGGGTTAACTCTGCCCTAATGGCCTCTCGCTTCTCTGGAGTAAATCGCCGCAGCCTCTGCTTGACGGGCTTGGCGTTGGGGAACACTTTGAGTTGGTGCTCGGCCAATTCCCTCGGGACCCCAGGCATATCCGCTGGCTTCCATGTGAATATATCGCGGTTGGCCCTCAGGAACTGGACGAGCGTGTCTTCCTATTTGGGAGAAAGGAGAGTGTTGATGGCGGTCGTCTTGGTCGCATCCGAGGAGTCGAGACTTATCTCTTTCGTCGGGACAGCTGGCTGAATTGCCGCGCTAGAGGCCGCCTCTTGAGTCGGAATCTAGAGGTCTTCCTGCGACATGCTGGTTTCATCCGCCTTGAGCTTCTTCTGAGCTGCCATGTGATTCTGCTCAAGGGCCATTTGCATGGCCTCTTGTACGCACTCTGATGCTCCCTTGAAATCAGCGTGTATGGAGAGAGTACCGCCTGGAGCTGGCATCTTGAGGACGAGGTATGAATAATGCGGGATAGCCATGAACTTGGCTAGCCCTGGACGCCCGATGATAGCGTTGTAGACGCAGTTGAAGGTTGGGACTTCAAATCTCAATGTCTCGATGCGAAAATTCTCTGCCGTGCCAAAAGCGACCGGCAAATAAATGTGTCCGAGCGGGTATTCACCTACGCTCGGGACAATCCCGAAGAACGGGGTATCTGATCTCTTGGGATCGCTGAGCGGGATCCCCATCTCTTGCAGAGCCATGGGGAACACCACGTTGATGCTAGCCCCTCCGTCGATCAGAACCTTCTTGAGTCGGGTATCGCCGACTATGGGGGTTACCAGCAGCGGGTACTTGCCCGGCTCATCGAAATTGAGCCACTGATCCGCCCGACTGAACGAGACCGGCTCGTGGGACCAATCGTATGGCTGCGGCGGCTCTGAGGTGGCCGCATTGATCCACCGATCCTCCAGCTTCTGCTGGCGCTTGCTCGTGTACGCTCCATGCCCACCTAGGATGAAGTTGACCTCCTTGTTGATGTTGGGGAAGCGTTGGTTACTGCCTCCAGCCGGCCGCTGCGACGGCTGGTTCCGTGGTGGAGGAGGCGGCGGAGGAGCTTGCACCGTTGGAAACTGGCCACGGTTCAGCATGGCTCTGAAGTCGCGGCAATGCCTGAGAGTATGGCACATATCCATGTGCGCCGGGCATGGCTCGTCGAGGAGTTGATCGAGAGTTCGAGAATGGGCTGGGGGTAGGCCGCGTGGTCGTATCGTAGTTGGAGCCATGGCTCGGACCTCCTCCCGAGGCCTCTTGTCCCAGCGTCGATCTTGTCGCGGAGGTTCTTCATGCTTCTCCTGCTTGCCCTTGCCCCGGTCGTCTTGCCGAGGGCGAACGAGGTCGCGAGCTCGTTCGTCCGCCGTGATGTAGCGCTCTGCTTCTTGGAAGAGACGCTCCGAGGTGGTGGGCGCCCTTTCCAGTATGTGCTTGACGAAGACTTGGTCGTTGAAGCCTTGGAGGAAGTCGTCGATCACCGTGTCCTCAGATACGTCGGGGATGCGGTTTCTGAGGGCCTAGAACCGCTTGAGGTACGATCGCAGGCTCTCCGAATCCTTGCGTTTGATGGTCTTGAGGTCCCACCGCTGCGCTGGGTTGTCGGAGAGTGACTGGAAATTGGCGATGAACAGGCGACGAAAGTCACCCCAATCCTCGATGCTGCCCCGCCTAAGGTGGCGAAGCCATTGGAGCGCGTCCTGCCCCAACTTGATTGGGATGTAGGCCGCCATGAGATCCTCCAAGGCATTGGCCGCTCGGGCCGCGGTAGTGTACACGGCCAACCAGTTCCGCGGATCCATCTTCGTCTCAAAATTTTCAATGTTTGAGATTTTGAAGTTGGGTGGCCAATCGACGTCTTGAATTCTTCGACCGAAGGCGGCTATACCAGCTTCTGCGGTGCCAGCCGAGTGGCCACGGCCCTCCTCTGGGCGACGAGGCGGGGATTGAGGTCGACGGTCCCGCTCAGATATGTCTCGGGGGGCGGGGCTGTTCACGGAGACAGCCCCCGAGTGACACCTGGCGGCTGGAGCGCGTTGCGGGGGGCCGTAGTCTCGGTCGTAGTTCGCGCGCCGATCCATCTCGAGCTGATGTCTCTGCGCACGAGATTGCTCGATGTTGTGGTGTGTGTCGCGGTTGCCGTTGATAACTTGTTGTGCGTCGGCAGCCTCCGGCTGCTTGGGCAGGAGGTGGTCTGCTGCCCGAGCGAGAACGGTCTTCATGGCCGCCCCGTCTTCGTTGTCGGGGATGAGTTCGCAGAGCTTGAGCAATGCCCCTCCAGCTTGACTCGGGGTCGCCATGACTCCCTCGAACTCCTTTAGAAGATTGCACGTGGGGATTGCTGCCCCACGCTATCGCCTGGCTTGAGCAGTCTGCCAATCGCGATGCCGTTGCCGCGTCTAGTTCCTGCGTCGGTGGCTCTGTACTTCCCGCTCATCCTCGCTAGCCCGAGTTACCTCGTCTATCGAGACAGGCAGTGTAGGATCCTTGTTTCCCAGGATGTGACGGCGCCGGATGTTACGGATGCGGTTCGCCCTCTCCCTCCTGTAGCGATCTTGTGAGGTTTCAGCGAGGACGGGTTGCTCGTCATCCGAGACCACTTCATCGATTTCGTTCCCCGCACTGCTGATTACGAAGATCTCGGGGAGGCAAAGAGTGCAGCCGAAAAACGATCCCTGGGACCTGCTGGTGGTCGTGGCTGCTACCCCCACGCTGGTGTCCGAGGCGGGGACCGTGGATATCGTGGTCGTTGCGGGAGTTGCAGCGTGCTCAGAGACTGTAGGAGTATCGATGCTGCAGATCATATGAGGGAGCCCCGAGTTATGAGCCCTCTCGGTGATCTCTGGGCAACGGTGAGCCTCGCAAGTCGGCGAGGTGTTCCGATGAATGGATCTTCCCGCTGGTGCGGGGTCGATGACGAGTCGTGGGCGACGACCCGCCGGCGGCGCGTCGTGCCCATTGTAGATGCGATCGTCCGGAAGAGGCACGGACTGTCTTGAGCTGGGCGCCCCCCGCGCACCATCGTCGTTGTTGAGGGGAATCGAGACACGGGAGAGAAGCCCCTGCTATGTGGCAGTAGAGTTGCGGAGACCGAACGGGATGGAAGGGACGGCAGGCTCCACCCGAGTCTTCTTTCGAACCTGGGCGAGCGAAGCCGGCCGGGCTCGCTTCAATGCTGGCGGAGGTGGTGGGACCCGTAGCGGGCATGGGACCTAGGAACGAGGATCAACAGGGACTCGCCCCGGGCCCTATGGAGTGCTGCCCAAGGAGCGGGCCTGCTGCGGATCTCGTGAGGGGTTCCCTGAGGAACCTTGTCTCGGCCCCCGACTGATCCGAGTCCAGATTTGAGTCGGGGAGGTCGAGGGCGCCGTGCGGCGAGTAGGAGTTGGAACGGTGGTGGTCGCAGGTTCCACTCAGGCTGGCGTGGTCGTTGTAGATCCAACCCTGAAGGAGACCCTGCCGTTAGCTCGTGCTCCCGAGTCATGGCGACCGCGGGGAGCCCGATCCGACTCAGCGCGATGCAGGGCCGGATTCTGACGAGGGGCCGGCGCCTCCCGCCGAGGTGCTGGAGCTTGGCGCGGAGTTGGCGGATGCTGACGAGGCGCCGGTCCCTAGCGATGATCTGACGGCGCAGGCTGCCCAGGAGTAGTCGATGGTTCCACGACGATGCGTGGTCGCATCGGCGTGCTGCGAAGCTGGTGGAGGTCACCGCTCCGATCGGCAATGAAAGTGATTGATCCGAACTGGATCATATCGCCCGAAGTGAAGCCGTTGATGAGGCTGTTGGCCATGGAGCTAGCTGATGCTGATTTTGCCTCCCCCTACCTGGCGCGCCAACGGTCGGGGTTTGATGCCGACAATGCACCACGGAGTGTGTTACGTGATGCTTTTGGGGTGGCGAGATCGGCGTAGCTCGATGCTTTGCGTAGAGATGCAACAAAACACCGAGGTTTATACAGGTTCGGGCCGCAATAAGCGTAACACCCTACGTCCTGTTTGAGGCGAGTTGTATTGATCTGAGTTCTCGGGGTCACAACGAGGGTTTCGAGGTCTGGTGGCTGGTATGCGATGAGATGTTCGATTCTCTACGTAGGGGTCCCTCACCCACCTTATATAATCCGGCCAGGCTTGGGTTACAAGTCAAGTTCTATCTACGAGTCCTACTCTGTTTGGAAGCCTAAAGAATACACAGAATCCACGATTACATGTTTCCTTCCTTGAGTCCCGCTATTCCTGTTATGCAGAGTCCAAACCAACTTCCTTGTGTCTTTCCTGAATTATAGCGCCTTTGACTTGGTCTTCAAGCTCATCACCCGTTTTTGGGCCCATGAGACCAGTCGGCACCCTGAGAAGGGCCGGTTGTCTCTACTGGGCCCTCCAACAGCCCAGGTACTGAATCCATGCCGTGAGGGCCTAGGGGATATCTATCCCCCACACAGATTGCTACATCACAGCGGACGAACGGGCTCGTGACCTTGTTCGCCCCCGACAGGATGATCGGGGCAAGGGCAAGCAGGAGAGGCATGAGGAATCCTCGCGGCAAGATCCTCGTTGGGACAAGAGGTCTCGAGAGGAGGTCTGAGTCGTGGCGCCACCTCTAGCGCGTCCACGTGGCCCGCCTCCTGCCCCGGCTCGAACCCTCGACCAACTCCTCGATGAGCCATGTCCCACGCATAAGGACATGCGCCACACTCTCCGAAACTGCCGCGACTTCAAAGCCATGCTGGCGCGTGGCCAGTTCCCAATGCCGCAGCCTACTCCGCTGCCGCCCCCGCCACGGAACCAGCCTCCGCAACGTCCAAATGGAGGCAACAATCAGCGCTTCCCGGCTGTCAACAGGGATGTCAACTTCATCCTGGGAGGACACGGGGCTCTAGCAAGCAAGCGGCAGCAGAAGCTAGAAGCCCGGCGAATCAACGCGGCCACCTCAGAGCCGCCACAGCCATACAATTGGTCCCACGAGCCAATCTCCTTCAGTCGGGCAGATCAGTGGCTCGACTTCGATGAGCCAAGCAAGTACCTATTGCTGGTAAATCCCATAGTCGGGGACACCCGACTCAAGAAGGTGCTAATCAACGGCGGGGCAAGTATCAACGTTGTGTTCCCTAGAGCTCTGTAAGATATGGGGATCCCACTTAGCGAACTCAAAAAGTCAGATACCCCGTTCTTCGAAATCGTGCCGGGTGCGGGTGAATATCCACTCAGGCACATATACCTGTCGGTCGCCTTTGGCACCGCAGAAAATTTCTGCATTGAGATGCTGCGTTTCGAGGTCCCGACCTTCAACTGCGTCTATAACGCCATCATTGGGCGTCCTGGGCTAGCCAAGTTCATGGCTATCCCACATTACCCGGAACTCGTCCTCAAGATGCCAGCTCCAGGTAAGCGTTCTCTCAGCTTCAGAGTGTGTACAGGAAGCAATACAGATGGCCCTCGAGCAGAATCACATGGCGGCACAGAAGAAGCTCAAAATAGACGAAGCTCACGTGTCGCAGGAGGACCTCCAGATCCCAACTCAAGAGGCGGCGTCAAGCGCGGTGTGATGCCCTCGGCATCTCAAGAGCCTTAACACACAGCTAGAGACAAGTTAATAATGAATTAGGACTTGATGATGCTTAGAGAGTAGCGAAGACTAGATGGAGAAGTCACTAAGTCAAAAATTTTCTAGGAGAATACGAAACTCTACGTGGTTTGGTTGTTTAAGTCACCACCCACAAGCTTTTATGCAAAACACCAAATACAAGAGTCTTAGCTCAGGATGTTATCTTCAACTTGATATTACGACCATCTTTAAAATCATAGGTTAAGAGGTCTAAAAGATCAAACCACATCCAACTAATGTTTCTTCCAAGGGTAGCAAGTGTGATTGTGACCAAATTTGGACCCTAATAAAACTTTTAGATCCATTAAGCAATTGAGCTTAGCTCCATTATCAAAGTTGTTATACATACCGTGAACTTCACTTTTGTTACCCTGAGCATGGTTTAAAACTGTCTCTAACTATTTTAAATTTTTACCCCAAATACCTCATGAAATCAGCCCCAAGCTAGTCTACACTTAGAAAAATTCAAAAGTCTGAATTTCAGCTCATCCCAAATTTGAATCTGAAATTACTTTTGATTTCACTATACAACTTCAAAATCTTTCTTTCTATGAAGTGAAATTAAACTTATCATATTTCAAATGCACCTAGAGTGGAAGTTTTTGGACTTCATTTGAGTACTCAAAAGTTTGAAACAAGAAAGACTCTACTTAAATTGAAGCTGCAGTTTTACCGAACCTTCAATAATGTTTGTGCTTGTAATTCAAAATCTGTGGTGATCGAAGCCAGACTTTATATACCAAACTTGTAGATAATTCTATTAGGAACAACTTTGGTAATTTGAGTGTTGATATGCACTGTGATTTGGATGGTGTTTTGGGTCTTTTTATGTAAACCTGTGAATTCTGTCCAAACCTGGCCGATTTAATAAATTCAAATTTGCATAAACTACATCCATTATCTTGCAAAACCCTTCTTGTGAAAGTTGTAGCTCAGGAAATCCTGAACAACATTGTTATAAAACTTATTGTATGAAAGTGACCCTAAAATAGACTTTTAGAATTTCTAAGCTGATGACTTCAGTTGGTCAAACCTTGGTCTGCTCTTTAAATTCAAATTTAAACTATACTTTTGCATAGAACATGGTATAGAAGTTTATAAGGGAATTGTATATATATAAATTTACAACACTTCTTGTATTTTGGGTTAGGCCTTAATCTGTCTCTAACTTGTTCAAAAACCGGGATTTCAAACGTGGGTCCTAGCAGTCAAACTGACCTTTTCTATTTTCGTCATTTCACTTTCCCTTCTGTGTCTTTGACACGCAGGCCCCACAAGTCAGCCCGGCCTTGGATCCTCCTTTGGCCGGCGCCGCGCCCAGAATGCAGATGCCACGAGGCCGACGGTCTTTGGCGAGGCTGCCCGCGCCTGCCCGCGCTGCCCTTGCCGCGGCTTCATCCGGACGGAAACGCGACCCCCTTCACTATCACCCTCATTCGCCTCTCCCTCTGCCCTCGCCCTCCTCGCTCATGCAGAGTGCATGCCATGGCCGCCGCCATGGCCGAGCTCAGCTCGAGCCTCGCACCACCACTATGCTTCTCCTCTCTCCAACTTATGATGAGCACCGCTACCCCGTCGTCCTTCCCCGTCAATCTCGCTGGTTCTGGGAGCTCCTCAGCCGCCCTAGCGCCCCTACGCGTGCACGCATGCCATGGCCGAGCTCGGCTCGAGCTCGCGCCGCGCGCCCTCTAATCCTCCTTCCGCCCCATCAACTCGAGAAGCGCGACCACCTCAACCTCCTCCACCACCCTAGCAAGAAATTAGGGCATCCACATCGCCCTAGCACCTACCTCCATGCGCGGCCGCAATGGACACCGCCGTGACCACTTGACCTCACAGCGGAGAACCCCCTCTGGGCCATCCCCATGCCTTAACTCCACCTCTGATGGGTTCCTCTCGTCCTCGCGCAGCCGTGAGGCCCGACCTCGGCCCCTCCCGCACCTCCAGTCCTCCGTTCCACGTGCGCCGCCCGCCATGGCCGCGCCGCGCCACGGCCTCACCGTGGATGGCTACCCTCCGGCGCCTCCCGCGCCTCCACTTCAACCCCTCCGGCTTCACCACTTCACCGCGTGTCCCACGGGCTCCTCGGTCGCGCCGTTCCTCCATTCCCCGCGCCGGAATCGACCCGCACGCCGCGACCCCGCCACCGGTGCACGCTCCGGTTCACCGCCGCCGCACCGCCTTTCCTCTCCCTCCCCGGCGACGATATCTGGGGGAAAGGGAAGCCTGCGGCGGAGAACACGTCCCCGACCCCGCTCGGCTCCAAGACGGGCCCCCACGCCGCTGGCGGAGAGCCGTCTTTTTCCCCCTGCGCGCCGCCAATCCCCCAGCCAAAGGTAGATGAAGAGGGGGAAATTTTCCCCAAAACCCTCGGAGTTTCTCGGTATTCACGAGAACTATTCACAGTGTCTTGAGTACCTTCCATGCTAGCCCCTAGCGTATATAGTTAATTGTGTTTAGGTCCCCCGACAGTAGGATTTTGTTTTAAATTCAATTCCTTTGAGTATGAACTTTGGAAAATCATATAAAATCACAGAAAAATCCAAAATGGATGAACTCAGTTGCATTAGGCTCCTCTTAAATAGATCTATTGAATGGTTATGATGTGGATGTGGAAAAGGACTGTTTTGCCTTTGGTTTGTTGCATGCTTGTTAAAACTAGTTAAATGTCAAAAGTGGATCAAATGAACTCCAAAGGCTATGAAACTTGGACAGTAGCTTAGTTAGGATATTTTGGCTCTGTATGAATTTTGGTAGCACTAGCATTGCCTATTTAATTACTGTTATGCATCTATCCCCATGATTTATGCATTTTGGTGTCATGGAAAATGTTGCTACATAAAATATGCTCTAAATGCCTCACTGGAATTTTTATAGGCTCTTCTTAGTATGGTTAGCTCATTGGGAAAGTATGGAGCTGTGCATGTTAAGTTTTGTTGCTGTTTTGAAAATGACAAAATATAACTTGCTTAACAAAACAATAGGAAAAAGTGGTTCTAGGGTGCAAGATAAATTCCATGACCAATCTGGTAGCATGCTAGTAGTGTATAAGTTCCAGAAAATAATTTTTTAGACTTTATGAGCACTGTTGTATTTAGCATCTATACTAAGCTAAGGAAAATGTGTGGAAAAATAGATGTCCTGTTAAACTAGGGATATTTCACTTGCTAATTTTTATACATGATGATTATACTAAATAATGCTCACTGGGTGAATTTCATGGCCAGAAACCATTTTCATAATTTAAGAAAAATCTAGAAATATAAAGAGCTGATAACTTGCTAGAATTTTAATAAAATAATTATAACCTCAATGTAGCTGAAATTTTGCCAGTGACATTGTGTAGTTAGTTTCTACATGTCATAAATAGTTGAAGTCATTTGATTTTATGCTCTTACCAGAAGTGAGGTGTCCCTTTTAATGTTAAATGACTCCTTTCAGTAAAGCAGTTAATGTTGTTTCTTTGACCTTCGCATTATCCTTGTATGTCATTCATCTACATGTTGCTGCACTTGACATGTTCTCTTTATGATAAACAACTTGCTAGGTGTTTATGTGCTTGTTTAGATGTATTCTTAATATAGGCTAATAAAAGTACTGCTAAGTCACTAGTACTAGAGTGATGTTACTAGTTGTTCATTACATGAATAATTATATGTATGTCTAATGCTTGCGTGCACATGGCATGATAAGGGACAATTTAAATTCATACTTGATCAAGTATTGCATCCATGTGTTGCATTGTGAATATTTTGTGGTATGAGTGCATTCTAGCTTTATGTTTACAAAAGCAATCCTATTTAAGTAGTTTATCAATCACTTTTCTGTCCATCCATAAAAGGGTTATTCATGTGGGTGCTTAATATTCATGCATCCCATTCATTGCATCATGCATCCGACGCTTGTTACAGACACGTGATCAAGAAACAAGTGCGTGGAGCTACATCAAGCAACGGTGGTCCAGAAGACCAACTAAGCCCCAAGCACGACCTGGAGTGCCCATCAGTCGTGTTTGGAAGGAGGAGTTGTCCAAGGGATCAAGGGGTTGCCTAGGGCAAAGCCTCACAACCCGGCAAACTAACGTTAGCATAGTTTGTTAGTTTTATTAAATTAAAGCAAAGGTAGGTAGGACCATGATTTCTCCCAGCTAATATAATCTTGTTTGATGAGTACGCATCTGCATTAGGAGTTGGTTGAAACCAATTGCATTAGATTCCTTGGCCGCCCTGGCCCTAGCACCTATACCTAGAGTACGTAGGACGAGTGCCTAGAATGGCTAGGTGCGAGTAGATACGAGTGAATAAAGATCACTCGTCCCGTAGGGATTACTTTTAAAATGGCAGAAATTTCAATACTATGGAAGTTGTTATTATGCTATTTACTATTGTTATGTTATACTTTAAATTAGAGACCGGGCGGAGATATGGGCTTGTTTATGATGAGAATTGAGATAATATGTGGTGGACTCCGCCCGAGTCGCATAAGGCCGGTCGTTGTTCGCCTATTGGTCGGCATAACATTGTTAGGGTGCTTATCCGGGATAATGGACCGGTGAAAGTCTTACTTGTGATGTCTTAGGCACAGAGACACGTTTCTACCCACTGATTGAGAGGAAGGTGGCCGCGGAGGCGGGTGTCAAGGGAGGACTGACCCATTGCGTGGTAACGCTCCTGCGACGACGCGCTCCGGGAGTCAGGCGGGAGTGAATCGAACTTAAGACGGGACAAGTGGAGATGGGGGAAGCATATGTGGGAACGCCGTGGGTTAGTAAGCATATGTTATCCTGATACTTCTAGTTATTCCCGGGAATATAAAAATCGATTCGAATCGCTGATGCTCACCAGGTGTGAGAATGCCAATACCACTGACGGGCAAAGTAGTAATCCACTTGAATATGTTGTATTATGATTTCATGGTTTTGAATACTACATGCTTGGTTTTACATGCTTTACTTTCATGCAACTTATTATGGTACTCATGATTAGTATTTATTGACATGATGAACTAAGTAGCTGTCAAATCCTGCTTCTATATGATAAATCAAGCAGCTGTCAAATCCTGCTTCCACATGTTAATTTGATCCTACTTAAAATCAACAACTAAGGATCCAATTCTTAGTAAGAAAGCTTTGCGTCCGCCATAAGCCATTTCCATTAAGTCCTACTAAGTAATTAGTATTCAGGGTTCGCCCCCACTTTTGGATTACAGGTGTGAAGTTCTTCGTGTGCGCCTGAGTTGGAGGAGGGTAGTACCGGTGGGCTCGGTGCTACTCGCCTTGTTCGTCTGCATGAAGATTACTACTTAAGTATCTTATTTCCGCTGCGAGATGTTTTTGAAATCGCTTCCGCTGTATTTTGAACATGTATTTGACTACATATATTTGGTTTGTAAGAACTTTATCTTATTTTCACTATTAAACTGCCTGTGATGATATAACTGTTGTGGCTCCATCGAGGGCTAGATGTGTGTGATGTCGGCATCCTCGGGCGATGGTTACATCGAGTGCCCTCCGGGGTAGCTCGATGGACTACCGGGTTTAGTTTGGCCTAAGTGCACTGCGAGCCAAAGGAGGTAGGTGTGCTTAGCCCGGATTAAGCTGGGAGGTTTCACCACACGCGGCAATTCAGCTGGTAGTCCCGACGAAGGAAATAAGTCTCGATCCTTCGGACGTGACCAAGACGACCGCTATCAACGCTCTTTTTCCTCCCAAATAGGAAGACGCACTCATCCAGTTCCTAAGGGCCAATTGCGACATGTTTGCATGGAAGCCTGCAGATATGCCTGGGGTCCCGAGGAAACTAGTCGAGCACCAACTCAAGGTCTTCCCCAACGCAAAACCCATTAAACAGAGGCTGCGGCGATTTACTCCTGAAAAGCGAGAGCCCATTAGGGCAGAGTTAACCTGGCTGAAGGCTGCCGGCTTCATTAGAGAGGTCATGCATCCCGAGTGGCTTGCAAACCCTGTACTTGTTCTCAAAAAAGAAAAAAAGGACTGGCGGATGTGTGTTGATTATACCGATCTCAATAAGCACTGCCCTAAAGACCCATTCGGGTTGCCTCGTATAGACCAAGTCGTTGACTCTACGGCTGGCTGCGCTTTACTCTCTTTTCTCGACTGTTACTCGGGCTATCACCAGATCAGCCTAGCAATCAAGGACCAGGAGAAAACCGCGTTTATCACGCATTTTAGTGCGTACTGCTACACTTCTATGTCATTCGGGTTAAAGAACGCTGGCGCCACGTATCAATGAGCGATCCAGACGTGCCTTGCCGACCACTGGGGCAAGCGCATCGAGGCCTACGTTGACGACGTCGTGATCAAGACCAAGAACGCGGATGATTTCATCGACGACCAACAATAGGTGTTGGACAGCCTGAGGAAATTCCGGTGGAAGCTTAATCCCACTAAGTGCGTCTTTGGCGTCCCTGCAGACCAGTTACTCGGCTTTGTCGTCAGCAACAAGGGAATCGAAGCTAACCCCAAGAAAGTCAAGGCCATACTCCGCATGCACCCTCCCAGATCACAAAAGGATGCTCAGAGGTTGACTGGGTGCATGGCGGCCTTGAGTCGGTTTATCTCGCGACTCGGCGAACGTGGCATGCCCTTCTACAAACTCCTCAAGAAGGTAGATCGGTTCTAGTGGACCACAGAGGCTCAGGAAGCTTTGGACGCTCTGAAAAAGTTCTTGACCACGCTTCCTGTACTCAAATCTCCCACTCGCGCCACGGTCGACTCACCAGCTGAAGATTTGCTCCTCTACATCTCCTGTACGACTCATGTGATCAGCACCGCATTGGTGGTTGAGCGGCCGGACGGACAGCACACAGTACCCAGGCAACACCAGGTCTACTTCATAAGCGAGGTCCTCAGCCCCTCCAAAATCAGGTATCCTCAAGTCCAAAAGTTATTATACGCAGTTCTCATTACCACACGTAAACTGCGTCATTATTTTGAGGAGCATAAGATCATAGTGGTTACTGAGTTCCCAATTAGAGAAGTCTTGCGTAATTGGGAGGCCACAGGTCATATTGCCTAGTGGGCCTGCGAACTAGGGGCTCACGACATCGAATTTCATCCTCGTACTGCCATCAAGACCCAGGCTTTGGTCGATTTTGTCTCCGAGTGGACTGAGCATCAAGTCCCTGAGAAGCCAGAAATCATGGAGGTCTGGAAGATGTATTTCGATGGCTCGTTGAAGCTAGAAGAAGCCGGTGCTGGTGTCATCTTCACCTCACCAGCAGGAGAAAAACTCAAGTACGTACTGCAGATCCTCTTCCCGGTCTCGAATAATGCAGCCGAGTACGAGGCTCTACTTCATGGTCTGCGCATAGCCATATCACTTGGTATTCAGCGCTTGACGGCCTATGGAGACTCTTTGGTGGTCATCAATCAGGTCAACAAGGAGTGGGACCGTTCCACAGAAAATATGGATAAGTACTATGAAGCAGTTTGTAAGCTAGAAGGCAGATTTCAAGGCCTAGAGTATATCCATGTGGATCGGGATCGCAACGTGGACGCTGATATTCTGTCTAAACTGGGCTCATCATGAGCCAAAGTGCCTCCTGGTATCTTCGTTCAGGAGCTTAATCATCTGTCTATTCAGCTAGATGAGCTGAATATATCGCCCGACCAACACATCCTAACTCTGGAGGATGTTCCGACTGACTGGAGGGCTCCTATCATCAGGTACATCCTGAATAAAAAAGACTCTAGATGACAAAGCAGAGGCCGAGCGAATAGCAAGATAGTCGTCTAGCTATACTCTGATCAACAACGAGTTATACAAGCGTGGCGTCTCAGGAGTTTTGTTAAAATGCCTAGATACGTCATTAGGGCAGAGTTTGCTGAAAGAGATACACGCCGGAGTCTGTGGAATTCATGCTGCCTTAAGGACGTTAGTCGGGAAGGCATTCAGGGCCGGCTTCTATTGGCCCACGGCAAAGAAGGATGCTGTCGAGTTAGTGCAGCGTTGTGAGGCTTGCCAATACCTTGCCAAGCAGCACCGTCTTCCAGCACAACAGTTGCAGAATATACCGGTCTCATGGCCTTTTGCCTGCTGGGGGCTGGATATGATTGGGCCTTTCAAGAAAGCTCAGGGTGGATATACACATGTATTGGTCGCTATCGATAAGTTCACCAAATGGATTGAGTACAAGCCCATCGCCTCATTGACGTCTGCCAAAGCCGTGGAGTTTATTCAAGACATCATCTTTCGCTTTGGGATCATGAACTCTATTATCACAGATCTGGGGTCTAATTTTACAGGCTCAAAATTCTTCGAATTCTGTGAGCAAAGGTCTATTCGTATCAAGTACGTCTCGGTGGCTCACCCTAGAGCCAATGGGCAAGTTGAACGAGCCAACGACATGATTCTGGATGCACTCAAGAAGAAGATCTTCGACAAGAATGAGAAGCTAGCTGGCAAGTGGATACGTGAATTGCCATACGTGGTTTGGAGCCTTCGAACGCAACCCAGCAAAGCTCTCACAGGGAACACGCCCTTCTTCATGGTATATGGGTCGGAGGCAATATTGCCTGCTGACCTACAGTTTGGAGCCCCTTGACTGGCTTTCAAGGATATTGCTGAAGCCGAGGCAACACGCATCGAAGAGATCGACCTACTCGAAGAAGAGCGCCTAAACTCTGTTATTCAATCGGCTCGATATCAGCAGACTCTACGCCGTTACCATGATCGGTACGCGAGGCCTCATTCCTTCTCAATAGGGGAATTGGTGCTATGCATGGTGCTCAGGACTGCTGGGCAACATAAGTTGTCTCCTCCCTGGGAAGGCCCATACATTGTCACGGAAGTCACTCGTCCAGGATCATATCGTCTATCTCAAATGGACAGGACACCAATCGGGAACTCCTGGAATATAGAGCATCTGCGCAAGTTCTATGTGTGAAGCCTTCTTGTGATCTCTAGAGTTAGCAGTCAGTGTCGTTCTCTGTACTTTGCCTTCATTGTACTCTTTATACTCTGTGAATAAAGCACTCTTGGGATGAGTATTCTATGTTTCTTTCTGTTTCCGTTTACATTACTCACTCGTTATGTAAGGGCAATCGACCTAGGTCAGTTGACCGACAGTATGGTGTTACATGCCCACTCTTACTCTTGACGGGGATAACTCTGGTCCCATCACGAGAGCAATCGGCCTAGGTCAGTCGACCGACAGCACGGTGCTACATGCTCTCATTCGTACTCATACTAGGGGAGCACTCAGGGCCCCAACAAAACAAAGGCAATTGGCCTAGGTCAGTCGACCGACAGCACGATGCTACATGCCTTTGCAGGATCTCACATCAGGGAGCATTCAAGGCCCTAGTCGAACAAAGACAATGAGCTTGGGTTTGACAACCTACAGCTTGACACTACATGTCTTTGCCTCATCATATTACTCTCTCCTACAGTACTCGCTCTCTTTATCGTCATATTTTACTTCTGTTTCTACTGATATGTCTCAAGTATTGACCCAAGTCGCGTTGCCGACTTAACATTGTCTTTTCTCTAACAGGCATGACATCCAGGTAAGCACAGACTATTTGTCTCATTTATAAACATATTAACTCTGTTTTGCAGGACAATAGTTAAAGGTACCAACCTAAGAACACAATATATACAGCATTCTGTTCATTGCGTTACATGTGGAATCATTGTCTATTCATTATCACCCACAAGGAGTTCAGCAATCATTCGGGCTTCATCCTTATGCTCGGTATTCTAGATCTCGTTTATTATCCTCGCTGGCAAACTCGCCAAGTCAATGTCAGGCTGTGATTTCTTGATTACCATGAGGACACGAGTAAGGATGGTTTTTAGTCGCTCAGAGATCTTAGACTTCATGTCATCCATAAAAGTTGCTATTCGTTCACCTAGTGGACAAGGCGCAGCTTTTTCTAGCGCATATATGTCTAGAATCTTGGTCATGGTTGTGTTGGCGGCTAGAGCAGCATCATTTGCCTTCTCATAGGCATCCTTCAATTTGCTGTAGTTCTTCTTGCTGGTCTCGTAGTTCTTCTTGAAGGATTCCAGCACTTGAGCTTGCTGAGCAACCTCATCGTGGGATTCTTTTAGTGCAGACCTCGTGAAGAAGAGCACCTTCTTGATGTTGTCATAAGAATTCTGGACTTCAGTTAACTCGGCCTCTTTGCTCTCAAGGGCCTGACGAGTCAAGGAGTGGCTGCTCTTTAGGGCCTCCAAAGAACTGACAGTGTCACAGAATGATTTCTCAAAACCATCATGGGATTCTTGAATAGTTTGGATTTCTGCTCGCAGCTACTGGCATTCATTGGTCTTTTGTCGCATCGTCTCCTTTGGAACGATACAGTTCATATGCTTCTGTGAGCGGAGAATATGCTAATTGAGACTCTTGGCGAGTTACCTCATGCTTTTTTCTTCTCAATATCTAGCTGCCTGCAAAGGTCAGCTGTTGTATCTCGAGCTTGGTCTCTATCAGCAACAGCATTACGGTTTTCTGTGTCTCGGGGATGGCAGCTTGTTTCAGGCGTGCAATCTCAGTAGCAGCCGCTGTCAAGGAACATTTATTAGCTCGGACACTCAGTTATTGACTCGAACAAGAAGAATGGATACTCACCTGTTGTCTCAGCTTTGCGAGCGGCTTCAGAATCAGCTAGTTGCTGCCTTAAAGTAATAACCTCAAGGCTGGGCAGTGCAGCAATCTTCTCACAGATCATGCTGGCCTGTTGAACTTCACCTTGTAGCATCTTCAGCATATCCCGTAGGGAATAATTCGAGTTGTTTAGGTGTCAGCGAGGGTAAAGCAGGATATAAAAGGTTGAAGATTGACATACCTCGACAGCTGTCAGTAGCCCTGAGCTTGGGGTTGCCGGTACCAGTTGGTGATTGATATCATATGCTACGGCCAGAGTGTCAGATTGTCCTCCCTCAACATATTGTAGCCCTGTACTCAATTCAGCATGCTCTGGTTCTTCAATCCCCTTTTCTTGAGCCGAGTCATGGGCCTCAGAAGTTGGCTGGGGAGTATCTCTTGCATTGACCTCAGCTTGTTGTTCCTGGGTGATATCAACCTCAGGTGATGGCTTGGGCACAGGCATATGCTACAATTCTTCTGAAGCTGCTCCGGTCAGTGTTTCTTGCCAGTTGTCAGATGGTATTTGTGCTTCATTCACAGCTTCAATGGCCTCATCCATTTGGGTATCAGTCTCGACCTCAGGAATATGTGTTGGCACTGTGTCTGCATTGCCCTCGATCATCAAGTCCCTAGGTGCCAGCTATGTCGAGGCCCGGGGGCTTAGTTTCTCAGGCTGATGGTCCCTAGGGCACGCTGACAGCGGATCAATATCGTCATCAGTACGCATTGTGTATGGGAATCTGCAGGCATCCCTGATAATCCGATCTAAATCCAGATCTTCTGCCGTTAGATCTATCTTATGTTCATTGGGCAGCAGAGTGGATGCAGAAGGGGTTACTATGGCATCATCATGGTGTTTCTTTGATCGTCTCTCACAGTGATGGAGTTGAATTTCCACCTCTTCTGCTTCATCCTCATCAATCAGGTGACTCCAGTCTCCTCCGACTGATGAATCATCAGTTTTGGCTACAGTGTGAGAGGAGTACTTGGATTTCTTGCTAGTTTTTCCTGTTGACTCGGGGGACCTTGTGACATCCTTGATCGTCCTCTTGCTTGTCCTTTGTTTACGTGGCACTGCGGCACTAGTGGCCCTTGCCTTGGTACGCCCTTGACCAGCTGCAGCTCGAGTCTTAACACCACTTGGGGCGGCGGTATGCTTGGGGGCCACCTTTATGATGTTGCTCACACTTGTCTCTTGGGCAATCTAAGCTGCATGTTGTATTACTATGAAGGTGTGTTCCTCGTCATTCCCTGCACCATGAGCAGCGGCGAAAACGGCTTCCATCTCCTCAGTGGATAGCTTGGATTGGCGCTTAGATAGCCTATCAGTGCCAGAAAGCGACAAGTCTGATAGGAACTTGGATATATTGCTCTGCATTAAACTCTTCATGTCAGGGGGTGATTGCAAGTAAGATTGAATACAGAAATAAGAAACAGATCGCTTACACTTGGAGTTGGATTCCAGGCAGAGTATGGCTTAGGAGTACCCTCGTTGTGAGCTTCACCTCTGAGTATCAATTCCACTCGGGCCTTGACATCTTCTTCAGTCATAGCTCGGGTCGCCTCTCTAGTGGGATCACTGGCTCTGACATATAGATAGGCAGGGTATATCCTATCTTTCAGTAGCTGAATGCAGTGATATACGAAGTCTATGACCACGGCATGGGCAGTGAGGCCATTTTCTTTCAACCTAGCTATTTCTTCTAACAACACATTGACCTCAGCTTGTTCTTCAGTAGTTGGACCTTCCTCCCAGCTTGCTAGCTTACTGTCAGGCTGCCTGCCAGACCTCGAGGGGAGCGAATTTCCATGGTTCTCTATATAAAACCACTTGGAGTGCCATCCTCTATTGTTATCTGGAAGAAGAATGTCCAAATAGACAGATTTGCGATTCTTCTGCAACTCAAAGCTAGCCCCTCCAGTAACTTGTAACACCCCATCCCTCAAACCTTCTTTGAAGTGGTATAAATATTTCCACAGGCCAAAATGCGGGACAATCTCGAGGAATGCTTCGCAGAGATGGACGAAGATCGACAGTTGAAGTACAGAGTTGGGATTCAGATGGCAAGTTGATTGAATAGAACTGCAATAGGCCTCGCACGAATGAGCAGACAGGAAGGCCTAACCCGCGGATAAAGAACGGCAGTGTCCTCGGTTGGAGCAGTATCATCTTTCTTCTCGCATACCCTCCAGTTTGCCACCTCCTTCGGTGGCAGGAAGCCCATAGCTACTAGTGATTGTAGCATGGGTTCGGTAACGGTGGAGGGACGGTATGCTAAGTACGGTGAGGGCAGCTGCCGGTTTTCACTATGTGGCAGACCCTCACTAGTGTTTCCGCGCTCACTCAAGGTCTTCTTCTTGGGAGCCATGGGCGCGGGTGTTCCTATCGATTTGCGGATTCGAGCAGTGAAGAAAGCAGTAGCGCTCTAAGTTTCAGTAATGGTGGCGGTGGGCTCAGTGGGGAATAATGGTAGCACGATTCTTAGATGGATGAAATCGGTTCAGGGTATAGATCTCGAATAACCCTGACGCCGTCAGTAATAGTCCTCGAGAGCTGACGGAAACTGTGACTATCGTTATCCTAACTCAGATCTCATGCCATTAATGGTTCAGTCGGGTTTTTCTAAGGTTAGGTCGTTGATTTCAGTCGGGATGATTCTTAAAATAGAACGGTTATTCAGTCGGTTTTCTTGGCACAAGTTCATGTTCTCTATCACTCGGAGAATGAGGTCTCTGTAACGGATGTTAACTCGACACAATAAACTGGGTATTGCCTGTACTCTGGGCATGAAGGAGTATGAGTTCTTCAGTCGTTTTATGGTTTCATCTTTACTTTATGAACTCAGAAGTTGAGATTTGACTCAGATGCATGTTTTTCAAGACAAGAACACACAAAAGATCTCAAGAGCGAAGGATAATGCGATGGATTTCATTATATAAACATAGTTCATTACAATGGTGGTGATTACATATATAGGCGGATTATCCTAAACTACTACTACTACTAATCTATGGTGGTGGTGAAGATGGATGGCCCGGTGGCGCACTTAGTGGCCGGTGGACGGCCCGGCTGGAGGCCCGGTGGTGCGGCGGCACTTGGAGGCCGAAGCGTCGGCCTCGTCTCCGTCGTCGTGGCCGCCGTCGTCGCCGCACGAGCCATCATGGCCGCCATGGGCATCGTCGTCGTCGTCGTCATCGGAGTCCTTGTCCTCTTCCTCCTCGCTGTCCTCCTCCTCCTCGTCGGAGTCCTGGAGGCCGGCGCAGCGGAGGCCACGGAGCTTGGCGCGCTCCTCGGCGTTGTAGCCCTGGGAGTCGTCGGTGTTGGGCTCTGACTCGTCCTCCCGCGGCGGCGCCTCCTCGGGGACCGGCTCCTCCTCGCTGGAGGAGTGGTCGTCGGAGGAGTCCCCATCGTACGCGCCGCCGAAGTGCGCGTCGTCAGAGTCATCATACTCCTCCTCGCTGACGCGCGCGCGCTTCTTGCCTTTGCCTTCGACCATGGTGAGGAAGAAGTGGAGAGTGCTTGGGGTTTTTCTTGGATGAATGAGCACTCCGTGGAGGCGTAATGGATGGCCAGGCCATTGCTCTGCTCTTATAGTGCAATCACTTCGCTTCGTTTTCTGTGAACGCGATTCAAGAGGCCGCGTCGTTTCGACTTCCTCCACGCATCAGTTATTCTCTTGGGCAGCAAAGGCTGTTGGTGTTTGGAAGATTCCTCTTTTCTGGGAAGTTTGTGGGTAATTCCTCGGTGCCCTCTGTTTATTTCCCTGTGGGTTAACCCCATGGGGTGCGGGATTTGTGGAAAAAGTATTCTTTTTCCTAAAAATCCAAAAGGCAGGAAGTTTGGTTCGGCTTTCTATGACTCGGAAAGCTGGGAGAGAAATGGTAACTCGGATGAGGGGATCCGCTATTCCTTAAGTTGACTCGGCACTTGGGGTATGCATTTGGTAAGTCTGAATGAAGGGTTTAGATCTTCAAGCTGATAGATACTCAAGTCAACTTGAAGCTCGGGGGCTACCCCATGGGGTGCACCCGGTGGTGCACCATGAGAAATAATGTTAACTTGGATATGGAACTCATGAACAGTATGTTATTCTTTTTAGAGTCTCGAGTCAATTAATTTCTAAATTAGCTCGAGCCTCGGGGGCTTGTGGGGGATAGATATCCCCTGGGCCCTCACGGCGTGGATTCAGTATATGGGCCGTTGGAGGCCCAATAGAGACAGCAGGCCCCTAAGCGGGGTGTCGACTGGTCTCGTGGGCCCGAGAACGGATGACGTGCCTGAAGACCAAGTCAAAGCGCTGTAATTCAGGAAAGGCGTGAAGGAGTTGGTTCGGACTCTGTGTTCCAGAAACAGCAGGACTCAAGAAAGGAAGCATGTAATCGTGTATTCTGTGTACTCTTTTAGAATTCCAAGCCGGGTAGGACTCATACATGGAAACCGACTTGTAACCCAAGCCTCGCCAGGACTATATAAGGCGGGTGAGGGACCTCTACGTAGAACATCGATCATCTCATCGCAAACCAGCCACCAGATGCCCTAGCTTTCATTGTAACCTCAAGAAGCAAAGGCAATACAACTCGTAGCAAACAGGACGTAGGGTATTACGCATCTCGCGGCCCGAAACTGTATAAACCCTTGTGTTTTGTCGCATCTTTACGTGAACCATCGAGCTACGCCGATTACGCCACCCTAAAAGCACTACGTAACACACCCCGTGGTGCATTGCCGGTATCAAACACCGACACCATATTCTTTCACAATAACATCAGCTGTCTCAAATAATGCCGCTGAATATGAGGCTCTAATCATTGGGCTTGAAATAGCCCAAAACATGGGGATAAATACAATCCGTGTCTATGGTGATTCCCAATTAATAGTAAATCAATTATTGGGAACATATGCAATTAAGAAACAAGGGCTTGTTCCATATTTCATGAAAGTCAAAGAACTTATGTCTATATTTACTGATATAAGCGTACAACATGTTGTGCGTAGTCAAAATGAAAAGGCAGATGCATTAGCAAGCTTAGCCGCCATCATGTCGCTAAGCCAATATCAAAATATGGACATACACGTTGAGGAAAGAAGAGTCCTCCCTATATTTAATGAACAAGAGGAGGATCTGTTACCCGCTTCAGCCATGACAATAGAAGCATGTGAAATTGAAACGGGAGATTGGAAAACGCCTTTCCTTGATTATCTACTACATGGATATCTGCCCTTAGACTCAAGTGAAAGGTCTAGGGTTCGAAAAAGATCAATCAATTATACATGCATAAATGATACGCTTTACCGACGTTCATGCGATGGCATTCTGCTTAGATGCCTCGCAGGAAAAGAAGTGGTGGAAGCTTTAAATGAGGTACATGCTGGAGGATGCGGTGCACACCAATCCAGACCTAAATTACATTATCAGTTAAAACATTTGGGCTATTACTGGCTCACAATGTTTGATGATTCAATGAAATTCGCAAAGAGATGCCTGAGTGTCAAATACATGGAAATTTCATATATCAACCACATGAACCATTACACCCCACCAATATGTCATGGCCTTTTGAAATGTGGGGAATGGATGTGGTTGGACCAATATCTCCTCCATCATCTAAAGGTCACAAATTCATCCTTGCTGCAACTGACTACTTCTCTAAGTGAGCAAAAGTTGTAGCACTCAAAGAAGTGAAAGCAGGGAATGTTGAGAATTTTATAAGAACCAATCTCATATATCGGTTCGGGGTTCCGGCTCGAATAATATCAGATAATGGACACTCCTTTAGAAATGGACAAATAGAGAAAATGTGTGCAAAATTTAAAATTAAGCACTACTTTTCTGCGGGATATAATCCGGCTGCCAATGGCCAAGCCGAAGCATTTAATAAAGTATTATGCAAACTACTTAAAAAGGTTGTTTCGCAAAATAAACGATGTTGGCATGAAAAATTGCTTGAAACATTGTGGGCATATAGAACCACAACCCATACACCAACAGGAGCAACGCCATACTCTTTGGTGTATGGGGGCAAAGCAGTCCTACCGTTGGAGGTACAAATTGCTTCCTTAAGGGTCGCTATCCATGGAAAGCTTAAGGAAGATGCGGAAGCAAAATTACGCCTCAAAGAATTGGACAACCTTGAAGAAAAAAGACTTCGAGCATTACAAAATCTGGAAGCTTATCAAGCTAGAATGTTACAAGCTTTTGATAAGCGTTTGAAAAAAAGGTCGTTCAAAGAGGGGGATTTAGTTCTCGCTGTTATTCGACCCATGAATATCACACATCGTATGCAAGGGAAATTTGAGCCTAAATGGGAAGGCCCTTACGTTGTGAAAGATGTTTATTCTAGTGGCGCGTATAGAATTATCTCTGCCGATGGTGAATATTGGCTGCCACCAATAAATGGAAAATTCCTAAAACGCTATTATGCCTAAAATAAATAAAAAATATATCATCATGCTCCAACACTTCATGAGGTTAAACTGCATGTGAGGAAAAAATAAATTATATGCTCCAATGCTTCAAGAGCTAAAATTGTAAGCAGGGGGAAAAAATGAGGCTCCAACGCTTCATGACCTTAAACCATAAACAAGTAAAATGAAAAAAAAACATGATGCTCCAACACTGCATGAGCTTAAACTGCATGTGAGAAAAGATAAATTATAAGCTCCAAAGTTTCATGAGGCTGGGTTCTTTTCGGGGGATAGAAAGGGGGAAGTGGAGGGGAATCCACAGGAACCGTTCGATGTCTTAAATAGATGGTCCAGATTCATTCCCCCGAAGGGGAGGGGAGCCAGTCTCCCAAAACGAACGCTCCCTGAGCCTAAACTGCAAGCAATAAAATAAACAAACAAACAAATGAATGTATGTATGAATGGCTCCACTATTTCATGGGCTTAAACTGTTTGTAGAATAAATGAGGAAAAATGCATGCGCTCCAATGCGTTACGAGCTTAAACTGTAAGCAAGGGGAAAAACATGAGGCTCCAGCGCTTCATGAGCTTAAACCAAAAACAAGTAAAATAAAAAAAAACATGATGCTCCAACGCTTTACTAGCTAAAAACAGTATGCAATAATAAAATTATGATGCTCCAAAAAGCTATATGAGCTTAGACTACAAGGGAAAAAAAAACTATTATGATCCAGTACGTCACTGAGCTTAAACTGTCAGCCCCAAAAAAAAAATTATGCTCCAACAATTCACGAGCTTAAATTATAAGCCAAAAAAAACAAATTTCGCTCAAATGTTTTATGAGCATAAACTGTAAGCAAGGAAAAAATAAAACGAAATTACTATGCTCCAACGCTTTACAAGATCAAACTATAATAAAAAATTCAAGTTATTTTGCTTCAACACTCACGAGCTTGAACACTCACGAGCTTGAACCAAAAGCAAGCAAAATGTTGCCCTGTTTCATAAATCTGAGATTAAAAAAAGGGAAATACTCCATTGTTTATTAAAAGAATACATACACACGGGTTAAATCTACTAAGGTATATTAAATGCCTAAAATATGTTTCTTTATAAAGGGGTTCAAATATATAACAAGTCAGTTTCGAGATCCGGATCTGTCAAAACATATTATCCGCATCCAGACCTCAAGGGGGAATCTGTTGACACGGATTTTGGCCCAACCAAAAGTTGTGTAATATTTGACCCAGTTGAGATCAATAGATGTCATAAGATAATATTTCTTAAATTCAAATAATTTGACATTACTCAAAATTAACACGCCTACAGAACATAAATGGGCGTATGTATTCATGTATGCAGATGCGGCAGACCACTCAAATACGTACACGTGTGTCGACCGGTAACCCCATAAATATGGGCAGATATATATGGTAACAAGCATTATCCAATTAATTTGATGAAGCCTATGCGGTTGCCAACAATAAAAGAAAGAATGGATAAAAGAAAAAGGAAAAGAAGGAAAATTCATGCATGTTTGGTATCATGCATATACGTCTTGGTCAATTGTGTGACCAATTAAAATAAATATGTGTGCTTCAAATACACATACGTACATGCATATACCGAAGGAAGCTCATGCGATGCAAGCGGAGCTTCATGTTACGTACGTGCACATGCCGGTAAAAGAAATGTTAACCATTCTCTTAATTAATATAGTTAAAAAAATATAAAATATCGCAGAAATACCTCCACCTCCGCACGAGAGGCTTTCTGATGGAAACAAAAAATCTATCGTGAGTCAAGTCTGATGACCGAGTGCGCTGACCAGGTCCGGCCGCCTAGTTGCCGCGGTGACCACGTCGACGCATGCAACTACCACGTACTCCACGTTCTCACGCGCCCAGCTATTTGAATTAACCCACCGGCGTCATTAGCGAGGGAAAATCGAATTAGCGAGGCGCCAAATCACTCGGCAACTGCAGCTCCTCTAGGCCTATAAATACGAGGTCCCTGCACCAGTTCGAGCCCGACCCAAATCGACATCAAACACCGCCCCTGGCTGCCGCTGCGTGCGAGAGAATCAGGACGCCGCCAGGCTGCCGGCGACGAGAGCTCCATCAGGCTGCTGCTGTAGAAGTTCCACCAAGAGAGAGCAAGGAGGTTGCTACGTGGGAAAGTTCCTAGCTTCTCGTGGTGGCCGGACGCCATCGCCGCAAGTGCTGCTGCATCGATGTAACAGCCTAGGTGTTTTACTTGTGATTATAAGCATGTGCATCATTTCATCTATCTTATGCATTTGTGTGAATATATCTTGGTTTGAATGTGGAAAATGAAACTAGAATGTTGAGTGTAGACAGTAACTCGTTTTCTGTCTGAGAACCAACCCAGGTACGTCTGTACCTTCTGCGTAATGTTGGCGTCCAACGGCGGACTGTCCGACCTAGAGGAGCGGATTGTCCGCAGTACTGACTGAAAAAAGCCCCTGAATCGGCTGGGCACTGCAAGTTTTATATAGGCTAACCGCGGACTGTCCGCGCCTCGGGAGCAGACTGTCTGAAAGCGCACTCAGAGAGTTCTGTAGTCTCTGGCTAATTTTGCCGTCTAACAGCGGACTGTCCACAACTGGGAGCGGACTATCTGCAGGTGTCATTGAATTTTACTCAGAAACTTGGCTGACTCTAAGTAAAATTGAGGCTTAACGGAGGACTGTCCGCGGGGTTGACCCTGGACTGTCCGCAGCTCATCCCTTTTGACCCCTTCAAAATTCGGCTAAGTCCCTGGGGATCCAAACCCTCTACGGCGGACTGTCCGGGACTTAAGTCCGGACTGTCCGCAGTACTTGAATAACCAAGCCCCAGAAACCAGACTCTCCGTGACCCCGACTTACCTCTTAACGGCGGACTGTCCACCAACCTAGTGTGGACTGTCCGCGTACCGTGTGCTGGCACTTCTGTGTCGCGCTATCGCGCGCACAGGCCGTGGGGGTGCGTGTCGACCCTCTGCCCCATTAACCCAAGGGAAGGGGGTTTTCAGCCCCTCCTCTCCCTCATTCACCCTCTCTTCTCTCTCTCAAGCTCAAGCAAGAAGAAAGCTTTCCCCTCACTTGTCTTCCTCAAGATCCACCATTGGAGGCCATTGAAGACCTTGGGAGCTCCTCTCCTCCTCCTCCATGGTGATTCTCCTCCAATCCCCTCCGTTTTCCCCTTGTTTCCATGGTGGATCCCCCTCAATCCCCATGATTTTCTCTCTCTAGGTCAAGAAGAGCTCGTGGCCCGATCTCTCTCCTCGTTGCTTCCCATCACTTGAGGGTTGTTTTAATCACTTCCTCCACCCTAGGTAAGCACGATTTCGTGGGTGGGATGACCTACATTGGTGTGTTCATGATGTTCATGGTGACCATGGAGCTCTCATGCTCATGGTGATTTGAGGAATTTCTAACCCTAGTAGGATAATGTATATGTGATTCTAGGATGATTTAGTAAGATGTCAACTAGTGGGATGATGTAACCTAGGTAGCTTCATCATTGGGATTGTTATATTAATTCTTGCAATATGTGAGCCAGTAGGGTTATGAGTTATGAAATGAGAGCTATTACTAATGTCATGATAAAATTGCATTGCTCATATTTCATACATGACACATGATTTATGCATCACAGTCATAGCATTGTTCTTACTTTTTGCATCATTTGCACTCGTGTAGAGACCGCACCGGTGAACCAAGTGGAGCTTGAAAACACGCCGGAACCCCCGAGTGTCGTACCCTCGTTTGAGAACCAAGGCAGGCACCCTTTCTTTTACTCAATCAATTTTGGATCAATATTGTACTTCAATGATTGTGCATCTCATGTGTATTGAGTAGAGCCCAGTTGACATATTCCTTAGGACTAAATAAATTTCTAGATGAGTATGTTTACTAGGCGTCTCGAATTAATTGCTTAGCATTGTTTAGAAATGGTAGAAGATGAGAGGTGGCAAGGTCACCACCACTCGTGAGCTTTAGGAATTGTTTTTAATTTCAGCTTCTTATCGGAATGGTAAAAATGGACCGATGACAATGATTTAGATGTTTCGGGCTTGGAGTAAGGCGATGCTTACACAAGTCATATAAGGTTGCTAGTTGTCGCATTCGATTTTTTGCACCATTCCGTGCTCACCACATACTAAATATAATGGTATGGGAAGCCAAGTAGCATAAGTCGCCCGGTTCACCTGATGGATTTGGATGAGATAGTTGAGATGTAGCTGGAGTTGACCTAACGTACTTGGGGCTCAGTGCATCTACCATTCCCATCCGTTCAGAGGGCGTGTGGGGCAGGTATGTGAAAAGTCGAGGGCATGAATCAACCCTTATCCTAGGCCAAGGATATAGAGGTTAGGTCTTGTGCCTCGTGTGGGAAAAGGTGTACACCACGGCCGGGTAATAATCTATTCTAATAGCCGCGCTCTCGGTCATTGAGCACGCTCTCTTCAGTTTACTTCAACATAGAGTTTTGTTTGTGAGCTATGGAAGATTGGCTCTTATTCATGATGGCATTCACTTTTATGCAATTGTATTGGTGTATGCTTAGAGTAAGATTAGTAGCTATGTCTTTTGCTTACTATAATTTGCTCAAATGCCTTTTCTTATGTCAAATTAAAATGAATGAGCCTTGCATCCACCTTATATCGGTGGCTTGGGATAATGCTAGTACGAAATGTACTAACGGTGATGCCGTTAAGTTGATTTTAGGTGAGCCGAAAAACGTTTATGGCCTCTTCTACCCCGCCGAGGGCGGTGATGGGCAGGAGTGACCTATTTGCTAGAGTTAGTCGTTGGACGGTGTTGTGGCATGAAACACTTCCATATTTTGTGAACGCTCATATGTGAGAGCAATGATGAAACTATTCCGCTGCATAACTCTGAGAAACTTTTATGTAATTTGGATATTGGTTTGTAAAACGTAATGGTCCGCTGTGATGATGTATGTTATGTGACTTGATCTTGGTTGGTCTTGTGATGGAATTAGTGGAATACCGGGGTTATCTCTTTTAATTGAGAGGGTCAATGGACGACATCTTGATTAAATGGAGGTAATCTGGGTGGTCCCTCACAGACTGGCATCAGAGCCAAGGTTGCATTTCATGCATTATCACAACCTTTTGGGAAATGCGGTTAGGATAAAATAAATATTTTGACTAACCTTGTTATAAAGAAATGGAATATGACTGTTAAGGTTCTTGTATGTCTTAAGTAATTCTTATTTTGAATAGAGCTAACCTTACCTCATGCTTCTTCATTTCAATTCTTAATCATCTATTCTTAACTTATCTTATTTCCTATGGATAGATGAACGTGGGAAGGCTTGTGATGGCAACTCGTGCCGAGGGTGTGGAGGGTTTCCCTTCCATCCTTGACGAGATGCTTTGGAGGGGCAATTTTTCGTATCGACCCGAGTATGCGGTCTATGCGAAGGGGCGTGGGCCGGGCTTGGTGGACTATGTTGCCACCATGTTCGTTCCAAATCGCCTAGTTGAAGGAGCAACCGAGTCTCACCGTTGTTTAGCAATGGGAACTTCGGTGGAGATGGCCATCCAAGCGGTGGCATATAAGGCGATCGGTGTTCTCCGGTCGGAAGTGATGGAGTTTGACCGCTATCCTTTTTCTCACTACCCGAGCCAAAGCCCAGAGCAAGGGGTAAATACATTTGAGATGGTGTTGGGGGATGCAACCTTGTATGAGAGACGGATGTCTGAATTAGTCCAAGCTCAAGACCGGATGATCCGTTGTCTCACGTATGAGTTGGGAGAGAGTAGGAGTCGTCTTATCCTTCTTCAGCAGTCGGTGGAACCTTTGATGAGGATGGGTCTAGGTTGCCCAAATGTGCTTTATGGTGCGGGAGATGGGACCCCCTATGAGCTTGCTCCACCCTCTTTTTATTATCCACCGGTTCAAGGTGTGTGGGTTGAGCAATCGCCCATGGGTCGAGCCCATGCTTCCGTGGGGTTGCATGTTCGTCATTTTGCAAATACCTCTCATACCCCAACAACCCTTCTTGGGGCCGAGCACGTACACCTTCAACACCCAGAAAATCCTGAAGATACCGAAAGTCCGGGATACCATTTGCTCGATGAGTTTCCACTCAACTTTGTGAGGGCACCGTATGAGTGAACCCTTTGTAAAACTTTGGTAGTATGTAGTAGTGGGTGAGCTTGGCAGCTCACGTCCATGTATCACCTATGTTATGTATTTCCAAAACTTAATTTGTGAGACGATGTGAGCCACGATCTAGCTATCGTCATGCCTAGTTATGTAATATGAGAACCTATGTTCTATTTATGACTTCATGTGGGAATGGTGCGAGTAGTGCCGGCATGTCATCATGAATTGCATTCATGCATCCAACTTGCATTTATATAATTGTGGTATGGGTATGTGACCATGTATGGTTGGTGGGATGAATTATGCGATGCATCTTTTCCTCTTTAGATTTATGCATGTATATGTATGATATGGAATATGTGATCCTAATGCATCCATGTTGAATATTTCTTTCCTAAGTGCAATTTTTTTAGCAAAATTGTACTTTCTTCTTTCCCTCCTAACCATTCGTTAACTTACATCGTGGTTGGTGGCAGGATGTCTAACCCACCGGGCAACGGCAGTGGTCATGGCGAGCATGACGGGGATGAGAGACTTCCCGACCCTCCTAATGTCACTCTTGCGGATGTCCTCATGAGAGCAGAGACAAACCGCCAAGATCAAAACAGGCTGCTGTAGACCCTCATCGAAAATCTGGGCCATCGTGGGGGTGATGGAGGCCATCAACGGCGTGGTTATGATTCGTTCAGCCATCTCGATCCTCCTATCTTCAAGGTCACCAAGGACCCATTGGACGCGGATCATTGGATTCGTATCATTGAGCAGAAGTTTGGTTTAATGGAGTGCGATGACTATGAGAAGGTCACTCTCGCGGCTCATCAACTCCATGATGCTGCGGGAGCTTGGTGACAGGGCTATCTCACACAACAAGAGCAAGACCATCGAGTCAATTGGGCTGAGTTCAAGGCTGCTTTTCGGGCACATCATATCCCAGCCGGCTTAATGGAGCTCAAGGCGGATGAGTTCCGCAATTTGAAGCAAGGTAACAAGTCGGTGATGGAGTACACTAATGCCTTCAACTACCTATCCCAATATGCACTTGCTGAAATATCCTCTGATCCCAAGAAGCAAAACTGTTATCTTCGGGGATCATCCTTGAGAATGCAAGACAAACTCTCGGTAGCCTCTTGTGCCAATTTCAATGCCTTGGTGAGCATGGCCATAAAAGTTGAGAGCAAGATGCTTGAGTTGGATGCAGAAACCCGCAAGAGAGCTGCAACTCCTCCCCATGGTGGTACCTCCTCCCAACATCCGCGCATGAGGGCGACACCTCCACCTCGTGTGCCGAGCTATGGTGCTCCGCAACCTATGTGGATGGTGCACAACCAAGGGCCTCAAGGGCAATTCTTTTGTCCGGCAGGGCAGCAGGCGAGTGGGGGTGAAAATGCTCCAAGGGGCCGTGTTTCACTTGTGGTGGACGTGGACATCTGTCCCAAGAGTGCCCTACTCCTAGGATGGGTGGAGCCACCAATGCTCCAAGGCCACCAATGCCTCCTCCACCTGCACCACATCCCCAAGGCAACAAGAATGTGCAGAATTTCAAGAAGGGCAAGGTCAACCATATCACTGTAGAAGAGGCAAGTGGGGATGTGCAAGTGCTTGAGGGTATGGTTTCAGTTAACTCTCATCTTGCAAGAACTTTATTTGATTCCGGCGCATCACATTCTTTCATTAGCAAGAAGTTTGCATTGCAACATCAATTTCCAATTCTTGAAGTGCAAGTACCTTTTCACATAGATGCCCCGAGTTCAACCTTAGTGACCAAACAAGTAGCCAATCTAGCCAAGCTTGACATATCTGGATTTTCTTTCTTGGCACAGCTTATTGTCATCAATCTGGAGGACTTGGATATTATCTTGGGCATGAATTGGCTTACTAAGCATGATAGTGTTATTCATTGCAACACCCGTCAAGTAGAACTCAAACATCCCTCGGGGCAGTGGGTGATCCTTCATCTTAATGAGAGAACTAGCGCCCAACTCTGTTCTTTGAATGCTACTGTACTACCGGAATTAGGGGCAATTCCTATGGTGTGTGAGTTTCCTAATGTTTTTCCAAAAGAATTACCGGGGATGCCTCCTGACCGGGAAGTGGAATTTGCCATCGAGCTACTCCCCAGGACGGCCCCACTATCCAAACGGCCTTATAGAATGCCTCCAAATGAGTTAGCTGAGATGAAGAAGCAATTGCAAGAATTACTTGAAAAAGGATTTATCCGTCCGAGCTCCTCACCTTGTGGATGCCCGGCTATCTTTGTGGAGAAGAAAGATCATAGCTTGAGAATGTGTGTGGATTATAGGCCCTTGAATGCCGTGACGGTGAAGAATAAATACCCTCTTCCTAGGATTGATATCCTTTTTGATCAACTTCATGGTGCCAAATTCTTCTCAAAAATCGATCTTCGATTGGGATACTATCAAATAAAAATCCGAGCCGAGGATATTCCAAAAACGGCTTTCTCCACCAGATATGGGCTTTATGAGTACACCATCATGTCATTCAGTTTGACTAATGCCCCCGCATACTTCATGTATCTCATGAATTCCATATTCTTCAATGAGCTTGATGTCTTTGTGGTAATCTTCATCGATGATATTCTCATCTTTTCCAAAACGGAGGAAGAACATGCCGAGCACCTTCGTATTGTTCTTCAAAAGCTTCGTGATCACCGTCTCTATGCCAAGTTTAGCAAATGTGAGTTTTGGCTCAGAGAAATCTCTTTCCTTGGTCATGTTCTATCAGAGAAGGGTGTGGCGGTAGACCCAAGCAAAGTGCAAGAGGTGCTCGATTGGGATCGACCACAAACCATCACAGAAATTCTGAGTTTTCTTGGATTTGTGGGTTATTACCGTCGGTTCATTAACAATTTCTCCAAGATTGCTAAGCCTATGACTGAGCTAACAAAGAAGAATGTGAAGTTTGAGTGGAGTCCTCAATGTGAGAAAACTTTCCAAACTCTCAAGTCTCGTCTCACCTTCGTACCAATCCTTACTCAACCGGATATCACCAAGAGTTTTGATATCTATTGTGATGCTTGTAGAACCGGTCTTGGTTGTGTCCTTATGCAAGAAGGGCGGGTCATTGCTTATGCCTCTCACCAATTAAAGCCAGCTGAAGAACATTACCCTACCCATGACCTAGAACTTGCCGCGGTAGTGCATGCACTGAAAATTTGGCGTCACTATATCATGGGCAATCCTTGCAATATCTACACCGATCACAAAAGTTTGAAATATATCTTCACCCAATCTGAACTTAATATGAGGCAAAGGCGTTGGCTTGAGCTAATCAAGGATTATGAGCTCGAGGTTCATCATCATCCGGGCAAGGCAAATGTAGTTGCCAATGCACTAAGCCGGAAGGCGAAGTGTCATTGCTTGCAAGTTTCACCCGGAATTCGTACTCTTTGTGATGAGCTTCGAAAGCTCAACATTTCTATGGTCGAGCATGGCTCACTTGCTACCCTTCGAGTCTCGTATAATCTTGTTGAACAAATCAAAGAAGCCCAAAAGAAGGACAAGGGTATGGCTGAAATTCGGTCGGAATTGAGAAAAGGTAAAGCCAAGTGTTTTCGATTGGATGATCAAGGTGTGTTATGGTTAGGTAAGCGCTTGGTGGTTCCTAAGGATTTTGAACTTAGGAAGCTGATTCTTGATGAATCTCATAACTCCCAATTTGCTATTCATCCCGGGAGCAATAAAATGTATCAAGATTTGAAGCAAAGATTTTGGTGGACTCGCATGAAGAGAGAAATTGCTCGCTATGTCTCCGAATGCGATGTTTGCCAAAGGGTGAAAGCCGAGCATCTTAAACCAGCGGGAACTCTTCAACCTCTCCCTATTCCTTCTTGGAAGTGGGAAAACATCTCTATGGATTTCATTACTGGGTTACCCAAGACTCGTGATGGTTATGACTCTATTTGGGTAATTGTTGACAGGCTCACTAAGTCCGCACATTTTCTTTCGGTCCACACTAAATATCCCGTAGAAAAATATGCGGAGCTCTATCTCACGAGGATTGTGTGTCTCCATGGTGTTCCTACAACCATTGTCTCCGATCGTGGTTCGCAATTCACTTCTAAATTCTGGAAAGCTCTTCATGAAGCCATGGGCACCAATCTTCATCATAGTACCGCATATCATCCTCAAACCGGTGGGCAAACTGAGAGAGTTAATCAAATCCTTGAAGATATGCTTAGAGCTTGTGCTATTATTTACAGTGAGAGTTGGGATAAATGCCTTCCATTTGTGGAACTTTCCTACAATAATAGTTACCAATCAAGTATTGGGATGTCTCCATTTGAAATGCTCTATGGAAGAAATTGTAGAACTCTGGTGAATTGGTCAGAATCGGGAGAAAGAAAATACTTTGGTCCGGATCTTGTCTTAGAGGCCGAAGAAAAAGTGAAGATAATCCAAGAAAGGCTACGTGCAGCCCAAGGGCGCCAAAAGCACTATGCCAATAGGAGAAGGCGAGAGTTGTCCTTTGATCAAGGTGATTATGTTTATCTCAAGGTGACACCATTCAAGGGCACTAAGAGATTTCAAGAGAAGGGCAAGCTAGCTCCTCGTTATGTTGGTCCTTTCAAGATTCTAGCAAGAGTTGGGTCGGTGGCGTATTGGTTGGATCTTCCTCCTTCTTTGTCTAGTATACACAATGTGTTTCATGTTTCACAATTGAGAAAGTGCATCCGCGTTCCATTCGAGGTCACCCATTTGGAAGAAATTGATCTTCAACCCAATCTTGCATATCAAGAACATCCTATCTGTATTCTTGACCAAGCCGAGCGTAAGACTCGCAACAAGACCGCTAAGTTTGTGAAAGTCCAATGGAGTCAACACTCCGAGAGAGAAGCAACTTGGGAGCAAGAAGATCGCCTCCGACAATCTTATCCCAATCTATTCATGGATTTGTAAGTTCTTTTCAGTAATCTATACGTCATCTCCATGATTTAGCTTTTGAACCAACCATGCTATGCCTAGCAGTAGTTCGCTTTCCCTTAGTCTTAGTTGTGAAATCTCGGGATGAGATTTTCTTAGGGGGGGGGAATTGTAACGGCCTAGTGTTTTACTTGTGATTATAGCAAGCATGTGCATCATTTCATCCATCTTATGCATTTGTGTGAATATATCTTGGTTTGAATGTGGAAAATGAAACTAGAATGTTGAGTGTAGACAGTAACTCGTTTTCTAGGATTTTCCAACTACGGACTGTCCGCTGCCTAACGGCGAACTATCTGAGAACCAACCCAGGGAGGTCTGTACCTTCTGGGTAATTTTGGCGTTCAATGGCAGACTGTCCAACCTGGAGGAGCGGACTGTCCGCAGTACTAACTGGGAAAAGCCCCAGAATCGGCTGGGCACTGCAAGTTTTATATAGACTAACCACGGACTGTCCGCGTCTCGGGAGCGGACTGTCCGAGAGCGCACTCAGAGAGTTCTGTAGTCTCTTGCGGACAGACCGCAGGTGTCGTTGAATTTTACTCAGAAACTTCGCCGACTCTGAGTAAAATTGAGGCTTAACGGCGGACTGTCCGCGGGGTTGACCCCAGACTATCCGCAGCTCATCCCTTTTGACCCCTTCAAAATTCAGCTAAGTCCCTAGGGGATCCAAACCCTCTACGGCGGACTGTCCGGGACTTAAGTACGGACTGTCCGCAGTACTTGAATAACCAAGCCCCAAAAACCAGACTCTCCCTGACCCCGACTTACCTGCAAACGGCGGACTATCCGCCGACCTAGTGCGGACTGTCCGCGAACCGTGCGCTGGCACTTCTGTGTCGCGTTGTCGCGCGCACAGGCCGTGGGGGGTGCATGTCGACCCTCCGCCCTATTAACCCGAGGAAAGGGGGTTTTCAGCCCCTCCTCTCCCTCATTCCCCCTCCTCTCTCTCTCAAGCTCAAGCAAGAAGAAAGCTTTCCCCTCACTTGTCTCCCTCAAGATCCACCATTAGAGGCCATTGAAGACCTTGGGAGCTCCTCTCCTCCTCCTCCTCCAAGGTGATTCTCCTCCAATCCCCTCTGTTTTCCCCTTGTTTCCATGGTGGAAACCCTAACCCCCCTCTCTCCCCATGATTTTCTCTCTCTAGGTCAAGAAGAGCTCGTGGCCCGATCTCTCTCCTAATTGCTTCCCATCACTTGAGGGTTGTTTTAATCACTTCCGCCACCCTAGGTAAGCACGATTTTGTGGGTGGGATGACCTACATTGGTGTGTTTATGATGTTCATGGTGACCATGGAGCTCTCATGCTCATGGTGATTTGGGGAATTTCTAACCCTAGTAGGATAATGTATATGTGATTCTTGGATGATTTAGTAAGATGTCAACCAGTGGGATGATGTAACCTAGGTAGCTTCACCATTGGGATTGTTATATTAATTCTTGCAATATGTGAGCTAGTAGGGTTATGAGTTATGAAATGAGAGCTATTACTAATGTCTTGATAAAATTGCATTGCTCATATTTCATAAATGACACATGATTCATGTGTGATGCCCTGGCATCTCAAGAGCCTTAACACGCAGCTCGAGACAAGTTAATAATGAATTAGGACTTGATAACGCTTAGAGAGTAACGAAGACTAGATGGAGAAGTCACTAAGCAAAAATTTTCTAGAAAAACATAAGACTCTAAGTGGTTTGGTTGTTTAAGTCAGCATCCACAAGCTTTTATGCAAAACACCAAATACAAAAGTCTTAGTTCAGGATGCTATCTTCAACTTTGATATCACTACCATCTTTAAAATCATATGTTATGAGGCTTACCAAGTCAAGCTAGAAATTCTTTGAAAGATGTCAATTGTGATCATGACCAAATTTGGACCCTAATGGAACTTTCAAATTCATAAAGCTCCTGGGCTCACCTCCATTTTCAAGGTTGTTGTACATACTATGAACTACACTTTTGTTACACTGAGCATGGTTTAAATCTGTCATTAACCTATTATAAATGGCACCACATTTCTCTTGGAAATCAGCCCAAGAGAGTCTACATAGAATAATTTCCCAACCCTAGGATTTCAGCTTATCCCAAAGTGGATTCTGAAATTACTTTTGATTTCACTATACAACTTCAAAATCTTCCTTTCTATGAAGTAAAATTAAACTTATCACCTTTCAAATGCAACAGGCCTTGAAGTGATTGGACTTCATTTGATACTTCAAAAGTTGGAAACAAGAAAGTCTCTACATAAAGTGAAATTTCTGTTTTACCAAACCTTGGAACACATTTGTGTCTATAGTTCAAAATATGTTGGGATTCAGACCAACCTTATATTATCAAACTTGCAGATAAAGTGCTAGAGAACAACTTTGTTAATTGGGGTTTCATCATATATTGAGGTTTAAATGGAGTTTAGTATCATTTTCTACCAACATAGAAAACCAATCCAAATCTGACCTGTTTAGTAAACTCAATGTTTCTATAACTTACAGCCACTTTCATGCAAGACTCTAATAGAATGAGTTGTAGATCAAGAAATTCTAAGCAACTTTGTTAAGAAGCACTTTGGGTGAAAACACTTGGAAATAGGACTTTTGAAGTTTTCAAGCATTAGAAGTCCACTGTCCAACTGGGAGCTGCAAGAAAGATTCAAATTTAAATCCTATTTGCAAACCAATTTTGATTCAAGACCTTTTGACAAAGTTGTAGAGCCTGAAGAGTGGAACATTTTATCCAATTGGAGTTTCTCCAAATTCGGCCTTTAAATAGGTAAAAATAGCATTTTACAGGAGGAGAGAAAATACATTTCCCTTTTTTCTTTCCCTGAGTCGCTGACGTGTGGGCCCGGGCTGTCAGCACCGCTCGAGCTCCCCAGGCCTTGAACGCCGCATGGACGCCGGCGACTGGGCATCGCACCACGCCACGGATCAACGCCCCCGCCCCGGCCGAACGGCGTCCGCGCCCCTCCTCACTTGGACGCGACCCCGTCCGAGTTCACTCCCCCGCCCTCACTCTATCTGCCGCTCTCCCTGGAGCGCTGAGCACCAAGCCGCCATGGCTGAACTCGGGTGAGCTCGCGCCGCCGCCCCTACGAACCCCCGCTTGTCCTGCCACCCCCGCCCAACGCAAGCGCCCCGGTGTCCTTTTCCATGTCCCCAGGAAATTGACGTCGATTACCACCTCTATAGCCACTTTTCCCGCGAGAATGCCGTCGCCGAGTTCACGGCGAACACCGAGCGCGAACTCGCGTCTCCGTCGCCTCCGTCCCTCTCCCTCCAAACCATCGCCGGCATCACGCTCGTGTGACCTCCCTCCACCGAATCCCAGTGCTCTAGCCCACCGAAACCACCTCCTTCACCTCCCTCCGCGCACAACCACCGAGACGCGCCACCACGCCGTCGGCCTCGCCGTGGGCAGCCTCCCTTGGTCCATCCCCGCGGCTCCAAACCCCACCCTTGGGTTTGCCTTGTTCTTGCGCAGCTCACAAGCCTGACAGCAGCCCCTATCGCCTCCTACCTCGTCGGAACTTCGTCGCGCCGCCACGAGCTCCGTGCGCCGCCGCGCCATGGCCACCTCCGGTTCATCGCCACGCGCCGCTCGTACGCGCCTCCCAGTGAGACTAGATCTGGGGGAATCAAATCCCCGTGGACCGGAACACCTTCCCCGACCCCGTCGGCCTCAAGCCCGGGCCTCCACGCACCGTACCGCACGCCGGAAACGCGGGCCGTCGCGCGCTATCGTCCCCCGGCCGAAGGAAGAAGGAGAGAGGGTAGTTTCCTGGAAAACCCCCTGCCCTTTTTCCCTTTTGATCTTCGATGTTATGAACTATGCATTGAGTCTTTGGTATCTTGCAGATGACCCCCTGGTTGCTATGGTTAATCACGTTCAAGTCCAAAAATCTAGGGTTAATGAATATTTTCAGCTGTGAACTTTGGAAATTCATAACAAATCAAAAAAAAATCCTAAAAAGATAAACTTTGTTGCATTGTGTTCCTCTTGAGTAGATCTACAGGCTAGGTATGATGTGGATCTATGAAAGTACCATTTTACCCTCGGTTTTGTTGCATGCATGTGGAAACTAGATAAATGTAAAAAATGGACTAAATGAACTCCAAAAATTATGAAACTTAGACAGTAGCTTTCTTGGGGCATTATAGCACTATGTGAATTTTTGTAGCCCTAGCACTCGCTGTTTAATTATCCTTTTACCATTATACATGTGTTATGTGCATTTATTTAACTTAGAAATTGGAGGCTACATAAAATGTGCTAAAATATGACCTCTGGTATTTTTTTTGTGCTATATATAGTATGAGTAGCTCACTGGTGAAGTATGAGGTGGTGCATGCTTGTTTGAGCTACTGTTTTGAAACTCGATAATTAGAAAAAGTGGTCATAACATGCTAGGAAAATTCTCTGGAAAATTTGCTAGGTTAATATTGGTGCATAGAATCCAGAAAGTATATTCGAGAAGGCTAATTACACTGTTCATATGTACATCTCAAATTCACACAGGATTAATCTTTGGAAAATAGATGTCCTATCAAACTTGGGAGTTTTAACTTGTAAATTTTTGTACATGCAGTCCATGTTAAGTATAGCTCACTGGTAAAATTTCACCTTCGGAAACCATACCTATAATTTATGAAAAATCTGAGAAGCAATAGGGCTGATAACTTGCTAGAATTTTCATAATTAATTTATAACTCCTTTGTGGTTGAAATTTTGACAGAAGCATAATGTAGTATAAACCTACATGTCATAAAAATTTGAGCTCATTTGGAGTTGTCTAACTATATGAACACAAGTAATGCTTTTTATTCATAAAGTGGGTATGTGTTATTTAATTATAAGAGTAGGTGTTTAGTTGCAATTGTTATCATTATGCATGTGGGTTGATTTCTAACTGCAGGCTATCTTCTATTCTCTAAATCACACTTGATTGAGAAATTGATTCATTTACTCATGTAAAGTACTTAAAGTTAATATAAGGCCTTAATCCATTAGATGAACAAAATGTGTGATATCATTAGTAAATGTTTCCCTATGAATACATGAAGTAGTTTTTTCATGTTAAATAACTCATTCCAAACAAAACACTTAATAATGTTTTAACTTTACATCATCCTGGTATGGCTTTCATCCACTTAGTACCCAACATGTCTTCTTTATGATAAATAACTTACTAGTTAGGCATGTGATTGGATATGCTTGTTATCGGTCCATAAAGGTGATACTGTTACTAATAATAGGAGAGTGGTGTAGTAGTCCACTACATGTGTAATCATATACTTGTGTGATGTTTTGCTTACATATGAAATGATAAAGAACCAGTTAAATTGATAACTTGCTCATGTACTAATTTATGTATTGCATTGTTTATATTTAATTGTATGAGTGTATGCTAGGTTTATACCCACAAAAGTAATCCTGTTTAAGTAGTCTATTGTTCACCTTTCTGCCTAACCATGAAACGATTTTCTAAGTGTGTGCTTATCATTCCTGCATCCTATTCACTGCATCGTGCATGGCATTCATATAGTGACGCTCATTACAGATACGTGATCAAGAAAAGAGCGCGTGGAACTACTTCAACCAACGGTGATCCAAAAGACCAACTAAGACCCATTCACGAACTGGAGGGCCCATCAGTCGTGCTTGGAAGGAGGAGTTGTCAAAGGGATCAAGGGGTTGCCTGGGGCAAAGCCTCACAACCCGGCAAACTAACAGTAGCTTAGTTTGTTGGTTTTATTAAAGCGAATCAAAGGTAGGCAGGACCATGCTTTACCCAGCAAATGTATTATGATGAATGCTTACGCATCTGCATTAGGAGTTGTTTGGAACCAATTGCATTAGACTCCTTGGCTGCCCTGGCCCTAGCACCTATATATTAGAGTTCGTAGGACGAGTTGCCTAGAATTGCTAGGTACGAGTAGACACGAGTGAATGGAGTCACTCGTCGCATAGGTGTTTTCAAAACAGAAATCTTATGGAAGATTATTATATGCTATGTTTGAAATAGAGACCAGGCGGAGTTATGGGAATATTATGAAAAAAAATGATGATGTGGCAAGGTATGGTGGACTCCGTCCGAGTCGTTTAAGGCCCGTTCTCTGTTCGCCTGCTGATCGGCACAACATTGCTAGAAGTGCTTATCCAGGACATGGGACCGGTGAAAGTCTTACCGGGCCCGTCCCACCATTCATGGTGCTGCCCAACCACTGATAGGGGGCCGATGGACTTGGGGGTGCTTTGAGGTCGAGGGAGGGCTGACCCGATGTACCGTGGTATCGCTCCTGAGATGGCTACTCCCAAGGGTTAGGTGGGGGTGCTGTGAATCTTGGGACGAGACAGGTGGTGATGAGGGGTATATGTGAGGAACGCGATGGCTAGTAAGTATATATCCCTTGGCATTTTTAGTTATTCCCGGGAATTAGAAATCGATTCGAATCGGTGATGCTCGCTAGTGTGAGAGTGTCGAATATCGCACATGGGCAACGTAGTAATAACCTTAACATATTGTTTATTAAATCATGTTTTTCTATACTACCTATTTGTACTTGTATGTTTAAATTCCTGCAAGTTACTTTATGATTATATATGAGAGGAGAATGTCGAGGTATATGAACTATGGATCATGATGATAACTATGAGGAAAATTGTTGTTTTATGTCAGTATATCACTGTTTAAAATAAATGGCTAAGGATCCACTGGTTTGTAAGCAAGCTTCGCGTCAGCCATAAGCCATTCCATTAAGTTCTACTGAGTAATTAGTACTCAGAGTTTGCCCCCGCTTTTGGCTTACAGGTACTGAAGACTTTTGGGCAATCGCTTGAAGGAGGGTAGAACCGGTGGGCTCGGTGCTACTCGCCTTGTTTATCTCTACATGAAGACTAGTTGAGTTTTATTTCCGCTGTGAGATGTTTTGAAATGCTTCCGCTATATATATATATTGCAATCGCTTCCGCCGTATTTTGAACATGTATTTGATTACATATATTGAAAAACTTTAACCTAATTTCACTATTAAACTGCCTATGATGGTGTAACTGTTGTGGCTCTTTCGAGAGCTGAATGTGTGTGATGTCGGTATCCTCGGGCGATGGTTACATCGAGTGTCCTTTTGGGTAGCTCGACGGACTACTGGGTTTAGTCTAGGCTAGGTGCACTGCGAGCCAAATGTGGCAGGTGTACTTAGTCTGGATTAAGCAGGGCGGTTCCGCCACATCAAGCATCATAATCATAGCATTGTTCTTACTTTTTGCATCATATGCACTCGTGTAGAGACCGCACCGGTGAACCAAGCGGAGCTTGAAAACACGCGGAGCCCCCGAGTGTCGTACCCTCGTTTGAGAACCAAGGAAGGCACCCTTTCTTTTACTTAATCAATTTTGGATCAATATTGTACTTTAATGATTGTGCATCTCATGTGTATTGAGTAGAGCCCAGTTGACATATTCCTTAGGACTAAATAAATTTCTAGATGAGTATGTTTGCTAGGCGTCTCGAATTAATTGCTTAGCATTGTTTAGAAACGGTAGAAGGCGAGAGGTGGCAAGGTCACCACCACTCGCGAGCTTTAGGAATTGTTTTTAATTTCAACTTCTTATCGGAATGGTAAAAATGAAGCGATGACAATGATTAAGATGTTTCGGGCTTCAGTAAGGCGATGTTTACTCAAGTCATATAAGGTTGCTAGTTGTCGCATTCGGTTTTGAGCACCATTCCATACTCACCACATATTAAATATAATGGTACGGGAAGCTAAGTAGCATAAGTCACCCGGTTCACCCGATGGATTCGGATGAGATAGTTGAGATGTAGCTGGAGTTGACCTAACGTACTTGGGGCTCAGTGCATCTAGCCATTCCCATCCGTTCAGAGGGCGTGTGGGGCAGGTATGTGAAAAGTCAAGGGCATGAATCAACCCTTATCCTAGGCCAAGGATATGGAGGTTCGGTCTTGTGCCTCGTGTGGGAAAAGGAGTACACCCCGGCCGGGTAATAATCTATTCGAATAGCCGCGCTCTCGATCATTGAGCACGCTCTCTCCAGTTGACTTCAACATAGAGTTTCGTTTGTGAGCTATGGAAGATTGACTCTTATTCATTATGGCATTTAGTTTTATGCAATTGTATTGGTGTATGCTTAGAGTAAGATTAGTAGCTATGTCTTTTGCTTACTATAACTTGCTCAAATGCCTTTCTTATGTCAAATTAAAATGAATGAGCCTTGCATCCACCTTATATCGGTGGCTTGGGATAAGACCTGCTAGTACGAAATGTACTAACGGTGATGCCGTTAAGTTGATTTTAGGTGAGCCGAAAAACGTTTATGGCCTCTTCTACCCCGCCGAGGGCGGTGATGGGCAGGAGTGACCTATTTGCTAGAGTTAGTCGTTGGACGGTGTTGTGGCATGAAACACTTCCATATTTTGTGAACGCTCATATGTGAGAGCAATGATGAAACTATTCCGCTGCATAACTCTGAGAAACTTTTATGTAATTTGGATATTGGTTTGTAAAACGTAATGGTCCGCTGTGATGATGTATGTTATGTGACTTGATCTTGGTTGGTCTTGTGATGGAATTAGTGGAATACCGGGGTTATCTCTTTTAATTGAGAGGGTCAATGGACGACATCTTGATTAAATGGAGGTAATCTGGGCGGTCCCTCACAATCGACCAAGTTCTGAAGGTGAGAAGGGTTGTGGCGTGGTGCTGATCTCTTCTCCTTCCCACCTGCTTTCTCCATCGCCTCTCTCACAAATGTGAGGGCAAGGCTCAAGACCTCGCCTCCCTGTGCCATCGCAAGGGCAAGGCTCAAGACCATCGCCTCCCTTTGCCAACGCAAGGGCAAGGCTCAAAACTTCGCTTCCCTGCGCCAACGCAAGGGCAAAGCTCAAGACCATCGCCTCCCTGTGCCGTCGCAAGGGCAAGGCTCAAGACATCGCTTCCCTGCGCCATCGCGAGGGTAAAAGCTCAAGACACTCGCCTCCATGCACCAACGCGAGGGCAAGGCTCAAGACTGGCCTCCCTGCACTAACGCGAGGGCAAGGCTCAAGACCATGTGATCATTTTTCTGTACTCACACAAGAGTGGGGTGAATCATTCTAGTGCTCACCGCAAAGCTGTGTTTGCATCTTGTGCATTTGCATCGCTATATACATCCTCACCGGCATTACCTGTATTTATAGCGTTCATGTCAATTTGGTTTCTACGTGTCCTTTATTTGCACAAAGTAGAACCGTTGCATGCTTCATCATGCACTACCTGCATCCCATAAAAATCATTAAGCAAGCATCATTATACGGCTGGCTATGCATCCAGTCATGTTAAACCATAATCCTCAAGTCTCAAGTATACTAGTTAGCAACTCATTATGAAAGCAATTACCACTTGCATGCTATGGTCACGAACAAACATGCATATATCGCCGGTTTCTGCCCTATGCCCAAGAGTATCAGCAAACGAAATGGTAACTTCTGCTGCACTCCCGTCGGTTATGTCTTGAAGACCAGCTAGCATCTCCAAACACCAAAATAACTAGGCCCTACATGACGTCGTCGCCATATATGCCAACGCCATGAAAAAGCTATGCATATAGATGATTTATATCATGATCAATATGAATTAACAACCAGTATATATGATGCTGGCCATGATTCTTGTCCTAGCATATATCAAAGTAACTCCTTGCATGCACGGTTGGTCAAAGGGTTTCCAGCATATCAGGAGTCTAAAAAATGATAAAATGATCCATGCATGCATCTCACCCATAGGCCATGCGTCAATGTTGAATTAACCAAAAATTAAACTGCATTTACAATCGGCCGTTATACATGGCTGAAATAAAATAAAATGATCAACCATAATGACCTCTTGCATACATGCGTGTGCGCCATACACCCACAAGCCTCCCATGCAAGTAATTAACATGTATTTTTTTTAACCGTGCCTAAATAAATAATGGCCAAAATACCTGCAAAGTGGTTCACATTATATTCCAACCTTGCCAAAGCACATAAACGTGCATGTCACTGATGACTATAAAAAAATCAAATATTACAAGCAGCCATTTTAGGTGGTTAAACAATAAAATAAAATAAAATAACATGCATCTTCATTTACCAGGCATGTGTTGCATCTAAGTTAGATTGCATTCATGAAAAGCCATATCTGGTTAAACCATAAAGCAAATTAAATATTGAAGGATTCACTACACAGACAGGGTTCACACTGTCTTTAAGAACCATACAGATTTTGGTTATGATAAATTTTCTTCGTGTACTCTGACCAGCCTCTGCATTGCATCGTCTTTGCTTGGTCCGGCCTAACACGAAAAGTATAAATAAAATATTGATGCTCATGCATTTATGTTGACCAAATACTAAATATAGGTCCTTGCATGGGATTCAAATCAATCAGCATAGATAAAAGATTGTTGATTAAATAAATCAAATCATCGTGCATAGTTAGTACGATCATCATCCAGTGATATGAAATATAAGAAATGAAATACTGCTCTCACTATGCAGCCATATACTGCCATATGTAACAGGGGCAATATAAATAAAATATTGTTAAGCTATGCTAAAGCTCCATGCATGTCAACTGCATAGTCGCCTCAAATATAAATCATACAACGTCTCAAATAAATAACACAGTAGTCATCAAGCATTTGCATTTTGGCTAGTTAAAGATCGGCCGGTGCATATTCATATTAAGCTTTCACTGCACTATGCACAAATCCTAAGCGGTATACGTATATGTGCCTAAAGAGAATCATATGCTCATGTCATAATCTTTGAGTGTCAAACCCTCATCACCGATGCCAAGACTGAGGATATTTTCTTTTGTTTTGTAGTCATGTAATAGCCAGCCATATGATGTAATTTTACGTTGGAACTCTTAATCAGGGGTTTTTCTCTACGGAGATGTAATTAACATGATTTTTATACAAATATAAGAATTATCGAAGTATGGACATGCAATACCGGTATCTCTTTATTTTGTCTCATGTAAATTATGTTAAATTAAATTTGTCTCTGTGACGCGGAGGCGGGGACTTCGGCCACCCGTTTTCCCGGAATCACAAACGGTACTATAACTTAGATAAAACACCAGCTATTCTTACAACAGGGGTAAGATAACAAGGTAGTGTATGGTGGGAAGAGTAAAACAGGGACTAAAGAAGCCAACACCAAGGTAGCTATCTGGGAGTACAACGAGTGAGATTTAGATTTCCAAACTCTATTCCTTAACCGCTGCAGAGGAGTATTCGCGGTTGAGCTAAGTTAACCAAACACAAACTAGGGTCTTGCGTCGAGCGAAATTCCAGCGCCTCGAGGGGTCAGGGGGTAGTTAGTTGACCACCGAAGGAGACCTGCTAACGCCTATGGGCTTACGGAACGACGGGATTGGAATACTGAGACCTCTAAAGCTGTCACCAAGAGTACCAACCAGAGCTGCGTGGGTAAGATGGCATGCTATAGTTCAAGTGAGAACTTGAACTCTAAAGTTCTTCCTTGATCAGAGGGTGAGAACTAAGTTAATCTTAGATCAAAAGTCTAAGACAAGATTATAGCACCAGCAAGTTTAGCAAGATTCAGGTAACTTAATAACAACACAAACCTAGGCCTTGGATCTAGTGTGCAATAAAGGTACACCACACTAGGCAAGTATTAAGAAATAAAGTAAAGTATAACAAAAGATAGAGCAATGATATATATTATACTGGAGTAACAAGAGTACAAAGATAGAAAGATACAAGAGCTTTACCGAGACTCGAAGATACTCCGGAATCCCTGAGGCAAAGACTCAGACTCAAATCTAACTCCCAGGACTAACCTAGTGCTACTAGACTAAGCAAAAGTGTGTTTCACTCCACTTCCACACTTCACAAATGAGAGCTCGGGGGTATTTATAGCCACCAAGTGAGTAGGGGTATTTATAGGGTCGGTATGGCGGTTAAGGGGACACGTGGCAAGTCGGGCAGCCCGGTAGGAGGTCGGGCGGCCCCACCACAGGCCGGGCGGCCTGGCCAACCGTCGGATCCACCACCATTCTTCATCTTGTGGTCCATCTTGACTCCCTAAGTCGGTTGCATGGTGGTAAAGGCGGTTATCCTTGTGTTTTCTCCCGAACCATTGGATCTCACTTGTGTTTCTTCCTTAGCCGTAGGATTGAAGTGCCGAGGATCGCTAACTTCATCCATCCAAGTGTTGGATCGATGATGTGGCGAGGCCTTCCAATACTTGACGTGTAGGTTTCGGCATTTGGATTTCACAGCTGTGTTGACACGTCATTGTTGTGCATGTAGGTCGAAGATGGAGTGATTTGGCCACATTGTCAGGCCGGGCGGCTCGGGGTTGGAGTCGGGCGGCCTGGCCCACTGGTCAGTGTTGTGACTTAGTCAAATTTGACCTGTTTTCTGCTGATCTTGTGCCTGCAATCAAATATTCAACACAACTTGTGGAACTATGTTAGTAGCATAAGTTATTCCATACTTTGGCATATTTTCCTTCATGTTCATGGATAGTTGATGGTCGTAGGTAGTGCAATAACGACCTTCAACACTGACCAGCAATTGGCATTTGATAATTTGAAGAAATATCTGACAACACCACCAATGATGGCTCCACCTCGTCTCGGCATTCCATTCATCGTATACTGATCGGCTGATGAGATGTCCATCGGCTCCGTTCTGATTCAAGAAGTCGATGGGAAGGAGCGTGTTGTCTACTACCTCAGCCGATGACTGGTATTCCGAGATGGAGCATTTATGCTTATGTTTATACTTTACATGCACCAAATTACGGCATTACTTGCTCAATGCTGAAACATGGGTGGTATGTAAAGCCGATGTTATTAAGCATATGCTGTCAGCAGCAATTGTCAAATGGAGGCTCGGCAAATGGATGTTTGCTCTGTCAGAATTTGATATCAGATACAAGCCTGCCAAGGCCGTCAAGGGTCAAGCATTAGTCGATCTCATCACTGAGCGATCGGCTCCACAATATGAATTTGCTTGTGATGGGTCTGCGTGTGATGCTGGTTGCGGCATTAGACTTCTTATTGTTTCCCCTTGGGGGACACAATATGAATTTGCTTTTCACCTCAGCAAGCAGCGCACCAACAACCAGACAGAATATGAAGCTTTGTGCAAAGGCCTTGAATTGTTACTTGAAGCTGGCGCCGAAGCAGTGGAAGCCTTTGGTCACTCCAGGCTTGCCATTAACGAGTCAACAGAGCATTTCAACTGTGCAAGTGATTTGTTATATCCCTACCTCCTACGTTGTCAAGAGTTTATGGCAAAATTCAGATACGTTCAACTAAAATGGATACCGAAGAAGACAATACAGAGGCCAATAAATTAGCACAAATAGCTTCTAGCTACACAGAACAAGACGATGATGTTTGCGTTGATGTCATGCAGATAAATACAGTCGATTGGAGAGCCGATCTCCTCAATTACTTGAGGAATCCGGCTCGGGGGGCAGATAAGAAGACCAGGCATCGTGCTTTGAAACATGTGCTTGTTGGCGACGAACTCTACTTCAGGACTTTAGAATGGTTGTTGCTGAAGTGCCTGGGACCATCATAAGCGCTTGAAGTTATGCACGACGTTCATGAAGGGGTGTGCGGAACTCACCAATCGGCTCATAAAATGAAGTGGCTGATTAGAAGGTCAGGGTATTATTGGCCAACCATGTTAGAGGATTGCTTCAAGTATTATAAAGGTTGCCTGGACTATCAGAAATTTAGAGCTGTCCAGATGGCCCCAGCCGGGTCATTGAATCCTATTGTCAAACCATGGCCGTTCAGAGGTTGGGGTATGGACATGATTGGACAGGTAAATCCTCCGACCAGCAATGGGCACAAGTGGATTTTGGTTGCCACCGACTATTTCACCAAATGGGTAGAGGCCGTGCCGATGAGAAACGTCACGGCTAAGGATGTGGGACACTTTGTTAAGGAACACATTATTTATCGTTTTGGTATACCACAGACCATTACTACGGATCAGGGCACCGTCTTTTTGGCTGAAGAATTCAAAAAATTTGCCAAAAAGATGGGTATTACCTTGATACAGTCCTCGCCGTACTACGCTCAAGCCAATGGACAAGCCGAGGCATCAAATAAGAGTCTCATCAAATTGATCAAGCGAAAAATAGATGAGTATCCTAAGCAATGGCACAATCGGCTAGCTGAGGCGTTATGAGCATACAGGATGTCATGCCATGGAGCTACTAAATGTACTCCATATCAGTTGGTGTACGGCCAAGAGGCCGTTATGCCATGGGAAATCAACATCGGCTCACGAAGGGTGCGGTTTCAGAACGATCTATCAGCCGATGAATACGCATCTCTCATGAACATCAACACAGACGACTTGACAGAACTACGGCTTTGGGCTTTTGAAAATATCAAGGATAATAAAGCTAAAGTAGCAAGAGCTCACAATAAGAAGGTAAAGCCAAAGAATTTCCAGGTGGGTGACCTTGTATGGGAGCTGGTCTTTCCAGTTGGCACGAAAGACCCGGCATTTGGAAAGTGATCGCCTAATTGGCATGGACCCTATCGTATAGTAGATACCACTCCAGGGAATTCCTACAGGATGGAAACATTGGAAAGAGTCCGGTTTAGTAGGAACATCAATGGCAAGTACTTGAAGAAGTATTACCCTTGCTTGTGGGTCGGATCGTGATTTACACAAAGACCGATGTTTTGCCATCTGCTCTTGACCAAGAGCCGATGCACCAAGCATCGTCTTAAGAAGAAAAATAGACTGATGCATTGCCATCTGGTCTCGGTAGAGCCGATGTGTGAGAACATCGCCTTGAGAAAAAATAAAAAAATAAAAAAAAGCAAAACAAATAAACGATGATTTCAGGGCCGATGTGCATCACCGGCCTTAATTATAGCCGATGCAAGTTGGGCATCGCCTTCAGTACAAACATACAAGAAAGAAAATCTGATGTTCTTTGCCGAGCTGCAAGCTCGGGGGGCATGACGAACATGTCCGGTGATTAAAGGAACAACTATGCAGAGGAAGAAGCCGGCAGTTTCTCGAGATATTGACGGACCGCAGTGAGGACCTTCAGCCATACTTCATCGGCAGAATTCAGAATTAGCCGATCTGGCTCATCAGAGCCAATGACTAGCCCCTTGTTCAACTCTTGGATGTGTGCTATGCTTGTTTTGAGCGATGTTGATAGCCCTCGCTTTTCATCAGCAACCTTCTTCACGTCTGCATCATTGGCCAAGATAGCAACATCGACCTCGGATAATTCCATCTGAAGGCGCTTGATTTTGTCATTGATCTCTGTCTTTTTCGCGTCAAGCTTCTGCTTGGACGTCTTCAGTCGCGTCTCATCTCTTTGGTCATCCAGAGCCGCCTTGAACTGGTTTGCTGCAGCACACTCTTTGGTGATTTTTTCCTTCAGGGCTAGCTGGTTATTGCGAGAAGCTATGCGCGACGCAGCTGCCAACACATCTTCACGAAGGAAGCCAAGATGGGATGTAGGCCGAAGCGCTTGCTTCAGGCCTGAGGGTAGCATGTCAACGATCGGCTCAAGGGCTGTGTGTATCCCATCGCAGTCGATGACCAGCCGCTCAATCGGGGCTTCCAGCTGCTTGGCAATGTCCCCAAGCTTGGCAACCATGTCAGCCGTGGTTGAAGGAGACGTAGGAGGACTCTCGGTTACCAAAGATTCACCAATGGATGAAGGATCAAAATTCAGTAGCGCCGCCGCGTCAAAGGACTGACAAAGAGACAATCAGGTTGAGCAGTTCAAGACAAAGTGGAAATATGCAGATGGAAGCGTACCTGAGGAAGATCAGTTTCAGCGCTGTGGCTTTCGTCCATGTGACCAGAGGTGTCTTTGGGAGAGGCACATGTCTGATCATGTGAGGCCTCTTCTTCATCGCCTTCTTGATCCTAGGCGTGAGAACTATTATCTACACAACAGATGAGGTGCGTGATTAAATGCAAAATTTAGTAGTCAGGGCAATAAGAAATAGTTTACCGGTGAGTCAAAGGGAGGTGGTTGAGCTGAGGCAGCAGCGGGAGTCTTGGAAGGAGTTCTCTTGAGCTTCGGCTATCGAAGTCCTTTTCCCTCTCGTTTGCGCTTGCATCCAGGAGTAGCAAAGATGACTTTGTCAAAGGAAGGTGCTTTGGCTTGATACATGGGCAGCGGGGCCATTTGGAGGTATTTGAATGGCTGGCCGGTTTCATCAGTTGAAGTGGGGCCTTCCTGCGTCTGGACAGAGAAAGAGTTCAGTTAAAACACGGCAGTAAAGCAATGGAGAAACAAGCCGAACGTAAGTTTACCTCCTCTGGTGTGGCCTCGTGAGTTGGGTCAATTGCAATGAGAGGCGATGCAACCGCACGCTGGAAAAGGTGAGGCTTCCAGTAGTCCTACCAAAGGTTGAAGCCATCGGCTATGCGCACAAACTCCATTTCGTTGGATATATTCAGCTTCAGGTCAAAGAAAATGGAGTAGGCTTTGGAGGCTACAAGGGAGTCAATTAGCTCGGCTCGGCTCTGAATTTTCTCATGGATGATCAGGCGAGGGGAGGTCTGATTAAAGCCCAGTTGGCGAGTAGCTAGAATAGGTTGATATGATTCATATCCTGGTTTGTTAATTCTGTTGCTAGTGCTCATGCTGACTGGAAGGAGGCAAGGTGTGGCCATGATGCCGAATATAGCGCGAGTCTCGTCATCAAATCCAAAGGTATCTAGCCTGAAGAAAGATGGGTTCTCAAAGTGTTTAGATTCGGCATATGCATCGTATACAGGGGTGGTTTGGGAGCTGTGGAAGCACCAGTACCACTTGGTTGTTTTTGCCTCATCGGTTTGAGTAATAGGCAGTTGATGCAGGGCTTGGCCAAACAAGGTGCTGCGGATAGACTTGCCAGAAGCGTCAGGAAAGGATTGGGATTCAAGCTCTGGAAAGTCTGGAATTTCATTACGAAAATACAATTGGCTCCAAAGCTACACAAACCACCAAGGTCCTCCTGTCTTGATATGTTGTCCAGCAAGATGCGTTGGGTGTTCAAGGAAAGATGGCGATATAGTATGCCTAGGAAAAGCTTTCCTAGAGCAAGGGTTTGGCCTTTGGCTAAAGCAGTGGCCAGGTTAAGATAATTCTTCGTCGGGGCCAAAGAAGGGACCATTGAAGAGGAAATGGTCAAGCCAAAGGTTCAGAAAAGCAATGTGCTCTTTCTCTGTGACTAGGCCAGTTTGCTTATTGTGTTGACTAATATACTGGCTCCAGTTTTGCGTGCTGCTTTTCTCCACTATCTTCTTCTGGGGGCATTCGGTCAAGAAGAAAGGAGAAGGACATGTGGAATGCACATCTAAACCAAGGATCATGACAACGTCCATTAGAGTGGGTATCATGGGTCCAGAGCCGAACAAAAAGCAGTTCAGGCTATCTGACCAGAAATAGCCGATGGATCTAAGAAGATTGTCGTCTTTCTCCAATGGAGAAAGGGACAGGGTTAAAGCATCTGCTATATTCAAGGTGAAGAGAACAGTTGTGCAAGTATCATGGGATTTCAGGAAAGGGCAAGTTCTTTACCTTCAATCCAAAGACGCGCTCGCAGAGAGTCTGCTCTTCCGCCGTGCTGCTGGTTGCCGCCATCTTGCGAATCGCGCGGAGGAAGTTGGCGGTGATAGTATGTTTGCAGTATTAAGGAATGGAAGACAAGCCTCGGGTTTGACACGCGTGTTTTTATAAAGCTCTGGCCTGCGCAGGGTTTTGGAAATTTTGGCTAAAGTGCGCCTTTGGCTAGATCGGCTATTACATTAATTTGTTAACGAGCCGATAGCTGGCTGAATGCCGATCTAAGTAACTGGCTTAAAGTTCGTTTCACGAAGGATCGGCTGAGAACTATGGGACTATACGAATCAGTGTGTTGCCGCTGAGCCGATGTTTTCTCCAGTGAAATTCTTGAGGTAGAAGGAATTGGTAAAGGAAGGAAGGAAATTTCATTAATTTACATATTAGGATGACAAAATATGTATATCCCCAAGCCGACACCACGGCTGTTAACTTCAAAAATTTGGGGACTTCCTTCCTAAAGCCGATGCAACAGCTGATACTAATATCTAACTAATCCTACTACTACTAAATTACAATGCTCTAAGCATCGCTATCGTCGACCGACTCTTCATCGGCTTCCTCGTTGCCGCCGTCGGCTTCGACGTCGGCGTCCTCACTCCCAGAGGAGCCAAGGTTGGACGGGCCCTCCTCGTACTGTTCAAGGAGGTCCACGTCCTCGTCCGGTTCCTCCGACTCGGCGTCTTCGTCTGACTCCTCCAGCTTGTCGTTGTCGTCGTCCTCTCCTTCCTCGCTGTCGTCGTCAGCGGGCGGTAGAGCCTCCACCCGTCTCTTCTTGGCGGGGCGCTTTAGTGATGGTGATCGGCGCGGCAGAGGAGGGTTCCATGGAGGAGACGCCATTGCATCCTCAAGATCCTCGGCTATGCCGAGGTTCACCCACACCCCGGATGGAGGCTCCGGGATGTCTGGCCCAAAGATAGCCAGCTAGTCCTTGGTGGCTTGGTCTGGCGATCCTTCTTCATCGTCCACCGACGCGGCCAGAGGGATCAGGCCAGCTCCCGCAGCTGGCAAAGGAGCCAAGCCCGGCGGCACAACGTCGATCGGCGGTGGCGGAGCCTGCACATTGGGAGCTGCTGGGGATGCAGAGGCTGCCATGCCCTCAATGGAGGCGACGGAGGGCGAAGCCGGTGGAGTGGGCCCTCAAGGTCCCAGCATGGAGGATGGAGACGAGGGCTCCGAGGGGACGTTGCTGCCGATAGAAAACATGGTGAGAAAGGGGTTTCTGCTCGGCTCTTTTCTTGGCTAGAGAAAGAAGGAAAGCAGATGCAGATGGGGGAGAAACAGGGGAGATGTGCCTTTTATTAAGTATGAGGCGATGGAAGGCGGAAGGGCACCATACAGAAATGTTGAAGGGTCACGCGGGTCATCATTGCAGTTACCATGGAAGACCGTGTGGTGGTTCGGTTCCGACGGAACATGTGAGTCAGAGATTCCCTCTTATCTTGGTTTTGAAATAAAATCTTTATTTGCCAAAACCAGGGGGGCACGTGTTGGCATCGGAATTTGGCCAACCCAGTTAATGGGCCTGAATCGGCTCTGGGCTGAGAGAAGCTGTCCAAGGAAGCCATGGCGTGCACCATGTCGAGTAGGACAGCGGGCCTTGTATCGTAGTTTAATGGTTTAAGTTAAAAGAGTCCAGTTAGAAATCAGGTCAGTTAGGGTTTTAGCTTAATTAAGGAATGGGCAGGCTTGCCGCCCAAGTCCACAGGACTATAAATATGTACCCGTTCTATTGAATAAAGATTGACGACACACGTTCATCAAGCAGTGGTTGTCTCCACATCCCTTTGGCGCATCGCCGCCCTAAGCAATTAGGGTTTTCAAGGTATATGGCCATGCTGCTCTATTGATCTCTCTAATAGATGTTGATAGGGCATCGCAGCGTTTTGCCTATGGTAGTTCTTGTACTGAGCATTGTTGTTGGCAAGATCTACTAGTTATCTCGTGCATCGAGTTGGCATTCCTGCACGTCGACTCATGCACAACTTGCTTTCGTGTTAATAATCTCTGTGATGCATGTCTTTATGCTGCATGGTTAATATTGTAAGGTTAGCATGATGCAAGCTTCATATCTAGGTTAGATCTGTCCTTAGAAGAAATATCTACATATCACCTCCTGCTAGAAAAGATTTGATGTTCTCTTTACCATAGTTTTATCTTTGCCGATCTCAACAAAGATCCGTTTTTTTATGTTTGTTTCTTTGTTTAATCATTGGCATAAGTTTGATCTCAAAGCATAATGAGTACTCGGATAGATCTCGACTGTCTAGAATAGATCTAGATAAGTTTCTCTTTTCCTTTATTGCATATTTGTACACACTATTTGGATGTATCATCGGCAAGATAGTAGGGTCATGCCGATGTTGAAGATCCGACGCGGGAAGAGCCGATCCGAGCGATGTGGCTGGTATTTAACGTTTGCCCTATTTTATTTGTCCTTGCAGGAGAAACAGGAGCTAACCACCACCACCACCACCACAACCACAACCTTCCTGGCTAGGTCGTCAGCCAGGTGGCACGCCCAAGCACCATCGCTAAGCGATCGGCTAGCTGCCTAGCCGATCGGGAGCCGCAGCAAGGAGGAGCGACTCGTGTGTCCACATACACCTCCCGGCTCGTATGTGGAGCGACTCGTACGTCCACATACACCCAAGCACCATCGTACGTCCACAACTCTGAGAATTCACCTAAGTAGGATGAAGATGGGTTAAACTCAAACTTTGATTATAGCACATTTCACAACAACTTAGACTTGGTTTGAAAACACTTGCTCCTACAAATTTAAAGATTAAAGGTAGGATCACGACAAATGCCAATAAACTCAAATTTTAGGAGAGTATGGAGTTGTATACAAAATACTTACAAGAAATTAACAGAGCAACTATTCATCATTTCCTTTAAGCAAGGGCATAAACAAAGTTCTAGCATTATAGGAGTTAGCTTATTCATAGTAAAAAGAAAACTTTTAGTAGTTTTGAATTATGCAAATTTTTATAACTTTTTTATTTGGGATAATAAGAAATAAATATTTTTGGTGTCATGGCTATTTTCAATATTTAAGATATTCAATTCAATACAGAGCATTCGGGATACCGGGTGATCTTCCCCCAAGCTTAGTTCTTGCAAGTGATTGCCAAGAAACTGAGCTTCAATATTATCTGGCATTGCCTCCCGCAAGCTTGTTTGTTCCCTAGGTGACAACGATGCTGCTTGTGTTGCTCAGCTGTGTTAGGCGAATTCGCGATGCTGCTTGTGTTGCTCAGCTGTGTTAGGCGAATTCGCTTCTCTCTCTACTGTTGTTCTGTCTCTTCTAAAAAATTGACTGTTTGATGATTTTTTTCAATGCTGCTATTTGGACCGTCTGCAAAGTGTCGGGAGCTTGGATTTGACATATCTGATCTGATGATACTACTCCCATGGATGAATGTCTCTTGTTGGATCCCCGCTCCAACATCATATTTGTCTTAAGTCTGACATTCTTCCAAGGTGACACAATTTCGGTCACGGCCAGCTATTTATTCCCAAATAGACTAAGTGGAATTATAGAGTTGGATGTTTGTCGGAATTTACTCCTTTGCATCGTTGGCAGTTTGCCACTAATCTTTGGGGGATGGTTGTTCGCCATGTTTGTGATTGGCGTGCTGACTCATGTTGTGCCATGGTTATGATGTCGTAGGTGGCTTATTGGCGCATTGACTTCTTGTTGACGGCACTTAAGCACGCCAAACATTATACTGCAAGTGTTTTGTCAACCCGTGAAAAACTAGGTTTAAACTGCTATTAATCAAGGATTAATCAATTACTAAATAGCTCTAATAAATCTAATAAACTAAAGGATAAAAAAGGGTCTAATTACTGACTAATCTATATCTAAACTAAGCTAAAGGATGATAAACGATATTCTAATCACAAACTAGATAAGAAACTAACTAAAGCATAAACTGGATATAAAACTAGACTATAGCATATATTGGATCAAGAACAAGAGCCTGATAGGATCAAAAGCAAGATCGATTAAGAAGCTAATACGGCTAAGGAATTAGCAAAAGATATGAGACAAACTTCTTATAAACAATGAACTACCCTGAGCATGGATCTAACGTGAAACATAGAATAAACATGATCATGAACGTTATAGACTTGCTCGAACCTTTCCCCGGGCTCTACTGTCACTAGTAACCAGGTAATCGACAAACTAGCAAACCTAAACCATCTATAAGCATAAGCAGATTCAATCAACTAATTAAAGTAAAAAGATCTACTAAAAGACATGTGAATTAATCAACCAGACCTGATCACATGTAAAGATGAAGTATTGCAAAGACATGGATCATAGATCATGTATAAACAAACAACTAATAGCAAAAAGACAATTTCATTGATCGAACTCATGGTTTATTATAGTAAAATAAGAAAAAAAGAGAGTTACTCGAGATACATCATGAACTTGAAGCGCATAGTTGTCGAATTCGACGAGATGAGCAACATATCAGAAGATGAACTCGAATCTCCCCGGGATTAGCTAGGGTCGGCCGACCCTACCGACCCCCTCTAGTCCTGCCTCCTCTCGCCTTCTCCTTTCGCCGAGATCCCCTTCTCGACGAGTCTTGTGAAGATGGACCCTAAACCCTAACTTTGGAGCGCTGGTTTACAATGAATTGGATGTCTCTTCCTCTAGGGAGGCCATATATTTATACTCCGGAGAGTCCCATATACATGAAATCTAATAGGTCAGTTACAAAAGTCCTAATAGACCTATTTCTATGTATATAAAAGAGTCCTAAAGATTCTTGGGCGTCCATGAAGCTTCCTTGCTTGGAGAAGAAATCATTCTCCTAGTCCTTCCCGAAATCAGCTTTCTATATTCTGCAGCATTTAGTATTTCGACCATAACTCCCTCATCCGAAGTCTAAATAATGCAAACTCAGACACTAAATTGTAGAGCTCGAAGAGATTTACAACTTTGGTATTGAAACTTTCTTCATTTGACGTCGTTAATTTCACCGAATTGGACTCACAAGGTGCTACTGTTCTGGAATCCGAGAATATCTTGCGATTTATTTGGAGATCGGGTTGGACTCTTGATAAACCTTCTTTATCTTCATATTCTTCATACTCAAGCAATCCTTAGCCACCGGAATCTTCTCCATAATGGGCTCGGGCTTTATTTTGGACTTTAATTGTTCTTCTTTTATTAATCGTCTCACCTCCCTGTACTTGTAGCATAAATCCTTTCTTCGAGAAATTCTCAAAATTGTCACAATTATACCTATTTTCTGCAAAAATCAATATTGCACAAAAACAAAGAGCATTCTCGAAAACGGGGTTATTTGTTAGCAAAACAAGATAAAATGATAGGATTAACTTTTGAAAATACATAAAATCATATGAAAATAGAGCATATTTTTAGTACATAACGAGCGTCAACAATATCACCACACTTAGATCTTGCTAGTCCTCGAGCAAAGAGATCGATCAAAAACTCAACTAAACCTAAACTAATAACTCTATTAGATTCAAACTAATAACTCAACTAAATCTAAGCTAGTTCTAAACAATCACTTCTCAAATTAAACAAGTTTAGAATTCAGTTTAATCTCCACATGGGTATTTTAATCAACTTTCATGCCTAGTGATCCCCATAGAAATTTTTGAAATCAAACGAATCATAGCAAAACCAAGACTTCCTTTAGAATCAAATATGGAGAAAAATTTTTTTATGAAAAATAATCTCCATAGATCAAGAAATTACATCGGTCCTTCTTTATCAAGCTCACATGCAGGCACTCATATTATATGGCTATCCTATATATAAAAAGTAACTCTCTCTCTCTCACACATCTTACATGAGTTTAAGAGGAGCTTGGTAAAGGCTAGCTAGATCAACTTATTGTTTAGCTAAGATATCTCCCTAAAGATTATCTACTCACCTTGAATTAATTTGGTCATCAGAAATGAGAAAATAAATATGCATAAACAGAGAGAAGGAAAAAGAAGATATAGATAGTGGACATGTGCAATATAAATGAAGTGGGATAATTCCCGAAATTTGCACATGGTTAGAAAAGTAAAAGCTTTTGCTCATTACACTGATAAACACTAAGCCTCTCTTTCTCTTTTCTAAATTTTTTCGAATTCTACCTTTTTTTTCTTTCTCCTTTTCCTAATTCCACTTACCTCTCTTTTTTTTTAATTCGACCACTTGGTCCTTTTTTTTCCTCTCTTTTTTTTTTCATTTCACTGGGCACCACACCCCTCTTTTTTTTTATCGCCCCCTCTGTCTCTCTCTTCTCTTTTTTTTTCAACCTCTATATTTTTATTCTACCTTTTGCCGGATCAAGATAATTATAGCACTTTTCCTCATGATTAGTAAAAGAGCAAAAACTTCACTATGTGGGTAATGAGTGTCGAAAGATCAAAAGGGTTTAAGGATATGGAATTCAGTGAATGTTAGTGCTCTAGTACAGAGCAACTAGTACTGAATATATACGTGGAGGCTAGCAATCAAGAGATAAAAATAGATGACCAAATTTTTCAAGAGATCAAACTTTCTAAAGGAATCAATTTTAACCACACTCATTTGAGATAACCAGCTTATAAACTGTGTTTTCAACTAGGCTCTAATAGGATTTATTCTCTCTCTTGATAAAGGGATGGAACACTTGATCACAAGAGTTTTTTTTATATAAATAAATAAATCATCCTCCAAATCTTTTCTTAACGAAGCTAAGCAAAGCTATAAAACATTATCTCTCTAATCAAATTATGGGTTAGGCACTACTAATCAATCTTTTAAGCACCACAATAGACATATTATGAATCTGAACAAGATCAATCTTCAAAGTAATCATAAAGAACAAACTTAAATTAAGTGAGAAAATTTTATTTCAAACACACCTAAATTAGATTAATTATTTTATAAACAAAACAAAAATACATTTGATGATTAACCTCCCCACACTTAAACAATGCAATATCCCCATTGTTATTCACTCAAAGCATAAGATATAATCATCAAATACATAAATGAAAGCATAATAGTAGGTAAAGTACGAATGCAGAGAGGAGGATTAAGAAAGGGTTACCGTCCATTTGATGAAGTGTAGGCGAATCTTTCTTATCATAGAAGGACGAAAATTAGATGGTCTTCTAAGCTTCTTATTGGTTGCTTACTAATGTACAAGTAATCTCATCTTCATACACTTCACTTGTTCACCATCCACCAATCTTCAAGCTTCCCATCTGTGTCTTCACCAAATATAGAAAGTGTTGATGTAACTTATGGCACCTTCAAATGTTGCACCACCTTCTTGAATGTCTAACTCATGGCGTCCTTTGAAATAATTATAATCCTCTGATTTGGCTCATGAGCCTTCTATATAAGCGTTGCCCCTCCTTTTTTCCTTGTTATTGCCATCATCTCCCTCCTCTAGTCATCACCATTGTGGCTGACCTTCTATCCATCATGGAATATCTCCTTTATCTCAAACAGAACATGCCTCCAATAATAGATCTATTGAATAGCCCTTGAAATTACCATTTCAACGAGTACTCATTTACCAAAATCCGATTCCGAATGAACGAATTATGCCATCTTTACTCCAGAGCTTTCGTGCTATCAGAACTGTTTATAGCTCGAGTCACGTCCAATGTTTTGGCCATAAATCCTTGTAGAAAATTCCAAATGAAGCTCCGTTTGATCCTTTGGAAAGCTAACTTGATAGGGCTTCCAAATATAAGAAAATATTCTGTTTTTATCTTGTGGAGTCGACCAGAAACTTGATGACTTCTTCAGGTTTCAGATTTGAACTTCAGAGATGTTGACAATTCTCAATCCTTCAATCCTTGGGCACCATGGTGGTATATGTGCTAGTTTTTGAAACATTTTCCCTCAATGTTTTCCTTTATCTTCATCATAAAAGATTTCTCCAATCCTTATGAACACACTCTATCCCTACAAAACAATTTGAGAGCACAAATCTACTCCCGGAGTGATAATCGGGAAGTAGATAGAATCTACCTTGATCTAACATATGCAATGATTCCTAACTTGTGGCTTAATTACTCTAGTAAAAATAAGGATTAGTAAAACCTATATGAGTGTATGAATGTGCAAAAATAAATGCATGCATAAAATAAGCATATAAACAAAGACAATGATTAAATCAAGTTCTAAACACCATGTCTACAACAAGATTGCTAAGTCCATCTATAGCCATAAAGATTTTAATTAACCAAGATTAAAACACCATGTTTATCAAAATCATAAACTCATAACCGCATAAGAAAAACAAAGCGCATTGAAAAGCTTATAAACTAATCAACGAAATATAAACATGGATAACTAGCAAGGTTTAATTGACCATCATCATAATGATCAACAATCTAGTCTAAGCACCATGTTTACACAAAATTGTTAAGGAAAAACGCGGAACCAGCATTTAACACAAACATGAAAGCACATATCATGAAGTTAAATAAACAACGAAGCCAATTAAAATGCAAACATGCAATTTTAATCTAAATGCAACAGGGTGATATATGCAAAATGCGATCAAAATGAAACATGAGATATGATATGAATGTAATCTAAACCAAATTTTTCTAGATAATTAGCCACAAATTAGTCATCAAAGAAAGGTGTTTAATCTTTCTAAAAAAACTAAAACAAAACACAAACTAACTAAAAACAGGTTGCCTCCCGAATAGCGTTTAATTTATAGTCTAGAGGTAGACTAATTATTATCACAAGTTTAAGAATATTAACAGGATCGGGATTTACAAAATTTGTGATAAACATAAGCATCCATAACCACAATTATGATCAAATTACAAAAGCAAAGCAAATTGTGATTAATTAGAGCAAGCATCATATATTTAGCATTAATCTTTTTCTCTAACTCAGGCAAAAAATTATCAAAGTTAAAACTAATAGCCTCATTTTCATTTTTAAGAAAATCTAGCCTATAAACATGATTATCTAGTCTATAAGCATGATTATTATCAGAATAAGGCTTAGCATCAAGATTTGACTTATTCAAATTGAAAGATTCATTAAAACAAATAGAATTTTGAGAAAGATTTGTGTACCTTGAGTTTGAATTTTCAAATAGCTCATCCCTTGGCATCTCATTTGAAATTTGAATATCAACATCTTGAAGTGAATTCACCTTAATTTGAAGATCTTCAATTTCACCGCTGAGTTGTCCTTCTAAATCTTCAGTCTTGAACATGGTTGATGTTGAATCAGTTTGTTCATCTTCAAGCTTCGTCACATACTGATTCTCTGGAGTGAAATCTTGAGCAGCACATACAGTGTTGACAAATGGTGAAGTAGCTGAGTATCTGGAGTCTCCCTTGAGTGAGCTACTACAAGTTGAGTGACTCCAATCTGATTGATACCTTCTCTTCCACTCATCTTCACTCTCTTCAATTGCGTCAGCTGCCACTGAGTGAGGATAACTTTGCTTATTGACTTGAAAATTCTGCAGCATTTCCCTTGTACATTCATCTACTAGCTGGTCTAATGGAAGCAATTCTTCAATGTATGTTGATGGTAACTCTGATGTCTTCACTTCCACTAAGCTTGAGCTAGCTTCAGTTGACTTGAAGGCAAGTAGCTGGTCTTCTTCTTCCTTAAACATGCTGATACTTCTCTTCTGTGGAGTGGTCTTGAGCATCTCCTCTTGTTTTGGCCTGAACCAGTGCGGCAGCATCTCCCCTGTACTTTGGTCTTGTGGGAGAGATCCTTCACTCTTGAGTGGTTCTCTAAAATCAGCAGTTATCCAGTGTAGATCTTCATCGAATGCAAATAACACTGGAGTATGGAATGTTGGTAGTTGAGCTTCCACTGTAGGCGCCACCTCTGCTCCTTTGGCTTCTCTTTCTCTCCTTTCTCTCTCTTCCTTGGAGGTCAAACAGATGTTGGATAAGATTTCTCTAGCTTCACTGACTGTCCTGCCGATAAGTGATCCTCCGGCACACATGTCGACATATCTGGAAGCTTCTGGAGTTATCCCGTAGTAGAATATACTTAGTGACTCCTCATATATCACTCCAAGATCCAGCACTTAACTCAGCAGATCGTCATCAAACGTCACTCCAAGATTCGGCACTTGACTAATCAGATCGTTGAGTCTTTCCCAAGCTTCGTCAATGTCTTCACCCTCTTTTTGCTCAAAGTTCCACATTTGCCTTCTCAACTTGCACACCCTGACTGTGGAGAAGAATGTGGTGACGAATTTCTTCACTAGCAATTTCCAATCTCCTTGAGCTTCTCTTGAGGCAAGTCGGTACCATCTCTGAGCTTTATCGACGAGTGTGAACGGAAAGAGATTCCACTTAACCCACTCTTCTGGAACTCCGTCTTTTTGGAATGTGTGGCAGATCTCACTGAGCTTCTCCAAGTGCTTGAATGGATTTTCTGAATCAACTCCACTGAAAGAAACTTTAACAGCAAGTTCGATGATCCCTGGCTTCAGTTCATAGGATTTGGCTGTTGGCTTCGCGTTTGATTCTAGTGGCTTCGGCACTTGTATCGTCGACTCACTCAACGTTGCTCTCATCCATTGTTCCAGTAATGTTGTCATATCTAACACAAAAACACAAAGAAAAACACAAAAGCAAAAATCTAATGACAGTAAAGTTGCTGGGTTAGTCTAAACTATGAACGAACACAAGAATGACCGATGAACACAAGAACACAATTAGAGAACAAGAATGTAATTAGAGCACACTAAATAATTAAAGACTAATATTAGAAAACACTAGGCAAATAAAAACTACGATTAGAACACTAAATAAATAGACTAATTTTAGAACAAAAAGACTAAACAAAAAACACACTAACTAATTAGAACACAATTAGAAAACTATTAGAACACAATTAAAACTAGACTATCACACGATTAGAACTAGATCTAGCACACAACTAGAACTAAATTAGCACAGAATTAGAACTAGATTATCACACAATTAGCAAACACAAACTAACTATCAAAACTAGTAGTAAAAAGCTAATACAAGATTAATAATTAACTTAAACGATAGCTTTCCCCGGCAACGGCGCCAGAAAAGCTTGTTGACGGCACTTAAGCACGCCAAACCTTATACTGCAAGCGCACAGTATCGGTGTAGCCTTTCCCCGAGATGAGTATCAAGGGTTTTGTCAATCCGTGGAAAACTAGATTTAAACTGCTATTAATCGAGGATTAATCAATTACTAACTAGCTCTAATAGATCTAATAAACTAAAGGATAAAAGAGAATCTAATTACTAACTAATCTATATCTAAACTAAGCTAAAGGATGATAAACGATATTCTAATCACTTCTAATCACAAACTAGATAAGAAACTAACTAAAGCATAAACTGGATATAAAACTAGACTATAGCATATATTGGATCAAGAACAAGAGCTTGATAGGATCAAAAGCAAGATCGATTAACAAGCTAATACGACTAAGGAATTAGCAAAAGATATGAGACAAACTTCTTATAAACTATGAACTACCCTGAGCATGGATCTAACGTGAAACATAGAATAAACAAGATCATGAATGTCATAGACTTGCTCGAACCTTTCCCTGGGCTCTACTGTCACTAGTAACTAGGTAATCGATGAACTAGCAAACCTAAACCATCTCTAAGTATGAGCAGATTCAATCAACTAATTAAAGTAAAAAGATCTACTAAAAGACATGTGGATTAATCAACCAGGCCTGATCACATGTAAAAATGAAGCATTGCAAAGACATGGATCATAGATCATGTATAAACAAACAACTAATAGCAAAGAGACTATTTCATTGATCGAACTCAAGGTTTATCATAGTAAAATAAGAAGAAAAGAGAGTTACTCGAGATACATCATGAACTTGAAGCGCATAGTTGTCGAATTCGACGAGACGAGCAACATATCAGAAGATGAACTCGAATCTCCCCGAGATTAGCTAGGGTCGGCCGACCCTACCGACCCCCTCTAGTCCTGCCTCCTCTCGCCTTCTCCTTTCGCCGAGATCCCCTTCTCGATGAGTCTTGCGAAGATGGACTCTAAACCCTAACTTTGGAGCGCTGGTTTACAATGAATTGGATGTCTCTCCCTCTAGGGAGGCCATATATTTATACTCCGGAGAGTCACATGTACATGGAATCTAATAGGTCGGTTACAAGAGTCCTATTAGACCTATTTCTATGTATATGAAAGAGTCCTGAAGGTTTTTGGGCATCCATGAAGCTTCCTTGCTTGGAGGAGAAGTCCTTGTCTAGTCCTTCCTGAAATCAGCTTTCCATATTCTGCAGCATTTAGTATTTCGCCCACAACTCCCTCATTCGAAGTCCAAATAATGCAAACTCGGACTCCAGATTGTAGAGCTCGAAGAGAGCTACAACTTTGGTATTCAAACTTTCTTCATTTGACGTCATTAAGTTCGCCGAATTGGGCCCACAAGGTGCTGCTGTTCTGGAATCCGAGAAAATCTCGCGATTTATTTGAAGATTGGATTGGACTCTTGATAAACCTTCTTTATCTTCATATTCTTCAGACTCAAATAATCCTTAGCCACCGGAACCTTCTTTATAATGGGCTTGGGCTTTAATTGTTCTTTTTTTTATTAATCATCTCACCTCACTGGACTTGTAGCATAAATCTTTTTTTCGAGAAATTCTCAAAATTGTCACAATTATACCTATTTTCTTACAAAAATCAATATTGAACAAAAACAAAGAGCATCTCGAAAATGGGGTTATTTGTTAGCAAAACAAGATAAAATAATAGGATTAACTCTCGAAAATACATAAAATTATATAAAAATAGAGCATATTTTTAGTACATAACGAGCGTCAACACTCCTGAGTAGAGTAGATCAACCTGACCTCTGATAAACTGCTTTGTCTTGTTGTATGTCTGGCCAGGGGAAAGGAATTAAGGAATGTTCACTCGTAGTGTTCCTCCATACTTGGCTGATGTCTCTATATATCATATGACAATTGCAACCTCTTACTATTGACATCTGGTCTTGTGGTGTTGGAGATGAACTCTCAGGATGAGAGCTATCTATGGCCTTTTGCTCACTTCCCAAGTGATGCAGAGCATGGTTAATGTCTTGCAGCAATCAACAGCTGTTGTAGGTTGAATATCGAAGTCTTCCTCTCACGGGTTGGGTTGGAGGATTACTTGGTATATCCTCCCCTAGCTTGATTCTTGTGTTGTCATGAAACAAACCTTTTGTTGAAGTTTTCATATTCCGCTTGACCTTTGTTCAAATTCTAGTGGAAGGCATTGTCCAATCATAGCGCGTAGAGATAGTCAAGATCGAGAGTGGATGCGTGATGGCATTTTTGTCCTCCTTTATGATCTCCGGAAACCTCCTTCTACCTTTCCCTGCATATTAGGGTTCGACATGTGCACTTGTCTACCTAACAAGATTTTCCCTAGGTTGGGCAGAGTAGAGGGCTAGCTTAACTAATGAGGATAAGCGAACCTATGATAGCACTATTGGAAGATCTTATGGTCGTAGGATCTTAGCATGAAAGTTTGGTTTCAAGTGCTACCTTGATAGCACTACTAGAAGATCCTAACAATATAGAAGTTTTGTTCTAAGAGCTATCACTAACAGGCATTTTAAAACAACCTCTAAAAAGGGAATGTTGAAAATAGCTGTTAGAGGGGGTTACCTTCATTGATGCTGGAAGTATCGATGCTAAAAAATTCCAGCTCGTTAGACGTTAGGTACATAGGGTTCTCGCTCCATGGTTGGCCAATGGAATGTATTGTAGCGGAAATCCTTTAAGCATTGCTTCATTGACTTGAAAATTTTGGTTGTTTCTCTAGAAGCTTGTCAAATGCCAGACAATTTTCTCCCCAAGCTTGGTTTCTGCACTGGATGCCGATTCCAAACCTGCTCCCTATCATGCTTTTCTTGGGCTTGATACTTGTCGGGTATGACATGTGCCACTAGTCATTGTCTGCCTTTGTGCCACAACCATCGATTGCATGTCATGACATCAACGTTCTCACCTTGCTTGTAGCCATTGATTTGTGTTTGCCTTTGTGGTGTTTAAGACGAGGCTCTGCCTGCGAGCAGAGGTGTCTATGCTGGCTGAATTTGGGATCTACACCACAACGCCGTGGGTACGCGATTCTCCCATGGGGCAATAGACCAGTTGTCGTGGTTCCGGGAACCGGGGTGACACAAGCAGTAGATTTGTTGTTCGGTGGGGGATGTTAGCACAGACTCGCTCCGAATGGTGAGCCGGTAGACTCGAAGGTTTATACTGGTTCGGGATGAATCCGTACATCCAGTGGAGTGTGTCTCTTGTATTATGAGGTGTGTGGAGGTGTTACAGTGGGCGAAAGCGCAGCGGAGGGGGGTCTCCCTGTTACTTGGCCTCTGTGCTCTTCGTGGTGTTCCTTGCTATTCTGCCCTTACTCGTGAGTGCTTCCCCTCCTTTTATAGTTCAAGGGGGGAGCTTACAGTTCCAGGAAAAGAAGAAGGGATACAAAGGGGAGGGGGGACCCTGACACGTGGGTCCCCTTGCTACAAGAGTCCTATCAGACGTCCGTGCGTCCCTGGCACGCCTTTGTCACGCGCGATGAGGTCGTCCATCCGGGGTCCTATAGCTGAGCTGTGCCGGGGGTTCGGTGTACCTGCGAATGCTTCTATTCTCACAGAGTCAAAGAGCCGCATGGGGAGGGTGTTCCGTCCCATCCGTCCTGGCCTCCTTTCTTTAGCTCTTGGCGTCAGACGGGCGTGGTGTTAGGTGGCGGATTATCCGGCTACGGAGCGTTGCTGCCGAGTCGTTCCGTCTGTCCGTAACGGGGCACCGTGTATCATCGTGCCCTGCCGAGGGGTGAAGGTGGGTCGGTTGCCCCCCGCCTCGTAAGTCTATACGAGGCGGGGCTCGGTGGTCCTGTCTCTTGCGCTTGTTCGGTTTTGCCGGCCTCGCCACACCACGCTAGGTATCTCGTTTTATAGGGTCAACCTACATCCGGCGCCACCCCCTAGCCCCGTCGTGGCGGGGTGTTCCAGGCGAGCGGCGTCAAGTGGTTAATGGCACATCTTGTCGCAAAAAGTACGCGTGCAGGCACGCGCCTGGCAGGCGGTGGCAGCGTGACGCCGTTCCGTCATAGCAGGCGTGGGCGCAGGAGGGCAGCGTGTTGTCCCATCATTCGGGCCCATGAGTGGACTTTCCGCTGCCTGGCTGTGGGCCGCATGCCGGTGGGTCTCAACATCGGGCGCGGCATCGGTCGGGATTCTCCGCCTCGCCATAGCCTTGATCTGAGGATCGGCCGCCTCCGTCCCGTACGAGCGTACGGGGCGAGGGTCGGATCGGCTCACTCCCCCGGTCGCTGTGCGTTGGGTAAGGCCGTGGGCCTTCGATCTGGGCCTGTGCAGGCCTTTCTTGGGCTTCTTTCCTCTGGGGGTTTTGTATTCTCCCCCATCAGTAGCCCCCGAGCCTTCGATCAATCCTTTAGTGGTTGGTCGGAGGCTCACTCTAGGGGGAGGCGCGCAAGCGCATCCATGGGATGTAGCCCTCGAGCCTTCGATCAATCCTTTGGTGGTTGGTCGGAGGCTCACTCTAGGGGGAGGCGCGCAAGCGCATCCGTGGGATGTAGCCCCCGAGCCCCCGAGTGATTTCGTGAGGAATCATTCGTGGGTTGTCAGGGATTCATGTGTGTGAAGCCGTTGTGGATATCGCATAGGTTCTGCCCTTTAAACCCATCGTCAGGTTTTTAGGAGAGTTTTCCAAGCACCCAGTTTCGGATGGGATTCTTGGTGCGACCCCCTCCGAAAGGCCTATCCGTTTGGCCTTTTGAAGGTTGGGCCAACCATCACCAGCCAGGTTGGCGTGGGTGCGGCGGCCGTCGAGCTAATAGCGGGTAGTCCGAGTGAGATCCGACGGTTCCTCCGATTTAGAATGGTCGTGGCGAGTTATCCCGTTGAGGGGCTCGACCGGCCAGGGGCATCTCATTGGAAGAACCTGTCCTTACTCGATCTTGTTCCGGCCCTTTGGTCAGGAGTCTGTCCAAAGGGGGGCCACGTGGCCACCCCATCAGCTGGGTTACCGCAAGAGAGTTTGAGGTATGGTCTCGGATACGGTCGGGGCAAATGGCCTTATGCCGACTCACTTGGCATGTAGCTCACTTGGGAGCTTGCCTGCCGACCGTCCCTCGCTCTATGCGCTGATTTAAGTTGGATCGTGCATTGGTTTGGAGTTAGGTTCATGCAGGATCGCTTCGGCGTAAAGGACCCGTCCGCATGTCGTTCCGTCGACGCCGGCAGTTAATGCAAGCGGGGTAGCTAAGGGGTCGTACCTTTTGAGGGAGGCGGGCTGTCCCTTCTCTCTGCCTTCTCGCACCATTCAAGAGAAGCTGGGGCGCGATCGTGGCCCCATTTTCAAGGAGACACCGGGGGTCGTGGTAGTAAATGCGTAGTGGTGGGCCCGCTGACGGCCCTCCACGTCCGCTTGTCCCTCATTCCCTCGTTATCCTCTACGCGGGTTTATAGGGGAAGAGGAGAGAATTAGATCGTTTACTTGCCTCTTTTTCGCTTCTGCTGTTTGCCTTCTCCTTCCTCGCGTTCCTCGTTGGTTCCTGCGTGCTTCTTCGCCACCGCCGATGGCTTCCTTCCCCCGGTGCACGATCCCTAGGACGCGCCTGGCGCTCTTGGAGAAGAAAGGCTTCCTTCCCCCCTGGACGGTGTTAGGGTCGCGGCTGCCTGAGCTCGGTAGCCTGCCTGATCCTCGGGAACGAGATCGTCGTTCTCACGCCCTTCTATGAGCGTGGGTTTGGTCTCCCCCTGCATCCGTTCATGCGGGGGCTTCTCTTCTTTTACGGCTTGGAGATTCAACACCTGAATCCCAACGCCATGCTTCACATGGCGTGCTTCATCACGCTATGCGAGGCCTTCCTCAGGATTGCGCCGCACTTCAAGCTGTGGTGCTACCTGTTTCGCCCCCAGCTCTCGCAGGGGCAAGGCGGGCGGTCCCTTGTCGGCGGCGTGACCATCCAGCTGCGCAACGGCCGCCGGCAAGATTACCTTCAGATCCCCTTCCCGTCTTCCATCCATACTTACTCGGGGGAATGGTTCTACGTTCAGAACCTAGGTGACCCTCCCTTGGCGGATGGGGTCATGCCCCCACCCGGATACGTCGGGAGGGCCCCTGCCTTTATCGGTGCCGCCCCCTTGAGGCGGGTTCAATGGGACTGGGGTCACGAGAAGAAGAGCGCCAACCAGGTGGGGTTCCTCTTGGAGAAGATAGGGCTCCTCCGTCACCGCGGCTTGACCGGCGTGGTGTTGGTTTCGACCTTCATTCGGAGGGCCGTCCAACCGCTTCGGTTTCGTCGTTTTCCCATGTGGGAGTATACCGGCGCGGCTGATCCGGACCGAATCTCTGGCAAGGAGCTTACTCCTACGGAGATCCGGCTCCGTGTGATCGCCATCACCGAGGGGACCTCGACGGCGAACTTCTTTGGCGGTCCTCTGGTCCTCAACCATTCGATCAAAGAGGACTTGGTGAGTCTCTTTTACCGGGTTGTGTGATGGGTGCTTCTAGGCTTACTAATGCCGCGCCTCGTGTGGTTTCAGGGCATTGGTTCTATGAAGCCGTCCCCTGCCCCTCTTCCTGAGGATGCCGCCGTGAAGGCGGACCAAAAGCGAAAGAGGGAGGCGGAGGCGTACTTGGCGGGTGAGCGCGAGAAACGCCATCAGCTCGTCCGCGATAGGAAGAAGAGGGAGGGCAATCAGCGCGCCCGGGAGGAGGGTCGTTCGCCAACTCCTTCTACCGCATCATCCAACGAGGAGTGGTCCTCAGATGATACGCTTGACGCCGTGCCGCTCGCTGGCGAGATTGGGGAGAGTTCTGGCTCGGGCGTCCTCCCTGAGGCGATGCTGATCATGACTCCGCTGGCGGCGGGCGCCGTGCCCCCGTTGAGGGGGTCTCAAGGGTCGGCGGGGGAATCTCAGCGCGTTCCTGTTCCGGCTACAGTGGCTCAGGCGCGGGTGGAGCCGGTTGTGGAAGTGCCACCCTCGCCGGAGCCGGAAGGGTCCGGCGTCCCCGTCACGGTCTTGACGTCGACGTCTGTGGGATCGCTAGGGACCGTGCCGGTGGAGGCGTCCGGAGGCTCGGGGGCGCCCGTATTGCCATCAGGGGCGTCGGCCGAGCCCGCTGCCGGCTCTTCTTCGGGTACTTTGGTAACGACGACCGCCCAGGGGTCGCCTCCTGGGTTGGAGTCATCGCTGCCAGTGGGGGCGAGCGCGGCCCCCGTTGCTTCTGATGTGCCAGGGCCGCCCTTGAGGGTCGACGCGCCATCCGTCCCCTCGCCAGCAAGTGCGAACGTGCCGCTGGGGACGGCGTCTCGAGGTTGGAGGCATCTCTTTCCCACTCCGCGGTCTTCTCGGTGAGCGATCCTTCCACCTTTCTATCGTGGTCGCGGTTTCCTCCGTTCTTGTTTTACATGGTTGAATGCTTTTGGTGTAGCCGTTTTATCCCACATAAGTCGCTCTCGGAGGCCGCACGGGCTGCGTGCCAGGGGGCGTCATCTGCGGTGTCGTCGTCCGCGGCGGCTCCTTCCTCGCCGGGGGCGTCGATCCTCTGACCCCTTGTTGCATCGCCGGTGGACCCGAGGGTCGCTGTGGCGGATCCGGTGGGGGAGGCGGCGCCGGAGCGGCTGGAGCCTGCTCGCGAGGGTGCCGCGGACTCAGGTGGTGCGATGACTCCACTGCCATCACCCCCTCCTGGGCCTCCACCATCGGGTGCCGTCCGTCTGTTTACCTCTCCCCGGTTGCTTCCAGCTGTCCGGGAGGGGTCTCCGTCTCTCTTCGCGGAGCAGGAGGCGATGGATTGGGGTATCGTGCAGGAGGCGTCCACCAGCATGACCGTCGATGTGGGAACGGTTTTGGAATCCCTCCGGACAGCGCTGGCAGCGGTGAGCCGTGCTGAGGAGGCGATCTCGCAGCGCGTGCTTCGTCATGGGGCGGTATGTGATCTCCTTTCGTCCTCCTTGGTATCGGTGTCTCTTTGGATCTTTTTGACCCGTGGAACCTTTTTGTTGTAGGCTCTATTGGCGCGGGCTACCGAGCGCATCTCTTCACTCGGCGCCGCCCAGGCTGAAGCGGAGCAGGCGCGCACGGATGCCTCGCGCTCGCAGGAGGCGAGGGTCGCTGCCGTCCGGCAGGCGAGCCCGCTGGCCATGCGTCTTGACAGTGTTTCGGCTGAAGCGTCCTCGCTGCGCGCCGAGGCAGGGAGCCTCCGTCGAGAGACAGAGCAGCTTCGAGCGGAGCGCACTGCCGCCGTGAACGATACCCTGGCATTGCGCCGGGAGCTCACGGCCGTGACGCGGCGGGCCACTGAGGCGGAGCAGGCCCTGCTTGAGGTGACGGGCTCACTCGAGCGGTCCCGCACGGAGCTCTCTGCCCAGGGCTCCGTCATTGCCGGTGAGCGGTGTTTTGAGGCGGTTTTTTGATTTTGCCTGAGGGCCGCTCGTGATTCTGTTGTGCTATTTCTTTTCAGAACTGTGAGGGGAGCTCCAGAGCCTTCGAGAGGCGGTTGGCTCGGCGTGCGCTGGCTTTCGCCGCCGTCGCCCGCGCCGCTGCTGGAGCGGGTGGCGGGGCTTCGGGAGCACGTCGAGCGCGTCGTGCGGTAGGCTGCCTTCTTTGGGAGTAGCCTATCCTTTGCGCAGGCAATTTCCCACTTTAGGGAGCTCCGTCCAGTGCTCGCGCCGATCACAGAGGGGTTCGCCGCTGGGGTCATCGACGAGGAGGTGGAGAGGATTGAAGATGAAGTCCGCCCCCACGCCCTGATGGTCTCAAGCCACGTCGATCCGCCGGCCCTCCTGCGAAACCCATTGGCGGACTAATTTCTTGTCAGGAACTTGAACAATGTGTTTGTAATTAACTTTCGTTGTTACTGGTGGCCGACGTACTTTTAATTTAATCCCGTGACTTTGCCCTTTGTTTCTAAAAATTCGCACGTGTTTTTGCCATTGCAATCGTGTGCCTCGCCTTAGGATGCCGTAGCCGCGGTCGCTGGGACCTTTGAGGCGTAGGCGGGCCTTTGGGGGCCGATCTTGGCTCGGGGAATTTTTAGAGGAAAGGTCGGGCGACGGGGCTTAAAGAAAAAGGTACTGAGTTGAGGGGGAGGTCGGGCAGCTAGGCCGGCCCTCCTCTTTTTTGGTAAGGGAAAACGTGTACGGATGGTACGTTCCCAGCCCCCGAGTAAAGCAAGGTGACCTTGTTGAGTCACTTTGTTTTACTGGTACGCGAGTAAAAATCAAATGAAATAGCTAGGGGTAGAGTTTCCTTATCTTTCAACATCCCGCGTGCGGGTGAAGGGGTCGCCTCCGTCCGCGTCGCTCTTGCCGTGGCCCTTACGCGCCTCATGCTGACCTATGCCGGGGGCCATCTGACGTGGCAATCTTGGGGGCCCATCTCGTTTCCCCTGTTTTTCTCGGTTACCTGAGTGCGTCTCTGGTACCGCTCTTTTTATTGGCCCGAGGCGTGTTGTGGCCGTGGCAGCGCCGGACGCAGCGCGTGGTATCTTTGCGTATTTTTTGTTTCGAGTAGTCGCGTCGTCTGCAACGGGTCAGGGCATCGGATGCCTCTGCGCCCCTTGGCAGGGCCGTCGTGTCTCCAGAGCGAGGCAGAGGTGCGCCCCTTGGCAGGGCCGTCGTGTCTTCAGAGCAAGGCAGAGGTACGGCGAGCCTCGGTGGTATCTGTTGGGCCCTCTATAGGGGACTTGTGAGGCCGGCCGGGGCGCTCGCCCTCTGTCCGGCGTGACTATAAATAGGGGAGGATTCCTCCCAAGGAAAGCATCTAAAGCCAGACAGCCAAAGCCTCTCGAGTCCCTACAAACCGTGGGGTTTGCTTGTTCCATGGGAGAGCGACTTTCCTTCCTTTGTAGTGAGCAGGGTTGCCTGGGTTCAAGGTTTCTGTCCCGGGCAGGGAAAGCTGACCTTAGGATAGCATGGTCTTCCCCATGATTCCTGCGTCTTTGGCTATGAGTGTCTTCGTATGCGTGCCGGATTTTGGCTACGAGTGGCTTCGTATACGCCACCTGTACCCAGAACACCCTCCGGTGACCTCGTACCGGTGCGCCTCCTGCGCGGGCGGGCGTTCCACCTCGGGTCCTCTCGGGAGAGGCTTTGGTGGTTGCCTAGGTGAGGTTGTCCATGAGGATCCAGCGCCGGACGGTGGTGCGGGGGTTTTGCCCTGCCACTGCCTGGTGGGTCACGCGTCCTGCCGTCGGCGGGAGACAGAGCTGAGAAGTCGCCGGCGTGACGGTGGTGAGGGGGGCGACTATCAAAGTCTAGCCCTCCGCTCAGCACGCTCTCGGTGGCTTTCCGGCCACCCTCTCCTTGGTTCAGGTGCGTCGTCGGGTGCCTGACCCCCACGTTGAGCTCTCAAAAGAGGATGCTCATTGGTGGTGGCGGGCCCTATGTGGCGGAGCGCCGAGGAGGGTTCCCCCTTTTTTGATGCTCACCGCATGGCGAAAACACCTCACAAGGAAGGGGTGATGGCTCTTGTTGAGTGGAAAGGTTCTTGAGTGGGGAGATTCGTGACCTTCCCTGCCGCAGAGGCATCAAGAACCTAACTCCAACAAGAGCCAACGTCCGGGGGCCGTCTTCGCCGGCGCAAGATGCGCGCGACCCTTTTTCCAACTCTGGCCCCAGGGGGCGGGGCCTAGAGCTCCCTTTGATCCAAATGTTGATGTAATGAAAGTTTTCGAATCAGAAGAATAAATAGCTCCAGTACTTGTCTTGTGATTTTGATTTTCATCAATTTTTGCGACTTGTGGAGGCTCCGGGGCAGCGCCTGGACTCCCGCGAATTGACCTTTTGGGTCGGGCAGTATGTCTGCCTGGTTCACTCCCAGCCCCCGAGTCGGGCAAGGCGATAGATAGGTTGGCTTGGCCAACTTAGTCACGTGGGGGAGCAAATAGTAGTCTATGGATAAAATCTCCTCAGGTTTTCAATGTTCCATGCGTTGGTGAAGATGTTGCCGTCGGAGTCTTTGAGTTTGTAGGAGCCTAGGCATAGGACCTTGGCGATGATGTAAGGTCCCTCCCATGGCGGGGTGAGTTTGTGCTTGCCTCTGGTGTCCATGACCCTCCTTAGTACTAGATCACCAACGTTGAGGGACCTGCTACGGACCTGACGGTCGTGGTAGCGTCGCAGGTCTTATTGGTATTTGGCCGACATGACGACTATTGCCTCTCTTGCTACGTCTAGGAGGTCGTTGGTGAGTTCGGCGCCCATCGTTTGTCGCTCGCTGTCGTACGCTCGGACCCTAGGGGATCCATATTCGAGCTCCGTGGGGAGTATGGCTTCAACGCCGTATGCCAAGAAGAAGGGGGTGCATCCAGTGGCTCTAGACGGGGTTGTGCGCAAGCTCCAGAGGACGGCAGGAAGCTCGGCCACCCATTTTCCGCCGAACTTTTTCAATCTGTCGAAGATTCTGGGCTTGAGCCCTTGTAAGATCATGCCGTTGGCTCGCTCAACTTGGCCGTTGGTCCGTGGGTGTGCCACGGCGGCCCACTCGACCTTGATGTTGAACTGGTCGCAGAACCGGAGGAAGTCATGACCCTTGAATTAGACTCCGTTGTCGGTTATAATGGAGTTTGGTACTCCAAACCTATAAACGATGTCATGGAAGAAGGAAGCGGCGTTCGCCGCTGTGAGCAGCGCGATGGGTTTGGCTTCTATCCACTTGGTGAACTTGTCGACAGCGACGAATAAGTGGGTGAAGCCTCCGGGCGTTTTTTTAAAGGGTCCAACCATGTCCAAGCCCCAGACCACAAAGGGCCATGTGATGGGGATAGTTTGGAGTGCCTGCGCAGGCATGTGAATCTGCCTGGCAAAAAATTGGCATCCTTCGTAGGTTCGTACGACCTGCTCAGTGTCAGCCATGGCCGTCAGCCAGTAGAAACCTTGCCGGAAAGCCTTTCCTACCAGTGCCCTTGGGGCCGCGTGGTGCCCGCAGACGCCTCCATGGATTTCAGCCAGGATCTGCTTCCCCTCATCAGTGGGGATGCACCTCTGTTTGATCCTAGAGGCGCTCTTTTTGTAGAGCTCCCCATTAACAATAACGAAGGACTTTGCTCTGCGGGCCACGCATTTGGCCTCGGTCACGTCCTCGGGTAGGTTGCCGTCGGAGAGTCGGCTCATGATGGGGAGACGCCAGTCTGGACCCCCGACTACAGCTACCAGCCCCCGAGCCTGTGTGGCAGGGTCGGGGGGAATTGCCGGTGGTTCCTCGTCCGACGATTCGGTCGTGACGGAAGGTTTATAAAGGTCGGAGGCGAAGACTCCGTCTGGAACGGGTTCCCGACCAGATGCTATGGTTGAGAGTTGGTCGGCTTCCTCGTTGAAGCGTCGATAGTTGTGCTCTAGCTCGAAGCCTTTAAATTTTTCTTCCAGCTTGCGTACCTCTTTATAGTAGGCACACATCCTGGGGTCGCGAGGCTCGGCCGCCTTCATGACCTGGTCGACCACGAGCTTTGAGTCTCCTCGCACAAGGAGGCGCCTTGCCCCCACCTCTGCTGCTATACGGAGCCCGTTTACCAGGGCCTCGTATTCGGCCACGTTGTTAGTGGATGGGAAGTGGAGGCGTATGGTGTACCGTAGCCTATGTCCCTGCGGGGAAATGAGGACAATGCCTGCCCCGCTGCCGGTCTTGAGATAGGATCCGTCGAAGTACATGATCCAGTACTCCAGATCCTCGACTGGCGGTGGTTCTTGTGCTTCGGTCCATTCGGCGACGAAATCTGCCAGGGCCTGCGATTTGATCGCAGTTCTTGGCAGGTAGGTAATGTCGAGGCCGTTGAGCTCTAGTGCCCATTTTGCGATGCGTCCGGTCGCGTCACGGTTACGGACGATCTCGCCCAAAGGGGCGGTGGAGACGACCGTCACTGGGTGTCGGTCGAAGTAATGGATAAGCTTCCTCTTGGCGATGAGTACCGCATAGAGGAGCTTCTGTACTTGCGGGTACCGAGCCTTGGACTCGCTTAAAACCTCGCTGATGAAGTAGACGGGCCTCTGTACTTTGAGCGCTCGGCCTTCTTCCGCTCGCTCTATGACCAGGGCCGCGCTGACCACTTGCGTGGTGGCGGCGACGTCCAAAGGCCTTGATTTTGTCTAGGGCCGTTTGGGCCTCCGGGGTCTAGGAGAAGCGGTCTCCCTTTCTTAGCAACTTGTAGAGCGGCATTCCTCGTTCGCCGAGCCTGGATATAAAGCAGCTGAGCGAGGCGACGCATCCTACCAGTCGTTGGACTCCCTTCAGGTTTCGAATGGGGCCCATCCTTTGAATGGCGTCAATTTTTTCCTGGTTAGCCTCGATTCCCCTTTCGGAGCCCATGAAGCCCAGGAGTTTGCCCTTGGGGACCCAAAAAACGCATTTTTCGGGGTTGAGTTTAATCCGGAACCTACGGAGGTTCGCGAAGGTTTCCTCAAGGTCGGCTATGAGGCCATCGGATTCCTTGGTCTTTATGACTATGTCGTCGATGTAGACCTCCACATTTCGTCCTACCTGATCGACGAAACACAGGAGCATGCATTGCTGGTATGTTGCTCCCGCATTCTTTAAGCCGAATGGCATGGATACGAAACAGAAGGGACCGAAGGGAGTGATGAAAGAAGTGGCGAGCTGGTCGCTTTCTTTCATCGTGATTTGGTGGTAGCCAGAGTACGCGTCCAAAAAGGATAGCAACTCACAGCCTGCGGTGGAGTCGACCACTTGGTCAATGCAAGGTAGAGGGAAAGGGTCCTTTGGACATGCCTTGTTCAGGCTCGTGTAGTCGACACACATCCTCCACTTCCCATTCTTCTTTTTAACCATTACAGGATTGGCAACCCACTCTGGATGTTGCACTTCTTTTATGAACCCTGCGACTAAATGCTTAGTGATCTCCTCCCCTATAGCCTTACGCTTCTCCTCGTCGAATCGGCGAAGGCGTTGGGCGACCGGTCTTGCGGTCGGTCGGACATTTAGGGAGTGCTCGGCGACCTCCTAGGGGATTCCTAGCATGTCAGCAGGCTTCCAAGCGAAGACGTCCCGGTTGGCTCGGAGGAAGTCGACGAGCGTGCTTTCCTATTTCTGGGAAAGCGTGGCCCCGATCCTGACCTTCTTGGAAGGGTCGGCAGGGTCGAGCGGCACCTCCTTCGTGTCCTCAGAGGGCTTGAAGGTGCCTTCCCTAGCTTTGGACGTCTCGGGGACGTCTGGGGGTATTTCTTTGGCTGCCTCAGGGGCACCCATTGACATGACCTTCTTGAGGTCGGCCATCTCCTTGGACGCCACAAGGGACGCGGCAAGCTCGCAGTTGGCCCGCTCGCACTTGTAGGCTTCTTTGAAGGAAGATCCTATAGTGATGATCCCGTGTGGACTGGGCATCTTTAGCTTGAGATATGTGTAATTTGGGATGGCCATGAACTTGGCGTAGCATGGCCGTCCCAAGATCGCGTGGTATGACCCCGCGAAGTCGACCACCTCGAACTGCAACCACGCCGTGCGGAATTCGAGTCGCCGAATGTGACGGGCAGCGTGATCTGCCCGAGGGGGTAGGCCTGCTGGCCTGGGATGATGCCGTGGAACGGGGCGTGACTGGGCCGCAGGCTTGCCCTGGGGATTCCCATTGCGTAGAGCGTCTCAACATACATGATGTTGACGCCGCTTCCGCCGTCCATGAGTACCCTCGTGAGGCGCTTGGGGCCGATGATCGGTTCCACGACGAGCGGGGAGGTCCCGGGGTGCGGGACTTTGTTGGGATGGTCGCGTCGATCGAAGGTGATCGTCTCTTCCGACCATCGGATGTATTCAGGGATGGCGGGATTAACGGCATTTACCTCGCGGTTCGCGAGCTTGAGCTTGCGCTTGTCGCCGTAGGACTCTGGCCCCCCGAAGATCATGAGGCATCCCGTCGTCTCGGGGAATGCCTCGGCGTCGTCCTTTTTCTCTGCCATCTGGGCGGCCTCCTCCGTCTTTGCCTTCTTCTGCGAAGGGTTGCCGACGAAGCGCTTGAGGAGTTCGCATTCCCGGAGCTTGTGACGCACCGGGAACCCAAGGTTCTGGCACGGCCATGAGCTTTTGGAAGTGCTCGTTGCTGGACTTGGCCGGAGGCTTGGGAGGTCGGTCAGCTGCAGCGACTTCATTTCTCCCGTGGTGTGGGCGCTCGTCCCTCTGATGCCTTTCGTCCCTCGGGCGCTTGTCGCGGCGCTCGCGCCGATCTTTTTTGGCGCCGCTTGTCCCCTCCCCATCATCACGGGAGGTTCTTCCCTTGCGGAAGATGGCGCCGACCGCGTCCTTGCCATCGGCAAACTTGGTGGCGATGTCGAGGAGATCTGCCGTTGTCTTGGGGCGCCCACGACCGAGCTCGTGGACGAGCACCTCGTTCGTAGTGCCGTATGTGAAGGCACTGATGACGTCGGCGTCAGTGATGTCCAGGAGCTCGTTTCTCTTTTGAGAGAATCTCCGGATGTAGTCCCGGAGACTTTCTCCGGACTTCTGGGTGCAGCTCTTGAGGTCCCAGGAGCTCCCGGGGCGCTTGTATGTCCCCTGGAAGTTCCCTACAAAGACCTTCTTGAGGCCTTCCCAGTCGTGGATGGTGTCCTCGGGTAAGTGCTCAAGCCATGCTCGAGGCGCGTCCCCGAGGTGGATGGGGAGATATTGGATGATCAGGAAATCATCCCTGATCCCTGCTAGTCGGCAGGCGAGTCGATAATCCTCGAGCCATACAGCCGGGTTCGTGGACCCGTCGTACCTGGTGAGGTTGGTGGGTGCACTCACTCGTGAGGGGAACTGCGCTCGCGGATCGCGTTCCCGAAAGCACGTGGCCCTGGCCCAGTTAGACCGGATCCATACTCGCGTCTTGCGTCCGGGGTGCGCGAGTGTGTGATGTTGTCCCGCTCCCTTCGACGGGCATTGAGGGTGTCGCGGGCGTCACGCTTATCGCCCAAGCGATCCTTGACGGGTCTCGCGGACGCCCGTGCCCCATTACCCTGTGTGGTTGCCGTCCGCGTGGTGCGTGCATCCATATCCGCCGTTGGCTGATTTGCCAACTCGGCCTGCTGCACCGCTGCCCTTTGCATGAGGCTGCGAAGGTTTTGGAGCGTGGCCTTGGCGGCGGGCTCGCTGGGCTCCGAGATTGCCTGGAGCATCATGGCAGCGGCGGCGATATTTTGGTCAGGGCGTGGGAAATATGGCGTCCCATCGCTCCTTTGGAGGAGCGGGTTGTAGACGTGGCGCCCGCGGGGCCCTTCGCCCTTATGCTGGCGCCGCCCCCACCTCATTGTGGAGCTCCTCGAGCCTATGCTCGAGGTCGTCGATCTCCTTCTCCTTTTGGCGGAGCTCGTTTTCGCGCGCGAGGGTGCGCGCCTGTTGTTCACGCTGGTACTCCACCTCTACCCTCCAGCATCTCCGCCTATGGGAGGGGTTGTCATGAGGCATGCCCTTCCGATCGCGGCGGGGTGGTTTTCGTCTGAGCTGGAGACGGACCCGCTGCTGGAAACATCTTCCAGGAGGTCATGGACGGACGTCGGGTAGTGGCCCGCCATGGCCACGAGGGTTGATTGACGAGGCGTCCCGTCCTCGTGGATTGCGATGCGCGCCTCGGGGCAGCGCTTGAGCGCAGCGGTGCGTCGCTTCAGCTTCCGCTTATCTGCCTTGGTTTCGGCAGGCGCGGGGTGTATGGGTGACGTCCTCGCTGCGAGGGGCGAGTCCGGGGCAGTGCCTTGGAGCGCCGCCATGGACGGCGCGGTGGGTTCCCATGCAGTTGGGTTACCACGTTCGCGAGTGCATAGAGCACTTGATCGCGATCCTCACAAGTGGAGGTCGAGCGGAGGAGCGCGTTGGCGCAGTCGGCGAGAGCCTCCATGTTGAGGTCGGCGGGCATCGACTGCACAGCTTCTCCCATCGTCGTGTCGCGCGGAGCGTCCACGATTTGGAGGTCATCCATGCCCTGAGTAAGGGCGTCGATGGATGGAGTAGGGTCGACGAGGCGGAGCTCGCCGGCGGCGGTGGCAACGAAGGTGAAGGTGCCGAAGGTGATGCGGCTCCCAGGTGCGAGGACCTTGTTGCCGACGGAGGTGGATGATGATGCCATCGAAGCGATGATGTCGCTTAGGTGCGCTGAAGATCCCCTACCTGGCGCACCAACTGTCATGGTTCCGGGAACCGGGGTGACACAAGCAGTAGATTTGTTGTTCGGTGGGGGATGTCAGCACGGACTCGCTCCGAATGGTGAGCCGGTAGACTCGAAGGTTTATACTGGTTCGGGATGAATCCCTAAGTCCAGTGGAGTGTGTCTCTTGTATTATGAGGTGTGTGGAGGTGTTACAGTGGGCGCAAGCGCAGCGGAGGGGGGTCTCCCTGTTACTTGGCCTTGTGCTCTTCGTGGTGTTCCTTGCTATTCTGCCCTTACTCGTGAGTACTTCCCCTCCTTTTATAGTTCAAGGGGGGAGCTTACAGTTCTAGGAAAAGAAGAAGGGATACAAAGGGGAGGGGGGACCCTGACACGTGGGTCCCCTTGCTACAAGAGTCCTGTCAGGCGTCCGTGCGTCCCTGGCACGCCTTTGTCACGCGCGATGAGGTCGTCCGTCCGGGGTCCTGTAGCTGAGCTGTGCCGCGGGTTCGGTGTACCTGCGAATGCTTCTATTCTCACGGAGTCAGAGAGCCGCATGGGGAGGGTGTTCCGTCCCGTCCGTCCTGGCCTCCTTTCTTTAGCTCTTGGCGTCAGACGGGCGTGGTGTTAGGTGGCGGATTATCCGGCTACGGAGCGTTGCTGCCGAGTCATTCCGTCTGTCCGTAACGGGGCACCGTGTATCATCGTGCCCTGCCGAGGGGTGAAGGTGGGTCGGTTGCCCCCCGCCTCGTAAGTCTATACGAGGCGGGGCTCGGTGGTCCTGTCTCTTGCGCTTGTTCGGTTTTGCCGGCCTCGCCACACCCCGCTAGGTATCTCGTTTTATAGGGTCAACCTACATCCGGCGCCACCCCCCTTGCCCCGTCGTGGCGGGGTGTTCCAGGCGAGCGGTGTCAAGTGGTTGATGGCACATCTTGTCGCAAAGAGTACGCGTGCAGGCACGCGCCTGGCAAGCGGTGGCAGCGTGACGCCGTTCCGTCATAGCAGGCATGGGCGCAGGAGGGCAGCGTGTCGTCCCATCATCCGGGCCCATGAGTGGACTTTCCGCTGCCGGGCCGTGGGTCGCATGCCGGTGGGTCCCAACGTCGGGCACAGCATCGGTCGGGATTCTCCGCCTCGCCCGAGCCTTGATCTGAGGATCGGCCGCCTCGTAGGAAGGTCGGCCGCCTCCGTCCCGTACGAGCGTACGGGGCGAGGGTCGGATCGGCTCACTCCCCCGATCGCTGTGCGTTGGGTAAGGCCGTGGGCCTTCGATTTGGGCCTGTACAGGCCTTTCTTGGGCTTCTTTCCTTTGGGGGTTTTGTATTCTCCCCCGTCACCAGTGGCCTACTAGCTGTGCAAATTCAAGCATGGATGATTGCATAATGTGATATAGACTTTTCATGCAAACCTTGGTATGATGCTCTTGTGTGGTGAAGATGGTCTTGTCGCATCACTCACACCACCACCACTTCATCAGTCATCCATGTCACAATGCTATCATTTCCCAAAAAGGGCGGCAAGAGGTTGAGCATGAGAATGTCGGTCACGGGGCCTTTATTCTCGTGTGGGGAATGATTGCCTCCTGCAACAGGTTAGTGTACAACAAATACAAGGGTCCAAAATGTGTAAAGAGCATTAACCATCGGGCCTGTTGTTCACAAAGTGCTCACAAAATATTTCACATCAAAACATAGCACAAAGCCTGTTGCTAAACCATGACTTACATCCCTTCAACTTTACTCAAAATCCACGGTCTAAAAAAATAGGTGCATTTCTGAAACATCACCGGGATTTTGTGTCTCTCCATGACACTTGAGAGATCCAGCTAGTTCAAGCATCGCAGTAAATGAACTAGCATGGACATCACTACCAAAGTCTACACATAGCTCATTTATCTGACAAATCGGTTATAAAAAGAGGCTAATACAACCTAAACACCATGCTTAATTTGTAAATTAGTCTCTGTGCACACACATGGCCCAAGCTATGCTTTCACGGTAAACTTTGTAGCATGAACAAGTATGATCAAGGTTTACTCAACGGATAGAGCAAAATTGAAGAGTGGTTTTCTATTTTTCTATTTTTTGGATTTTCAAATAAAAAGAAACAGCAATAACAAAAGGATGAATAACAGAATAATATTCTAACTCGCCGCTTCCTCGGCAACGGCACCAGAAAAGCTTGTTGGCGGTTCTTAGCCTACCAGATTTTATTCCAAAAGTGCACGGAGACCGCTGTAACCTTTCACCGGGAGTATTGCAAGGTATTTTATTTATCCACAGGGAAGTATTGAGATAGAGATATCAAATTATCATTCATCTAATTGTTACTACTCTTTCACGTCAACCGATGGCTAGGAACGATTAACACTAAACACCATGGGATACAAGCCAAGCACCGTTGGCAAGAAAACAGGTAAAGATAGGAGGACAATGAGACAGGGACTGCAGTACGGTCTTCTATCTCTGCTAGCATACAAGAGCTATCTGTGCTAAGGGTCGAAAGGATCTCAACGGAATTATGAACTTGCATCGAGCGAAATTCCGGCGCCCTCGAGGGGTCCGGGAGTAGATAGTAGACCACCGAAAAAGAACCCAGCTATCACCTATGAGTCTACCGAACGAACGGCCCTAGACTACACAGGCACACCACACGCTGTCACCGAATGGGGCTACCAAGCAAATATGCGTGGGTTGGATGGCACGCTAAAAACGTGTTCAAGCGAAGCTAGAACAACAATAGTTCATCCTTGGCCAAAGGAGGGGAACTAACCAGAGCCTAGCATATATGTTGGATTGTAACACCGATAAGCATAACAACGATCAATAAATTCTAGTTTAGCACAACTCAGGCCTCGAACTTGCCATGCCCAAAAGGAAAAGGTGCTAAAAAGCCGCATACACACCAAGCCAGTAACTAACTAGGACAGAAGATAAGTGCATAAAGTAGACAGATAAAGTACTTGCACTTGTCCATAGAAGGAAAGTAGTGCTCAAAATAATTAAATAAAATATATTACCGAGTACTTCCGATTGACTTCGATACAAAAGACCTTTCTCTAACTCCTAACTAAACACTACTTTCAGAATGGAAGCACCTCCAGTGGGGTGCCTCCTATAGGGAGAAAAAGAGAATTCACATGGTGAATGGTACAAGAGTGAAGTGATGGGGTGCCTGTCTATTTACAGGTGGAGGAGGAGGGAATATTCCAGGCACCCCATGCAAGATCCTTCCACCAATTGCTCCTTGGGCGCCACCTGGCCTCGCAACCGACATAGCTAGGTCGGTAGAGACTTCCCCCACGTGCATGTGCCAAGAACCGGCTGTTAAGGCGGTGAACCGGCCATTGCAGTGAAGAACCGGTCATTTACAGTTAAACTAGGTCAAAAACCTGTCAAAACGGCTGGTCAACCGAGCCGAGCCGACCTCCAACAGGTCAAACGGCGCCGCGCCCCACTCCCTGGCCGACACGTGACCAGGCGGACGACGGCCCGCGCCGGCCGGGCAGGTCACGCTCCGTGCCGCACCAGGGTGTGCCACGTGGCCGCCCTTGGTTGGGTAAGCCGGGCAGCCGCCCTCCCGCGCGGGGAGCGAGCGCGTGCTGCTCCCTTGGCCGCCACGTGTCACCGCGGGGTTGGCTCCCCTAGCGGGACGCGGATCGCGATCCATGGTGTGCCTCTGCTGCCAGTCGCTGTGCGACACGTGGTGCCGCCTGGTTGTCTCCCCCTTCGGTGCATACGGACGGGGCTGCTGACGTCAGCGATGATGTCAGCGATGACGTAAGCCGTCCATATATTTTTTGTATTTTCTATATCTTTTCCATATGATCTCCAAACGATGCAAATAATAAGTCCGTTGGAATTGTCTCGACGAGCTCTACGCAATGGTGTGGTTCTTGAAGGATTTTGAGATACTTTGTAGTGATGGAATTTGCAAATCTTATCTCAAGCCCTTTTGCGCGTGATTTCTCTCCTACTCCAAATGATCTTCTTTGGCATGGAATATGAGCTTCTCCTTGTGATACACCGAAAACCACCAAAACTCGTGAAATTCGTCAGTGTTAGGTAAATAATGCATGGAACTTTATGTATACCCTATTTATTCACCGAGGGATTGATGGTCGAAATAGGAAAATAACAACCGTCAACGGCCAGCGTGAGAGGTAAACCTTTGCCTTCCTAGGTAAAAAAGGTTTTTAGAAAACTCGTTTTTTATAGTGTATAGACTACCTATCTATTTCACTAGTTTTTCCAATGCCTATTTATTTCACACTAGCTACATCTATCCTCTCACCTACATAGATATAAAAAGTAAGAAAAAGAGCAGCTAGCGATCAATTAGACAAAAATTTCAAACATTCCAAAGAAATGATGGTATTACGGCTGGGATACTCTTATCATCCAGCCACATGGTCAATTTAAGAAATTTAAATTGCTCTGTATCTACCAATATATCCGCGTCATGCAAAGTACAAGTTATGTTATTGTATTAATCATATAATTTAATACTATCTCGGTCATAAATGTTTGTTGTTTGTAGCCTGTTTCAAAATAAAAGTGCAAAAAAAACCTAAGTGAGTGTCTCAATGTATTTACTATATTATTAATATTATTATTACTATTAGTTTAGGTTTAGGCATTAGTCTCACAAAACGCCTCGAATTGGAGGGGGACGCCCATGGTGTCTACCTCCATACCTAACCAAATGCTGTTTACCACAAAAGAATAAAATTTCTAAATAGACAATTTTTATTCATAATGATTGATAATTGATTTTTCCTTAGGTGGTCCTGCTAATGCTGCATTTAAAAATTAGATTAAAATTTGGTGCTTCCTTTTTATCAGCCTCTCATTACTTTCTTATGTGTTACTCTTAAATATCCTTTCGTTTACACCTACCAACATATGTGTAACACTACTGGTCCAACCAACGACTGCGCTACACATTCTATTTTTAATCTTCTCCTAGCTACACTACCTCTGGACCTCTCAACAATCCCAATAGTACCATGCATCCCTTCCTAATAAAGAGACTCTCTTTCAATGCAATAATCAGAAACAACAGCTAGGGAATCACAAGGAGTTTTGAGCTCGAGCTAGTAGATCAGAGGCACACATCATCATGGATGCGACAATTGGAGAGTCTGCACCTTCTGTGGAGCGAGTATTCGAGGGGCAACCGTATCATGGATTCTGGGGGCAGGTGACTGCGCGATCCATGATCGTTGCTGTCGTGTTCGCGTTCATATTCTCTTGGGTGTCAATCCGGATCTACATGATCGTCGGCCTCGTAGGAGCATTCAACATGCCTTCAAATATCATAAATTTCGTTTGCCTCAAAAGCCTTGTTGCCCTGCTGCGGCGCTGCGGTATAGCTGTGGCGCCATTTACTCGCCAGGAGAATATGTTCCTGCAGACCAGTGTCATAACCTGCGTTAACGTTGCAGTGTCGTGTAAGTAGCGTAGTAGTAATATTACCAGTGTTTTCTGGCACTTATGTCTTAAATATATTAGTGCATTACGCTTGCTATTGGATTTGATGTCACATAGTACGAATTTGTTTCTGTTGTGGTACTAAATTAATTAGAAAAAAGAATACATGAATGTTGTATTGTGCATGGTAGATACCTTTGGTACGATGCATTATGTTATGTCATAAACTCCAATATACTACACGTCCACTGTCGTAGACACGCTATCTCACAACAATTAATTATTTTAGGAGTCCAAAGAAACAACAAAATGTATGTATTGGAGGTGGTGTTTCTAATTAATGGCATTTTTATGACGTTGGTAGTCTTGGATACAACAATTGAGTTGGCATTTTCTAATTAATGTATGTAGAGGGATTAGCCTTTTTCGCATGCCATTTATATTGCCCTTCCAACTGATAGAGTTGTCCTTTATTTCAGGTGGTTTTGCAACGTACATTATTGCGATGACTTCTGAGCTGGCAAAATCTCTTAGTGATGACCCTTCTGACAGCACAGACATTGTTGAGTATGTACCCATGGGAAGATACGGGTTTTTCATTTTCTTCACTGGTCTTGCCGGAGTGATGTCAATGATACCACTGGTGCAGGTAATTTACATTTTATTGACAAATCCATGTATATTTATACAATAGTTGTCTCTATCTTTTTTGATAATGTAAGATTTTTATTAATTCCAAGCACTTTATACATGGAATTGATAATAGTCCTTGAAGTTGCTCCCAGCCTCCACTTACCCACAAGCACAAAGCGTAAGCAAAATACAACCATGTTATCTATCTATCATTGCGAAGACTAGACCGTCACCCAGGTGCTTCGGAAATATGTCCTTAGCCATGTTCGCCGAGTATCATGTAACCTCTGCACCACCATAGTACATCATGTCACTATGTTGCAATTGCAAAACTTGAATTATGTATACATTATCAATTATCTACATTACTCTCACAATAATATATATGCATGTCATAGCAATCTTTATTAAATGTATAGCGAAAATAACATAATTAAACCATGAACTGGAAAAAAGAATAACTTGGTGGTTGTCCCTTATTGTTTTCCATTTTTTCTGATAAACGGACGATGCAAAAGTTAATCTACATTAAATTACAGCACCAGGTTAAACAAAAAATGTGACACCATGTGCAAAGACAAAGTACTAGGGATGATGCAAGTTGCAACTATTTTGGGTCACCATGATGCAAGTTGCAACTATTTATGGTCACAGCCTTATAAAATGAATTAAGATGGCCTTTCTCATAATTAGTACAGTTCAAGAAATGAAACAGAGTGGCACCCTATCGTAATTAATGAGTTGACCTACGAAACGCCAATGGATTGTACATACATCTGAACTTCGTCCTCACTCCTCGGTGCTGTATTATTCTCAGGAAAAGAATGCTCAAGGAACACGGATACTACTCTATCTCCTCCACTTTGTTAATGTGTGCGAGGGACAGAGAGGTGGAGAGAACGCTCGTCATAATATTACTCCACTGATTTTTTTTCTTCTCAACGCAGATCATGATTCTTAATTACAGACTGCTATTTCCAACAGGCACAGTTGTGGCTCACCTTATCAATAGTTTTCATACCCCCCAGGGTGCTTATGTAGCAAAGTAAAGTTTAGTTTTTTCTGAATTGAGGTCACAATTTATTTATTGTTTTGGCGTACTTTTGGACTAAATTTTGTCATCAGTTTAGGTTGCAGGTTAGGGCATTATTGAAAGCATTTCTGGGAAGCTTTTCTTGGTCTGTATTTCAGTGGTTCTATACTGGAGGGAATAATTGTGGATTTGGGGTATTCCCAACATTTGGGCTAGAACTATATAAGCGAAGGTGGGAAATTTATTCAACATTATTTACTCCAGTCACAAATATTTTTTTAATTCCTGTGCAATCAATACTGTTGTGAAATTGATATTTTTTAAGAAATCACAAATAATGACCATGTATAAAATAAATTGGAAACATGTGGGCCTTCTCTCCAAGACTGTTTGGCACTGCTCCACGACTCCCCATTCCAGTTCCAGCATTTTTTTTACCAAAAGGACCGTGGGGGAGATCCTCATAGTAAAACAGGCTTATATTAAAGAGAGAGGGCAAAAAACAGTTCCAGCAGTTTGTAATCTAACTTTAAATAATATTTCATATAATAATCTTAGTTTATACTAACAACAAAATGACCTATGCACATGTCTTCTAAAAAGATTACAACTCCAACTCCATTATATGGAGCTCCTAATGACCTGCTCCGCTAACTCCATAAAAAGTTGAAGCAGTTTCAAACAGGCCCTCAAGCAAACTTTCCCTTTATGCATTCTATGCAGTGTTCTAAATTTGTAAATTGTAATGGATGGAGAATATGAATATCTTCTTTTTCTTTTATTTCTTTTACTTGTTTTGCATTCACAACATTGCATGGGAAAGTAAATAAAGCATATCTCTTCAAATGGTGAGACCCACATCTTCATTATTATTCTAAATAATGCAATTATGATCCCAAAATGACAATGAATGTTCTTATCGTCGAATCTTGAAACTGAAATCAAATTCCTCGTTGAGGGTACAAATAAAATTTCTTTTCAAATAAATACAAACCCATTAGCTAATTCTAAAAAAGATCTCCAATGGCTTTGACCGAGGCTTCTTTTCTTGTCACCACTCTAATGCTTCTTTGGTCGCTTGGAAGCATCCTCTTTGTAATGAATCCCTATAAAGAATTTGCAACATCGACAATTGCACCTGAGTCAATCAACCAAGTACTTGTAGAAAATTCTAAACACAAGGATTAATCTATAAAAGTTACTTGATACTGATCTGAAGAAGGTACATGACAAAGCCTGGGCAGTTTTTGCGATGCCCCTTCTCTTTGCAATGTAGGCAAGTGTCCACCGGAATAGGCAAAGGCCTTTGCTTTCCCCTGAGGAGGCCTGCTAGAAGAGGAGCTCTATCCAAGATACCCAATTTGTCCACCTTGTCCTATCTTCTTGAATGCCTGCTTAGAATGGACATTCTTCTTCTTTATTTGTTTCTTGGCCAAGTTGACTATTTCCCCATGGTGAAACTTTGGCCTTTCTTCTTCTTGAACACATTGAGCCATGAGCCGATCTAGACTCTATTGATCTTTCACAGAGTTGTTGTAGATCATATGGAAAGTCTCAAATTCTGTCGGCAGAGACTATGATGATATGAACCACAAACTCATCTGGGAGTGGTGCTTTGAAGAACTTGTTAAACTTACTGCCATGGAACTCATCTTTTTTATGTGTGCCCTTATCCTAGATCCATCATATTTCATGTTGATGAACTATCTAGTAAGGGTACTTGCATACACTTTGGAGGAGACAACAAACTGTGTGGCAACATTGTCAAGGTACTCCTTGGTAGTCACATTCCATGATAGCACCTCCAACCACATCCACTATGGAGTGCTTAATCACCATCAAACTCTTTATGTTTGATTGCTCCCATTTCATTCTATCTAGGTCACACTTCATGACCTTGTGCTCATAGTCTGGATCGAGCATTCTACAATGCAAAGTCCACGTCACTTAGTCAAGGATCATCTCAGTCCTATCTTTCCAGACTGAGTTATTACTCCCATCCAGAGGTTGAATGTTTCTCAACTAAGAAAGTACCATTGCAACACTTGAGCCTTCAAAAATGAACAAATAATAATTTCTTTAGACATAAGCACAACAAAAACTATACAACTCTTGCATGAAGTAAATTTAACGTTCGTAAAAGTAAAATATGATCATAAAAAATTCTAAAATTATTGTTCGATGAGATTACAATAAATTTTAACTCAACAATGGCATAACATGAAAATTAACGTTGTTTAAAGGACATGAATATAGCACAAATAATCTCATAAAATTCTCCCTATAATTTTCAATGTTGGTCTTTTTGTTCATGAATAATAATAATAATAATAACACAATAAAAATGGGACTGTAAAAATCTTAATTTATGCAGTGAAAGATTAAACTCATTTTCTGCAAATTCGCAAATTTTAGAATTTCTAGAATTTTCAAAAGGAATACAAAAAATGCATATCTAAATTTTTTTTAATGTTCTTATAACTGTGTGTGGGGTGAGAATAAACTTTTCTTGGGTTTTCCCCCAACCGGAAACTAGCCAGCCCAAGCAGCGGCGCTCTCATCGCGCGTAGGGTACAACCTGGGCTAGGGCCATAGGAGCAGTCCATCGCTAGCTGCCGGACTGCCCTTGGCCTTCATTCAATACATCCATCTGTATCGGGCTGCCGGCGGCGATCCAACGTTTAGTATATAGCTCCGAAACTTTCACCCTGAGTGAAACCTTAAAATCATTTTCCCTTTTCCTGCCTTGTCTTTTCTCCTCTGTCTCCTCCTTCCTCTTAATGGTGTGAGGATCACCATGGTGGCTGGTGCCGCCACTTGGCCCCACGCCTGCAAGCACGCTCCCACTAGGATGAGCATTCTGTTGTTGAGGAGCCTCGCATTTGTGCCTCTTGGCATCAAGCGCACTCCCTCCCCAGACTTTGGTGTTCATAGCAGTGGCGGTGGCGGCGACAACCGGTAGTGAGCATTGGAGGAACCAGATGTAGTCTGAGTAAGTCCCTTCTATAGGGTATTCTACTCCTCTATGAGGTTCTTGGGCGGGCTGATCGGGATTTCTTAGGGTTTGGGTTTTCTGGATCCTCACTCCGGAGTTCTTCCTTCCTCTTCTTTCTCTTTACTAAGGATAGGTATAGATCTTGTGGCTCTTGATACCATTGTTAGATTAACGTATCTAGATCTACATTCCTGAAATCTCTAAGTCTTCAGTTATTGAGTAAATCATGGTGTACTTGAATGAGAGAGGGAGAGTGAAAAGAGAGGAGGTGTGCATACCTTCGCTACCGAGGACCTGTGCCGCATGCATAGGGCTGACAAGTGGCAGCTGCTGGTGGTTCCTGTTGTTGGCGCCGGCCATACCGTTGCCAATGTTATTGCCACCGCAGGATGGCGGTGACGGAGGCAGCGTTCCCGGGTCGCAGCGTCATTGAGGGCAATTTCAACCACTTAATGGTAGGGCTAGGTCAGTGGCACATTTGTGGGGCAAGGTGTGCACGATGAACGTTGCTTCGTGTGCCAGCCCTTTCCCTCTCATTATATAGCATGCGTGGTCGGGGCCCACGACATATAGGTAAGGTTTGCGGCCCCGATCACAGCGCAGATCCTGCTCGGTCTCTGTGACCGAGTCGAGGTCAAGATCATCGCAGCAGTTCTTACCTGCTCAAGTAAAAAATCCGATTTGAATTCATCTTGGGCTGGACAATACACTGACATCACGATCCATTTGAATTTACAATTAATTGCAAAGACAGAATTTAATATAAAATCCACTTCAACAATTTGTGATAATTTAAGAGAAGCCTTTCTAATTCCTAGAAGAATACAACTGGATCTGCCACATGGTCGTAGACAATGCCAAACGAAATCAGCACCACCAGAGAGGTGTGAAAATTTTGAAATTGACATATCTTGTTTCCCTGTTTCGATGACAGCTACAAAATAAAGATTATGATCTTTAACTGCATCTATAATGTAGTGGTCATACTTAGCAAAGTCAGATAGGCCTATTCTATTTCAGAAAATACCTTTCATTGGGAAACTCTTTTTTTTCTTTGGTTAACATCCTTTCTTGACCTTGAGTCCTTGGAATAGATATTGGATTTCTTATTGCAGACTATAAGATTACAAAGTTTTGTATCTAGGTCAGCATCCTCCATATCCACTTGAGACATGTCCTTCACTAAGTGAGCTAGTAGTGTCCCTTTCAGTAAGTGAGCTAGTAGGGTATTGTCATTTTCAATACCCATATCATCACTCTTTTGAACCACAAAGACTATGGGGGAGGTCCGCATAGTTAAAAAAGGATTTATCATATATTTTCTTTTATCATATTGTTATTTAACTTCATATAGAAATGTGTACGAACATTTTGCATATACACCACATATCACAAACTCAATGCATGATTACATCCGATTTTCAAAATAATAACATACAACATGTACATACCCTCCTTTGGGTAAGATTCATACACCCCAGGTAATGGTTCAAATATGTTTGTTGCTACAGAAGATATTGCCCAAAAAGGTCCTTCATTGCATATGTAACATCTATATTTTAACTACAACACCCCAAGCACTGACACGTCTCTTACATTTACAGGTTCTTTTTTGATTTCTCTGTATCATGGGTTGGTCTTGGTATGATTGTCCCACATGTTGTAAACTTTGGGTTACTTTTTGGAGGCATTGTCTCTGGAGGAATCATATATCCTTTCCTTGAAAGTAAAAAAGGGCAATGGTATCACACTGATAGCCCTTCGACTTTGGATGGAATAAATGGATACAAGGTACCAACACATAATGCATATCTAGGTTTATTTCAATAATCTCACTTTACTTTACAAGGAATGTCCAAGAATCCATTGTTTATCTAACACAAACATCCATTAGCAAATTAAATTATAACATTGGCTTTTTAGATTAAAAATTTTCAGTAAATAATACAGATAATATCACTGTAAACATATGTAGCATACATAAACTGGTTCAGTAACATCTGACCTACCCCTCCCCCTCCCCAAACTGTTTGCACTTCATTATTTTTAGACAATGGGTGGTAAACTTAAGCTTTTGCACCAACACATGTGGCCCGTAGAGACACTATTTTGATCCTTTATAGACATCATATATTATCTCTATGTAATTGTAGAGTAATTGTCCAAGCTGTCGCAGAGGATCCACTATGAACAGTGTCATTTTAGTTAAAGAGACACCTCTATAATTGTCTCTATATTTATTTAGACACATAGGGAGGCATAAATAGTGTTTCTACCTGCATAAAAAATATACAAAAAACTCAAGATGTCATGTGCACATATATATGCGTTCTCTACTTGCTAGCCAACTCATCCCAGCACAACTATAATTGATTATATGTCTAGTATAATTCATATATGTAGTGCACTGCATGCCTCAAACATCAACATATTGTCTCTAGAGTGTTCAAATGAATTACTCTAATTTTGTTTCTATGAGATAAGATCAAAGTACAAGCTGCATAAATTTATATAGACATTTTGTATAGTGACTTAAAAGAATGTCTCAATTCTGTGGCATTTTCTAAACTGTTGCAATTAGTGTCTCTAAACATATTGGGGCATATTCGTTCGCACAAAAAACGAAGTGTCTGTATAAAAATGTGTTTACTGGAGGTTGTTCATAAACATTTTTTCTTTAAAATACTGTAGTTTGATTTGTGTATCAACGTTTCCACTGCAACACCAAGGGTTGCTAGCATGCATGTGTCTAATATTAATCAGATAATGCATAGGTTTTACATTAGTTCAACTTGTATTTTTCTTAAGGCTAAAGACAAAGGATTTTAAATTCTCTTCATCTACCTCCACGTATATGCCCCTTCTATCCTACCTGCTCATTACATAAAATGGCAACATGGGGGGGGGGGGGCGCAGTGATTAGAAGCCTTTAAAAATTCTACCCTAACTCTCTCCTCTATAACCATACAAGGTTATATACGAAGCAAATCGGTGCTACTAACCCTAAGATACTACTTGGAAGGAACCCACGGAAGGACTCACATAAACACCGATTTGAACAGATGAAAACAGAGAAGCTGGAATTTTCTTTGAGCATGGAAGTATCTATGAGCACTAGGATTAACATTTGCAAGCACTAGACGAACCTTTCTGTGAGACTGTACATAACTTTTGTGATCACAGACATAACATCTGTTAGAACTGGATGTAAGTATATCGTCCAAACAAACCAAGACAGATTTTCGATGAAAAGTCTTGAGGATTTCATTCATTGCACATTGGAATGTTGCGGGTGCATTGGTAAGACCAAAAGGCATCACCCTGAATTGATAATGACCATGATGCGTTTTAAAAGACATTTTGAACTCATCAGCCTCAAACATTCGGATTTGATGGTAGCCCGACCTCATGTCCAGCTTAGTAAAATAAGCAGACCCATGCAGCTCATCCAATATCTCCTCAACAATTGGCAAAGGAAATCTGTTTTTGATAGTAAGATCACTGGGTTTGCAAAGTCCACACAAAAGCGCTATTGACCATATTTCTTTTGGACCAAAAGGACAGGAGAGACAAATGGGCCGTTGATGTGGGTAATGAGGCCAGCATCCAGAAGTTATTGCACTTGTGTTTCTATCTCTATTTTCTGTACAGGAGAGTACCAATACGGTCTGTTATTCACTGGAACTGCTCCTGGATGAAGAGGGATGGCATGATCGTATGTTCGCGAAGGTGGTAGTGTCTTTGGAACCTGAAAGACATCTTGGTATTGTAGGATCAGGGATTGAACCGGTGCCAGCAAAGGTGACTGTATGGACTGAGTTGAAAAATCCACCAATGCTAATGCCCAAATATCATTCCCCTTTGTGGCCTTCCTGAATTGGTCATTAGTCATAGCCAATAATTGCAGTGGGGTGTGTGAAATCCTTGGAGCCGCACTGAAATGCCCCTTTGGGCAAACGAAATTGTTTTTTTAGATGAACTGGAGGGGTTTCCCCCTACAGGAGTTTTATTAAAGCATAAAGAAGTTTATGTACAGAAACAAGGGAAAGAGAATACAAAAGCAAAAACAGGATTACACGAAGGACTCTAGCCATTGATCTATGGCAGGGAAATAAGCTGCTTTGGCTCTATGAATAATCATGCCAAATTCCTTGATGAACACAAATCTGCAAGTATTCAGATCCACCGGGGATCCCTGGAAAACATGGTTGTTTCTGATCATCCATATACTCCAGTACATTGTACTGATAATTTCCATGAAGAAAGGAACACCTAGCATGACCTTGAAGCGTTGAAAGTTCTGGAAGACGCTGCGGTGATGTTCAATAGAGAGTCCTAGGAGACCCTAGCATTGTTTGGAGAAGTCACAAAAAAGAAACAGATGTGTAAGTGACTCTTCAATCCCAAAATGACATAAGACGCAGTTGTATGATGGCAAGTGCATAGATTTTCGCCTTAAAATTTCTCTTGTGCTTAGCCGATCAACTAAGAGCAACCAGAAGAAGACCTTGTGCTTATTCTGACATGATGAATCCCACAACCACTTGAAAGCTGGATGAACCGATCTATAACCAGATAGATGAACGTATGCTTTCTTCGTTGAGTATTGTGTAGTCCCCCATATGTATGTCCAAGTATCACTATCATCTTGGAGTGACACAACTTGCAGCAAAGAAGGGAGCTCCAAGAATTGCTGGTATGCTTGTACTGAAAGTGGTAAATGAAACAAGGATGCTGAATCTTCGTGTGATAAAAACCCTTGCAGAGATAGATTTTTATTTTTAGCAAAGGAATGTAGCTCTGGGAACATAGCCGCAAGGACATTGGAGCTCCATAGGTCATCCCAAAAGTAACAGGAGTTACCATTGCCTATTATTGGCCGGGCCATCAATTTGTCCAGAAGTTTCAGCACATCTCTCCACCAGAAGGACCCTTTGGACTTGATCTTTGGCAAGGATCCAGAGCTATAATATTTCTCCCAAATAAAGTGAACCCAAGGAATGTCAATTCTGTTGAAGAACTTATGCAGAAACTTCATTTGAAGGGCCTCATTCTGTGTTTTGAGTCGTGTAACACCAAGACCGCCTGACTCTTTCCTAGAACAAACTAACGGCCAGGCTGCTTTGGGCGGCGTTCTGTCATTCATGTCAGCTCCACGCCAGAGACAGTGTTTCCTGTATTTGTTGATCTGCTGCAGGGCAGTTTCAGGGAGAGAGAATGTCGCAATCGCAAAAGATGCTTGCGAAGTAAGAACTGAATTAACAATCTCTAGCCGCTCAGCCTGAGAGAGAAACAACGATGTACTTACAAGTCTCCTTTCGCATCTTTATACTAGAGGCAAAGAAATCAATCACCTTTGGCTTTGTGAGGCCAAGTGGCAAGCCCAAGTATGTAAAAGGAAGAGTTCCTTGGCTGCAACCAAAAGTGTTGGATAAGATTAGAAATTTTTCATCTGTGAGATTGATTGGTGTCATGCAGGACTTGGCAAAATTCACTTTGAGTCCAACTGAGGCTCAAAAGAGTTGAGCAGAGCCTTTAGAGTAAACAATTGTTTGGCATCCCTTCCATGATTATAAGCGTATCATCCACATATTGAAGCACAGGGAAGTCAGATGTGTGATTCAATGGGATAGGAAGAGCAATAAGACCCAATTCTCTAGCCTTGTTCGGTATAGTTTGTAAAAGATCTGCAGCTATAACAAAGAGAAGGGGGGAAAGAGGGTCCCCTTGTCTCACACCACGCCTACAGTGAAAGGTCTTCCTAGGGATCCCATTTAAAAGTACTAAAGAAGTGCCTGAATTCATGACGAGGGACATCCAATGAAGCCATTTCTGCCCAAAGCCTTTAGCTTTCATAAGTTCTAACATTGCCTAGTGCTCAACTTTGTCAAAAGCCTTTTCAAAATCTAGTTTCAGAATAACTAATTCCTTTTTGGAGTGGTGACAAATGTGCAAATACTCAAAAGCCCAAGCCAGGCAGTCTTGGATGGTCCTGGATTGAATGAAGCCATATTGATTTTTGTGAATTAGGGGTTGAATAACTCTTTGCAAACGATTTGCCAGCAACTTGGTAATGAGCTTGATGGAACAATTTAGCAATGAAATGGGCCTGTAGTCTTAAACTTTGGTTGGAGCAGGACATTTAGGGAGTAGTGTAATGTAGGATCCATTAATGCTTTGGAGGCACAAATTCCCTTCAAAAAAAAGCTTCACAAAGTCTGTAGAAATCTTCAGCTAGGAATGCCCAGCATCTTTTCAAGAAGTCGGTGTTAAAACCATCAGGGCCTGGAGATTTAAAAGAAGGAAGATGAGCAACCACCGAGTCAATTTCTTCTTTTGTGAAAGGTTGTTCCAGCGACGAGAGATCATGTTTGATCAAAAGAGAGTCCAAATCGAACCAAATTTGTCCAATCACATTACATAGGGAGATGAGTTTGTAGCCCAAAATTGCATCATATGGGGCCCTCTAATACAATCGTGGTAGCAGTCAAAGTATGGTTCTGACAGTACCACTTGAGGTTTGGAATCATCCTGCCAGTACTCAAAACTTGACCATTTGCTAGTTTTACTTTTTTCGGAGCAATAGCTATAGTGCTCAATCCAGCGAGATCGACAAAGGCTGCACTTACAAAGCTGTGAGAGCTGCCACTATCCAGAAGCAATAGCATGGTTTTGTTGTTCACATGTGCTTTGAGCTTTATGCAGTCAACTGTGTCCGCTGTAGATAATTCATTGAGAGACAACTGATAGAACTCTTCAGTCAGAACATCTTATTGGGCCAATTCATTGAGAATTTCCTCAGTAAGCTCCTGATCCGAAGGGTTGATAGTCAGAGCATTGACTTGTGTCTTAGGATGTTTAGCACAGACATCAACATGCCCTGGTTCAAATTTCTCCCCACAGTGAAAGCACAACCCATTGGCTTTATGATAATCATGCAGTTGCCATTCCCTCCACGAGGATGGATGCACTGGGGCAGGCTTAACCTCTGCTTTGACGGTGCCCGTCCCCGGTTTTCCAGGCCCTTGTTTGGGGAAAGATTTCAGTTTAGACTTGTCCAACAACCGTTGTTGAATTTTTGCAATAGGCAACAGCTTTGTCCACAGTTGGAGGAAGCTGTGATTCCATTGTGTCTCCTATATCATCCCGGAGACCAGCGATGTACTTGGAGACAAAAAACAGGTCATAATATTTACTGTTGTGCAAACAAATTTCAAATTGGAGCGACTCAAAGGCAGCTGTATATTCCTCTACGGTGCCAGTTTGTGTCAAGGCCAAAAGCTCAGTGAGTGCGATGTGATAGTCATCAGCACAAAATTTTTCACCAACATCTTTACAAAAAGATGCCCTAGAGCCTAAACTGTGAGATTTCTTGTAAGCTTGTAACCACTTGGCAGCATTGGCCTCAAAGTGCATAGATGCAGCTGTGACCCACATATCTCAGGAATATCAAAAATGATGGTTGAGTTCCATCAAAAGTTGGGAACTGTAACTTGGGTAAAATAGTCCGAGATATCTGAGAGGAGTGGTGCTCATTGTGTACCTTGGGTAGAGGTTTGGTACGCCGGGAAGTCTCTGCAAACACATTATTTTTTTGAACTTAGCGGCAGGAGCTCTGTATTTCATTAAGGCGGAAAGAAAGTATACATCACAGCACGCCCCGTTCACAGCATACCAGTCTAGAACTGGGGACACAAGAAAGCAACAACGACCCTCTAAGGGGCTCTAGCCTGTGTCGTGTAACCAGGTCGCAGCCCTGTACAGCTCAAACTCTCTCAAACTCTCCCAGCTGCCTAGAGTGGGGGAAGTGAAGTGTGTTCGAAGATCCTCCGGTTGTGTTCCATCCGAATGTTCCACCTAGTGTAGATGACGCCGCCATTGAAGTCCTTCCGACAGTCCTTAGGGAAATGAGACTTTGCCTTAGCCCACGAATCCTCGATGCTGTCGAAGTTCGTTGGGCTGGTCTGGAATGGTAAATGCAACCCCTCCTAGGAAAGCACCCTATCCCAGGCTTCTAGAGCAAACAGACAAAGCAAGCACAAGTGGAGTCCTAGTTCCAGAGGCCCATTGCAAAGGGTGCACGCACCTTGGTGGGGCCAGTTACGCCACGGAATATTATATGCCGTGAGGAGCTTGTTTTGGATAAGCACCCAAGCAAACAGTTTGCACTTGCGTTCAGCCTTTGCGCGGCAAATGTGGTGGACCCTATGGCCACAAAAAGCCCCTAGGAACTAGACTCTGTATGCTGAGCTAGCGGAGTACATACCATTTGGAGTCCATTTATAGGAAATGGAGTCTTCGGCATCAGGTTGCAAGTGTACCTCCCAAATTATGATCCCAAGCAAAACAAACTCCTCATTTGCACCATCATGGTGACTTTAACCATCTATCCAGACACAGTTCATCATGACTCAATTGGATGAGCAGCAGAATTTGGAGGAGGCTCGCTGGAATCAAATGCAGGAGAATTTTGATTTGTTGTTTGCCCAGGTCAATGGCATTGGAGCAAGTCAGCAATAACTGAAGGTTCAGATGGAGCTCACTACAAAAACAGTCAATGACTATTCTACTGAGCAGCAGTTTATTGCTAAACAAGTGAAAGCAAAAGGACAAGCCGTTGCTAAGCTTACCATCAACCAGAGTGGACTTCGCATCATCATCAAACTAGTATTGGACAAATGAGTAAATGAAGTCATGTCCATAGGCTTAGTATCGATATGTGCGAGTTATTAGGTATCAAAAAAAATTAGGTCAATGTCCCCTTATTCACAATGACCCCTCAAGCCTCACACTATATGTTTAGTTTTAGAATGAGGGACATGAGTCCTTGGACACACTTATGGCTAAGGAATAGTTGGAAAAAGAGTGAAACACCCTCATATTGTTGAACATAGTATTTGAGTGTACCAACTAGTAGTCACAACAAACTCGGTTAAGTTTTGGATTTTGCAATGCCTGATTGCTCATGGTAAGGCCAAGAAACAACCAAATAATAAACTTACTTGCAAATGTCGCAAATAAATTTGCATCCAAGTAGTCATGCAAGGAAAGCGACGAGGAGCTAGAAAACCACACACTAAACCAAAGAGTCAACTTGTATTACCTAAGGATCCACTTCAACACTTGGAAGTCAGAGGTTTGTGGTATAGCTTGAAAGTAGTCAAAATGACAAACAACAAACTGGATGCTAGGTCGTGTTATTATCAGGTAGAGAAGGGAGTTCATGATGCTTTCAAATCGTTAGGGCCCAAAGCATCTCCGTTTTCATCTACATCCAGAATCGTTGTGGTGTTCATTGAGTTATCATGAGTTTGCTAGGTGCATGAATGTACCATGTCAAGTCTACTTGATCTACCACACAAGAAAGAACTAGAGCTTGCCTATTTGGCTTATGTCAAACTTTGTGATCATATCTTCTGCAAACATAGACAATAAAGCATGAGTTGAACCACAAAAGACAATGTCATCTTTGTAAACATAAAACAACAATGTATCACCACCACGCATGATGAGAAATACATCTTGTCTACAGTCCCTATCTCAAACCAAGACCCAAGCATGAATGACTCCAGCCTAGCATACCTCGCTTGGGGGTCTATTCAAAGCATACAATGCCTTTTGAAACTTAAAGACGTATTTAGAATTTTTTAACTTTTGAGACTTGGGTCTGGATTGACATAGACTTTATCTATGAAACCATTTAGAAAAGTAGATTTGAAGTCCATTTGAAAATTTTGAATTTGTAAAAGGTTGCGCAACAAAGTATGTGACCCTCATTAAGGACATGTACAACAAGGTTGTGACTAGTGTTCGAACAACTGACGGTGACACAAGTGACTTTCCAATTAACATAGGATTACATCAAGGATCAGCTTTGAGCCCTTATCTTTTCGCTTTGGTGATGGATGAGGTCACTAGGGATATACAAGGAGATATCCCGTGGTGTATGCTGTTTGCTGATGATGTAGTACTAGTGGATGAAAGCCAGGCGGGGGTAAATAGGAAACTAGAGTTGTGGCGGCAGACTCTAGAGTCGAAAGGCTTTAGAATTAGCAGGACTAAAAATGAATATATGAGATGTGACTTCGGTTCCGCTAGACAGGAGGCAGGAGATGTGAGTTTTCAAGGTCAGATAGTGCCTAAGAAGGATACTTTTCGTTACTTGGGATCGATGCTACAAAGAGACGGGGATGTCGATGAAGATGTTAGCCATAGAATCAAAGCGGGATGGATGAAATGGCGTCAAGCATCCGGTGTTCTATGTGACAAAAGGGTACCACAAAAGTTAAAAGGCAAATTCTATAGGACGGCTATTAGACCTGCGATGTTGTATGGTGCAGAATGTTGGCCCACTAAAAGAAGACATATTCAACAATTAGGTGTTGCGGAGATGCGTATGTTGCGTTGGATGTGTGGGCATACAAGGATGGATCGAGTTCGAAACGACGAGATACGGGATCGTCTTGGGGTAGCTCCAATTGAAGAAAAGCTTGTGCAACACCGACTAAGATGGTTTGGGCACGTGCAACGAAGACCTCTAGAGGCACCAGTGCATAGCGGCATCATAAGGCGAAACAATGATGTGAAGAGAGGCAGGGGCAGGCCAAATTTGACATGGGAGGAGGCAGTTAAGAGAGACCTAAGAGATTGGAATATAGTGAAAGAGTTAGCCTTGGATAGAGCTGCTTGGAAAGCAGCTATCCACGTACCCGAGCCTTGACTAGGCTCTTCTATGTGCTTCTCAAACAAAAAAAAAATCTTTTAAAACCTTTGTTTTCTTGTTGAAAGTGACCTTTCAAAAAAAAAAAAAAACTTTTCTCGTTTCTAGCGGTTTGGTTTGGGTTTCAACTCTAACCTACCCCAACTTGCTTGGGATTAAAAAGGCTTGTTGTTGTTGTTGTTGTTGTAAAAGGTTGCGCATGCAAAAAGGATTCTATTCATTTGTAAACATGCTACTAAACAAACATTTGCACATAGTCTATGCCCTCTTTCTGACAAAACTCTTGAGCTACTAAGCTTACCTTATTCCTCAGTACTAACCCATCTTCACCTTTTTTTATTTTTTAAAACCAATTTGGTACTAGTGGGATGGTATTTTTGTGGCGGTTCCACTAAGAGACAGACATGGTTGAGCTCAAAGTTTTCTAATTCCTCAAACATGGTATTAACCTATCCAAGATTGTATAGCGTGTGGCTAATATCGAAGGATTCGAAGGAGGAAATGTGGAATTAGCAATGATGGCAAGGGGGTTATACTAGACCATGTAACATGGTGTGAAGCTCACTGATTATTTGCCCTAAGTGGAGATCCTACTAGAACTATCGAGATGGTTGAAATAAAAAGGTCGCCACCCGTGCATCCCCAGCATGGCCGCTTTCTTCTTAAACTGGAGTGTTACGTGTAAGTTTGACAATAGTTGAAGTAGTTGGTATGGTTCCATCCTCATAACCCTAACTTGTTGTAGAAGGCATGGAGTTGTAGTAGGCTGTTAAAGCCATAGTTTTGTCGAGAGTTACTTCATAAGTCACCACAATTCGGTAAAGAATGAGTAGTAAATAAGTTGAATGTGCACGGTATAACCAAGAAAAATACCATGCAAACCGAGGGACTCAAATTTGTCCAAACTAGATGAATTCCCCCGCGCGTTGTTGCGGGAATTTGGGTGGTACTTATGTGTATATTATATAAAAACTTCATGCATAAAGCCACAGAAAATCGATAGAGGACATAAATAGATATCTTAGTGGATGATGATAGAACTTAGTGGCTCCCTTAGATGATGTGGCTTCATGCATATCAAGAGAAATAGGCAGTGGGGGCTAGCTATTTAGATATAGAAGATTTCCCTCTTTGAGCATAAAGCATCTATAGCTAAACACTCGCTGATGGCTCTCTCTAGGCTAATGCTCAAACCACAACCCATGCAAGGTCTTATGCAAGAATGCTCAGAGCAAAGTTTAGTTTGAAACATAGCAGTCGATGTTAATTACCTCAGTCTAATACCACATAATAATCCTATTATCATCGAGAATCATCCTAGACATTTGACAAGGATTCGATTGTTCCTTTCCACAACATTGTTCTGTGCAGGAACATATGGAGATGAGTATTGATGATCAAGACCATGATTAGTACAAATGGAATGAAAGCATGTTTTTTTGTATTCTACTCCATCGAAACGTGTGTCACTTTAGATAGCTCTTATGGCATTAGGTTTCTCATTATTGAACCTTGAGAATAAATCTCAAGTAAACTTGAATGCTTAATCATTGGGCTTCATAAAATGCACCTAAGAATACTTAGAAAAGTCATCCATGATCAGAATAACAAACAACTTCCCTCTTCTAGATTGTACCATTGGCAAATAAACTGTAAGAGCTAGACTTGCATTGTATGCAGCCCACCGAGTTAGCCGGTTTTTACGGTTTGATGGCGTACCATGTACAGGCCTGGCTACAGCTAGAGTAAGGGGTTGTTCTAGAGATGGACGCCAAAAAAGTCTGCCTGAAAATAGGAAATTTGCAGAGACATGCGACTTAAACAACTGCCAGAAATACCTATGCTTAAGTGAAGGTTGTTACTTTTGTTGTACCTTCTTCCCATACCCATCACTTTCTATAGTGCCAATGACATATGATAGATTCAATAGAAATGAAATGATAGGTGATGGCAACTCTACTAATAAGAGCTATGTCACGGTCAAAGTAAAAAGATGCATGGAGGGAGGGTTATGCCCGGTATATCGTTTATGGGATGTGGTCCTAGACTTCAGCGGCATTGGGAAGCTTTGATGCCTTCCTCGAGAACGCACCATAAAGTTATAATATTGGTTTTGGGATGGGGGTCTCTACATCCATAGATAACCAGTTAATTATAATATTTTGTTGTCTAACATCAAAATCATTGTCATAAATAAGGCTGTTATTAATCGCAAAAACCATTTACCTTGCCTTGGGCCTTAGGAAGGGTTACGCCCAGTATATTTATGGGATGTGGTCCTAGAATTCAGCGGCGCGGGGAAGCTTTGATGCCTTCCTCGAGAACGCACCACAGAGTTATAATATTGGATTTGGGATGGGGGTCTCTACATCCATAGATAACAAGTTAATATTAATTATAATATTTTGTTGTCTGACATCAAAATCATTGTCATAAATAAGGCTGTTATTAATCGCAAAAACCATTTACCTTGCCTTAGGGCTTATATGCTCACAATCCTAAATCTTAGAGAAACTCCATTGTTGTAGTGTGTTCCTTTTTTATGTTTCATTTTGTTAAATCTTCTATGTTCTGATCTTTGTGGGTTGGAACAATCCAGAAAACAAAACTTTTCTCTTGCAAGATGCCACCAGGCTTTAATTATAATCCTTGGCTGAATTAGCAAGTGCAACGATGCTGAGCTGTCGTAGACAGTCATGGCAGGAATCAACACGCTTATACCATTGATGTACTAGGCATTGTATGGTCACTGAGTATCCAATACTGGATTATCCATCTAGCTGCTGAACATGGATCTATACAAGTCTCGGGACATTGTTGTCATGCATTTTCATTCTTAAATCCAAGTGAATGGATGTGTACTAATATTATTACTAGTAATCCTAGAACAAAAAAAATGTAAAACAAAGTATTTCAATATCCTTTGGAAAATGATTTGTAGAAACTAGATTAGTTGGAACCTTAGGATTCCCATGAATATCTTATTATACAAATAAAACACCTCCTAGGGTTATTGTTTTTAGATAAGAAAGTGGTTTTATTGACCAATAGCATTCATCAAGATGATACAAAGTTCTTGGTGTTGAGCACTAAAATAGGCATGTCAGTGTCAATGCCAGTTTCTCTACATATTTGGTATAGAATTGTGGTTTTCAGGTAATGTGCAACGTGTTGAAGGATTTTATCCTATTTCATTGAAGACACAAAGAAGGCCTTGGAACTGCAACAAGATGAAGCCAATTCAAGAGTTTCAATACACCAAGTTGTAACCCTCGTCGAGACGATCAAAATAGATATATGGATGACCTAATTCGCAGTCCGGGCGGAGAAGTTATGACCTCTGGAAAATTGCCTGCCTGGGCAATACCGGATTGTCCCGTACCGTACGCTGTATAGTCCGGTGCAACATGGAATTCTTCAGGTCCTATGCATCGGAAAGTCTAGTACAACTCAGTTTTATCCGAAAAGGAGTTTCCAATTGATTCTAGGTCGGTTTGGGACGTGTTTTGGCTTGTAAAAGGGGTAAGACTATCCCTGCCTATCTAGGACCACGGTCGATTGAGGCACCACAATCGAACCAAATCAATCTACTTTATCGTTTTTACCTTTTACCTCTTTGCCCTACTTTTCCAACCTATCTAGCTTTTGTCCCTGCGTCTCGACGCGACTTGGAGGCATTCTAGGTGGCCTGCCGATCCTAGAGCAACCCTAGCCACCATCCTCCCTGGCGGGGTCCCTCCCAGGAGGGTGGTGTTAGGTTTACCCGAGCTCTTCGAACTCAGAGGACTATCCGGCGGCTAGCGCCGAACTATCTGGTGCTACCGGATTGTTCGATGTTCATCGTCGGACTGTCTGGCGTCTAGCAGTGACCTCAAGACAACTTAAGGTTTCATTTAGTATTTGGCGCTAAACTGTGCCAACACATGGATGCACTTCAAGCATCTGCCTTAGAAAGCATTCGGACTAAAATAAACATAATCAACCATTAACTAGTAGTAGTCAAACCTATGCCTAGACCGCCAGCTATGTGCCGAGGTAAAAAAAGTCCATTGCAAACCTGGTACTCCAGCCTCTAGAGCACAACACAACTTGCGCAGCCAGTGGGTAGTGGCAAAATTAACCTGCAAAGGAGAAAAGGTAGCTCTTTCTTTCTAAGATAATGTCATTCCTATTTTGCCAATTGTGGAATAAATGGTTGTTGCTCCTAAAAGAGCAAGTGATTTAAGTTTTCTATTAAACACCTTCGGCTAGCTCCCGAACATATATACTACACTTATTGGTTTGGCACTCCCAATGCCATTATATTATCTCCAGCAACATACTCATCTCATTCCTCAAATTCAAACTACACTCTGTCTACAGTGCCAAAACAGTGCTAGATTTCTCAAAATGAGGCAATCTCTGGATTAAGCCTTAGAACTCTATGCGATATTGTGGTCGTTGACATGAATTAGCAAGGTTGATCTATATGCATTATAGTTACTTTCAGGGCTTTTCATGCAGAAAAAATACATTGGAGTTGCTCATACTATGAGCATCCTAAATAAAATTAGAGAACCTGAGTGCACTTAATTTACAAGTCACCCTGCCACCAGGTTTAGGCTTAATCATAAAAATTATATTCCATTTCCTATAACCTCACGATGCATTTGGTAATTATTCATGACAAAGAAAGACTAACTCTTATGTTGTATATAATGGTAGATTTTCGTTGGCTTAACTATGGTCGTCACCGAGGGAATTTTCAACTTTACTACACTCATGACTGCAATGTTAGTCGACCTCTACAATAAAAGGCAAGAAAATGATTCAGGTGTGACTAAATTTATCTTGAAGCACCCCAGCCTTAACTATGATGACCGTAAAAGGCTTGAGGTTTTTCTTAGTAACCGTCTGCCTGTTTTTGGAGGAGTGGCTGGATTCATTGGATGTGCAATAATATGTTCAGTTATAACCCCATGGATCTTCCATCAAATTAAGTTCTATCACGTCCTGATTGTATTCTTCACCATTATTCCAGTTTTTACCTTCAGTAACATATATGGAACAGGACTTACAGACTGGTCAGTGGCACCAACTTATTGCAAGGTAGTACTTTTCGTTGTAGCAGCATGTGTTGCCAAACCAGGTGCAGTTATCGCTAGTCTTGCTGCTTGCGGAGCATCGTTGATATCTCTTAATGTTTCTAGTCAAGCAATGCAAGACATCAAGACAGGTTATATGACACTAACATCTCCGAGAGTTGTAGTTGCTGGTCATTTATATGGTGTACTAATAAGTTCTATTATCAACCCACTCATCTTTCTTTTCTTTGAGGAACATGCCAAAAAATCTGCCCCCATTGGTACAAAGGCTTCCGCGTACCCAAGCCCCTCTGCAGGAATGTATCGCGCCCTCGCTCTGCTTGGTACAGGAGGAGTGAAGGAGCTACCTAAATACTGTATCACCTTTTGTTTCGGTGCCATCCTCATAACAGTAGCTCTTGAAACACTTAGGTTGGTATCTCAGAGAAGAGATTGGAAATTGCAACACTATATCCCTTGTATGACGGCACTAGCACTACCATTCCTCGCAGGACCAACCTTCACGATCGATTTTACCATAGGTACCTTTGTGTTAATTATCTGGACTAAAGTAAACAGACAAAGTGCAGAAATATTGTCATCTGTAGTTGCAGCAGGCTTGATATGTGGAGATGGAATATGGTATCTACCATCAGCAATATTAGGCCTCTACAATGTTGATCCTCCAATCTGCATGAAGTTCCTCGCAAGTGGAGAACAGGTGCAGATGGCTGATGCCTTCCTAAATACCCTAGGAACACAAGGAATGACTAGATAATAAACATAAGAGACTTGTGTTTGCAGAGACACTTGGAGGTTGCAATTTCGTAAAGAACCCGGATATATTTATCTTGTAGCTTAATTTTCCATGTTACACCATAACTTATTTATACTTGACGAATAGCTGCATAGAGCAAGCATATGAAAAAATATGGCAAACTTTATTTCACTGCCAGATACAGACGTTCAACATATGTAAAATTACTCTTTTTTATAAAGGAAGATCTTTATTAACTTCAAGGACGTTACATCGGGTTGATACAAGTTCGAAAGTTCCTGAAATATCTCCTGGTCTCTACTTACACGTAAGCACGTATATACCATATAGCAACATGATGTCCCACAACTCTATTGGCTTTTAATCCGAAGAGTAGACCGCAATCCTTGAGCCTAGGAAAACGTACATGGCCATTGGCCACCGTTGTTTCACTCACTGCAGCACAGCCCACGTACTGCCTCTGTCCCAAAATACTAGTCCATCATGTTTTCAGTGTATAAAGTAAATATTTCATCTATTCATTTTTTTAAATGCTTTTTATGTTTTTACCATTTCATTTATAATCACAAATATTTCAAAACTAACTTAAATTTTTGAATATTGGTATTAAAATTTTGAATAAGATGAATGATTTGCTTATACACTAAAAACAAAACAGGCTTGTATTTTGGGACGAAGGAAGTATGAGCTAGTGCAAGGTAGTGAAGATAATGTCTATAAGAAAGGATTTATTTTCAAAGCTATTTAATCGTGGAGGCTAACCAGTGGTTGCTGCTCCTAGTTAGAAGATATTTTTATTCTTATCAAAGTTACTCAACAAGCTACCAATAGTACAAAATCAGTATGTAGGGGCGCCCCCTTTTGACATAGAGCAGCACCTATTGTTCTCAAGCAGCCCCCATGAGGAGAGCCACTCCTAGTGGCTTCTTAGCAGAGGCAGGGCGTAGCACCAACTGCCTCTAAATATAGTAGAGGCGGTTGATGCCGCGCACTGCCTCAGTTACCAGGAGCGGTCTATCCCGTCCACCGCCTCTGATGTGGATACGTTTTCAAGGGTACCATGTTATATTCAAAAATATGATTTAAATTTGAATTTAAACTGCTGACCAATGTTTGACCAACAGAACCCATAAGTTTAGAAATTCTAAAAGTCTATTTTTCAGTCACTTTCACACAAGGGGTTTTATACCAATGTTGTTCATAATTTCATGATCTACAACTTTCTCAATAAAAGCATTGCAAGAGTTTGGCTCTAAGATAAAGAAAATTGGAATTTACTTTACAGGTCAAGTTTGGACAGATTTCACATGTTGACAGAAAAAGCCCCAAAATGCTATGCAAACCTTACTGCATGTCAAAGCACCAAATACCAAAGTTGTTTATCATCAAATTATCTACAAGTTTGGTATTTCAAATTTCTTCTAATTCACAACAGATTCAAAGTTATAGTGACAAAAGTGGAGGCCTATCCAGGAAAAACTGAATTAAATTGGTTCAAATGACTTGGTCTACTTATGCACTCAACATGAAAGTTTCATGCGATGATGCAAATATGTCAATGATGCAAATGTAATGCACTTGAGATGCATGGGGCATCACATGTCACCTAGTGTTTCTAGTTATTCCCGGGAATTAGAAATCGATTCGAATCGCTGATGCTCACCAGGTGTGAGAATGCCAGTATCACTGCCAGACAATGTAGTAATCCACTTGAATATGTTGTATCATGGATTCATGGTTCGAATAATTACATGCTCGGATGTATACATGCTTTACTTTCATGCAAAGATTATTTACATTCATGATGAAATTCCTAATATGATGGTGGATAGCGGTTGTTAAATCCTGCTATCTCATGATAACATGCTTTTGTTTAAAAATCAATGGCTAAGGGCTCACATGATTAGTAAGCAAGCTTCGCGTCAGCCGTAAGCCTATCCATTAAGTCCTACTGAGTAATTAGTACTCAGGGTTTGCTCCCACATTTGAGTTACAGGTATGGAGTTCGTGTTCTGCACTTGTGTCGGAGGAGGGGCATGTTATCATCAGGAGTAATCATCATTGTTGGCATGGGAGCGACATTGGTGGGCTCGATGTGGTTCCATCGTTGTAGTCTTTTGCGTCACTAAAAACTTGGAGCTATGAACTTTAATTTCGCTGCAAGATACTTTTGAACTCAGTTATGTTATGGTACTATGTTGGAACTCCATTTGATTCGAACTGGTTGTAAACTATCCTTAATTATTATCCTCTTCAACTGCCTGTGATGATGTAATTGTTGTGGCTCCATCGAGGGTCAGATGTGTGTGATGTCGGTTCCTTTGGAAATTGGTGCTATCGAGGGCCGAAGGCCACTTGACGAACTACCGGGTTTAGTCCAGCTTAAGTACACGGCGAGCCAAAGGAGGCAGGTGTGCTTAATCTGGGTTAAGCAGGGCGGTTCCGCCACAGCTGGTATCAGAGCCGATCATATACAGACATCAGTTATATCATCAAGTTTTGGTTTCCAAAACTATTTTTGAAAACCCTTTCAAGTAATTCAAAAATGAGAGTATGCAATATGCTCATATTAAGGATGTTAGTGATATCCAGGTGACATCGCTGACATTCTGACCTTGTTGCACCAGGGAACCGATAGGTAGTACCCTGGAGAGCTTCACACAATAGGGCCGGGAGGTGTATGTGGACCGTAGGGATCGCTCCTCCTTGCTACGACCCACGATTGGCTGAACGGATCAGCCGGTCGTCTCTGGCTTGATGGTGGTTGGGCGTGCCACCTAGCTTATAACCTAGCCAGGGAGGTTATGGTGATGGTGTTGGCATTGGTTGACTCCTGTTTTTCCAGTATAAGCAGACAAAACAGATTAAATGTTAAATACTAGCCGGATCGCTCGGATCGGCTCATCTTGGATCGGATCTTCTCCATCGGCAAGGCCCTGCTGTCTTACCAATAGTATATCCAGATATAATATATAAAGGTACTGAAGTAAAGGAAAAGTAAGCACGACTAGATCTATCCTAGTCGGCTAAAACATCCAGATGAATGTCAAACATACCTTAAATCTACTGTTATACCAAAGATTCTATAGAAACGATATGAAAATAGATGCATCTTTGATAAAACGATAAAAGGCAAGACAGGGTATACATCGGATCTTTCTAATAACACATGATCTGTAGATAAAGCTGTAAGAATAGATCTAATCTATGTTTTGAGCCTTGCTATATGCTAATCTAATAACAAACCAGCAGCGTGATAGCATGCATCACAGAAGACATCAGCATAGCAGCACGTTGTGCATGAGCCGACGTGCAAGCATATCGGCTCATACACGTGATGAATCTCGTGCCAAGCTAGGCTTGACATGAGATTCATCGGGATAACTAATGGATCTCGCGCTAAGCTAAGCTTATCGCGAGATTCATCATGGTAACTAGCAAACCGTGCCATCAAAAACGCTTCAGTACACGATTTGCCAGGCGACTAACGTCGTAATGCCTATAACGAACTAAATCGTTAATGCAGCATGACGATTACCTGAAACTGTCGCTAGAGGTGGCGATGCGCCGAGGGGATGTGGAGACAGCCGCTGCTCGATGAACATATGTCATCAACTTTATTTCGATAGTAAGGGTATATATTTATAGTCCGTGGACTAGGGCAACAAGCCTGCCCTTCCGTAATTAAGCTACAAAACCCTAACCAACCTAAACTGGACTCTTTAATCTACGATACAAGCCCAATGGCCTATTTTAGTTTCCACTGTCACTTCCTTGTACAACTTTTCTCTAGCCCACAGCCGACCTTGGCCCATTAACAGGGGCGGCCAAAACCCATTGTCAACACATGCCCCCTGGTTTTGGCAAATAAAGATTTATTTATTTCAAAACCAGACGAGTGGAAAACCTGGCCATGCACGTCCCATCAGCCTGCCCTGCAAGCATGGTCTTCCATGGTAACCGCCATGATGACCCGCGTGGCCCTTCGGCTTCCCGTACAGCGCCCCTTCGTCTTCCATCGCCTCAAGTTTAATAAAAGGCAGGGCTCCCCTGTTCCTCTCAAATCGGCATCCACTCTTCTCCTTCCTCTAGCCAGAAAAGATCGGAGAAAACCCTCTTTCAGCCATGTCTTCCTCTGGCAGCAACCACCCGCCGTCACCGCATTCTTCCCCCTCGGTGACTGGGCCACGAGCTACCACTCCTCCTTCTTTCCCCTCCATCGCCTCTGCTCTAGGCGCGGTGGCCGATGCGCCAGCGCCGCTACCGCCCTGCCATACCGTACCGCCGGGTTTTGCTCCACTGCCGATGGCGAGAGCCGACCAGGCTCCCCTGTCCGTTCTAGCGGCCGTCGACGAGGAGCGGTCCCCAGACTAGGCCGCCAAAGAAGCCTGGCTGAAGGTCTGGGGCGAGGACATCCCGTCCCCTCCACGTAGAGTGACGATCAACCTCGGGTGCGCCGAGGACCTGGAGGATGCGATTGCCTCCCCTCCATGGGTCCCCTGCCCGGACCATCACTCGCCCGAGCGCCCCTCCAAGAAAAGGCGCCTAGGGACGTAGCCCTCCAACGACAAAGCAGAGGGCGATGAAGAAGACGAGGAGGAGTCCAGCGACGAGGAAGACGACGCCGACGAATCGGAGGACACCTCTGACGAAACCGAGCCAGAGGAGCTGGACGAGGATGAAGACCTCGCGGCTCAATACGACGAGGGCTCGTCCGATCTCGCTCCAACCGAGAGCGTGGACACCGGCGACGAGGACGACGACGGCGCAGGCGAGGGAGCTGATGAGGGATCGGCCGATGATAGCAATGCTTAGAGCATCCTATCTTAGTAGCAGTTAGGATTAGCTTAGGTCGCAGTAGTTTAGCCGTTGCATCGGCTCTTCTATAAGATAATCCTTAGCTTTTGGGGTCAACAGCCGTAGTATCGGCTTAGGGATGTATTTTGCTATGTAAATTAATGGAATTTCTCTTCCTAAACTTCTATTTCCTTTTCCATTTTCCCTGTCGATTCCCCTTTGTACGAAAATCGGCTTAGCAGCACCACGCTAATTCGAGAAGTTCCACAATCGGCTGCGACAAGCCGATTTGCTCACTTAGCCGATTCTTAGTAAAGCGATCGGCCCACTGGTTAGGCATCGAATCGGCTTTGTCCCATTGACTTAGTCAAACCTAAAGCGACAAGCCGATAAACCAGAGGACATGCTTCCTCCGACCAAAATTTCCAAATCCCGCGCTAGTCAGCGCCTCATAAAGGCATACATACCGAACCAGAACTCATCTTCTTTCCCCTTGCCGCTGACGAACACTTTTCCACCACCTCTTGCTTCAAGCGACTTGCGAGAATGGCGGCGTTGAGCAGCACAACAAAAGAGCAGACTCTTTGCTGGCGTGTGTTTGGATTGAAGGCAAAGACTTTGACTACTCCTGCAATTATGCTTCTCACAAAGCTGTTATCTTTACCTTGCATTCGTTCTTCAATCATCTAGGCTGACGAGATACTGATCCCAACCTTGGCCAATTCCAATTCTTAAAGTTTAGGACCCAAATCCTATGAGCCCCCATATGACCTTGTTAGAACAGAGACCAAACACTTGCCTTTTGTCCATGTCGACCCAGACCTAGATTTGTGGACTGACCAACTCCGCGCCTGGCCGTTCCCTATGGATGGGTGGGCTGATTGGTACAAACGTGTTGAGCGTGCATATAGTTCCACTTGGCAATCCATGAGTATAGCCGATGCTCTGACTCTATCTCTTTGTCCCATGGAGAAGGACGACAATCTGCTTAGATCCATCGGCTATTTCTGGTTGGATAGCCTGAACTGCTTCCTATTCGGCTCTGGCCCCATGACACCCACCCTCATGGACGTTGTCATGATCTTAGGACTAGATGTGCAATCCACCTGCCCTTCTCCCTTCCATCTAGTTGAATGTCCTTATAAGAAAATAGTGGAAAAGAGCAGTACCTGAAACTGGAGCCAATATATCGCTCAGCACAACAAGCAATCCGGTTCAGTTTCAGAGAAAGAGCACATCACTTTCCTAAACCTGTGGCTTGACCATTTCCTCTTCAATGGTCCTTCTCTAGCCCCGACCAAGAATTATCTCAACTTGGCCATCGCACTGGCTCAAGGCCGGTCAATTGCCTTAGGAAAACTCTTCCTAGGCATACTGTACCGCCATCTCTCTCTGAACACACACCGCATATTGGCTGGACAACGCATCATGATAGGTGGTCCTTGGTGGTTTGTTCAACTCTGGAGTCAACTGTACTTCCGTAATGAAATCCCAGATTTCCTAGCACTCGAGTCCCAATCCTTCCCAGACCTCACAGGCAGATCCATCCGTTGTACCTTATTTGGCCAAGCTTTGCATCAATTGCCTATAACCCAGATCGATGCAGCTGAAACAGCCAAATGGTACAAATGTTTCTACAGCTCACAAACCACCCCTGTATATAATGCATATACTGAATCTGAACAATTTGAAAACCCATCGTTTTTAGACTAGATGTCTTTAGTACTGATGAAGAAACTCGAGACATATTCGGCATAATGGCTACCCCTTGTCTCCATCCAGTCAGCATGAGCACTGGTAACAGAATTAACAAGCCAAGGTATGAATCATACCAACCTGTTCTAGCTGCTCGCCAGCTCAGCCTGAACCAGACTTCTCCTCGCCTGATCATCCATGAGAAAATCCAAAGCCGAGCTGATATAGCTGACTCCTTGGTAGCCACCAAAGCTTATTCCGTCTTCTCTGACTTGGAGTTGAGTATACCTAGCACGATGGAATTCGTGTACACAGCCAATGGCTTCGACCGATGGTGGAATTTCTGGAGCCCCACCTTTTTCACAATGTCGTGACATTGGCTCTTTTAGCCATCGACCCCAAGAACGAAACCACACTGGAAGAGGTAATCTCCCATTTGATTCGGCCCTCTTCGTGCATTGTTGCTTCATGATACGACCAAATTTCTTGACCACAGATGCAGGCAGGACCTGTTCCTACTGACGATGCAGGCCAGCCATTCAAGTATCTGCAAAAGGCACCACTACCTCTGTATCAAGCCGACATGCCTTCCCTTGACAAAGCCATCTTTTCTGCCCCTAGGATGAAACGCAAGAGAGAGGGGAAAGGACTGCGCTAGCCGAGGTTCAAGAAAGCCGCCATCAAGCCCAAACCTGTTGTCTCAGTTCAGACCCTTTCTTCCGAATCGCCAGTAAGTTCCACTTTGCCTTAGATTCAGTAGTGGGAGTTGCACTAACCAATTTGTATATGCAGGATCATAGCTTTCATGGCCAGGAGCAGGAAGAGGCTGAGAAAGAGAATTCCCCTGAACCTCCCAGTTTTTCTCCTAAAGATATATCCGGTCGAACAGACAAAACCCACATGGAAGTCAGCCCTCCACAGGTACTTCTTTAACTGCATATCCTTTTCACCTGTAGTTCATGGACTAATCTCGCTGTTGTCAGACCTTTGATGCTGCATCCTTGCTAAACTTCGATCGTTCTACGATCAGTGAGTAATTAGTGACTGAGAGTCCTCCCACAACTCCTCCGGCCGATGTAACCTCGAATCTCAAAGAAATCGCTAAGCAACTAGAGGCTCCAATTGAAGAATCGGTTGTTGCCTGTGACGGAATTCGCACGGCCCTCGAGTTGATAGCCGATGTGGTGCCCTCAAGCCTGAAGCAAGTGCTCCGGGCTACAGTTCACCTCGGATTCCTCCGTGAAGATGTATTGGCCGCTGCGTCACGCTTAGCTCCTCATAACAACCAGCTGGCCCTGAAAGAAAAGATCACAAAGGCATGTGCAGTAGCAAACCAATTCAAGGCAGACCTGGATGACGATAGTGAAGAGGATAGGCTGAAGACGTCCAGGCAAGTACTTGATGCGAAGAGGGTGAAGATAATTGATGAAATCAAGTGTCTTAAGGAAGAACTATCTTAGGTGGATGCCGCCATTCTGGCCAACGATGCAAGCATGAAGACGCTCGTTGATAACAAGAAAAAATTGTCATTGTTGCTCAAAGCCAGCATCGCGCAGATCCAAGAACTTAACAAGGGACTGATAATCGGTTCTGACAAACCAGATCGCCAGATCATCAACTCTGCCGACGCGATCAGAACAAAGGCCTTAACCGCAATCCATCAGTACCTTCAAAGGCTACCGGCATCCTTCTCTGCATGATTTCTTATTTGTTACCTGAACATTGCTAGCTGTGCCCCTCCGAGCATATAGTTCAGTCAAGAACATTATGGTTTTTCTGTATTTTTGTACTAAAGGCGATGCCTAGCATCGGCTATGACCAATGACTTACACCGGTCCTGCTATTCGAAGTTGCTTGCTTATATTATTTTTCTTCTAAAGGCGATGCTCTGGTACATCAGCACTTGTTAGGACCAGATGGCAACGCATCGGTCAAACTTTTCTCTGGAGGCAACGCCAAGGCACCGGCTTTTCTTGTCCGGATGTTTATCACATCGGTTCTTTCCTCAGTCAAGATCCGATCCACATACTAGGATAATATTTCTTCAAATATTTGCCATTGACGTTTCTAAAGAACTGGACCCCTTCCAATGTCTCCATTCTATACGAATTTCCTGGGGCAGTCTCCACAATGCGGTAGGGCCCATGCCAATTAGGTGACCACTTCCCAAATGTTCGATCTTTCGTCCCAACTGGCAAGACTAACTCCCAGACGAGATCGCCTACTTTGAAATTCTTCGGCTTCACTTTCTTGTTGTAGGCTTTCGCTACCCTGGCTTTGTTGTCTCTAATTTTTTCGAAAGCCCATAACCGAAGCTCTGTTAAATCATCTATCTTGATGTTCATGAGAGATGTATAATCATCGGCTGACAGATCATCCTGAAATTGAACACTGCGAGAGCCGATGTTAACCTCCCATGGCATAACGGCCTCCTGGCCGTACACCAACTGATATGGAGTGCACTTAGTCGCCCCATGACATGACATCCTGTACGCCCATAAAGCCTCTGCAAGCCGATCGTGCCACTGCTTAGGGTATTCATCTATTTTTCTTTTGATTAGCTTGATGAGACTCTTGTTCGATGCTTTAGCTTGACCATTGGCCTGAGCATAGTAAGGGGACGACTGTAGCAATGTGATACCCATCTCTTTGGCAAAATTTTTGAACTCTTCAGCCAAAAAGACAGTCCCTTGATCCGTCGTGATAGTTTGTGGAATGCTAAACCGGTAAATGACATGCTCCTTGACAAAGTTCACCACATCTTTGGCCGTGACGTTCTTCATTAGCACGGCCTCCACCCATTTAGTAAAGTGATCGGTGGCAACCAGGATCCACTTGTGTCCCTTGTTGGTCTGAGGGTTGACTTGACCGATCATGTCCATACCCCAGCCTCTAAATGGCCAAGGTTTAATGATAGGGTTCATCGGTCCAGCTGGCGCCATCTGGATGGCCCCAAACCTCTGACACTCTTGGCAACTTTGTAGTATTTGAAGCAATCCTCCAACATGGTTGGCCAATAATACCCTGACCTCCTAATCAGCCACTTCATTTTATGAGCCGATTGGTGGGTACCACATACTCCCTCATGGACATCGTGCACAACTTTAAGTGCTTCTGTTGGTCCCAAACATTTTAGCAATAGCCCTTCCATGGTTCTGAAGTACAGTTCATCACCAATAAGCACGTGTTTCAAAGCACGATGTCTTGTCTTTTTATCTGCTCCCCGAGCCGGATCCCCCAAGTAATTGAGGAGATCGGCTCTCCAGTCGTTTGTATCAATCGGCATGACATCGACACAAACGCTATCGTCTTGTTCAGCGTATCCAGAAGCTATTTGTGCTAACTTGTTGGCTTCAAGGTTGCTTTCCCTTGGTATCCATGTTAGCCGAACAAATATTAATTTTGCCATCAATTCTTGATAACGTAGGAGGTAGGGATACAATCACTACAGGAAACCAGAGAAAGTTTGTGGGCCAAATACCCACGAATTTAGACCCAAACCCACAAACTTACTCTAAGTTCGTCGGCCAACCGACGAACTTATCCGTCGTTTTTAACTCCACGAATTTATCAAGATAAGTTTGTCGGCCCCCACGAACTTAGTTTAAGTTCGTCGGTTTCCACATGGCCCACGAATTTATCCCCATGGCCGAGTTAAATTCGTCGGCCTCACTTGGCCGACGAATTTAATATCCGTGTAGCAGTTAAATTCGTCGGTTTTTAATGGCCCACGAATTTATTAATTTTTTAATTAAAAAAATATTCCATGCCTATAAATAAATCTGATAATTCACAAAAAAATCACAGAAAATAGTAGAACATCATATGGCCGCATATAGCAACTCTAGATACACTATATGGTCGCTATAAACATGTAGACAAAAAAAATGTAGTCACATACAATTCATCAAAAATAACATCGACTTAAGTAATACCTTAAGTAATACATGCAGTGAAGGTCCTAAAGCAAATACTGAGAATCTATCAGGTTACACTAAAAGTTTCTAAGAACTATAATCCACTAGTATTGTTGTAACAATGAGATCAACTAATATTTCTAAACTATTGTATAAAATGGATTAGACACAAACCGATCTGGTTTATCTATTGTGTATCAATTAACTCTCAACCTGAAAAGGAGATTAAAAAAAGAAGTGTTAATCGTTCAGCGAATCAACACATATATGTACATACTTTTAATTAAATCAATCAAACAATAGGTTGAATTGCACCAAAATGCATGTACTAGCAAAGTTTTTCAAGTTACAAAGTTCACTTGTAGGCTATCATAAGTTACTCAAAGTTAAGACGAGTTTAACATTCCAAGCACCAAAGGGATTGATTAAGGACATACAGATGGGATGAAAAGAGATACGTATCAACATGATTACTTGAACACATGTAATTGCAGTGATAACTTATGTCTAGTGAAGCGAAATGGAAACATGGCACAGTGACAAGAATCATGAAGGCTAAATACAAGAATTACAGTTACATAGATGCAAACAAAGAGCATCAGTTTGGTGTCTACTATACAGAATAATATGGCCATTAGCATAACAGGAGCACAGTGACAACTCACCACAAGGAGAAGAGGATTATAGTACAAGAAAGCCTCGTAAAGAAATAAGTCTCGAAGATCAACACTCATTCTCATAACTGAGTCCCAACCAATCTGTAATGCCAAGAGAACTAATGATGGCCACCATAGAAGAAACAATACAACCTGAAAAAGAAAAGGATGGCCAGCAGCTTGAGATGTATAACTCAAATCATACATATGCGTAATCAAGAGATGATGTTCAAGTACAGAATACTATAAATACTGAATGCTGTAAGTTTGCAATCAATAATGTTGGAGCAAAGAAAAAAATCATTATTAGTGTTCAGCATTGTTGCTGTTGTATTAGCATTTAGCATCATAAAACAACATGAAAACAAATTCCTGCGTTTAGAGGCAATTCAACACTAGGCGGTAGGTCATATGGAAGGACACAAACAGAGCCTCATAGGTAATTACAGACCATTTCGCAGGAGATCAAGTGGGTGGGAGCAAGTGTTCAGAAAAGGCAGACTAGTTTGACACTCTGAATGGTAATATATTCTGAACTCTCCATAAATTATTAAGGCTGCTGTGATTATTTTTGTGATTAATAGAGCAACTCCTCAAGAACTACAACTAAGTTCCCTTTCTGAATGGAGTCTCGAAAGATACTTAGTATGTTGTCTGACAAATCAAGCTAAATGAGAGCAGTGCAACTATTGTATCTTGTTTAAGCGCATTTCAATCGAACAGAGCACTAGGGTTCATGGAGTTTGATCAGATAGAGTTAGAGATAAGATTTGTTCCAATAGTTGTAGTACAGGGACTATGCATACGGTCCTATATTAAGTAGGGATACATGATTGCCATATTACCTCTGCCAAGGCATTATCATGGTGAGATAATTCCAGAACCATTCTGCTAGCCATTTGTTCAACATCAAAAGAAAAGATCAAAATAGAGAAATCAGTAAGATCTAACAAAGTTAACCCTCTTAGCAAAGTGTTGGATTATTTCCTCTCTTCACTACCCCTCATTCTTCTACCATAACAAGATGGACCTAGCATAAGCAAATCATATTGCTCCAGCATTTATCCATGGCAATCACAATCAAGCACAAAGTAATTTTAATCCTACTCAGTGGACTTTTCTCAAGAGTATTTTAGAGTTTGCATCATATCCACATGGAGATCAAGAATGAACTGATTTACCGCGGAGATCTAACCCTAAACATGGAGATCTATTCAGTGCTCGGAGGGTATTCCACAAATCGTGAAGATGATGATACCGTGGAGGACGTCGGCCGGTGGGGGTGATCCGTGGTGGACGCTGCTTGGAGGAGGCCTGGCCGCTTAGGCGGATGGAGCCGCGGGGCCGACGGTGGCGTCCCGAGGGTCAGGACGGCGCGCGGCTCTGCGCGGTGAAGTGGAGGGCCACGGCGGGGCGGCTCCACGTCGAGGGGAGGCGGCCACAGCGGGACAGGAGGCGGCTCCATGGCGGGTGAGGGGCCCTAGCGAGCTGCCGCTTCGCGCGGCGAGGAGCCGCGCCTCCATGAGGCGGCGTGCGAGGGTCGAGGGGAGACTGCGGCTAGATCCGGCGGCCGCGGCTTCGGTCCTCCCTTGCCTCGTTGTTGGAGCATGGGGCAGGGGCAGCGGGGAGAAGGCTGCGGCGCGGGGTGGGGGAGAGGCAGGCAGCCGGCCGGCGCGGTGGGGGAGCTCGTAGGTGGCGGCGACGGGTGGAGGAGAGGGCAGGCGGCAGCGCGGCGTGGGGGAGAGGCAGGCGGCGACGCGGCGTGGGGCGGCACGGCATGGGGCAGGGAGGCGCGGGGTGTGTGGGGAAGGGCAGCGGCGGCGCAGGGTGTGTGGGAGGGAAAGAACTTACTCGATCCCGATCCAGATCTAGGCTCGGATAAGTTCGTCGGTTGAGGAGGAAACCGACGAACTTAGTTAAGTTCATCGGCCACGCCAAAAACCGACGAACTTAGTCACAATAAGTTCGTCGGCCACCTCCAAACCGACGAACTTATTAAGCCCACGAACTTTGTCCAGTTTTCTATAGTGAATAAATCACTGGCACAATTAAAATCCTCCATTGACTGATTGATGGCAACTCTAGAATCGCTGAAAGATTCCACTACTTCGGCTCCTGCCTCGAGCAACAACGCAAGGCCTTTGCACAAAGCTTCATACTCTGTTTGGTTGTTGGTGCGTTGCTCACTAAGGCGAAAGGCAAATTCATATTGTGCCCCCCGAGGGGAGATAATAAGAAGTCCAACACCACAGCCAGCGTCGCACGTAGAACCATCGAAGAACAAAGCCCAAGACGATATGTGTGGTGGAACCGCCCTGCTTAATCCAGACTAAGCACACCTGCCACCTCTGGCTCGCAGTGCACTTAGGCCAGATTAAACTCGATAGTCCATCGAGAGTCCTTCGGGCTCCTGATAACACCATTCCCAGAGGAACCGACATCAAACACATCCGACTCTCGAAGGAGCCACAACAGTTACATCATCACAGGCAGTTGAAATATAAGATAGATAGACTTAGTTTACAGGCCAAGTATATGAAATCGAATACATTTCAAAATATAGCGGAAGTGTTTGCAAAATATATATATAGCGGAAGCGATTTCAAAACATCTCGCAACGGAAACAAACTCAAATAGTCTTCATGCAGAGATAAATAAGGCGAGTAGCACCGAGCCCACCGGTTCTACCCTCCTTCAAGCGGTTGTCTAGAAGTCATCAGTACCTGCAATCCAAAAGTGGAGGCAAACCCTGAGTACTAATTGCCCAGTATGACTTAATGGAAAGGGCTTACGGCTGATGCAAAGCTTGCTTACTAATCATGTGGGTCCTTAGCCATTGATTTTAACAAAACCATATTGATATGAGATAGCAGGATTTGACAGCTGCCAGCTCTTTTTAGCAATAACAGGATCAGAAATATATATATAACTTGCATAAATAAGATCATCATAACATGATAACTTGCATGATATAAAACATCCATATCCAAGCATGTAGATATACAAAATCATGATTTACAAGCATAATAATATTCATGTTGATTACAACATTGGAGATTAGTGGCATTGGCATTCTCACACCTGGTGAGCATCAGCGATTTGAATCGATTTGTTAATTCCCGGGAACAACTAAAAATGCCAGGGGTATATACTTACTAGCCATCGCGTTCCCACATATAGCCCCCATCTCCACTTGTCCCATCCCAAGTTCGATTCCAACCCGCCATTCCCCAGGTTTAGCCCCCATGGAGCGTTACCACGGCGTACCGGGTCAGCCCTCCATGAGTCAACACCCAAGCGCCCCTGGGCCCGATGGTAGGACCAAGTCTCTATTCTTCGGATGGCACAAGTAAGACTTTCACCGGTCCATTATCCCGGATAAGCACTCTAGCAATGTTATGTCGACCAATAGGCGAACAACGACCGGCCTTATGCGACTCGGGTGGAGTCCAATGCACAATATAGTAAATAGTAAATAACTCATAAAATCTCTGCCCAGTCTCCATTTAAATCAGAAGCATATATAATAACTTACCTCAGTGAGATTTCTGTGAGTTTTGAAACCACCTACGTGACGAGTGACTCCATTCACCCGTGTCTACTCGCACCTAGCATTTACTAGGCACTCGTCCTACGAACTCTAAGTATAGGTGCTAGGGCCATGGCGGCCAGGAAGTCTAATGCAATTGGTTTCAATCAACTCCTAATGCAGATGCTTAACTATCAATCATAATTATATTAGCTGGGAAAATCATGGTCCTCCATACCTTTGATTATTCTTATGAAAACTAACAAACTAATCTAAGTTAGTTTGCCGGGTTGTGAGGCTTTGCCCCAGGCAACCCCTTGAAACAGGGACGGATGTAATCAGCGACCCTCTGTCCTCAGGTTGATGAGAAACTAACTCCTGGTGCAGGGGCTCTTCGTCTGGCTGTTTGATCAGCGGTGTAGGACCGAGACGTGCGACTAGAGGGGTAGAGGGGGGTGAATAGGAACACTTGAAAACTCAAACTCAAACCCCCACCGCAGTACAAAACGAAAACAACACCCACAACAAGCCTAGACACCGTCCACTAAGAGGATACGTATTAAGCTCACAACACGTGCTTGGTACCGTCCATTGAACAGATACGTACCAAGCACCAAGCGGAAACACACGCTCAAACGGCTAAGAAAAAGAGCGCAAAAGGAACCAACTTCGGGAAACTACAGATTTCAGACAAACAGGGCTGCAAAGAATAATCTCAAAACCCTAGAAGCAAAGCTCCAAACCACCCCAAAAAATTACCACACCTTCACAAGGCAATAGGAAACAATCCAGAAAATTTCAGGCCAATTGGAGCAAGTTGTGATCACCGGACCGTCCAGTGATTGAGCACCGGACTGTCCGGTGTTCACAGACTGACACTCGGAAAAGATATCAATCAAACCCCAACTAAATCAACTCCAAAAATTATGAAATTTTTACTGAAGGTTAAGAAGGGACCAAGGAACAACTCCACAAAATTTCAGCTCAATTGGACAAGAAATGAAACTCCAACACTCACTGGACCGTCCGGTGATATGCACACTGGACCGTTCGGTGCTCAGAATCAGACAGACCAACCTCCAAAGAAAAATACGAAATCCAGGTCAAAACATCTCCAAATAATCTGAAATTTTTATGGGAGCTTTATGATTCACAGGACAAGAGCTCCACATAATTTCAAGTCATTTGGAGCACGTTTGACCATCGAACTAAACACCGGACGAAAAGGATAATCACCGGACGTTATAGACAGACAGAAAAACAGCCACATGAAACTTGAACTTCCGAAGCCAAAACTTGACCAAACCTTCACCAAACTTCACGAAATTTTGCACACACTAATCTAGCTCCATTCCAAAGCTATTCCCAAACTATTGAAAAAGGTCAAGGGATTGAGATGTTCTAAGACATAATCTCTACGTCCTTGCAAGTCCAAAAGATCTATTGTCACTGCGGATAGGCCTCATGGCCTCAGTACCAGATCCCGAACAAAACCAAATGCCTCATCCTTAAACTCCTTGAAAAATACCCACGAGAACCGCGAAAAGTCGTCCACAACAACAAGCACGTACCACTTCCCATTGACCGACGCTACCCGAGCGGGACCTACTGTGTCCATATGGAGTAGCTCACCCGGATAGGAGGTCATAACCTGAGACACAGGAGTGTGAGAAGCGGCAACCATCTTGCCATGACGACAGGGGTGGCATACTAAGTCCTTCTTAGCTCTCAACTTGGGCAATCCTCGGATTGGGCCCATTGAACTCAACCTGACTAGCAGATCAAAGTTCAAGTGACCAAGCCTCCTATGCCACTAGGGTCTCCTCAGCATCAAGAATGCAGCACGCACCCTTCTTAAAACGAACCTCAAAACCTTCATCGAGAAGTTGTGAAACAGAAACCAAATTGAACCCCAGATTCCGAACAAAAGCAACTTCTCTCAGGGAAAGCTTAGCAGAGAGCGAAACAGAACCAACACCCAGCACTTTACCTTGACCATTGTCCCCGAATGTAATGTACTCCTTGGTGCTCACAGGGTTGAGGGTGGAGAGCCACTTGCGGTGCCTTGTCATGTGCCTAGAGCAACTGGAGTCCATGATCCACACGTCCTCCATGCCTCGATCCTGCAAAGTCAAGTAAAGCGACGGTGAGCAAACAGTCCGGCACTGGGGTTAGTACCAAAACTGCTATACCAGTGCCGAGCTATCTGCTCAAAAGTAGGGTAAGTACAATCAACAAAACCATCACGTCGATCAGGGTAACCACGACCTCCAAAGCGTGAAACCACGAGCTCTCTCACAAACCCTCGGTCACGAGGTCCATAGCCGCGCTGAAAATGATTAGGAGCTCGACCGACAAAGCGTCTCTCACCACCAGGAGTGCGGGCCTGAAGGCCGCCTCCTCTCTCACCACCAACAAAGCGGTCTCTCCTCTCACCGCGGTGGGGAGGATCTTGCCTACCACCTTGGTAGAACTGATCCTGGTTCCCCCAAGCTCTCTCCTGCCTCTCAACCCGCTTTCTCCTAAAGCAAAACTCCTCTAGGTGGCCATTCCGCTGGCAGAACTCACAGTGGTAGACAGGCCTCCTAGGAACTAGGTTAGTCTGGGACTTGGGCTTAGGTGGTGTGGCCTTGGGTGGTTCAGGCTGCTGGACTGGCTTTTTGCTCTTGGGCTTAAGTTCCTCCTTAACAATCTTGTCCAGCTTAGCCTTTGAAGGCTTGGGTGTCCAGTACTGCTTCTTTGGGGCAGCCTTGGGTGGCTCATGATAAACCCCATCAACAGTCTCTCCTGGCTGGGTAGGTGCAGTCTTGATCTTAACTGGGGCACTCTTCTCACCCGAAGTGCTGCACTCTCCAAACCCAACACCACTTGTCTCACCCTCGGCTCTCTTGGTGCTCTCTATGATCATCTCCAGTTGGGGTTGTCTAGCATATACCCAACTGAGCAGATCTCTCAACCTGTTGTTGTCATTCTGCAAAGACAACACCTTCTCCCTCAGATCCTCCAAAACTATAGTCTGGGTAGCACAAGTGTCACAGTCTAGGGAGGGAACCACAGCAGCTTTCTCCAACTTCCTAATGGTGGCATCCCTATCCACCAGCTGCATCCTAAGGGTTAGGCAGTTCTCACAAGTGTCAGTAGGGGCTGAAAGCACCTCAAAGTCAGCTCTCAACTGCTCTAACTCACCTCTCAAAGTAGGACAGACCATACACGCACCCAAAAAGCGTAGGTCTAGCCCTAAGCTCCTCAAGCTCCATGAGCTGTCCCTCAAACTTCTCCTTCAGCACAGCTAGCTCTCTAGCTAGACAGGGGCAAGACTCACACTCGAGCTCTCCACTTAAAGTAGGCTCATCCAGTTTGAACTGGAGTTTGCCTAGCTCACCCTTCAGCTCATCTATCTCCTCTACCCGCTTGGCATACCTATCTCTCTGGTCACCAAGCTCCGTCATGAAAGACTCGCAGGTAGGGCACTCAATCTCACTAGGTTGGGGTCTCACACTCCTCAACCTCTCATTCTCGCCTAAAGCCTCAGCAAGTTGGGCTTTCAACTTATGCAGCTTCTTAGCTGCCTTCTCCATCATCTTATCCTCGACTTTTAACTCACGGCTGTTCTGCTCTAGCATCTCAAGGATTTCGGCTTGCTCAGGAGTTACCTCATCATCGGAAGAAGAGTTGCTGCCGTCATCCTTGTTCTTCTTGTCCTCAAGCGCAATGGAGCAGACCGAGCTCCTCTTGTCCTTGTTCTTGCGCCTGGACTTGGTGGAGACGAAGCAAAAGCTAGCTGGACCTCCTTGATCGTTTCTCTTGTCCTTCCTGTATGTGATCTCCTCATCGCTTGAGCTCGACGAGGACGAAGAGGAAGAAGATCTGCTGCTACAGAACCCAATCTCGGCGAAGAAGGCCTTGTCCCGCTTCCGGTTATCCTTCTAGTAGCTCTTGAAATCCTTCCGAAAGTTCTTCTTGCTAAAGGGACGCTTGCCGAAGCCGTGCTTGCTGAAGCGATGCTTGTCAAAGCTGGGCTTGCCGGAGTGGTACTTGTCGGAGTCGCGAGAGTAGCTCTTGCCCTTCTTGTAGTAGTCGTTCTTGTTGGGGCACTCGGCGATGAAGTGGCCGACCTCTCCGCACTCGAAACATTTGGGCCGCTCACCCCTCTTCTTGCTCATCCGTTTGCCATAGGCGCGCTGAAAGCTACTAGACACCAGACATAGCTCATCATCCCCAAGTATCGCCAACTGCTCCTCTGTAACAGACATCAAAGCAGAAAACGAGAAGTTGTGTAACAGGGGGTTAGCAACAGACTCACTAGAGGGAGTAGCCAAGGCCAGATTCTTAGAACCTGTACAAGCAAGGGAATCCCTCAACTTGTAATCTACTTCTGTGGCCTTGAGCTTGCTATAGAGCGCCTCTACTCCTATCGTATCATACCCTGCCGACTCAATGATTGAGTTCACCTTGATCTCCCACACTTTTCTGTCCAAAGCATACAGCAACTTGACAGCCTGCTGATGATCGGTGTATGGGAGCTCAGCGGGGTAGAGTTGGCACGCAACTTGTTAATGATCGACTGAAAGCGACCAAACAAGTCGTCTACAGACTCTCCCGGCTTCTGGATGAAATTTTCATATTCGCGTCGGTAAGTCTCCACAAGCCTAGCCTTAATCATTGCAGTACCCTCATGGTGTCCACTAAGCAGTGACCATATCTCACAAGCAGTCTTAAGGTGACTCACTCTCTCATAATCCACAGGACCAAGCCCAGAAAAGAGAAAGTTAACAATCTTGGCATTCGCCTCATGCCGTGCCATGATATCCTGCGTAGTACGCTCAGCGACTGGAAGCACCACAAAAGTCGTACTCTGAGTAGCATCCCATACGTCTTGACTCTGGCTAACAAGGAACGCCTCCATCCTACCTTTCCAGTAGGGATAGCCATCGGAGCCAAGGACGGGAATTTTCTCGGAGTAAGTCATCGTCGCTACGGTTTCGTCACTGGTTAAGGTATAGGAAACCTAACCGGCTCTGATACCACTTGTAGGACCGAGACGTGCGACTAAAGGGGGGTGAATAGGAGCACTTGAAAACTCAAACTCAAACCCCCACCGCAGTACAAAATGAAAACAACACCCACAACGAGCCTAGACACCGTCCACTGAGAGGATACATATCAAGCTCACAACACGTGCTTGGTACCGTCCACTGAACAGATACGTACCAAGCACCAAGTAGAAACACACGCTCAAACGGCTAAGAAAAAGAGCGCAAAAGGAACCAACTCCGGGAAACTGCAGATTTCAGACAGACAGGGCTGCAAAGAAAAATCTCGAAACCCTAGAAGCAAAGCTCCAAACCACCCCAAAAAATTACCACACCTTCACAAGGCAATAGGGAAAAACTCCAGAAAATTTCAGGCCAATTGAAGCAAGTCGTGATCACCGGACTGTCTGGTGATTGAGCACCGGACCGTCCGGTGTTCACAGACTGACACTCCGAAAAGATATCAATCAAAACCCAACCAAATCAACTCCAAGAATTATGAAATTTTTACTGAAGGTTAAGAAGGGGCCAAGGAACAACTCCACAAAATTTCAGCTCAATTGGATAACAAATGAAACTCCAACACTCACCGGACCGTCCGGTGATATACACACCGGACCGTCCGGTGATTAGAAACAGACAGACCAACCTCCAAAGAAAAATACGAAAACCAGGTTAAAACACCTCCAAATAATCTGAAATTTTTATGGGAGCAATATAATTCACAGGACAAGAGCTCCACAAAATTTCAAGTCATTTAGAGCACGTTTGGCCATCGAACTAAACACCGGACGATAAGGATAATCACCGGACGTTATAGACAGACAGAAATACAGCCACACGAAACTTGAACTTCCGAAGCCAAAACTTGACGAAACCTTCACCAAACTTCACAAAATTTTGTGCACACTAACCTAGATCCATTCTAAAGCTATTTCCAAAAGATTTATTGAAAAAGGTCAAGGGATTAGCGGAAATTTCAGATCTCGTGAAGAGGTGAATATTTGGGCAAGAAAGGGGAAAGCTCAAGAACAACTTGCTCGTGGCAATCCTTCAGGATTGAGATGTTTTAAGACATAATCTTCACGTCCTTGCAAGTCCAAAACACAAGGAAAACAAAGGATCAAACCTTAGCCAAAGCAAACGCCCAAAAAGCCAAGGATTGAAGCCAAAAACCAAAGAGAACAAGGGGAGGAGAAGCACACAAAGTTGCTGCAGGAAACCACTTTGATTATGAGCCTCAAAAGAGGTTTTAGGTCAGATTACAATGAAGGATTTCATCCCAAGCAACCACCCTCACCTTCCCTCTTGATTTGGAGGCTAGATCTCACCCTAATCCTCCTAAACTTGGAGCTCAAAGCTTGAGGACGAAAATTACCCAAAGGAAATGAAAACCTAGCTGCCAAGACTATCTCTAATGACCAGCTCTTAGGCTATTTATACACCGGTTCAGTTTTGGCATTTTTACACATAGACCCCTAACACTAGAAACGCCCGGAGGGGCTAAAACAGAAAAGAACTCGAAATATCGGGGACGGACGACCACGATGAAGACTTGGTCTTCTTAGCTTCCACGCAATCTTCGGATGTCCTCCATGTGGCCAGTAGTCCAATCCACCTTTGCACCCCCGGTTTTGAAGTCAGAAACTAGGAAACTTTAGGAAGTCTCCGTCTGGGCCAGATTTGGCCCATCTTCTCCATCTTGGCGAGTCGTGGCCCAACTCACCAAGCCTTGGGTAGCTTGGCTGGCGGTTTTGAGCCGAAGCCGCCAAAGCCTCCCTCGCACGCCTTCGCGCCATGCACTCGGGTTGGAGCACCACGGTGGCACCCGACTTCTCCTGTCCATCGGAGTTGCCTCGCGGTCCATCGAAGGGCTTACACCACCGTTGCCGATCCGTCCCTCCGTGTACCGAGCTTCGATGGCCGACCGACGCCGAGCATTGCCTCCGGTCCATTGGAGGGCTTTTTCCTCAGTCCATCGAGGTCTTTATCATCTACCTCCAGTCCATCGGAGGGCCTCCAGTCCATCGGAGGGCTTGAGCTCGTTGACAATCACTCATCACACCAGGAGAGCAATGAGGCTGGTCCATTAGCTCTCAAGCGGTAGCTCCTGCGGTCGTCCTTCGTTCGCGGGATCTGTATGCATGGTACAATATGCAAGTGAGTGCAAGGGAATGCAAATACATGTATATGGTACAGGTTATATGCATGACATAGTGCAACTGTGAGTGCAACGAATGTAAATGTATGCATGAGGTGCGAATGAAACATAATGCATGTCAAGTAGCTTGTGACAAAATGACTTAAGTATACTTAGTTCCGATACATCCCATAATAAGAAAACTTAACAACTTTACTAAGAAATCGTATAGTTCCACCCTTCATGCACAAAATGCAGGTGATATGTACTTGATGGTATGCAGCAAGTAACTTTATATATGCACAAAAATATTGTCACTTGCGGTTAATCATATACACACAAATTAATGGACATGCTACCTTTATGAATAAAATGCACTCATGAGTTCATGTAGTTAGACAACTCAATCTGATCCTAAACTTTTATCACATGCAAAAACATACTACATAATGCTACTGCCAAAATTTCAGCTACAAACAAGTTATAATTAATTTATTAAAATTCCAGCAAGTTATCAGCCCTATAGCTTCTCAGATTTTTCATAATTGATAGGAATGGAATTTTGGCATGCAATTTATGCAATGAGCACTATTTGACATCAGCAATATGTATAAAAATTTGCAAGAGAAATATCCTTAGTTTAATTGGACATCTATTTTTCATATATTTAACTTATGCAATTTAAGATGTACTTATAAACAGTGTTAATAACTCTCCAAAAATACTTCCTAGACTCCCCATCATACTAGTAGCATACTAGATTTTTCATAGAATTATTTTTGCATTCTAAAGCTACATTTTCCATTTATCAAGTCTAGCAAGTATCATTTTGTTAATTTCAAAACAGCAGCTAAGACATGCATGCACAACCTCATACTCCACCAGTGAGCTACTCATACTATATAAAGTATAAGAAAAATACCAGAGGTCATATTTGAGCATATTTTATGTAGCCTTCTTTTCCCAAGTTAAATAAATACACAAAACACATGCATAAGGGTAAAACAGTAATTTACCAAGCCATGCCAGGGCTACCAAAAATCACATAGTACCTAGATACCATAACAAAGCTACTGCCCAAGTTTCATAATTTTTAGAGTTCATTTACATCACTTTTTCTATTTAACATGGATTAACATGCATGCACACAAGCAGGGCAAAACTGTGCTTTCACACATCCACATTATACCTATCCTGTAGATCTATTCACAAGGAACTCATAGCCACTGAGTTTGTCCGTTTCAGATTTTTCTTTGATTTATAATGATTTTTTAAACTTTCAGCCGATTTATTAACAAAATAACAGGGAAAACATCAGATCCAGGGACCCATACGTAATTAACCCTATACTTCAGGGGCTAGAACATGAGATGTTCAAGCCTCATAGCACAGCGCTTCGGATTTAAACACGAATCATTAAAACCTGAGGGTTAAAAATGCAAAACCGCGGCCTTCTTCAACCTCCCGCCGGGGGGTGACCGGCGGCGGCGCGCGCGGGATTCCTGCCGTCCGGGCGCGGAGGCTCGCCGGCGGTGGTCGGGGAGAGAGAGGGGAGTGCGAGGAACCTTACCCCATACCTTGATTCGACGGAGGATGAGCTGAGGAGGCCGGTGACGGTGAGCAGAGGAGGTGGGACTCAGGCGAGGTGGTGCGGCTTGGTGTGGAGGATTCGGTGGCCTAGAGCTACGGGAGGCGGTAGAGTGGAGGCCGAGAAACGTCGGTGCGGTGGTGTGGAGGTACGAGGGTGAGCGGAGCGGCGCGGCGACGGGAGGTGAACTGGCGGCGCGGTGGTGCGGCCTCGACGTCGCGGCGGGGTCGATCCGCCCGTCGAGGGGAAGGACGATGACGATGCCAAGCGTCCCGGGTGCGCGGGGACGTGGGTAATGCGGTGGAGAGGGTCCCGAGGCGAGGGAGGCGCTGGAGGCGGCTTGCTACGGTGGTGAACCGGCGGCGCGACCAGGCAAACCCGGTGGCGCAGGGGATGGGGCTCGGCGGTGGAGGACAAAGAGGCGGCGAGGCCTAGTGCAGTGGATGCGGGAGGTGGTGGCGAAGGTGATGGCGGTGGTCTGGAGGCGCGGGGAGCAGTGGAATGCGCCGGAGTTGGAGCTTCAAGTTCGCTCCAATGGCAGCCGCGGCGCACCGCGTGGGCGGGATAGGCAAAGAACAAGACGCTTGGGCGAGTGGGAACGGAGCCGGGAGTGCGTCCAGGTGCGTCCGCTTCCTTCGCTTTGAAGGGAGCTGGAGAGGGGCAGGGCGCGGCCCTAGGCCGGCCATGGCGCGGCGCACGCAGGCGGTGGACGCCGCGTGGGCGCGTCGGAGCGGGGAAGGGAGGAGGTGAACGCGGCGTGGACATGGTCTATGGGCCGGTATCGCTGACGGGTGGGACCGGGGAGAGAGTGGAGAAGGAACGGTCCAATGGACCGAGTGTATGGAGGCGCGGGGATGGTGGGACCCACCGGCCAGGTTTTCCAACTACGCGGGCGGGAATCCGATGGTACCTGTCACATGGGTCCCACTTGTCATAGAGACAAAAGGAGAGAGGAAAATTCTGAAAATAGAAAAATCAGTTTGACTGCAGAGACCATTTTTGAAATCCCCAATTGGATGAAATGTTCTAAATTTGTTTCTCTACATTTGTCTTATAAACTTGCATACCATGTTATATTCAAAAATATGGTTAAAATTTGAATTTAAACTACTGACCCTAGTTTGACCAACAGGACCTATAAGTTTAGAAATTCTAAAAGTCCATTTTCTATTCACTTTCACACAAAGAGTTTTATACCAGTGTTGTTCATAATTTTAAGATCTACAACTTTCTCAATAAAAGCATTGTAAGATTTTGGCTTTAAAATCAAGAAAATGTGCAATTACTAAACAAGTAAAGTTTGGACAGAATTCACATGCTGACAGAAAAAGCCCCAAAACTCTATGCAAACCTTACTGCATGTCAAAGCACCAATTATCAAAGTTGTTCATCATGAAATTGACTACAAGTTTGGTATAGAAAGTTTCACCTAGATCACACTAGCATTAAGTTTATGACTACAAACATAGAGGCACACATGCAGAAAACAGGGTTTAGCAAATTTACACATCAATCAGTTTGACCATGGGATCAATTGCATGTCAAATTATGATGCATCATGATGAATGTTGCATGTTGGTGAGATTACAAATGCTCTTGAGATGCTGGAGCATCACAATATGCCGACAAAATTTTGCTGTGGAGCCGATCGTTCGGTAACAAGATCGGCTAATGCTTGGCCTTTCACAGCCCTGGCCGGTTTATACCGGATATCAAACTCCGAGAGAGCAAACATCCATTTGCCGAGCCTCCCTTTAAGAATAGGGGCTGACAGCATATGCTTAATAATATCGGCTTTACATACTACCCAAGTTTCAGCATTAAGCAAGTAATGTAGTAGTTTGGTGCATGTAAAGTATAAACATAAGCATAAACGCTCCATCTCAGAGTACCTGGTTTCAGCATCTAGTAAACGTCGGCTCAGGTAGTAGACGACCCGCTCCTTCCCATCGATTTCTTGGATTAACACAGAGCCAATGGTTGTCTCATCAGTTGATAGGTAACAATAAACGGGACGTCCAGACGGGGCAGAGCCATCATTGGTGGCATTGTTAAGTACTTCTTCAGGTTGTCGAACGCCAGCTGTTGATCATGGCCCTATACGAATTCTTCGTTCTTTTGCGTTCTGATCAACGGCATAAATGCTTCAAGCTTGGCAGACAGATTAGGGATGAATCTTCTGATATAATTAATCTTGCCAATCAGCTTCTGAAGCTCATTCTTGGTCTTTGGTGGCATCATCATCTCGATCGCGTCTTTGCTTTTTGAGCCAATTTCGATTCCTCTTTCATGGATCATAAATCCAAGAAATTGGCCAGCTGCGACACCAAACGCACACTTATCTGGGTTCATCCTCATCCCATGCTTCCGAGTGCGCTTGAGAACTTGGCGTAGATCGGCTAAATGTTTTTCTTGTAAAACCGACTTCACCACTGCATCATCGATGTAAACTTCGACAAGCCGGCTGATCAAGTCGTGGAAAATATAATTCATGGCTCGCTGGTAAGTAGCTCCAGCATTACGCAAGCCGAAAGTCATAACCACGAACTCAAATAAACCCTGGGGGCAACGAAAAGCTATTTTGTAGACGTCTTCTTCGGCCATGAATATCTAATTATACCCGGCATTACCATCAAGAAAGCTCATCATCTTGTGGCCAGCCGCAGCATCAACAAGTGATTCGGCAATAGGCATGGGATATTCATCCTTCGGGGTAGCTCTGTTTAAATCTCTGAAATCAATATAGATCCTGAGCTTTCTGTTTTTCTTCCACACAGGAACAATGCTTGATATCCAAGTGGCGTATCGGCAAGGGCGAATAAACCCAGCACGAATCATCTTTTCTATTTTCTCTTTGACCGTGTCTACAATCTTCGCATCGATTTTTCTGGGGTGTTGTGCTAATGGACGAAACCCAGGCTTTGTTGGTAACTATTGGCATTTCTTAGCCTACTGATATAGATCCACAAGCGCACGGAAACACATTGTAGCTTTTCACCCAAGAGTATTCCAGGGTATCAAAATCCACGAGGAATGAGGAGTAACTCAACATAAAATAGGTAGAACCGAACAGTAAAACCAGCAAGTTAGAGGTAAAGGGCAGAGCAGAGCAGGATCACTACTTTAAATAAAACAACTTAACTTTACTAAACAAATTAGTGTTCTACTCAGCAGGTTTACTTGGACAAGCCTATAGAACCACTTCTGGGCACTAGAGTGCTGATAACCCAAACGAGAAAGGCGGGCACTACAGAACTCAGCTATGCGTCGATGACTACTTATCCGAATGACGAGGTGGAGTACACAGGGTACACGCTCGCTGTCAGCAAGAGGACCTACCACCAAAGTTGCGTGGGACAAGACACCTTCCAAGGCAAACTCTAGTCTAGACACCCCGTCTACACACCCGAGTTTACTACTACACAGGTTCGAAGCCTGAGAGCAAGCACAACTGTATAGCTAAACCACAAAGAGCACACTTGGCACCCGTAAACTACTGTGCAAAGCACTGAGTATGTGAATAAAGTAAGTATGAAATAGATAAAGAAGGAGGCAAGGAACTTTACTGTATCCTGGAAATAGAGTAATAATTCCTCTGAGAATAAGAGCTCGGGAATAGAAGACCAATAGAGAATTCCGACTCCTTCACTCTACAACTCACTACTCACTCTTGATACAACTTGGCTCTCTCTACAATGCCAAGGGTGGCTTCACTACTATACTCTACACTCAACTACACAACCACACTAGTGTTATCTTGATCCACCACACCTTGAAAATGATCTCCCGGGGGGTATTTATAGCTTAGAAGGACGAGGGGGTATTTGATCCAACGGTTGCATTTAACATGTTTTGTGTTTCTTTGCGTGCAGGTCGAATTTGGAAACGTGGCAAGGTCAGGCGACCAGGAGGGGAGGTCGGCCGACCTAGGCCTGTGGTCGGCCGACGTGGGCCTGTGGTCGGCTGGCCTGGATCCTGAGGCTGATGGGCCTCAGGTCGGCCGACCAGGTTGGGCGACCACACCTAGGTCGGCCGACCTGGGATGGTGGTCGGCCGTCCTGTGTTTCCTGGCCCATTGCTCTCCTTTGCCTCATTGCCTTTGTTTGTCCATTTTCATGTGGTTTTGAATGTGTAAAGCTCCTGCATACAACCTTTATGCACAACTCGTGGAACTAGTTAGAGATTAGTGAAAACTTGGTAAAGTGTACTCTAAAACATGAAATGTTGGTGGTCGAAATGGGTTTTATCGACCGCCAACACCCCCCACACAAACCTTTGCTCATCCTCGAGCAAAGAAGAGAGTTAAGCGCAAGCGGAAACGGCATAACATCAACAACCACCATAGCAAGCACAAGGTTACTCCTGACTATTTCATCTTGCCCAAGATTTCAATGGTGTCTACACTTAAGTTTTGGAATGTTGAGACATGGAACAAGAATATATCAGAATTAACTTTAGGTTCCCCTATCACATGAGTAAAGAGGTTTTCAAGATTTTCAAAATAGGGCATGCCAACTTTTCTGATCTCAAGTCCAATGCTCAGTCACTCACAGGACAAGGTGTCCTTGCAAAGAGGTATGCAATCCTCACATTCTACACTACTAAGGCTTTTGTGGAGCTTTTGGTAGTTGAACGAATGATGCTATCCTGTCATGCTTATGTTGTCGAATCAAATCAAGTGTCAAGAAAGAAATCATAATCAAGTGAGATTTGAATCCCATGTTTGAGTAGAGGGCATGGAGTCTTTTTCTTTTTCTCATCATTTTTCTTTCCTCATACTTTATTTTCTTTGACTTCCATGCCTCTCTTTCTTTCAATCAGAACTTGGATGGGATTATTGACATTTTGCTGCACACCTTTTTGAGAGACTTTAATTCATGGAACGTGCATGTGAAGGCCAAAATTCTCAAATGATTCGAACTCTTTAATGGCACAAAACTTGATAGGACTCAAAGCAATCAAGGAAGCATGAATGTACAATTTCTCTTTTTCATATGTGGCACTGGTGAGATGGGATCAGAACTTGGGATCATCCAAGATGGAACCCTCTTTTTATTTTGCAAATAAAACTCTTAACTAAACATAAACATAAGTGGGAGGTTCCTTTAGTTATATCCAATTATCTCATCTCTCAAGACTCAACAAACTAAACATAAGTGGTTCCCTATTCATAAAAGTATCCATAGGCAAGATTACTCTAGCATGAGGAATAACATGGTGCAAGCACAAGTGAGATGTGACATCATGATCATGTAGAGCATCATTTACCAAGGTTTCATGTAAAACAAATGTAAAATTTGAGAGGTACAAATAATAAAATGTGCAAACCTGACCTCCAAATGCGGGTTTGAGATAGGAGTAGGCCGGCCAGCCCATAGCCAGGGTCGGCCGACCCTGTCACTAGGTCGGGCGACCGGGGGCTAGGTCGGGCGGCCACCCCTCTTTGTGGTTTGACACGTGCGCTTGTTCGTTCTGGTTAAGAGAGCCTTAGGGAGACGTGACAACGTGGTATACGTATTTTTGTGCAAGTCGCGTGGTTGGCCAATCTTGACCAAGGTCGGGTGACCAGGTCAGTAGGTCGGGCGGCCTGGCCAGTAGGTCGGGCGGCCTGGACCTAGGTCGGCCGACCTGCATTGTTGCCGTCATTCCTGAATTTTTTTCTGAGTAGCGTTGTTGTTCCTACATAAGGTGTTTTCTTGCGTGGTTTCTGCAGGATTAGTGACAGAAGGTCGAATGGCTTTGGCCATTCCACCCAAACTTTATTGGAACAAAGAAACTATCCTACCTTTATTGAATCATATAAAATTGGAGGCGCATGTTACAAAAAGGGAAATTTAAACAAAGAAAAACTTATTCAAACTAAAAACTAATGCGCCTAAGATAACTGGAAGCTTGGGCATCTATGGCTGTGGTGGGTCACAAAGCTCGGGATGCCCCATTGCTTCCGCAAGGCGGCGGACCTTGGCGGACAGTCCCTTCCTAAGGACATCAAATTTATCATTTATGTCCATCCGCCAAAGTTCGCCTTCAGCACAGCACTCCTCTAGATTCTGCAGTTTGGCTCTGAGCGCTATGTTTTCCTCCCTAAAGAGGCCACCGTGTCTTCATCATCGGATGAGTCTTCGAACTTCCCAGGCGGCCCTCGGATGGGAGGTGGTACAGCCACCCTATTCATCGTCCTCCGTGGTGGAGTGGAATCAATGGACTCATCTATGGATGAATCCGGGATGGCTACCCTTGGCACAAACACCTTAGCATACCCGCCCGTGGGAGTTTTCATCCCACGGAGAGTATGGGTGGAGTGACTAGGGAAGACCGGTTCCCTAGATGGTCCAGCGGCCTCCTCCTGGAAGAGGCTCTTGACGCACTTCACAGGGGCGATGGCCCTCATGGTAGGACGTGGCGACGGGCGCGCCACCTTCTTGGCAATGGCCTTGGTGGGGGACAGATCGCGAGGGGGCCTGTTCACACTGTGGGAGAGTCGGGGGAAGTCTGGGCGACCTGCATGGGTAGCTGGCCGGCCATGGGGGCTGTCACCCATGGTCGGCCGACCTGCATCAAGGGTCGGGCGACCCTGACCAGAGGTCGGCCGACCCTGGGGACCTAGTCCCGTCGGCTAGGGTAACTTCCGTACGAGTCTCTTTGGGCTTTCCTCTCGCGGGATAGACTGGAGAGGTCGTGGTTAGTCCTCTGATGCCGGGGTGTACGTGGCGGTGGTGTCCGAGGTGATGGATACGATAGCCTTGCCATTGTTGTGTGGAGAAGGTGGTGCCATGGCTGAGTTCTAGATGGAATGAGATGGGAGTGTGATGTGGGAGGAAGAAGATGGCCTTCTTCACCTTAAAACGTCGGAATCCCGATCTCATCCACTCAACAGAACCGGAAGAGCTGGGGAAAGAGCTCCAAAACTCGAAAATCAAATTTCGGCAGTCGGGCGACCTGGTTTGGAGGTCGGGCAACTCGTGCCCTAAGTCAGCCGACCCGGCCTCGCGCCTGGTGGCCTGGCTGTTGCACCAGGGGGTCGGCGGCCAGACCCTGAGGTCGACCGGCCACGCCAACCCTTGGCTGGACGTGCCAAAAGTTGAGATTACCCCCTTTAGGTGGCCTTAAACCCAAAAACATGTGTGGGACATTGGTTCTATTAAGGTTTTAAAGCAAAAGGTGAGATTAGAGGAGTTTTAAGGGAGAAAAAGCAAGTAGTGCACATGGCTTCTTTTATGGTCTGAGCTCGACCATGGACGTGTGATCAAACTACCTCGTGCAGCTCGAAGACGTCCATTTCTTCGAGCTGAGGCATTTCGGGCTTAAGAAATATTTTAAGGCGTTGCCCATTCGCCTTGAAAACATTTCCGTCATCGTCTTGGAGGGTGATGGCGCCGTGATCGGCGGCTTCAAGGACCGTGAAAGGTCCTTCCCACTTACTCCTAAGCTTACCATGGCCAAATAAACGAATGCGAGAGTTAAAGAGTAGTACCTTATCTCCCGCTTTGAATGATTTGATCTTGATCCGCTTATCGTGCCATCTTTTAGTGCGCTCCTTGTATAGCTTGGCACTGTGGTATGCCTTCTCCCTCCATTCCTCCAGTTCGGCCAGTTGCATCTGCCTTCGTACGCCTGCCGACGGGAAATCCATGTGGACGCCCAGTGAGATTTGAATTTAAGCTCCACTAGAAGATGACAAGTCTTGCCGTATACCAATTGGTATGGTGTCATGCCAATGGGAGTCTTATATGCGGTGCGGTATGCCTAAAGAGCATCTGGTAGCTTGGATACCCATTCTTTTCCCATAGCCTTGACCGTCTTTTGCAATATGTTCTTGATTTGTTTATTTGACGTCTCAGCTTGGCCACTTGTCTGCGGATGGTAAGGGGTGGCAACATGGTGGTCCACACCGAGTTCAGCGAGACACTTCATGAAGCCCTTGTCAATGAAGTGGCTGCCCCCATCGCTGATGATGACCCGCGGTACTCCAAAACAAGGAAAGATTGTTTCCCAGAACATCTTAATGGAGTGTCTTGAGTCTGCTGCAGGACACGGCATTGCCTCTACCCATTTTGATACATAATCGACTGTGACCAGAATATACTCCTTGTCTCCATTCTTGGGAAAAGGTCCCATGAAATCTATGCCCCACACGTCGAATATATCAACCTGGAGATTGCTTGTGAGTGGCATAGCATCTCTTGGATTTATATTCCCTTGGCGCTGGCACCTTGGACACCGTCGCACGAACTCTTTTGCATCCTCGTACATAGTGGGCCAGTAGAACCCACTTTGCCAGATTTTTGCATGTGTCCGATAAGCCCCATAGTGACCTCCGTAGGAGGATGCATGGTATCTATTGAGGACTTGCGGTGCTTCACAAGCTGGAATGCAGCGATGTAGGAGTCCGTCTGCGCAGAGTTTTATAGGCAGGGGTTATAGAGATAGAATCGGCTGTCGTGGGCCAATTTCCTCTTGTCTACTCCTTCAAGGACATAGCCAGCAACGATGTAATTCACCAGATTAGCATACCAAGGTTGGGCTGTTGTCACCTTCAGGAGCTGATCATCTCTCATATAGTCATCGATCGGCAAGGGCGATGTTTCTTCAAATTTCATTCGTGAGAGATGATCTGCAACTGAATTCTCTACTCCCTTTTTGTCTCGGATTTCGATATCAAATTCTTGGAGTAGCAGTACCCACCGAATCAGTCGTGGTTTTGCATCTTTCTTGGTCAGGAGGTATTTGAGAGCTGCATGATATGTGTAGATAATGACTTTCGATCCTACCAAGTATGATCTGAACTTGTCGATTGCAAAGACCACTGCCAATAGTTCTTTCTCGGTGGTTGAGTAATTCAATTGTGGGCCAGTGAGCGTTTTGCTTGCATAAGAGATAGCATGATGCTTTTTGTCCTTGTTCTGAACCAATACTGCTCCAACAGCGAAGTCGCTTGCATCACACATGATTTCAAAAGGTAAGTTCCAGTCAAGTGGCTGAATGATTGGGGCTGAGACCAGAGCCTCCTTGAGCGTGTGAAAGGCCTCGAGACATTCTTCGTCGAACACAAAGGGAACATCCTTAGCCAACAAGTTGGTCGAAGGCCGGGCTATATGGGAGAAATTTTTGATGAATCTCCTATAGAACCCCGCATGGCCTAGGAAGCTTCGGATGGCCTTCACATTGGTGGGTGGAGGTAGTTGTTCAATGACCTTGATATTTGCATGATCTACCTCTATGCCTTTTTCCGAAATTCTGTGTCCCAGAACGATTCCTTCTCTGACCATGAAGTGGCATTTCTCCCAGTTTAGGACAAGATCAACTTCTTGGCATCTTTTGAGAACTTTTTCAAGGTTCTCTAAACATCCGTCAAAGCTCTTGCCATATACTGAGAAGTCATCCATAAAAACTTCCATGATATCTTCGATGAAATCAGAGAATATTGCCATCATACACCGCTGGAATGATGCTGGAGCATTGCACAGCCTGAACGACGTTCGCCTATAAGCGAAAGTTTCGTAAGGGCATGTGAAGGTCGTCTTACTCTGGTCCTCTGGGTGAATCGGAATCTGGTGGTATCCAGAGTAGCCGTCGAGGTAGTAGAAGAAGGAGTGTTTTGCCAGTCTCTCCAACATTTCATCGATGAAAGGAAGAGGAAAGTGATCTTTCCTGGTGGCGGCATTAAGCTTTCTATAGTCAATGCACATCCGCCATCCTGTGATAGTTCTCTGTGGTATGAGCTCATTGTTCTGGTTCTTGACAACTGTCATCCCTCCTTTCTTTGGCACAACTTGTACTGGACTAACCCATTTGCTATCACTCACGAGGTATATGATTCCCGCATGGAGTAGTTTTAGAACTTCCTTCTTGACCACCTCTCTCATCACATTGTTAAGTCGACACTGCGGCTCCCTAGTTGGCTTGTGCTCGGCCTCCATAGGGATACGATGAGTGCATAGGTTGGGACTGATTCCTTTCAGATCTTGAAGAGAGTATCCAAGCACAGATCTATACTTCTCCAAAACTGAAAGTAATCGCCGGTTCTCACTCTTTGTCAGCTTGTCGCTGATGATCACCGGTGTGTCCTCATTCCCGTTGAGGAAGGCGTACTTTAGGCCAGGCGGTAGTTGCTTTAGTTCTATCTTCGGACCTTCGAGTCGTAAGGATTCACCAAGTTCTTCGAACTTTCATGGCTCCTCTACCATACTGAAGTCGCTAACAGCCTCTTACTCTAGGCTATCTTGACCCATTTCCTCAAGTGCAAGGCTCATCACCTCTTCCATAGGGTCAATCTCTGGCTTTGCTTCAGTCTTGGCATTGAGTGACCTATCAATATTGACATTGATCTCTTCATTGCCGAGCTGAAGCTGCAATCTCCCTCTCTATATATATCTGAGCTGGTGAGGGCGGCGATCGGGATCCCAACCACGATTAATGGTGGAGACCCCTCGGGGATGTCAAAGACATGAAAGTCTAAGAACACCTGCGTATCCCGCAAGGATGTTTGAATTACCCTGAGAACACCCTCGCATCTCAAATAGCTACCCTTTGTCCATTGTAGACGCATGGCAGACCTTGATAGCTGTTGTGTCGGGTAGTACTCGTCCATTACGTGCTTAGGGATTATATTGATTCCTATCCTTGGGTCATATGTAATATCTTGCGGTTGAAGCCTTGATACTTGGCCCGGGATGACGCTTGGATCTGGATAGAATTTGACTGTGTTTGTGTCCAGTCGTCTCTCCTCTAGCCAATCCCGATTGATTGCTGCTGAAAGCCAGAGTAGGTCCTCCTTCATATGCATTTTATGATCTGGCAGTACGTATGTTGGTTTGGAGGTCCTAGTGAAGCGTCGGTCTTGTTTCGGTAACCGAGAGGCGTCACCAAAATCCATGAAGAGCTTGTCCTCAAAAGAGAACGGAGGTGCCGACAGAGGAACCGTCAAGGCTAAACTGACCCTCTCAGTTTGCCTAGACGATGGTTCTGGGATTTCCTCGATTCAGAGGGGTAGTGGTGGAGATTGGGTATATGATGTTTGTCTCTCTTCGGTTTCGAGTGTCTTGGGTGGCTTTTGTGGAGGTGGTTCTTCAAATGTACCAAGGTCAGAAGCTTTCTCGCGGATTTTGTCGAGAACTCTTCTTCCCTCGGATGGTGTCAAGTGGTAGAACGACCCTCCTGAGGCTAGGTCGAGACAAAGATCTGCTCCGGGTGTATGGCCCCGAACGAAGTCTTGTAGCAACCATGCCTCAGAAATATCCAAATCCGGCCCTGAGAACGCAAGATGAATGAAGCATTCCCAAGCTGCCCCCAAGGATTCTCTCTCGCGCTGTCGAAAGTTGAATACTTCGCAGCGGAGGTCGATAACCTTATTTGGCAGAAAGAAATGGAGACAAAAACTGTTTTTCAAGTCCTCCCAACTCCCTTCTACTTTACCAACTGCCTGCTTGCACCAGATTTTTGGCTCCCCCGTGAGAGAGAATGGAAAAAGCAACCATCGAAGTGTGTCGCCAGACATTCCCGGGATGACCAGGCAGCTGCATAGCTGCTTGAACTCCCGGAGGTGTGCGTAGAGACATTCTGATTCGTGTCCTCCAAATGATTTGTCCTGAACCATGGCTATCAAGCCGGGACGTAGCTGATAGCCTTCTACGGTGATGGGTGCGGATGATGGTGGAGGCCTCAAATTTTCACCCTTTCGAGCGGCAAGTTCAAAGATAGGCGTAGAATACATATGGTAGATGGTATGTGGTATTTGGTGGGGATATATGTGGTGGTTGTGTATGGTGTGAGTATGGACGATCCTAGGTTCTAGTTGAATTAGCTACTGTTCCCCGGCAACGGCGCCAGAAAAGCTTGTTGGCATTTCTTAGCCTACTGATATAGATCCGCAAGCGTACGGAAACACGTTGTAGCTTTTTACCCAAGAGTATTCCAGGGTATCGAAATTCACGAGGAACGAGGAGTAACTCAACGTAAAACAGGTAGAACCGAACAGTAAAACCAGCAAGGTAGAGGTAAAGGGCAGAGCAGAGAAGGATCACTACTTTAAATAAAACAACTTAACTTTACTAAACAAACTAGTGTTCTACTCAGCAGGTTTACTTGGACACTAAGCCTATAGAACCACTTCTGGGCACCAGAGTGTTGATAACCCAGACAAGAAAGGCGGGCACTACAGAACTCAGCTATGCGTCGATGACTACTTATCCGAATGACGGGGTGGAGTACACAGGGTACATGCTCGCTGTCACCAAGCGGACCTACCACCAAAGCTGCGTGGGACAAGACACCTTCCAAGGCAAACTCTAGTCTAGACACCACGTCTACACAACCGAGTTTACTACTACACAGGTTCGAAGCCTGAGAGCAAGCACAAGTGTATAGCTAAACTACACAGAGCACACTTGGCACCCATAAACTACTGAGCAAAGCACTGAGTATGTAAATAAAGTAAGTATGAATAAATAAAGAAGGGAGCTAGGAACTTTACTGTATCCTAGAAATAGAGTAATAATTCCTCTGAGAATAAGAGCTCAGGAATAGAAGACCAATAGAGAATTCCGACTCCTTCACTCTACAACTCATTACTCACTCTTGATACAACTTGGCACTCTCTACAATGCCAAGGGTGGCTTCACTACTATACTCTACACTCAACTACACAACCACACTAGTGTTATCTTGATCCACCACACCTTGCAAATGATCTCCCGGGGGGTATTTATAGCTTAGAAGGACGAGGGGGTATTTGTAGGTGTGCAAGGTCGGTGGTCACCCGACCTGGGGGGTAGGTCGGCCGACCTTGGGGTAGGTCGGCCGACCAGCCTGGGGGGTCGGGCGGCCACCCGATGCACCGCCTTCCTTGATCCTTCGGCTATGATTTGCTCTGAATGTCGGTTGGCGGTTGTGGCAGTTGAGGCATGTGCAAAACAAGGTCGGTACTAGGTCGGCCGACCTTGGGATAAGGTTGGGCGACCTCTGATTGGCTGCATGTTCTCTCCCTCAGATTGTTGACGTCATCGATCCCTTGTGCGAAGTCCTTTTGGCCCTTGGATGCATTGGATTCTTGATCCGACGGTTGCATTTAACATGTTTTGTCTTTCTTTGCGTGTTGGTCGAATTTGGAAACGTGGCAAGGTCGGGCGACCAGGAGGGGTGTTCGGCCGGCTTGGCCCCTGAGGCTGATGGGCCTCAAGTCGGCCGACCAGGTCGAGCGACTACACCCAGGTCGGCCGACCTGGGATGGTGGTCGGCGGCCTGTGTTTTCTGGCCCATTGCTCTCCTTTGCCTCATTGCCTTTGTTTGTCCATTTTCATATGGTTTTGAATGTGTAAAGCTCCTGCATACAACCTTTATGCACAACTCGTGGAACTGGTTAGAGATTAGTTAAAACTTGGTAAAGTATACTCGAAAACATGAAGTGTTGGTGGTCGGAATGGGTTTTATCGACCGCCAACAGTAATCGATGTTCGACTATAGACCGATCAAGACCAGGCATCTCAAGGTACTCCTAGGCAAAACAATCAGGAAACTCCCTAAGCAGTTCTTCCAATTTAGTCTTAAATTCGGGGTCAAGCTTCTTACTTACCCATGTCAGCCTAGGGCGATCGCCTGGACCGATGTCAACCGCTTCAAGCTCATCAGAAGGAGTAAAACCAAAGCTGAGTTTACCTTCCTCGGCAAATTTTTGGGTAGAACTTGATGATGTAGAGGATGGATGGGGAGGTGCGATTTTAGGTTTCTCATCATCCTCAAGCGATTGATCATCGCATGACAAAACATCTTTGTTAGAAGAAGTGTAAATTACATTGTGTGGCGGAACCGCCCTGCTTAATCCAGACTAAGCACACCTGCCACCTCTGGCTCGCAGTGCACTTAGGCCAGACTAAACCCGGTAGTCCGTCGAGAGTACTTCAGCTCTCGATAACACCATTCCCAGAGGAACCGACATCAAACACATCCGACTCTCGAAGGAGCCACAACAGTTACAATCATCACAGGCAGTTGAAACAGAGAGTAATAGACTTTAATTTACAGAACAAATATATGTAATCGAATACATTTCATAATATAGCGGAAGCGATTTCAGAGTATATATATAGCGGAAGCGTTTTCAAAACATCTCGCAGCGGAAACAAACTCAAATAGTCTTCATGAAGAGATGAACAAGGCGAGTAGCACCGAGCCCACCGGTACCACCACCTCCAACACAGTTATCCAGATGTCGCCAGTACCTGTAATCCAAAAGTGGGGGCAAACCCTGAGTACTAATTACTCAGTAGGACTTAATGGACGGGGCTTACCGCTGACGCAAAGCATAGCTTACTAGTCAGGTGGATCTTTAGCCATTGATTTTATACAAGGTCATGTTGACATAAGATAGCAGGATTTGACAGCTGCTATCCATTAACTATGAAGGTCATTGATATTATAAATTAAATACTTGCATGAAAGTAAAACATAAGAACCATCAGTAACTTGCATAATAGTATATCCCACACATCCAAGATATACCCCTCATCTACACCTGTCCCGTCCCAAGATTCACAGCGCCCCCACCTAACCCCTGGGAGAAGACGTCTTTGGAGCGATACAACGGTACGTCGGGTCAGCCCTTCCTCGACCTCAAAGCACCTCCTAAGTCCATCTGCCCCTTATCAGTGGATGGGCGGCACCATGAATAGTGGGACGGATCATACACATCCAAGCATGTTGTATTAAAAAGTGTGATTTAATAAACAACATGTTACAGTTATTACTACATTGCCCGTGTGCGATATCTGGAATTCTCACACCTGGTGAGCACCAGCGATTCGAATCGATTTGTTAATTCCCAGGAACAACTAAAAATGCCAGGGGTATATGCTTACTAGCCATCGCGTTCCCACATATAGTCCCCATCTCCACTTGTCCCATCCCAAGTTCGATTCCAACCCGCCATTCCCCAGGCTTAGCCCCCATGGAGCGTTACCACGGCGCACTGGGTCTAGCCCTCCACGAGTCAACACCCAAGCGCCCCTGGGTCCGATGGTAGGACCAAGTCTATGTTCTTCGGATGGCACAAGTTATGCCGACCATTATCCCGGATAAGCACCTCTAGCAATGTTATGCCGACCAGGAGGCGAACAGCGAACGAGCCTTATGCGACTCGGGCGGAGTCCAGTGCACAATACCATAAACAATAAATAACTCATAAAATCTCCGCCCGGTCTCCATTTAAAACATAAGCATAATGATTTCCATAATAGTAAGATTTTTGTGATTGAAATCACCTACGCGACGAGTGACTCCATTCACTCGTGTCTACTCGCACCTAGCATTACTAGGCACTCGTCCTACGAACTCTATGTATAGGTGCTAGGGCCAGGGCGGCCAGGAAGTCTAATGCAGTTGGTTTCAAACAACTCCTAATGCATATGCGTAATCATCAAATAAGATTTGTATTAGCTGGGAGAAATCATGGTCCTGCCTACCTTTGAGTATTCTTATGAAAACCAACAAACTAAACTAAGTTAGTTTGCTAGGTTGTGGGGCTTTGCCCCAGACAACCCCTTGAAGCAGGGATGGATTTAATCAGCGACCCTTTGTCTTTTTGCTCCGGATATAGCCTGTCGTCCGGTTCCTTGATCACTGGTTTCTCCTGCGTTGATAGCTCCTTGCACGCGGGGTCTATATGCATGATAAAATGCAACATGAGTGCAAAGGAATGTATTGACATGCATATGGTGCAAGTGAAAGGTAATTCATGGTGAGTAGCAATGTGACAAAAGACGTAAGTGTTCCCATTCTAATTTATACCACAAGAAAGGAAACCCTGCAAACTTTTTATGAAGAAATCATACAATCCATCACTAAGAAATCATACAAACCATCACTAAAAAATCCTACAAACCATCACTAAGAAATCCTACAAACCATCACTAAAAAATCCTACAAACCATCACTCAAGCCTAGTATAATCTATCATACTTAACTAATCAGAAACTTTCAACAAAATACATGGTATAGTAGTCTAACACGTGTATATGCATTCAATTAGGGTAATTTATTCTCATTTGTGAATTAATCTAAGCAACTAAGTTACAGCAGTAAAACATAGCCAAATGAAACCACACTTTTATGGGATATAGATCCTGCATACCCAAGACTACTACCAAAATTTCAGTCCAATTGGACTTGTAATTATTTTATTAAAAATACAACAAATTCTCAGCCCTACACATTGTCAGAATTTTTATAAATTATAGGAATGGTTTCTAGAAGTGAAACTCTACCAGTGAGCTATAGTTGGCATGATCTCCATGTACAAAAATTGGCAAGTGAAATTCCCTCAATTTAGTAGGACATCTATTTTATATATTTTATTTCACCATGGAAATCATATAAATCAAAACAGCAGTTAAAACATACATGCACAAGCTCATACTTTACCAGTGAGTTACTCCCACTATATGAAGTACATGAAAAATACCAGAGGTCATATTTGAGCATATTTTATGTAGCCTTCATTTTCCAAGTTAATTTAATACACAAAACACATGCATAAGGGCAAAATTGTAATTTACCAAGCCATGCCAGGGCTTCCAAAAATCACACAGTACCTAGATGCTATAACAAAGCTACTGTCCAAGTTTCATAATTTTAGGAGCTCATTTAGTCTATTTTTACCATTTATTTACACTCAACATGCGTGCACTAATCCAGGGGCAAAACAGATTTTTCACACATCTACATTATACATATCCTGTAGATCTACTCAAGAGGAGTCCATAGCCACTGAGTTTGTCGATTTTGGATTTTTCTTTAAATTGTTATGATTTTTCAAAGTCAACAGCCTAATATAAACGAAATAAATGGAAAAACTCATAGATTGAGGACTTGAACGTAATTAACCGTATATATCAGGGGCTAGAACGTAAAATCTGCAATGCTCATTGCACAGTGCGTTGGATTCGAACAGAAAAACGAATAAAGCGTGGGTCTAAAGTGCAAAAAGTCATGGCCTTCGTCTACCTCGGGTTTGGAGCCGAGTCGGGTCGAGGAGGTGACCGGCGCTACGGCGGACACCGTGGGCTAGATCTCGTCGCCCGGAGTTGAGGAGGGCGTGGGGGAACGCGTGAGGAAGTTCGTGAACCGTCGGCGGCTCGGGTGCACGGCGCGAGACGGGGTGCGGTCAATCCGTCGACTCCGGTGACGGTAGGGGCTCCGGTGGGGCGCGTCGGCTGCGCGAGGGAGTGGGGAACGCGTCGGTGGTGAAATGGAGGCGAGGGGACGGTGAGGGGCCGACGGCAATGGCGGCTACGTGGGCGCGCACGCGGAGAGGGGTGAAGGGAGCGCGGGTGGAGGCCGAGGGTGTGGGGGAGAGACAGAAGAGCGCGAGGCGAGTGCGGGAGGCGCGGTGGCTCGGAGGGAGAGGGCGGAGGCGGCGGGCGTGTGAGCTCTAGGAGCTTGCTCCAATGGCGGCTCTGGCGGCTCGGCTGCTGCGCTCTAGGGGAAGGCAAAGAGGGAGTGAGGGTGAGTTGAAGAGGAGGCGCGGGGGAGTGAAGGAGGCCGGAACCCCGTCCAGGTGAAGAGGGGCAGGGCGTGGCCTCGACGCCAGCGCGTGGCGCGCGCGGTCGGGGCACGCTCGCCGCGTGGGTGGTGCCGAGGGGGAGAGAGGGGCGGTGGCCGGGCGTGAAACGGGTCCATAGACCCGAGTCTATGACATGTGGGACCGGTCAGAGAGAGGAAGGGAACGGAGCATTGGACCGGGCGCGGGGACGAGTGGGATGGTGGGACCCAACGGCCGGATTTTCCAACCCCGCGGGCGGGAATCCGACACGGTCGGCCAGTGGGGCCCGCGTGTCAATGAGACTAAAAGAGAATATAATCCCGAAATGGAAAAACCCCCTCTTGACCGCTGAAACCTCTGTTTGAAATCTCTCCTTTTGAATAGGTTAGAGGCCGATACTGGAAAAGACCCAATTGGATGAAATGTTCTAAATTTGTTTCTCTACATTTTTCTTATAAACTTGTATACCATGTTATATTCAAAAATGTGATTTAAATTTGAAATTAAGGTGCTGACCAATGTTTGACCAACAGAACCCATAAGTTTAGAAATTCTAAAAATCCATTTTCTGTTCACATTCACTCAAATAGTTTTATACTAATATTGTTTAGAATGTCAAGATCTACATCTTTCTCAATAAAAGCATTGCAAGATTTTGGCTTTAAGATCAACAAAATTTAAAATTACTAAACTGGTCATCTTTGGACAGAATTCACATGCTGACAGAAAAAGCCCCAAAACTCTATGCAAACCTTAATGCATGTCAAAGCACCAATTACCAAACTTGTTTATCATCAAATTGTCTACAAGTTTGTCAATATGAGTTTCACTCAAATCTAAATAGAATCAAAGTTATGGGCACAATCACAGAGACATACACTCAGAAAACAGGGTTGAGCAAGTGGCACATCGATCAAGTTTGACCATGGGGTTCAAATGCATGTCATTGTATGATGCATCATGATGAAGGTTGCATGTATGTGAGATGAAAATGCACTTAAGATGCCGGAGCATCACACATTGATGTTTTGCGACCAATCACTTAGATTGGTCAATTCAGAGTTGTTACAAAAAAATATGATTACAAATTTTTTGGGGCCGATCAGATCGGCCACTACGGCCTGTGTGTCCGTAGATTTGCTACTAGCATCTGTTAGCTGATGAGAATCGGCCGATGCCATCGGCTGAAGCAGTCCACTGTCTATAGGCGAGTGCCGATTGCTAGAACCGGTGTGATCACGTTTTTTGCCTCTTCTACAAAACTCCAGTTCAGCTCCTGCCTGTCCGACAGACACTCTGCTTCATCTGATGTGGACGATTGTGCAATGCTGCAAGAATCTTCCACGGGCACCACCCCGATGTTGTCGCCATCCCACTGAATCAGACATTGGTGCATCGAGGAGGGCACGCAGCAGTTGGCATGAATCCAGTCTCAGCCAAGGAGAGCCGAGTAAGGACCATGGTCGTCGACCACAAAAAAGGAAGTATTGAGTGTCTTGTGGCCAATTGTCAGCTCGACATTAAGGACCCCTTTGACCTAGGACGAAGCGCCCTTGAAATCATTGAGGGTGACGTTGGTCTTCACAAGATCGTCGACAGATCTTCCGATCTTGCGGCACCAAGAGTATGGCATGATGTTGACAGTCGCACCAGCGTCAATGAGCATCCCGCCAACTGGCTTGCCGTTGATGAAGCCCTTTACGTAGAGAGCCTTGAGGTGCCGATACTTCTTGTCGATCGGCTTTTCAAAAATCACAGCAGTGGGGCCGTGGCTGAGCTGCGCCATCGACCCGGCTATCTGTTCGCTGCTGGGAGGACGAAAATCTGCAGGGAGGTAGAAGACCATATTCCTACCTACTGCAGCCTTCTTGATTACCTCGTTGACCTCATCTTCAATATCATCGTCGTCGCTGGAGGAATCAACATCGACCATGCGCGACGAACCTTTTTGTGCGTCTTGTTTAGCCGGCTCGGCCGGTGTCGGCTTTGTCAACGTCTCAATAGCGTCAGGCTGGGGCTTCCATTTTCACACAAGTTTACGTTCGGGACGCAAGCTTGGAATCTGCATGATGCCCCCAATCTTCTTGAGCTACCGCCGGTGCTTCTGGGTCTTTGTCAAACCCTCGGGGCACCACCTCACCAGGTGGCACTCTAGACGACGCTGGAGGCCCTTTGGGTCGTCCTACTTCGTTGAGCGCACCGGCGGTGGAGACGCAGACCGCCACTTTGGTGGTGGTGACGGAGGACGCCGTGGCGGAGGAGTAGGATCACGGCGATGGCGTGGCGAGGCTATGCGCTGTCATCGTGGTGATGATACGCGTTCTAGGCGTTCGAACACGGACGCCTTGCTATGGCGACTCCTACGGTCGGAACATTCTGGACAATCATCAAGGTTGGGGAGTCTCTCCATACCTTGCGTCAAATAGAAGTGAAAGTAGGGCCAACGCCAGTGCTCCTCGCGGTTCATGGCGTCGCGGCGCGCCTGGTACCGCCACTGTTCTTCGCGGTGCCGTTCCTCCCGCCGTTGGTCATGGCGACATCGCTCCTCAAGATGATGGCGACGTTCCCGATGGTAGGCTTCCTCCTCTTCAGCTCGACGCCGCTCCTCGTTCCGCTGATGATGGCGTGCGTACATGCCCATCAACACTCCTGAGTTGGGGCGACATCGCCGATTCCTTTGGATTGTTTTAACCGAAGTATGCTCTTCAGCCCTAAACTCTAGAGGGATGTCGTCGAGAGGATCCACCTTGGCTTTTCCCTTCTCGTCCTTGGATGCGTGAACCATGTTGATTGACGCAGTAGAACCTCAGAGGAGATGGGAATATTGATGTTGATTGCCTCGGTGCAGGATCCTGCCCGTAGAAATAGCCTTGCCCAAGCGTGCTCGGCACATCGACTCGGATACGAACTCCGAGTAGCACTCGTCGGGCAACGAACTTGTGGCGTAGACGGTGTTGACTGGGAAAGGTGTCGTGCCTATCTTCATCGGAGCGCGGGAAAAAACCAGCCTGCCTTGTTCTATGGCCTTCTGAATTTCAGACCGCAGAATCCTGTAGTCACCCGTATTGTGCCCATGTAGTTTATTGTGCCATTTGCAGTACTTTCGGCCACGCATCTCCTCGGCCATAGGGGTTTGATGCCCAGGGAGTGGCACTAACAGCTTTTCTTTGATGAGCATGTCAAAGATGGCTTCGGTCTTTATGACGTCGAAGTCATAGCCTAGGATCGGCTCAGGCTGTTTCACCCATTGGCACTGTAGAGGCTTGTTGGTCCTTGCCCACTGAACGAGGTAGGCGTCGGCATCGTCCAAGGCATCATCTTCCTCGGCCTGAATGTAGCCGATGCTCCGTCTTTGCCTCTCCTACAGAACCTTTGGATGGCTCCGCTCATAAGCAGACACTTTTGACACTAAATGGCCGATGGAATCGAAATTGGTCGGTCCATATACTGCCTTGATAGCAATGTTCAACCCGTTGTACGCTATCTGGGCCAGGATCCTCTCATCAAGATGGAGAGAGTAGCTTCGGTTCTTGAGCTTGCGGAACCTTTGGATGTACTTGTGAACTAACTCTCCTGGGAGCTGATGGATGCTATTTAGGTCGGTGAACGTAGCTTCATCAGATCCTGAAAACAATTGTGCGTGGAAGCTCTCTTCCAGTTGCTTCCAAGTAGTGATGGACCCAGGGGCCAACGTAGTGTACCACCCGAAAGCTGGCTCGGTCAGGGATAAAGAAAACATCCGAATCTTCATATGTTCAGCCCTTGACACGATCCCCAGCTACTCGAGGTAACGGCTGACATGTTCCACGGTACTGGCCCCGTCATTGCCACTGAACTTGGTGAAGTCGGGGATTTTGAACTTGGGGGTCGCCTCCAGATGATCATATACCTTCGGGTAGGGCTTCGCATAGGAGACGGCACCCGCAGGGGTGTGATACCGTATTGGCTCTTCAAAATCTCAGAAAGGTCTTTCCGAGACATGTCGAGGCCCGTCCCTACAGCATATATGGCCTGATAGCTGTGGATCGGCCCAGTGCCGTAGGCGTTTTGCCACTCGACCACCTCTTGGTTTGCCGTCTTTGCAGGTCGATGTGGAACTGCCTCGTGTGTAGGCCTGGCTTCTGGCAGATTTTGCTTTGGCCCTCGTGGTGGGTTAACGAGGACCGGATTAGGGTACGAGGGAGGAGGTGCTTCTCCTTCCTCTAGCTGTCGGTATCTCATCTAGCATACAAAACCATTAGGTATGACCAAGGGAGGAGTCGAATATACCTTGGTCTCTAGAGGGAGCCTATCACGCGGAGGATGCATGATGAACTCTTTGATGTTGTCCCCCTGTACCTCGATGTGGATCGGTGTGAGTGGCCTGGAGTAAAACATGGCTTCTCCTACGTGGCCATTTTACTCAGGGCCAGTGATGTGTGAGAGCCAATGGATCGGCCTCATTGCTCTCCTGGTGTGATGAGTGATTGTCAACGGCACAAGTCCTCCGATGGACTGGAGGCCCGCCGATGGACTGGAGGTAGAGGAAGACGAAGACCTCGATGGACTGAGGCAAAAGTCCTCCAATGGACCGGAGGCAATGCTCGGCGTCGGTCGGCCATGGAAGCTCGGTACATGGAGGGGCGGTTCGGCAACGGTGGTGTAAGCCCTCCGATGGACCGCGAGGCGACTCCGATGGACTGGAGAAGACTGGGTGCCACTTTGGTGCTCCAACCCGAGTGCATGGCATGAAGGCGTGCGAGGGAGGCTTTGGCGGCTTCGGCTCAAAACCGCCACCCAAGTTCAAATGACTTGGTGGGTTGGGCTCCGACTCGCCAAGATAGAAGATTGGGCCAAGACCTGGCCCAGGAAGCCCGCAGAATAAAGTTTCCTGGTTTCTGACTTCAAAACCGGGGGAAGCTTCCGGACTACTGGCTACGTGGTGCACATCCAAGCGAGGCGGAGAAACCGAAGATGATCAAGACGTCATCGTAGTCGTCCGATTGTATCTTTTCGGTTTGGCCCCCTCCGGGCATTTTTAGAGTAGGGGTCTTAATGTAATTGTGTCGTTTAGGGTCTAGGGTATAAATAGACTTGAGAGGCTCCCTTGGAGCTGATCTTGGCAGCCACAAACCCTAGGATTTCCAAACCCTAGCAGCCAAGGTCCAAAGAGAGAAAAAGAGAGGATTAGCTAGGAGATGAGTGCCTAGTTTAGTCTAATCTTGTCTTTAGTGGGAGGATGAAGGGAGGTAGGCTCTAGGGAACTTGTGTAATCTGAATTTCGTGATCAATCCAAGGTTCCTTGTTGAGAAATTCTATGTCTTGAGCAGCAATTTCGTCCCTCCTCCTTCCTTCTCCCTTCTAGTTTGGTTTTTAGTCCCATTTCTTGGATTTTGGCTCGTTTTGTGTTGTCCAAGGATGAGACCTTTCTTTTGCCGGAATTTTTCCTTGCTAAGATATGGTGCATCTCACTAGCCAAGTGCTAGAATCATTCAACCACGAGCAAAGGCCGTTCTTGATGTTTTTCGGTTCCTAGGTTTTCTCACACCATTTCCATGAGATCTGCAATTCCCATAAATCCCTAGATCATTTTGAGTTGATTTTTGAGGGGTTTACTTTGGAATGGAATCAAGTCCCTCTGTGCAAATTTTCGTGAAGTTTGGTTGACTTTTGGCTTGGGTTTGGTCGATTTTTTGGTGGATTCGCAGGCTGATTTCTCACGTCCAGACTCGGGCCAGCAGCGAGACCTGACCGGACAATCCGTCCATTTGTCCGGTCCGTTCAAGCGGACTGTCCGGTCTGTGTAATGGAGAAACTGAGGCTTGGCCACCTCGAGTGTGTGTCTCGGGTTTCTTTGTCCGAAGTTTTGTCCGGTCTGCTAAACTGGACTGTCCGGTCCTTTGGTTTTCACCACCCGTAGTTCATTTCTCATCTGCTTTGTCCGGTCAGGCCTTCCGGGTAGAACCGGACTGTCCGGTCCGTTGTTCTCTTCGGCACTTAGCGTGTTGAGATGCTTTGTCCGAAGCTTTGTCCGGTCAGGCCCTCCGGGTAGAACCGGACTGTCCGGTCCCTTGTGCTTCTTCTGCCTTTGCGTGTTGAGCTGCTTGGTCTGTAGGTTTGTCCGGTCAAGCTCTAGGAGCAAGACCTGACTGTCCGGTCAGGCTCTAGGTTAGTCTAGCTGCACGCGTAGGGATTTTTCTCTGTTTCCAAGTCGTTCTTCGTCGTGTGTGTGTTGTTGGTTTCAAGATTGTTTGTGTCAACCACTGCATGCCCATACTCTTCACTCCCTATTCTTAGTGGGACACACTTCGGTGTGTTGAGTGGCTAGTGTGAGACATTTGCAAGCTTTGTAGCTTGTTCTGTTTTGTTTGTGCCGTGTTGCTTTCGATTGTTTTATTGTGTGTGTTTGTCTGGGTGTAGTGTGATTGCTCTTTTAGGTGTAGTTTGGTTGCTCGTCTTACGTCCTTTTCTTTGGGCGTTAATTCGAGTGCTTCCGCTTTCCACCCGATACGTATCTGTTCAGTGGACGGTATCGGGTGTGTGTGTTTTTGTGAGATCGCACTTTGGAGGTTTGAGTTTGAGTTTTTCAAGTGCTCCTATTCACCCCCCCTCTAGTCGCACGTCTCGGTCCTACAAGTGGTATCAGAGCCGGTTAGGTTTCCTATACCTTAACCGGTGACGAAACCGTAGCGACGATGACTTACTCCGGGAAAATTCTCGTCCTTGGCTCCGATGGCTATCCCTACTGGAAAGGTAGGATGGAGGCGTTCCCTGTTAGCCAGAGTCAGGACATATGGGATGCTACTAAGAGTACGACTTTTGTGGTGCTTCCAGTGGCTGAGCGTACTACGCAGGACATCATGGCTCAGCATGAGGCGAATGCCAAGGCTGTTAACTTTCTCTTCTCCGGGCTTGGTCCCATGGATTATGAGAGAGTGAGTCACCTTAAGACTGCGCGTGAGATATGGTCACTGCTTAGTGCACACCATGAGGGTACTGCGACAATTAAGGCTAGACTTGTGGAGACTTACCGGCGCGAATATGAGAATTTCGTCCAGAAGCCGGGAGAGTCAGTAGACGACTTGTTTGGTCGCTTTCAGTCGATCATCAACAAGTTGCGTGTCAACTCTGCCCCCGCTGCCCTCCCATATACCGATCATCAGCAGGCTGTCAAGTTGCTGTATGCTTTGGACAGAAAAATATGGGAGATCAAGGTGAACTCAATCATTGAGTCGGCAGGGTATGATACGATTGGAGTAGAGGCGCTCTATAGTAAGCTCAAGGCCACCGAGGTAGATTACAAGATGAGGGATTCCCTCGCTTGTACAGGTTCCAAGAGTCTGGCCTTGGCTACCCCCTCTAGTGAGTCTGTCACTAACCCCATGTTACACAACTTCTCATTTTCTGCTTTGATGTCTGTTACAGAGGAGCAGCTAGCGACGCTTGGGGATGATGAGTTGTGTCTGGTGTCTAGTCGCTTTCAGCTCGCCTATGACAACCGGATGAGCAAGAAGAGGGGAGAGCGGCCCAAGTGCTTCGAGTGCGGAGAGGTTGGCCACTTCATCGCCGAGTGCCCCAACAAGAATGACTACTACAAGAAGGGCTAGAGCTACTCCCGCGACTCCGACAAGTACCACCCCGGCAAGGCAGGCTTTGACAAGCACCGCTCCAGCAAGCACGGCTCCGGCAAGCGTCCCTTCGGCAAGAAGAACTTTCGGAAGGCTTTCAAGAGCTACCAGAAGGACAACCGAAAGCGGGACAAGGCCTTCTTCGCCGAGATCGGGTTTTGCAGCAGCGGATCTTCTTCCTCTTCGTCCTCGTCGAGCTCAAGCGATGAGGAGATCACGTACAGGAAGGACAAGAGTAACGAGCAAGGCGGTCCAGCTGGCTTATGCTTCGTCTCCACCAAGTCCAGGCGCAAGAACAAGGACAAGAGGAGCTCAGTTTGCTCTATGGCGCTTGAGGACAAGGAGAACAAGGATGACGACAGCAACTCTTCTTCCGATGATGAGGTACCTCCTAAGCAAGCCAAAATCCTTGATATGCTAGAGCAGAACAGCCGGGAACTCAAGGCCCAGGATAAGATGCTGGAGAAGGCAGCTAAGAAGCTGCAGAAGTTGAAAGCCCAACTTGCTGAGGCTTTAGAGGAGAATGAGAGGTTGAGGAGTGTGAGACCCCAACCTAGTGAGATTGAGTGCCCTACTTGCGAGTCTTTCATGACGGAGCTTGGTGACCAGAGAGATAGGTATGCCAAGCGGGTAGAGGAGATAGATGAGCTGAAGGCTGAGCTGGGCAAACTCCAGTCCAAACTGGATGAGCCTACTTTGAGTGGAGAGCTTGAGTGTGAGTCTTGCCCCTGTCTAGCTAGAGAGCTAGCTGTTCTGAAGGAGAAGTTTGAGGGGCAGCTCATGGAGCTTGAGGAGCTTAGGGCTAGACCTACACTTTTGGGTGCGCGTATGGTCTGTCCTACTTTGAGAGGTGAGTTAGAGCAGTTGAGAGCTGACTTTGTGGTGCTTTCAGCACCTACTGATACTTGTGAGAACTGCCTAACCCTTAGGATGCAACTGGTGGATAGGGATGCCACCATTAGGAAGTTGGAGAAAGCTGTTGTGGTTCCCTCCCTAGACTGTGATACCTGTGCTGTCCAGACTGTGATTCTGGAGGATCTGAGGGAGGAGATGTTGTCTTTGCAAAATGACAACAACAGGTTGAGAGAGGTGCTCAGTTGGGTATATGCGAGGCAACCTCAACTAGAGATGATCATAGAGAGCACCAAGAGAGCTGCGGGTGAGACAAGTGGTGTTGGGTTTGGAGAGTGCAGCATTTCGGGTGAGAAGAGTGCCCCAATTAAGGTCAAGACTGCACCTACCCAGCCAGGAGAGACTGTTGATGGGGTTTACCATGAGCCACCCAAGGCTGCCCCAAAGAAGCAGTACTGGACACCCAAGCCTTCTAAGGCTAAGCTGGACAAGATTGTTGAGGAAGAGCTTAAGCCCAAGGGCAAGAAGCCAGTCTAGCAGCCTGAGCTACCCAAGGCCACACCACCTAAGCCCAAGTCCCAGCCTAACCCAGTTCCTAGGAGGCCTGTCTACCACTGTTTGTTTTGCCAACGGAATGGCCACCTAGAGGAGTTTTGCTTCAGGAGGAAGCGGGTTGAGAGGCAAGAGAGAGCTTGGGGGAACCAGGATCAGTTCTACCAGGGTGGTAGGCAAGATCCTCCCCACCGCGGTGAGATGAGAGACCGCTTTGCCAGTGGTGAGAGAGGAGGCGGCTTTCAGGCGCGTGCTCCTGGTGGTGAGAAACGCTTTACCGGCCGAGCTCCTAGTCGTTTTCAGCGCGGCTATGGACCGCGTGACCGAGGCTTTGAGAGAGCTTTCGAGGGTTCACGCTTTGGAGGTCGTGGTTACCCTGATCATCGTGATGATTTCTTTGATTGTGCTTACCCCACCTTTGAGCAGATGGCTCGGCACTGGTACAGCAGTTTTGGGACTAACCCCAGTGCCGGACCGTTTGTTCACCGTCGCTTTACTTGACTTTGCAGGATCGAGGTATGGAGGACGTGTGGATCATGGACTCCGGTTGGCATGACAGGGCACCGCAAGTGGTTCTCCAGCCTCAACCCCGTAAACACCAAGGAGTACATCACATTCGGGGACAATGGTCAAGGTAAAGTGATGGGTGTTGGTTCTGTTTCGCTCTCTGCTAAGCTTTCCCTAAGAGAAGTTGCTTTTGTTCGGAATCTGGGGTTCAATTTGGTCTCTGTTTCGCAACTTCTCGATGAAGGATTTGATGTTCGGTTTAAGAAGGGTGCGTACTGCGTTCTTGATGCTGAGGAGACCCTTGTTTGCTCTTTGCTACCTTTTGGTCAGGTTTTTAGGGTCGACCTCACATCTGTTTCTAGCCCTGCGCGCTGTTTGGTTGCTAGTCCTTCTGCTGATATATGGAAGTGGCATAGGAGACTTGGTCACTTGAGCTTTGATCTGCTAGTCAGGTTAAGTTCAATGGGCCTAATCCGAGGATTGCCCAAATTGAGAGCTGAGAAGGACTTAGTTTGCCACCCCTGTCGTCATGGCAAGATGGTTGCCGCCTCTCACATTCTTGTGTCTCAGGTTATGACCTCCTATCCGGGTGAGCTACTCCATATGGATACAGTAGGTCCCGCTCGGGTAGCGTCAGTCAGTGGGAAGTGGTACGTGCTTGTCGTTGTGGACGATTTTTCGCGGTTCTCGTGGGTATTTTTCATGGAGTTTAAGGATGAGGCGTTTGGTTTTGTTCAGGATCTGGTACTAAGGTTGAGAAACGAGAGTCATAAGGCCATGAGGGCTATCTGCAGTGACAATGGCGGAGAATTCAGAAACTCTCGGTTTGAAAACTTCTGTCGTGACCTAGGTCTTGAACACCAGTTTTCTTCTCCATATACCCCTCCACAGAATGGTGTTGTGGAACGCAAGAACCGCACACTTGTTGAGATGGCACGGACGATGCTCGATGAGCATAGGACTCCGAGGCCCTTTTGGGCTGAGGCAGTGAATACGGCCTATTACATTGCGAACCGGATTTTCTTGCAAGCTTTCCTTGGGAAGACCTCGTATGAACTTCAGTTTGGTAGGCAGCCCAGCGTTAAGCATTTGCGAGCATTTGGCTGCAGGTGCTTTGTGCTGAAGAAGGCGGGGCATTTGGACAAGTTTGAGCCTCGTTGTTTGGATGGGATTTTTCTGGGGTATGCTTCTAATTCTAGGGCTTTTCGTGTGTGGATTTTAGAGGCCAAGCAAGTTGTTGAGACTTGTGAGGTTTCTTTTGATGAAACTATGCCCTGCACAACCCCTGCCTTTGAGCTTTCAGGTGATGATGAAGAAGGCGCCCCCATCTTTGAGGATGAGGAAGGTGCAGTTAATGATGGTGATGCAGGAGCCACTGCACCGGCTGCAGCTTCTGCCCCCTCTGCTACGAGCTCAGGTGATGAAGGAGGACCCTTGCCCACGGCTTCCTCCTCACTCCCCCGACATCAAGCTCATGCAGAGGCTGGACCCGCTGAGGACGCAGGGGAGGTGACCTCCGAGATTGTACCATCTCGGCGGGTCCAGCGGGATCACCCTCCACACAGGATGATTGGAGATATTCACCAGCGTGTCACACGCTCTTCGGTTAACTCTCTAGCATTTTTCTCCCACTCTGCATATGTTGCTTCTTTTGAGCCCCGGGATGTGTCGCATGCATTATCTGATCCTAACTGGGTGAACGCCATGTATGAGGAGTTGGAGAACTTTGAGAGAAACCATGTCTGGGATTTAGTTGAACCTCCACCAAACTGTCGCCCTATAGGTACCAAGTGGGTTTTCAAGAACAAACAGGGTGAGGATGGGATGGTTGTGAGGAACAAAGCGAGATTGGTAGCCCAGGGTTTCTGTCAGAAGAAGGGGATAGATTATGAGGAGACCTTTGCCCTTGTAGCTCGTTTGGAAGCCATTAGGATTTTGCTTGCCTTTGCGGCCTCTAAAGGCTTCAAACTGCAGCAAATGGATGTCAAGTCTGCTTTCCTGAACGGGTTCATAGAGGAGGAGGTATATGTGAGACAACCTCCTGGCTTTGAGAGTGCTAGATTTCCAGACCGGGTGTATAAGTTGAGGAAAGCCCTTTATGGTCTGAAGCAAGCTTCTAGAGCTTGGTATGCTAGGTTGAAGAGTTTCCTGCTCAAGTCTGGGTTTGTGACGGGTTCAGCAGACAAGACCTTGTTTTTGTTGAGTCGTGGCGGTGAAACCCTGATAGTTCAGATATATGTTGATGACATAATCTTTGGTGGTTCATCTCACGCTTTGGTGTCTAGTTTTGCCGAACAGATGAGCAGGGAATTTGAGATGAGTCTTATGGGTGAGCTCCAGTTCTTCCTCGGGCTGCAGATCAAGCAAGGCCTTGAGGGTACCTTTGTCCATCAAGCCAAGTACACAAGGGACATACTCAAGAAGTTTAACATGGGTGACTCTAAACCCATGACAACTCCTATGAGTACAAACACGGCGCTTGATGCTGATGAAGATGGGGAGGCGGTGGATCAGAAGGAATTTCGAGGGATGATCGGCTCACTTCTGTACCTAACGGCGACCAGGCCGGACATTCAGTTCGCGGTCTGCCTCTGTGCGCGCTACCGGGCTTCTCCTAGGACTTCTCACCGTCAAGCGGTGAAGCGCATTTTCAGGTATTTGAAATTCACTCCTGAGCTTGGTCTTTGGTATTCCTCGGGTTTTTCTCTTTTTCTTAGAGGGTTCTCAGATGCTGACCATGCTGGCTGCCGGATTGATCGCAAGTCAACCTCCGGCACTTGCCAACTCTTAGGAACCTCTCTTGTCTCTTGGTCCTCCCGCAAGCAAGCTAGTGTATCCTTGTCTACCATAGAAGCAGAGTACATAGCTGCTGCTCCCAGTTTTTATGGATGAAAGCCACCCTTAGTGATTTTGGTCTTAGGTTTGGAAAGATCCCTCTTCTAGTTGATTCTACTTCTGCTATTTCTGTAGCTAAGAACCCCGTCTTGCACTCTAGAACCAAACACATAGACGTGAGGTTTCACTTTCTGAGAGATCACTATGAGAAGGGGGACATAGACTTAGTCCACGTAGCACCTGAAAACCAGTTGGCCGATATCTTTACCAAGCCCCTAAAGTTTGGCGCTTTTGTGCGCTTGAGAGGTGAGCTTGGAGTGTGCTATTCCTTTTAGTCAAGGATAATGTGCTATTCCTTTTAGTAAGGGATAGCTTCTGTAGTTTAGTTTCTGCTTTTATCTGGGTTTTATTTCTCTTTGCTTCTTTTGTATATTGTATCATATCATGCATCACATTGTATCATTTGCATTTTCACTTCACTAGCACTAGAGCCCTTTTGGAATGATAAGTTAGTAATTGCTTGTGCTAGATTGTACAGATGCATGCTTGATCATGGTTGGCTAAGCTCTCTTGAGTCTGTTGAATACTAGTTGTGAGCTAAGTCATTTTATTCTTTGCAAATCAAAAACCATGATCACCACTTGATTTGGCTACCTAGCATGTGTAGGATTGTTGAATGCTATGCTATCTTTTCATATCTGGATATGCTAGTTGTATGCCTTTGCCATGTTAATGCCTAAGCTTTTATGACACCTTGCTTAAATTGAAATCTGAATCAAAATGCTTACAAGTGTGTCTTATATGATGAATTGAGAAAGATCCAGGTGGGTTTGCTTGTCACATTGATCTAGTTCGAGACAGCTTGCCTTTGCACTTTGGCATGAACTTGGACTAGGCTGTCTATGATCAAAACCTTGTCTTAAGCTTCTGATGGTTATATAACCTAGACTTGGCATTGGTTGGTAAGAAGTGGCAAAAGACAAGTAAATAACCCCTGGCACAAAAAGAACTTGCTTTTGACTACAAATGTCTAAATCTAAAATTTGCAAGTCTCTAAAATGCTTATGGCTAGTTGTATATGCTTTGGTTGAGAGTAGCACACCTTGTATGCATTGCTAGCATTTTGTTGTTCATGCCTATCTTGCTAGGTGCTATTCATGTCGGTGATGCTTTCTTTTCATTAACCCTGAAAAACAAGCTTACTCTTGATATGTGTGAGATAGATTCATTTGAGCTTATTGTATGCTTCCTTGCCCTCACTTGCTCTGTATGCTAGAACTTGTGATTACTAGCTTTACATCCCTTCTGAGCTCTTTCAGTTACACTCCTTGCATTTCATGGCATATTTTGAGGGGGAGTTGTCTAGTTCAAGGGGAGTTGAGTTCAAAGAACCCTTGATGTGTCCATTGTCAACAAGGGGAGAAATTTAGGGAGAAATTAGTGTACTTCCAAAGGGAGAAGTCTTAAAATATGGACAAAGGGCGAGAACTCAGGAGAGTTTTAGTTGAGGGGGAGCTTTGCATTCATTTTGCATTTGTGAGGATGCATTTCAGAGGGAGTTGAGCTTTTAGCATGCTCTTTGCATCAGTGCGTTGATCCTTTTGTCTCTGTCTTGAGGAGCCGATGTTTTGTTTTTCATTTTGCTTCAAGCTGCCTTGTGTTTTGCCTTTGTTTGGTTTTTGGCAGCTTGAGCATTTCTTTTCTTTTTCCTTTCTTTTTCAGTTTTACGCTTTTTTTTGTCTTTGTTCTATTTCAGGTTACAGGTTGGAGATGTGTTGACAATGCACTCATCAAGGGGGAGATTGAGAGACAATGGATCGGCCTCATTGCTCTCCTGGTGTGATGAGTGATTGTCAACGGCACAAGTCCTCCGATGGACTGGAGGCCCTCCGATGGACTGGAGGTAGAGGAAGATGAAGACCTCGATGGACTGAGGCAAAAGTCCTCCAATGGACCGGAGGCAATGCTCGGCGTCGGTCGGCCATGGAAGCTCAGTACACGGAGGGGCGGTTCGGCAACGGTGGTGTAAGCCCTCCGATGGACCGCGAGGCGACTCCGATGGACTGGAGAAGCCGGGTGCCACTGTGGTGCTCCAACCCGAGTGCATGGCGTGAAGGTGTGCGAGGGAGGCTTTGGCGGCTTCGGCTCAAAACCGCCACCCAAGTTTAAATGACTTGGTGGGTTGGGCTCCGACTCGCCAAGATAGAAGATTGGGCCAAGACGTGGCCCAAGAAGCCCGCAGAATAAAGTTTCCCGGTTTCTGACTTCAAAACCAGGGGAAGCTTCCGGACTACTGGCTACATGGCGCACATCCAAGCGAGGCGGAGAAACCGAAGATGATCAAGACGTCATCGTAGTCGTCCGATTGTATCTTTTCGGTTTGGCCCCCTCCGGGCATTTTTAGAGTAGGGGTCTTAATGTAATTGTGTCGTTTAGGGTCTAGGGTATAAATAGACTTGAGAGGCTCCCTTGGAGCTGATCTTGGCAGCCACAAACCCTAGGATTTCCAAACCCTAGCAGCCAAGGTCCAAAGAGAGAAAAAGAGAGGATTAGCTAGGAGATGAGTGCCTAGTTTAGTCTAATCTTGTCTTTAGTGGGAGGATGAATCTTGTCTTTAGTGGGAGGATGAAGGGAGGTAGGCTCTAGGGAACTTGTGTAATCTGAATTTCGTGATCAATTCAAGGTTCCTTGTTGAGAAATTCTATGTCTTGAGCAGCAATTTTGTCCCTCCTCCTTCCTTCTCCCTTCTAGTTTGGTTTTTGGTCCCGTTTCTTGGATTTTGGCTCGTTTTGTGTTGTCCAAGGATGAGACCTTTCTTTTGCCGGAATTTTGCCTTGCTAAGATATGGTGCATCTCACTAGCCAAGTGCTAGAATCATTCAACCACGAGCAAAGGCCGTTCTTGATGTTTTTCGGTTCCTAGGTTTTCTCACACCACTTCCACGAGATCTGCAATTCCCATAAATCCCTAGATCATTTTGAGTTGATTTTTGAGGGGTTTACTTTGGAATGGAATCAAGTCCCTCTGTGCAAATTTTCGTGAAGTTTGGTTGTGTTTTGGCTTGGGTTTGGTCGATTTTTTGGTGGATTCGCAGGCTGATTTCTCACGTCCAGACTCGGGCCAGCAGCGAGACCTGACCGGACAATCCGTCCATTTGTCTGGTCCGTTCAAGCGGACTGTTCGGTCTGTGTGACGGAGAAACCGAGGCTTGGCCACCTCGAGTGTGTGTCTCGGGTTTCTTTGTTCGAAGTTTTGTCCGGTCTGCTAAATCGGACTGTCCGGTCCTTTGGTTTTCACCACCCATAGTTCATTTCTCATCTGCTTTCTCCGGTCAGGCCTTCCAGGTAGAACCGGACTGTCCGGTCCATTGTTCTCTTCGGCACTTAGCGTGTTGAGTTGCTTTGTCCGAAGCTTTGTCCGGTCAGGCCCTCCGGGTAGAACCGGACTGTCCGGTCCCTTGTGCTTCTTCTGCCTTTGCGTGTTGAGCTGCTTGGTCTGTAGGTTTGTCCGGTCAAGCTCTAGGAGCTAGACCTGACTGTCCGGTCAGGCTCTAGGATAGTCTAGCTGCACGCGTAGGGATTTTTCTCTGTTTCCAAGTCGTTCTTCCTCGTGTGTGTGTTGTTGGTTTCAAGATTGTTTGTGTCAACCACTGCATGCCCATACTCTTCACTCCCTATTCTTAGTGGGACACGCTTCGGTGTGTTGAGTGGCTAGTGTGAGACATTTGCAAGCTTTGTAGCTTGTTCTGTTTTGTTTGTGCCGTGTTGCTTTCGATTGTTTTGTTGTGTGTGTTTGTCTGGGTGTAGTGTGATTGCTCTTTTAGGTGTAGTTTGGTTGCTCGTCTTACGTTCTTTTCTTTGGGCACTAATTCGAGTGCTTCCGCTTTCCACCCGATACGTATCTGTTCAGTGGACGGTATCGGGTGTGTGTGTGTTTTCGTGAGATCGCACTTTGGGGGTTTGAGTTTGAGTTTTTCAAGTGCTCCTATTCACCCCCCTCTAGTCGCATGTCTCGGTCCTACAATGTGAAGGGGCTCACCGGCCAACGCTGCTCTGACTGTCTTGACCACGATGTTGTCCATGCGGTTTATGACCGCCTCAGACTGTCTGATCAAAGCGTGCGCGGTAATCCTGTGTATCTCTTCATGGAGCGCTTCAGTATGCTGCTGCGAGGGTGTCACGAGGTTGACTCCGTCAAGAAGCGACGAAGGGACTCCACGTAACACGAAGCCACCGTGACGGGACCTCCCGTACATGGCGAGCACTTTGGACTTGAGTTCTTCTATGATTTCGACGTAGCGCTTTTGATGAATCTCGGCAAGATCTTCGGGTTTGTCGATGGGGGCAAACTCTTCACCGTTCTCATCGGTATCGGCACCACGTGCTTTGCCGCCAGCCATACAGATGTACTTGGATGTGTCCCACCGGGCGTGCCAAAAATGTGTTGCACCAGGAAACCGACAGGTAGTACCCTGGAGAGCTTCACACAATAGGGCCGGGAGGTGTATGTGAACCGTAGGGATCGCTCCTCCTTGATGCGATCCACGATCAGCCGAACAGATCAGCCGATCGTCTCTGGCTTGGTGGTGATTGGGTGTGCCACCTGGCTTATGACCTAGCCGGGGAGGTTATGGTGATGGTGTTGGCGTTGGTTGACTCCTGTTTCCCCTGTATAAGCAGACAAAACAGATTAAACGTTAAATACTAGCCAGATCGCTCGGATCGGCTCATCCTGGATTGGATCTCCTTCATCGGCAAGACCCTGCTGTCTTACCAATGGTATATCCAGATATAACATGTACAAGTACTTTAAATAAAGGAAGAATAAACACAACTAGATCTATTATAGTCGGCTAAAACATCTAGATGAACGTCAAACATACCTTAAATCTACTGTTATATCAAAGATCATATAGGAAATCTATAAAAGCAGAAACATCTTTGACAAAACGTTAAAAGGCAAGGGTGGGTATACATCGGATCTTCGTAATAACACATGATCTGTAGGTAAAGCTGTAAGAACAGATCTAATCTTTACCTCCAAGCCTTGCGATATGCTAATCTAGTAACAAACCAGCAGCATGATAGTGTGCGTCATAGGAGATATTAGCATAGCAGCAAGTTGTGCATGAGCCGACGTGCAAGCATATCGGCTCGTACACATGATGGATCTCATGCCAAGCTAGGCTTGACATGAGATTCATCGGGATAACTAATGGATCTCGCGCTAAGCTAAGCTTATCGCGAGATTCATCATGGTAACTAGCAAACCGTGCCATAAAAAACGCTTCAGTACACGATTTGCCAGGCGACTAACGTCGTAATGCCTATAACAAACTAAATCGTTAAGGCAGCATGACGATTACCTGAAACTCTAGTCGCTAGAGGTGGCGATGCGCCGAGGGGATGTGGAGACAGCTGCTGCTCGATGAACGTATGTCGTCAACTTTATTTCGATAGTAAGGGTACATATTTATAGTCCGTGGACTAGGGCAACAAGTCTGCCCTTCCGTAATTAAGCTATAAAACCCTAACCAACCTAAACTGGACTTTTTAATCTACGATAAAAGGCCCAATGGCCTATTTTACTTTGCGCTGTCACTTCCTTGTACAGCTTTTCTCTAGCCCACAGCCGATCTTGGCCCATTAACAGGGGCAGCCAAATCCCATTGTCAATAGACCTAGATAGAATTCATATGCATATTCGGCGCTTTGGGGGGCAACGTTTCAGCCATAGCAGACCCCAGTACTGGTGGAATGCTATTGGGATTTGCGAATAGTTGTACACCCTGCATTCATGCTGTATAAGTTAAAGCTCTTTAAGGGTGGTGGGCATGCTTGAGGTTTTCATGCCCACCACACTTACATTCGTTCGGGGATCCACCTTTCTCTCAACAATCCCTAGTATTGGTGGAAAGTCAGGCTTTGAGAGGAGGTGCAAAGGCCCACCCTACATTGTCCACGCAGCGGTCATGCGTGGATGCCACACTAGGTGGTAATGTATGAGCATGCATTCTTCTGCAGGTACCCTAACTATGTACGAAATTAAGACGAATAGAGAATGGCTAGATGCATTAGAGAGTGCCGTGCATATATGTCACCGAATTAATGCTAGCTATACCATATGTACCTAAGGTGTGTGATGTGAGAACGATTGGTACGAATCATGCATCATATCTTATGTTTTATTTTGTTGGGCGTTTTTGTGAATACAATTGATATAAATCATAACTTTAATTTACCTTCTGCACGCTCTCATTATTATACACATACAAGTCTTCATTTATACAAGTTGTTCTAAATCACTAATTTGAAGCCTTGCTTATTAAAAACAGATGGCTAGAACCAAGCAGATGGCACATAAGGCCACCGGAGCACGGATCACCGTCCTTCCCAATGTGACTCACACTCCTCCTGTGGTGGAGGGTGGGTTGCTCCACACCCGTTGCCGTGAGGCATGTCCCCTGTCCCAAATCCTGTGCAGGGCCTTGAGGGAGATGGGGCGTCGTCCCTGTCCCTTCATCTCTGTGCAGACGGTGCACAAGAAGGGGGATTGCTGGGCCCAGGTCGTCCTTCCACGAGACTCTCTCATGGGCCAGAACACGATCACTATCTACGGGGCCAACGAGGAGGAGGCCTACAGGAAGGCAGTGTTGACTGCGCTCACCTCACTGAGTTCTGACAAGGAGGCAGGTCGTTCGATCCTGCGCTACCTCCCCATTGACGAGACGGACGACGAGTGGCACCGTCGCCATGAGCAGCTCTAGGACCGTCCCTACGCCCGACCCTATGCCACGTGCATGGAGTACGCCCACGAGGCACGCGGGATGTACCTCCGTGCAGAGGATCGCAGCTTTTTCTACTTTGATAGGTTCATGGAGACATGTGCACGAGTGGAGGAGCTAGAGGCTCAGGTGGGCACGCTTCCGCAGCGCCTTGCAGAGCACGAGCAGCCAGCTCCTATGGAGCAGGACCCTCCTGCTATGACTACAGAGCCGGATGAGGTTGAGGGAGAGGCCTCGGTGTCTGACTCCCGCTCTGCCATCTAGCGTGGGGGAGGAGAAGTGGATGATGATGGTAGTAGCACGTTGAAAGCGATGTTTTGTATTATTCCACTCCGTGCTTTTGATTCATGGTTGTACTAAACATTGGTGAGGGTGAGAGAACTCATTTATGTACGCCATTTGAGTAGTTCATGGACACCGTGTTATGTGCTATTTGATGATTGGTCGATGTGGCCATCATCCTATGATGTAATAGTAAGACTCTTTAGTGTCGTTCGAACCTTTTATGTGGCTCTTGAAGTTAGATCAATAACGTTGAAATGTTGAGTTGTGTCGCATGAAGGAATGTGGAATTGCACCTCGTTTTGGATTGCAACTCGCAATTTGGAATTTTAAACAGCTGCAGCTAAAACTGGGCATATTTCAAAATCTGGGAGGTTTTAGTTCCTAAGTTGTATAACAAAGTTGTGGGCTACTTTCTGGTGCACAAGTTTGTCGATTGGAGCTTTCTCCAAATATGCTCAGATCAGGAGATATGGTCAAAATTTTTCTAGGCATGTATTCTGGACTGCAGCAGCACCTAAAAGAAAAATACACATTGTACCCTTTTAGAGGAAGATTTGAATTAGGAGTTATATACCAAAGTTATAGAGGAGGATGTGTGTACAACTTTGCTATACAAATTTTCTCCTGAAAGTGCTTAGTTTGAAAGTTATGGATGAAATTGTACCGTTCCAGAAATCTGGACAGAATTGATATATCCTAACATACACTGAAATTCGACCAAGATACAAATTGAATCACCAAAAACTTCTTATACCAAAGTTGAAGAACACAGAACAAGGGAGAGCTTTGTTAAAAGGGTTATATGGTCAAGAAACGCATGGTTTAAGAACAGATTGCAACTTAAACAGTCACTGTCCCAGGTTGGATTGAAAAACCTGAGCATAGTTAGTAGAACTACTTTTGCTCCATCTCTTTAGTCAATTTAGCAGAAACGATACATACGAAAGTTGAAGAGCACTAAATTTTAAACAACCTTTGTGCTCATACTTTTGCACAAATCGGTTGTTTCGATACCCAAATCAATGAAGCACAAACAGGGACTTGCAATCAAAAACAGCACACTCCATTTTCGGCTACCATGAGCAAGTGACAACCTATGCGAAATGATGGCTAATGCTTTATGTGCAATTAAATGCTTCTGTTTCCTTACATGTTTTTCATGTATTCAGAATGTATTTTTGGTGTTGGGGTCTTTGTTACTACATCTACTACACTAAAGTTTTGGACTAAACACAAGTGGCCTCATTCTTGCAGATGGTTAACACTCGCCAAGGGCAAACCTCAGGGTCGGGAAAGCTGCCGCAGAATGCCCCACCTCCACCAGAGCTCGCTACTCTGGTTGTGCAGCTGGCGGAGTTAATCCGCATGATGGCAGAGGAACGCCAGGGCCGTGATTAGCGGCGGGAGCACCATCCCCGCGGCATCACGTATCAAGATTTCGAGGGTCTACGCCCTCCAGTCTTCACCACCTATGGCCCGGAGCCACTCGCTGTCGACGACTGGCTCCACACTATTGAGTCCAAGTTCACACTCCTACTAGGGTTGACTGAGCAGGAAAAAGCTCGGTTTGCTGCGCAGATGCTTCAGGGGCCAGCTGGAGCGTGGTATGCCACATTCCAAAATATGCAGCAGCAGGGACACGTGATCACTTGGGGAGAGCTCCGTACGGCCTTCCGGGCTCACTATATCCCGGCAAGCCTTATGGAGCAAAAGCAGCGTGAGTTTCGCGAACTCAAGCAGGGTAACAAAACCATGATGCAGTACGCGCAGGCCTTCATCCACCTGTCTCAATATGCTTTGGGGGATGTTGCTGATGAGCCTAGCGGAGCGGCCAGACTCCTGCAGGGTTTTGACCCCACGCTCCAAACACACACCTGGGGCGTCATTACCAGAGCTTCACGGATTTGGTAGACACCGCACTGGACATGGAGCACTGCCTTCGCGTTGCCGGTGAAGATCAGAGGCGCAAGCGCCAGGCTAGCACCGCACCTGCTGGTTCTTCACAGAAGCAGAAGAGCACCTACCAGCAGCCATAGCAGAACTTCCAGCGGCCTCGCTTTGTGATCCGGCCCAATCAGCCGGGTTGGGTGCACAGGGCTCCACAGCAACAGTTTCCTTCCTACAGAGCACCGACACAGCTTCCCGCAGCTCCTACTGCTTCAGGGGCTGGGGGTCCATGCTTTAACTGTGGCTAGATGGGGCATTTTAGCAGGGAGTGTCGAGCACCTCGCCGGCTGCAGGGCCCTACTCCTGCATGTGGCAGCCAAGGGAAACCGAAGGGGTCCGCACCTAAGACGGGTCATGTCCACTTCATTCACATGGAGCAGTTTCCACCCGGAGAGCCAGTACTTGCTGGTACGTTCACAGTCAACAGTCGTCCTGCCGTCGTGTTGTTTGATTCCGGGGCTACCCATACCTTCATTAGTCAGTCATATGTATCAAGGCATGGGATAAAACAGTCATATGCATCAAGGCATGGGATAAAAACTTCTTGCATAAAAGAAAGCTACAACATCTCTGCACCAGGGAATCCCATCAACACGAATTTGATAGTGAAGAAGCTACACTTAAGTATAGGAGGGGAAGAGTTCACTATTAACCCCGTGGTGCTGCCACCAAGGGATTGATATAATTTTGGGGATGAACTGGATGATAGAAAATGACGCGGTCCTGGATATTGGCAGCAGGACAGTACAGTTGAAATCTAGTGTCAGTGGCAGAGTCTTGAAAGTACACATGCTAGATCAGAAGAACATAGAACCCACAATAAATGCAACCGAAATCAAAGAGATTAAAAAGATACCGGTCATATGTGATTTCCCCGATGTGTTTCCGAAGGAGCTCCCTGGGCTTCCTCCAGACAGAGATGTGGAATTTAAAATTGACCTTATCCCAGGAACGGCACCTGTTTCAAAGAGGCCGTACAGAATGGCACCCGATGAACTCAAAGAACTAAAAACACAATTGCAAGAACAATTAGATAAAGGGTTCATCCATCCTAGCTCATCACCTTGGGGTTGTCCAGCTCTCTTTGTGGAGAAGAAGGACCAAGGTGGTAAAAGACGACTCTGCGTTGACTATCGGCCTTTGAATGCAGTCACGGTCAAGAATAAATACCCGTTACCACACATTGATATACTATTTGATCAATTAGGAGGGGCTAGAGTCTTCTCAAAAATTGATCTAAGGTCTGGCTATTACCAAATAAAAATCAGAGAAGAGGACATACCCAAGACGGCTTTCTCAACCAGATATGGCCTATATGAGTATCTAGTCATGTCCTTTGGGTTAACCAATGCACCGGCTTTCTTCATGTATATGATGAATTCGGTATTCATGAACGAGCTTGATAAGTTTGTAGTGGTGTTCCTCGATGACATCTTAATTTATTCCAAAGATGAGAAAGAGCACGAGGAGCACTTGCGGATAGTACTCACGTGGCTTAGAGAACACAAGCTCTATGCCAAGTTCAGCAAGTGTGCATTCTGGCTGAAGGAAGTGGGTTTCTTAGGTCACATTTTATCTAAGAAGGGAGTAGCCGTTGATCCTAGCAAGGTAGACTGTGTACTGAATTGGAAGCAACCCGAAACCGTAACTGGGATCCGGAGTTTTCTCGGTTTAGCGAGCTACTACTGCCGCTTTATCAAGGATTTCTCCAAGACTGCAAAGCCAATGACCTCACTGACCAAGCAAAATGCCAAGTACTCGTGGAGTTCGAACTGTGAGGAAGCCTTTTAGAGCTTAAAGAGATCATTAACAACTGCACCAGTGCTAGCACAACCGGACGTCACGAAACCTTTTGACATGTATTGTGACGCCTTCGGCAATGGGCTTGGCTGTGTCCTAATGCAAGAAGGGAGAGTAGTTGCTTACGCTTCCTGTCAATTGAGAAAATATGAAGCCAACTATCCGACACATGATCTTGAGTTAGCAGTAGTCGTTCATGCATTGAAAATATGGAGGCACTACCTACTGGGCAACACTTGTAATATCTACACTGATCACAAGAGCTTCAAATACATCTTCACGCAACCTGAATTAAATATGAGGCAACGACGGTGGTTAGAGTTGATAAAGGATTATGATCTAGAGATTCACTACCACCCTAGGAAGGCGAATGTGGTAGCTGATGCGCTAAGCCATCGGGCTCATTGCAATGTGCTTGAAGTCCAACCCACGGCAAGAGTGATCTGTTAGGAGATGGATCAGATCGAGAAGCCTACGGAACAACTAGCTGAACTTTATAACCTCATTATTGAACCCACCATCAAAGACAAATCATGACGGCACAAAAACAAGATAAAGGCATGTCGTTCATTCGTGAGGGTATGGATGAGAAGAAGAGGGCATGCTTCACACTGGATTACCAGGGTGTGTTATGGTTTAAAAATCGATTAGTGGTACCCAAGGATATGGAGTTAAGGAAGAAAATACTTGATGAAGCTCACACCTCTATGTTCACCATGCACCTAGGTAGCAATAAAATGTACCAAGACCTAAAGCAAAAGTTTTGGTGGACCCGTATGAAGCGGGAAATTGCCAAGTATGTGTCTGAGTGTGATGTGTGTCAGAGAGTGAAAGCGGACCATCTAAAGCCTGCTGGTATGCTTTAGCCGCTAGCGCTTCCAGCATGGAAATAGGAGGATATACACATGGACTTCATTATGGGATTGCCTCGTACTCAGAAGGGCTATGACTCCATTTGGGTCATCATTGACCGCTTCACCAAATCTGCTCACTTCATTCCGATGAAGAGCCGGTATAATGCACAGAACTACGCAGAGATTTATATCTCCCGCATTATTTCATTGCACGGGGTTCCTAAAACCATCACTTCAGATAGAGGCTCATTGTTTGTGTCCCGTTTCTGGGAGCAGTTGCAAACCACTCTTGGCACCACTTCGATTCACAGTTTCGCATATCACCCTCAAACTAGTGGTCAAGTCGAAAGAGTAAATCAAATCCTAGAGGACATGTTCAGGGCATGTGCTTTGACCTATTCCACCAAATGGGCGAGTGTCTCCCAGTAGCTGAATTTGCTTACAATAACAGCTACCAGAAGAGCTTAGAAATGGCTCCTTTCGAGGCTCTATATGGCAGAAGATGTAGAACACCACTTAATTGGTCCGAACCCGGTGAACGTGTCACCTTCGGTCCTGATTTGGTAACACAAGCTGAAGAACAAGTAAAATTCGTTCATGCTAATCTAAAAAGAGCATAGTTGAGGCAAAATAGTTATTCTGATAAGAGGAGAAGACCACTAGCCTTTGAGAAAGATGACCATGTGTATCTTCGAGTGTCACCCATGAAGGGGGTACATTGCTTTGGAGTGAAAGGGAAGTTGGTACCAAGGTACGTCGGTCCATTCAAGATCCTAGAAAGATGTTGTCCAGTTGCTTGCTGACTAGAGTTGCCACCACACCTTGCTTCGGTTCATGACGTGTTTCATGTCTCACAACTTAAGAAGTGTTTGAGAGTGTCGGAAGAAGTAGTGGACACCTCTGTTGGTGGCTCTTAGCCTATCGAATTTTACTCCGCAAGAGCACGGAGACCGCTGTAGCCTTTCACCCAGGAGTATTCCAAGGTATTGTATTTATCCATAGGGAAGCATTGAGAAAGGGATATCAAACTATCATTCATCTCGCTGTTACTACTCTCTCACGTCAACCGATAACTAGTAACGATGGACACCAAGCACCATGGGATACAAGCCAAGCACCGTTGGCAAGAAAGCAGGTAAAGGTAGGAAGACAACAAGGTAAGAGCTCAGATTCCTGATGAGGACTTTCTATACCAAGGTGAGCTAGACAGACTAAGCTAGACCAACATGTTGCTCTGACAGAGGTAATGATTTATCTAGTTGTCCAAGATACTTCGCCACCGAGCCTGCTAACCACTTTCGGGCACCACAGTGCTGATAACCCAGACGAGAAAGGCGGGTGTCGCAGTGACTCAGCTATGGGGCTACAAGCGACCCGAACGACGGGGTGGACTACACAGGGTACACTCCCGCTGTCACCAAGAAGACCTACCAAAGCCTGGTGCGCCTAGTCTACATGCACACCAACTACCCAAAACTGCGTGGGGTCTAATCACTTACGAAACCAAGGTGACCGCAATTCTAGACACCACGTCTACGCTTGCAGGCACTACTTCTACTGGTACTAACAGGTAGAAGTATACACAACTGTATAGTCAAATGCTATAAAGAGCATATGAGCATACAAAAGAATTCATATCGAACTCCTGAAGACAGCTCCGGAACGGCGGAGCCCTACCTCTAACTCCTACCTAAACACTACTTTCAGAATGGAAGCACCCCCCGTGGGGCGCCACCTAGAGGGAGAGAGAGAATTCACATGGTGAATGGTACATTTTTGGAGTGGGAGAGTGCCCCTCTATTTATAGCTTGAGGTGAGGGAGGTCTTCCATGAGTTTCCAAGGTGGGATTAACCCCCAAACCATGCATGGGCTGCTGTTGGGCGCCACTTGGGCCTGTTGGGCCATGGCAGCCTGCGCTGTACGGACAGGGGTGGTGCTGACGTCATCATGACATCAGCACTGCCCCCTAATTTTGTATTTTCCATATATTTTCTGTACGAACTCCGAACGAGTCAAATAATATGTCCGTTGGAATCGTCTCGACGAGCTCTACGCAATGGTGTAGTCCTTGAGTGCATTTGAGATACTTTGTAGTGGTGGAATTTGCAAATCTTATCTCAAGCCCTTTTGTGTGTGTTTTCTCTCCTGCTCCAAATGATGTTCTTTTACAAGGAATATGAGCTTCTCCCTGTGATACATTGAAAACACCAAAACTTGTGAAATTCGTCAGTGTTAGGTAAATAATGCACAGAACTTTATATATACCCCATTTATTTACCAAGAGATTCATGGTCCAAATGGTGAAATAACGACCGTCAACACCCCCCCAAGCTTGAACTTTTGCTCGTCCTTGAGCAAAGCTAAGACTTAGGCTCGGTGGATCAGGAGTTGCATCCATGTCAATGTCCTGCAAGTATTAAGTGCACAACCCAACATTCTACCTTTATGTTCGAACAAACTGGCATAAGTGTACCCCGACCTTTTTATCCATACCTGTGGGGCTTCTGGCATTTCTTACCTCGTCTTCGGCGGTTGAGAGATGGAACAATCTCAATAGAGTGTCACCGAACTATACCTTTTTTCTGGTTTCATACTCGGAGGGTTTTGAAAATTTTGAAATCAAAGAACCAAGTTCCTCAAATGGTACCCTCGATCGCTCAAGTGGTTTTATATTTCCTCACCAGGCCATTGGCCAAACTTTCCCCTATCAACTAAAAGGCTTATGTGGAGCTCAAGGTAGGGATAAAGTTAGCTTACCTATGTCATGTATATTGCAAAGTCAAAGATTGGTCCTAGCGAAGTTTGCGAATCATATTCTCCGCGACGCCCAAGCCCAGTGGACCTCTGAGGAGGTACATTCTCAGTTGAGATGAAAATTTTAGCTTCATTCTTGATGAAGGTAAACCCCTCTAACCGCCATTTCTAGCATTCTCTTCGTAGAGGTTGCTTTAAATTATAAGTCTGTTAGTGATGGCATGCTTAGATTCTACGGCCATAGGATCTACTAGTAGTGCTGTCTAGCTACCCTACCCATTAGTTGAGTACTTGTTAGGTAGACAATTGCGCATGTCGACTCCTAACATACAGGGAAAGGTAGAAGGATGGTTTCTGTAGATCATGAAGAAGGATGAAAAAGCCAGCATAAAACCATTTCCTGACATGATGGGTGTCTCTCTATACAATGGTTTGACAACGCCTTCCACTGGAAACAAAGGGAAATCAAAGCGGAAGTTCGTCATACATGGACGAAGATATGCTCTCAACAAAAAAAAATTGTTTCATCACGCCACAAGCTTGGGGAAGGATATGCCGAGAGGCACCCATCCTCTAACCCAACCCCTGAGAGGAAGGGCCTCGATATTCAACCTACGACAACGGTTGAGCGCTGAAAGAGATTGGAAATGCTCTGCATTAAGTTGAGAAGAGTGTTAACATTAATGACCTACTGTACCCGTCAGATGCGACAAGGACTCAACTCCAATGTATCATCCGCCTCTATCTTTCCCACTCAGTCTGTCTGGGAATGAAGAGCATGTTTGAGTATTTTTTGGAGGGATCAAGGCTATGCGAAACATGATCACAAGCCTCAACAGCCTATGATATGACAATAGCAGCAGCAAAAGGACCTCTTTAGAAGTACCTGGCCGTGATCGCAATTGTGTAACTTGGAAGAACCCCATGCAAACATGATGCTGGAGCGACAGATCCAACATCAATGTAGGAGAGATTCACCAAAAGCAAGTAATGCCATGAGACTGAATTTATCGACACTTCCGACACTATGCAACGATCCAAAAGGCAGCATGACGGAACATGAGTAGAGAGAAGTGGACCCAACATAAGTGAGCAAACACAAGCAGCATCGTCGTCACCCAGGGACCAAGCAAGCTTGGGGAAGGCAATGCCAGGTAATATTGAAGCTCAGCTTCTTGGCAATCACTTGTAAGAACTAAGCTTGGGGGAAAATCACCAGGTGAGCACCCCGAATGCTCTGCGCTGAATTGCATATCTTATATCCTAAAAATTGCCATGACACCAAAAATATTTACTTTTTGTTATCCCAAATAAAAGAAAAGTTATAAAAATTTGCATAATTTCAAAAACAACAAAAAGATTTTGCTTTTACTATGAATAAACTAACTCCTATAATGCTAGAACTTTGTTTATACCCTTGCTTAAAGGAAGTGATGAATAGTTGCTCTGTTAATTTCTTATAAGTATTTCGTTTACAACTTGACACTCTCCTAAAATTTGAACTTATTGGCATTTGTCGTTGATGAGGACATCTCTCCTATGTATACAACCGAGTCTCCTCCAAGTGTGCTGCAAGGTCCTATCACAAGAGCACGAGCACGACAACTAAATCAACAGGTGAACTCGTTCCTAAGTTCTAGTACATATACTGATAAGGATGGTATGCTATCTAATTATATTCTTGATTATATTATACTTAGGAACCTTGGAGAGGATCAGGAAGGGCTTGGACACCAGCAAGGAGTCGGAGAGGAACAAGGAGGACGTCCAAGTCAAGTTGGAGGCCCAGTCCAAGTCGAGTTCGAGTCTACCTCGGCCTGCAGGACCTTTCGACACTAAAACGGAGACCCAGGACGCATACGGGCTCCGTTTTCGACGATCCACATATGCCTGGAAAGATAAAAACATAAGCTTTCCAATGCCACTGGTTTCAGGCCTATTGGAGTTCGGAGTCGACGGGAAATCGCTTTGGAAGGTGACGGACAGAATCTGTCCAGGGTGCTGCGCGCCCTCACGTGGGCCTTTGGGCCATGTATCGTGTGAGAAGTCTTTTGCGTTCACGTCTAGGAGTCCTTGGGCGTCCCTCAGGTCTATAAAACCTTAGCCGCCGCCCAAGTTAGGGTTTGGGTTTTGCTTAGATACAATCTGTCATTGAACAGTCGCCGTTTCTACGGTTTGTGAGACCCCAACTCGTGTTCTTAATCATACATCGTGCAAATTCAGTTGCAATCCTTCCTTGTTCTTGTTTGTGTTCTCGATTCACAGCAGGGATTAGCCTTCGTGGCGAGGTCAACCGGGCAGCGCACGGTTGATAACCAGAGGACGCGTGGTGCTGCGATTGCAGGGGCTTGATCGTGTTGATCGGGAGCCGGATCGTGAGTGTCTCGTGCCGACCAATCGACTTATCATCCACCTGACGGAAGATCGGGAACCCCCTGGTCCCCATCAAGTGGTAATCAGAGCAAGGTTTACCGTCAGGTTTGCCTTCACACTATCCTTAGATTAGGTTAGATTAGTTTCGTTTCATCCCACAGTCCACGAAAAAGCCAAAAAAAAAAATCCATACCTACAGCCACGCTTTTAGCCTTTGCACAACTTCGGTTTCAGAGTCCGTAGTTCTGAGTTCTTGTCCGTGGTCGAGTCGTGTTGCTGGTTTAGATCGTGTCTTTGTTTTAGTTGTTTTCACCTCCGCTGCATATCTGTTTCTATACACCGATCCATATCATCGCTTGAGTTCTAGTCGAATTAGGTTTTGTTTGTTGCCGCCGCCGTTGTGTTAGGGTTTCCATCATAAAACCCTAATTTCGTCTCTTCCCACCATCCATACTGTCATACACCATCGACACTTTCCATCCATACATCTCGGAATCCGAATACGTACCGCCGAGGAAACCCTAAGTCGGAGTCTTTCAATAAAACAGCCATAACTTTTCGCTCGTTTATCAGAAAAATCCGAAAAAAAATACGGTAGCTTGGTGACTCCAAACTGCGCCATCCAACCCGACCAAAGGTCGGGTTGCCATCGGGAAAATTGCCAAAAAAAATCAGGAAAATAAAAAAAAAAATTGATCAGAGGTTTTGCACACTTTGTCTTTTTTCTGTAAACCACACCTGACCTCTGTTCAAGGTGAACTTTTGTGTGGTTCTTCCTGGTGTGTCTCTGAGTCAAAAATAAGTGACAAAAAAAAGAGTGCAAAAAAAAATAATAGAAAAACAAAACAGAGACATTCAGGAAGACCATTCAATTGGTGTTTTTCATATACTGTGTGGTACCCTTGATCCTTGTTCTTCTTTCTGACCCTTGTTGCCGTCTCCACCTTTTTCCTACTTGTGTGCTTTGCAACGAAAACAGGGATACATTTAGACCAGCAACTAGGGCAAGATTTTTTTTTCTCGGACATTTATTCAGCATTACTATCTGTTACTGCATTGTGTACCACTGACATATATACAGCCTTCCTACAGCTCCACATATATTATCTCTTGATCAGCACCGGTTTTTGTCCCTTGCAATCGCGTCATCACGCTCCATTGGGTGTCACGAACCAGCCACCGGTTGCGCCGTCCCTTGCTGTGTTGGTAAGAACCGGGTAAGAACTTGGTAAGTTTGCTTGAGAGTGTGAGATCCCACCTAGTAGTTCGTAGGGTTTCAAAAACTTGTGTTTGCTTTGGTTCTTTCTTTTCCTGAGCTAACCATGACAGGAGACAAGAAGGATGATGGGGCGCCGACAATTGAGGATTGTGTCCTTCTTTCAGATATGAATGCGTTCCAAGAGAATGTTAAGTCATGGATCACTGAGGGCGCTAAGAAAACAAACAAGACCCTCAGCACCATTACCCAAACCTTGGTCTCCCTCACCGACCGAATGGATGCAATTGAGAAGCGCCACCCCGCACCTACTGAAGAGGGAGATGTCTCCGCAGCCAGCCACAAAAAGAGCACCGCCAAAGATGACAATGATGAGGAAGAGGATTTGGACGAAGAGGAAGAGGAAGGAGAAACTGAACAGCAACGACGATTACGCCTTCGACTTCAACACAACAGGTTTGGTATGGGAGGTAAGAAGGGTGGTAATAAAGGAAACAACTTTCGTGATGATGATCCTTTTGCTAAGGTAAAATTCACCATCCCTTCTTTTTCTGGAGCTTATGATGCTGAGGCTTATTTGGATTGGGAGATGACCGTTGAGCAAAAATTTAATTCCCACCTAGTTCCTGAACAACATCGGGTTAGGCAAGCCACTAGTGAGTTTAAAGATTTTGCTATTATTTGGTGGACTGAATTAGGCACACTTCACTTACAACCTGATACATGGGATAGGTTAAAAGATGCTATGCGTGAACGGTTTGTCCCTTCATCATATAAACGTGACTTGCGTAAAAAATTACAACGCTTAGAACAGGGAGACATGACCGTCCAGGAATATTATGCTGAATTGCAAAAGGGTATGATTCGCTGTGGGGTTAAAGAGGAAACGGAGGACAAAATTTGTCGTTTTTATGGTGGGTTACGGCCAGAAATTCAGGACATTGTTGACTATAAAGATTTTACTACTGTCAATGGTTTGTTTCATCTTGCCATGTTAGCAGAGAAGGAGTTGCAGGGACGCCAATCTAGGAGCAGCAGGGGCAGTGTCGGCGGCAGCAGCACCTTCACACCCCGGCAAGCGAGGACAGCGCCTTCTTCCTCTTTCCGGCAACCTGCACCACCATCACCATCTTCGACGGCACCACGTCCAGCAGTAACCGCACCGTCCTCACGTGTTCCGGGCAGCAACAAATTGAAGCCACCAGCACCTACCACGAGTTCTTCCTCCATCGCTTCCACAGGCCGTACGACGACAGGCATTCGCTGCCACAAGTGCCAAGGTATCGGTCATGTTCAAAAGGAATGCCCCAGCAAACGGGCATACATTGCTACTGAAGATGGAGGTTATATCAGCACCTCTGACGTCGAAGAAGACATTGACGATATGGAAGAAACCAACGAAGACGACGGCAATGATGGTGACACTTTGGGTTCTGAAGACACTGCTGCATATAGATCCATCATTGTCCAGCGTGTTCTTAGTGCCCAGATGGAGCAAGCCGAGCAGCAACAGCGCCACAACTTGTTTCAGATTTTCTTCGTCATCAACAACCGACGAGCGCGCGTGATTATTGACTCCGGTAGCTGCAATAATTTGGTGAGTTCAGATTTGGTCAAAAAACTTGGATTGATCACACGTCCGCATCCACACCCATATCATATTCAGTGGTTGAATGATTCCGGCAAAGCTAAGGTAACACAAACTGTTCGGGTTTATTTTTCCATTGGATCATATTCTGATTTTGCCGATTGTGATGTGGTACCTATGCAAGCATGCTCTCTTTTGTTGGGTCGTCCATGGGAATATGATACTGATGCTCTTCACCATGGTAGGAGTAATAAATATACCTTCATGCATAAGGGAAAGAAAATTACACTTCTACCTTTGACCCCTTCTGAAATTGTTGAGTTTGATAGAGAGAGGCTTGCTAACGATAAGAAAACTGTTGAGGCTAAATCTGAAATTCAGCATGTCACAAACCAAATAAGATTAAAGAATCCTGTCTTGCTTGCTACAAAAACTGATCTTGCTGAAATTAATGCTGTGGTGTGCTATGCTTTCATATGCAAAGATGCTTTGTTTTCTTGGGAAGATATGCACCATATTTTGCCTCCTGCGGTCACTAACCTTTTGCAGGAGTATGCGGATGTTTTTCCCGCTGAAATACCTCCAGGGCTGCCACCTATTCGAGGGATTGAGCACCAAATTGATTTGATACCTGGCGCGAGTTTGCCAAACCGAGCTGCTTATAGGACCAACCCCGAGGAGACTAAGGAAATTCAGCGCCAAGTCCAAGACCTTCTGGACCGCGGGTATGTACGTGAGAGCCTTAGTCCATGTGCCGTTCCTGTTATTTTGGTTCCAAAAAAAGATGGTAGTTGGCGAATGTGCGTAGATTGTAGAGCCATCAACAACATTACGATACGGTACCGTCATCCTATTCCTAGGTTGGACGACATGCTTGATGAGTTAAGTGGTTCTATAATTTTTTCTAAGGTTGACTTGCGTAGTGGGTACCACCAAATCAGAATGAAACTAGGGGATGAATGGAAAACAGCTTTTAAAACCAAGTTCGGGTTATATGAGTGGTTAGTCATGCCTTTCGGGTTAACTAATGCACCTAGCACCTTTATGCGATTAATGAATGAGGTTTTGAGAGTTTTTATTGGGCAATTTGTGGTGGTATACTTTGATGACATACTGATTTACAGCAAGTCTTTGCATGAACATATGGATCATCTACGTGCCGTTTTTGATGCCTTGCGGGCTGCGCGTTTATTTGGTAACATCGAGAAGTGCACCTTTTGCACCGATCGAGTCTCTTTTCTTGGCTATGTTGTGACACCGCAGGGAATTGAGGTAGATGAGGCCAAGGTGCAAGCTATTCGAAGTTGGCCTACGCCCACAACGGTTTCGCAAGTGCGGAGTTTCCATGGACTTGCTGGATTTTACCGCCGCTTTGTGCCAAATTTCAGCACCATTGCTGCCCCATTAAATGAGTTGACAAAGAAGGGAGTACCGTTTCATTGGGGTAAGACACAGGACGATGCTTTTAATCTTCTGAAAGATAGACTTACTCATGCCCCATTGCTGCAACTTCCTGATTTTGGTAAGACTTTTGAGCTCGAATGTGATGCTAGTGGTGTAGGCATTGGTGGTGTGTTGATGCAAGAAAATAAACCAGTTGCTTACTTTAGCGAAAAATTGAGTGGGCCTGTTCTGAATTATTCCACGTATGATAAAGAATTATATGCTCTTGTTCGATCTTTGGAAACGTGGCAACATTATTTATGGCCTAAAGAATTTGTCATTCATTCTGATCATGAATCGCTAAAACATATTAGAAGTCAATTAAAGCTGAATCGTAGGCATGCTAAATGGGTTGAATTTATTGAATCTTTTCCATATGTCATTAAACACAAGAAGGGGAAAGATAATGTGATTGCTGATGCCTTGTCTAGGAGATATGCTATGTTGTCCCAACTTGATTGTCGTATTTTTGGCTTGGAATCAATTAAAGAACAATATGCTAATGATGATGATTTTAAAGATGTCATATTGCATTGCAAACAAGGAAGAACATGGGACAAATATGTGATAAATGAGGGGTTCGTGTTTAGAGCTAACCGCCTATGCATTCCAGTTGGATCCGTTCGTCTTTTGTTGATGCAGGAGGCTCATGGAGGCGGATTGATGGGCCATTTTGGTGTCAAGAAGACGCAGGATGTGCTGTCCACTCACTTCTTTTGGCCAAGGATGAAGCGCGACGTTGAGAGGTTTGTAGCTCGCTGCACTACATGTCACAAGGCCAAGTCACGATTGAATCCACATGGTTTATATATGCCTCTTCCTGTTCCTAGCACTCCATGGGAGGATATTTCGATGGACTTTGTTTTAGGATTGCCTAGGACAAAGAGGGGGAGGGATAGTATTTTTGTGGTGGTTGATAGATTCTCAAAGATGGCTCATTTTATTCCTTGTCACAAGAGCGACGATGCTGTTAATATTGCTAACCTATTCTTTCAAGAAATTGTTCGCTTGCATGGTATGCCTTCTACTATTGTTTCAGATCGTGATGCTAAATTTTTGAGCCACTTCTGGAGAACGCTATGGAATAAGTTGGGAACGAAGCTGCTGTTTTCAACAACTTGTCATCCACAAACCGATGGACAAACTGAGGTAGTAAATCGAACTTTATCTACCATGTTGAGGGCTGTTTTGAAGAAAAATTTGAAGATGTGGGAAGAGTGTTTGCCGCATGTTGAGTTTGCATATAATCGAGCGGTGCACTCAACCACCAAGGTAAGTCCTTTTCAGGTAGTATATGGTTTTAACCCTCGTGCTCCTATTGATCTTTTACCTTTACCTACTAGTGAGAGGGTTCACCATGATGCTAGGGAACGTGCTGAATTTATTTTAAAACTGCATGCAACCACTAAAGAAAATATTGAAAAGATGACTGCAAAGTATAGGGATGCAGGTAGTAAAGGTAGAAAGGAATTAAAACTAGAACCGGGTGACTTAGTGTGGTTACACTTAAGAAAGGATCGTTTTCCAGATTTGAGAAAGTCTAAATTAATGCCTAGAGCTGATGGTCCTTTCAAGATAATTGAGAAAATAAATGATAACGCATATAAACTTGAGTTGCCTCCCGAGTTTGGGGTTAGTCCCACATTTAACATTGCAGATTTGACGCCGTATTTGGGAGAAGAAGATGAGCTTGAGTCGAGGACGACTTCACTTCAAGAGGGGGAGGATGATGAGGACATCTCTCCTATGTATACAACCGAGTCTCCTCCAAGTGTGCTGCAAGGTCCTATCACAAGAGCACGAGCACGACAACTAAATCAACAGGTGAACTCGTTCCTAAGTTCTAGTACATATACTGATAAGGATGGTATGCTATCTAATTATATTCTTGATTATATTATACTTAGGAACCTTGGAGAGGATCAGGAAGGGCTTGGACACCAGCAAGGAGTCGGAGAGGAACAAGGAGGACGTCCAAGTCAAGTTGGAGGCCCAGTCCAAGTCGAGTTCGAGTCTACCTCGGCCTGCAGGACCTTTCGACACTAAAACGGAGACCCAGGACGCATACGGGCTCCGTTTTCGACGATCCACATATGCCTGGAAAGATAAAAACATAAGCTTTCCAATGCCACTGGTTTCAGGCCTATTGGAGTTCGGAGTCGACGGGAAATCGCTTTGGAAGGTGACGGACAGAATCTGTCCAGGGTGCTGCGCGCCCTCACGTGGGCCTTTGGGCCATGTATCGTGTGAGAAGTCTTTTGCGTTCACGTCTAGGAGTCCTTGGGCGTCCCTCAGGTCTATAAAACCTTAGCCGCCGCCCAAGTTAGGGTTTGGGTTTTGCTTAGATACAATCTGTCATTGAACAGTCGCCGTTTCTACGGTTTGTGAGACCCCAACTCGTGTTCTTAATCATACATCGTGCAAATTCAGTTGCAATCCTTCCTTGTTCTTGTTTGTGTTCTCGATTCACAGCAGGGATTAGCCTTCGTGGCGAGGTCAACCGGGCAGCGCACGGTTGATAACCAGAGGACGCGTGGTGCTGCGATTGCAGGGGCTTGATCGTGTTGATCGGGAGCCGGATCGTGAGTGTCTCGTGCCGACCAATCGACTTATCATCCACCTGACGGAAGATCGGGAACCCCCTGGTCCCCATCAGTCGTGATCCTACCTTTAATCTTTAACCTCGTGGGAGCAAGTGTCTTTTAACCATGTCTAAGTTGTTGTGAGATGTGATATAATCAAAGTATGAGTTTAACTAATCTTGATCCTAGTAAGTTGAATTCTCGGAGTTTCTTTTTGAAAATAAAAATGAGAAAAGTTCTTCAGTGGTTTGAAATACCTATCCAGAGCCAAATGCTTACATGATGAAACATATACATATGCTACCTTTTGTTATGTTGAGTTTTGTCAAATTTTGAGTTTTTATGAGGTAGTGGCACTTCAAGTCTCGATCAATATCCCTCACATACACCTTCATTTGCTAGCCTTTCTTTATCTAGTCATGCTTAAATCTACACTGGATTCAAGCATCCTCTTATACCAGATATTTCACCATCATATCCATCATCCACTTAGCCATCCACAAATATGGTCTTACAGCAAATATCCCCAAAGTTCTCGTACAAGAAGGAGACATGGAGCTATAAAAAATAGAGAGAAAAAAAGACAAAAAAGTGAAAAAAAGAGAGAGAAGATAGCTCCATGTACTCACAAGCTTCAAAGTTTCAAAGGGGATTCATCAAATAAGGAGTTTTTATCCATAGACCATATCCATCCACAAAGAAACCCATTTTTTCCTTTGATCGGGATGAGAGGTATCACATACTTCGCTGGGACCAATCTTTGACTTAACAAAATACATGACATAGGTAAGCTAACTTTATCCCTACCTTGAGCTCCACATAAGCCTTTAGTTGATAGGGAAAAGTTTGACCAATGGCCTAGTGAGGAAATACAGAACCACTTGAGTGATTGAGTGTACCATTTGAGGAACTTAGCACTTTCATTTCAAAATTTTCAAAACCCTCCGAGCATGAAACCAGAAAAGAGATAGAGTTCGGTGACACTCTACTGAGATTGTTCCATCTCACAACCGCCAAAGACAAGGTAAGAAATGCCAGAAGCCCCACAGGTATGGATAAAAAGGTCGGGGTACACTTATGCCAGTTTGTTCAAACATAAAGGTAGAGTGTTGGATTGTACACTTAATACTTGCAGGACATTGACATCGATGCAACTCCTGATCCACCGAGCCTAAGTCTTAGCTTTGCTCGAGGACGAGCAAAAGTTCAAGCTTGGGGGTGTGTTGGTGGTCGTTATTGCAAGGTTTCGACCACTAACTGTCGGTGAATAAATGGGGCATAACTAAAGTTCTGTGCACTATTTACCTAACACTGATGAATTCCATGAGTTTTGGTGGTTTTCGGGGTATCACAAGCAGAAGCTCACATTCCGTGCAAAAGAACATCATTTGGAGCATGAGAGAAATCATGCATAGAAGGGGTTGAGATAAGATTTGCAAATTTCATATCTGAAAAGTATCTCGAAAGCCCTCAAGGACTACACCATTGCGTAGAGCTCGTCGAGACAATTCCAACGGATATATTATTTGCCTCATTTGGAGCTCCGGTGGAAAAGATATGGAAAATACAAAAATATAGGGACTGCTGACGTCATCGCTGACGTAAGCAGCCCCCCAGCGTACAGCGCAATGGCCAGGGCGTGGCCCACCAGCACCAGGCATGGGGAGCAGCCCACTAAGGCAGGGAGCAGCCCACATGGCATAGCCAAGCCCACCTAGAAGCCCAAGAACGGTTTGGGGTGGGGGATTAATCCCACCTTGGGAATCCATGGAAGACCTCCCCTCACCTCAAGCTATAAATAGAGAGGCACCCCCTCACTCTCACTTATACCTTTCACCATGTAACTCTCTCTCCCTCTTTAGGAGGCACCCCACGGGAGGTGCTTCCATTCTGAAAGCAGTGTTTAGTTAGGGGTTAGAGAAGTGTCTGCTGTATCGGAGTCGGTCGAAATTTTTGGTAATGTACTCTATTCTGATATCTTAAGCATTACTTTCCTTTTGACAAGTGCGAGTACTTTACTTTCCTACTTTATGCACTTATCTTCTGCTCTAGTTAGTTACTTGCTTGGTATGTATGCAGCTGTTAAGCACCTTTTTCCTTTTGGGCATACCAAGTTTGAGGCCTGAGTTGTGCTAAGTTAGATTTGATTGATCGTTGTTATGCTTGCCGGTGCTACAATTCAACCCTAGACTTAGATGCTAGGCTCTGGTTAGCTCCTCTCCTCTTGCAAAGGATGAGCTATTGTTGTTCAAGCTTCGTTTGAACACGTTTGTAGCATGCCATCCTCTGCACGCAGCTTTGCTTGGTAGCCCCACTCGGTGACAACGTGTGGTGTGCCTGTGTAGTCTAGGCCCGTCGTTCGGGAGGCCCATAGGTGTTAGCCAGACTCTCTTTTGGGACCTACTATCTACCCCCTAGTACCCTTGAGACTCTGGAATTTCGCTTGACGCAAGTTATAACCCTGTTGAGATCCTTTCGACCCTTAGCACGGATAGCTCTTGTATGCTAGCAGAGATAGAAGACCGTACCGCAGTCCTTGTCTCGTTGTCCTCCTATCTTTACTTGTTTTCTGGCCAACGGTGTTTGGCTTTTATCCCATGGTGTTTAGTGTTAGCCTTTCTTAGCTATCAGCTGACGGGAAAGAGTAGTAACAGTTGGATGAATGATAGTTTGATATCTCTATCTCAATGCTTCCCTATGGAAATAAATACGATACCTTGGAATACTCCCGGGTAAAAAGCTACAGCGGACTCCGTGCGCTTGTGGAGTAGAATCCGGTAGGCTAAGAGCCGCCAATACCCCCGAGCATATAGCTCGGTTAAGAACATTATAGTTTTCTGTATTTTTGTACTAAAGGCGATGCCTAGCATCAGCTATGGCCAATGACACACGCTGGCCCTGCTACTCGTAGTTGCTCGTTTATATTATCTTTTTCTTCTAAAGGCGATGCTTTGGTACATCGGCTCTTGTTAGGACCAGATGTCAACGAATCAGTCAAACTTTTCTCTGGAGGCGATGCCAAGGCATCAGCTATTCTTGTCCGGATGTTACCACATCGGTTCTTGCCTCAGTCAACATCCGATCCACATACTAGGATAATATTTCTTCAAATATTTACCATTGACGTTTCAAAAAAAACCGGACCCCTTCTAATGTCTCCATTCTATATGAATTTCCTGGGGCAGTCTCCACAATGCGATAGGGCCCGTGCCAGTTAGGTGACCACTTTCCAAATGCTGGATCTTTCGTCCCAACTGGCAAGACTAACTCCCAGACGAGATCGTCTACTTTGAAATTCTTCGGCTTCACTTTCTTGTTGTAGGCTTTCACTACCCTGGCTTTGTTGTCCCTAATTTTTTCGAAAGCCCATAACTGAATCTCTGTTAAATCATCTGTGTTGATGTTCATGAGAGATGTATAATCATCGGCTGACAGATCATTCCGAAATTGAACCCTACGAGAGCCGATGTTAACCTCCCATGGCATAATGGCCTCCTGGCCGTACACCAACTGGTATGGAGTGCACTTAGTCGCCCCGTGACACGACATCCTGTATGCCCACAATGCCTCTGCAAGCCGATCATGCTACTGCTTAGGATATTCATCTATCTTTCTTTTGATCAGCTTGATGAGACTCTTGTTCGACGCTTCAACGTGACCATTGGCCTGAGCATAGTAAGGGGACGACTGCAGCATTGTGATACCCCATCTCTTTGGCAAAATTTTTGAACTCTTCAGCCAAAAAGACAGTCCCTTGATCCGTGGTGATGGTTTGTGGAATGCCAAACTGGTAGATGATAAGCTCCTTAACAAAGTTCACCACATCTTTGGCCGTGACGTTCTTCATTGGCACGGCCTCCACCCATTTAGTAAAGTAATCGGTGGCAACCAGGATCCATTTGGGTCCCTTGCTAGTCGGAGGGTTAACTTGACCGATTATATCCATACCCCAGCCTCTGAATGGCCAAGGTTTAATGATAGGATTCATCAGTCTAGCTGGCGCCATCTAGACGGCTCCAAACCTCTAACACTCTTAGCAACCTTTATAGTATTTGAAGCAACCCTCCAACATGGTCGGCCAATAATACCCTGACCTCCTAATCAGCCACTTCATTTTATGAGCCGATTGGTGGATACCACATACTCCCTCATGGACATCGTGCATAACTTTAAGTGCTTCTATTGGTCCTAAACATTTTAGCAATAGCCATTCCATGGTCCTGAAGTACTGTTCATCACCAATAAGCATGTGTTTCAAAGCACGATGTCTTGTCTTCTTATATGCCCACCCAAGCCGGATCCCTCAAGTAATTGAGGAGATTGACTCTCCAATCGTTTGTATCAATCGGCATGACGTCGACACAAACGCTATCGTCTTGTTCCGCATATACAGAAGCTATTTGTGCTAGCTTGTTGGCTTCAAGGTTGCTTTCCCTTGGTATCCATGTTAGCCGACCAAATCTGAATTTTGCCATCAATTCTTGACAACGCAGGAGATAAGGATATAATAAATCACTGGCACAATTAAAATCCTCTGTTGACTGATTAATGGCAACTCTAGAATCGTCGAAAGCTTCCACTCCTTCAGCTCCTGCCTCAAGCAACAACTCAAGGCCTTTGCACAAAGCTTCATACTTTGTTTGGTTGTTGGTGCGTCGCTCACTGAGGCGAAAAGCAAATTCATATTGTGCCCCTGAGGGGAGATAAAAAGAAGCCCAACACCACAGCCAGCGTCACAAGCAGAACCATCAAAAAACAAAGCCTAAGAAGATATGCCGATGAAATTTTGTTGTGGAGCCGATCGTTCAGTAATAAGATCGGCTAATGCTTGGCCTTTCACGGCCCTGGCTGATTTGTACCTGATATCAAACTCCGAGAGAGCAAACATCCATTTGCCGAGCTTCCCTTTAAGAATAGGGGCTGACAGCATATGCTTAATAACATCGGCTTTACATACTACCCAAGTTTTAGCATTAAGCAAGTAATGTCGCAATTTGGTGCATGTAAAGTATAAACATAAGCATAAACGCTCCATCTCAGAGTACCTGGTTTCAGCGTCGAGTAATCGTCAGCTCAGATAGTAGACGACTCGCTCCTTCCCATCGACTTCTTGGATCAGCACAGAGCCGATGGTTGTCTCGTTAGTTGATAAGTAAACAATAAACGGGACATCAAGACGGGGTGGAGCCATCATTGGTGGCATTGTTAGGTACCTTTTCAAGTTGTCGAACGCCAGCTGTTGACCAGGCCCCCATACGAATTCTTCACTCTTTTGCGTCCTGATCAACGGCATGAATGCTTCAAGCTTGGCAGATAGATTAGGGATAAATCTTCTGATGTAGTTAATCTTGCCAATCAGCTTCTAAAGCTCGTTCTTGGTCTTTGGTAGCATCATTGTCTCGATGGCGTCCTTACTTTTTGTGCCAATTTCGATTCCTCTTTCATGGATCATAAAACAAAGAAATTGGCCAGCTGTGACGCCAAACGCGCACTTGTCTGGGTTCATCCTCATCCCGTGCTTCCGAGTGCGCACGAGTACTTGGCGAAGATTGGCTAAATGATTTTCTTGCAAGACCGATTTCACCACCACATCGTCGATGTAAACTTCGACAAGCCAGCCGATCAAGTCGTGAAAAATATAATTCATGACTCACTAGTAAGTAGCTCCAGCATTACGCAAGCCAAAAGTCATAACCACGAACTCGAACAAACCTTGAGGGCAACGAAAAGCTGTCTTGTAGACGTCTTCTTCGGCCATGAATATCTGATTATACCCGGCATTACCATTAAGAAAACTCATCATTTTGTGGCCAGCCGCGGCATCAACAAGTGATTCTGCAATAGGCATGGGATATTCATCTTTTGGGGTAGCTCTATTCAAATCTCTGAAATCAATACAGATCCTGAGCTTCCCGTTTTTCTTCCACACAGGAACAATGCTCGATATCCAAGTGGCGTATCGACAAGGGCGAATAAACCCAGCACGAATCATGTTCTCTATTTCCTCTTTGACCGTGTCTACAATCTTCGCATCGATTTTTCTGGGGTGTTGTGCAAACGGATGAAACCCAGGCTTTGTTGGTAATCGATGTTCGACGATAGATCAATCAAGACCAGGTATCTCATGGTACTCCAGGCAAAACAATCAGGAAACTCCCTAAGAAGTTCTACCAATTTAGTTTTAAATTCTGGGTCAAGCTTCTTACTTACCCATGTTAGCCTAGGGCGATCGCCTGGACCGATGTCAACCGCTTCAAGCTCATTAGAAGGAGTAAAACCAAAGCCGAGTTTACCTTCCTCGGCAAATTCCTCGGTAGAGCTTGATGATGCCGGGGATGGGTGAGGAGGTGCGATCTCAGGCTTCTCATCATTATCGGGTGATTGATCATCGCATGTCAAAACATCCTTGTTAGAAGAAGTGTAAATTACATTGATGTTTTGCAACCAATCACTCAGATTGGCCAATCCAGAATTGTTACAGAAAATATGATTACAAATGTTTTGGGGCCGATCACACAGATCGGCCACTACGGCCCGTGCGTCCGTAGATACACTACTAGCATCTGTTAGCCGATGAGGATCGGCCGATGCCATCGGCTGAAGCAGCCTACTGTCTACAGGTGAGTGCCGATTGCCAGAACCGGCGTGATCTTTTTGCCTCTTCTACGAAACTCCAGTTCAACTCCTGCCTGTGCGACAGACACTCTGCTTCGTCTGATGTGGACGATTGTGCAATGCTGTGAGAATCGTCCGTGGGCACCACCTCAATGTTGTCGCCATCCCACTGAATCAAGCATTGTTGCATTGAGGAAGGCACGCAGCAGTTGGCATGAATCCAGTCTCGTCCAAGGAGAGCTGAGTAAGCACCATGGTCGTCGACCACAAAAAAGGAAGTGTTCAGTGTCTTGTGGCCAATTGTGAGCTCGACATTAAGGACCCCTTTGACCTGAGACTAAGCGCCCTTGAAGTCGTTGAGGGTGACGTTGGTCTTCACAAGATCGTCAACAGATCTCCCAATCTTGCGGCACAGGGAATATGGCATGATCTTGACATTTGCACCCGCATCAACGACCATCCCGCCAACTGGCTTGCCGTTGATAAAATCCTTCACGTAGAGAGGCTTAAGGTGCCGATACTTCTTGTTGATCGGCTTTTCAAAAATCGCAGTGGCGGGGCCGAGGCTGAGCTGCGCCATCGACTCGACCATCTGTTTGCTGCTGGGAGGACGAAAATCTTCAAGGAGACAGAAGACCATGTTCATACCTGCTGCGGCCTTCTTGATCACCTTGTTGACCTCGTCTTCAATATCATCGTCGTCGCTGGTGGAATCATCACCGACCATGCGCGACGAACCTTCTTGCGCGTCTTGTTTAGCCGGCTCCGCTGGTGCCGGCTTTCTTGACGTCTCAGCACCATCGGGTTGGCGCTTCAGTTTCCAAACAAGATTACGTACGGGGCGTAAGCTTGGAATCTGCATGATGCCCCCAATCTTTTTGAGTTGCCGAAGATACTCCTCTTCGGCCAGTTCTAGGCAGCGTAAACGATGAACCTGCGCTTCTGGGTCTTTGTCAAACCCTTAGGACACCACCTCTCCAGGTGACACTCTAGAAGACGTTGAGTGTCCTTTGGGTCATCCTGCTTCGCTGGACGAGGCGAGCGCACCGGCGGTGGAGATGCAGACCGCCGCTTTGGTGGTGGAGACGGAGGACGCTGTGGCAGAGGAGTAGGGTCACGGTGACGGTGTGGCGAGGTCATGCGCTGTCGTCACGGTGATGGCGCGCGTTCCAGGCATTTGAACACGGACACCTTGCCATGGCGACTCCTGTGGTCGGAACATTCTGGACAATCATCAAGGGTGGGGAGTCTCTCCATACCTTGCGTCTAGCAGAAGTGAAAATAGGGGCAGCGCTAATGCTCGTCGCAGTTCATGGCGTCGCGGTGTGCTTGGTACCACCGCTGTTCCTCGCGGCGCCATTCCTCCTGCCATTGGTCTTGACGACGTCGCTCTTCAAGATGATGGCGACGTTCACGATGGTAGGCTTCCTCCTCTTTAGCTCGACGCCGCTCCTCGTTCCGTTGATGATGGCGTGCGTACATGCCCATCAACACTCCCGAGTTGGGGCGACATCGCCGATTCCTCTTAATCGTTCTGACCGAAGTATGCTCTTCGGCCCTAAACTCTAGAGGGATGTCGTCGAGAATCCGCCTTGGCCTTTCCCTTCTCGTCTTTGGATACGTGAACCATATTGATTGACGTGGTAGAACCTCGGAGGAGATGGGAATACTGATGTTGATTGCCCCGGTGCAGGATCCTGCCTGTAGAAATAGCCCTACCCAAGCATGCACGGCACATCGACTCGGATACGAACTCTGAGTAGCACTCGTCGGGCAACGAACTTTTAGCGTAGACGGCATTGACTGGGAAAGGCGTCGTGTCTATTTTCATCAGAACGCGGGCAAAAACTAGCCTCCTTTGCTCTATGGCCTTCTGAATTTCAGACCGCAGAATCCTGCAGCCACCCGTATTGTGCCCGTCTAGTTTATTGTGCCACTTGCAGTACTTGCGGCCACGCATCTCCTCGGCCGTAGGGGTTTGATGCCCAGGAAGTGGCACCAATAGCTTTTCTTTGACGAGCATGTCAAAGATGGCTTCGGTCTTTGTGACGTCGAAGTCATAGCCTGGGATCGGCTCAGGCTGTTTCACCTACTGGCACTACAGAGGCTTGTTGGTCCTTACCCATTGAACAAGGTAGGCGTCGGCATCGTCCAAGGCGTCGTCTTCCTCGGCCTGGATACAGCCGATGCTCCGTTTTTGCCTCTCCTGCAGAACCTCTAGATGGCTCTGCTCATAAGCAGAAACTTTTGACACTAAATGGCCGATGGAATCGAAATCGGTCGGCCCGTATACTGCCTTGACAGCCTTGTTCAGCCCGTTGTAAGCTATTTGGGCCAGGATCCTCTCATCAAGATGGAGGGAGTAGCATCGGTTGCTTAACTCGCGACCGTTGGATGTACTTTTGAACTGGTTCCCCTGGGAGCTGGTGGATGCTATTTAGGTCGATGAACGTAGCTTCATCAGATCCAGAAAAGAACTGTGCGTGGAAACTCTCTTCCAGTTGTTTCCACGTAGTGATGGATCCAGGGGCCAACGTAGTGTACCACCCGAAAGCTGGCCTAGTTAGTGATAAAGAAAACAGCCGAATTTTCATATGTTTGGCCCTTGACGCGATCCCTAGCTGTGCGAGGTATCGGCTGACGTGTTCCACAGTATTGGCCCCGTCATTGCCACTGAACTTGGTGAAGTCAGGGATCTTGAACTTGGGGGGTGCCTCCAGATGATAATATACCTCCGGATAGGGCTTCGCGTATGAGACAGCACCCCGCAGAGGTGTGATACCGTATTGGCTCTTCAAAATCTCAGAAAGGTCTTTCCGAGACATGTCGAGGCCCGTCTCTGTAGCATACATGGCCTTATCACTATGTATCGGCCCAGTCCCATAGGCGTTTTGCCAATCCATCATCTCCTGGTCTGCCGTCTTTGCTGGTCGATGTGGAACTGCCTCGTGCGTAGGCCTGGCTTCTGGTGGGTTTTACTTTGGCCCTCGTGGTGGGTTAACGAGGACCAGGTTAGGGTACGGGGGAGGAGGTGCTTCTCCTTCCTCCAGCTATCGGTATCTCATCTAGCATACAAAACCGTCAGGTATGACCAAAGGTGGAGTCGAGTATACCATGGTCTCTAGAGGGAGCTTATCACGCGGAGGATGCATGATGAACTCTACGATGTTATCCCCCTGTACCTCGATGCGGATTGGCGTGAGCGGCCTGGAGTAGAACATGGCTTCTCCTACGTGGCCGTTCACCTCGGGGCCATTGATGTGAAGGGGCTCACCGGCCAACGCTGCTCTGACCGTCTTGACCACGATGTTATCCATGCGGTTTATGACCACCTCAAACTGTCTGATCAAAGCGTGCGCAAATCCTGTGTATCTCCTCGCGAAGCGCTTCAGTACGCTGTTGCGAGGGAGTCATGAGGTCAACTCCGCCGAGAAGCGACGAAGGGACTCCACGTAGCACGAAGCCACCGTGACGAGACCTCCCGTACATGGCGAGCACTTTGGCCTTAAGTTCTTCCATGATCTCAGAGTAGCGCCTTTGGTGAATCACGGGAAGATCTTCGGGTTTGTCGATGGGGCTAAACACTTCACTGCTCTCATCGGTGTTGGGACCACGTCCTTTGCCAGCCATGCAGATGTATTTGGATGTTGTCCCACCGGGCGTGCCAAAAATGTGTTGCACCAAGAAACCGATAGGTAGCACCCTAGAGAGCTTCACACAATAGGGCCGGGAGGTGTATGTGGACCGTAGGGATCTCTCCTCCTTGCTGCGACCCACGATCAGCCGAACGGATCAGCCGATCGTCTCGGGCTTGGTGGTGATTGGGCGTGCCACCTGGCTTATGACCTAGAGAGGGAGGTTGTGGTGATGGTCTTGGCGTTGGTTGACTCCTGTTTCCCCTGTCTAAGCAGCCTAAACAGATTCAACGTTAAATACTAGCCGGATCACTCGGATCGGCTCATCCTGGATCGGATCTCCTTCGTCAGCAAGGCCCTGCTGTCTTACCAATGGTATATCCAGATATAACATGTACAAGTACTTAAAATAAAGGAAGAATAAACACGACTAGATCTATTCTAGTCGGCTAAAACATCCAGATGAACGTCAAACGTGCCTTAAATCTACTGTTATATCAAAGATCATATAGGAAATCTATAAAAGCATAAACATCTTTGACAAAACGTTAAAAGGCAAGGCAGGGCATACATCGGATCTTCCTAATAACACATGATCTGTAGGTAAAGTTGTAAGAACAGATCTAATCTATGCCTCCAAGCGTTGCGATATGCTAATCTAGTAACAAACCAGCAGCGTGATAGCGTGCATCGCAGGAGATATTATGTCACAACCCAGTTCTCAACCAACGGAACCAGGACAACATATATGCTCCAGGATCAAGTCTAGCATATATTATGACAAAAGTAATAACACAGCACATGTTCAAAGAGTTATTACAACGATAAATAGTATAGTACCACTTTATTACACCAAGACCACCGGTCTTGTCAACTCAAAGATAGCGGAAGCGGGAAACAACACTAGGGAGCCGCCACAGGGACGTCGACTGGTGGACGATGAGCCTAAAACTCGTCGAAGTCTTGAATGTACTCCTCCATGTCTCCGTTGACTGAGCAGCAGTTGGATATGACCCACAACAGGAGAAAGTACAAAGAAAGCAAGTGTGAGTACACCAACATGTACCCAACAAGCATAACACGAACTATGAGGCTCTAAGGTTGGCTGACTCGACTGCATTAGCTTTTAGTTGGTAAAATTTTATTTAAAGCTATTTACTAAGTAATGAGTTGTGAAACCGTTACCCAAAATTATTGCATAAGAAAATTAATCAATATTCAGATACAAGATTTAACTCCCCAAACCAAAAACAGGTAACCACTAATCATTATGAGGTTCTGGGCCGCTCTTGACCGTGAGCACGGCTGACATGTCAGTTGTACACTCTCGAGAGGTTGCGCACTTTCACCACCAAGCCGTGAGTCTACGCTAGGAGCTCACCACATTCCCTTTGATGAGGTGACTAGCAAACCCACTACGAGCCTTTCCAAAGATCACGATGGTAAGAAGTAACCGCTAAGGTTTCAGGGTCGCATCGGTGGGGCCCGCCTCCAAAGGGAGAAGCACACAGCACACTCAACCATGAGGTAGCGCAGGGACCACAAACACTAACCTCCCCTCTTGCCCCGTAGGTAAGTTACTCCCGACCAAAACAACCTAATTACTGAGCCGCGTCCGTCCCATTCCGGAACTTGGGGTTGCGCGGTTATCCCAGGTGGCCGCTCTATGAACAGGTCCTTACGGAGAGTGGCTGGCAAAGCACAAAGCACATGCACAAGCCCCCTAGCCCAAGTTGCTAAAAAGTAAGTTTTAACAGAGGCAAGACCACTCAAGCACACAGCACAGAGGGTCAGGCTCACAAATATGTTGCATAGACATAAATAATCAATATTTAAAACAGTAAGGACGTGTGTTCGCGCAGCACCTAGCACAAACTACCCAAATGCAACCCGACAGGTACAAATATTGGATAAAAGTAGCTAGGACAACCTTAGGGCAAACAAAAATATCACATGCAAATGCAATTAATAAAGATGATAGGTGGTGTTCATGCTACACTTGCCTTCCTCGTAGGGGTCTCGCTGCTGCTGCTCAAAAGCTTCAGGGACCTGGTCACCAACTTCCTCGGACGGATCAACGTCTACTTAACGTCCACGGCAAACCCAGCAACACAAGCACACATACATGCAAACCAAACATACATCTATAAGAAAACAGTACACCATTACATGAAAACAGTACTGGAACAATAGCGTAAAATTAATCTACACACTGCTACGGTCGCGTGAGCGCAAGAATCGCTCAAAACGGAGTTAAGACGTGAAAGTTATGCATAAATTAAGGTTCCAGGGGCATAACTGTGATAAAACAGTCAACCCAGGGGCTACTTTCTCAAAACCGAGGGCTTAACTGCGAAAACCTAAAGTCTCCGAGGGTTTTCTAGCAAAAACGCAGAGCTCTGGACGGCGGGTTCGAAAACCCGAAAACTCAGGGGCTAAAAAGGATAAAACAGGACCTAAATCTAATTATTCTACAACTGCGCTGGACCGCGGGTTGATTCCCGAGAAATCCAGGGGCTCTTTAGCAAAAGGCACGGCGCTGACCCGGTTTTGACAGAGTTTGACCGGTCACTGGCGCATGTGGGCGGTTGGATCTGAATCCGACGGCTGAGGGTGAGAGCGGCCGTAGGCAGTGGTGACCATGCCCATGGCGCTCGTGTCGCGCGACACGGCGCGGCGTGCGGCGGCGGTACGGCTCGGGGACGGCGCTAGGCACGGCTAGGGTTAACCCAGAAGATCTAGGGTGCGGCGGCGAGCTCACCTAGGGGTCGGAGACGGCGGGAGCGGGTTGGTGGTGGCCGGACGAGGTGCGGCGGCGGCGGTCAGGGCACGGCGTGCACGGGCGGCGTCGAGTGGACGTTCGGTCTTCGCGGAATGGCGGGACGACGCGGCTCCGGGCTCCGAAAGTGGTCGGCACAGCTCCGGTGAGTTCCTGCGAAGGGAGAGGAGGTAGAATTAGGGCCGGGGTTGGTGCGGCGACGTCGAATTTGGGCGAGGGAGAGTTCACCGATGCGGGCTCCAATGGCGGACTGTGAGCTCGTGCGGGCACGGGAGCGCAATTGCTTCGGAGTGTGAAGAAGAGGGTGCGCGAGGGGTCTCGGGGCGGGATTTTATGGAGGTTTGGAGGCCGAGCGCATGGGGGGCACGAGCGGGCGTTCCGGTGCGGTCTCGGCGTCATGTGCGCCCGGATGGAAAGAAGGGAGGGAGCAAGGAAACCGAGCGAAAATTGTGGGATTTAGAGCGGGGCGCGTTTAAGGAAGGGAGCGTGGGCTCGGATTCGGGGGAAGGAAGCTTCGTCGGGGTCTCTCGGCCGAGCGGGAGCGAGCGGGATGAGGAGGAGGCAGGCGCGCCATCAACGGCGAAAGGAAAGAGGAGGAGCTGACGGGCGGGGCCCACTGGTCAGCGTCAGGAGGGGGCGCGTCGGACTGGGCCGGCTCGGCGCTGGGGTTGGGCTCGGCCCAGGTGGGAGGAGGGGCGCGCGCGCGAGGGGTGGGCTGGCTGCTGGGCCATTCGGCCCGGCTGGCCGGCCTGCTCTTTCTTTTCTTTTTTTTTTCTTTTTAAATTCAAAACATTTTCAAAGATTTATTTGAAGGGGTAAATTAGCTCTAAAAATTCCCAATAAATTGGGAATAAATCCTTAACACATTCAAGCAATAAAATATGCACCAGCATGTATGCACAACCATGTTTGCTCTATAGTTGATTTTATTTAACTAAGGCAAAATAAATCATTATAATGCAAACTAAACATAGAAAATCCTAGGAAAATAAATAAAGCCTGTGTAAATTATATTAAATTTCCTGAAAATAAAATTAGGGTGTTACAAACCTACCCCCCTTAACAAGAATCTCGTCCCGAGATTCACATAGGTTAGCTAGCAAAGAGATTAGGGTAAGCTGCTCTCATCTCTTCTTCTCTTTCCCAAGTAGCCTCTGCTTCTGTGTGATGCTTCCACTGCACTCTGCACATTTTGATCCTCTTGTTCCTGGTAACTCTTTCTGCTGTATCAAGAATCTTCACTGGATGCTCTGTGTATGTTAGGTCTTCCTGTACATCTAGGCCTTCCAGGGGTGTCTCTTCTTCCGGTACCCTCAAACACTTCTTCAGCTGAGAGACATGGAATACATCATGTACTCCCGTAAGACTGGGTGGCAACTCCAACTTATAAGCTACCACTCCTTTCTTCTCAAGCACCTTGAATGGTCCAATATACCTGGGAGCTAACTTTCCCTTGATGTTGAATCTGCGAATGCCCCTCATCGGTGACACTTTCAGGTACACAAAGTCATTGACTTCAAATGTCAAGTCTCTACGCCTCTTGTCTGCATAGCTTTTCTGCCTAGACTGGGCAACTCTCAGATTTTCCCGTACAATCTTCACTTGCTCTTCGGCATCTTTGATTATATCAGGTCCAAAGACTTGTTTCTCTCCAGTCTGATTCCAGAACAATGGGGTCCTGCACTTTCTGCCATACAAAGCCTCAAACGGGGACTGCTTCAAGCTGGCTTGGTAGCTATTGTTGTAAGAGAACTCTGCATAGGGTAGCATCTTATCCCAACCAGAGCCATACTGGATAGCACAAGCTCTTAACATATCTTCTAGTACCTGATTGGTCCTCTCTGTCTGACCATCCGTCTGTGGGTGATAAGCTGTACTGAACCGAAGTTTGGTGTCCAACGAATCATGTAACTGCTCCCAGAATCGAGATGTGAACTGCGAACCTCTGTCAGATATTATCCTCTTGGGCACACCATGCAAACAGACTACCCTTGAGATGTACAGTTCTGCCAATTTCGCACCAGGGTATGTGGTCCTCACCGGGATGAAGTGAGCCACCTTAGTCAGATAGTCTACTACTACCCAGATAGAGTCATGTCCTCTCTGAGTCTTCGGCAAGCCTACAATGAAATCCATGCTTATCTGTTCCCATTTCCATTCTGGAATCTTTAACGGCTGCAACAGTCCTGCAGGTCTCTGATGCTCTGCCTTGACTCTCTGACAGGTATCACAAACTGCAACATATTCAGCCACTGATCGCTTCATACCGTACCACCAGAATCTCTCCTTCAGATCATAGTACATCTTGGTACTCCCCGGGTGGATGGAATAAGCAGTGTCATGGGCCTCACTAAGTATTAACTTCCTTATGCTGTCCACTGCTGGCACACAGATTCTGTTCTTGTACCATAAGGTTCCTTGCTCATCTTCATGGAAATGGGGCGCTTTGCCAATCTTAAGTAGTGCACGAATCTCCTGGATCTTGGCATCAGTCGCCTGGTGTTTTCTGATCTCTTGTTCTAATGTCGGTTCAGCTTCAAAGGTTGACATGGTAGTGTGATGCAAGAATCCCAAGCTTAGACTCTCAAATTCCTTGCATAACTCAGGTGGCATTTGAAAAGCAACGGCCATATTCACATAACTCTTTCTGCTCAGGGCATCTGCAACCACATTAGCCTTCCCGGGATGGTAGTGAATCTCCATGTCATAATCCTTGATCAGTTCCAACCACCTTCTCTGTCTCATATTCAGCTCATTCTGGGTGAAGATGTATTTTAGGCTTTTGTGATCGGTGTAGAACTCACATTTAGTCCCAAACAGATAGTGCCTCCAAATCTTCAAAGCATGAACCACAGCTGCCAATTCCAAGTCATGAGTAGGGTAGTTCACCTCATGTTTCCTTAACTGCCGAGAAGCATAGGCGATAACTTTTCCCTCCTGCATCAGAACACAGCCCAAACCTTCTTTCGATGCATCGCAGTACACTGTGAACTTCTTTGCAGGATCAGGCAAAACTAGGATTGGTGCCGTTGTGAGACGCTTCTTCAATTCATCAAACGCTTTCTGTCTTGCCTCTGTCCACTTGAATGTTGCATCCTTCTCAAGCAGTGAGGTCATGGGTTTTGCGACTTTAGAGAAGTTCTCTATGTATCTCCGATAATATCCCGCTAAACCCAAGAACCCACGGATTTCTCTTGGAGTTCGAGGAATTTCCCAATTGACCACCGCACTAACTTTACGGGGATCCACTGCAATTCCTCCCTTGGAAACTATGTGGCCCAGGAAAGGTACTTCGTCAATCCAGAACTCACATTTGCTCAGCTTGGCATACAACCGATGTTCCCTCAATCTTTGCAACACCAACCTCAAGTGTTCTTCATGTTCTGCCTCTGTCTTGGAATAGACCAGGATGTCGTCGATGAAGATAATCACGAATTTGTCCAAGTAATCCATAAACACAGAGTTCATCAACTGCATAAAGTAGGCTGGAGCGTTAGTCAGGCCAAAGGACATCACTGTGTACTCAAACAACCCATACTTGGTAGTGAAGGCTGTCTTGGGAATATCTGAGGGTCGGATCTTCAACTGATGGTAACCAGACCTCAGATCAATCTTGGAGAACACACAAGCACCTTGAAGTTGATCGAATAAATCATCAATCCGGGGAAGAGGGTACTTATTCTTGACAGTCACCTTATTCAAGGCCCGGTAATCCACACACATCCTTTTATCCTTGGTATCCTTCTTCTCTACAAGCAAGACGGGGGAAGCCCAAGGAGAGGTGCTAGGTTGTATAAAACCCTTTTCTAGTAGCTCATCTATATTCTTTTTAACTTCATCATGTTCTACAGGTGGCATTCTATACTGCCTTGAGGCAATTGGTGCCGTACCAGGTAAAAGTTCTATCAGAAACTCAACATGCCGGTCAGGAGGCATACCTGGTAATTCATTAGGGAAAACATCTGGATAGCTCTGCACCACCCTTAAACCATCAGTAGGTTTGGCTTCAAGTTGATGCAGGTAACCAGAAGGACTTGATGCACTAACCCTTACTTCTTGACCACTCGGGGTTGCTAGATGAACTGTCCGTTGGGCGCAATCAATCTTAACACCCCACTTAACCAAGGTTTCCATACCCAGAATGACATCAATTCCCACTGATTCTATCACCATTAGATTGGCACTGAACTCTACCCCCCTTATTTTAATACTAACTCTGGGGCAGACTATGTTGGTTCTTAACTCCCCTCCTGGTGAGGTGACCGACATAGATCTTTTTAGTGTGCTGGTGTGCAGATTATGTTGATCAACATATGATTTGGTGATAAATGAATGCGTAGCACCAGTATCAAATAACACTGTAGCAGGCTTGGAGTTGACTAAGAACGTACCGATGACAACGTTTGGAGCTTCAGCGGCAGCCTCGGCCGTCACATGGTTCACCTTGCCCTGCCACGGGGCCTTGTTCTGCTGAGCAGGGCGCCCCTGTTGCTGCTGAGGAGCGAGCTTCTGACCCTGCTGGTTGGAGAGTGGCTTCTGGGGGCAGACATTGGCGTAGTGCCCTGGATCTCCACACTTGTAGCAGTTGCGCCCAGGGGGTGGAGTGGCATTCTGATTACCCGCGGAAGGAGTGGGGACTCCCTGACGCGGAGCTTGAGGCGCCGGACGGGACTGCTGATTTGGATACCGCTGTCCTTGAGCTCCCTGTTGAGGGCGTTGCTGGTATCCTTGCTGGGGAGGCTGATAGCGAGGGCGAGTGTTGCTATTGGAAGCCCCCGGAGTCATCTTCCTCTTCCTCTCCTCCATCTCCTTCCTCTTGCGCTCGGTGATGAGAGCTCGGTCCACCAGATGGTTGAAGTTGTTGAAGTTGAGGTTCATCAGGGAGTACTGGAGGTGGTCATTGAGTCCTTCCATGAACAGTTCCTGTTTATCCCCATCTTCTGCTACTTCAGCAGTGGCATAGCGGGCAAGCTGAAGGAATTTGTCACGATATTCAGTGACGGACATGTTCCCCTGCTTGAGTGAGAGGAACTCCTTCTTCTTTAACTTCATCAGGCCGGCAGGTACGTGATGGCTTCTGAACCTTTCACGGAACTGTTCCCAAGTGAAGGCCTCTCTATCTTGCTGCCTGTATGACTCCCACCAGTCTAATGCAGCACCCCTCAACTGCCCTGAGGCATACAGCACTTTCTCCCTGTCATTGCATTGAGCGATCTCCAGCTGTCGCTCAATGGCCCTGACCCAGTCATCCGCTTGCAGTGGATCGGAGGCATGGGAGAAGGTTGGTGGATGACCCTTCATGAAATCCCCACGCTTATCACGTGGCTGAGGGGATGGAGGAGCAGGGTTGGCTTGAGCTTGCTGCAATGCTTGAACTGCAGTGTTCATTGTGGCTAGCATCTGCATCTGGAGCTGGAAGAACTGATCTCCAGTCAATTACGGTGGGTTGGGCAGAGGCTGGCCACCGTTCTGGTTGGCACCGTTGGTGTTGTTGTTCCTGGTGGTAACCATCTGTTTGAAGTAGAGAGATTATAAGCGAGAGATAGACAAGAGATGCATGGAAGAAAAGGGTACAGATAAAGTAGAGAGAGCAATAGAGTAGATGTCTTTAACCCAACGAACTAACTTTATTTTATTACTCATAGCATTAACTAGTTCATGCTGTAGACAAATCCCCACAGCTGGACAGCACACAACCAAAGATCCAACTCAAACATGGTTCAAAATAACAAACAACCAGCCAACACTTTAACTTAAGTTCCACACGACCAACTCAACACGACAACTTAAACAAACGTGCTAACGCGATACATGAGGAAGACTAGTCATCCCGAGGGAGTATCCTGGTGGCACCACCTAACTCTCCTGTGCCAGGCCTCCGGCGAGGTGGAGTCTGAGCTGGATCCACCACTGGCACCTGGGGCGGTGGACCTGCCACTCGATCCAGCTGCGCCTGAAGGTGGAACACCTCACCGTTCCGGTGATGGAGCTCCTCGGACACCCTGACGTAGGCAGTGATCAGGGCTGACACATACCGGACCAGCTTCAACAGCTGCCGGTTGTCCTCGCCCCGGATGGACGCGATCGCGTGCTCAGTATCCCCGGACTGCCGGCGGGGAAAGTAGCGGTACTGAGTCTGGCAGAGCGGAGTGTGGTAGTGCTGGCAGAGGACCCCAAGAGCCTGCTGAGCAGCATCCTCCATGGCCATCTCCATGGTCTCGTGCTCCGCGATGCTGTAGTGCCGGCGCAGCACGGTGTGTCCCCCATGGTTGGGGTTGGGCTCCAGGATCTGCGCACCGGCGGACCAGAGGGTGGTGTGGTCCGGGCGCGCTCGCTGCCGGACCTGGTAGACGACCTCATGGGTAGTGTAACCCAGGTCGTAGAGGCAGTCGCGGAGTAGCCCCGGGAACTCCAAGTCAGCACCGTGGTGTGGGTGCGTCAGGTCGACCCAGGCGTCAACCTCCCGCTGGCCACCCTCGTCGGAAGGGACAGCCACACGGAACGGCCACTCGGGTGCGGCAGGCGGTGGCGGTGGGGGTGCCGGTGAAGCTGCAGGTGCCGCTGGAGAAGGTGGTGGTGTCGGCGCACGCGGGGAAGGAGGTGTCGGTGTCGGCAGGCGTGGCGATGGAGTCTCTCCCCGTACATCACCATCGCCGTCTGAGTCGAGGTAGTAAACTACCTCCACTGGATCCTCCTCCTCCTCCTCCTCCTCAGGGTCAGTGTCTGCCGGAAGCAGACCATTCCCCTCAAAGGGGTGTGGCGCCTGGTCCATGGGGGCGTACTCGAAGGGCGGTGGTGGCAACGGCTCGGGCAGCTCCGGTGACAGAGGCTCGAGCTGCTGTGGTGGACGAGGTACTGGGGTACGCCGTGGGGTCGGTGGTGCAACACGGCGAAGGCGGCCCCCAGTACTCTTGCGGGCAGTCTGCTTGCTGCGTGCCATGACCTATAAGGAGGATGGAGTAAGATGGAGATCAGTTCTATATGATTGAATGAATAAAGCAAAAAGTGATAATTTAACATAGGGTGAACATATAGTTTGATAGCAAAATAAAATTTTCATAAAACAGCGAGAGGGCAAAAGGGGAAAGAGGTCCTTATTTACGTCTGTTTCTAACTAGGCTTTCGTCCTACAGTCAACACGGCTCTGATACCACTTTGTCACAACCCAGTTCTCAACCAACGGAACCAGGACAACATATATGCTCCAGGATCAAGTCTAGCATATATTATGACAAAAGTAATAACACAGCACATGTTCAAAGAGTTATTACAACGATAAATAGTATAGTACCACTTTATTACACCAAGACCACCGTTCTTGTCAACTCAAAGATAGCGGAAGCGGGAAACAACACTAGGGAGCCGCCACAGGGACGTCGACTGGTGGACGATGAGCCTAAAACTCGTCGAAGTCTTGAATGTACTCCTCCATGTCTCCGTTGACTGAGCAGCAGTTGGATATGACCCACAACAGGAGAAAGTACAAAGAAAGCAAGTGTGAGTACACCAACATGTACCCAACAAGCATAACACGAACTATGAGGCTCTAAGGTTGGCTGACTCGACTGCATTAGCTTTTAGTTGGTAAAATTTTATTTAAAGCTATTTACTAAGTAATGAGTTGTGAAACCGTTACCCAAAATTATTGCATAAGAAAATTAATCAATATTCAGATACAAGATTTAACTCCCCAAACCAAAAACAGGTAACCACTAATCATTATGAGGTTCTGGGCCGCTCTTGACCGTGAGCACGGCTGACATGTCAGTTGTACACTCTCGAGAGGTTGCGCACTTTCACCACCAAGCCGTGAGTCTACGCTAGGAGCTCACCACATTCCCTTTGATGAGGTGACTAGCAAACCCACTACGAGCCTTTCCAAAGATCACGATGGTAAGAAGTAACCGCTAAGGTTTCAGGGTCGCATCGGTGGGGCCCGCCTCCAAAGGGAGAAGCACACAGCACACTCAACCATGAGGTAGCGCAGGGACCACAAACACTAACCTCCCCTCTTGCCCCGTAGGTAAGTTACTCCCGACCAAAACAACCTAATTACTGAGCCGCGTCCGTCCCATTCCGGAACTTGGGGTTGCGCGGTTATCCCAGGTGGCCGCTCTATGAACAGGTCCTTACGGAGAGTGGCTGGCAAAGCACAAAGCACATGCACAAGCCCCCTAGCCCAAGTTGCTAAAAAGTAAGTTTTAACAGAGGCAAGACCACTCAAGCACACAGCACAGAGGGTCAGGCTCACAAATATGTTGCATAGACATAAATAATCAATATTTAAAACAGTAAGGACGTGTGTTCGCGCAGCACCTAGCACAAACTACCCAAATGCAACCCGACAGGTACAAATATTGGATAAAAGTAGCTAGGACAACCTTAGGGCAAACAAAAATATCACATGCAAATGCAATTAATAAAGATGATAGGTGGTGTTCATGCTACACTTGCCTTCCTCGTAGGGGTCTCGCTGCTGCTGCTCAAAAGCTTCAGGGACCTGGTCACCAACTTCCTCGGACGGATCAACGTCTACTTAACGTCCACGGCAAACCCAGCAACACAAGCACACATACATGCAAACCAAACATACATCTATAAGAAAACAGTACACCATTACATGAAAACAGTACTGGAACAATAGCGTAAAATTAATCTACACACTGCTACGGTCGCGTGAGCGCAAGAATCGCTCAAAACGGAGTTAAGACGTGAAAGTTATGCATAAATTAAGGTTCCAGGGGCATAACTGTGATAAAACAGTCAACCCAGGGGCTACTTTCTCAAAACCGAGGGCTTAACTGCGAAAACCTAAAGTCTCCGAGGGTTTTCTAGCAAAAACGCAGAGCTCTGGACGGCGGGTTCGAAAACCCGAAAACTCAGGGGCTAAAAAGGATAAAACAGGACCTAAATCTAATTATTCTACAACTGCGCTGGACCGCGGGTTGATTCCCGAGAAATCCAGGGGCTCTTTAGCAAAAGGCACGGCGCTGACCCGGTTTTGACAGAGTTTGACCGGTCACTGGCGCATGTGGGCGGTTGGATCTGAATCCGACGGCTGAGGGTGAGAGCGGCCGTAGGCAGTGGTGACCATGCCCATGGCGCTCGTGTCGCGCGACACGGCGCGGCGTGCGGCGGCGGTACGGCTCGGGGACGGCGCTAGGCACGGCTAGGGTTAACCCAGAAGATCTAGGGTGCGGCGGCGAGCTCACCTAGGGGTCGGAGACGGCGGGAGCGGGTCGGTGGTGGCCGGACGAGGTGCGGCGGCGGCGGTCAGGGCACGGCGTGCACGGGCGGCGTCGAGTGGACGTTCGGTCTTCGCGGAATGGCGGGACGACGCGGCTCCGGGCTCCGAAAGTGGTCGGCACAGCTCCGGTGAGTTCCTGCGAAGGGAGAGGAGGTAGAATTAGGGCCGGGGTTGGTGCGGCGACGTCGAATTTGGGCGAGGGAGAGTTCACCGATGCGGGCTCCAATGGCGGACTGTGAGCTCGTGCGGGCACGGGAGCGCAATTGCTTCGGAGTGTGAAGAAGAGGGTGCGCGAGGGGTCTCGGGGCGGGATTTTATGGAGGTTTGGAGGCCGAGCGCATGGGGGGCACGAGCGGGCGTTCCGGTGCGGTCTCGGCGTCATGTGCGCCCGGATGGAAAGAAGGGAGGGAGCAAGGAAACCGAGCGAAAATTGTGGGATTTAGAGCGGGGCGCGTTTAAGGAAGGGAGCGTGGGCTCGGATTCGGGGGAAGGAAGCTTCGTCGGGGTCTCTCGGCCGAGCGGGAGCGAGCGGGATGAGGAGGAGGCAGGCGCGCCATCAACGGCGAAAGGAAAGAGGAGGAGCTGACGGGCGGGGCCCACTGGTCAGCGTCAGGAGGGGGCGCGTCGGACTGGGCCGGCTCGGCGCTGGGGTTGGGCTCGGCCCAGGTGGGAGGAGGGGCGCGCGCGCGAGGGGTGGGCTGGCTGCTGGGCCATTCGGCCCGGCTGGCCGGCCTGCTCTTTCTTTTCTTTTTTTTTTCTTTTTAAATTCAAAACATTTTCAAAGATTTATTTGAAGGGGTAAATTAGCTCTAAAAATTCCCAATAAATTGGGAATAAATCCTTAACACATTCAAGCAATAAAATATGCACCAGCATGTATGCACAACCATGTTTGCTCTATAGTTGATTTTATTTAACTAAGGCAAAATAAATCATTATAATGCAAACTAAACATAGAAAATCCTAGGAAAATAAATAAAGCCTGTGTAAATTATATTAAATTTCCTGAAAATAAAATTAGGGTGTTACATATTAGCATAGTAGCAAGTTGTGCATGAGCCAACGTGCAAGCATATCGGCTCGTACACATGATGGATCTCATGCCAAGCTAGGCTTGACATGAGATTCATCGGGATAACTAATGGATCTCGCGCTAAGCTAAGCTTATCGCGAGATTCATCATGGTAACTAGCAAACTGTGCCATCAAAAACGCTTCAGTACACAATTTACCAGGCGACTAACGTCGTAATGCCTATAACGAACTAAATCGTTAAGGCAGCATGACGATTACCTTAAACTTTAGTCGCTAGAGGTGGCGATGCGCTGAGGGGATGTGGAGACAGCCGCTGCTCGATGAACGTATGTCGTCAAATTTATTTCGATAATAAGGGTACATATTTATAGTCCGTAGACTAGGGCAACAAGCCTGCCCTTCCGTAATTAAGCTACAAACCCTAACCAACTTATACTGGACTCTTTTAACTAATCTTTATTCTACGATACAAGGCCCAATGGCCTGTTTTACCATCCGCCGTCGCTTCCTTGGACAGCTTCTCTTTAGCCTAAAGCCGATCTTGGCCCATTAACAGGGATGGCCAAATTCCGTTGTCAACAATGTCCTAGGAGAAGCCTGGTAACGCGCACAAAGGCAAACCACGAACTGAATGTCCGGTCTGGTCGCCGTCAGGTACAAAAGTGAGCCGATCATCCCTCAAAATTCTTTCTGGTCCACCGCCTCCCCATCTTCATCCTCATCAAGCGCCGTGTCCGTACTCATTGGAGTTGTCATGGGGTTTGAGTCACCCATGTTAAACTTCTTGAGAATATCTCTTGTGTACTTGGCTTGATGGACGAAGATACCCTCAAGGCCTTGCTTGATCTGCAGCCCGAGGAAAAACTAGAGCTCACCCATGAGACTCATCTCAAATTCCCTGCTCATCTGTTCAGCAAAACTAGACACCAAAGCGTGAGATGAACCACCAAAGATTATGTCATCAACATATATCTGAACTATCAGGGTGTCACCGCCACGAGTCAACAGAAATAAGGTCCTGTCTACTGAACCCTTCACAAACCCAGATTTGAGCAGGAAACTCTTGAATCTAGTATACCAAGCTCTTGGAGCTTGCTTCAGACCATACAGGGCTTTTCTCAACTTATACACCCGGTCTGGAAACTTGGCACTCTCAAAGCTAGGAGGTTGTCTCACATAAACCTCCTTCTCTATGAACCCATTTAGGAAGGCTGACTTGACATCCATCTGCTGCAGTTTGAAGCCTCTGGAGGCAGCAAAAGCAAGCAAAATCCTAATGGCTTCCAAACGAGCTACAGGGGCAAAGGTCTCCTCATAATCTATCCCCTCCTTCTAACAGAAACCCTGGGCTACCAATCTCGCTTTGTTCCTCACAACCATCCCATTCTCATGCTGTTTGTTCTTGAAGACCCACTTGGTTCCTATAGGGCCGCAGTTTGGTGGAGGTTCAACTAAATCCCAGACATGGTTTCTCTTAAAGTTCTCCAACTCCTCATGCATGGCGTTCACCTAGTTAGGATCAGATAATGCATGTGACACATCTCGGGGTTCAAAAGAAGCAACATATGCAGAGTGAGAGAAAAAGGCTAGAGAGGTAACCGAAGAGCGTGTGACACGCTGGTGAAGATATCCAATGATCCTGTGTGGAGGGTGATCCCGCTGGACCTGCCAAGATGGAACAATCTCGGAGGTCACGTCTCCTGCGTCCTCAGCGGGGCCAGCTTCTGCTTGAGCTTGCTGTCGGGGGAGTGAGGAGGAGGCCGTAGGCAGAGGTCCTCCTTCATCATTAGAGCTCGTAGGAGAGGGGGCAGGAGCTGCAGCCGGTGCAGTGGCTCCTGCATCACCAACATCATCTGCACCTTCCTCATCTTCAAAGATGGGGGTGCCTTCTTCATCATCACCTGAAAGCTCAAAGACAAGGGTTCTGCAGGGCATAATCTCATCAAAAGAAACCTCACAAGTCTCGGCCTCCAAAATCCACACACGAAAATCCCTAGAGCTAGAAGCATATCCCAGAAAAATCCCATCCAAATAGCGAGACTCAAACTTGTCCATATGCCCCGCCTTCTTAAGCACAAAGCACCTACAGCCAAACGCTCGCAAATGCTTGACGCTGGGCTGCCTACCAAACCGAAGTTCATACGAGGTCTTCCCAAGGAAAGCTCGCAAGAAGATCCGGTTCGCAATGTAATAGGCCATATTCACTGCCTCAGCCCAAAAGCACCTCGGAGTCCTGTGCTCATCAAGCATCGTCCGTGCCATCTCAACAAGTGTGCGGTTCTTGCGTTCCACAACACCGTTCTGCTGTGGGGTATATGGAGAAGAAAACTGGTTCTCAAGACCTAGGTCACGACAGAAGTTTTCGAACCAAGAGTTTCTGAATTCTCCACCATTGTCACTGCGGATAGCCCTCATGGCCTTATGACTCTCGTTTCTCAACCTCAGTACCAGATCCCAAAAAAACCAAATGCCTCATCCTTAAACTCCATGAAAAATACCCACGAGAACCGCGAAAAGTCGTCCATAACGACAAGCACATACCACATTCCACCAATCGACGCTACCCGAGCGGGGCCTACTATATCCATATGGAGTAGCTCACCTGGATAGGAGGTCATAACCTGAGACACAGGAGTGTGAGAAGCAGCAACCATCTTGCCATGACGACAAGGGTGGCACACTAAGTCCTTCTCAGCTTTCAATTTGGGCAATCCTCGGATTAGGCCCATTGAACTCAACCTGACTAGCAGATCAAAGCTCAAGTGACCAAGTCTCCTATGCCACTTCCAAATATCAGCAGAAGGACTAGCAACCAAACAACGCGTAGGGCCAGAAACAGATGTGAGGTCGACCCTAAAAACCTAACCAAAAGGCAGCAAAGAGCAAACAAGGGTCTCCTTAGCATCAAGAATGCAGCACGCACCCTTCTTAAAACGATCCTCAAAACCTTCATCGAGAAGATCCGAAATAGAGACCAAATTGAACCCCAGATTCCGGACAAAAGCAACTTCTCTCAGGGAAAGCTTAGCAGAGAGTGAAACAGAACCAACACCCAACACTTTACCTTGACCATTGTCCCCGAATGTGATGTACTCCTTGGTGCTCACGGGAATAAGGCTGGAGAACCACTTGCGGTGCCCTGTCATGTAACTAGAGCAACCGAAGTCCATGATCCACACGTCCTCCATGCCTCAATCCTACAAAGTCAAGTAAAATGACAGTGAACAAATGGTCCGGCACTGGGGTTAGTACCAAAACTGCTGTACCAGTGTTGAGCCATCTGCTCAAAAGTGGGGTAAGCACAATCAAAGAAATCGTCACGACGATCAGGGTAACTGTAACACCCTAAATTTCATTTTTAGAATTTAAAATAAATAAAATGCTTTCTTAATTTATTAAGGATTTTTCGTGTTTAGAATGAGCATTTAAATGATTTTATAATGTAAATAAAATGAATTTAGGCCAACTTGTTGTTGCATTCATGTTGTTGCATTGGTTTTATGTTGAGTAGTGGCTTAAGGACTCAATTTATAGAGTGTTTAACCCTTCAAGTAAAAGAGTCCAAAAAAAAAATCCCCTTGTCTCTTCACCATCGCTTTTGCCCCAGCCCTCATTCTCCTTCTGGGCTCGGCCTACCGCATTTTCCTCTCTTACTCCCTTTTCTCTTTCGTGAATTGGAATCGCCCACCTATCCTCGCCCTCTTCTTCTCTCCTACCTAGGCCGAACAACATAGCTTTCCACCCCTTCACCAAGCGACTCAGCTCCCCATCGTTTCTCTCTCTGACCAGTGGCCTTATCACCCTTCTTGCCACCATCAAGTGGAACCACCATGGTTGAGTTAGTATCCCTTCCCACTTTTTTCTTTGTCATGAGAGGCCTGCTCATCATGCTTTATCCTTCTACTCATCATTCCAATCCTGTCGATTATCTTATCCCACCATACCAAGTTGGCATGCTTTGTGTTTTGACCGTGACAACCTTTCTAAATGCGTTTCGTCATCGTCATGTTGTTTCTGAGAATTTGCCGGATTTATTTAGAGACTCTTCCCAAGCTTTTTATGAGCTCTAAACATTTTATTTGAGTTCACTGGGTCCAAAAACGTTTATAGGATTTTTCCTATAATTTTTGGAGCATTTGGGATATTTTTAGGCTAAGGCCCATTTAATTCCCGAGCCACCTCGTCCACCAGGACCATGCTGCACCGTTTGGGCCATATCTCCCTCGTACGGAGTCCGTTTGGGCTGTTCCACCACTTTTCGGAAAGCTAACGACGGGCCCTTTCCAAACCAAGTGGAATCACATCGAAAGCCCATCTACATCGACAGGAATTTGAGAAACAATACTGCCATCCAATTCTGCCCAGATTTGTCCCACCTTGCTTTTTGATGGAAAAGTGAAGGGTTAACAACCCTATATATTTGGACCAAACCTAAGTGAATAAGTGCACCAAAGACTCCTTTTCAGGGGGACCCTAGTTTGGGAACCCTAAGGTATTTTCCCTATCCCCCATATTTTGGATGCACCGCTGGGTGCTGTGCCTCAGCTACGGCAATCTGCGCGCCTCTTCATCTTACTGTCCTTGGTTTGGTGAGGAGATCTTCGATTCGCCGTAAATCTACAAGTTTCTTTTCTTTGGTAAAGTGTTTCTATCCTAGCCATATTCTTATTGAACTTTGATCAGCAATTAATTCATATTCGTTCATCTCTAGTGAAATCTAAACTTTACTAAGGTGTTTTTTTCGTCATTTTCTACGCCGTGCTGATCTTCTTTTGAAAGATCCATTGCTGCGTCATCAACGACACATTATTCGTCAACTCTAGCGATGCCTCCATTTGTGAGCTCTCTCACACTCTCTCATCCTCTCTGCAACTTTACATATTCATCCTTTATTCCTCGTAGATTGGTCCCCTACACCTTCAAATGCTCATATCTTTCACGTTTTAGAGCCGATTAGAGTGATTCTTGCGCTCATATGTTTATAGCAGTACGTAGATTAGTTTTATATGAGTTTTATGTTCTGTTTTTATGTAATGGTGTACTGTTTCTTATCGTTTTGCCATTGCTTGCATGTATGTATGTACGTGGATGTTTGTATGGTGCTATGTTCGCGAGTAGACGTTGAACAGTCCGTGGAGTTTGTAGAGCCACCTCCTGAATTCTTTGAGCAGTAGCAGGATAACCCCGAGGAAGGCAAGTATAACTTTAACAACACCTAATAACTGTTATATACTGCATGTGCATTTAATTTTGTGTACCCTTAAGGTCTACCTAGCTAATGTGATCCTTTATATCTACCTTTTTGGGATGCATTTGGGTTAAATTATGCTAGGTGCAGCGCGAACTCTCATACCTTTTGTTAATTAACCTTGTTAATGATTCTATGCAATTAATGTGAGCTTGACCCTCTGTGCTGTGTGCTGTGTGCTTGAGTGGTTCATGTCTCGTTTAAAACTTGCTTTTTAGCAACATGGTTTAGGGAACCTAAGCAATGTGCTCGTGTGCTTTTGCGGTTCTCTCCATAAGGACCTGTTCATAGAGCGACAACCTGGGACAACCGCGCTACCACAAGACTGGGATGGGGCAGTCTTAGCTCAGTAATTGGGTCATTTTGGTTTTGGGGTAACTTACCTGTGGGGCAAGAGGGGGAGTAAGCTTCTGTGGACCTCGCGCTCTTTGGGTTGAGTGTGCTTTACGTTATATGTATGTGCTTCTCCCCTCTGAGGCTTGCCCCACCGTTGCGGCGCTTGATTCCTTGCGGTTACTCTTTACTAACATGATCTTTGGAAAGGCTTCGTAGTGTGCTTGCTAGTCATCTCATCTCTGGTAATGTGATGAACATCTAGCGTAGCTCATGACTTGTGGGTAAAGATGTGCAACCTCTCGAGAGTGTAAAACTGACATGTCAGTCATGCTCACGGTTATGAGCGGCCCGGATCCTCCTTTTGATTAGTGGTTTCCCTGGTTATGGTTCTGGATGTTATCTCTTTAAATGATGTTAATTTTCTTTATGCAATCACTTTGGGCTAATGTTTTATCTTACTCAACTTTAGTAAATAGAAGTTAATAAAACTTTGTCAATTAAAAGCTCATGCAGTCATGTCAGCTAACCTTAGAGCCTCATGGTTTATGTTATACTTGTTGAGTACCCCGTACTCATGCTTGTTTTATCTTCATTCCTTGTTGGGGGGAAAAATCCAACCGCTGCTCAGAAAGATGAAGGCTTGAAGGAGTACAAATGAAGGATCATGGAGTTCTAGGCGTGCAACCCCCAATCGGTTTCCCTGTGGATGGCTCGAAGATTTAGTTACGCTTCCGCTACTCTGTGTATGTTTTTTGTAAATGTTGTTTAACGTTATATAATAAAGCAAGTTCTGTTATATCACTGTTTATTGTCTCTATATGCGTGAGATTAGATCCTAGCACACATATAGTTTTGCTCTGGTTTGTGTTTTTAAAACCAGGGTGTGACAGTAACCATGACCTCCAAAGCGTGAACCCTCGAAAGCTCTCTCAAAGCCTCAGTCATGAGGTCCATAGCCACGTTGAAAATGACTAGGAGCTCAACCGATAAACTGTCTCTCACCACCAGGAGTACGGGCTTGAAAGCTGCCTCCTCTCTCACCACCAGCAAGGCAGTCTCTCATCTCACCATGGTGGGGAGGATCTTGCCTACCACCCTGGTAGAACTGATCCTGGTTCCCCCAAGCTCTCTCCTGCCTCTCAACTCCTCTAGGTGGCCATTCCACTGGCAGAACTCACAGTGGTAGACAGGCCTCTTAGGAACTGAGTTAGGCTGAGACTTGGGCTTAGGTGGCATGGCCTTGGGTGGTAAAGGCTGCTGGGCTGGCTTCTTGTCCTTAGGCTTGAGCATTTCCTCAACAATCTTGCTCAGCTCAGCCTGAGGAGGCTTGGGTGTCCAGGACAGCTTCTTCTTAGTTGGGGCAGCCCCGGGTGGCTCATGGTAAACCCCATCAATAGTCTCACCAGGCTGGGTAGGTGTTGCCGTTCCTAAGCCTAACAGATATAAATCCGCAAGCGTACGGATACCGATGTAGCTTTTACCCGATAGTATTCCAAGGTATCGATTTCCACAGGAAACGAGAAGTATATTAAGCACAATTCTAGTTTGACCGGGACAAACGAGAGGATAAAAAAGGTAGGAGAGTAGAGAGGGTTTTCTACTTTAGTCTTACTAGCAAGTCTATACTAACAAATCCTTAACCTAGCTTGCCAAACTACTTCGGGCACCAAGGCTATATAACCACTTCCGAGTACCAGAGTGCTGATAACTCAGACGAGAAAGGCGGGTTATATAGGTAAAGGCTATGCGTCGATGAACAACCCGGATGACGGGGTGGAATACACAGGGTACATGCTCGCTGTCACCAAGCGGACCTACCACCAAAGCTGCGTGGGATTGCACACTAACCAAGGTAAACCTCTAGATTAGACACCACGTCTACTTCTAGTGGCTTACTACTTCTACTTTCATGCAAAATAGAAGTAAGCACTGCAGATAGACTTAACTATATGGAGTGAACAAGGAACCGGCAGATGGACAAGCTAAAGCAAAGATTGAAAGTAAGACTTAGCAGAGAGAAGCCAACACCGGGCTTCTCTTCCTCAGTCTCACCTCGCCACTCTCCCTATTCTAAGTATAAGGTGGATAGGACTAATCCTATGGTCACCCTCTTCTTCCTGCTTCGTTGTCTCCTTCAAATGAGCCCCCGGGGTCCTTTATATAGACTTCCAAAGTCGGTGCTTGAGAGGGGGGTACTTGTAGGTGAAGTGGGTAAGGCGGTTAGGCCGCCTGACCACCTCTCAAGGTCGGCCGACCACCCTCAAGGTTGCCTGACCCTTGAATGCACCGACTTTCAATCCTACGCTCGTGATTTGGCCTTCCCAAGTCGGTTGCATGCTGTCCAAGGGGGTGGATGCAAATTGGCCGTAGAGACTAGGTTGGTCGACCACTCCCTTAGGTTGGCCGACCCTTGGATACACCGCCTTTGATGTTGGATGGTGTGGATGTACTCCTAGTGGCGGTTGACAGTCGGTTGGAGTCGGTAAATGTCGAAAGGTTGGCTAATTGATCCATATGTTGGCCTTTCGACCTTGGGCTCGTCTTGGGCTTGTTCCCTTGGGCGTATATGGGACCTTGGTGACTCCCTTGGGTCATAAAAGTGGAGAGTGGCCCATTTGGGTAGAGTATGGGGTCGGCCGACCCTCATTCTGGTCGCCCGACCACTTTCCTGGGCGCCCGACCTTGCCAGATTTTCCGTCAAAATTGCAATGGCCATAACTTTTGCGTCTGGACTCCGAATTAGGTGAACCAAAAGTCCATTTTGATTATCTTGATGAGCTCTACGACATGGTGCATTGAAATATGTGATTTGGATAACCTTTGTACCATGTACATGTGATTCTTTGTTTCTTCCTTAGAGTTCAATCGAGATGGACCCTCGTTTCTGTGGCTTTCGTTGCTCTTTCACCATTGAAGGTATTTGTACACCAAATGACCTATATTCCTTGCAAAACATGTAGATGCACAAAACTTGTGGAAATTGTGAGTTCATATAATAAAAGCACATTGTTACTATCTCAAATTCCATCTATATTTGCAATTGTTGGTGGTCAAAATGGTTTATAATGACCACCAACACATCCCCATGCTTAGGACTTTGCTTGTACCGAGCAAAGGTTAGAATTTATGCAGGCTAACATGTGAGAAACAAGTTATGCTCAAGCTGATTCATGAGGTTATGTTGGTTTGATAAAATTTTATACATGGATGTGCATTAAACCAAATGGTAAGAATTGAATCAACCTCAACAGGGAGAGAAGTGCAAACCGGCATGGACGAGAAGTGGTTGGACAAGCATGTGACAGTTTATGCCGGTTGTCATGTTGTAGTCGCTCATTGAGTCATATTGATGTTTGGTACCTGAAATACATTGACTCGCAAAGAGAGTGAGATAAAAAGACTGGCCGGTATTGGATTACACCGACCTGTGCAACAATTATGCATACACTTACATCTCAAAGGAATTTTATTCAATGAAACAAAGTATATTTCTTTTTAGATTAATGAAAAAAAAGAGTGAAATAAACTAAAGATCCGGGCTACCTCCCGGTAGTGCTTGTTTAAAGTCAAAAGCTCGACCTTGGGAGCCTTTCATGCTTGCAGCTAGTGTGATGATGTGGCTCCCTTCATCACCAACTTTCTGTGATTTTGCCTTTTTAGCTGCAAGACTTGTGCTAGCACTAAAGCGGGATTTGCAATATTTGTGGTAAACAAATGCATCTACAACCATTAGCTTGAAGAGATTATGACAGAGAAGTTCATGGTTGTAGGCCTCATGCAAGCTGGCACCCTTTTCCACTGAGCTAGGAGGTATTTGAGGTTCTTCAAGAATGAAACTCTCCTGCTCCTCAAGATCCTCCTCACTTGGGAGAAAGCTTGTATTTTCACGTGTGCCCATAGATCGACCAAACATATTCAAAGTTAGGCTCATGCCTATGGTGTTTGTGGGGAGTATCTCTACCATCAAGACTATTTATGTCATCTCTCTCGACATAGAAGTGATCATGTGATTTCGGGTTGAGGTGAGAAAGCTCCTCATAGGCTCCTCCAAAGTCAGGACCAAGATCAAGAATTTTTCTAGCCCAATCAGGATATAGTTCAGGGATCTTGAATTCATCATCAACAAGATTGGGAGAGATTCTAGGATTTGGATTAAGAAATTGTGGGTCAACCTTGACTTGCTCTGGTTGGGATATGTACTCTGAGTGCTTGTAGCCAACCTTTTTGTCAATGGGCCCCCCCACGCTGTGGATTGCCCCGGCCTTCTTCAAGTAGGGAGTTCCTAGCTCAGGAACTTCATGTCTCCACCTAGTTCCTCTTGATAAATCAAACTTTTTATGAAGATCATAAAGGGAAGGTGGGGACTGCAATGTTTTTAGGCCTGAGTCAAAAGGTTGTGGTGGTTAGGGATTTTTGTTTGCTTTCGGTGGATAGGAGGGGTCAGAAGTCAGATTTATGGTAGAATTATGAGCATCTTCCTCAACGGGCTGTGAAGGTTCAGCGGGTCGCCTTAAGGGAGTGTTCTCAAGGATTCTCTCAAGGATGGCTCTCCCTTCTTTCGGTATCAAGTGCAAAAAGGACCCTCTCAATGCTCCATCAAGGAATTCTTTAGTCTTAGGGTTAAGGCCGAAATAGAAATGCTCCAAGAATATTGGTTTTGGTATATCTAGGTCAGGGCCTAAAGATGCTAGGGTCGTGACACGAGCCCAAGCATTCCCCAAGGATTCCTTCTCTCATTGGCGGAAGGTCGTAACTTCTACACGGAGATCAACGATTTTGAACCAATGGAAGAAGTCAGTGCAAAATTCAATCTTAAAAGCTTCCCAGCTCCCATCTACACTACCTACAGTGCGATCATACCACTTTCTTGCTTTTCCCATAAAAGAGAACGGGAAAAGCTTCCACTTTATAGTTTCATGTGACACACCTGGTATGGCTATGCATGTGCACAACTGTAAGAACTCTTGTAGGTGGGTGTATGGGTTCTCGTCTTCTCTCCCCTCGAAGGAAAGTTCCCGAACCAAGGCTATGAAACCTGGCCATATGTCATAGCCTTCAGTGATGATGGGCTGTGATGAAGGTGGAGGCTCAAAATATGCACCCTTTGGAGCAGAGAACTGATAGATAGGCGTTGAATCCATATGATGGGTGGAGCGATACACGGACAAACTAGATTCAGATCAATATAGCTACCACTCCCCGGCAATGGCGCCAGAAAGCTTGCTGGAATTCCTTAGCCTAACAGATATAAATCCGCAAGCGTACGGATACCGATGTAGCTTTCACCCGGTAGTATTCCAAGGTATGGATTTCCAAAGGGAACGAGAAGTATATTAAGCACAATTCTAGTTTGACCGGGACGAACGAGAGGATAAAGAAGGTAGGAGGGTAGAGAGGGTTTTCTACTATAGTCTTACTAGCAAGTCTATACTAACAAATCCTTAACCACTTCCGAGTACAAGAGTGTTGATAACTCAGACGAGAAAGGTGGGTTATATAGGTAAAGGCTATGCGTCGATGAGCAACCCAGACAACGGGGTGGAATACACAGGGTACACGCTCACTGTCACCAATCGGACCTACCACCAAAGCTGTGTGGGATTGCACACTAACCAAGGTAAACCTCAAGATTAGACACCACGTCTACTTCTAGTGGCTTACTACTTCTACTTTCATGCAAAATAGAAGTAAGCACTGCCGATAGACTTAACTATATGGAGTGAACAAGGAACCGGTAGATGGACAAGCTAAAAGCAAAGATTGAAAGTAAGACTTAAACTAAGTAAAAGCTAAAAGTAGAGAACAAGGAACTTTATTTGAACCTGAATTCCATTCCTCCGAGGTACAAGCTAGAAGAGAGAAGCCAACACCAGGCTTCTCTCCCTCACTATTACCTCGCCACTCTCGCTGTTCTAAGTATAAGGTGGATAGGACTAATCCTATGGTCGCCCTCTTCTTCCTGCTTCGTTGTCTCCTCCAAATGAGCCCCCGGGGTCCTTTATATAGCCTTCCAAGGTCAGTGCTTGAGAGGGGGGTACTTGTAGGTGAAGTGGGTATGGCGGTTAGGCCGCCCGGCCACCCCTCGAGGTCAGCCGGCTGTGGCGGAACCGCCCTACTTAATCCAGACTAAGCACACCTGCCACCTCTTGCTCGCAGTGCACTTAGACCAGACTAAACCCGGTAGTCCGTCGAGAGTCCTTCGACTCTCGATAACACCATTCCCAGAGGAACCGACATCAAACACACCTAACTCTCGAAGGAGCCACAACAATTACATCATCATAGGCAGTTGAAATAGAGAATAATAGACTGGATTTACAAGCCAAAGATATGAAGTCAAATACATTTCATAAAATAGCGGAAGCGAATTCAGAGTATATATAGCGGAAGCGTTTTCAAAATCTCGCAGCGGAAACAATATACTTAAGTAGTCTTCATGAAGAGATGAACAAGGCAAATAGCACCGAGCCCACCGGTACTACCACCTCCAACACAGCTATCCAGATGTTGCCAGAACCTGTAATCCAAAAGTGGGGGCAAACCCTGAGTACTAATTACTCAGTAGGACTTAATGGACGGAGCTTACGACTGACGCAAAGCATGCTTACTAATCATATGGATCCTTAACTGTTGATTTTTAAACAAGGTCATGTTGACATAAGATAGCAGGATTTGACAGCTGCTATCCATTAAGTATGATGATCATTTATATCATAAAGTAAATACTTGCAGGAAAGTAAAACATTAACACATGTCCCGTCCCAAGATTCATAGCGCCCTATCTAACCCCTGGGAGTAGCCGTCTCAGGAGCGATACCACGGTACGTCGAGTCAGCCCTTCCTCGACTTCCAAGCACCTCCCAAGTCCATCGACCTCCAACCAGTAGATGGGCAGCACCATGAATAGTGGGATGAAACATACACATCCAAGCATGTTGATATACAAAATCATGAATTAATAATACAACATATTCAAGTGGATTACTACTTTGCCCGTCAGTGGTATTGGCATTCTCACACCTGGTGAGCATCAGCGATTCGAATCGATTTTTATATTCCCGGGAATAACTAGAAATGCTAGGGGTATATGCTTACTAGCCATCGCGTTCCCACATATAGCCCCTATCTCCACTTGTCCCATCCCAAGTTTGATTCAATCCTTCCGTTGTTCCCAGGTTGTGCCGCCTTAGGAGCGATACCACGGTCACGTCGGGTCAGCCCTCCTTCGACTACAAGCTCCCCAAGGTGTCACAGTAGGAGTCTGTCTCTGTTCTTCGGATGGCACAAGTAAGACTTTCACCGATCCATTATCCCAGATAAGCACCCTAGCAATGTTATGCCGACCAATAGGCGAACAACGACCGGCCTTATGCGACTCGGGTGGAGTCCAATGCACAATACCATAAACAATAAATAACTCATAAAATCTCCGCCTGGTCTCCATTTAAAACATAAGCATGTATAATAACTTCTATAAGTGAGATTTCTGTCACATTGTAAAGTCACACCTACGAGACGAGTACAATCACTCGTGTCTACTTGCACCTAGCAATTCTAGGCACTCGTCTTACGAACTCTACGTATAGGTGCTAGGGCCAAGGCGGCCAGGAAGTCTAATGCAGTTGGTTTCAAACAACTCCTAATGCATATGCGTAATCATCAAATAAGATTGTATTTGCTGGGAGAAGTCATGGTCCTGCCTACCTTTGAGTGTTCTTATGAAAACTAACAAACTAAACTAAGTTAGTTTGCCGGGTTGTGAGGCTTTGCCCCAGGCAACCCCTTGAAGCAGGGACGGATTTAATCAGCGACCCTTCGTCTTCTTGCTCCGGATATAGCCTGTCGTCTGGTTCCTTGATCACTGGTTCCTCCTGTGTTGATAGCTCCTTGCACGCGGGGTCTATATGCATGATAGAATGCAAGTGAGTGCAATAGAATGCAAATACATGCATATGATACATGTTATATGCATGACATAGTGCAATCATGAGTACAACGAATTGCAAATGTATGCATGAGGTGTCAATGAAATGTAATGCATGATCAAGCCGTTTGTGAAGGATCGATGCGAGTGCTCTCAGTTTAACACATCCCATACCAAGAAAACCTAACAACATTCCTAAGAAATCATACAACCCATCACTAAGAAATCGTACAAACCATCACCACATTTTATCTTTGAAGTAATTAGGAATAATTGTTCTATATGTGTACACAGTCCCTATCGAATGAAATGAAGTTGTCTCTTGAAAACGCCTTTATGAATATAATGCACTCATGAGTTCATGTAGTTGGACAACTCAAATTGATCTCAAACTTTTACCACATACAGACACATACTTCATAGTGCTACTGCCAAAATTTCAACTACAAACAAGTTATAATTAATTTATTAAAATTCGAACAAGTTATCAGCCCTATAGCTTCTCAGATTTTCATAATTTGTAGGAGTGGGTTCTGGACTTGAAATTCCTACAACAACCATTACACTACATGAACACCATGTACAAAAATCAGCAAGCTCAAAATCCATAGTTTGATATGACATCTATTTCCCATATAATTATCTAGGTCTATTTTAAACGCACATCATGACAGTACTTACAGGCTTCACAAAGATACTTTTTGGAACCTATGCATTATTAGCAAGCTACCAAATTTTCCGGGGAATTAATTATGCATCATAAGACCACTTTTCCTTTTTATTTAGTTAAGCATGTGACACTTTGTCATTTTCAAATCACCACTCAACCCTAACAGGCAAAGCCTCAAACTTTACCAGCAAGCTATCCATACTATATAAAGTACATGAAAAATACCAGAGGTCACATTCGAGCATAATTTATATATCCTTCATTTTCCAAGTTAATTAAAAACACAAAACACATGCATAAGGCCAAAACAGTAATTAACCGGTCAATACTAGGGCTACCAAAATTCACACAGTACCTAGATGCCATAACAAAGCTACTGTCCAAGTTTCATAATTTTTGGAGTTCATTTGGTCCACTTTTATCATTTATTTACCTACGCCATGCATGCACTAAACCAGGGCAAAACAGACTTTTCACACATCCACATCATACCTATCCTATAGATCTACTCAAAAGGAGTCTATAGCCACTGAGTTTGTCCATTTTGGATTTTTCTTTGAATTGTTATGATTTTCTAAAGTTCAGAGCCAAATTAAATACATTTAAATGGGAAACATTAGATTTCGGGGCTAGAACGTAATTAACCATAGATTACAGGGGCCTGTGAGAAAGATTGCTTAGACTCAGTGAACAGTGTGTGAGAATGCTCCTAAGCCTGGGGTTAGATCTGCAAAATGCAACGGCTCGGGTTAAAATGCGAAACCCTAATAGATCTAGGGGTGTATTCACAAGTTATTCAAGACTCAATCAACAGTGATAAAATATGCCATAAACGGAAGGTCTTTTCTGCAAAAACCGACTCTTCTTCTACCTTCCGCCCAGGGGACGAACGCGCAGCGGCGGTCGACGTCGCGGCGCTTGCGCCGGCGTGCATGACCCGAGACTTGGAGCCGAACGGGGCTCTGGAGGTCGGCTCGGCCTCGGGGCTTGTTTCCCCCAAGATCTGTAGGAGAGGCGGTGCGGTGGCGGTGAACCCGTGGGCCACAGCGTGACGTGCGCGGCGGCGCGGACTCGATCCGGCGAGGCAGGGCGTGGTAGGAGCTACCGTTGGGCGTGAGAGCTGCGCGATGGAGCGACGAGTCCGGAGGTTGGGTCGGGGAGGCGAGGGGATGGCGCGAGGGAGGTCGTCCACGGCGAGGGGCAGCGGCAATGGCGGCCGGGGTGAGCGCGCACGCGGAGAAGGGGGCTAGAGACACCAGCGGTGGACGAGGTTTTGGGGGAAAGATGGAGGACGGCGATGCAAAGCCGAGGCGCTCTTCAGCGGGGCTCGAGGCGGCGTGAGGCGGCGGGTGCTGTGAGCTCAGAGCTCGTGGCCATGGCGGCTTTTCATGGCGGGCAAGCACTCGGTGCGGCGATGGAGAGGCGGAGAGGCGACGAGGGCTAGGGCGTTGGACGTGGGAGATGGAGACGGGTGCAATGGCGGTGGTCTGGAGGCTCGGGGAGCGGCAAAGGCGGCCGCGGAAGCTCAAGCTCTGCGCTCGGCAATGGCGGGTCGGCGCTCCGGCGCGGCTCTAGGCAAAGTGAAAACAGGGAGAGAGCGGGGCATCGAGTGGAGGAGGCTCTCTGCTTTGGCTTAAGGCCGAGGGAGATGGGTGGCCCTGGCTGGGAAGCCGTCCAGGTGCGGGCGCGGGCCTCGGCCGGCGATGGCGCGGCGCGGGCAGGCGGTGAACGCTGCGTGGGCGTGACGGGTAGGGGAAGGAGGCGGTGGCGCGGGAGGTGGACGAGGTCCATAGACCCGGTGACACTGACGGGTGGGACCGGGCGAGGATGGAGAGAGGACGGTGCATGAACTGAGTGCACGCAGCGAGTGGAGGGTGGGACCCACCGGACCGGATTTTCCAATCCCGCGGGCGGGAATCCGACGCGGACTGTCAAATGGGGCCCATTTGTCATAGAGACAGAAGAAAAGGAAAATCCCGAAAAATGGAAAATGGAGTTTGACTGCAGATACACTTGTTTGTATTTCGCATTTTTGAACGAGTTAAAGGCCAAATCTTAAAATACCCCAATTGAAGGAAATGTTCTAAATTTGTTTCTCTACATTTCCCTTATAAACTTGTATACCATGTTCTTCTCAAAAATGTGGTTTAAATTTGAATCTAAGGTGCTAACCAAGATTTGACCAACAGAACCCTCCAGCTTAGAAATTCTAAAAGTCCATTTTCTAGACACTTTCACAAAAGGAGTTTTATACCAATGTTGTTCAAAATTTCATGATCTACAACTTTCTCAATACCAGAATTGCAAGGTTTTGGCTTTAAGATCAAGAAAATTTAAAATTACCAAACAGGTCATGTTTGGACAGAATTCACATGCTGACAGAAAAAGCCCCAAAACTCTATGCAAACCCTCATGCATGTCAAAGCAACAATTACCAAAGTTGTTCAATGAAATTTTCTACAAGTTTGTCAATATGAGTTTCACCCAAATCTAAATAGTATCAAAGTTATAGGCACAATCACAGAGACATATCAGCAGAAACAGGTTTCAACAAGTGGCATTTCAACTAAGTTTGAATTAGGGCTCAAATGCATGTCATTGTATGATGCATTATGATGAATGTTGCATGTATGATGAATGATTATGCACTTGAGATGCCGGAGCATCACAACCCACCCCCCTTAAAGAAATCTCATCCTGAGATTCTGATGTAATGTGGGTGGATAAGTTAAACGAGAAGAATGCGCATTGTGTATGAATTTGAAACTTTTAAACTGCTGGGACATACTCAATTTGAAGTGGATGGAAGAAAACTAGGATATTTTGTTCGCAAGAATTCTTCTTGCTCCCAAGTTGCTTCTTCTTCGGAGTGATTACTCCATTGCACCTTGTAGAAGTTAATAGTTCTTCGTCGTGTTGATCTTTGCTTTTGGTCAAGGACTTTTATGGGCTTCTCTTGATAAGTGAGGTCAGGTTGGATCTGAATTTGAGAGGTATCGATCGCTTCCTCTGGCACTCGTAAACACTTCTTGAGTTGCGAGACATGAAACACGTCATGAACCGCAGCTAGATGTGGTCGTAGCTCCAGCCGATAAGCGACTGGCCCACATTGCTCTGTGATCTTGAATGGACCAATGTACCTTGGTGCTAGCTTTCCTTTTACTCCAAACCGATGCACCCCTTTCATGGGTGACACTCGGAGATACACATGATCGTCCTTCTCAAAGACTAAGGGTCTTCTCCTCTTATCCGAGTAGCTTTTCTGCCTAGATTGTGCTCTTTTTAGATTATCGTGAATGAATTTAACCTACTCTTCTGCCTGTGTTACCAAATCTGGGCCGAAGGTGACACGCTCACCTGGTTTAGGCCAGTTGAGTGGTGTCCTACATCGTCTACCATGTAGGGCCTCAAAAGGTGCCATATCTAAGCTCTTTTGATAGCTGTTGTTGTAGGCGAACTCCGCCAAGAGGAGACAATCATCCCACTTGGTTGAATAAGTCAAAGCGCATACCCTCAACATATCTTCTAGGATCTGGTTCACTCTCTCAACTTGGCCACTTGTTTGAGGATGGTATGCCGAACTGTAAATTAAATTGGTTCCAAGAGCAGTTTGCAATTGCTCCCAGAAGCGAGACACAAATAGCGAACCTCTGTCCGAAGTGATAGTTCGAGGAACACCGTGCAAAGAGACAATCCTAGCTATATAAATTTTGGCATGGTAAATTGTCTTCACAGGAATGAAGTGAGCTGATTTCGTAAATCGGTCAATGATCACCCATATGGAATCATACCCCTTCGATGTGCGAGGCAATCCCACAATGAAGTCCATGTGGATATCCTCCCATTTCCAGGCGGGAACTGCTAGAGGCTGAAGCATACCCGCAGGCTTGAGGTGGTCAGCTTTTACTCTTTGGCATACGTCACACTCAGACACATACTTAGCGATCTCCCGTTTCATATGGGTCCACCAAAACTTTTGCTTCAGATCTTGGTACATCCTGTTGCTGCCCGGGTGTAAGGTGAACATGGAGGTGTGAGCTTCATCTAGGATTTTCTTTCTCAGTTCCATATCCTTTGGTACCACTAAGCGGTTTTTGAACCACAAGACTCCCTCTTCGTCAAGCTTGAAATAGGCCTTCTTCTTGTCATCGATCTCGTTTCGAATATGTGCCATGCCCTTATCTTGCTTTTCCGCTGCTATGATTTGATCCTTGATGGTTGGTTCAAGGACAAGGTTATAAATTTCGGCTTCCAGCGCTGTTGGCATTTCTATGTCCCCAATCTCACAGCATAGCACTCTCATTGTTGAACGAGCTTCAATGAAGTTGCAATGAGCTTTACGGCTCAATGCATCTGCTACTACATTAGCCTTACCAGGGAGGTAATGAACCTCTAGGTCATAATCTTTTATCAATTCTAACCACCGTCTTTGCCTCATATTTAATTCAGGTTGGTAAAGATGTATTTGAGACTCTTGTGGTCAGTGTAGATGTGACATGTGTTGCCTAACAAGTAATGTCTCCACTTCTTCAGCGCATAAACAACTGCAAGTAGCTCAAGATCGTGGGTGGGGTAATTCACCTCATGTTTCCTCAGTTGGCAGGATGCATATGCAATCACTCTCCCTTCTTGCATCAGAACACAACCGAGGCCACTACTAGAGGCATCACAATACACGTCAAACGGCTTGGTGATGTCTGGTAGAGCAAGAACAGGTGCTAAAGTTAGGAGTTTCTTCAATGTCCCAAATGCCTCTTCGCATTTTGGGCTCCACGTAAACTTCGCATTTTTCTGGGTCAGTGCTGTCATAGGCTTTGCAATTTTAGATAAATCTTTGATGAAGCATCGGTAATACCCCGCTAAACCAAGAAAACTCCGTATCTCGGTCACGGTTTGTGGCTGCTTCCAATTCAGCACATCTTCCACTTTGCTGGGTCGACAGCCACTCCCTTCGCTGACAAAACATGGCCTAGGATTGCCACTTCCTTTAGCCAAAAGCACACTTGCTGAACTTGGCATAAAGTTTATGTTCCCTAAGGCGAAATAGCACTATTTGCAAATGCTCTTCGTGCTCCTTCTCATTCTTGGAATAGACCAGGATGTCACCAATGAATACTACCACGAATTTGTCAAGCTCGTTCATGAACACCGAGTTCATCAGGTACATGAAGAAAGCCGGTGCATTTGTCAAACCAAAGGACATGACAAGATACTCATAAAGCCCATAACGCGTGGAGAAAGCGGTCTTGGGTATGTTTTCCTCTCGGACCTTTATTTGATGGTACCCGGATCTAAGATCAATCTTGGAGAATACCGTGGCTCCCCCAAGCTGATCGAATAGGATATCGATGTGTAGTAGTGGGTACTTGTTCTTGATAGTAACAGCATTCAACGGTCGATAGTCCACACATAATCTCTTACCACCTTGGTCTTTCTTCTCAACAAAGAGGGCGGGACAACCCCAAGGTGATGAGCTAGGTCGGATAAACCCTTTGTCTAACTGCTCCTGCAATTGTGTTTTCAGCTTCTTCAGTTCATCAGGTGCCATTCTATACGGCCTCTTGGAGATAGGTGCCGTGCCAGGTACAAGCTCAATGGTGAACTCAACATTTCTATCCGGTGGGAGCCCGGGAAGCTCTTCCGGAAACACATCTGGAAAATCAGAAACCACTGGTATCTTCTTGATCAACTGGGCTTCTGTGGCATTTACTGTGGGTAGCGAATATTTGTGGCTTGGCAGATGAATGTGCATAACTTTCCCACTCTTGCTAGATTTCATTTGAACTATCCTGCTAGTAATATCTAACAAGACATTGTGCTCTTTTATCCAATCCATCCCTAAGATAATGTCAATCCCCTGGTTAGGAAGTACCACAGGATCAACACAGAATTCTTCTGTGCCTATGCATAAGCGTAAGTGCCTCACTATCTGATTCTTGTCAATTGGTGACCCCAAGGCTGTGATATGGTATTTCGCCTTCATATTATCAATGTGATAACCATGTTTGGTCGCATATGATCTGCTGATGAAAGTGTGTGCTGCTCCGGAGTCAAACAAAACCACTGTAGGGTGCTCGTTGACAAGAAATGTGCTTGCTAACGCTGGTTCACCTTCTGGAATCTGATCTACGTGGGTATAGTGCACACGACCTTCTGTTGGGGCTGGATCTCGCTTTGGTCCTTTCTTATTCTGGCGTGGGTTGTCTCTAATCAACACTGGTGCCTGGCTTCGCCGAAGGGCAAGGCAGTTCTTGCTGAAATGGCCAGTCTTTCCGCACTTGTAGCAGTGATATTTGGCATTTGGTTTGGCTGGTGGCACTGAAGCAGGCGGATGAGGTGGTACACTGCAGGAGGACGGGTGCTGTTGTGTACCCATCTATTGTTCTTGTTGCAGAGGCTCTTCTAAGTAGTATATGTGCGGTGGGGATTGATACTCAACCCGTGGCCGCTGAGATGGACTCGATGGAGGTGTACTTGCAAGTCTTTTCCTCTGCTGGTCCTCATGGGCCTGATGGAGGCGTTCCTCCATGTCGATGGCGACATCTACCAACTCGGTGAAGCTGTTGTAGCTGCGCCCCAAGTGAGTCAGTAGGGTGGGATCAAATCCATCCAACAGACGGGTAGCCCTACGTGGGTCAGTGTTGACGTCTTCAGGGGAGTACTGCGACAGGCGGATGAAAGCTTGCACATATTCGAGTACCGACATGTCCCCTTGTTGAAGTGCACGAAATTCTCGTTGCTTGAGCTCGATGAGACTAGGCGGGAGGTAGTGAGCCCGAAAAGCCGCACGAAACTCATCCCACGTGACCTGGTGTCCGGCTGGTTGCATTGCCAGGAATAAAGCACACCAGGCCCCCAAGGGACCATGTAGACATTGTGCTACGAAGCGAGCCTTCTGTTGCTCAGTGAGTTGGGGCAGTAGACTGAACTTGGACTCGATGATCCGAAGCCAGTCATCAGCATCGAGTGGATCAGTGGCAACGGTGAAGATCGGCGGTTGCAGCACCGCAAAGTCAGTGTAGCTGATCTCTTGCGGGTCGCGCCGTTGTTGCTCTTGAGCTATCAATTCTATGAGTTGCTGAGCGACCTAAGTGGCCAACTCAGAAGGAGATGGGGCTCCATAAGCGGCCCCCTGAGCAGATGTCTCGGGTGGGGTGACTATCTGCAGAAATAAAGCCAGTTGAGTTTAGTTTAAGAACTTGCATGCGATCGATACGGTGATAAAAAGACCGCAGCACCATAAATATATGCTGGATACATGAAAGCATGTAAGTGAACAGAATAACTGGATGGCACATAAAGTGTTAGCTGTCATTTGGTAAGCTTGGGCAATCGTATTTGTTAACGGTAAACTTGTGCGCTGTGTCTCGTCGGTATGGGCGTCTAGACTTTTGAACCCAAAGGTTTTCAGTTATAACTCTCGAACAAAACACTTTTCCGGGTTCTCCATAGGAGAGGCTTTTACTTAGCGAATTGTATTAGTTGCTTCCAATTGACGGATTATGTAGCGAAACGTGCAGAATGTTTGCTTAAGCCACGATTTATTTCATTTGTCTTTTAGTAATACCCCCAAAGATGATAACAAAAGACACATGATGCATGATTCGTCCTATTCGGTCTCACATCACACATCCTATGTATCTTATATATAGCTAGCGATATTTCGGTGACACATATGCACGTCTCTCCTTAATGCAACTAGTCGTTCTCTAGTCGTTCTTAGATTCGCACGTGGTTAGTGTACCTGCAGAAGAATGCATACTCATACATTACCACCTAGTGTGGCATCCACGCGTGACCGCTGCGTGGACAACGTTGGTGGGCCGATGCACCTTTTCCTCAAAGCCTGACTTTCCTCCAGTACTGGGGATTGTCGAGAAAAAGGTGGATCCCAAAACCGATTGTAAGTGTGGTGGGCATGAAAGCTCGAAGCATGCCCACCACCCTTAAAGAGCTTTTACTTATACAGCATGAATGCAGGGTTTACAACCGTTCGCAAATCCCGATAGCTTCCACTAGAATTGGGGACAGCTATGGCCGAAAAGTTGCTTCCCAAAGTGTCGAATATGCATATGAGTTCTATGTAGGTCAGAATGTCAGTGATGTCACCTGGATAACACTAACATCCTTATACGGGCATAGCGTATACTCTCATTTTTGAATTACTTGAAGGTGGGTTTTCGAAAATAGTTTTGTAAACCAAAACTTGATGATATAACTGTTGTTTGTGTTTGATCGGCTTTGATACCAGCTGTGGCGGAACCGCCCTGCTTAATCCAGACTAAGCACACCTACCACCTCTGGCTCGTAGTGCACTTAAGCCAGACTAAACCCGGTAGTCCGTCGAGAGTCCTTCGGCTCTCGATAACACCATTCCCAAAGGAACCGACATCAAACACATCCGACTCTCAAAGGAGCCACAGCAATTACATCATCACAGGCAGTTGAAATAGAGAATAATAGACTGGATTTACAAGCCAAATATATGAAGTCAAATACATTTCATAAAATAGCGGAAGCGAATTCAGAGTATATATAGCGGAAGCGTTTTCAAAATCTCGCAGCGGAAACAATATACTTAAGTAGTCTTCATGAAGAGATGAACAAGGCGAATAGCACCGAGCCCACCGGTACTACCACCTCCAACACAGCTATCCATATGTCGCCAGAACCTGTAATCCAAAAGTGGGGGCAAACCCAGAGTACTAATTACTCAGTAGGACTTAATGGAGAGGGATTACGACTGACGCAAAGCATGCTTACTAATCATGTGGATCCTTAGCTGTTGATTTTTAAACAAGGTCATGTTGACATAAGATAGCAGGATTTGACAGCTGCTATCCATTAACTATGATGATCATTTATATCATAAAGTAAATACTTGAAGGAAAGTAAAACATGAACACATGTCCCGTTTCCCAAGATTTATAGCGCCCCATCTAACCCCTGGGAGTAGCCGTCTTAGGAGTGATACCACGGTACGTCGGGTCAGCCCTTCCTCGACTTCCAAGCACCTCCTAAGTCCATCGACCTCCAACCAGTAGATGGGAAGCACCATGAATTGTGGGATGAAACATACACATCCAATCATGTTGATATACAAAATCATGAATTAATAATACAACATATTCAAGTGGATTACTACTTTGCCCGTCAATGGTATTGGCATTCTCACACCTGGTGAGCATCAGCGATTCGAATCGATTTTTATATTCCCGGGAATAACTTGAAATGCCAGGGGTATATACTTACTAGCCATCGCGTTCCCACATATAGCCCCCATCTCCACTTGTCCCATCCCAAGTTCGATTAAATCCTTCCGTTGTTCCCAGGTTGTGCCACCTTAGGAGCGATACCACGGTCACGTCGGGTCAGCCCTCCTTCGACTACAAGCTCCCCAAGGTGTCACAGTAGGAGTCTGTCTCTGTTCTTCGAATGGCACAAGTAAGACTTTCACCGGTCCATTTTCCCGGATAAGCACCCTAGCAATGTTATGCCGACCAATAGGCGAACAACGACCGGCCTTATGCGACTCGGGCGGAGTCCAATGCACAATACCATAAACAATAAATAACTCATAAAATCTCCGCCCGATCTCCATTTAAAACATAAGCATGTATAATAACTTCCATAAGTGAGATTTCTGTCACATTGTAAAGTCGCACCTACGAGACGAGTACAATCACTCGTGTCTACTCGCACCTAGCAATTCTAGGCACTCGTCTTACGAACTCTACGTATAGGTGCTAGGGCCAGGGCGGCCAAGAAGTCTAATGCAGTTGGTTTCAAACAACTCCTAATGCATATGCGTAATCATCAAACAAGATTGTATTTGCTGGGGGAAGTCATGGTCCTGCCTACCTTTGAGTGTTCTTATGAAAACTAACAAACTAAACTAAGTTAGTTTGCCAGGTTGTGAGGCTTTGCCCCAGGCAACCCCTTGAAGCAGGGACAGATTTAATCAGCTACCCTTCGTCTTCTTGCTCCGGATATAGCCTGTCGTCTGGTTCCTTGATCACTGGTTTCTCCTGTATTGATAGCTCCTTGCACGCGGGGTCTATATGCATGATAGAATGCAAGATAGTGCAAGAGAATGCAAATACATGCATATGATACATGTTATATGCATGACATAGTGCAATCATGAGTACAACGAATTGCAAATGTATGCATGAGGTGTCAATGAAATGTAATGCATGATCAAGCCGTTTGTGAAGGATGGATGCGAGTGCTGTTAGTTTAACACATCCCATAACAAGAAAACGTAACAACATTCTAAGAAATCATACAACCCATCACTAAGAAATCGTACAAACCATTACCACATTTTATCTTTGAAGTTATTAGGAATAATTGTTCTATATGTATACACAGTCCCTATCGAATGAAATGAAGTTGCCTCTTGAAAACGCCTTTATGAACATAATGCACTCATGAGTTCATGTAGTTAGACAACTCAAATTGATCTCAAACTTTTACCACATGCAGACACATACTTCATAGTGCTACTGCCAAAATTTCAACTACAAACAAGTTATAATTAATTTATTAAAATTCTAACAAGTTATCAGCCCTATAGCTTCTCAAATTTTTCATAATTTGTAGGAGTGGGTTCTGGACTTGAAATTCCTACAGCAACCATTACACTGCATGAACACCATGTACAAAAATCAGCAAGCTCAAAATCTATAGTTTGATATGACATCTATTTCCCATATAATTATCTAGGTCTATTTTAAACGCATATCAAGACAGTACTTACAGGCTTCACAAAGATACTTTTTGGAACCTATGCATCATTAGCAAGCTACCAAATTTTCTAGGGAATTAATTATGCATCCTAAGACCACTTTTCCTTTTTATTTAGTTAAGCATGTGACACTTTGTCATTTTCAAATCACCACTCAAACCTAACATACAAGGCCTCAAACTTTACCAGCAAGCTATCCATACTATATAAAGTACATGAAAAATACCAGAGGTCACATTCGAGCATAATTTATATATCCTTCATTTTCCAAGTTAATTAAAAACACAAAACACATGCATAAGTGCAAAACAGTAATTAACCGGTCAATGCTTGGGCTACCGAAATTCACACAGTACCTAGATGCCATAACAAAGCTACTGTCCAAGTTTCATAATTTTTGGAGTTTATTTGGTCCACTTTTATCATTTATTTACCTACACCATGCATGCACTAAACCAGAGGCAAAACAGACTTTTCACACATCCACATCATACTTATCCTGTAGATCTACTCACAAGGAGTCCATAGCCACTGAGTTTGTCCATTTTGGATTTTTCTTTGAATTGTTATGATTTTCTAAAGTTCATAGCCAAATTAAATGCATTTAAATGGAAAACATTAGATTTGGGGGCTAGAACGTAATTAACCATAGATTACAGGGGCCTGCGAGGAAGATTGCTTAGACTCGGTGAACAGTGTGTGAGAATACTCCTAAGCCTGGGGTTAGATCTGCAAAATGCAATGGCTCGGGTTAAAATGCGAAACCCTAACAGATATAGGAGTGTATTCACAAGTTATTCAAGACTCAATAAACAGTGATAAAATATGCCATAAACGGAAGGTCTTTTCTGCAAAAACTGACTCTTCTTCTACCTTCCGCCCAGGGGACGAACGCACAGCGGTGGCCGACGTCGCGGCGCTTGCGCCGGCGTGCATGACCCGAGACTTGGAGCCGAACGGGGCTCTGGAGGTCGGCTCGGCCTCGGGGATCGTTTCCCCCAAGATCTGGGCGCGCGGGGTGGACAGGAGAGGCGGTGCGGTGGTAGTGAACCCGTGGGCCACGGCGCGACGGTGCGCGGCGGCGCGGACTCGATCCGGCGAGGCAGGGCGTGGTAGGAGCTACCGTTGGGCGCGAGAGCTGCGCGATGGAGTGACGAGTCCGGAGGTGGGGTCGGGGAGGCGAGGGGATGGCGCGAGGAAGGTCGTCCACGGCGAGGGGCAGTGGCAATGGCGGCCGGGGTGAGCGCGCACGCGGAGAAGGGGGCTAGAGGCACCGGCGGTGGACGAGGTTTTGGGGGAAAGATGGAGGACGGTGAGGCAGAGCCGAGGCGCTCTTCAGCGGGGCTCGAGGCGGCGTGAGGCGGCGGGTGTTGTGAGCTCAGTGCTTGTGGCCATGGCGGCTTCTCATGGCGGGCAAGCACTCGGTGCGGCGATGGAGAGGCGGAGGGGCGACGAGGGCTAGGGCGTTGGACGCGGGAGATGGAGGCGGGTGCAATGGCTCGGGGAGTGGCGGAGGCGGCCGCGGAAGCTCAAGCTCTGCGCTCGGCAATGGCGGGTCGGCGCTCCGACGCGGCTCTGGGCAGAGGGAAAATAGGGAGAGAGCGGGGCATCGAGTGGAGGAGGCTCTCCGCTTTGTCTTAAGGCCGAGGGAGAAGGGAGGCCTTGGCCGGGAAGACGTCCAGGTGCGGGTGCGGGCCTCGGTCGGCGATGGCACGGCGCGGGCAGGAGGTGAACGCCGTGTGGGCGCGACGGGTAGGGGAAGGAGGCGGTGGCGCGGGAGGTGGATGTAACGCCCTAATTTTAATTCCAGTATTTTACAATAAATTTAATATGGTTTATTTAATTTACTAGGGTTTGTGTGATTTAGCATGCATGAAATACAACTTTATTTAATTTCTGCAATTAACAAAATTAAAATGAAACATAGGGAATACCTTGTTTGTTGCATTCATGCCTATGCATTGGTTTTATGTTGAGTGGTTGCCTTTTTTTATAGTGTTTAACTCCTTTTAAATAAAAGAGTTTGAAAAGTTTTCAAAAGAAAAAAAAAGACCGGAAATCCCATCCTCTGTTTCCCTCCTCTCTTTCGATTCAACAGCCAACCGAAGTCGGATTTGACTCACCTTTTCTCGCTTTCCTGTGCCTTTACCCTATCCCTTTGTCGAGGGGTTTCCGTCCCCACTCTCTTTTTTGTCATGTGGACCTGCTCGTCATGCTTTTCTTGTATCTCGCCACAAATCATGGCGACCATCTCATCATTCTATGCTAGGCTGGCATATTTTGAGTGTGAAATTCCGTCCAAATATCTTTGTTCATTTTCAAGTTGTTCTGGAGAATTTTCGGATTTATCTGAAAGTTTTTTCTATTTATCTTAGATCAAATTCCATTTATTGGAGGCTCTTGCCAAAGCTTTTCATGAGCTCTAAATATTTTATTTGAGTTCATTGGGTGCCAAAACACATCTAGGAATTTTCCTAGAATTTTTAGAGCCATCGGAGTATTTTTTCGGGGCACGAACAATAATTCTAGATATTCTGGAATTATTTTAAACCCGAAATTAAATATTTCGAAAATAAGCCCAAATCTAACTCGGTCCAAACCCGTGCATATATATATTCATCGGAATCCTCTCGTCGTTCTCTTTCCAGAACCGGTATCCATTTTTCAATCCCGAAACCCTAACTCTCTAGATCTGAGCGGGAAAGTTGAAGTCTTCTCCAACTCCGGCGAACGTTCGGCAAGCGATTCCTCTGCAACTAGTCATCTCCGGCAAAATCCGAGGACACCACCGTGTGTGTCTCGGCGAGATCTACGCCGGGGTGGTCTTGGATTTTTGAGAAGATTTTTCATTCTCCGTAGATCTGAGTTTCATCTCCAACTCCGGTGGAGACCTCATCTCCGGTGAGCTTTTCTCCCCTCACTCCGGCTGTCTCGGTCCCCATACCCGCCTGCTCCCTGCCTCCCGCCGCCATGCGGCAGCGTCCCGGTGGCTGCTCCCTCTGCTCCGTCCTTTTCCCGCTCTCACGCTGGGACCTGCCCCGTACGGCCGACCGGCCTCTCGCCGAAGCGAGCGCAGAAGCCCGCGTGCGGCTCTTCTCCTTTTCCCGCTTACGCCACGTGTCGGCTCCCCATTCGTCCGCACCGCCGTTCCGTGTTCCACCGCCCACACGGGATCCAGATCTGCTGAAACCGGATCCGCAAGGATCTTCTGCGGCCGTATCTTCGCAGCCCCTCGTGTGTCGTCGGTCCAACCAACCACATAGTGCCACATCACAGCTGCCACCATGTTTTTGCAAAACAGCCCCTGAGCCTTTCGGGATTTAACCCGCAGTCCACTCCCACTGGGCCGGGCCCCTGTTTTTATGTTTTCAACCCTAAAATTTTGAACAGTATTTACAAATAGGCCCTTGCAATATTCAAAAGCTCATATCTTTTTCGTTTTAAATCCGTTTTCGACGATTCTCGCGCCCACGCGACCGTAGCGATGTGTAGAATAATTTTAAATACATTTTATCTTCTGTTTTTATGTTATGATGTATTGTTTCTTACCCTTTTGCATTTGTTTGCTTGCATGTGTGATCATCTGTATGCTTGTTTAGTGCCGTGTATCATGCGTAGACGTTGATCCGCCTGTTGAGTTCGAAGAGCAACCTCCAGAAGCCTCTGAGCAGCAGCAAGGAATAAATTTCGAGGAAGGCAAGTATAACATAAACACCACCCAATAACCTTTTAATCTTTGCATGTGCATTTAATTTATATGCCTGTAAGGTTTACCTAGCTACTTTAATCCTTTTATATCTACCTTGTGGGATGCATATGGTTAAGTTATGCTAGGTGCTGCGCAAACTCCTTTTCTTGTTAATTTAATTTTGATTAACGGTCCTATGCAATTAATTGTTGGGCGTGACCCTGATCGGTTCATGTCTATTTTAATATGGCTTTTTAGCAACATGGTTTAGGGAGCATGAGCAATGTGCTCGTGTGCTTTTGCTGGTTCTCTCCTTAAGGACCGAATCACAAAGCGACCACCTGGGACAACAGTACTACCACAAGGCTGGAATGGGACAGACTTAGATGATTAATTAGGTTGTTTTGGTTTGGGAGTAACTTACCTGCGGGGCAAGAGGGGAGGTGAGCTTCTGTGGCCCTCGCGCTGCTTGGGTCGAGTGTGCTTTACGTTATATGTATGTGCTTCTCCCCTTGAGGCTTGCTCCACGGTTGCGGAACCTGAATCCTTAGCGGTTACACCTTACCAACGTGATCTTTGTAAAGGCTTCGTAGTGCGCTTGCTAGTCATCTCATCTTCGGTAATGTGGTGAATTCCTAGCGTAGCTCACGACTTGTGGGTAAAGATGTACAACCTCTCGAGAGTGTAAAACTAACATGTTAGCCGTGCTCACGGTTATGAGCGGCCCAGACCCTTCCCAGTGATTAGTAAAGGACCCTTGGCTGAGGTTCCTTGGTTATGGTTTTGATAATTATTATATCTGTTTTATCTTATTTAATTTCTTGCAATATCTTTTGGGCTAATGGTTTTGTTGTTAATTCATAGTAATTAGGCTTTAATAAATGTTTTAAATTAAAAGCTTATTCAGTTGTCAGCTAACCATAGAGCCTCATGGTTTATGTTATATTTGTTGAGTATTCTCTACTCACGCTTGTTTCTTTATATTTATTCCTTGTTAGGGGGAAAAATCCAACCGCTGCTCATATGATGGTGGTAATGAAGACTATGTGCAAGACTACGACGAGTATTAGGTGTTTCGTTCACCAGTTGACGTCCCTGTGGCGCCCGTTATGTTTATGATTTATGCTTCCGCTATGCTATGTTATAATCTGAGTTAAACACTCGTGTCACAGTGTAATAATGATATATTTAATGTTATGTACGTTTTTATCTTTGGCATATGCTGTGGCATTCTGTAATTTGTCATGTATATGCGAGACGTTTCCTGGCGCATATATATGTTGCACGGTTTTGGTCTTTGAAACCGAGCGTGACAAATTTGGTACCAGAGCCGTGTTGACTGTAGGACGAAAGCCTAGTTAGACTGGTCATATTTAAGGACTTCACTTTCCTTGTCTTAACTGCTGACTTTTAAATGCTTTGTCTTCATTTTAGTTTTACTGATTAATTGCTCACATTATGTTCGAAAATTTTTATTTATTCATTCTGTCATTTAGAACTTTAATCAAGTATTTCTATCGTTTATATAGATGTCATCATTAGGGTGCCTTTATATATTAGATTACCCTTATAATATCTCGTTAGCACGCTTTGTTTTGGTGTGTAAATGCTTGTTATGGTGAACTATGCTTGATTTGGTTCTTTGATTGATTGATAGTCTAGCTGTGTTATATGTCCACAGTATAAACAACTATGAAGATTAAATTAATTATATAAATTAATTAATAAAGATTAGATCATTGGGGGTTATAAATAGCCATCTACTCTTTTCTCTTTACTTTATCGGTCACCATTATTTATCATCCTGGATACGTGCAATAATTGCTTACTGATATTGTTTCAACTGCTGCCAACAGATGGTAAACACCAGGAATCAGGCTAATGGCAACCCACCGCAGAACCCGCCACCGCTGACAGCAGATCAGTCTTTTCAGCTTCAGATGCAGATGATGGCTACTCTCAACAATGCAGTACAAGCTCTGCAGAATGTTCAAGCCAATCCGCAGCCGCAGCAGAGGGACAGACGTGGAGACTTTATGAAGGGACATCCACCTACTTTCTCCCATTCTGCTGATCCTCTTCAGGCAGATGACTGGCTCCGTGCAGTGGAGCGACAGCTTGACATTGCGCAGTGCAATGATCAAGAGAGGGTCTTGTATGCAGCAAGACAGCTTCGAGGTGCAGCTCTGGACTGGTGGGAGTCTTACAGTCAGCAGGACAGAGAGCGCTTCACCTGGGCTCAGTTCCGTGAGAGATTCAGAAGCCACCATGTGCCTGCGGGCATAATGAAGATGAAGAAGAAGGAGTTCCTCTCTCTGAAACAGGGGAACATGTCAGTCACGGAGTACCGTAACAAGTTTCTGCAACTTGCTCGCTATGCTCCCACAGAAGTTGCAGAAGATGGTGACAAGCAGGAGCACTTCCTGGAGGGCCTTAATGACAACCTCCAGTTACAGCTGATGAACAACACGTTCAATAATTTCAATCACTTGTTAGATCGTGCCTTGCTTACAGAGCAGAAGCGCAGGGAGATTGATGAGAAGAAAAGAAAGCTCAACCCTGCATCCTCTAACAGCAACACCCGCCCCCGCTACCCCCAGCAGTACCAGCAGCAGCGTCAGCAACCACAGCAGCAGCAGTACCAGCAACAGATAGGTCAGGGTCAGCGTTACCAGAATCAGAACCAACGCCCTACCTACAGAGCTATGCCACAGGGGCAGTCCAACCCACCTGCCCAAAATCAGGCTACTGTTCCCGTGGTTCGTAACTGCTACAAGTGTGGCGACAGTGGGCACCTCGCCAACAACTGCCCTCAGAGGGGACAGCAGCAGCAGCAGGCCAGACAGAACGCCCCACAACAGCAGCAGCAAGGGCGCCCCAACCAGCAGCATAAGGCACCACTTCAGGGCAAGGTCAATCATGTGACGGCAGAAACTGCAGCAGAAGCCCCAAACGTTGTGCTTGGTACGTTTACAGTCAACTCCAACCCTGCTACAATACTTTTTGATACTGGTGCTACGCATTCTTTTATTACAAGATCTTTTGCTGAAAACATAATCTCCCCTTAAGCTGCATGAAAAGACCTATGGTAATTAATTCACCAGGGGGAAAGATAACTACCAACACAGTCTGTACCAGAGTTAGTATAAACATAAGGGGGTAGAGTTTCGCACTGGGTTGCTAGTTATTGATTCCATGGATATTGATATAATCTTGGGCATGGACACTCTGGAGAAGTGGGGTGTCAAAATTGATTGTGCTCAACGGACAGTTCACCTAGCAGCATCAGATGGCCAGGAAGTGGGAATCAGCGCATCAAGTCCTTCAGGTTATTTGCACCAGATGGAGGTTAGACCTACAGACGGTATTCGGATAGTGTGTGATTATCCAGATGTCTTCCCTGATGAATTGCCAGGTATGCCGCCTGACAGAGATATTGAGTTTTTAATAGAGCTTTTACCTGGCACTGCACCCATAGCAATGAGGCAATATAGAATGGCACCTATAGAGCATGAGGAGGTAAAAAAGAATATAGATGAATTGCTAGCTAAAGCATATATCCGCCCTAGTTCCTCTCCTTGGGCTTTTCCAGTTTTGCTTGTTGAGAAAAAGGATACTGATGTGAAAAGGATGTGTGTGGATTACCGAGCTCTAAATAAAGTCACCATTAAAAACAAGTACCCGCTCCCCCGCATTGATGATTTGTTTGATCAGCTTCAGGGTGCTTGTGTTTTCTCCAAGATTGACTTGAGATCTGGTTATCATCAGTTAAAAATTCGTCCCTCAGATATTCCTAAAACTGCCTTCACCACTAAGTACGGCTTGTATGAGTATACAGTAATGTCCTTCGGCCTCATCAATGCTCCTGCCTATTTTATGCAACTGATGAATTCAGTATTTATGGATTATTTAGACAAGTTTGTGGTGGTTTTTATTGATGATATACTGATTTATTCCAAGACTGAAGCAGAACATGAGGAGCAATTAAGGTTAGTTCTACAGAGACTGAGAGAACACAAGCTGTACGCCAAGTTCAGCAAATGTGAATTTTGGATTGATGAAGTGCGTTTCCTTGGTCACGTCGTCTCCAAAGGAGGAATTGCAGTGGATCCAAGCAAGGTCAGTACTGTCACGAATTGGAAGGTGCCGGAAATACCAAAAGAGGTTCGTGGATTCCTGGGTTTAGCTGGTTATTATCGGAGATTTATTGAGAATTTCTCAAGAATTGCAAAGCCCATGACTTCCCTATTAGAGAAGGATGCAGAATTTAGATGGACAAATGCACAGCAAGCTGCTTTTGATGAGTTGAAGAAAAGATTGACTACAGCACCTGTGTTGACATTGCCTGACCAGCAGAACAAATTCATAGTTTATTGTGATGCTTCCAGAGATGGTTTGGGATGTGTTCTGATGCAGGAAGGCAAAGTGATTGCCTACGCTTCACGGCAGTTGCGCAAGCATGAGTTGAATTATCCGACACACGACCTGGAACTTGCAGCAGTGGTGCACGCATTGAAGATTTGGCGTCACTATTTGTACGGGCAGCGTTGCGAAATTTATACTGATCACAAGAGCCTGAAATATATTTTCACACAGAACGAGTTGAATATGCGGCAGAAAAGATGGCTGGAATTAATTAAGGATTATGACATGGAAATTCATTATCATCCTGGCAAGGCTAATGTGGTGGCTGATGCTCTGAGTAGGAAGAGTTATGCTAATATGGCTTTGGGTTTCATGATGCCGCATGAGTTATGTGAAGAGTTTGAAAGATTGAGTTTGGGTTTTCTACATCACACTACAGCCGCAGCATTTGAGGCAGAGCCGACATTAGAACAAGAGATTCGGGAGCACCAGAAGAATGATGAGAAATTGCAGGAAATTCGTGAGTTGCTCAAATCAGGCAAGGCGCCTCACTTTCGGGAAGATGAACAGGGAACTTTATGGTACAAGAACAGAATATGTGTGCCTAACGTGGACAGCATCAGAAAATTAATTTTGAGTGAGGCTCATGATACGGCTTATTTTATTCATCCCGGCAGCACTAAGATGTACTATGATCTGAAGGAAAGATTTTGGTGGTACGGTATGAAGCGTGCCGTGGCCGAGTATGTAGCTATTTGTGATACATGTCAGCGTGTGAAGGCTGAACATCAGAGACCAGCAGGTTTATTACAGCCGTTGAAGGTGCCAGAATGGAAGTGGGAAGAAATAACCATGGATTTCATTGGGGGTTTGCCTCGTACTCAGAAAGGTTATAATTCAATATGGGTAGTAGTGGATCGTTTAACCAAGGTAGCTCATTTTATACCAGTTAACACTACTTATTCAGGTGCTAAGTTAGCTGAGCTGTACATCTCCAGAATTGTCTGTCTGCACGGCGTACCTAAGAGAATTATATCTGATCGAGGTTCGCAGTTTACTTCTCGCTTTTGGGAGCAGTTGCATAATTCATTGGACACAAAGCTCAGATTCAGTACAGCATACCATCCTCAGACAGACGGGCAGACAGAAAGAACTAATCAGATACTTGAGGATATGTTGAGAGCTTGTGCCATACAGTACGGCACTAGTTGGGACAAGTGTTTGCCGTATGCTGAGTTTTCCTATAATAACAGCTATCAAGCCAGTCTGAAGAAATCGCCGTTTGAGGCCTTGTACGGCAAGAGGTGCAGAACGCCGTTGTTCTGGAATCAGACAGGTGAGAAGCAGGTATTTGGACCTGACATAATACAGGATGCTGAGCAGCAATTGCGGATTGTTCAAGAGAATTTGAGGGTTGCTCAGTCCAGGCAGAGGAGTTATGCTGATGTTCGCAGAAGGGATTTGTCCTTTAAAGTGGATGACCATGTGTACTTGAAGGTGTCACCAATGAGAGGTATTCGCAGATTCAACATGAAAGGAAAGCTAGCGCCAAGATACATTGGACCATTTAAAATACTGGAAAAGAAAGGTGAAGTAGCTTACCGCCTGGAATTACCTCCCAGTTTGTCAGGTGTGCATGATGTGTTTCATGTGTCCCAATTAAAGAAGTGTTTGAGAGTGCCCGAAGAGCAAGCACCGCTAGATGGATTGGAGGTACAGGAGGATCTGACTTACACAGAGCATCCAGTGAAAATTTTAGACACATCGGAGAGGAATACTAGAAACAAAAAGATCAAGATGTGCCGTGTGCAGTGGAGTCATCATACAGAGGCCGAGGCAACATGGGAACGAGAGGATGAGTTAAATGCAGCATATCCCGCTCTCTTTGCTAACTAGCCTATCTGAATCTCGGGGCGAGATTTTTGTTAAGGGGGTAGGTTTGTAACGCCCTAATTTTAATTCCAGTATTTTACAATAAATTTAATATGGTTTATTTAATTTACTAGGGTTTGTGTGATTTAGCATGCATGAAATACAACTTTATTTAATTTCTGCAATTAACAAAATTAAAATGAAACATAGAGAATACCTTGTTTGTTGCATTCATGCCTATGCATTGGTTTTATGTTGAGTGGTTGCCTTTTTTTATAGTGTTTAACTCCTTTTAAATAAAAGAGTTTGAAAAGTTTTCAGAAGAAAAAAAAAAGACCGGAAATCCCATCCTCTGTTTCCCTCCTCTCTTTCGATTCAACAGCCAACCGAAGTCGGATTTGACTCACCTTTTCTCGCTTTCCTGTGCCTTTACCCTATCCCTTTGTCGAGGGGTTTCCGTCCCCGCTCTCTTTTTTGTCATGTGGACCTGCTCGTCATGCTTTTCTTGTATCTCGCCACAAATCATGGCGACCATCTCATCATTCTATGCTAGGCTGGCATATTTTGAGTGTGAAATTCCGTCCAAATATCTTTGTTCATTTTCAAGTTGTTCTGGAGAATTTTCGGATTTATCTGAAAGTTTTTTCTATTTATCTTAGATCAAATTCCATTTATTGGAGGCTCTTGCCAAAGCTTTTCATGAGCTCTAAATATTTTATTTGAGTTCATTGGGTGCCAAAACATATCTAGGAATTTTCCTAGAATTTTTAGAGCCATCGGAGTATTTTTCGGGGCACGAACAATAATTCTAGATATTCTGGAATTATTTTAAACCCGAAATTAAATATTTCGAAAATAAGCCCAAATCTAACTCGGTCCAAACCCGTGCATATATATATTCATCGGAATCCTCTCGTCGTTCTCTTTCCAGAACCGGTATCCGTTTTTCAATTCCGAAACCCTAACTCTCTAGATCTGAGCGGGAAAGTTGAAGTCTTCTCCAACTCCGGCGAACGTTCGGCAAGCGATTCCTCTGCAACTAGTCATCTCCGGCGAAATCCGAGGACACCATTGTGTGTGTCTCGGCGAGATCTACGCCGGGGTGGTCTTGGATTTTTGAGAAGATTTTTCATTCTCCGTAGATCTGAGTTTCATCTCCAACTCCGGTGGAGACCTCATCTCCGGTGAGCTTTTCTCCCATCACTCCGGCTGTCTCGGTCCCCATACCCGCCTGCTCCCTGCCTCCCGCCGCCATGTGGCAGCGCCCCGGTGGCTGCTCCCTCTGCTCCGTCCTTTTCCCGCTCTCACGCTGGGACCTGCCCCGTACGGCCGACCGGCCTCTCGCCGAAGCGAGCGCAGAAGCCCGCGTGCGGCTCTTCTCCTTTTCCCGCTTACGCCACGTGTCGGCTCCCCATTCGTCCGCACCGCCGTTCCGTGTTCCACCGCCCACACGGGATCCAGATCTGCTGAAACCGGATCCGCAAGGATCTTCTGCGGCCGTATCTTCGCAGCCCCTCGTGTGTCGTCGGTCCAACCAACCACATAGTGCCACATCACAGCTGCCACCATGTTTTTGCAAAACAGCCCCTGAGCCTTTCGGGATTTAACCCGCAGTCCACTCCCACTGGGCCGGGCCCCTGTTTTTATGTTTTCAACCCTCAAATTTTGAACAGTATTTACAAATAGGCCCTTGCAATATTCAAAAGCTCATATCTTTTTCGTTTTAAATCCGTTTTCGACGATTCTCGCGCCCACGCGACCGTAGCGATGTGTAGAATAATTTTAAATACATTTTATCTTCTGTTTTTATGTCATGATGTATTGTTTCTTACCCTTTTGCATTTGTTTGCTTGCATGTGTGATCATCTGTATGCTTGTTTGGTGCCGTGTATCATGCGTAGACGTTGATCCGCCTATTGAGTTCGAAGAGCAACCTCCAGAAGCCTCTGAGCAGCAGCAAGGAATAAATTTCGAGGAAGGCAAGTATAACATAAACACCACCCAATAACCTTTTAATCTTTGCATGTGCATTTAATTTATATGCCTGTAAGGTTTACCTAGCTACTTTTATCCTTTTATATCTACCTTGTGGGATGCATATGGTTAAGTTGTACTAGGTGCTGCGCAAACTCCTTTTCTTGTTAATTTAATTTTGATTAACGGTCCTATGCAATTAATTGTTGGGCGTGACACTGATCGGTTCATGTCCATTTTAATATGGCTTTTTAGCTACATGGTTTAGGGAGCTTGAGCAATGTGCTCGTGTGCTTTTGCTGGTTCTCTCCCTAAGGACCGAATCACAAAGCGACCACCTGGGACAACAGTACTACCACAAGGCTGGAATGGGACAGACTTAGCTGATTAATTAGGTTGTTTTGGTTTGGGAGTAACTTACCTGCGGGGCAAGAGGGGAGGTGAGCTTCTGTGGCCCTCGCGCTGCTTGGGTCGAGTGTGCTTTACGTTATATGTATGTGCTTCTCCCCTTGAGGCTTGCTCCACGGTTGCGGAACCTGAATCCTTAGCGGTTACACTTTACCAACGTGATCTTTGTAAAGGCTTCGTAGTGCGCTTGCTAGTCATCTCATCTCCGGTAATGTGGTGAATTCTTAGCGTAGCTCACGACTTGTGGGTAAAGATGTACAACCTCTCGAGAGTGTAAAACTAACATGTTAGCCGTGCTCACGGTTATGAGCGGCCCAGACCCTTCCCAGTGATTAGTAAAGGACCCTTGGCTGAGGTTCCTTGGTTATGGTTTTGATAATTATTATATCTGTTTTATCTTATTTAATTTCTTGCAATATCTTTTGGGCTAATGGTTTTGTTGTTAATTCATAGTAATTAGGCTTTAATAAATGTTTTAAATTAAAAGCTTATTCAGTTGTCAGCTAACCATAGAGCCTCATGGTTTATGTTATATTTGTTGAGTATTCTCTACTCACGCTTGTTTCTTTATATTTATTCCTTGTTTGGGGGAAAAATCCAACCGCTGCTCAGATGATGGTGGTAATGAAGACTATGTGCAAGACTACGACGAGTATTAGGCGTTTCGTTCACCAGTTGACGTCCATGTGGCGCCCGTTATGTTTATGATTTATGCTTCCGCTATGCTATGTTATACTCTGAGTTAAACACTCGTGTCACAGTGTAATAATGCTATATTTAATGTTATGTACGTTTTTATCTTTGGCATGTGCTGTGGCATTCTGTAATTTGTCATGTATATGCGAGACGTTTCCTGGCGCATATATATGTTGCACGGTTTTGGTCTTTGAAACCGGGCGTGACAGTGGACGAGGTCCATAGACCCGGTGACACTGACGGGTGGGACCGGGCGAGGATGGAGAGAGGACGGTGCATGAACCGGGTGCACGCAGCGAGTGGAGGGTAGGACCCACCGGACCGGATTTTCCAATCCCGCGGGCGGGAATCCGACGCGGACTGTCAAATGGGGCCCACTTGTCATAGAGACACAAGAAAAATAAAATCCCGAAAAATGGAAAATGGAGTTTGACTGCAGATACACTTGTTTGTTTTTCGCGTTTTTGAATGAGTTAAAGGCCGAATTTTAAAATACCCCAATTGAAGGAAATGTTCTAAATTTGTTCCTCTACATTTCCCTTATAAACTTGTATACCATGTTCTGTTCAAAAACATAGTTTAAATTTGAATCTAAGCTGCTGACCAAGGTTTGACCAACAGAACCCTCCAGCTTGGAAATTCTAAAAGTCCATTTTCTAGACACTTTCACAAAGGAGTTTTATACCAATGTTGTTCAAAATTTCATGATCTACAACTTTCTAAATACCAGCATTGCAAGATTTTAGCTTTAAGATCAAGAAAATTTGAAATTACCAAACAGGTCATGTTTGGACAGAATTCACATGCTGACAGAAAAAGCCCCAAAACTCTATGCAAACCCTCATGCATGTCAAAGCACCAATTACCAAAGTTGTTCACCATGAAATTTTCTACAAGTTTGTCAATATGAGTTTCACCCAAATCTAAATAGAATCAAAGTTATAGGCACAATCACAGAGACATATCAGCAGAAACAGGTTTCAACAAGTGGCATTTCAACCAAGTTTGAATTAGGGCTCAAATGCATGTCATTGTATGATGCATTATGATGAATGTTGCATGTATGATGAATGATTATGCACTTGAGATGCCAGAGCATCACACCGACCACCTCAAGGTCGCCCGACCCTTGGATGCACCGACTTTCAATCCTGCGCTCGTGATTTGGCCTTCCCAAGTCGGTTGCATGCTGTCCAAGGAGGTGGGTGCGAATTGGCCGCACAGTGTTACCTAAATGGTAAATGGTAAACAGTCGGTCACCTACTGTTTAGCCATTATTCGGTGCTAAACGGCCGTTTAAACGGGTTTAAAAGGTATAAATGGCTAATTAAACGGAAACGGTGAGCCACTGTTTAGCGTTTAAACGGTGTTTAAACGGGCTAAACGACCGTTTAGGCGAACAGTGGCCGCAGAGAGTAGGTTGGCCGACCACTCCCTTTGGTCGGCCGACCCTCAGATACACCACCTTTGATGTTGGATGGTGTGGATGTACTCCTAGTGGTTGTTGACAGTCGGTTGGAGTCGGTAAATGTCGAAAGGTGGGCTAATTGATCCACATGTTGGCCTTTCGACCTTGGGCTCGTCTTGGCCTTGTTCCCTTCGGCGTATATGGGACCTTGGTGACTTCCTTGGGTCATAAAGTGGAGAGTGACCCATTTGGGTAGAGTATGGGGTCGGCCGGCCACCCCTTAGGTCAGCCGACCCTCATTCTGGTTGCCCGACCACTTTCCTAGGCGCCCGACCTTGCCAGCTTTTCCGTCAAACTTGCAATGGCTATAACTTTTGTGTCCGGACTCTGAATTAGGTGAACCAAAAGTCCATTTCGATCATCTCGACGAGCACTATGACATGGTGCATTGAAATATGTGATTTGGATAATCTTTGTATCATGTAATCTACTTTTAGGCTACATGGTCCATTTCTCTCATCTTGTAATCTACTTCTATAGCCTTGAGCTTACTATAGAGCGCCTCTACTCCTATCGTATCATACCCTGCTGACTCAATGATTGAGTTCACCTTGATGTCCCATACTTTTCTGTCCAAAGCATACAGCAATTTGATAGCCTGCTAATGATCGGTGTATGGGAGCTCAGCGGGGACAAAGTTGACACGCATCTTGTTAATGATCGACTGAAAGCGACCAAACAAATCATCTACAGATTCTTCCGGCTTTTGGACAAAATTCTCATATTCGCACCGGTAAGTCTCCACAAGCCTAGCCTTAATGATCGCGGTACCCTCATGGTGTACACTCTGTAGGGACCATATCTCACGCGCCGACTTGAGGTGACTCACTCTCTCATAATCCATGGGACCAAGCCCAGAAAAGAGAAAGTTAACAGCCTTCGCATTCGCCTCATGCCGAGCCACGATCTCAGGCGTAGTACGCTCAGCAACTGGAAGTACCACAAAAGTCATACTCTGAGTGGCATCCCATATGTCCTGACTCTAGCTAACAAAGAACGCCTCCATCCTACCCTTCCAGTAGGGATAGCCATCGGAACTAAGGACGGGAATCTGTGATGCTCCGGCATCTCAAGTGTATTTTCATCTCACATATGTGTAGCATTCATCATGAAGCCTCCTACAATGATATGCATTTGAGCCCTAGTTCAAACTTGATTGAAATGCAACATGTCGAAACCTGTTTTCTGCATATATGTCTCTGTGATTGTGCCCATAACTTTGATTCTATTAAGACTTGGGTGAAACTCATATTGACAAACTTGTAGACAATTTGATGATAAACAACTTTGGTAATTGGTGCTATGACATGCATTAAGGTTTGCATAGAGTTTTAGGGCTTTTTCTATCACCATGTGAATTCTGTCCAAACATGACCAGTTTAGTAATTTTAAATTTTCTTGATCTTAAAGCCAAACTCTTGCAATGCTTTTATTGAAAAAGTTGTAGATCTTGAAATTCTAAACAATATTGGTATAAAACTCTTTGAGCGAAAGTTGTCATAAAATAGACTTTTAGAATTTCTAAACTGGAAGGTTTTGTTGGTCAAACCTTGGTCAGCAGTTTAAATTCAAATTTAAAAACATTTTTGAATATAACATGGCATACAAGTTTATAACGGAAATGTAAAGGAACAAATTTAGAATATTTTATCCAATTGGGGTATTTTTAAATTCGGCTTGTAACCTGTTGAAAATCGTGAAATACAAACGAGGGTTCCTACAGTCAAACTGAGGTTTTCCATTTTTCAGGTTTCTATTTTCTTGTCTCACTAACAAGTGGGACCCACACGACAGCTACCATAGGATTCCCGCCCGCGGGATTGGAAAATCCGGCAAGTGGGTCCCACCATCCCACTCGTCCCCGCGCTCGGTCCAATGCTCCGTTCCCTTCCTCTCTCTGACCGGTCCCACATGTCATAGACTCCGGGTCCATAGGCCCAGTCCACCGAACCGCCACCGTCCCTCTCTCCCCCTCGGCTCTGCCCACGCGGCGAGCGCGCACGCGCTCGACGCCGGCCGGCTGAGCCAGCGCCGAGGCCGCGCCCTACCCTTCTTCACCCGGACGGGGTTCCGGCCTTCTTCACTCCCCCACGCCTTCGCTCCAACTTGCCTCACTCCCTCTCTGCCTCCCCCTGGAGCGCAGCAGCCGAACGGCCATTGCCGCCATCGGAACTCCCGTGGCAAGTTTACAACGCCGGTCGCCGCGGACCTCCCCTGCTCAATCCTCAAGTACCCCGGCCTCGCCTCATCGTCCTCCACCGAAACCCCATGACCTAGTCCTCCGCCATCGCCTCCTCGACCCCGCTCCGCGAGCATCGCCGTTCGCCGCGCGCGTTTCCCGTGCCTCACCGTGGAGGACCACCGTGGGCCAGTCCCCGTGTCCCCACTATCCCGCCGACGAGCACGCCTCAACTCCACGCAGCTTGAGCGCCCATCGGCTCCGCCATTCCCCACCTCCCCGTCGAGATCGAGCGACGTGCCGCCATCACGCCATGCCACGGCCACCCGGTTCACCGGCCTCGCGCCGCATCCCCGCTCCACCAATCGCGACGAGGTCTACATCACTGGGTAGCCCGAGCCTAGGGACGTCTCCCTCGACCAACTCGGCTCCAAGCTCCGGCCTCCACGCGCCGGCGCGGGCGACGGAACGCCGGGCCGTCGCGGCGCGTTCGTCCCTGCCTGGAGGAAGAAGGAAGATGAAGGTCAATTTGCAAATAGCCCCCTCGTCTTTTGCCTAATTCTATTGGAGATCAATGCGCTGTACACTGAGTCTTGCAGATCTAACGTTCTAGCCCCTGATGTATACGGCTAATTATGTTCAAGTCCTCGACCTATGAGTTTTTCCATTTATTTCATTTATATTAGGCTGTGAACTTTGAAAAATCATAACAATTCAAAGAAAAATCCAAAATGGACAAACTCAGTGGCTATGGACTCCTCTTGAGTAGATCTACATGATAGGTATAATGTGGATGTATGAAAAGTCTGTTTTAACCCTGGATTAGTGCATGCATGTTGAGGGTAAATAAATGGTAAAAATAGACTAAATGAACTCCTAAAATGTTGAAACTTGGGCAGTAGCCTTCTTATGGCATTTAGGCACTGTGTGAATTTTTGTTGCAGTAGCACTTGCTGTTAAATATCTAGTCTACCCCTAGGCTTGAATTTTTGCAATAAAAATGCATAGAAAGTACTCACCGTATGAAACTTGCTCCAAAGGTTGAACAAGATATTTAGGACACACCTTATGTTGCATATAGCTTGCTAGTAAAGTTTGAGGCCTTGCATGTTAAGTTCGAGTGGTGATTTGAAAATGGCAAAGTGTCACATGCTTAACTAAATAAAAAGGAAAAGTGGTCTCAGGATGCATAATTAATTCCATGGAAAATTTGGTAGCTTGCTAATGTTGCATAGGTTCCAAAAAGTATTTTTGCGAAGCTTGTGAGTACTGTCTTGATGTGCATTTAAAATAGACGTAGATAATTATATGGAAAATAGATGTCCTATCAAATTATGGATTTTGTGCTTGCGGATTTTTGTATATGATGTTCTTGCAATGTAATGCTTACTGTAGAAATTTTATGTCCAAAACTCACTCCTATAAATTATGAAAAATCTGAGAGTCTATATGGCTGGTAAATTGCTGGAATTTTAATAAATTAATTATAACTTGTTTGTAGCTGAAATTTTGGCAGTAGCATTATGTAATATGTTTCTGCATGTGATAAAAGTTTGAGATCAATTTGAGTTGTCTAACTACATGAACTCGTGAGTGCATTTTATTCAAAAAGGTGGCATGTCCATTAATTCGTGTGTATATGTTTAACTGCAAGTGACAACATGTTTGGTGCATATATAAAGTCACTTGCTTCATAACCTCAAGTACATCTGGTGAATTCCAAGTGCCATCAATGGAGATGTTTTTGGAGAGACACTTTCTTTGCATTTGATAGGGATTGTATACACATATAAGACAGTAGTTCATGATAACTTCAGTGATAAAAAGTGGTAAAGTACATGTCACCTGCGTTTATGCATGATGGGTTGAACTAGCTTTTGGTGATGGTTTGTACGATTTTTTAGTAAGATCGTGAAGTTTTCTCATTACGGGGTGTGTCTGGATTAAGTATACTTGCGTCATTTCATCACAAACTACATGATTATGCATTATATTCACTTGCACCCCATGCATACATTTACATTCATTGCACTCATGGTTGCACTATGTCATACCTATAACCTATACCATATGCATGTATCTGTATTCTCTTACACTCACTTGCACATTATATCATGTATATAGATTCCGCGATGGAAGGATCAACACAGGAGCTGCTACTGATCGATAAGCCATACAACGGATTGCACCAAGGGCAGAAAGACGACGTGTCGCTGATTTCATCCATCCCTGTTTCAAGGGGTTGCCTGGGGCAAAGCCTCACAACTTGGCAAACTAACTTAGACTAGTTTGTTGGTTTTCACAAGCATAATCAAAGGTAGGCAGCACCGTGCTATACCCAGCAAACATCTTATGTCTTGATGATTAGGCATATGCATCAGGAGTTGTTTGGAACCAACTGCATTAGACATCATATGCATCAGGAGTTGTTTGGAACCAACTGCATTAGACATCGTAGCCGCCCAGGCCCTAGCTCCTATGAATAGAGTTTGTGGGACGAGTATGCCTAGAAATGCGAGGTACGAGTAGACACGAGTGAGCACTGTCACTCGTCGCGTAGGTGATTTTACAAATCTCAAAAATCTTACTATGATGCAGTTTGTGATTTTTGTTGCTGATGTTAAATGGAGACCAGGTGGAGCGTAAGTTTACTTTTGGGGCGTGCGTTGTTATTATCTGGCTCCGCCCGAGTCGCATAAGGCCCGTCCGCTGTTCGTCTGCTGATTGGCATAACATTGCTAGAGTGCTTATCCAGGAAATGGGCCTGGTGAAAGTCTTACTTGTGCCATCCGAAGAACAGAGACTTGGTCCTACCGGACTCTAGGGACGCTCACTCTCACGGAGAGCTGACCCGTCGTGGTATCGCTCTGTGGGGGCTAAACCTAGGGAATGGCGGGTTGGAATCGAACTTGGGATGGGACAAGTGGAGATGGGGACTATATGTGGGAACACGATGGCTAGTAAGCATATACCCCTGGCATTTTTAGTTATTCCCGGGAATTTAGAAATCGATTCGAATCGCTGATGCTCACCAGGTGTGAGAGTGCCAAATATCACTGTCGGGCAACGTAGTAATAACTTTAACATATTTTTATCTAATCACGCTTTTCAATACAACATGCTTGGATGTGTATGATCCATCCCACTATTCATGGTGCTGCCCATCCACTGATAGGGGGCAGATGGACTTGGGAGGTGCTTTGAGGTCGAGAGAGGGCTGACCCGACGTACCGTGGTATCGCTCCCTAGACGGCTATTCCCAGGGGTTAGGTGGGGGCGCTGTGAATCTTGGGACGGGACAGGCGTAGATGAGAGGTATATCTTGGATGTGTGGGATATACTATTATGCAAGTTACTGATGGTACTCATGCTTTACTTTCATGCAAGTATTTACTTTATGCTATAAATGATCCTCATGGTTAATGGATAGCAGCTATCAAATCCTACTATCTTATGTCCTCATGACCCTGTTTAAAAATCAATGGCTAAGGATCCACATGATTAGTAAGCAAGCTTTGCGTCAGCCTTAAGCCCCATCCATTAAGTCCTACTGAGTAATTAGTACTCAGGGTTTGCCCTCACTTTTGGATTACAGGTACCGGCGACATCTGGACAACTGTGTTGGAGGTGGTAGTACCGGTGGGCTCGGTGCTGCTCGCCTTGTTCATCGCTGCATGAAGACTACTTGAGTATTGTTTCCGCTGTGAGATTTTGAAAATGCTTCCACTATATATATATACTCTGAAATCGCTTCCGCTATATTTTGAACATGTAATTTGACTTCATACATTTGGTCTGTAAATTAAAGTCTATTACTCTCTGTTTCAACTGCCTGTGACGATTGTAACTGTTGTGGCTCCTTCGAGAGTCGGATGTGTTTGATATCGGTTCCTCTGGGAATGGTGTTATCGAGAGCCGAAGTACTCTTGACGGACTACCGGGTTTAGTCTGCCTAAGTGCACTGCGAGCCAGAGGTGGCAGGTGTGCTTAGTCTGAATTAAGCAGGGCGGTTCCGCCATAGCTGGTATCAGAGCCGATCATACACAGACAACAGTTATATCATCAAGTTTTGGTTTACAAAACTATTTTCGAAAACCCCTTTCAAATAATTGAAAATGAGAGTATACGATATGCCCATATTAAGGATGTTAGTGGATATTAGGTGACATCACTGACATTCTGACCTAGATAGAACTCATATGCATATTCGGCGCTTTGGGAGGCAATTTTTCGGCCATAGCTGTCCCCAGTACTGGCAGAAGCTATCGGAATTTGCGAACGGTTGTGAACCCTGCATTCATGCTGTATAAGGAAAGCTCTTTAAGGGTGGTGGGCATGCTTTGGAGCTTTCATGCCCACCACACTTACATTCAGTTTTGGGATCCACCTTTTTCTCCACAATCCCCAGTACTGGTGAAAAGTCAGGCTTTGAGAAAATGGTGCAACGGCCCACTCTATGTTGTCCACGCAGCGGTCACGCGTGGATGCCACACTAGGTGGTAATGTATGAGCATGCATTTTTCTGCAGGTACACTAACCACGTGCGAAACTAAGAACGACCAGAGAACGGCTAGTTGCATTAAGGAGAGACGTGCATATATGTCACCGAATTATCGCTAGCTATATATATACTACATAGGATGTGTGATGTGAGACCGAATAGGACGAATCATGTATCATGTATCTTTTGTTATCAGTGTGGGGGGATATTACTAAAAGATAAATGGAATAAATCATGATTTAAGCAAACTTTCTGCACGTTTCACTCTCACAATATAGTTAATTTTGTGAAGAAGAGTCCCAAACGACATACACGGACAAATCGTGGAACTCGACCGAGTTGCAAAAGGAATTAGTCGGAACTCTATGTAAAAAAGTTATAAAGCACGACATATGGAACAGCTTTATTATAGGTGATATCACGGAGAAAATGCATGGAAGAAGAACAGTTTAAATTTTTAAACTAGTGACTGACTTAGGTGGAGCTGAGAACCTGAGTACAGTTAGTAAATCGACTTTACGCCGTTGGCCCAGTCAGATTGGTAGAAGTGATGTCCTGCCTGTAAAACGACGCACAGGTTTCCATTAGCAAAGATGCTTGTCCACACCTACAATATGTTGGCTAACACTTTATGTGCAAACGAGTTATTCTGTTCACTTACATGCTTTCATGTATTCAGAATATATTTATGGTGCTATGACCTTTTATCATCGCATCGATTGCACAAAAGTTCTTGGACTAAACCTGATTGGCTTATTTCTACAGATGGTCACCCCACCAGAGACATCTGCACAGGGGGCTGCTCCTGGAGCACCATCTCCTTCTGAGTTGGCCACTCAGATCGCTCAGCAACTCATCAACCTGATAGCTAAGCGCAACGATGGCGTGACCCACAAGAGATCAGCTACACTGACTTTGCGGCGCTGCAACCGCCAATCTTCACTGCTGCTACAGATCCCTTGGATGCTGATGACTGGCTTCGGATCATTGAGTCCAAGTTCAGTCTACTGCCCCGACTCACTGAGCAACAGAAGGCTCTCTTCGCGGCACAGTGTCTACATGGTCCCTCGGGGGCCTGGTGTGCTTCATTCCTGGCAATGCAACCAGCCGGGCACCAGATCACGTGGGATGAGTTCCAAGCGGCTTTTCGGGCACAGTACCTCCCGCCTAGCCTCATCAAGCTCAAGCAACAGGAATTTCGTGCACTTCAACAAGGGAACATGTCGGTACTCGAGTACGTGCAGGCGTTCATTCGCCTGTCCCAATACTCCCCAGAAGATGTCGACACCGACCCGTGTAGGGCTGCCCGTCTATTGGGTGGGCTTGACCCCACTCTGCTGACTCACCTAGGGCGCCACTACGACAGCTTCACCGAGTTAGTAGATGTCGCCATCGACATGGAGCATCACCTCAGTCAGGCCCACAAGGATCAGTGGAGGAAGAGAATTGCAAGCACACCTCCATCTAGTTCATCTCAACGACAACGGGTTGTGCATCGCACACCGCCGCACATGTATTACATCGACATGCCCCAACAGCAAGAGCAGCAGCTGGGTACACCACAACACCCATCATCCTGCAGTGCACCACCTCGTCCACCTTCTTCAATGCCACTTTCCAAACCAAGTGCTGGCTCCCCTTGCTTAACCTGCGGGAGGGCTGGACATTCCAGTTGCACATGTCGCACGCACCATAAGACTCCGGGCTCAGTGCCTACAGACGAAGAGAAGAACTCAGCCCCGAAGCTGGGCCAACTGCAATACAGCCAGCTTGAGCACATTTCGGAGAGTGAACCAGTCTTGGCAGGCACATTTCTTGTCAATGACTATCCTACAGTTGTTTTATTTGATTCTGGAGCGTCCTTCACTTTCTCAGCAAAGCATATGCACTGAAGCATGGATATGAAATTACAGAGTTGAAACAGAAATACCACATCACAGCTGTGGGGTCATCTATAAATACAAATCACATAGTGAGGGACTTGCGTTTGCAAGTAGGAAAGGAAAGTTTGTTCATCAGTCCTCTAGTACTCCCACAACTAGGGATCGATGTTATTCTTGGGATGTAATGGCTGAAACAACACAATGCTATGATAGATGTTGGGAATAGAACCGTACAGTTGCGCTCAAGCAGTGGGACCGATGTGATTATTCATGTGCCACTTCATAAGCATGTGTCTCACACGGTTAATGTTGCAGAAGCTCAGACTGAAGCACAAGCACTTGCAACGATCCCAGTAGCCTGTGACTATCCTGATGTGTTTCTAGAAGAACTTCCTGGACTACCGCCAGATAGGGATGTAGAGTTCAGAATAGACCTTGTTCCAGGCACGGCACCTGTCTCCAAGAGGCCGTATAGAATGGTGCCTGATGAATTGAAAGAACTAGAAACATGGCTGCAAGAGCAGTTAGACAAAGGGTTTATCTGACCTAGCTCATCACCGTGGGGCTGTCTCGCCCTCTTTGTTGAGAAGAAATACCAAGGTGGTAAAAGGTTATGCGTAGAATATCGACCACTGAATGCTGTTACTGTCAAGAATAAGTACCCACTGCCACACATCGATATCCTATTTGATCAGCTTGGGGGAGCCATAGTTTTCTCCAAGATTGATCTTAGGTCTGGGTACCATCAAATCAAGGTTCGAGAGGAAGACATACCAAAGATCGCTTTCTCCACGCGGTATGGGCTTTACGAGTATCTTGTCATGTCCTTCGGGTTGACTGATGCACCTGCTTTCTTCATATACCTGATGAACTCGGTGTTCATGAATGAGCTTGACAAATTCGTGGTAGTATTCATTGATGACATCTTGGTTTATTCCAAGAATGAGAAGGAGCACGAAGAACACTTGAAAATAGTGCTATCTCATCTTAGAGAACACAAACTTTATGCCAAGTTCAGCAAGTGTGCTTTTTGGCTAAAGGAAGTAGCATTCCTAGGCCATATCTTGTCAGCAAAGGGAGTGGCTGTCGATCCCAGCAAGGTGGAAGATGTGCTGAATTGGAAGCAGCCACAAACCGTGACACAGATACGGAGTTTTCTTGGTTTAGCAGGCTACTACCGCCGCTTCATCAAGGATTTCTCAAAAATTTCAAAGCCTATGACAGCATTGACCTAGAAAAATGCAAAGTTTGCGTGGAGCCCAAAATGCGAAGAAGCATTCGGAACGTTGAAGAAACTCCTAACCTCAGCACCTGTTCTTGCTCAACCAGACATCACTAAGCCATTTGATGTGTACTGTGATGCCTCTGGTAGTGGCCTTAGTTGTGTTTTAATGCAAGAGGGCAGAGTTATCGCCTATGCATCCAGCCAACTGTAGAAACATGAGGTGAATTATCCGACTCATGATCTTGAGTTGCTTGCAGTTGTTTACGCACTGAAGAAATGGAGACATTACTTGTTGGGCAGCACCTGCCACATATACACCGATCACAAAAGTCTGAAATACATATTCACACAACCAGAACTAAACATGAGACAACATCTTTGGTTGGAGTTAATCAAAGACTATGACTTGGAAGTCCATTATCACCCTAGTAAAGCAAACGTGGTAGCAGATGCATTGAGCCGTAAAGCTCATTGCAACTTTATTAAAGCTCGTCCAACAGTGAGAGTGCTATGCTGTGAGATTAGGGACATAGAAATGCCAACTACGCTGGAAGCTGAACTTTACAACCTTGTCCTTGAATCAACCATAAAAGACCAAATCATTGCGGCACAAAAGCAAGACAAGGGTGTGGCACATATTCATGAAGGATTAGATGAGAAGAAAAGAGCGTGCTTCACACTTGATGACCAGGGAGTCCTGTGGTTCAAAAATCGCTTAGTGGTACCAAAGCACATGGAGCTAAGGAAGAAAATTCTGGATGAAGCTCACACCTCCATGTTCACTATGCACCCAGGGATCAATAAAATGTACCAAGATTTAAAGCAAAAATTCTAGTGGACCCGTATGAAACGGGAGATCGCCACGTATGTGTCGGAATGCGACGTGTGTCAGTGAGTCAAAGCTGACTACCTAAAGCCTGCTGGTATGCTTCAACCACTAGCAATTCCAGCCTGGAAATGGGAGGATGTGCACATGGACTTCATTGTGGGTTTGCCTCGCACCCAGAAGGGCTATGACTCCATTTGGGTCATAATTGATCGTCTTACCAAATCCGCTCACTTCTTGCCTATCAAAACTCATTACACTGCGGCCACTTATGCTGAGCTCTACATATCACGGATTGTATCCTTGCATGGTGTGCCACAGACCGTCACTTCCGATCGAGGATCATTGTTTGTGTCTCGCTTCTGGGAGCAATTGCAGACTGCTCTTGGAACCAACCTGATTCGTAGTTCAGCATATCATCCACAAACGAGCGGCCAGGTTGAAAGAGTGAACCAGATCCTAGAAGATATGTTGAGAGCATGTACATTGACCTATTCCACCAAGTGGGATGAGTGTCTTCCCTTAGCGGAGTTCGCTTACAACAACAGCTACCAGAAGAGCTTGGAAATGGCTCCTTTTGAGGCCCTATATGGTAGATGGTGTAGAACACCACTCAACTGGTCGGAACCAAGAGAACGTGTCACATACTGTCCTGACTTAGTAACCCAAGCCGAAGAACAAGTGAAATTCATACACAGTAATCTGAAGAGAGCACAGTCTAGGCAGAAAAGCTATTCAGATAAGAGAAGGCGGCCATTAACCTTTGAAGAAGGCGATCATGTGTATCTTCGAGTATCACCAATGAAAGGAGTACACCGGTTTGGAGTAAAAGGCAAGCTAGCACCAAGATATGTGGGTCCATTCAAGATCACAGAAAAATGTGGAGCAGTAGCTTACCGATTAGAACTACCACCACATCTTGCTGCGGTTCATGATGTGTTTCATGTCTCGCAACTCAAGAAGTGTCTGAGAGTGCCGGAAGAAGTGGTTGACACATCTCAAATCCAGATTGAACCTGACCTCACATATGAAGAGAAGCCCATAAAAATCCTTGACCAAAAGCAAAGATCAACGCGAAGAAGAACTATTAACTTCTACAAGGTGCAATGGAGTAATCACTCCGAAGAAGAGGCAACTTGGGAACAAGAGAAATTTCTGAAAACCAAATACCTCAGTTTTCTTCCATCCACTTCAAATTGAGTACGTCACTGCAGTTTAAAAGTTTCAAATTTATACACAATGCACTTTCTTCTCATTTAACTTATCCACCCACATCACATCAAAATCTCGAGACGAGATTTCTTTAGGGGGGTGGGTTGTGATGCTCCGGCATCTCAAGTGTATTTTCATCTCACATATGTGCAGCATTCATCATGAAGCCTCCTACAATGATATGCATTTAAGCCCTAGTTCAAACTTGATTGAAATGCAACTTGTCGAAACCTGTTTTCTGCATATATGTCTCTGTGATTGTGCCCATAACTTTGATTCTATTTAGATTTGGGTGAAACTCATATTGACAAACTTGTATACAATTTGATGATAAACAACTTTGGTAATTGGTGCTTTGACATGCATTAAGGTTTGCATTGAGTTTTGGGGCTTTTTCTGTCACCATGTGAATTCTGTCCAAACATGACCAGTTTAGTAATTTTAAATTTTCTTGATCTTAAAGCCAAAATATTGCAATGCTTTTATTGAGAAAGTTGTAGATCTTGAAATTCTGAACAATATTGGTATAAAACTCTTTGAGTGAAAGTGGTCATAAAATAGACTTTTAGAATTTCTAAACTAGAAGGTTTTGTTGGTCAAACCTTGGTCAACAGCTTAAATTCAAATTTAAACCACATTTTTTAATATAACATGGTATACAAGTTTATAATGAAAATGTATAGGAACAAATTTAGAACATTTCATCCAATTGGGGTATTTTCAAATTTGGCCTCTAACCTGTTCAAAAATGTGAAATACAAACGAGGGTTCTGCAGTCAAACTGAGGTTTTCCATTTTTCGGGTTTCTATTTTCTTTTGTCTCACTGACAAGTGGGACCCACACGACAGCTGCCGTCGGATTCCCGCCCGCGGGATTGGAAAATCCGGCCGGTGGGTCCCACCATCTCTTCTCTCTGACCGGTCCCATATGTCATAGACTCCAGGTCCATAGACCCAGTCCACCGAACCGCCACCGTCCCTCTCTCCCCCTCGGCTCCGCCCATGCGGCGAGCGCGCCCTGACCGCGCGCGCCACGCGCTCGACGCCGGCCGGCTGAGCCAGCGCCGAGGCCACGCCCTGCCCCTCTTCACCTGGATGGGGTTCCGGCCTCCTTCACTCCCCTGCGCCTCCGCTCCAACTCGCCTCACTCCCTCTCTGCCTCCTCATTGGAGCGCAGCAGCCAAACCGCCATTGCCGCCATCGGAGCTCCCGCGGTGAGTTTGCAACACCTGCCACCATGGACCTCCCCCGCTCAATCCTCAGGTGCCCCGGCCTCACCTCATCGTCCTCCACCGAAACTCCATGACCTAGTCCTCCGCCATCGCCTCCTCGACCCCGCTCCGCGAGCATCGCCATTCGCCGCGCGCGTTTCCCGTGCCTCACCGTGGAGGACCACCATCGGGCCATCCTTGCATCCCCACTATCCCGCCGACGAGCTCGCTTCGACTCCGCGAAGCTTGAGCGCCCAACGGCTCCGCCATTCCCCACCTCCCCGTCGATATCGAGCGACGCGCCGCCCTCACGCCACGCCACGGCCACCAGGTTCACCAGCCTCGCGCCGCCTCCCCGCTCCACCAATCGCGACGAGGTCTACATCACTGGGTAGCCCGAGCCAAGGGACGTCTCCCTCGATCAACTCGGCTCTAAGCTCCGGCCTCCACGCGCCGGCGCGGGCGACGGAACGCCGGGCCGTCGCGGCGCGTTCGTCCCTGCATGAAGGAAGAAGGAAGAAGAAGGTCGATTTGCAAATAGCCCCCCCTCTTTTGCCTAATTCTACTAGAGATCAATGCGCTGTACACTGAGTCTTGCAGATCTTACGTTCTAGCCCCTGATGTATACGGTTAATTATGTTCAAATCCTCGATCTATGAGTTTTTCCATTTATTTCGTTTATATTAGGCTGTGAACTTTGAAAAATCATAACAATTCAACGAAAAATCCAAAATGGACAAACTCAGTGGCTATGGACTCCTCTTGAGTAGATCTACAGGATAGGTATGATGTGGATGTGTGAAAAGTCTGTTTTGCTCCTAGATTAGTGCATGCATGTTGAGGGTAAATAAATGGTAAAAATAGACTAAATGAACTCCAAAAATGTTGAAACTTGGGCAGTAGCCTTCTTATGGCATTTAGGCACTGTGTGAATATTTGTTGCAGTAGCACTTGCTGTTAAATGTCTAATCTACCCCTAGGCTTGAGTTTTTGCAATAAAAATGCATAGAAAGTACTCACCGTATAAAACTTGCTCCAAAGGTTGAACAAGATTTTTAGGACACACCTTATGCTGCATATAGCTTGCTGGTTGAGGCCTTGCATGTTAAGTTCGAGTGGTGATTTGAAAATAACAAAGTGTCACATGCTTAACTAAATAAAAAGGAAAAGTGGTCTTAGGATGCATAATTAATTCCATGGAAAATTTGGTAGCTTGCTAATGGTGCATAGGTTCCAAAAAGTATTTTTGAGAAGCTTGTGAGTACTGTCTTGATGTGCATTTAAAATAGACCTAGATAATTATATGGAAAATAGATGTCCTTTCAAACTATGGATTTTGTGCTTGCGGATTTTTGTATATGATCTTCATGCAATGTAATGCTTACTGTAGAAATTTCAAGTCCCAAACTCACTCCTATAAATTATGAAAAATCTGAGAGGCTATATAGCTGGTAACTTGCTGGAATTTTAATAAATTAATTATAACTTGTTTGTAGCTGAAGTTTTGGGAGTAGCATTATGTAATATGTTTCTGCATATGATAAAAGTTTGAGATCAATTTGAGTTGTCTAACTACATGAACTCGTGAGTGCATTTTATTCAAAAAGGTAGCATGTCCATTAATTCGTGTGTATATGTTTAACTGCAAGTGACAACATGTTTGGTGCATATATAAAGTCACTTGCTACATAACCTCAAGTACATCTGGTGAATTCCAAGGGTCATCAATGGAGATTTTTTGGAGAGGCACTTTCTTTGCATTTGATAAGGATTGTGTACACATATAAGACAGTAGTTCATGATAACTTCAGTGATAAAAAGTGGTAAAGTACATGTCACCTGCGTTTATGCACGATGGGTTGAACTAGCTTTTGGTGATGGTTTGTACGATTTCTTAGTAAGATCGTGAAGTTTTCTCATTACTGGGTGTGTCTAGATTAAGTATACTTGCGTCATTTCATCACAGGCTACATGACTATGCATTATATTCACTTGTACCCCATGCATACATTTACATTCGTTGTACTCATGGTTGCACTATATCATACCAATAACCTATACCATATGCATGTATCTGTATTCTCTAGCACTCACTTGTACATTATATCATGCATATAGATTCTGCGAAGGAAGGATCAACACAGGAGCTGCTACTGATCGATAAGCCGTACAACGGATTGCACCAAGAGCAGGAAGACGACGTGTCGCTGATTTCATCCGTCCCTGTTTCAAGGGGTTGCCTGGGGCAAAGCCTCACCACCCGGCAAACTAACTTAGACTAGTTTGTTGGTTTTTACAAGCATAATCAAAGGTAGGCAGCACCATGCTATACCCAGCAAACATCTTATGTCTTGATGATTAGGCATATGCATCAGGAATTGTTTGGAACCAACTGCATTAGACATCCTGGCCGCCTTGGCCCTAGCTCCTATGAATAGAGTACGTAGGACGAGTATGCCTAGAAATGCTAGGTACGAGTAGACACGAGTGAGCACTGTCACTCGTCGCGTAGGTGATTTTACAAATCTCAGAAATCTTACTATGATGCAATTTATGATTATTGTTTCTGATGTTAAATGGAGACCGGGCGGAGCGTAAGTTCACTTTTGGGGTGTGCGTTGTTGTTATCCGGCTCCGTCCGAGTCGCATAAGGCTCGTCCGCTGTTCGTCTGCTGATTGACATAACATTGCTAGAGTGCTTATCTAGGAAATGGGCCTGGTGAAAGTCTTACTTGTGCCATCCGAAGAACAGAGACTTGGTCCTATCGGACTCTAGGGGCGCTCACTCTCACGGAGGGTTGACCCGTTGTGGTATCGCTCTGTGGGGGCTAAACCTAGGGAATGGCGGGTTGGAATCGAACTTGGGATGGGACAAGTGGAGATGGGGACTATATGTGGGAACGCGATGGATAGTAAGCATATACCCCTAGCATTTTTAGTTATTCCTGGGAATTTAGAAATCGATTCGAATCTCTGATGCTCACCAGGTGTGAGGGTGCCAAATATCACTGTCGGGCAACGTAGTAATAACTTTAACATGTTGTTTATCTAATCACGCTTTTCAATACAACATGCTTGGATGTGTATGATCCGTCCCACTATTCATGGTGCTGCCTATCCACTAATAGGGGGTAGATGGACTTGGGAGGTGCTTTGAGGTCGAGGGAGGGCTGACCCGACGTACCGTGGTATCGCTCCTGAGACGCTACTCCCAGGGGTTAGGTGGGGGCGCTGTGAATCTTGGGACGGGACAGGTGTAGATGAGGGGTATATCTTGGATGTATGGGACATACTATTATGCAAGTTACTGATGGTACTCATGCTTTATTTTCATGCAAGTATTTACTTTATGCTATAAATGATCCTCATGGTTAATGGATAGCAGCTGTCAAATCCTGCTATCTTATGTCCTCATGACCTTGTTCAAAAATCAATGGCTAAGCATCCACATGATTAGTAAACAAGCTTTGCGTCAGCCGTAAGCCCCGTCCATTAAGTCCTAATGAGTAATTAGTACTCAGGGTTTGCCCCCACTTTTGGATTACAGGTACCGGCGACATCTGGATAACTGTGTTGGAGGTGGTAGTACCGGTGGGCTCGGTGCTACTCGCCTTGTTCATCACTGCATGAAGACTACTTGAGTATTGTTTCCGCTGCGAGATTTTGAAAACGCTTCCGCTATATATATATACTCTGAAATCGCTTCCGCTATATTTTGAACATGTTATTTGACTTCATACATTTGGTCTGTAAATTAAAGTCTATTCCTCTCTGTTTCAACTGCCTGTGATGATTGTAACTGTTGTGGCTCCTTCGAGAGTCGGATGTGTTTGATGTCGGTTCCTCTAGGAATGGTGTTATTGAGAGCCGAAGTACTCTCGACGGACTACCGGGTTTAGTCTGGCCTAAGTGCACTGCGAGCCAGAGGTGGCAGGTGTGCTTAGTCTTCCCAGAGTAAGTCATAGTCGCTACGGCTTCTTCACCGGTTAAGGTATGGGAAACCTAACCGGCTCTGATACCTCTTGTAGGACCGAGACGTGCGACTAGAAGGGGGTGAATAGGAGCACTTAAAAACTCAAACTCACAATCCCCTGGTGCAAAAAGACACACTACACACAACAAACGCTAGACACTGTTGGCGGTTCTTAGCCTACCGGATTTTACTCTGCAAGCGCACGGAGACCGCTGTAGCCTTTCATTCAAGAGTATTCCAAGGTATCGTATTTATCAACAGGGAAGCATTGAGATGGAGATATTAAACCATCATTCATCCAGCTGTTACTACTCTTTCACGTCAACTGAAAGCTAGGAAAGGTCGACACCAAACACCATGGGATACAAGCCAAGCACCGTTGGCAAGAAAATAGGTAAAGCTAGGAGGACAACGAGACAGGGACTGCTATACGTTCTTCTATCTCTGCTAGCATACAAGAGCTATCCGTGCTAAGGGTCGAAAGGATCTCAACAGAGTTACGACTTGCGTCGAGCGAAATTCCGGCGACTCGAGGGGTCAGGGGGTAGATAGTAGACCGAATGAGACCCGGCTAACGCCTACGGGCCTACCGAACGAACAGGCCTGAGATACACAGGCACAGCACACGCTGTCACTGAGTGGGGTTACCAAGCAAATCTGCGTGGATAGGCTGGCATGCTACAAACGTGTTCAAGAGGAGCTTGAACAACAATAGTTCAACCTTGGCCAAAGGAGAGGAACTAACCAGAGCCTAGCGTATAGGTTGGATTGTAACACCGTCAATCAAAACAAAGATCAATCTATTCTAGTTTAGAACAACTCAGGCCTCAACTTGGTATGCCCAAAAGGAAAAGGGTGCTTAACAGCTGCGTACATACCAAGCGAGTAACTAACTAGAGCAGAAAGATAAGTGCATAAAGTAGAAACACGAAGTACTTGCACTTGTCAATAAAAGGAAAGTAGTGCTCAAGATAAGCAAATGAAACACATTACCGAGTACTTTCGACTGACTCCGATACAACAGACCTTCTCTAACTCCTAAACTAAACACTGCTTTTAGAATGGAAGCCCCTCCCGTGGGAAGCCTCCTAGAGGGAGAAAGAGAGTTCACATGGTGTGAAATGGTACAATTTGGAGTGGGGGGAGTGCGCCTCTATTTATAGGGTGAAGAAGGTTGGTGGGGGCAGCAAGTCGGTTGGTCGGGCGGCCATGTGGGTGGTCGGCTGACCATCATGGAGGTTGGCCAAGCAAGCCCATGGTCGGCCGACCATCCCCCAAGGTCGGTCGACCGTCCGATGCACCGCCTCATTTCTCCAACACCTAGGATGCCTTCTGGAAGTCGGTTTCCGTTGATACACGTGTTGAACATGTCCGAGCATCCAACGTGGTGACTGTATAGGCCAAGTAATGGACCGGGCGGCCATTTGAGGTGGTTTGCCGGCCAAGCCTAGGGTCGGCCGACCAAGCCCAAGGTTGGCCGACCATCATTTCAGCCTTTCAATAGTTCCTCGGCCCGTGTGGTGGCCTTTTGACGTTGGATTCGACTTGGGCTTGTTCCACCTTGTGTATTTGGGCTCCTAGTGACTTCCTTGGATGAATAAGATGAAGTATGAGGCATTTTTGGAGAGTAGGTGGTCGGCCGGCCATGCCTTTGATCGCCAGACCAAGGTCATGGTCGCCCAACCATCTCTCACAGCCCACGTTGTCAACTTGCGACGACCATAACTTTAGCGTCCGGACTCTAAATTGAGTGAACCAAAACTCCATTTTGATTGTTTCGATGAGCTCTTTGCAATGGCTTGGTCTATGAGGGCATTTGAGATACTTCATAATGATGTTATTTCCCATTCATTCTCAAGCCCTTTTATGTGATGATTCTCTCTTGCTCCAAATGATGTTCTTTTGTATGGAATGTGAGCTTCTCCTTGTGATACATCAAAAACCACCGAAACTTGTGAAATTCATTAGTGTTAGGTAAATAATGCATGGAACTTTATGTATACCCCATTTATTCACTAAGGGATTGACGGTTGAAATAGGGAAATAACGACCGTCAACACCCCCCAAGCTTGAACTTTTGCTCGTCCTCAAGCAAAGCTAAGACTTAGGCTTGGCGGATCAGGTGTTGTATCAATGTCAATGTCCTGCAAGAATTAAGTGCACAACCCAACATTCTACCTTTATGTTCGAACAAACTAGCATAAGTGTATCCCCAACCTTTTTATCTATACCTGTGGGGCTTCTGGCTTTCTTTCCTTGTCTTTGGTGGTTGAGAGATGGAACAATCTTAGCAGTCACCGAACTCTATCTCCTTTCTGGTTTAATGCTCGGAGGGTTTTGAAAATTTTGAATAGAAAGAACCAAGTTCCTCAAATGGTACCCTCGATCACTCAAGTGGTTGTTTAATCCTCACCAGGCCATTGGCCAAACTTTTACCTATCAACTAAAAAGCTTATGTGGAGCTCAAGGTAGGGATAAAGTTAGCTTACCTATGTCATGTATTTTGTTAAGTCAAAGATTAGTCCTAGCGAAGTTTGTGATACCTCTCATCTCGATCAAAGGAGAATGGATTGGTTTTGTAGGTGGATATGGTCTATGGATGAAAACTCCTTATTTGATGAATCCCCTCTTGAAACTTTGAAGCATTTGAGTACATGGAGCTGTCATTTTCTTTTCTCTTTTTTTTGTCACTTTTTTCTTTTTCTCTTTTGTCACTATTTTTCTTTGATAGCTCCATGTCTCCTCCTTGTATGGAAACTTTGGGGATATTTCTAGAATATGACTAGAGTATTTATTTGGTGACCATAATTGTGGATGGGTAAGTGGATGATAGATATGGTGGAGAAATATCTGGTGAAGGTGGATGCTTGAATCCAGTGTAGATTTAAGCATGACTAGACGAAGAAAGGCTAGCAAATGGATGTGGATGTGAGGGATGTTGATCGGGATTTGAAGTGCCACTACCTCATAAGAACTCAAAATTTGACAAAACTCAACATAACAATAGGTAGCATATGTATAGGTTTCATCATGTAAAGCATTTGGCTCTGGATAGGTATTTCAAACCACTGAGGAACTTTCTCATTTTGATTTTCAAAAAGAAGACTCTAAGAGTTCACCTTACTAGGATCAAGATGGGTTAAACTCATACTATGATTATATCACATCTCACAACAACTTAGACTTGGTTTGAAAGCACTTGCTCCCACAATGTTAAAGATTAAAGGTAGGATCACGGCAAAAGCCAAAAAGTTCAAATTTCAGGAGAGTGTCAAGTTGTATACGAAGTACTTACAAGAAATCAACAGAGCAACTATTCATCATTTCCTTTAAGCAAGGGTATAAACAAAGTTCTAGCATTATGGCTAGGAGTTAGTTTATTTATCCTAAAAACAGAAATCTTTTTGTAGTTTTCGAATTATGCAAATTTTTGTAGCTTTTCTTTTATTCAGGGTAACAAAAGGTAAATATTTTTGGTGTCATGGCAGTTTTCAGGATTTAAGATATCAGATTGATACAGAGCATTCGGGGTACTCACCGGGTGATCTTCCCCCAAGCTTAGTTCTTGCAAGTGATTGCCAAGAAACTGAGCTTCAGCATTACCTGGCATTGCCTCCTGCAAGCTTGTTTGTTCCTTGGGTGACGACGATGCTGCTTTTGTTGCTCACCTGTGTTAGGCGAATTCGCTTCTCTCTCTACTCTTGTTCTGCCTCCTCTATTTCTATAATGACTTGTTTGATGAGCAGTTCTCGTGCTGCTGTTTGGACCGTTTGCAAAGTGTCAGGAGCTTGGATTTATCTGATCTGATGGTACTACTCCCGTGGATGAATGTCTCTTGTTGGATCTCCCGCTCCAACATCATATTTTTGCCCTTAGCCTGACATTCTTCCAAAGTGACACAGTTTCGGTCGCGGCCAGCTGTTTATTCCCAAACAGACTGCGTGGAATGATAGAGGTGGATGTTTGTTGGAGTTGACTCCTTTGCATCCGTGGTAGTTTGCCACCAATCTTCGGGAGATGGCTATTCGCCATGTATGTGATTGGCGTGCTGACTCATGTTGCGCCATGCTTGTGATGTCGTAGATGGATCATTGGCGCATTGACTCATGAGTAGAGTAGTTCAACCTAACCTCTGGTAAACTGCTTTGTCTTTTTCTGTGTCCGGCCAGGGGAAGGGAATTAAGGAATGCTCAATCGTAGCGTTCCTCCATACTTGGGTGATGTCACTACATAGATCTTATGCCAGTTGCAACCTCATACTATAGTGACATTTGGTCTTGTGGTGTTCAAGAAGTACTCTCGGACGAGAGATGGCCTTTATGTTTTCTTCCCAAGTGATGCAGAGCATGGTCAATGTCTTGCAGTGATCAACCACTGTTGTAGGTTGAATATCGAAGTCCTTCCTCTCAGGGGTTGGGTTGGATGATGGATCTTTGGCCCATCTTCCACCAAGCTTGATTCTTGTGTTGTCATGAAACAAACCTTCAGTTGAAGTTTTCATGTTCCGCTTTGACCTTTGTTCAGATTCTAGTGGAAGGCATTGTCCAATCATGGCGCGAAGAAATACTCAAGATCGAGAGTGGATGGCGTAATTTTCCCACAAATCCCGCACCCCATGGGGTTAACCCAAAGGGAACGAGCAGAGGTTAGCGAGGAGTTACCCGAAAAAGCCCGAAAAAACAGGAACCTTTCGAACACGCAATAGCCATTGTTCGCCCAAGCGATAACTGACGCGTGGAGGAAGTCGAAACGACGCAGCCTATTGAATCGTGTTCACAGAGATCGAAGCGGGGTGGCCGTGCTATAAGAGCAGAGCCATCGCCCGGCCATCCATTACGCTTCCACTGAGTACCCAGTTCTTCAAGAAAACCCCAAGAACTCTCCACCCCCTCACTCTCAGCCATGGCCGGAGGAAAGGGCAAGAAGCGTGCGCGCTCGCCACCGTCGTCTGAGTACGAAGGCTCCGACGACGCGTGGTTTGGCGGTGCGTACAACGAGGAGTCCTCGGAGGACTTCTCCTCCAGCGAGGAGGAGAAAACCCCCGAGGATGCGCCACCGCGAGAGGACAAGTCGGAGCCCAACACCGATGACTCCCAAGGCTACAACCGCAAGGAGCGCGCCAAGCTCCGTGGCCTCCGCCGCGCCGCCTTCCAGGATTCCTCCGACGACGAGGAGGAAGACAACGAGGAGGAGGACTCGGACGACGATGACGACGACGACAACGGCGACGCCCCCGACGGCTAAGATGGCCCGGGCGACCACGACGGCGGCCACGACGGCGGAGATGAGGCCGATGCTCCGGCCTCCAAGCGGCGCCGCGTCACCGGGCCCCCAGCCAGGCCCTCCACCGGCGTGTAGGCCACCACCACCACCATAGTAGTAGTAGTAAGTAGGAGTAGATTAGGATAATCTCCCCTATTATATGTAATCCACCGTGATGAACTATGTTTCATATAATGAAATCAATCGTATTATCCTTCGCTCGTGAGTTCTTCTGTGTGTTTTTATCTTGAAAATCTTGCATCCAAGTCAAATGCACCTTTTGGGTTCTTTGAAGTAAAGACGAAATCGTCATACAGCAAAAGAAATCACACTTCGCTTATGCCCAGAGTTCGGGCAAGACTCAACTCACTGGGCCGAGTTAGAGTCCTCATTCTTCGAGTGATAGAAAACATGAGCTTGTGCTATGAATACCGACTGATCAATCGTTCTTTTTAAGAAATCATCCCGACTGAAAATCGACGACTTAATCTCAAAAAGATCCAACTGAACCGTTAACGCCAACGAGCCAAGTTAATGTTAATGATAGCCGCAATTTCCGTCAGTTCTCGAGGATTGTCACTGACGGCATCAGGGTTATTTGAGATCTATACCCTGAACGGATTTCATCCATCTGAGAACCACGCTGCCATTCTTCCCCACTGAGCCCGCCGCCACCATTGCTTGAACTCAGAGCACTACTGCATCCTTCGCTTCTTGAATCCCCAACCCAATAGAGACATCCACATCCATGGCTCCCAAGAAGAAAACCATAAGTGAGCGCGGAAACACTAGTGAGGGCCTGCCACACAATGAGAACCGGCAGTTACCATCGCCGTACTTAGCGTACTGCCCCTCCACTGTCACCGAGCCCATGCTACAATCGTTAGTAGCTATGGGCGTCGTGCCACCGAAGGAAGTGGCAAACTGGAGGGTGTGCGAGAAGAAGGATGATACTGCTCCAACCGAGGACACCTTCGAGGCAATGGTGTTCATGCCGTTCTTCTTCCGCGAGTTAGGTCTCCCTGTCTGCTCATTTGTGTGAGGCCTGCTGCAGTTCTATGCAATCAACCTGACCTATCTGAACCCCAATTCCGTCCTCCAACTTTCAATTTTTGTCCACCTTTGTGAGGCGTTTCTTGGGATTGTCCCCAACTTTGGCTTATGGAAGTACTTATATCACTGCAAAGCCAGTCTGAGGGATGGAGTGTTACAAGTTATTGGAGGAGCCAGCTTTGAGTTGCGGAAGAATCGCAAAGCTGTTTACTTGGATATCCCTCTTCCAGACAACAATAAAGGATGGCACTCCGAGTGGTTCTATATAGAAAACCATGAAAACTCTCTCCCCTCGAGGTCTGGGAGGCAACCTGACAGTAAGTTGGCAAGCTGGGAAGAAGGGCCAACTATTTAAGAACAAGCTGAGGTCAATGTGCTGTTAGAAGAGATAGCCAATCTGAAAGAAAATGGCCTTATTGCCCATGCTGTTGTCATAGATTTTGTGTATCGCAACATTCAGCCACTGAAGGATAGGATTTACCCTGCCTATTTGTATGTCGGAGCTAGTGATCCATCCAGAGAGACAACCTGAGCTATGACTGAAGATGATGTCAAAGCCCGAGTGGAGTTGATACTCAGAGGTGAAGCTCACAATGAGGGTACTCCTAAACCATATTCTGCATGGAATCCAACTCCAAATGTAAGTGATCTTACTCTGATTTCCGTAAGTAACATTACTTGCAATCAGCTCCTGACACGTAGAGTTAATGTAGAGCAACATATCCAAGTTCCTGTCAGACCCCACATCTTCTGGTACTGACAGGCTATCAAAACGACAATCTGAGTTATCCATTGAGGAGATGGAGGCTGTTGTTGCTGCTGCTCATGGTGCAGGAAACAACGAAGAGCATACCTTCATTGTGATACAACATGCAGCCCAGACCGCTCAAGAAACAAGTATGAGCGACATCACCAAGGCAGCCCCTGAGCTTACAACTGCTCCAAGTGGTGTGAAGACGCGAGCTGCAGCTGGCCAGGGGCGTACCAAGGCGAGGGCTACTCGTACCATGGTAGCACGGAAACAGAGGACAAGCAAGAGGACAATCAAGGATGTGACAAGCTCTCCCGAATCAACGGACAAAGCTAGCAAGAAATCTAGGTATCCCTCCCACACTGTAGCTAAAACTGATGAGTCATCAGTTGGGGTAAACTAGACTAGCTTGATTAATGAGGAAGATGAAGAAGAAGAGCAAGCTCAACTGTGTCATCGTGAGAGGTGATCCAAGAAACATCACGATGACACCACAACAACCCCTTCTGCATCCGCTCTGCCACCTAATGAGGATGAGATTGATTTGATGGCAGAGGATTTGGACTTAGATCGGATTATCAGAGATGCTTGTAAACTTCCCTTCACTGTATGTACTGATGAGGGCATAGACCCACTGTCAGCATGCTCCAAAGGCCAACAGCCTGAGAAATCAAGCCCTCGAGCCTCAACAGAGCTGGCACCGAAGGACTTGGAGTATGAAAACCATGCAAACACAGTGCCGACAGATACTCCTAAGGTCGAGACTGATGCTCATATGGATGAGGCCACTGAAACTGCGAATGAGGTACAAATACCGTCAGATAACTGGCAGGAGGCACTGACCGGAGCAGCTTCAGAAGAACAGCGGCATATGTCTGTGTCCGAGCCATCACCTGAAGCCAACGTCACCTAGGAACAATCAACTGAGATTGATGCAAGAGAGACTACCCAGCCAACGTCTGAAGCCCATGAGTTGGCTCGAGAAAAAGAGACTGAAGAACCAAAGCATACTGACCATGTCGAGGGAGGACAATCTGACACCCTGATTACAACTGAGCCAGACAATGCCCAACCCCCTCTAATTGAAACAGATGATAACAGTCGCCAACTGGTACCCGCATCCCCAAGCTCAGGGCTACTGACAGCTTTCGAGGTATACCAACCTTTCACCCTTTTATACCCTGTACTGCCTTTGCTGTCACCTAAACAACTAGAATTATTCTCTGCAGGCTATGCTGAAGATGCTACAAGGTGGAGTTCAACAGGCCAGCATGATCCATGAGAAGATTGCTGCACTATCCAGCCTTGAGGTTACCACTTTGAGGCAGCAACTAGCTGATTCTGAGGCTGCGCACAAAGCTAAGACAAAAGGTACGTATTCAGCCTTTCTTGAACCAATATCTGAGTTCCCAAGCTAAACCGTGTGCTCGTGGCCAACTGCTGCTGCTGAAATTGCTCTCCTGAAGCAAGGGGCTGTTACTCAAGAAACAGAATACCGTAACGCCATTGCTGATAGAGACCAAGCTCGAGATACAACAGCTGACCTTCGCAGGCAGCTGGATATTGAGAAGAAAAACCATGAGGTAACCCGTCAAGAATCTCAACTAGCATATTCTCTGCTCATAGAAGTGTATGAACTATATCATTCTACAGGAGATGATGCAACAAAGAACTAATGAGTACTAGCAGCTGCAAGAATCTCGAGATGGCTTTGAAAAGTCGTTCCATGAGACTGCCAGTTCCTTGGAGGCTTTGAAGAGTAGCCACTCCTTAACGCGCCAGGCACTTAAGGACAGAGAGACTGAGTTGGCTAAATCCCAGAGTGCCCATGACAACATAAAGAAGGTGCTAGCCTCGACAAGGTCTGCACTCAAAGAGTCCCAAGAGAAGGCTACTCATCAGGCTCAAGTGTTGGAGGCTTTCAAAAAGAACTACAAGACCAGCAAGAAGAACTGCAACAAACGGAAGGACGCCTTTGAGAAGGCAAAAGAAGCTGCATTGGCTGCCAACACCACTCTGATCAAGATCTTGGAAATCTGTGCGCCAAAGAAAGCTGCACCTCGCTCTTTGGGTGATCAAATAGCAACTTTTATGGATGACATGAAGTCTAAGATTTCTAAGCGAGTAAAAACCGTTCTTACTCGCATTCTTATGGTCCTCAAGAATTCACAACCTGAGATCGACTTGACGAGTTTACCAGCAAGGATAGTAAATGAGAACCAAAATGCTAAGCATGAGGATGAAGCCCGGATGATTGCTGAACTCCTTGTAGGTGACAATGAGTAAACAATGATTTCCCATGTAATGCGATGAACTGAATGCTGTGTGTACATATTTGGCTCTGTAAGTCGACACTTTAACTATTGTCCTGCAAAACAGAGTTAGTTTATAAATAGTATATGCATACCTGAGAGTCGTGTCTATGTAGAGAAAAGAGGCAATGTTAAGTCGGCAACGCGACTTGAGTTAAAACTTATGATATAGCAGTAAATACGAAAGTAAGGTGTAACGATAATGAGCACGAGTACTATAAGAAAGAGTAATATGATGAAGCAAAGACATGCAGTAGCGGGCTATAGGTCGTCAAACCTAAACCCCACTGTCTTTGTTCGGCTGGGGCCTTGAATGCTCCCCGGTTGTGAGGTCCTGCAAAGGCATGTAGCACCGTGCTGTCGGTCGACTGACCTAGGCCGATTGCCTTTGTTTTGTTGGGGCCTTGAGTGCTCCCCTGATATGAGTACGAACGAGAGCATGTAATACCGTGCTGTCGGTCGACTGACCTAGGCCGATTGCTCTCGTGGTGGGGCCGGAGTTATCCCCGTCAAGAGTAAGAGTGGGCATGTAACACCGTACTATCGGTCAACTGACCTAGGTCGATTGCCCATATACAGCGAGTGAGTAACGCGAGGGAAAATAGAGAAAAGAACATAGAATGCTTTATCTCAAGAGTACTTTTATTCATAGAGTATGAAAAGTATAATGAAGGCAGAGTACAGAAAACGACACCGACTGCTAATTCTAGAAGTCGCAGAAAAGCGTTACGCGTAGAACCTGCGCAAGTGCTCTATGTTCCAAGAGTTCCCGACTGGTGTCCCATCCATTTGAGATAGACAATATGATCCTGGACGAGTGACTTCTGTGACGATGTATGGACCTTCCCAAGGAGGAGATAACTTATGCTGTCCCGCAGTCTTGACCACCCTGTGTAGCACCAATTCCCCTATTGAAAAGGAACGAGGCCTCATGTAGCAATCATGGTACCGTCGTAGAGTCTACTGGTAGCGAGCCAACTGAATAATAGAGTTCACGCGCTCCTCCTCGAGTAAATCGATCTCCTCGATGCGTGTTGCTTCAGCTTCGGCAATATCCTTGAAGGCCAGTCGTGGAGCTCCAAACTGCAGGTCAGCAGGCAAAACTGCCTCCGATCCATATACCATGAAGAACGGCGTGTTCCCTGTGAGGGCTTTACTGGGTTGCGTTCGAACGCTCCAAACCACGTATGGGAGCTCACAAATCCACTTGCCCACTAGCCTCTCGTTCTTGTCGAAGATTTTCTTCTTAAGTGCATCCAGAATCATGCCGTTAGCTCGCTCGACCTGCCCATTGGCTCTGGGGTGAGCCACCAAGACATACTTGATGCAGATAGACCTTTGCTCACAGAAATCGAAGAATTCTGAGCCCGTAAAGTTAGAACCCAAATCTGTTATAATGGAATTCATGATCCCAAAGCAAAAGGTGATATCTTGAATGAACTCAACAACTTTGGCAGATGTCAATGAGGCAATGGGCTTATACTCGATCCATTTGGTGAACTTGTCGATAGCAACCAACACGTGAGTATATCCTCCCTGAGCTTTCTTGAAAGGTCCAATCATATCCAGCCCCTAGCAGGCAAAAGGCCATGAGACCGGTATATTCTGCAAATGTTGTGATGGAAGATGGTGCTGTTTCGCGAGGAATTGACAAGCCTCGCAGTGCTGCACTAGCTCGGCAGCGTCCTTCTTTGCTACTGGCCAATAGAACCCAGCCTTGAATGCCTTCCCGACCAATGTACGTGAGCCAGTATGAATTCCACATATTCCAGAGTGTATCTCTTTCAGCAAACTCTGCCTTGATGAGGTATCTAGGCATTTTAATAAGGCTCCTGATGCGCCACACTTGTATAGCTCATTGTTGATCAGAGTATAGCCGGATGATCGTCTTGCTATTCGCTTGGCCTCTGCTTTATCATTTGGAGTTTCTTCATTCAGGATATACCTGATGATAGGGGCCCTCCATTCAGTCGGCATATCCAGAGTTAAGATGTGCCGGTCGGGAGGTGCGTTCAGCTCATCTAGTTGGACCGAGGGATGATGAAGCTCTTGGATGAAGATACCAGGAGGTACTTTGGCTCGTGATGAGCCTAGCTTGGACAAAATATCAGCATCCACGTTGCGATCCCGATCCACATGAATATACTCGAGACCTTGAAATCTGCCTTCTAGTTTGCAAACTGCCTCGCAGTATTTGTCCATACTTTCTGTAGAGCGATCCCACTCCTTGTTAACCTGATTGATGACCACTAAAGAATCTCCATAGGCCATTAACTGCTGAATCCCGAGTGATATGGCTATGCGAAGACCGTGAAGAAGAGCCTCATACTCAGCTGCATTGTTAGAAACTGGGAAGAGAATTTGTAGCACATACTTGAGTTTTTCCCCTGCTGGTGAGGGAAGACAACACCAGTGCCAGCTCCTTCCAGTTTCAACAAGCCGTCGAAATACATCTTCTAGACCTCCATGATTTCTGGCTTCTTAGGCACTTGGTGTTCAGTCCACTCGGAGACAAAATCAACTAGTGCCTGGGTCTTGATGGCAGTACGAGGACGAAACTCAATGTTGTGAGCCCCCAGCTCACAAGCCCACTTGGCGATACGCCCTGTGGCTTCCCGATTGCGTAAGACTTCTCCGATTGGAAACTCAGTGACAACTATGATTTTATGCTCCTCAAAGTAATGACGCAGTTTACATGCGGTAATGGGAACTGCATATAATAACTTCTGAACTTGAGGATACCTGATTTTGGACGGGTTGAGGACGTCGCTGATGAAGTGAACCGGATGTTGCCTGGGTACTGTGTGTTGTCCGTCCGCCCGCTCGACCACCAATGCAGTACTGATCACATGAGTCGTACAAGAGATGTAGAGGAGCAAATCTTCGGCCGGTGAGTCGGCAGTGGCACGATTGGGAGACTTGAGTACGGGAAGCGAGGTCAGGAACTGTTTTAGAGCATCCAAAGCTTCCTGAGCCTCTGTGGTCCACTGGAATTGGTCAACCTTCTTGAGGAGTTTGTAGAAGGACATGCCACGTTCGCCGAGTCACGAGATGAATCGGCTCAAGGCTGCCATGCACCCGGTCAACCTTTGAGCGTCTTTCTGTGATCTAGAAGGGTGCATGCGTAGAATAGCCTTGATCTTCTCAGGGTTGGCTTCGATTCCTCTGTTGCTGACGACAAAACCGAGTAATTGGCCAGCAGGGACCCTGAAAACACATTTGGTGGGATTGAGCTTCCATCGGAATTTCCTCAAACTGTTGAATACCTGCTACAGATCATCGATGAAATCCTCTTCGTTCTTTGTCTTGATCATGACGTCATCAACATAGGTTTCGACACGTTTGCCCCAGCGGTCGGCGAGGCAAGTTTGAATCGCCCTTTGGTACGTTGCTCCGGCGTTTTTCAACCCGAAGGACATGGAGGTATAGCAGTATGCACCGAAGGGCGTGATGAACGCTGTTTTTTCTTGATCCTCGATTGCTAGGCTGATATGGTGGTAGCCTGAGTAACAATCGAGAAAAGAGAGCAAGGCGCAGCCGGCCGTAGAGTCAACAACCTAGTCGATACGAGGCAACCGGAACGGGTCCTTAGGGCAGTGCTTATTGAGATCGGTATAATCAACACACATCCGCCAGTCCTTTTTATTCTTTTTGAGAATGAGTACAGAATTTGCAAGCCACTCGGGATGCATGACCTCTCTAATGAAACCGGCAGCCTTCAGCCGGGTTAACTCAGCCCTAATTGCCTCTCGCTTTTCAGGAGTAAATCGCCGCAGCCTCTACTTGATGGGTTTGGCATTGGGGAACACCTTGAGTTGGTGCTCGGCCAATTCCCTCGGGACCCCAGGCATATCCGCAGGCTTCCATGCAAACATGTCGCGATTGGCCCTTAGGAACTGGACGAGCGCGTCTTCCTATTTGGGAGGAAGAAGAGAGTTGATGGCAGTTGTCTTGGTCGCGTCTGAGGGATCGAGGCTTATCTCCTTCGTTGGGACAGCTGGCTGAATTGCCGCGCTTGAGGCCGCTTCTTGAGTCTGGATCTAGAGGTCCTCCTGTGGCATGTTGGCTTGGTCCACCTTGAGCTTCTTCTATGCCGCCACGTGATTTTGCTCAAGGGCCATCTGCATGGCCTCCTGCACACACTCTAAGCCTCCCTTGAAGTCAGTGCGTATGGAGAGTACACCACCTGGAGCTGGCATCTTGACGACGAGGTATGGGTAATGCGGGATAGCCATGAGCTTAGCTAGCCCAGGACGCCCGATTATGGCGTTGAAGGTCGGCACTTCGAAACACAGCGTCTCGATGCGGAAGTTTTCTACAGTGCCAAAGGCGACGGGCAGATAGATGTGCCCGAGCGGATATTCACCCGCACCCGGCACAATCCCGAAGAATGGGGTATCTGACTTCTTGAGTTCACTGAGTGAGATCCCCATGTCTTGTAGAGCTCTAGGGAACACCACATTGATGCTTGCCCCGCCGTCGATCAGCACCTTCTTGAGTCGGGTATCCCCAACTATAGGAGTTACCAGCAACAGGTACTTGCCTGGCTCGTCGAAGTTGAGCCACTGATCTGCCCGACTGAAGGAGATTGGCTCGTGGGACCAATCGTATGGTTGCAGTGGCTCTAAGGTGGCCGCGTTGATCTGCCGGTCCTCCAGCTTCTGCTGGCGCTTGCTCGCATATGCTCCATGCCCCCCTAGGATGAAGTTGACCTCCCTGTTGACGTTTGGGAAGCATTGATTATTGCCTCCGTTTGGTCATTGTGGAGGCTAGTTCCGCAGTGGGGGTGGCGGCAGAGTAGGCTATGGCACCGGGAACTGGCCTCGTGTCAGCATGGCTTTGAAGTCGCGGCAGTTCCGGAGAGTATGGCTCATATCCTTGTGTGTAGGGCATGGCTCGACGAGGAGTTGATCGAGGGTCCAAGCTGGAGCAGGAGGCGGGCCACGTGGTCGTACTGGAGCTGGAGCCACGACTCGGACCTCCTCTCGAGGCCTCTTGTCCCAGCGACGATCTTGCTGCGAGGGTTCTTCGTGTCTTTCCTGCTTGCCTTTGCCCTGATCGTCCTGTCGCGGGCGGACAAGGTCGCGAGCTCGTTCGTCCGCTGTAATGTAGTGGTCCGCTTCTTGGAAGATGCACTCTGAGGTAGTGGGCGCTCTTTCCAGTATGTGCTTGACGAAGACCTGGTCGTTTGAGCCCTGGAGGAAGTCATCAATCACCGTATCCTCAAATACGTCGGGGATACGATTCCTGAGAGCCTGGAACCGCTTGAGGTACGATCGCAGGCTTTCTGAATCCTTGCGCCTAATGGTTTTGAGGTCCCATTGCTGCGCCGGCTTGTCGGAGAGTGACTGGAAGTTGGCGATGAACAGGCGACGGAAGTCACCCCAGTCTTCAGTGCAGCCCCGCCTGAGGTGGCGAAGCCATTGAAACGCATCCTGCCCTAACTTGATTGGGATGTAGGCCGTCATGAGATCTTCTGAGGCATTGGCCGCCCGGGCCACGGTAGTGTACACGGCCAGCCAGTTCTGCGAATCCATCTTCGTCTCGAACTTTTCAATGTTTGAGATCTTGAAATTGGGCGGCCACTCAACATCTTGAATCCTCCGACCAAAGGCTGCTATGGCAGCCTTGGCGATGCCAGCCGGGCTACCGCGGTCCTCATCTGGCCGGCATGGCAGGGACTGAGGGCGATGGTCCTGCTCAGATCTGACTCGGGGGGCGGAGCTGTTCACGGAGACAGCTCCCGAGTGACCCCTAGCAGCTGGAGCACGCTGAGAGGGGCCATAGTCCCGGTCATAGTTTGCCCGCCTATCCATCTCAAGCTGGTGTCGCTGAGCGCGAGATTGCTCGATGCTATGACGCGCATTGCGGTTGCCGTTAATGACCTGTCGTGCATCAGTTGCCTCCTGATGCCTAGGCACGAGGTGGTCCGCTGCTCGAGCGAGAACAGTCTTGATGGCCTCCCCATCCTCATTGTTGGGGAGGAGCTCGCAGAGCTAGACTAGCGCTCCGCCGGCTTGACTCGGAGTTTCCATGACCCCTTCGAACTCCCTTAGAAGATTGCGCCCAGGAAGTGCGGCCACACGTTGTCGCCTAGCTTCGCGACCTTGGTAGTCACAACGCCGCTGTCGGGCCTAGTTCCTGCGTCGATGGCTCTGAACTTCTTGCTCATTCTCGCTATCCCGCGTCACCTCGTCTATTGAGACGGGTAGCGTGAGGTCTTTATTGCCTAGGAGGTGGCGACGCCGGATGTTGCGGATGCAGTTTGCCCTCTCCCTCCTGTGGCGATCCTGTGAGGTCTCAGCGATGACAGGTTGTTCATCATCTGAAACTTCCTCATTGATCTCGTTCCCTGCGCTGTTGATCACGAGGAGCTCAGGAAAACAAAGAGTTAAGCTCGGGAGCGAACCTTCGGAGCCATCGGCGAGCGTGGTCTCCATTCCCACGCTGATGTTGGAGACTAGAGCCGTGGTCGTCGTGGTGGTCGCACCATGATCAGAAGCCGTAGGAGTCTCGATGCTGATCATATGGTGATGGCCTGCATCACGATCCTCCCGAGTGTCCACCGAGTGATGGGAGGCCTCGCCAGTCTGCGGGCTACGCCACCGAACTGTTCTCTTCGTTGGGATAGAGTCGATGACGAGCCGCAGGCGACGGTCGGTCGGCGGTGCATCGGGCCTGCTGTAGATGCAATCGTCCGAAAGAGGCACTGACTGACTTGAGTCGGGCGCCCCCCGTGCACCCTCGTCGTTGTTGAGGGGAGCCGAGGCGCGGGAAAGAAGCCCCTGGTATGTGGTGGCGGAGTTGCGGAGACCGAACGGGACGGAGGGAATGGAGGGCTCCACCCGAGTCTTTTTGCGCCCCTGGACAGGCGAGGCTGGCAGGGTTCGCTTTGGTGTGGGCGGTGGTGGCAGGACCCGCAGTGGACGTGGGACCCAGGAGCGGGTATCAACAGGAACTCGCCACGGGCTCCGTGGAGCGCTGCCTGAGGTGTGGGCCCGCCGTGGATCTCGAGAGGGGTTGCCCGAGGAACCTGCCCTCGGCCCCCGACTAATCCGAGTCCCAACTTGAGTCGGGGAAGTTGGGAGCGCCATGCAATGAGTCGGGGCCGAAGTGGTGGTCGTTGCAGGTGCTGCTCGAGTCGGCGTGGTCGATGTAGATCTGGTCCCGAAGAAGACCCTCCAGTTGGTTCGCGCTCCCGAGTCATGAGGCCCACGAGGAGCACGATCCAACTCAGCACGACGCGGAGGCGGATTCTAGCGAGGGGCCGGCGTCTCGCGCCGACGTGTTGAGACTTGGCGCGGAGTCGGAGGAGGCTGACGAGGTGCTGGTCCCTAGCGATGATCTGTCGGCATCGATCGCCCATTGGGACCTGGAGTGGTCGATGGTCGCACGACGATGCGCGGTTGCACCGGTGCGTTGCGAAGCTGATGAAGGTCGCCGCTCCGATCAGCGATGAAGGTGATCGATCCAAAGCGGATCATGTTACTTGGAGCGAAACCGTTGACGAGGTGATCGGCCATGGAGCTAGCTGATGTCGATTTCGCCGCCCCCTACCTGGCGCGCCAACTGTCGGTGTTTGATATCGGCAATGCACCACGGGGTGTATTACGTAGTGCTTTTGGGGTAGCGAAATCAGCGTAGCTCGATGGTTCGCGTAGAGATGCGACAAAACACAAGGGTTTATACAGGTTCGGGCCGTAATGTGCGTAACACCCTACGTCCTATTTGCTACGAGTTGTATTGATCTGAGTTCTCGAGGGTACAATGAGGGCTAGGATGTTCGGTAGCTGGTATGCGATGAGATGATTGATTGTCTACGTAAGGGTCCCTCACCCGCCTTATATAGTCCGGCAAGGCTTGGGTTACAAGTCGGTTTCCATCTATGAGTCCTACCCGGCTTGGAATCCACAGAATCTACGATTATACGCTTCCTATCCTGAGTCCTGCTGCTTCTGAAATACAGAGGCCGAACCAACTCCTTTACGCCTCTCCTGAATTACTGCGCCTTAACTTGGTCTTCAAGCTTGTCATCCGTTCTCGGGCCCACGAGACCAGTCGGCACCCTGTATGGGGGCCTGCTGTCTCCATTGGGCCCTTGTTGACGCTCGTTAAGTACTAAAATTTTGCTTTATTTTCATATGTTTTTATGTCTTTTCGAGAGTTAATCTTCTCATTTAATCTTGTTTTACTAACAAATAACCCCGTTTTCGAGAATGCTCTTTGTTTTTTGTGCAATGTTCATTTTTGCAGAAAAATAGTGAATAAATTGAAGATATTTGAGAATTTGTCGAAGAAGGGATTTATGCTATGAAGATGGCTTTAAAAAAAGATTAATTGAAGCCCATTTGAGGAAGAAGCCCGTAAGAAAAGAACTCTTGGAAGATAAAGATTGCTTGAAGGACTAAATCCTGAAATCTTCTCGAAATTCATGATAGCAGCAGCTTCTAGGCCCAATTCAGAGACCTTAACGATGTCAAATGAAGAAAGTTTGAATACCAAAGTTGTAGATCTCTTCGAGCTCTACAATTTAGATCCGAGTTTGCATTATTTGGACTTCGGATGAGGAAGTTATCGTCGAAATACTAAAGGCTGCAGAATATGGAAAAGTCCAACTCGGGAAGGACAAGGATGGAAGCTTCATCTACAAGCAAGGAAAGGTATGGACATCTGGGACTTTTTTGGAAACTTATATATACTTGGAAATAGGAGTTTTAGGTGTTTTAGGACTCTTAGAACTGACCAATTAGATGCCATGTATAGGGTTCCCTTCGGGGTATAAATATAGAGCCTCAGTGACTTCGTCTCTGAAGTGAAGCTAGTGATCGGAGTCAAGCCGGAGTCATCACTTACTGAGGAAGTTATCATTCAGCTACCAGCCGAGGAATCACCAACTAGACTTTCGTGCTCCATCAACAAAGAAGCATTCAACAACATACACTGCGCTATGGAAGTGCAATGAGCTATGAAGTTTATTCTAAGTTAAGTGACAAACCATGTTTAAATTCCACAAATCTTAAGATTAAGCTTGCTAGTAATGAAGTAATTAAACCTATAGGCTTAATTAAAGATGTTGAAGTTGATTTTGTTAGAAAAATTATACCAACTGATTTCTATGTCATTAATGTCACATTAAAAATATATTAAATTAATATTTGGTAGACCTTTTCTTAAGTTAGTTAATGCCATAGTTAATAATGAAAAAGGAAAAGTCACTTTAGATATTAATGGATTAAAATATGACTTTGATTTCTTATCGGTATCTAAAGTGCCTATTAATCTCACTCCCGATATGGAGGAGATCGAGAGTATCAATTATATTAATGCTTTTAGAGAACCTTTAAATCTAGTCTTAGAGGGAGAAGATGAAGGATTTTTCTCTGAAAAAGCAACCAATGACACTAATGAATTAGAACATAATATAGAAGAAACCCGAGTCTTACCAGTAGAACCACTAGGTGACCTCAATCATCAGGAGGCGCCTGATGTGGAGTTAAAACCGCTGCCTGATGGACTTAGATATGAGTTTTTAGGAAAAGATAAAACCTACCCAGTAATTATCAATAACGAGCTAAGTCCAGAAGAAATAGAGAGGCTGCTGGAAGTGTTAAGGAAACATAAGAAGGCCATTGGTTATTCTTTAGCAGATCTTAAAGGAATCAGCCCCACGTTTTGTACTCATCGCATTCCGATGGAAGAAGACCACAAGCCAGTAGTTGATAACCAAAGGAGACTGAGTAACGAGATGAGGTCTGTAGTTAAAAAGGAAGTTATCAAGCTTTTAAATGCCAAAATTATCTATCCAGTACCAACTAGTGAGTGGGTTAGTCCTGTTCATTGTGTGCCTAAAAAAGGAGGTTTAACTGTAGTTAAAAATGATAAAGATGAATTAATTCCACAAAGAACAGTGACTGGTTGGAGAATGTGTATAGATTACCAAAAGCTTAATAAAGCCACTAAGAAAAATCACTTTCCTTTGCCCTTTATAGACGAGATGTTAGAGAGACTTGCTAAGAATACCCATTTTTGTTATTTAGATGGATATTCTGGATTCTTTCAAATCCCTATTCACCCAGATGATCACCATAAAACTACCTTCACATGTCCTTACGAAACTTTTGCTTATAGAAGAATGCCCTTTGGACTTTGTAATGCGCCTGCGTCTTTCCAAAGGTGTATGATGGCTATTTTCTCAGATTTTATTGAAGATATCATGGAGGTTTTTATGGACGATTTCTCAGTTCACGGTATAAGTTTTGACCATTGCTTAAAGAATTTAGAAAACGTGCTTAAAAGATGTAAAGAGGTCTTTTTAGTGCTAAACTGGGAGAAGTGCCACTTCATGGTTAGAAGAGGACTTGTGTTAGGACACATCATTTCCGAGAAAGGGATTGAAGTAGATAAAGCCAAAATAGAGACCGTAGAAAAACTGCCACCACCCACTGACATTAAGCCTCTAAGAAGCTTTCTTGGTCATGCTGGATTTTATAGAAGATTTATTAAAGATTTTTCTAAAATAGCTAAACCGCTTACTTGCTTCAAAAGGATGTTCCTTTCGAGTTTACTGAAAAATGTGAGGTCGCTTTTAGAAAAATAAAAGAGTTGCTTATTGGTGCCTATCATTCAACCACCTGACTGGAATTTGCCTTTTGAGATCATGTGTGATGCAAGTGATTATGCAGTAGGAGCTGTGCTGGGTCAAAGAAAAGATGGAAAAGTGCATGCCATTTATTATGCCAGCAAAACTCTTAATGAAGCTCAAGTAAATTACGCTACTACGGAGAAGGAGTTGTTAGCAGTAGTTTTTGCCTTTGAAAAATTTAGATCTTATATAGTTAATTCAAAGGTTATAGTTTATACCGATCATGCTACTATTAAATACCTTCTTACTAAAAAAGACGTAAGCCTCGTTTAATTAGATGGATTTTAATGTTACAAGAGTTCGATGTAGAGATTAAAGACAAGAAGGAAGTTGAGAATGTAGTGGCGGATCATTTATCTAGAATGAACCATGCTAAGGGTGGACCACCTATAGAAGACGCGTTAAGAGACGATACCCTTTGTGCTGTTTTAGATAAAGATTCTTGGATGATAGATGTTATAAGAGCCATAAGAAAACAGCCGTTAACTCATCTCGACTATAATTCCAAAAGAAAAGTCCTAGCCGAAGCTAAGAAATTCTACTGGAACGCCCCTTACCTATATAGGTTTGGATCTGACGGAGTCCTTAGAAGATGTGTGCCTGCAGAAGAGAGAGAAGAAATTCTTAGGAAGTGTCACGCTTCAGAATATGGAGGGCATCATGGATATTTCAGAACTCAAGCCAAGATATGGGAGAGTGGATTTTATTGGCCAGGAATGCATGAAGATGCAAGGAAATTCGTTGCTTCTTGTCCTGAGTGTCAAAGGATTGGAAATGTTACATCTAGAAACTCAATGCCTCTCACTTATAACCTACAAATTGATTTATTTAATGTTTGGGGAATAGATTTCATGGGTCCATTTGAAAATTCACATGGATATGAATACATTCTGGTGAATGTGGATTATGTCTCAAAGTGGGTAGAAGCTTTACCATGTAAAAAGGTGACTACGCAGGAGTCCATATAGATGATTAGAAATAATATCTTTCCAAGATATGGAGTACCTCGAGTGATCATCTCAGATGAAGGATCGCATTTTGTTGGTAAAGAGTTTACTAATTATTTAGAGAAGATGGGAATCGAACATAGAGTTTCCACAGCTTATCACCCATAATCAAATGGCCAAGCCGAAACATCAAATAAACAAATAAAAGAAATTCTTAAAAAGACAGTAATTAAAGGAGGTAAAAATTGGCCGAATAAGCTTAGCGATGCTCTGTGGGCATATAGGACTGCGTTTAATTAAGGCACTGATTGGAATGACGCCTTATCAGTTAGTCTATGGAAAATCTTGTCATTTGCCGGTGGAGATGGAGCATAAAGCTTATTGGGAAATTAAGGAATTAAATTTAGATTTAGACGCTGCTCTAGTCAAAAGGAGGATTCAACTTAGTACCCTTGATGAGGCAAGATTGCAAGCCTATCATAATGCCACCACCTATAAAGAAAGGGTTAAGAGATGGTTTGATAAGAGGATCCTAAAGAAGGAGTTTAAGGTAGAAGATACGGTTCTTCTTTTTAATTTAAGGTTTAAATTATTTGGAAAAGGAAAATTACAAAGTAAATGGGATGGACCTTATATAGTACATGATGTATCACCTACTGGAGCAGTTACCATTATGGATCTAGAAGGAAACAAGTTTATGGTAAATGGTCAAAGACTTAAGGTTTTCCTTGAAGGGGATAAATTTGAAGTTAATTATATTGATACATATGAATAGTCGCGTTTCCATACCTTTGTATGTAAATAGTCGCGTTTCCCATAGTTTCCATACCTTTGTATGTAAATAGTCGCATTTAGTTTAGGTTTTTCTAAAAATTTAGTTCTATTTTTATTTTAAATTAGAAAATAGGGTTACCGACAAAACTTGGACTCTTTTCGCGAAGGAAAGAGCCCAGGCCGACCGGCCGACCCAAGGACTTTCCGAGGAATTTTGTTTCCAAATTTTGCCGATAGAGTCCGCATTGTATTCTAAGTAAGTTTAGGGTAGAGTTCGGATCGGAATCGCTGTTTTGTTTCCAAATCCCGCCAATCTCCGGAGTATAAAACCATAGGCAAGCCATGGAGCCAAGACATCTAACTCAAAACACATCCAAACCTAGCCACGACAAGTTCAGAAGCAATGGAGATGCAGCTCGTGAAGAAAGACGCCGAGGCGCCGCAAGAGGGGGCCTGGTCGGCCGACCAGCCCTATATCGTGGGGAGTTCGCCGCAATTTTTCGCAAGTGATCTTTGATGATGAAGATGAAAGGCCAAGGGGGTGTGGATCAGCTGAAAAACAAGGAATCTCGAAGCACATGGCGAAACTTTCAATTCGACCTTTGAAGATGAAGGTTAGAAGGTCCAGGAGAATTGGAAGATGCCCAGAATTAATTATCAAGAAAGTCCTGTCCGCTCTGGGGGGACTATCAATTCAAGCGAGAATCAATCTATGAGCTTTAATGGTTTTCATGGATCAGAGACTGAGGAGGTAGATTCAATCAATTTCGTTCCTTGTTTCAATACTTATCATGTTGGAGCAGAGGATGGAGTAGATTGTTGCCCAAAGTGTAGAGAAGCCATCTACTTCAATAAACAGAAAAGTGAGGATATTCTTGATATAGTCATTGATGTAGAGGAAAGGCTTCACAAAGAGATACGAGAAACAAGAGAGAGGGTTAACAATTTTGCCAGAAACCTAAAAGGGCAAGTTAATTACCTTTAAAGTGTTTGTGAGAGTCAGAAGCGAGTAATTGATTCAATTTGGGGCAATGTTACAAGACTAGAAGGAGGAGGTTATCAACCAGATGCTACTTGGGATGAGCAAGAGGAGACATATTCACCTCCACCCAATTATCTGCCTGGTGAAGATCCTCTTGATGGGCCGGTGGATGATACACACTGGATCAGCGGTGATGATTAGGAGCTTTGCTTAGTTTAAGTGTGGGGATATTAATAGAATGTCCCATTTAGATAGAGACTTTAGATTAAATAGAGTTTAGAGTCTTTAAAGTTAGAGTCAGTTATCTTTTGTGTAATCGGTCTATTAGATTAATAAAGTGTTAGATTGAATAATTTACTTTACTTTATTTAAGTTTGTTCTTTATTTTTGCCTTGATGATTAATCTTGCTTAAAGTTTTATGATTTGATTAATATGGTGATTGCTAGATTAATTAATTTTGCATAACCCATATGGTTATTGAAGGATTATGTTTTATACCTTTGCCAAAGTTTTAATTGAGAAAAAGATTAGAGGAGTTTTATCTTTTCATTAAAATTTCTTTTTCTTGGATCAAGTTTTACATCCCTACGTTAAGAGAGAGCTTAAAATTCCTAATAGAGCTTAAGTTTGTGAAACTTAGTATTAAAAGCAAAGTTATCTTATATGAGTTTGGTTAAGTTTGATCCCTTTAGATGTTTTGATCACTTAGAATTATCTTGGTCATCTATTTTCATCTTTTACTAGCCTTTCAATATATTCCAATTGCTTACATGAATAGAGCAATCTCTTTAATCCTTGAAGCCTTATTTATCTCATTATTTTATCTTTACCTATATAAAGTTTTTGCTCAAAATAATACTTCATAAAAGCAATTTATTCAAAGAAAGGTGGTGAAAAGAGAAAAGAGGCGCCCATCTGGTTAAAAAAAATATAGGTATGGCGCCTAGAAAAAAAAGAAAGAAAAAAAAGAGAAGGAAGAAAAAAATGGCCAAGTGGTCAAATTATAAAAAAGGTAGAATTAGCAAAAGGAGAAGGGGGAAGATGAAAAGTTTGGAGAAATAAAAAAGCTTTTATAATCCTATTAAATATAATGAGCAAAGACTTTTCCAACCATGTGCAAAATTTTGGAATTTATTCCACTTCATTTTTGTTCTTGCACATGTCCACTATCTATATTTTCTTTTTCCTTGACCTTTGCTACAATCTCTTTTCTTTATTTCGACGACCAAGATAGTTTATAAGTTGGTTAAATAATCTTTAGAGAGATACCTTAGCTAGACAATAGAATAAGCAGCTCTGATTAGCCTTTACCAAGCTCCACTTAAATTCTAGTGAGATGAGAGAAAATGAGTGTTTTCTATAGGATAGCCACTTATAAGTGTGCCTTTTTGAGAGCTTAACTTCTGGGATATAGTAATTTCTTGATCCTTGAAAATTTTGTTTCAAAATATAAAAAAAACCTCTTTAATAATTCTGAAAAAAAAGACTTTTGGCATTGCTATAATTCGTTTGACTTAGATAAACTTTGTGGGGATCTATATGCATGAAAATTAATCTGGAAGGATCCATGTTATGATTTGAATAAATTTTGAAGGCATGGTTATTTTTGAAAGGTAATTATTTAGAATTTGCTTAAATATAGTTAAGTTCTTTTCTCGACCTTTTGCTAGAGGACTAGCAAGATCTAAGTGTGGGGATATTGTTGACGCTCGTTAAGTACTAAAATTTTGCTTTATTTTCATATGTTTTTATGTCTTTTCAAGAGCTAATCTTATCATTTAATCTTGTTTTACTAACAAATAACCCCGTTTTCGAGAATGCTCTTTGTTTTTGTGCAATGTTTATTTTTGCAGAAAAATAGGGAATAAATTGAAGATATTTGAGAATTTCTCGAAGAAGGGATTTATGCTATGAAGATGGCTTTAAAATAAAGATTAATTGAAGCCCATTTGAGGAAGAAGCCCGTTAAGAAAAGAAGTCCTGGAAGATAAAGATTGCTTGAAGGACTAAATCCTGAAATCTTCTCGAAATTCACGATGTCAAATGAAGAAAGTTTGAATACCAAAGTTGTAGATCTCTTCGAGCTCTACAATTTAGAGTCTGAGTTTGCATTATTTGGAATTCGGATGAGGAAGTTATGGTTGAAATACTAAAGACTGCAGAATATGGAAGAGTCCAACTCGGGAACGACAAGGATGGAAGCTTCATCTACAAGCAAGGAAAGGCATGGACGTCCGGGACTCTTTTGGAAACTTATATATACCTGGAAATAGGAGTTTTAGGTGTTTTAGGACTCTTAGAACCGACCAATTAGATGCCATGTATAGGGTTCCCTCCGGGGTATAAATATAGAGCCTCCCAAAGGGAGAGGCATCATAGTCCACCGCATTATTCATCGCAAGTCGAGAGTCTAGGGCAAGGGTCGGGGTCGAGAAGCGTTCAACTCGGCGAGAAGTCCATCTCAGCAAAAGGAGGAAGCAAGAGGAGGCAGGAAGCCGGCCGGGGGGTCTAGTCGGCCGACTAGGCGCTTCCCGAGGAGATCCCGAGGTCATCTTTCGACATGTTCTTCGTCGAGTTCATCTCGACGACTATGCTTCAAAGTTTACGATGTATCTTGAGTAATTCCTTGTACTTCCTTCGATACTTTGATGAAACCTTGTTAGTTGATCAATAAAGTTTGTCTTTTAGACCTAGCTTATTGTTTATACATGATTCTTGATCCATATCTTTGCAATGCTTAATTCTAGCATGGTTTACTGGCCAGTAATTAACGTTATCATGTTCTTTTAGTAGATCTCTTTACTTTAATTAGTTGATTGAATCTACTCATGCTTAGAGATGGTTAGGGTTTGCTAGTTCGTCGATTACCTGGTTACTAGTGACAGTAGAGCCCGGGGAAAGATTCGAGTAGATCCCTGACATTCCTGATTATGTTTATTCTTTGCTTTATGTTTAGATCTATATTCAAGATGGTTCTTAGTATGATGTTTGTTTGTCTCATATCTCTTGTGGAACCTTTTGCCATGTTAAACCTATCGTTCTCGCATTTATTACCTAAACCCTATTCTATCATTTTATGCTATAGATTTATCTTGTTTAGAGCCTTATTACAGTATAGATTAGAGTTTATTTATATTAGTTTTAACTCTTGTTTAAGCTTGTTTAGATCTATTAGAATTAGTTAGTAATTCAATTAATATTAGATAGATAATATCTTAAACATAATTATCCCTGGATCGACAAACCCAAGATACTTATCCTGGGGAAAAGCTACCATGATACTGTGTGCTTCTAGTATAACGATTGACGTTCTTAAGTGACGTCAATTGCCCTCCAACAGCCCATGTACTGAATCCACGCCGTGAGGGCCCAGGGGATATCTATCCCCCACACTGCACACAAGCACTTTAAATTCCGAGGAATATTGCTGGATTAGTCACGAAATTGAGTTCATACAAAAGTCCTACAGCCTACCACCCTTCATCCTTCCCTCTTCATGTGAAGAACCCTAGCTAGGGGACTCAAATCCTAGCCTAAAACTCTCCTTTCTCTCTTAAGCATATGGCTGTATGGAAACTAAGCCTAGGGTTTTCTAATGGTAGAAGAGTCACCTAAATGACCAGCCGCTTAGGTATTTATAGGCCAGGCCTAACGACACCATTTAACACTAAGACCCTTACTCTAGAATGCCCGGAAGGGGCTGAAATGAAAATGATACAATCGGACGACTACGATGACGCTTTGATCTTTTTCTTCTCCACGCCTCGCTTGGATGTACGCCACGTAGCCAGTAGTCCAGAAGCTTTCCCCGATTTTGAAGTTAGAAACTAGGAAACTTTATTCTGCGGGCTTCCTGGGTCGGGTCTTGGCCCAATCATCTATCTTGGCGAGTTGGAGCCCAACCCACCAAGTCATTTGAACTTGGGTGGCGGTTTTGAGCCGAAGCCGCGAAAGCCTCCCTCGCACGTCTTCGCGCCATACACTCGGGTTGGAGCACCACGGTGGCACCCGACTTCTCCATTCCATCGGAGTCGCCTAGCAGTCCATCGGAGGGCTTACACATGGTTGCCGAACTGCCCCTCCGTGTACCGAGCTACCTGGCCGACCGACGCCGAGACTTGCCTCTAGTCCATCAGAGGGCTTTTGCCTCAGTCCATCGAGGTCTTCATCATTCTTTACCTCTAGTCCATCGGAGGGCCTCCAGTCCATCAGAGGGCTTGAGCTCGTTGACAATCACTCATCACACTAGGAGAGCAATGATGCCAGCCCATTGGCTCTCAGTTGGGCGACCAAGGGGCGCGGTCGGCCCCTGATTTTTTTCTTTGAAAATTAGGGATGATAAAAGAAACTAAATGCGACACAATTAAATTTGTGCATTGCAAAAATTTAAATATGCAGTGGAGAACGGGAAATTAAAACTAGCGGGAAATAAATATGCCGTCGAATGATAATGCTAGGTTTACCTCTTGGTGGGAGCAAACCTTTTACCACCCTTCGGGATGTCGCATGGACGTACGTACGAGGAGGTAAGTGGTACTTTTGCGAGCCACTTGGAGTTTGTCGTGGATGTGTCGTGGGCGCGCTTGTTTTCAACATGCCCCACAGTGTTTGTCCTAGATTCTCCTTGGGTATGCTAATTTCTGTTACACCCTTAATTGGTGGGTCTTATAGGCTCATGGGTGCCGACATTCTTAACAAGAGCTTTGCCTCCTGTTTCCTGGTTCTTGCGGCTAGCCTTCATTGCTTTCGCCTCTTCCATTCGTCTTCTTCTCGTTGTCGGATGGTAGCCTCGGTGGCTAACTTCCGTTTCATGAATGCTACGAGACTATCCATCTCTTTCCTGGAAGCGTCGTAGACTGGTGGCTTTGGCACATACTTTTGGCACTTGAAAAACTTCACTTGGTTGCACTACTCCACTTTTGGTTTGAAGAAGAATGTCTCCCTTATTCCATTGATGTTGAGGTGGACTTCTCCGGCTCCAACATCAATGCTTGCTTCCGCGGTGATCAAAAACGGCCGCCCAAGAATGAGCGATATCTTGGCATCAATTTCCGTGTCCAGTACCACAAAGTCCACGGGAATAAGGAAGTTTCGGATCTTCACCGGGACATCCTCGGCGATTCCCGCGGGGTGTTGGATGGACTGGTCCGCAAGTTGCAGGAACTACTTGTGGGGACGAGTGCTGCATGATTGAGTTTGTCGAAGACAGTTTTAGGCATGACACTGACGCTTGCTCCGAGATCACATAACGCTATGGAGGTTCCCAATTGAGCACGGAATGGTAGGACTGCTAGGGTCCTTCTTCTTCTGTGGAGGTTGGTTGAGTATAGCTGCGCTACACTCTTCGGTCATGTACACAATTTCCGCTGATGGCAGTGGCTTCTTATTGTTGAGTATGTCTTTTAAGTACTTTGCATGTGTCTGTACCTGCATAGCATCTAGCAGGGGTATATTGACATATAACTTCTTAATGACCTCAACAAACTTACTATATTATTCATCGGCGGCAGCCATCTTGTTGAGCTGAGGGAAGGGCAACACCATTGTGTCATAAAACTCATGTGGAAGAGTTTTCGATGGTGCCTTCTCCTTCGCAGCATCAGTGCTGGTTTCTAGATGGTCAACTAGGACGTGGAGGGTCCTGAGTGGACTTACCACCCCTAGTAGTGACGGCATTAATGTGCTCTCTGTGAGGAGGTTCCGGTTGTCCTAGAAGCTTTCCCGCATTAGCATTAGGCAAAGAGGCAGCCAACTGAGCTATTTGTGTTTCTATCTTTTTATTGAAACTCAGTTGATTTTTCATAGCATTGTTAAAAGTTTCCATCTGTAATGAAATAGATTTAAAAAGTCTATCATTTGCATGAAACTTTTTACTGATGCTATCATACACAGCTTTTGGATCAAAAGAGCTAGGCTTATTGAATTGCTGGGAATTGCCAGAGGAGTTACCGTGTCCGGAGAATGGAGTATTCGAAAAGAGATTATCAACTATATCTCTGCCTATTGCTTCCCCGACAACGGCGCCAGAAAAGCTTCTTGGCGTCTCTTAGCCTTAAAAGATTTTACTCCGCAAGCGCACGGAGACCGCTGTAGCTTTTCACCCAGACTATTCTGAGTATCGTATTTTTATCCATAGGGAAGCAGCAGGCGAGAGAGTATAGTTGAATAAACTCAAATCGAATGATCCATACTTAAATAAATATACCAGCTAGTCACTAGGCAGGGGTATGTCTAGTAAACGGATAGGTGTATTGTGGAAAGAAGTAAATTAAACTACATAAGATACACGTAGAAAGGTATACTTGCCTGGGAGGACAATGAGTGAGATAAAGTTCCCAAACTCTATTCTATTCGGCTGCAAAGACTATGTCGTGGTTAACTAAGAAACTCAAGTAGCAAGTCAGGGTCTCGCATCGAGCGAAATTCCGGCGCCTCGAGGGGTCAAGGGGTAGATAGTAGACCACCGAAGGAGACCCGGCTAACGCCTACGGGCCTACCGAACGAACGGGACTGGGATACATAGGCACACCACACGCTATCACCGAGTGGGGCTACCAAGCAAATCTGCGTGGATAGGCTGGCACGCTATAAACGTACTTAAGCAAAACAATAGGTCGTCCTTGATCAGAGGAGAGGACCTAACCAGAGCCTGGTGTACAGGTTGGATTATAGCACCGGCAAGAATAACAGGACTTCACTGTGATGCCCTAGGTATCTCAAGTGCATTACAATTACATCATTGACATATTTGCATCATCGCATAACATTTCATGTTGAGTGCATACATAGACCAAGTCATTTGAATCAATTAAATCCAGTTTCTCCTGAATTGGCCTCTACTTTTGTCACTGTAACTTTGAATCTGTTGTGAGTTTGAAGAAACTTGATATACCAAACTTGTAGATGAATTCATGCTTGAAAACTTTGGTATTTTGTGTCTTAGCATGCATAGTGGTTTGGATATGGTTTAGGGCCATTTTATGTCAATTTATGAAATCCATCCAAACCTGACCTATAAAGTAAATTCAAATTTTCTTGACCTTAAAGCCAAAATCTGGCAATGCTTTTATTGAGAAAGTTATAGGTCTTGAAATTATGAACAACATTGGTATAAAACTATTTGAGTGAATGTGACTAGAAAATAGACTTTTAGAATTTCTAAACTGGAGGGTTTTGTTGGTCAAACATGGGTCAGCAGTTTAAATTCAAATTTAAACCATATTTTTGAATACAACATGGTATGCAAGTTTATAAAACAAATGTAGAGAAACAAATTTAGAACATTTCATCCAATTGGAGTTTTGCCAAATTCGGCTTCTAATTTGGTCAAATAGGCAAAGTTCAGAAACATGTTCCTTGGTCAAACTAGGCTTTTTCATTTTCGGATTTTGAATTTCCCTTTTGTCTCAATGACACGCGGGCCCCACCTGTCAGGTCCTCGGATTCCCGTCGGTGGACAGCTGCTATGGGCCCCACTAGATCTTTCCTTTCGTGAACCGAGACCATGACAGCTTTCTCTCTCCACCGACGACCTGGCCCCACATGTCAGTGCATCTCGGTCCATGGGCCGCGTCCATCCACCCCACCTCTCATCTTCTCCCTCTCCACCGCCTCCACGCGACCGACGGCGTACGGCCCTACGCCGTGGAGGCCTGACCGCGCTTGAGGCCATAAGCCGCGCCCACCGACCAGCTCCTTCAGCCTCCCCACGCCTCTCTGCCTCGCTCTCTTCCTCTCACCGCTCCACCGAGTGCCTCCCTCGCTCTCTCTGCTCCTTCACGCCACCGCCATTGCCGCGAAGCCCGGCCGACCTCGCGCCCGCCGCTCCGGCCGCCCCTGAGCTTCCTACTCACCGTGCCGCTCTTCCTCACGCGCCGCTCCACCGGTACCCCTAAGTCTAGGCCGCCACCTCTCAACCACCGGGGCGCATTCCGCCGCCAAACCCTCCATAACCGTGAGCTCAAAGCTCGAGCCACGCTGGTCGTTCCTCATGCCTCCGTGCCTCCACACCACCACACCGTCCATCCTCGGCCTCCTCTCCACCGGAACCCCTAGCTCTAGGCCACTGACGCCGCCCCGCCGAGCCGCATTACCTCACCGGACCTCCGTCTCCTCTGCTCACCGTCGCCGGCCCTCCTCTACGCTCCTCCGCCGCTCCAGGTAGTAGGGTAAGGACCGCCGCCTTCCCCTGTCTCTCCCCGACCACCGCCAATGAGTCCTAGGGCCTCGCGTGGCCGTTTCCCGCACGCGTCGCCGCCGCCAGTCATCCCCCCGGCGGGAGGTTGAAGAAAGCCGCGAGATTTGCAATCTGTCGCTCCAGGTAGTAAAGCTAGAACAAGCATAATTAGAACAAGAACATGATAATTAGACAAGAACAATGCTTCATTAATAAATTGTATCATACTTATAACAATGGCCATACCTTCCCTTGATAATACAATTAGACTTCTGGAGCTAGGTAATTAGAGCACCATGCAAGGGCTCTAATCACCTCTAGGAACTAGAAGAACTCTAATACTAGACTAGAAGCTCGACCCTCTACTCTCCACTAGTTGTGGTCCCTCTACATCGTATTGCCTTGATAATGAATTGGAATGAATTGGATGGCCTTGGGGGTCTCATGGGGGTTTGTATTTATACCCCGGAGGTGCCTTGGGCGCCTCCACCTTCCACTTGCTTGGAGTTGGAGTAGGACTCTTGTTTTCCCCGAAATCGGGCTTTCCTGTTTTCTGCACTTTTCGTATTTCGACCATATCTCTGTCATCCGGAGTCCAAATAAGGCAAACTCGGACTCTACGTATTCAAACTTTCTCCATATGACGTTGTTAAGGTCTCCGAATGGGGCCCGCAAGGTGCTGCTATCCTGGAATCCGAGAATATCTCGAGATTTAATTTGAGTTTGGATGGATCTCGAAACATACCTTTCTTACCTTCAATTCCTTCGTACCCAAGTAATCCTTATCTCCTTGGACTCTTCTGGAAAAGGCGTGGTAGAAAAGGGAACATGAGACGATGCCTGAAGGGGGGCGGTCGGCCGACTTAGGGGGGTAGGGTCAGCCGACCCAACCTTTCCTTTTGCCCGGTTGTTTCTATCTTTCGCAGAGACGTTGCTTGTCGCCTAAAAAATATTTATATGGAGCCTTTCGGACTCTTGGGCTTCTGGAATCTTCGGTATGGGCCGAGATTTGACGGTATCTTCTAGTATTTGATAAAATTGATGTCTCTATCGAGTAATTATCCCCAATTCCTAGTAACTCTTGACACCTTCTTGAAGTTTCTGATTAGAAAGCCTTGATTAATACAGAGAAGGACAGGAATTAACTAAGCCTTCGTTGTTCATCATCTTCAATGAATGTCATCTTAGTATTTTTTTTTACTCGACGTAGATTGTTGTGAATTTCGCGGAAAATGGGTCAAAAACCTGTAAAAATCACATATAGCATATTTCCAAGACAATGTTGCAAAATCCACTATAATCGGTGATAATTGTTAGCAAAAGATATAGTTGACGCATAAAAACAGTAAAAAACCATATAAAATGATGCAAAATATTCGTACATAAGCCGCGTCAACAACATCCCCACTGTTAAACCTTGCTCGTCCTCGAGTAAGTCAGGAATCAGCGTTGCCCTTCATTAACTTTTTCATACCTTAATCTTAATTAATCAAACTAACAAGCTCTCTCAAAATTTTAGTGTGAACCAGCAAATTATGAAAGAAAAGATATTCAATTAAGCTCATCCCACAACAAAAAAATTAGCAAGAGTTCAAATTTATCAATGACACATTTTCTCATTTTAGCAATAAGTTTTTGAAAAAGATAATCAAACATTAAGAGATAAATTCTTGCAAAGCCAAAGGAGCACACTCAACTCTCCAGTCTCTCAATATTTAAATGGTATTCAATAAACATATATATATATAGTGGAAGCTTATCTGGAATTTGGTGTAGATCTGTTGACAACAGAATTTGACCAAGACTGGTAGACCAAAATGTCAAAAGAAGCCCATGGTGAAGGGATCCACTTGGCCAGGCCTATATCGTAAATTTGGCCAAATATGATGATAATTGTGCGCCTAAGGCCCAAGCCAAGATGGGGTTACAAGTCTAATCTACGTCGAAGCCCAGTTTATTCGCGAGGCTGGTTTGGATTGGTGGAGTAGGTCACACGAAAACGGGCGCCCAGGCCACATACGGACTCCGTTTTGGACGTTCTACATATGGATGAAAAGCTGAGGAGATAAGCTTTCCAACGCTGCTGGAATTACATCAAGATACGTTCAGAGTCGATGGGAATTGCCGAAACAATAGGATGACCAGAATCTGTCACGATTATACGGCATGTTTCGGCTTATATTTGGGAGCTCGACGAGAATCTGGATCGATAAGAGGAAGAGTCCAGATCACGTTATCAGCTTATAGAGTCCTAGTTGAATTGTAATTTATTAGTTAGGAAAGAGTTTGAGTCTATTTTTAGGAAAGAGTTCGCCTTGAGGAGCAAGTCTTCGGACTATAAATATATATCCATATACTTCATAATAAATCGATGGCATTACGCTCCAAGCAGCTACGTGTCTCCAACCTCTCTTTCGGCGCATCGCCACCTCTAGTGACTAGAGTTTCAGGTAATTGTCATGCTGCTCTAATGATTTATTTCGTTAGGGCATCAGGGCGTTAGTCGCCTGACAAACCGTGTACTGAAGCGTTTTTGATGGTACGGTTTGCTAGTAACCATGATGAATCACATGTCGAGCCTAGCTCGGTGCGAGATCCATTAGTTATCCCAATGAATATCATGTCGAGCCTAGCTCGGCACGAGATCCATCCTTATCCGGACGAACCTCGCGCCAAGCCTAGCTTGCCGCGAGATCTGTCTTTACCTTTGCATGTTTATTGATCTGTTTATGTACCTGTGCTTCACGTTATAGATCGGTTCACATGTAGCTCGTTGTACGTTACCTAATTGCTTGTTACAATCCACGACATGTCGCTGCAACGTGTGCATGCGACCTGCCGATAGATCAGTGTACATCGAGCACCCTATCTATTTTGTCGTAATATGCATCTGTTTAGTTAGATGGACTTTTTTGGAGGTCCTGGTTAGAAGCCATTTTGGCTAGGCAGATCTGTTATATTATGCCTTTAGATAGGTTTTTCATATATATATTTTGTCTCTTTGTTCGTGCTTTGTCGTTGAATTAACCTGACAGGAAGCAAGGAGACGATCGGCCTGTATGAGCCGATCTACTCGGGGGAATTAAGCCGATCTCCGCGGTCGGCTAGTATTTTATGCCCGTTTACTTGTCTGTGTATCTGCAGGGCGATCCTCTGATCATGCACACGCACGTAAACCTCCCCAGTTACAAGGTCAAGCCGGGTGGCACGCGCGTATCACCATCACAGCCATTGATTAATCACCATCGCCGGCGATCGGCCAGCTGATTAGCCGAACGGGAGCCGCAGCAAGGAGGAGCGACCCCAACATCCACATACACCTCCCGGCTCTATTGTGTGAAGCTCTCTAGGGTGCTACCTGTCAGTTTCCTTGTGCAACAGGATCCTAATCAAAATTTGTTTCCAAAATATTGTCAAACCAAGAAAGAAATCTGCTGATTTTACTGAGACTTGTCAAAAAGGTTATGAGATAAAAATAATGTTGAGAAGGAAAGGATGGAACACACACATTTAGAAGAGTGGACATGCACAAGTGTAAATGGATGATCTCAAGGCACAAATGAAGTCCTTGCTATCTGATTGCACATGGTTGGAATATTTTCTGGAGTATATATAAACAGGATATCCCTTACTTATACTAAGGATAAACTATATATAAAATTCTTAAAAATACTTAGAAGATTATTGAGGGGCAACTCTCTTTCCTTTTTTTTTGGGCGAGTTGATCTCTTTTTTCTGTTTTTTTGTTTTTTCGCTTTTGCCCCCTCAAAAATCTCTCTCTATAAACAAAATCACATAGCGTATAACAAGGTAACTCTCCATCCCCACTCTTGAATAATACTCACTCTCGCCCGTGAGTATATATCTAAAACAATTTAACTTAGAGGATAGAGCTGTGTTATAAAAAGAATAATATTTAATCTCTTAAATACTCCAGAAAATAATAGGTTGTGGTCAATGAGGATACACAAAAAGATAATCATGGTTTAAGGATGGATACCCAGCGAAGTTTGTAATCTCTCCAATGTAGAAAGACACAATGCATGGATAGAAAAGGCTAGCAAAAAAAAGATACGCAAAAATTGAATGACCAGCTTCTAAGTCTCATACCCTAGATCACAGTCTTGATTCAACTCATTTGAAAAACAAATCTGATAAATCTAATGTTTAAAAATATATGGCTCTGGTAGGAATGGCAATTGCAAGATAATCTCATAAAGTTGATTATGGAATTTATAAGCAGTAAAAATAAATAAGGAAACGATCACGATAAAAATTAAACCTTGCAAAAATTAAATCATATGGGTGTTGAAGTCACTTAAACATGGCAAACCTTATACTGCAAGCGACAGTATCGTGTGTAGCTTTTTTCCAAGATGAGTATCATAGGTTTTGTCAATCCAGGAACGAACTAATTGAGAACTAATTAACAAAAGTTTATGGTAAACTAAGGGTATAAAACTAGGTTCTAATCTACCTCTAAACTATATCTAATCTACGTCTAAACTATACTAATACTATAAGATAAACAATTAGAAGAGAATTAGAACACTAATCAAAGGGTATTGACTAGAGTCTAATCAAGCTCTAATTGGATCCAAGACATGCATGATAAGGGGCATCACAACGAGATTAAAGCAACGAGATAACTAATAGCTCAAGGTAAACAAGCATGTTCAAGCATATTCATCATAGCATAATTAAATCAAGATCAATCAACCTAACCCCTTAGATAGGTTTAACCCTTTCACGGGCTCTACTGTCACTAGTAACCAAGTAATCGACGAGAAACTTTCAACAGGCACATAATTAGAGAATGCACCTCTAATTACTTTATATGGTCTAATAACATAAATTAGCACAACTAGCACCTCTAATCATCATGATCAAAAAAACTAGATACGTAACTATATCATTAGTAAGCTAGATCAATGATCAAGAACGCTAGATGAATATTACCCTTAAAGACATGCTCTAATCAACAAGCATCTAGATCTGAAGCTAATTAGAGCTAAAACAAGCATAATTAGAACAAAAACATGATAATTGGACAAGAACAATGCTTCATTAATAAATTGTATCATACTTACAACCATGGCCATACCTTCCCTTGATGATACAATTAGACCTCTCGAGCTAGGTAATTAGAGCACCATGCAAGGGGTCTAATCACCTCTAGGAATTAGAAGAACTCTAATCCTAGACTAGAAACTCGACCCTCTACTCTCCTCTAGTTGTAGTCCCTTTATATCGCACCTTGATGATGAATTGGATGGCCTTGGGGGTCTCATGGGGTTTTTATTTATACCCCGGAGGTGCCTTGGGGCGCCCCCACCTTCCTCTTGCTTGAGTTGGAGTAGGACTCTTGTTTCCTCCGAAATCGGACTTTCCTATTTTCCGCACCTCTCGTATTTCGACCATATCTCTGTCATCTAGAGTCCAAATAAGGCAAACTCGGACTCTAAATCGTAAAGCTTGAAGAGATCTACAATTTTGGTATTCAAATTTTCTCCATTTGACATCGTTTAGGTCTCCCAATTGGGCCTGCAAGGTACTGCTGTCCTAGAATCCGAGAATATCTCGAGATTTAATTTGAGTTTGGATGGATCTCAAAATATACCTTCCTTATCTTCAATTCCTCCATACCCAAGTAATTCTTATCTCTTTGGACTCTTCTGGAAGAGGCGTGGTAGAAAAGGGAACACGAGACGGTGCCTGAAGGGAGGCGGTCGGCCGACTTAGAGGGGGTAGGATCGACCGACCGTTCTTTCCTTTCGCCCGGTTGTTTCCATCTTTCGCGGAGACGCTGCTTGTTACGGGGCCTCTCGGCCTCTTAGACTTCTGGAATCTCCGGTATGGGCCAAGATTTGATGAAGTCTTCTAGTCTTTGACATATTTGATGATTTTATTGAATAATTATCTCCAATTCTTAATGGCTATTGACACCTTCTTGAAGTTTTCGATTAGAAAACCTTGATTAATACAGTGAGAGGCATGAATTAACCAAGCCTTCCTCGATCATCATCTTCAATTAACGTCATCTCAGTGGTCTTTTCTCACTCGACGTAGATCATTGTGAATTTCGCGAAAATTGGTCAAAAACCTGTAAAAATCACATATAGCATATTTCCAAGACAATGTTGCAAAGTCCACAATAATCGGTGATAATTGTTAGTAAATTATAAAGTTGACGCATAAAAATAGTGAAAAAACATATATAAAATGATACAAAAAATTCGTTCATAAGCCGCGTCAACAACATCCCCACTCTTAAACCTTGCTCGTCCTCAAGTAAGTCAAGAATCAGTGTTGCCTTACATTAACTTTTTCATCCCCTAATCTTAATTAATCAAACTAACAAGGTCTCTCAAAATTTTAAGTTTAAACCAGCAAATCATAAAAGAAAAGATATTCAGCTAAGCTCACCCCACAATAAAAGAATTAGCAAGAATTCAAATTTATCAATGACACATCTCCTTATTTTAGCAATATGTTTTTGAAAAAGATAATCAAACATTAAGTGATAAATTCTTAGAAAGCCAAAGGATCACACTCGACTCTCCAGTCTCTCAATATCTAAATGGTATTCAATAAACATATATATAAGGTGGAAGCTTATTTGGAGCTTGGTATGAATCCTAATCAAAACTTGTTTTCAAGATATTGTCAAACCGAGAAAGAAATCTATTGGTTTTACTGAGACTTGTCAAAAAAGTCATGGAATAAAATAATGTTGGGAGGGAAAGAATGGAACACACACATTTAGAAAAGTGGACATGTGCAAGTGTCAATGGATGATCTCAAGGCACAAATGAAGTCCTTGCTATCGGATAGCACATGGTTGGAATATTTTCTGGAGTATATATAAACAGGATACCCCTTACTAATACTAAACAAAAACTAAATATAAAACTTCTAAAAACTTAGAAGATTATTGAGGGGCAACTCTCTTTTTTTTTACTTTTTTTTTCTTTTGGGAGACCACTTGATCTCCTCTTTTTTTTTTTTGCTTTTGCCCCCTCAAAAATCTAAAACCACATAGCGTATAGCAAGTTAACTCTACATCCCCACTCTTGAATAATACTCACCCTCGCCCTTGAGTATAAATTTAAAACAATTTAACTTAAAGTATAGAGCTGTCTAAAAAAGAATAATATTTAATCCCTTAAATACTCCAGAAAATAATGGGTTGTGGTCAAGGAGGATACACAAAATGATAATCTTGGTTTAAGGATGGATATCCAGCGAAGTTTGTACTCTCTTCAATATAGAGATAACAATGCATGGATAGAAAGGCTAGCAAAGAAAAGATACGCGAATGAATGACCAGCTTCTAAGTCTCATACCCTACAAAACAATCTTGATCCAACTCATTTGAAAATCAAATTTGATAAATCTAAGGTTTAATATATATATATATAGCTCTGGTATGAATGGCTATTGCAAGATAACCTCATAAAGTTGATCATGGCATTTATAAGCAATAAAAAATAAATAAGGAGATGATCATGATAAAGATTAAACCTTGTAAAAATTAAATCATATGGGTCTTTATGAACAATCATAATCAATCACAAATTTGCTGGTCAGTTCAATTAAATATGTTTTATAAGAGCCCGCTAATTTAACTAATCAAAACTAAACCATGATAAATATAAAACGGCAATTTTCATCATTTTCTTGAAAGCATTAATTAATTAAGCATAGACCATGGTTATAGCATTAATTACACTATAAATCTAAACTAACACACTAAAAACAAGAGAAACACAAAGGGAACACCAAATTGATAGATATGGGTAAATATTTGCAGAATTTAAAAATGAAAAGAGAAGATGTTAGAAATATATTACCAGATATTCCTTCAATTTCCTTATCATTATATAATTTTCTGCAAAACAATTCAAGTGCACATACTACTCTCGAGGTAATGATCGAGAGTAGAAGCAATTTACCATAATCTAATAATATCCTTATTGACTTTTAACTTGTGGCCTAGTCAATCTTAAAAGAAAAAAACAAAAACCTAATGGGTGTATGAGAATGTGTAATTATGCAAGAGATAAGTATATAAACAAAGACAATGATTAAATCAAGGTCTAAACACTGGTTTACAACATGATTGCTAAGTCTTTCTATAGCCATCAAAATTTTAAATAACCAAGATTAAAACACCATGTTTTATTAAGGTCATCAACTCAGAACAGCACAAGAAAATCAAAGCACATTGCAAAGCTTATAAACTAATCAAATGAAACTATGGAAAACTAGTAAGGTTAATTAACTTCATCATGATGATCAATAATTTAATCTAAGCACCATACTTACATAAAATTGCTAAGGAAAACATCGTACAAAAGTTATCAAAAACATTAAAGCACACATCATGAAGTTAATTAAACAACCAAGCTAATTATAAACATGCAACTTTAATCTAAATGTAACAGGGTGGTTTAAACATGAAATTAGTAACATGAAAGGCAGAAAAACATGTTAACATAACGAAGATGGAAAGTTTATCCACAAGAGACATGATTAGCAAAAAAAACTTTTGATTAAACCTAGCGATGATGGTCTCAAATTAAATCTAAACACCATGTTTATATTTAATTTACCAAGAAGAAAACTCTGCAGAGATTCAACATAAATATAAGACTTCCATCATGAAGTTTATGAAAAATTCAATACTAACATAGCAAGTGTGAAGAAATAAATAAAAATGCAAATGCGAGATAGAAAAGATAAATTGAAATGATGTGACGGTGTTAACTAAAACAAAGGTTAGATTAAGCTAACTAGCCACAAGCTAAAGATTCAAAGGGTGGTGTCATGCTTCCCATTTCTCTATATTAAAAGACTGTAAGACTCTTAAAACTAAATAATTAAATGGGTTGCTCTGGAGATAGATATCCCCTGGACCCTCACGGCATGGATTCAGTACATGGGCCGTTGGAGGGGCCCAGTAGATACAGCAGGCCCTTTTTAGGGTGTCAACTGGTCTCATGGGCCCGAGAACGGGTGGCGAGCTTGAAGACCAAGTCAAAGGCGCTATAATTCAGAAAAGGCGCAAAGGAGTTGGTTCGGACTCTATGTTTAGAAGCGGCTGGACTCAAGGAAGGAAACATGAAATCATATATTCTTGTACTCTATAGGTTTCCAAACAAAGTAGGACTCGTACATAGAAATTGACTTGTAACCCAAGCCTGGCCGGATTATATAATCGGATCGTCGCCAGGGACCCGCGCCTCGTCAGCATCCACCAACTCTGCGCCAAGCTCCAGCACGACGGCGCGAGGCACCGGCCCCTCTCCAAAACCCAGCACCGCGTCGTGCTGAGTCAGATCGGGCTCCCCGTGATCACCATGACTCAGGAGCGCGAGCCAACGCAGGGTCTCCTTCAGGGTTGGATCTACATTGACCACGCCAGCCCGAGCGGAACCTGCGACGAACACCGCTTCGGCCCCGACCCGTCGCACAGCGCTCTCAAGCTCCCCGACTCAAATCTGGACTCGGATTAGTCGGGGGCCAAGACCAGGTTCCACAGGGAACCCCTCACGAGATCCGCGGCGGACCTGCGCCTCAGGCAGCACTCCACAGGGCCCAGGGCGAGTCCCTGTTGATACTCGTTCCTGGGTCCCACGTCTGCTACAGGTCCCACCACCTCCGCCGGCATCGAAGCGACCTCAGCCAGCCTCGCCTGCCCAGGGCCGAAAGAAGACTCAGGTGGAGCCTGTCGTTCCCTCTATCCCGTTCGGTCTCCGCAACTCTGCTGCCACATACCAGGGGCTTCTCTCCCGTGCCTTGGTTCCCCTCAACAACGACGAGGGTGCGCGGGGGGCGCCCGACTCAAGACAGTCCGTGCCTCTTCCGGACGATCGCATCTACAGTAGGCTCGACGCGCCGCCGGCGGGTCATCGCCCACGACTCGTCATTGATCCTACGCCGGCGGGAAGATCCGTTCGCCGGAGCACCTCGCCGACTGGCGAGGCTCGCCGTCGCCCGGTGAACACTGAGAGGGCTCGTGATGCAGGGAGCCCTCATATGATCTACAGCATCGATACTCCTACGGTCTCTGAACACGTTGCAACTACCGCAACGACCAGGGTGTCCACGGTTCCTGCCTCGGACACCAGCGTGGGGGTGGCGGCCACGACCGCCAGCAGGTCCCAGGGATCGTTTTCCGGCTGCACTCTCTGCTTCCCTGAGGTCTTCATGATCAGCGGTGCAGCGAACGAGATCGACGAAGTGGTCTCGGACGATGAGCAACCCATCCTCACCGAAACCTCGCAAGATTGCCACAGGAGGGAGAGGGCGAACCGCATCCGCAACATCCGGCGCCGCCACATCCTGGGGAACAAGGATCCTACGCTGCCTGTCTCGATAGACGAGGTAACTCGGGGGAGCAAGGATGAGCAGGAAGTGCAGAGCCACCGACGCAGGAACCAGACGTGGTAGCGGTGTCGCGATTGGCAGACTGCTCAAGCCAAGTGACAGCGGGTGGCAGCGCTCCTTGGACGCAATCTTTTGAAGGAGTTCGAAGGAGTCATGGAGTCCCCGAGTCAAGCAGGAGGGGCGTTGGTCAAGCTCTGCGAGCTCATCCCCAACAATGAAGATGGGGTGGCCATCAAGACTGTTCTCGCTCGGGCAGCAGACTACCTCGTGCCCAGGTAGCAAGAGGTTGCTAACGCACGACAGGTCATCAACGGCAACTGTGACGCACGTCACAGCATCGAGCAATCTCGCGCTTAGAGACACCAGCTCGAGATAGACCGGCGTGCAAACTACGACCGAGACTACGGCCCCCCGCAGCACGCTCCAGCCGCCAGGGGTCACTCGGGGGCTGTCTCCGTGAACAGCTCCACCCCCCGAACCAGATCTGAGCGGGATCATCGACCTCAGTCCCCGCCTCGCCGCCCAGTGGAGGACTGCGGCAACCCGGCTGGCACCGCCGAAGCTGCTATACCAGCCTTCGGCCGGAGAGTTCAAGATGTCGAGTGGCCACTCAACTTCAAAATCTCAAACATTGAAAAATTTGAGACGAAGATGGATCTGCGAAACTGGCTGGCTGTGTACACTACCGCGGCCCAAGCGGCCAATGCCTCGGAAGATCTCATGATGGCCTATGTCCCAATCAAGTTGGGGCAGGACGCGCTTCAATGGTTTCGCCATCTCAGGCGCGGCAGCATTGAGGACTGGGGCGACTTCCGCCGCCTATTCATGGCCAACTTCCAATCACTCTCCGACAAGCCGGCGCAACGGTGGGACCTCAAAACCATCAGGCGCAAGGATTCGGAAAGCCTGCAATCGTACCTCAAGCGGTTACAGGATCTCAGAAATCGCATCCCCGACGTATCTGAGGATACGGTGATTGACGACTTCCTCCAGGGCTCCAACGACCAGGTCTTCATCAAGCACATACTGGAAAGGGCGCCTACTACCTCGGAGCGTCTCTTCCAGGAAGCGGACCGCTACATCACGGCGGACGAACGAGCTCGCGACCTCGTTCGCCCCCGGCAAGACAACCGGGGGCAAGGGCAAGCAGGAAAGGCATGAAGAACCCCCGCGGCAAGATCGTCGCTGGTACAAGAGGCCTCGGGAGGAGGTCCGAGCCATGGCTCCAGCTCTGGTACGACCACGTGGCCCGCCTCCATCCCAGGCTCGAACCCTTGATCAACTCCACGACGAGCCATGCCCTGCGCATAAGGATATGCGCCATACTCTCCGACACTGCCATGACTTCAAAGCCATGCTGACACGCGGCCAGTTCCCGATGGTGCAAGCTCCTCTGCCACCTCCTCCACCACGGAACCAGCCGCCGCAGCGGCCGGCTGGTGGCAGTAATCAACGCTTCCCTGACGTCAACAAAGAGGTCAACTTCATCCTAGGAGGGCATGGAGCGTACCCGAGCAAGCGTCAGCAGGAGCTGGAGGATTGGTGGATCAACGTGGCCACCTCAAAGCCGCCGCAGCCATACGATTGATCCCACGAGCCAATCTTATTCAGTCAGGCAGATCAGTGGCTCAACTTCGACGTGCCGGGCAAGTACCCGCTGCTGGTAACCCCCATAGTTGGCGACACCCGACTCAAGAAGGTTCTGATCGACGGAGGGGCCAGCATCAACGTGGTGTTCCCCAGGGCTCTGCAAGAGATGGGGATCCCGCTCAGCGAACTCAAGAAATCGGATACCCCGTTCTTCGGGATTGTTTCGGGCGTAGGCGAATACCCGCTCGGACACATCTATCTGCCGGTCGCTTTTGGCACGGCAGAGAACTTTCGCATCGAGACGCTGCGCTTTGAAGTCCTGACCTTCAACTGCGTCTACAATGCCATCATCGGGCATCCTGAGCTGGCCAAGTTCATGGCTATCCCACATTACCCATACCTCATTCTCAAGATGCCAGCCCCAGGTGGTACTCTCTCCATACGCGCCGACTTCAAGGGAGCCTCGGAGTGTGTACAAGAGGCCATGCAAATGGCCCTTGAGCAGAATCACATGGCGGAACAGAAGAAGCTCAAGGCGGACGAAGCCGGCATATCGTAGGAAGACCTCTAGATTCCGACTCAAGAGGCAGCCTCTAGCGCGGCAATTCAACCAGCCGTCCCGACGAAAGAGATAAGTCTCGACCCCTTGGACGCGACCAAGACGACCGCCATCAACGCTCTTCTTCCTCCTGAGGGCCAACCGTGACATGTCTGCATGGAAGCCAGCAGATATGCCTAGGGTCCCGAGGGAATTGGCCGAGCACCAACTCAAAGTGTTCCCCAATGCCAAGCCCATCAAGCAGAGGCTGCGGCGATTCACTCCCGAAAAGCGAGAGGCCATTAGGGCAGAGTTAACTCGGCTAAAGGCTGCCGGTTTTATTAGAGAGGTCATGCATCCCGAGTGGCTTGCAAATCCTGTACTCGTTCTCAAGAAGAATAAAAAGGACTGGCGGATGTGTGTAGATTATACCGATCTCAATAATTACTGCCCTAAGGACCCGTTCGGGTTGCCTCGCATTGACCAGGTCGTTGACTCTACGGCCGGCTGCGCTTTGCTCTCCTTCCTCGATTGTTACTCGGGCTATCATCAGATTAGCCTAGCAACTGAAGATCAGGAGAAAACAGCGTTCATCACGCCTTTCGGTGCCTACTGCTATACCTCAATGTCTTTCGGGTTGAAGAACGCGGGAGCAACGTACCAAAGGGCAATTCAAACTTGCCTCGCCAATCACTAGGGTGAACTGTCGAGGCTTACGTTGATGACATTGTAATCAAGACCAAGAATGAAGAAGATTTCATCGATGATCAGCGCCAGGTGTTTGACAGCCTGAGGAAATTCCGGTGGAAGCTCAACCCCACCAAGTGCGTCTTCGGCGTTCCGGCAGGTCAGTTACTCGGTTTTCTCATCAGCAACAGAGGAATCGAAGCCAACCTCGAGAAAATCAAGGCTATTCTGCGCATGCACCCTCCCAGATCATAGAAAGATGCTCAGAGGCTGACTGGGTGCATGGCAGCCTTGAGCCGATTCATATCACGGCTCGGTGAACGTGGCATGCCCTTCTACAAGCTCCTCAAAAAGGTCGACAGGTTTCAGTGGACTGCAGAGGCTCAGGAAGCGTTGGACGCTTTGAAAAAGTTCCTAACATCACCTCCCGTACTCAAGTCTCCTAATCGTGCCACTGCCGACTCACCGGCGGAAGATCTGCTCCTCTACATCTTCTGTACGACTCAAGTGGGTCAGTACCGCATTGGTGGTCGAGCGATCGGATGGACAGCACACGGTACCCAGGCAACATCCGGTCTACTTCATCAGGGAGGTCCTCAGTCCCTCCAAAATCAGGTACCCTCAAGTACAGAAGTTACTATACACAGTTCTCATTACCGCACGCAAACTACGCCATTACTTTGAGGAACATAAAATCATAGTGGTTACGGAGTTCCCAATTGGAGAGGTCTTGAGTAATCGAGAGGCCACTGGGCGTATTGCCAAGTGGGCTTGCGAACTGGGGCTCATGACATTGAATTCCATCCTCGTACTACAATTAAGACTCAAGCACTAGTCGATTTCGTCTCTGAGTGGACAGAGCATCAAGTGCCTGAAATCATGGAAGTTTGGAAGATGTATTTCAACGGCTCGTTGAAGTTGGAAGGAGCTGGCACTGGCGTCGTCTTCACCTCGCCAGCAAGGGAAAAACTCAAGTATGTATTACAGATTCTCTTCCCGGTTTCCAACAATGCAGTTGAATATGAGGCCCTCCTCCATGGCCTGCGCATCGCCATATCACTCGGGATCCATCGTCTAATGGCCTACGGAGATTCCTTGGTGGTCATTAATCAGGTCAACAAGGAGTGGGATCGCTTCACAGAAAGTATGGACAAATATTACGAGGCAGTCCGCAAGCTGGAAGGCAGATTTCAGGGCCTTGAGTACATTCATGTGGATCGGGATCGCAACGTGGACGCTGACATCCTATCCATGCTGGGCTCATCACGTGCCAAGGTACCCTCCGGCATCTTCGTCCAAGAGCTTCATCATCCCTCCGTTCAGCTTGACGAGCTGAGCATACCTCCCGACCGGCATATCTTAACTCTGGATACACCGACTGATTGGAGGGCCCCCATCATCAAGTACATCCTGAATGAAGAAATTCTAGAGGATAAAGTAGAAGCCAAGCGAATAGTGAGACGGTCTTCCAGCTATACTCTGATTAATAATGAGTTATACAAGCGAGCTGCCTCAGGAGTTCTGCTGAAATGCCTAAGTACCTCATCAGGGCAGAGTTTGCTAAAAGAGATGCATGCTGGAGTCTGTGGAATTCATGCCGCCTCACGCACATTGGTCGGGAAGTCATTCAGGGCTAGTTTCTATTGGCCCACGGTGAAGAAGGATGCTGCCGAGTTAGTGCAGCACTGCGAAGCTTGTCAATTCCTCGCCAAGCAGCATCACCTTCCAGCACAGCAGTTGCAGAATATACCGGTCTCATGGCCTTTTGCCTGCTGGGGTCTGGATATGATTGGGCCTTTCAAGAAAGCTCAAGGTGGATACACTGATGTGCTGGTGGCCATCGACAAGTTCACCAAATGGATCGAGTTCAGGCCCATCGCCTCTTTAACGTCTGCCAAAGCAGTGGAGTTCATTCAAGACATCATCTTTCTCTTTGGAATAATGAATTCTATCATCACAGATCTGGGGTCTAACTTCACAGGCTCTGAATTCTTCGATTTCTGTGAACAAAGGTCCATCCGTGTCAAGTATGTCTCGGTGGCTCACCCCAGAGCTAATGGGCAGGTCGAGCGGGCCAATGGCATGATACTGGATGCACTCAAGAAAAAGATCTTTGATAAGGATAAGAAGCTGGCCGGGAAGTGGATACGCGAATTGCCGTATGTGGTCTGGAGGCTTCGAACACAACCCAGCAAAGCTCTCGCAGGGAACACACCCTTCTTCATGGTGTATGGATCAGAGGCAGTGTTACCTGCTGACCTCAAGTTTGGAGCCCCACGTCTGATTTTTGATAGCATAGCTGAGGCTGAAGTAACCCGACTCGAGGAGATCGACCTACTCAAGGAGGAGTGTCTTAACTCGGTTATTCAGTCGGCTCGATATCAGCAGACTTTACGTCGTTATCATGATCGATATACGAGGCCTCGTTCCTTCTCAATTGGGGACCTGGTGCTGCGCAGGGTGCTCAAAACTGTGGGACAGCATAAGTTATCTCCTCCTTGGGAAGGCTCATACATCGTGACGGAAGTTACTTGTCCAGGATCATATCGTCTGTCTCAAATGGATGGGACACCAGTCGGGAACTCCTGGAATATAGAGCATCTGCGCAGATTCTACGCATAGTCTTTTTCTTTCTCTATGACTTTTAGAGTTAGCAGTCAGTATCATCTTGTGTACTCTATCCTTATTCGTGTTCTATAAATAAATGAACTCTCGAGATAAAGTATTCTGTGTTCTCTTCCTTACTTTTTACTCGCGATATTCACTCGCTGTATACGGGCAATCGACCTAGGTCAGTCGACCGACAGTACGGTGCTACATGCCCACTCTTACTCTTGACGGAGATATCTCCGGCCCCAACCACGAGAACAATCGGCCTAGGTCAGCTGACCGACAGCACGGTGTTGCATGCTCTCGTTCGAACTCATAATAGGGGAGCACTCAAGGCCCCAACAAAACAAAGACAATCGGCGTAGGTCAGATGACCGACAGCACGGTGCTACATGCCTTTGTAGGACCCCATAATCGGGGAGCATTCATGGCCCCGGCTGAACAAAGACAGAAGGGCTTAGGTTTTTGACGACCTATAGCTCATTACTACATGTCTTTGCTTCATCATAATGCTCTGACTTACAGTACTCGTGTTTTTTACTGTTATATGTTGTTTTTCTTGTATTCAGTTTAAACTCAGATCGTGATAATGTCGCTTGTTTTCTCTGCACAGGAATAACTCTCAGGTACGTATGGAATATTTTGATTTGCTCTCTAAATTAACTTGGTTTTGCGGAGTAAATAGTCAAGATTGTCGACACAAGATGCAAAATACATACACACAGCATTCAGTTCATCATATTACATGGGGATCATTGTTTACTCATTGTCACCTACAAGGAGTTCAGCAATCACTCGGGCCTCATCTTCATGCTCAATACTCTGGTTTTTGTTTACTATCTTTGCTGGTAAACCTGCCAAGTCAATCTCAGGTTGTGAACTCTTGATGACCATAAGGGCATGAGTAAGAACAGTTTTTACTCGTTCAAAAATCTTGGACTTCATATCATCCATGAAAGTTGTTATTCGATCACCCAGAGGACGAGGTGCAGCTTTTTCTGGCACACAGATGTCCAGGATCTTGATCAAGGCAGTATTGGCATTCAAGGCAGCCTCTTTTGCCTTCTCAAAGGCATCTTTCAGCTTGTTGCAGTTCCTCTTGCTAGTCTCATAGTTCTTTTTCAAGACATCTGATACTTGAGCCTGATGAACAGCATGGTCTTGGGATTCTTTAAGTGCAGACCTTGTGGAGGCTAGTACCTTCTTTATTTTCTCATGGGCACTTTGAGATTTAGCCAGTTCAGTTTCTTTGTCCTTAAGCGCTTGGCATGTTAAGGAGTGGCTATTCCTCAAAGACTCCAAGGAACTAACAGTCTCACGGAACGACTTCTCAAAGCCGTCTCACGATTTTTGCAGCTATTGATACTCGTCATTTCTTTGACGCATCTTCTCCTGTGGAATGATACAGTTCATATGCTTCTGTGAGCAAAGAATAGGCTAGTTGGGATTCTTGACGGGTTACCTCATGGTTTTTCTTCTCGATATCCAGCTGTCTGCGCAGGTTTGCTGCTAGGTCTCTGGCTTGATCTCTGTCAACAATGGCATTGTGGTGCTCTGTCTCTCGAGTCATAGCCGTTTGTTTCAGGCGAGCAATCTTAGCAGCAGCAGCAGCTGGCAGCAAGCCCACAGTTCAGTTTGAGATCTCAGATATTGGAGTATGGAACAGTTGCATGCGTACCTGTTGTTTCAGCTTTTCGTGCGGCCTCAAAGTCAGCCAGTTGTTGCCTCAGAGTAGTAACCTCCAGGCTGGATAGTGCAACAATCTTCTCATGGATCAAGTTGGCCTGCTGCACTCTACCTTGGAGCGTCTTCAGCATAGCCTGTAGCGAGTAATTCGAGTTATTCAAGCAATAGCAAGGTCAATACAGGATATGTGCACAATTAGCATACCTCGAAAGCTGTCACAGCCCTGAGCTTGGGGGTGCTAGTACTATTTGGTGACTGTTATCACCTGCCTCAATTGGAGGGGGTTGGGTGCTGCCTAGCTTAGTTGTGGCTAGGGAGTCTGATTGTCCCTTTTCGGCTTGATCAGTATACTTTGGTTCTTCAGTTTCTTTCTCTTGGGCCGACTCATGAGTTTCAGATGAAGGATGAGGAGTATCGCCTGTATCGATATCAGTTAGGCGTTCCTGAGAGCTAGCGACTTCAGGCAATGGCTCAGTTGCAGGCTCTTGCTGTTTCTCTTCTGAAGCTGTCCCGGTTAATACTTGTTGCCAGTTTTCAGATGGCATTGGTACCTCATGCACAGTTTCAGTGTCTTTATTCGTATGAGCAGTCTCATCCTCAGGAATATCTACTGATGTTGGGCTCGCGGGGTTTTTAGACTCTGAACTCTTTGATCCTAGCTCTGTTTTCGCTCGGGGGCTTGTGATCTCAGTTTGTTTTCCCCTGGAACATGTTGACAGTGATTCTATATCTTCATCAAAGCATATGGTGAAGGGGAGTTTGCACGTATCTCTAATAATTCGGTCTAGATCCATATCTTCTGCCGTCAGATCAATTTCATCCTCCTCAGGCGGCAGTATGGCTGTAGAAGGAGCTGGTATAGTGTCGTCGTGATGTTTCTTGGATCGCCTCTCACAATGGGACAATTGAGATTGCTCTTCTTCTTCTCCTTCGTCCTCATCAGCCAAGCTATTCCAGTCAACCCCAGTTAGGGTGTTGTCAGTTTTAGCTGCGGTATGGGAAGAATATCTGGATTTCTTAGCTTTGTCTGACGACTCTGGAGAGCTTGTCAGATCTTTGATTATCCTCTTATGTGTCCTCTGTCTACGTGTCACCACAGTGCGAGTTGCTTTCGCCTTGATGCGCCCCTGACCAGTTGCAGCTTGTGTCTTCACACCGCTTGGAGCAGTTGTTAGCTCGGGGGTGGCTTTGGCGATGTTGCTCACACTGAGCTCTTGGGCGGTCTAGGCTGTACGTGGTATCACAATGAATGTATGTTGTTCATTGTTTCCTGCACCATGGGCAGCAGCAACAACAGCTTCCATCTCTTCAGTGGATAACTCGGATTGTCGTTTGGATAGCCCGACAGCTCCAGATGTTGTAGAGTCTGACAGAAACTTAGATATATTGCTCTGCAGTAATCCTATGAGTCAGAATGTGATTATGTGCAAGGATACTTAAGGAAATCATAGTAAGGTTACTTACAGTGGGAGTTGGATTCCATGCAGAATATGGTTTGGGAGTACCCTCGTTGTGAGCTTCACCTCTAAGTATCAACTCCACTCGGGCCTTGACATCATCTTCAGTCATGGATCGGGCTGTTTCTCTAGTTGGATCACTAGCTCCGACATACAGATAGGCGGGGTAGATCCTATCATTCAGAGGTTGAATGCAGCGATACACGAAATCTATCACCACAGCATGGGCAGTGAGGCCTCTTTCCTTCAGATTGGCTATTTCTTCCAGCAGTGTGTCAACCTCGGCCTGCTCCTCAACAGTTGGGCCTTCTTCCCAGCTGGACAGCTTGCTGTCAGGTTGTCTCCCAGACCTCGAGGGGAGAGAGTTTCCATGATTTTCAATATAAAACCACTCGGAGTGCCATCCTCTGTTGTTATCTGGGAGAGGGATATCCAAATAAACAGCTTTGCGATTCTTCCGCAGCTCAAAGCTGGCCCCTCCAGTTACTTGTAGCACTCCATCTCTCAAACCGGCTTTGCAGTGGTACAGATACTTCCATAAGCCAAAGAGCGGGACAATTTCAAGAAACACTTCGCAGAGGTAGATGAAAATTGAAAGTTGGAGAATCGAATTGGGGTTTAGGTGGGTCAGATTGATTGCATAGAACTGCAAAAGGCCTCGCGCGAATGAACAGAGGGGGAGACCTAACCCACGGATGAAACGGCATGAACTTCATTGCCTCGTAGGTGTCCTCAGTTGGAGTAGCGTCATCCTTCTTTTCGCACACCCTCCAGTTTGCCACTTCCTTCGGAGGCAGGACGCCCATATTTACCAAAGATTATAGCATGGACTCGGTGACAATGGAGGGGCGGTACGCCAGGTATGGTGAAGGTAGCTGTCGGTTCTCGTTGTGCGGCAGGCCCTCACTGGTATTTCCATGCTCGCTCAAGATTTTCTTCTTAGGAGCCATGGATGTGGATGTCTCCGTTGGGTTGGGGATTTGAGAAGAAGTGGATGCAGTGGCACTTTGATTTCAAACAACAATGGCGGCGGTCTCAGTGGGGAAGAATGGCAGTTCAGGTCTTGGATAAGAGAACTTTTGGTTTAGGGTATAGATCTCAAAATAACCTTGACGCCGTTAGTAACAGTTCACGTGGACTGACGGAACTGGCGGATATCGTTAAGATTAACTCGGATCTCTTGACGGTAACGTTTGAGTCGGATCGCACTGGAATTAAGTCGTCCATTTCATTCAGGATGATTTCTTAAGCATAGTTGTTCAGTCGATTTTCACAAGTAAAGGTTCATGATCTCTATTACTCGGAGAATGGGGTTTTCAATTCGACCTAGCAAGTTGAGTCTTGCCCGAATTCTGGGCATAAGCGAAGTGTGATTTCTTTTGCTGTATGACGATCTCGGTTTTACTTCAAAGAACTCAAAAGCTGCATTTGACTTGGACGCAAGATTTTCAAGATAAGAAAACACAGAAGAACTCAAGAACGAAGGATAATACGATGGATTTCATTATATAAGAACATAGTTCATCAAGGAGGATTACATATAAGGGGCGAGATTATCCTAAGCTACTACTAACTACTACTATGGTGGTGGTGGTGGTGGTGGCCTACACACCGGTGGAGGGCCCGGCCGGGGGCCCAGTGACGCGGCAGCGCTTGGAAGCCGGAGCATCGGCCTCATCACCGCCATCGTGGCCGCCGTCGTCGCTACCATGGCCGCCATCGCCGCCATCGTGGCCGCCCGGGCCATCTTGGCCGTTGGGGGCATCGTCATCGTCGTTGTCGTCGTCGGAGTCCTCCTCGCTGTCCTCCTTCTCGTTGTCGTCGGACTCCTGGAAGGTGGCGCGGCGGAGGCTGCGGAGCTTGGAGATCTCCTTGTGGCTGTAGCCCTGGGAGTCGTCAGTGTTGGGCTCCGAGACGTCTTCCCGGGGCGGGGTATCCTCGGGGCTTCCTCTTCCTCACTGGAGGTAAAGTCCTCTGAGGACTCCTCGTCGTCGTAGGCGCCGCCGAAGAATGCGTCGTCGGAGTCCTCATACTCCGACGACGGTGGCGAGCGCGCGCACTTCTTCCCCTTACCTGCGGCCATGGCTGAGAGCGTGAGGGTGGGGAGTTCGTGGGGTTTTCTTGAAAAACTGGTACTCAGTGGAGGCGTACAGGATGGACGGGCGATGGCTTTGCTATTATAGTACAGCCGCCTTGCTTCGATCTCTGTGAAAATGATTCCGTAGGCTGCGTCGTTTCGACTTCCTCCATGTGTCAATTATCGCATGGGTGGGCAGTGGCTGTTGCGTGTTCGGAAGTTTCCTGTTTTCTGGGGCCTTTTTCGGGTAACACCTCGGTACCCTCTGCTCGTTCCCTTTGGGTTAACCCCATGGGGTGCGGAATTTGTGGGAAAATTATTCTTTTTCCTAAAATCCGAGAAAGCAGGAAGCTTGAGTCGGTTTTCTATAACTCAAAAAACTGGGAATAGATGATAACTCGGATAAGAGGATTTGCTATTCCTCAAGTTGACTCGGCGCTTGAGGATTGCATCCTATGAAGCCTGATCAGAAAGTTTAGATCTTCAAGCTGATTGATACTCAAGTCAACTTGAAGCTCGGGGGCTACCCCATGGGGTGCACTTGTGTCACACCCTGGTTTTAAAAACACAAACCAGAGCAAAACTATATGTGTGCCAGGATCTAATCTCACACATATAGAGACAATATACAGTGATATAACAGAACATGCTTTATTATATAACGTTAAACAACATTTACATAAGACATACACAGAGTAGCGGAAGCGTAACTAAATCTTCGAGCCATCCACAGGGAAACCAACTGGGGGTCGCACGCCTAGAACTGCATGAACCTTCATTTGTACACCTTCAGGCCTTCATCTTTCTGAGCGGCGGTTGGAATTTCCCCCCAACAAGGAATAAATATAAAGAAGCAAGCGTGAGTACATCTCGCACTCAACAAATATAGCATAAAACATGAGGCTCTAAGGTTAGCTGACAGACTGCATTAGCTTTTAATTGATTACTTTTATTAACAACTATTTACTAAACATGAGGAGATAAACCATTAACCCAAAAGATATTGCATAAGAATTAAATAAGATTAAACAGATATAACCATTATCATAACCATAACCAAAACAAAGGAACCTCAGCCAAGGATCCTTCTAATCATTGGGAAGGGTCTGGGCCGCTCATAACCGTGAGCACGGCTAACATGTTAGTTTTACACTCTCGAGAGGTTGTACATCTTTACCCACAAGTCGTGAGCTACGCTAGGAGTTCATCACATTACCGGAGATGAGATGACTAGCAAGCACACTACGAAGCCTTTACAAAGATCACGTTGGTAAGGTGTAACCGCTAAGGTTTCAGGGTCGCAACGGTGGTGTCCGCCTCTAAAGGGAGAAGCACATACATATAACGTAAAGCACACTCGACCATGAGGTAGCGCAGCGACCACTGATGCTAGCCTCCCCTCTCGCCCCGCAGGTAAGTTACTCCCAAACCAAAACAACCTAATTAGTCTGCTAAGGTCGTCCCATTTCAATCTTGCGGTAGCACTGTTGTCCTAGGTGGTCGCTTTGTGATTCGGTCCTTAGGGAGAGAACTAGCAAAAACACACGAGCACATTGCTTAAACTCACTAAACCATGTTGCTAAAAAGCCAGTTTTACAAGAGACATGAACCACTCAAGCACACAGCACAGAGGGTCAAGCTCACATTAATTGCATAGAACCATTAGTCAACATTAATTAAACATGAAAGATATGTGTTCACGCAGCACCTAGCACAACTTAACCATATGCATCCCCAAAGGTAAATATATAAGGATAAAAGTAGCTAGGTAAAACCTTACAGGTGGACAAAATTAAATGCACATGCAATGATTAAAAGGTTATTAGGTGGTATTTATGTTATACTTGCCTTCCTTTAAAAAGACGCTGCTCAGAGTCTTCTAGATGTTGATCTTGAGTCGCACATGAGATTGCACGAACAAAATCATCGTCTACGCGTTTATCGGAGCACCACAAAAGCACATAGGTTCACACATGCAAGCAAACAAATAAAAATAAGCTAAAACAGTACATCATACATCAAAAACAGAATATAAAAAGTTCATAAATTTATTCTACACATTTATACGATCGCGTGGGCGCGAGAATCGCCGAAAACTGATTTAAAACGGAAGAGATATGAGGTTTTGAAGGTTGCAGGGACTGGTTTGTAAATACTTTTTGTAATCTGGGGTTTAAAACCTTAAAACAGGGGCCTAGCACTGTTGAAGCGGACTGCGGGTTTATTTCTGAGAACTGCAAGGGCCTCTGCAAATGTGCGCGGGCAGCGGCCACGTGGCACAGCTTGGTTGATTGCGCCGGAAGACACACGGTGGCCTGCAGAGTTGCGGCTGTAGAAGATCCTGGCGGATCCGGTGTGGGCAGATCGGGATCCTATGCGGACGGCCAAACGGGAAATGGCGAGGGGGCAGCCACTGGTGCGGCGACATGTGGCGGTGGAAAGGCAGGAAGGCGGGCGGCGCTCGCTCGGCTCGCGCACATGCGGGAGCGGGAAACCGGCCGGTCCGTACGGGAGCAGGCGGTGGGGTCCAGGCATGGGAGCGGGAAAAGGACGGAGCAGTGGGAGCAGAGGCCTAGGTCAATGCGAGAGAGAGGCCGGCGGGAGCCGTACCAGGCGACGCAAAGATCGAGGCCGACCGGAGGGGAACGAGAAAGGGAAAAGTGCTCACTGAAGTCTTCACCGGAGTTGAAGAAGAAACTCAGATCTACGGAGCACCGCTGATATCCTTGCAAAGTGGAGACCATGCCAATGAAGATATCGACTAGACGATCGTCGTGGTATCCTCGGATTTCGACGAAGATGAGCAGACGCGGAGAAAACTCACGTCGAACGTTCGCCGGAGTTGGGGAAGACTTCAACCTTCTCGCTCAGATCCAAGGAGTTAGGGGTTCGGGATTGAAAAACGGATACCGGTTCTGGAAAGAGGACGACAAGAGGATTCCGATGATTATATATATGCATGGGTTTGGGCCGAGTTTGATTTGGACTATTTTCGGAATATTTAATTTCGAGTATTAAAATAATTCCAGAATATCTAGAATTATTGTTCGTGCCCCGAAAAATACTCTGATGGCTCCAAAAATTCTAGAAAAAATTCCTGAATATGTTTTGGCACCCAATGAACTCAAATAAAATAGTTAGAGCTCATGAAAAGATTCAGAAGAGCCTCCAATAAATGGAACTTGCTCTAGGAAAAAGAGAAAAGCTCCCAGATAAATCCAGAAACTTTCCAGAAATCACATGATGATAAACAAATATACTTAGAAGGATTTTAACACTCAAAACATGCCAGCCTAGTATGGAGTGATGAGATGGTCGGCAAGATTTGTGGCGAAATGCAAGATAAGCATGACGAGCAGGGTCCGCATGACAAAGAAAAGAGTGGGGAGGGAGACCACTCAACAAAGGGATAGGGTAAAGGCACAGGAAAGCGAGAAGAGGTGAGTCGATTCCAACTTCGGTTGGCTATTGGACTGAAAAACAGAAAGAAAAGAGCTGGACCAAAAGTGCAGGTGAAAAGAGGAGTAGATTTATGGTCTGTTATTTTGAAAACTTTTCCAAACTCTTTTATTTAAAAGGAGTTAAACATTATAAAAGGCAACCACTCAACACAAAACCAATGCAACGGCATGAATGCAACAACATGTTGTCCTAAATCGATTTTATTTGCTTTAAGTTTTATTTTATAAAATCATTTAAATGATCATTCTAGACACGAAAATCCTTAATAAATTGAGAAAAGCATTTTAAATATTTTAAATTCAGAGAATAAAATTTAGGGTGTTACAACCTGGCGGTGCACCGTGAGAATCAGTATGTTGTTAACTCAAGCGTGGAACTCATGAACAGTATGATACTCTTGTTGGAGCCTCGAGTCAATTAATCTCTAAATTAACTTGAGCCTCGGGGGCTTGTGGGGGATAGATATCCCCTGGTCCCTCACGGCATGGATTCAGTACATGGGCCGTTGGAGGGGCCCAGTAGAGACAGCAGGCCCTTTTTAGGGTGCCAACAGGTCTCATGGGCTCGGGAACGGGTGGCGAGCTTGAAGACCAAGTCAAAGGCGCTATAATTCAGGAAAGGCGCAAAGGAGTTGGTTCGGACTCTGTGTTTAGAAGCGGCTGGACTCAAGGAAGGAAACATGTAATCGTATATTCTGTGTACTCTATAGGTTTCCAAAGAGAGTAGGACTCGTAGATAGAAATTGACTTGTAACCCAAGCCTGGCCGGATTATATAAGGCGGGTAAGGGACCCCTACGTAGGACATCGATCATCTCATCGCACACCAGCCACCAAACCTCCAGACCCTCGTTGTAACCTCGAGAACTCAGATCAATACAACTCGCCCCAAATAGGACATAGGGTATTACGCTTATTGCGGCCCGAACCTGTATAAACCCTTGTGTTTTGTTGCATCTCGCCACCCCAAAAGCATCACGTGACACACCCCGTGGTGCATTGCCGGTCTCAAACACCGACAGTTGCCTCCCGAAAAGCGCTTAATTTAAAGTCATAAAGCTAGACTTCTTACTTACCTTCGTTGAAGTGAAGCCATGATCCTTGGAGTAAGAATCGTGCAGCTTCATCGTGTTTTGATCATAGCATCGCTTGTGCGCACAATCCTCTGCTTGTGTGTTCATGTTCCAATGTCTTTGAAGCTCCTTGCAACTGAACTTGATCATAAAAATCTCATGGAAACACTGCCCAAGCCTTCTTCATTGTTGTTGCCATCATCTTCCTCAAGTAGGCATCACCATTGTTGCTGCTACCTCCTTCCTCATGGTATATCTCATTGATTTCGAACAATACATACCTCAAACAATAGATCCATTGGATAGCCTCTGAAATTATCTTTCCAACAAGTACTTATGCGTCAAAATCTGATTCCGTATGGAGGAGTTATGCCCGTTTTACTCAAGCACTGCGTTCTGTCTAGACTTGGGTTGGATAGCGCAAGCTGAATTGAAGTCCAGAAAAGCTGTATCTTGGAAATAGAATCCATTGGAACTTTTCTGGATAAGAATCACCTGGGCCCTAAGCTGCTTGGTGGGCTACCAGGGTCGAGTGACCTGGGGGTGGTCGGCCGACCTGGCTCGTGGGTCGGCCGACCTGGGTCTTGGGTTGGCCGACCTGGCCCCTGGGGCTACTGACGGGCCTCAGGTCGGCCGACCAGGTCGGGCAACCACACCCTAGGTCGGCCGGCCTGGTTTTCTGGCCCATTCCTCCCCTTCTTGCCACTATGTCTCCGTTTGTTCATTTCTATGTGGTTTTGAATGTGTAAAGCTCCTACATACAACCTTTATGCACAACTTGTGGAACTAGTTAGAGATTAGTGAAAACTTGGTAGACTATACTCTAAAACACAAAATGTTGGTGGTTGAAATAAGTTTTATCGACTGCCAACAGCGCCCTGTCAAGAGGAGGCGCTTGGGGGCGCCACCCTCCGATGATGAAGAAGAGGGCGACGAGGACGAGGAAGATGAGGAGGAGGCCAGCGACGAGGAGGACGGCGCCGACGAGCCAGAGTACTCCTCCGACGAAGCTGAGCCAGAGGAGCCGAACGAGGATGAAGACCTCGTGGCTCAGTACGAGGAAAGCTCGTCCGACCTTGCTCCCACTGAGAGCGAGGACGCCGACGACGAAGTCGACAGCAGGGACGAGGAAGCCGATGAAGAATCGGCTGATGATAGTGATGCTTAGAGAATCCTATCTTAGTAGTAGTATTAGTTTTTAGTAATAGCCGTTGCGTCGGCTCTTAGAAGGAAACCCCCAAACTTTTCGCAGTTTGTTTGCCATGATATCGGCTCTTGGGGATGTAATCATATTTTGCTACGTAAATTAATGAAATTTCCCTCCTAAACCAATCATATTTTGCTACGTAAATTAATGAAATTTCCCATCTAAACCTCTGTTTTTTTCCTTTTTGCTGATTTCCCTCTTGCCTTGGTGTTTTCAGCAATACGAAAATCGGCTCAGCAGCATCGCGCTGACTCGAGAACTTCCAAGATCGGTTCTAAGTAACGTTATAACAAACCGATCCATTTAATCAGCCGATTCTCAGAAAAAAAATCGGCTCGTTTGCAAACTCCAAACCGGCTCTGACTCATTGACTTAGTTCAAAATAACGCGATGAGCCAATTTAGCCAAAGGCATGCTTCCTCCGGCCGAAATTTCCAAATCCCGCGTGGGCTAGCACCTCATAAAAGTATACATACCGAACCCAAAGCACGTCTTCTTTCCTCTTGCCGCTGACAAACACTTTTCCACCACCTCCCTGCTCCAAGCAATTTGCGGAATGGCGGCATCTAGCAACATGACAGAAGAACTGACCCTTTGCGAGCGCGTATTTGGATTGAAGGTAAAGACCTCGCCCATTTCTGAAATTACGATTCTCGTATAACTGTTCTATTTACCTTGTACTTGCTTTTAATCATCCAAGCCGATGAGATACTGATCCCAACCTCGGCCAACTCCAATTCCTTCAGTTTAGGACCCAAATCCTATGAGCTCCCATACGACCTTGTCAGGACAGAAACCAAACGCTTGCCTTTTGTTCATGCCGATCCAGACCTAGATCTATGGACAGACCAGCTCCGCACCTGGCCATTCCCCATGGATGGGTTGGTTGATTGGTACAAACGTGTTGAGCAGGCATACAGCTCAACCTAGCAAACCGTCTGCATAGCCGATGCCCTGACTCTATCCCTTTCTCCCATGGAGAAGGATGACAACCTCCTTAGATCCATCGGCTACTTCTGGTCAGACAGCCTGAACTATTTCTTGTTCGTCTCGGGTCCCATGACACCCACTCTCATGGACGTTGTCATGATTTTAGGACTAGATTTGCAGTCCACCTATCCTTCTCCCTTCCTTCTAGCTGAATGTCCTCACAAGAAAATAGTGGAGAAGAGCAGTACCCAAAACTGGAGCCAATACATTGCCCAGCACAACAAGCACTCTGGCTCAGTTTTAGAGAAAGAACACATCGCCTTTCTAAACCTCTGGCTTGATCATTTTCTCTTTAATGGTCCTTCTCTGGCCCCGACCAAGAATTATCTCAACCTGGCCACTACTCTAGCCAAAGGCCAGACTCTCGCCCTAGGAAAACATTTCCTAGGCGTGTTGTACCACCATCTTTCTTTGAACACCCAGCGCATCCTGGCTAGACAACGTATCAAGATAGGCAGACCCTAGTGGTTTGTTCAGCTCTGGAGTCAACTGTACTTTCGTAATGAAAGTCCAGACTTTCCACAACTTGAGTCTCAGTCTTTCCCAGATCTTTCAGGCAAATCTATCTGTTGTACTTCATTTGGTCAGGCCTTGCATCAATTGCCATAACCCAAACCGATGCAGCTGAAACAGCCAAATGGTACAAACGCTTCTACAGCTCTCAAACCACCCCTGCATATGATGCTTATGCCGAATCCGAGCAATTTGAGAATCCATCCTTCTTGAGACTGACATCTTCAGTGCTGACAAAGAAACTCGTGCTATATTCGGCATCATGGCTACTCCTTGCCTTCTTCCAGTCAGCATGAGTACTAGTAACAGAATTAACAAGCCAGGGTACGAATCATACCAACCTGTTCTAGCTGCTCGCCAACTCGGCTTGAACCAGACTCCTCCCCGCTTGATTATCCATGAGAAAATCCAAAACCGAGCTGATATAGCCGACTCCTTGGTAGACACCAAAGCATACTCCATCTTTTCCGAACTGAAGCTGAATATACCCAACACGATGGAGTTCATGTATACAGCCAATGGCTTCAACACCTGGTCGAATTTCTGGAGGCCCCACCTTTTTCAAAATGCCATGGCATCGGCTCTTATAGCTATCAATCCAGAGCATAAGGTTACACCAAAGGAGGTAATCCCACGCTCAGTTCGGTCTTCTTTTTGCCTCGTTGTCTTATGATATAACCGAAGTTTTTGCTTACAGATGCAAGCAGGACCTATCCCAACAGATGATGCAGGCCAGCCATTCGAATACTTGCAAAAGGCACCACTGCCCATGTACCAGGCCGACATGCCCTCTTTTGACAAGGTCATCTTTTCACCCCCTGGGATGAAGTGCAAGAGGGAGGGCAAAGGACTTCGTCAGCCGAGGTTTAAGAAAGCTGCCATCAAGCCTAAGTCCACTGTCTCGGCTCAACCTCCTCCCTCTGAATCACCAGTAAGCTCCCCTTCTGTCATCCATGCTCCAGTAACGAGAACTGTACTAAACAGAATTTTTTTTATCACGCAGGAACACAGCTCTCACAATCAAGAAAAGGAGGGTGCTGGAGAAGAGAGCTCTCCTGAACATCCTAGTTCTTCTCCAAAGGATACATCCGGCCGCACAGATGAAGCCCACAGTACAAAAGTCAGCCCTCCTCAGGTGCGTTTCTGCCCGTACGCTTCCTTCGTCCATAGTTTGTGAACTAACCATGCTGTTGCCAGACCTTTGATGTTGCATCCTTGCTGAACTTTGATCCTTCAACCATCGGCGAATCCTTGGTGACTGAGAGTCCTCCCACGTCCCCTACAACTACAACCGATGTTACCTCAAACCTTGAGGATATCGCCAGGCAACTGGAAGCTCCAATTGAGAAATTGGTCGTTGCATGTCACGGAGTTCGCACGGCCTTTGAGCCGATTGCTAACATGCTGCCTTTAGGCCTGAAGCAAGTGCTCCGGCCTACAGCTTACCTTGGATTTCTTCGTAAGGATGTATTGGCCGCTATGTCATGTAGGACCGAGACGTGCGACTAGAGGGGAGGGTGAATAGGAGCACTTAAAACACAAAGTCACGAACCCCCGATGCAAACTAACAACTAAACACAACAAGCGCTAGACACCGTCCACTGAAAGGAAACGTGTCTAGCAGCACTTGGTGTCGCCCACTTAATGGGTGCACACCAATCGAGCGGAAGCACGAGACTCAACGATCACAAGATCGCAAGTCAAGCGAAACAACGACTCACGCACTAGCGTCTTGCTCGCCACTCAACGCACCAAAATGCGCCTCACTGGATCACAGCAAGTTGAGAGTATGGGCAGCAGCAAGGAACACTAAAAACGAGGTCGAAGCAAAGTGCCAAACACGAAAAACACCAAAGGAAGGCAAGGCTGCCTCGGAACACCGGATGTTCCGGTAGTGGCTACCGGATGTTCCGATAGGCTCCACCGGATGTTCCGGTGAGTTCTATCAGATGTTCTGTGATGCCCCTGGCATCTCAAAAGCCTTAACACATAGTTAGAGACAAACTAATAATGAATTAAGACTGGATTATGCTTAGAGAGCAATGAGGACTAGCTAGAGAAATCACTAAGTCAAAATTTTTCTAGGAGAATACGAAACTCTACGTGGTTTGGTTGTTTAAATCGCCACCCACAAACTTTTAGGCAAAACATCAAATACAAAAGTCGTAGTTCGGGATGATATCTTTGACTTTGATAGTATGACCATCTTTAAAATCATATGTTATGATGTTTAAAAGTCGAGACCAAATCAAACTAGAAGTTCCTTGGAAGGTGCCAATTGTGATCGTGAACAAATTTGGACCCTAATAAAACTTTTAGAATCATTAAGCAACTGAGCTTAGCCCCATTATCAAAGTTGTCGTACATACCGTGAACTTCACTTTTCTTACCCTGAGTATGGTTTAAAACTGTCTTAAAATATTTTAAATTTTGACCACAAATACCTCATGAAATCAGCCCCAAGCTAGTCTGCACTTAGAAAAATTCTCGTCTGAATTTCAGCTCATCCCCAATTTAAATCTGAAATTACTTTTGATTTCACTATATAACTTCAGAATCTTCCTTTCTATAAAGTGAAATTAAACATATCACCTTTCAAATGCTTGGACTCCATTTGAGTATTCAAAAGTTTAAACAGGAAAGACTCCACTTAAATTGAGGCTGCAGTTTTACCAAACCTTCAACGATGTTTGTGCTTATAATTCAAAATCTGTGGTGATCCAAGCAAGACTTTATATACCAAACTTGTAGGTAATTCTATTGGGAACAACTTTGGTAATTGGAGTGTTGACATGCACTGTGATTTGGATGGTGTTTTGGGTCGTTTATGTAAATCTGTAAATCTGCCAAAACCTGACCTGTGTAATAAATTCAAATTTTCATTGACCTACATCCATTATCTTGCAAAACCATCCTTGAGAAAGTTGTAGCTCATGAAATCCTGAACAACATTGGTATAAAACTCCTTTTATGAAAGTGAACAGAAAATGGACTTTTAGAATTTCTAAACTGAGCGGTTGAGTTGGTCAAACTTGGGTCAGCAAGGTAAATCCAAATTTGAACCATATTTTTACACAGAACGTGATATCAAAGTTTATAGCAAAGTTGTAGATCAACAAATTTTGAACACTTCTTGTATTTTGGGATTTCCCTGAATCAGCCTCTAGGATGTTCAAAAATGCAACATACAAACAAAGCTTCCAGCAGTCAAAGGGACTTTTCCATTTTTTCCAATTTTCCTTTTGGCCTGAGTCAATGACGAGTGGGGCCCACGCGTCGGATTCCCGCCCAGGTTCGGATGACGACATCCCAGTGGGTCCCACCTTCGTTCCGCTCCCACGAACATGGTCCAGTGGACCTTTTCTCTCCTCTCTCTAACCGGCCCCACCCGTCAATGGCCGTAGGTCTATGGACTCGGTCCACCGCGCCACCACCGCCTCTTCTCCCCGCTCCCGCTCGCCCACGCGGCGCTGGTCGCTTGGCCGCCATGGCCACACGCTGGCCGTGCCCTGGCTCGCCTCTGCCCGTGACCGCCGTCTTCATCTGGACGCGGACGCGACCCGATTCATCACTCGCCCTCACTCCCGCAGCCTCACTCTCCCCCCCTGCGCTCACTCCCCATACGCCAGAGCCCGTCCGCCATGGCCGCCGCGTCGGCCGAGCCTGGCTAAGCTCGTGCACCCTGCTTCTCCGGCCCTTTCCCTCTGATTCGACGCTTGCACCACAACCTCCATGCCCTGTCCTCCGTTTTCCCTAAGAAATCGGAGTCGTTTACCACCTCAATCGCCACCTTCCACGGGTGGACGCCATGGACGAGTCCACGGCAAACTCCGCGCCACCGCCGCCTCGGGCTGCCTCCACGCCGTAGGATACGCATCCTGCACTCGCCTCAAGCTCCTACACCGTTCCCATTAACCCTCGGGCTTTACCCATGCCTCCTTCACCCCTGTAGCGGACGCCACCGCCATGGCCACCATGGAAAGCTCCATACCACCGTGGACAGCCCCGGTCGGGCCATCCCCGCGCCTCCAACCACCACCACCGGTTTCGCCTCCTCACCACTGGATTGAGCCATCGCCGCCGCAGGGCTTGACGCCAACGCCGCCCTGGTTCAACGCCGCCATCCCGCTCATCCTCTGCACCCCGAGCGTCGAGATCAAGGGGAAACGAAGCCTCGTGGACCGGAACACCTTCGCAGACCCCGTCGGCCTCAAGATGGTACCCCTAAGCGCCGGCGCAGGGCCGCCAAACGCGGGCCGCCACCCGCATCTCCGCCCTATCCTGAGGAAGAAGAAAAGAATGGTGATTTTGCACAAATCCCCCTGATCTTTTCGATTAATTGTCAAGCTGGTTCGGTGACTATACACTGAGTCTGTGTCATCTTGCACTGAGTCTGTGTCATCTTGCACCCACGCGGCGCTGGTCGCTTGGCCGCCATGGCCACGCGCTGGCCGCGCCCCGGCTCGCCTCTGCCCGTGACCGCCGTCTTCATCTGGACGCGGACGCGACCCGATTCATCACTCGCCCTCACTCCTGCAACCTCACTCTCCCTCCCCCTGCGCTCACTCCCCATGCGCCAGAGCCCATCCGCCATGGCCGCCGCGTCGGCCGAGCCTGGCTAAGCTCGTGCACCCTGCTTCTCCGGCCCTTTCCCTCCGATTCGACGCTTGCACCACAACCTCCATGCCCTGTCCTCCGTTTTCCCCAAGAAATCGGAGTCGTTTACCACCTCAATCGCCACCTTCCATGGGTGGATGCCATGGATGAGTCCACGGCGAACTCCGCGCCACCACCGCCTCGGGCTGCCTCCACCCCGTAGGATACGCATCCTGCACTCGCCTCAAGCTCCTACACCGTTCCCATTAACCCTCGGGCTCTACCCATGCCTCCTTCACCCCTGTAGCGGACGCCACCGCCATGGCCACCATGGAAAGCTCCATACCACCGTGGACAGCCCCAGTCGGGCCATCCCCGTGCCTCCAACCACCACCACCGGTTTCGCCTCCTCACCGCCGGATTGAGCCGTCGCCGCCGCAGGGCTTGACGCCAACGCCGCCCTGGTTCAATGCCGCCATCCCGCTCATCCTCTCCACCCCGAGCGTCGAGATCAAGGGGAAACGAAGCCTCGTGGACCGGAACACCTTCACAGACCCCGTCGGCCTCAAAATGGCACCCCTAAGCGCCGGCGTAGGGCCGCCAAACGCGGGCTGCCACCCGCGTCTCCGCCCTATCCCGAGGAAGAAGAAAAGAATGGTGATTTTGCACAAATCCCCCTGATCTTTTCGATTAATTGTCAAGCTGGTTCGGTGACTATACACTGAGTCTGTGTCATCTTGCAGGAAACCCCCTGGAAGCTACGGTTATTCACGATCTAGTCCCCAGTCTAATGTTTTTCTATTTAAATACATTTATTTCGGCTAGGAACTTCGGAAAATCATAACAAATCAAAGAAAAATCCTAAAAAGGCAAACTCAGTTGCACTAGACTCCTCTTGAATAGATCTATTGAATGGTTATGATGTGGAAGTATAAAATGATTGTTTTGCCCTTGGTTTGTTGCATGCATGATTAATTAGGATAAATGACAAAAGTGGGCTAAATGAACTCCAAATGGCATGAAACTTGGGCAGTGGCTTTATTAGGACATTTTGGCACTGTGTGAAATTGGGTAGCCCTAGCATTGACTGTTTGATTTCTGTTTTCCTATTAAGCATGAGATTTGTGTGTTTGCTAACATGGGAAAGGGTTACTACATAAAATTTGCTTGATATGGCGCTCTGGTATTTTTCATGTACTCTACTTAGCTTAAGTAGCTCACTGGTGAAAGATGAAGCTATGCATGTTTAGTTTCATCACTATTTTGAAAATGACAAAGTGTTACTTGCTAGAACAGATAATTGTAAAAAGGTGTTCTAGAGTGCTAGGAAAATTACATGGAAAATTTGGAAGCTTGCTGATGTTGTGTAGGTCCTAGAAAGTATTTATGTGGGAGTTATAAACTCTGTTTTATTATGCTCTTGAATTAGACCTAAGTAATTATATGGAAAATAGATGTCCTATCAAACTTTGGATGTTATGCTTGCTAATTTTTCCACATGATGTTTGTGCTATATATTGCTCACTGAATAAATTTCATGACCAGAAACCAATTCTATAATTTATGAAAAAACTGAGAAGCTCTAAGGCTGGGATATTTTAAGAATTTTAATAAATTAATTATAACACCTTTGTGGCTGAAATTTTGACAGTAGCTTTGTATATCAAGTTTCTGCATGTCATAAAATTTTGAGCTCGATTGGCATTGTGTAATTGCATGAACTCAGATGCACATTTTAATTCACAAAATAAGTATGTTGTATTTGATGTAGATGTAAGTGTGTACTTAAATCTGAAATCATGCATGAATGTTGGACATATTACTTGCTGCATACTATTTCTCATGCCATGATATGATTGCTGTATAAATTTCATACAGAAACCACTCCAATTAATTTTGATAAATATAAGAAGCTATATGTTAAATAATTTGCTAGATTTCCTGTAAATAATGTAGGGCTCTTTTATTGCTGAAATTTGGGTCGCAATATCATTCTATGTATACCTTCATGTCATAAGAATCTAAAGTCATTTGGCCCTATGTACTTACCAAAAGTTAGGGTGTCCCTTTGAATAGTAAATGATCAATTTATATAAACCATTAATATTGTTTCCTTGTTTTTGCATTGTCCTTGTGTGTCTTTCATCTACATGTTGCTATACTTGATCATGTAAGCAATTCTATGTTGCCTTGTGAATGGTTGATTTCATAGCTGTGTGATTGTCCTAGATGCATACATTCACTTCTTGTTAGTATAGTTTGTCGATCACTTTTCTGTCCATCCATGAAATGGTTACTCATGTATGTGCTTAATACTCATGCATCCATTCATTGCATCATGCATATCATTCATGTAGCAACGCTTATTGCAGATACGTGATCAAGGAACAAATGCGTGGAACTACTTCAAGCAATGGTGGTCCAAAAGACCAACTAAGACCCACTCACGACCTGGAGAGCCCATCAGTCGTGTTTGGAAGGAGGAGCTGTCCAAGTGATCAAGGGGTTGCCTGGGGCAAAGCCTCACAACCAGGCAAACTAACTTTAGATTAGTTTGTTCAAATTTTCAACAACAAAGGTAGGCCCCTTAGGCATCTACACCTATTTAGGGAGTTCCACCACCCTATATTTGTCTGTGCATTACGTTCAGGAGTTGTATGAAACCCCACATGCATAAATCCCTGAGATCCTATGTAGTATGAATAGATCGAAGTCTATGCTTAGCCATGCTTAGACGGTAGAAGTCGAAGTGAAGATATTCACTCGCGAGATGGTAGGGCTCAAAAATGTTTTTCCAAAAATCTAATTCGAAAGCAATATGATATGATGTGATGGAAAAATTGAGACCGGGCGGAGCTATGGGTATATTATGTTGAAAACTGATGTGGAAGGTTTGGTGGACTCCGCCCGAGTCGCATAAGGCCCGTCCGCTGTTCGCCTGCTGATCGGCATAACATTGCTAGAGTGCTTATCCAGGAAATGGTCCTGGTAAAAATCTTACTTGTGCCATCCAAAGAACAGAGACTTGGTCCTACCATAGGGCCTAGGGGCACTTGACTCATGGGAGGGCTAACCCGGTACACCATGGTAACGCTCCGTGGGGGCTAAACCTAGGGAATAGCGTGTTGGAATCGAACTTGGGATGGGACAAGTGGAGATGGGGGCTATATGTGGGAACGCGATGGCTAGTAAGCATATACCCCAGGCATGATAGTTATTCCCGGGAATTAAAATCGATTCGAATCGCTAATGCTCACCAGGTGTGAGAATGCCAAGTATCGCACACGGGCAACGTAGTAATAACTTTAATATGTTATTTACTTAATTATGCTTTTTATATTACATGCTTTTTATATTCACTTTTAGTAAGCTTATGCGGGTTAGAAGTCAAGTCCACAAAAAGCCTTGCATACTCTCAAATGTGTCGGGCTGATACCGCCCTCGGGTAAGTCCTACGAGTACCCCACGTACTCATCGTTTGTTGTTGATATTTTTCTTTAGGTACATGTCAGTTTGTGAGCAAGGATGACCACGGTGGGCTCGGTGTCATGCCTTGACGTTTCTATTCTTCCGCTGCGATGTATCTGTATATCATACTTCTTCCGCTGCAAGATTATTTTGAAGCTCTACTTCACTACATTTGTGCATTATTTTGAGCAAAGTAATTGAAATCGATCAAACTATGTTTGTATGAAATGACGAGTTGTTGTAATTGTTGTGGCTCTTTTGAGAGCTTAACATGTGTGATGTCGGCATCCCTGTGTGGGGGAACCGCCCTGCTTAATCCAGACTAAGCACACCTGCCACCTCCGGCTCGCAGTGCAGTTAGGCCAGACTAAACCCGGTAGTCCGTCGAGAGTCCTTCGGGCTCTCGATAACACCATTTCCCGACATCAAACACACCCGACTCTCGAAGGAGCCACAACAATTACATCATCACAGGCAGTTGAAATAGAGGATAATAGACTTTAATTTACAAACCAAATGTATGAAATCAAATACATGTTCAAATATAGCGGAAGCGATTTGAAAACATCTCGCAGCGGAAACAAACTTAATCAGTCTTCAGGAAGAGATGAAGAAGGCGAGTAGCACCGAGCCCACCGGTACTACCACCTCCAACACAGTTATCCAGCTGTCGTCCCTACCTGTAATCCAAAAGTGGGGGCAAACGATGAGTACTAATTACTCAGTAGGACTTAATGAACGAGGCTTACGATTGACGCAAAGCATGCTTACTAATCATGTGGATCCTTAGCTGTTGATTATTAAACAAGGTCATGTTGACATAAGATAGCAGGATTTGACAGCCGCTATCCATTTACCATGAAGTTCATTTATATCATAAAGTAAATACTTGCATAAGAGTAAAACATGAGAACCCATCAGTAATTTGCATAATATCCAAGATATACCCCTATTCTACACATGTCCTGTCCCAAGAATTCACAGCGCCCCCATCTAACTCCTGGGAGTAGCCGTCTCAGGAATGCTACCACGGTACGTCAGGTCAGCCCTCCCTCGACTTCAAAGCACCTCCCAAGTCCATCGACCTCCTATCAGTAGATGGGCAGCACCATGAATAGTGGGGCGGGTCGTACACATCCAAGCATATTGTATTGAAAAGCGTGATTAAAAAACAACATGTTACAGATATTACTACATTGCCCGATAGTGATATTTGGCACTCTCACACCTGGTGAGCATCAGCGATTCGAATTGATTTTTAATTTCCGGGAATAACTAAAAATGCCAGGGGTATATGCTTACTAGCCATAGCGTTCCCACATATAGTCCCCATCTCCACTTGTTCCATCCCAAGTTCGATTCCAACCCACCATTCCCTAGGTTTAGCCCCCATGGAGCGTTACCACGGCACACCGGGTCCAGCCCTCCACAAGTCAAGCGCCCCTAGGCCCCATGGTAGGACCAAGTCTCTGTTCTTCGGATGGCATAAGTAAGACTTTCACCAGGCCTATGTCCTGGATAAGCACTCTAGCGATGTTATGCCAATCAGCAGACGAACAGCGGACGGGCCTTATACGACTCGGGCGGAGCCGGAGAACAACAACGCACACCTCAAAAGTAAACTTACGCTCCGCCCGGTCTCCATTTAACATCAGCAGTAATACTCATAAATTGCATCATAGTAAAACTTCTGAGATTTTTGAAATATAACCTACGCGATGAGAGATAGTGCTCACTCAAGTCTACTCGTACCTAGCATTTCTAGGCACTCGTCCTACGAACTCTATGTATAGGTGCTAGGGCCAGGGCAACCAGGAAGTCTAATGCAATTGGTTTCAAGCAACTCCTAATGTAGATGCGTAATCATCAAACAAGATTGCATTAGCTGGGAGAAATCATGGTTCTGCCTACCTTTGATTATTGTTAAGAAAACCAACAAACTCTGGGTTGTGGGGCTTTGCCCCAGGCAACCCCTTGAAGCAGGGACGGATTTAATCAGCGACCCTTTGTCTTCTTGCTCCGGATATAGCCTGTCGTCCGGTTCCTTGATTACTGGTTTCTCATGCGTTGATAGCTCCTTGCATGCGGGGTCTATATGCATGATAAAATGCAAGTGAGTGCAAGAGAATGCAGATACATGCATATGATACAGGTGATATGCATGACATAGTGCAAACATGAGTACAACGAATTGCAAACTTATACATGACGTGTCAATGAAATATAATGTATGATCAAGCAGTTTGTGAAGAATGGGTTCGAGTACTCTTAGTTTAAATACATCCCATAATAAGAAAACTTAACAGCTTTGCTAAAAAATCAAACAACCCATCACCACATTTTATCTCTGAAATATCAGGAGTTACTGTCTTGTGTACGCAGTCCCTATCAATTGAAATGAAAGTGTCTCTTAAAAGCTCTCCAGTGCATACCCTTAGAATCACAAGATGTATTTGATGGGGTGCAGCAAACAACTTTATATATGCACAAAAATGTTGTCACTTGCCGTTATACATATACATGCAAATTAATGGATACGCTACCTTTATGAATAAAATACACTCATAAGTTCACGTAGTTCGACGACTCAAATTGATCTCAAACTTTTACCACATGCAGAAATATACTACATAATGCTACTGCCAAAATTTCAGCTACAAGCAAGTTATAATTAATTTATTAAAATTCCAGCAAGTTACCAGCCCTATAGATCCTCAGATTTTTCATAATTTATAGGAATGGTTTTTGGACTTGAAATTTCTACAATAAGCATTTCATTGCATAAATATCATATACAAAAATCAGCAAGCACAAAATCTATAGTTTGATATGACACCTATTTTCCATATATTTATCTTATGCAAATTAAGATGCACTTATAAACAGTGTTAATGAACCTCCCAAAAATACTTTCTGGACTTCCTATCATACTAGTAGCACACCAGATTTTTCAGAGAATTAAATATGCATCCTAGAACCACTTTCTCATTTTATTTATTTAAGCATGTGTCATTTTGTCATTTTCAAATCAGCAGCCTAAACCTACACGCACAACCTCATACTTTATTAGTGAGCTATCCATACTATATAGAGTATATGAAAAATACCAGAGGTCACATTTGAGCATATTTTATGTAGCCTTCATTTTCCAAGTTAATTAAATACATAAAACACATGTATGAGGGCAAAATAGTAATTAAACAGCCAATGCTAGGGCTACCAAAAATCACACAGTACCTAGATACCATAACAAAGCTATTGTCCAAGTTTCATAATTTTAGAAGCTCATTTAGTCCACTTTCACCATTTATTTACCTACATCATGCATGCACTAAACCTGGGGCAAAACAGACTTTTCACACATCTACATTATACCTATCCTGTAGATCTACTCAAGAGGAGTCCAAAGCCACTGAGTTTGTCCATTTTAGATTTTTATTTGAATTGATACGATTTTTCAAAGTTCAAAACCGAAATATATAAATTAACCCTAGATCTAGGACTCAGACGTAATTATTCATAACTTCCAGGGGCTAGCTTGAAAGAACTACACGACTCAATGCACAGCGCTCGGATCTAATCACGAAACGTCGAAAGTGCAGGGGCCTAAAGGCAAAACTCACTCATCTTCCTCCCCTCTTTCTCCTACCTCCCGACGGGGAGGTGAGCATGGCGGCGGCGCGCGCCGTCCCGGCCATCCAGGGCGCGGGAGCCCACCGGAGGAGGCCGAGGAGGAAGAGAGGAGGATGGGGAGCCTCACCCAACTACCTGTTTCGGCGGCGAAGCGGCGGAGGAGGCCGGCGACTGTGGCCCGAAGAGGTGGAGGTCCGGCGGCGGAATGCGCGGTGGTGGAGCAAAATCGGCGGCCTAGACCGGGACGGGGCGGTGGAGCGGAATGAGGAGAAGGGCGGAGTGGTGCCGTGGAGAAGCGGAGATGCGTGGGATGGCGGGGAGAGTAGCGAGGAGGGTCCGCGACGAAGCTTAGTAGGCTCGGGACTTCGGCGAGGTAATGCGGCGTGGAGGAGGGGTCTCGTCCGCCTAGACCGAGGGGTTCGGTGGAGAGGACTACGGGAAAGGACGGTGCGGTGATGGGGAGGCTCGGGAGTGGCCGGAGCGGGCAAGCCGAAGCTCGAGCTCGGTGGCCTCTAATGGCGGCGGCTCGAAACAAAGAGGGAGAGGGAAGGACGGGGAATGGGAGAGGGGAAAATAGGAAAGGGAGTGAGCAGAGCGAGGGCTCTCGCCCTTTTCGGCCGAGGACGCGGGCAGGCCAGGCAGGGCGCCGCGGCGTCGGCTAGACGTCGGCGGCCGCGTGGCAGCCACTGCCTGGGCGCCGGTTGATCCCCCGGATCGACGGCCCCACTTGCCAGCGACTCGGGGAAAAGAAAAATCCCCCAAATTTGAGAAATGTGTTTTCCCTCCCCTCTGAAATCCACCCTTTTGTCCTATTTAAAAGCCGAATTTGGAAAAGTGCCAATTGAATGAAATGTTCAACCCTTAGAGATCTACAACTTCAAAAGCCTTGATACCAAAATCATTTTGGAAGTATTAATTTCATTTGAATTTGGCTCTCCAATTTCATTTGGCCTACAGGCCAGGTTTTTAAAGAAATTCTAAAAGACCCTGTTCCAGTTGTATTCACTCAAAGAGCCTATTGACAATGTTGTTGCAAACTATAAGATCTACAACTTCTCTAATTAAGACTTGGCCAAAATATGTTTGTGGGTTGGAGAACCATTTGAATTACTCTGCAGTTAAGATTTAGACAGGTTTTCTGTGTTGGCAGTAAAAGGCCCAAAACTCTAGGAAATCCTCATTATATGTCTAAACCCCAATTATAAAAGTCATTCCTCTCTTGTTTGTCTACAACTTTGTTAATATGAGCTTCACCTAGTTCCCAACAGAATTCATGTTATGACCCTAACACAGTAGCATTTTTGCAGAAAACAAGTTTCGACAAATTTCACTTCCACCAAATTTGAACTAGGGTTCACATGCATGCCAATGTATGATGCTTTATGATGAATATTGCATGTATAATGAATGATTATGCACTTGAGATGCCGGAGCATCACACCCTGGGTGATGGTTACATCAAGTTCCCCTTCTGGGTAGCTCGACGGACTACCGGGTTTGGTTCGGTCTAGGTGCACTGCGAGCCAGAGGTGGCAGGTGTACTTAGCTCGGATTAAGCATGGCGGTTCCGTCACATGTTCCGGTAGACTGGCCTGGGGCTGAACAGCCGGATTTTTCGGTAGGAGTTACCGGATGTTCCGGTGGTTCCCGCCAGATGTTCCGGTGGTTCGACCGGATGTTCTGGTGGTGCTAGAAACAGCCCTTGTTCTTGAGCTTTTAAACCTCAAACTTGACCAAATCTTCTCCAAACTTCACGAAAATTGGCACAGGCTATCCTAGCTCCATTCCAAAGCTATTCCCAAAAGATCTATTGAAAAAGATCATGGGATTAGCGGGAATTTCAGACCTCGTGAAGAGTTGAATATTTGGGCAAGAAAGTGAAAAGCTCAAGAACGACTTACTCATGGCAAACCTGCTGGTTTGAGATGCACTAGGGCATAATCTCCACGTCCTAGCAAGTCCAAAACACTGGCAAAGGAAAGAATTCACCCATGGCCAAAGCAAACACCTCAAAAGCCAAGGATTGAACCCAAAAACCAAATTAGAGAAGGGGAAGAGAGAGGGCTGCACACAAGCACTTCAATTTCAGAGGAATATTGCTGGATTAATCACGAAATTAAGTGCATACAAAGTTTCTACATCCTACCACCCTTCATCCTCCCTCTTGATGTGAAGAACACTAGACTATGGGACTCAAATCCTAACCCTAATGCTCTCCTTTCTCTCTTTGGCACTTGGCTGAATAGAAACAAAGCCTAGGGTTTCCTAAATAGATGGAGAGAGACCCTAAATGACCCGCCACTTAGGTATTTATAGTCCTAGGCCTGACGACACAATTAACACTAAGACCCTTACTCTAGAATGCCCGAAAGGGGCTGAAATGTAAAAGGTACAATCGGACGACTATGATGACACCTTGATCTTCTTCTTCTCCACGCCTCGCTTGGATGTACGCCACGTAGCCAGTAGTCCGGAAGCTTCCCCCGGTTTTTAAGTCAGAAACCGGAAAACTTTATTCTGCGGGCTTCCTGGGCCGGGTCTTGGCCCAATCTTCTATCTTGGCGAGTCGGAGCCCAACCCACCAAGTCATCTGAACTTGGGTGGCGGTTTTGAGCCAAAGCCGCCAAAGCCTCCCTCGCACGCCTTCGCACCATGCACTCAGGTTGGAGCACCACGGTGGCACCCAGCTTCTCTAGTCCATCGGAGTCGCCTCACGGTCCATCGGAGGGCTTACACCACCATCGCCGAACCGCCCCTCCGTGTACCGAGCTCCCATGGCCGACCGACACCGAGCATTGCCTCCGGTCCATTGGAGGGCTTTTGCCTCAATCCATCGAGGTCTTCATCATCCTCTATCTCCAGTCCATCGGAGGGTCTCCAGTCCATCGGAGGGCTTGGGCTCGTTGACAATCACTCATCACACTAGGAGAGCAATGAGGCCGGTCCATTGGCTCTCATGTCAGGCATAGCTTCTCGCAACAACTAGCCAGCCCTGAAAAAAGATATCACCAAGGAGTGCATAGCAACGAACCAGTTCAAGGCAGTCCTGGATGACAAGAGTGAAGAGGCGCGAGTGAAAACATCCAGACAGATGCTTGATGCAAAGAAGGCGAAGATCACTGAAGAAATCAAGCGCCTTGAGGAAGAGTTGTCTCAGGTTGATGCCGCCATCCAGGCCAACGATGCAGGCGTGAAGGCACTTGCAGGGAGTAAGCAAAAACTGTCAACATCGCTCAAAGCCAGCATCGCGCACATCCGTGAGCTGAATAAGGGACTGGTTGTCGGTTCTGACGAACCAGATCGGCAAATCATCAACTCCGCCGATGAGGTCAGGACAAAGGCTTTGACTGCAGTTCGCCAATACCTTCAGAGACTGTCAGCATCTTCCTCTATGTAACTCTTTCTTGATCGTTGAACACTGTCAGTCGTGCCCCCCGAGCGTATAGCTCGGTCAAGAACATCATGCTTTTTTTTGTATTTTGTACTAAAGGCGATGCCTAGCATCGGCTTTTATCTAAGGCCAATGGCACACGTTGGCCCTGCCACTCACAGTTTGCTTTTTTTTCTCTAAAGGCGATGCCTCAATACATCGGCTCCTGCTAAGACCAGATAGCAACGCACCGGTCTAGTTTTTTTTCTACTAGAGACGATGCTGATGCATCGGCTATCCCAAGCCTAGGTGTTGCTACACCGGCTCTCACATAAGTTACGACCCGATCCACAAACTAGGATAATATTTTTTCAAATATTTACTATTGACGTTTCTGAAGAACCGGACCCCTTCTAGTGTCTCCATTCTGTAGGAATTTCCTAGAGCAGTCTCCACTATGTGATAGAGCCCATGCCAGTTAGGTGACCACTTTCCAAATGCTGGATCCTTCGTTCCAAATGGCAAGACTAGCTCCCAGACAAGATCGCTTATTTTTAAATTCTTCGGCTTTACCTTCTTGTTATAGGCTTTTGCTACCCTGGCTTTGTTGTCTCTAATTTTCTCAAAAGCCCATAACTGAAGTTCTGTTAAATCGTCCGTGTTGATGTTCATGAGAGACGCGTATTCATCGGCTGACAGATCATTCTGAAACTGAACTCTACGAGAGCCAATGTTGACCTCTCATGGCATGACGACCTCTTGGCCGTACACCAACTTATATGTAGTGCATTTAGTCGCCCTATGGCAGGACATCATGTATGCCCACAATGCCTCCACGAGCCGATCATACCATTGCTTAGGATATTCATCTATCTTTATTTTGATCAGCTTAATGAGACTCTTGTTCGACGCCTCAGCCTGCCCATTGGCCTGAGCGTAGTAGGGGGACAACTGTAGCAGCGTGATGCCCATCTCTTTGGCAAAATTTTTGAATTCTTCGGCTAAAAAGACAGTCCCTTGGTCTGTGCTAATAGACTGTGGTATACCAAAGCGATAAATAATATGTTCTTTAACAAAATGCACCACATCCTTGGCCGTCATGTTCTTCATTGGCACGGCCTCCACCCATTTGGTAAAGTAATCGGTGGCAACCAAGATCCACTTGTGTCCCTTGCTGGTCGAAGGATTAACTTGCCCAATCATGTCCATACCCCAGCCCCTGAATGGCCATGGCTTGACAATAGGATTCAATGGCCCAGCTGGCGCCATCTGGACAGCTCCAAATCTCTGACACTCCTGGCAACCTTTATAATATTTGAAGCAATCCTCCAATATGGTTGACCAGTAATACCCTGACCTTTTAATCAGCCATTTCATTTTATGAGCCGATTGGTGAGTACCACACACTCCTTCATGGACATCGTGCATAACTTTGAGCGCTTCTGTTGGTCCCAAGCATTTTAGCAATAGCCCCTCCATGGTTCTGAGGTTTAACTCATCGCCAATAAGCATATGTTTCAAAGCACGATGTCTTGTCTTCTTATCTGCCTCCCGAGCCGGATCCTTCAAGTAATTGAGAAGATCGGCTCTCCAGTCGTTTGAATCCATCGGCATGACGTCAACACAAACATCATCGTCTTGTTCCACGTATCCAGAAGCTATTTGTGCTAATTTGTTGGCCTCCGTGTTGTTTTCCCTCGGTATCCATTTCAACTAGACAAACCTGAATTTTTCCATCAACTCTTGACAATGCAGGAGATAAGGATATAATAAATCACTGGCACAATTAAAATCCTCTGTTGACTGATTGATGGCAACCCTGTAATCGCCAAAAGCTTCCACTGCTTCGGCTCCTGCTTCTAGCAATAACTCGAGGCCCTTGCACAAAGCTTCATACTATGTTTGGTTGTTAGTGCGTCGCTCGCTGAGGCGAAAAGCAAATTCATATTGTGTCCCCCGAGGGGAAATAACAAGAAGCCCAACACTGCAGCCAGCATCACACGCAGAACCGTCAAAAAACAAAGCCCAAGACGATATGACGATGAAATTTTGTTGTGGAGCCGATCGTTCAGTAATGAGATCGGCTAATGCTTGACCTTTCACAGCCCTAGCTGGCTTGTACCTGATATCAAATTCTGAGATACTCCTCTTTGGGGCGCAGGCTTGGAATCTGCATGATGCCCCCAACCTTCTTGAGCAGCCGGAGATACTCCTCTTCGGCTTGTTCTAGGCTGCGCAGGCGCTAAACCCTGCGCTTCTGCGTTTTTGATAGACTCTCAAGGCACCATCTTGGCAGGTGGCACTCTGCACGACGTTGAATGTCCTCCGGGTCGTCCTGCCCTGCTGGAGAGGGCGAGCACGTCGGCAATGGAGACGCAGGTCGCCGCTTTGGCAGCGGAGATGGAGGCCGATGTGGCGAAGGAGTAGGGTCCAGGGACGGCGTGGCGAGGCGGTGCAATATCATCGTGGCGATGGCGCGCGTCGCAGACGTTCGAACACAGACGTTTTGCCATGGTGACCCCTGCGGTCAGACCATTCTAGACAATCATCAATGGTAGGGAGCCTCTCCATACCTTGTGTCCAGCAGAAGTGAAAATAAGGGCAGCGCCAATGCTCCTCGCGGTTCATGGTATCGCGACACTCCTTGTACCGCCGTTGATCCTCGCGGCGCCTCTCCTCGTACCATGCGTCCTAGCGACGTCATTCTTCAAGATGGCATCGTCGTTCGCGGTGGTATGCCTCCACTTCTTCAGCCCGACGCCGCTCCTCATTCCGTTGATAGTGGCATGCGTACATGCCAATCAACACTCCTGAGTTCAGGCGGCATCGTCGATTTCTCTGAATCTTCCTGACCGAAGTATGCTCTTCGGCCCTAAATTCCAGAGGGAGATCATCATGAGGGTCTGCCTTGGCCTTCCCCTTCTCATCCTTGGATGCGTGGACCATGTTGATCGAAGCAGCAGAACCACGGAGGAGATGAGAATATTGATCTTGATTACCCCGGTGCAAGACCTTGCCCGTAGAAATAGCCTTACCCAGGCGCGCTCGGAACATCGACTCGGATACGAATTCTGAGTAACACTCTTCAAGCAACGGACTCGTGGCATAGACAGCGTTGACTGGGAACGGCGTCATGTCTATCTTCATTGGAGCGCGAGCAAAAACCAGTCTTCCTTGCTCGATGGCCTTCTGGATTTCAGACCGCAGAATCCTACAGTCAACCGTGTTGTGACCGTCTAACTTGTTGTGCCACTTGCAGTATTTGTGGCCGCGCATCTCCTTGGCCATGGGGGTTTGATGCCCCAGGAGCGGCACCAGCAGTTTCTCTTTGATGAGCATGTTAAAGATAGCTTCGGTCTTTGAGACGTCGAAGTCAAAGCCTGGGACAGGCTCTGGCTGCTTTACCCATTGGCACTGCAAAGGCTTGTTAGTCCTTCCCATTGAACGAGGTAAGCATCGGCATCGTCCAAGGTATCATCCTCCTCGGTCTGAATGTAGCTGATGCTCTGTCTCTGCCTTTCTTACAAAGCCTCTGGATGGCTTCGTTCATAGGCAGAGACCTTTGACACTAGATGGCCGATGGAGTCGAAATCGATCGGCCTATATACTGCCTTGACGACCTTGCTCAGGCCGTTGTATGCTATCTATGCGAGGATCTTCTCCTCAAGATGGAGAGAGTACCATTGGTTCCTCAGCTCGTGGAACCGTTGGATGTACTTATGGACTGGTTCTCTTGGGAGCTGGTGGATATTATTCAGGTCTGTGAACGTAGCTGCGTCAGACCCAGAGAAGAACTGCGCATGGAACCTCTCTTCTAGCTGCTTCTAGGTGGTAATGGATCCGGGGGCCAGTGTGGTGTACCAACCGAAGGCTGGCCCGGTTAGTGACAGAGAAAACCGCCGAATTTTCATATGTTCAGCCCTTGATGCAATCCCTAGTTGTGCCAAGTACTGGCTAACATGCTCCACGGTACTAGCCCCGTCGTTGCCACTAAACTTGGTGAAGTCGGGGATCTTGAATTTAGGGGGCACCTTGAGGTAATCATACACCTCTGGGTACGGCTTTGCGTAGGTGATGGCACCCCGCAGAGGTGTGATGCTGTACTGATTCTTCAAAATCTCAGAGAGGTGTTTTTGAGACATATCGAAACATGTTCCTGCCGTGTATATGGCCTGATCGTTATGGATCGGCCCGGCTCCGTAGGTGTGTTGCCAGTCAAAGACTTCCTGATCCGCTATCTTCACTACTCCTTGTGTGGGTTGAGCTTCTGGCGGATTTTGCTTTGGCCCTCGTGGTGGATTGACAAGGACCGGGTTAGGGTACGGGGGAGGAGGAGCTTCCCCTTCTTCCAGCTGACGGTACCTCATCTGGCATACAAAACCGTCAGGTATGACCAAGGGTGGAGTGGAGTACACATTGGTCTCTAGAGGGAGTTTGTCACGTGGAGGATGCATGACAAATTCTGCAATATTGTCTCCCTGTACCTCAATGCGGATTGGTACGAGAGGCCTGGAGTAGAACATGGCTTCTCCAACGGGGCCATTCAACTCGGGGTCGGTGATGTGAAGAGGCTCACCAGCCAAAGCTGCTCTGACCGTCTTGACCATGATGTTGTCCATGCGATTTATAACCCCTCGGATTGCCTGATCAGAACGTGCGCCGTGATCCTGTGTATCTCCTCGCGAAGCGCGTCAGTACGCCGCTGCGAGGGAGTCATGAGGTCAACTTCGTCGAGAAGCGACGAAGGGACTCCATGTATCTTGACATCGCCGTGGCGAGACCTCCCGTACATAGCGAGCACTTTAGCCCTGAGTTCGTCCACGATCTCAGCGTAGCGTCTCTGGTGAGCTTCGGGAAGATCTTCGGGCTTGTCGATGGGGGTGTATTCCTCGCCGTTCTCGTCGACGAACTTGCTGTGTCCTTTCGCAGCCATGCGTGAGTTGAGATCTTCGTGTCACACTGGGCGTGCCAAAAATGTGTTGCACCAGGAAACCGACGGGTAGTACCCTAGAGAGCTTCACACAATAGGGCCGCGAGGTGTATGTGGACCATAGGGATCGCTCCTCCTTGCTGCGACCCACGACCAGCTGAACGGCTCAATCGATTGTCTTGGCTTGATGGTGGTTGGGTGTGCCACCTGGCTGACGACTAGCCAGGGAATTTGTGATTGTGGTGATGGCGTCGGTCGGCTCCTGTTTCCCCTGCATAAGCAGACAATACAGAGCAAACATTAAATACTAGCCGGATCGCTCGGATCGGCCCATCCTGAGAGGTAATGGACCGGCCTCATTGCCATCCTGGTGTGATGAGTGATTGTCAACGAGATCAAGCCCTCCGATGGACTGGAGGTAGATGATGAAGACCTTGATGGACTGAGGCAAAAGCCCTCCAATGGACCGGAGGCAATGCTCGGCGTCGGTCGGCCATGGAAGCTCGGTACACGGAGAGGCGGATCGGCAATGGTGGTGTAAGCCCTCTGATGTACCGCGAGGCAACTCCGATGGACTGGAGAAGCTGGGTGCCACCGTGGTGCTCCAACCCGAGTGCATGGCGCGAAGGCGTGCGAGGGAGGCTTTGGCGGCTTCGGCTCAAAACTGCCACCCAAGCTACCCAAGGCTTGGTGAGTTGGGCCACGACTCGCCAAGATAGAGAAGATGGGCCAAGTTCGGCCCAGACAGAGACTTCCTAGAGTTTTCTGGTTTCTGACTTCAAAACCGGGGGTGCAAAGGTGGATTGGACTACTGGCCACGTGGAGGACATCCAAAGATTGCGTGGAAGCTAAGAAGATGAAGTCTTCATCGTGGTCGTCCATCCTCGATATTTCGGGTTCTTTTCTGTTTTAGCCCTCCGGGCGTTTCTGGTGTTAGGGGTCTATGTGTAAAAAAGCCAAAACTGAACCGATGTATAAATAGCCTAAGAGCTGGTCATTAGAGGGTGTCTTGGCAGCTAGGTTTTCATTTCCTTAGGGTAATTTTTATCCTCAAGCTTTGAGCTCCAAGTTTAGGAGCGTTAGGGTGAGATCTAGCATCCAAATCAAGAGGGAATGTGAGGGTGGTTGGTTGGGACGAAATCCTTTGTTGTAATCTGATCTAAGACCTCTTTTGAGGCTCATAATCGAAGTGGTTTCGTGCAGCAATTTTGTGTGCTTCTTCTCCTCTTGTTCTCTTTGGTTTTTGGCTTCAATCCTTGGCTTTTTGGGTGTTTGTTTTGGCTAAGGTTGAATTCTTTGTTTTCCTTGTGTTTTGGACTTGCAAGGACGTGGAAATTATGTCTTAAAACATCTCAATCCCGAAGGATTGCTACGAGCAAGTTGTTCTTGAGCTTTCTCCTTTCTTGCCCAAATATTCACCTCTTCACGAGATCTGAAATTCCTGCTAATCCCTTAATCTTTTTCAATAGATCTTTTGAGAATAGCTTTGGAATGGAGCTAGGTTAGTGTGTGCAAAATTTCGTGAAGATTGGTGAAGGTTTGGTCAAGTTTTGGCTTCGGAAGTTCAAGTTTCGTGTGGCTGTTTTTCTGTCTGTCTATAACGTCCGGTGGCTGTCTATTTCGTTCGGTGGTTGGTTTTGTGATCAAACATGCTCCAAATGATCTGAAATTTTGTGGAGCTCTTATCCTGTGAATCATAAAGCTCCCATCAAAATTTCAGATTTTTTGGAGGTATTTTGACCTGGTTTTGGTATTTTTCTTTTGGGGTTGGTCTGACAGTTTTTTAACCACCGGACAGTCCGGTGGGTCTACACCGGACAGTCTGGTGGCGCTAGGATTTTTATTTCTTGTCCAATTGAGCTAAAATTTTGTGGAGATGTTCCGTGGCCCCTTTTTAACCTTTAATAAAAATTTCATAATTTTTAGAGTTGGTTTGATTGGGTTTTAGTCTGAATCTTTTTGGAGTGTCTGGCTGTGAGCACGGGACAGTCCGGTGCTTAACTACCGGACAGTCCGGTGGTCATAACTTTCTCCAATTGGTTTGAATTTTTCTGGAGCTGATCCCTACTGCCTTGTGAAGGTGTGTTAATTTTTTGGGGTGGTTTGGAGCTTTGCTTCTAGGGTTTTGAGATTTTTCTTTGCAGCCCTATCTGTCTGAAATCTGCAGTTTCCCGAAGTTGGTTTCTTTTGCGCTCTTTGTCTTAGCCGTTTGAGCGTGTGCTTCCGCTTTGTGCTTGGTACGTATCTGTTCAGTGGACGGTACCAAGCACGTGTTGTGAGCTAGATACGTATCCTCTCAGTGGACGGTGTCTAGCTTTGTTGTGGGTGTTGTTTCAGTTTGCACTACGGGGGATTGAGTTTGAGTTTTCAAGTGCTCCTATTCACCCCCCTCTAGTCGCACGTCTCGGTCCTACAAGTGGTATCAGAGCCGGTTAGGTTTCCCATACTTTAACCGGTGAAGAAACCGTAGCGACTATGACTTACTCTGGGAAGATTCCCGTCCTTGGCTCCAATGGCTATCCCTACTGGAAGGGTAGGATGGAGGCATTCCTTGTTAGCCAGATTCTAGACATATGGGATGCTGCTCAGAGTACGACTTTTATGGTGCGTCCAGTCGCTGAGCATACTACGCCTGAGATCGTGGCTTAGCATGAAGCGAATGCCAAGGCTATTAACTTTCTCTTTTTCGGGCTTGGTCCCATGGATTATGAGAGAGTGAGTCACCTAAAGACGGCGCATGAGATATGGTCACTGCTTAGTGCACACCATGAGGGTACTGCGACGATTAAGGCTAGGCTTGTGGAGACTTACCGGCGCGAATATGAAAATTTCGTATAGAAGCTGGGAGAGTCAGTAGACGACTTGTTTGGTCGCTTCAGTCGATCATTAACAAGTTGCGTGTCAACTTTGCTCCCGCTGAGCTCCCATACACTGATCATCAGCAGGCTGTCAAACTGATGTATGCTTTGGATAGAAAAGTATGGGAGATACGATAGGAGTAGAGGCGCTCTATAGTCAGCTCAAGGCCACAGAAATAGATTACAAATTGAGGGACTCCGTTGCTTGTACAGGTTCTAAGAGTCTGGCCTTGGCTACCCCCTCTAGGGAGTCTGTTGCTAACCCCCCTTATGCATAACTTCTCGTTTTCTGCTTTGATGTCTGTGACAGAGTAGCAGTTGGCGTCGCTTGGGGATGAGGAGCTATGTCTGGTGTCTAGTCGCTTTCAGCGTGCCTATGACAACTGGATGAGCAAGAAGAGGGGCGAGAGGCCCAAGTGCTTCGAGTGCGGAGAGGTCGGCCACTTCATCGCCGAGTGCCCCCAACAAGAACGACTACTACAAGAAGGGCAAGAGCTACTCCCGCGACTCCGACAAGTACCACTCCGGCAAGCCAAGCTATGACAAGCACCGCTCCAGCAAGCATAGCTTCGGCAAGTGTCCCTTCAGCAAGAAGAACTTCCGGAAGGCTTTCAAGAGCTACCAGAAGGACAACCGGAAGCGGGATAAGGCCTTCTTCGCCGAGATCGGGTTCTGCAGCAGTGAATCTTCTTCCTCTTCATCCTTGTTGAGCTCAAGTGATGAGGAGATCACTACAGGAAGAACAATAGGTTGAGGAGTGTGAGACCCTAACCCAGTGAGCTTGAGTGCCCTACCTGCGAGTCTTTCATGACGGAGCTTGGTGACCAGAGAGATAGGTATACCAAGCGGGTAGAGGACATAGATGGACTTAGAGCTGAGCTAGGCAAACTCCAGTCCAAACTGGATGAGCCGACCTTGAGTGGAGAGCTCGAGTGTGAGTCTTGTCCCTGTCTAGCTAGAGAGCTAGCTATCCTGAAGGATAAGTTTGAGGGGCAGCTCAAGGAGCTTGAGGAGCTTAGGGCTAGGCCTACGCTTTTGGGTGCATGTATGGTCTGTCCTACTTTGAGAGGTGAGTTAGAGCAGTTGAGAGCTGACCTTGAGCTGCTTTTAGCACCTACTAACACTTGTGAGAACTGCCTAACCCTTAGAATGCAGCTGGTGGATAGGGATGCCACCATTAAAAAGTTGGAGAAAGGTTCTCCTGTGATACCCTCCCTAGACTGTGACACTTGTGCTGCCCAAACTGTAGTTTTGGAGGATCTGAGGGAGGAAGTGTTGTCTTTGCAAAATGACAACAGCAGGATGAGAGAGGTGCTGAGTTGGATATATGCGAGGCAACCCCAACAAGAGATGATCATAGAGAGCACCAAAAGAGCCGAGGGTGACATGAGAGGTTGTGGGTTTGGAGAGTGCAGCACTTCGGGTGAGAAGGGTGCCCCGATTAAGATCAAGACTGCACCTACCCAGCCAGGAGAGACTGTTGATGGGGTTTACCATAAGCCACCCAAGACTGCCCCAAAGAAACAGTTCTGGACACCCAAGCCTTCTTAGGCTGAGCTAAACAAGATTGTTGAGGAAGAGCTTAAGCCCAAGGGCAAGAAGCCAGTCCAGCAGCTTGAGCCACCCAAGGCCATATCACCTAAGCCCAAGTCCCAGCCTAACCCAGTTCCTAGGAGGCCTATCTACCACTGTGAGTTCTGCCAGCGGAATGGCCACCTAGAGAAGTTTTGCTTCAGGAGGAAGCAGGTTGAGAGGCAGGAGAGAGCTTGGGGGAACTAGGATCAGTTCTACCAGGGTGGTAGGCAAGATCCTCCCTACCGCGGTGAGATAAGAGACCGCTTTACTAGTGGTGAGCGTGGAGGCGGCTTTCAGGCCCGTGCTCCTAGTGGTGAGAGACGCTTTGTCGGTCGAGCTCCTAGTCGTTTTCAGCGCGGCTATGGACCTCGTGATCGAGGGTTTGTGAGAGAGCTTGAGAGGCCACGCTTTGAGGGTCGTGGTTACTCCAGTCGTGGTGATTTCTTTGATTGTGCTTACCCCACTTTTGAGCAGATGGCTCGGCACTGGTACAGCAGTTTTGGTACTAACCCCAGTACCGGACCGTTTGCTCACCGTCCCTTTACTTGACTTTGCAGGATCGAGGCATGGAGGATGTGTGGATTATGGACTCCGGTTGCTCTAGGCACAGGACAGGGCACCACAAGTGATTCTCCAGCCTCAACCCCATGAGCACCAAGGAGTACATCACATTCGGGGACAATGGTCAAGGTAAAGTGTTGGGTGTTGGTTCTGTTTCGCTTTCTGCTAAGCTTTCCCTGAGAGAAGTTGCTTTTGTCCGGAATCTGGGTTCAATTTGGTCTCTGTTTCACAACTTCTCGATGAAGGATTTGAGGTTTATTTTAAGAAGGGTGTGTGCTGCGTTCTTGATGCTGAGGAGACCCTTGTTTGCTCTTTGCTGCCTTTTGGTCAGGTTTTTAGAGTCGACCTCACATCTGTTTCTGGCCCTGTGCACTGTTTGGTTGCTAGTCCTTATGCTAATATATGGAAGTGGCATAGGAGACTTGGTCACTTGTGCTTTGATCTGCTAGTCAGGTTGAGTTCAATGGGCCTAATCTGAGAATTGCCCAAATTGAAAGCTGAGAAGGACTTAGTGTGCCACCCCTCTCGTCATGGCAAGATGGTTGCTGCTTCTCACACTTCTGTGTCTCAGGTTATGACCTTCCATCCAGGTGAGCTACTTCATATGGATATAGTAGGCCCCGCTCGGGTAGCGTCGGTCAGTGGGAAGTGGTACGTGCCTGTCGTTATGGACGACTTTTCGCGGTTCTCGTGGGTATTTTTCATGGAGTTTAAGGATGAGGCGTTTGGTTTTCTTCGGGATCTGGTACTGAGGTTGAGAAACGAGAGTCATAAGGCCATGAGGGTTATCCATAGTGACAATGGCGGAGAATTCAAAAACTCTCGGTTCGAAAACTTCTGTCGTGACCTAGCTCTTGAGCACTAGTTTTTTTCTCCATATACCCCTCTGCAGAACGGTGTTGCGGAACGCAAGAACTACACACTTGTTGAGATGGCACGGACGATGCTCGATGAGCACAGGACTCCAAGGCGCTTTTGGGCTGAGGCAGTGAATACAGCCTGTTACATTGCGAACCGGATCTTCTTGCGAGCTTTCCTTAGGAAGACCTAGTATGAACTTCGGTTTAGTAGGCAGCCTAGCGTCAAGCATTTGCGAGCGTTTGGCTGCAGGTGCTTTGTGCTAATGAAGGCAGGGCATTTGGACAAGTTTGAGTCTCGTTGTTTGGATGGGATTTTTCTAGAGTATGCTTCTAGTTCTAGAGCTTTTCGTGTGTGGATTTTGGAGGCCAAGCAAGCTGTTGAGACTTGTGAGGTTTCTTTTGATGAGACTATGCCCTGCACAACCCCTGCCTTTGAGCTTTCAGGTGATGATGAAGAAGGCACCCCCATCTTTGAGGATTAGGAAGGTGCGGTTGATGTTGGTGATGCAGGAGCCTCTGCACCGGCTGCAGCTCCTGCCCCCTCTGCTACGAGCTCTGATGATGATGGAGGACCCTTGCCTACGGCTTCCTCCACACTCCCTTGACAGCAAGCTCAAGGCTGGCCCCGCTGAGGACACAGGGGAGGTGACCTCCGAGATTGTTCCATCTCGGCAGGTCCAGCGGGATCACCCGCCACACAGGATGATTGGAGACATTCATCAGCGTGTTACACGCTCTTCGGTTAACTCTCTAGCCTTTTTCTCCCACTCTGCATATGTTGCTACTTTTGAGCCCCGGGATGTGTCACAAGCATTATCTGATCCTAACTGGGTGAATGCCATGCATAAGGAGTTGGAGAATTTTGAGAGAAACCATGTCTGGGATTTAGTGGAGCTTCCACCAAACCGTCGCCCTATAGGTACCAAGTGGGTCTTCAAGAACAAACAGGGTGAGAATGGGATGGTTTTGAGGAACAAAGCGACATTGGTAGCCCAGGGTTTCTGTCAAAAGGAGGGGAGAGATTATGAAGAGACCTTTGCCCTTGTAGCTCGTTTGGAAGCCATTAGAATTTTGCTTGCCTTTACGGCCTCTAAAGGCTTCAAACTGCAGCAAATGGATGTCAAGTCTGCTTTTCTGAACGGGTTCATAGAGGAGGAGGTATATGTGAGACAACCTCCTAGCTTTGAGAGTGCCAAGTTTCCAGACCGGGTGTATAAGTTGAGGAAAGCCCTTTATGGTCTAAAAAGCTTGGTATGCTAGGTTGAAGAGTTTCCTGCTCAAGTGTGGGTTTGTGATGGGTTCAGTAGACAAGACCTTGTTTTTGTTGAGTCGTGGCGGTGACACCCTGATAGTTCAGATATATGTTGATGGCAAAATCTTTGGTGATTCATCTCACGCTTTGGTGTCTAGTTTTGCTGAATAGATGAGCAGGGAATTTGAGATGAGTCTTATGGGTGAGCTCTAGTTCTTCCTCGGGCTGCAGATCAAGCAAGGCTTTGAGGGTACCTTCGTCCATCAAGCCAAGTACACAAGGGACATACTCAAGAAGTTTAACATGGGTGACTCTAAACTCATGACAACTCCTATGAGTACAAACACAGCGCTTGATACTGATGAAGATGGGGAGGCAGTGGACCAGAAGGAATTTCGAGGGATGATCGGCTCACTTCTGTACCTGACGGTGACTAGACTGGACATTTAGTTTGCGGTCTGCATGTGTGTGCGCTACCAGGCTTCTCCTAGGATTTCTCACCTTCAAGCGGTGAAGCGCATTTTCAGGTATCTGAAATTCACTCCTGGGCTTGGTCTTTGGTACTCCTCAGGTTCTTCTCTTTCTCTTAGAGGGTTCTCAGATGCTGACCATGCTGGTTGCCGGATTGATCGCAAGTCAACCTCCGGCACATGCCAACTCTTAGGAACCTCTCTTGTCTCTTGGTCCTCCCACAAGCAAGCTAGTGTAGCTCTTTCCACTACTAAAGCAAAATATGTTGCTGCTGCTAGTTGCTGCTCCCAGCTTTTATGGACGAAAGCCACCCTTAGTGATTTCGGCCTTAGGTTTGGAAAAAGACCTCTTCTAGTTGACTCGACTTCTGCTATCTCTGTAGCTAAGAACCCTGTCTTGCACTCTAGAACCAAACACATAGATGTGATGTTTCACTTTCTGAGAGATCACTACGAGAAGGGGGACATAGACTTAGTCCATGTATTATCTGAAAACCAGTTGGCCGATATCTTTACCAAGCCCCTAGAGTTTGGCGCTTTTGCGCGCTTGAGAGGTGAGCTTGGAGTATGCTATCCCTTTTAGTCAGGGATAGTGTGCTATTCCTTTTAGTAAGGAATAGCTTCTGTAGTTTAGATTTTGATTTTTTATTTCTCTTTGTTTCTTTTGCATATTGTATCATATCATGCATTGCACTGTATAATATGTATTTTCACTTCACTAGCACTAGAGCTCTTTTGGAATGATAAGTTAGTACTTGCTTGTGCTAGATTGTACAGATGCATGATTGATCATGGTTGGCTAAGCTCTCTTGAGTCTGTTGAATACTAATTGTGAACTAAGTCTTTTGCCTTCCTGAAAATCAAAAACATGATCACCACTTGATTTGGCTACCTAGCATGTGTAGGATTGTTGAATGCTATGCTATCTTTTCATACTTGGATATGCTAGTTGTATGCCTTTGCTAAATTAATGCATAAGCTTTTATGACACCTTGCGTAAATTGCAATCTGAATTCAAATGCTTTCAAGTGGTGTCTAATGTGCTATAATGAGAAAGATCCAGGTGGGTTTATTTGTCACACTGATCTAGTTTGAGACTGCTTGTCATTGCACCTTGACATGAACTTGGACTAGGCTGTGTATGATCAAAACCTTGTCTTAAGCTTCTGATGGTTCTTTGAGCCTAGGCTTGGCATTGGTTAGTCAGAAGTGGCAAAAGACAAGTAAATAACCCCTGGCACAAAAAGAACTTGCTTATGGATACAAATGTTTAAATCTAAAATTTGCAAGTCTCTAAAATGCTTATGGTTAGTTGTATATGCTTTGGTTGAGAGTAGCACACCTTGTATGCATTGTTAGCATCTTGTTGTTCATGCCTATCTTGATAGGTGCAACTCATGTTGGTGATACTTCTTTTCAATAGCCCTAAAAAACATGCTCCTGATCTGTGTAAGATAGATTCATTTGAGCTTGTTGTATCCTTTCTTGCCCCCACTTGCTCTGTATGCTAGAACTTGTGATTACTAGCTTTCCATCCTTTCTGAGCTCTTTCAGTTGCACTCCTTGCATTTCATGGCATATTTTGAGGGGGAGTTACCAAGTTCAGGAGGAGTCGAGTTCAATAACCCTTGATGTGTCCATTGTTAACAAGGGAGAGAAATTAGCGTACCTCCAAGGGGAGAAATTTAAAAATATGGACAAGGGGGAGAACTCAGGAGAGATTTAGTTGAGGGGGAGCTTTGCACTGATTTTGCATTTGTGAGGATGCATTTCAGGGGAAGTTGAGCTTTTAGCATGCTCTTTGCATCGGTGCGTTGAGCCTTTTGCCTCTGTCTTGAGGAGCCGATGCTTTAGTTTCTTTTATTGTCTCATTATGCCCTATTTCTTTGCTTGTATTTGGTTCTTGGGCATTTTGAGCAACTTTCTTCTTTCTTTCTTTCTTTTTTGGTTTTACGCTTTTCGCTTGTCTTTGTTCTATTTCAGGTTACAGGTTGAATGTGTTGATAATGCACTAATCAATGGGGAGATTGAGAGCCAATGGACCGGCCTCATTGCTCTCCTGGTGTGATGAGTGATTGTCAACGAGATCAAGGCCGCCGATGGACTAGAGGCCCTCCGATGGACTGGAGGTAGATGATGAAGACCTCGATGGACTGAGGCAAAAGCCCTCCAATGGACCGGAGGCAATGCTCGGCGTCGGTCGGCCATGGAAGCTCGGTACATGGAGGGGCGCATCGGCAACAGTGGTGTAAGCCCTCCGATGGACCGCGAGGCAACTCCGATGGACTGGAGAAGCCGGGTGCCACCATGGTGCTCCAACCTGAGTGCATGGCGCGAAGGCGTGCGAGGGAGGCTTTGGCGGTTTCGGCTCAAAACCGCTTCCCAAGCTACCCAAGACTTAGTGAGTTGGACCACGACTCGCCAAGATAGAGAAGATGGGCCAAGTCCGGCCCAGACAGAGACTTCCTAAAGTTTCCCGGTTTCTGTGATGCTCCGGCATCTCAAGTGGATAATCACTCATCATACATGAAGCATTCATCCTTAAGTATCATGGCATAACATGTGTTTGTGCATTGGAAACAAATTTGGTTTAAACTACAAATACAAAACATTGTTATTTCAGGTGTGATACTATGGTTATAGTCATATCTTTGATTCTGTTGAGATTTGGGAGAAGCTCATATTGACAAAACTGTAGACATACATGAGATAAACAACTTTGCTAATTGGAGTCTTGTCATATAATGAGGTTTACAAGGTGATTAGACTCATTAAATGTCAGTACAGAAAACCAGTTCAAATTAGTCCTGATTTGAAATCCCATATTTACTCTAACCTGCAGCCACTTTCATGCAAAGCTCAAATTGGAGAAGTTGTAGGTTTTGAAGTTATAAACAAACTTGTCAAAAGGAACTTTGGGAGGTACTGCCCAGAAATGGGAGTTTTGAATTTCCCAAATAATAAAGGTTCCCTGTCCCCATCTAAGGCTGCTATATAAATTTAAGTTTAAATCACATTTTCATACTGATTTGGGGGTTGAACCTTTTGACAAAGTTGTAGAGCTTGAAGAGTAGAACATTTCATCCAATTACCACTTTTCCAAAATCGGACTCGAAATAGCCCAAAAATACGATTTATAGAAGGGGAGAAAACACACTTGAAAAATCCCGAAGGCCAGAGTCACTGTCACGCGGGGCCCGCATGTCAGCGTGCCCCCTGTTCGGGCCGCCGCACGCCACGTGGCCGGCGACGTACGGCCAGTCCGCTGCGCCACGGATTGCGCCCGCGCGCCCTCAGCTTTCACCTGGACGCGGACCCCTCCCGGGTTCAGTCCCTCACTCGCTCTCTCTCTCGCTCACTCGCGCGCCCGAGACCGCCATTGCCGCCGAGCTCAAGCTCGCTGCGCCAGCCGCCTCGGTCCACCTCCGCACCTCCAACCACCGTCACCGAGTCCGCCTCGCTCTTGGGCACCCACTGAGCTAGCTCTCGTCGCCTCTCCCCTCCCCATTCCCCAGATCCCATCGCGACGCGACCACCATTGTCGGTCAAGCTCGAAGTTCGAGCTCGCGCCGCCACCCTCCATCCTCCTCGCACCCCTAGACCACCACCACCGCACTCGCCGCTCCACCGAGGGGGATCTCATCACCGTTCCGCCCTCGATCGCCGAGATCCCCCTCGGCGCGACGTCCTCGCCGCACCAACGTCACCACCGGCCACCTCCGGTTCACCGTGTCGCCTGCCTCGTCCACGCCACCTCCACCGTCGAGACCTACCTCAGGGTGAGCGCCGCACTCCGGGGCACCTCCCGCGTCCCGCGTCGCGGCTCCGGCGAGCCCGAGCTCGCCGCCGCGCCGTCGCGCGGGGCGGGAGGAAGACGAAGGGGGGTTGAATCTTCGGATCTACCCCCGGGATTTTCCATATTTACAGTTTAATCCACGCACTATTCACTGAGTCTCGCCGATCTTCCGTGCTAGCCCCTGTAACTTAGGTTTAATTACGGATAGGTCCCTGGATCCGATGTTTTTCCATTTTATTTTGTGATTTTTGGCTGAAACTTTAGAAAATCATAATAAATCAAATAAAAATCGTAAAAAGGTAAACTTAGTTGCATTGTACTCCTTGTTAATGGATATACACAGTGGGTATGATGTGGAGATGTGCATATACGGTTTTGCCCCTGTTATTGTATATGCATGTTAAATCAAGGAAAAATGGGAAACATGGTCTTAATGAAATCCTAAAATGATGAAACTTGGTAAGTAGCTTTCTTAGGATGTTTGGACACTCTAAAAATTTTGGTGACCCAAGATCTTACTGTTCATTCACTGTTTTATCATTTTACATGTACTTTATGCATTATTTAATAACTTGGAAATAAGGCCTATGCAAAGTATGATAAATATGACTCACTAGTATTTTTCTCATGTCCTATATAGTTTATGGACCTCACTGGTAAAATATGAGCCTCTGTATATCAAGTTTTAATGGTGATTTGAAAATGATAAAATGCTACATGATGGAAATGATAATTAGAAAAAGTGGTCATAAATGGCTAGAAAAATTCCTTGGAAAATTTAGTAGCTTAATGTTGATGCATAGAGTCCAGAAAGTACATTCGAGAAGGCTATTTACACTGTTTATATGTACATCTTAAATTCGCACAAGATTAGTATATGGAAGATAGATGTCTTGTCAAACTTGGGAGTTTTAACTTATAAATTTTTGTACGGGCAGTTCATGCTAAGTACGGCTCACTCGTAAAATTTCACCATCAGATACCATTACTATAATTTATAAAAATTCTAACATTTTGTAGGGCTGAGAACTTGTTGTAATTTTAATAAAATAATTATAACTCCAATTGAGTTGAAATTTTGACAGTAGCTTTGGGTAAGCAGAATATATATGTCATAAAAGTTTTGTCTCATTTGGTTATGTTTTACTGCTACAACTTAGGTGCACAATTTAATTCACAAATGAGGATAAATCACCCTAAGTATAAGCATATGCAATGTGTTAAACTACTATACCATATTATTTATCCATGACATACCTGCTGCATTCCAACATTTGCATTTCACCTACATTCAGTGCATGCATATTAATTCTTGTGCACTCATTCGCATATGATATCATGCATTTAGATCCCGTGAACGAGGAGCTGCCACCAGAGCAACAGCTGATCGAGGAGCCCGAGGACGAGCCGGAGGACCCGCAGCTGACCACTGATCACATCACCGAGGAAGCACCCTCTAACCCTAGCGAAGAAGGTAGGCAGGACCATGCTATTCCCAGCAAATAAAATAATTGTTGATTACGCATATGCATTAGGAGTTGATGGAAACCAATTGCATTAGATTCCTTGGCCGCCCTGGCCCTAGATCCTATGAATAGAGTTCGTAGGACGAGTATGCCTAGAAATGCTAGGTACGAATAGACATGAGTGAGCACTGTCACTTGTTGCATAGGTGATATTTCAAAATCTCAGAAATCTTACTATGATGCAATTTATGATTATTTATGTTGTTGTTACATCGAGACCGGGCGGAGTGTAAGTTTACTTTTGGGGTGTGCGTTGTTGTTCACCGGCTCCGCCCGAGTCGTTTAAGACCCCATTCGCTGTTCGCTTGGGATCGGCACAACATTGCTAGGAGTGCTTATCCGGGACATGGGACCGGTGAAAGTCTTACCGGCCCCGTCCCACTATTCATGGTGCTGCCCATCCACTAATAGGGGGCCGATCGACTTGGGGGGTGCTTTGAGGTCGAGGGAGGGCTGATCCGACATACTGTGGTATCGCTCCTGAGACGGCTACTCCCAAGGGCTAGGTGGGGGCGCTGTGAATCTTGGGACGGGACAGGTGGAGATGAGGGGTATATGTGAGAAACGCGATGGCTAGTAAGCATATATCCCTTGGCATTTTTAGTTATTCCCGAAAATTAGAAATCGATTCGAATCGCTGATGCTCACCAGGTGTGAAAGTGCCAAGTATCACTACCGAGCAACGTAGTAACAACCTCAATACTATGATTATGTTCATGTTTTCAAATACAACATGTTTGGCGTATACGATGGTTTACTTATATGCAAGTTATGATGGATTACTCTTATGCAAGTTGTTATGGTTTACTTTTCTGCAAGGATATTATTATTACTACTATCATGATCTGTTCTCATTAAGATTAAGATAGCAGCTATTAAATCCTGCTATCTTCTCTTAATACTTTGTCGGTTAAAATCAATGGCTAAAGACATACATTGATTAGTAAGCTATGCTTTGCGTCAGCCGTAAGCCATGTCCATTAAGTCCTATTGAGTAATTAGTACTTAGGGTTTGCCCCCATTTTTGGCTCACAGGTATGGAGTTTTTTATGTGCCCTTGCGTTGGAGGGGGCACATGTGTGCAACATGACTAGAGGATGACACCTGTGGCACAAGGACAACATCAGTGGGCTTGATGTTGTTTCTCTTTTGCAATTCCGCTGCTTTATCATGAACTTTGATCTACTTCCATTTTCGCTGCGAGACATTTGAGAACTTATGTTATTTTATGACTATGTTGGACTTGGAACTTTAATTTAAACTGGTCTGTAAACTAATTCTATTATCTATTTATATTCAACTGCCTGTGATGATGTAATTGTTGTGGCTCCATTGAGGGTCAATGTGTGTGATGTCGGTTTCTCTGGAAATTGGTGTTATCGAGGGCCGAAGGCCACTCGACGGACTACCGGGTTTAGTCCAGCTTAAGTGCACTGCGAGCCAAATGAGGCAGGTGTGCTTAATCTGGGTTAACCAGGGCAGTTCCGCCACTGCTAGTATCAGAGCCGATCATACACAGACAACAGTTATATCATCAAGTTTTGGTTTACAAAACTATTTTCGAAAGCCCTTTTCAAGTAATTCAAAAATGAGAGTATGCGATATGCCCATATTAAGGATGTTAGTGTTATCCAGGTGACATCACTGACATTCTGACCTAGATAGACCTCATGTGCATATTCGGCGCTTTGGTAAGCAACTTTTCGGCCATAGCTGTCCCAGTACTGGTGGAAGCTATTGGGATTTGCGAACGGCTGTAAACTCTGCATTCATGCTGTATAAGTAAAAGCTCTTTAAGGGTGGTGGGCATGTTTGAAGCTTTCATACCCACCACACTTACATTCGGTTTTGGGATCCACCTTCTTCTCGACAATCCCCAGTACTGGCAGAAAGTCAGGCTTTGAGGAAAAGGTGAAGCGGCCCACTCAACGTTGTCCACGCAGCGGTCACGCGTGGATGCCACATTAGGTGGTAATGTATGAGCATGCATTCTTCTGCAGGTATACTAACTACGTGCGAAATTAAGAACGGTCAGGAAACGGCTAGTTGCATTAGAGAGTGCCGTGCATATGTGTCACCGAAATATCGATAGCTATATGTACTCTTCTTTTAGATGTGTGATGTGAGACCGTTTAGTACGAATCATGCATCATATTTACTACTTTTATTTATGGTGGGGCATTATTAAAATGCAATGAAACAAATCGTGATCTTTAAATTTACCTTCCATACGATGCATTGTTGTACCCCTGTTATAATCTCTCACATAAAAAATATGTCACTCACTAATGCACAACCTTGCTTATCCAAACAGATGGCTAGAACCAAGCAGACAGCACGCAAGGCAACCGGAGCGAGGATCACTGTTCTCCCTGACGTGACTCACACTCCCCCTGTGGTGGAGGATGGGTTACTCCACACCCGTTGCAGAGAGGAGTGTCCTCTGTCTCAGTTGCTGTGCAGGGCCCTAAGGGAAATGGGGCGTCGTCCCTGTCTCTTCATCTCAGTGTAGACGGTGCACGAGGAGGGAGACTGCACGGCCCAGGTTGTCCTTCCACGAGTGATGTTCATGGGCCAAGAGACCATCATCACTTACGGGGCCAACGAGGAGGAGGCTTACCGTAAGGCGGTGATGGCAGCCCTCACTTCGCTGACCTCCGGGTGGGAGGCAGGCCACACGGTCCTGCGCTACCTTCCCACCAACGACCTCGACCACGCTTGGCTAGACCGCCGCGAGCAGCTTCGGGACAGGAACGGCTCCTAACCCTTGGTACCGTGCATGGACTATGCACGTGAGGCGCACGGGATGTACCACCGTGCGGAGGACCAGAGCTGTTTCTACTTTGACAGCTACACGGAGACCCGTACCCGTGTGGAGGAGTTGGAGACCTAGGTGGCGCAGCTGCAACAGCGTCTGGCAGAGTACGAGCCGCCGCAGCACATGCACCCGCCCCTTTGGAGGAAGAGTCCTCGGAGCCCATGGAGATGGAGGAGGAGGAGAAGAACGTTCCGTCTGACACGAACTCCAGAGTGTAGGGTGATTGATGGATGGATGAAGGGAATTAAGCTTTAAGTTAGTGACGCGTTGAAAGCGATGTTTTGTAATATTCCGCTCCGCGTTTTAGATTCATGGCTGTACTAAAACATTGGTGAGTTGTGAGAGCTCATTCGGTACGCCATTTGATGTCGTGATGGTTATCTTATTATGCACTATTTGATGGTTGGTTGATGTAGCCACCATCCCATGATATAATCTTAAGACTCTTTAGTGTTATTCGAACCTTTCTAAGTGGCGCTAATGTTAGTTCTACGTCATGGTGGCAATTGAGATGGTTGTGTGAATGGAATTTGGGTTGGCACTTCGTTTTGGATTGCATCTTGCAATCTGAAATTTCGCACAGCTACAGCTAAAACTGATATTATCTTGGAATGTGTAAGGTTTTGGGCCAAGGGTTGAATAGCAAAGTTGTAGAGAGAGGTCTGGTGTACAATTTTATCAAATGGAGTTTTCTCTAAATGTGCCCAGATCTGGAGTTATGGTCAAATTTTTCATGAGCATATAATCTGGACTGAAGCAGCACCAATAGGAAAACCACACTATGCACACTTTTAGAGAAGGATTTGGACTGGGAGTTATATACCAAAGTTGTAGAGGATGATGTGTGTGACAACTTTGCTATATAAAGTTCCTCCTGAAGGTGCTTAGTTTGAGGGATATAACTAGAAAGGTACCGGTCCAGAAATCTGGACAGAAGCAATATACCCCAATGAATACTGAAATTCGACCAAGATACAAATTGAATCAACCAAAACTCTCTATAACAAAGTTTTAGAGCATAAGATAAGGTACAACTTTTATAGAGGGGCCATGACCTAAAAATGTGCAGATTTGGAACAGCTACAGATCTAAGCGGTGGCTGTCCCAGGTTAGGCTGAAAACCTGGGCGCAGCTGATCAAACTACATTGTACCTCACCGTCTAACTCGGTTCAGCAAAAGCGATACATACGAAAGTTGAAGAGCACAAAGATTCAAACAACCTTAGTATTCATACTTTTGCACGAATCAGTAGTTCCGATGCCCAAACCAGTAAAGCAAAACCAGGGACATGCACTCAAAAACGGCACACCAACTTTTCGGCTACCATGAGCAAGTGACGACCTATGTGAAGTGATGGCTAATGCTTTATGTGCAATTAGATGTTTCTGTTTTCTTACATGTTTTTTGTTCCTACATTTACTGCACTAAAGTTTTTGACTAAACACAAGTGGCCTCATTCTTGCAGATGGTTAACACTCGCAATGGGCAAACCTCGGGGTCGGGGCAGCAACCGCAGAACGCCCCACCTCCACCAGAGCTCGCTACTCTGGTTGTGCAGCAGGCGGAGTTAATCCGCATGATGGCAGAGGAACGCCAGGGCCATGGTCAGAAGTAGCAGCGAGAGCATCATCCCCGTGGCATCACCTATCAGGATTTCGAGGGGCTGCGCCCTCTAGTCTTCACGACCTGCCCAGAGCCACTTGCTACTGACAGCTGGCTCCGTACTATCGAGTCCAAGTTCACACTCCTACCGTGGTTGACCGAGCAGGAGAAGGCTCGGTTTGCTGCGCAGTTGCTCCAGAGGCCAGCGGGAGCATGGTACGCCATGTTCCAAGCTATGCAGCAGCAGGGTCACGTGATCACATGGGAGGAGCTCCGTACAGCTTTCCGGGCCCACTATATCCCGGCGAGTCTTATGGAGCAGAAGCAGCGTGAGTTCAGGGAGCTCAAACAGGGCAACCGCACGGTGATGCAATACGTGCAAACGTTCATCCAACTATCACAGTATTCGCCCAGGGATGTTGCAGATGATCCTAGCAGGGCGGCCAGACTCTTACAGGGGTTTGATCCTACTCTCCAGACCCACCTGGGGCACCGCTATCAGAGTTTCACGGATCTGGTTGACACTGCTCTTGATATGGAGGGCCGTCTTCGTGCAGCCAACGAAGATCAAAAGCGCAAGCGCCAAGCTAGTACTGCGTCTGGCAGTTCGTCACAGAAACAGAAGTCCAATTATCAGCAGCCCCACTATGTGGTCCGGCCCAATCAATCGGGTTGGCTCCACCGAGCTCCACAGCAGCAGCAGTATCCGGCCTACCGTGCACCAACGCAGCTTCCCACCCCTTGTGTTTCCACCGCACCAGGACCCGGGAATCCTTGCTTCAATTGTGGCAAGACAGGCCACTTTAGCAGGGAGTGCCGCTGTTATGACCGGCGTCCAGTACCAGCGGAGGGACAAGCTAAGTGGCTGAGGCGCCGAACTGCGCCTAGGGCCTTTACGGCCAAGTTATTAGAGTTTGGGTTTATTATTTGAGTAAGACAGTCTTAGTTGGGCTATTAGAGGAGGCCCATTAGTTGGAGTCCTTATATATATCTGTAACCAAACGTTGTGGAGAATTAAGCAAGAAGCAACCTTATTGTTGCCGGCTTCCCTCAGGAAGCCGGGAGAAACCCTAGCCGCCCCTACTGTTCACGCAGATACTGTTCACGCATGAACAGTACCGCGCCCAGAACCCTAGCTCTCGAGCGCAGCCGCAGCTCCCACGGTGCCCCAGCGCCGTGCTCGTCATCCTCCTCCTCCCTCTCATCCATACAACCTCCGCAACATCCCCGGTAGGATCCGAAATCCTATCAATCTGGTATCAGAGATGTCAGGTCCTCCTCCTGCTCCGGCATTGCCCTCCACCTCCGCCGCCCCCACCCTGCCGTCCACCTCCTCCACCGCGCCACCACCGGCTTCCACCACCAGCCCCCCCTCACGGCGCCAGTCACCCCCGAAGCCATGTTCACCGCCATCACAGACCTCACCCGCGCCATGGCCTCCATGCAAGCCCTCTTCGCCGCTGCCGCCCCGTCCTTGATCGCCTCCACCACCCCTCCACCGTCCGCCACGTCCTCCGCCCCGCTCCAACTCCCACTCCCACAAAACAGCACCCCCCCGTCCACCGGCGTTCCCATCCACCTCCTGTCCATGCCACCATCGCCATCCCCTATTCCCCCGTATGTTCTCCGCCCGCCATCGTCATCAACGGCGCCCCAATTCACCATGTCGACGACGACCTCGGTGCCAACCCCGCTGGTCTCCTCCTCGGGCGCGATGTTCGGAGGGGTCGACGGGGCGCTCTCTTTCGGCGCGCCGGCGGACGACACCCCGCCGAACCCCTTCGGCGCCGGGCCGCAGCCGATCCACCTGCCGCCGCGCTTCTACAAGCTCGAATTCAGCACCTACGACGGCGCCGACGACCCCCTCTACTGGCTCAACCACTGCGAGCAGTTTTTCCGCGGCCAGCGCACCCTGGCCTCGGATCGCACGTGGTTGGCCTCCTACCACCTGACGGGCGTTGCTCAGGCCTGGTACTACGCCCTGGAGCAGGAAGAGGGCATGCCCTCCTGGGATCGCTTCAAGGAGCTGTGCACTCTCCGCTTCGGGCCAGCCATCCGTGGCACACGTCTCGCCGAACTTGCCCGCATGCCGTTCCAGTCCTCCGTCCAGGAGTACTCTGAGCGGTTCAGCGCCGTGCTGTGTCACACCCCCCACTTGCGAGCCACCCAGAAGGCCGAGCTTTTCGTGGGCGGCTTGCCGGACCACATCCGCGTCGACGTCGAGCTGCGCGAGCCCAAGGACCTGCAGACGGCGATGTACCTGGCTCGCGCGTTCGAAGCACGAGCAGCGGCCACACCTCCACTGGCGCGGGGCGCCCGCCCTCCCCCACGGCCGGCGCCGCAGTTCCGGCCGGCTCCTGCAGCACCCACGACGGCGGCCCTCCCAGCGCCACCGGGCGCCCCACCAGCAACGCCAGCTCGCGCGTTCCGCCGCCTGTCGCCGGCCGAGCAGCAGGAGCGCCGCCGCCAAGGGCTGTGCTATAACTGCGATGAGCAGTACGTACGCGGCCATGTCTGCAAGCGGCTCTTCTACCTCGAGTCAGCGGACTACATCGACGACGACACCGCGCCGCTACACGAAGAGGACAGCGGGGATGCGGTCGTGACGGACGACGCCCCAGCGCCGACGGTCTCCCTCCACGCCATCGCCGGCGTCTGTACCGAGCAGGCGATGCGCCTCCCTGTGCAGATCGGCGACCGCCGACTCGTGGCGCTCCTCGACTCAGGCTCCACCTCGAACTTCATCAACGCCGATCTTCTCCGCGAGCTGCGCCTCCCCACCGACCCGCGCCCGGCGCTGCGCATGTTGGTGGCCAACGGGGATCGCGTGCCGTGCCAGGGCGTGGCATCGCACGTGCCCCTCACCATCGCGCAGGAGGACTTCCACATCGGTTGTTACGGCATCAGCCTCGGCGCGTTTGACATCATCCTCGGCGTCGACTTCCTGCGGACATTGTGCCCCATCCTGTGGGACTTCCAGGCCATGCGCATGTCCTTCACCAGGGAGGGGCGCCGCGTCCAGTGGCACGGCCTCGGCTCCGACCCCAACACCGGGCCTCGGCCGGCCGCACATGCCGCGGCGGCTGTCGCCGCCCACCCGATACTGGACAGCCTCCTGCTGCAGTTCGACGACGTGTTTTGCGAGCCCTGTGGGCTGCCCCCGGCGCGCGCCTTCGACCACCGCATCCACCTGCTACCAGGCACCGCCCCCGTCGCCGTCCGGCCGTACCGCTACCCCCAGCTGCAGAAGGACGAGCTCGAGCGCCAGTGCTCGGCGATGCTCGAACAGGGCATCATACGCCCCAGTACTTCACCGTTCTCCGCGCCGGTCCTCCTGGTGCGCAAGGCCGACGCGTCCTGGCGTTTCTGCATCGACTACCGCGCGCTCAACGCCAAAACGTCGAAGGACAAGTTCCCCATCCCGGTGGTGGACGAGTTGCTGGACGAGCTCTATGGCGCCTGCTTCTTCACCAAGCTGGACTTGCGTTCCGGCTACCACCAGGTCCGGATGCACCCAGAAGACATCGCCAAGACGGCGTTCCGTACCCACCACGGGCATTACGAGTTCCTCGTGATGCCTTTCGGCCTCTCCAACGCCCCGGCGACTTTCCAGGCCCTGATGAACGAAGTGCTTCGTCCATACCTTCGCAGGTTCGTGCTCGTGTTTTTTGATGACATCCTGATCTACAGCTCCTCTTGGGCCGAGCACCTGCAGCACATCAGCACCGTCCTGCGCGCCCTCCGGTCACATCAGCTACACCTGAAGCGTTCCAAGTGCCACTTCGCGACATCCTCGGTGACTTACCTCGGCCACGTCATCTCGGCTGACGGGGTCGCGATGGACGCTGACAAGGTGGCCGCGGTCACCTCCTGGCCAGCGCCACGCGCGCCGCGTGGCCTCCGCGGTTTCCTGGGCTTGGCAGGCTACTACCGGAAGTTTATCCGGGACTTCGGCATCATCGCCGCGCCACTGACGCGGCTGCTGCGCCGCGACGCTTTCGCTTGGGACGAGGAGGCGGGGACCGCGTTCCAGGCGCTCAAGGGGGCACTGACGTCGGGCCCCGTCCTGCAGATGCCGGACTTCGACAAGCCGTTCACGGTGGACTGCGACGCCTCTAGTGTGGGGTTCGGCGCCGTCCTGCATCAGGGCGCGGGACCCCTCGCTTTCTTCAGCCGCCCCTTCGCCGCACACCACATCAAGCTCGCCGCCTACGAACGCGAGCTGATCGGCCTCGTGCACGCCGTGCGCCATTGGCGCCCCTACCTGTGGGGCCGTACCTTCGTCGTGCGCACCGACCACTACAGCCTGAAGTTCCTCTTGGACCAGCGCCTCTCCACTGTTCCTCAGCATCAATGGATCAGCAAGCTGTTCGGGTTCGACTTCACGGTGGAGTACCGGCCGGGGCGTCTCAACGTCGTGGCTGACGCTCTCTCCCGCCGTGACGCCGAGCTCCTACCAGCAGCAGGGGCGGCCTGTGCTATCTCCGGGCTGACCTTCAGCTTCATCGACGACATCCGTGCTGCCATCCGGGAGGCGCCCGACGCGCAGCGCATGGTGCAGCGCCTGCAGCAGGGCGAACTGCAGGCGCCGTGGCACCTGGAGGATGGGCTGCTACTTCACGCAGCGCGCGTCTACGTTCCAGACCACGGCGACCTTCGTCACCAGGCGATTCTGCTGGCCCATGCCGCCGGCCACGAGGGGGTCCAGAAGACGCTTCACCGCCTGCGCTCGGACTTCTACATCCCAGGCGACAGGACGCTTGTACAGGACTGGGTGCGCGCGTGCGTGACGTGCCAACGCAACAAGACCGAGACAAGCAGGCCGGCGGGCTTGCTGCAGCCCCTGGAGGTCCCATCTCGTGTGTGGGCGGACATCTCCCTCGACTTCATTGAGGGGCTGCCCAAGGTGGGCGGCAAGTCCGTGATCCTGACCGTGGTGGACCGCTTCTCCAAGTACGCGCACTTCATCGCCCTCGGCCACCCGTACAGTGCTGCCTCGGTCGCCCGCGTTTTCTTCGACGGCATCGTTCGGCTCCATGGGTTCCCGGAGTCGATTGTGAGCGACCGGGACCCCGTCTTCACCGGTCATGTCTGGAGGGATCTGTTCAAGATGGCGGGCGTCAAGCTGCGCATGAGCACGGCCTTCCACCCCCAGACGGACGGACAGTCGGAGATCGTGAACAAGGTGATCGCCATGTATCTTCGTTGTGTCACAGGTGACCGGCCGCGCGCATGGCAGGATTGGCTACCGTGGGCGGAGTACTGCTACAACACCTCCTTCCACACCGCCCTGCGCGCCACGCCATTTGAGGTGGTCTACGGGCGCCCTCCCCCGCCGATCTTGCCTTACCACCCGGGCACGGCGCGGACGGAGACGGCGGATGAGCTCCTGCGCACGCGGGACGACATGCTGGCGGAGGCCCGCCAGCGGCTGTTGCAGGCCCAGCAGCTGTCCAAGAAGTACTACGATGCAGGCCACCGCGACATGGAGCTGCAGGTGGGCGACTGGGTCTGGCTGCGCCTGCTGCACCGCACGACGCAGTCCTTGGATCCACTCGCCAAGGGGAAGCTTGGTCCCCGCTACCCCGGTCCGTTTCAGGTGTTGGAGCCTATCGGGAAGGTCGCCTATCGTCTTCAACTTCCTGAGGGCGCCAGACTCCATGATGTGTTCCATGTGGGCTTGCTTAAGCGCCATAAGGGGCCTCCGCCTACGACGACTCCTACGCTTCCTCCAGTCTTGGATGGGCGCCTCCTGCCGGCGCCAGCGCTGGCCCTCCGCGCCCAGCTCCGCCGGGGCGTCTGGCATGTGTTGGTGGCGTGGCAGGGTATGCACGAAGATGATGCCACTTGGGAAGTGCTCGAGGACTTTCAAGCCCGCTACCCCTCCTTCCAGCTCGAGGACGAGCTGTTTTAGAAGGCGGGGAGAGATGTTATGACCGGCGTCCAGTACCAGCGGAGGGACAAGCTAAGTGGCTGAGGCGCCGAACTGCGCCTAGGGCCTTTACGGCCAAGTTATTAGAGTTTGGGTTTATTATTTGAGTAAGACAGTCTTAGTTGGGCTATTAGAGGAGGCCCATTAGTTGGAGTCCTTATATATATCTGTAACCAAACGTTGTGGAGAATTAAGCAAGAAGCAACCTTATTGTTGCCGGCTTCCCTCAGGAAGCCGGGAGAAACCCTAGCCGCCCCTACTGTTCACGCAGATACTGTTCACGCATGAACAGTACCGCGCCCAGAACCCTAGCTCTCGAGCGCAGCCGCAGCTCCCACGGCGCCCCAGCGCCGTGCTCGTCATCCTCCTCCTCCCTCTCATCCATACAACCTCCGCAACATCCCCGGTAGGATCCGAAATCCTATCAGCCGCGCTCCTCGCAGGATTCAAGGCCCCGCTCCTACGGGTGGCAGCCAGCAGAACAAACCCAAGGAGAACACACCGTGGAAGGGCCAGGTGCACTATATTCACCTGGAGCAGATCCCCGTCGGAGAACCGGTACTCGCTGGTACGTTCTCAGTCAACGGTCACCCAACCGTCGTGCTATTTGATTCTAGGGCCACTAATACCTTCATTAGTCAGTCATATGCATCGAAGCATGGGATAAAAACTTCTTGCATAAAAGAAAGCTACAACATCTCTGCAGCTGGAAACCCCATTAACACAAATTTGATAGTAAAGAGGTTGCTTTTAAGTATAGGAGGGGAAGACTTCATCATTAGTCCTGTGGTGCTGCCACACCAAGGGATCGATGTCATACTGGGAATGAATTGGATGAATGAAAACCACGCAGTCCTAGATATTGGAAGCAGGACGGTACAGCTAAAGTCTAATGCCAGTGGAAAGATTCTAAGGGTCCATATGCCTAATCAAAAGCACATCGAACCTACTGTGAATGCAACTGAAATCCAAGAAATCAAGAAGATACCTGTAGTATGTGAATTCCCAGACGTGTTTTTGGAGGAGCTCCCTGGTCTCCCACCGGATAGGAATGTGGAGTTTAGCATCGAACTAGTTCCAGGTACGGCACCCGTTTCCAGGAGACCGTACAGGATGGCACCAAATGAGCTTAAAGAGTTGAAAACACAGTTGCAAGAACAGCTAGATAAAGGATTCATCCGCCCTAGCTCATCACCTTGGGGGTGCCCAGCCCTCTTTGTCGAAAAGAAGGACCAAGGTGGTAAGCGGCTATGTGTGGACTATCGGCCTTTAAATGCAGTCACAGTCAAAAACAAATACCCACTGCCACACATTGACATTCTGTTTGATCAGTTAGCTGGGGCTAGAGTCTTCTCAAAAATCGACCTGAGATCTGGGTACTATCAGATAAAAATCTGAGAGGAGGATATCCCTAAAACGGCTTTCTCGACCAGGTATGGCTTGTATGAGTACCTAGTCATGTCTTTCGGATTGACCAACGCACCGGCTTTCTTCATGTGTACCATTGGTTTTTGAAGTAGGCGATCATGTGTACCTTCGGGTATCACCGATGAAAGGGGTACATCGTTTTGGTGTGAAAGGGAAGTTGGCACCAAGATACATTGGTCCGTTCAAGATTACTGAGCAATGTGGGCCAGTTGCTTACCGGATTGAGCTACCACCACATCTAGTTGCGGTTCATGACGTGTTTCATGTATCGCAACTTAAGAAATGTTTGAGAGTACCGGAAGAAGTGGTCGATACATCCCAAATTCAGATCGAACCGGATCTCACATATGAAGAAAATCCCATAAAAATCCTCGACCAAAAACAGAGAACAACAAGAAGAAGAACAATCAACTTCTACAAAGTGCAGTGGAGTAATCGCTCCGAAGAGGAAGCAACTTGGGAGCGAGAAGAATACTTGCAAACCAAATATCCAGACTTTCTTTCAACTACTGCAAATGAGTATGTATAACCATCTAAATTTAGATTTGTACTCGAAACCCTACACAATGAACTATCTCCTCATTTAACTTATCCACCCACATCACATCAACAATCTCGGGGTGGGTTGTGATGCTCCGGCATCTCAAGTGGATAATCACTCATCATACATGAAGCATTCATCCTTGAGCATCATGGCATAACATGTGTTTGTGCATTGGAAACCAATTTGGTTTAAACTACAAGTGCAAAACCTTGTTATTTCATGTGTGATACTATGGTTATAGTCATATCCTTGATTCTGTTGAGATTTAGGAGAAGCTCATATTGACAAAACTGTAGATCTACATGAGATAAACAACTTTTCTAATTGGAGTCTTGTCATATAATGAGGTTTACAAGGTGATTAGGGTCATTCAATGTCAGTACAGAAAACTAGTTCAAATCAGTCCTGATTTGAAATCCCAAATTTACTCTAACCTACAGCCAGTTTCATGCAAAGCTCAAACCGGAGAAGCTGTAGGTTTTGAAGTTCTAAACAAACTTTTCAAAAGGAACTTTGGGAGGTAATGCCCAGAAATGGGAGTTTTGAATTTCCCAAGTAATAAAGGTTCCCTGTCCCCATATAAGGCTGCTATATAAATTCAAGTTTAAATCATATTTGCAAACTGATTTCGGGGTTGAACCTTTTGACAAAGTTGTAGAGCTTGAAGAGTAGAACATTTCATCCAATTACCACTTTTCTAAAATCAGACTCAAAATAGCCCAAAAACATGATTTATAGAAGGGGAGAAAACACACTTGAAAAATCCCGAAGGCCTGAGTCACTGTCACGCGGGGCCCGCATGTCAGCGTGTTACCCTGTTCGGGCTGCCGCGCGCCGCGTGTCTGGCGACGTACAGCCAGTCCGCCGTGCCACGGATCGCGCCCGCGCGCCCTCGGCCTTCACCTAGACGCGGACCCGTCCTGGGTTCATTCCCTCACTCGCTCTCTCTCTCTCTCTCGCTCACTCGCGCGCCCGAGACCGCCATTGCCGCCAAGCTCAAGCTCGCTGCGCCGGCCACCTCGGTCCACCTCAGTGCCTCCAACCACCGTCACTGAGTTCGCCTCGCTCTTGGGCACCCACTGAGCTAGCTCTCGTCGCCTCTCCCCTCCCCATTCCCCAGATCCCATCGCGACCCGACGCGACCACCATTGTCGGTCAAGCTCGGAGTTCGAGCTCGCGCCGCCACCATCCGTCCTCCTCACACCCCTAGATCACCACCACCGCACTCGCCGCTCCACCGCGCACCCGTAGCCCTAGATCTCGTCGCCGTTCTGCCCTCGACCACTGAGATCCCCCTCGCCGCGCCAACGTCACCACCAGCCACCTCCGGTTCACCGCGTCGCCCGCCTCGTCCACGCCACCTCCGCTGTCGAGACTTACTTCAGGGTGAGCGCCACACTCCGGGGCACCTCCCGCGCCCCGCGTCGCGGCTCCGGCGAGCCCGAGCTCGCCGGCGCACGCGCGCGCCACTGCGCCGTCGCGCGCGGCGGGAGGAAGACAAATGTGGGGTTGAATCTTCGGATCTACCCCCGGGTTTTTTCATATTTATAGTTTAATCCACGCACTATTCACTGAGTCTCGCCGATCTTCCGTGCTAGCCCCTGTAACTTAGGTTTAATTACGGATAGGTCCCTGGATCCGATGTTTTTCCATTTTATTTTGTGATATTCGGCTGAAATTTTGGAAAATCATAATAAATCAAATAAAAATCGTAAAAAGTAAACTCAGTTGCACTATACTCCTTGTTAATAGATCTACACAGTGGGTATGATGTGGAGATGTGCATGTACAGTTTTGCCCCTGTTATTATGTATGCATGTTAAATCAAGGAAAAATGGGAAACATGGTCTTATGAAGTCCTAAAATGATGAAACTTGCTTAGTAGCTTTCTTAGGATGTTTGGACACTTTGAGAATTTTGGTGACCCAAGATCTTGCTGTTTATTCACTGTTTTATCATTTTATATGTACTTTATGCATTATTTAATAATTTGGAAATGAGGCCTATGCAAAGTATGATAAATATGACACACTAGTATTTTTCTCATGTCCTATATAGTTTGTGGATCTCACTGGTAAAATATGAGCCTCTGCATGTCAAGTTTTAATAGTGATTTGAAAATGATAAAATGCTACATGTTGGAAATTATGATTAGAAAAAGTGGTCATAAATGGCTAGGAAAATTTCCTGAAAAATTTGATAGCTTAATGTTGATGCATAGAGTCCAGAAAGTATATTCGAGAAGGTTATTTACACTGTTCATGTGTACATCTTAAATTCGCACAAGATTAGTATATGGAAAATAGATGTTTTGTCAAACTTGGGAGTTTTAACTTGTAAATTTTTGTACGGGCAGTTCATGCTAAGTATAGCTCTCTAGTAAAATTTCACCTTTAGATACCATTCCTATAATTTATGAAAATTCTGAGAATATGTAGGGCTGAGAACTTGTTGTAATTTTAATAAAATAATTATAACTCCAATTGAGTTGACATTTAGACAGTAGCTTTGGTTATGCAGAATATATATGTCATAAAAGTTTGGTCTCATTTGGTTATATTTTACTGCTACAACTTAGGTACACAATTTAATTCACAAATGAGGATAAATCACCCTAACTATAAGCATATGCAATGTGTTAAACTACTATACTATATTATTTATCCATAACATACCTGCTGCATTCCAACATTTGCATTTCACCTACATTCAGTGCAAGCATATGCATTCTTGTGCACTCATTCGCATATGATGTCATGCATATAGATCCCGCGAACGAGGAGCTGCCACCAGAGCAACCGCTGATCGAGGAGCCCGAAGACGAGCCGGAGGACCCGCAGCCGACCACTGAGCAACGTAGTAACAACCTCAATACTATGCTTATGTTCATGTTTTCAAATACAACATGTTTGGCGTATATGATGGTTTACTTATATGCAAGTTATGATGGATTCCTCTCATGCAAGTTGTTATGATTTACCTTCCTGAAAGGATATTATTATTACTACTGTCATGATCTGTTCTCATTAAGATTAAGATAGCAGCTGTCAAATCCTGCTATCTTCTCTTAACACTTTGTCGGTTAAAATCAATGGCTAAGGACATACATTGAATAGTAAGCTATGCTTTGCGTCAGCCGTAAGCCATGTCCATTATGTCCTATTGAGTAATTAGTACTCAAGGTTTGCCCCCATTTTTGGCTCACAGGTATGAAGTTTCTCATGTGCCCTTGCGTTGGAGGGGCCACATGTGTGCAACATGACTAGAGGATGACACTTGTGGCACAAGGACAACATCAGTGGGCTTGATGTTGTTTCTCTTTTGCAATTCCGCTACTTTATCATGAACTATGATCTACTTCCATTTCTGCTGTGAGACATTTGAGAACTTATGTTATTTTATGACTATGTTAGACTTGGAACTTTAATTTGAACTGGTCGGTAAACTAATTCTATTATCTATCTATATTCAACTGCCTGTGATGATGTAATTGTTATGGCTCCATTGAAGGTCAATGTGTGTGATGTCGGTTCCTATGGAAATTGGTGTTATCGAGGGCCGAAGGCCACTCGACGGACTACCGGGTTTAGTCCAGCTTAAGTGCACTGCGAGCCAAAGGAGGCATGTGTGCTTAATCTGGGTTAAGCCGGGCGGTTCTGCCACAGTTTCTGACTTCAAAACTGGGGGTGCAAAGGTGTATTGGACTACTGGCCACGTGGAGGACATCCGAAGATTGCGTGAAAGCTAAGAAGATGAAGTCTTCATCGTGGTCGTCCGTCTCCGATATTTCAGGTTCTTTTCTGTTTTAGCCTCTCCGGGCGTTTCTAGTGTTAGGGGTCTATGTGTAAAAAATGCCAAAACTGAACCGGTGTATAAATAGCCTAAGAGCTGGTCATTAGAGGGTGTCTTAGCAGCTAGGTTTTCATTTCCTTGGGGTAATTTTCGTCCTCAAGCTTTGAGCTCCAAGTTTAGGAGGGTTAGGGTGAGATCTAGCCTCCAAATCAAGAGGGCAGGTGAGGGTGGTTGCTTGGGACGAAATCCTTCGACGTAATCTGATCTAAGACCTCTTTTGAGGCTCATAATCGAAGCGGTTTCGTGCAGCAATTTTGTGTGCTTCTCCTCCCCTTGTTCTCTTAGGTTTTTGGCTTCAATCCTTGGCTTTTTGGGTGTTTGTTTTGGCCAAGGTTGAATCCTTTGATTTTCTTGTGTTTTGGACTTACAAGAACGTGGAGATTATGTCTTAAAACATCTCAAACCCGAAGGATTGCCACGAGCAAGTTGTTCTTGAGCTTTCTCCTTTCTTGCCCAAATATTCACCTCTTCACGAGATCTGAAATTCCCGCTAATCCCTTAATCTTTTTCAATACACCTTTTGGGAATAGCTTTGGAATGGAGCTAGGTTTGTGTGTGCAACATTTCGTGAAGATTGGTGAAGGTTTGGTCAAGTTTTGGCTTCGGAAGTTCAAGTTTCATGTGGCTGTTTTTCTGTCTGTATATAACGTCCGGTGGCTGTCTATTTCGTCCGGTGGTTGGTTCTATGATCAAACATGCTCCAAATGACCTGAACTTTTGTGGAGCTCTTATACTGTGAATCATAAAGCTCCCATAAAAATTTCAGATTTATTGGAGGTGTTTTGACCTGGTTTTGGTATTTTTCTTTTGGGGTTGGTCTGACAGTTTTTAACCACCGGACAGTCCGGTGGGTCTGCACCGGAGAGTCCGGTGGCTCTAGGATTTTTATTTCTTGTCCAATTGAGCTTAAAATTTGTGGAGTTCTTCCCTGGCCCCTTATTAACCTTCAGTAAAAATTTCACAATTTTTGGAGTTGGTTTGATTGGGTTTTGTTCTGAATCTTTTTGGAGTGTCTGGCTGTGAGCATCGGACAGTCCAGTGCTTAACCTCCGGACAGTCCGGTGGTCACAACTTGCTCCAATTGGCCTAAATTTTTTTGGACCTGATCCTTATTGCCTTGTGAAGCTGTGGTAATTTTTTGGGGTGGTTTGGAGCTTTGCTTCTAGGGTTTTGAGATTTTTCTTTGTAGCCCTGTCTGTCTGAAATCTGCAGTTTCCCGAAGTTGGTTTCTTTTGCGCTCTTTGTCTTAGCCGTTTGAGCTTGTGTTTCCGCTTTGTGCTTGGTACGTATCTGTTCAGTGGACGGTACCAAGCACGTGTTGTGAGCTAGATATTTATCCTCTCAGTGGACGGTGTCTAGCTTTGTTGTGGGTGTTGTTTCAGTTTGCACTACGGGGGATTGAGTTTGAGTTTTCAAGTGCTCCTATTCACCCCCCACTAGTCGCACGTCTCGGTCCTACAAGTGGTATCAGAGCCGGTTAGGTTTCCCATACCTTAACCGGTGAAGAAACCGTAGCGACTATGACTTACTCTGGGAAGATTCCCGTCTTTGGCTCCGACGGCTATCCCTACTGGAAGGGTAGGATGGAGGCATTCCTTGTTAGCCAGAGTCTGGACATATGGGATGCTACTCAGAGTACGACTTTTATGGTGCGTCCAATCGCTGAGCGTACTACGACTGAGATCGTGGCTCAGCATGAAGCGAATGCCAAGGCTGTTAACTTTCTCTTTTCTGGGCTTGGTGCCATGGATTATGAGAGAGTAAGTCACCTAAAGATGGCGCGTGAGATATGGTCACTGCTTAGTGCACACCATGAGGGTACTGCGACGATTAAGGCTAGGCTTGTGGAGATTTACCGGCGCGAATATGAAAATTCCGTCCAGAAGCCGGGAGAGTCAGTAGACGACTTGTTTGGTCGCTTTCAGTAGATCATTAACAAGTTGCGTGTCAACTCTGCCCCCGCTGAGCTCCCATACGCCGATCATCAGCAGGCTGTCAAATTGCTGTATGCTTTGGATAGAAAAGTATGGGAGATCAAGGTGAACTCAGTCATTGAGTCGGCAGGGTAAGATAAGATAGGAGTAGAGGTGCTTTATAGTAAGCTCAAGGCCACAGAAGTAGATTACAAGTTGAGGGACTCCCTTGCTTGTACAGGTTTTAAGAGTCTGGCCTTGGCTACCCCCTCTAGTGAGTCTGTTGCTAACCCCCTTATGCACAACTTCTCGTTTTCTGCTTTGATGTCTGTGACAGAGGTGCAGTTGGCGTCGCTTGGGGATGAGGAGCTATGTCTGGTGTCTAGTCGCTTTCAGCGCGCCTATGACAACCGGATGAGCAAGAAGAGGGGAGAGAGGCCCACGTGGTTTGAGTGCGGAGAGGTCGGCCACTTCATCGCCGAGTGCCCCCAACAAGAACGACTACTACAAGAAGGGTAAGAGCTATTCCCGCGACTCCGACAAGTACCACTCCGGCAAGCCAAGCTATGACAAGCACAGCTCCAGCAAGCACATCTTCGGCAAGCGTCCCTTCGGCAAGAATAACTTCCGGAAGGCTTTCAAGAGCTACCAGAAGGACAACCGGAAGCGGGACAACGCCTTCTTCGCCGAGATCGGGTTCTGCAGCAGCGGATCTTCTTCCTCTTCGTCCTCGTCGAGCTCAAGTAATGAGGAGATCACATACAGGAAGGACAAGAGGAATGATCAAGGAGGTTCAGTTGGCTTGTGCTTCGTCTCCACCAAATCCAGGCGCAAGAACAAGGACAAGAGGAGCTCGGTATGCTCCATGGCGCTTGAGGACAAGGAGAACAAGGATGACGGCAGCAACTCTTCTTTCGATGATGAGGTAACTCCTGAGCAAGCCGAAATCCTTGAGATGCTAGAGCAGAACAGCCGAGAGTTGAAAGCCTAGGATAAGATGCTGGAGAAGGCAGCTAAGAAGCAGCAGAAGTTGAAAGCCCAACTTGCTGAGGCTTTGGAGGAGAATGAGAGGTTGAGGAGTGTGAGACCCCAACCCAGTGAGCTTGAGTGCCCTATCTGCGAGTCTTTTATGATGGAGCTTGGTGACCAGAGAGATAGGTATGCCAAGCGGGTAGAGGAGATAGATGGGCTTAGAGCTGAGCTAGGCAAACTCCAATCCAAACTGGATGAGCCTACCTTGAGTGGAGAGCTCGAGTGTGAGTCTTGCCCCTGTCTAGCTAGAGAGCTAGCTGTGCTAAAGGATAAGTTTGAGGGACAGCTCAAGGAGCTTGAGGAGCTTAGGGCTAGGCCTGCGCTTTTGGGTGCGTGTATGGTCTGTCCTACTTTGAGAGGTGAGTTAGAGCAGTTGAGAGCTGACCTTGAGGTGCTTTCAGCACCTACTGACATTTGTGAGAACTGCCTAACCCTTAGGATGCAGCTGGTGGATAGGGATGCCACCATTAAAAAGTTGGAGAAAGGTTCTCCTGTGATACCCTCCCTAGACTGTGACACTTGAGCTGCCCAAACTGTAGTTCTGGAGGATCTGAGGGAGGAGGTGTTGTCTTTGCAAAATGACAACAGCAGGTTGAAAGAGGCGCTGAGTTGGATATATGCGAGGCAACCCCAACTAGAGATGATCATAGAGAGCACCAAAAGAGCCGAGGGTGACATGAGAGGTTGTGGGTTTGGAGAGTGCAGCACTTCGGGCGAGAAGAGTGCCCCGATTAAGATCAAGACTGCACCTACCCAGCCAGGAGGGTTTACCATGAGCCACCCAAGACTGCCCCAAAGAAGCAGTTCTGGACACCTAAGCCTTCTTAGGCTGAGCTGAACAAGATTGTTGAGGAAGAGCTTAAGCCCAATGGCAAGAAGCCAGTCCAGCAGCAGAGCCATCCAAGGCCACATCACCTAAGCCCAAGTCCCAGCCTAACCTAGTTCCTAGGAGGCCTGTCTACCACTGTGAGTTCTGCCAGCGGAATGGCCACTAGAGAAGTTTTGCTTCAAGAAGAAGCGGGTTGAGAGGCAGGAGAGAGCTTGGGGGAACCAGGATCAATTCTACCAGGGTGGTAGGCAAGATCCTCCCCACCACGGTGAGATGAGAGACCGCTTTACTGGTAGTGAGCGTGAAGGCGGCTTTCAGGCCTGTGCTCCTGGTGGTGAGAGACGCTTTGTCAGTCGAGCTCCTAGTCGTTTTCACCGCGGCTATGGACCTCATGACCGAGGGTTTGTGAGAGAGCTTGAGAGGCCATGCTTTGAGGGTCGTGGTTACTCCAGTCGTGGTGATTTATTTGATTGTCCTTACTCCACTTTTGAGCAGATGGCTCGGCACTGGTACAGCAGTTTTGGTACTAATCCCAGTGCCGGACCGTTTGCTCATCGTCCCCTTACTTGACTTCGCAGGAACGAGGCATGGAGGATGTGTGGATTATGGACTCCGGTTGCTCTAGGCACATGACAGGGCACCGCAAGTGATTCTCCAGCCTCAACCCCATGAGCACCAAGGAGTACATCACATTCGGGGACAATGGTCAAGGTAAAGTGTTGGGTGTTGGTTCTGTTTCGCTCTCTGCTAAGCTTTCCCTGAGAGAAGTTGCTTTTCTCCGGAATCTGGGGTTCAATTTGGTCTCTGTTTCACAACTTCTCGATGAAGGATTTGAGGTTCGTTTTAAGAAGGGTGCGTGTTGCATTCTTGATGCTGAGGAGACCCTTGTTTGCTCTTTGCTGCCTTTTGGTCAGGTTTTTAGGGTCGACCTCACATCTGTTTCTGGCCCTGCGCGTTGTTTGGTTGCTAGTCCTTATGCTGATATATGGAAGTGGCATAGGAGACTTGGTCACTTGAGCTTTGATCTGCTAGTCAGGTTGAGTTCAATGGGCCTAATCCGAGGATTGCCCAAATTGAAAGCTGAGAACGACTTAGCGTGCCACCCCTGTCGTCATGGCAAGATGGTTGCTGCTTCTCACACTCGTGTGTCTTAGGTTATGACCTTCTATCCGGGTGAGTTACTTCATATGGATACAGTAGGCCCAGCTCGGGTAGCGTCGGTCAGTGGGAAGTGGTACGTGCTTGTCGTTGTGGACGACTTTTCGCGGTTCTCGTGGGTATTTTTCATGCAGTTTAAGGATGAGGCATTTGGTTTTGTTCGGGATCTGGTACTGAGGTTGAGAAACGAGAGTCATAAGGCCATGAGGGCTATCCGCAGTGACAATGGCGGAGAATTCAGAAACTCTCGGTTCAAAAACTTCTGTCGTGACCAAGGTCTTCAGCACCAGTTTTCTTCTCCATATACCCCTCCGCAGAACGGTATTGTGGAACGCAAGAACCACACACTTGTTGAGATGGCACGGACAATGCTCGATGAGCACAGGACTCCGAGGCGCTTTTGGGCGGAGGCAGTGAATATGCCTGTTACATTGCGAACAGGATCTTCTTGCGAGCTTTCCTTGGGAAGACCTCGTATGAACTTCGGTTTGGTAGGCAGCCCAGCGTCAAGCATTTCCGAGCGTTTGGCTGCAGGTGCTTTGTGCTGAAGAAGGTGGGGCATTTGGACAAGTTTGAGCCTCGTTGTTTGGATGGGATTTTTCTGGGTATGCTTCTAGTTCTAGGGCTTTTCGTGTGTGGATTTTGGAGGCTAAGCAAGTTGTTGAGACTTGTGAGGTTTCTTTTGATGAGACTATGCCCTGCACAGTCCCTGCCTTTGAGCTTTCAGGTGATGATGAAGAAGGCACCCCCATCTTTGAGGATGAGGAAGGTGCGGTTGATGTTGTTGATGCAGAAGCCTCTGCACCGGCTGCAGCTCCTACCCCCTCTGCTACGAGCTCTGATGATGATGAAGGACCCTTGCCTACGGCTTCCTCCTCACTCCCTCGACAGCAAGCTCATGCAGAGGCTGGCCCCGCTGAGGACGCAGGGGAGGTGACCTCCGAGATTGTTCCATCTCGGCAGGTCCAGCGGGATCACCCTCCACACAGGATGATTGGAGACATTCATCAGCGTGTTACACGCTCTTCGGTTAACTCTCTAGCCTTTTTCTCCCACTCTGCATGTGTTGCTACTTTTGAGCCCCGGGATGTGTCACAAGCATTATCTGATCCTAACTGGGTGAACGCCATGCATGAGGAGTTGGAGAATTTTGAGAGAAACCATGTCTGGGATTTAGTGGAGCCTCCACCAAACAGTCGCCCAGAGTTTCTGTCAGAAGGAGGGGATAGATTATGAGGAGACCTTTGCCCCTGTAGCTCGTTTGGAAGCCATTAGAATTTTGCTTGCCTTTGCGGTCTCTAAAGGCTTCAAACTGCAGCAAATGGATGTCAAGTCTGCTTTCCTGAACGGGTTCATAGAGGAGGAGGTATATGTGAGACAACCTCCTAACTTTGAGAGTGCCAAGTATCAAGACCGGGTGTATAAGTTGAGGAAAGCCCTTTATGGTCTGAAGCAAGCTCCTAGAGCTTAGTATGCCAGGTTGAAGAGTTTCCTGCTCAAGTCTGGGTTTGTGATGGGTTCAGTAGACAAGACCTTGTTTTTGTTGAGTCGTGGCGGTGACACCTTGATAGTTCAGATATATGTTGATGACATAATCTTTGGTGGTTCATCTCACGCTTTGATGTCTAGTTTTGCTGAACAGATGAGCAGAGAATTTGAGATGAGTCTCATGGGTGAGCTCCAGTTCTTCCTCGGGCTGCAGATCAAGCAAGGCCTTAAGGGTACCTTTGTCCATCAAGCCAAGTACACAAGGGACAAACTCAAGAAGTTTAACATGGGTGACTCTAAACCCATGACAACTCCTATGAGTACAAACACGGCGCTTGATGCTGATGAAGATAGGGAGGCGGTGGACCAGAAGGAATTTTGAGGGATGATCGGCTCACTTCTGTACCTGATGGCGACCAGACCGGACATTCAGTTCGCGGTCTGCCTGTGTGCGCGCTACTAGGCTTCTTCTAGGATTTCTCACCTTCAAGCGGTGAAGCGCATTTTTAGGTATCTGAAATTCAATCCTGGGCTTGGTCTTTGGTACTCCTCAGGTTCTTCTCTTTCTCTTAGAGGGTTCTCAGATGCTGACCATGCTGGTTGCCGGATTGATCGCAAGTCAACCTCCGGCATATGCCAACTCTTTGGAACCTCTCTTGTCTCTTGGTACTCCCACAAGCAAGCTAGTGTAGCTCTTTCTACTACTGAAGCAGAATATGTTGCTGCTGCTAGTTGCTACTCCCAGCTTTTATGGATGAAAGCCACCCTTAGGGATTTCAGCCTTAGGTTTGGAAAAATCCTTCTTCTAGTTGACTCGACTTCTGCTATCTCTGTAGCTAAGAACCCTGTCTTGCACTCTAGAACCAAACACATAGACGTGAGGTTTCACTTTCTGAGAGATCACTACGAGAAGGGGGACATAGACTTAGTCCATGTATTATTAGAAAACCAGTTGGCCGATATCTTTACCAAGCCCCTAGAGTTTGGCGCTTTTGCGCGCTTGAGAGGTGAGCTTGAAGTGTGCTATCCCTTTTAGTCAGGGATAGTGTGCTATTCCTTTTAGTAAGGAATAGCTTCTGTAGTTTAGATTTTGATTTTTTTATTTCTCTTTGTTTCTTTTGCATATTGTATCATATCATGCATTACACTGTATAATATGCATTTTCACTTCATTAGCACTAGAGCTCTTTTGGAATGATAAGTTAGTACTTGCTTGTGCTAGATTGTACAATACATGATTGATCATGGTTGGCTAAGCTCTCTTGAGGCTGTTGAATACTAATTGTGAGCTAAGTATTTTGCCTTCCTGAAAATCAAAAACATGATCACCACTTGATTTGGCTACCTAGCATGTGTAGGATTGTTGAATGCTATGATATCTTTTCATACTTGGATATGCTAGTTGTATGCTTTTGCTAAATTAATGCCTAAGCTTTTATGACACCTTGCGTAAATTGAAATCTGAATTCAAATGCTTACAAGTGGTGTCTTATGTGCTATAATGAGAAAGATCCAGGTGGGTTTGCTTGTCACACTGATCTAGTTTGAGACTGCTTGTCATTGCACCTTGACATGAACTTGGACTAGACTGTGTATGATCAAAACCTTGTCTTAAGTTTCTGATGGTTCTTTGAGCCTAGACTTGGCATTGGTTGGTAAGAAGTGGCAAAAGACAAGTAAATGACCCCTGGCACAAAAAGAACTTACTTATGGATACAAATGTTTAAATCTGAAATTTGCAAGTCTCTAAAATGCTTATGGCTAGTTGTATATGCTTTGGTTGAGAGTTGCACACCTTGTATGCATTGCTAGCATCTTGTTGTTCATGCCTATCTTGCTAGGTGCAATTCATGTTGGTGATGCTTCTTTTCAATAGCCCTGAAAAACATGCTCCTGATCTGTGTAAGATAGATTTATTTGAGCTTGTTGTATGCTTCCTTGCCCTCACTTGCTCTGTATGCGAGAACTTGTGATTACTAGCTTTCCATCCCTTCTGAGCTCTTTCAGTTGCACCCCTTGCATTTCATGGCATATTTTGAGGGAGAGTTACCAAGTTCAGGAGGAGTCGAGTTCAAGGACCCTTGATGTGTCCGTTGTCAACAAGGGAGAGAAATTAGTGTACCTCCAAGGGGAGAAATTTAAAAATATGGACAAGGGGAGAACTCAGGAGAGATTTAGTTGAGGGGGAGCTTTGCACTGATTTTGCATTTGTGAGGATGCATTTCAAGGGAAGTTGAGCTTTTAGCATGCTCTTTGCATCGGTGCGTTGAGCCTTTTGCCTCTGTCTTGAGGAGCCGATGCTTTGCTTTCTTTTGTTGTCTCATTGTGCCATGTTTCTTTGCTTGTATTTGGTTCTTGGGCATTTTGAGCAACTTTCTTCTTTCTTTCTTTTTCGGTTTTACGCTTTTCGCTTGTCTTTGTTCTATTTCAGGTTACAGGTTGAAGGTGTTGGCAATGCACTCATCACGGGGGAGATTGAGAGCCAATGGACCGGCCTCATTGCTCTCCTGGTGTGATGAGTGATTGTCAACGAGATCAAGCCCTCCGATAGACTGGAGGCCCTCCGATGGACTGGAGGTAGATGATGAAGACCTCGATGGACTGAGACAAAAGCCCTCCAATGGACCGGAGGCAATGCTCGGCGTCGGTCGGCTATGGAAGCTCGGTACACGGAGGGGCGCATCGGCAACGGTGGTGTAAGCCCTCCGATGGACCACGAGGCAACTCCGATGGACTGGAGAAGCCGGGTGCCACTGTGGTGCTGTGCATGGCGCGAAGGCGTGCGAGGGAGGCTTTAGCGGCTTCGGCTCAAAACCACCACCCAAGCTACCCAAGGCTTGGTGAGTTGGGCCACGACTCGCAAAGATAAAGAAGATGGGCCAAGTCCGGCCCAGACAGAGACTTCCTAAAGTTTCCCGGTTTCTGACTTCAAAACCGGGGGTGCAAAGGTGAATTGGACTACTGGCCACGTGGAGGACATCCGAAGATTGCGTGGAAGCTAAGAAGATGAAGTCTTCATCGTGGTCGTCTGTCCCCGATATTTTGGGTTCTTTTCTGTTTTAGCCCTTCCGGGCGTTTCTAGTGTTAGGGATCTATTTGTAAAAATGCCAAAACTGAACCGGTGTATAAATAACCTAAGAGCTGGTCATTAGAGGTTGTCTTGGCAGCTAGGTTTTCATTTCCTTGGGGTAATTTTTGTCCTTAAGCTTTGAGCTCCAAGTTTAGGAGGGTTAGGGTGAGATCTAGCCTCCAAATCAAGAGGGAAGGTCAGGGTGGTTGCTTGGGATGAAATCCTTCATTGTAATTTGATCTAAGACCTCTTTTGAGGCTCATAATCGAAGTGGTTTCGTGCAGCAATTTTGTGTGCTTCTCCTCACCTTGTTCTCTTTGGTTTTTGGCTTCAATCCTTGGCTTTTTGGGTGTTTGTTTTGGCCAAGGTTGAATCCTTTGTTTTTCTTGTGTTTTGGACTTACAAGGACGTGGAGATTATGTCTTAGAATATCTCAATCCCGAAGGATTGCCACAAGCAAGTTGTTCTTGAGCTTTCTCCTATCTTGCCCAAATATTCACCTCTTCACGACATCTGAAATTACCGCTAATCCCTTGATCTTTTTCAATAGATCTTTTGGGAATAGCTTTGGAATGGAGCTAGGTTGGTGTGCGCAAAATTTCGTGAAGATTGGTGAAGGTTTGGTCAAGTTTTGGCTTCAGAAGTTCAAGTTTCGTGTGGCTATTTTTCTGTCTGTCTATAAGGTTCGGTGGTTGTCTATTTAGTTTGGTGGTTGTTTCTGTGATCAAACGTGCTCCAAATGACCTGACATTTTGTAGAGCTCTTATCTTGTAAATCATAAAGCTCCCATCAAAATTTCAGATTTTTTAGAGGTGTTTTGACCTGGTTTTGGTATTTTTCTTTTGGGGTTGGTCTGACAGTTTTTTAACCACCGGACAGTCCGGTGGGTCTGCACCGGACAGTCCGGTGGTTCTAGGATTTTTATTTCTTGTCCAATTGAGCTGAAAATTTATAGAGTTGTTCCCTGGCCCCTTCTTAACCTTCAGTAAAAAGTTCATAATTTTTGGAGTTGGTTTGATTGGGTTTTGGTCTGAATCTTTTTGGAGTGTCTGACTGTGAGCACCGGACAGTCCGGTGGTCACAACTTGCTCCAATTGACCTGAATTTTTCTGGAGTTAATCCCTATTGCCTTGTGAAGGTGTGGTAATTTTTTGGGGTGATTTGGAGTTTTTCTTCTATGGTTTTGAGATTTTTCTTTGCAGCCCTGACTGTCTGAAATCTGCAGTTTTCTGAAGTTGGTTTCTTTTGCGCTCTTTGTCTTAGCTGTTTGAGCATGTGCTTCCGCTTTGTGCTTAGTACGTATCTGTTCAGTGGACGGTACCAAGCACGTGTTATGAGCTAAATACGTATCCTCTCAGTGGACGGTGCCTAGCTTTGTTGTGGGTGTTGTTTCAGTTTGCACTACGGGGGATTGAGTATAAGTTTTCAAGTGCTCCTATTCACCCCCCCTCTAGTCGCACGTCTCAGTCCTACACATCCTGGGTCGGATCTTCTGCGTCGGCAAGGCCCTGCTGTCTTACCAGTAGCATATCCAGATATAATACACAAAGTACTTAAATAAAGGAAGAAGAAGCACAACTAAATCTATTCCAGACGGCTAAAAAATCTAGATGAACATCAAACACGCCTTAAGATCTATTATTACACAAGAAAGCTATAAAAGTAGATGCATCTTTGGTAAAATCGACAAAGGGCGTGGCAGGGTATACATCGGATCTTCGTAATAACATGTGATCTGTAGATGAAACTGTAAGAACAGATCTAATCTATGCTCTAAGCTTGTGCTATGCTAATCTAGTAACGAACCAGCAGCGTGAAAGCATGCATCGTGGAAGATGTTAGCATAACAGCAAGTTGTGCATGAGCCGATGTGCAAGCATATCGACTCATACACGTGATGGATCTGACGCCAAGCTAGGCGTGATATGAGATTCATCGGGATAATCAATGGATCTCGCACTAAGCTTAGTGCGAGATTCATCATGGTAACTAGCAAATCATGCCATCAAAAACGCTTCAGTACATAATCTGCCAGGCGACTAACGTCGTAATGCCCATAACGAAGTAAATCATTAAGGCAGCATGACGATTACCTGAAACTCTAGTCGCTAGAGGTGGCGATGCGCCGAGGGAATATGGAGACAACCGCTGCTTGATGAACGTGTGTCGTCCATCTTTATTCAATAACAAAGGATACATATTTATAGTCCGGAAACTTGGGCGGCAAGCCTTCCCTTCCTTAATTAGACTACAAACCCTAATCGACTCGAACTGGACTCTTTTAACTAATCATTAATCTATGATACAAGGCCCAATGGCCTGCTTCAACGCGCGCCGTCGCTTCCTTGGACAGCTTCTCCTCAGCCCAAAGCCGATTTTGGCCCATTAACAGGGACGGCCAAATTCCGATGTCGACACATTCCTCACATGTCAATGATACTAATTCAAGAAACATAGCGTATACAAAAGAAAATTGTCACATTTAGTTTTGCCGGTTTTAAAACGATGCATGAAAAGCTAGAGGCTAACAAGATTACACGTATCGAAAATAAAGAATGTAAGCAACAAGTTGACTACACTTAGTTCAATCTCCAAGCAAGACGGGTAATTAGACAAAGATACACAACTCTTTATTCAAGCACAGAAGGAATATACATGCATAAGACACATGAAGTATGTAAAGTAAAACAATCATGCTATCACGACTTAGAGAAATAAGTAGTAGAGCATCACACACTAACCAAGAGATATGATTTAAGTACATAAAGGCATAAAAATCACTAGTTCTTCCTAATCTAGACTACATCCACATTTAACCCATTGGTGAAGCTCCTAGGAAACAACATTCCACAAGTCTACAACATGCTAGAACATCCTAAAATTGCACCTACATTACCATGCTAAGGTTAGAAACTCCTACTTCACCATGAACATGAGAGCTCCATGGTCACCATGAACACCATGAGCACACCAATGCATCTCATCCCACCCACGAAATTGGGCTTACCTAGGATGAAGTGATTAGAGCAGCCCCCAAGTGAAGGAAATCGAAAGTGGGAGAGATCAGGCCACGAGCTCCTTCTTGACCTAGAGAGAGAAAGTTAATGGGAGATAGGGGATTAGGGTTTCCCACCATGGAAACGTAGGGAAAAGCAGGGGTTGATGGAGGAGTACCTAGAGGAGAGGGGACAGGAGCTCCCACCATTGGCCTCCGATGGTGGATCTTGAGGAGGACATTCTTCTTCCTTGGTTGTTGAGAGAGAGGAGGGAGGACAGAATAGAGAGGAGAGGGGTATGGGAGAAGTCCCCTCGGGGGTTTTGGGGGCGACGGGCACCACACGCCCCACTGCATGAGCTACAGCGCGACGAGGAAGTGCCAGCGCACGACTCGCGGATAGTCTGCACTCAAACCGCGGACAGTCCGCCCTTCACCCGCCAACAAGATACAACAGCCCGTCGATTCTGGTGTTTTTCCAGTTAGACATGCGGATAGTCCGCACTTGAAGTTTTTAGAAAACGTGCTAATTGCCCTTACATCAAGAATTTTAAGTCTAGTTTCTTCCTAATCATACTAGACAAGGTTTTTAAATAACACATGATGAATGGAATGATGTATATGCATGCTCCAATCACATTAGCCAACTTAGGCGTTACAATGGGTTTACTGCTCACCTCTGTAAGTGGGCCGTGGGACCCACATCCGCCAAGACTCTACCCTAGGTTAAGTGAAGCCAGGGTTGGTGGTCAATGTCAACCCCAACGATGAACCCCGAAAAGCCTCCTTCCAGGAGAAGGAACCCACCTGTCCCCGTATTAAATACATAGGGCAGGTGAGTCAAAAAGGTGTCAGCACGGCATGCGCAGCAACGCGCAGGACATGCAGGCCCCATCATCATCTGGCAAGCCGCCCCATCACCACAGCGCACAGTGCATACTGCCGAGACATGTCCTATGGGACAGTGAGGAAGATGTGATAGGACCATCCTTCTCCCACTAGACCCAGAGGCGGTGGGAGCCAACAGTGTACCCACGTCACGGTTGGATGCACGGCAGGACGCCTCAAAACCAACACACCATGTGGGGTAACGGGACATGCCATACGGTGCACTGTGAATCTGTTCCAAGACCATACCGTAGTACGTTTATTGAAACCCCAATTGTAGCACGACTATGCTATTAACTCTAACTAGGTTCCCTCCCTTGGACTATAAAAGGGAGGGGTAGCGCACAAGAGGGATCCCAATCTGATCTAGACGAAGCTGATCCTTCAATCCTCCCCAAGGACCCAAGAAGCTCTGGGTCCTTCGGTGTGTAACTTTGCCCCATACTTCATAGTGAAACTTTGCCCCATACTTCATAGTGAAACTCCAAAGCGCAATGCAGCTTTTGGACATTGGACAGCCTTCCAAGTTCAAATGGGAGTTCAATGTGATTGATGGTGAAGAATTAGATGACATGGAATCAAGAGTGTTCTTTTCAATTTAATAATAGGGGGTATCATTTTGCTATAAATTCTTGATTGCTCTGTGTTCACCTGATTTTTTTAAAAAAACTACTCTAATTATTCAATGAAGTCTTCCAGGACATCATGACTAAATTTCATTAAGAGCAGGCACGTAAGCGTGACGCATCATTACAAGCTCCTACGAACTGGGACATCAAGATAAGTAACATGCGGTAAAACAGTAACTCGTATAACGGTACAAGTTAACACAGATTAGTACAAGGATCCGAAGCATGAACACAGTTCTTTACGTTTGGCCACAGCTCAATAGCTACAACACACAGCATGACAGCTGTGGGTCCCCCATTACATGAACAATGGCAGTATAACATGTATACTCGCACCCGGCGCTTTGCACTGTTACTCAGTTGCTCAGGGAAGAAGCCCGCGAGAGGGACTTTGGAGAAGATGGAACAACATGGCAAGATTCTGGCACAACAATGGATGATGTAGATGACACAGCAGATTTTGGTGTAGCTGGAGTGGCTGTGCGACCAACGCTCGAACCAGTGCGGGGTAATACTTGTGTAGGGTACACCTCGGTGACCTCTTCGATGCCTTCGTCTACATATATGACATCCTGCATAGTGAGTTGGTGGTACTCTACTATTTCTCGCAGGAATCTGTTTTCTCGTGCATACACAGAGTTCTCATGCGCTAGCCGTGCCTTCTCAGCTAGTAATGTTTCTAACTGGAGGCGGATCTGAAAAGGAAATGAACAATGGGCGGTCAAATCAGTGGCAGGTCCACCTAGCACCTTATTAATCCAGTTAGCCATACTACGGAGTAAATTTCACAGAACAAACTACTTTTGTACTCCACTATTTTTTTATTTAACGCATTTTGGTTCAAAAATGAGCTAGCCGGCAACAAACATTGGAGAGCGGAGCTAGTAATAATTATCACAAATATTCGAGAATCAATTTTGAATAACCACACTATTATCTGCATTATGTTTCACGACACCACAATTTCCAGTGCACTTAACAAGCCAGGTCTACCTGTTGATCTCCACATTTTTGCTCATTTCCATGCAGATAGCTGGCATGCTAGATTAAACTGGTATAAGAAAGTGGTTGCGTCCATTGTGGGGAAGAGTAGCAGGAATATTTTGTTATTTGTGTTCACAATATGTTATTCATCCACCTTATGTTACTTGTCAGTACTCTTGGATGTAATTGCTAACCAAAATGATGTGGTTTATGCCTTTATGGTAGATTGGTAGTTATACCCAAAAGGCAGCATGATTTTGTAAACTTTATCCTATGGGTTTCTTTTGCAATAATATAGATATAAAGAAAGTTTGATATCATACAGAAGTATAATCCAAAGTTTGTGAGAAATGTACGTGCCACAGCTAAAATCCTTTACAAGAACTTAATTGAGCAGAGCCATGAAAAAAATGCTACAGACCTTTGTGTTGGGCTAACTGGAGCAAACATAAGAGTAAGCCACACAAAATTAATGGGTGTTTCACGCAAACCTAGCTATTTTTCACCTTGTTGTTTCATGCATCTTGCATTATTTTAAGTAGTATTTCCAAAAGAACAAGCTGTTACTTAAAAGGATCATGCTGGTTGTATAATACAATAAAAAGATGCATTAAAACCTGTCCTACAAACTGATTTAAACAAATTTTAACAAGGTGAGTTAAGGTCGTGACACAAATGCAAGCCAGATGTGCAATACTCTGCAGAGCACAATTAGGCAAGTGGTAAAGCTGAAGGCACAGCATTGGAAGAAAGATGCAGGCCCAGGTGCAGGCGTGCAACTCTTACAGGGGCTGTGACAGAGCTAGTATGGCTAGGAACTCTTGAGAAACAGTAAGAGAATTTCATCAGCACCTTCCAAGATAAAGCTTAGGCTGAGAAAATGTAACTAATGATATCTTGTCAACTCAAGGAATTCAGTAATTCACACTCAGCATTGACATAATGTCATAATAGTTATCAACTGCAACTAAATTCAAAAGGCCGGACAACAATGTGAACAAATAAATAAGGTATTCAAGAACTTAGATGTGGATAGAGTAGCCAAGATGAAGTTTAGAGATAATTTCAGCAATCAATGCTTCAGCAAACTTTAAAGTGCCTTGTTTTTCGGGATTAAAATACTAACCAGATCATCATCTTCTGGGTTATCACCCTTGTCATAGCTTTCACGCAACATTTTATTCTCTTCTTCAAGTTGAGCACAACGTTCCTTTGCAAAAGCTAAATCTGCCTTCACAGTCTTTAGCTCACGCAATAGCAATTTTGCTTTTGCAGCCATAGCATTTGCAACCTATGTGAGTAAAAGGTGGAGACATTAGTTCAGTCATGCATTAAACGATGGCAAAAACAGAACCCAAATTTCACCATTATCAAGGAACCAACAAATAAAGGTGATCCTTGTCCCTGCCGATCAAAATAAATGACATATTTCATACTGTGGATTTGAATATGCACAATGGAGCACTGAAGCAACATATCTAGTGACACATATTTGCCACCTTACGTCGCGAGATGCCTTCAACTGAATTTCATGGTCAAGTGCATTTTGAGGGTATCTTTGCGTAAGTTTGCGGCCAGCTTCTTGTGTATTTGAACCAGCTCCTTTTCCTCTTATGTTCAGTTTACGTGTCTCTTGAATAATGTCAGCTGTTTTATTCTCTACTATGGTCCGACCTTCCTGACAAAATACAGTATATGGCACAAGTCAACAAAGAAATCTGGCATAATAAAAGGATATATCGATCATAAATCTAGTTAAGAAATCATAGACAGTATCTTTAGTGCCTGTAGGAAATAGGCCAACATGGAAAAGATATATATAACATTTTATTTTAGCAACTCCTCAGTGAAGAAAGAGTGAGCTTAAAACAAGACGCTCAATGCCACGTACTGTAGTAGGAACTATATCAACATGGTGAATTTTTTAGATTTGCAAGCTTAAAGCAGAAGCAAAGAAATTTCCATCCCCACATGTTATTCTGTACAAACAACATTTACCAACGCTCGGCACAGAATTGCATTGACTGTGGAACATAGAATTGATGCTACAAGATAGATCTGACAGGGTTTCCTTTCAGTAATAAAAGGAATTTAGCAGCAACTTACTTCAAGTGCATTTTTTATAGTGCCCCTAATATAGGTAAGGGAGGAGGTTATAGACTCAGATCTCTTCTGAGATGGAGGTGTCCCAGATTTCCATGTCTCTCCTGGAGATTGTTTAGAACACAAAAGCTGCAACATCATGAGAAATGTCAGTGTTCCACATCAATAGATTTCAATGTGAATTAAGCATAATGTTGATGGTAGTTCTAGTGAATCAGAAGCAAAGATTTACAGTGGAAGCATAATTACAGGGTTAATTGGATGTATGCCATTATAATTTTCGCGGTTCTGAAATCTGCCATTACTATTCTAGTAATTGCTTACAGGCCACTGAAATTTTCCATACCTCTGAAATATGCCATTGGATAAGTATTTAAAGGCATTGGGCCCACGTGCAGTATATGAATCTCCGTATTTACAAAAACGCCACTGGATGTCTCTCGCTTACAGCGTGGACCCACCAGTCAGGGTCTTCTTCCACCTCCCGCCTGCCTCCTCTCTCCACCAGTCCCATCCTGCCTCCACCCAAGCACCACCACGGGCAGCCCCTCCCCGCCGCCCGCCTCCACCCACGCGCCACGCCCCGCTGCCCACCTCCACCCACTCCCCGCCGCCCGCCTGCAACCACGACGAGCACGGCCTCGGCGAGCGTAGGTGGAGCAGCACCCTCCAGCGCTCGATTGGCGGCTCCGCAGTGGGCGACCTCCGAGCCCCCAATTTCCCCGCGGGAGTGTGGGGGCTGCGCCCCTTGGAGCACGACCTTCGAGCTCCCATCGCCGCTCACCGGGGGATACAGGTCAGTGGCGCAACACTACATGGTGGGGAGGAGCGGGTGGCGCGGGCTGGTGGCGCAAGGCCATGTGGCCGCGGGGAGGAGCCGATAGTGGTCGGAGGGAGAGGAGGCGCCCGGTCGGGGAATGAAGGCAGCGGGAGGTGGGAGGAAGAGGCAATGGCCTGAACGATTGGGAAGATGTTGACAGGTTGGTATGTGGTGTAAGTGAGAGAGAGGAGTGGCGTTTCTGTAAATACAGAGATTCATACACTACATGTGGGTCAAATGCCTTCAGATTCGTATCCAATGGCATATTTCAGAGGTATGGAAAATTTCAGTGGCCTGTATGCAGTTACTGGAATAGTAATGGCAGATTTTGGAACTGCAAAAATTATAATGGCATGTATCCAATTAACCCATAATTATACGTACAAGAACACAGTTATTAAAAAACACAAAAGAACCCTGCCAGTGACAAGCTTCAAGCAGAAATCAAAAGCTCAGAATGTATTGGTATTTATTAGGCTGACTCGAACCGAAGACCTAAACCCATAAATGGGTTACGATTTGGAGACCCAAACCCAAAAATTGTCTCCAACCGAGGACCCAAACACGCTACCCATTTTGAGTTTGAGGAGAGAGATGACCTAAAAATGGGTTCCGCCTCTCTGCGAACTGAAAATGGGTCTTCGGTTGGAGATGCCGGGAAATAGGTCTTCGCTACGTGACCTAAAAAACCATTATGGGTCTCCAAAAATGGCTACTTGGTTGGAGTCAACCTTAATAAAGAAACAATCGGTACAAATATAACTTCAAGGAAGATTGGTGTTCATACCCTTGCTGTGGAGTTGAATGGTGATTTTACGCCTTCTTTTCTAAGTTTGTGATTTTACCCTCGTGTTTTGAAAACGAATCAGCCATTTACCCCTACTACTTTGGATGGCCATGAGATAATGCTGCATTAAATGAAATTAATAAAAAAAGAAAACAGTAGAAACTCATGGGAAAAGACAACAATACCCCTTATTCCTTATGCATCTAGACTCACCCATCCCTCACTCAGGCCAACCTTATGTCGCCGGCACCGCCGCCCCCTCATCTAGCCCGAGCTGCAGTTCCGCGTCCTTCCCTTGCCACCATCTTCCTCCACCCCTAGATTCTACGCCGATGTAACGCGAGCGGCGAGCACCATGACCAACACAAGCAACTCTAGCGGCACTGGTAGGACTTCTCCTGTAGCTTAGGTTGTACCGGTGGGAGATGGCCGGACTTGGCTGGAGTGGATGACGGCGAGGGGGTGCCGTGCTGTCACACGGCGTAAGGTAGGGCGAGCACAAGAGATAGGCAAGGGCAGCAGCAGATCAACTATTGAGTTGATTCTGCATGCCGTTTCTTTCCTTCCAAGCCGATAGATATACCCTAGTACAAACTAACTCTTGAGATGTATCTAATAAGGCCTAATTAGTAATTACAGCCCATTAAGGCCTACTGTCCTGTTCTAGTCCGAACTGGATACTTGGACTCCCTGGTTGGCCTTTTGATCGGCCCTCCTTGCCTAGTTCGGCGCCTATAGGTGGTGCCGACCATAACAGGCACCCCTCTCCTCGCACTGGCCCGCCCATGCCAACGCCATTTCCCAGCCGTGCCCACCTCCAACCGTCGATGCTGCCGTCCGCCAATGCGTCGATTTGGCCCCGGTGCCACCCTACCTCCCTGCTGCTTGTGCACCGGCTCCCCATTCCCCAATTTTCCTAGCAACAGAGCAGGCAGTAGCAGCGTGCAGCACCGGTGGTTGGACTTGAGCTGGTCAATCGGTGCGCCAGATTGAGGATCTGCGGCGGCGTGCGGGACCATGTGGATCTGCGGCGGCTGGCCAGTGGGCGGAGGCTGTGGCCCGCATGGGTGGCTGCCAGCCGCGTGCAGCAGCTCAGCACAAGTGGCTGGGCAGGAGGCAAGGAGCTAGGGGCAGCCGAAGCCCGCATGGGTGGCTGCCAGCCGTGTGCAGCAGCTCAGCACGAGTGGCTGGGCAGGAGGCAAGGAGCTAGGGGCAGCCGAGCAGGCATCCAGTCAAGCTGCAAGCCTGCATGCAGGGAGCAGCAGCCACCATGACAAAGCACGAGCAGTAATACAGATCTACACTAGTGTTGTCTAAATGTTATCAAATTCTGTGAAAATTTGCTAGGTTTTAAAATATATGCCATTGTCTAAGCTTTTGAAGGCAAAATCCCTATAAAATCTGCCAAAATAGAGGTAAAATGCTTATATTAAAACAGGGGTAAAATCACAAACCAATACTAAAAATAAGGGCAAATTTACAAAGGGCATGATGGCATTTTTTATGAGAACTTAAAAACAATGCCGTGGGGGTGGTCTTACCCCTGCCGGTCGAGTTTTTTTTTTTTTTTATGAGAATTGACATCGTTAAGAGGACATGATGGCATTTTTTATGAGAACTTAAAAACAATGCCGTGGGGGTGGTCTTACCCCTGCCGGTCGAGTTTTTTTTTTTTTTTTTTTATGAGAATTGACATCGTTAAGAGGACTTAACAGAGCAGGGGCAAACCGTGCCTTCGTTTTAAAACACAGGGGTAAATTCACAAAGTTACAAAAATAAGGGTAAAAACACCATTAGACATCAAAGTGAGAGCATGAACCCCAAAGTCCCTAACTTCAATTATGTGATGTAAGGAGTTTTGCTTAAATTTAGCAACCCTAGAGTTCAATCATGGCAGAAGGTAATGGCAGGGGAATTGCAGATCACACCTGGACACCTGCTGGCACGCCATCTCTTGGTGACTGCTGTCCTGTTGGCGATTCATATGGGCCCAGGGAGCCATCCTCATCAAGAAATGACTTTGCCTTCCGCGCAAGTGTGCCCCAGAATCCGTATTTGGCCTCGTTGAGGCTTTTCATGGACGTGTATTCACACTCTGACGAATCCTACACCAGGACCAAAACCAACAAACACAAGTTCTGAACAATAGATAAACAGTTTGCCCACTTGATGGGGGCCCAAGACACGGAACAGCAGCAGCTCTCAACGAAATGGGGAAGTCAAGCACTACAAACTCAGAAGCAGTCGGTAAATCCTACTCGAATTACCCGGTTACTAAGCAATTATGTAAATGAAAGCATAAATTCGAAATGATCCATTGCCTAACCGAACTACCAATCAAGAGTTTCAAGGATTCGCTTCATCGCGGTGACTACTGACCGGGCCAGATCCGACCCCGACGCATCTAGAGGCGGAACCGCAGAAGGAATAAACGAGAGAGAGGCACGTCGAGCCATACCGAGGACGGTGTGGAGACGGAGGGCTCGTGGTAGCTCCGGCGAGAGGCGGACGCTGAGGCCGAGGAAGAGTAGGCAGAGGCGAGGGAGGAGGCGTCGCGGTGCGCGGCGGAGGCGCGCATGGCCTGCGCGGCGAGGGAGTCGGGTGAGGCGGGGCCCACGGACGGTGGGTGGTGGTGCTCCAAGGAGGGCGGCGACTGTGGCTGCGGTTTCCGTCGGTAGGCCATCGCGATGGGCGGGTGGCGGGGGGCGGCCGCGACGACGCGCGGTGGGCTCCGGCTTCCTGTACGGTCGCCGGGGCGTGTGTTTTTATGCTAGCGGCGGTAAGATGCGGTTTGGGGCGTGGGCGTGGACTATTGGGAGCGGGGAGTTGGGAGCTTTCGCGCTGCCAAACTCTCGGTTTTTATAAATAGCTGGTTAAAAGTTAAAATGCACGTGCGGCATGAAGGTGAGTAAATATATATATATATACACGTCTACATGTGTTTTAATAAATTGGCATTGTGACTTAATATATAAAAATATTTGTGATTTTTTATTATGCCATTTTTTAATAATAAGGCAAAAAATAGTTGTGAGACATATAATTGAGGTTTTTCGTTATTTCACACCGCTAACGTTAAAATTAGCCGTGATTATCTTTATGAAATTGTGGTTCTTTGTTAGAGCACATTCCTTGTCGTTATTAATTAGCCGCTGGATTTTTTTACATATTATCTATCTCATCTCATATTTGAACCGTCCATTATACTATTTTTGAGTTAAGTATGTATAGAAACTTTTGTGCGAAAAAAGTAGAGGGACAGCCACGCACGCCTAACATTTTTTATCCACGTGCCACAGCAAGAACATTCGTTCTGTTGAGCCTAATTCTGATCTTGTGAGGCACCAAAAATCATGCATTAGATTGATAATTTTATGTATATGTAGCAAAGTAAGGGTTTTCAAAACATGATTTTCAAAACATAGGAATAGAAAAATCACTGAATTGGAATCTCCATGCAACTAAATTCCTATAAGAATATATGACATAGAAAAGTTGCAAAATATGTATTTGAATACTACAGAAAAAGAAATACAGAAATCAGAACCAAAATCTCTATGGTTGTACATTCCATAGGAATTTCAAAGGCTATAGAATTTCAAAGGGTTTGATATCAAAGGTTTTCATATAAATATTTCATATAGGAATTGAACCCTTCATTTTTTTTCCTTCTATTACAAATTCCTGTATCCCACGTTTTTTGTGTGTTTTAATTATTTTTTATGAAATTGCATGAACAACGTTGATACGGGTGTGTTAATTTAACACTCTTTCCGTCTTGGAACATAGCTGATTTTAACATTGTCTAACATATATCATTTGAAGGCTAGTACATGTATCCTCTCTTCAGCGGTGCACACACACCTGGTGACTTGGCCACCCGCCTCGTCACACACCTTGCCGCAGAGTGCGCATACCTGGTGCACACCTGCCTCGTCGTCACTCACTGTTTCGGTCCACTGAACGCCAGAGCGACAACAAGCGGTGGGGGAATGCCGGATTTGCTAGACTCTGAAATAGAATTGTTTTTTTTTTTTGAGTGTTCTGAAATAGAATTGTTGAGAAGCTTGACGTCCACGAGGTTCCTTAGAAGCGCACTACTACTGTGTTCCCTCTTCTCCCTCGTAGAGTTTCTCTGTTCCTCATCTCTCGCACCACCAAACCCAGCGAGGAAAGCTACACGCCGCGCGCATCTAGCCAGCGAAGAGGAAGGATCCCCTCGGATCCGCGGGCGTGGGGCCGATGAGACTCCATCGCACCGTCGCGTGCTCGATTCGCTCATGCACATGAGTTCAGATGTAGCAGCGCCTCTTTTTGTTATCGTGGTCTTCTTCCTTTCTGTTTGCTCATTCTTGTCTCCACAAGATGATTTTTCTTGTCTTGTTTTTTGGTCTCCACAAGTTCCGCATAACGGATGCACAACAGCTCGGTTATTTCGGCACGGCAGAAGCTCGTTCTGCCCTTTGCATCTCATATCAACTCTTGATTTCTCTGCACACAGCAAAAAGCTCGTTGTCGAAGCTCGTTCTTGCGGCACACAGCAAAAAGCTCGTTCTTGATTTTCCGTCTCTTTTTTCTCAGATGTCTCCTCCTCCAAGAGAGCCTCTCCCCCCCTCCGGGGATTGCCGCAATTTGAGGATTTGTTCGATTCTCTAGAATTGATTGCGCCCCCTCATCTTCCTCCCTCTCCCACGCCCGCCGCGGGGCTCCAGCGTGTGCCGATGTATTTTTGTCTTTTTTTCTCGGATTTCCCCCGGCGTTCCTCCGGCGTGCACGTCGATTCCCTGATTTTCCCCAGCCCCTTCTTTTTGGGCTTTTCCTTGCTGTGTTCTCTGTTATTGGAATTGTTGGACTGGATCCGCCCCCTTTTCTTCTTTCCATCTAGAGTTGGATCCCTTCGTGAGGGAACATCTGGTTCCCCTTATTTCGATAATATCTTGCAGGCACCAAACTTCTCACATTACTTGCTCATTGCTGTCTTGTTTTTGTTTTTTTTTTATGCGGTGCGTCAACTGTTCTCAATTGTGTTTCTTTGACGAGGATACCTTGCTCAACAATAATTATGTATGGGTTTGTCTATATATTATTTCACGATTTGGTATTAATCATTGTGTTGTAATGTATCATTGTATATATGGGTCGTGTTATTATGTACGTCAATTTGATTATTTTGTACATCTATTTGATCTTCTTGTTGCGCTGGTATATTTGCCTATTGTTGTATAGGCCTCGAGTCTCGGTATTGTTTTGTAAGGGGTAGTTATTTATCACTATTATATGGGCCGTTGTATTTGATTAGGCGAGATGAAATCTGGTGAGACAAGTTAAAAGAAAAGGGTTACAACGCTGCCGATTAATACGGCAGGAACGCCCGTTTTGACGTTCTGCCCGCCTCAATGGTAGGCCCCGTTTTCTTGAGTGGGCCCACGTGAGATTAAATGTTAATCGCACCGTTAGATCAAGAATACTAAACGGATCTAACGGATAAAAATAGGATCTAATGGATAAAAATAAATGCGGCGGCTAGGTAGGCTCCGGGTGAGAAAAGGTTTAGTTAACTCGCTCTTTACTAGGACAGAGGACAGACTAGCAGAAATGTACGTGTGGGAGATACGTGTCTAACCATTGTTTGGCCAATCAGTGTTTAATCTCAAACATTTGTCGATAGGGATGAAACTGGAACGAATATTTCTCGACTATTCGTCCGTCCCGAAAGGTTTTAAATTAAATGGGACGCCCGATATCTGAGTCTGAACAATTAATATTCGATCCATATCTATATTCGGAGATTCTAAGTTGGGTGTTAGTACGGTGATAGGATATATATCAATATCCGGAGTATTTTGACATTGTTCATATCTGAATCCGTTTCGAGAAAATAATAATGATATTTATACGAATTTGCAAAAATATCCGTTTGTATCCGATTTGGTTTCATGTCTACTTGTCGATGTGCAACATGACATGGCTAAAATGAATTTTAAAAAACAAATTTGTAATTTTTTATATGTGTTGATAGTTATGATAAATAATTTCTTGATAAAGTATTGGCAGTGGTAGTACAAATAACGACGACGATGATGATAATAGTGCATTGGGATTGTGTCCAAAGTTTTGATTTAAATTTAACGAATCGTAGCAAGGGAGTCCAATCGAAGATGTGCTTAAAATCCAATATGTCACAGGCATCCAATATGGCACAGGCAAAACAAGCAGAGAGACTGCCTGCTATTTGTGCATAAGTGTGAAGATGAGCAACCAGTAGAACATTGAATATATATCCTCTAATCAAATAAAAGTAAAGTCGATCGAAACAATATGACAAGTCAAATCAAATAAGAAGCAGAGACAACCTTCTTAGAAATCTGGATCACCTCCTTCATCTTTGGTAGCCGCATTTTTCAGCTTATTTTCATCGGCTTTTTTATAACGCATCGAACCATTTAGTACTAACTAATAGAGATGTGTCCCGCGCGGCAATTTTTTGGACCAACTCCGAGTCATATCGGCTTTGGCAAGAGCCGATGCTGGATCCCATCGGGACTCAACCTTGCGGGTTTGACTTGAACGCCTGCGTATGGTACACACAGTTGGACCTCTATTAGGACTCGGATACTTGATCCGCAGGCAATAGAATCCTAGTGGGTCTTACGCAGCTAAAGCCCATTAGTGGAGATTATATATATACATGAGAGGTCACGGCTTTGATAGACCTAACTGGTGCGTGCGTGAGCTGCCGCAGAAAAGGTTTCTGCGGAACCCTAACTGTGCCCTAGTCCAATCTCTCAAGATCCGCCGCCAAGTTCGTGGTGCTAGCACGCCAACACTCAGCGTCGCCTTCGCGCACGTGTGGATACCATAGAGGCGGCGCTGCGATTGCTACGCTGATTAGCCGACTGGTTTTCGACTCATTGCGAGGGCAGCCGAGTGATTCCTGATCGTGATCGGCTGGGTGACTCGGCATCGGCTCTTCTCTGAATCGACTCGGTACGTGCTTCACTCGGCACCCGGCGGCTTGAACTTGGCACCCAGCTGATTCGACTCGTCTTCCGCTGCACTGCGCATCTAGTGGTAACGATCTATGATCCCTTATTTGTACGAGTTCCTGTATTTACGCGGTAGTAGAAAAACATTTTCATACTATGGTAGCCTAACCCGTAACCCTATGTAACACCCTAATTTTAATTTCTGTATTTTACAATAAATTTAATATGGTTTATTTGGTTTTCTAAAGTTTTATATGCCTAGGCTTGCATTTTAATGATTTATTTTATTAAATAAGTAATTTAAAATAATCATAGGTCAACTTTGTTGTGCATTCATGCTGTAGCATTTTTTTTTGTGCTGTATGAACTAAGGCTTGGAATTCAAATTTATTTGAATTTCAGTTTTGTTTTGGCCTTGGTTTTAAAAAGAAAAAGGAGAGGAAAAGAAAAAAAAAGAAAAATGGGGGCGATAAGGCCAGCCACCCCGGCCGGCCCTGCCCATCCCAAGTTTTCCTCCCCCGCCCCGCGCCACCAAACCACCAGGCCAGAACAGGCCGGCCCAGCAGCGCCCCCTTCCCCTCCTCCTTCTCACTGCATGTGGGCCCGTTTCCCTGAAGCCGCTGACAACCCGGGCCCGCATGTCATCAGTCTCTCCAACCTCTCTCTCTGCCCGTGGCTCTCAAGCCGCGCCGCCCTGCTCTCTCTCTGCGCGTGGCCCGCGCCCCCCCTCTCGGCCGCCTCTCGCCCTCTGCAGCCGGACCCCTTCCGCCCGCCTGCTTCGTTCCCTGGGCCCTCTAGCCGGTCCCCGCACCAACGCGCCGCAGACGAGCTGGAACTCGAGTCGGACTCGAGCGACCACCTAGCCCCTATGCCGCCTTAGAAAAGGGTCTCCTGGACCCGCCGTCGCGCCCTTGCTTGCTCCAGTGCCCTAGCCCAAGCCCTATCAGTCGCCGCCGCCCTCAATTTGGTCGCCGAACCCCGCAAGGTGAGCCACCGCCGCCGCTCAATTCCGCCGCGGCGCTTCTTCTCCGGCCAAATTGACCCTACCATCGGCTTCGCAGGACCTTGGCGACCCCTTCCCGCCGGTTTTTGGACGCCAAGACCCGCTTCTCGGCGCCTCCCCGCAAGCACCGACGCCATCACCCGCACCCGCTCGCCACCGGCTGCCTCCGCGGCTCCGCCGCCGCATCCGACCCCCTGGTGAGACGCGCCGCACCTCCCTCCTTCCTCTGGGCTAGGTCTAGTTGTGATGCTTCGGCATCTCAAATACCAAATTAAAGTAATCTTAAATTAAGCATTCATCATAAGCATCATGTCATAACCATGGTTAGGGAGACATGGTCAAAATTTGGGAGAAATGCACCCTTGTTACATCTTGTTTATGCATGTGTGTTAGTATGTTTGCAATTGTAAACCTAATTTCCTTTGAGGTGTAGATGAAACTTATATTACTAAAAGTGTAGACAAAGTAGTGTTGAACAACTTTGATAATTGGGGTTTGGGCACTGGATGAGGTTTACATAGTGATTAGGGTCATTCTTTGGCAACCTAGAAAACCAACCCAAATCTGACTTGCATAGTAAATTCAAATTTTCTCTAGATTACAGTCATTTTCATGCAATTCTCCCATTGAATAAGTTGTAGGTACTGAAATTCTAAGCAACTTATCCAAAAGTCATTTTGGGTGAAAAGGTTTGGAAATAGGACTTTCTATTTTTCCAAGCAATAAAGGTCCCCTGTCCACAACTAGGGCTGCTAGCCAATTTTGAATTTAAATCATATTTACACTTGGTTTTTTAGGTTGTTCATTTTGACAAAGTTGTAGATCTTGAAGAGAAGAACTTTTCATCCAATTTGAGTTTCTTCAAATTCGGGCGTTAAATGGGTCAAAACAGCGATTTACAGAGGTAGGGAAAACACATTTTTCTTTTCCTTTTTCCGCGGACAATGATAGGTGGGGCCCGCGATCCGCGTTGCGCCCACGGCGCGAACCGACGCGCGCCGCGTGGCTCGCCGGCGTACAGGAAGTACGGCGAGCCCGCACCAGCCGCGCCGGGCGCGTCAAAACGGGGCGAAGTGGTCCCCCTTTCGAAACCCTAGGCTTTCGTCCTCTCCCGTCTCGTCTCCACCCCGCACTGCCCATCCAAAACCAAGCCGCCATTGGAGCGGCTGAGCTCGGAGTCGAGCTCGCGCCGCCGCCGTCCGGCCCCCTCCCACCCCGAGACCACCACCACTACACTCCCCGCTCCACCGCGCACCTCCGCCCCCTACTCTCGTCATCGTCCTCGCCTCCACAGCCGAGATCCGCCTTCGCCTCGACGTCACGCCGCGTTGCCGTCGCTCCGGTTCAAGCTCGGTGCATCGCCGTTTCCGCCTCGACCTCGCCTCCGCCGCCGACGAGGCCTACCCCAGGTGGTCGCCCTCACTCCCGCGCATCCCCCGCGCCCCGCGTCGCGGCCCCGGCGGGCCGGCACTCGCCGGCGCGCGGCGGGTGGAAGAAGAAAAGGGGCGATCTTTTTAGATCTAGCCCCCCGGTTTTTGCGTCATTACATCCTGGTCCCCGCGCGCTGGGGGCTGAGTCTTGCAGATCTTGCAACCTAGCCCCCGGATCTATGGGTTAATTGCGTAGAGGTCCTTAGATCTAGAGTTTTTCTTTTTCTTTTTGCTTTTTCTTGGTTTAAACTTTGGAAAATCATAATAAATCAAATAAAAATCGTAAAGAGACAAACTCAGTGGCCATGAACTCCTTGCAAATAGATCTATAAGATGTACATGATGTGGATCCATGAAAAGACTATTTTGCCCCTAGATCTTTGCATGCATGTTGAGGCGAAATAAATGGAAAATGTGGCACAAATAAACTCCTAAAATGATGGGATCTTGGTTTTAGCCTTTATAGGGTGTCATGGCACTGTGTGAATGATTGTGGACCATAGTATGAGTGGTTTGCATCTTGTTCCACCATTTCATGCATAAATTGCTCATTTATGCAACTAGGAAAATGATGTATATACAATATATGCTCAAAATGACATGTCTATATTTTTCCTATGCCATATGCATGATATGAGAAGCTCCCTGGTAAAATTTGAGGGTGTGCATGTTTAGTTTTGCCACTGTTTTGAAATTGATAAAATGCTACTTGCCAAATTTGATAAATGGAAAAAGTGACCTTAGGGTGTAGAGAAAATTCCATAGAAATTCAAGTGGGCTACTAGCATGGTAAGGAGGACAAAAAATAATTTGGAGAATTTTTGGGCACTGTTTGTAGGTACATCAATTTGAGCATGTGGGAAATATATGGAAAATAGATGTCCTGCAAAAGGGTAGAATTAGAGCTTGATGATTTTTGTACATGTTCCCCATGTTAAGTAATGGTTGCTGGTTAAATTTCAGAACCAGAATCCCTTCCTATAAAATATGAAAATTCTGACAAGTTCTAGGGCTGAAATCTTGCTAGGTTTTTCATAAATTATTTGTAACTCATTTAGGGCTAAATTTTTGGTAGTGGCTTCGTATGTTAACTTTCTGCATGGGGTAAAAGTTTAGGCGCTGTTGGAGTTGATTTGCTATTTTATTTCATGGAGGCATGTTATTCACAAAGGGGGCATATGAGTGGATGGTTGAGTGCATGCATAAAACATTATACCCATATTTCATGTGCATGTGCATGAGAATCCTTGTGCATGGTGATTATCACATTTCATTATCATGCATACACGCATGTGTTTCTTTTGCACTCATGAAGATATCATGTCATGCATTTAGACCCCGTGAACGAGGAGCAGCCAGTGATCGAGGAGCCCGACGATCAGGAGCCGAACCCGCAGCAAGAAGAGCAGCAGCAGGCCGCCGACTTCGCACCCGAGGACACTGACCCTAGTGACGAAGGTAGGCAGGACCGTACTCTCCCAGCTAATACCTTATTTATGGTCTACGCATATGCATTAGGAGTTGACTGGAACCTACTGCATTAGACATCCTGGCCGCCCTGACTCTAGCACCTACACTAGATTCGTAGGACGAGTTGCCTAGAAATGCTAGGCCTGACTAGATACGAGTGAGATGTCACTCGTCACGTAGGTGTTTTGAAAAGAAAGAGAACACTGTCTATGCTAAGATGCTTCATTATGTTGAGGATTAATTAGAGACCGGGCGGAGATTAAGTTTACTTTTCGCGGTGTGCGTTGTTGCGGTGTAATGGCTCCGCCCGAGTCGCATAAGGCCCGTTCGCTGTTCGCCTGCTGATTGGCATAACATTGCTAGAGTGCTTAACCGGTTCATGGGGCCGGGGAAACCTTGCTTGTGCCATCCGAAGAACAGAAACACGTTCCTACCCACTGGTTGAGAGGAAGGTGGCCCGGGGGAGCTTTGTACTTATGACGGGAAGACCGAGATGTCGGCAGGCTCGTCATGGGGGCACAACCCGGGAGTCAGGTGGGAGTGAATCAAACTTGGGATGGGACAAGTGGAGGAGGGGGACCATATGTGGGAAAGCCGTCGTGTTAGTAAGCATATGGGCCCCTGGCATTTTTAGTTATTCCTAGGAATTAGAAATCGATTCGAATCGCTGATGCTCACCAGGTGTGAGAATGCCAAATATCACTGACGGGCAACGTAGTAATAACTTTAATATGACGTATTATGATCCATGTTTTTGAATGCTACATGCTTGACTATTATATGCTTTACATTCATGCAAGATTTTATGAAGTTCTTAACTGCAAATGGCTTAGTTATCATGAAAGGGTAGCAGCTGTCAAATTCTGTTACCCTATGATCATACATTGTTTAAAAGCAACGGCTAAGGACCAACCCCTTAGTAAGCAAACTTTGCGTCAACCGTAAGCCCCATCCACTAAGCCCTACTGAGTAATTAGTACTCAGGGTTTTGCCCCCAAACTTTGGATTTCAGGTATGGAGTCCGTCTTCTGTGCCTGTGTTGGTGGAGGGACCTGTTATCATCAGGAGTGAGAAGCGTCATGTTTGGCACTGGAGTAACATCAGTGGGCATGATGTTGCTCTATTTCTGCAAGTCTTTTGATTATCATGAACTATGTTCGTTAAATTTCCGCTGCGAGATACTATTTGAACTCTTTTTACGTATGAAACTATGTTGAACTCTACTTAATTTCGAACCGGTTTGTAATTTAATTATCTATGTAACATCTATTCAACTGCCTGTGATGATATAACTGTTGTGGCTCCATCGTGAGTCGGATGTGTATGATGTCAGTTCCTCGGAGATTTGGCGTTATCGGGAGCCGAAGGCCTCTCGACGGATGACCGGGTTTAGTACGGTCTAAGTACACTGCGAGTCAATGGTGACAAGTGTACTTGGGCCAGATTAAATTGGCGGTTCCGCCACATCTGGTATCAGAGCCGATCATACACAGACAACAGTTATATCATCCAGTTTTGGTTTACAAAACTATTTTTGAAAGCCCTTTTCAAGTAATTCAAAAATGAGAGTATACGATATGCCCATATTAAGGATGTTAGTGTTATCCAGGTAACATCACTGACATTCTGACCTAGATAGAACTCATATGCATATTCGGCGCTTTGAGAAGCAATTTTTCGGCCATAGCTGTCCCAGTACTGGTGAAAGCTATTGGGTTTTGCGGACAGTTGTAATCTCTGCATTCATGCTGTATAAGTAAAAGCTCTTTAAGGGTGGTGGGCATGTTTGAGGCTTTCATACCCACCACACTTACATTCGGTTTTGGGATCTATCTTTTTCTCGACAATCCCCAGTACTGGTGGAAAGTCAGGCTTTGAGGAAAAGGTGCAGCGGCCCACCAACGTTGTCCACGCAGCGGTCACACGTGGATGCCACACTATGTGGTAATGTATGAGCATGCATTCTTCTGCAGGTACACTAACCACGTGCGAAACTAAGAACGACTAGGACTCGACTAGTTGCATTAAGGAGAGACGTGCATATATGTCACCGAATATCACTAGTTGTATACATAGGAAGTGTGACGTGAGACGGTACAAATGAATCATGCATCATGTTCATCACTTTGATTATATACGGGTATTGCTAAAAAGCATACAAAAGAAATCATGAACTTAAGTTCCTTATCACTTTCCTTTTCATTAGTGCATTAAAATATTGTATTAACTCACTCAAAATTTTTAATGCAAAAGCCTTTCTTTTTCTGTCCAACAGATGGTTAGGACCAAGCAGACCGCGCGTAAGGCCGTGGGGGTAGGGGGCGCCCGCTCCCGCCAGTGACCCACACTCCACCCTTGGTAGAGGACGGGCTACTCCACACTCACTGCCGGGAGGACTGCACCCTCTCCCGGATCTTGTGAAGAGCCCTGCGGCAGATGGGACGCCGCCCCTGTCCCTTCTACTCCGTGCAGACCATGCACGGGCAGGGGAGCTGCTGGGCCCGGGTGGTCATCCCGCACCCGAACTCCGCGAACCCACACACCATCGTGGTCTACGGGGCGAACGAGGAGGAAGCCTATCTGAAGGCAGTTATGATAGCTATCACTTTTCTGAGCTCCGAGGAGGATGCGGGCCTCTCAGACCTGCGATACCTCCCCACGCAGGAGATGGACGACGAGTGGGTCCGCCGCCACGACATGCTCAAGGCCCGCACCGACACACGACCCTATGCAGCATGTATGGAGTTTGCCAGTGAGATGCACGGGATGTATAACCGCGCTGAGGGCAGGAGCCGTTTGTACTTTCACAGGCACGCGGAGGTGCGTGCTCGAGTGGAGGAGCTGGAGGGTCTGGTGGCTCAGCTACAGCAGCGCCTCGTAGTGTACGAGCCGCCTCCAGTAGAGCAGGACCCTCTGGACAGAGAGTCCTCTGAGCCGATGGAGATGGAGGAGAAAGGAGAGGGCTCCGTCCCCACCAGCCGCTCTGCGACTTAGAGAGGAGTGGTGATGGAGAAGGAGGATGAGGTGCTTTTGTGTGTCGTTAGCACGTTGATAGCGATATTTTGTATTACACCGCTCCGTGCATTTATGTGTGGCTATACTAAAAACCTTGATGAGATGTGAGAGCTCATTTGTGTACGCCATTCATGTAATGATGACACCTTGTTATGTGCCATTTGATGGTTGGTCGCTGAAGCCGCCATCCCACGATGTAATGATAAGACCTTAAGTAGTATTCTAACTTTTAAATCTCACTTGAAGTCTGTCGTACGTTCTTGAGTAGCTGGAGTAGGTTGAATGGATGAAATTGACTTTGTATCTCGTTTTGGGATGCAGCGCTGGGATGAAAGGTACACTAGTGTAGTCACTCCCCAAACACCGCAAGAGGAGGATTAACACTTTATTGCAAATTATATGATATCGTATTGCATGATTTCATGTATTTACAATGTTGTCCTTGATGCTATGATTTTTATCAGCGCATCTGAATGCAATAAGGAATTGTCGGATTTAAACCCGGTTGACCTCCCTCTTGCAGATGGTGAACACTCGCAATGGGCAACACTCGGGGTCAGAGCCACATGCGAACGGTGCTCCACCCCCACCGGAGCTAGCCACCTTGGTTGTGCAGCAGGCCGAGCAGATCCGCCTGCTCGCAGAGGAATGCCAGGGCCGTGGTCAGCTGCAACCGCGGGAGCCCAGGAACCGAGGCATCTCCTACAAGGACTTCGAGGAGCTGCGACCCCCTGTCTTCACGAAGTGTCCTGAACCTCTAAACGCGGATGATTGGGTCCGCACAATTAGGTCCAAGTTCACACTCCTTCCGGAATTGACCGAGCAGCAGAAGGCGCGGTTTGCCGGGCAGTTGCTGCAAGGACCAGCAGGCGCATGGCATGCCACGCTCCTCGAAATGCAGCGGGCTGGGCATGAGCCCACCTGGGAGGAGTTTACCCAGGCTTTCTGGGCTCACTATATCCCGGACAGCTTGATGGAGCAGAAGAAGCGGGAATTTCAGGAGCTTAAGCAAAGCAACAAGACTGTGATGCAATATGTGCAGTCTTTCATTCACCTTTCACAGTATGCACCAGAAGACATGGCAGATGATCCCCGCCGAGCAGCTAGGCTCTTGAACGGCCTTGACCCCACTCTCCAGACTCACTTGGGTCGTCGTTACCAGAGTTTCACTGATCTGGTGGACACCGCACTTGACATGGAGAATCGTCTCCGGGTCGCAAATGAGGACCAGAGGCGCAAGCGCCAGGCTAACACGTGTGCTGCTGGATCCTTCCAGAAGCATAAAGCAGTCTACAGACCTCCACAGCAGCACTACCAGCAGCCACGCTTCGTGGTCCGGCCAAATCAGCCGGGCTGGGTTCACAGGGCACCACAGCAGCAGCAGCGCCTTACCTCTGGCACACAAGCTCAACTCCCTGCACCCCGTGTCCCCGCTATCCCAGGACCCGAAAATCCCTGTTTCAACTGTGGCAAGACAGGGCATTTCAGCAGAGACTGTAGAGCACCCCGCAGAATCCAAGGCCCAAACCCTGTGGGCGGCAGTCAGCAAGGCAAGCAGAAGGGGCCTGCACAAAAGACTGGTCGTGTGCACTATATTCACATGGAGCAGATCCCCGCTGGAGTGCCGGTACTCGCTGGTACGTTCATGATCAACGGTCATCCGACCGTCGTGTTATTCGATTCGGGGGCCACTCATACATTCATTAGCAAAACATATGCACAGAGGCATGGCTTAAAAATGTACAAGTTAAGGGAAAATTACCACATCACTGCCCCAGGGGCTCCCATAGATACCAGTCTGGGGGTTAGACATTTAAATTTGGATATTGGTACAGAAAAGTTCATCATCAACCCCGTGGTGCTGCCACACCAAGGGATTGATGTTATATTGGGGATGAACTGGATGACGGAGAACGATGCCGTCCTGGATGTTGGCAGCAGGACAGTGCAGTTAAGGTCTAGGGTCAGTGGCAAGGTCTTACGAGTGCATATGCCAGACATGAAACACATGGTGCCCACAGTTAATGCAACTGAGCTTGATGAAATTAAAAAGATTCCAGTAGTGCGTGACTTCCCGGACGTATTTCCGAAAGAGCTTCCGGGTCTACCTCCGGATAGAGAGGTGGAATTTCGCATAGATCTCGTACCTGGCACTGCCCCTGTCTACAAGAGACCATATAGAATGGCACCTGATGAACTGAAAGAGTTAAAGATACAACTGCAAGAACAGCTAGATAAAGGGTTCATTCGGCCTAGTTCATCACCTTGGGGTTGTCCGGCCCTCTTTGTAGAAAAGAAAGACCAAGGGGGTAAAAAGGCTGTGTGTGGACTATTGACCATTAAATGCCGTGACCGTCAAAAATAAATACCCAATACCACACATTGACATTCTGTTCGATCAGTTAGCTGGGGCGAAGGTCTTTTCAAAAATTGACCTAAGGTCTGGCTACTATCAGATAAAAATTAGAAAAGAAGACATACCTAAAACAGCCTTCTCGACCAGATATGGACTATATGAATATTTAGTCATGTCCTTTGGTTTAACCAATGCACCGGCTTTCTTCATGTACATGATGAATTCGGTGTTTATGAATGAGCTCGACAAGTTTGTAGTAATGTTCATTGATGACATATTAATCTACTCCAAAAATGAAAAAGAACATGAGGAACACTTGCGGATAGTGCTCGCCCGGCTAAGAGAACACAAGCTCTATGCCAAGTTCAGCAAGTGTGCATTTTGGCTGAAGGAAGTAGGTTTCTTGGGGCATGTTCTGTCAGAGAAGGGCGTAGCAGTCGATCCTAGCAAGGTAGAGGTTGTCCTGAATTGGAAACAGCTAGAAACAGTGACCGGAATCCGGAGTTTCCTTGGTCTAGCAGGCTACTACCGCCGCTTCATCAAGGACTTCTCCAAAATTGCAAAGCCACCGACCTCGTTAACAAAGAAGAATGCAAAATTCATATGGGGACCGAAGTGTGAGGAAGGGTTTCAGGAACTAAAGAAGCTGTTAACGTCAGCACCCGTGCTAGCCCAGCCGGACGTCGCCAAGCCTTTCGATGTGTACGGTGACGCCTCTGGCCAGGGGCTTGGCTGTGTCCTAATGCAAGAAGGGAGGGTAATCGCTTACGCTTCCCGCCAACTAAAGAAACATGAAGCAAACTACCCAAGCCATGATCTGAAGCTAGCCGCAGTTGTACACGCCCTGAAGATATGGAGGCACTATCTGCTGGGCAACACTTGTCATAGCTACACTGACGACAAGAGCCTCAAATACATTTTCACATAGCCCGAATTGAACATGAGGCAAAGAAGGTTGTTAGAGTTGATAAAAGACTATGACCTGGAGATTCATTATGACCCGGGGAAGGCGAATGTGGTAGCCGACGCACTAAGCCGTCGGGCTCATTGCAATATGATTGAAGCCCGGCCCACGGCAAGAGTGATATGTTGAGAGATGGATGAAATAGAAATGCCAACCGAACAGCTAGTCGAACTCTATAGCCTTATCATTGAACCAACAATAAAAGACCTAGTCACTGCAGCACAAAAACAAGATCCGGGTGTGGCCCACATTCGTGAGGGTATTGATGAAGAGAAAAATGCTTGTTTTACACTCGATGACCAAGGAATCCTGTGGTTTAAAAATCGCCTAGTAGTGCCGAAAGATATGGAGTTGCGGAAGAAGATACTCGATGAAGCCCACACCTTCATGTTTACTATGCACCCAGGCAGTAATAAAATGTACCAAGACCTGAAACAAAAGTTTTGGTGGACCTGCATGAAGTGGAAAATTGCCAAGTATGTGTCAGAATGTGACGTGTGTAAGAGGGTGAAAGCTGATCACTTAAAGCCGACCGGTATGCTTCAACCCCTGAACGTCCCGGCTTGGAAGTGGGAAGATATGCACATGGATTTCGTGGTGGGTTTGCCTCGCACTCAGAAGGGTTATGATTCCATATGGGTGATCATTGATCGATTTACCAAGGCCGCACACTTCATACTAGTTAAAACTTCCTACATCGCAGCCACATATGCTGGGCTGTACATTTCCCGAATAATACCCTACATGGCATTCCCGTAACCATCACTTCAGATCGAGGCTCGGTTTTTGTGTCCCGTTTCTAGGAACAACTGCAAACTAGCGGCCAAGTTGAGAGAGTAAATCAGATCGTAGAAGACATGCTGAGGGCATGTGCCTTAACTTATTCCATAAAATGGGATGAGTGTTTGCCCTTGGCAGAGTTTGCTTACAATAACAGCTACCAGAAGAGTTTGAATATGGCTCCTTTCGAGGCCCTGTACGGTAGAAGATGTAGAACACCCCTCAACTAGTCTGAACCTAGGGAGCGTGTCATTTTTGGCCCTGATTTGGTAACCCAAGCCGAAGAACAAGTAAAATTCATACAAAGTAACTTGAAGAGTGCACAGTCCAGGCAAAAGAGTTACTCGGATAGGAGGAGGAGACCGCTGATTTTCGAGGAGGGCGATCACGTATACCTTCGAGTGTCACCAATGAAAGGGGTGCATCGATTTGGGGTGAAGGGAAAGCTAGCACCACGATATGTTGGCCCGTTCAAGATCACAGAGAAATGCAGGCCCGTTGCTTACCGGTTAGATTTACCACCACACCTTGCAGCAGTGCACGACGTGTTTCACGTCTCACAACTCAAAAAGTGTCTACTAGTGCCGAAAGAAGAAGTTGACAAGTCTCAAGTCCAGATTGAACCTGACCTCACCTATGAAGCCCGACCCATAAAAATCCTGGACCAAAAGCAAAGGTCGACAAGGCGTAATACCGTCAACTTTTATAAAGTGCAATGGAGTGATCACTCCGAAGAAGAGGCAACTTGGGAAACTGAAGAATATCTACAAACTAAACACCTGGGTTTCCTTCCATCCACCTCAAACGAGTATGTCCCAACAAGTTAAATTTTGGCATTTTGCTTCAGCAAATACTTTTTACATTCTGGTTTCACTTAACTATTTCACCCACATCACACTAAAATCTCGGGACGAGATTTCTTTAAGGGGGGTGGGTTGTGATGCTCCGGCATCTCAAGTACCAAATTAAAGTAATCTTAAATTAAGCATTCATCATAAGCATCATGTCACAACCATGGTTAGGGAGACATGGTCAAAGTTTGGGAGAAATGCACCCTTGTTACATCTTGTTTATGCATCTGTGTTAGTATGTTTGCTATTGTAAACCTAATTTCCTTTGAGGTCTAGACAAAACTTATATTACCAAAAGTGTAGACAAAGTGCTGTTGAACAACTTTGATAATTGGGATTTGGGCACTGGATGAGGTTTACATAGTGATTAGGGTCTTTCTTTGCCAACCTAGAAAACCAACCCAAATCTGACTTGCATAGTAAATTCAAATTTTCTCTAGCTTACAGTCATTTTCATGCAATGCTCCCATTGAATAAGTTGTAGGTACTGAAATTCTAAGAAACTTATCCAAAAGTCACTTTGGGTGAAAAGGCTTGGAAATAGGACTTTCTATTTTTCCAAGCAATAAAGGTCCCCTGTCCACAACTAGGGCTGCTAGACAATTTTGAATTTAAATCATATTTACACTTGGTTTTTGGGGTTGTTCATTTCGACAAAGTTGTAGATCTTGAAGAGCTGAACTTTTCATCCAATTTGAGTTTCTTCAAATTCGGGCGTTAAATGGGTCAAAACAGCGATTTACAGAGGTAGGGAAAACACATTTTCCTTTTTCTTTTTCCGCGGACACTGACAGGTGGGCCCGCGATCCGCGTCGCGCCCACGGCGCGAACCGACATGCGCCGCGTGCTTGCCGGCGTACAGGAAGTACGCCGAGCCCACAGCGGCCGCGTCGGGCGCGTCAAAACGGGGCGAAGGGGTCCCCCTTTCAAAACCCTAGGCTTTCGTCCTCTCCCGTCCCGTCTCCACCCCGCATCGCCCATCCGAAACCAAGCCGCCATTGGAGCGGCCGAGCTCAGAGTCGAGCTCGCGCCGCCGCAGTCCGGCCACCTCCCACCCCGAGACCACCACCACTACACTCCCCGCTCCACCGCGCACCTCCGCCCCTACTCTCGTCGTCGTCCTCGCCTCCACCGCCGAGATCCGCCTTCGCCTCGACGTCACGCCGCGCCGCCATCGCTCCGGTTCAGGCTCGGTGCATCGCCGTTCCCGCCTCGACCTCGCCTCCGCCGCCGACGAGGCCTACCCCAGGTGGTCGCCCTCACTCCCGCGCATCCCCCGCGCCCCGCGTCGCGGCCCCGGCGGGCCGGAACTCGCCGGCGCGCGCACGCCGCGCCGCGCCGCCGCGCGCGGCGGGAGGAAGAAGAAAGGGGGCGGATCTTTTTAGATGTAGCCCCCCGGTTTTTGCGTTATTACATCCCGGTCCCCGCGCGCTGGGGGCTGAGTCTTGCAGATCTTGCAAGCTAGCCCCCAGATCTATGGGTTAATTGCGTAGAGGTCCTTAGATCTAGAGTTTTTCTTTTTCTTTTTGCTTTTTCTCGGTTTAATAAATCAAATAAAAATCGTAAAAAGACAAACTCAGTGGCTATGAACTCCTTGCAAATAGATCTATAAGATGGACATGATGTGGATCCATGAAAATACTATTTTGCCCCTAGATCTTTGCATGCATGTTGAGGGGAAATAAATGGAAAATGTGGCACAAATAAACTCCTAAAATGATGGGATCTTGGTTTTAGCCTTTATAGGGTGTCATGGCACTGTGTGAATGATTGTGGACCATAGCATGAGTGGTTTGCATCTTGTTCCACCATTTCATGCATAAATTGCTCATTTATGCAACTAGGAAAATGATGTATATACAATATATGCTCAAAATGACATTTCTATATTTTTCCTATGCCATGCATGATATGAGAAGCTCCCTAGCAAAATTTGAGGGTGTGCATGTTTAGTTTTGCCACTGTTTTGAAATTGACAAAATGCTACTTGCCAAATTTGATAAATGGAAAAAGTGACCTTAGGGTGTAGAGAAAATTCCATAGAAATTCAAGTGGGCTACTAGCATGGTAGGGAGTACAAAAAATAATTTGGAGAATTTTTGGGCACTGTTTGTAGGTACAACAATTTGGGCATGTGGGAAATATATGGAAAATAGATGTCCTTCAAAATGGTAGAATTTGAGCTTGATGATTTTTGTACATGTTCCCCATGTTAAGTAATGGTTGCTGGTTAAATTTCAGAACCAGAATCCCTTCCTATAAAATATGAAAATTCTGACAAGTTCTAGGGCTGAAATCTTGCTAGGTTTTTCATAAATTATTTGTAACTCATTTAGGGCTAAATTTTTGGCAGTGGCTTCGTATGTTAACTTTGTGCATGGGGTAAAAGTTTGGGCGCTGTTGGAGTTGATGTGCTATTTTATTTCATGGAGGCATGTTATTCGCAAAGGGGGCATATGAGTGGATGGTTGAGTGCATGCATAAAACATTATACCCATATTTCATGTGCATGTGCATGAGAATCCTTGTGCATGGTGATTATCATATTTCATTATCATGCATACACGCATGTGTTTCTTTTGCACTCATGAAGATATCATGTCATGCATTTAGACCCCGTGAACGAGGAGCAGACATAGGAGAAGCCAGTGATCGAGGAGCCCGACGATCAGGAGCCGGTTTGCAGCAAGAAGAGCAGCATCTGGCCGCCAACTTCGCACCCGAGGACACTGACCCTAGTGACGAAGGTAGGCAGGACCATACTCTCCCAGCTAATACCATATTTATGGTCTACGCATATGCATTAGGAGTTGACTGGAACCTACTGCATTAGACATCCTGGCCGCCCTGACTCTAGCACCTACACTAGATTCGTAGGACGAGTTGCCTAGAAATGCTAGGCCCGACTAGATACGAGTGAGATGTCACTCGTTACGTAGGTGTTTTGAAAAGAAAGAGAACACTGTCTATGCTAAGATGCTTCATTATGTTGAGGATTAATTGGAGACCGGGCGGAGATTAAGTTTACTTTTCGCGGTGTAATGGCTCCGCCCGAGTCGCATAAGGCCCGTTCGCTATTCGCCTGCTGATTGGCATAATATTGCTAGAGTGCTTAACCGGTTCATGGGGCCGGGGAAACCTTGCTTGTGCCATCCGAAGAACAGAAACACGTTCCTACCCACTGGTTGAGAGGAAGGTGGCCCGGAGGAGCTTTGTACTCATGATGGGGAGACCGAGATGTCGGCAGGCTCGTCATGGGGGCACAACCCGGGAGTCAGGTGGGAGTGAATCAAACTTGGGATGGGACAAGTCGAGGAGGCGGACCATATGTTGGAAAGCCGTCGTGTTAGTAAGCATATGGGCCCCTGGCATTTTTAGTTATTCCCGGAAATTAGAAATCGATTCGAATCGCTGATGCTCACCAGGTGTGAGAATGCCAAATATCACTGACGGGCAACGTAGTAATAACTTTAATATGACATATTATGATCCATGTTTTTGAATGCTACATGCTTGACTATTATATGCTTTACATTCATGCAAGATTTTATGAAGTTCTTAACTGCAAATGGCTTAGTTATCATAAAAGGGTAGCAACTGTCAAATCCTGTTACCCTATGATCATACTTTGTTTAAAAGCAACGGCTAAGGACCAACCCCTTAGTAAGCAAGCTTTGCGTCAGCCGTAAGCCCCGTCCACTAAGCCCTACTGAGTAATTAGTACTCAGGGTTTTGCCCCCAAACTTTGGATTTCAGGTATGGAGTTCGTCTTCTGTGCCTGTGTTGGTGGAGGGAACTGTTATCATCAGGAGTGAGAAGCGTCATGTTTGGCACTGGAGTAACATCAGTGGGCATGATGTTGCTCTATTTCTGCAAGTCTTTTGATTATCATGAACTATGTTCGTTAAATTTCCGCTGTGAGATACTATTTGAACTCTTTTTACGTATGAAACTATGCTGAACTCTACTTAATTTCGAACCGGTTTGTAATTTAATTATCTATGTAACATCTATTCAACTGCCTGTGATGATGTAACTGTTGTGGCTCCATCGTGAGTCGGATGTGTATGATGTCAGTTCCTCGGAGATTTGGCGTTATCGGGAGCCAAAGGCCTCTCGATGGACGACCGGGTTTAGTACGGTCTATGTACACTGCGAGTCAATGGTGACAATGGTACTTAGGCCGGATTAAATCGGCGGTTCCGCCACACTAGTCGTCCTTAGTCTCCCCTTGAGGCCAGGGCACGCCGCTCCGGCGATGCTCTGCCGCGGGCAGAGGACTCCGCCGCCCCTGGTGGTCGCCGTTGACCGGGCCTTCTCCTCTTTCTTTCCGAGCCGCACGATCTCGATCCTACGCCCCAGGGCCACCGGTGACCAGTCAACCGCGGTCAACCGCCATCAGCCGCCACCATTTTGCTAAAGGGCCCCTCGGGTTTGAGATAATTAACCCGCAGTCCATCTCTTTAGAACCGAGGTCCTGTTTTTAATGTTTTTAACCCTGGTTTTCGAAATGTATTTACAATTAGGTCATATCACCTTCAAAAGGCTATATCTTCACCGTTTTAAATCCGTTTTCGGCGATTCTCGCGCCCACGCGATCGTATGAATGTGTAGAATAATTTTAAATACATTTCATGTTCTGTTTTTATGTAATGGTGTACTGTTTCTTACCATTTATGTTTGTTTGCTTGCATGTGTGAACATATGAATTCTTGTATGGTGCTTTACGATTGTGCGTAGACATTGATCCGCCTATTGAGTTCGAAGAGCAACCTCCAGAAGCCTCTGAGCAGCAACAAGGAATAAATTTTGAGGAAAGCAAGTGTAACATAAACAACACCTAATAACCTTTTATTTATTGCATGTGCATTTTAATTTGAATGCCTGTAAGGTTTACCTAGCTACTTTTATCCTTATATATCTACCTTTTGGGATGCATATGGTTAAAGTTGTGCTAGGTGCTGCGCAAATTCATGTCCTTTTGTTAATTTAATTTTGATTAATAATCTTATGCAATTAATTGTTGGGCTTGACCCTGATCGGTTCATGTCCATTTTAATATGGCTTTTTAGCAACATGGTTTAGGGAGCTTGAACAATGTGCTCGTGTGCTTTTGCTAGTTCTCTCCCTAAGGACCGAATCACAAAGCGACCACCTGGGACAACAGTGCTACCACAAGATTGGAATGGGACGATCTTAGCTGATTAATTAGGTTGTTTTGGTTGGGAGTAACTTACCTGCGGGGCAAGAAGGGAGGCTAGCATCAGTGGTCGCTGCGCTACCTCATGGTTGAGTGTGCTTTACGTTATATGTATGTGCTTCTCCGTTTGGAGGCGGACACCACCGTTGCGACCCTGAAACCTTAGCGGTTACACCTTACCAACGTGATCTTTGTAAAGGCTTTGTAGTGCGCTTGCTAGTCATCTCATCTCTGGTAATGTGATGAACTCCTAGCGTAGCTCACGACTTGTGGGTAAAGATGTACAACCTCTCGAGAGTGTAAAACTAACATGTTAGCCGTGCTCACGGTTATGAGCGGCCCAGACCCTTCCCAGTGATTAGAAGGACTCTTGGCTGAGGTTCTTTGGTTTTGGTTATGGTTAAGATAATGGTTATATCTGTTTAACTTTATTTAATTTTTTATGCAATATCTTTTGGGCTAATGGTGTTGTTACTAAATCATAGTAAGTAGGCTTTAATGAAATTTTAAATTAAAAGCTAATGCAGTTTGTCAGCTAACCATAGAGCCTCATGGTTTATGTTATATTTGTTGGGTATTCTGTACTCACGCCTGTTTCTTTATATTTATTCCTTGTTAGGGGGGAAAAATCCAACCGCTGCTCAGATGATGGAGGTAATGAAGACTATGTGCAAGACGACGACGAGTATTAGGCGTTTCGTTCACCAGTTGACGTCCCTGTGGCACCCGTTATCTTTATGTTTTATGCTTCCGCTATGCTACGTTATACTCTGAATTAAACACTTGTGTCACAGTATAATAATGATATATTTAATGTTATGTACGTTTTTATCTTTGGTATGTGTTGTGGTACTTTGTAATTTGTCATGTATATGCAAGACATTTCCTGGCGCATATATGTGTTGCACGGTTTTGTTCGTTGAAACCGGGCGTGACAATTTTGGTACCAGAGCCGTGTTGACTGTAGGACGAAAGCCTAGTTAGAACTGGTCATGTTTAAGGACTTCACTTTCTTTGTTCTTTGTTCTTATCCGCTGACTTTTAAATGCTTTGTATTTATTTTATTTTTACTAATTAATTGCTCACATTATGTTCGAAAATTTTTATTTATTACTTCTGTCATATAGAACTTAGCTCAAGTATTTCTATCGTTTCTATAGATGACATCACTAGGGTGCTTTTATATGAGAATTAGATTACCCATATAATGTCTCGTTAGCACGCTTTGTTTTGGTATATGAATGTTTGTCATGATGAGCTATGCTTGGTTTGGTTCTTTGTTTGATTGATAGTCTAGCTGTGATATATGTCCACAGTATAAATAACTATGAAGTCTAAATTAATTAAATAAATTAATTAATAAAGATTAGATCGTTGGGGGTATAAATAGCCATCTACTCTTTTCTCTTTACTTTATCGGTCACCGTTGTTTATCATCGTGGATATGTGCAACAATTGCTTACTAGTGTTGTTTCAACTGCTGCCAACAGATGGTAAACACCAGAAACAGAGGCAATGGACCGGAGGATAACAATCACGCCAATGGCAATCCGCCACAGAACCCACCGCTGCTGACAGCAGATCAGTCTTTCCAACTTTAGATGCAGATGATGGCTACTCTCAACAATGCGGTACAGGCTCTGCAGAATGTTCAAGCCAATCCACAGCCACAGCAGAGGAACAGGCATGGAGATGTTATGAAAGGACATCCTCCAACATTCTCCCATTCTGCTGATCCGCTTTAGGCAGATGACTGGCTCAGTGCAGTGGAGCGACAGCTTGACATTGCACAGTGCAATGATCAAGACAGGGTCCTGTATGCAGCAGGACAGCTTCGAGGTGCTGCTCTAGACTGGTGGGAGTCTTACAGTCAGCAGGATAGAGAGCGCTTCACTTGGGCTCAGTTCCGTGAGAGGTTCAGGAGTCACCATGTGCCGGCGGGCATAATGAAGATGAAGAAAAAGGAGTTCCTATCTCTGAAGCATGGGAACATGTCAGTCACAGAGTACCGTGACAAGTTTCTGCAGCTTGCTCGCTATGCTCCCACAGAAGTTGCAGAAGACGGTGACAAGAAGGAACACTTTCTAGAGGGTCTTAATGACAACCTTTAGTTGCAGCTGATGAACAATAACTTCAATAGTTTCAATCACCTTGTGAACCGTGCCTTGCTTACAGAGCAGAAGCGTAGGGAAATTGAAGAGAAGAAAAGAAAGCTCAACCCTGCTTTCTCCAACAGCAACACCCGCCCCCGCTACCCACAGCAGTACCAGCAGCAGGGTTACCCGCAGCATCAGCAGCCGCCGCAGCAGCAGCAGCGTCAGCGATGACTGGCTCAGTGCAGTGGAGCGACAGCTTGACATTGCACAGTGCAATGATCAAGACAGGGTCCTATATGCAGCAGGACAGCTTTGAGGTGATGCTCTAGACTGGTGGGAGTCTTATAGTCAGCAGGATAGAGAGCGCTTCACTTGGGCTCAGTTCCGTGAGAGGTTCAGGAGTCACCATGTGCCGGCGGGCATAATGAAGATGAAGAAGAAGGAGTTCCTATCTCTGAAGCATGGGAACATGTCAGTCACAGAGTACCGTGACAAGTTTCTGCAGCTTGCTCGCTATACTCCCACAGAAGTTGCAGAAGACGGTGACAAGCAGGAACACTTTCTGGAGGGTCTTAATGACAACCTTTAGTTGCAGCTGATGAAGAATAACTTCAATAGTTTCAATCACCTTGTGGACCGTGCCTTGCTTACAGAGCAGAAGCATAGGGAAATTGAAGAGAAGAAAAGAAAACTCAACCTTGCTTCCTCCAACAGCAACACCCGCCCCCGCTACCCACAGCAGTACCAGCAGCAGGGTTACCCGCAGCATCAGCAGCCACAGCAGCAGCGTCAGCAGCCACAGCAGTAGCAGTACCAGCAACAGACAGGTCAGGGTCAGCGTTACCAGAATCAGAACCAACGCCCTACCTACCAAGCTATGCCGCAGGGGCAATCCAACCCTCCTGCCTCAAATCAGGCTACTGTTCCAGTTGTTTGAAACTGCTACAAGTGTGGCGACAGTAGGCACCTCGCCAACAACTACCCTCAGAAGGGGCAACAGCAGCAGCAGGGCGCCAGGCAGAACGCCCCACAGCAGCAGCAGGGGCGCCCCAACTAGCAGAACAGGGCGCCATTGCAGGGCAAGGTGAATCATGTGACGGCAGAAACCGCAGCAGATGCTCCCAATGTTGTTCTCGGTACGTTTACAGTCAACGCCAACCCTGCTACTGTACTTTTTGATACTGGTGCTACACATTCTTTTATTACAAGATCATATGCTAAACAAAACGTACCTATAAGTTCTATGAAAAGACCTATGGTAGTTGCATCACTAGGCGGAGAGATAAACACCAGTTCTATTTGTTCCAGAGTGGGTATAAAAATAAGGGGGGTAGAGTTCAGTGCCAAGTTAATAGTTATTGACTCTATGAGTATTGATATCATCTTGGGCATGGACACTCTGGAGAAGTGGGGTGTCAAAATTGATTGTGCTCAACGGACAGTTCACCTAGCAGCATCAGATGGCCAGGAAGTGGGGATCGGCGCATCAAGTTCTTCAGGATATTTGCATCAGATAGAGGCTAGACCTACAGACGATATTCGGATAGTGTGTGATTATCCAGATGTCTTCCCTGATGAGTTGCCAGGTATGCCACCTGACAGAGATATTGAGTTTTTAATAGAACTTTTACCTGGTACAGCTCCAATAGTAATGAGACAATATAGAATGGCACCTATAGAGCACGAGGAGGTTAAAAAGAATATAGATGAACTGCTAGCTAAAGGATATATCTGCCCTAATTCCTCTCCTTGGGCTTTTCCAGTCTTTCTTGTTGAGAAGAAGGATACTGATGTGAAAAGGATGTGTGTGGATTACCGGGCCCTAAATAAAGTCACCATCAAAAACAAGTACCCACTTTCCCGCATTGATGACTTGTTTGATGAGTATCAGGGTGCTTGTGTCTTCTCCAAAATTGACTTGAGGTCTGGTTATCATCAGTTAAAAATCTGTCCCTCAGATATTCCTAAGACTGCCTTCACCAATAAGTACGGCTTATATGAGTACACAGTAATGTCCTTTGGCCTGACTAATGCTCCTGCCTATTTCATGCAATTGATGAATTCAGTATTTATGGATTATTTGGACAAGTTTGTGGTGGTTTTCATTGATGACAGTTTGATTTATTCCAAGACTGAGGCACAACATGAAGAACATTTAAGGTTAGTTCTTCAGAGATTGAGGGAACACAAACTGTACGCCAAGTTCAGCAAATGTGAATTTTGGATTGATGAAGTGCGTTTCCTTGGTCACGTCGTCTCCAAAGGAGGAATTGCAGTAGATCCAAGCAAGGTCAGTACTGTAACGAACTGGAAGGTGCCGGAAATACCAAAGGAGGTCCGTGGATTTCTGAGTTTAGCAGGTTATTATCGGAGATTTATTGAGAATTTTTCAAAAATTGCGAAGCCCATGACTTCCCTATTGGAGAAGGATGCAGAATTTAGATGCACAAATGCCCAGCAAGCTGCCTTTGATGAGTTGAAGAAGAGATTGACTACAGCACCTGTGTTGACATTGCCTGACCAGCAGAAGAAATTCATAGTTTATTGTGATGCTTCCAGGGATGGTTTGGGATGTGTTCTGATGCAGGAAGGTAAAGTGATTGCCTATGCTTCACGACTTTGCGCAAGCATGAGGTGAATTATCTGACACATGACCTGAAACTTGCAGCAGTGGTACACGCACTGAAGATTTGGCACCACTATTTATTCAGGCAGCGTTGAGAGATTTATACTGATCACAAGAGCCTCAAATATATCTTCACACAGAACGAGTTGAATATGCGGCAGTGAACATGGCTGGAATTAATTAAGGATTATGATATGGAAATTCATTATCATCCTAGCAAGGCTAATGTGGTGGCAGACGCTCTGAGTAGAAAGAGTTATGCTAATATGGCTTTGGGTTTTCTGATGCCGCACGAGTTATGTGAAGAGTTTGAAAGATTGAGCTTGGGTTTCCTACATCACACTACAGCAGCAGCGTTTGAGGCAAAGCCAACGTTAGAACAAGAGATTCGGGAGCACCAGAAGCATGATGAGAAGTTGCAGAAAATTCGTAAGTTGCTCAAAATAGGCAAGGCGCCTCACTTCAGGGAAGATGAACAGGAAACTTTATGGTACAAGAACAGAATTTGTGTGCCTAATGTGGACAGCATCAGAAAGTTGATTTTGAGTGAGACTCATGATACAGCTTATTCTATTCATCCCGGCAGCACCAAGATCTACTATGACCTGAAGGAAAGATTTTGGTGGTACGGTATAAAGCTTGCCGTGGCCAAGTATGTAGCTATTTGTGATACCTGTCAGCGTGTGAAGGCAGAACATCAGAGACCCGTAGGTTTGTTACAGCCGTTGAAAGTGCCAGAATGGAAGTGGAAAGAAATAACCATGGATTTCATTGTGGGTTTGCCTCGTACGCAGAAGGGATATAATTCAATATGGGTAGTAGTCTATCGGTTAACCAAGGTAGCTCATTTTATACCAGTTAACACTACTTATTTAGGTGCTAAGTTAGCTGAGCTGTACATCTCTAGAATTGTCTGTCTGCATGGCGTACCCAAGAGAATTTTATCTGATCGAGGGTCGCAGTTCACTTCTCGCTTTTGGGAGCAGTTGCATGATTCTTTGGACACAAAGCTTAAATTCAGTACAGTTTACCATCCTCAGACAGACGGGCAGACAGAAAAAACTAATCAGATACTTGAGGATATGTTGAGAGCTTGTGCCATACAGTACGGTACTAGTTGGGACAAGTGTCTGCCGTATGCTAAGTTTTCCTATAATAATAGCTATAAAGCTAGTCTGAAGAAGTCGCCGTTTGAAGCACTGTACGGCAAGAGGTGCAGAACGCCGTTGTTCTGGAATCAGACCGGTGAGAAGCAGGTATTTGGACCTGACATAATATAGGATGCTGAACAGCAATTGCGGATTGTTCAGGAGAATTTGAGAGTTGCCCAATCCAGGCAGAGAAGTTACGCTGATGTTCGCAGGAGGGATTTGTCCTTTAAAGTGGATGATCATGTGTACTTGAAGGTGTCAGCAATGAGAGGTATTCGCAGATTCAACATGAAAAGAAAGCTAGCTCCAAGATATATTGGACCATTTAAAATACTGGAGAAGAAAGGTGAAGTTGCTTACCGCCTGGAGTTGCCTCCCAGTTTGTCAGGCGTGCATGATGTGTTTCATGTGTCTCAGTTGAAGAAGTGCTTGAGAGTGCCTGAAGAGTAAGCACCGCTAGAAGGATTGGAGGTATAAGAGGATCTGACCTACACAAAGCATCCAGTGAAAATTCTAGACACATCAGAGAGGACTACTAGAAACAAGAGGATCAAGATGTGCCGTGTGCAGTGGAGTCATCATACAGAGGCCGAGGCAACATGGGAACGAGAGGATGAGTTAAAATCAGCATACCCCGCTCTCTTTGCTAACTAGCCTTTCTGAATCTCGGGGCGAGATTCTTGTTAGGGGGGTAGGTTTGTAACACCCTAATTTTAATTCCAGTATTTTACAATAAATTTAATATGGTTTATTTGGTTTTCTAAGGTTTTATATGCCTAGGCTTGAATTTTAATGATTTATTTTATTAAATAAGTAATTTAAAATAATCATAGGTCAACTTTGTTGTGCATCCATACTGGAGCATTTTTTTTTGTGCTGTATGAACTAAGGTTTGGAATTTAAATTTATTTGAATTTCAGTTTTGTTTTGGCCTTGGTTTTAAAAAGAAAAGGGAGAGGAAAAGAAAAAAAAGGAAAAGGGGGCGATCAGGCCAGCTACCCCGGCCCGGCCCAGCCCATCCCAAGTTTCCTGCCCCCCCGCGCCACCGAACCACCAGGCCAGAACGGGCCGGCCCAGCAGCGCCCCTTCCCCTCCTCTTTCTCTCACTGCATGTGGGCTCGTTTCCCTAGAGCCGCTGACAACCCGAGCCCGCATGTCAGCAGTCTCTCCCACCTCTCGCTCTCTGCCCGTGGCTCTTAAGCCGCGCCGCCCTGCTCTCTCTCTCTCTACGCGTGGCCCGTGCCCCCCTCGGCCGCCTCTCGCCCTCTGCAGCCGGTCCCCTTCCGCACGCCTGCTCCGTGCCCTAGGCCCTCTAGTCGGCCCCCGCACCAACGCGCCGCAGACGAGCTGGAACTCGAGTCAAACTCGAGCGACCACCTAGCCCCTATGCCGCCCTAGAAAAAGGTCTCCTGGACCCGCCGCTGCGCCCTTGCTCGCTCCAGTGCCCTAGCCCAAGCCCTATTAGCCGCCGCCGCCCTCAATTTGGTCGCCGAAACCCGCAAGGTGAGCCACCGCCGCCGCTCAATTCCGCCGCGGCGCTTCTTCTCCGGCCAAATTGACCCTACCATCGGCTTCGCAGGACCTTGGCGACCCCTTCCCGCCGGTTCTTGGACGCCAAGACCCGCTTCTTGGTGCCTCCCCGCAAGCACCGACGCCATCACCTGCACCCGCTCGCCGCCGGCCGCCTCCGCTGCTCCGCCGCCGCATCCGCCCCCCTGGTGAGACACACCGCACCTCCCTCCTTCCTCTGGGCTAGGTCTAGTCGTCCTTAGTCGCCCCTTGAGGCCAGGGCACGCCGCTCCGGCGACGCTCCGCCGCGAGCAAAGGACTCCGCCGCCCCTGGTGGTCGACGTCGACCGGGCCTTCTCCTCTTTCTTTCCGAGCCGCACGATCTCGATCCAACGCCCCAGGGCCACCGGTGACCAGTCAACCGCGGTCAAACGCCGTCAGCCGCCACAATTTTGCTAAAGGGCCCCTCGGGTTTGAGATAATTAACCCATAGTCCATCCCTTTAGAACCGAGGCCCTGTTTTTAATGTTTTTAACCCTGGTTTTCGAAATGTATTTACAATTAGGTCATAACACCTTCAAAAGGCTATATCTTCACCGTTTTAAATCCGTTTTCGGCGATTTTCGCGCCCACACGATCATATGAACGTGTAGAATAATTTTAAATACATTTCATGTTCTGTTTTTATGTAATGGTATACTGTTTCTTACCATTTATGTTTGTTTGCTTGCATGTGTGAACATATGAATTCTTGTATCGTGCTTTACGATCGTGCGTAGACATTGATCCGCCTGTTGAGTTCGAAGAGCAACCTCCAGAAGCCTCTGAACAGCAATAAGGAATAAATTTTGAGGAAGGCATCTCCAAATCCTCCGGGATCACAAGTGGAACGCTAAGCAAGGGTGTATCACCTAATAACCTTTTATTTATTGCATGTGCATTTTAATTTGAATGCCTGTAAGGTTTACCTAGCTACTTTTATCCTTATATATCTACCTTTTGGGATGCATATGGTTAAAGTTGTGCTAGGTGCTGCGCAAATTCATGTCCTTTTGTTAATTTAATTTTGATTAATAATCCTGTCGTGGTTCCGGGAACCGGGGTGACACAAGCAGTAGATTTGTTGTTCAGTGGGGGGTGACAGCACGGACTCGCTCCGAATGGTGAGCCGGTAGACTCGAAGGTTTATACTGGTTCGGGATGAAACCCTACGTCCAGTGGAGTGTGTCTCTTGGATTATGAACTGTGTGGGGGTGTTACAGTGAGCGCGAGCGCAGTGAGGAGGAGTCTCCCTGTCGCTCGGCCCTTGTGCTCTTGGTGTGGTATATGTTGCCTCTCCCCCACTCGTGAGTGCCTCCCCTCCTTTTATAGTTCAAAGGGGGAGGTTACAGTATTAGGGGGAAAGAAGAAGGAAAAAATAGATACAGAGAGGAGGGAAGGGACCCTGACACGTGGGTCCCTTTATTACAAGAGTCCTGCCAGAAGTCCGTGCATCCTGGAGCGCTCTTGTCACGTGCGGTGAGGTTGTCTGTCTGGGATCCTGTAGCTAACTTGTGCCCGGGGTTCGGTGTACCTGCGGATGCTCTTGTTCTCACGGGGTCAAAGGGTTGTATGGAGGCGGTGTTCCGTCCCGTCCATCCTGGCTTCCTTTCTTTAGCTCCTGGCGTCAGACGGGCGTGACGATAGACGGCGGATTATCCGTCCACCGAACGTCCCTGCCGAGTCGTTCCATTTGTCCGTAACGGCGCCTCGTGCACCGTCGTGTCCCAGTGAGGGGCGGAGTTCGGTCGGTCGCCTTCTGACTTGTAGGGCCGTACGAGGCGGGGCTCGGAGGCCCTGACCCTTGCGCCTGTTTGGTCGCACTGGTCTCGCCAGGCCTCGCCAAGTGTCCCCCTTTATAGGGTTAAACATAGCCTGATGTCATTCCCCTAGCCCTGTCGTAGCGGGGTGTTCTAGACGTGTGGCGTCGGGCGGCTGATGGCCCATCCTGTTGCAATGAGCACGCGCGAGGGCGTGCGCTCGGCAATCGGTGGCAGCGTATGGTCGTCACGTCGCAGCAGGCGTGAGAGCAGGAGGGCAGCGTGATGTCCCATCAGTGGACTTTGCTTCTGCCTGGTCGCGGGACACACGCCGGTGGGTCCCACCGTCGGTCGCGGCATAGGTCGGGGCTCTCCGCCTCCCCCGAGCCCCGATCTGAGGGTCGGCCGCCTTGCAGGAAGGTCGGCCACCTTCGCCCCGTACGAGCGTACGGGGCGAGGGTCGGGTTGGCTCGCTCCCCCGGTCGCCGTTCGTTTGGTTAGGGCCGTGGGCCTTCGATCTGGGCCTGTGCAGGCCTTTCTTGGGCTTCTTTCCTCGGGGGTTTTATATTCTCCCCCGTCAGTAGCCCCCGAGCCTTCGATCAATCCTTTAGTGATTGGTCAGAGGCTCACTCTAAGGGGAGGCGCGCAAGCGCATCCGTGGGATGTAGCCCCCGAGCCCCCGAGTGATTTCGTGAGGAATCGTTCGGGGGTTGTTCAGAGACTTGCGTGTGTGAAGCCGTTATGGGCATCGCATACGTTCTGCCCTTCAAACCATCGTCTGGTTTTAAGGAGAATTTTCCGAGCACCCAGTTTTGGATGGGGCTCTTGGCGCGTCCCCCTCCGGAAGGCCTGTTCGTTTGACCTTTTGGAGGTTGGGCCGACCGTCACTAGCCAGGTTGACGTGGGTGCGGCGGCCGTCGAGTTAATAGCGGGTAGTCCGAGTGAGATCCGACGGTTCTTCCGGTTTGGAACGGTCATGGCGAGTTATCCCGTTGAGGGGCTCGACCCGCTGGGGGCATCTCATTGAAAGAACCTTTCCTTACTAGATCTTGTTTCGGCCCTTTGGTCAGGAGTCTGCCCAAAGGGGGGCCACGTGGCCACCCCATCAGCTAGGTTACCGCAAGAGAGTTTGAGGTATGGTCTCGGATACGGTCGGGGCAAATGGCCTTGTGCCGGCTCACTTGGCATGTAGCTCGCTCGGGAGCTTGCCGCCGACCGTCCCTCGCTCTGAGCGCTGTTTTAAGTTGGATTGTGCATAGATTTGGAATCATGTTTATGCTTACCCGGGATTTTTCTAGCGTGGAAGACCCGTCCGCGTGTTGTTCCGTCGACGCCGGCTCCCTGCCAGTTCAGTTAATGCAAGCGGGGTAGCTGAGGGGTCGAACCTTTTGAGGGTCGTCCCATCTCTCTGCCTTCTCGCACCGTTCGAGGGATGCCGAGGCGTGATCGTGGCCCTGTTTTCGAGGGGTCACCGAGGGTCGCGGCATTAAGCGCGTAGTGGTGGGCCCATTGACGGCCCTCCACATTCGCCTGCCCTTCGTTCCATGGTTATCCTCTGTGCGGGTTTATAGGGGAGAGGAGAGGACTAGATTGTCTCGCTTGCCTCGCTTTCGCTGCTGCTATTTGCTTTCTCCTTCCTCGCGTTCTTCGTCGGTTTTCACGTGCTCCTTTGCCGCCGCCGATGGCTTCCTTCCCCCGGTGCACAACCCCCAGGACGCGCCTGGCGCTCTTGGAGAAGAAAGGCTTCCTTCCCCCTCGGGCGGTGTCGGGGTCGCGGCTTCCCGAGCTCGGTAGCCTGCCTAATCCTCAAGGGAACGAGGTCGTCGTTCTCGCTCCCTTCTATGAGCGCGGGTTCGGCCTCCCTCTGCATCCGTTCGTGCGGGGGCTTCTCTTCTTCTACGGCTTGGAGATTCAGCATCTGAATCCCAACGCCATGCTTCACATGGCGTGCTTCATCACGCTGTGCGAGGCCTTCCTTGGGATCGCGCCGCACTTCAAGCTTTGGTGCTACCTGTTCCGCCCCCAGCTCTCGCAGGGGCAAGGCGGGCAATCTCTCATCGACGGCGTGACCATCCAGCTGCACGGCCGCCGGCAAGATTACCTCCAGATCCCCTTCCCATCTTCCATTCACGCCTACTCGGGGGAATGGTTCTACGTTCAGAACCTGGGTGACCCTCCCCTGGCGGACGGGGTCATGCCCCCGCTCGGGTACGTTAGGAGGGCCCCTGCCTTTACCGGTGCCGCCCCTTCGAGGCGGATTCAATGGGATTGGGGTCGCGAGAAGAAGAGCATTAACCAGGTAGGGTTCCTCTTGGAGAAGATAGGGCTCCTCCGTCGCCGCGGCTTGACTGGTGTGGTGCTGGTCTCGACCTTCATTCGGAGGGCCATCCAACCGCTTCGGTTGCGTCATCTTCCCATGTGGGAGTACACCGGCGCGGTTGATCTGGACCGCTTCTCTGATAAGGAGCTCACTTCCGGTGAGATCCGGCTCCGCGTGATCGCCATCACCGAGGGGACCTCTGCGACGAACTTCTTCGGCGGGCCTCTGGCCCTCAACCATTCGATCAAAGCGGACTTGGTGAGTCTCTTATACTGGGTCGTGTGATGGGTACTTTTAGGCTTTCTAACGCTGTGCCTTGGGTGGTTTTTAGGGCATTGGTCCCTTGAAGCCGTCTGTCGCCCCTCTTCCTGAGGATGCCGCCGTAAAGGTGGACCGGAAGCGAAAGAGGGAGATGGAGGCTTACATGGAGGGCGAGCGCGAGAAACGCCACCAGCTCGTCCATGATAAGAAAAAGAGGGAGCGCGATCAGCGCGCCCGGCAGGCCGGTCGCCAACCCCTTCTACCGCGTCATCTGATGAGGAGTGGTCCTCAGATGATACGCTTGATGCCGCGCCGCTCGGCGGCGAGATTGGGGAGAGTTCTGGCTCGGGCGCCCTCCCTGAGGTGATGTTGATCATGACTCCGCCGGAGGCGGGCGCCGTGCCCCGTTGAGGGAGTCTCAAGGGTTGGCGGGGGAGTCTCAGCGCGTTCCTCCTCCGGCTGTAGTGGCTTGAGCGCAAGTGGAGCCGGTCGTGCCGCCCTCGCCGGGGCCGGAAGGGTCCGGCGTTCCCGTCGTGGTCTCGACGTCGACGTCCGTGGTGACACCAGGGACCGCGCCGGCGGGGGCGTCCGGAGGCTCGGGGGCGCCCGTATCGCCATCAGAGGCGTCGGCCGAGCCCGCAGCCGGCTCTTCTTCGGGTGGTTTGGTAACGGCGACCGCCCAGGGGTCGCCTCCCGGGTCGGAGTCGTTGCCGCCGGCGGGGATGAGCGCGGCCCCCGCTGCTGCCGATGCGTCGAGGCCGCCCTTGGGGGGTCGACGCGCCGCCCATCCCCTCGCCTGTAAGCGCGAACGTGCCGTCGGGGACGGCGCCCCGAGGTTGGCGGCGTCTCTTTCCCACGCCGTGGTCTTCTCGGTGAGTGATCCGTCTTTCCGTTGGCGCGCCAACGTTCGTGGTTTCCTCAGTTCTTGCTTTCATGATCGGATGCTTCTGGTGTAGCCCTTCTATCCCGCATAAGTCGCTTTCGGAGGCCGCACGGGTTGCGCGCCAAGTGGCGTCATCCGCAGCGTCGACGTCCGCGGCGGTGCCTTCCCTGCCAGGAACGTCGATCTCCCGACCCCCCGTTGTGTTGCCGACGGGCCCAAGGGTTGCCGTGGTGGATCCGGCGGCGGAGGCGGCACCGGTGCGATTGGAACCCGTCCGCGAAGGTGCTGCGGACTCGGGCGGCGCGATGATCCCGCTGCCGTTTCCCCCTCCTGGGCCTCCTCCGTCGGGCGCCGTCCGTCTGTTCATCCCTCCCCGGTCGCTTCCAGCTGTCCGGGATGAGTCTTCGTCCCTCTCCGCGGAGCAGGAGGCGACAGATTGGGGGATTGTACAGGAGGCGTCCTCCAGCGCGGCCGTCGACATGGGAACAGTTTTGGAATCCCTCCAGACGGCGCTGGCGGCGGCGAGCCGTGCTGAGGAGGCGATCTTGCAGCATGTGCTTCGTCATGGGTCGGTACGTGATCTTCTTCGTCTTCCTTCGTATCAGCGTTTCTTTGGATCTTTCCGATCCGCAGAACCTTTTGTTGTAGGCTTTGTTAGCGCGGGCTTCCGAGCGCGCTTCTTCGCTCAGCGCCACCCAGGCTGAAGCGGCGTAGGCGCGCGTGGACGCCTCGCGCTCACAGGAGGCGAGGGCCGCAGCCGTCCGGCAGGCGAGCATGTTGACCATGTGCCTCGACAGCGTTTCGGCCGAGGCGTCCTCGCTGCGCGCTGAGGCGGGGAGCCTCCGTCGAGAGACGGAGCAGCTTCGAGTGGAGCGCACCGCCGCCGTGAACGACTCCCTGGCGTTGCGTCGGGAACTCTCAGTCGCGACGCAGTGGGCTACTGAGGCGGAGCAGGGCCTGCTTGAGGCGTCGGGCTCGCTCGAGCGGTCGCGCACGGAGCTTTCTGCCCAGGCCTCCGTCATTGCCGGTGAGCGGTGTTCTGAGGCGGTTTCTTGATTTCGCCTGAGGGCGGTTTGTGATTCTGTTGTGCCTTTTCTTTTCAGAGCTGCGAGGGGAGCTCCAGAGCCTTCGGGAGGCGGTTGGCTCGGCGTGTGCCTATCTTTCGCCGCCGTCGTCCGCGCCGCTGCTAGAGCAGGTAGCGGGGCTTCGGGAGCACGTCGAGCGCGTCGTGCGGCAAGCCGCCTATTTTAGGAGTAGCCTATCCTTTGCACAGGCGGTTTCCCACTTTGGGGAGCTCCGTCCAGTGCTCGCGCCGATCGCAGAGGGGTTTGCCGCTGGGGTCGCCGACGAGGAGGTGGAGAGGATTGAAGACGAAGTCCGTCCCCATGCCCTGATGGTCTCGAGCCACGTTGATCCGCCGACCCTCCTGCGAAACCCCTTGGCCGATTAGTTTTCGTTATGAATTCGAACAATATGTCTGTAATGAACTTTTCGTCGTTACTGGTGACCGACGGATGTTTTACTTAACCCCGTGCCTTTGCCCTTTTGTCTCAAAAAACTCGCACGTGTTTTTTTACCGTTGCGATCGTGCGCCTTGCCTTGGGCTGCCATGGCCGCGGTCGCTGGGACCTTTGAGGCGTAAGCGGGCCTTCGGGGCGCACGTGCCTTTTTACCGTTGTGATTGTGTGCCTTGCCTTGGGCTGCCATGGCCGCGGTCGCTGGGACCTCTGAGGCGTAGGCGGGCCTTCGGGGGGCCGATCTGGGCTCGGAAAATTTTTAGAGGGAAGGTCGGGCGATGGGGCTTTAAAAAAAAGGTACTGAGTTGAGGGGATGGTCGGGCAGCTAGGCTGGCCTTCCCTTTTTGGCGAGGGCGAGGGAAAATGTGTACGGGTAGTACGTTCCCAGCCCCCGAGTAAAACAAGGTGACTTTGCTCAGTCACTTTGTTTTACTGGTGCGCGAGTAAAGAAACAAACGAAACAGTTAAGGTAGAGTTTCCTTATCTTTCAACATCCCGCGTAAGGGTGAAGGGGTCGCCTCCGTCTGCGTTGCTCTTGCCATGGCCCTCGCGCGCCTCACGCTGGCCTATCTTGGGGGCCATCCGTCGTGGCGATCCTGGGGGCCCGTCTCATCTCCTCTGTTTTGCCCGGTTACACGAGTGCACCTCTGGCACCGCTTTTTTTGCCTGTTCGAGGCACGTCGTGGTCGTGGCAGCGCCGGACGCAGCGCAGCGCCGGACGCAGGCGCATGGTATCTTTGCGTATTTTTTGTTTCGAGTAGTCGCGTCGTCTGCAACGGGTCAGGGCATCGGATGCCTCTGCGCCCCTTGGCAGGGCCGTCATGTCTCCAGGGCGAGGCAGAGGCGCGGTGGGCCCCGGTGGTGTCTGTCAGGCCTTCTACCGGGGGCTCATGAAGCCGGCCGGGGCGCTTGCCCGCTGCCCGTCGTGACTATAAATAGGGAAGGATGCCTTCCAAGGAAAGCATTTGAAATCGGACAGTCGTAGCCTCTTGAGTCCCCCACAAACCATGGGGTTCGCTTGTTCCATGGGAGAGCGACTTTCTTTCCTTTGTAGTGAGCGGGGTTACCCGGGTTCAAGGTTCTTGTCCCAGGCGGGGAAGGCTGACCTTAGGATAGCATGGTCTTCCCCATGCTTCCTGTATCTTTGGTTATGAGTGTCTTCGTATGCGCATCGGGTTTTGGCTACGAGTGGCTTCGTATATGCCACTTGTGCCCAGAACGCCTTCCGACGACCTTGTGCCCGTGCGCCCCTCGCGCAGGCAGGCGTTCCACTCCAAGTCCTCTCGGGAGAGGCTTTGGTGGTTGCCTAGGTGAGGTTGTCCAGGAGGATCCGACGCCAAACGGTGGTGCGGGGGTTTCGCCCTGCCACCGCCTGGTGGGCCACGCGTCCTGCCGTCGGCGGGAGCCGGAGCTGAGAAGTTGCCGGCGCGACGGTGGTGAGGGGGGCAACTATCAAAGTCTTGCCCTCCGCTCAGCACGCTCTTGGTGGCTTTCCGGTCGCCCTCTCCTTGGTTCGGCAGCGTCGTTGGGTGCCTGACCCCCACGTTGAGCTCCCAAAAGAGGATGCTCATTGGTGGCGGCAGGCCCTCTGTGGTGGAGCGTTGAGGGGGGTTCCTGCCTTCTTCGACGTTCGCTGCACGGCGAAAACACCCACAAGGAAGGGGTGATGGCTCTTGTTGAGTGGGAAGGTTCTTGAGCGGTGAGATTCGTGACCTTCTCTGCTGCAGAGGCATCAAGAACCTGGCCCCAACAAGAGCCAACGTCCGGGGGCCGTCTTTGCTGGCGCAAGACGCGCACGACCCTTTTCCAACTCTGGCCCCAAGGGGCGGGGCCCAGAGCTCCCTTTGATCCAAATATTGATGTAATGAGAGTTTTTGTATCAGAAGAATGAATAGCTCCCATATTTGTTTTGTGATTTTGATTTTCATCAATTTTTTGCGACCTGTGGAGACTCCGGAGCAGCGCCTGGACTCCAGCGAGTTGATCCTTTGGGTCGGGCAGTATGTCTGCCTGGTTCGCTCACTCCTAGCCCCTGAGTTGGGCAAGGCGACCGATGGGTTGGCTTGGCTAACTTGTCATGTGGAGGAGCGAATAGTAATCTAAGGATAAAATCTCCTCAGGTTTTCAATGTTCCACGCGTTGGTGAAGACGTTACTGTCGGAGTCTTTGAGTTTGTAGGAGCCTAGGCGTAAGACCTTGGCGATGATGAAAGGTCCCTCCCATGGTGGGGTGAGTTTGTGCTTGCCTCTGGTGTCCATGACCCTTCTTAGTACTAGATCACCAACGTTGAGGGACCTGCTGCGGACCTGACAGTCGTGGTAGCGTCGCAGGTCTTGTTGGTATTTGGCCGACGTGACGACTATTGCCTCTCTCGCTTCGTCTAGGAGGTCGTTAGCGAGTTCGGCGTCCGTCGTTTGTCGCCCGCTGTCGTACGCTCGGACCCTAGGGGATCCATATTCAAGCTCCGTGGGGAGTACGGCTTCAGCGCCGTATGCCAAGAAGAAGGGGGTGCATCCAGTGGCTCTAGATGGAGTTGTCCGCAAGCTCCAGAGGATGGCGGGAAGCTCGGCCGCCCATTTTCCGCCGAACTTTTTCAATCTATCGAAGATTCTGGGCTTGAGCCCTTGTAAGATCATGCTGTTGGCTCGCTCAACTTGGCCGTTGGTTCGTGGATGCGCCACGGCGGCCCACTCGGCCTTGATGTTGAATTGGTCGCAGAACTGGAGGAAGTCATGACCCTTGAATTGGACTCCGTTGTCGGTTATAATGGAGTTTGGTACTCCAAACCTATAAACGATGTCACGAAAGAAGGAAGCGGCGTTCGCCGCCGTGAGCAGCGCGATGGGTTTGGCTTCTATCCACTTGGTGAACTTGTCGATAGCGACGAATAAGTGGGTGAAGCCTCCGGGAGCTTTCTTAAAGGGTCCAACCATGTCCAGGCCCCAGACCGCAAAGGGCCACGTGATGGGGATAGTTTGGAGTGCCTGCGCGGGCGTGTGAATCTGCCTGGCAAAGAATTGGCATCCTTCGCAAGTTCGCACGACTTGCTCGGCGTCAGCCATGGCCGTTGGCCAGTAGAAACCTTGTCGGAAAGCCTTTCCTACCAGTGCCCTTGGGGCGGCGTGGTGCCCGCAAATGCCTCCATGGATTTCGACCAGGATCTGCTTTCCCTCATCAGTGGGGATGCACCTCTGTTTGATCCCGGAGGCGCTCTTTTTGTAGAGCTCCCCGCTAGCGATAACGAAGGACTTTGCTCTTCGGGCCACGCGTCTGGCCTCGGTCGCGTCCTCGGGTAGGCTCCTGTCGGTGAGTCGGCTCACGATAGGGAGACGCCAGTCAGGGCCCCCGATTACAGCTACCAGCCCCCAAGCCTGTGTGGTAGGGTCGGGGGAATTGCCGGTGGTCCCTCGTCCGACGATTCGGTCGTGACGGAAGGTTTATAAAGGTCGGAGGCGAAGACTCCGTCTGGAACGGGTTCCCGACCGGACGCTATGGTTGAGAGTCGGTCGGCTTCCTCGTTGAAGTGTCGGTAGTTGTGCTCTAGCTCGAAGCCTTTAAACCTTTCTTCCAGCTTGCGTACCTCTTTATAGTAGGCACACATACTGGGGTTGCGAGGCTCGGCCGCTTTCATGACCTGGTCGACCACGAGCTTTGAGTCTCCTCGCACGAGGAGGCGCCCCGCCCCCACTTCTGCTGCTATACGGAGCCCGTTTACCAGGGCCTTGTATTCGGCCACGTTGTTAGTGGACGGGAAGTGGAGGCGTATGGCGTACCGTAGCCTATGTCCCTGTGGGGAAATGAGGACAATGCCTGCCCCGCTGCCGGTCTTGAGGTAGGATCCATTGAAGTACATGATCCAGTACTCCGGATCCTCGACTGGCGGTGGTTCTTGCGCTTCGGTCCATTCGGCGACGAAATCCGCCAGGGCTTGCGATTTGATCGCAGTTCTTGGCAGGTAGGTAATGTCGAGCCCGTTGAGCTCTAGAGCCCATTTCGCGATGCGTCCTGTCGCGTCACGGTTACGGACGATCTCGCCCGAAGGGGCGGTGGAGATGACCGTCACCGGGTGTCGGTCGAAGTAATGGATAAGCTTCCTCTTGGCGATGAGCACCGCATAGAGGAGCTTCTGTACTTGCGGGTACCGAGCCTTGGACTCGCTTAAAACCTCGCTGATGAAGTAGACTGGCCTCTGTACTTTGAGCGCTCGGCCTTCTTCTGCTCGCTCTACGACCAGGGCAGCGCTAACCACTTGAGTGGTGGCGGCGACGTATAGAAGCAGCGTCTCTGTCAGGTCGGGTGTGACCAACACCGGAGGAGTTGTGAGAAAGGCCTTGATCTTGTCCAGCGCCGTTTGGGCCTCCGGGGTCCAGGAGAAGCGGTCTCCCTTTCTTAGCAACTTGTAGTGCGGCATCCCTCGTTCGCCGAGCCTGGATATAAAGCGGCTGAGCGAGGCAACGCATCCTACCAGTCGTTGGACTCCCTTCAGGTTTTGAATTGGGCCCATTCTTTGAATGGCGTCAATCTTTTCCTGGTTAGCCTCGATTCCCCTTTCGGAGACCATGAAGCCCAGGAATTTGCCCTTGGGGACCCCAATAACACATTTTTCGGGGTTGAGCTTAATCCGGAACTTGCGGAGGTTCGCGAAAGTTTCCTCTAGGTCGGCTATGAGGTCATCGGATTCCTTGGTCTTTACGACTATGTCGTCGACGTAGACCTCCACGTTTCATCCTACCTGGTCGACAAAACACAGGAGCATGCATCGCTGGTATGTTGCTCCCGCATTCTTTAAGCCGAATGGCATGGATACGAAACAGAAGGGACCGAAGGGAGTGATGAAGGAAGTGGCGAGCTGGTCGCTTTCTTTCATCGCGATTTGGTGGTAGCCGGAGTACGCATCCAAAAAGGATAGCAACTCACAGCCGGAGGTGGAGTCGACCACTTGGTCGATGCGAGGTAGAGGGAAAGGGTCTTTTGGGCACGCCTTGTTCAGGCTCGTGTAGTCGACACACATCCTCCACTTCCCATTCTTCTTTTTAACCATTACAGGGTTGGCAACCCATTCTGGGTGTTGCACTTCTTTTATGAACCCTACGGCTAAAAGCTTAGTGATCTCCTTCCCTATAGCCGTACGCTTCTCCTCGTCGAATCGGCGAAGGCGTTGGGCGACCGGCCTTGCAGTCGGTCGGACATTTAGGGAGTGCTCGGCGACCTCCCGGGGGATTCCTGGCATGTCGGCAGGCTTCCAGGCGAAGACGTCCCGGTTGGCTCGGAGGAAGTCGACGAGCGCGCTTTCCTATTTCTAGGAAAGCGTGGCCCCGATCCTGACCTTCTTGGAAGGGTCGGCAGGATCGAGTGGTACCTCCTTCGTGTCCTCAGAGGGCTTGAAGGTGCCTCCCCCAGCTTTGGACGTCTTGGGGACGTCTAGGGGTGTTTCTTTGGTTGCCTCGGGGGCACCTGTTGGCATGACCGCTTTGAGGTCAGCTATCTCCTTGGAGGCCACAAGGGATGCGGCAAGCTCGCAGTTGGCCCGCTCGCACTTGTAGGCCTCTTTGAAGGAGGATCCCACAGTGATGATCCCATGTGGGCCGGGCATCTTTAGCTTGAGGTATGTGTAATTTGGGATGGCCATGAACTTAGCATAGCATGGCCGTCCCAAGATCGCGTGGTATGACCCCACAAAGTCTACTACCTCAAACTGCAACCGCTCCGTACGGAAGTTCGAAGGGTCGCCGAATGTGACGGGCAGCGTGATCTGCCCGAGGGGGTAGGCCTGTTGGCCTAGGATGATGCCGTGGAATGGGGTGTGACTGGGCCATAGGCTGGCCCTGGGGATCCCCATCTCGTCGAGCGTTTCAACATACATGATGTTGAGGCCACTTTCGCCGTCCATGAGCACCCTTGTGAGGCGCTTCGGGCCTATGATTGGCTCCACGACGAGCGGGTAGGTCCCGGGGTGCGGGACTCTGTCCGGATGGTCGCGTCGATCGAAGGTGATCGGCTCTTCCGACCACCGGAGGTATTCGGGGACGGCGGGATTTACGGCATTTACCTCGCGGTTCGCGAGCTTGAGCTTGCGCTTGTCGCCGTAGGACTCCGGCCCCCCAAAGATCATGAGGCATCCCGTCGTCTCGGGGAATGCCTCGGCGTCGTCCTTCCTCTCCGCCATCTGGGCGGCCTCCTCCGTCTTTGCCTTCTTCTGCGAAGGGCTGTTGACAAAGCGCTTGAGGAGTTCGCATTCCCGGAGCTTGTGACGCACCGGGAACCCATGGTTCTGGCACGGCCCGTCCATGAGCTTTTGGAAGTGCTCGTTACCGGACTTGGCCGGAGGCTTGGGAGGTCGGTCGGCTGTGGCGACTTCATTTCTCCCGTGGTGTGGGCGCTCGTCCCTCTGATGCCTTTCGTCTCTCTGGCGCTTGCCGCGGCGCTCGTGCCGATCTTTCTTGGCGCCGCTTGTTCCCTCCCTGTCATCACGGAAGGCTCTTCCCTTGCGGAAGATGGCGCCGACCACGTCTTCGCCGTCGGCAAACTTTGTGGCGATGTCGAGGAGATCGGCCGTTGTCTTGGGACGCCCGCGGCCGAGCTCGTGGACGAGCGCTTCGTTCGTAGTGCCGTATGTGAAGGCACTGACGACGTCGGCGTCGGTGATATCCAGGAGCTCGTTTCTCTTCTGAGAGAATCTCCGGATGTAGTCTCGGAGAATTTCTCTGGGCTTCTGGGTGTAGCTCTTGAGGTCCCAGGAGCTCCCGGGGCGCTTGTACGTCCCCTGGAAGTTTCCTACAAAGACCTTCTTGAGGCCTTCCCAATCGTGGATGATGTCCTCGGGCAGGTGCTCGAGCCATGCTCGGGGCGCATCCCCGAGGTGGATGGGGAGATACTGGATGATCAGAGTATCATCCCTAATCCCTGCTAGCCGGCAGGCGAGTCGATAGTCCTCGAGCCATACGGCCGGGTTCGTGGACCCGTCATACCTGGTGAGGTTGGTGGGTGCGCGCACCCTTGAGGGGAACTGCGCCTCGCGGATCGCGTTCCCAAAAGCGCGTGGGCCCGATCCAGTTGGACCGGATCCATATTCGCGTCTTGCGTCCGGGGTGCGCGAGTGCGCGATGTTGTCCCTCTCCCTTCGGCGGGCATTGAGGGTGTCGCGAGCATTGCGCTTGTCGCCCAGGCGATCCTTGACGGGTCTCGCGGACGCTCGTGCCCCATTGCCCTGTGTGGTTGCCATCCGTGTGGCGCGGGTAGCCGTATCCGCCGATGGCTGATTCGCCAACTTGGCCTGTTGCACCGCTGCCCTTTGCACGAGGCTGCGAAGGTTTTGGAGCGTGGCCTTGGCGGCAGGCTCGCTGGGCTCCGAGATTGCCTGGAGCATCATGGCGGCAACGGCGATATTTTGGTCGGGGCGCGGGAAGTATGGCGTCCCGTCGCTCCCTTGGAGGAGCTGGTTGTAGACGTGGTGCCCGCGGGGACCTTCGCCCCTATGCAGGCGCCGCCCCATCTCGTTGTGGAGATCCTCGAGTCTATGTTCGAGGTCGTCGATCTCCTCCTCCTTCTGGCGAAGCTCGTTTTCGCGCGCGAGGGCGCGCGCCTGTCGTTCACATTGGTACTCCACCTCTTGGCTGGGGGTCCTTTGACCTTCTGCATCTCCGCCTAGGGGAGGGGTTGCCACGAGGCATGCCCTTCCTATCGCGGCGGGGTGGTTTTAGTCCGAGCCGGAGACGGACCCACTGCTGGAAACATCTTCCAGGAGGTCGTGGACGGACGTCGGGTAGTGGCCCGCCATGGCCACGAGGGTTGATTGACGAGGCGTCTCGCCCTCGTGGACTGCGGTGCGCGCCTTGGGGCGACGCTTGAGCGCAGTGGGGCGTTGCTTATGCCTTCGCTTATCTGCCTTGGTCCCGGTAGGCGCGAGGCGTGTGGGTCCTTCCGTCCTCGCTGCGAGGGGCGAGTCCGGGGCGGTGCCTTGGAGCGCCGTCATGGATGGCAGCGGTGGGTTCCCATGCAGCTGGGTCACCACATTCGCGAGTGCATAGAGCACTTGATCGCGATCCTCACAGAAGGAGGTCGAGCGGAGGAGCGCGTTGGCGCAGTCAGCGAATGCCTCCACGTTGAGTTCGGCGGGCGTCGACCGCACAGCGTCTCTCATCATCGGGTCGCGCGGAGCGTCCACGATTTGGAGGTCACTCATGCCCTGAGTGAGGGCGTCGATGGATGGGGTAGGGTCGACGAGGCGGAGCTCACCGGCGGCGGCGGCAACGAAGGTGAAAGCGCCGAAGGTGATGCGACTCCCGGGCACGAGGACCTTGTCGCCGTCGGAGGTGGATGATGATGCCATCGGAGCGGTGATGTCACTTGGGCGCGCTGAAGATCCCCTACCTGGCGCGCCAACTGTTGTGGTTCCGGGAACCGAGGTGACACAAGCAGTAGATTTGTTGTTCAGTGGGGGTGACAGCACGGACTCGCTCCGAATGGTGAGCCGGTAGACTCGAAGGTTTATACTGGTTCGGGATGAAACCCTACGTCAAGTGGAGTGTGTCTCTTGGATTATGAAATGTGTGGGGGTGTTACAGTGAGCGCGAGCGCAGTGAGGAGGAGTCTCCCTGTCGCTCGGCCCTTGTGCTCTTGGTGTGGTATATGTTGCCTCTCCCCCACTCGTGAGCGCCTCCCCTCCTTTTATAGTTCAAACGGGGAGGTTACAGTATCAGGGGGAAAGAAGAAGGAAAAAATAGATATAGAGAGGAGGGAAGGGACCCTGACACGTGGGTCCCTTTATTACAAGAGTCCTGCCAGAAGTCCGTGCATCCTGGAGCGCTCTTGTCACGTGCGGTGAGGTCATCTGTCCGGGATCCTATAGCTAACCTGTGCCCAGGGTTCGGTGTACCTGCGAATGCTCTTGTTCTCACGGGGTCAAAGGGTCGTATGGAGGCGGTGTTCCGTCCCGTCCGTCCTGGCTTCCTTTCTTTAGCTCCTGGCGTCAGACGGGCGTGACGATAGACGGCGGATTATCCGGCCACGGAACGTCCCTGCCTAGTCGTTCCATTTGTCCGTAACGGCGCCTCGTGCACCGTCGTGTCCCAGCGAGGGGCGGAGTTCAGTCGGTCGCCTTCTGACTTGTAGGGCCGTACGAGGCGGGGCTCGGAGGCCCTGACCCTTGCGCCTGTTTGGTCGCACTGGTCTCGCCAGGCCTCACCACCCTTTATAGGGTTAAGCATAGCCTAATGTCATTCCCCTAGCCCTGTCGTAGCGGGGTGTTCCAGATGTGTGGCGTCAGGCGGCTGATGGCCCATCCTGTTGCAATGAGCACGCGCGAGGGCGTGCGCTCGGCAGTCGGTGGCAGCGTATGGTCGTCACGTCGCAGCAGGCGTGAGAGCAGGAGGGCAACGTGATGTCCCATCAGTGGACTTTCCACTGCCTGGTCGCGGGACGCACGCAGGTGGGTCCCACCGTCGGTCGCGGCATAGGTCGGGGCTCTCCACCTCGCCCAAGCCCCGATCTGAGGGTCGGCCGCCTTGCAGGAAGGTCGGCCGCCTCCGCCCCGTACGAGCGTATGGGGCGAGGGTCGGGTTGGCTCGCTCCCCCGGTCGCCGTTCGTTTGGTTAGGGCCATGGGCCTTCGATCTGGGCCTGTGCAGGCCTTTCTTGGGCTTCTTTCCTCGGGGGTTTTGTATTCTCCCCCGTCAAATCCTATGCAATTAATTGTTGGGCTTGACCCTGATCGGTTCATGTCCATTTTAATATTGCTTTTTAGCAACATGGTTTAGGGAGCTTGAGCAATGTGCTCATGTGCTTTTGCTAGTTCTCTCCCTAAGGACCGAATCACAAAGCGACCACCTGGGACAACAGTGCTACCACAAGATTAGAATGGGACGATCTTAGCTGATTAATTAGGTTGTTTTGGTTTGGGAGTAACTTACCTGCCGGGCAAGAGGGAAGGCTAGCATCAGTGGTCACTGCGCTACCTCATGGCTGAGTGTGCTTTACGTTATATGTGCTTCTCCCTTTGGAGGCGGACACCACCGTTGCGACCCTGAAACCTTAGCGGTTACACCTTACCAACGTGATCTTTGTAAAGGCTTCGTAGTGCGCTTGCTAGTCATCTCATCTCCGGTAATGTGATGAACTCCTAGCGTAGCTCACGACTTGTGGGTAAAGATGTACAACCTCTCGAGAGTGTAAAACTAACATGTTAGCCGTGCTCACAATTATGAGCTGCCCGGACCCTTGGCTGAGGTTCTTTGGTTTTGGTTATGGTTATGATAATGGTTATATCTGTTTAACTTTATTTAATTTCTTATGCAATATCTTTTGGGCTAATGGTGTTGTTACTAAATCATAGTAAGTAGGCTTTAATGAAAGTTTTAAATTAAAAGCTAATGCAGTTTGTCAGCTAACCATAGAGCCTCATGGTTTATGTTATATTTGTTGGGTATTCTGTACTCACGCTTGTTTCTTTATATTTATTCCTTGTTGGGGGGAATCCAACCACTGCTTAGATGATGGAGGTAATGAAGACTATGTGCAAGACTACGACGAGTATTAGGCGTTTCGTTCACAAGTTGACGTCCCTGTGGCGCCCGTTATCTTTATGTTTTATGCTTCCGCTATGCTACGTTATACTCTGAGTTAAACACTTGTGTCACAGTGTAATAATGATATATTTAATGTTATGTACGTTTTTATCTTTGGCATGTGTTGTGGTACTTTGTAATTTGTCATGTATATACGAGACGTTTCCTGGCGCATATATGTGTTGCACGGTTTTGTTCGTTGAAACCGGGCGTGACACCCTACAAAGTGGTATCAGAGCCGATCATGCGTAGCTTTCTGGTCTAGAACGATATAATAGATTGGATCTATTACCGTAGTAGATTGGATCTACTGCGGCTCCATAATAACAGATTGGATCTGTTATAGTCTCTATACATCGATTCATTCGATGGTAACAGATTCGATCTGTTACAAGCTGTTCGCACTGGTTCATTAGATGAACCGATGCGAAGTACATGGATGAAACTTGCACTTGGTTTGATTGGATCAACCCGATGAGTTTTCATAGATTAGATCTATGGTCCATATTTTTGTTATCACATGCCTTTTTTTTCTTGCATTAGATGTGTAAGAATAGATTCCCTTAGAAAAATTCAAGAAGTTCTTGATGCCTTTCCAATCACTACACCTATAAGGATTTCGATCGTTGTTCGGTGGGTCTGCCAAAGCAGGGTGCCGTTAATTATCTTAATCAAATAGGGTGAATGTCGGACATCCGCAAATACGGGATTGGTTTGCTTGATGAGGCTATCAAATCGGATTTGGGCCTTGGGCATGATGTTGGATGTTAAGACATGGGATGTCGCCCAACATGCGAGAGTCACATAGGATGTGATTAATAATGGTTGTCTACCGTTTTCGCTAAGTTTCTAGCAGTGATGCCAAAGCTCACTAGAGGCTTAGATAAATGTGGATCTCGTCCACTATGTGTCGTGAAAGGGAATACAATTGCAAACATATAGTGGGAGTATCTTTTGTTAAACTGTTTAATAAAAGATCTACATAAAACATTGTGCTAAATCTTTGCATTTTTTACTTCCTGTTGTAGTTGATCTTGGCCGGTAATCCCCCTCAAAGTTCTGGTTTTAATTTGCGATCTATTCTTGATGAAGAGAAGTTGTCTGGAACTAACTTTACTAATTGGTATCGAAACTTGAGAATTGTTCCCAAGCAACAGAAAAAGGAATATGTTCTTGAGCAGCCCTATTCTGAGGAACCTGAGAATGGTGCTAGTGCTGCTGACCGCAGGGCTTATGAGAAGCACTGCAATGACTCGGTTGATGTTAGTTGTCTCATGCTTGCTACTATGTCCCTCCTGAGCTTCAGAAGCAATATGAGGAATTGGGGCCTACAATATGATTGAAGGGCTCTATGGCATGTTTGAGAACCAGGCAAGGATCGAGAGGTATAACACCTTGGCCTTGTTTGGCAGTAAGCTAGCTGAGGGGAGTCCTATCAGCCCTCATGTGATTAAGATGATTGGTCACATTGAGGCCCTTGACAGACTTGGTTTTGAGCTTGATCCAGAGCTTGCGACGGATGTGATCCTCTAATCTCTACCTCCTAGCTTCGAGCCGTTTATCATGAACTATCATATGAATGGCTTGGAATCTCTGCCTCGTAGCTTCGAGCCGTTTATCATGAACTATCATATGAATGGCTTGGATAAGACCTTAATGTAAGTGCAGCAATGCTCCTCGGTGGTTTTGGTGGATTGAGTGACAACGCGATTAAAGGTCTAATCTCTTTGTGAGATGACTTGACAAGTTTTCACAGGTTGATCATTTGTAATCAAGTGTAACTGAATGTATTATAATGGATATATTAATTGAATGCAAATGCCCAAGGACAGATTATCTTTGGTCCATAGTACATTGGTGCACTTTGAGGTCGTTTGATTATTATTGGTGTTCATATTGAGAAGAATGACAATGGATCTATCTCATATATTTGGATGTCATCATATTGATTGAATTGTTACAATGAAAGTGGCTGATTTCATGAACATCATTTTACATATACAAACCAACCTTAGTAAAGATCAAATACATTGAATGGTTAATAAGCAAATGTGCTCCATCTACCTATTAAAGAGGTATTCATTAACGAAGTCCAACTTATTCAGCTCAAAGAGGATTGCTCTCAAGAAGGAAGCTCAACTTGGCTATCTTGCTCTTTTTGAAATCATTCAAGATGGCAGTGTTTATCAAGACAAGACTCAAGTAGTTTTCAGCTGGTTTTATTTTTTAATCTTGAGTATAGGTATGTCGTACTATCAAGACGGAAGCGAAGCTTGGAAGTCACTAGTCAACATGTGCTCTAGCTAGTTCAGAGAGCGTCGAGCCATTCCATCTTCAGTGATGAATGTGGCACTGAGTGTGAGAGCTCTCTGTCCTTAATCTTGTGCTTAACTCTCAGCTAGGTGTACCTCTTGTGGAGACAAACACCTACACTTCTTATCTAGTGACCAAGGATTTATGCCTTAGCCTCCTGGTTCTGCAGTAGTGCCACCGAATTGTCCGGTGGGAGTCACTGGACTATCCGGTGGAGCCGGTTTGAGCTGCAACGGCTATCTGGCCTCCACCGGACTATCCGGTGAGGCCCGCCGGACTATCCGATGGTGGCCTGACACAGTACAACGGCTAGTTTTGTGGGCATGGGTATTTATACCCTCTCACCACCTCTGTGTGGGGTGGCTGCTTCCCTTCAACGACCATATATATTCAGAGGCCTAAGAAACAGTCCCCAACCACTCTCTTTGTGAGATTGAGCCTAAGTGTGAGATTCTTGAGTTGGGAGAGCTTATGTGAGATTGTGTGAGCTTCAGCATGAGCACCTAGCTTCTGAGCACAGTTGGCAAGCATTCCAGCAAACGCTTTTGTTACTCTTGGAGGTTTCCTTCTAGACGGCTAGAGCGTCCCAAAGGTCACTCGTATTCTGAGTGGCACAACTCTTGTAGGTGATTACCCCGCTCTTCGGAGCAAGTGCTAGTGAGCATCCTTCACAGCCTTGGTAGTTGTGGTGGGGTGGCTGTGAGTTGAAAAAGACTCGAGCTCTTGGTGGGTGCCTCAACGACGACGTAGGTACACTTGCAGGTGTGACCGAACCTCGGGAACTAAATCGTGTGTCCTGTGTGCTGTGCCCCTGGTGGGAGCTTGCATCAAGCTTTGTGCTTGAGTGCATTTCTTATTTGCATTTATCTTTGCTTACGCTACTTTACTACTTGTTTGTGCGAGCTCTTGTTGTGAGTGCAGGTGTGTAGCTCAGAAAAGTACAATAACACCAGAAAAACATTTGTGACTCCACTGCATAGCTCGATAAGTATCCTTGTTCATATTTACACTCTTGAGCTTCATCTCTGTGTGCACTGGACTATCTGGTGACACTGGACAGTCCGGTAGTGACCACCGGACTATCCGGTGTGGACTGATTGATTTGTTTTTAAGTGTTGAAATTTTAGATTAGCCTATTCACCCCCCTCTAGGCGACATTAAGGTCCTTTGAATTGGTATCAGAGCAGGGACTCACTGAAAAGCTTCACTGCCGTGAGATACGATGTCGACGCCTAGTGAGGTAACTTGTGAGCCACTCGTGGTTGATGGCTCTAATTACACTCAGTGGTCTGCTCATACACTTCATATTCTTAGGACCAATGGTCCACTTGTAGAGCAGATTGTAGATGCAAGCATATTGCCTCCTAGCTTTGAATGGGGCAGCCTATCTCATGAGGAGATAATGCGCTTACAGCTCAATGCTCGAGTTGCTAATTATATGTTGAGCACTTTAAGTCCAGATACTACTTCATGGCTGTTCAAGGAGTACAAGAGGTTTGAAGATGCCCACGACATTTGGGTTACCCTCAAAAATGAATTTGCGTGCAAAACTCAAGAACAAGCCAACACATATGATGAGGACTCAGAAGAAGATGCAATAAGCCTCTGTGATAGCATGGAGGACATGGAGAAACAAGAAGGACAGTTGGTGCAGCAGTCACTGCACGCACCGGATTATCCGGTGTCTATCAACGGACTATCCGGTAGGGGCAATAAAGCTAAGCCAACTAAAGAGAAGCAGCGATAGAGACCAAGTGATGAATCATGTTCACCTGTGTGCAGCTCGACCACCGCACTCTCACAGCTATGCTTCATGGCTAAGAAAATGAGAAGAAAGAAAGTGAGGGTGAGGTGAGTGAGAGTGATGAAGAAGAAGACGAGATCACCGATGAAGATTTGGAAATAGGTCATCTTGGCAAGAAGGATCAAATGAAGGTGATCAAACTGATGCAAATCATCGCCAAGCAAAAGCAAAGTCTTGACAGTCAAGAAGACTACCTTGTGAAGAAATTGGATGAGCTAAAAGAGGCTTAAGAAGAAAAGGAAGAGCTGGAAGTTAAGATCGTAAATCTGAACTTCAAATGTGAGAAGTTGGCACAAGAAACAAGCAAATTTGAGAATGTCACTTCCTACATTGAGAAGCTTGAAAAGCTAAATGAAGAAAGAAAAGATTGGATCAAGAAAATTAATGACAAGTGCCTAAAGCTTCAACAAGAGAAGGATGAGCTTCTAGATGAAAGCATGGAGCTCATTGATCAGTTAGGCACACTAGAGATAGCACATGAGGTATTTGTCACTTCGGTAAAATCCTATGAATCTCTTGTGCAAAATAATTCTTACTCTAAACTTGAATCTCTACCTGGTTGTGCTAATCCTTGCTGAATGAAGAGATCAAGCAAGAGGTTGAAAAGCTAAGAAGGTATTTAGTAACGCTTAAGGGCAAGAGGTGTGCTCAACCTGCTCAAGATAACCGTGACAACATGGTGAAGAAGCTTGAGAAGTATTCAAACCGAGCACAACCTTCAAGCCCAACAAAAGACAAGTCCCAAAGTGAAACGAGCATCAAGGCACAAGAGCAGAGCAAATCCAAGAAACAAAAGAGCAAAGTAAAGAGAAGGTGTTACTGGTGCAAAGAAAAAGGTTACAATGTTCAAGCCTGCCCAGTTCTCAAGTCCAAGCTAGTGAGCAGTTTGGGCTCACCGGACTATCCCGCATCAGCTACCGGACAATCTGGTGAAACTGGACTATCCGGTAGTAAGGTACCGGACTATCCGGTGAAGCTAGTGGCAGCTCAAGCTTCCTTCTCTAAGGCAAAAGGAGATGCCCAGTCTAATAGCAAGGTTGGATAGGAGAAAGCCCACACAAACAAAGCATTAAATGAACCTAAGGGCTTCAGACAAAGAATTTGCTACAATTGTAGGCAAAAGGGGCATCTTGGTAAGGATTGCCCACATGGTAACTTCACTCATCCTAACCTTATCAATAAGATAGCTAAAGTGGCTTGTGTACCCAAGGACAGCAGTGGTAAGCCAAAAGTGATTAGTCACTTAAGGCTTCTACTAAGGCCATTTGGGTACCCAAGATCTATGTGACTAACCATTGTGGATCCAACCTGGTTTGGGTACCAAAACATGCTTGAAAATCAACAGGAATCTACAGATGCATTGAGGATCTTGGCGATCTTGAGAAGCTCAACTTCATTCAATTTTAGTGTCTCAAGACAAATACTTCCCATCACATGCCAAGATTGGAATTATTGAAATATTATCAACCTCAATGATTTGCTGAGTAATGTGTGCTAAACTAGATCCTTAGTAGTATAGGCATGATAAATCTCAGTGATCAATTGTGCCTAAGCTAACTAAGTTCAAATTCCACTCCTTTCCTATACTTGTGCTTTCTGTGGTACCTTGATAGCTTCTTTGTGGAGCATCTAGTATAATTATGCAGGAACACATGATAAATTCCAAAGGAAAGTTGCTGAGGAATCTAATCTACAGCAGCTAGCATTCCAGTCACCGGACTATCCGATGGCCATCACCGGACTATCCGGTGAAAGGAAGTTGTGCAGCATCTGACTCTGCCCTTAGCAAATGTTTTCTATGATGAAATGAATCCATAAAGTCTATGTGACTATAAGTATGAATAAAATCCTTGTTTCATTTCTTGAAAATTATTTTAGCCTAAGCACAACTTCTAGTTCCCCAAGTTTGTCACAAAACTTAAGCTTGCATATTGGTTATTCAAAGACCATAGGTATGCATTTAGGGGGAGTAGAAACTATGCCTAAGGCTCTGTGGATCTAACAACTCTTCGTGAGCAAGTTTGTAGAGCTTTAACAAATATAGGTGAAATCAAGAATGTTTTTGGCAGAACTTTGGTGACATTGGTTGATCCTATATAAATATCAACAGAAAGTCAAATTGGCTGAAGTAATACATACGGGTTGAATCAAGACATCAACCAAAACATACTGTAATTCAATGAGTTTAATAAATTAAGGCCAAGGTATGGGTTTTATATACATGCATTGTAAGTGCTTGTAAGCCTTGTAGCTCCTGTGTGGTTGTTGGTGGATTGTTGAGTCTCAAACTCTAGTGTGGATATTTGGTTGATACCTCTAAAACTTGAAAGCTTTTGAGTTAGTCTTGAGAGCTTGGTTCTTAAAATGTGATAAGAGGTATGAGCCAAATATGCCAACATCAGTTATAAGACTTGCAATCACTCTAACACTCTTTGTGGGTTGTTCCCTAAGGTTAAGCTAGTGATATGTCTTGTCTTTGTCATGAGTTTGTCTCATGAGGCTTCATTGAAATTAGATGTTTGATTGATACTCTTGCTCAAGAGTGCCTTTCATGCCTTGATGAGAAGAATATGAGTCAAACATTCTAATTATTCTGAGCATGACATGATAAGTCACTAGTATAGCAAATGGGATCTTGGAAAACATTCGTTGTTGAGATCTTTGTGATCAACATCTCTCTGTATGTGGTTGTTGTTTCTCATGCTTGTTTGTGCCTAACCACATATTTTGAGACTTCCTGAGCTAAAATTTAAAATATCTTTGTGATTACAAATGAATTTAATCCTTTACTCATCTACTTCAACTAAATCATCTTATGACCAAAGAATTTAGCAAAAAATCTATGATTCAAAGTTCTAAGTTTTCCTTGGGAATTGTGGTACATAAAGGAGGCAGAAAATCAAAAGAAATTGGCACAATTTCCAGACCTTCAGCTATTTCCAGGAAAATCAGTTGTCATCGGACTATCCGGTGCCCTCTACCGGAGTATCCAGTATCACCGGACTATCCAACAGTGGATACCGGATTATCCGGTATACGCGGTTTTAACCCCCACAGTCACTGCAAAGCGGTATCTACTTAGTGCATTTACCCCTCTTCTTTCTACCGCGCCTTCACCGTTACTCTCTTCCTTGTGGCGACCCGAGGGCAATTTGAGGAGAACTTCTTCTCCCTCCGTGGGATTGAAGAGTTCTTGGTGGGGATTGGCTGCTGCATCATCGGAAGATCCGATTCCACCGGCCTCTCCATCAATCTTGCCCTAGGGTGCTCTTTCTAAGGGCAGAAAAATGGCGGGAGAAGAAAATCTCAAGCAGTATGTCAGGTAGAGGAGAAAGAAGCCAGCAAAGAGGACACGTCCACTGTCTGGCAGTGATACATCCTCTCCCTTGGAGGACATTGGTACTGGTGATTCTCAAGGAAGGAGAGCTTTTAGATCCACATATGGTCCTTGGCAAGCAACTCCTCGTGGTGATATGAGGATTGGGGATGAAATAAGGCCAGCAGAATCATCCTCAGATGATGATGACAGTGTGGACGATGCTACCTTTGTGGTACAGCCTAGACCTCATGGCAAAGGTCCAGCTCCTCACAATGATAACGAGGATGATGAATTTGAAGGGGAAGAGAAAGAATAAAATGCTCCTCCCCATAGGAAATCTCCTCCCACAACACAGCTTGCAAGGAAAATGGCAAGACCCATTGGACCTCCAAACAAAAAGGTGACGAACTACAGATCAAAAGGCAAGTACATTGAGATTCGAGAACAGAGAAAGATTTCAGGAATGTTCCTAGGAATGCCTATGATTGGAGGTTCCACACCAGATTTCAGGAGGATTTCTATGAGTTAGTGATCTTTCCCAAAGAGACTCCCATCACTGATGATCAATGGGTTGATTGGCAATACATGGAAGATAAGAAAGATCCCATATTTGATCAAGTAATTGATGCATGCAAACAACACAAGATCCAAAAGATTATGGGCTATAGGCATAATTGGACCAAGGAGATAATAGCAATTCTATGCCACAGTTTACTTCAATGACACTGATGGAGACTGCAGGAAGTGGGAGATGCTATGGATGACAGAAGGTAACATCTATTCTATCACCTATCCAGAGTTTGGCCACTATATTGGAAAGCATGAACCAGATTTCAATAGGAAAAAGATTCATCTTCAAAATTGATTGCCTGATAGTGAGATGAAGTTCATGTACCCTGCACAGAATGAAGAGTATTGTGGGAGTGCCAAGGGTCTCTACACCTACTATGCCTATCTTAACAGGCTATTCAGGAAGACTCTTGCTCCTCGAGTAGGTGATGCCTCAAATATTTCCTACTATGCTAAGAATCTATTGGCTAGGATGAGAGACGGTGGCAGACCGTTCTGTTTGACACACTTCATATGGGAGGAAATCAAAGCCATCTCTCTTGACCCATATAGGAGTTGTGCATATGCTCCTATCATCATACTGATTATTGAGAAAGTCAGTAGAGACACCTTTGTGTATGATGAGGAGCATAGGCCCTTGAGAATTCAGAAGGCCACTCGTCCCATTGTGCCTACAGCTACAGATGTATCTTCTAGTTCCAAAGTGCCGCCTCAGAGTCAGCAGGCCCAAGGGCCACAGGAGCAGCCAAGGCAGTCACCTCAGAGAAGGAGAGGCAGTGGTCAGTACACTGGTGAGAGGAGGAGGAGCTCATCCCCTATGATTCAGGCTTTTAGAGCCATCATGGGTGCTCTCAAGTGCTTCCCGACCAAGCAGTACAAAGAAAGTAAAGCAAGGAAGCAACTAGCCCGAGAGACGCGTGAGAATGCGAACAGGCTTAAGAGCATTCAGAGAGATCTTAATGTGCAGCCACCACCATCTCCAGACAGGCTGGTGGAGGATGAGCCAGATAGTGAGCCGGAGATCTTTGATCCATTTGCTGGATACTGTGCAGATCAGGGTCAGGCTAGTGGTGCCTCAGTGCCACCACAGTACAGTGAGCCACCTCAGCAGCTCTTTCAGCAGCAGGGACCTTCACCCACAGGCACCTTGGATGCCATAGCTTAGTTAGCTGCACAGTCGCTGTATGGTTTGAGTGATGCTTTTACTGCTGGATACTCCAGGTTTCTCTACCATGGCCACATCCAGCTTCTCAGGACCACTTCCTCACACTCTACCTAAGTTTGACCAGTCCACCAGCAGAGCTAGCTACAGTGGAGCTCCTTTCTTTCAGAGTGGTGGTCAGGGTTCTTCTACTGCAGCCTTCTTTCAGAGCAGCAGTCAGTTCCCCTTTGGTGGCAGTCAGTTCTAGTCCGGGCCTCAGGGTGGCACCTCCAGTGCAGGATGGGACCAGGGCACTCAGTGATGCTCTGAGGTACCATTTTCTCTTCCTACCTATGTCTTTTTGGTGCTTAATGACAAAGGGGGAGAAATTGTACATTAAAGCTTAGTGCTAGCTTGGTTTCAAGGGGAGAGGAAAGGATAGAAATGCAAGCAAGCAGCAGCAGAAGCCTTGTAATCTCTTGAAGACCACTTGCAGCATGTTTTATCTTTTGATCTCCTTTTCAGCTGTATCATGTGTTGGTTCATGTGTTGAACCATGTATCGAACTCCTAGTGTCATGCGTTGTCACTTACTTTGTAATAAATTTGAAAACCTCCTGTATGATCTGTGTGAACCAGATGTTAAGCTAAGGTTAACTCAGTGCTAGAAGCTTTGTGCTTGTCTCTTTGACTATTTGTGGCTTTGGGTTTGTGCTGGCTGGGTGCAGACTGCTTCTACCGGACTATCCGGTGATGCCTGCTGGACTATCCGGTGCACCAGATTATCCGGTGATGGATACCGGACTATCCCGTAGATGGGCAGTAGCTGCACCACCAAGCACTTTTCTTGGTTTACTCTGTGTTGACCTGTGTTTCCTTTGTGCTTACTGGAATGATGAGATATAAGGGGAGCTCTCCTTGCACAAAATATGTGTTGTTGGGCATTTGGGGCTCAAATTCGAGATTTTGTAACTCAAGCACATATTAAGGGGGAGCATACCAAAAATCTGAGGATTCATGTAGTTAATTTATTTATCTCCCGTAAGCATTAATCGGGGTTGTCATCAATCACCAAAAGGGGGAGATTGTAAGTGCAGCAATGTTCCTCAGTGGTTTTGGTGGATTGAGTGACAACGCTATTAAAGGTCTAATTTCTTTGTGAGATGACTTGACAGGTTTTCACAGGTTGATCATTTGTAATCAAGTGTAACTGAATGTATTATAATGGATATATTAATTGAATGCAAATGCCCAAGGACAGATTATCTTTGGTCCATAGTACATTGGTGCACTTTGAGGTCGTTTGATTATTATTGGTGTTCATATTGAGAAGAATGACAATGGATCTATCTCATATATTTGGATGTCATCATATTGATTGAATTGTTAGAATAAAAGTGGCTGATTTCATGAACACCATTTTACATATACAAGCCAACCTTAGTAAAGATCAAATACATTGAATGGTTAATGAGCATGCTCCATCTACCTATTAAAGAGGTATTCATTAACGAAGTCCAACTTATTCAGCTCAAAGAAGATTGCTCTCAAGAAGGAAGCTCAGCTAGGCTATCTTTCTCTTTTTGAAATCATTCAAGACGGCAGTGTTCATCAAGACAAGACTCATGTAGTTTTCAGCTGGTTTTATTTTTTAATCTTGAGTATAGGTATGCCGTACTATCAAGAGGGAAGCGAAGCTTGGAAGTCACTAGTCAACATGTGCTCTAGCTAGTTCAGAGAGCGTCGAGCCATTCCATCTTCAGTGATGAATGTGGCACTGAGTGTGAAAGCTCTCTGTCCTTAATCTTGTGCTTAACACTCAGCTAAGTGTACCTCTTGTGGAGACAAACAGCTACGCTTCTTATCTAGTGACCAAGGCATTTATGCCTTAGCCTCCTGGTTCTGCAGCAGTGCCACCGGACTGTCCGGTGGGAGTCACCGGGCTATCTGGTGGAGCCGGTTTGAACTGGAACGGCTATCTGGCCTCCACCGGACTATCCGATGAGGCCCACCGGACTATCCGGTGGTGACCTGACACAGTGCAACGACTAGTTTTGTGGGCATGGGTATTTATACCCTCTCACCACCTCTGTGTGAGGTGGCTGCTTCCCTTCAACGACCATATACATTCAGAGGCCTAAGAAATACTCCCCAACCACTCTCTTTGTGAGATTGAGCCTAAGTGTGAGATTCTTGAGTTGGGAGAGCTTGTGCGAGCTTCAGCGTGAGCACCTAGCTTCTGAGCACAGTTGGCAAGCATTCCGGCAAATGCTTTTGTTACTCTTGGAGGTTTCCTCCTAGACGGCTAGAGCGTCCCGAAGGTCACTCATATTAGGTGATTACCCCGCTCTTCAGAGCAAGTGCTAGTGAGCATCCTTCACAGCCTTGGTGGTTGTGGAGGGGAGGCCGTGAGTTGAAAAAGACTCGAGTCTTGGTGGGCGCCTCAACGAGGACGTAGGTACACTTGCGGGTGTGACCGAACCTCGGGAAGTAAATCGTGTGTCCTGTGTGCCGTGCCCCTGTTGGGAGCTTGCATCAAGCTTTGTGCTTGAGTGCATTTCTTATTTGCATTTATCTTTGCTTCCGCTACTTTACTACTTGTTTGTGCGAGCTCTTGTTGTGAGTGCAGGTGTGTAGCTCAGAAAAGTACAATAACTCCAGAATAGCATTTGTGACTCCACTGCATAGCTCGATAAGTATCCTTATGCATATTTACACTCTTGAGCTTCATCTCTGTGTGCACCGGACTCTCCGGTGACACCGGACAGTCCGGTAGTGACCACCGGACTCTCCGGTGTGGACTGACTAATTTGTTTTTAATTGTTGAAATTTTAGATTAGCCAATTCACCCCCTCTAGGCGACATCAAGGTCCTTTCACTTAACCGAGTTGCATGGGATGCTGAAAACTGCGGAGGATAGCATCAAGAAAACCTCGAATCATGTGGTGATGGTCCAAAGGGATAGCAAGAAGAGGAAGAGCAAGGGCAAAGACAAAGGTAAGGCTGAGGATGGGATCCAAAAGCCGAGAACTAATGCTAAGCCTAAGGCTGGTCCCTCTCCCTCGGACAAGTGCTTTCACTGTGGGGACAGTGGGTATTGGTCGAGGAACTGCCAGAAATACCTGGAAGAGAAGAAGAATAAGAAGGGAAGTGAGACTTCCACTTCAGGTATCAATGTTATTGAAATTAATCTTGCAATTTCTTCTAGTGAATCATGGGTATTTGATACCGGGTCGATGATTCATACCTGCAAATCGTTGCAGGGACTAAAACAGACTAGAAGTTTTGCGAGAGGCGAGTTAGACGTGCGAGTCAGCAATGGAGCAAAGGTTGATGTATTAGCGGTCGGCACATATCACTTGTCGCTTCCCTCAGGATTAGTTTTGGAATTAAATAATTGTTATTTTATTCCTGCGTTGAGCAAAAACATTATCTCCTCTTCATGTTTGGAAAAGGATGGTGGTTATGAGATAATAATAAAGAACAAGTGTTGTTTTATTTATTTGAATAACATGCTCTATGCACATTGTCCATTAGTGAATGGATTGTATGTTCTTAATCTTGAGGATGAGCCGATTCTTAACATTAATGCTAAACGACTCAAGCTGAGTGGTTTGAATCCTGCTTATATTTGGCATTGTCGCCTTGGCCATATTAACAAGAAACGTGTGGAGAAGCTCCATGAAGATGGACTCCTCGACTCATTTGATTATGAATCATTTGAGACATGTGAATCTTGTTTATTTGGCAAGATGACAAAGGCACCCTTCATTGGTCAAAGTGATAGGGCGTCCGAGTTATTGGCCCTTGTACATACTGATGTATGTGGTCCAATGAGCTCTGTAGCCAGAGGCGGTTTTCAGTATTTCATTACTTTTACAGATGACTACAGTAGATATGGCTATATCTACTTGATGAGACATAAGTCCGAGTCGTTTGAAAGGTTCAAACAGTATCAGAATGAAGGGCTGAACCACTCGGGCAAGATGATAAAATTCCTACGATCAGATCATGGTGGAGAATATCTTTGCCAAGAGTTCAATGACCATCTAAAGAGTTGTGGAATTGTTCCACAACTGACTCCACCTGGAATGCCACAATGGAATGGTGTATCTGAGAGGAGGAACCGCACCTTGTTGGACATGGTGATGTCGATGATGAGTTAGACGGATCTTCCGTTATCCTTTTGGGGTTAATTTCTAGAAACTGCTGTGTTTACACTGAACCAAGTTCCATCAAAGTCTGTGGAGAAGAAACCATATGAGATATGGACTGGGAAGAGTCCCAGGTTGTCTTTCCTTAAGATTTGGGGTTGCGAGGCTTATGTCAAACATTTGACGTCTGACAAGCTTCATCCTAAGTCAGACAAATGCTACTTTGTGGGCTATCCTAGGGAAACCAAAGGATATTATTTCTATAACCGGGAGGAAGCAAAAGTGTTTGTTGCCCGGAATGGTGTCTTTCTGGAGAAAGAGTTTCTCTTGAAAGGTGAAACCAGACGGAACCAGGTGCAACTCGAAGAGGTTCGTGAAACACTGGAGAATGGTTCTGATCCGACTGACTTCCAATAGGATGAATGAAGTGTTGAGCACTCTGTTGAAACACCATTAGGCCCGCGTAGGTCGTAGAGGGCACATCGTGCACCCGACCGTTACATGTTCCTCACCATGGGTCGGCACAAGGTATTGTTGTTAGACAATGATGAGCCTAAGACTTACAAAGAAGCTATGATGGGACCCGACTTTGAGAAATGGCTGGAGGCCATGAGATCCGAGTTGAAATCCATGGCTGACAATCAAGTTTGGAACTTGGTCGAGCCACTTGATGAGGTGCGACCTATCGAGTGCAAGTGGATTTTCAAGAAAAAGATAGACACTGATGGAAATGTTCACATCTATAAGGCACGGCTTGTGGCAAAAGGGTTTCGTCAGATTCAAGGTGTTGATTATGATGAAACATTTACGCCCGTAGCTATGCTAAAGTCTATCCGGATCCTCTTAGCAATTGCCGCATATCATGACTATGAGGTGTGGCAAATGGATGTCAAAATGGCTTTCCTTAATGGAAACCTAAGTGAGGATATGTACATGACACAGTCTGAAGGTTTTGTTGATCCATAGAATGCTGGGAAGGTATGCAAGCTGTTGAAGTCCATTTATGGACTCAAGCAAGCATCTCGGAGTTGGAATCTACGTTTTGATGAAGTGGTCAAAGGGTTTGGCTTCATCAAGAATGTAGAAGAACCTTTTGTATACAAGAAGGTCAGTGCGAGCACACTCGTCTTTCTGGTCTTATATGTAGATGACATATTGTTGATCGGAAACGACTTTCCTATGTTGGAAGCTGTGAAGGACTCATTAAGAAAGAGTTTCTCGATGAAGGACTTGGTAGAAGCAGCTTACATTTTGGGCATAAAGATCTATAGAAATAGGTCTAAGCGCTTAATTGGATTAAGCCAAGGTACATATATTGACAAGGTGTTGAATCAGTTCAACATGCATGATTCCAAGAAAGGTTTCTTGCCCATGTCACCTAGCACGATCTTGAGCAATACTCAGTGTCCGTCGACTACTGATGAGGAAAAGAGGATCAGTGTGATCCCGTATGCCTCCGTAATTGGATCCATCATGTATGCCATGATATGCACTCGCCCAGATGTCACCTTTGTTCTGAGTGTCACGAGCAGATACCAATCATATCCAGGTGAAGGTCACTGGATTGCTGTAAAGAATATCCTTAAGCACTTACGAAGGACTAAGGATGTGTTCCTAGTGTTTGGAGGTGAGGAAGAGCTCGTTGTAAAGGGTTATACCGATGCTGGTTTCCAAACAGACAAAGATGATAGTAGATCGCAAGCCGGATTCATATTCTGCCTCAATGGTGGAGCGGTTAGTTGGAAGAGTTTCAAGCAAGATACGGTAGCCGATTCTGCAACAGAAGCCGAGTATATTGCAGCTTCGGAAGCTGCAAAGGAGGCACTTTGGATTAGAAAGTTTGTTTCTAATTTGGGTATTGTTCCGACTGCTTCGAGCTCCTTGGACCTTTACTGTGATAATATCAGTGCCATTGCTCAAGCTAAGGAACCTAGGTCACACCAAGAATCCAAACATATACTCCGGCGATATCACCTGATCAGAGAGATTATTGATAGAGGTGATGTGAAGATATGTAAAGTGCACGCGGATCTAAATGTAGGTGATCCGTTACCGAAGCCTCTCCCACAATCGAAGTTTGAGGCACACACGAAAGCAATGGGTATTGGATACCTGAGTTGACTCTAGTGTATGTGGGATGAGAATTTGTTATGTTTTATTTTGAATAAATGTTATTCATTGTTGTTCCTTGAACATGCTGCTGTAAACAATGGATCAACGAGTGCGTGACTCGTTCGTGAGACTCTTATTTAATTGCCGTGTTCTAAATGGTCCCTATCCTTTAATCTTTATTTGGGACAATAATGATTCAAGGGCTAGCACATGGATTGATTGATGATCATGTCTTGCGGATCATGGATATTGGATATCAAATCAATGATGTGGACAGATGTTAGAGAACATGGTGTTGGATCTGACTCACTCCGAGACGTTGCTGGGATTGTTATGTTTACATGTGCCATCAAGCGATCTCGAGTGATATACCCGCTAAATCCTCTAACATGAGACCACCATTGTTTCTCACTGTGCATAGTGGTGTACATAGGGGTTACCAAATGCTATTCCATAACTAGGTAGTTATAAAAGTAACTTTCGGGTGCATTGCGAAACATGGATTGTGATATGAGTTGATCAAGATGAAATTTGCCCCTCCTACATAATAGGAGAGATTGCCTTTGGGTCCATCAAGGTGGTTGGATTATAAAATGCATGGCCATGCTATGTGATTAATGGTTGATCACATTCGGACTAATGGTTAGTCCAGTAATCCACCATTGACGAGTGAAATTAGTCTGACTATTAAACAAGGGTGGCACAAATCTCGCCTTGGGTCGAACTGGTGTCGCATGGTAAAAGGATATAGGATGAGTTGTATATCAAGGTTTGGTTGATATGATCATTGTGCTTTCGGGGGTCAACATGTGCTGCTAGGCACCGTTGTTGATCAATTGGCTTGAGAAAGGGTTTTTTCGCCATGGCCGACTGCATGAGAACCTACAGGGTCACACACTTAAGGGATTGGTGACACTAGGATATTGTCCCTTGGGCAAGTGGGAGATTGATGGAGATGTGCCCCGCGCGGCAATTTCCTGAACCACCGAGTCGTATCGGCTCTGGCAAGAGCCAATGCTGAGTCTGATCGGGACTCAACCTTGCGGGTTTGACTCGGACGCCTGCGTATGGTGCGCACAGTTGGACCTTTATTAGGACTTGGATACTTGATCCGCAAGCAATAGAATCCTAATGGGCCTTTACGCGGCTAAAGCCCATTAGTGGAGACTATATATATACATGAGAGGGCACGGCTTTGGTAGACCTAACCAGTGCGTACATGAGCTGCTGTAGAAAAGGTTTCTGCGGAACCCTAGTTGTGCCCAGTGCAATCTATCAAGATCTGCCACCAAGTTTGTGGTGCTAGTACGCCAGCACTTGGCGTTGCCTTCCCGCACGTGTGGATATCGTAGAGGCGTTGCAGCGATTGCTACACTGATCAGCCAACTAGTTCCCGACGCATTGTGAGGGCGGCCGAGTGATTCCTGATCGTGATCGGCTGGGTAACTTGACATCGGCTCTTCTCTGCATTGACTCGGCGAGCGCTTGACTCGGCACCCGGCGGCGTTAACTCGGCACCCGGCTGCTTCGACTCATCTTCCGCTGCACTGCGCGTCTAGTGGTAACGATCTATGATCCCTTGCTTGTACGAGTTCCTATGTTTACGCGGTAGTAGAAAAACATTTTCATGCTATGGTAGCCTACCCCATAACTCTACACTAACAGCCAGCGGGAACAACAGAACCTCTTCTTGCTAGCCCTGTTGGCCTTCTTCTCTGCAGCTGCTTTGGCAGCGGAAGCTCAAACGAAGAGGGACATTTGCACGATCCAAGCCACCAGATGCCTTCAAAACTAATCGCTTACCGACCGAAGGTACTCACATCGGCAACAACAGAGATAGCCGGGTTTGACCCTTCATGCTTACCCTTCATGCTTGCCCGACACTTGTAGGACCGAGACGTGCGACTAGAGAGGGGGGTGAATAGGAGCACTTAAAAACTCAAACTCACAACCCCCTGGTGCAAACTACCACACTACACACAACAACCGCTAGACACCGTCCACAGAAAGGAAACGTGTTTAGCAAGCACTTGGTGTCGCCCACTGAACGGGAACACACCAAGCGAGCAGAAGCACAAGACTCAACGATTACGAAATCGCAAGTCAAGTGAAACAACGACTCACGAACTAGCGTCTTGCCCGCCACTCAACGCACCTAAATGCGCCTCACTGGTTCACAGCAAGTTGAGAGTATGGGCAGCAGCAAGGAACATTAAAAGCGAGGTCGAAGCAAAGAATCGATCAGCAAAACACCAACCAAAACCAAGCAGCCAGCAACATGCCGGATAGTCCGGTGCACCTCACCGGACAGTCCGGTAAAAACCGAATAGTATGGTGACTGGCACCAGATAGTCCGATGAAGGCTAGGCCGAGGGCTGGAGTCGGATTGTCCGGTGCACGCCATCGGATTATCCGGTGGAAGACCGGATAGTCCGGTGGTTGCACTGGATAGTCCGGTAAAACCCTGGAATTTGAGTTCCCAAACCTAAATCCTAACCAAACCTTGTCCAATCTTCACGAAAATTGACACAGCCTATCTGAGCACTATTCCAAATCTATTCCCAAAAGATCCATGGAAAAAGATCAAAGGATTAGCGAAAATTTCAGATCTCGTGAAGAGGCAAGCTTTGGGCAAGAAAAGGGGAAAACTCAAATTCGACTTGCTTGTAGCAAACTTGCAGGTTTGAGATGATCTAGGTCATAATCTCCACGTCCTTGCAAGTCCAAAACACCATAAGAAATGGGGAAAACTCGTAAGCAAAACAAAGCACCAAAAGCCTTTGAGAAATCACCCAAAAGCCAAACTAGAGAGGGGGAAAGTAGAGGGCTGCACACAAGCACTCCAATTTCAGAGGAATATTGTTGGATTAATCACGAAATTGAGTTCATACAAATGTTCCTACAGCCTACCACCCTTCATCCTCCCTCTTGATGAGAAGAACCCTAGCTAGGGGACTCAAAACCTAGCCTCAAGCTCTTCTTTCTCTCTTTGGCACATGGCTGTATGGAAACTAAACCTAGGGTTTTCTAATGGTGGAAGAGTCACCTAAATGACCAGCCACTTAGGTATACATAGTATCCTCCATGCAGGCCCCGAGCCTCAAGCTAATTAGCATAATGAGGTTGAGGGTCAAGTAGTCGAGTGGTCTTCAGAAATTCCGAGTGAGTCGGTGAGGCGCGCGGCGGTGCAGCCCCCGAGTCGACGAAGTAGTAAGTCGGCGAAGAAATGAGTCAACGAAGCACACAGCGGCGCAGCACCTGAGCTAACGAAGTAGCGAGTCAACGAGGTGCGCGGCGGCACAACTCCCGAGCTGACGAAGTAGCAAGTTGGCAAGGTGGACAGCAGCCTCTGAGCTGACGAAGTAGCGAGTCGGCGAGGTGCGCGGTGGCGCAGCCCCCGGGTCAACGAAGCAGTGAGTCGGCGAGGTGCGCGGCGGCGCAGCCCCCCAAGTCAACGAAGTAGTGAGTAGTATTCTCCTGAAACGATAATCAAGAGACAACCCGAGTAGCATTGATCGGAGAGAAAATATACTCAAATAATATTGAAACGATAGAGCAAACAAATTGGATAAACGACTTATGTGCAAATATAGAAGTAACTTAGCTGACGGAGATAGAGTGGACACCCTGTTTTGAATTTCGAGTATAGAGAAGGCATTGAGCGTCGGTGGACCAGACCGACTACCCCATAAGAGCATGTAACACCAGCTGAGTAGAGGGCCAGAGTGCACCCTGACATGAGTTTGCAAAGACATGTAGCACCGTGCTGTCGGTCATCCGACCTAAGCCAATTGTCTTAATATGAAATAATCCGAGTAATCCAGAAATAATTCGAGTGATCTGAACTTGGCCCAATCTTCTATCTTGGGGAGTTGGAGCCCAACCCACCAAGTCATTTGAACTTGGGTGGCAGTTTTGAGCCGAAGCCGCCAAAGCTTCCCTCGCACGTCTTCGCGCCATGCACTCAGGTTGGAGCACCACGGTGGCACCCGGCTTCTCAGTCCATTGGAGTCGCCTCGCGGTCCATCGGAGGGCTTACACCACTGTTGCCGAACCGCCCCTCCGTGTACCGAGCTTCCGTGGCTGACCGATGCCGAGCATTGCCTCCGGTCCATTGAAGGGCTTTTGCCTCAGTCCATCGAGGTCTTCATCATCTACCTCCAGTCCATCGGAGGGCCTCCTGTCCATCGGAGGACTTGAGCTCGTTGACAATCACTCATCACACCAGGAGAGCAATGAGGCCGGTCCGTTGGCTCTCAATCTCCCCCTTGATGAGTGCATTGTCAACACCTTCAATTTGTAACCTGAAATAGAACAAAGACAAGAGAAAAGCGTAAAACCAAAAAAGAAAAAAAGAAAGAAGAAAGTTGCTCAAAATACCCAAGAACCAAATACAAGCAAAGAAACAGGGCACAATGAGATAACAAAAGAAAACAAAGCATCGCTGCTCAAGACAGAGGCAAAAGGCTCAACGCACCGATGCAAAGAGCATGCTAAAAGCTCAACTCCCCCTGAAATGCATCCTTACAAATGCAAAAATGAATGCAAACCTCCCCCTCAACTAAATATCTCCCGAGTCCTCCCCCTATGTCCAATACTTCTCCCCCTTGTTGACAATGGACACATCAAGGGTTCATAGGACTCCCCGTCAAAATATGCCATGAAATGCAGAGAGTTTGTACTCATAGGAGTTGTCATGGGTGTAGAGTCACCCATGTTAAACTTTTTGAGTATGTCCCTTGTGTACTTGGCTTGATGGACAAAGGTACCTTTAGGGCCTTGCTTGATCTGCAGCCCGAGGAAGAATTGGAGGTCACCCATGAGACTCATCTCAAATTCGCTACTCATCTGTTCAGCAAAACTAGACACCAAGGCGTGAGATGAACCGCCAAAGATTATGTCATCAACATATATCTGAACTATCAGGATGTCACCGCCACGACAACAAAAACAAGGTCTTGTCTACTGAACCCATCACAAACCCAGACTTGAGCAGAAAACTTTTCAATCTAGCATACCAAGCTCTAGGAGCTTGATTCAGACCATAAAGGGCTTTCCTCAACTTATACACCCGGTCTGGAAACTTGACACTCTCAAAGCCAGAAGGTTGTCTCACATAAACCTCCTCCTTTGTAAACCCATTTAGGAAGGCTGACTAGACATCCATTTACTGTAGTTTGAAGCCTTTGGAGGCAGCAAAGCAAGCAGATTCCTAATGGCTTCCAAACAAGCTACAGGGGCAAATGTCTCCTCATAATCTATCCCCTCCTTCTGACAGAAACCCTAGGCTACCAATCTCGCTTTGTTCCTCACAACCATCCCATTCTCACCCTGTTTGTTCTTGAAAACCCACTTGGTACCTATAGGGCGACAGATTGGTGGAGGTTCAACTAAATCCCAGACATGGTTTCTCTCAAAGTTCTCCAACTCCTCATGCATGGCGTTCACCCATTTAGGATCAGATAATGCATGTGACACATCTTGGGGCTCAAAAGAAGCAACATATGCAGAGTGGGAGAAAAAGGCTAGAGAGTTAACTGAAGAGCGTGTGACACACTGGTGAAGATCTCCAATGATCCTGTGTGGAGGATGATCCCGCTGGACCTGCCGAGATGGAACAATCTCGGAGGTCACCTCCCCTGCGTCCGCAGCAGGGCCAGCCTCTGCTTGAGCTTGCTGTCGGGAGAGTGAGGAGGAGGCCATAGGCAAAGTTCCTCCTTCATCATCAGAGCTCGTAGCAGAGCGGGCAGGAGCTGCAGCCAGTGCAGTGGCTCCTGCATCACCAACATCATCTGCACCTTCCTCATCTTCAAAGATGGGGGTGCCTTCTTCATCATCACCTGAAAGCTCAACAGCAGGGGTTGTGCAGGGCATAGTTTCATCAAAAGAAACCTCACAAGTCTCAACAACTTGCTTGGCCTCCAAAATCCACACATGAAAAGCCCTAGAACTAGAAGCATACCCCAGAAAAATCCCATCCAAACAACGAGACTCAAACTTGTCCAAATGCCCCGCCTTCTTAAGCACAAAGCACCTACAGCCAAACGCTCGCAAATGCTTGATGCTAGGCTGCCTACCAAACCGAAGTTCATATGAAATCTTCCCATGGAAAGCTCGTAAGAAGATCCGGTTCGCAATGTAATAGGTCGTATTCACTGCCTCAGCCCAAAAGCGCCTCGGAGTCCTGTGTTCATCGAGCATCGTCCGTGCCATCTCAACGAGTGTGCGGTTCTTGCGTTCCACAACACCGTTCGGCGGTGGGGTATATGAAGAAGAAAACTGGTGCTCGAGACCTAGGTCACGACAGAAGTTTTCGAATCGAGAGTTTCTGAATTCTCCGCCATTGTCACTGCAGATAGCCCTTATGGCCTTATGACTCTCGTTTCTCAACCTCAGTACCAGATCCCGAACAAAACCATATGCCTCATCCTTAAACTCCATGAAAAATACCCACGAGAACCGCAAAAAGTTGTCCACAACAACAAGCACGTACCACTTCCCACTAACCGACGCTACCCGAGCGGGACCTACTGTATCCATATGGAGTAGCTCACTCGGATAGGAGGTCATAACCTGAGACACAGGAGTGTTAGAAGCAGCAACCATCTTGCCATGACGACAGGGGTGGCACACTAAGTCCTTTTCAGCTTTCAATTTGGGCAATCCTCAGATTAGGCCCATTGAACTCAACCTGACTAGCAGATCAAAGCTCAAGTGACCAAGTCTCCTATGCCACTTCCATATATCAGCCGAAGGACTAGCAACCAAACAACACGCAGGGCCAGAAACAGATGTGACGTCGACCCTAAAAACCTGACCAAAAGGCAGCAAAGAGCAAACAAGGGTCTCCTCAGCATCAACACGCGGCACGCACCTTTCTTAAAATGAACCTCAAATCCTTCATCGAGAAGTTGCGAAACAGAGACCAAATTGAACCCCAAATTCTGGACAAAAGCAACTTCTCTCAGGGAAAGCTTAGCAGAGAGCAAAACAGAACCAACACCCAACACGTTACCTTGACCATTGTCCCCGAATGTGATGTACACCTTGGTGCTCACGGGGTTGAGGCTGGAGAACCACTTGTGGTGCCCTATCATGTGCCTAGAGCAACCGGAATCCATGATCCACACGTCCTCAATGCCTCGATCCTCATCATCGGAGGAAGAGTTGTTGTCGTCATCCTTGTTCTCCGTGTCCTCAAGCGCTATGGAGCAAACTGAGCTCCTCTTGAACTTGTGCTTGCGCTTGGACTTGGTGGAGACAAAGCACAAGCCAGCTGGACCTTCTTGATCGTTCCTCTTGTCCTTCTTGTACGTGATCTCCTCATTACTTGAGCTCGACGAGGACAAAGAGGAAGAAGATCCGCTGCTGCAGAACCTAATCTCGGCGAAGAATGCCTTGTCTCGCTTCCAGTTGTCCTTCTGGTAGCTCTTGAAAGCCTTCCGAAAGTTCTTCTTGCCGAAGGGACGCTTGCTGAAGCTGTGCTTACCGGAGCAGTGCTTGTCAAAGCTTGGCTTGCCGAAGTGGTACTTGTCAGAGTTGCAGGAGTAGCTCTTGCCCTTCTTGTAGTAGTCGTTCTTGTTAGGGCACTCGAAGCACTTGGGCCTCTCTCCCCTCTTCTTGCTCATCCTGTTGCTATAGGCGTGCTGAAAGCGACTAAACACCAGACAAAGCTCATCATCCCCAAGCATCGCCAACTGCTCCTCTGTAACAGACATCAAAGCAGAAAACGAGAAGTTGTGTAACAGGGGGTTAGTAGCAGACTCACTAGAGGGGGTAGCCAAGGCTAGACTCTTGGAACCTGTACAAGCGAGGGAATCCCTCATCTTGTAATCTACTTCTGTGGCCTTGAGCTTACTATAGAGCGCCTCTACTCCTATCGTATCATACCCCGCCGAATCAATGATTGAGTTCACCTTGATCTCCCATACTTTTCTATCCAAAGCATACAGCAATTTGTCAGCCTGCTGATGATCGATGTATGGGAGCTCAGCGGGGGCAGAGTTGACATGCAACTTGTTAATGATCGACTGAAAGCGACCAAACAAGTCGTCTACTGACTCTCCCGGCTTCTGGACGAAATTCTCATATTCGCGCTAGTAAGTCTCCACAAGCCTAGCATCAATGGTCGTGGTACCCTCATGGTGTGCACTAAGCAGTGACCATATCTCACGCGCCGTCTTGAGGTGACTCACTCTCTCATAATCCATGGGACCAAGCCCAGAAAAAAGAAAGTTAACAGCCTTGGCATTTGCCTCATGCTGAGCCACGATCTCAGGCGTAGTATGCTCAGCAACTGGACGCACCACAAAAGTCGTACTCTGAGTAGCATCCTATATGTCCTGACTCTGGCTATCAAGGAATGCCTCCATCCTACCCTTCCAGTGGGGATAGCCATCGGAGCCAAGGACAGGAATCTTCCCAGAGTAAGTCATCATTGCTACGGTTTCGTCACCGGTTAAGGTATGAGAAACCTAACCGGCTCTGATACCACTTGTAGGACCGAGACGTGCGACTAGAGGGGGGTGAATAGGAAACGTGTCTAGCAAGCACTTGGTGTCGGCCACTGAACGGGAACACACCAAGCGAGCGGAAGCACAAGACTCAACGATTACGAAATCGCAAGCCAAGTGACACAACGACTCACGCACTAGCGTCTTGTCTGCCACTCAACGCACCTAAATGCGCCTCACTGGTTCACATCAAGTTGAGAGTATGGGCAGCAGCAAGGAACACTAAAAGCGAGGTCGAAGCAAAGAACTGATCAGCAAAACACCAACCAAAACCAAACAGCCAGCAACACGCTGTATAGTCCGGTGCACCTCACCGGACGGTTCGGTAAAAACTGGATAGTCTGGTGACCGGTACCGGATAGTCCGATGAAGACTGGGCCGAGGGCTGGAGCCGGATTGTCCGGTGCACGCCGTCAGATTATCCGGTGAAAGACCGGATAGTCCGGTGGTTGCACCGGATAGTCCGGTAAAACCTTGAAACTTGAGTTCCCAAACCTAAATCCTGACCAAACCTTGTCCAATCTTCACAAAAATTGACACAGGCTATCTGAGCACTATTTCAAGGCTATTCCCAAAAGATCCATGGAAAAAGATCAAGGGATTAGCGGGAATTTCAGGAATTTCAGATCTCGTGAAGAGGCAAGCTTTGGGCAAGAAAAAGGAAAAACTCAAATTCGACTTGCTCGTGGCAAACCTGTGTTGGCGTTCCTTAGCCTATTAGATATAAATCCGCAAGCGCACGGAAAACGCGTTGTAGCCTTTCACCCGAGAGTATTCCAGGGTATCGAATCCACGAGGAACGAGGAGTATAATAATCACACAACACAATGGCCAAACTAGCGAAGCTAGCAAGTAAAGGATAAAAGACAGGAAAGCAGGTTCTCAACAGATGTTAAAGCACCTTACTATACTAAGCATGCAAAGCACTATACTTGTCATGTAAACATAGACACCAAAGCTGCAGAGCCACAACCAGGCACCAGAGTGCTGATAACCCAGCCGAGAAAGATGGGCGCTATAGGTTTCAGCTATATCGTCAGCGAGTCTATCCGAACGAACGGGATTGGAATACTGAGAACACAAAAGCTGTCACCTTGTGTGTCTACCAACCAGAGCTACGTGGGATAGCCGACCAACCAAGGCAAACTCTAAGTATGAACACCGTCATGCCACTCAGAGAGTTTAGTACTTACTGGTAATGAGACAGAAAAGCAAGCACTACTATACAGCCAACACTATAAGCATGCACAAGGTTCCCGTAAACAGACAAGTATAAGACTAAGTATGAAAGTAAAGTAAGAATGAAATAACAAAGATGAGAGACAAGGAACTTTACTCAATCTTGGAACTGAATATCCTTCCTCTGATAATACAAGCCTGGGAGAGAAGAGGAATCCCACTCCCGAACTCTGCACTCACCACTTTCCTTGATACAAGAGGAACTCTCTCTACAAGCTAAGGGAAAGCTTCACTTCTCCACACTATACACTCTACCACTACATTAATCCACTAATCCACACCTCACAAGGGAAGTCTAAGGGGGTATTTATAGTGCTAGAGTAGAGTGAAGGTCGGTTGTGGCGATTGGAGACGGTTAGAGGCCGGGCGGATTGGGTGTGGGGTTGGGCGGCCTGGACAACCCTTGAATCCACCGCCTCACTTCATCCCACGGTCCATATTGCTCCTCCAAGGTGGCTATAGGTCAGTTGGCGGTTATTCTTGTGTGCTTTTGCCTCAACCATTGGATCCTTTTGTGTTTCTTCCTTAGCCATTGGATGGAACTCCCCTGGATTGCTGACTTAGCCAATCCGTGGGCTGGATCGATGAAGTGGCAAGGCCTTCCGTGGCATGGTGACTGGTTCTCTTGGATTCCACTGTGGAGTTGTATTTGACACGTTGTCTCTTGTATGCAGGTGGAAGATGGCGGCATTTGGAGAGTTTCACAGGCTGGGCGGCTTGGTGGCATGCCGGGCGGCATGGGCCTAAGTTGGGCGGCCAAGGCCCTTAGCCTATATCCAGCCCTTCTTCCTGGTTCACATGTTTTCTCCATGTTTTCTATGTTTTTGCACCATGACATGCGTTCCTACAATATCTTTGCACACAACTCGTGGAACCGGTTAATATGTATGAAATTTGCATAAACTTACCCTTGGAACATGAAATATTGGTGGTCGAAATAGGTTATAACAACCGCCAACACCCCCCCACACTTAGTCTTTTGCTCATCCTCGAGCAAAACAAGAGTTAAGCATGGTGTAGAGGGCATACGACAACTGTAGCCTCAGCAAGTACAAAGGTTACTCCTAAGTTGGTTCATCTTACCCAGGATTTCAATGGTGGCTACACTTAGATTTTGAGATGTTGAAGCTGAGAACAAGTTTCAGGTGTCACAGCAGTTTTCTCCTAGCTAAGAGCAATAGAGGTTTTTCTCTTTTCAAAAGACATAGTGTCCACTCTTTTGTTCTCAAGGTCACCTCTCAATCACTCAAAGGATGAGAATCCTTGTGTTTCCTCTCCTCCTAATCTAAGTTTTTGGGTGGAGTTGAACGAGAATGAGACTATCTCATCATGTTTGTATCACCAAGTCAAAGCAAGTGTCAAATCAAAGAGTATGAATCAAATCAAGAGTTTTGGCTATGTGCAAGTGTGGCGGAAAGTTATTGGTAAGTGTGCTTTGGTATTCCTCTTTTTTATGCGAGAGAGGGCATGGTATTTTCTTTCTTTTTTTTAAAAATTCAATTCCATGCCTCTTTTCCTCTCTTTTTGCATGATTGATAATGGGGGGGGGGGAGTGATTGGAACATTGGCATAGCACAACTTATTGGAACTTTGTGGTATGAACGTGTACGTGATAGCCAAAAGTCATGAATGACTCTAACTCATTTGATGGCATAAGTTTTGACAAAGTTTAAAACACTCAAAGATGTCTTTGATGCATATTGTACTTGTGGCACTGGTAGGACATGTGACTTGAGAACATTGGAGTAGATCACATTTTAAAATTTTAACAAAACAAAAGCTCTTTGCCTTAGTGGGGGATCACTGCTATGTATCCATGTTACTTATATCTCATGAATCAACAACTTAAATCAAAGCGGGTCCCTAAACAGAAGGTATCCATGGGCAAATTTAGTTCAACATAGGGAGTAAAATTTGTACGAGTATAGACATAAGCTATCACATGATCATGAGTAAAATTTATCCAAGTTTCATGTATAGAATGGATTATATGGACCAAAATTGAAATTTTCGCGATAATACCTGGTCCTTGTGCAGGGTTGACATGAAGATGGGCCAACTCAGCCCAGGTCTGAGCTGGGCGGCCTGGTCAGGAGCCAGGCGGCCTGACATGTGGGTCTTTCGACCCTTGCACCGATCATGTTGCGTGGAGAAGAGCTTTGGGACACTGTTTCTGCGTGTGGTACGTTTTTCACCGTCATGATAGGCCGGGCAACTAGAAATAGGTGCCGGGCGACCTGGGTGCCAAGCCGGGCGGCTCGGGGTGGAGCCGGGTCGCTTGCGTTCAGCTCGGTTCGTCACAAATTTTTGTGTGCAGCGAGGAATAACCCTGTTCATCGTGTTTCTTTGTTTGTTTCTGTAGGGTTAGTGACGAGAGATGGGGGAGGCTAAGTGCAATCCTCCCCCCCACACTTGAACTCAAAGTAGGGTAAACAGAAACTTTATTGAACTAAACATTAATGATTGAAAATAAATGAAACAAAGAACATAGGCGCAGTTCATACAAAGAAAGAAATAAAACAAACTAGACCTAAACACTAAGGAAAGCAAAAAGGGCGCCTATTCTAAAAATTTATTCTAACGCCATAGGCATCTATGGCATAGGTGGATCATAGATGTCGGGATGTCCAGTGGCGTTGGCAAGGCGGCAGAACTTGGAAGATAGGCCCTTCCTAAGGATTTCTATCTTATCATTGATCTACCACTTCCAAAGTTTTCCTTCTGCGCAGCGTTCTTCAAGCATGATAAAATTTTTGTTCATGGCTGCGAGCTCCGCCTTGAGAGACTCAATAGTCTCTTCCTTCCCCTCCTCCTCCTTATCTGAATGTCTAGGAGGATCCCAGATCGGAGGGGGCTTGATGGTTTTCTTCACGGTCCTCCTAAGGGGAGTAGAGTCAATGGACTCATCAATTGATGCGTCCGCCCTAAGGACGTTCTCCCGGTGCTTCGGGATCAAAACCTTCCCCCACCCTCCATTAGGAGTAGGCCCTCCCTGGATAGTGTAGGATGGCGATCTTGGACTTTTGGGCTCACCATTGCCCTCATCCTTCACGGAATCTTCCGAGAAGAGTTTTCGGATGGGCACCGCCTTGGGAGTGATCTTCCCGACGTTAGGTCGAGGTGAATCACCTCGAAACACCTTGATTGCGATGGTGCGTGCAGGAGATAACCCCCATGCCAGCCTTCCCGCACTGCATGAGCACGCAGGGGAAGCCGGGCGGCCCCTCTCTGAGCCGGGCGGCCTAGCATCAGGTCGGGCGGCCTGGGTCAGAGGTCGGGCGGCCAGAGGAGTAACGTCAAGCACCATGGAAGGATGGATCTCGCGACCGGATAGTGTTGGCGTCTCTTAACCTTAAAAGATTTTACTCCGCAAGCGCACGGAGACCGCTGTAGCTTTTCACCCAGAGTATTCCGAGTATCGTATTTAAATAAATATACCAGCTAGTCACTAGACAGGGGTAAGTCTGGTAAACGGATAGGTGTATGGTGGAAAGAAGTAAATTATACTACCTAAGATACACGTAGAAAGGTATAGTTGCTTGGGAGGACAATGAGTGAGATAAAGTTCCCAAACTCTAATCTATTCGGCTCCAAAGACTATGTCATGTTTAACTAAGAAACTCAAGTAACAAGTCAAGGTCTCGTGTCGAGCGAAATTCCAGCGCCTCGAGGGGTCAGGGGGTAGATAGTAGACCACCGAAGGAGACCCGGCTAACGCCTATGGGCCTATTGAACGAACGGGCCTGGACTACACAGGCACACCACACACTGTCACCGGGTGGGGCTACCAAGCAAATCTGTGTGGGTAGGATGGCACGCTATAAACTTACTCAAGCTAAGCTTGAGTAACAATAGATCGTCCTTGATCAGAGGAGAGGACCTAACTAGAGCCTGGCATATAGGTTGGATTATAGCAACGGCAAGAATAACGGGAATTGACTAACTAAGATAACCACATGTCTAAGCCTAGCAAGTATGCAAAATAAAGGGTACACCACACTTGCAAGAGATAGAGATAAAGTAAAATATAACTGAATTATATTGAAGATACGAGTACAAAAGATACAAGAGCTATTACCGCAGACTCAGAAGAATCTCCGAGAACTCCGAGGCAAAGCTCGACTCACTCTAACTCCCAGGACTATCCTAACTACTAAGATGTGGAAAATGACACTCTCTAAGGTAGAATATGGCTCTCAACTTCTCCACACCTTTGCAAATGACCTCTACAGGCCTATTTATAGTCCCATATGTGAGGGGGGGTACTTGTAGGAGGCTTAGGTCAGTGGGAGGCCGAAGTCGGTGGTTGGCCAACCTAGGGGGAGGTCGGCCGACCTAGCCCGAGGTCGGCCGACCACCCGATCCACCGCCTTTGCACTCCAACGGCTTGATCTTGCGTCCCCATGGCGGTTGGTAGTTAGGACGGTTGTTGCACGTGTAAAATGCCTCCGAGGGTAGGTCGGCCGACCTTATAGGAGGTCGGGCGACCACATGTCAGCCTTGCATTGGCCATTTTTCTCTTCCCTCGGATTGTTGACGTTGTGGATCCGTGACTTGGTGCATTTTCGGCCTTTGGATACATTGGATGCTTGGTCTTGCGGTTGGATTTGAGTGCTAAATATCACTGTCGGGCAACGTAGTAATAACTGTAATATGTTGTTTATTTAATCACGCTTTTCAATACAACATGCTTGGATGTGTATGATCCGTCCCACTATTCATGGTGCTGCCCATCTACTGATAGGAGGTCGATGGACTTGGAAGGTGCTTTGAAGTCGAGGGAGGGCTGACCCGACGTACCGTGGTATCACTCCGGAGATGGCTACTCCCAGGGGTTAGATGGGGGCGCTGTGAATCTTGGGATGGGAAATGTGGGATATACTATTATGCAAGTTACTGATGATACTCATGTTTTACTTTCATGCAAGTATTTACCTTATGATGTAAATGAATCTTCATGGTTAATGGATAGCAGCTGTCAAATCCTGCTATCTTATGTCAACATGACCTTGTTTCAAAATCAACAGCTAAGGATCCACACGATTAGTAAGCATGCTTTGCGTCAGCCGTAAGCCCGTCCATTAAGTCCTACTAAGTAATTAGTACTTAGGGTTTGCCCCACTTTTGGATTACAGGTACTGGCGACATCTGGATAGCTGTGTTGGAGGTGGTAGTACTGGTGGGCTCGGTGCTGCTCGCCTTGTTTCTCCCTTCATGAAGACTACTTAAGTATATTGTTTCCACTGCGAGATTTTGAAAACGCTTCCACTATATTTATATACTCTGAATTTGCTTCCGCTATATTTGAACATGTATTTGATTTCATACATTTAGTTTGTAAATTAAAGTCTATTATTCTCTATTTCAACTACCTGTGATGATGTAATTGTTGTGGCTCCTTCGAGAGTCGGGTGTGTTTGATGTCGGTTCCTCGGGAAATGGTGTTATCGAGAGCCCGAAGGACTCTCGACGGACTACCGGGTTTAGTCTGGCCTAAGTGCACTGCGAGCCAGAGGTGGCAGGTGTGCTTAGTCTAGATGAAGCAGGGCGGTTCTACCACAGCTGGTATCAGAGCCGATCATACACAGACAACAGCTATATCATCAAGTTTTGTTTTACAAACCTATTTTCGAAAACCCATCTTCAAGTAATTAAAAAATGAGAGTATACGCTATGCCTGTATAAGGATGTTAGTGTTATCCAGGTGACATCACTGACATTCTGACCTAGATAGAACTCATATGCATATTCGACACTTTGGGAAGCAACTTTTCGGCCATAGCTGTCCCCAGTACTGGAGGAAGCTATCGGGATTTGCGAATGGTTGTAAGCCCTGCATTCATGCCCCGTAGTAAAAGCTCTTTAAGGGTGGTGGGCATGCTTTGGAGCTTTCATGCCCACCACACTTATATTCGGTTTTGGGATCCACCTTTTTCTCGACAATCCCTAGTACTGGTGGAAAGTCAGGTTTTGAGGAAAAGATGCAAAGGCCTACCAACGTTGTCCACGCAGCGGTCACGCGTGGATGCCACACTAGGTGGTAATGTATGAGCATGCATTCTTCTGCAGGTACACTAACCACGTGCGAAACTAAGAATGACTAGTCGCATTAAGGAGAGACGTGCATATATGTCACCGAATCATCGTTAGCTATATATATAATACATAGGATGTGTGATGTGAGGCCGAATAGGATGAAACATGCATCATGTATCTTTTGTTATCATTCAGGGGGGTATTACTAAAAGACCAATGAAATAAATCGTGAATTAAGCAAACATTCCGCACGTTTCACTATTACAATACGGTGAAATTATGAAGGAGGGCCCCAAACGGCATAGACGGACAAGCAGTGGAATTCGACCCATTTGCAGAAGGAAATTAGTCAGAACTCTATGTAACAGAGTTATAGAGCACGACATATGGAACAACTTTGCTATAGGTGATATCCCAGGAAAAATGCACGGAAGGAAAACAGTTTAAATTTTTGAACTAGTGATTGTCTTAAGTGGAGCTGAAAACCTGAGAAGCAGTTAGTAAATCAACTTCACACGTGTCCCAGCCAGGTTGATAGGAGTGTTGTCCCGTATCCAAAAACAACGCACAAGTTTTCCATTAGCGTAAACGATTATCTGAACCTACAAGATGATGGCTAACACTTTATGTGCAATCAAGTTGTTCTGTTCACTTACATGGTTTCGTGTATTCAGAACGTAATTATGGTGCTATGGTCTTTTTATCACCGCATTGGTTGCATTAAAATTGTTGGACTAATCACATTTGGCCTCATTCATGTAGATGGTTACTCCACCGGACACGTCTGCACAAGGGGCTACCCATGGGGCACAATTTCCTCCTGAGTTGGCTGCTCTGGTCGCTCAGCAGGGTCAACTCATCAACTTGATAGCTCAAGAGCAACAACGGCGCAATCTGCAAGAGATCAGTTACACTGAATTTGCGGCACTCCAACTGCCAATCTTCACCGCTGTCACGGATCCCTTGGATGCTGATGACTGGCTTTGGATCATTGAGTCCAAGTTCAGTCTACTGCCTCAACTCACTGAGCAACAGAAGGCTCGCTTCGCGGCACAGTGTCTACATGGTCCCTCGGGGGCCTGGTGTGCTTCTTTTCTGGTAATGCAACCAGCCGGGCACCAGGTCACGTGGGATCAGTTCCGTGCGGCTTTTCAGGCTCACTATCTCCCGCCTAGCCTCATCGAGCTCAAGCAACGAGAATTTTGTGCACTTCAGCAAGGGAGCATGTCAGTACTCGAGTACGTGCAGGCTTTCATCCGCCTATCCTAGTACTCCCCAGAAGACGTCGACACCGACCCGCGTAGGGCTGCCTGTCTGTTGGGTGGGTTCGACCCCACTCTGCTGACTCACTTGGGGCGCCGCTACGACAGCTTCACCAAGTTAGTAGATGTCGCCATTGACATGGAGCAACGCCTCCGTCAGGCCCATGAGGACTAGCAAAGGAAAAGGCTTGCAAGTACACCTCCATCGAGTCCATCTCAGCGGCCACGGGTTGAGCATCAATCCCTACCGCACATATATTACCTAGAAGAGCCTTGGCAACAAGAGCAACACAGTGGGGCACAACAACCCATGTCATTCTGCAGTGCACCACCCCCTCCACCTGCTTCAGTGCCACCCGCCAAACCAAGCACCGGCTATCCGTGTTTCAAATGTGGGAAGACCGGACATTTCAGTCGCACCTGTCGCACGCGTCAGAAGACTCCGGGCTCAGTGCCTACGAACGGAGAGAAGAAATTAGTCCCAAAGATGGGCCAGTTGCACTACAGTCAGCTCGAGCAAGTTCCGGAGGGTGAACCCGTCTTGGCAGGCACATTTCTTGTCAACGACCACCCTATGGTTGTTCTGTTTGATTCTAGAGCGACTTTCACTTTCATCAGCGAAGCACATGCACTGAAGCATGGGTATGAAATTACAGAGTTGAAACAGAAATACCGCATCACAGCTGCAGGGTCATCTATAAGTACAAATCACATAGTGAGGGACTTGCGTTTGCAAGTGGGAAAGGAGAGTTTGCTCATCAGTCCTCTAGTACTCCCACAACTAGGGATTGATATCATTCTTGGGATGGAATGGCTGAAGCAACACAATGCTATGATAGATGTTGGGAGTAGAACCGTTCAGTTGCGCTCAAGTAGGAGGACCGATGTGATTATTCATGTGCCACTTCATAAGCATGTGTCTCACACGGTTAATGTTGCCGAAACTCAGACTGAAGCACAAGTACTTGCAAAGATCCCTGTAGCCTATGAGTATCCGGATGTGTTTCCAGAAGAACTTCCTAGACTACCGCTAGATAGGGAGGTAGAGTTCAGAATAGACCTTGTTCCAGGCACGGCACCGGTCTCCAAAAGGCCTTATAGAATGGCGCCTGATGAACTGAAGGAACTGAAAACTCAACTGCAAGAGCAATTAGACAAAGGGTTCATTCGGCCTAGCTCATCCCCTTGGGGCTGTCCCGCTCTCTTTGTTGAGAAGAAAGACCATGGTGGTAAGAGGTTATGCGTAGACTATCGACCACTGAATGATGTTACTGTCAAGAACTCTTACCCACTACCACACATTGATATCCTATTTGATCAGCTTGGGAAAGCCACAGTTTTCTCCAAGATTGATCTTAGATCTGGGTACCATCAAATAAAGGTCCGAGAGGAAGACATACCAAAGACCGCTTTCTCCACACGGTATGGGCTTTATGAGTATCTTGTTATGTCCTTCGGTTTGACAAATGCACCGGCTTTCTTCATGTACCTGATGAACTCGGTGTTCATGAATGAGCTTGACAAATTCGTGGTAGTATTCATTGATGACATCTTGGTTTATTCCAAGAACGAGAAAGAGCACAAAGAACACTTGCAAATAGTGCTATCTCGCCTTAGGGAACATAAACTTTATGCCAAGTTCAGCAAGTGTGCGTTTTGGCTAAAGGAAGTGGCATTCCTAGCCCATATCTTGTCAGCGAAGGGAGTGGCTGTCGATCCCAACAAGGTGGAAGATGTGCTGAGTTGGAAGCAGCCACAAACTGTAACAGAGATATGGAGTTTTCTTGGTTTAGCAGGGTATTACCGCCGCTTCATCAAGGATTTCTCCAGAATTTCAAAGCCTATGACAGCGTTGACCCAGAAAAATGCAAAGTTTGCATGGGGTCCAAAATGTGAAGAAGCATTTGGAACGTTGAAGAAACTCCTAACTTCAGCACCTGTTCTTGCTCAACCAGAAATCACCAAGCCATTCCATGTGTATTGTGATGCCTCTGGTAGTGGCCTCGGTTGTGTTTTAATGAAAGAGGGTAGAGTTATTACCTATGCATCCAGCCAACTGAGGAAGCACGAGGTAAATTATCTGACTCATGATCTTGAGCTGCTTGCAGTTGTTTACGCACTGAAGAAATGGAGACACTACTTATTGGGCAACACTTGCCACATATAAACCGATCACAAAAGTCTAAAATACATATTCACACAACCAGAATTAAACATGAGGCAACGTCGTTGGTTGGAACTAATCAAAGACTATGACTTGGAAGTCCACTATCACCCTGGGAAAGCAAATGTGGTAGCGGATGCATTAAGCCGTAAGGCTCATTGCAACTTCATTCAAGCTCGTCCAACAGTGAGAGTGCTATGCTGTGAGATTGGGGACATAGAAATGCCAACAGTGCTGGAAGCCAAACTTTACAACCTTGTCCTTGAACCAACCATAAAAGATCAAATCATTGCAGCACAAAAGCAAGACAAGGGCATGGCACATATTCGTGAAGGATTAGATGAGAAGAAAAGAGCGTGCTTCACACTTGATGACCAGGGAGTCCTATGGTTCAAAAATCGCTTAGTGGTACCAAAAGACATGGAGCTAAGGAAGAAAATTCTAGATGAAGCTCACACTTCCATGTTTACTGTGCATCTAGGGAGCAATAAAATGTACCAAGATTTAAAGCAAAAATTCTGGTGGACCCGTATGAAACGGGAGATCGCCACGTATGTGTCGGAATGCGACGTGCGCCAGCGAGTCAAAGCTGACCACCTAAAGCCTGCTGGTAGGCTTCAGCCATTAGCAATTCCCGCCTGGAAATGGGAGGATATACACATGGACTTCATTGTGGGTTTGCCTCGCACCCAGAAGGGCTATGACTCTATTTGGGTCATTATTGATCGTCTTACCAAATCCGCACACTTTCTACCTGTCAAAACCCATTATACCGCGGCCACTTATGATGAGCTCTACATATCACGGATTGTATCCTTGCTTGGTGTGCCACAGACCATCACTTTCGATCGAGGGTCGTTGTTTGTGTCTCCTTTTTGGGAGCAATTGCAGACTGCTCTTGGAACCAACCTGATTCGTAGTTCCGCATATCATCCACAAACCAGCGGCCAAGTTGAAAGAGTGAACCAAATCCTAGAAGATATGTTGAGAGCCTGTGCCTTGACTTACTCCACCAAGTGGGATGAATGCCTCCCCTTAGCAGAGTTTGCTTACAACAACAGCTACCAGAAGAGCTTGGAAATGGCTCCTTTTGAGTCCCTATATGGTAGATGGTGTAGAACCCCACTCAACTGGTCAGAACCAGGAGAACGTGTCACATTTGGTCCTAACTTAGTAACCCAAGCCGAAGAACAAGTGAATTTCATACACAGTAATCTGAAGAGAGCGCAGTCTAGGCAGAAAAGCTATTTAGATAAGAGAAGGCGGCCATTAACCTTTGAAGAAGGTGATCATGTGTATCTTTGAGTATCACCAATGAAAGGAGTACACCGGTTTGGAGTTAAAGGCAAGATAGCACCAAGATATGTGGGTCCATTCAAGATCACAGAAAGATGTGGAGCAGTAGCTTACCGATTAGAATTACCAACACACCTTGCTGCGGTTCATGATGTGTTTCATGTCTCACAACTCAAGAAGTGTCTGAGAGTACTGGAAGAAGTGTTTGACACCTCTCAAATTCAGATCCAACCTGACCTCACTTATGAAGAAAAGCCCATAAAAATCCTTGACCAAAAGCAGTGATCAACACGAAGAAGGACTATTAACTTCTACAAGGTGCAATGGAGTAATCACTCCGAAGAAGAGGCAACTTGGGAGCAAGAAGAATTCTTGCGAACAAAATATCTTGGTTTTCTTCCATCAGCTACAAATTGAGTACGTCACAACAGTTTAAAGTTTTGAATACATACACACACTTTCTTCTCGTTTAACTTATCCACCCACATCACATCAGAATCTCAGGACGAGATTTCTTTAAAGGGGGTGGGTTGTGATGCTCCGGCATCTCAAGTGCAAAATCATTCACCATACATGCAACATTCATCATAAAGCATCATACATTAGCATGCACTTGAACCCTAATTCAAACTTGGTTGAAATACAACTTGTTGAAACCTGTTTTCTGCATATATGTCTCCGTGATTGTGCCCATAACTATTATTTTATTTAGATTTGGGTGAAACTCATATTGACAAACTTGTAGAAAATTTTATGATGAACAACTTTGGTAATTGGTACTTTGACATGCATGAAGGTTTGCATAGAGATTTGGGGCTTTTTCTGTCAGCATGTGATTTCTGTCCAAACATGACCAGTTTAGTAATTTTAAATTTTCTTGACCTTAAAGCCAAAATATTGCAATGCTTATATTGAGAAAGTTGTAGATTATGAAATTCTGAACAACCTTCGTATAAAATTCTCTGAGTGAAAGTGACTAGAAAATAGACTTTTAGAATTTCTAACTGGAAGGTTCTGTTGGTCAAACATTGGTCAAACATTGGTCAGCAGCTTAAATTTAAGTTTACACCAGATTTTTGAATATAACATGGTATACGAGTTTATAAGGGAAATGTAGAGGAACAAATTTAGAACATTTCATTCAATTGGCATATTTTCAAATTGGGCCTCTAACCTATTTAAAAACGCAAAATACAAACATGGGTTCCTGCAGTCAAAGCTGGCCTTTTATTTTCGTAGATTTCCATTTTCTCTCCGTCTCTCTGACACGCGGGACCCACGCGCCAGAGCCGTGCCGGATCCCGCCCACGGGATTGGAAACCCGGCCGGTGGGTCCCACCATCTCTGCGCGTCCGAAGGCTTGGTCCATGGACCCACTCAATTCCTCACCCCAGTCCCACCTGTCACGGACTACCGGTCTACGGACCGAGTCCAACCACCGCGCGCCTTTCTTCTCCTCCGCTCCGACGCGCCCACGCTGCGGACGACGCCTGCGCCGCGCCACGCGCTCAACGCCGGCCGGCTGAGCCGCGCCAAGGCCGCACCCTGCCCTCTTCACCTGGACGGGGTTCCGGTCTCCTTCACTCCCCGCGCCTCCTCTCCAACTCGCCCCCACTCCCTGCCTTTCTCCCTGGAGCGCAACGCGCCAAGCCGCCGGAGCTGCCATTGGAGCAAGCTCCTGGAGCTCGCACGCCCGCCGCCTCCGGCCCTCTCCCACCGAGTCACCGCGCGCCCCGCGCTCGCCTTGAGCTCCTCCATCGTCTCCACTAGCCCTCGGCCTCCGCCATTGCCTCCTTTCCCCTTCCCCGCGAGCGCGCTCACGCGGCCACCATTGCCGCCGAACCCTCACCGTCGGGAGCCACCCCAGGTCTGTTCCCGCGCCTTTAGGTCACCGCCGCCGCGTGCGCCATCTCCTCGCGGAGCTTTCACGCCCATCCTCGACCTCATTCCCCACCTGAGCTACCGGATCGACGCCACGCCGTCGCGTCCACGCCGTCCGGTTCACACTCGGTGCACGCGCGTTCCCCGTCGATCCCGGCCACCTCGCACGACGAGATCTAGGGGAAAAGAAGCCCCACGACCGGGCGCACATCGCCGGAGCCCGTCGGCTCCAAGTCTCGGGCCCTGCACGCTGGCGCAAGCGCCGCGACGCCGGCCACCGCCGCGCGTTCATGCTCGCGTCCGAAGGTAGAAGAAGAGGTGGGGATTTTGCATCCTTGCCCCCAAGCTTCATTCGTTTTTTGTTTTAATCCGAGCGCTGTGCATTGAGTCGTGTAGTTCTTTCAAGCTAGCCCCTGAGGTCTACGGATAATTGCGTACAAGTCCTTGATCTATAAGATTTTCATTTATTTCATTAATAAATCGGCTGAAGTTTTAGAAAATCATAACAATTCAAATAAAAATCTAAAATGGATAAACTCAGTGGCTATGGACTCCTCTTGAGTAGATCTACAGGATAGCTAGGATGTGGAAGTGTGAAAAGACTGTTTTGCCCTTGTTTAACTTGCATGCATGTGAGGGTTAATAAATGGTAAAAGTGAACCAAATGAACTCTAAAAATTATGAATCTTCGACTGTAGCTTTGTTATAGCATCTAGGTACTGTGTGATTTTTGGTAGCCCTTGTTTAATTACTGTTTTGCCCTTATGCATGTGATTTATGTATTTAATTAACTTAGAAAATAAAGGCTATATAAAATATGCTCAAATATGACCTCTAGTATTTTTCATGTACTCTATATAGTGTTGGTAGCTCACTAGTAAATTATAAGGTTGTGCATGCATGTTTTGGCTGCTGATTTGAAAATAATAAAATGCTACTAGTTTAAAATGAAAATAGGAAAAAGTGTATTTAAACTGCTAGGAAAATTATGGGAAAAATCTAATAGCCTACTAGTGATGTCTTGATTCCAGAAAGTAATTTTATGCACTTTATTACTGCTGTTTTGAATTATATGACTTTCATGGTGAAATAAAATATGGAAAATAGATGTCCAATCAAACTATGGATTTTGTGCTTGCGGATTTTTGTATATGATGCCCATGCAATGTAATGCTTGCTGTAGAAATTTTAAGTCCAGAAACCATTCCTACAAATTATGAAAAATCTGAGAAGCTATAGGGCTGGTAACTTGCTGGAATTTTAATAAATTAATTATAACTTCATTCTAGCTGAAATTTTGGCAGTAGCATTATGTAGTATGTTTCTGCATGTAGTAAAAGTTTGAGATCAATTTGAGTTGTCTAACTACATGAACTCATGAGTGCATTTTATTCATAAAGGTAGCATGCCCATTAGTTTGCGTGTATACGTTTAACTGCAAGTGACAACATTTTGATGTATGTATAAAGTTACTTGCTGCATACCATCGAATACATATCACCTGCGTTTTATGCATGAAGGGTTGAACTAGCTTTTGGTGATAGTTTATACGATTTCTTAGTAACGGTTTGTACGATTTCCTAAATAATGGGTTGTACGGTTTCTCAGTAAAAATTGTTAAGTTTTCTTATTATGGGATTGTCTCAACTAAGAATACTTGTGTCTTTTCATCACAAGCTACATGCCTATGCATTATGTATCATTTGCACCTTATGCATACAATTGCATTTGTTGCACTCATTATTGCACTATGTCATACATATAGATTCCACAAACGAAGGATCAACGTAGGAGCTACTATTGATCAATAAATCGAACAGCGAATTGCACCAAGAGCAAGAAGACGACGTATCGCTGATTATCCGTCCCGGTTACAAGGGGTTGCCAGGGGCAAAGCCTCACAACCCGGCAAACTAAGTTTAGTTTGTTGGTTTTCTTAAGAACAATCAAAGGTAGACAGGACCATACTATACCTAGCAAATATCTTATGTCTTAATGATTAGTCATATGCATCAGGAGTTGTTTGGAACCAACTGCATTAGACATCCTGGCCGCCCTGGCCCTAGCTCCTATGAATAGAGTTCGTAGGACGAGTGCATAGAAATGCTAGGTACGAGTAGATACGAGTGAGCACTGTCACTTGTCGCGCAGGGGATTTTACAAATCTCAAAAATCTTACTATGATGGAACTTCATTATATTATTGCTGATGTTAAATGGAGACCGGGCGGAGCGTAAGTTTACTTTTGGGGTGTGCGTTGTTGTTCTCCAGCTCCGCCCGAGTCATATAAGGCCCGTCCGCTGTTCGTCTACTGATTGGCATAATATTGCTAGAGTGCTTATCCAGGACATGGGCCTGGTGAAAGTCTTACTTGTGCCATCCGAAGAACAGAGACTTGGTCCTACCATGGGGCCTAGGGGCGCTTGACTCGTGGAGGGCTGGACCCGGTGCGCCGTGGTAACGCTCCATGGGGGCTAAACCTAGGGAATGGCGGGTTGGAATCGAACTTGGGATGGGACAAGTGGAGATGGGGACTATATGTGGGAACACGATGGCTAGTAAGCAAGTTATTCCCGGGAATTAAAAATCGATTCGAATCGCTGATGCTCACCAGGTGTGAGAGTGCCAAATATCACTGTCGGGCAACGTAGTAATAACTGTAACATGTTGTTTATTTAATCACGCTTTTCAATACAACATGCTTGGATGTGTATGATCCGTCCCACTATTCATGGTGCTGCCCATCGACTGATAGGAGGTCGATGGACTTGGGAGGTGCTTTGAAGTCGAGGGAGGGCTGACCCGACGTACCGTGGTATCACTCCTGAGACGGCTACTCCCAGGGGTTAGATGGGGGCGCTGTGAATCTTGGGATAGGAAATGTGGGATATACTATTATGCAAGTTACTGATGATACTCATGTTTTACTTTCATCCGAGTATTTACCTTATGATGTAAATGAATCTTCATGGTTATTGGATAGCAGCTGTCAAATCCTGCTATCTTATGTCAACATGACCATGTTTAAAATTCAACAGCTAAGGATCCACACGATTAGTAAGCATGCTTTGCGTCAGCTGTAAGCCCGTCCATTAAGTCCTACTGAGTAATTAGTACTCAAGGTTTGCCCCCACTTTTGGATTACAGGTACTGGCGACATCTGAATAGCTGTGTTGGAGGTGGTAGTACCGGTGGGCTGGGTGCTACTCGCCTTGTTCCTCTCTTCATGAAGACTACTTAAGTATATTGTTTCCGCTGCGAGATTTTGAAAATGTTTCCGGTATATTTATATACTCTGAATTCGCTTCCGCTATATTTGAACATGTATTTGATTTCATACATTTGATTTGTAAATTAAAGTCTATTATTCTCTATTTCAACTACCTGTGATGATGTAATTGTTGTGGCTCCTTCGAGAGTCGGGTGTGTTTGATGTCGGTTCCTCGGGAAACAGTGTTATCGAGAGCCCGAAGGACTCTCGATGGACTACCGGGTTTAGTTTGGCCTAAGTGCACTGCGAGCCAGAGGTGGCAGGTGTGCTTAGTCTGGATTAAGCAGGACGGTTCCGCCACATGTTCCTTAGCCTATTAGATATAAATCCGCAAGCGCACAGAAAACGCGTTGTAGCTTTTCACCAGAGAGTATTCCAGGGTATCGAATCCACGTGGAACGAGGAGTATAATAATCACACAACACAATGGCCAAACTAGCGAAGCTAGCAAGTAGAGGATAAAAGACAGGAAAGCAGGTTCTCAACAGATGTAAAGCACCTTACTATACTAAGCATGCAAAGCACTATACTTGTCATGTAAACATAGACACCAAAGCTGCAGAGCCACTACCAGGCACCAGAGTGCTGATAACCCAGCCGAGAAAGATGGGCGCTACAGGTTTCGGCTATATCGTCAGCGAGTCTATCCGAACGAACGGGATTGGAATACTGAGAACACAAAAGCTGTCACCTAGTGTGTCTACCAACCAGAGCTGCGTGGGATAGCCGACCGACCAAGGCAAACTCTAAGTATGAACACCGTCGTGCCACTCAGAGAGTTTACTACTTACTGGTAATGAGCCAGAAAAGCAAGCACTACTATATAGCCAACACTATAAGCATGCACAAGGTTCTCGTAAACAGACAAGTATAAGACTAAGTATGAAAGTAAAGTAAGAATGAAATAACAAAGATGAGAGACAAGGAACTTTACTCAATCCTGGAACTAAATATCCTTCCTCTGATAATACAAGCCTGGGAGAGAAGAGAAATCCCACTCCCAAACTCTGCACTCACTTCTCTCCTTGATATAAGAGGAACTCTCTCTACAAGCTAAGGGAAACCTTCACTTCTCCACACTATACACTCTACCACTACATTAATCCATTAATCCACACCTCACAAGGGAGGTCTAAGGGGGTATTTATAGTGCTAGAGTAGAGTGAAGGTCGATTGTGGCGGTTGGAGACGGTTAGAGGCCAGGAGGCTTAGGTGTGGGGCCGGGCAGCCCGGTCCCATGCCGGGCGACCTGGACAACCCTTGGATCCACCGGCTCACTTCATCCCACGGTCCATATTGCTCCTCCAAGGCGGCTATAGGTCGGTTGGCGGTTATTCTTGTGTGCTTTTGCCTCAACCATTGTATCCTTTTGTGTTTCTTCCTTAGCCATTGGATGGAACTCCCCTAGATTGCTGACTTAGCCAATCCGTAGGCTGGATCGATGAAGTGGCAAGGCTCCGTGGCATGGTGACTGGATCTCTCGGATTCCACCGTGGAGTTGTATTTGACACGTTGTCTCTTGTATGTAGGTGGAAGATGGCAGCATTTGGAGAGTTTCACAGGCCGGGCGGCTTGGTGGCATGCCGGGCGGCCTGGGCCTGAGGCGGGCGGCCTGGGCCCTTAGCCCATATCTAGCCCTTCTTTCTGGTTCACATGTTTTCTATGTTTTTGCTCCGTGACATGCGTTCTTGCAAGATCTTTGTACACAACTCATGGAACCAGTTAATATGTATGAAATTTGCATAAACTTACCCTTGGAACATGAAATATTGGTGGTCAAAATAGATTATAATAACCGTCAACAACCTGCAGGTTTGAGATGATCTAGGTCATAATCTCCACGTCCTTGCAAGTCCAAAACACCAAAAGAAGTGGGAAAAACTCATAGGAAAAACAAAGCACCAAAAGCCTTTGAGAAATCACCCAAAAACCATACTAGAGAGGGGGAACGGAAAGGGCTACACACAAGCACTCCAATTTCAGCGGAATATTGCTGGATTAATCACGAAATTGAGTTCATACAAATGTTCCTACAGCCTACCACCCTTCATCCTCCCTCTTGATGAGAAGAACCCTAGCTAGGGGACTCAAAACCTAGCCTCAAGCTCTTCTTTCTCTCTTTGGCACATGGCTGTATGGAAACTAAGCCTTGGGTTTTCTAATGGTGGAATAGTCACCTAAATGACCAGCCACTTAGGTATATATAGCCCAGGCCTAACGACACCATTTAACACTAAGACCCTTACTCAAGAATACCCGGAAGGGGCTGAAATGAAAATGATACAGTCAGACGACTACGATGACGCTTTGATCTTCTTCTTCTCCACGCCTCGCTTGGATGTAGGCCACGTAGCAAGTAGTCCGAAAGCTTCCCCCGGTTTTGAAGTCAGAAACCGGAAAACTTTATTCTGCGGGCTTCCTAGGCCGGGTCTTGGCCCAATCTTCTATCTTGGGGAGTCGGAGCCCAACCCACCAAGTCATTTGAACTTGGGTGGTTGTTTTGAGCCGAAGCCACCAAAGCCTCCCTCGCACGTCTTCACGCCATGCACTCGGGTTGGAGCACTATGGTGGCACCCAGCTTCTCCAGTCCATCGGAGTCACCTCACGGTCCATCGGAGGGCTTACACCACCGTTGCCGAACCGCCCCTCCGTGTACTGAGCTTCCATGGCCGACCGACGCTGAGCATTGCCTCCGGTCCATTGGAGGGCTTTTGCCTCAGTCCATCGAGGTCTTCATCATCTACCTCCAGTCCATCGGAGGGCTTGAGCTTGTTGACAATCACTCATCACATCAGGAGAGCAATGTGGCCGGTCCATTGGCTCTCAATCTCCCCCTTGATGAGTGCATTGTCAACACCTTCAATCTGTAACCTGAAATAGAACAAAGACAAGAGAAAAGCGTAAAACCGAAAAAGAAAGAAAGAAAGAAAGAAGAAAATTGCTCAAAATGCCCAAGAACCAAATACAAGCAAAGAAACAAGGCACAATGAGACAACAAAAGAAAACAAAGCATCGGCTCCTCAAGACAGAGGCAAAAGGCTCAATGCACCGATGCAAAGAGCATGCTAAAAGTTCAACTCCCCCTGAAATGCATCCTTACGAATGCAAAAATGAATGCAAAGCTCCCCCTCAACTAAATCTCTCCCGAGTCCTCCCCCTATGTCCAATACTTCTCCCCCTTATTGACAATGGACACATCAAGGGTTCATAGGACTCCCCCTGAACTAGACATCTCCCCCTCAAAATATGCCATGAAATGCAGAGTGTACCAGAAAGAGCTCAGAAGAGATGGAAAGCTAGCATACAGAGCAAGTGAGAGTAAGGAAGCATGCAACAAGCTCAAATGAATCTATCTTACATAGATTAGGAGCAAGCATGTTTTTCAGGGTAGTTTAAAAGAAAGCATCACCAACATGAATAGCATCTAGCAAGATAGGTGTTGACGGTCGTAATCTAACGATATCACTGTCAATTATCCACCAAATGAAGCAAAACATGTTAAATATATGGACTAACCCTTGCTACTAATGAGTTCCATAAGATGTACATGAATATTTGGATGCAGGTACCAAAATGTGCACAAAATGGTTGCAAACATGACAAATATCGAAGATGAGCAGAAATGGCAAAAGTAGGGTGGCCGCCCGACCACCTATGGTGGCCGCCCGGCCACCTGACAGCATGACAGTGGCCGCCCGGCCACATGTCCAGGCCGGCCGGCCATGTAGGGTGGCCGCTCGACCACCCCTTAGTAGCCAACTGGCCCCCTTGCCGCGTGGAATGGTCCCTTGACCACTTCACTTGCCACGTCTTCGATCCGGTGCGCAAACAAACACAAAAAGGTGAAGATCCAACCATACAAGAGAGCATCCAACATATCCAAGGGTCACAATGTGCCAGGACAAGGGTGATGTCAAGGATCTGAGGGGAACAACATGCAACGAATTGGAGCAAAACACATGGCCACCCGACCACTTAGGGTGGTCGGCCGACCACCCCTTCACGTGCACCAACTGATTCAACTGCCAACCGACGTGGGGGAGCAAGATCAGCCGTTGGATCAACTAAGGCGGTGGATCCCATGGCCGCCCGGCCAAGGGGGGTGGCCACCCGACCACCCACCTAGGTCGGCCAGCCACCGACTTGGTCCCTCCACCGACCTAGTACACATATAAATACCCCCCTCACTTTCTATGCTATAAATAGACCCCGGGAGCTCATTTGCAAGGGGTGGAGAAGTGGAGAGGTACATTCTACCTTAGAGAGTCTTATTCCCACATCTTAGGATAGTGCTGGGAGTTAGAGTGAGCCGAGCTTTGCCTCGGAGTTCTCGGAGATCCTTTTGAGTCTGTGGTAAAGTTCTTGTATCTTTGTACTCTTTTTATCTACAGTATAATTTATTTACTTTACTTTATTTCTATCTTCTGCAAGTGTGGTGTACCTTTCTTTGCATACTTGCTAGGCTTAGGCTGTGGCTACCTGAGTTCGTCAAGTCTTGTTATTCTTGCCGGTGCTATAAGCCTTTCCTAGACTTAGATCTAGGAGTCTGGTTAGCTCTAACCCTTGGAATCAAGGATGAGGTTTAGTGCTCAATCACTATCATGGTGATAGCGCTTGAGCACTTGTTTAGCATGCCATCCTACCCACGCAGATTTGCTTGGTAGCCCCACTCTGTGACAGCGTGTGGTGTGCCTGTGTATCCCAAGCCCGTTCATTCGGTAGGCCCGTAGGCGTTAGCCGGGTCTACTTCGGTGGTCTACTATCTACCCCCTGACCCCTCGAGGCGCTGGAATTTCGCTCGACGCGAGACCCTGACTTGTTTACCTGAGTTTCTTAGTTAACCAAGACATAGTCTTTGCAGCAGAATAGAATAGAGTTTGGGAACTTCATCTGATTCGTTGTCCTCCCAGGCAACTATACCTTTCTACGTGTACCTTAGGTAGTTTATTTTACTTCTTCACCATACACCTATCTTTATTTGACTTACCCTTGTTTAGATACTAGTTGGTAGATTTATTTAAGTCTACGGAACATTTGATTTGAGTTTATCCAATTATACTCTCTCGCCTGCCGCTTCCCTGTGGAAATTACGATACTCGGAATACTCTGGATGAAAGGCTACAGCGGTCTCCGTGCGCTTGCGGAGTAAAATTTGTTAGGCTAAGAGCCGCCAACAAGCTTTTTTGGCGCCGTTGCCGGGGAAGCAATAGGCAGAGAGATAATTGATAATCTCATTTCGAACCTCGTACACTTTATAAATTTGTCACTAGTTTTTAGCAGGCTCACTTTGCTCTGTTGTTTTTGTTGTGGATGCAACAGAGAGGTGTTTGACTGGTTTCGACCTACCGGTAAATTTCCACAATAATCCAGAGTCTCTACTTAGGAGAGTTCGTTCAAAGACTATCCACGGGTAGATACCTGTACCAACGGAACTTGAACCAACTGCATCAACAAGTCGCACCCCGTTTATCAACGTCATGGCTGAAAAGAGCATCCGTGAGTTCTCCGTCCCATCTAGCAACAATGTCCCAACAGGACCTGAGGTGCAAGTAGTAGAGAACTTTGAGCTCAAACTCGGAGTCATTCATATGGTTCAAGCTATCCCTTTCTGCGGACTAGCAACGGAGGATGCCAATAGTCACCTGTAGCAATTCCTGGAAATCTGCAGCACATTCACAATAAAAGGTGCGTCCGCCGATGCCGTCAAACTACGCCTCTTTCCATTTTCACTTGTCAGAAAAGCGAAGCAATGGTTCTACCTCAACCGTGCAACACTCACTACATGGGATGCGTGCTCCAACGCATTCCTTGCCAAGTACTTCCCTTTGAGAAAGACCAATGCGTTGAGGAACAAAACCTCGAGCTTCCAACAGCTCACAGATGAGACAGTGCCGAAGGCCTGGAAAAGATTACAAGAGTACATCGTGGCCTGTCCCCACCATGGAATGGAACAATGGCTCATCATCCAGAATTTCTTTCATGGCTTAAATCATGCTACACAAGAGCACCTAGATGCAGCCACAGGAGGATCCTTCTTATCATTGAGTGTGAGAGCTGCCAATGAACTCATTGAGAAGATGACCACTAATCAAGGATGGAAAGAAGAGAGGTCTAGCTCCCGATCCCGTGGCGTCCATCACATCGACAACACCGACATGCTTGCCGCCAAGATGGACCTTATATTGAAAAAGTTAGGAGATACTCCAGAGACCGCATCGGTTCAGTCTCTTGACGCTGCATGACTTGCGTAGCCTGTGGGAGCATGGGTCATTTGGGGAACAACTGCTCCGAAACTCTACCGAAGGATGTGAACTTCATCGGCAATAATCCTAACTTCAGCAACGGGAATCGTCCTCAACCAGGCTGGAAATCAAGGCCATACATCCCCTCTCTCGGACAAGGTAACTCTTCGAGTAGTTCACAGCAATTTAATAAATTTAATCAATTTGACCAAAGAGCTGTGAATGATAGCATTAGTAAAAAGCTCCATGCGAATGATAAGCTTTTTGAAACTATTTCTGTTCAAATGGAAACTTTTAATAGTGTTGTGAAAAAACAACTGAGTTTTAACAAAATGCTTGAGACTCAGATAGCTCAGTTGGCTGCTTCTTTACCTAATGTTAATGCGGGTAAGCTGCTGGAACAGCCTAAACCTCCTCCCAAGGAGCATATAAACGCAGTCACCACTAGGGGTGGGAAATCCACATAGGACCCCCCACATCCTTGTAGTACCCCTAACAATGCAGGAAAAGAGCAGAAGAAGACTACCGAACCCGAAGAGAAGGATGACACTGAGAGTAGATCTGGAGCAGATGAGAAAACAACACCGGAGACGTTTCGGCATGAGTTTTATGACACTACGGTGCTGCCTTTTTCTCCTCGCAACAAGAGGGCTGCCGCCGATGAACAATGCAGAAGTTTGTTGAGGTTATAAAGAAATTATATGTCAACATACCTCTGCTAGATGCTATGCAGGTACCGACATATGCGAAATACTTGAAAGATATCCTCAACAACAAGAAGCCCTTACCATCAGCGGAAATTGTGCACATGACAGAAAAGTGTAGCGCAGCTATACTCAACCAGCCCCCATAGAAGAAAAAAGGACCCTGGAAGTCCTACCATTCCATGCTCAATTGGGAACCAAGTCTTCAATCAAACCTTATGTGATCTCGGAGCAAGCGTCAGTGTTATGCCCAAAGTTGTCGTCGACAAACTCAATCACGCTGCACTCGCTCCCACCACCATTTGCCTGCAGCTCGCAGATCAATCCATACGACACCCCGCAGGGATTGCTAAGGATGTCCCGGTGAAAATCCGGAATTTCCTAATCCCGGTGGACTTTGTGGTGTTGGATATGGAGATAGATGCAAAGACACCGCTCATCCTTGGGCGGCCATTCCTGAGTACTGCAGATGCAAGTATTGATGTCGGAGCCGGAGAAGTCCGCCTCAACATCAACGGAATGAGGGAGACATTCTTCTTCATACCGAAGGTAGAGAAGTGCAATCAAGTGAAGTTATCCCAATGCCAACCACAAAGATATATGCCGAAGACCTATATCCATGAAGACGTTTCCGAGAAAAAGATGGACAGTCTCGCCACATTAATGAAATCAGACAGCGAGGCTGCCATCCGACAAAAAGAAGAATCTGAACGGCGAGAGACGAAACCTAAAAAGGCTAGTTCCAAGCCCTAGGAAACAGGAGGCAATGCTCCTGGAAAGATGGTCGACGCCGGTATGCAAGTCCTGACAACAGAAGAACGACGTGCAGAATACTATGAAAGAAATCCCACCTACCTACATCTTCTTGATATCCCAAAGGGTAGGGTGTGGAAGTCCCTTGCCAACAGGTAAATTGGCATTATCTTTCGACAGCATATTTATTTTTCCCGCCAAATTCAACTTCTTGCACTCCACTGCATGTTTGATTTTTCTACAAATTGCATTTTCAACATTTATTTTGGTGACCCTTTTTTCCATTCAAAAAAAAAAGAAAAAAAATGAGGGCATGATCGGCTGGCCACAAGCCTGGCCGCTCGACTAGCTCTCCCCCCTCTCCTCCTTTTCCTTCCTTTTCTTTTTCTTCCCCTTTTCTTTTCTTCTTTACCTAAGCTTCATTGAAGCTTCGGGGAAAAGGGCTCGACAACTCAAGGTATGTGTGTTCCACCATCTCTCTGTTCATCTCCATACTTTTCCCTAAATTCTGCCTTGTCCCCATAAATAACCTCTCTGCCTTATCATGAGAGTAGTGTCCGTTGTATCTTAAATTTCACTTTACTTAAAAAAAACAACTCCCATGCTTAATTGTCAAATTCACTTGCTAGCTTCATTTTGAAGATGATGAATAATTGCTCTATTAAGTGAATGGTTTAATTCTTGCATGTCAACTTATGCTTAGCTTACTCCCATATTGCTGAATAAAAAGAAGTGAACCAAAGTTTTACCTTGTGGATGCCATTTGTGATAACAAGCCTAAATTGTTGAGAGATAATGATATGACTTAAATGTGGGATGATTCTTTCATGTTCCTAGTAGGATGAATGTCTCAGGTTTTTCATTTTTGAAAATAACAAAATAAAGCTCCCCATGGTTAAAAAGTCCTACCAGAGCCATATATGCTTCAAATGTTCTAAACTAGCCACATAGAGCTGCTTAGATATGCTTTGAGCTTTGTCAAATTTTGAGTCTCTTTGAGTAGAAATATCGTCTTCTGTTGATAGCTAGAGTACAAAAGAAATAAATGCAAGTGATCCATTCCAGACTTTGCATCCACCAAAAGTCTCCAAACACTTCTCATAAGCCCCTAGCCTTCAAATCTCAAGGAGTAAGGGTATGAAGCTAAACAAAAAAAATGCGTGCAAAAGCACGGCAAAATGAAAAGCATGCAAGTTCAAGCATGGCAAAAATAAATAAAAAGCTCCATATCCACTCCAAATCTATAAAAGGCTATAGGGATGAAAATTTAGAGAAGGAGACAACTTGTTCCACCACTCATACTCCAGTGATCAAACAGAAGAAATGATAGAGTACACTCTTTGGTCCAATCTTTGGCTTAGCAAAATAAACATTCTAAGTGTGCCACATTCTCCCCCACCTAAAGCTCCACAAAAGCCTTAGTGTAGGAAAATGTTGGCCAAAATCATGGCATTCGGTGAGAAAACACTTCTGAGCGATCGAGAGTACCAAGGGGAAGCTTATGTTTGTTTTGAAAATCTTGAAAACACCTGAGAAGGACATCCAAAAAGAATGAGTTAAAACACTCCTACAATAAAGTCGTTCTGTCTCTCAACTACCCAAGGCAAGGTAAGCAAAAAGATGCACCACAGGTATGACCAAGGTGAGCTTTGATTATTACACTTGAGTGTTGAGTGTTGAGTTGCATATAAGAATTTTCCTTCGCCTTCGATATTGTAGCAACTCCTGATCCACTTTCAGTCTTAGCTTTGCTCGAGGACGAGCAAAGGTCTAAGCTTGGGGGGTGTTGACGGTCGTAATCTCACGATATCAACCGTCAATTATCCACCAAATGAATCAAAACATGTTAAATATATGGACTAACACTTGCTACTAATGAGTTCCATAAGATGTACATGAATATTTGGATGCAGGTACCAAAATGTGCACAAAATGGTTGCAAACATGACAAATATCGAAGATGAGCAGAAACGGCAAAAGTAGGGTGGCCGCCCGACCACCTATGGTGGCCGCCCGGCCACCTGACAGCACGACAGTGGCCGCCCGGCCACATGTCCTGGCCGACCGGCCATGTAGGGTGGCCGCCCGACCACCCCTCAGTAGCCAACTGGCCTCCTTGCCGCGTGGAATGGTCCCTTGACCACTTCACTTGCCACGTCTTCGATCCGGTGCGCAAACAAACACAAAAAGGTGAAGATCCAACCATACAAGACAGCATCCAATATATCCAAGGGTCACAATGTGCTGGGACAAGGATTGGTGATGTCAAGGATCCGAGGGGAACAACATGCAACGAATTGGAGCAAAACACGTGGCCGCCCGACCACTTAGGGTGGTCGGCCGACCACCCCTCGGCGGCATTTTTCACATGTACCAACTGATTCAACTGCCAACCGACGTGGGGGAGCAAGATCAGCCGTTGGATCAACTAAGGCGGTAGATCCCATGGCCGCCCGGACAAGGGGGGTGGCCGCCCGACCACCCACCTAGGTCGGCCGGCCACCGACTTGGTCCCTCCACCGACCTAGTACACATATAAATACTCCCCTCACTTTCTATGCTATAAATAGACCCCGGGAGCTCATTTGCAAGGGGTGGAGAAGTGGAGAGGTACATTCTACCTTAGAGAGTCTTATTCCCACATCTTAGGATAGTCCTGGGAGTTAGAGTGAGTCGAGCTTTGCCTCGGAGTTCTCAGAGATCCTTCTGAGTCTGTGGTAAAGTTCTTGTATCTTTGTACTCTTTTTATCTCCAGTATAATTTATTTACTTTACTTTATTTCTATCTTCTACAAGTGTGGTGTACCTTTCTTTGCATACTTGCTAGGCTTAGGCTGTGGTTACCTGAGTTCGTCAAGTCTTGTTATTATTGCCGGTGCTATAAGCCTTTCCTAGACTTAGATCTAGGAGTCTGGTTAGCTCTAACCCTTGGAATCAAGGACGAGGGTTAGTGCTCAATCACTATCGTGGTGATAGCGCTTGAGCATTTATTTAGCATGCCATCCTACCCACGCAGATTTGCTTGGTAGCCCCACTCGGTGACAGCGTGTGGTGTGCCTATGTATCCCAGGCCCGTTCGTTCGGTAGGCCCGTAGGCGTTAGCCGGGTCTCCTTCGGTGGTCTACTATCTACCCCCTGACCCCTCGAGGCGCCGGAATTTCGCTCGACGCGAGACCCTGACTTGTTTACTTGAGTTTCTTAGTTAACCACGACATAGTCTTTGCAGCCGAATAGAATAGAGTTTGGGAACTTCATCTCACTCGTTGTCCTCCCAGGCAACTATACCTTTCTACGTGTATCTTTGATAGTTTATTTTACTTCTTCACCGTACACCTATCTTTATTTAACTTACCCCTGTTTAGATACTAGTTGGTACATTTATTTAAGTCTACGGAATTTGAGTTTATCCAATTATACTCTCTCGCCTGCCGCTTCCCTGTGGAAATTACGATACTCAGAATACTCTAGGTGAAAGGCTACAGCGGTCTCCGTGTGCTTGCGGAGTAAAATCTGTTAGGCTAAGAGCCGCCAACAATAGGCATGAACAACAAGATGCTAGCAATGCATACAAGGTGTGCTACTCTCAACCAAAGCATATACAATGAGCCATAAGTATTTCAGAGACTTGCATATTTTAGATTTAATCACTTGTGGTACAGGAGCAAGTTCCATATTGTGCCAGGGGTTATTTACTTGTCTTTTGCCACTTCTTACCAATCAATGCCAAGCCTAGGTTCAAAGAACCATCAGAAACTTAAGACAAAGTTTTGGTCATACACAGCCTAGTTCAAGTTCATGCCAAAGTGCAAAGGCAAGCTGTCTCGAACTAAATCAGTGTGACAAGCAAACCCACATGGATCTTTCTCATTTCAGCACAAAACACCACTTGTAAACATTGTAATTCAGATTTCTCTTCAAGCAAGGTGTCATAAAAGCTTAGGCATTCACTTAGCAAAGGCATACAACTAGCATATCCAGGTATGAAAAGATAGCATAGCATTCAACACTCCTACACATGCTAGGTAGCCAAGTCAAGTGGTGATCATGTTTTTGATTTTTAGGAAAGCAAAAGACTAACCTCACAATTAGTATTCAACAGACTCAAAAGTGCTTAGCCAACCATGATCAAGCGAGCATCTATACAATCTAGCACAAGCAAGTACTAACTCATCATTCCAAAAGAGCTCTAGTGCTAGTGAAGTGAAGATGCATATGATACAATGCGATGCATGATATGATACAAAATACAAAAGAAATAAGAAAGAAACAAAAACAAAAGCAAACAAAGACAAAACCTAAACTACTAAAGTTATCCCTGACTAAAAGGGATAACACACTCCAAGCTCATCTCTCAAGTGCACAAAAGCGCTGAACTCTAGGGGCTTGGTAAAGATATCGGCCAACTGATTTTGGGTTACTACATGGACTAAGTCAATATCACCCTTCTCATAGTGGTCTCTCAGAAAGTGAAACATCACGTCTATGTGTTTGGTTCTAGAGTTCAAGACGGGGTTCTTAGCTACAGAGATAGCAGAAGTAGAGTCCACTAGAAGAGGAATCCTCCCAAACCTAAGGCCAAAATCACTAAGGGTGGCTTTCAACCATAAGAGCTGGGAGCAGCAGCTAGCAGCAGCTATATACTCTGCTTCTGTGGTAGACAGGGATATGCTAGCTTTCTTGCAAGAGGACCAAGAGACAAGAGAGGTTCCTAAGAGTTGGCATGTGCCGGAGGTTGACTTGCGATCAATCCGGCAGCCAGCATGGTCATCATCTGAGAACCCTCTAAGAGAAAGAGAGGAATCCGAGGAGTACCAAAGACCAAGCTCAGGAGTGAACTTGAGATACCTGAAAATGCGCTTCACCGCTTAACGGTGAGATGTCCTGGGAGAAGCCAGCTAATGCGCACAAAGGCAAACTGCGAACTGAATGTCTGGTCTGGTCACCGTCAGGTACAGAAGTGAGCCGATCATCCCTCGAAATTCCTTCTGGTCCACCGCCTCCCCATCTTCATCCGCATCAAGCGCCGTGTCTGTACTCATAGGAGTTGTCATGGGTCTAGAGTCACCTATGTTAAACTTCTTGAGTATGTCCCTTGTGTGCTTGGCTTGATGGACAAAGGTACCTTCAGGGCCTTGCTTGATCTGCAGCCCGAGGAAGAACTGGAGCTCACCCATGAGACCCATCTCAAATTCCCTGCTCATCTGTTCAGCAAAACTAGACACCAAGGCGTGAGATGAACCGCCAAAGATTATGTCATCAACATATATCTGAACTATCAGAGTGTCACCGCCACGACTCAACAAAAACAAGGTCTTGTCTACTGAACCCATCACAAACCCAGACTTAAGCAGAAAACTTTTCAATCTAGCATACCAAGCTCTAGGAGCTTGCTTCAGACCATAAAGGACTTTCCTCAACTTATACACCCAGTCTGGAAACTTGGCACTCTCAAAGCTAGGAGGTTGCCTCACATAAACCTCTTCCTCTATAAACCCATTTAGGAAGGCTGATTTGACATCCATCTGCTGCATTTTGAATCCTTTAGAGGTAGCAAAAGCAAGCAGAATCCTAATGGCTTCCAAACGAGATATAGGGGCAAATGTCTCATCATAATCTATCCCCCCTTCTGACAGAAACCTTGGGCTACCAATCTCGCTTTGTTCCTCACAACCCCCAAACCTAACCTAATAATAGTAGCTATGGAATATACACAAAAGAGATGTTTAGGTAGTAGCCAAGGGGTGGCCAAGTAACCGTAGGGAGTACAAGGCTTTTTGGCCCAAAAACCGGTGTCACCGCATCGTGATAGATTATATACGTCATTTTGTTTCAACGATTCCCATCGACTCAGAGATTATTTGGACGTGGGAATAGAAGGGTTGGAAAGATTATCTCATTAACTTTCCGTGCATATGTAGAATGGCCACGACAGAGTCCATCTATGGCCGGGGCATCCATTTTATTTAGGCCTATTACTGCAGTCCGAACCGGCAACGAGAAGACAAATTGTGGACATCATTTTGTTTCAAAGATTCCTGTCGACTTGGAGCTTATCTGGATGTGGAAACAGATGGGCTGGAAAGCTTATCTCCTTAGCTTTCCGTCCGTATGCAGAACACCCAAAACGGAATCCATATGTGGCCTGGGCGTCCATTTTACTGAGGCCTACTCCTGCAGTCCGAACCGGCGACGAGAATAGATTGGACTTTAACTCGGATTGTGTTTGGGACTCTATCTTGACTTAGACCTTAGTTGTGGGTATGGGTAGGTACCTTGGTGAAGAAAAACTAACAAAAAAGGTCACAATAGATGATTAATATGGGCAGGAACGAGAGTTACGTGCGTCCCACACGTGTCTAACCATTGTTTGGCCAATTAGTGTTTATTCTCAAACACTTATCGATAGGGATGAAACTGGCACGGATATTTCCCAACTATTCGTCCGTCCCGAAGGGTTCTAAAACTAAATGGGACGCCCGATATCCGAGTCCAAACAATTAATATTTGATCCGTATCCATTTCCGGAGATTCAAAGTCAGGTATTAGTATGGTGATAGGATATATATCAATATCTGGAGTATTTTGACATTGTCCGTATCCGAATCCGCTCCAAGAAAAAAATAATTATATTTATACGAATCCGCAAATATTCGTCTATATCCGATCCGGTTTCATGCCTATTTGTCGATGTGCAACATGATATGGCTAAAATGATTTTTTTAAAAAGAATTTGTAATTTTTATAAGTGTTGATAGTTATGGCAAATAATTTCTTGTTAAAGTATTGGTATTGATAGTACAAATATTGACGACGATGATGATAATAGTGCATTGGGATTGTGTGCAAAGTTTTGATTTAAATTTAAGAAACCGTAGCAAGGGTAGCCCAATCGAAGATGTGCTGAAAATCCAATATGCCACAGGCAAAACAGGTAGAGAGACTGCCTGCTATTCGTGCATAAGTGTAAAGATGAATTATTAGATCCAACTAGTAGAACATTGAATATATATCCTCTACTCAAATAAAAGTAAAGTCGATCGCAATAATATGACGAGTGAAATCAAATTAGAAGCAGAGACAACCTTCTTGGGAACCTGGATCACCTCCTTGATCTTTGGTGGCCGCACTTTCTAGCTTATCTCCATCGGCTTGTTCATAACGCACCGAACCCTTTAGTACCAACAGCCAGCGGGAACAACAGAACTTCTTCTTGCTAGCCCTTTAGGCCTTTTTCTCCGCGGCTGCTTTGGCAGTAGAAGCTCAGACGAAGAGGGACATCTGCACGATCGAAGCCACCAGATGCCTTCAAAACTAATCACTTACTGACCGAAGGTGCCCACATCGGCAACAACGGAGATAGCCTGGTTTGACCCTTCGTTCTTACCCTTCGTGCTTGCCCGACGCTGATATGATCTATATTCCTGCTATGTGTGGAGCCGCCAAATAAATATGATCGATACATGGTGTCGGAGGCATTGATGTTTTGGAAATCTGCTTGGAGAGGCAGGGCGGACAATTAGCCTGGTGAATGCGTGTGATGGGGATCAAGGGTGCCCGATCTTCCGTCAGGTGGAGATAACTGTCAATTTGGTGGCGTGTGACACCCTAACTTTACATTAGGCAAGTTTTTTATAATAAACTCAACATGTTTTACTTAATTTCTAGGATTTTATATGCTTAGCCTTGCATTTAATGATTTATTTTATCCCCAATAATTGAAATGAATCATAGAGCATGTTTGTGCATTCATGTTGGTGCATATTTTAATCTGTTATATGCCTTAAGGACTGGAATTCAAATTCATTTGAATTCATAGTTTGTTTTTTCTCTTAAATAGGGAAGAAAGGAGGAGTATAAATAGAAAAAAAAGAGAAAAGGCCAAGGCAACCAGGCTGGCTGCCCAACCGACACAGTGCCCCCCTTTCCCCTCTTTCGGCCTGCTCCAGGCCCAGCCGCCCGAGCGAGCCGTCCCCGCTGGCCATCCAGCGCCCCCTTCCCTCTGTGTGTCCTGTGGGCCCGAGCTGTCAGTCTCTTCTTCCTCCTCACTCCCTTCCTCCTCTCGCCAGCATCGCCCGCTCCCCTCGCACCCTCTCCTCTCTCTGGCCGTGGCCCCGCTCCCACGCCCCAGGCCCACTCGCTAGTATCCCTCTCCTCCCCGACACGGAGTCACCGCGGGTACGAGCCGACGTGGACTGCAACTCGGATAAACTCGCGCCGCCTTTCGCCGCCGCAAGTATCGAAGTCAGTTCTGCGCCGCCGCCCTAGCCCCGGCCCTATAAAAGGCACCCTGACCTCCGCTGCCGCCTCACCTACGCCTCCAAACCTTCGGCCCAAGCCCTATCAACCTCTCGCCGTCGAATTCTGCCGCCGAGCACCGCCAAGGTGAGGTCGGTCTCCGCTTCAATTCGTCGCCGTCGGTGCCCCTCCAACCTCATTGACCTCACGATCCTGCTCGCAGGGCCTTTCCGAAGCTCTGCCGCTAGCTCTCGATGCCTTGAACCGCTCGGTCCCGTCGTCCCACGAAGCGCCGGCCACTCCATCCGCTCCCGCCCGTCGCCGACCTACTTCCGGCCACCCTCAAGCCGCCCACAACCCCACTGTTGGCGGTCATTATTGCACTACCAATGACCATCAGCTAACCATAAACATGGGAGAAAATACATCAAAGTATAGGATAACCCTTGCTACTAACATAGTTCCACAAGTTGTGTTGAATATTTGATTTTAGGTGAAAGATCAGCTGAAAACAGGTAAAATATGGCTAAGTCACGAGGTGCCTGACAAGTGGGCCAGGCCGCCCGGCCTGACAATGTGGCCAATTCACTTCATCTTCGACCTGCATGTGCCTAAGTGACGTGTCAACACAGCTGTGAAGTCCAAATGCCGAAACCAACACGTCAAGTCCCGGAAGGCTTGCCACATCATCGATCCAACACTTGGATTGATGAAGTCAGCAATCCACGGCACTTCAATCCTGCGGCTAAGGAAGAAACATAGGTGAGATCAATGGTTGAGGCAAAAGCACAACGATAACCGCCATGCAACCGACCTAGGGAAGCAATATGGAGCATTGGATGAAGCAAGTCGGTGGATCGGACGGTCACCCAGGCCGCCCGGCCTAGGGGTGGAGCCGCCCGGCCCCACCTAGAGCCACCCGACCCCACCAGAAGCCGCCTGACCTCTAACTGCCTCTCCAACTGCCTCACCGACCTTAGAATCTATAAATATCCCCCTAGGCCTCACTTGTGAAGTGTGGAAGTTGAGTAGCTCATACTATCGTTTAGTCTAGTAGCACTAGGTTAGTCCTGGGAGTTAGAGTTGAGTCTGAGTTTTTGCCTCAGGGATTCTGGAGTCTTCTTCGAGTCATGGTAAAGCTCTTGTATCTTTCTATCTTTGTACTCTTGTTACTCCAATATAATATATTACATTATTCTATCTTCTGTTATACTTTACTTTACTTCTTAACGCTTGCCTAGTGTGGTGTACCTTTATTGCACACCAGATCCAAGGCTTAGGTTTGTGTTGCTCTTGAGTTATCTGAATCTTGTTAGACTTGCCGGTGCTATAAGCTTGTCTTAGGCTTTTGATCTAAGATTAAGTTAGTTCTCACCCTCTGATCAAGGAAGAGCTTTAGTGTTCAAGTTCTCACTTGAACGCTAGTATAGCGTGCCATCATACCCACGCAGATCTGGTTGGTAGCCTCTCTAGGTGACAGCTCTAGAGGTCTCAGTATTCCACCCCGTCGTTCGGTAAGCCCGTAGGCGTTAGCCGGGTCTCCTTCGGAGGTCTACTATCTACCCCTTGACCCCTCGAGGCGCCGGAATTTCGCTCGACGCAAGATCCTAGCTTATTTCTAGTTAACTTAGTTTAACCGCGAATACTCCTCTGCAGCGGTTAAGTAGTAGAGTTTGGAAATCTAATCTCACTCGTTGTCCTCCCAGGCAACTACCTAAGTGTTAGGCTTCTTTAGTCCCTGTTTTACTCTTCCCACCATACACAATCTTGATATCTTACCCCCGTTGTAAGATTAGCTGGTGTTTTATCTAAGTTATAGTACTGCTTGAAAGTTTGACATTTTATTCCACCTATTCGCCCTTGCTTCCCTGTGGATTTTTACAATACTCGGAATACTCTGAGTGAAAAAGCTACAGCGAATCTCCGTGCGTTTGCGGAGTAAAATATGTTACGCTAAGAGACGTCAACACCCACGGTGAGGTTTGACGTACTCCACTCTACCTCTCTGGCTAGATCTCGTCCCGAGCCGCGCACTCATTCGCGAGAACTGCGTGCGCCGGCGATGCTCCGCCGTGGCTAGTGGTCGCCGCCGGCGAGCCCCTGCCTCGTCCAACCGTGGCCGCCAGATCCAATCTGGATGGGCCTGATCAAACCCAAATCCCATCTAACCTAAGCCGCCCGATCTAGATCCAACCATCCAGACGCGCCGGCGACCGTTCAATACCGGTCATCGCCGGCAACCGTGCCTCTTTTGCTAAAGAGCCCCTGCCTTTCTCAGTAATCAACCCGCAGTCCACCGTAGTTCAAAAGTAATTAGATCTAGGTCATTTTCTCTATGTTTTAGCCCTTGACCTTTTGAAAAATAGAACCCATCGTCCCAGGGCCACCGGTTTTGCCTGTAAGCCCTCGGGAGGTTCCTTTATTTATGCTTAGGCCCTCAGTTTTGTCAGATAAACCCTAGACCTAGGTTTTTAATTGCCGTTATGCCCCTGGAACCTTGTTTTATGCATAACTTTCATGTTTTAGCTCCGATTTAGGTGTTTCTTGCGCTCATGTGTTCATAGCATTATGTAGATTAGTTTTACATGCGTTTTGTGTTTTGTTTTTATGTAATGGTGTACTATTTCTTATCGTGTTGCTTTTGTTTGCATGTATGCATGTACGTGAATGCTTGTATGGTGCTATGTTCGTGAGTAGACGTTGAGCAGTCCGTGGAGTTTGCAAAGCCACCTCCTGAATTCTTTGAGTAGCAGCAGGATAACCCTGAGGAAGGCAAGTATAACTTAAACAACACCTAATAACTGTTAATTATTGCATGAGCATTTAATTTTGTGTACCTTTAAGGTTTACCTAGCTACCTTCTATCCTTTATATCTACCGTTTGGGATGCATTTGGGTTAAGTTATGCTAGGTGCAGCGTGAACTCTTATGCCTTTTGTTAATTAACTTTGATTAATGATCTTATGCAATTAATGTGAGCTTGACCCTTTGTGTTGTGTGCTTGAGTGGTTCATGTCTCGTTTAAAACTTGTTTTTTTTAGCAACATGGTTTAGGGAACCTGAGCAATGTGCTCGTGTGCTTTTGCAGTTCTATCTGTAAGGACCTATTCATAGAGCGACAACCTGGGATAACTACACTACCACAAGACTAGGATGGGGCAGTCTTAGCTCAGTAATTAGGTCATTTTGGTATGGAGTAATTTACCTGCGGGGCAAGAGGGGGAGTAAGCTTTGGTGGTCGCTGTGCTCCTCATGGTTGAGTGTGCTTTATGTGATGTATGTGCTTCTCCCTTTGTGAGGCGGACACCACCGTTGCGGCGCTTGATTCCTTGTGGTTACTTTTTACCAACGTGGTCTTTGGAAAGGCTTCGTAATGTTCTTGCTAGTCATCTAATCTCCGGTAATGTGATGAACATCTAGTGTAGCTCATGACTTGTGGGTAAAGATGTGCAACCTCTCAAGAGTGTAAAACTGACATGTCAGCCATGCTCACGGTTATGAGCAGCTCGGATCCTCCTTTTGATTAGTGGTTCCCTGGTTATGGTTATGTGTCTTTAATATGGTTAATTTTCTCTATGCAATAACTTTGGGCTAATGGTTTCTTCTACTCAACTTTAGTAACCAGGTTGAAATAAAAACTTAATAAATTAAAAGCTCATGTAGTTATAGCAGCTAACCTTAGAGCCTCATAGTTTATGTTATACTTGTTGAGTACCTCGTGCTCACGCTTGTTTTATCTTTATTCCTTGTTGGGGGGGGACAAATCCAACTGATGCTCAGTGGATGGAGACGCCGAAGAGTACACACAAAGCTATGATGAGTTCTAGGCGTTCGTTCACCAGTTGACGTCCCTGTGGTGCCCTAGTTATCTTTTACACTTCCGCAATGTTTGGTTATGACTCTGACTTTAAAGACTTATGTCTCTATGTAATAATGATGTTAAAGTAATGTACGTTTTATTCTTTGACATGTGTCTGTGATGCCATTGTAATTTGTCATACATATGCGAGACTTGATCTTGGAGCATATGTATACTTGCTCGGTTTTGTTCGTTGGAAACCGGGTGTGACAAATTGGTATCAGAGCCATGCTGACTGTAGGACGAATGCCTAGCTTAGCACTGGACAAATTTAAGGATTTTCACTTCTCTTTGCCTTACTTGCTGTATACTTTACCTTATTTACTTATCATTATATGTTAAATTTTTCTTATTCCTTCTGTCATAATAGAACTGATCTTGAACCCTTTCTTTCGTTTCTATAGACGATGGCTCGCACCAAGTTGACCGCACGGAAGAGCATTGGTGGACAAGGCATGCCCCCTCACTACGTACCTCTAGTGGAACAGTTGGACAATCAAGATGAAGAGGAGTTCTACAACACCGACGACGCCAACTCCGGTGGCGAGTCTGAGGTAGAGGACGCCCCCGGACCAGCAGCCTCAGTTCCAGTGGTGCCACCTGCACCCCAGTAGGAGGAGGAGGAGCCCCCTGCGCCCCAGCCTGTGGCGCCTAGGTGGTCATACCACGCCGTCCTTCCTTAGGCGGACCAGCTCGTCAGCCCTGACTTCACGCAGGAGGGTGTGGCAACCATCCCTGCCTGGGATGCCACGAAGGTCTACCCCATCGGCAACGGACAGTACCACGAGCTCCTGCAGGACTGCCTCTATGCCGCCGGACTGACTACGCACGATGTCGTGTATGAAGTCATGCACCTGGAGCACCCGAACTACAACAAGCAGTGGTTGGCCAAAGCACAGGTCAGGCGCCCTAATGCCGTCTACGAAGGGTACATTGTGGAGACCGAGTACGAAGCCCCGACGCCCCGTGAGACTATAGGAGCTGCCATGGAAGATGCTGCACGCCAGGCCTTGGGAGCAGTCCGTCACAAGTACCACACCGCTCTCAACCAGACTGCGTGGCGCTACTTTCCATGGCGTGAGCAGGGGAAGGCAAACCACATGATATCTTCAGCAACAGGAGAGGATGATGATCGCTTGAAGACGATGGTACGACTCATGGTGGCCTTGAACTCCCAGCACGACATCGTGGTGGATGAGCTTCATCGAGCACACGATGAGATTGTTGATCTACGAGCACGAGCTGCAGGAGTGACAGGACCAGACCCAGTGGTGCCTTATGTGGAGCGCGCTGAGTCACTGAACTGCAAGAGGACCCGCTATGGAGAGCCGGACAGCGTCACTAGGATCCTTCCTCATGAGGATTAGGTTTACCATTATGAGCCTTTGTTAGTGCGTTCTTTTGAGTCAGTTATGTCAAGTCCGTGTGTTGAAACTTTGAGTTAATGTTTAGTGTTTGGATGTTTATCATTTTGGTTCATGTTTGAGTTGGTTGTTTGTTTGATTGATAGTCTAGCTGTGGGGATTGTCCATAGTAAGCAACTATGAAGACCAAGTTAATTAATAAAAGAGTTAGATCGTTTTGGGTTATAAATAGCCATCCACTCTATTGCTCTCTCTACTTTATCTCTCACTTTTGTTTATCTCCTGAGATCTGGTTTACTATCACTTATGATATTCATCATGGATATGTGCAACAATTGTTTACTTATGATATCTCAATTACTGCAAGCCGATGGTGAACACCAGGAGTGGCAATGGCCCAGGGGACAACAACTCAGCTAATGGGCCTGAGATGCCCAACCCTCTGCAGCTGATTAGGGAGCAGTTTTACAACTTACAGATGCAACTGATGGCTACTCTCAACAACACTGCTCAAGCTTTGCAACATGTGCATGCCAATCAACCTCAGCAACAGAGGGACAGACGAAGACATTTCCTGAAGGGGCACCCACCTACCTTTTCTCACTCAGTGGATCAACTACAGGCAGATGACTGGCTCAGGGCAGTGGAGCGACAGCTAGATATTGCTCAGTGTACTGATCAAGAGAGGGTCCTGTATGCTACAGGACAGCTCAGAGGCGCTGCCCTAGATTGGTGGGAATCCTATAGGCCATAGGACAGGGAGCGTTTCACTTGGGCTTAGTTCCATGAGAGATTCAGGAGCCATCATGTGCCTACGGGCATAATGAAAATGAAGAAGAAGGAATTTCTTTCACTAAAGTAGGGAAGCATGATGGTGACAGAGTACCGTGATAAATTTCTCCAATTGGCTCGCTATGCTCCAACAGAGGTTGCGAAAGATAGTGACAAGCAAGAATACTTCATGGAGGGACTCCGAGATACTCTCAAATTGCAGTTAATGAATGGCAACTTCAACAACTTCAATCACTTAGTGGACCGTGCTCTGCTCACTGAGCAAAAGAGTCGGGCGATAGAAGATAGGAAGAGGAAGTTTACTCCTACTTCCACCAACGGCAGCAACCGCCCACGTCGGCCACAGCCGCAGTATTTCCTGCAGCGTCAGCCACAGCAACAGAATCAGGGCCAGCGCTATCAAAATCAGAACCAACAGTCTCGCCTTTCACACCAAGCTCCGCATCAGGGACCACCTAATTCCTCTACCTCAAATCAAACATTGGTTCCTGTGGCCCGAAACTGCTACAAGTGTGGGGAGTTTGGGCACCTTTCTCCTAATTGCCCCCTGAAGACGCAACCCAACTAGCAAGGTTGAGGACCGAAAGAGCGACCTTGAGGGGGGGTGAATAGGTCGACACCTAAAAACCTATGACCCCAAAAACCATCTCTTCTCACCCGTGTAGGGTCACGTAGCTAGGACAAGCTACCAACCCTAAGACACGTCGAGGAAAGCACTACGGAAGCACTACACTGCACTCGTTCAAACGCCGAGAGAAAACAACGCAAAACGAGCCTAGAACCGCCGGGAGCAGGAGCCACCGGACAGTCCGGTGCCACCCACCGGACGGTAAGGACTGAGGGCTTGACCCTCGAGTCCAACCCACCGGACAGTCCGGTGCACCATCGGACAGTCCGACACCAAATCGTCGGACAGTCCGGTGCCACCCACCAGACGAAATAGGCTGAGGGCTTGACCCTCTAGCACCACCGCCGGACAATCCGGTGGCTCACCGCTGGACAGTCCGGTGGCTGCTAAAAGCTTGAGAGGCCGAGCCTCGTAGTCTCCGCCCGGGCTAAACCCTAGGCCACCGGACAGTCCGGTGGTATGAAACAGGGCAGCCAGAGGTGAGAAAGAAGCCCGAGAATCCTCAAAATCGATCCAAATCTCGGTCAAATGGACTCCAAACTTCACCAAATTTTGCAAGGACTTTGTCTAATCCATGGACATGCTCTTCCCAATAGATCAAGCCCTAGACTTAAGTTTTTCTCCACAGATTTGACTTGCCCCCGAAGTGAAGTCCACTTGCCAAGAACGAAAGAGGAGGGGCTGCTCGTGGATTCAAAGATTGGGCAACACAACCACAATCAAAACCACGTCCTAGCAGTCCAAAACACCGGCAATAGAACGATCTTGCTCTTGCCCAAAGCCAAACACACCAAAAGGCAAGAAAACAAAGATCAAAAACCAATCAAGAAGGGAGAGAGGCAAGCACACACAAAAGAGCCACGAATTCCATCTATTGAATGCCTTAACAAGGTCTTAGATCCAGATTACACCATGGAACTCGTTCTACAAGCTGCCTCCCTATTCCTACCCACTTTGGTGGAGCCTAGATCTCTCTAAACTCACTAATCTTGCTTGCCCTTGCTTGGATGAACAAAACCTAGGGTTTCTAAGCCCTAAACACCTTCTAACCAGCCAAGAGAGGGAGATAAGACAACTATCTCCCTTATTTATACTACAAGACCCAACCTAGGCTATTTTGCAAACAGCCCCCTAAGATACAGACGCAATTACGATAAAATGCCTGTAGAGGCCAGAAAAGACGTAGGAAACTCAGATGAACGGCCACGATGGAGTCCTTGATCTTCTTCGGCTCGAAGTAATCTCCCGATGTCCTCCGCGTGGTCAGCAGCTCATCCCTTTGGATAACTACCCGTTTGGGGATACCGGCAACCAGCCCCTGGTTTTGACGGTGGAATCAGGAAACGATTGTTGCGCCTCCACTTGAGTGATTTTATGGCTCAAGACACCGTCCCACACCCACGATCGCACTTGTGGGCCGAGCCTAACTTGGGCCTCCACCCAAGCCACCTGCCAGTCCACTCGGCAGGACTTTTGTCACGCCAAGTCTACTCTGGCGCCACCTCTCAGTCCACTCGAGAGGGCTTCTCCTCCAGGTCACACTTAGGAGGTGCTTGCTCATCCATCAGCAAGTCTTCGAGCTCTCATCACAGCCGAGACAAAAGACCAGACTCGGTACACTTGAGTCCCTCAATCTCCCCCTTGATGAGTGCCTTGTCAACACCCTCACCAACCATCTGAAATCATAGACAAAGAAAACAAAAGCGTAACAAAGAACAACAGAAGAAAGAAAAACAAAAAAAATCCACACAAGTGCCCAAAAACCAAAGAAAGGCATAAACGGGAGCACAAGTAGTGGACAAAAGCAAAGCCAAAAGATCGGCCCCCTAAGACATGGGAAACAGCTCAACACAGCCGATCAACAAAGCATGACCCCTCAAGAAAGAGACAAGGCTCAACATAGTCATGCTAGAAGCAAAGGACCAGCTCCTTCAAAAAGAGGCAAAGGCTCGACACAACTGGCCAAAAGAGCATGCTAAGACTCTAACTCCCCCTGCATTTCAGCCCATCTCACAATGCAATTCTCCCCCTGGGGTGGTGCTTCCCCTAGGACAATGCAGCTCTCCCCTTGAAACTCTGATCCCCTTGTACAAGGTCTCTCCCCTTTGTCCAAGGTTGGTGAAATCTCTCCCGCTTGTTGACAATGCACACATCAAGGTATCTCTCACCCAAAACATGAAGTGCAAATGTTACGAGTGAACAAAATGAGCTCATTCTGGGATGAAAAGCTAGTAGGTACCAGTTCTATCATACAGAGCATGTGAGGGCTACGGGGCATGCAACAAGCTCAAATGAACCTATCTCACACAGGTCAGGAGCAAAGCATGTGGTTCAGGTTTGGTTAAAAGAAAGCATCACCACAAGAATAGCATCTAGCAAGATAGGCATGAACACAAAATGCTAGCAATGCATATAAGGTGAGCTAATCCTATCCAAAGCATACATAAACATAGCCATAAGCAATTTGAGACTTGCACTTATGAATTTGATACCAATTAAATTTCAACAAGTTTTACTTAGGTGCCAGGGGTTATTTGCTTGTCGGACCACTTCTTACCAACTAATGCCAAGCCTAGGCCTAGAAAGACCATCAGGAGTTTAAGACAAGGTTTTAGTCATTCACAGCCATGGCCAAGTTCTCATCAAAGTGCAAAGATGAGCAGTCTCGTGCCAAGTCAGTGTGACAAAGCAAACCCACCTGGATCTTTTCATTTCAGCTCAGAAGATACCAAATATTTGATATTTCAATTCAAATTTTCAGATTTAGGCAAGGTATCATAAATGCTTAGGCAAACAACTTGCAAAGGTAGACAACTAGCACAACCAAGCATGGAAAGATAGCATAAGCATTCAACATTCAACATTCCTACACATGCTAGGTAACCAAGTCTAGTGGTGATCATGTTCAAAATTTTTAGGAAAACAAAATGACTTAGCTCACAAATAGCATTCAATAGATCCAAAAGAGCTCAAGCCATCCATGATCAAGCAAGCAATGTACAATCTAGCACAAGTAAATACTAACTACTCATACCAAAAGAGCTCAAGTGCTAGTGTATACTACAAATGTACATGATGCAATGCATGAATATGACACAAGATGCATAAAGAAGCAAAAAAACAAAAACCAAAGGAAAAACCAAAAGAAAACCTAACAGCTGCCAAAACTCCCCCTGACTAAAAGGGAAAGCAGACACCTAACTCCCCTCTCAACCTAGCAAAGGTCTCTAAATCTAGGGGTTTGGTTAGGATATCAGCCACTTGGTTTTCACTCACCACTTTCACTATATCTATCATGCCCTTTTTCATAGTTATCTCTCAAGAAGTGATATCTCACATCTATGTGCTTAGTCCTAGAGTGAAGAACTGGGTTCTTAGCAACACTAATGGCACTGGAACTATCACACAAGATGGGAATCCTTCCATAGGTAAGGCCATAGTCTCTCAGGGTAGCAAGCATCCATAAAATCTGGGAGCAACAGCTAGCAGCGGCAACATACTCTGCCTCACATGTGGAAGTGGCTACACTAGACTGCTTACGAGAAGACCAGGAGACTAGAGAAGTACACAAAAACTGACAAGTACCAGAAGTAGACTTGCGGTCTATCCGGCACCCATCATGATCCGAATCTGAAAAGCCAAGGAGGGAAAGAGAAGAATCCGCGGAGTACCAACGCCCAAACTCTGGGGTGAACTTGATGTGCCTCAAGATCTGCTTGACAGTGGTGCGGTGTGACTCCCTCGGGGATGCCTGAAAACAAGCACACAGACCTACACAAACTGTATGTCTGGCCTCGTAGCAGTCAAGTACAGCAGTGACCCGATCATCCCTCAGTACACCTTCTGATCAACCTCCTTGCCATCTTCATCAGCGTCCAAAGCTGTAGATGTACTCATCGGAGTAGATCCCTCGTGTACTTGCTCTGGTAGACGAAGGTGCCCTGTGAAGTCTGCCTGATCTAGAGCCAAAGGAAGAACTGAAGTTCCCCCATCATGCTCATCTCGAACTCCCTGCTCATCTGCTCAGAAAACTTGCTACACAAAGCATGAGAAGAGCCACCAAAGATGAAATCATCCACGTAAATCTGAACAATTAAAAAATCTTTGCCATGCTTAAGGAGAAAAAGAGTCCTGTCTACACTTCCCATCTAGAAACCCTGGTCAACTAGAAATTTCCTAAGTCTCTCATACCAAGCCCGGGGAGCTTGCTTCAGGCCATACAAAGCCTTCTACAACTTGAACACTCGGTTAGGAAATTTGGGATGCTCAAAGCCTGGGGGTTGCCTCACATAGACCTCTTCCTCTATAAACCCATTTAAGAAGGCACTCTTCACATTCATCTGAAACAGTTTGAACCCTTTCGAAGCTGCAAAGGCTAAAAGAATGTGAATGGCTTCTAATCTGGCTACAGGGGCAAAGGTCTCCTCATAGTCTATCCCCTTTTTTTGGCAAAAACCTTGAGCAACAAGTCTTGCCTTGTTTCTCACCACAACTCCATCCTCTCCCTGTTTGTTTTTGAAAATCGATTTGGTTCCTATAGGATTGCAGTGTGGTGGAGGCTCAACTAGAACCCAAACTTGGTTCCTCTCAAAATTTTCTAGCTCCTCATGCATGGCATTGACCCAATTTGCATTAGATAAAGCATGTCCAACATCATGAGGCTCAAAAGAAGCAACAAATGCAGAATGTGCAAAGTGAGCAATAGAAGTAGACCTGCATCTAGTAACTCTCTCATTCAGGCCACCAATGATGTTCCTTGAAGGGTGATCCCGCTGGACTATCCGAGACAGCTGTGGCTCGGTGGTCACCTCCCCAACGTCCTCAGCGGGCCCTGCTGCATGTACAGGTGGATCGAGTGGAGGTTGCTCCCATGTGGTAGAAGGAGACGGTACTGGAGCTCCCTCATCGTCCTCTGAAAGTGAAGCAGCAGGTTCTGGAGCTGCAGCCGGCACAGTATCACCAGAAACACCAACATCATCCTCATCATCCTCAAAGATGGTAGTACCTATCTCATCATCACCTGCAAGCTCAAAGCCAGGAGTTGTGCAAGGCATAGTTTCATCAAAAGTAACTTCACAAGTCTCAACAATCCTGCCGGAGTCCAAGAGCCAAACACGGTATGCATGCGAGTGCGTGGCATAACCAAGAAAAACTCCATCAGAACTGTGAGGTTCGAACTTGTCCAAATTCCCCTGCTTCAGCACAAAACACCTGCAGTCAAACACCCGCAGGTGGCTCACTTTGGGCTGCCGCCCAAATCATAGCTCATACGATGTCTTATTAAGGACAGCTCGTAGGAAAATACGATTTGACACGTAGCACGCGGTGTTGATTGCCTCGGCCCAAAACTTCCTAGGAGTCCTATGCTCATCGAGCATCATCCTGGCCATTTCAACAAGGGTCCGATTCTTGTGCTCAACCACCCCGTTCTGCTGGGGAACATATGGAGACGAAAAGTGGTGTTCAAGACCTTGGCTATGCCAAAAGGTTTTGAAACGGTCATTCTTGAATTCTGAGCCATTTTCACTGCGTAACGCTCTCATGGCATGACCAGACTCGTTTCTTAACCTCAAAACCAAGTCATGAACAAACTCAAAGACCTCATCCTTGCTCTCCATAAAATGCACCCAAGACAACGAGAAAAGTCGTCCACGATCACAAGAACGTACCACTTTCCACCAACAGACCGCACCCGAGAAGGTCCCACAGTATCCATGTGGAGCAACTCTCCGGGACGAGCCGTCATCACCTGATTAATAGGTGTGTGAGAAGCAACCACCATCTTCCCGTGGCGACAAGGATGGCACACAAGATCACGCTCACTCTTCAATTTGGGCAATCCTCGTGAGCTAAGCTTTGCAAGCAAATCAAAACTCAAATGACCAAGCCTCCTATGCCACTTCCATAAATCAGAGGAGGGACCGGCCACCAAACACCAAGAAGGACCAGAGGAGCTCGAGAAGTCAACACGAAAAACCTTCCCAAAAGGCAAAACAGGACAAACCAAAGACTCTCGAGTATCCAAAACACGAGAACAGCCCTTCTTAAAGCGCACCTCATATCCTTCCTCGAGAAGTTGCGAAACAGACAGAAGGTTGTAACCAAGGTTACCAACCAAAGCAACATCCCTCAGGATAAAACTCTCAGAAATAGGAACAGCACCAACACCCTTTACCATACCTGTACCTTTATCCCCGAAAATGATGTGCTCGCTGGAGCTCACTAGGGTGAGACTGGAGAACCATCTGTGATTACCGGTCATGTGGCGTGAACAACCAGAATCCATTAGCTATATGTTCTCCAGGCCTCCGTCCTGCATCAATAGCGGTTCATGGGGTGAGCATATGGTCGGACAGTGGGGTTAGTTTGAAAAGAAGCAAACCAGTGCCAAGCCATCTGCTCAAAAGAAGGATTAGCAAAATCACAATCAAACATCCCTTGTCCCCAATCCCGCGGAGCCTGAAACTGCTTATCACCACGTCTATCAAAGCGTGGTCTCTCAAAACCTCGGTTAGGTGAACCGTAGCCGTACTGCTCATGACCCGGTGCCCTGCCAGCAAAACGTCCACCACCACCTGGAGCACCACGAGGAAAGTGGTCTCCTTTACCTCCACCTACACGACGTGGCCAGCGGTCTCGCCTATCCTCACGCCGAGTCTCAACAGTAGGTCTACCACCCTGGTAGTACCTGTCCTCATTCCTCATCTCAGCCTCACGCCTCTCAGCCCTCAACCTGCGATAGCAAAAATCCACCAGGTGACCCTCCCTATGGCAGTAGTCACACACGTACCTCTTGGGTGGAGCACCCTTTGGTTGGTTTTGGTTCTTGGGCTGGCTCTTTGGCTTTGGAGTGGGCTTAGGAGGAACATTCCTTTCAGCACCTTGTTTGGAGCTCTCAGGAGGTATCTCAGGTGGGTTCCTCTTAGGCAAAGTGTCAAGTGGGTTCCTCACAAAGTTAGGCTTGGGACTCCACACCTGTTTCTTAGGTGGCTCCCTAGGCTTGTCAGTCCACACACCCTCCTTAGGATTGTCAGACTGAAAGTCGGGCTTGTTGTGGGTTAAAGGAAACTTCTCACTCAAAGGGATCCCACACAAGTCACCAATCTTCCCATACAGCTGATCAAACTCAGCTTGGGTGTAGTGGTAGCCAACCTCCAACTTGTCACTCAACTTAAAAGAGGAAATGATCATGCCAAGTTGAGGCTCCCTAGCAGAAATCCAACTGAGAATGGTTTTAACATAGGTGTTCTCATCCTCCAACTGAACCTTCTCAATGGCTAAAGCATCAAGCAAATCTCCAAGATCCTTACACTTGGAACAAGCAATACTAGTAGGGCTAGCAGCCTTCTCAAACTTCCTCAAAGCAGCCCTAACTTCCTCCAACTCCTTCCTAAATGTAGGACAAGCATCACACTTGGCAAACAAAGTCGGCCTAGCCTTCAACTCCTCTAACGCTGCAGTAGTAGAATGAAGTAAATCTACATTACTAGCATGCTTAGAACGGAGATTAGCAATTTCAATGGCTAGAACCTGACAATCAGTGCACTCTATCTCATTGGCTACAGCACAAGCTTCCTTAGCAACAGACAGATCATTCAAGGCACAATCAAGTTTAGACTTCAGAGTCTCAAGCTCAACCTCTAGAGTAGTAACCCTAGCATTTGCAGCTCTAAGATCCTTAGCTGCTACTCTAAGCAAGCGATCCTGGTTGTTCAAAGCAACAAACATAACACCCTCATCATTTTCATCATCGCTCACCTTGGGGTCTGTGGAGGAGCTGTTGCAGACACCAGAGTCGGTGGAGCCAGCTTGATTACCCTTGATCGCCATGGTACAGTAGCCGATCTCGTCACCAAAGAAGTAGAGTCCAGCGTGCCCGACGATCTTCTTCTCACCATCATTGTCGCTGTTGGAGCCGGAGTCGCTGGAAGTGTCATCGCAGTCACTCAAGCTGGCAAGGAAAGCACGGTCGCGCTCTTGCGTGTGCTTTTGGTACTGCTTCACGAATTCCCTCTTGCTGAAGTACGGCCGCTTCTTCTTGTCGCCCTTGTACTTGCCCTTCTTCTTGTCGGAGTTGTACTCGCCCTTGTACTTGTGATCCTTGCCGGCGGAGTACTTCTCCTGAGCTCTCCTCTGGGGGCAGTCGGCGATGAAGTGGTCCGTCCTCCCACACTCGTAGCACTGGAGCTTGTTACCTCTTCTACGGCTCATCCTGTTGGAGTAGAGGTGCTGGAACTTGTTGGAAAGTAAGCACAGTTGATCATCATCAAGTGCCTCCAGTTCATCCTCCTTAGCTGCAATCAAAGACAAAGCATAGCCAACAGAAGGGTTAGCGTTAGCAGCACCATCACTACTAGGGCCAGACATAAGAGCTAGGGACTTTGGAGTTGGTCTGCTCATTCTGGACTGCGCCTGAGCGTCAACCTCCGAAGCCTTCAACTTGCTATACAGCTCGTCTGTGGTGAGAGTCTCATAGCTACTTGACTCGACTATAGACTCCTTCTTCATTTGCCAAATACTACGATCCAAGGCAAAGAGTAGCTTGCAAGCCTGCTCATGGTCGTCGTACGGCAAAGCCCCATTTCTTGCATTAGCATGAATCTTGTTGGCAATCGATTGAAACCGACTGAACAAGTCATCAATGCTCTCACTAGGTTGCTGGGAGAAATTCTCGTACTCTCACTTATACGTCTCGTACAGCCTGGCCTTGACCTGACTTGTCCCCTCATGGAAGTTTGCAAGGGTAGTCCAGATCTCATGAGCCATCCTAAGATGACTCACTCTATTGAACTCAGAGCGGCTCAGGGCTATCAAGAGGAAATTCCTAGCCTTGTTGTTCGCTTCGTGTTCCCACTGCTGCAGCTGGGTAACATGCTCCTCAAGCACCTCAAAATCAGCACGCTGACATATATCCCAGACGGACGAATGTTGGCTCTGAAGGAATGCCGACATGCGGATCTTCTAATATGAGTAATCGGAGCCATCGAGCCCTGGAATCTTGCCAACGGACTGATCCATGGTCGCCCTTGATGGATCTAGAACCGGTTAAGGTATAGAAGACCCTAACTTGGCTCTGATACCAATTGAGGACCGAAAGAGCGACCTAGAGGGGGGTGAATAGGTCGACACCTAAAAACCTATGACCCCAAAAACCCTCTCTTCTCACCCGTGTAGGATCACGTAGCTAGGACAAGCTACCAACCCTAAGACACATCGAGGAAAGCACTACGGAAGCACTACACTACACTCATTCAAACGCCGAGAGAAAACGACTCAAAATGAACCTAGAACCGCCGGAAGCAGGAGCCACCGGACAGTCCGTTGCTAACGCACCGGACAGTCCGACGGTACCACCGGACAGTCTGGTGCCTAAGCATCAGACAGTCCGGTGCCACCCACTGGATGGTAAGGACTGAGGGCTTGACCCTCGAGTCCAACCCACCGGACAGTCCGGTGCACCATCGGACAGTCCGACACCAAACCGTCGGATAGTCCGGTGCCACCCACCAGACGAAATAGGCTGAGGCCTTGACCCTCTAGCACCACCGCCGGACAGTCCGGTGGCCTGAGAGGTCGAGCCTCGTAGTCTCCACCCGGGCTAAACCCTAGGCCACCGGAGAGTCCGGTGCCTACCCACCGGACAGTCCGGTGGTATGAAACAGGGCAGCCCGAGGTGAGAAAACATCCCAAGAATCCTCAAAATCGATCCAAATCTCGATCAAATGGACTCCAAACTTCACCAAATTTTGCAAGGACTTTGTCTAATCCATGGAGTTGCTCTTCCCAACAGATCAAGCCCTAGACTTAAGTTTTTCTCCATGGATTTGACTTGCCCCCGAAGTGAAGTCCACTTGCCAAGAATAAAAGAGGAGGGGCTGCTCGTAGATTCAAAGATTGGGCAACACAACCACAATCAAAACCATGTCCTAGCAGTCCAAAACACTGGCAATAGAATGATCTTGCTCTTGCTCAAAGCCAAACACACCAAAAGGCAAGAAAACAAAGATCAAAAACCAAACATGAAGGGAGAGAGGCAAGCACACACAAAAGAGCCACGAATTCCATCTATTGAATGCCTTAACAAGGTCTTAGATCCAGATTACACCATGGAACTCGTTCTCCAAGCTGCCACCCTACTTCCTACCCACTTTGGTGGAGCCTAGATCTCTCTAAACTCACTAATCTTGTTTGACCTTGCTTGGATGAACAAAACCTAGGGTTTCTAAGCCCTAAGCACGTTCTAACCAGCCAAGAGAGGGAGATAAGACAGCCATCTCCCTTATTTATACTACAAGACCCAACCTAGGCTGTTTTGCAAACAGTCCCCTAAGATACAGACGCAATTACACTAAAATGCCTGTAGAGGCCAGAAAAGACGCAGGAAACTCAGATGAACGGCCACGATGGAGTCCTTGATCTTCTTCGGCTCAAAGTAATCTCCCGATGTCCTCCACGTGGTCAATAGCTCATCCCTTTGGATAACTACCGGTTTTGGGATACCGGCAACCTGCCCCTGGTTTTGACTGTGGAACCAGGAAACGATTGTTGGGCCTCCACTTGAGTGATTTTACGGCTCACGACACCGTACCGCACCCATGGTCGCACTTGTGGGCCGAGCCTAACTCGGGCCTCCACACAAGCCACCTGCCAGTCCACTCGGCAGGGCTTTTGTCATGCCAAGTCCACTCTGGCGCCGCCTCTCAGTCCACTCGAGAGGGCTTCTCCTCTAGGTCACACTTAGGAGGTGCTTGCTCATCCATCAGTAAGTCTTCGATGTTGACAAGCTCTCATCATAGCTAGGACGAAAGACCATACTCGGTACACTTGAGTCCCTCAAAGGTCAGAAGCAGGACCCCCAGCTACAGCAGCAATAGGGGCGCCCTAATCAGCAGAACAAGGTGTCATGGTAGGGCAAGGTGAATCACGTGATGGCCGAGACCGCAGCTGAAGCTCCCAATGTCATCCTCGGTACGTTCCTAGTCAATTCCAAGCCTGCAACAGTACTATTTGATACGGGTGCTACCCATTCCTTTATTACTAAGTCATATGCTGAACAACACAACATAGACATACATATCATGAAAAGACCCATGATAGTTTCTTCATCGGGTGGGAAGATAAACACCAACTCTATCTGTTCCAGGGTTAGTATAAAGATAAGGGGGGTAGAGTTCAACACCAAGTTGATAGTCATAGATTCTGTGGGCATTGATATTATTCTGGGTATGGAAACTCTTAAAAAGTGGGGTGTCAAGATAGATTGTGCTAGTCGAATAGTTCACTTGACAGCACTAGATGGTCAGGGAGTAGAGATCAACGCATCAAGTCCTATTGGGTATTTGCATCAAATGGAAGCCAAGACTACAAATGGTATTCGAGTAGTTTGTGACTTCCCAGATGTCTTTCCTGATAAGTTGCCAGGTATGCCACCTGACCGAGAAATTGAGTTTATAATAGAGCTTTTACCTGGTACGGCACCCATTGCAAAGAGGCCATATAGGATGGCACCCATAGAGCAAGAAGAAGTTAAAAAGAACATAGATGAGTTGCTAGCCAAAGGGTATATTAGACCTAGTTCTTCTCCTTGGGCTTTCCCAGTCCTGCTTGTTGAAAAGAAAGATACCAATGAGAAGTGAATGTGTGTGGATTACCGGGCTCTGAATGAGGTCACAATTAAGAACAAGTACCCTCTCCCCCGCATCGATGACTTGTTTGATCAACTCCAAGGTGCTTGTGCCTTCTCTAAGATTGATCTGAGGTCGGGTTACCATCAATTGAAGATCTGTCCCTCAGATATTCCAAAGACTTCTTTCACCACTAAATATGGCTTATATGAGTATCTGGTAATGTCTTTTGGTTTAACCAACGCTCCTGCCTACTTCATGTATCTGATGAATAGAGTATTCATGGATTACCTGGATAAGTTCATAGTGGTTTTTATTGATGATATCCTGATTTACTCCAAGTCAGAGGAGGAACATGAGGTACACTTGAGGTTGGTACTACAGAGGTTGAGGGAGCACAAGTTATATGCTAAACTGAAGAAGTGCAAGTTCTGGATTGATGAGGTGCCTTTCCTTGGTCACATTATTTCCAAGGGAGGAATCGCAGTGGATCCACGCAAGGTCAGTGCTATAACAAACTGGGAGATACCGCATACGCCGAAGGAGGTCCGAGGATTTTTGGGTTTAGCAGGATATTATCGGAGGTTTATTGAGAACTTCTCCAAGACAGCGAAGCCCATGACTTCTCTGCTCGATAAGGACGCAGAATTCAAGTGGACAGCAGATAGACAAGCTACCTTTGATGAGTTGAAGAAGAAGTTGACGAACGCACCTGTGTTGACGCTACCGGACCAGCAGAAGAAGTTTACAGTATATTGCGATGCTTCCAGGGATGGTTTGGGATGTGTCCTAATGCAAGAGGGTAAAGTGTTCGCTTATGGATCACGGCAATTGCGCAAGCATGAAGTGAACTATCCGACTCATGACCTAGAACTGGCAGCAGTGGTATATGCTTTGAAGATCTGGCGACACTACCTGTTTGGACAACGTTGTGAGATATACACTGATCACAAGTCTCAAGTACATCTTCACAAAATGCGTCAGCGAAGGTGGTTAGAGTTGATCAAAGATTATGATCTAGAGATACAGTATCATCCTGGCAAGGCTAATGTGGTGGCAGATGCCCTGAATCGGAAGAGTTATGCCAATATGGCTTTGGGTTTCCAGATACCACAAGAATTATGTGAAGAATCTGAAAGTTTTGTCACACCCGGTTTCCAACGAACAAAACCGAGTGTGACAAATTGGTATCAGAGCCGTGTTGACTGTAGGACGAATGCCTAGTTTAGTAGTGGACAGATTTAAGGATTTTCACTTCTCTTTGCCTTACTTGCTGTATATTTTATCCTATTTACTAATCATTTTCTTTTATTCCTTCTGTCATAATAGAACTGATCTTAAACCCTTTCTATCGTTCCTGTAGACGATGGCTCACACCAGGTTGACCGCACGGAAGAGCATTGGAGGACAAGGCATGTCCCCTCACTACGTACCTCCAGTGGAGCAAGAGGACAATCAAGAAGAAGAGGAGTTCTACAGCACCGACGATGCCAACTCTAGTAGCGAGTCAGGAGGAGAGGACGCCCCCGCACCAGCAGCTCCAGTTCCAGAGGTACCGCCTGCACCCTAGTAGCAGGAGGAGGAGCCCCCTGCGCCCCAGCCTGAGGCGCCCAGGTGGCCGTACCACGCCGTCCTTCCTCTGGCGGACCAGCTCGTCGGCCCCGACTTCACACAGGAGGGAGTGGCGACCATTCCCGCCTGGGATGCTACGAAGGTCTACCCCCTCGGCAACGGACAGTACCATGAGCTCCTGCAGGACTGCCTCTACGCCGCCGGACTGACTACGCACGATGTCGCCTATGAAGTCATGCACCTGGAGCACCCGGACTACAACGAGCAGTAGTTGGCCAAGGCACAGGTCAGGCGCCCCAATGCTGTCTACGGAGGGTACATTGTGGAGACCGAGCACGAAGCCCCGACGCCCCATGAGACTATAGGAGCTGCCATGGAAGATGCTGCACGTCAGGCTTTGGGAGCAGTCCGTCACAAGTACCACACCGCTCTCAACCAGACTGCGTGGCGCTACTTTCCACGACGTGAGCAAGGGAAGGCAGACCACGTGATATCTTCAGCAGCAGGAGAGGATGATGATCGCTTGAAGATGATGGTTTGACTTGTGGCGGCCCTGAACTCCTAGTACGACATCTTAGTGGATGAGCTTCACCAAGCACACGACGAGATTGTTGATCTACGAGCCCGAGCTGCAGGAGTGATAGGAGCAGACCCAGTGGTGCCTTTTGTGGAGCGCGCTGAATCACCTGACCGCAAGAGAACCCGCTATGGAGAGCCGGACAGCGTCACTAGGATCCTTCCTCATGAGGATTAGGTTTACCATTATGAGTCTTCGTTAGTACGTTCTTTTTGAGTCAGTTATGTCGAGTTCGTGTGTTGAAACTTTGAGTTAATATTTAGTGTTTGGGTGGTTGTCATTTTGGTTCATGCTTGAGTTGATTCTTTGTTTGATTGCTAGTCTAGCTGTGGGGATTGTCCACAGTAAACAACTATGAAGACCAAGTTAATTAATAAAAGAGTTAGATCGTTTTGAGTTATAAATAGCCATCCACTCTATTGCTCTCTCTACTTTATCTCACTTTTGTTTATCTTCTGAGATCTGGTTTACTGTCACTTATGCTTTTCATCATGGATGTATGCAACAACTGTTTACTTACGATATCTCAATTACTACAATCAGATGGTGAACACAAGGAGAGGTAATGTCCCAGAGGACAACAACCAAGGCAATGGGCAACCACTGCCCAATCCACCTCAGCTCACTGCAGAACAATTCTACAATCTCCAGATGCAGATGATGAACACCCTCAACAATACTGCTCAAGCTCTGCAACATGTTCATGCCAACCAACCTCAGTAGCAGAGGGACAGGTGTGGAGATTTCCTGAAGGGGCATCCACCTACCTTCTCTCATTCAGCAGATCCGCTGCAAGCAGATGACTGGCTCCGGGCAGTGGAGCGGCAACTTGATATTGCTCAGTGTAATGATCAAGAAAGAGTTCTGTATGCTTCAGGGCAGCTTCGAGGAGCCGCTCTAGACTAGTGGGAGTCTTACAGGTCACAGGACAGGGAGTGTTTCACGTGGGCTCAGTTCCGTGATAGATTCAGGAGCCATCATGTGCCCGCTGGTATAATGAAAATGAAAAAGAAGGAATTTCTTTCTCTGAAGCAGGGGAGTATGACTGTGACGGAGTATTGTGACAAGTTCCTACAACTGGCGCACTACGCCCCTACAGAGGTTGCTGAAGATAGTGACAAGCAGAAACACTTCATGGAAGGACTTAGGGACACTCTTCAATTACAGTTGATGAATGGCCACTACAACAACTTCAACCACCTAGTGGATCGTGCCCTACTCACTGAGCAGAAGAGTCGGGAGATAGAAGACAGGAAGAGGAAGTTTACTCCTACTGCTACCAATGGCAGTAACCGCCCTCATCAGCCACAGCAGCAGTAGTTCTAGCAGCAGGGATATCAGCAGCGCCAGCCACAGCAGCAGAATTCGGGCCAGCGCTATCAACAGCAGACCCAGCAGTCTCGCCCGCCACAACAAGGTCTGCGTCAGGGACCACCTAATTCTTCTACCCCAAACCAAACATTGGTTCCGGTGGCCCGAAATTGCTACAAATGTGGGGAATTTGGGCACCTTTCTCCTAATTGCCCTCAAAAGACGCAACCCAACCAGCAAGGTCAAAAGTAGAACCCCAGCAACAGCAGCAACAAGGGCGCCCTAACCAGCAGAACAAAGGGCCATGGCAGGGCAAGGTGAATCACGTGACGGCCGAGGTGGCAGCTGAAGCTCCCAATGTGATCCTCGGTACGTTCCTAGTCAATTCCAAACCTGCTACAGTATTATTTGATATGGGTGCTACACATTCTTTTATCGCGAAGTCATTTGCTGAGCAGCATAACATAAGCATAAGCTCTATAAAAAGACCCATGATAGTGTCATCACCAGGGGAAAAAATAAGTACCAGTTCGATCTATTCCAAAGTTAGTATTAACATAAGGGGGTAGAGTTCCTCACTGGGTTGATAGTCATAGACTCAGTGGGCATTGATGTCATATTGGGTATGGAAACTCTTAACAAGTGGGGAGTTAAGATAGATTGTGCTAGTCGAACCGTTCACTTGACAGCACCAGATGGTCGGAAAGTAGAGATCAGTGCATCAAGTCCTACCGGATGTTTGCATCAAATGGAAGCTAGGTCTACGGATGGTATTCGGGTGGTGTGTGATTACCCAGATGTCTTTCCAGATGAGTTGCCAGGTATGCCACCTGACAGAGAAATTGAGTTTATAATAGAACTTTTACCTGGTACAGCACCCATTGCAAAGAGGCCATATAGGATGGCACCCATAGAGTAGGAAGAAGTTAAAAAGAACATAGATGAGTTGCTTGCTAAGGGTTATATTAGACCTAGTTCTTCTCCTTGGGCTTTCCCAGTCTTACTTGTTGAAAAGAAAGATACCAATGAGAAGCGAATGTGTGTGGATTATAGGGCTCTGAATGAAGTTACAATTAAGAACAAGTATCCTCTTCCCCGCATCGATGACTTGTTTGATCAACTCCATGGTGCTTGTGCCTTCTCTAAGATTGATCTAAGGTCGGGTTATCATCAACTGAAGATCCGTCCCTCAGATATTCCAAAGACGGCATTCACCACTAAATATGGTTTATATGAATACTTGGTAATGTCTTTTGGTTTAACCAACGCTCCTGCCTACTTCATGCATCTGATGAATAGAGTGTTCATGGATTACCTGGATAAATTTATAGTGGTTTTTATTGACGATATTTTGATATACTCCAAGACAGAGGAGGAACATGAGGTACACTTGAGATTAGTGCTACAAAGATTGAGGGAACATAAGTTGTACGCCAAGCTGAAGAAGTGTGAGTTTTGGATTGATGAAGTGCCCTTCCTTGGTTACATTATTTCAAAGGGAGGAATCGCAGTGGATCCACGCAAGATCAGTGCTATAACAAACTGGGAAGTACCACAAACGCCAAAGGAGGTCCGTGGATTCTTGGGTTTAGCAGGATATTATCGGAGATTTATTGAGATCTTCTCCAAGACAGCAAAGCCCATGACTTCTCTGCTCGAGAAGGACGCGGCATTCAAGTGGACAGCAGATAGACAAGCTGCCTTTGATGAGGTGAAGAAAAGGTTGACGATCGCACCCGTATTGACACTACCCGACCAACAGAAGAAGTTCACAGTATATTGCGATGCTTCCAAGGATGGTTTAGGATGTGTCCTAATGCAAGAGGGCAAAGTGGTTGCTTATGGATCACGGCAATTGCGCAAGCATGAAGTGAACTATCCAACCCATGATCTAGAGCTCGCAGCAGTGGTGTATGCTTTAAAAATTTGGCGACACTATCTTTTCGGACAGCGTTGTGAGATATACACTGATCACAAAAGTCTCAAGTACATCTTCACATAGAACGAATTGAATATGCGTCAGCGAAGGTGGTTTGAGTTGATCAAGGATTACGATCTGGAGATACACTATCATCCTGGCAAGGCTAATGTTGTAGCAGATGCTCTGAGTCGGAAGAGTTATGCCAATATGGCTTTGGGTTTCCAGATGCCACCAGAATTATGTGAGGAATTTGAAAGTTTGAACCTAGGATTCCTAAGCCACACCATAGTGGCAGCATTTGAAGCAGAACCAACCCTAGAAGAAGAGATCAACAAGTATCAGAAAGAGGATGAGAAGCTCCAGGAGATCCGTGAGTCACTCAAGAAAGGAGAAGCACCTGATTTCAAAGAGGATGAGCGAGGTACCTTGTGGTATAAAAATAGAATTTGTGTACCCAACGTTGATAGTATTCGGAAGTTGATATTGAGCGAGGCACATGATACATCTTACTCCATTCATCCTGGGAGTACTAAGATGTATTATGACCTCAAGGAGAGATTTTGGTGGCCGGGAATGAAGAGAGCAGTAGCTGAGTATGTGGCAGTGTGTGATACTTGTCAAAGAGTGAAAGCAGAACACCAGAGACTAGCAGGGTTGTTGCAACCATTGAAGGTTCCTGAGTGGAAATGGGAGGAGATCACTATGGATTTTATAGTAGGGTTACCTCGTACTCAGAAGTGTTATAACTCAATATGGGTAGTGGTGGATTGTTTAACCAAAGTAGCTCACTTTATACCTGTGAACACCACCTACTCGAGTGCAAGATTGGCAGAATTATACATATCTAGAATTGTGTGCCTGCATGGCGTACCCAAGAAAATTATATCCGACAGGGGGGTCACAGTTCACTTCCCGCTTTTGGGAACAATTGCACGACTTATTGGACACAAAGCTCAGGTTCAGTACCGCGTACCATCCACAGACGGACGGGCAAACAGAAAGGACCAATCAAGTACTTGAGGATATGTTGAGAGCATGCGCTATACAGTATGGGACCAGTTGGTATAAGTGCCTACCTTATGCTGAATTCTCATATAACAATAGCTACCAAGCTAGTCTTAAAAAGTCACCATTCGAAGCTCTATATGGTAGGAGGTGTGGAACCCCCTTGTTTTGGGATCAGATTGGGGAAAAACAGGTGTTTGGCCCTGGAATTATAGAAGATGCAGAACAATAGTTGCGGGTGGTACAGGAGAACCTAAAGATTGCTCAGTTAAGACAAAAGAGTTATACTGATAATCGCAGAAGAGAGTTGAACTTCAAAGTGGACGATTTTGTGTATCTAAAGGTGTCACCAATGAGGGGAGTTCGTAGATTCAACATGAAAGGGAAGTTAGCCCCCAGATATATTGGACCATTCAAGGTGTTGGGGAAGAAGGGTGAGGTAGCCTATCGTCTGGAATTACCTCCGAGTTTATCAGGAGTGCATGATGTGTTCCACGTATCTCAGTTGAAGAAGTGTTTGTGGGTACCAGAAGAGCAAGCCCCCTTGGAAGATTTGAATGTACAGGAGGACCTGACTTACACCGAACATCCAGTTAAGATTTTGGAGACATCTGAAAGGATCACTAGAAACAAGCGGATCAAAATGTGCAGAGTGCAGTGGAGTCACCATACTGAAAAGGAGGCAACTTGGGAACGAGAGGATGAAATGAGAGAAGCATACCCTAATCTCTTTGCTAGCCAACCTATGTGAATCTCGGGGCGAGATTCCTGTTAAGGGGGGTACGTTTGTAACACCCTAATTTTAATTCCAGTAATTTTTACAATAAATTTAGAGAAAATTCCGTATGAACCACCGAATGCTGGCTGTTTTCTCCATGTAGCACTGGAAAACACGTTTAGACGTGAATGTCCCTGACTTATATTTTCTCTTCTATGTATGCCACTCCCGTCATCTGAGCTTCAAACGTCCGTCAATTCCGTGGAAGAAGACAGTATTGCCCCTGAGTTCACAATGTGCTCCAAAATCTGCGTTCCAGCAAAGCCACTGGTTTTGGCGCCGAGTCTTGCCGCCACAACCAGTTTTGGCGCCAAATCTTGTAGGCTATATAAGCCCATGCAGGGCTGCCCTTCATCTCCATGCCTTCCTCCCTTCTCACAATGTCCAGTTCCTCAAACATGTCCATGCGGGGGAGAAGGCTGTACTGCCCGAACTGCCATGTTTTGTGCAACTGGAACATTGCAGGCACACCGAAAAACAGTGGCCGAGCATTCTTCAAGTGCCCATACTTTTGTGTAAGTTTTGATTTCGCTCTTTTTCCTGTGTCAATTGTGCAGTATAGATAAGGCTCATCGAGATTTTTGTTGTGTCTGCTTGAAGGAGGGAGGTTGTCAGTATTTTCAGTGGGAGGACATGATGGATTCCGCTGGCGGTGGTTCTCCATCTCCTGGAGTGCGTCGGCTTCCTGCTGCTGCATTGGTTCAAGGTGGACCAAGTGAAGCTGCTGCTGCAATGGTTCAAGCTAGGCCAAGTCAAGCTGTTCTTGCACAGACTGGTGGAGAGGACAATGCAATGGTGAAAGAAAGGCTAGATAGAGTTCTTGACCGTATTAGTTGGGTGGAAAAGCTAGTGATTTTGTGCATTATGCTAGTGTTGTATGGCCTTGTCATGAAGTAGAGCATGTGCCAATGCCAAGGTTGTAACAAACAACCATCAACTAGTGCTATGTGGTCAGTATTTTAATCAAGAGAACAATGCTAGTTCACAGACTGGAAGTTCACATTCATAGCAAGCAGAGTTCACATAACCATACTGATAACAACCATACTGGAAGGAGTTCACATAACAACCATACAGATAACAACCAATTTAACTAAGTTTACAGATAACTAAGTTCACAGAAAGTTCACATGAAACTTGAAATAACACAGCCTTAAAAGTTCACCACGACCGTTTACCAAAAGAATCACAAGAATCACCAAAACATCACGACAACATCACATTAGATCTGAAGCTTTCTTTTGCTTCTAGTGGCCATTGCTGGGCTCTCAGGTGTAGGCTGTCCCTTGCTACGTGTGCACATTGCAGGACTGTCATGAGGAACCTGTGTGTCCTTGCCCTTCATCTTCTTCTCCTTGGCCTTGTTGCTTTTCACCTGCGCCTTCTTGTGCCCGACCCCAGACTGCACTTCAGTAGGGGGCACCATAGACAATGGCATGTTAGGATCTTGGTTGGAACCAGATCCAGACATCCTAGTGCAGGGAGACATACATGATTGTTAGGCATGAACATTATAGAGCTCTCAATATTATAAACTTGACCAGGATTGAGCGTAACGAAATCTGGCTTACATTATCCCAAATGAAGATGATGTAGTTGGATTCTTCCTTCTTTTCTTGGTTGGGACAATAGCAAGCTCAGAATCTGTTTTCGGTGGGAACACCATCTTGACAGGTACAAGTGCTGACCCAGCAGAGGCAGCTGCACAACTTGTCTCAGCACTTTGTTCCTTGGCCTTCTTCTTCTTTGGCTTTGGTTTCCCTCTGCAAGATGACATGACTTTTTTTAGCATTAAAAAAGCATTTGATATCAGAACACTTAGAATATCAAATTTGTTGGTACCTGGCAGCAAGCATTTCAGCAATATCATTTGGATCACCATCTTCGCAAGTGTACCAGTGATGACCAAACTGTTTGCAAATTGGACACTGGTGTTTGCCTTTTCTACCAGTGGGACCCTCACTACTTCCTTTGAATCTCTGTGTCTTTCTTCTTCCAGCTGTGGATTTAAGTAGTGGAGGATGCATGAAAAACCCATGTGTACTCTGAGGCCACTGTGTCTTATCAGGCAAAGCTGGTATTATTCCCTCATAAGCTTTTTTGAACTTGGCAACTGAGAAGTACTCATCTACATAATCCTCTATCTTCTCATTTCTGATTGAAGTGATCATGGCTACAGCATGCAGACAAGGCTTGCCAGAAACCTGCCACTCCCTGCAGCTGCAAGTCCTTTCCTTTAGGTTGACAGCATACCTATAGCCAGAGCCACCTCTCCATAAAACTTCTCCTATGTCATTAGAGCATGCATTTACATCCATGTTCAAGTTCCTACTCCTTTCCTTCAACTGCTTCACAATGTGCTCTAATATCTTGCCTTGCATTTTCTCTCCAAGTTTCCTTCGTTTGTTAAACTTGACCATTAGCTTCTGCCTTATTAAATCCAGCAAACAATCTAAATGCATGCCCTTGTGTCCCTTGATCCAATTGTTACAACTCTCTGCAAGGTTGTTAGTCACATAATCTACTTTGGTCAAAGTTGAGAATTGGCTTCTAGTCCAAATCTTGTTGTGGCTGTCTCTCAAGTACTTCACAGCAGCTGGTTTGGCCTCAGCCATAGCCTTCCAGTGCTTGTCAAAGTAATAGGTATTCCATGCATAAGCTGCAGGCCACAAATTGTCATCAAAGACCTTGCCACGGTATCTTTTTTTGAAATTGCTCACTAAATGAACCATGCACTCCCTATGTTCTGCACCGGGGAACACAGCCCCAACACCTTCCATAACTGATTGCCCTGCATCAGTGCAGATTGCTAACCCTGGTGGTGTTCCTATGGCATCTTTCAGCCTCTCCAAGAACCAAGTCCAATTTTCTTTGGTTTCTAAGTCAAAAACACCAAAGGCAACTGGAAATAACCAATTGTGGCCATCAACTGCACATGCTACCGCTAGTTGGCCCCTATACTTGCCAGTCAAAAAAGTGCTATCTACTGCCAGGTAGGGCCTACATCCATTCAAGAATCCATCAATACAAGCCTTAAGGGCAAAGAACACCCTTTGAAATCTGGTCTTCTCATTTATCAACTCATGATCTATCACCACAAAACTACCTGGACTAGCCTCCTCTACAGCTGCTTTGAATCTGAACAGGTTGTCAAAACTCTTAGACCAATCACCATGCAACTGCTTTAGGGCAAGTTCCTTACCATAGTAAACCCTTTTGTATGACACAGTCACCTTATGTTCATCTTTCAGCCTCCTCTGCAATTCTTTTGGTCCTAGCTCATCATCATCTAGTAGCCAATCCTTGACCTTCGCTGCCACCCAAAATTGTGTTGCCTGCTTGGCATTTCCACTCCTCCTTGTACTTGTACAACCGTGATCGTAGGGGTTCACCTTCACCTGCACATTATGCAAATAAATGTGTCGCAATCATACTATTGGAATGCATACTACCAAATGCATGAAAATGTTACTGTTTACCTGAATTGATACATTGTCTTGCATCATTGAAGCATGGATCCTCCACCTACAGCCTTCTTCATCCTTGGCAGCACAATGTGATGCTCCAGCATCTCAAGTGCATAATCACACATCATGCATGAAGCATCATCCTTAAGCATCATGGCATAACATGTGTTTTTGCATCTGAATCAAATTTGGCTTAAACTACAAGTTCAAAACTTTGTTTGTTGCATGTGCGATGCTATGTTTATAGTCATAACCCTGATTTTGTCGAGAGTTGGGTGAAGCTCATATTAGCAAAGTTGTAGACAAACAAGAGGTGAACAACTTTTATAATTGGGGCTTAGCCATATAAAAATGTTTACCTAGGGTTTTGGACCATTTACTGCCAACCTAGAAAACCAGCTCAAACTTGACCTGTTTAAAAATCTCAAATTTGGACTAACCTACAGCCATTTTCATGCAAAGCTCAAATTGAATAAGTTGTACATTTTTAAATTCTAAACAAACTTTTCAAGAGGCACTTTTGGAGATAATGCCCAGAAGTAGGAGCTTTGAATTTTCTAAGCCAATAGGGTTTGTAGGCCAAATTAAACTTGAGAGCTAAATTCAAATGAATTTCATATTTCCACACCGAATTTGAGACCAAGCAAATTGACAAAATTGTAGATCTCAAAGAGTAGAACATTTTCTCCAATTGGCACTTTTCCAAAATCAGCCTCTAAATTGATCAAAATGGCAATTTTCAGTAGGGGAGAAAACACACATTCTATTTTTCTTTTTCTCCCTTTTCCCGCGGCCACTGACCGGTGGGGCCCGCCGGTCGGCGCGACACCGTGGCCGGGCCGACGGCCACCACGCGGCCGCCGACGACCGGGTAGCGCCCCGCGCCGCGGATCGCCCTGCCTCTCCCCGGTTCCCCTCAAAGCGGACGCACCCGGACGCCTTCCCGGCTCCGCTCCCACTCGCCCGAGCGCCTCGCCGCTCCCCCTCTGCTTCTCCAACCCCAAACTCCGCCGCCATTGCCGAAGCTTCGGGCTCGAGCTTTTGCCCGCCGCTCCGAGCAACTCCACGCCTCTAGACCACTACGCCGCCCCTCCTCGTCCTCCCCTCCACCGAATGCCCATGGTCTAGGCCAGAGTAGCCCTTCCTCCGTGCCGCATTTCGCCACCGGACACCTCCGGCCGTTCCCTCGTTCGGGAGCTTCGTCGCCGGCCTCCTCCGTCTGTTCCCAAGCCACTACGTCACCACGCCGCCCTTCTCCTCCTTCCACTCCACCACCCCGCCCAGATCTAGGCCACCGATTTGGTCCCACTAGGCCGCAGTCCTTCGCCGAACTTCCTCGCCCTCTGCTCATCGTCGCCGGCCCGCCTCAACACTCCTCCGCCGAATTAAGGTAGAGGGTAAGAACCGCCGCACTCCCCTCCCTCTCCCCGACCACCGCCGGCGAGCCCGCGAGCCCCGCGTGGCCGGTTCCACGCGCCGCCGCCGCCGGTCAACCCCCTCCCCGGCGGGAGGTTGAAGAAGCCGCGGTTTTTGCGCCTTGACCCCCGGAGTTTCGGTGTATTACGTTTAGATCCAGGACGCTGTGTATAGTGTCTTGAGAATCTTACGTTCTAGCCCCTGCGATCTATGGTTATTTACGTATGAGTCCCTGGATCTAATGTTTTTCCATTTATTTTTAGTTATTTCGGCTGGAACTTTGAAAAATCATAACAATTAAAATAAAAATCCAAAATGGACAAACTCAGTGGCTATGGATCCCTTGTGAGTAGATCTACAGGATAGGTATGATGTGGATGTGTGAAAAGACTGTTTTGCCCCTGGTTTAGAGCATGCATGGTGTAGGTAAATAAATGGTAAAAGTGTACCAAATGAACTCCAAAAATTATGAAACTTGGACAGTAGCTTTGTTATGGCATCTAGGTACTGTGTGATTTTTTGTAACACTAGCATTGACTGTTTAATTACTGTTTTGCCCTTATGCATGTGAATGGTGTATTTAATTAACTTGGACAAGGAAGGCTATGTAAAATATGCTCAAATATGACCTTTAGTATTTTTCATGCACTTCACATAGTATGAGTAACTCACTGGTAGGATATGAGGTTGTGCATGCATGTTTAAGCTGCTGATTTGAAAATAATAAAATGCTACTAAGTTGAAAAAGAAAATAGGAAAAAGTGTATTTAAACTGCTAATAAAATTATGGGAAAATTCTAGTAGCATTATAGAGTATGTTGCTGCATGTGGTAAAGATTTGAAATCGATTGGAGTCTTCTAACTACATGAACTTATGAGTGCATTTTATTCCTAATGGTAGCGTGTCCATAAATTTGCATGTATATGTTCATTTCATTTGATAGGGACTGTGTACACATATAGAACAATTATTTCTAATAACTTCTAAGATAAGATGTGATAACGGTTGTACGATTTTTCTTAATGATGGGCTGTATGATTTCTTAGCAAAGTCGTTAAGTTTTCTTGTTATGGGGTGTGTTCAAACTAAGAATGCCTGAACCCATTCTTCACAAGTTGTTTGATCATGCATTATATTTCGTTGACACCTCATGCATATAACCTGTATCATATGCATGTATTTGCATTCTCTTGCACTCACTTGCATTTTATCATGCATATAGACCCCGCGTGTAAGGAGTTACCAACACAGGAGAAACCAGTGATCGAGAAAGCGGGCGACAGGCAATATCCGAAGCAAGAAGACGGAGGGTCGCTGATTAAATCCGTCCCTGCTTCAAGGGGTTGCCTGGGGCAAAGCCTCACAACCCGGCAAACTAACCTAGTTTAGTTTGTTGGTTTTCTTAAAAGTAATCAAAGGTAGGCAGGACCATGATTTCCCCCAGCAAATACTATCTTGTTTGATGATTACGCATCTGCATTAGGAGTTGTTTGAAACCAACTGCATTAGTTATCCTGGCCGCCCTGGCCCTAGAACCTACACCTAGAGTTCGTAGGACGAGTGCCTAGTAATGCTAGGTACGAGTAGACACAGGTGAATGGAGTCACTCGTCGCGTAGGTGATTTCAAAAATTTACAGAAATCTCACTGAGGTAAGTTGTTATATATGCTTCTGATGTAAATGGAGACCGGGCGGAGATTTTATGAGTTACTCATGGTTTATGATATTGTGCACTGGACTCCGCCCGAGTCGCATAAGGTCCGTTCGCTGTTCGCCTGCTGATCGGCATAACATTGCTAAGGTGCTTATCCGGGATAATGGACCGGTGAAAGTCTTACTTGTGCCATCCGAAGAACAGAGACTTGGTCCTACCATCGGTCCCAGGGGCGCTTGGGGTGTAGACTCGTGGAGGGCTGGACCCGGTGCGGCCGAGGTAACGCTTCACGGGGGCTAAACCTGGGGAATGGCGGGTTGGAATCGAACTTGGGATGGGACAAGTGGAGATGGGGGCTATATGTGGGAACGCGAGGGCTAGTAAGCATATACCCCTGGCATTGTTAGTTGTTCCCGGGAATTAACAAATCGATTCGAATCGCTGATGCTCACCAGGTGTGAGAATGCCAATATCGCACACGGGCAACGTAGTAATAACTGTAACATACTGTTTATTAAGTCACGCCTTTCTATACAACATGCTTGGATGTGTATGATCCGTCTCACTATTCAGGGTGTCGCCCATCCACTGCTAGGAGGTCGATGGACTTGGGAGATGCTTAGAGGTCAAGGGAGGGCTGACCCGACGTACTGGGTATCGCTCCTGAGACGGCTACTCCCAAGGGGTTGGATGGAGGCGCTGTGAATCTTGGGACAGGACATGTTTTCATGTTTTACTTTTCATGCAAGTACTTACCTTATGATATAAATGACTATTTATGAGTAGAGGATAGCAGCTGTCAAATCCTGCTATCTGATATCAACATGATCTTGTTTAAGAATCAACAGCTAAGGATCCACATGATTAGTAAAGCATGCTCTGCGTCAGCCGTAAGCCCGTCCATTAAGTCCTACTGAGTAATTAGTACTCAGGGTTTGCCCCCACTTTTGGATTACAGGTACCGACGATAGCTGGACAACTGTGTTGGAGGTGGTAGTACCGGTGGGCTCGGTGCTATTCGCCTTGTCATCTCTTCCTGAAGACTACTTAAGTATAATATTCCGCTGCGAGATGTTTTGAAAACGCTTCCGCTATATTTTTATACTCTGAATTCGCTTCCGCTATATTTGAACATGTATTTGATTTCATACAATTGAGTTGTAAATTAATTCTATTATTGTCTATTTCAACTGCCTGTGATGATGTAATTTTGTGGCTCCTTCGAGAGTCGGATGTGTTTGATGTCGGTTCCTCTGGGATTTGGTGTTATCGAGAGCTGCAGTACTCTCGACGGACTACCGGGTTTAGTCTGGCCTAAGTGCACTGCGAGCCAGAGGTGGCAGGTGTGCTTAGTCTGGATTAAGCAGGGCGGTTCCGCCACAGCTGGTATCAGAGCCGATCAAACACAGACAACAGTTATATCATCAAGTTTTGTTTTACAAACCTATTTTCGAAAACCCATCTTCAAGTAATTCACAGTGAGAGTATACGCTATGCCCGTATAAGGATGTTAGTGTTATCCAGGTGACATCGCTGACATTCTGACCTAGATAGAACTCATATGCATATTCGGTGCTTTGAGAAACAACTTTTCGGCCATAGCTATCCCCAGTACTGGTGGAAGCTATCGGGTTTTGCGAACGGTTGTGAACTCTGCATTCATGCTGTATAAGTAAAAGCTCTTTAAGGGTGGTGGGCATGTTTGAGGCTTTCATACCCACCACACTTACCTTCGGTTTTGGGATCCACCTTTTTCTCGACAATCCCCAGTACTGGTGGAAAGTCAGGCTTTGAGGAAAAGGTGCAGCGGCCCACCTACGTTGTCCACGCAGCGGTCACGCGTGGATGCCACATTAGGTGGTAATGTATGAGCATGCATTCTTCTGCAGGTACACTGACCACGTGCGAAACTAAGAACGACTAGAGAACGGCTAGATGCATTGGAGAGAGACGTGCATATATGTCACCGAATTATCGCTAGCGATATATATAATACATAGGATGTGGGATGTGAGACCGAATAGGACGAATCATGCATCATGTATCTTTGCTATCATTATGGGGATACTACTAAAAGGCAAATGGGATGAATCGTGACCTAAACAAATTTCCTGCACATTTCACTCTCATAATACAAGTAATTTTACAAAGAGGGGTTTCCCCACGATAACCCGAACGACCACGGTCAGAAGCAACACCTGAATGAAGTTGCATCCCTCACCCAATTCGTGAGAAATTTGATATTAGAGCTAGTTACATACCAAAGGAATAAAGGACTAGTCATTAGAGAACTTCCATAATTGGACATCCATCCAAATCGATCGTCTTGACAACCATATCGACGAAACTCAGAAGTATTGACCAGCATCTAAAACTGCGCCCGAGTTCCCATTAGCAGATTCCTTTATCCAGACCTATAAGATGTTTGATAACACTTTATGTGCCATCCGGTTTTTCTGTTCACTTACATGCTTTTAGGCATCCAGCATGTAATTATGGTGTTATGACCTTTTTATCACCGCATCGGTTGCACAAAAGCTCTTGGACTAAACTCGACTGGCTTTATTTCTGCAGATGGTCACCCCACCAGAGACATCTGCTCAGGGGGCTGCTCATGGAGCACCATCTCCTTCTGAGTTGGCCACTCAGGTCGCTCAGCAACTCATCAACTTGATCGCTCAAGAGAAACAACGGCGCGACCCGCAAGAGAGCAGCTACACTGACTTTGCGGCGCTACAACCGCCCATCTTTACCACTGCCCCAGATCCATTGGATGCTGATGACTGGCTTCGGATCATCGAGTCCAAGTTTAGTCTATTGCCTCACCTCAGTGAGCAACAGAAGGCTCGCTTTGCAGCACAGTGTCTGCATGGTCCCTCGGGGGCCTGGTGTGCTTCATTCCTGGCAATGCAACCAGCCGGGCACCAGGTCACGTGGGATGAGTTCCGTGCGGCTTTTCGGGCTCACTACCTCCCGCCTAGTCTCATCGAGCTCAAACAAAGAGAATTTCGTGCACTTCGACAAGGGGACATGTCGGTACTCGAATATGTGCAAGCTTTCATCCGCTTGTCCCAGTACTCCCCTGAAGACGTCAACACTGACCCACGGAGGGCTACCTGTCTGTTGGATGGATTCGATCCCACTCTGCTGACTCACTTGGGGCGCAGCTACGACAGCTTCAATGAGTTGGTGGATGTCGCCATCGACATGGAGCATCGCCTCCGTCAAGCCCATGAGGATCAGCAGAGGAAAAGACTTGCCAGTACACCTCCATCGAGTCAATCTCAGCGGCCACGGGTTGAGTATCAATTCCCAACGCACATATACTACCTAGAAGAGCCTCCGCAACAAGAACAACACAGTGGGGCAGAACAACCCATGTCGTTTTACAGTGCACCACCTTCCCCACCTGCTCCAATGCCACCAACCAAATCAAGCACCGGCTATACCTGCTACAAATGTGGGAAGGCCGGACATTTCAGTCGCACCTGTCACTCGCACCAAAAGACTTCAGGATCAGTGCCTATGGGCAAAGGGAAGAAATTAGCCCCAAAGATGGGCCAACTGCACTACAGCCAGCTTGAGCAAGTTCCGGAGGGTGAACCAGTCTTGGCAGGCACATTTCTTGTCAATGACCACCCTACGGTTGTTTTGTTTGATTCTGGAGCGACTTTTTCATTCATCAGCAAAGCATATGCACTGAAGCACGGGTATGAAATTATAGAGCTGAAACAGAGATACCACATCACAGCTGCCGGGTCATCTATCAGTACCAATCACATAGTGAGGGACTTGTGTCTGAAAGTAGGAAAAGAAAGTTTGTTTATCAGTCCTATAGTACTTCCACAACTAGGGATTGATGTTATTCTTGGTATGGAATGGCTAAAACAACACAAGGCGATGATAGATGTTGGGAGTAGGACCGTTCAGCTGCGCTCCAGCAATGGGACCGATGTGATCATTCATGTGCCACTTCACAAGCATGTGTCTCACACGGTTAATGTTGCCGAGACTCAAACCGAGGCACAAGCACTTGCAAAGATCCCTGTAGCTTGCGAGTATCCGGATGTGTTTCCAGAAGAACTGCCAGGTCTGCCACCGGATAGGGATGTAGAGTTCCGCATTGACCTCATCCCTGGTACAGCCCCTGTCTCAAAAAGGCCATACAGAATGGCACCGGATGAACTAAAAGAGCTAAAAATACAACTCCAAGAGCAACTAGATAAGGGTTTCATTCGGCCAAGTTCGTCACCTTGGGGTTGTCCGGCCCTCTTCGTAGAGAAGAAAGATCAGGGAGGTAAAAGGCTCTGTGTGGACTACAGGCCGCTAAATGCAGTCACAGTCAAAAACAAATATCCAATTCCACACATTGACATCCTGTTCGATCAGTTAGCTGGGGCCAAAGTCTTCTCAAAAATTGACTTAAGATCGGGCTATTATCAGATAAAAATCAGGGAAGAAGACATACCAAAAACTGCTTTCTCGACCAGATATGGCTTGTATGAATATCTGGTCATGTCTTTTGGGTTAACCAACGCACCGGCCTTCTTCATGTACATGATGAACTCGGTGTTCATGAATGAGCTCGACAAGTTCGTCGTGGTATTCATTGATGATATATTAATCTACTCCAAAAATGAAAAAGAACACGAAGAACATTTGCGGGTAGTACTCACTCGACTAAGAGAACACAAGCTCTATGCCAAGTTCAGCAAGTGTGCATTCTGGTTAAAGGAAGTGGGTTTCCTGGGGCATATCCTGTCAGAAAAAGGAGTAGCGGTTGACCCTAGCAAAGTAAAGGATGTTCTGAACTGGAAGCAGCCGGAAACTGTCACAGAAATTCGGAGTTTTCTTGGTCTAGCGGGCTACTACCGCCGCTTTATCAAGGACTTCTCCAAAATTGCTAAACCGATGACCTCTTTGACTAAGAAAAATGCAAAATTTGTGTGGGGTCCGAAGTGTGAGGACGGGTTCCGAGAATTAAAAAAGCTACTGACAACAGCACCAGTGCTAGCCCAACCGGATGTCACAAAGCCATTTGATGTATATTGTGATGCTTCCGGCCAGGGGCTAGGCTGCGTACTAATGCAAGAGGGGAGAGTAATTGCTTACGCCTCCCGCCAACTAAGAAAGCATGAAGCAAACTATCCCACACACGATCTTGAGCTAGCCGCAGTTGTGCATGCCCTGAAGATATGGAGGCACTATCTGCTGGGCAACACTTGTCATATCTACACCGACCACAAGAGCCTCAAATACATCTTCACACAGCCCGAATTAAACATGAGGCAAAGACGGTGGTTAGAGTTGATAAAAGACTATGACCTGGAGATTCATTATCACCCCGGGAAGGCGAATGTGGTAGCTGACGCACTAAGCCGTCGGGCTCATTGCAATGTGATTGAAGCTCGGCCCACGGCCAGAGTGATATGTTGGGAGATGGATGGAATAGAAATGCCAACCGAACAGCTCGTCGAACTATACAGCCTCATCATTGAACCGACAATAAAGGACCTAGTCATTGCAGCACAAAAACAAGACCCAAGTATGGCCCACATTCGTGAGGGTATCGATGAAGAGAAAAAGGCTTGTTTCACCCTAGACGACCAAGGGGTCCTGTGGTTTAAAAATCGCCTAGTAGTACCAAAGGATATGGAGTTGCGGAAGAAAATACTCAACGAAGCCCACACCTCCGTACTTACTATGCACCCAGGCAGTAATAAGATGTACCAAGACCTGAAACAGAAATTTTGGTGGACTCGCATGAAGCGAGAAATTGCCAAGTATGTGTCAGAATGCGACGTGTGTAAGAGGGTGAAAGCTGACCACTTAAAACCGGGCGGTATGCTTCAACCCTTGAACATCCCAGCTTGGAAGTGGGAAGATATACACATGGATTTTGTGGTGGGTTTGCCCCGCACTCAGAAGGGGTATGATTCCATATGGGTGATTATCGACCGATTTACGAAATCGGCCCATTTTCTCCCTGTAAAGACAGTTTACCGTGCCAATACGTATGCCGAGCTGTATATAGCAAAAGTTGTCTCCTTACATGGTGTCCCTCGGACCATTACCTCAGATCGGGGCTCAGTTTTTGTGTCTCGCTTCTGGGAACAACTGCAGAATGCCTTAGGAACAAAATTGATTCATAGTTCGGCATACCACCCTCAAACCAGTGGACAAGTCGAAAGAGTAAACCAGATCGTAGAAGACATGCTGAGGGCATGTGCCTTAACCAATTCCACCAAATGGGATGAGTGTTTGCCCCTGGCAGAGTTTGCATACAATAACAGCTACCAGAAGAGCTTGAATATGGCACCTTTCGAAGCCCTATACGGCAGAAGGTGTAGGACACCCCTTAACTGGTCGGAACCAGGAGAGCGGGTCACCTTTGGTCCCGATCTGGTAATACAAGCCGAAGAACAAGTAAAGTTCATTCAAGAAAATCTAAAAAGAGCACAGTCCAGGCAGAAGAGTTATTCAGGTAGGAGAAGGAGACCGCTAGTGTTTGAAGCGGGAGATCATGTGTACTTACGAGTGTCGCCCATGAAAGGGGGTGCACCGCTTTGGGGTAAAAGGGAAGTTGGCACCACGGTATGTCGGCCCATTCAAAATCACAGAGAGATGCGGGCCAGTTGCGTATCGGTTGGAATTACCACCACATCTCGCCGCAGTGCACGATGTGTTCCACGTTTCACAACTCAAAAAGTGCTTGCGAGTGCCTGAAGAGGAGGTTGACACTTCACAAATCCAAATCGAACCAGACCTTACCTATGAGGCCCGACCCATCAAAATCCTAGACCAAAAACAAAGGTCAACACGGCGTAATACGGTCAACTTTTATAAAGTGCAATGGAGTGATCACTCCGAAGAGGAAGCAACGTGGGAAACTGAAGAATATCTACGAAATAAACACCCGGGTTTTCTCCCATCCACTTCAAACCAGTATGTTTAGCTAACACTCCTTATATACTCGTTTACTTAAACTATTCCACCCACATCACATCAAAATCTCGGGACGAGATTTCTTTAAGGGGGTGGGTTGTGATGCTCCAGCATCTCAAGTGCATAATCACACATCATGCATGAAGCATCATCCTTAAGCATCATGGCATAACATGTGTTTTTGCATCTGAATCAAATTTGGCTTAAACTACAAGTTCAAAACTTTGTTTGTTGCATGTGCGATGCTATGTTTATAGTCATAACCCTGATTTTGTCGAGAGTTGGGTGAAGCTCATATTAGCAAAGTTGTAGACAAACAAGAGGTGAACAACTTTTATAATTGGGGCTTAGCCATATAAAAATGTTTACCTAGGGTTTTGGACCATTTACTGCCAACCTAGAAAACCAGCTCAAACTTGACCTGTTTAAAAATCTCAAATTTGGACTAACCTACAGCCATTTTCATGCAAAGCTCAAATTGAATAAGTTGTACATTTTTAAATTCTAAACAAACTTTTCAAGAGGCACTTTTGGAGATAATGCCCAGAAGTAGGAGCTTTGAATTTTCTAAGCCAATAGGGTTTGTAGGCCAAATTAAACTTGAGAGCTAAATTCAAATGAATTTCATATTTCCACACCGAATTTGAGACCAAGCAAATTGACAAAATTGTAGATCTCAAAGAGTAGAACATTTTCTCCAATTGGCACTTTTCCAAAATCAGCCTCTAAATTGATCAAAATGGCAATTTTCAGTAGGGGAGAAAACACACATTCTATTTTTCTTTTTCTCCCTTTTCCCGCGGCCACTGACCGGTGGGGCCCGCCGGTCGGCGCGACACCGTGGCCGGGCCGACGGCCACCACGCGGCCGCCGACGACCGGGCAGCGCCCCGCGCCGCGGATCGCCCTGCCTCTCCCCGGTTCCCCTCAAAGCGGACGCACCCGGACGCCTTCCCGGCTCCGCTCCCACTTGCCCGAGCGCCTCGCCGCTCCCCCTCTGCTTCTCCATCCCCAAACTCCGCCGCCATTGCCGAAGCTTCGGGCTCGAGCTTTTGCCCGCCGCTCCGAGCAACTCCACGCCTCTAGACCACTACGCCGCCCCTCCTCGTCCTCCCCTCCACCGAATGCCCATGGTCTAGGCCAGAGTAGCCCTTCCTCCGTGCCGCATTTCGCCACCGGACACCTCCGGCCGTTCCCTCGTTCGGGAGCTTCGTCGCCGGCCTCCTCCGTCTGTTCCCAAGCCACTACGTCACCACGCCGCCCTTCTCCTCCTTCCACTCCACCACCCCGCCCAGATCTAGGCCACCGATTTGGTCCCACTAGGCCGCAGTCCTTCGCCGAACTTCCTCGCCCTCTGCTCATCGTCGCCGGCCCGCCTCAACACTCCTCCGCCGAATTAAGGTAGAGGGTAAGAACCGCCGCACTCCCCTCCCTCTCCCCGACCACCGCCGGCGAGCCCGCGAGCCCCGCGTGGCCGGTTCCACGCGCCGCCGCCGCCGGTCAACCCCCTCCCCGGCGGGAGGTTGAAGAAGCCGCGGTTTTTGCGCCTTGACCCCCGGAGTTTCGGTGTATTACGTTTAGATCCAGGACGCTGTGTATAGTGTCTTGAGAATCTTACGTTCTAGCCCCTGCGATCTATGGTTATTTACGTATGAGTCCCTGGATCTAATGTTTTTCCATTTATTTTTAGTTATTTCGGCTGGAACTTTGAAAAATCATAACAATTAAAATAAAAATCCAAAATGGACAAACTCAGTGGCTATGGATCCCTTGTGAGTAGATCTACAGGATAGGTATGATGTGGATGTGTGAAAAGACTGTTTTGCCCCTGGTTTAGAGCATGCATGGTGTAGGTAAATAAATGGTAAAAGTGTACCAAATGAACTCCAAAAATTATGAAACTTGGACAGTAGCTTTGTTATGGCATCTAGGTACTGTGTGATTTTTTGTAACACTAGCATTGACTGTTTAATTACTGTTTTGCCCTTATGCATGTGAATGGTGTATTTAATTAACTTGGACAAGGAAGGCTATGTAAAATATGCTCAAATATGACCTTTAGTATTTTTCATGCACTTCACATAGTATGAGTAACTCACTGGTAGGATATGAGGTTGTGCATGCATGTTTAAGCTGCTGATTTGAAAATAATAAAATGCTACTAAGTTGAAAAAGAAAATAGGAAAAAGTGTATTTAAACTGCTAATAAAATTATGGGAAAATTCTAGTAGCATTATAGAGTATGTTGCTGCATGTGGTAAAGATTTGAAATCGATTGGAGTCTTCTAACTACATGAACTTATGAGTGCATTTTATTCCTAATGGTAGCGTGTCCATAAATTTGCATGTATATGTTCATTTCATTTGATAGGGACTGTGTACACATATAGAACAATTATTTCTAATAACTTCTAAGATAAGATGTGATAACGGTTATACGATTTTTCTTAATGATGGGCTGTATGATTTCTTAGCAAAGTCGTTAAGTTTTCTTGTTATGGGGTGTGTTCAAACTAAGAATGCCTGAACCCATTCTTCACAAGTTGTTTGATCATGCATTATATTTCGTTGACACCTCATGCATATAACCTGTATCATATGCATGTATTTGCATTCTCTTGCACTCACTTGCATTTTATCATGCATATAGACCCCGCGTGTAAGGAGTTACCAACACAGGAGAAACCAGTGATCGAGAAAGCGGGCGACAGGCAATATCCGAAGCAAGAAGACGGAGGGTCGCTGATTAAATCCGTCCCTGCTTCAAGGGGTTGCCTGGGGCAAAGCCTCACAACCCGGCAAACTAACCTAGTTTAGTTTGTTGGTTTTCTTAAAAGTAATCAAAGGTAGGCAGGACCATGATTTCCCCCAGCAAATACTATCTTGTTTGATGATTACGCATCTGCATTAGGAGTTGTTTGAAACCAACTGCATTAGTTATCCTGGCCGCCCTGGCCCTAGAACCTACACCTAGAGTTCGTAGGACGAGTGCCTAGTAATGCTAGGTACGAGTAGACACGGGTGAATGGAGTCACTCGTCGCGTAGGTGATTTCAAAAATTTACAGAAATCTCACTGAGGTAAGTTGTTATATATGCTTCTGATGTAAATGGAGACCGGGCGGAGATTTTATGAGTTACTCATGGTTTATGATATTGTGCACTGGACTCCGCCCGAGTCGCATAAGGTCCGTTCGCTGTTCGCCTGCTGATCGGCATAACATTGCTAAGGTGCTTATCCGGGATAATGGACCGGTGAAAGTCTTACTTGTGCCATCCTAAGAACAGAGACTTGGTCCTACCATCGGTCCCAGGGGCGCTTGGGGTGTAGACTCGTGGAGGGCTGGACCCGGTGCGGCCGAGGTAACGCTTCACGGGGGCTAAACCTGGGGAATGGCGGGTTGGAATCGAACTTGGGATGGGACAAGTGGAGATGGGGGCTATATGTGGGAACGCGAGGGCTAGTAAGCATATACCCCTGGCATTGTTAGTTGTTCCCGGGAATTAACAAATCGATTCGAATCGCTGATGCTCACCAGGTGTGAGAATGCCAATATCGCACACGGGCAACGTAGTAATAACTGTAACATATTGTTTATTAAGTCACGCCTTTCTATACAACATGCTTGGATGTGTATGATCCGTCTCACTATTCAGGGTGTCGCCCATCCACTGCTAGGAGGTCGATGGACTTGGGAGATGCTTAGAGGTCAAGGGAGGGCTGACCCGACGTACTGGGTATCGCTCCTGAGACGGCTACTCCCAAGGGGTTGGATGGAGGCGCTGTGAATCTTGGGACAGGACATGTTTTCATGTTTTACTTTTCATGCAAGTACTTACCTTATGATATAAATGACTATTTATGAGTAGAGGATAGCAGCTGTCAAATCCTGCTATCTGATATCAACATGATCTTGTTTAAGAATCAACAGCTAAGGATCCACATGATTAGTAAAGCATGCTCTGCGTCAGCCGTAAGCCCGTCCATTAAGTCCTACTGAGTAATTAGTACTCAGGGTTTGCCCCCACTTTTGGATTACAGGTACCGACGATAGCTGGACAACTGTGTTGGAGGTGGTAGTACCGGTGGGCTCGGTGCTATTCGCCTTGTCATCTCTTCCTGAAGACTACTTAAGTATAATATTCCGCTGCGAGATGTTTTGAAAACGCTTCCGCTATATTTTTATACTCTGAATTCGCTTCCGCTATATTTGAACATGTATTTGATTTCATACAATTGAGTTGTAAATTAATTCTATTATTGTCTATTTCAACTGCCTGTGATGATGTAATTGTTGTGGCTCCTTCGAGAGTCGGATGTGTTTGATGTCGGTTCCTCTGGGATTTGGTGTTATCGAGAGCTGTAGTACTCTCGACGGACTACCGGGTTTAGTCTGGCCTAAGTGCACTGCGAGCCAGAGGTGGCAGGTGTGCTTAGTCTGGATTAAGCAGGGCGGTTCCGCCACACACAACAAGCTCTGAATCTCCCTGGTTCACTCCTTTCAATGTCATATTGAAACTCATGCTTGATTGAGTGCTGGGCAAGAGCCAGCCTAAAAACATTCATGTTGGCATAAACTGTCCCCACTGTCATGGGAGGATCATTTTCATTGTGTACTTGAACAGGTTCATGAGGTAGAACTGGATCCTTCTGCTCCTCATCCTCAGAAAACTCATTCTCTAAATCATCTGAATCTGAGCTAGGGATATAGTCCTCCTCATGATCCTTTCCAAGTTTTTCTTTTTCACACTTGTCATCATCTACATAAATGTCCTCCTCATCCACTCCAACATGCTCATACTCAGGATGTGGGTTCATAAGGTAAATGTCAGCTGGGTCATCTTGGTTGGGTGCATTAGGCTGGCTGGATGGCTGTGCATTAGGCTGGCTGGATGTTTGGCCTAAACATGTCATTGTTTCAGATGCATTCATGTTTGAGCTAGATGGCAAGCTCCAATCAGGTATAGCAACAGCAGGCTTACTCACATCAAAATACTCTACAGACATGTGGATGACTTTAGTGGCTTCATGTTTAGCAAACATTGCAACTAGATCATGGTCAGTGCAAACTTGCATGTGGGAGTTGGATTCGTGGTCAAAGTAGTAGAACTTCACCACCTCTGTCAGTGCACAAGGATAGGTGTGCAATATATCATCAACAAAATCTTTGAAATTGGTAGTATCTGCATCAACGACAGTGCTGCAGCTATACCAAGCACAGTCTGGTCTAGCGTTGTTACCAAAGAGACGCATTTCGAAGTAGAAACTTGTTTTTGGGTCCATCCTACAGATGAACATGGCAAGAAGAATAACAGAACAAAATCAAATCAACAGTCATTGTCCAAAGAACACAATCAAGCACTACATCAACCACAAGTGAGCGTGAACGAGTGTTCTTACCCCTCTAGAAGCCAGTCTGGTTTGCCGCTGCTGGCCGCCGACATCAGCCCCATATCATTGGCCGCCGACATTAGCCCCACCACTCTCTTCCCCACGCTCCACTCCTCCTGGTTCTATCCTTCCCCTATCCCATCGATGGCGTCGTCACGTCCGCCAAGTTGCCGTCGCCTATTGTCGCTGCCTCTCCTGGATTTGCCCGCCGCCTAGCTCGATCTACGATGGGGGAGATTCGCCCGCCGCCTCGCTCGATCTAGGGTGGGAGAGATTCGCCCGCCGCCTCGCTCGATCTAAGGTGGGGGAGATTCGTCTGCCGCTGCCTCGGCTCGATCTAGGGTTAGGGGAGAGCGATGAATGGGTCACGGGTGAAACAGGAATGCAACGGTGGCCGCAGCCAGTTGTATTTCTTTAACCGGGGGCAAAATGGTCTTATACAAAACTATGCGTACTAAACAGGTCTACATACGCCGACGTAACTGGACGGAAGTAAGGGGAGTGGCATACATGGAAGAGAAAACATAAGTCGAGGACATTCACGTCTAAACGTGTTTTCTAGTGCTACATGGAGAAAACAGCCAACATTCGGTGGTTCATACGGAATTTTCTCATAAATTTAACATGCCTTATTTAATTTCCTAGGATTTTATATGCCTAGTGCTGCATTTAATGATTTATTTTACCAAGCAAGTAATTAAAATGAATCATAGTGTCAACATGTGTGTGCATTCATGCTGGTGCATATTTTACTTTGTTGTATGTCTCAAGGTTTGGAATTCAAAATCTTTTGAATTCATAGTTTGTGGCTTTGTCTAAATAGGAAAAAGAGAGAAAATAGAAGAGAGAAATAGAAAAGGGAGGAAAAAGAAAAGGGCAACCGGCCCAACGCCTTTCCCCCCCGTTCGGCCTGCTCCCGGCCCATTCGGTCGAAAGAGCCGGCCCGGCCTCCCCGCACGTCCCCCCCTCGCTCTCTCTGACCCGTTGGCCCGAGCTGTAAGGCTCGTCTTCCTCACTCCCTCCCTCCGCTCGCTCACCGGTGGACCGCCTCGCCTCTCTCCCTCTGGCCGATGGCCCTCTCTACTACCCCGCGCCCACGTCCCGGGCCCGTGCGCCAGCCTCCTCCTCCTTCCCGATGCGGAATCGCCGCGGGTCCAAGCCGAGGTGGACTCTAAAGTGGATAGACTCGCGCCGCTTCCTCCGCCGCAAGCTTCGGAGTCCGTTCCACCACCATCGCCCTAGCCGCACCCCTATAAGTACCCCCTAGGGCCGCGCCATCTGCTACGCGTCTCCTAGCTCTCTGCCCAAGCTCTAGCGCACCGTGCCGCCCTAATTTTGTCGCCGAACGCCGGAACGAGCCACCGCGAGTTGTTTCCGCCGGTTCTAGGCGCCCGCATCTGCCTCCATCTCGCCGTCCCACAACGCCCGACTCCGCCGTCCGCTGCCGCCCGTCGCCGACCCGCTTCTGGCCACTCTCTGCCGCCCACGATCCCACGGTGAGGTTCGCTGTGCTTCACTCTTCCTCTCTAGCTAACCCTCGTCTCGAGCCGCGCCCTCGTTCGCGAGAACCGCGCGCGCCGGCGATGCTCTGCCGCTCCTTGTGGTCACCGCCGGCGAATCTCTCCCCCAACACCCGTGGCCGCTAGATTCAATCTGGATGGGCCAGATCAGACTCAACCCCGATCTAATCCGAGCCGCCCGATCTAGATCCAACGATCCAGACACGCCGGCGACCGGTCAATACCGGTCAGCGCCGGTCAGCGCTGTCTTTTTTGCTAAAGAGTCCCTGCCTTTCTCAGTAATCAACCCGCAGTCCACCGTAGTTCAAAAGTAATTAGGTTTAGGTCCTTTTCTTTATGTTTTAGCCCCTCACCTTTTGGAAAATATAACCTGCCGTCCCAGGGCCGCTGGTTTTGCCTGTAGGCCCTCGGGAGGTTCTTTTATTTACGCATGGGCCCTCGGTTTTACCAGATAAACCCTAGATCTAAGTTTTTAATCGCAGTTATGCCCCTGGAACCTTGTTTTATGCATAACTTTCACGTTTTAGATCCGATTAGGGTCATTCTTGCGCTCATGTGTTCGTAGCAGTACGTAGATTAGTTTTATATGAGTTTTATGTTCTGTTTTTATGTAATGATGTACTGTTTCTTATAGTTTTACCTTTGTTTGCATGTATGTACGTGGATGCTTGTATGGTGCTATGTTCGTAAGTAGACGTTGAGCAGTCCGTGGAGTTCGTAGAGCCACTTCCTGATTTCCTTGAGCAGCAGTCGGATAACCCGAGGAAGGCAAGTATAACTTAAACAACACTTAATAACTGTTATTCACTGCATGTGCATTTAATTTTGTGTACCTTTAAGGTTTACCTAGCTACCATGTTCCTTTATATCTACCTTTTGGGATGCACTTGGCTAAGTTATGCTAGATGCAGCGCGAGCTTTTATACCCTGGCTAATTAACTTTGATTAATGGTTCTATGCAACTTATATCTGTTAAAACTTGCTTTTTAGTAACATGGTTTAGGGAACCTGAGCAATGTGCTTGTGTGCTTTTGCGGTTCTCTCCGTAAGGACCTGTTCATAGAGCAACAACCTGGGACAACCGCGCTACCACAAGACTGGGATGGGGCAGTGTTAGCTTAGTAATTAGGTCATTTTGGTTTGGGGTAACTTACCTGCGGGGCAAGAGGGGGAGTAAGGTTCAGTGAACCTCGCGCTCCTTGGGTTGAGTGTGCTTTACGTTATATGTATGTGCTTCTCCCCTTGGAGGCTTGCCTCACCGTTGCGGCGCTTGATTCCTTGCCGTTACTCTTTACTAACGTGATCTTTGGAAAGGCTTCGTAGTGTGCTTGCTAGTCATCTCATCTCCGGTAATGTGATGAACACCTAGCGTAGCTCATGACTTGTGGGTAAAGATGTGCAACCTCTCGAGAGTGTAAAACTGACATGTCAGCCATGCTCACGGTTATGAGCGGCCCGGATCCTCCTTTTAATTAGTGGTTTCCCTGGTTATGGTTCTGGATGTTATCTCTTTAAATGATGTTAATTTTCTTTATGCAATCACTTTGGACTAATGGTTTATCTTACTCAACTTTAATAAATAGAAGTTAATAAAACTTTGTCAATTAAAAGCTCATGCAGTCATGTCAGCTAACCTTAGAGCCTCATAGTTTATGTTATACTTGTTGAGGACCTTGTACTCACGCTTGTTTTATCTTCATTCCTTGTTGGGGGGACAAATCCAACCGCTGTTCAGTTGATGGAGATGCCGAGGAGTACACACAGAGCTATGATGAGTTCTAGGCGTCCGTTCACCATTTGACGTCCCTGTGGCGGCCTTAGTTATCTTTTACGCTTCCGCAATGTTTTGTTATAATTCTGAGTTTAAGACATGGTCTTTATTATGTAATAATGATTTTAACTTTATGTACGCTTTTATTCTTTGACATGTGTCTGTGATGCCACTGTAATTTGTCATACATATGCGAGACTTGATCCTGGAGCATATGTATACTTGCTCGGTTTTGTTCGTTGGAAACCGGGTGTGACAAGTTTGAACGTGGGATTCCTAAATCATACCACAGTAGCAGCATTTGAAGCAGAACCAACATTAGAACAAGAGATAAACAAGTATCAGAAAGAGGATGAGAAGCTCTAGGAGATCCGTGAGTCACTCAAGAAGGGAGAAGCACCTAATTTCAAGGAGGATGAGTGAGGTACCTTGTGTTATAAGAATAAGATCTGTGTGCCCAACGTCGATAGTATTCAGAAGTTGATATTGAGTGAGGCCCATGATACAGCTTACTCCATTCACCTTGGGAATACTAAGATGTATTATGACCTCAAAGAGAGGTTCTGGTGGCCTAGAATGAAGAGAGCAGTAGCTGAGTATGTGGCAGTGTGTGATACTTGCCATAGGGTGAAAGCAGAATACCAAAGACCAACAGGGTTGTTGCAGCCATTGAAGGTTCCTGAGTGGAAATGGGAGGAGATCACTATGGATTTTATAGTGGAGTTACCCCGCACCTAGAAGGGTTATAACTCAATATGGGTAGTAGTGGATCGCTTAACCAAGGTAGCTCACTTTATACCATTGAATACCACCACCTACTCAGGTGCAAGATTGGCAGAACTATACATATCCAGAATTGTGTGTCTGCATGGGGTACCCAAGAAGATTATATCCAACAGAGGGTCACAGTTCACTTCTCGCTTTTGGGAACAGTTGCACGACTCATTGGACACAAAGCTCAGGTTCAGTACAGCATACCATCCACAGACTGACAGGCAGACAGAAAGAACCAATCAAGTACTTGAGGATATGTTGAGAGCATGTGCTATATAGTAAGGGACCAGTTGGGACAAGTGCCTACCTTATGCTGAGTTCTCATATTACAACAGCTATCAGGCTAGTCTCAAAATGTCACCGTTCGAGGCTCTATATGGTAGGAGGTGTAGAACCCCCTTGTTCTAGGATCAGATTGGGGAAAAGCAAGTGTTTGGCCTTGGAATTATAGAAGATGCAGAAAAGCAGTTGCGAGTTGTACAGGAGAACCTAAAGATTGCTCAGTCAAGACAAAAGAGTTATGCTGATAATCGCAGGAGAGAGTTGAACTTCAAGGTGGACGACTGTGGGGGATAGATATCCCCTATGCCCTCACGGCATGGATTCAGCATATGGGCCGTCGGAGGGCCCAATGGAGATAGCAGGCTCCCGAACAGGGCGCTGCCTGATCTCGTGGGCCTGGAGACGGATGACGTGCATGAAGATCAAGTCAAAGCACTGTAATTCAGGAAAGACATAAAGAAGATGGCTTGGACTCCGGATTCCAAAAGAAGGACTCAAGAAAGGAAGTGTATAAACGTAGATTCTATGTACTCTATGTAACACCCTAATTTTATTTTCAGGAAATTTAATATAAATTACACAGGCTTTATTTATTTTCCTAGGATTTTCTATGTTTAGTTTGCATTATAATGATTTATTTTGCCTTAGTTAAATAAAATCAACTATAGAGCAAACATGGTTGTGCATACATGCTGGTGCATATTTTATTGCTTGAATGTGTTAAGGATTTATTCCCAATTTATTGGGAATTTTTAGAGCTAATTTACCCCTTCAAATAAATCTTTGAAAATGTTTTGAATTTAAAAAGAAAAAAAAAAAGAAAGAGCAGGCCGGCCAGCCGGGCCGAATGGCCCAGCAGCCAGCCCACCCTCGCGCGCGCGCCCCTCCTCCCACCTGGGCCGAGCCCAACCCCAGCGCCGAGCCGGCCCAGTCCGACCCCGCGCCCCACTCCCACGCCCTCTCTCGCTGACCAGTGGGCCCCGCCCGTCAGCTCCTCCTCTTTCCTTTCGCCGTTGATGGCGCGCCTGCCTCCTCCTCATCCCGCTCGCTCCCGCTCGGCCGAGAGACCCCGACGAAGCTTCCTCCCCCCGAATCCGAGCCCACGCTCCCTTCCTTAAACGCGCCCCGCTCTAAATCCCACAATTTTCGCTCGGTTTCCTTGCTCCCTCCCTTCTTTCCATCCGGGCGCACATGACGCCGAGACCACACCGGAGCGCCCGCTCGTGCCCCCCCATGCGCTCGGCCTCCAAACCTCCATAAAATCCCGCCCCGAGACCCCTCGCGCACCCTTTTCTTCACACTCCGAAGCAATTGCGCTCCCGTGCCCACACGAGCTCACAGTCCGCCATTGGAGCCCGCATCGGTGAACTCTCCCTCGCCCAAATTCGACGTCGCCGCACCAACCCCGGCCCTAATTCTACCTCCTCTCCCTTCGCAGGAACTCACCGGAGCTGTGCCGACCACTTTCGGAGCCCGGAGCCGCGTCGTCCCGCCATTCCGCGAAGACCGAACGTCCACTCGACGCCGCCCGTGCACGCCGTGCCCCGACCGTCGCCGCCGCACCCCGTCCGGCCACCACCGACCCGCTCCCGCCGTCTCCGACCCCTAGGTGAGCTCTCCGCCGCACCCTAGACCTTCTGGGTTAACCCTAGCCGTGCCTAGCGCCGTCCCCGAGCCGTACCGCCGCCGCACGCCGCGCCGCGTCGCGCGACACGAGCGCCATGGGCATGGTCACCACTGCCTACGGCCGCTCTCACCCTCAGCCGTCGGATTCAGATCCAACCGCCCACATGCGCCAGTGACCGGTCAAACTCTGTCAAAACCGGGTCAGCGCCGTGCCTTTTGCTAAAGAGCCCCTGGATTTCTCGGGAATCAACCCGCGGTCCAGCGCAGTTGTAGAATAATTAGATTTAGGTCCTGTTTTATCCTTTTTAGCCCCTGAGTTTTCGGGTTTTCGAACCCGCCGTCCAGAGCTCTGCGTTTTTGCTAGAAAACCCTCGGAGACTTTAGGTTTTCGCAGTTAAGCCCTCGGTTTTGAGAAAGTAGCCCCTGGGTTGACTGTTTTATCACAGTTATGCCCCTGGAACCTTAATTTATGCATAACTTTCACGTCTTAACTCCGTTTTGAGCGATTCTTGCGCTCCCGCGACCGTAGCAGTGTGTAGATTAATTTTACGCTATTGTTCCAGTACTGTTTTCATGTAATGGTGTACTGTTTTCTTATAGATGTATGTTTGGTTTGCATGTATGTGTGCTTGTGTTGCTGTGTTTGCCGTGGACGTTAAGTAGACGTTGATCCGTCCGAGGAAGTTGGTGACCAGGTCCCTGAAGCTTTTGAGCAGCAGCAGCAAGACCCCTACGAGGAAGGCAAGTGTAACATGAACACCACCTATCATCTTTATTAATTGCATTTGCATGTGATATTTTGTTTGCCCTAAGGTTGTCCTAGCTACTTTTATCCAATATTTGTACCTGTCGGGTTGCATTTGGGTAGTTTGTGCTAGGTGCTGCGCGAACGCACGTCCTTACTGTTTTAAATATTGATTAGTTATGTCTATGCAACATATTTGTGAGCCTGACCCTCTGTGCTGTGTGCTTGAGTGGTCTTGCCTCTGTTAAAACTTGCTTTTTAGCAACTTGGGCTAGGGGGCTTGTGCATGTGCTTTGTGCTTTGCCAGCCACTCTCCGTAAGGACCTGTTCATAGAGCGGCCACCTGGGATAACAGCGCAACCCCAAGTTCTGGAATGGGACGGACGCGGCTCAGTAATTAGGTTGTTTTGGTCGGGAGTAACTTACCTGCGGGGCAAGAGGGGAGGTTAGTGTTTGTGGTCCCTGCGCTACCTCATGGTTGAGTGTGCTGTGTGCTTCTCCCTTTGGAGGCGGGCCCCACCGATGCGACCCTGAAACCTTAGCGGTTACTTCTTACCATCGTGATCTTTGGAAAGGCTCGTAGTGGGTTTGCTAGTCACCTCATCTAAGGGAATGTGGTGAGCTCCTAGCGTAGACTCACGGCTTGGTGGTGAAAGTGCGCAACCTCTCGAGAGTGTACAACTGACATGTCAGCCGTGCTCACGGTCAAGAGCGGCCCAGAACCTCATAATGATTAGTGGTTACCTGATTTTGGTTTGGGGAGTTAAATCTTGTATCTGAATATTGATTAATTTTCTTATGCAATAATTTTGGGTAACGGTTTCTCAACTCATTACTTAGTAAATAGCTTTAAATAAAATTTTACCAACTAAAAGCTAATGCAGTCGAGTCAGCCAACCTTAGAGCCTCATAGTTCGTGTTATGCTTGTTGGGTACATGTTGGTGTACTCACACTTGCTTTCTTTGTACTTTCTCCTGTTGTGGGTCATATCCAACTGCTGCTCAGTCAACGGAGACATGGAGGAGTACATTCAAGACTTCGACGAGTTTTAGGCTCATCGTCCACCAGTCGACGTCCCTGTGGCGGCTCCCTAGTGTTGTTTCCCGCTTCCGCTATCTTTGAGTTGACAAGACCGGTGGTCTTGGTGTAATAAAGTGGTACTATACTATTTATCGTTGTAATAACTCTTTGAACATGTGCTGTGTTATTACTTTTGTCATAATATATGCTAGACTTGATCCTGGAGCATATATGTTGTCCTGGTTCCGTTGGTTGAGAACTGGGTTGTGACACTCTATTAGGATTCCAAACCGGGTAGGACTCATAGATGGAAACTGACTTGTAACCCAAGCCTTGCCGGACTATATAAGGCGGGTGAGGGACCCCTACGCAGAACATCTAGCATCTCATCGCATACCAGCCACCAGACACCTAAGCTTTCATTGTAACCTCGAGAGCAAAGGCAATACAACTCGCAGCAAATAGGACGTAGGGTATTATGCATCTCGCGGCCCGAACCTGTATAAACCCTCGTGTCTTGTCGCATCTCCATGCGAACCATCGGGCTATGCCGATTTCACCACCCCAAAAGCACTACGTAACACACCCCGTGGTGCATTGCCGGTATCAAACACTGACAGTTGGCGCGCCAGGTAGGGGGCGGCGAGATTGACATCAGCTAGCTCCATGGCCGACCACTTCATCAACGGCTTCGCTCCGGGCGACATGATCCACTTTGGGTCAATCACCTTCACGCTGATCGGCGTGGAGACCTCCACCAGCTTCGCAACGCGCCGGCGCAACCACGTTTCGTCATGCGACCACCGACTAATCCAGGACCTGATGGACGATCTGCACCACCAGATCGCCACCAGGGACCACGCCTCGTCAGCCTCCACCAACTCAGCATCAAGCTTCAACACGTCGGCGCGAGGCGTCGGCCCGTCGCCAGAACCTGCCACCACGGCATGCTCCGTCGAATCGTGCCCCCCAGAGTCTCTTTGGCTCAGGAGTATGAGCCAACGAGCAGTCCTTCTTCAGGCCTGGATCTACATCGATAGCGCCGACTCAAGCGGCTCCAACAACGACCACCGCTTCAGCGCCAACTCGCCGCATGACGTTCTCGACCTCTCCGACTCAAGTCTGGACTCAGATTAGTCGGGGGTCGAGGAGATGTTCATCAGGAAGCCCCCTCGAGATCCGCAGCGGGCCCACACCTCAGGCAGCCCTCCGCGGAGCCCGCGACAAGTTCTTGTCGATACCCACTCCTGGATCCCTCGACCACTGCGGGTCCCACCACCGCCGCCTACACCAAAGCGAACCCGGCCAACTTCATCTGACCAGGGTCGCAAAAGGACTCGGGTAGAGTCCTTTGCCCCGTTCAGTCTCCGCAACTCCACTGCCACGTACCAGAGGCTTCTCTCCCATGCCTCGGCTTCCCTCAACAATGACGAGGGTGCGCGGAGGACGCCCGACCTAACTTAGTCTGCCTCTTCCGGACGGTTACGTCTACAGCGAGCCTGACGTGCCGTTGACCGGCCTTCGCATGGGGCTCGTCATCAACTCGACCCCGGCGGGGAGAACCATTCGCTGGCGTAGCTTGCAGACCGTCGAAGCCTCTCATCACTCGGCGGTCACTCGGGAGGATCGCGATGCAGGGCATCACCATGTAATCTGTAACATTGAGACTCCTATGGCCTCTGACCACGGCGCGGCCACTACGACAGCCACAGCTTTAGCCTCCAGCATGGAGGTAGAGCCTACGCTTACTGACAATCCCGAGAGTTCGTTTCCAAGATCGACTCTCTATTTCCCTGAGATCCTCGTGATCAACGGTCTAGTGAACGAGATCGAGAAGGCAGTCTCAGACGACGAGTAACTGTCCTCGCTGAAACCTCGTAGGGTCGCCATAGGAGGGAGAGGGCAAACCGCCTCCATAACATTCGGCGTTGTCATATCCTGGGCAATAGAGACCCCACGTTGCTAGTGTTAGCCTAAACGCTAAACGCTAAACAGTCGGTCACCCTTCGTTTAGCGTTTAATCGGACTACACGGTCGTTTAAACGGACTAAAAAACGGATTATACGGGATTAAATGGATTAAACGGCATAAACGGGCAACACAGTTGATTGCTGAGTAGCGTTTAAACTGTGTGTAAACGGTCTAAATGGCCGTTTAGGCGAACAGAGACGTTGCCCGTCTCAATGGATGAGGTGACGCGTGACAGCGAAAACGACCAAGAGGTTCAGAGTCACCGGCGCAAGAACGAAGCCCGACAGCAGCGTCGTGACTGGCAAGCTGGCGAAGCTAGGCGGCGACGGGCAGCTGTGCTTCTTGGACGCAATCTTCTAAAAGAGTTCGAAGCAGTGATGGAAACTCCGAGTCAAGCCGGCGGGGCGCTAGTCAAGCTCTGCGAACTTCTCCCCAACAATGAAGATGGAGAGGCCATCAAGAACGTTCTCACTCGGGTAGCAGATCACCTCGTGCCCAGGCATCCCGGGACAGGAGATGCGCGGCAGATCATCAACGACAATCGTGACGCACGTCTCAACATCGAGCAATCTCGTGCTCAGCGACACCAGCTCGAGTTGGAGCGGAGAGCAAATTATGACCGGGACTACGGACCTCCTCAGCGCGCTCCAGCTGCCAGGATCACTCGGGAGCTGCTTCTGTCAACAACCCTGTATCCCGAGTCACGGACGGGGATGACCTTCTCCCTCAATCCCCGCAGCGTCGTCCAGATGAGAACCGCGGCAACCCAGCTGGTAGCTCTGAAGCAGCCATGGCGGCCTTTGGTCGGAGGATTTAGGACCTCGACTGGCCGCCCAATTTCAAGATCTCAAATATTGAAAAATTCGAAACAAAGATGGACCCGCGGAATTGGCTGGCTGTGTACACTACAGCGGCCCGAGCGGCCAATGCATCGGAAGATCTCATGACGGCCAACATCCCGATCAAGTTGGGACAGGAAGCACTTCAATGGCTTCGCCACCTCAGGCGAGGTTGCATTGAAGACTGGGGCGACTCCTGTTGCCTGTTCGTTGCTAACTTCCAATCACTTTCTGACAAACCAGCGCAGTGATGGGACCTCAAAACCATCAGACGCAAGGACTCAAAGAACTTGCGGTCGTACCTCAAGCGATTCCAGTCCCTAAGGAATCGCATTCCTGACTTCTCTGATGATACGGTGATCGATGACTTCCTCCAGGGGTCGAACGATCAAGTTTTCGTCAAGCACATACTGGAAAGAGCGCCCACTACCTCGGAGCGCCTTTTTCAAGAGGCAGATTGCTACATCACGCAGCGGACGAACGCGCTCGTGACCTCGTCAACCCACGACAGGATGATCGGGGCAAAGGCAAGCAAGAAAAGCACGAAGAATCCTCGCGGCAGGATCGTCGCTGGGAGAAGAGGCCTCGAGAGGAGGTCCGCATCGTGGCGCCACCCCTGCACATCCGCGTGGCCCGCCTCCTGCTCTGGCTCGGACGCTCAATCAACTCCTTGACGAGCCATGTCCCACGCACAAAGACATACGCCACACTCTCCGGAACTGCCGCGACTTCAAAGCCATGCTGGCGCGTGGCCAGCTCCCTATGCCGCAGCCTGCAACGCCACCCCCGCCGCGGAACCAGCTTCTGCAACGCCAGAACGGAGGCAATAGTCAACGGTTCCCAAACGTCAACAGGGAAGTCAACTTCATCCTGGGAGGGCACAGAGCCCATGCAAGCAAGCGACAGCAGAAGCTAGAAGACCGGCGGATCAACGCGGCCACCTCAGAGCTGCCACAACCATATGATTGGTCCCACGAGCCAATCTCTTTTAGTCGGGCAGATCAGTAGCTCAACTTTGACGAGCCAGGCAAGTACCCGTTGCTGGTATCCCATAGTCAGCGACACCCGACTCAAGAAGGTGGTGATCGACGGCGGGGCAAGCATCAACATCCTGTTCCCTCGAACTCTGCAAGACATGGGGATTCCTCTTAGCGAACTCAAAAAATCAGATACCCCATTCTTCAGAATCATGCCAGGTGCAGGGGAGTATCCGCTCGGGCATATTTACCTGTCGGTCGCCTTTAGCACCGCGGAAAATTTCCGCATAGAGATGTTGCGTTTCGAGGTCCTGACCTTCAACTCCATCTATAGTGCCATCATTGGGCGTCCTGGGCTCGCCAAGTTCATGGCCATCCCGCACTATCCATACCTCGTCCTCAAGATGCCAGCTCCAGCCGGCATTCTCTCCATACGGGCTGACTTCAAAGGAGCTTCGGAGTGTGTACAGGAAGCAATCCAGATGGCGCTCGAACAGAACAGCATGGCGGCGCAGAAGAAGCTCAAGGCGGACGCAGCTCACATGTCTCAGGAAGACCTCCAGATCCCGATCCAAGAGGCGGCGTCAAGTGCAGCGATACAACCGGCGGTCCCTACGAAGGAGATAACCCTCGATCCCTTGGACGCGACCAAGATGACTACCATCAAAGCTCTTCTTCCTCCCAAATAGGAAGACGCGCTCATCCAGTTCCTAAGGGCCAATCGCGACATGTTTGCATGGAAGCCTGCGGATATGCCTGGGGTCCCGAGGAAACTAGCCGAGCACCAACTCAAGGTATTCCCCAACGCGAAACCCATCAAGCAGAGGCTACGGCGATTTACTCCTGAGAAGCGAGAGGCAATTAGGGCAGAGTTAACCCGGCTGAAGGCTGCCGGTTTTATTAGAGAAGTCATGTATCCCGAGTGGCTTACAAATCCTGTACTCGTTCTCACAAAGAATAAAAAGGACTGGCGGATGTGTGTTAATTATACTGATCTCAATAAGCATTGCCCTAAAAACCCGTTTGGGTTGCCTCGTATAGACCAGGACATTGACTCTACGGCCGGTTGTGCAGTACTCTCTTTCCTCGATTGTTACTCGGGCTATCACCAGATTAGCCTAGCAGTCGAGGACCAAGAGAAAACCGCGTTCATCACGCCTTTCGGTGCGTACTGTTATACCTCTATGTCTTTTGTGTTAAAAAACGCTGGTGCTACGTACCAAAGAGCGATCCAGACTTGCCTCGCTGACCACTGGGGCAAGCGTGTCGAGGCCTACGTTGACGACATCATAATCAAGACCAAGAACGCGGAGGATTTCATTGACGATCTACAACTAGTGTTCGACAGCCTGAGGAAATTCCGGTGGAAGCTTAACCCCACCAAGTGTGTTTTCGGGGTCCCCGCGGGCCAGTTACTCAGTTTTGTTGTTAGCAACATGGGAATCAAAGCTAACTCCAAAAAGGTCAAAGCCATACTCTGGATGCACCCTCCCGGATCGCAAAAGGACGCTCAAAGGTTGACTGGGTGCTTGGTGGCCTTGAGTCAGTTCATCTCGCGACTCAGCGAACGTGGCATGCCCTTCTATAAACTTCTTAAGAAGGTAGATTGGTTTCAATGGACCACAGAGGCTCAGGAAGCGTTGGAGGCTCTGAAAAAGTTCTTGACCACGCCTCCTGTACTCAAATCTCCCAATCGTGCTACGACCGACTCACCAGCTGAAGATTTGCACCTCTATATCTCCTGTACAACTCATGTGATCAGTACTGCATTGGTGGTCGAGCGGCTGGACGGACAACACGCAGTACCTGTGGTGGAACCGCCCTGCTTAATCCAGACTAAGCACACCTGCCACCTCTGGCTCGCAGTGCACTTAGGCCGGACTAAACCTGGTAGTCCGTCGAGAGTCCTTCGGGCTCTCGATAACACCATTCCCAAAGGAACCGACATCAAACACATTCGACTCTCGTAGGAGCCACAACAGTTACATCATCACAGGCAGTTGAAATATAAGATAGATAGACATAGTTTACAAACCAAGCATATGTGGTCAAATACATGTTCAACATATAGCGGAAGCGATTGCAAAATATATTTATAGCGGAAGCGTTTTCAAAACATCTCGCAGCGGAAACAAAACTCCAATGGTCTTCATGCAGAGATAAACACGGCGAGCAGCACCGAGCCCACTGGTACTACCCTCCTCCAACTCAGGCGCACACGAAGAACTTCACACCTATAATCCAAAAGTGGGGGTAAACCCTGAGTACTAATTACTCAGTAGGATTTAATGGAATGGCTTACTGCTGACGCAAAGCTTGCTTACTAACCAGTGGATCCTTAGCCATTGATTTGAAACAGTGATATATTGTCATAAAGCAACAATTTTCCTCATAGTTATCATCATGATCCATAGTTCATATACCTCAATATTCTCATCTCATATATCATCATAAAGTAACTTACAGGAATTTAAACATACAAGTACAAACAGGTAGTATTGAAAAGCATGATTTAATAAACAACATGTTAAAGTTATTACTACGTTGCCCGGCAGTGATACTGGCATTCCCACACCTGGTGGGCCTCAGCGATTCGAATCGATTTTTATATTCCCGGGAATAGCTAGAAATGCCAGGGGTATATGCTTACTAGCCATCGCGTTCCCACATATAGCCCCCATATCCACTTGTCCCATCCCAAGTTCGATTCAATCCTTTTGTGGTTCCTAGGTTGTGCCGCCTTGGGAGCGATACCTCGGCGTACCGGGTCAGCCCTCCCTCGACTACAAGCTCCCCAAGGTGTAACGGTAGGGGTCTATTTCTGTTCTTCGGATGGCACAAGTAAGACTTTCACCGTTCTATTATCCTGGATAAACACTCTAGCAATGTTATGCCGATCCCAAGCGGACAGGGTCTTAAACGACTCGGGCGGAGTCCACCAAACCATCCACATCATTTTTCAACATAATATACCCATATCTCCGCCTGGTCTCGATTTAAACCATGAGCATCCTCATAGTTTCCATCATAGTAATATTTCTTGTGACTTTTGAAAATTACCTACGCGACGAGTGACTCCATTTACTCGTGTCTACTCGTATCTAGCAATTCTAGGCACTCGTCCTACGAACTCTATGTACAGGTGCTAGGGCCAGAGCGGCCAAGGAGTCTAATGCAAGTGGTTTCAAACAACTCCTAATGCAGATGCGTACTCATCAATCACATCATATTAGCTGGGAAAAGCATGGTCCTGCCTACCTTGGATTTACTTTATGAGAGCAACAAACTAAGCTAATGTTAGTTTGCCAGGTTGTGAGGCTTTGCCCTAGGCAACCCCTTGATCCCTTGGACAACTCCTCCTTCCAAACACGACAGATGGGCACTCCAGGTCGTGCTTGGTGCTTAGTTGGTCTTCTAGACCACCGTTGCTTGAAGTAGCTTCACGCACTTGGTTCTTGATCACATATCTGCAATGAGCCCCACTATATGAATGACATGCATAATGCAATACATGAGATGCATAAGGATCACACACACAGTGAATCATTTCAGGGATCAACAACATGGTGATTTATAAACTACTTTAACAAAAGTACCAGTATGGATCTAGAGCAAGCATTCACTCAATCACTCATACAATACAACCACACGTGCACTTATCAAGTTACTGATCATATAGCTCTCATGTTGATGTTATGACCCGATAAAATAAGCAATACATGCATGAAGGGTGGTGGTATTTATTTTGGTTCAACAAGTTGAATATATCAAGTATATGAATAAGAATCACAAAGGCTACAATTTCTCCTATCATGTTACTCACAAGCAACAAGCATAGGTCAAGGCCCACATTTAGATATGAAATGAACTACTAGCTTCGACTAATTACTCCCAGCACTACTAACAATAGTATTGCTTCGAGACCAAGGTTTAGTGGCCGAAAAATAGAATAAGGACACATTTTTATTATTTAGCTAGCAGCTAGCTATTTAATTATCCAAGTTATAGTTAATGTACAAGGTGTATAATTGGCTTGGTGCAGCAAGAAATCATACGAGTAACATGAGGTTACTTAAACAATAACACCAACATCCCCTTTTTATTCTTTTACCTTTAAGCTTGTGAAAGTAACTATTAGTCGACCCATAAAATAAAAGCAATACAAAAAATGCATGAAAACTCATATAAGCATATTTGTATAGTAAAATGGCTGCACATATTTTGGTGGAATTTTGGTACTACTTTTCTAATTTATTTATTTAAAGCACTTAGCACATTGTCATTTTCAAATCACCATCAAAACAGTAACCATTGTGCATGATAATTTGTCATCATACTAAACTGAGCAAAACCTACACTATATAATTCTTGTGCATTTTTCAGGACACATTTTAGATAGCATGCATTTTCATATTCTAAAAATACACTAAATTGACACATAGGGGTAAAACAGAAATTAAATAGTGTAAGCTAGGGTTGCAAAAATCACAGTAGAACCTAAATATCATATAAAAGCTACTTTCCAAGTTTCACCATTTTTGAAATTCATTTGCATCCCTTTTGACATTTATCTTAGTTTAACATGCATGCAACAAAAAAAGGGTAAACTGTCCTTTCATAGGTCCACATCATACCTAGCCTGAAGACCTACTCAAGAGTGGCACAGTGCATCTGAGTTTACATTTTTAGGATTTTTATTTCATTTACTGTGAATTTCCAAAGTTTCAGCCGAAATATGCAATTTAAATAGAAAAACTTTAGAACTGGGGACTAGATCGTGAATAACCATAACCTACAGGGGCCTGCACAGAAGATGTTCAAGACTCAGCGCATAGTGACTGAACTTGAGGACGAAAATAACTAAATTTACAGGGGGTTTTGGGTAATTGTACCCAGCTTCTTCATCCTCCAGCTAGGGACAGACGACGCGGCGGCGGCCGGCGTTGGCGTTCGCAGGGCGACGCGTAGGAGCGTGGGCTTGGAGCCGAGTTGGCTCCGAAAGGTGTTCCTGTCGATGGAGAACCTTTACCCTAAGGTTTGTGTGATGCTCCAGCATCTTAAGTATATAATCATTCTTCATATGTGCAGCATTCATCACGAAGCATCATACATTAGCATGCATTTAAACCCTAGTTCAAATTTGGTTAAAATGCAATTTGTTGAAACCTGTTTTCTGCATATATGTCTCTATGATTGTGCCTATAACTTTGATTCTATTTAGATTTGGGTGAAACTCGTATTGACAAACTTGTAGACAATTTGATGATAAACAACTTTATAAATTCGTGCTATGACATGCAGTAAGGTTTGCGTAGAGTTTTGGGGCTTTTTCTGTCAACATGTGTTTTCTGTCCAAATTTGGTCTGATTAGTAATTCTACATTTTCTCTAATCTATAACCCTTTTTATACAAAACTCTAGTTGAGAAAGTTATAGATCATAAAATTCTAAACAACATTGGTATAAAACTCCTTGAGTGAATGTGACCAGAAAATGAACTTTTAGAATTTCTAAGCTTATGGGTTCTGTTGGTCAAAACTTGGTCAGCAGTTTAAATTCAAATTTAAATCATATTTGTGAATAGAACATGGTATGAAAGTTTATAAGAAAGTTGTAGAGCTCGAAATTTAGAACATTTCATCCAATTACTGCATTTTGAAATTTGGCCTCCAACCTGTTCAAAAACGTGAAATACAAACGGAGCTTCCTGCGGTCAAAGCTGGATTTTCCAATTTTTGGGATTTTCCTTTTTCATTGTCTCTATGACAAGTGGGCCCCACAGGTCAGCCCACTTCGGATTCCCGCCCGCGCCGCACAAAAACCGAGCCGGTGGGTCCCACGTGCCCCGTTCGCTCCATACACCCGGTCCACGAGTGCCTGTCCAATTTCCCGCCCCGGTCCCACCTTTCAGCGGCTTCGGCCCGTGAACCCAGTCCACGCACCGCGTCCTCTCCTTCTCCCCCGCTCCGACGCGCCCACGCGGCGAGCGCGTCCTGCCCGCGCCGCGCCGACACTAGCCGAGGCCAGCCGCGCCCTGCCCCTCCCCGACCGCTCTGCAGCTGGACGCTTTTCGGGCCACCTCCACGCCCGCACCCCTCCTTGCTCCCTCCTTATCTCGCTTCCCCTCCCCCCCCAGTTTTCTCTGCCCAGAGCCGCACCGAACGCCGCCGCCATTACCGAGCTCAGAGCTCGAGCTCCCGCGGTCGCTCCGCTGCTCCCCGCGCCTCCAGACCAACGCCATTTCACTCGCCGCCACCTTCCGCGTCCAACGCGCTAGGCCTCGTCGCCTCCCTCCGCCTCTCCTCCATAAGCGCAGCACGCCCGCCGCCATTGCTGCCACGGCGAGCTCACAGCGCCGGCCGCCTCGAGCCGCCTCGAGCCCCGCCGAAGCGCGCCTCGCGCTCGCCTCACCGTCCTCCACCACCTCCACACCTTTTCGCCTTTCGCCATCGGCTCTATCACCTCTCTCCGCGTGCGCGCTCACCCCCGGCCGCCATTGCCGCCGCCCCTCACCGTGGAAGGCCACCCTCCGACCTTCCCCACGCCTCCAGGACACCACCCCCGCCTTTGCCTCGTCCTCGCACACCTCCCGCGCTAGACATCGTCGCCGTTGCCTCGCTCCCACGCCTGATCCGCGCCGCGCCACCGCCGGTGTTCGCGCCGTGGCCTCACCAGTTCACCACCGCCGTCCCGTCTCCACAGACCGCCCCGGCGGCGACACCTTAAGGGAAAGCTTTCCCATCGCCGGCAACACCGGCCGCCACCCCCGTCGGCGTCAAGTCCCCGCCCCTGCACGTCTCGTCCCCGAGCCGGAGGTAGAAGAAGACATGTATTTTTGCAGAAAACCCCCTCCAGCTATTGGTTATTTTATCACTGTTTACTGAGTCTTACAGAAATTACCGATAACCCCCTAGATCTATTAGGGTCTCGAATTTTAACCTGAGCCTTTGCATTTTGTAGATCTAACCCCGGGCTTTTGGAGTATTCTCACGCGCTGTTCACTGAGTCTATGCAATCTTCCTTGCAAGCCCCTGGAGTCTACCGTTAATTAGGTATAGGTCGTTGGTCAGTGGATATTTGTGATTTAAAAGCATTTTCTTGATCTTGAACTTTGGAAAATCATATAAAATCATAGAAAAATCTAAAATGGACAAACTCAGTGGCTATGTATTCCTTGTGAGTAGACCTACAGAATGAGCATGATGTGGATGTGTGAAAAGTCTGTTTTGCCCCTAGTCTAGTGCATGCATGTAGAGGGTAAATAAATGGTAAAAATGGACTAAATGAACTCCAAAAATTGTAAAACTTGGAAAGTAGCTTTCTTGTGGTATTATAGCACTGTGTGAATTTTTGTAGCCCTAGCACTTGCTGTTTAAGTTACCTTTTGCCATTGTGCATGTAAATTGTGTATTTACTTAACTTAAAAATGGGAGGCTACATAAAAGATGCTTAAAATGGTTCTCTGGTATTTTTCATATGTTGTGGACAGTATGAGTAGCACACTGATGAAATATGAAGTTGTGCATATAAAGTTTGACTGATGATTTCAAAATAACAAAATATGGCTTGCTTAACTAAATAATAGGAAAAAGTGGTTCTAGAATGCAAAATAAATTCTATGAAAAATGTGGTAGTGTGTTGATTAGGTGTTGATTCCAGAAAGTACTTTTGTACGACTTGTGGTCACTGATTTATGGTTCATCTGAAATAAGCTAAAGGAAATATATGGAAAATAGATGTCCTATCAAACTATGGATTTTGTGCTTACTAATTTTTGTATATCGTGTTTATGCAATAAGATACTTGCTGTAGAAATTTGAAGTCCAGAACCCATTCCTATAAATTATGAAAAATCTGAGAAGCTATATGGATGATAACTTGCTGGAATTTTAATAAATTAATTATAAATTATTTATGGCTGAAATTTGGACTGTAGCCTCTTGCACTATTGGTTTTCATGTCATAAATATTTGAGATCAATTGGAGTTATCTAATAGCATGAACTTGACATGAACACTTTAATTCCATAAATAGATAAACTTACTTAATGAACCTAAGTGCATTTCATGTAAGACTAATATTGCATGCTGCTTGCTATGTCATACTTGCAGCAAGTTCTTTGTGATATCATGAATGATGGGTCGAACTAGCTTTTGGTGATGGTTTGTACGATTTCTTAGTGATGGTTTGTATGATTTCTTAAGTTGTGGGTTGTATGATTTCTTAGTGATGGGTTGTATGATTTCTTAGGAAAGTTGTTAAGTTTTCTCATTATGGGATGTATGTAAGCTAAGAATGCTAAAGTCAATTCAACCTACCGACCATGCAATCTATTTCATTTACACCTTATGCATACATCTGCATTCGTTACACACATGGTTGCACTATGTCATGCATATAACCTATACCATATGCATGTATTTGCATTCTTTTGCAATCACTTGCATATTGTACCATGCATATAGATTCCGCGAAAGAAGGATCAACACAGTAGCTACTATTGATTGATAAGCAGAACAACGAATTGCACCAAGAGCAAGAAGACGACGTGTCACTGATTATATCTGTCCCTGTTTCAAGGGGTTGCCTTGGGCAAAGCCCCACAACCCGTCAAACTAACTTGGATTAATTTGTTGGCTTTCATAAGGTTAATCAAAGGTAGGCAGGACCATGCTCTTCCCAGCTAATATGATTATGATTGATGATTACGCATGTGCATTAGGAGTTGATTGAAACCAATTGCATTAGATCCCCTGGCCGCCCCGGCCCTAGCATCCATACATAGAGTTCGTAGGACGAGTGCCTAGTAATGCTAGGTGCGAGTAGACACGAGTGAATGGAGTCACTCGTCGCGAAGGTGATTTCAATCACAAAAATCTTACTATTATGGAAATCATTATGCTTATGTTTTAAATGGAGACCGGACGGAGATTTTATGAGTTATTGGTTGTTTATGGTATTGTGCATTAGACTCCGCCCGAGTCGCATAAGGCCCGTTCGCTGTTCGCCTGTTGATCGGCATAACATTGCTAGAGTGCTTATCCGGGATAATGGACCGGTGAAAGTCTTACTTGTGCCATCCGAAGAACAGAGACATGCTCCTACTGTTACACCTTGGGGAGCTTGTAGTCGAGGGAGGGCTGGACCCGGTACGCCGAGGTAACGCTCCTAAGGTGGCACAACCTGGGAACTACGGAGGGATTGAATCAAACTTCGGATGGGACAAGTGGAGATGGGAGGCATATGTGAGAACGCTGGGGGTTAGTAAGCATATGCCACCTGGTATTTCTAGTTATTCCTAGGAATTAACAAATCGATTCGAATCGCTGATGCTCACCAGGTGTGAGAATGCCACATATCGCACACGGGCAACGTAGTAACTATCTAAACAGGTTACATTATTATTCATGCTTTCAAATACTACATGCTTGTATTTGTATGCTTACTTTTCTGCAAGTTATTATGGTTATGATGGTATATGCAAATGAGGAAATGTTACTTTATGTCAATCTCTCATTGCTAAAATCAATGGCTAAGGATCAAATGTTAGTAAGCAAGCTTTGCGTCAGCCGTAAACCCTTCCATTAAGTCCTTCTAAGTAATTAGTACTCAGGGTTTGCCCCCACTTTTGGCTTATAGGTACTGACGTCTCTTGGACAACCGCTTGAAGGAGGGTAGAACCGGTGGGCTCGGTGCTACTCGCCTTGTTTATCTCTGCATGAAGACTGGTTGAGTTTGTTTCCGTTGTGAGATGTTTTAAAAACGCTTCCGCTATATATATACTCTGAAATCGCTTCCGCTATATTTTGAACATGTATTTGATTTCATACATTTGGATTGTAAACTAAGTTTATCTATCTTATATTTCAGTTGCCTATGATGATGTAACTGTTGTGGCTCTTTCGAGAGCTGAATGTGTGTGATGTCGGTATCCTCGGGCGATGGTTTCATCGAGTGCCCTCCTAGGTAGCTCGACGGACTACCGGGTTTAGTCTGGCCTAAGTGCACTGCGAGCCAGAGGTGGCAGGTGTGCTTAGTCTGAATTAAGCAGGGCGATTCCGCCACAGCTGGTATCAGAGCCGATCATACAGAGACAACAGTCATATCATTGGGTTTTGATTTACAAACCGATTTTCGAAAACCCTTTTCAAGTAATTCCAAAAATGAGAGTATACGATATGCCCATACTAAGGATGTTAGTGTTATCCGTGACATCACTGACAGTCTGACCTAGATAGAACTCATATGCATATTCGACACTTTGGGAGCAACTTTTTGGCTATAGCTGTCCCCAGTACTGGAGGAAGCTATTGGGATTTGCGAATGGTTGTACACCCTGCATCCATGCTGTATAAGTAAAAGCTCTTTAAGGGTGGTGGGCATGCTTCGGATGCTTTCATGACCACCACACTTTCATTTGGTTTTGGGATCCACCTTTTTCTCGACAATCCCCAGTACTGGTGGAAAGTCAGGCTTTGAGAAAAGGTGCAACGGCCCACTCTACGTTGTCCACGCAACGGTCACGCGTGGATGCCACCCTAGGTGGTAATGTATGAGCATGCATTCTTCTGCAGGTACACTAACCACGTGCGAAACTAAGAACGACTAGAGAATGACTAGTTGCATTAAAGAGAGACGTGCATATATGTCACCGAATTATCGCTAGCTATGTATATAATACATAGGATGTGTGATGTGAGACCGAATAGGACGAATCATGCATCATGTATCTTTTGTTATCAGTGTGGGGGATATTACTAAAAGACAAATGTAATAAATCGTGATTTAAGCAAACTTTCTGCATTTCACTCTCACAATACAGTTAATTTTATGAAGAAGGGTCCCAAACGACAAACACGGACAAACACTGGAATTCGACTGATTTGCAGAAGGGATTAGTCGAAACTCTGTGTAACAAAGTTATAGAACACGACATATGGAACAACTTTGTTATAGATGATGTCATAGGGAAATGTACGGGAGGAGAACAGTTTAATTTTTAAACTAGTGATTGTCTTAGGTGGAGCCGAAAATCTAAGTGCAGTTAGTAAATCGACTTCACGTCACATCCTAGTCAGATTGGTAGGAGTGTTGTCCTATATCCAAAACCACGCACAGGTTTCCATTAGCAGATAAGCTTGTCCAAACCTACAGGATGTTGGCTAACACTTTACGTGCAATTGAGTTATTCTGTTCACTTACATGCTTTCATGTATTCAGAATATATCTATGGTGCTATGATCTTTTATCACCGCATCGATTGCACAAAAGTTCTTGAACTAAATCCGATTGGCTTTATTTCTGCAGATGGTCACTCCACCAGAGACATCTGCACAAGGGGCTGCTCATGAAGCACCACCTCCTTCCGAGTTGGCCACTCAGGTCGCTCAGCAACTCATCAACCTAATAGCTCAAGAGCAACGATGGCGTGACCCGCAAGAGATCAGTTACACTAACTTTGCGGCGCTGCAACCTCCAATCTTCACCACTGCCACAGATCCCTTGGATGCTGATGACTGGCTTCAGATCATTGAGTCCAAGTTCAGTCTACTGCCCCGACTCACTGAGCAACAGAAGGCTCGCTTCGCGGCACAGTGTCTACATGGTCCCTCGGGGGCCTGGTGTGCTTCATTCCTGGCAATGCAACCCGCCGGGCACCAGGTCATGTGGGATGAGTTCCAAGCGGGTTTTCGGGCTCACTATCTCCCACCTAGCCTCATCGAGCTCAAGCAACGGGAATTTCGTGCACTTCAGCAAGGGACACATGTCGGTACTCGAGTACGTGTAGGCTTTCATCCGCCTGTCCCAGTACTCCCCTGAAGACGTCGACACTGACTCACGTAGGGCTGCCCGTCTGTTGGGTGGGTTCGATCCCACTTTGCTGACTCACTTGGGTCGCCGCTACGACAGCTTCACCCAGTTGGTTGATGCAGCCATCGACATGGAGCATCGCCTCCGCGAAGCCCATGAGGACCAGCGGAGGAAAAGACTTGCAAGCACACTTTAGTCAGGATCATCTCAGCGGCAACGGGTCGTGCATCGCCCACCGCCACGCATCTGTTACATTGACATGCCCCAGCAGCAAGAACAACACTGTGGGACACAACACCATCCCTCCTCCTGCAGTGTACCGCCTCATCCTCCTACTTCAGTGCCACCGGCCAAACCAAGTGCCAAATACCCCTGCTACAAGTGCGGAAAGACCGGCCATTTCAGCAAGAATTGTCTTGCCCTTCGACGAAGCCAGGCACCAGTGTTGATTAGAGACAACCAACGCCAGAATAAGAAGAAAGGACCAAAGCGAGATCTAGCTCCGACAGAGGGTCGTGTACACTATACCCACATAGATCAGATTCCAGAAGGTGAACCAGTGTTAGCAAGCACGTTTCTTGTCAACGAACACCCCACAGTGGTTTGGTTTGACTCCGGAGCAACACACACCTTCATCAGTAGGTCATATGCAACAAAACATGGGTATCACATTGACAATATGAAGGAAAAGTACCATATTACAGCCCCGGGGTCACCAGTTAACACAAATCAGATTGTGAGGCACTTACGCTTGCGCATAGGCACAGAGGATTTCTATATTGATCCTGTGGTACTTCCTAACTGTGATGCTCCGGCATCTCAAGTGCATTTTCATCTCACATACATGCAACATTCATCATGATGCATCCTACAATGACATGCATTTGAACCCCATGGTCAAACTTGATTGATGTGCAACTTGTTGAAACCTGTTTTTTTTGCATATATGTCTCTGTGATTGTACCCATAACTTTGATTCTATTTAGATTTGAGTGAAACTCATATTGGCAAACTTGTACATAATTTGGTGATAAACGACTTTGGTAATTGGTGCTTTGACATGCAGTAAGGTTTGCATAGAGTTTTGGAGCTTTTTCTGTCACCATGAAAATTCTGTCCAAACATGACCTGTTTAGTAATTTCAAATATTTCTTGACCTAAAGCTAAAACCTTGCAATGCTTGTACTGAGAAAGTTGTAGATCTTAAAATTATGAACAACATTGGTATAAAACTTTTTGTGTGAAAGTGGTCATAACCTAGACTTTTAGAATTTCTAAACTTATGGGTTCTGTTGGTCAAACCTTGGTCAGCAGCTTAAATTCAAATTTAAACCATATTTTTGAATAGAACATGGTATGACAATTTATAAGAAAGTTGTAGATCTCGAAATTTAGAACATTTCATCCAATTGGGGTATTTTCAAATTCGGCCTCTAACCTGTTCAAAAACGCGAAATACAAACGAAGGTCTCTGTGGTCAAAGCTGATTTTGCAATTTCTTGATTTTTCCTCTTTTCATTATCTCTATGGCAAGTGGGTCCCACCAGGCAGACCGCGTCGGATTCCCGCCCGCGCTGGACCAAAAACTCGGTCGGTGGGTCCCACCCTCACTCGCCCCCATACACTCGGTTCATGAGCTGCTCCTCTCTCCAACCGCCTCGGCCCTACCTATCAGTGACCCTCGGTCCATGCACCCGTTCCACGCCCGCGCCACCTCCTTCTTCTCTCTCTCGGCTGCGCCCACGCGGCGGATGCCGCCAGCGCCGCGCCGCGCCATCGCCGCGCCTCGCGCCTAGACGGCTTCCCGGCCGAAGCCACACTGCCGTTCCTTCGGCCTTAAGCTGCGGAGGGCACCCCTCTCACCCTCGCCCCATCCCTCCTGCCATTTCCACTCGCCCTAGTCGCCCCCTTACCTCTTCCTCCCGAAGCACAGTGCGCTGCTGCCATTACCGCCTCGGGTCGCCTCCCGCCCCGCCAAAGCGCGCCTCGCGCTCGCCTCACCGTCCTCCACCATCTCCGCACAGTCTTGCCCCTCGCCCTCGCCTCTATCACCCTTCCCCGCGAGCGTGCTCACGCGGCCACCATCGCCGCCGGCCCCTTGCCGTGGATAGCCTCCCTGGACCCGTCCCCGCTGCTCCACTCTCCACCGACGAGCTCGCCACACCATCGCGCAGCCGTAGTGGCCCTCCGTTGGCTCTCCCTCCACCGGAACCACCGGATCGAGACGGAGCCGCCATGCTCCGCCTCGCCGTGGCCCCACCGGTTCACCACCGCCGCCCGCCCCTCCTCTACACCGCCAGCGACGAGACCTAGAGGGTCAAGTTCGCCGTCGCGGGAGGCACGACCCCGGCCCACCTCGGCTCCAAGACCCCGCCCCGTCGCGCCGCCCCGCACGCGGGAACGCGAGCCGCGCCACGCCGGTCGCCCCGGCCGGAGGTAGAAGAAGGAGGCGCTGCTTTTGCTGAAGAACCCCTCCCCTTATTGCATATTTTATCACTGTTTATTGTGTCTTGAATAACTTGTGAAAACACCCCTAGATCTATTAGGGTTTCGCATTTTTAACCCGAGCCTTCGCATTCTTGTAGATCTAACCTCGTATTTTAGGAGATTCTCACACACTATGCACTAAGTCGGGATAATCTCACATTGTAGCCCCTGGAGGTTACGGTTAATTGCGTTCAAGTCCCCGATCTATAGGTTTTTCCATTTATTTCGTTTATATTGGGCTGAGAACTTTGGAAATTCATATAAAATCATAGAAAAATCTAAAATGGACAAACTTAGTGACTATGAGTTCCTTGTGAATAGATCTACAGGATAGATATGATGTGGATGTGTGAAAAGTCTGTTTTGCCCTTGTTTAAATTGCATGCATGTGAGGGTTAATAAATGGTAAAAGTAGACCAAATAAACTCCAAAAATTATGAACCTGGGGCAGTAGCTTTCTTATGGCACTATGACACTGTGTGATTTTTGGTAGCCCTAGCAATGACTGGTAAATTACTGTTTTGCCCTTATGCATGTAATTTGTGTATTTATTCCACTTGGAAAATGAAGGCTACATAAAATATGCTCAAATATGACTTCTGGTATTTTTCATATACTTCAAATAGTAGGAGTAACTCACTGGTGAAGTATGAGGTTGTCCATCCATGTTTTAGCTGCTATTTTAAAATTGACAAAATGCTACTAGCTAGGCTTGATAATTACAAAAAGTGACTTTAGGATGCAAAGATAATTCTATGAAAAATCTGGTATGCTACTAGTATGATAGGAAGTCCCGAAAGTATTTTTGGAGAATTTATTAACCCTGTTTTTAAGTACATCTTAATTTGCATAAGATAGATATATAGAAAATAGATGTCCTATCAAACTATAGATTTTGTGCTTGCTGATTTTTGTACATGATGTTCATGCAATGTATTGGTTGTTGTAGAAATTCCAGGTCCAGAACTCACTCCTATAAATTATGAAAAATCTGAGAAGCTATAGGGCTGATAATTTGCTGGAATTTAAACAAATTAATTATGACTTGGTTGTAGCTAAAATTTTGGCTGTAGCTTTATGTGATATATTTCTTTGTGACATAAAAATTTGAGCTCATTTGGAACTTTATAACAGGAGGGTTTGACATAAACAGTTTAATTCAATAGATAGATAAACTTACATAATGAACCTAAGTGCATTTCATGTAAAAGTGTAATGTTGCTTGCTATACCATTGCTACTTGCTGCAAGTTCCATGTGATATCATGAATGATGGGTCAAACTAGTGGGTCAAACTAGCTTTTAGCGATGGTTTGTATGATTTCTTAGTGATGGGTTGTATGATTTCATAGAAAAGTTGTTAAGTTTTCTCATTATGGGAAGTATTTGAACTAAGTATAATTGAGTCATTTCATCACAAGCTACTTGACATGCATTATATTTCATTTGCACCTCATGCATACAATTGCATTTGTTGCACTCATGGTTGCACTATGTCATACATATAACCTGTAGCATATGCATGTATTTGCGTTCTCTTGCACTCACTTGCGTATTATATCATGCATATAGATTCCGCGAAAAAAGGATCAACACAAGAGCTACTATTGATGTGGCGGAACCGTCCTGCTTAATCTAGACTAAGCACACCGGCCACCTTTGGCTCGCAGTGCGCTTAGGCCAGACTAAACTCGGTTGTCCGTCGAGCTACCCAAAAGGGCACTCGATGTAACCATCGCCCGAGGATACCGACATCACACACATTCAGCTCTCGAAAGAGCCACAACAGTTACATCGTCACAGGCAGTTGAATTATAAGATAGATGGACTTAGTTTACAATCCAAATGTATAAAATCAAATACATGTTCAAGATATAGCGGAAGCGATTTCAGAGTATATATATATATATAGCGGAAGCGTTTTCAAAACATCTCGCAGCGGAATCTTGATACTTAAGCAGTCTTCACGAAGAGACGAACGAGGCGTGTAGCACCGAGCCCACCGGTACTACCACCTTCAACACAGTTGTCCAGATGTCATCCGTACCTGTAATTCAAAAGTGAGGGCAAACCCTGAGTACTAATTACTCAGTAGGACTTAATGGACAGGGCTTACGGCTGACGCAAAAGCTTGCTTACTAATCATGTGGATCCTTAGCCATTGATTTTTATACAAGGTCATGTTGACATAAGATAGCAGGATTTGACAGCTGCTATCCCTTAACTATGAAGATCCTTTACATCATAATATAAATACTTGCATGAAAGTAAAGCATGAGTACCATCAGTAACTTGCATAATAGTATATCATACCCATCCAAGTATGTTGTGTTGAAAAACATAAATATAAGCATAAGATATTTAAATTGTTACTACGTTGCCCGACAGTGATATTTGGCACTCTCACACCTGGTGAGCATCAGCGATTCGAATCGATTTTAATTTCCCGGAATAACTAGAAGTACCAGGATGGCATATGCTTACTAGCCCCTGGCGTTCCCACATATGCTTCCCCCATCTCCACTTGTCCCATCCCAAGTTCGATTCAATCCTTCCGTTGTTTCCAGGTTGTGCCGCCTTAGGAGCGATACCACAATCACACCGGGTCAGCCCTCCCTCGACTACAAGCTCTCCAAGGTGTCATAGTAGGAGTCTGTCTCTGTTCTTCGGATGGCACAAGTAAGACTTTCACCAGGCCCATGTCCTGGATAAGCACTCTAGCAATGTTATGCCAATCAGCAGACGAATAGCGGATGGGCCTTAAACGACTCGGGCGGAACCGGAGAACAACAACGCACACCCCAAAAGTAAACTTACACTCCGCCCGGTCTCAATTTAACATCAACATAAGTAATCATAAATTGCATCATAGTAAGATTTCTGAGATTTTGAAATATCACCTACGCAACGAGTGACAGTGCTCACTCGTGTCTACTCGTACCTAGCATTTCTAGGCATACTTGTCCTGCGAACTCTATTCATAGGATCTAGGGCCAGGGCGGCCAGGATGTCTAATGCAGTTGGTTCCAAACAACTCCTGATGCATATGCCTAATCATTAAAACATAAAGGTTTGCTGGGTATAGTATGGTCCTGCCTACCTTTGAGTATTCTTATGAAAACCAACAAACTAATCTAAGTTAGTTTGCCAGGTTGTGAGGCTTTGCCCTAGGCAACCCCATGAAACTGGGACGGATATAATCAGCGACACGTCGTCTTCTTGCTCTTGGTGCAATTCGCTGTCCGGTTTATCGATCAATAGCAGCTCCTGTGTTGATTCTTCCTTCGCGGAATCTATATGCATGATATAATATGCAAGTGAGTGCAAGAAAATGCAAATACATGCATATGATACAGGTTATAGGCATGACATGGTGTAATCATGAGTGCAACGAATTGCAAATGTATGCATGAGGTGTAAATGAAACATAATGCATGTCAAGTAGCTTGTGATGAGATGACTTAAGTATACTTAGTCCCAAGACATCCCATAATAATAAAACTTAACAACCTTACTAAGAAATCGTACAACCCATCACTAAGAAATTATAGAAACCATCACCGCATGTTATCTCTGAAGTTATCATAAATTACTGTCTTATATGTGTACACAGTCCCTATAGCTTCTCAGATTTTTCATAATTTGTAGGAGTGAGTTCTGTACTTGAAATTTCTACAGCAAGCATTTCATTGCATGAACATCATATACAAAAATCCGCAAGCACAAAATCCATAGGTTGGTAGGACATCTATTTTCCATCTAATTATCTAGGTCTATTTTAAATGCACATCAAGACAGTACTCACAAGCTTCACAAAAATATTTTTTGGAACCTACGCACCATTACCAAGCTACCAAATTTTCCATGGAATTAATTATGCATCCTAACACCACTTTTCCTTTTTATTTAGTTAAGCATGTGACACTTTGTCATTTTCAAATCACCACTCAAACTTAACATCCAATGCCTCAAACTTTACCACCAAGCTATATGCAACATAAGGTGTGTCCTAAAAATCTAGTCCAACCTTTGGAGCAAGTTTCATATGGTGAGTACTTTCCATGCATTTTTATTGCAAAAACCTAAGCCTAGGGGTAGATCAGTCATTTAACAGTGAGTGCTACTGCAAGAAAAGTTTACACAGTGCCTAAATGCCATAAGAAAGCTACTGCCTAAGTTTCAACATTTTAGGAGTTCATTTAGTCCATTTTTCCCATTTATTTACCTTGCACATGCATGCACTATACTAGGGGCAAAATAGATTTTTCACACATCCACATCATACCTATCCTGTAGATCTATTTACACTGAGTTCATAGCCACTAAGTTTGTCCATTTTAGATTTTTCTATGCTTTTCTATGATTTTTCAAAGTTTCAGCCGAAATAATGCAATTTAAATGGGAAAACTATAGATCCAAGGACCCATGCGTGATTAACCATATACCCCAGGGGCTAGCTTGAAAGAACTACATGACTCAATGCACAGCGCTCGGATTGGAACTTGAAATCATCAAACGCGAGGGGTTAATATGCAGTTTCGCCGTCTCCTCCCCCCGGTCGTCTTCAACCTCCCGATCGGGGAGAAGGACGGTGACGGTGTGCTGCCAATCCGGCCGGGCGGGGCCCGAGGGCTTGCCGGCGGCGGTCGAGGGAGGAGAGGGGAGGCCGGGGAACCTCACCCACTACCTGGTTTCGGTGGAGGATGGCCGGACGAGGCGCGCGACCGCGGTGAACTCCGGCGGCGACGACGCGAACCCGCGGTGTGGCGACGATGAACCCAGCGAGGGAGGGACAGAACGGCGACAAGATCTAGGGCATCGGCCGCGCGGGGATGAGGCGCAGCCGATGGTGGTGCTTAGAGGCGGGGTGGGGCTGTGGATGGGGCCGGTAGCGCGGTGAACCGAGACGTAGCGCGCGGCGTGGCGACGGCGGCGCGGCGTCGATCCGACGATGGAGAGACGGAGCGGGAGCGAGAACTAGCGCGTTGAACGCGCGGGATCACTGCGGGTGTGGTGGTGTAGGTATGGTGGCTCGGGGTGGCACTGGAGAGCGGCGCGGAGATGGTGAGCCGGCGGTGAACTCGCCATGAGCCGCCTGACCTGGACGTCGAGAGCAGCTCGATCTGCTCGGAGGGGAAGAGAACGGAGGCGACGTGATGTGCCACGGGTGCGCGAGTTCGGGGCGGAGGTTATGGTGGTGGTGTGGAGGCACGGGGAGGACGAACGGCGACGGGGAAGCTCGCGCACCGAGCTTGCCCGGCAGTGGCGGCCGCGGACGAACGAATGGCGAGGGAGCTCTTGGGTGCGGCGAATCGGCGCACTCAGAGCTCAATCCGTGGGCGAGGCACGGTGACCGTACGCCATGGACAGGGGGAACGCGGCGGCGCTGACAGGGGGACCCACCCGTCAGTGGCCTGGGTAAAATCAGGGGATTTTTGTGTTTTCTCCCTCACTGAACTTAACATTTTTGACCTACATAGAAGCCGAATTTGGCAAAGTGCCAATTGAATGAAATGTTCTACCCTTAGAGATCTACAACTTTGTTGAAAGCCTTGATACCAAAATCATTTTGGAAATATGAATTTCATTTGAATTTGGCTCTCTAATTTCGTTTGACCTACAGGCCAGGTTTTTAAAGAAATTCTAAAAGACCCTTTTCCATTTGTATTCACTCAAAGAGCCTATTGACAATATTGTTGCCAACTCCAGGATCTACAACTTCTCTAATTAGGACTTTGCCAAAATATGTTTGTAGGTTGGAGAAACATTTGAATTACTCTGCAGTTCAGATTTAGACAGGTTTTCTGTGCTGGCAGTAAAAGGCCCAAATCTCTATGCAAACCCTACTGCATATCAAAGCACCAATTACCAAAGTTGTTTACCATCAAATTATCTACAAGTTTGTCAAAAGGTTTAACATCAAAAACTGCTTGGAAATATGATTAAATTTGAATTTAAGTGGCAGCCTTTGAGTTGGACAGTGGACCATATTTACTTAAAAATTGCAGGAGCCCTATTTCCATCCATTTTCTCCAAAAATGCCTCTTGACAAGGTTGCTTAGAATTTTAAGGTCTACAACTTATTCAGTTAGAGCTTTGCATGAAAATGGCTGTGGGTTAGAGCAAAACTCAAATTACTACACAGGTCAGATTTTGACAGGTTTTTCATGTTGACAGAAAAGGATTCAAAACCCCATGCTAACTTAAATATATGACCAGGCCCCACTTGTAAAAGTTGTTTCTCTTGTGTTGATCTACAGTCTTGATAATATGAGTTTCATCCATAACACAGTAGAATAAAAGTTATGACCATAAACATAGGATCACACATGCCTAAAACAGGGTTTAGCAAAATGCATGCCAATCAAATGGGGCTATACTCTCTAAACATGTGCTATGCATGATGCTTTATGACTAATGATGCATGTATGAATGTAAATCATGCACTTGAGATGCTGGAGCATCACAATTGATCGATAAGCCGGACAACGAATTGCACCAAGAGCAAGAAGACGACGTGTCGCTGATTATATCCGTCCCTGTTTCAAGGGGTTGCCTGGGACAAAGCCCCACAACCTGGCAAACTAACTTAGATTAGTTTGTTGGCTTTCATAAGGATAATCAAAGGTAGGAAGGACCATGATTTCTCCCAGCTAATACAATCTTGCTTGATGATTACGCATCTGCATTAAGAGTTGCTTCAAACCAATTGCATTAGACTTCCTGGCCGCCCTGGCCCTAGAACCTATACTTAGAGTTCGTAGGACGAGTGCCTAGTAATTGCTAGGTGCGAGTAGACACGGGTGAATGGAGTCACTCGTCTCGTAGGTGGTTTCACAATTTACCGAAATCTCACTGTGATAAGTTATTATTTATCCTTGTGATTTAAATGGAGACCGGGAGAAGATTTTATGAGTTATTTACTGTTTACTATATTGTGCATTAGACTCCGCCCGAGTCGCATAAGGCCGGTCGTTGTTCGCCTATTGGTCAGCATAACATTGCTAGAGGTGCTTATTTGGGATAATGGACCGGTGAAAGTCTTACTTGTGCCATCCGAAGAACAGAGACTTGGTCCTATCATCGGGCCCAGGGGCGCTTGGGTGTTGACTCGTGGAGGGCTGGACCCGTTGCGCCGTGGTAACGCTCCATGGGGGCTAAACCTGGGGAATGGCGGGTTGGAATCGAACTTGGGATGGGACAAGTGGAGATGGGGACTATATGTGGAAACGCGATGGCTAGTAAGCATATACCCCTGGCATTTTTAGTTGTTCCCAGGAATTAACAAAGTGATTCGAATCGCTGATGCTCACCAGGTGTGAGAATGCCAATACCACTGACGGGCAAAGTAGTAATCCACTTGAATATGTGTTGGCGGTTGATAAAACCCATTTCGACCACCAACATTTCATGTTTTAGAGTACACTTTACCAAGTTTTCACTAATCTATAACTAGTTCCACGAGTTGTGCATAAAGGTTGTATGCAGGAGCTTTACACATTCAAAACTACATGAAAATGGACAAACAAAGGCAATGAGGCAAAAGAGCAATGGGCCAGGAAACACAGGCCGCCACCATCATAGGTCGGCCGACCTAGCTATGGTCGGTCGACCTGAGGCCCATCAGCCTTAAGGCCCAGGTCGGCCGACCCAGGAGCCTGGTCGGTCGACCTCCCCACCTGGGTCGCCCGACCTTGCCACGTTACCAATTTCGACCTGAATGCAAAGAAACACAAAAGAGGTTAAATGCAACCGTTGGATCAAGAATCCAATGCATCCAAGGGCCAAAAAGACTTCGCATAAGGGATCAATGATGTCAGCAATTTGAGGGAGAAAACATGCAGCCAATCAGAGGTCGCCCAACCTTATCCCAAGGTCGGCCGACCTAGTATCGACCTCGTTTTGCACGTGCCTCAACCGCCATAACCGCCAACCGACATTCAGAGCAAATCACAGCCGAAGGATCAAGGAAGGTGGAGCATCGGGTGGCCGCCCGACCCCCCGGGCTGGTCAGCCGACCTACCACAGGGTCGGCCGACCTACCTCCCAGGTCGGCCGACTACCGACCTATGCCCAACCGACCTTGCACACCTACAAATACCCCCTCGTCCATCCAGGCTTTAAATACCCCCAGGAGGTCATTTGCAAGGTGTGGTGGATCAAGACAACACTAGTGTGGTTGTGTAGTTGAGTGTAGAGTATAGTAGTGAAGCCACCCTTGGCATTGTAGAGAGAGCCAAGTTATATCAAGAGTGAGTAGTGAGTTGTAGAGTCAAGGAGTCAGAATTCTCTTTGGTATTCTATTCCCGAGCTCTCATTCTCAGAGGAATTATTACTCTATTTCCAGGATACAGTAAAGTTCCTTGCTCCCTTCTTTATTTATTTCATACTTACTTTATTTACATACTCAGTGCTTTGCTCAGTAGTTTACGGGTGCCAAGTGTGCTCTGTGTAGTTTAGCTATACAGTTGTGCTTGCTCTCAGGCTTCGAACCTATGTAGTAGTAAACTCAGTTGTGTAGACGTGGTGTCTAGACTAGAGTTTGCCTTGGAAAGTGTCTTGTCCCACGCAGCTTTGGTGGTAGGTCCGCTTGGTGATAGCGAGCGTGTACCCTGTGTACTCCGCCCCGTCGTTCGGATAAGTAGTCATCGACGTATAGCTGAGTTCTGTAGTGCCCACTTTTCTTGTCTGGGTTATCAGCACTCTGATGCCCGGAAGTGGTTCTATAGGCTTAGTGTCCAAGTAAACCTGCTGAGTAGAACACTAGTTTGTTTAGTAAAGTTAAGTTGTTTTATTTAAAGTAGTGAACCTGCTCTACTCTGCCATTTACCTCTAGCTTGCTGGCTTTACTGTTCGGTTCTACCTGTTCTACGTTGAGTTACTCCTCGTTCCTCGTGGATTTCGATACCCTGGAATACTCTTGGGTGAAAAGCTACAATGTGTTTCCGTGCGCTTGTGGATCTATATCAGAAGGCTAAGAAACGCCAACAAGCTTTTCTGGCGCCGTTGCCGGGGAGCGATAGCTAATTCCACTAGAACCTAGGATCGTCCATACTCACACCATACACAACCACCACATATATCCCCACCAAATACCACATACCATCTACCATATGGATTTCACGCCTATCTTTCAACTCGCCGCTCCAAAGGGCGATTATTTGGGGCCTCCACCATCATCCGCACCTATCACCGTTGAAGGCTATCAGCTACATCCCAGCTTGATAGCCATGGTTTAAGACAAATCATTCGAAGGACACGAATCAGAATGTCCCTACACACACCTCTGGGAATTCGAGCAGATATGCAGCTGCCTGGTCATACCGGGAATGTCTGGCGACACACTTCGATGGTTGCTCTTCCCGTTTTCACTCACGGGAGAGGCAAAAATCTGGTGCAAGCAGACAGTTAGTAAAGTAGAAGGGAGTTGGGAGGACTTGAAAAACAGTTTTTGTCTCCGTTTCTTTTTGCCAAATAAGGTTATCGACCTCCACTGCGAAGTATTCAACTTCCAACAGTGCGAGAGAGAATCCTTGGGGGCAGCTTGGGAACGCTTCAACCGTGTGGCCTTCTCATGGCCGGATTTGGATATTTCTGAGGCATGGTTGCTTCAACACTTCGTTCGGGGCCTTACACCCGGAGCGGATCTTTGTCTCGACCTAACCTTAGGAGGGTCGTTCTATCACCTGACACCATCCGAGGGAAGAAGAGTTCTCGACAAAATTCGCGAGAAAGCTTCTGACCTCGGTACCACCTCCACCGAAGCCACCCGAGACACTCGAAACCGAAGAGAGACAAACATCATATACCCCATCTCCACCACTACCCCTCTGAATCGAGGAAATCCCAGAACCATCGTCTAGGCAAACTGAGAAGGTCAATTTAGCCTTGACGATTCCTCCGTCGGCACCTCCGTTCTCTTTTGAGGACGAGCTCTTCATGGATTTTGGTGATGCCTCTCGGTTAACAAAACAAGACCGACGCTTCACTAGGACCTCCAAACCAACATACGTATTACCAGATCACAAAATGCATATGAAGGAGGACCTGCTCTGGCTTTCAGCAGCAATCAATCGGGATTGGCTAGAGGAGAGACGACTGGACACGAACACGGTCAAATTTTATCCAGACCCCAGCGTCATCCCAGGCCAAGTATCAAGGCTTCCACCGCAAGATATTACATATGACCCAAGGGTAGGAATCAATATAATCCGTAAGCACGTAATGGACGAGTACTACCCAACACAACCGCTATCAAGATCTGCCATGCGTCTACAATGGACAAAGGGTAGCTATTTGAGATGCGAGGGTGTTCTGAGGGTAATTCAAACAACCTTGCGGGATACGCAGGTGTTCTTAGACTTTCACGTCTTTGACATCCCCGAGGGGTCTCCACCATTAATTGTGGTTGGGATCCCAATCGCCGCCCTCACCAGCTCGGATATATACAGAGGGAGATTGCAGCTTCAGCTCGGCAATGAAGAAATCAACGTCAATATCGATAGGTCACTTAATGCGAAGACTGAAGCAAAGCCAGAGATTGACCCTATGGAAGAAGTGATGAGCCTTGCACTTGAGGAAATGGGTAAAAGCCTAGAGGAAGAGGCTGTTAGCGACTTCAATACGGTAGAGGAGCCATGGAAGTTTGAAGAACTTGGTGAATCCTTACGTCCCGAACCTCCGAAGATAGAACTAAAGCAACTACCGCTGGCCTGAAGTACGCCTTCCTCAACGGGAATGAGGACACACCGATGATCATCAGCGACAAGCTGACAGAGAGTGAAAGCCGGCGATTACTTTCAGTTCTGGAGAAGTATAGATCTGTGCTTGGATACTCTCTTCAAGACCTGAAAGGAATCAGTCCCAACCTATGCACTCATTGTATCCCTATGGAGGCTGAGCACAAGCCAACTAGGGAACCGTAGCGTCGACTTAACAATGCGATGAGAAAGGTGGCTAAGAAGGAAGTACTTCACACAGGAATCATATACCGTGTGAGTGACAGCAAATGGGTCAGTCTAGTACAAGTTGTACCGAAGAAAGAAGGGATGACAGTTGTCAAGAACCAGAACAATGAGCTCATACCACAGAGAACTGTCACAGGATGGCGGATGTGCATTGACCATAGAAAGCTTAATGCCGCCACCAGGAAAGATCACTTTCCTCTTCCTTTCATCGATGAAATGTTGGAGAGACTGGCAAAACACTCCTTCTTCTGCTACCTCGACGGCTACTCTGGATACCACCAGATTCCGATTCACCCGGAGGACCAGAGTAAGACGACCTTCACATGCCCCTACGGAACCTTCGCTTACAGGCGAATGTCGTTCGGGCTGTGCAATGCTCCAGCATCATTCCAGCGGTGTATGATGGCAATATTCTCTGATATCATCGAAGAGATCAAGGAAGTATTATGGATGATTTCTCAGTGTACGGCAAGAGCTTCGACGGATGTTTAGAGAACCTTGAAAAAGTTCTCAAAAGATGCCAAGAAGTTGATCTTGTCCTAAACTAGGAGAAATGCCATTTCATGGTTACAGAAGGAATCGTTCTGGGACACAGAATTTCGGAAAGAGGCATAGAGGTAGATCGTGCAAAGATCGAGGTCATGAACAACTACCTCCGCCCACCAACATAAAGGTCATCTGAAGCTTCCTAGGCCATGCAGGGTTCTATAGGAGATTCATCAAAAATTTCTCCCTATAGCCCGGCCTCTGACCAACTTGTTGGCCAAGGATGTTCCCTTTGTGTTTGATGAGGAATGTCTCGAGGCCTTTCACACGCTCAAGAAGGCTCTGGTCTCAGCCCCAATCATTTAGCCACCTGACTGGAACTTACCTTTTGAAATCATGTGTGATGCAAACGACTTCGCTGTTGGAGCAATATTGGGTCAGAGCAAGGATAAAAAGCATCATGCTATCTCTTATGCAAGCAAAACGCTCACTGGCCCACAACTGAATTACTCAACCACCGAGAAGGAACTATTAGCATTGGTCTTTGCAATTGACAAGTTCAGATCATACTTGGTAGGATCGAAAGTCATCATCTACACAGATCATGCAGCTCTCAAATACCTCCTAACCAAGAAAGATGCAAAACCACGATTAATCCGGCAGGTGCTGCTACTCCAATAATTTGATATCGAAATTCGAGACAAAAAGAGAGTAGATAATTCAGTTGCAGATCATCTCTCACGAATGAAATTTGAAGAAACATCGCCCTTGCCGATCGATGACTATATGAGAGATGATCAGCTTCTAAAGGTGACAATAGCCCAATCTTCGTATGCTAATCTGGTGAATTACATCGTTGCTGGCTATGTCCCTGAAGGAGCAGACAAGAGGAAATTGGCCCACGACAGCCGATTCTATCTCTGGGATGACCCCTACCTATACAAACTCTGCGCAGATGGACTCCTACGTCGCTGCATTCCAGCTTGTGAAGCACCGCAAGTCCTTGATAGATGCCATGCATCCTCCTAAGGAGGTCACTATGGGGCTTATCGGACTCATGCAAAAATCTGGCAAAGTGGGTTCTACTAGCCCACTATGTACGAGGATGCAAAAGAGTTCATGCGACGGTGTCCAAGGTGCTAGCGCCAAGAGAATACAAATCTAAGAGATGCTATGCCACTCACAAGCAATCTTCAGCTTGATATATTCGACGTGTGGGGCATAGATTTCATGAGACCTTTTCCCAAGAATGGAGACAAGGAGTACATTCTGGTCACAGTCGATTATATATCAAAATGGGTAGAGGCAATGCCGTGTCCTGCAGCGGACTCAAGACACTCCATTAAGATGTTCTGGGAAACAATCTTTCCTCATTTTGGAGTACCGCGGGTCATCATCAGTGATGGGGGCAGCCATTTCATTGACAAGCGCTTCAGGAAGTGTCTCGCTGAACTCGGTGTGGACCACCGTGTTGCCACCCCTTACTATCCGCAGACAAGTGGCCAGGCCGAGACGTCAAACAAACAAATCAAGAACATACTGCAAAAGACGGTCAAGGCTATGGGAAAAGAATGGGTATCCAAGCTACCCGATGCTCTCTGGGCATACCGCACTGCATATAAAACTCCCATTGGCATGACACCATACCAATTGGTGTACGGCAAGAATTGTCATCTTCTAGTGGAACTTGAATTCAAATCTCACTGGGCGGTGAAGAGGTGGAACATGGATCTCCAGTTGGCAGGCGTACGAAGGCAAATGTAACTGGCCGAGCTGGAGGAATGGAGGGAGAAGGCATACCACAGTGCCAAGCTATACAAGGAGCACACCAAAAGATGGCACGATAAGCGGATCAAGATCAAATCATTCAAACAGGGAGATAAGGTACTACTCTTTAACTCTCGCATTCGTTTATTTGGTCATGGTAAGCTTAGGAGTAAGTGGGAAGGACCCTTCAAGGTCCTTGAAGCCGCCGATCACGGCACCATCACCCTCCAGGACGATGACGGAAATGTTTTCAACGCGAATGGGCAATGCCTTAAAATATTTCTTGAGCCCGAAATGCCTCAGCTCGAAGAAGTGGACGTCTTTGAGCTGCACGAGGTAGTTTGATCACATGTCCATGGTCGAGCTCAGACCTGAAAAGAAGCCATGTACACTACCTGCTTTTTCTTCCTTAAAACTCCTTTAATCTCACCTTTTGCTGCAAAATCTCAATAGAACCAATGTCCAACACAAGTTTATGGGTAAAGGCCACCTAAAGGGGGGTAATCCCAACTTTTGGCACGTCCAGCCAAGGGTTGGCGTGGCCAGCCGACCTCAGGGTCTGGTCGCCGGACCCCCGGGTGCAACAGCCAGGCCACCAGGTGCGAGGCCGGGTCGGCCGACCTAGGGCACGGGTCGCCCGACCTCAGTGCCAGATCGCCCGACCTCCGAACCAGGTCGCCCGACTGCCGAAATTTGATTTTCTGATTTTGGAGCGCTTTCCCCAGCCTTTCCGGCTCTGTTGAGTGGATGAGATCGGGATTCTGACGTTTTAAGGTGAAAGAAGGCCATCTTCTTCCTCCCACATCTCAATCCCATCTCATTCCATCTAGAGCTCAGCCATGGCACCACCTTCTCCACGCAACAATGGCAAGGCCATCGTCTCCATCACCTCGGACACCACCACCACATACACCTCGGCGTCCGAGGACTCACCATGACCTCTCCAGTCCATCCCGAGGGAGGAGAGCCCGGAGAGACTTGTACGGAGGTCACCCTGGCTGACGGGACTAGGTCCCCAGGGTCGGCCAACCTCTGGTCAGGGTCGCCCAACCTCTGATGTAGGTCGGCCGACCATGGGTGACAGCCCCCGTGGCCGGCCAGCCACCCATGCAGGTCGCCCGGACTCTCCCCGTCGCTCCCACAGTGTGGACAGGCCCCCTTGCGGTCTGTCCCCCACCAAGGCCATTGCCAAGAAGGTGGCGCGCCCGTCGCCACGTCCTACCATGGGGGCCATTGCCCCTGTGAAGTGCGTCAAGAGCCTCTTCCAGGAGGAGGCTGCTGGACCATCTAGGGATCCGATCTTCTCTACTCACTCCACCCGTACCCTCCATGGGATGAAAACTCCCATGGGTGCGTATGCTAAGGTGTTTGTGCCAAGGGTAGCCATCCCGGATTCATCCATAGATGAGTCCATTGATTCCACTCCACCGCGTAGGACAGTGAATAGGGTGGCTGTACCACCTCCCATCCGAGGGCCGCCTGGGAAGTTCGAAGACTCATCCGGTGATGAAGACACGGTGGCCTCTCTTTGGGAGGGAAACATAGCGCTCCGGGCCAAACTGCAGAATTTAGAGGAGCACTGTGCTGAAGGCGAACTTTGCCGGATGGAGATTAATGATAAAATAGATGTCCTTAGGAAGGGACTATCCGCCAAGGTCCATCGTCTTGCGGAAGCAATGGGGCATCCAGAACTCTATGACCCACCACAGCCATAGATGCCCTTGCTTCTAGTTATCTTAGGCGCATTAGTTTTAGATTGAATAAGTTTTTGTTTGTTTAAATTTCCCTTTTTGTAACATGCGCCTCTAATTTTATTGAATTCAATAAAGGTAGGATAGTTTATTTGTTCCAATAAAGTTTGGGTGGAATGGCCAAAGCCATTCGACCTCCTGTCACTAATCCTACAGAAACCACGCAAGAAAACACCTTATGCAGGAACAACAACGCTACTCAGAAAAATTCAGGGAAAAAACGGAGACAATGTAGGTCGGCCGACCCACTGATCAGGCCGCCCGACCTACTGTTCAGGTCACCCGACCCACTGGTCAGGTCGCCCGACCATGGTCCGGGTCGGCCAACCACACAACTTGCGCAAAAATACGGTACACCACGTTGTCACATCTCCCCAAGGCTCTCTCAACCGAAACGAACAAGCGCACAGGTCAAACCAAGAAGAGGGGTGGCCGCCCGACCTAGCCCTTGGTCGCCCGACCTAGTGACAGGGTCGGCCAACCTCGGCTCTAGGCTGGCCAGCCCACTCCTATCTCGAACCCGCATTTGGAGGTCAGGTTTGCACATTTTATTTTTTGTACCTCTCAAATTTTGCGTTTGTTTTACATGAAACCTTGGTAAATGATGCTCTACATGATCATGATGTCACATCTCACTTGTGCGTGCACCATGTTATTCCTCATACTAGAGTAATCTTGCCTTTGGATACTTTTATGAATAGGAACCACTTATGTTTAGTTTGTTGATTCATGAGAGATGAGATAATTGGATATAACTAAAGGTACCTCCCACATGAGTTAAGAGTTTTATTTGCAAAATAAAAAGAGGGCTCCTTCTTGGATGATCTCAAGTTCCGATCCCATCTAACTAGTGCCACATATGAAAAGAGATTTTTGAACATTCATGCTTCCTTGATTGCTTTGAGTCCTATCAAGTCTTGTCCCATTAAAAGAGTTCGAATCATTTGAGAATTGTGGCCTTCACATGCACATTCCATGAAATAAAGTCTCTCAAAAAGATGTGCAGCAAAATGTCAATAATCTCATCCAAGTTCTATTTGAAAGAAAGAGAGGCATGGAAGTCGAAAAAAAATATGAAGAAAGAAAAATGATGAGAAAAAGAAAAAAAAGACTCCATGCCCTCTACTCAAACATGGGATTCAAAACAAGCACCTGCAAGAGACAAGTCCCTACACTACACTTGCACTTGGCCAATTCTTACTTGATTATGAATTCTTTCTTGACATTTGATTTGATTCGACAACATAAGCATAACAGGATAGCATCATTCGTCCTACTACCAAAAGCTCCACAAAAGCCTTAGTAGTGTAGAATGTGAGGAATACAAAACTCTTGCAAGGACACCTTGTCCTATGAGTGACTGAGAGCTGGACTTGAGATCAGAAAAGTTGGCATGCCCTGTTTTGAAAATCTTGAAAAACCTCTCTACTCATGTGTTGTGGGAACCTGAAGTTAACTCTGATATATTCTTGTTCCATGTCTCAACATTCCAAAACTTAAGTGTAGACACCATTGAAATCCTAGGCAAGATGAAATAGTCAGGAGTAACCTTGTGCTTGCTATGGTGGTTGTTGATGTTATGCCCTTTCCACTTGCGCTTAACTCTCTTCTTTGCTCGGGGTGTTAGCGGTCGATAAAACCCATTTCGACCACCAACATTTCATGTTTTAGAGTATACTTTACCAAGTTTTCACTAATCTCTAACTAGTTCCACGAGTTGTGCATAAAGGTTGTATGCAGGAGCTTTACACATTCAAAACTACATGAAAATGGACAAACAAAGGCAATGAGGCAAAAGAGCAATGGGCCAGGAAACACAGGCCGCCACCATCATAGGTCGGCCGACCTAGCTATGGTCGGTCGACCTGAGGCCCATCAGCCTTAAGGCCCAGGTCGGCCGACCCAGGAGCCTGGTCGGTCGACCTCCCCTCCTGGGTCGCCCGACCTTGCCACGTTACCAATTTCGACCTGCATGCAAAGAAACACAAAAGAGGTTAAATGCAACCGTTGGATCAAGAATCCAATGCATCCAAGGGCCAAAAAGACTTCGCATAAGGGATCAATGATGTCAGCAATCCGAGGGAGAAAACATGCAGCCAATCAGAGGTCGCCCAACCTTATCCCAAGGTCGGCCGACCCAGTACCGACCTCGTTTTGAACGTGCCTCAACCGCCACAACCACCAACCGACATTCGGAGCAAATCACAGCCGAAGGATCACGGAAGGCGGTGCATCGGGTGGCCGCCCGACCCCACGGGCTGGTCGGCCGACCTACCGTAGGATCGGCCGACCTACCCCCCAGGTCGGCCGACCACCGACCTATGCCCAACCTACCTTGCACACCTACAAATACCCTCTCGTCCATCCAGGCTATAAATACCCCCCGGGAGGTCATTTGCAAGGTGTGGTGGATCAAGATAACACTAGTGTGGTTGTGTAGTTGAGTGTAAAGTATAGTAGTGAAGCCACCCTTGGCATTGTAGAGAGAGCCAAGTTATATCAAGAGTGAGTAGTGAGTTGTAGAGTCAAGGAGTCAGAATTCTCTTTGGTATTCTATTCCAGAGCTCTCATTCTCAGAGGAATTATTACTCTATTTCCAGGATACAGTAAAGTTACTTGCTCCCTTCTTTATTTATTTCATACTTACTTTATTTACATACTCAGTGCTTTGCTCAGTAGTTTACGGGTGCCAAGTGTGCTCTGTGTAGTTTAGCTATACAGTTGTGCTTGCTCTCAGGCTTCGAACCTGTGTAGTAGTAAACTTGGTTGTGTAGACGTTGTGTCTAGACTAGAGTTTGCCTTGGAAAGTGTCTTGTCCCACGCAGCTTTTCTGGTAGGTCCGCTTGGTGACAGCGAGCGTGTACCCTGTGTACTCCACCCCGTCGTTCGGATAAGTAGTCATCGAGGCATAGCTGAGTTCTGTAGTGCCCGCCTTTCTCGTCTAGGTTATCAGCACTCTAGTGCCTAGAAGTGGTTGTATAGGCTTAGTGTCCAAGTAAACCTACTGAGTAGAACACTAGTTTGTTTAGTAAAGATAAGTTGTTTTATTTAAAGTAGTAAACCTGCTCTACTCTGCCCTTTACCTCTACCTTGCTGGCTTTACTGTTCGGTTCTACCTATTCTACGTTGAGTTACTCCTCGTTCTTCGTGGATTTCGATACCCTGGAATACTCTTGGGTGAAAAGCTACACGTGTTTCCGTGCGCTTGTGGATCTATATTAGTGGGCTAAGAAACGCCAACAAGCTTTTCTGGCGCCATTGCCGGGGAGCGGTAGCTAATTCAACTAGAACCTAGGATCGTCCATACTCACACCATACACAACCACCACATATATCCCCACCAAATACCACATACCATCTACCATATGGATTCCACGCCTATCTTTCAATTCGCCGCTCCAAAGGGCGATTATTTGGGGCCTCCACCATCATCCGCACGTATCACCGTTGAAGGCTATCAGCTACTACGTCCCGGCTTGATAGCCATGGTTTAGGACAAATCATTCGGAGGACACGAATCAGAATGTCCCTACGCACACCTCCGGGAATTCGAGCAGATATACAGCTGCCTGGTCATACCGGGAATGTCTGGCGACACACTTCGATGGTTACTCTTCGCGTTTTCCTCACGGGAGAGGCAAAAATCTGGTGCAAGGAGACAGTTAGTAAAGTAGAAGGGAGTTGGGAGGACATGAAAAACAGTTTTTGTCTTCGTTTCTTTCCGCCAAATAAGGTTATCGACCTCCCTGCGAAGTATTCAACTTCCAACAGCGTGAGAGAGAATCCTTGGGGGCAGCTTAGGAACGCTTCAACCGTCTGGCCTTCTCAGGGCCAGATTTGGATATTTCTGAGGCATGGTTGCTTTAACACTTCGTTCAGGGCCTTACACCTGGAGCGGATCTTTGTCACGACCTAGCCTCAGGAGGGTCGTTCTATCACCTGACACCATCCGAGGGAAGAAGAGTTCTTGACAAAATCCGCGAGAAAGCTTCTGACCTCGGCACCACCTCCACCGAAGCCACTCAAGACACTCGAAACCGAAGAGAGACAAACATCATATACCCCATCTCCACCACTACCCCTCCGAATCGAGGAAATCCCAGAACCATCGTCTAGGCAAACTGAGAGGGTCAGTTTAGCCTTGACGATTCCTCCGTCGACACCTCCGTTCTCTTTTGAGGACGAGCTCTTTATGGATTTTGGTGACGCCTCTCGGATACCAAAACAAGACCGACGCTTCACTAGGACCTCCAAACCAACATACGTATTACCAGATCACAAAATGCATATGATGGAGGACCTACTCTGGCTTTCAGCAGTAATCAATCGGGATTGGCTAGAGGAGAGACGACTGGACACGAACACGGTCAAATTTTATCCAGACCCCAGCGTCATCCCAGGCCAAGTATCAAGGCTTCAACCGCAAGATATTACATATGACCCAAGGGTAGGAATCAATATAATCCGTAAGCACGTAATGGACGAGTACTACCCGACACAACCGCTATCAAGATCTGCCATGCGTCTACAATGGACGAAGGGTAGCTATTTGAGATGCGAGGGTGTTCTGAGGGTAATTCAAACAACCTTGCGGGATACGCAGGTGTTCTTAGACTTTCACGTCTTTGACATCCCCGAGGGGTCTCCACCATTAATCGTGGTTGGGATCCCAATCGCCGTCCTCACCAGCTCGGATATATACAAAGGGAGATTGCAGCTTCAGCTCGGCAATGAAGAAATCAACGTCAATATCGATAGGTCACTCAATGCCAAGACTGAAGCAAAGCCAGAGATTGACCCTATGGAAGAAGTGATGAGCCTTGCACTTGAGGAAATGGGTCAAGAGAGCCTAGAGGAAGAGGCTGTTAGCGACTTCAGTACGGTAGAGGAGCCATGGAAGTTCGAAGAACTTGGTGAATCCTTACGGCCCGAACCTCCGAAGATAGAACGGTAGAGGAGTCATGTATTATTAATTCATGATTTTGTATATCTACATGCTTGGATATGGATGCCTTATATCATGCAAGATATCATGTTATGATGATCTTGTTTATGCAAGTTATATATATATTTTTTTGATCATGTTATTGTTAAAAGAGAGCTAGCAGCTGTCAAATCTTGCTTTCTCATATCAATCTGGTTTTGTTAAAATTAATGGCTAAGGACCCACATCATTAGTAAGCAAGCTTTGCGTCAGCTGTAAGCCCCTTCCATTAAGTCCTACTGAGTAATTAGTACTCAGGGTTTGCCTCCACTTTTGGATTACAGGTACTGATGACTTCTGGACAACCGCTTGAAGGAGGGTAGAACCGGTGGGCTCGGTGCTACTCGCCTTATTTATCTCTGCATGAAGACTATTTGAGTTTGTTTCCGCTGCGAGATGTTTTGAAAACGCTTCCGCTATATATATACTCTGAAATCGCTTCCGCTATATTTTGAACATGTATTTGACTTCATATATTTGGTTTGTAAATTAAAGTCTCTTACTCTCTGTATCAACTGCCTGTGATGATTGTAACTGTTGTGGCTCCTTCGAGAATCGGATGTGTTTGATGTCGGTTCCTCTGGGAATGGTGTTATCGAGAGACGAAGTACTCTTGACGCACTACCGGGTTTAGTCCAGCCTAGGCGCACTGCGAGCTAGAGGTGGCAGGTGTGCTTAGTCTGGCTTAAGTACGGCGGTTCCGCCACACTAACCAGGGGATTGACATTATCCTAGGGATGGGTTGGATGAGAGAGCACAACATCTTGTTAGACATTACTAGCAGGACAGTTCAAATGAAGTCTAGCAAAAGTGGAAAAATTATGCACATTCATCTGCCTACTCACAAACATTCGTCACACAAAGTAAATGCCACAGAGGCTCAGTTGATTGAGAAGATACCGGTAGTTTCTAATTTTCCAGATGTGTTTCCGGAAGAGCTTCCCGGGCTCCCACCGGACAGAGATGTTGAGTTCGCCATCGAGCCTATACCTGGCACCGCACCTGTCTCCCGGAGGCCATACAGAATGGCACTGGATGAGTTGAAAGAGCTGAAAGTGCAGCTACAAGAATAGCTAGATAAAGGTTCATTCGACCTAGCTCCTCACCTTGGGGTTGCCCAGCCCTCTTTGTTGAAAAGAAGGACCAAGGTGGAAAAAGGCTATGTGTTGATTACCGGCCTTTGAATGCTGTCACCATCAAGAATAAATACCCGCTACCACACATTGACATTTTGTTTGATCAGTTAGCTGGAGCTAAGGTCTTTTCAAAAATCGATCTGAGGTCTGGCTACTATCAAATAAAGATCAGAGAAGAAGATATACCCAAGACAGTTTTTTCGACCAGGTATGGCTTGTACGAATACTTGGTCATGTCCTTTGGGTTAACCAATGCACCTACTTTTTTCATGTACATGATGAATTCGGTGTTCATGAAGGAGCTTGACAAGTTTGTAGTGGTATTCATTGATGACATATTAATCTACTCTAAAAGTGAGGAAGAACACAAGGAGCACATGAGGATAGTACTCACTCGGCTTAGAGAGCACAAGCTCTATGCCAAGTTCAGTAAGTGTGTATTTTGGCTGAAGGAAGTGAGTTTCTTAGGTCACATTCTGTCTGAGAAGGGGGTAGCAGTTGATCCTAGCAAGGTAAAGGATGTTCTGAACTGGAAGCAACCGGAGACAGTAACTGAGATTCGGAGTTTCCTTGGTTTAGCGGGCTACTACCGCCGCTTCATTAAGGACTTCTCCAAAACTGCGAAGCCAATGACCTCACTAACGAAGAAAAATGCGAAGTATGTATGGAGTTCGAATTGTGAGGAAGCCTTTCAAACCCTGAAGAAATTGTTAACATCTGCGCTAGTGCTAGCACAACCGGACGTCACCAAACCATTTGATGTGTATTGTGATGCCTCCGGAATGGGCTTGGCTGTGTCCTAATGCAAGAAGGGAGGGTAATTGCCTACGTGATAGGTGTAAGCCCGATCTTCCGTAAGGTATGTCGGTTTAGGGGTGGAGAACTCGACGTTGATGAAGAAGGCTCCGAGCCAGGAGGTTTGAATCCTTGCAATCACTACACCACTGCTCCGATGGTTATCGACCGCGTGACGCGCGCAATCGACCTCGCTAAGAAGGCTATCGTTCCTGCAATGCAACCAAAGAACACCAGCAAGAACGAGCAAGGAACGCAATCAAGAATTAACTTGTGCTCACAAAGTTGGGGTTTCACAAACCGATACACGAACGGCGAATTGTTCTCAAAAGAAAACTTCTAAGCAAAACCCAAACCCTAACTCGTGCGGCGGCTACTGTTTATATAGAGTTTAGGGCGATCATATGAAGACTAGATGCGTCCGTGATGGACTCCAAGACGAAACATGGGCCAAAAGCCCGAATAGGGAAAAACAGCCCCTTGACAGATTCTGTCCGCTAACTTCCGAAGTGAATTTCCGATGACTCCGAACTCCAAATGACCTCAAACTAGCGGCATTTGAAAGGATATCTTCTTAGATTTCCAAGCATATGTGGATCGTCGAAATCGGAGTCTGCTTACGGCCTGGGCGACGATTTTAGTGAAGGGTCCTGAAGGCCGAGAAAGTCGTCTCCGAGTAGAATTGGGCATCCATCTTGACTTGGACACCCCTTTGGTCCTCCTCCTGGTCCGTGCCATCTCCAAGGCCTTCATAGTCCTCTCCTAAATTCCTAAGTACAATATAATCAATAATATCAGTAGGTAGCATACCATCTTTATAAGTAGAATTATGGGCACCTAGAAACGAGCTCACCTGTTGATTCAATTGTTTTGCACGTGCTTTTGTAATTGGTCCTTGCATAACTATAGGAGTGATGTCCTCATCATCCTCCCCCTCTTGAAGTGAAGTCGTCCTCGACGCTAACTCAACCTCTTCTCCCAATTATGGTTTCAAATCTGCAATGTTAAAGGTGGGACTAACCCCAAAATCTGCAGGCAACTCAAACTTGTATGCATTATCATTAATCTTTTCAAGCACCTTAAAAGGACCAGCAGCTCAAGGCATAAGTTTGGACTTTCTCAAATCTGGAAAACGTTCTTTGCACAAGTGTAACCACACCAAATCATCCGGTTCAAAAAACACTTGTTTTCTACCTTTACTGCCAGCAAGTTTGTACTTCTCATTCAAGTTTTCAATATTACTCTTAGTTGTTTCATGTAAGCTTTTTATAAAATCAGCACGTTGTGACGCATCCAAATGCAAAGGTTCCCCAAAAGGCAAAGATATCAAATCAATAGGAGCACAAGGATTAAAACCATAAACCACTTGGAAAGGGCTAAGCTTTGTGGTAGAGTGAACGGATCTGTTGTAAGCAAACTCAATATGAGGCAAACACTACTCCCACATTTTCAAATTTGTTTTAAGAACAGCCCTCAGCATAGTAGACAGACAAAGTTCAATTAACAACTTCAGTTTGACCATCAGTTTGGGGATGACATGTAGTAGAAAATAAAAGTTTTGTCCCCAATTTATTCCATAAGCTCCGCCAAAAGTGACTCAAAAATTTTGCATCACGATCCGAAACAATAGCAGTTGGCAACCCATGTAAACGAACGATCTCATGGAAAAACAAATTAGCAATGTGAGAAGCATCATCCGTTTTATGACAAGGTATAAAATGTGCCATCTTTGAAAAACGATCCACCACAACAAAAATACTATCTCTCCCCCTCTTAGTCCGCGGCAAACCCAAAACAAAGTCCATAGAAATATCAGCCCAAGGAACACTAGCAACCGGGACAGGCAAATAAAGACCATGTGGATTTAGGCGAGACTTAGCTTTATTGCAAGTAGTGCAACGTGCAACATACCGTTCAACGTCCCGCTTCAATTTAAGCCAAAAGAAATGAGCGGTCAGCACTTCCGTTGTTTTCTTTACACCAAAATGACCCATCAATCCGCCTCATGTGCTTCCTGTAAAAACAAAAGACGAACGGAACTATCTGGAACGCATAACTTGTTAGCCCGAAAAAGAAGTCCACCATTCAGCACATATTTATTCCATGTTCGGCCCTCTCTACAATTTTGAAAAGCCTCCTTAAAATCAAAATCAGCAGCATACAACCCTTTTATGGTCTCTAAACCAAAGATGCGATGATCAAGTTGTGACAACAAAGTATATCGGCGAGATAAAGCATCCGCAATGACATTGTCTTTCCCTTTCTAGTGCTTAATGATATATGGAAACGACTCTATAAATTCAACCCATTTAGCATGTCGTTTATTTAGCTTAGCTTGACTTCTAATATGTTTCAATGATTCATGATCAGAATGGATAACAAATTCTTTAGGGCAAAGATGATGCTGCCAAGTCTCCAAAACACGCACCAAAGCATATAACTCTTTATCATAAGTCAAATAATTCAGCGAAGGTCCATTCAATTTTTCACTAAAGTACGCAACAAGTTTACCTTCTTGTAGAAGCACACCTCCAATCCCAATTCCGCTCGCATCACATTCAAGCTCAAAAGTCTTACCAAAATCCGGAAGTTGTAGTAGAGGTGCATGTGCCAACTTATGTTTCAATGTGTTAAAGGCTTTTTCTTGCGTTGTACCCCAATGGAACGTCACACCTTTCTTCGTCAATTCATTAAGTGGGGCAGCGATGGTGCTAAAATCCTTCACAAAGCACCTGTGTAATAGTAGTCGGTGTCGGCCAGCTCCGAATAGCATCAATCTTTGTCTCATCCACTTCAATGCCCTCTGGAGTAACAATATAGCCAAGAAATCCAACTCGATCGGTGCAAAAGGTGCACTTCTCAAGGTTAGCAAATAAGCGTGCATCGCGTAGCGGAACAAAAACAGCACGTAGGTGATCAAGATGTTCATCAAAAGATTTGCTATAGATTAATATGTCATCAAAATAAACCACCACAAATTTCCCAATAAAAGAACGGAGAACCTCATTCATTAAGCGCATGAAAGTACTAGGTGCATTAGTTAACCGAAAAGGCATGACCAACCACTCATACAAGCCAAACTTTGTTTTGAAAGCAGTTTTGCACTCATCACCTAGTTTCATTCAAATTTGATGGTAGCCACTATGCAAATCAATTTTGGTAAACATGACAGAGCCACTTAATTCATCAAGCATGTCATCTAAACGAGGAATAGGATGACGATAACAAATGGTTATATTATTAATGGCTCGACAGTCAACACACATACGCCACGTACCATTTTTCTTAGGAACCAAAATGACAGGAACAGCACAAGGACTAAGACTTTCACGTATGTACCCATGGTCCAGTAGCTCTTGGACTTGTCTCTGTATCTCCTTAGCCTCCTCTGGATTGGTCCTATATGCAGCACGGTTTGGCAAAGTAGCATCCGGGATCAAATCAATTTGATGCTCAATTCCTCGCAAGGGTGTAGGCCGGGTGGAATCTTAGCAGGAAAGACATCCTTAAACTCATGCAAAAGGTTAGCAACAGCAGGCGGCAACGAGAGAGGCATATCATCAAGCGAAAATAGAACCCTCTTGCACAATAAAGCATATCCGAAAACATCATCAAAGGCAGACGCAGCAAGATCAGATTTTGTTGCAAGCATAGCACCACCCTTTAACTTAATAGCAGGAGAACTAGTAGGTGGTGTAGACGGTTCAGTTTTAAGTGGAACAATAGATTTTGATGCTTGCTGATTTTCAGAAGCTAAAGCCTTATCACGTTCTGCCGTTTCAGCTATGGCCCTATCACATTTAAGAATTTCAGCAGGGGTCAAAGGAAGCAAAGTAATTTTCTTGCCTTTATGCACAAAAGTGTATGTATTAGTTCTACCATGGTGTGTTGTATCAGTATCAAATTTCCAAGGTCTACCCAACAAAAGAGAACATACTTGCATAGGAACAACATCACAATCTGCATAGTCATGGTAGGTACCAATAGAAAAATGTACACGTGTAGTATGTGTTACCTTGGCCTTACCGCTGTTGTTAAGCCATTGAATATGATATGGATGAATGTGGACATGTGTCGAAAGACCAAATTTTTTGACAAAATCAGCACTCACCAAATTATTGCAACTCCCACCATCAATGATAGTACGAACACGGCACTTGTTGATGATAAAATAAATCTGAAATAGATTATGCCGCTGCAACTTGTCCTTATGTTCCACCTGTGCACTCAAAACACGCTGAACAACATACGTGCCATTGTGAGTGTAGTCTTCCGCATCATCTCCACCAAAAGCTGCTGACTCCTCCTCTGAAGCCTGTACATCCTCCTCAGCTTCACTAGTACTGATGTAACCACCATTATCTGTAGCAATGTAGGCTCGCTTGCTAGGACACTCCCTCATGACATGTGCCATCCCTTTGCACCGATGGCACACAATGTTTGCTGATGTGGTAGGTGTTGTAGCAGAGATAGTGTCGGTCTTCCCTGTTTTTGGCACAAAAGTAAATTTGCTCACCTCGGGCGTAGAAGGCGTCGCTGGTGGTGATAAAGTACGTCTCGTGTCAGGCAGTCCTGCACGTCCCTTGCTCGATTGCAACCTGGAAGAAGATGTAACACCAAAAGTATTGCGCGAAGATTGCGCACGGTCCTGCAATTCTTGTTCAGCCAAAACAGCAATATGGAACAATTGGTCTGTGGTGTTATAGTCTTTGTAAGAAACAATATTTTGAATATCTTTGCGCAGCCCAGAATAAAAACGTGTCATAGTATCATCATCTTCCTCATCAATATCACAACGCAACATGGCAACATGCAAATCATTATAGTATTCATGAACAGAACGATTGCCTTGATCAAAACGTTGAAATTTCTTTTTCAAATCACGCTTATAAGAAAGAGGAATAAAACGACTATGCATAGAACGTTTAAGCTTAGACCATGTATCTGGGTCCTGACCACGTTTAATAAATCATTCCACCAAAGTATAGCATAACCAGTAAATTCACTAGTAGCATATCGAACACACTGATTAGCAGGAATCATATGAGAGTTAAATTTTTGTTCAACCGTCACCTCCCAATCTAAGTAAGCATCAGCATCATATGAACCATCAAAGGGAGAAATTTTAAACTTAACCCTAGCAAACTGGTTATCATTATCACCTCTATTACCTTTGTTTCCGTTGTTGCCGCGACATGGAGGTGGTAGAGGTGGTCGATGTGGTTTCTTACCCTGTTTACCAGACCGCCAATCTTGTTTACTATATGCTTCGTCATCCCCTTCCTCACTGGAAACCTCGGACTGGGACTTCTCGGATGGCGAAGAAGAAGAAGTAGAAGTAGCAACCTTGTTTTCAACAGCGTCGAGTCGCGTCAACAAATCATCCATCACATGTCGTATATCGTGCAAAGCTGGAGTAATGTCCGCCCTGAAATCACCAAGAAGCTTGTTTTGCGCAACAATAAGTCTTTTTAATTCGCCCTTTGAGACATAGCCATCATCGTCGCCTTGAAAGAAGGGATCAAGTCCTACCATAGTTAGTGACACAAGACAGAGAAAAAGAAACAAGATTATGCGTAACAAGTAGAAATGTGGGATCGCTCACACTCCAAGCGTATACCAAGCGCTTGCAAATGTTCTTACCATGCACAGCAAAAGACAATGGCGATCCTAGCAGAGACGAAGACAGTCAAGAGACAATAACACACCTGAACAGTGGGATGATTGCAAGAGACCGACCGGTATTGCTCAAGAGAAGTATAGTCGAGCTTGGGATGGCTCAATATGTGGCTAAGCAAAAACAATATCGTAACAGATTAGCAAAACTGAATAATGACCCAATGCAGGAGGTCGTTGCTGGCCAAAAGCTATTCAAAATCAAAGCACCCAAGTATGACAAATTGGAAGGTGGAAGGTGGAGAGGTGAAAGAGGAAACGAAACTTGCTGAATCTTTTCTATATTTTTTTACACTGTTTTTTCACTTTTTTTTCACTCTCTTTTTTTTTGCAACTTTTTTTTTCACTTTTGTTCACAGCAGAGAAGGACCACTAAAAATTTCAAAACAAACGGAAACAGGATATGGACTAAAGAAGGAAAACAGCGAGAACAAGCACGTCAAACACAAGCGTGCCGAAACTTCGATGGCCGAAATCCCGATCTTCTGAGCCGATTTTCGCAAAAATACGGTCGCTGAACCCGGCAAAGCGGGGGAGAACCAGATGCGAAATTTTCTGCAGATTTCCGAAATGTACTTATTTGCCCTATTCCGAGTTCCGAGCGAAAAGTTACGGCCGTTTTACTGAGGATACCTCAAATTAGGGTTTCAGCAGCGGCAGAAAAGACGAACGTGGTGTGGATGATGGAAAATGGATGGATGATGATGGAAACAGGGGCACTACGATGATGAACAAACCCTAACCAGCAACAAACTCAACCACAGGGGATGAAAACTCAGCAAAGCAACTGAAAACGAATATTGCGGCACTATGGTTATGAGACAGCAGATTTTTTTTTTGGCTTTTTGTGGACTCTAGGTATGAAAAACAAATCTAATCTAAAGGATACAAGGGATTACCTAATGGGCAACCTGGAAACTGATACCAATTGATAGGTGTAACCAATTGATAGGTGTAAGCCCGATCTTCCGTAAGGTATGTCGGTTTAGGGGTGGAGAACTCAACGTTGATGAAGAAGGCTCCGAGCCAGGAGGTTCGAATCCTTGCAATCACTACACCACTGCTCCGATGGTTATCGACCGCGTGACGCGCGCAATCGACCTCGCCAAGAAGGGTATCATTCCTGCAATGCAACCGAAGAACACCAGCAAGAACGAGGAAGAAACGCAATCAAGAATTAACTTGTGCTCACAAAGTTGGGGTTTCACAAACCGATACACGAACGGCGAATTGTTCTCAAAAGAAAACTTCTAAGCAAATCCCAAACCCTAACTCATGCGGTGGCTACTGTTTATATAGAGTTTAGGGCAACCATATGAAGCCTAGACGCGTCCATGATGGACTCGAAGACGATACATGGGCCAAAAGCCCGAATAGGGAAAAACAGCCCCTAGACAGATTCTGTCCGCTAAATTCCGAAGTGAATTCCCGATGACTCCAAATCAAAAAGACCTCAGACCAGCGGCATTGGAAAGGTTATCTCCTTAGCTTTCTAGCCATATGTGGATCGTCGAAATCGGAGTCCGTTTGCGGCCTGGGCGACGATTTTAGTGAAGACTGGTCCTGAAGGCCGAGAAAGTCGTCTCCGAGTAGAATTGGGCCTCCATCTTGACTTGGACGCCCCTTTGGTCCTCCTCCTAGTCCATGCCGGTCTCCAAGGCCTGCATGGTCCTCTCCTAAATTCCTAAGTACAATATAATCAATAATATCGTTAGGTAGCATACCATCATTATATGTAGAATTACGGGCACCTAGAAACGAGCTCACCTGTTGATTCAATTGTTTTGCACGTGCTCTTGTAATTGGTCCTTGCACAACCATAGGAGTGATGTCCTCATCACTACGCCTCCCGCCAACTAAGAAAATATGAAGCCAACTACCCGACACATTATCTCGAGCTAGCAGCAGTTGTGCACGCGTTGAAGATCTGGAGACACTATTTGCTAGACAACACTTGCCACATATACACCGACCACAAGAACCTCAAATATATCCTCACGCAACCGGAATTGAATATGAGGCAACGACAGTGGTTAGAGTTGATAAAGGACTACGACTTAGAGATTCATTACCATCCTAGTAAGGCTAATGTAGTAGCTGATGCATTAAGCCGTAAGGCTCATTGCAACGTGATTGAGGCCCGCCCTATGGTGAGAGTTATATGCTGTGAGATGGATGAGATCGAAATGCCGACAGAGCAGCACGCCGAACCCTACAACCTCATCATTGAACCTACAATAAAAGATCAAATCATTGCAGCACAAAAGAAAGATAAGGGCATAGCACACATTCGAGAGGAGATCAATGAAAGGAAGAAGGCTTGCTTTAGGCTTGATGCAGAGGGTGTCTTATGGTTTAAGAATCGCTTAGTGGTACCTAAGGACATGAAGTTGAGAAAGAAAATCCTGGATGAAGCTTACACCTCCATGTTCACCATGCACCCGGGCAGCAATAAGATGTACCAAGATTTAAAGCAGAAATTTTGGTAGACCCGTATGAAATGGGAGATCGTCAAGTATGTGTCTGAGTGTGATGTATGCAAAAGAGTAAAAGCTGGCCACCTAAGGCACGTAGGTATGCTCCAACTATTAGCAGTTCTAGCCTGGAAATGGGAGGACATACATATGGACTTCATTGTCGGTTTGCCTCGCACATAGAAGGGGTGCGGTTCCATTTGGGTGATTATTGACCGATTCACAAAATCTGCACATTTCATCCCTGTCAAGACCACCTATTGGGCGAAACAATATGCTGAACTATATATTTTTCGGATTGTATCCTTGCACGGTGTTCCTCAGACCATCACTTCGGATAGAGGCTCACTATTTGTATCCCGTTTCTAGGAGCAGTTGCAAGCTGCCCTTGGAACCAAATTGATTCGGAGCTCAGCATACCATCCACAAACCAGTGGCCAAGTCAAAAGAGTGAACCAGATCTTAGAAGATATGTTGAGAGCATGTGCATTGACCTATTCCACCAAGTGGGATGAGTGTCTTCCCTTAGCAGAATTTGCTTACAACAACAGCTACCAAAAGAGTTTGGAAATGGCACCTTTCGAAGCTCTTTATGATAGGCGGTGTAGAACGCCACTGAATTGGTCTGACCAGGTGAGCGTGTCAAATTTCGTCCAGACTTGGTAACACAGGCAGAAGAGCTAGTTAAATTCATACATGGCAATCTGAAAAGAGCACAGTCTAGACAGAAGAACTACTCAGATAGGAGGCGAAGACCCTTAGTCTTTGAGAAGGATGATCATGTGTATCTCCGAGTGTCACCCATGAAAGGGGTGCATCGGTTCGGAGTAAAAGACAAGTTAGCACCACGATATGTTGGTCCATTCAAGATCACAGAGCAATGTGGGCCACTTGCTTATCGGCTGGAGCTACCACCACATCTAGCTGCAGTTCATGGCGTGTTTCATGTCTCGTAACTCAAGAAGTGCTTACGAGTGCCAGAGGAAGTGGTCGATACCTCTCAAATTCAGATCCAACCAGACCTCACTTATGAAGAGAAGCCTAGAAAAGTCCTTGACCAAAAGCGAAGATCAACACGACAAAGAACCATTAATTTCTACAAAGTACAATGGAGTAATCACTCCGAAGAAGAGGCAACATGGGAACAAGAAGAATTTTTGCAAAAAAAATATCCTGGTTTTCTTTCATCCACTTCAAATGAGTACGTCACAGCAGTTTAAAGTTTCAATTTCATACATTATGCATTCTCTTCTCAGTTAACTTATCCACCCACATCACATCAAAAATGTTAGGATGAGATTTCTTCAAGGGGGGTGGGTTGTGATGCTCCAGCATCTCAAGTGCATAATCATTCTTCATATGTGCAGTATTCATCATGAAGCATCATACATTGGCATGCATTTAAACCCTAGTTCAAATTTGGTTAAAATGCAACTTGTTGAAACCTGTTTTCTGCATATATGTCTCTATGATTGTGCCTGTAACTTTGATTCTATTTATATTTGGGTGAAACTCATATTGACAAACTTGTAGACAATTTGATGATAAACAACTTTGTAAATTGGTGCTATGACATGCAGTAAGGCTTGCATAGAGTTTTGGGGCTTTTTCTGTCAACATGTGTTTTCTGTCCAAATTTGGTATGATTAGTAATTCTATATTTTCTCTAATCTACAGCCCTTTTTATACAAAACTCTAGTTGAGAAAGTTATAGATCATAAATTTCTGAACAACATTGGTATAAAAATCCTTGAGTGAATGTGAACAGAAAATGGACTTTTAGAATTTCTAAACTTATGGGTTCTGTTGGTCCAACCTTGGTCAGCAGTTTAAATTCAAATTTAAATCTTATTTGTGAGTAGAACATGGTATGAAAGTTTAGAAGAAAGTTGTAGAGCTCAAAATTTAGAACATTTCATCCAATTACGGCATTTTCAAATTTGGCCTTCAACCTGTTCAAAAACGTGAAATACAAACGGAGCTTCCTGCGGTCAAAGCTAGATTTTCCAATTTTCGGGATTTTCCTTTTTCATTGTCTCTATGACAAGTGGGCCCCACAGGTCAGCCCACTTCGGATTCCCGCCCGCGCCGGACAAAAACCGAGCAGGTGGGTCCCACGTGCCCCGTCCGCTCCATACACCGGGTCCACGAGTGCTGGTCCAATTTTCCGCCCCGGTCCTACCTGTCAGCGGCTCCGGCCCGTGAACCCAGTCCACGCACCGCGTCCTCTCCTTCTCCCCCGTTCCGACGCGCCCACGCGGCGAGCGCGTCCTGCCCGCACCGCGCCGACACCGGCCGAGGCCAGCCGCGCCCTGCCCCTCCCCGACCGCTCTGCACCTGGACGCTTTCCGGGCCACCTCCACGCCCGCACCCCTCCTCGCTCCCTGCTTATCTCGCTTTCCCCCCTGTTTTCTCTGCCCAGAGCTGCACCGAACGCCGCCGCCATTACCGAGCTCAGAGCTCGAGCTCCCGTGGTCGCTCCGCTGCTCCCCGCGCCTCCAGACCAACGCCATTTCACTCGCCGCCACCTTCCGCGTCCAACGCGCTAGGCCTCGTCGCCTCCCTCCGCCTCTCCTCCATAAGCGCAGCACGCCCGCCGCCATTGCCGCCGCGGTGAGCTCACAGCACCGGCCGCCTCGAGCCGCCACTCGTCCCACCGAAGCGCGCCTCACGCTCGCCTCACCGTCCTCCACCACCTCCGCACCGCCTCGCCCTTCGCCATCGGCTCTATCACCTCTCTCCACGTGCGCGCTCAACCCGGCCGCCATTGCCGCCGCCCCTCACCGTGGAAGGCCACCCTCCAACCTTCCCCACGCCTCCAGGACACCACCCCCGCCTTCGCCTCGTCCTCACGCACCTCCCGCGCTAGACATCGTCGCCGTTGCCTCGCTCCCTCGCCGGATCCGCACCGCGCCACCCCCAGTGTTCATGCCGTGGCCTCGCCAGTTCACCACCGCCGTCCTGTCTCCACAGACCGCCCCGGCGGCGACACCTTAAGGGAAAGCTTCCCCATCGCCGGCAACACCGGCCGCCACCCTGTCGGCGTCAAGTTCCCGCCCCAGCACGCCGGCGCAAGCGCCGTGACGTCGGCCACCGCCGCGCGTCTCGTCCCCAAGCCGGAGGTAGAAGAAGATGTGTATTTTTGCAGAAAACCCCCTCCAGCTATTGGTTATTTTATCACTGTTTACTGAGTCTTACAGAAATTACCGATAACCCCCTAGATCTATTAGGGTCTCAAATTTTAACCTGAGCCTTTGCATTTTGTAGATCTAACCCCGGGCTTTTGGAGTATTCTCACGCGCTGTTCACTGAGTCTATGCAATCTTCCTTGCAAGCCCCTGGAGTCTACCGTTAATTAGGTATAGGTCGTTGGTCAGTGGATATTTGTGATTTAAAAGCATTTTCTTGATCTTGAACTTTGGAAAATCATATAAAATCATAGAAAAATCTAAAATGGACAAACTCAGTGGCTATGTATTCCTTGTGAGTAGACCTACAGAATGAGCATGATGTGGATGTGTGAAAAGTCTGTTTTGCCCCTAGTCTAGTGCATGCATGTAGAGGGTAAATAAATGGTAAAAATGGACTAAATGAACTCCAAAAATTGTAAAACTTGGAAAGTAGCTTTCTTGTGGTATTATAGCACTGTGTGAATTTTTGTAGCCCTAGCACTTGCTGTTTAAGTTACCTTTTGCCATTGTGCATGTAAATTGTCTATTTACTTAACTTAAAAATGGGAGGCTACATAAAAGATGCTTAAAATGGTTCTCTGGTATTTTTCATATGTTGTGGACAGTATGAGTAGCACACTGATGAAATATGAAGTTGTGCATATAAAGTTTGACTGATGATTTCAAAATAACAAAATATGGCTTGCTTAACTAAATAATAGGAAAAAGTGGTTCTAGAATGCAAAATAAATTCTATGAAAAATGTGGTAGTGTGTTGATTAGGTGTTGATTCCAGAAAGTACTTTTGTACGACTTGTGGTCACTGATTTATGGTTCATCTGAAATAAGCTAAAGGAAATATATGGAAAATAGATGTCCTATCAAACTATGGATTTTGTGCTTACTAATTTTTGTATATCGTGTTTATGCAATAAGATACTTGCTGTAGAAATTTGAAGTCCAGAACCCATTCCTATAAATTATGAAAAATCTGAGAAGCTATATGGATGATAACTTGCTGGAATTTTAATAAATTAATTATAAATTATTTATGGCTGAAATTTGGACTGTAGCCTCTTGCACTATTGGTTTTCATGTCATAAATATTTGAGATCAATTGGAGTTATCTAATAGCATGAACTTGACATGAACACTTTAATTCCATAAATAGATAAACTTACTTAATGAACCTAAGTGCATTTCATGTAAGACTAATATTGCATGCTGCTTGCTATGTCATACTTGCAGCAAGTTCTTTGTGATATCATGAATGATGGGTCGAACTAGCTTTTGGTGATGGTTTGTACGATTTCTTAGTGATGGTTTGTATGATTTCTTAAGTTGTGGGTTGTATGATTTCTTAGTGATGGGTTGTATGATTTCTTAGGAAAGTTGTTAAGTTTTCTCATTATGGGATGTATGTAAGCTAAGAATGCTAAAGTCAATTCAACCTACCGACCATGCAATCTATTTCATTTACACCTTATGCATACATCTGCATTCGTTACACACATGGTTGCACTATGTCATGCATATAACCTATACCATATGCATGTATTTGCATTCTTTTGCAATCACTTGCATATTGTACCATGCATATAGATTCCGCGAAAGAAGGATCAACACAGTAGCTACTATTGATTGATAAGCAGAACAACGAATTGCACCAAGAGCAAGAAGACGACGTGTCACTGATTATATCTGTCCCTGTTTCAAGGGGTTGCCTTGGGCAAAGCCCCACAACCCGTCAAACTAACTTGGATTAATTTGTTGGCTTTCATAAGGTTAATCAAAGGTAGGCAGGACCATGCTCTTCCCAGCTAATATGATTATGATTGATGATTACGCATGTGCATTAGGAGTTGATTGAAACCAATTGCATTAGATCCCCTGGCCGCCCTGGCCCTAGCATCCATACATAGAGTTCGTAGGACGAGTGCCTAGGAATGCTAGGTGCGAGTAGACACGAGTGAATGGAGTCACTCGTCGCGAAGGTGATTTCAATCACAAAAATCTTACTATTATGGAAATCATTATGCTTATGTTTTAAATGGAGACCGGACGGAGATTTTATGAGTTATTGGTTGTTTATGGTATTGTGCATTAGACTCCGCCCGAGTCGCATAAGGCCCGTTCGCTGTTCGCCTGTTGATCGGCATAACATTGCTAGAGTGCTTATCCGGGATAATGGACCGGTGAAAGTCTTACTTGTGCCATCCGAAGAACAGAGACATGCTCCTACTGTTACACCTTGGGGAGCTTGTAGTCGAGGGAGGGCTGGACCCGGTACGCCGAGGTAACGCTCCTAAGGTGGCACAACCTGGGAACTACGGAGGGATTGAATCAAACTTCGGATGGGACAAGTGGAGATGGGAGGCATATGTGAGAACGCTGGGGGTTAGTAAGCATATGCCACCTGGTATTTCTAGTTATTCCTAGGAATTAACAAATCGATTCGAATCGCTGATGCTCACCAGGTGTGAGAATGCCACATATCGCACACGGGCAACGTAGTAACTATCTAAACAGGTTACATTATTATTCATGCTTTCAAATACTACATGCTTGTATTTGTATGCTTACTTTTCTGCAAGTTATTATGGTTATGATGGTATATGCAAATGAGGAAATGTTACTTTATGTCAATCTCTCATTGCTAAAATCAATGGCTAAGGATCAAATGTTAGTAAGCAAGCTTTGCGTCAGCCGTAAACCCTTCCATTAAGTCCTTCTAAGTAATTAGTACTCAGGGTTTGCCCCCACTTTTGGCTTATAGGTACTGACGTCTCTTGGACAACCGCTTGAAGGAGGGTAGAACCGGTGGGCTCGGTGCTACTCGCCTTGTTTATCTCTGCATGAAGACTGGTTGAGTTTGTTTCCGTTGTGAGATGTTTTAAAAACGCTTCCGCTATATATATACTCTGAAATCGCTTCCGCTATATTTTGAACATGTATTTGATTTCATACATTTGGATTGTAAACTAAGTTTATCTATCTTATATTTCAGTTGCCTATGATGATGTAACTGTTGTGGCTCTTTCGAGAGCTGAATGTGTGTGATGTCGGTATCCTTGGGCGATGGTTTCATCGAGTGCCCTCCTAGGTAGCTCGACGGACTACCGGGTTTAGTCTGGCCTAAGTGCACTGCGAGCCAGAGGTGGCAGGTGTGCTTAGTCTGAATTAAGCAGGGCGATTCTGCCACAGCTGGTATCAGAGCCGATCATACAGAGACAACAGTCATATCATTGGGTTTTGATTTACAAACCGATTTTCGAAAACCCTTTTCAAGTAATTCCAAAAATGAGAGTATACGATATGCCCATACTAAGGATGTTAGTGTTATCCGTGACATCACTGACAGTCTGACCTAGATAGAACTCATATGCATATTCGACACTTTGGGAGCAACTTTTTGGCTATAGCTGTCCCCAGTACTGGAGGAAGCTATTGGGATTTGCGAATGGTTGTACACCCTGCATCCATGCTGTATAAGTAAAAGCTCTTTAAGGGTGGTGGGCATGCTTCGGATGCTTTCATGACCACCACACTTTCATTTGGTTTTGGGATCCACCTTTTTCTCGACAATCCCCAGTACTGGTGGAAAGTCAGGCTTTGAGAAAAGGTGCAACGGCCCACTCTACGTTGTCCACGCAACGGTCACGCGTGGATGCCACCCTAGGTGGTAATGTATGAGCATGCATTCTTCTGCAGGTACACTAACCACGTGCGAAACTAAGAACGACTAGAGAATGACTAGTTGCATTAAAGAGAGACGTGCATATATGTCACCGAATTATCGCTAGCTATGTATATAATACATAGGATGTGTGATGTGAGACCGAATAGGACGAATCATGCATCATGTATCTTTTGTTATCAGTGTGGGGGATATTACTAAAAGACAAATGTAATAAATCGTGATTTAAGCAAACTTTCTGCATTTCACTCTCACAATACAGTTAATTTTATGAAGAAGGGTCCCAAACGACAAACACGGACAAACACTGGAATTCGACTGATTTGCAGAAGGGATTAGTCGAAACTCTGTGTAACAAAGTTATAGAACACGACATATGGAACAACTTTGTTATAGATGATGTCATAGGGAAATGTACGGGAGGAGAACGGTTTAATTTTTAAACTAGTGATTGTCTTAGGTGGAGCCGAAAATCTAAGTGCAGTTAGTAAATCGACTTCACGTCACATCCTAGTCAGATTGGTAGGAGTGTTGTCCTATATCCAAAACCACGCACAGGTTTCCATTAGCAGATAAGCTTGTCCAAACCTACAGGATGTTGGCTAACACTTTACGTGCAATTGAGTTATTCTGTTCACTTACATGCTTTCATGTATTCAGAATATATCTATGGTGCTATGATCTTTTATCACCGCATCGATTGCACAAAAGTTCTTGAACTAAATCCGATTGGCTTTATTTCTGCAGATGGTCACTCCACCAGAGACATCTGCACAAGGGGCTGCTCATGAAGCACCACCTCCTTCCGAGTTGGCCACTCAGGTCGCTCAGCAACTCATCAACCTAATAGCTCAAGAGCAACGATGGCGTGACCCGCAAGAGATCAGTTACACTAACTTTGCGGCGCTGCAACCTCCAATCTTCACCACTGCCACAGATCCCTTGGATGCTGATGACTGGCTTCAGATCATTGAGTCCAAGTTCAGTCTACTGCCCCGACTCACTGAGCAACAGAAGGCTCGCTTCGCGGCACAGTGTCTACATGGTCCCTCGGGGGCCTGGTGTGCTTCATTCCTAGCAATGCAACCCGCCAGGCACCAGGACATGTGGGATGAGTTCCAAGCGGGTTTTCGGGCTCACTATCTCCCACCTAGCCTCATCGAGCTCAAGCAACGGGAATTTCGTGCACTTCAGCAAGGGACACATGTCGGTACTCGAGTACGTGTAGGCTTTCATCCGCCTGTCCCAGTACTCCCCTGAAGACGTCGACACTGACTCACGTAGGGCTGCCCGTCTGTTGGGTGGGTTCGATCCCACTTTGCTGACTCACTTGGGTCGCCGCTACGATAGCTTCACCCAGTTGGTTGATGCAGCCATCGACATGGAGCATCGCCTCCGCGAAGCCCATGAGGACCAGCGGAGGAAAAGACTTGCAAGCACACTTTAGTCAGGATCATCTCAGCGGCAACGGGTCGTGCATCGCCCACCGCCACGCATCTGTTACATTGACATGCCCCAGCAGCAAGAACAACACTGTGGGACACAACACCATCCCTCCTCCTGCAGTGTACCGCCTCATCCTCCTACTTCAGTGCCACCGGCCAAACCAAGTGCCAAATACCCCTGCTACAAGTGCGGAAAGACCGGCCATTTCAGCAAGAATTGTCTTGCCCTTCGACGAAGCCAGGCACCAGTGTTGATTAGAGACAACCAACGCCAGAATAAGAAGAAAGGACCAAAGCGAGATCTAGCTCCGACAGAGGGTCGTGTACACTATACCCACATAGATCAGATTCCAGAAGGTGAACCAGTGTTAGCAAGCACGTTTCTTGTCAACGAACACCCCACAGTGGTTTGGTTTGACTCCGGAGCAACACACACCTTCATCAGTAGGTCATATGCAACAAAACATGGGTATCACATTGACAATATGAAGGAAAAGTACCATATTACAGCCCCGGGGTCACCAGTTAACACAAATCAGATTGTGAGGCACTTACGCTTGCGCATAGGCACAGAGGATTTCTATATTGATCCTGTGGTACTTCCTAACTGTGATGCTCCGGCATCTCAAGTGCATTTTCATCTCACATACATGCAACATTCATCATGATGCATCCTACAATGACATGCATTTGAACCCCATGGTCAAACTTGATTGATGTGCAACTTGTTGAAACCTGTTTTTTTTGCATATATGTCTCTGTGATTGTACCCATAACTTTGATTCTATTTAGATTTGAGTGAAACTCATATTGGCAAACTTGTACATAATTTGGTGATAAACGACTTTGGTAATTGGTGCTTTGACATGCAGTAAGGTTTGCATAGAGTTTTGGAGCTTTTTCTGTCACCATGAAAATTCTGTCCAAACATGACCTGTTTAGTAATTTCAAATATTTCTTGACCTAAAGCTAAAACCTTGCAATGCTTGTATTGAGAAAGTTGTAGATCTTGAAATTATGAACAACATTGGTATAAAACTTTTTGTGTGAAAGTGGTCATAACCTAGACTTTTAGAATTTCTAAACTTATGGGTTCTGTTGGTCAAACCTTGGTCAGCAGCTTAAATTCAAATTTAAACCATATTTTTGAATAGAACATGGTATGACAATTTATAAGAAAGTTGTAGATCTCGAAATTTAGAACATTTCATCCAATTGGGGTATTTTCAAATTCGGCCTCTAACCTGTTCAAAAACGCGAAATACAAACGAAGGTCTCTGTGGTCAAAGCTGATTTTGCAATTTCTTGATTTTTCCTCTTTTCATTATCTCTATGGCAAGTGGGTCCCACCAGGCAGACCGCGTCGGATTCCCGCCCGCGCTGGACCAAAAACTCGGTCGGTGGGTCCCACCCTCACTCGCCCCCATACACCCGGTTCATGAGCTGCTCCTCTCTCCAACCGCCTCGGCCCTACCTATCAGTGACCCTCGGTCCATGCACCCGTTCCACGCCCGCGCCACCTCCTTCTTCTCTCTCTCGGCTGCGCCCACGCGGCGGATGCCACCAGCGCCGCGCCGTGCCATCGCCGCGCCTCGCGCCTGGACGGCTTCCCGGCCGAAGCCACACTGCCGTTCCTTCGGCCTTAAGCTGCGGAGGGCACCTCCTCTCACCCTCGCCCCATCCCTCCTGCCATTTCCACTCGCCCTAGTCGCCCCCTTACCTCTTCCTCCCGAAGCACAGTGCGCTGCTGCCATTACCGCCTCGGGTCGCCTCCCGCCCCGCCAAAGCGCGCCTCGCGCTCGCCTCACCGTCCTCCACCATCTCCGCACAGTCTTGCCCCTCGCCCTCGCCTCTATCACCCTTCCCCGCGAGCGCGCTCACGCGGCCACCATCGCCGCCGGCCCCTTGCCGTGGATAGCCTCCCTGGACCCGTCCCCGCTGCTCCACTCTCCACCGACGAGCTCGCCACACCATCGCGCAGCCGTAGTGGCCCTCCGTTGGCTCTCCCTCCACCGGAACCACCGGATCGAGACGGAGCCGCCATGCTCCGCCTCGCCGTGGCCCCACCGGTTCACCACCGCCGCCCGCCCCTCCTCTACACCGCCAGCGACGAGACCTAGAGGGTCAAGTTCGCCGTCGCGGGAGGCACGACCCCGGCCCACCTCGGCTCCAAGACCCCGCCCCGTCGCGCCGCCCCGCACGCGGGAACGCGAGCCGCGCCACGCCGGTCGCCCCGGCAGGAGGTAGAAGAAGGAGGCGCTGCTTTTGCTGAAGAACCCCTCCCCTTATTGCATATTTTATCACTGTTTATTGTGTCTTGAATAACTTGTGAAAACACCCCTAGATCTATTAGGGTTTCGCATTTTTAACCCGAGCCTTCGCATTCTTGTAGATCTAACCTCGTATTTTAGGAGATTCTCACACACTATGCACTAAGTCGGGATAATCTCACATTGTAGCCCCTGGAGGTTACGGTTAATTGCGTTCAAGTCCCCGATCTATAGGTTTTTCCATTTATTTCGTTTATATTGGGCTGAGAACTTTGGAAATTCATATAAAATCATAGAAAAATCTAAAATGGACAAACTTAGTGACTATGAGTTCCTTGTGAATAGATCTACAGGATAGATATGATGTGGATGTGTGAAAAGTCTGTTTTGCCCTTGTTTAAATTGCATGCATGTGAGGGTTAATAAATGGTAAAAGTAGACCAAATAAACTCCAAAAATTATGAACCTGGGGCAGTAGCTTTCTTATGGCACTATGACACTGTGTGATTTTTGGTAGCCCTAGCAATGACTGGTAAATTACTGTTTTGCCCTTATGCATGTAATTTGTGTATTTATTCCACTTGGAAAATGAAGGCTACATAAAATATGCTCAAATATGACTTCTGGTATTTTTCATATACTTCAAATAGTAGGAGTAACTCACTGGTGAAGTATGAGGTTGTCCATCCATGTTTTAGCTGCTATTTTAAAATTGACAAAATGCTACTAGCTAGGCTTGATAATTACAAAAAGTGACTTTAGGATGCAAAGATAATTCTATGAAAAATCTGGTATGCTACTAGTATGATAGGAAGTCCCGAAAGTATTTTTGGAGAATTTATTAACCCTGTTTCTAAGTACATCTTAATTTGCATAAGATAGATATATAGAAAATAGATGTCCTATCAAACTATAGATTTTGTGCTTGCTGATTTTTGTACATGATGTTCATGCAATGTATTGGTTGTTGTAGAAATTCCAGGTCCAGAACTCACTCCTATAAATTATGAAAAATCTGAGAAGCTATAGGGCTGATAATTTGCTGGAATTTAAACAAATTAATTATGACTTGGTTGTAGCTAAAATTTTGGCTGTAGCTTTATGTGATATATTTCTTTGTGACATAAAAATTTGAGCTCATTTGGAACTTTATAACAGGAGGGTTTGACATAAACAGTTTAATTCAATAGATAGATAAACTTACATAATGAACCTAAGTGCATTTCATGTAAAAGTGTAATGTTGCTTGCTATACCATTGCTACTTGCTGCAAGTTCCATGTGATATCATGAATGATGGGTCAAACTAGTGGGTCAAACTAGCTTTTAGCGATGGTTTGTATGATTTCTTAGTGATGGGTTGTATGATTTCATAGAAAAGTTGTTAAGTTTTCTCATTATGGGAAGTATTTGAACTAAGTATAATTGAGTCATTTCATCACAAGCTACTTGACATGCATTATATTTCATTTGCACCTCATGCATACAATTGCATTTGTTGCACTCATGGTTGCACTATGTCATACATATAACCTGTAGCATATGCATGTATTTGCGTTCTCTTGCACTCACTTGCGTATTATATCATGCATATAGATTCCGCGAAAAAAGGATCAACACAAGAGCTACTATTGATGTGGCGGAACCGTCCTGCTTAATCTAGACTAAGCACACCGGCCACCTTTGGCTCGCAGTGCGCTTAGGCCAGACTAAACTCGGTTGTCCGTCGAGCTACCCAAAAGGGCACTCGATGTAACCATCGCCCGAGGATACCGACATCACACACATTCAGCTCTCGAAAGAGCCACAACAGTTACATCGTCACAGGCAGTTGAATTATAAGATAGATGGACTTAGTTTACAATCCAAATGTATAAAATCAAATACATGTTCAAGATATAGCGGAAGCGATTTCAGAGTATATATATATATATATAGCGGAAGCGTTTTCAAAACATCTCGCAGCGGAATCTTGATACTTAAGCAGTCTTCACGAAGAGACGAACGAGGCGTGTAGCACCGAGCCCACCGGTACTACCACCTTCAACACAGTTGTCCAGATGTCATCCGTACCTGTAATTCAAAAGTGAGGGCAAACCCTGAGTACTAATTACTCAGTAGGACTTAATGGACAGGGCTTACGGCTGACGCAAAAGCTTGCTTACTAATCATGTGGATCCTTAGCCATTGATTTTTATACAAGGTCATGTTGACATAAGATAGCAGGATTTGACAGCTGCTATCCCTTAACTATGAAGATCCTTTACATCATAATATAAATACTTGCATGAAAGTAAAGCATGAGTACCATCAGTAACTTGCATAATAGTATATCATACCCATCCAAGTATGTTGTGTTGAAAAACATAAATATAAGCATAAGATATTTAAATTGTTACTACGTTGCCCGACAGTGATATTTGGCACTCTCACACCTGGTGAGCATCAGCGATTCGAATCGATTTTAATTTCTCGGAATAACTAGAAGTACCAGGATGGCATATGCTTACTAGCCCCTGGCGTTCCCACATATGCTTCCCCCATCTCCACTTGTCCCATCCCAAGTTCGATTCAATCCTTCCGTTGTTTCCAGGTTGTGCCGCCTTAGGAGCGATACCACAATCACACCGGGTCAGCCCTCCCTCGACTACAAGCTCTCCAAGGTGTCATAGTAGGAGTCTGTCTCTGTTCTTCGGATGGCACAAGTAAGACTTTCACCAGGCCCATGTCCTGGATAAGCACTCTAGCAATGTTATGCCAATCAGCAGACGAATAGCGGATGGGCCTTAAACGACTCGGGCGGAACCGGAGAACAACAACGCACACCCCAAAAGTAAACTTACACTCCGCCCGGTCTCAATTTAACATCAACATAAGTAATCATAAATTGCATCATAGTAAGATTTCTGAGATTTTGAAATATCACCTACGCAACGAGTGACAGTGCTCACTCGTGTCTACTCGTACCTAGCATTTCTAGGCATACTTGTCCTGCGAACTCTATTCATAGGATCTAGGGCCAGGGCGGCCAGGATGTCTAATGCAGTTGGTTCCAAACAACTCCTGATGCATATGCCTAATCATTAAAACATAAAGGTTTGCTGGGTATAGTATGGTCCTGCCTACCTTTGAGTATTCTTATGAAAACCAACAAACTAATCTAAGTTAGTTTGCCAGGTTGTGAGGCTTTGCCCTAGGCAACCCCATGAAACTGGGACGGATATAATCAGCGACACGTCGTCTTCTTGCTCTTGGTGCAATTCGCTGTCCGGTTTATCGATCAATAGCAGCTCCTGTGTTGATTCTTCCTTCGCGGAATCTATATGCATGATATAATATGCAAGTGAGTGCAAGAAAATGCAAATACATGCATATGATACAGGTTATAGGCATGACATGGTGTAATCATGAGTGCAACGAATTGCAAATGTATGCATGAGGTGTAAATGAAACATAATGCATGTCAAGTAGCTTGTGATGAGATGACTTAAGTATACTTAGTCCCAAGACATCCCATAATAATAAAACTTAACAACCTTACTAAGAAATCGTACAACCCATCACTAAGAAATTATACAAACCATCACCGCATGTTATCTCTGAAGTTATCATAAATTACTGTCTTATATGTGTACACAGTCCCTATAGCTTCTCAGATTTTTCATAATTTGTAGGAGTGAGTTCTGGACTTGAAATTTCTACAGCAAGCATTTCATTGCATGAACATCATATACAAAAATCCGCAAGCACAAAATCCATAGGTTGGTAGGACATCTATTTTCCATCTAATTATCTAGGTCTATTTTAAATGCACATCAAGACAGTACTCACAAGCTTCACAAAAATATTTTTTGGAACCTACGCACCATTACCAAGCTACCAAATTTTCCATGGAATTAATTATGCATCCTAACACCACTTTTCCTTTTTATTTAGTTAAGCATGTGACACTTTGTCATTTTCAAATCACCACTCAAACTTAACATCCAATGCCTCAAACTTTACCAGCAAGCTATATGCAACATAAGGTGTGTCCTAAAAATCTAGTCCAACCTTTGGAGCAAGTTTCATATGGTGAGTACTTTCCATGCATTTTTATTGCAAAAACCTAAGCCTAGGGGTAGATCAGTCATTTAACAGTGAGTGCTACTGCAAGAAAAGTTTACACAGTGCCTAAATGCCATAAGAAAGCTACTGCCTAAGTTTCAACATTTTAGGAGTTCATTTAGTCCATTTTTCCCATTTATTTACCTTGCACATGCATGAACTATACTAGGGGCAAAATAGATTTTTCACACATCCACATCATACCTATCCTGTAGATCTATTTACACTGAGTTCATAGCCACTAAGTTTGTCCATTTTAGATTTTTCTATGCTTTTCTATGATTTTTCAAAGTTTCAGCCGAAATAATGCAATTTAAATGGGAAAACTATAGATCCAAGGACCCATGCGTGATTAACCATATACCCCAGGGGCTAGCTTGAAAGAACTACATGACTCAATGCACAGCGCTCGGATTGGAACTTGAAATCATCAAACGCGAGGGGTTAATATGCAGTTTCGCCGTCTCCTCCCCCGGTCGTCTTCAACCTCCCGATCGGGGAGAAGGACGGTGACGGTGTGCTGCCAATCTGGCCGGGCGGGGCCCGAGGGCTTGCCGGCGGCGGTCGAGGGAGGAGAGGGGAGGCCGGGCAACCTCACCCACTACCTGGTTTCGGTGGAGGATGGCCGGACGAGGCGCGCGACCGCGGTGAACTCCGGCGGCGACGACGCGAACCCGCGGTGTGGCGACGATGAACCCAGCGAGGGAGGGACAGAACGGCGACAAGATCTAGGGCATCGGCCGCGCGGGGATGAGGCGCAGCCGATGGTGGTGCTTAGAGGCGGGGTGGGGCTGTGGATGGGGCCGGTAGCGCGGTGAACCGAGACGTAGCGCGCGGCGTGGCGACGGCGGCGCGGCGTCGATCCGACGATGGAGAGACGAAGCGGGAGCGAGAACTAGCGCGTTGAACGCGCGGGATCACTGCGGGTGCGGTGGTGTAGGTATGGTGGCTCGGGGTGGCACTGGAGAGCGGCGCGGAGATGGTGAGCCGGCGGTGAACTCGCCATGAGCCGCCTGACCTGGACGTCGAGAGCAGCTCGATCTGCTCGGAGGGGAAGAGAACGGAGGCGACGTGATGTGCCACGGGTGCGCGAGTTCGGGGCGGAGGTTATGGTGGTGGTGTGGAGGCACGGGGAGGACGAACGGCGACGGGGAAGCTCGCGCACCGAGCTTGCCCGGCAATGGCGGCCGCGGACGAACGAATGGCGAGGGAGCTCTTGGGTGCGGCGAATCGGCGCACTCAGAGCTCAATCCGTGGGCGAGGCACGGTGACCGTACGCCATGGACAGGGGGAACGCGGCGGCGCTGACAGGGGGACCCACCCGTCAGTGGCCTGGGTAAAATCAGGGGATTTTTGTGTTTTCTCCCTCACTGAACTTAACATTTTTGACCTACATAGAAGCCGAATTTGGCAAAGTGCCAATTGAATGAAATGTTCTACCCTTAGAGATCTACAACTTTGTTGAAAGCCTTGATACCAAAATCATTTTGGAAATATGAATTTCATTTGAATTTGGCTCTCTAATTTCGTTTGACCTACAGGCCAGGTTTTTAAAGAAATTCTAAAAGACCCTTTTCCATTTGTATTCACTCAAAGAGCCTATTGACAATATTGTTGCCAACTCCAGGATCTACAACTTCTCTAATTAGGACTTTGCCAAAATATGTTTGTAGGTTGGAGAAACATTTGAATTACTCTGCAGTTCAGATTTAGACAGGTTTTCTGTGCTGGCAGTAAAAGGCCCAAATCTCTATGCAAACCCTACTGCATATCAAAGCACCAATTACCAAAGTTGTTTACCATCAAATTATCTACAAGTTTGTCAAAAGGTTTAACATCAAAAACTGCTTGGAAATATGATTAAATTTGAATTTAAGTGGCAGCCTTTGAGTTGGACAGTGGACCATATTTACTTAAAAATTGCAGGAGCCCTATTTCCATCCATTTTCTCCAAAAATGCCTCTTGACAAGGTTGCTTAGAATTTTAAGGTCTACAACTTATTCAGTTAGAGCTTTGCATGAAAATGGCTGTGGGTTAGAGCAAAACTCAAATTACTACACAGGTCAGATTTTGACAGGTTTTTCATGTTGACAGAAAAGGATTCAAAACCCCATGCTAACTTAAATATATGACCAGGCCCCACTTGTAAAAGTTGTTTCTCTTGTGTTGATCTACAGTCTTGATAATATGGGTTTCATCCATAACACAGTAGAATAAAAGTTATGACCATAAACATAGGATCACACATGCCTAAAACAGGGTTTAGCAAAATGCATGCCAATCAAATGGGGCTATACTCTCTAAACATGTGCTATGCATGATGCTTTATGACTAATGATGCATGTATGAATGTAAATCATGCACTTGAGATGCTGGAGCATCACAATTGATCGATAAGCCGGACAACGAATTGCACCAAGAGCAAGAAGACGACGTGTCGCTGATTATATCCGTCCCTGTTTCAAGGGGTTGCCTGGGACAAAGCCCCACAACCTGGCAAACTAACTTAGATTAGTTTGTTGGCTTTCATAAGGATAATCAAAGGTAGGAAGGACCATGATTTCTCCCAGCTAATACAATCTTGCTTGATGATTACGCATCTGCATTAAGAGTTGCTTCAAACCAATTGCATTAGACTTCCTGGCCGCCCTGGCCCTAGAACCTATACTTAGAGTTCGTAGGACGAGTGCCTAGTAATTGCTAGGTGCGAGTAGACACGGGTGAATGGAGTCACTCGTCTCGTAGGTGGTTTCACAATTTACCGAAATCTCACTGTGATAAGTTATTATTTATCCTTGTGATTTAAATGGAGACCGGGAGAAGATTTTATGAGTTATTTACTGTTTACTATATTGTGCATTAGACTCCGCCCGAGTCGCATAAGGCCGGTCGTTGTTCGCCTATTGGTCAGCATAACATTGCTAGAGGTGCTTATTTGGGATAATGGACCGGTGAAAGTCTTACTTGTGCCATCCGAAGAACAGAGACTTGGTCCTATCATCGGGCCCAGGGGCGCTTGGGTGTTGACTCGTGGAGGGCTGGACCCGTTGCGCCGTGGTAACGCTCCATGGGGGCTAAACCTGGGGAATGGCGGGTTGGAATCGAACTTGGGATGGGACAAGTGGAGATGGGGACTATATGTGGAAACGCGATGGCTAGTAAGCATATACCCCTGGCATTTTTAGTTGTTCCTAGGAATTAACAAATTGATTCGAATCGCTGATGCTCACCAGGTGTGAGAATGCCAATACCACTGACGGGCAAAGTAGTAATCCACTTGAATATGTGTTGGCGATTGATAAAACCCATTTCGACCACCAACATTTCATGTTTTAGAGTACACTTTACCAAGTTTTCACTAATCTATAACTAGTTCCACGAGTTGTGCATAAAGGTTGTATGCAGGAGCTTTACACATTCAAAACTACATGAAAATGGACAAACAAAGGCAATGAGGCAAAAGAGCAATGGGCCAGGAAACACAGGCCGCCACCATCATAGGTCGGCCGACCTAGCTATGGTCGGTCGACCTGAGGCCCATCAGCCTTAAGGCCCAGGTCGGCCGACCCAGGAGCCTGGTCGGTCGACCTCCCCTCCTGGGTCGCCCGACCTTGCCACGTTACCAATTTTGACCTGAATGCAAAGAAACACAAAAGAGGTTAAATGCAACCGTTGGATCAAGAATCCAATGCATCCAAGGGCCAAAAAGACTTCGCATAAGGGATCAATGATGTCAGCAATTTGAGGGAGAAAACATGCAGCCAATCAGAGGTCGCCCAACCTTATCCCAAGGTCGGCCGACCTAGTATCGACCTCGTTTTGCACGTGCCTCAACCGCCATAACCGCCAACCGACATTCAGAGCAAATCACAGCCGAAGGATCAAGGAAGGTGGTGCATCGGGTGGCCGCCCGACCCCCCGGGCTGGTCGGCCGACCTACCACAGGGTCGGCCGACCTACCTCCCAGGTCGGCCGACTACCGACCTATGCCCAACCGACCTTGCACACCTACAAATACCCCCTCGTCCATCCAGGCTTTAAATACCCCCGGGAGGTCATTTGCAAGGTGTGGTGGATCAAGATAACACTAGTGTGGTTGTGTAGTTGAGTGTAGAGTATAGTAGTGAAGCCACCCTTGGCATTGTAGAGAGAGCCAAGTTATATCAAGAGTGAGTAGTGAGTTGTAGAGTCAAGGAGTCAGAATTCTCTTTGGTATTCTATTCCCGAGCTCTCATTCTCAGAGGAATTATTACTCTATTTCCAGGATACAGTAAAGTTCCTTGCTCCCTTCTTTATTTATTTCATACTTACTTTATTTACATACTCAGTGCTTTGCTCAGTAGTTTACGGGTGCCAAGTGTGCTCTGTGTAGTTTAGCTATACAGTTGTGCTTGCTCTCAGGCTTCGAACCTATGTAGTAGTAAACTCAGTTGTGTAGACGTGGTGTCTAGACTAGAGTTTGCCTTGGAAAGTGTCTTGTCCCACGCAGCTTTGGTGGTAGGTCCGCTTGGTGATAGCGAGCGTGTACCCTGTGTACTCCACCCCGTCGTTCGGATAAGTAGTCATCGACGTATAGCTGAGTTCTGTAGTGCCCACTTTTCTTGTCTGAGTTATCAGCACTCTGATGCCTGGAAGTGGTTCTATAGGCTTAGTGTCCAAGTAAACCTGCTGAGTAGAACACTAGTTTGTTTAGTAAAGTTAAGTTGTTTTATTTAAAGTAGTGAACCTGCTCTACTCTGCCATTTACCTCTAGCTTGCTGGCTTTACTGTTCGGTTCTACCTGTTCTACGTTGAGTTACTCCTCGTTCCTCGTGGATTTCGATACCCTGGAATACTCTTGGGTGAAAAGCTACAATGTGTTTCCGTGCGCTTGTGGATCTATATCAGAAGGCTAAGAAACGCCAACAAGCTTTTCTGGCGCCGTTGCCGGGGAGCGATAGCTAATTCCACTAGAACCTAGGATCGTCCATACTCACACCATACACAACCACCACATATATCCCCACCAAATACCACATACCATCTACCATATGGATTTCACGCCTATCTTTCAACTCGCCGCTCCAAAGGGCGATTATTTGGGGCCTCCACCATCATCCGCACCTATCACCGTTGAAGGCTATCAGCTACATCCCAGCTTGATAGCCATGGTTTAAGACAAATCATTCGAAGGACACGAATCAGAATGTCCCTACACACACCTCCGGGAATTCGAGCAGATATGCAGCTGCCTGGTCATACCGGGAATGTCTGGCGACACACTTCGATGGTTGCTCTTCCCGTTTTCACTCACGGGAGAGGCAAAAATCTGGTGCAAGCAGACAGTTAGTAAAGTAGAAGGGAGTTGGGAGGACTTGAAAAACAGTTTTTGTCTCCGTTTCTTTTCGCCAAATAAGGTTATCGACCTCCACTGCGAAGTATTCAACTTCCAACAGTGCGAGAGAGAATCCTTGGGGGCAGCTTGGGAACGCTTCAACCGTGTGGCCTTCTCATGGCCGGATTTGGATATTTCTGAGGCATGGTTGCTTCAACACTTCGTTCGGGGCCTTACATCCGGAGCGGATCTTTGTCTCGACCTAGCCTTAGGAGGGTCGTTCTATCACCTGACACCATCCGAGGGAAGAAGAGTTCTCGACAAAATTCGCGAGAAAGCTTCTGACCTCGGTACCACCTCCACCGAAGCCACCCGAGACACTCGAAACCGAAGAGAGACAAACATCATATACCCCATCTCCACCACTACCCCTCTGAATCGAGGAAATCCCAGAACCATCGTCTAGGCAAACTGAGAAGGTCAATTTAGCCTTGACGATTCCTCCGTCGGCACCTCCGTTCTCTTTTGAGGACGAGCTCTTCATGGATTTTGGTGATGCCTCTCGGTTACCAAAACAAGACCGACGCTTCACTAGGATGTGATGCTCCAGCATCTCAAGTGCATAATCACTCATCTTACATGAAGCACTCATCTTGAGCATCATGGCATAACATGTGTGGGCGCATTGGAAACAAGTTTGGTTTATATTGCATGGTGAAAAACACTGTCATTTTATGTGCGGTGCTATGTTTATGATCGTATCTTTGATTCTATAGAGATCTGGGGGAAGTTCATATTGACAAAACTGTAGAGGCACATGATATGAACAACTTTCCTAAATGGAGTCTTGTCTGATAATGAGGTTTAGAAGGTGTTTAGGGTCATTTAATGACAGTACAGAAAACCAGTTCAAATTGGGGCTGATTTGAAATTCTAAGTTTACCCTGATCTACAGTCACTTTCATGCAAAGCTCAAATTAGAGAAGTTGTAGGAAATGATCTAAGGAGCAACTCTTTCAATTGGGGTCTGGTTAGGAAATGAATTCTAGTTGATGATTTGAGCCATTTTCTGCCAGCCTAGAAACACAGTTTAAATCTGACCAGTTGGGAAACTGGGTTTTTCTCCAACTTAAAGTCATTTTCATGTCAAACCCAAATAGAATGAAATATGTAGGATTTAATTTTAAACAAACTTGTCAATGGGAGTTTTGGAAGTTAGAAACCAGAAATGGGAGTTTTCCCCTTCACAAGAAATAAATATGTTCTGCCCCAACTAGAGCTGCTATACAAATTCAAATTTAATTCATATTTGCAAGCTGATTTGGGGGCAGAGCCTTTTGACAAAGTTGTAGAACTCAAAGAGTAGAACATTTCATATAATTGGCATTTTTTCAAAATCGGGCTCTAAATAGGTCAAAATCTCAATTTTCAGAGAAGAAGGAAACACATTTTTCATTTTCTTTTATTTCCTTTCCCCCGCGGTCGCTGACAGGTGGGCCCGCCTCCGCCGGGCGACCACCGTGTCCGGGGCGTCGCCCGACACGCGGCCGCCGGCGTACGGTCACGCCGGCGCGCCCACGGATCGCCGGCCGCGCCCCTCGGCCTAAACTCGACCGCGTACCCGTCCAGGTACATTCCCCCGTCCATTCCCTCGCTCACGCCTCGCCTCGCCTCGCTCGCTCTCGCCCGAGCCACCGCCATAGCCGCCGGCTTCGAGTTCCCACGCCGGCCGCCTCCGACCCTCCCCGTGCCTCCCGACCCCACCACCGCCTTCGCCTCGCCCGTCCGCCTCTCCTCCGCCCACTCTCGCCGCCGCTACCGCCCTAGGCCGCGAGATCGACTCGCGACCCCCGCCCGACCGCCATTACCGAGCCGAGCTCAAGCTCGAGCTCGCGCCGCCCACTCCGCCGCCTCTCGCGCCCCTAGATCTACCCCACCGCACTCGGCTCACTCCCGCGCACCCGACGCGCCCCTCCTCGTCGCCGCTCGCCCCCCGCGACGCCCGGATCCTCTCCGCCTCGACGTCGTTCACGGCGCCGTCCACGCCGCCGACCCCCTTCGGTTCACCGCCACGCCGCCTCGCCCGCGCCCTCCCCGACGCCGAGACCTACCCCAGGGTGAGCCCCGTATCCCCGCGCACCCGACGCGCCCCGCGTCGCGGCCCCGGCGAGCCGGAGCTCGCCGGCGCGCGCGCGCGCCGCCGCGCCGTCGCGCGCGGCGGGAGGAGGAAGAAAGGGGGGAGCTTTGCATGCTACCCCCCCGGAGTTTAATGTATTTGCAATTTAGCCCACGCGCTGTTTACTGAGTCTCGGTATTCTTACGTGCTAGCCCCTGGAGTATAGGGTTAATTGTGTTCTAGTCCTCGGTTCTATTTTTCCATTTCATTTTCGGCTGAAACTTTGGAAATTCATATAAAATCGAATAAAAATCGTAAAAAGGTAAACTCAATTGCGTTGTACTCCTGATAAATAGATCTACACAGTGGGTATGATGTAGTTGTGTGAAAAGACTGATTTGCCCCTGGATCGTGGCATGCATGTGAGAAGGGAATAAATACAAAATATGGTCTAAATGGATTCTAAAGATCTTGAAACTTGGTCAGTAGCCTTTTTAGGGTGTGGTGATACTGTGGTAATTTCTGGTGACTCAATACTCTATTGTGCATTTATGGTTTTACTGTTTTATATGTGCTTTATGCATTATTTGATAATTTGAAAATGAGGTCCATGCAAAATATGTGAAATAAGACCCACTAGCATTTTTCTTAGGTTCTATATAGCTTATGAACACCACTGGTAAAATATGAGCCCCTGCATGTATAGTTTTGATGGTGATTTGAAAATGACAAATCTTGACTTGGAGAACTTGATAAATGGAAAAATGGGTCCTAATGTGCAAGATAAATTCTACCAAAATTCTAGTAGCATGTGGGAGTACTGAAGAGTCCAGAAAGTATATACTTGGGGGCTATTCTCATTGTTTATATGTACATCTTAATTTGCACTAGTTTTACATATGGAAAATATATGTCCTGTCAAAATTTGGAGTTTTAGCTTGTAAATTTTTGTACATGCAGTTCTTACTAAGGATAGCTCACTGGTAAAATTTCATCTTCAGAAACCATGCCATTAAATTATAAAAATTCTGACGGGGTGTAGGGCTGAAAACTTGCTGGAATTTTAATAAAATAATTATAACTCCAATTGAGCTGAAATTTTGACAGTAGCTTTGGGTATGAAGTATCTGCTTGTCATAAAAGTTTGGTCCCATTTGAGTTAGTAGAACTGCTAGAACTCAGAGGCATAATTTTATTCACTAATGAGCATGATATCCCCTACGTGCACACATGTACAGTATTTCATCTACTGCGTACGTATCATTTCTTATGCAGTATTTGCTGCTCAATTAGCATTTCATCTACAACAAGTGCATACATTTGCATCCGCATGCACTCATGCCTGCACCTTCCATGCATATAGATCTCGCGAACGAGGAGCTGCCACCGGATCAACCGCTGATTGAGGAGCCTGAGGACGAGCCCGAAGACCCGCACGCGACTGCCGATCACACCGCCGCGGAAGCACCCACTAACTCGAGCGGAGAAGGTAGGCAGGACCATACTACCCAGCTAATATAATAATGCTTATGAATTACGCATATGCATTAGGAGTTGAATGAAAACAGTTGCATTAGACATCCCGGCCGCCCTGGCCCTAGATCCTATGAATAGAGTTCGTAGGACGAGTATGCCTAGAAATGCTAGGTACGAGTAGACACGAGTGAGCACTGTCACTCGTCGCGTAGGTGATATTTCAAAACCTCAGAAATACTACTATGATGCAATTTATGGTTATTTATGTTGATATTAAATTGAGACGGGGCGGAGCGTACATTTACTTTCGTGGTGTGCGTTGTTGTTCTCCGGCTCCGCCCCTGTCGCATAAGGCCCGTTCGCTGTTCGCCTGCTGATTGACACAACATTGCTAAAGTGCTTATCCGGGTCGTGGGACCGGTGAAAGTCTTACCGGCCCCGTCCTACTATTCATGGTGCTGCCCATCCACTGATAGGGGGCCGATGGACTTGGGAGGTGCTTGGAAGTTGAGGGAGGGCTGACCCGACGTACCGTGGTATCGCTCCTGAGACGGCTACTCCCAAGGGTTAGGTGGGGGCGCTGTGAATCTTGGGACGGGACAGGTGGAGACGAGGGATATATGTGTGGAACGCGATGGCTAGTAAGCATATATCACTTGGCATTTTTAGTTATTCCCGGGAATTAAAAATCGATTCGAATCGCTGATGCTCACCAGGTGTGAGAGTGTCAAATGTCGCACACGGACAACGTCGTAATTACCTGAATTCTATTGCTAAAATGCATGTTTTCAAACACAACTTGTTTGGTGTATATGATGGTTTACTTATACGCAACTGATGATGGCTTATTCTCATGCAAGTTTTTATGATTTACTTTTCTGCAAAAAGTTACTCTGTTATCATGGTCTGTTCTTAATATGATGGAGGATAGCAGCTGTCAAATCCTGCTACCCTATGGCAACAGTTTACAGTTAAAATAAATGGCTAAGGACACACCTTGAGTAGTAAGCTATGCGTTGCGTCAGCCGTAAGCCATGTCCATTAAGTCCTATTGAGTAATTAGTACTCAGGGTTTGCCCCCATTTTTGGCTCACAGGTATGGAGTTTCTCATGTGCCCCTGCATCGGAGGGGGCACATGTGTGCAGCATGACTAGCAGATGACGTGTGTGGCACCAGGACAGCATCAGTGGGCTTGATGTTGATCTCCTTTCACAATTTCCGCTGCATTTCCTGAACTCTGAACTATCCTATCTTCCGCTGCGAAACATTTAAGAACTTATGTTATCCTATGACTATGTTGGATTTGAAACTTTAATTTGAACTGGTCTGTAAACTAAGTCTGTTATCTATCTATATTCAACTGCCTGTGATGATGTAATGGTTGTGGCTCCATCGAGGGTCAACGTGTATGATGTCGGTTTCTTTGGGATTGGTGTTATCGAGGGCCGAAGGCCACTCGACGGACTACCGGGTTTAGTCCAGCTTAAGTGCACTGCAAGCCAAAGGTGGCAGGTGCGCTTAATCTGGGTTAAGCAGGGCGGTTCCGCCACAGCTGGTATCAGAGCCGATCATACACAGACAATAGTTACATCATCTAGTTTTGGTTTACAAAACTATTTTCGAAAGCCCTTTTCAAGTAATTGAAAAATGAGAGTACACGCTATGCCCATATAAGGATGTTAGTGTTATTCAGGTGACATCACTGACATTCTAACCTAGATAGAACTCATATGCATGTTCGGCGCTTTGAGAAACAACTTTTCGGCCATAGCTATCCCCAGTACTGGTGGAAGCTATCGGGTTTTGCGGATTGTTGTGAACTCTGCATTCATGCTGGTAGGCTAGAAATTTTAAGGGGGGTGGTCACTTTTGGTGTGTTTGTGACCATTCTCCTGTTGTGACGCAGCAAGATTCAATTTGCTTGCGTGGGTGCCAGCCCGGTCTAGCAGAGGACCGTACAGATGCGTTGTCCACGCGGCGCAAAATGGCGTGGATGCCACACTATGTGGTAATGTATGAGCATGCATTTTTCTGCAGGTACGCTAACCGCGTGCGAAATTAAGAACGATTAGAGAACGGCTAGTTGCATTAAGGAGAGACGTGCATATATGTCACCGAAATATCGCTAGCTATATATAAATACATAGGATGTGTGAAGTGAGACCGTTTAGATACGATTCATGCATCATGTTTACTGTTTTTATTTAAGGTGGGATATTATTAAAATGCTATGAAATAAATCGCAATTTTAAAAGTTTACCTTCCATATGATGCACTATTGTACCCTTGGCTTAATATCTCGTATGAAAAATATATCCCTCACTAATGCACAACCTTGTCTACCTAAAGCAGATGGTCAGGACCAAGCAGACCGCACGCAAGGCCACCGGAGCCAGGACCACCGTTCTCCCTGACGTGACCCACACTCCCCCTGTGGTGGAGGATGGGTTGCTCCACACTCGCTGCAGGGAGGAGTGCCCCCTGTCCCAGTTGCTGTGCAGGGCCCTGAGGGAGATGGGGCGTCGTCCCTATCCCTTCATCTCGGTGCAGACGGTGCACGAGGAGGGCAACTGCATGGCCCAGGTTGTCCTTCCACGAGGGACGTTCGCAGGCCAGCAGACCCTCACCACTTACGGGGCCAATGAGGAGGAGGCTTACCGTAAGGCGGTGATGGGAGCCCTCACTTCGTTGAGCTCCAGGGGGGAGGCAGACCACACGGTCCTGCGCTTCCTCCCCACACGCGACCTCGACCACGCTTGGCAGGAGCGCCGTGGGTGGCTTCGGGACAGGAACGGCTCTCGGCCCTTGGTAGCGTGCATGGACTATGCACGTGAGGCGCACGGGATGTATCAGCGCGCGGAGAACAGGAGCCGCTTCTACTTTTCCAGGTACACGGAGACCCGTACCCGTGTGGAGGAGTTAGAGACCCGGGTGGCGCAGCTGCAGCAGCGTCTGGCCGAGTACGAGCCGCCGCAGCAGCCCGCGCCCTTGGAGGAGGAGGAGGAGGAGGAGTCCTCGGAGCCCATGGAGGTGGAAGAGGAGGAGGAGAACGACCCCTCTGACGCTCACTCCCGGGTGCAGGGCGTTTGATGGATTGATGCAAGGAAGTTGAGCATTAAAGTTAGTGACGCGTTGAAAGCGATGTTTTGTAATAATCCGCTCCGCGTTTAGACTCATGGTTGTACGAAAACATTGGTGAGTTGTGAGAGCTCATTCCGTACACCAATTGATGTTATGATGGACCATTTTATTACGCACTGTTCGATGGTTGGTTGATGTAGCCACCATCCTATGATGTAAACCTAAGACTCTTTAGCGGTAATTGAACTTTTCTAAGTGGCACTGATGTTGGTTTTACGTTGTAATGGCCTTTGAGATGGTTGTATGTATGGATTTGTGAGTTGCACCTCGTTTTGGATTGCACCTTGCAATCTGGAATTTTTCGCAGCTGCAGCCAAAAACTGAAGTTATCTTAAGTTGTGTAAGGATTTGAGCCAAGAGTTGAATAGTAAAGATGTGGAGAACTGTCTGGTGCACAACCTTGCCATTTGGAGCTTTCTCTAATTGTGCTCAGATCTGGAGTTACGGTCAAATCTCTCACGAACCTAAAATCTGGACTGAAGTAGCACCAGTAGGAAAATCCCATTTTTCACACCCTTAGTGCAAGAACTGAACTGAGAGCATGTTGTCAAAGTAGTAGATCTGGAAGTGTAGAACAACCTTGTTATACAAAGCTTCTCCTAAATACGACTCATTTGGGAGATATGACTGAAATCACACGGTCACTGAAATCTGAACTGAACTAGTATATGCTGACGTAGACTAAATTTCGAATGGGCTACAAGTAGAATCACCAAAAACATTCCATATGAAAGTGAAAGACCACAGAACAAGGAATAACTTTGCTAAGGGGAGTATAATCAAAAGATGCACGGTTTAGGAGCAGCGCACCGGTACAGTCATTGCTGTCCAGAAATTCACGCGATAGCCGACTGCTAAACACCAACACAACGAGCTATGACTAAATGCGATAGTGGTCGAACCGCTGCGAGAAGGAAGCTAACACTTTACTGCAATTATATGTTTCCATCTTACGTGTTTTGAGTAACGAGGATTCGGCACATTTAATTGCTTTAAAGTGATTGGACTAAACACTGTTAGCTTCCTCCTTGCAGATGGTGAACACTCGCTATGGGCAGACCTCAGGCCAGCAGCCACACGATGCACCCCCTCCGCCGGAGCTGGCTACTCTGGTTGTGCAGCAGGCGGAGTTGATCCGCATGATGGCAGAGGAACGCCAAGCACAGGGACAACAGCGGGCACGGGAACACCAGCCCCGCGGCATCACCTACCAAGACTTCGAGGGTCTGCGCCCTCCTGTCTTCACTACATGCCCTGAGCCGCTCGCAGCAGATGACTGGCTCCGTACAATCGAGTCCAAGTTCACCCTGCTTCCGGGGTTGACTGAGCAAGAAAAAGCTCGGTTTGCGGCACAGCTACTTCAGGGCCCCGCGGGAGCTTGGTACGCCATGTTCCAGGCTATGCAGCAGCGGGATCACGTTGTCACGTGGGAGGAGCTCCGTACTGCCTTCCGGGCCCACTACATCCCGGCAAGTCTTATGGAGCAGAAGCAGCGAGAGTTCAGGGAGCTCAAACAGGGCAGTCGCACGGTGATGCAGTACGTGCAGACGTTCATACAGCTGTCACAGTACTCGCCTAGGGATGTGGCAGATGATCCTAGCAGAGCGGCCAGACTCTTGCAGGGTTTCGACCCCACTCTCCAGACACACCTCGGGCGTCGTTACCAGAGCTTCTCGGAGCTGGTCGACACTGCACTGGACATGGAGAATCGCCTCCGTGTTGCTAATGAGGACCAAAAGAGGAAGCGTCAGGCCAGTAGTGCACAGGGGCCGTCTCAGAAGCAGAAGGCCAATTACCAGCAGCAGCCCCGCTACGTGATCCGGCCCAATCAATCGGGTTGGTTCCACCGAGCTCCGCAGCAGCAGCAGTACCCGGCCTACCGTGCACCCGCGCAGCTTCCCGCTCCTCGTGCTCCCACCGCACCTGGACCCGGGAATCCTTGCTTCAATTGTGGCAAGACAGGCCACTTTAGCAGGGAGTGTCGCGCTCCTCGCAGGATCCAAGGCCCCACTCCTGCGGGTGGCAGTCAGCAGAACAAGCCCAAGGGGAACGCACCGCGGAAGGGCCAAGTGCACTACATTCACTTAGAGCAGATCCCCGTCGGGGAACCGGTACTCGCTGGTACGTTCTCAGTCAACGATCACCCAACCGTCGTACTATTTGATTCTGGGGCCACGCACACTTTCATTAGTCAGTCATATGCATCGAAGCATGGGATAGAAACTTCTTGCATAAAAGAAAGCTACAACATCTCTGCACCTGGAAACCCCATTAACACGAATTTGATAGTAAAGAGGTTGCTTTTAAGCATAGGAGGGGAAGATTTCGTCATCAGTCCTGTGGTGCTGCCACACCAAGGGATCGATGTCATATTGGGAATGAATTGGATGAACAAAAACCAAGCAGTCCTGGATATTGGCAGCAGGACAGTACAACTAAAGTCTGATGTCAGTGGAAAGGTTCTAAAGATCCACATACCAAATCAAAAGCACATCGAACCTACTGTGAATGCAACTGAGCTACAAGAAATCAAAAAGATACCTGTAGTATGCGAATTCCCAGACGTGTTTCCAGAGGAGCTGCCGGGTCTTCCACCGGATAGGAATGTTGAGTTTAGCATCGAGCTGGTTCCAGGTACGGCACCCGTCTCTAAGAGGCCGTACAGGATGGCACCAGATGAACTTAAAGAGTTGAAAACGCAGTTGCAAGAACAGCTGGATAAAGGCTTCATCCGCCCTAGCTCGTCACCTTGGGGGTGCCCAGCCCTCTTTGTCGAAAAGAAGGACCAAGGTGGTAAACGGCTATGTGTGGACTACCGGCCTCTAAATGCAGTCACAGTCAAAAACAAATACCCACTGCCACATATTGACATCCTGTTTGACCAGCTAGCTGGGGCTAGAGTCTTCTCAAAAATTGACCTAAGATCGGGATACTATCAGATAAAAATCCGAGAGGAGGATATCCCCAAAACGGCCTTCTCGACTAGATATGGCTTGTATGAGTACCTAGTCATGTCTTTCGGGTTAACCAATGCACCGGCTTTCTTCATGTATATGATGAACTCGGTGTTCATGAATGAACTGGATAAATTTGTGGTAGTATTCATTGATGATATACTGATCTACTCCAAAAATGAAGAAGAACACAGAGAACACTTACGGATTGTACTCACTCGGCTTAGGGAACACAAACTCTATGCCAAGTTCAGCAAGTGCGCGTTTTGGTTAAAAGAAGTAAGCTTCTTGGGTCACATATTGTCCGAGAAGGGGGTAGCTGTTGATCCCAGCAAGGTAGAGAGTGTACTAAATTGGAAGCAACCCGAATCCGTAACTGAGATCCGGAGTTTCCTCGGTTTAGCGGGCTACTACCGCCGCTTTATCAAGGATTTTTCCAAAACGGCAAAGCCAATGACCTCATTGACCAAGAAAAATGCTAAGTACACGTGGAGTCCGAACTGTGAGGAAGCCTTCCAGAGTTTGAAGAGGTCCTTGACAACCGCACCAGTACTAGCACAACCGGACGTCGCGAAGCCATTCGATGTGTATTGTGATGCCTCCGGCAATGGGCTTGGCTGTGTGCTAATGCAAGAAGGGAGGGTAGTCGCTTACGCTTCCCGTCAATTGAGAAAACATGAAGCCAATTACCCAACTCATGATCTAGAACTGGCAGCAGTGGTACACGCGCTGAAAATATGGAGGCACTATCTGCTAGGCAATACTTGTCATATCTACACCGACCACAAGAGCCTCAAATACATCCTCACCCAGCCCGAATTGAATATGAGGCAGCGACGGTGGTTAGAGTTGATAAAGGATTATGACTTGGAAATTCATTATCATCCAGGCAAGGCTAACGTAGTAGCGGATGCGCTAAGCCGTCGGGCTCATTGCAATGTGATTGAAGCCCGACCCACAGTAAGGGTGCTATGTTGCGAGATAGATGAAATCGAATTACCTACAGAACAGCTAGCTGAGCTCTATAACCTTATTATTGAGCCCACTATCAAAGAACAAATCATAACTGCACAAAAGCAAGATAAGGGCATGGCATTCATTCGTGAAGGAAAGGATGAGAAGAAGAGAGCATGCTTCACACTTGATGACCAAGGTGTGTTGTGGTTCAAAAACCGGTTAGTGGTCCCTAAGGATATGGAATTGAGGAGGAGGATTCTAGATGAAGCTCACACATCTATGTTCACTATGCACCCGGGCAGTAACAAAATGTACCAAGACCTGAAACAGAAGTTTTGGTGGACTCGTATGAAACGAGAGATCGCCACGTACGTGTCCGAGTGTGACGTGTGTCAAAGAATAAAAGCTGATCACCTAAAGCCTGCAGGTATGCTTCAACCGCTTGAGGTTCCCGCCTGGAAGTGGGAAAACATACACATGGACTTTATTGTGGGCCTACCTCCCACACAAAAAGGGTATGATTCGATCTGGGTAGTCATTGACCGATTCACGAAAGCCGCTCATTTCCTTCCTGTCAAGACCACTTATCGAGCAAAACAATATGCCGAGTTATATATCTCTCGAATTGTGGCACTACACGGTGTTCCTCTGACCATCACTTCGGACAGAGGCTCATTGTTTGTGTCACGCTTTTGGGAGCAATTGCAAACCGCTCTTGGCACTACCTTGATTCACAGTTCGGCGTATCATCCACAGACCAGCGGCCAAGTTGAGAGAGTAAATCAGATCTTAGAAGATATGTTGAGGGCTTGTGCTTTAACTTATTCCACCAAATGGGATGAGTGTCTCCCCCTAGCAGAGTTTGCCTATAACAACAGCTACCAGAAGAGCTTAGAGATGGCTCCTTTCGAGGCTCTGTATGGTAGAAGATGTAGAACACCCCTAAACTGGTCCGAACCGGGAGAACGTGTCACCTTTGGCCCTGATTTGGTAACACAAGCCGAGGAGCAAGTTAAACTTATACACGGCAACTTGAAAAGAGCACAGTCTAGACAAAAGAGCTACTCTGACAAGAGAAGACGACCGTTGGTCTTTGAGCTAGGTGATCATGTGTACCTTCGGGTGTCACCAATGAAAGGGGTACATCGCTTTGGGGTGAAAGGGAAGTTAGCCCCGAGGTACGTAGGTCCGTTTAAGATTACTGAGCAGTGTGGGCCAGTTGCTTACCGGTTGGAGTTACCCCCACATCTGGCTGCGGTTCATGACGTATTTCATGTCTCGCAACTTAAGAAGTGTTTAAGAGTGCCGGAAGAAGCAGTGGACACCTCACAAATTGAAATTGAGCCTGACCTCACCTATGAGGAGCGTCCTATAAAAATCCTCGACCAAAAACAAAGAGCAACAAGAAGAAGAGCAATCAACTTTTACAAGGTACAATGGAGTAATCACTCCGAAGAAGAGGCGACTTGGGAGCAAGAAGAATACTTGCAAACCAAATACCCGGGTTTCCTTTCGGCTACTACAAACGAGTATGTGTAACCACCCAAATACAAATTCTTATTCGAAATCCTACACGACACACTGCATCCAAATTTTTCCTTATCCACCCACATCACATCAACAAAATCTCGGGACGAGATTTCCTTAAGGGGGGTGGGTTGTGATGCTCCAGCATCTCAAGTGCATAATCACTCATCTTACATGAAGCACTCATCTTGAGCATCATGGCATAACATGTGTGGGCGCATTGGAAACAAGTTTGGTTTATATTGCATGGTGAAAAACACTGTCATTTTATGTGCGGTGCTATGTTTATGATCGTATCTTTGATTCTATAGAGATCTGGGGGAAGTTCATATTGACAAAACTGTAGAGGCACATGATATGAACAACTTTCCTAAATGGAGTCTTGTCTGATAATGAGGTTTAGAAGGTGTTTAGGGTCATTTAATGACAGTACAGAAAACCAGTTCAAATTGGGGCTGATTTGAAATTCTAAGTTTACCCTGATCTACAGTCACTTTCATGCAAAGCTCAAATTAGAGAAGTTGTAGGAAATGATCTAAGGAGCAACTCTTTCAATTGGGGTCTGGTTAGGAAATGAATTCTAGTTGATGATTTGAGCCATTTTCTGCCAGCCTAGAAACACAGTTTAAATCTGACCAGTTGGGAAACTGGGTTTTTCTCCAACTTAAAGTCATTTTCATGTCAAACCCAAATAGAATGAAATATGTAGGATTTAATTTTAAACAAACTTGTCAATGGGAGTTTTGGAAGTTAGAAACCAGAAATGGGAGTTTTCCCCTTCACAAGAAATAAATATGTTCTGCCCCAACTAGAGCTGCTATACAAATTCAAATTTAATTCATATTTGCAAGCTGATTTGGGGGCAGAGCCTTTTGACAAAGTTGTAGAACTCAAAGAGTAGAACATTTCATATAATTGGCATTTTTTCAAAATCGGGCTCTAAATAGGTCAAAATCTCGATTTTCAGAGAAGAAGGAAACACATTTTTCATTTTCTTTTATTTCCTTTCCCCCGCGGTCGCTGACAGGTGGGCCCGCCTCCGCCGGGCGACCACCGTGTCCGGGGCGTCGCCCGACACGCGGCCGCCGGCGTACGGTCACGCCGGCGCGCCCACGGATCGCCGGCCGCGCCCCTCGGCCTAAACTCGACCGCGTACCCGTCCAGGTACATTCCCCCGTCCATTCCCTCGCTCACGCCTCGCCTCGCCTCGCTCGCTCTCGCCCGAGCCACCGCCATAGCCGCCGGCTTCGAGTTCCCACGCCGGCCGCCTCCGACCCTCCCCGTGCCTCCCGACCCCACCACCGCCTTCGCCTCGCCCGTCCGCCTCTCCTCCGCCCACTCTCGCCGCCGCTACCGCCCTAGGCCGCGAGATCGACTCGCGACCCCGCCCGACCGCCATTACCGAGCCGAGCTCAAGCTCGAGCTCGCGCCGCCCACTCCGCCGCCTCTCGCGCCCCTAGATCTACCCCACCGCACTCGGCTCACTCCCGCGCACCCGACGCGCCCCTCCTCGTCGCCGCTCGCCCCCGCGACGCCCGGATCCTCTCCGCCTCGACGTCGTTCACGGCGCCGTCCACGCCGCCGACCCCCTTCGGTTCACCGCCACGCCGCCTCGCCCGCGCCCTCCCCGACGCCGAGACCTACCCCAGGGTGAGCCCCGTATCCCCGCGCACCCGACGCGCCCCGCGTCGCGGCCCCGGCGAGCCGGAGCTCGCCGGCGCGCGCGCGCGCCGCCGCGCCGTCGCGCGCGGCGGGAGGAGGAAGAAAGGGGGGAGCTTTGCATGCTACCCCCCCGGAGTTTAATGTATTTGCAATTTAGCCCACGCGCTGTTTACTGAGTCTCGGTATTCTTACGTGCTAGCCCCTGGAGTATAGGGTTAATTGTGTTCTAGTCCTCGGTTCTATTTTTCCATTTCATTTTCGGCTGAAACTTTGGAAATTCATATAAAATCGAATAAAAATCGTAAAAAGGTAAACTCAATTGCGTTGTACTCCTGATAAATAGATCTACACAGTGGGTATGATGTAGTTGTGTGAAAAGACTGATTTGCCCCTGGATCGTGGCATGCATGTGAGAAGGGAATAAATACAAAATATGGTCTAAATGGATTCTAAAGATCTTGAAACTTGGTCAGTAGCCTTTTTAGGGTGTGGTGATACTGTGGTAATTTCTGGTGACTCAATACTCTATTGTGCATTTATGGTTTTACTGTTTTATATGTGCTTTATGCATTATTTGATAATTTGAAAATGAGGTCCATGCAAAATATGTGAAATAAGACCCACTAGCATTTTTCTTAGGTTCTATATAGCTTATGAACACCACTGGTAAAATATGAGCCCCTGCATGTATAGTTTTGATGGTGATTTGAAAATGACAAATCTTGACTTGGAGAACTTGATAAATGGAAAAATGGGTCCTAATGTGCAAGATAAATTCTACCAAAATTCTAGTAGCATGTGGGAGTACTGAAGAGTCCAGAAAGTATATACTTGGGGGCTATTCTCATTGTTTATATGTACATCTTAATTTGCACTAGTTTTACATATGGAAAATATATGTCCTGTCAAAATTTGGAGTTTTAGCTTGTAAATTTTTGTACATGCAGTTCTTACTAAGGATAGCTCACTGGTAAAATTTCATCTTCAGAAACCATGCCATTAAATTATAAAAATTCTGACGGGGTGTAGGGCTGAAAACTTGCTGGAATTTTAATAAAATAATTATAACTCCAATTGAGCTGAAATTTTGACAGTAGCTTTGGGTATGAAGTATCTGCTTGTCATAAAAGTTTGGTCCCATTTGAGTTAGTAGAACTGCTAGAACTCAGAGGCATAATTTTATTCACTAATGAGCATGATATCCCCTACGTGCACACATGTACAGTATTTCATCTACTGCGTACGTATCATTTCTTATGCAGTATTTGCTGCTCAATTAGCATTTCATCTACAACAAGTGCATACATTTGCATCCGCATGCACTCATGCCTGCACCTTCCATGCATATAGATCTCGCGAACGAGGAGCTGCCACCGGATCAACCGCTGATTGAGGAGCCTGAGGACGAGCCCGAAGACCCGCACGCGACTGCCGATCACACCGCCGCGGAAGCACCCACTAACTCGAGCGGAGAAGGTAGGCAGGACCATACTACCCAGCTAATATAATAATGCTTATGAATTACGCATATGCATTAGGAGTTGAATGAAAACAGTTGCATTAGACATCCCGGCCGCCCTGGCCCTAGATCCTATGAATAGAGTTCGTAGGACGAGTATGCCTAGAAATGCTAGGTACGAGTAGACACGAGTGAGCACTGTCACTCGTCGCGTAGGTGATATTTCAAAACCTCAGAAATACTACTATGATGCAATTTATGGTTATTTATGTTGATATTAAATTGAGACGGGGCGGAGCGTACATTTACTTTCGTGGTGTGCGTTGTTGTTCTCCGGCTCCGCCCCTGTCGCATAAGGCCCGTTCGCTGTTCGCCTGCTGATTGACACAACATTGCTAAAGTGCTTATCCGGGTCGTGGGACCGGTGAAAGTCTTACCGGCCCCGTCCTACTATTCATGGTGCTGCCCATCCACTGATAGGGGGCCGATGGACTTGGGAGGTGCTTGGAAGTTGAGGGAGGGCTGACCCGACGTACCGTGGTATCGCTCCTGAGACGGCTACTCCCAAGGGTTAGGTGGGGGCGCTGTGAATCTTGGGACGGGACAGGTGGAGACGAGGGATATATGTGTGGAACGCGATGGCTAGTAAGCATATATCACTTGGCATTTTTAGTTATTCCCGGGAATTAAAAATCGATTCGAATCGCTGATGCTCACCAGGTGTGAGAGTGTCAAATGTCGCACACGGACAACGTCGTAATTACCTGAATTCTATTGCTAAAATGCATGTTTTCAAACACAACTTGTTTGGTGTATATGATGGTTTACTTATACGCAACTGATGATGGCTTATTCTCATGCAAGTTTTTATGATTTACTTTTCTGCAAAAAGTTACTCTGTTATCATGGTCTGTTCTTAATATGATGGAGGATAGCAGCTGTCAAATCCTGCTACCCTATGGCAACAGTTTACAGTTAAAATAAATGGCTAAGGACACACCTTGAGTAGTAAGCTATGCGTTGCGTCAGCCGTAAGCCATGTCCATTAAGTCCTATTGAGTAATTAGTACTCAGGGTTTGCCCCCATTTTTGGCTCACAGGTATGGAGTTTCTCATGTGCCCCTGCATCGGAGGGGGCACATGTGTGCAGCATGACTAGCAGATGACGTGTGTGGCACCAGGACAGCATCAGTGGGCTTGATGTTGATCTCCTTTCACAATTTCCGCTGCATTTCCTGAACTCTGAACTATCCTATCTTCCGCTGCGAAACATTTAAGAACTTATGTTATCCTATGACTATGTTGGATTTGAAACTTTAATTTGAACTGGTCTGTAAACTAAGTCTGTTATCTATCTATATTCAACTGCCTGTGATGATGTAATGGTTGTGGCTCCATCGAGGGTCAACGTGTATGATGTCGGTTTCTTTGGGATTGGTGTTATCGAGGGCCGAAGGCCACTCGACGGACTACCGGGTTTAGTCCAGCTTAAGTGCACTGCAAGCCAAAGGTGGCAGGTGCGCTTAATCTGGGTTAAGCAGGGCGGTTCCGCCACATAGGACCTCCAAACCAACATACGTATTACCAGATCACAAAATGCATATGAAGGAGGACCTGCTCTGGCTTTCAGCAGCAATCAATCGGGATTGGCTAGAGGAGAGACGACTGGACACGAACACGGTCAAATTTTATCCAGACCCCAGCGTCATCCCAGGCCAAGTATCAAGGCTTCCACCGCAAGATATTACATATGACCCAAGGGTAGGAATCAATATAATCCGTAAGCACGTAATGGACGAGTACTACCCAACACAACCGCTATCAAGATCTGCCATGCGTCTACAATGGACAAAGGGTAGCTATTTGAGATGCGAGGGTGTTCTGAGGGTAATTCAAACAACCTTGCGGGATACGCAGGTGTTCTTAGACTTTCACGTCTTTGACATCCCCGAGGGGTCTCCACCATTAATTGTGGTTGGGATCCCAATCGCCGCCCTCACCAGCTCGGATATATACAGAGGGAGATTGCAGCTTCAGCTCGGCAATGAAGAAATCAACGTCAATATCGATAGGTCACTTAATGCGAAGACTGAAGCAAAGCCAGAGATTGACCCTATGGAAGAAGTGATGAGCCTTGCACTTGAGGAAATGGGTAAAAGCCTAGAGGAAGAGGCTGTTAGCGACTTCAATACGGTAGAGGAGCCATGGAAGTTTGAAGAACTTGGTGAATCCTTACGTCCCGAACCTCCGAAGATAGAACTAAAGCAACTACCGCTGGCCTGAAGTACGCCTTCCTCAACGGGAATGAGGACACACCGATGATCATCAGCGACAAGCTGACAGAGAGTGAAAGCCGGCGATTACTTTCAGTTCTGGAGAAGTATAGATCTGTGCTTGGATACTCTCTTCAAGACCTGAAAGGAATCAGTCCCAACCTATGCACTCATCGTATCCCTATGGAGGCTGAGCACAAGCCAACTAGGGAACCGTAGCGTCGACTTAACAATGCGATGAGAAAGGTGGTTAAGAAGGAAGTACTTCACACAGGAATCATATACCGTGTGAGTGACAGCAAATGGGTCAGTCCAGTACAAGTTGTACCGAAGAAAGAAGGGATGACAGTTGTCAAGAACCAGAACAATGAGCTCATACCACAGAGAACTGTCACAGGATGGCGGATGTGCATTGACCATAGAAAGCTTAATGCCGCCACCAGGAAAGATCACTTTCCTCTTCCTTTCATCGATGAAATGTTGGAGAGACTGGCAAAACACTCCTTCTTCTGCTACCTCGACGGCTACTCTGGATACCACCAGATTCCGATTCACCCGGAGGACCAGAGTAAGACGACCTTCACATGCCCCTACGGAACCTTCGCTTACAGGCGAATGTCGTTCGGGCTGTGCAATGCTCCAGCATCATTCCAGCGGTGTATGATGGCAATATTCTCTGATATCATCGAAGAGATCAAGGAAGTATTATGGATGATTTCTCAGTGTACGGCAAGAGCTTCGACGGATGTTTAGAGAACCTTGAAAAAGTTCTCAAAAGATGCCAAGAAGTTGATCTTGTCCTAAACTAGGAGAAATGCCATTTCATGGTTACAGAAGGAATCGTTCTGGGACACAGAATTTCGGAAAGAGGCATAGAGGTAGATCGTGCAAAGATCGAGGTCATTGAACAACTACCTCCGCCCACCAACATAAAGGTCATCTGAAGCTTCCTAGGCCATGCAGGGTTCTATAGGAGATTCATCAAAAATTTCTCCCTATAGCCCGGCCTCTGACCAACTTGTTGGCCAAGGATGTTCCCTTTGTGTTTGATGAGGAATGTCTCGAGGCCTTTCACACGCTCAAGAAGGCTCTGGTCTCAGCCCCAATCATTTAGCCACCTGACTGGAACTTACCTTTTGAAATCATGTGTGATGCAAACGACTTCGCTGTTGGAGCAATATTGGGTCAGAGCAAGGATAAAAAGCATCATGCTATCTCTTATGCAAGCAAAACGCTCACTGGCCCACAACTGAATTACTCAACCACCGAGAAGGAACTATTAGCATTGGTCTTTGCAATTGACAAGTTCAGATCATACTTGGTAGGATCGAAAGTCATCATCTACACAGATCATGCAGCTCTCAAATACCTCCTAACCAAGAAAGATGCAAAACCACGATTAATCCGGTAGGTGCTGCTACTCCAATAATTTGATATCGAAATTCGAGACAAAAAGAGAGTAGAGAATTCAGTTGCAGATCATCTCTCACGAATGAAATTTGAAGAAACATCGCCCTTGCCGATCGATGACTATATGAGAGATGATCAGCTTCTAAAGGTGACAATAGCCCAATCTTCGTATGCTAATCTGGTGAATTACATCGTTGCTGGCTATGTCCCTGAAGGAGCAGACAAGAGGAAATTGGCCCACGACAGCCGATTCTATCTCTGGGATGACCCCTACCTATACAAACTCTGCGCAGATGGACTCCTACGTCGCTGCATTCTAGCTTGTGAAGCACCGCAAGTCCTTGATAGATGCCATGCATCCTCCTAAGGAGGTCACTATGGGGCTTATCGGACTCATGCAAAAATCTGGCAAAGTGGGTTCTACTAGCCCACTATGTACGAGGATGCAAAAGAGTTCATGCGACGGTGTCCAAGGTGCTAGCGCCAAGAGAATACAAATCTAAGAGATGCTATGCCACTCACAAGCAATCTTCAGCTTGATATATTCGACGTGTGGGGCATAGATTTCATGAGACCTTTTCCCAAGAATGGAGACAAGGAGTACATTCTGGTCACAGTCGATTATATATCAAAATGGGTAGAGGCAATGCCGTGTCCTGCAGCGGACTCAAGACACTCCATTAAGATGTTCTGGGAAACAATCTTTCCTCATTTTGGAGTACCGCGGGTCATCATCAGTGATGGGGGCAGCCATTTCATTGACAAGCGCTTCAGGAAGTGTCTCGCTGAACTCGGTGTGGACCACCGTGTTGCCACCCCTTACCATCCGCAGACAAGTGGCCAGGCCGAGACGTCAAACAAACAAATCAAGAACATACTGCAAAAGACGGTCAAGGCTATGGGAAAAGAATGGGTATCCAAGCTACCCGATGCTCTCTGGGCATACCGCACTGCATATAAAACTCCCATTGGCATGACACCATACCAATTGGTGTACGGCAAGAATTGTCATCTTCTAGTGGAACTTGAATTCAAATCTCACTGGGCGGTGAAGAGGTGGAACATGGATCTCCAGTTGGCAGGCGTACGAAGGCAAATGTAACTGGCCGAGCTGGAGGAATGGAGGGAGAAGGCATACCACAGTGCCAAGCTATACAAGGAGCACACCAAAAGATGGCACGATAAGCGGATCAAGATCAAATCATTCAAACAGGGAGATAAGGTACTACTCTTTAACTCTCGCATTCGTTTATTTGGTCATGGTAAGCTTAGGAGTAAGTGGGAAGGACCCTTCAAGGTCCTTGAAGCCGCCGATCACGGCACCATCACCCTCCAGGACGATGACGGAAATGTTTTCAACGCGAATGGGCAATGCCTTAAAATATTTCTTGAGCCCGAAATGCCTCAGCTCGAAGAAGTGGACGTCTTTGAGCTGCACGAGGTAGTTTGATCACATGTCCATGGTCGAGCTCAGACCTGAAAAGAAGCCATGTACACTACCTGCTTTTTCTTCCTTAAAACTCCTTTAATCTCACCTTTTGCTGCAAAATCTCAATAGAACCAATGTCCAACACAAGTTTATGGGTAAAGGCCACCTAAAGGGGGGTAATCCCAACTTTTGGCACGTCCAGCCAAGGGTTGGCGTGGCCAGCCGACCTCAGGGTCTGGTCGCCGGACCCCCGGGTGCAACAGCCAGGCCACCAGGTGCGAGGCCGGGTCGGCCGACCTAGGGCACGGGTCGCCCGACCTCAGTGCCAGATCGCCCGACCTCCGAACCAGGTCGCCCGACTGCCGAAATTTGATTTTCTGATTTTGGAGCGCTTTCCCCAGCCTTTCCGGCTCTGTTGAGTGGATGAGATCGGGATTCTGACGTTTTAAGGTGAAAGAAGGCCATCTTCTTCCTCCCACATCTCAATCCCATCTCATTCCATCTAGAGCTCACCCATGGCACCACCTTCTCCACGCAACAATGGCAAGGCCATCGTCTCCATCACCTCGGACACCACCACCACATACACCTCGGCGTCCGAGGACTCACCATGACCTCTCCAGTCCATCCCGAGGGAGGAGAGCCCGGAGAGACTTGTACGGAGGTCACCCTGGCTGACGGGACTAGGTCCCCAGGGTCGGCCAACCTCTGGTCAGGGTCGCCCAACCTCTGATGTAGGTCGGCCGACCATGGGTGACAGCCCCCGTGGCCGGCCAGCCACCCGTGCAGGTCGCCCGGACTCTCCCCGTCGCTCCCACAGTGTGGACAGGCCCCCTTGCGGTCTGTCCCCCACCAAGGCCATTGCCAAGAAGGTGGCGCGCCCGTCGCCACGTCCTACCATGGGGGCCATTGCCCCTGTGAAGTGCGTCAAGAGCCTCTTCCAGGAGAAGGCTGCTGGACCATCTAGGGATCCGATCTTCTCTACTCACTCCACCCGTACCCTCCATGGGATGAAAACTCCCATGGGTGCGTATGCTAAGGTGTTTGTGCCAAGGGTAGCCATCCCGGATTCATCCATAGATGAGTCCATTGATTCCACTCCACCGCGTAGGACAGTGAATAGGGTGGCTGTACCACCTCCCATCCGAGGGCCGCCTGGGAAGTTCGAAGACTCATCCGGTGATGAAGACACGGTGGCCTCTCTTTGGGAGGAAAACATAGCGCTCCGGGCCAAACTGCAGAATTTAGAGGAGCACTGTGCTGAAGGCGAACTTTGCCGGATGGAGATTAATGATAAAATAGATGTCCTTAGGAAGGGACTATCCGCCAAGGTCCATCGTCTTGCGGAAGCAATGGGGCATCCAGAACTCTATGACCCACCACAGCCATAGATGCCCTTGCTTCTAGTTATCTTAGGCGCATTAGTTTTAGATTGAATAAGTTTTTGTTTGTTTAAATTTCCCTTTTTGTAACATGCGCCTCTAATTTTATTGAATTCAATAAAGGTAGGATAGTTTATTTGTTCCAATAAAGTTTGGGTGGAATGGCCAAAGCCATTCGACCTCCTGTCACTAATCCTACAGAAACCACGCAAGAAAACACCTTATGCAGGAACAACAACGCTACTCAGAAAAATTCAGGGAAAAAACGGAGACAATGTAGGTCGGCCGACCCACTGATCAGGCCGCCCGACCTACTGTTCAGGTCACCCGACCCACTGGTCAGGTCGCCCGACCATGGTCCGGGTCGGCCAACCACACAACTTGCGCAAAAATACGGTACACCACGTTGTCACATCTCCCCAAGGCTCTCTCAACCGAAACGAACAAGCGCACAGGTCAAACCAAGAAGAGGGGTGGCCGCCCGACCTAGCCCTTGGTCGCCCGACCTAGTGACAGGGTCGGCCAACCTCGGCTCTAGGCTGGCCAGCCCACTCCTATCTCGAACCCGCATTTGGAGGTCAGGTTTGCACATTTTATTTTTTGTACCTCTCAAATTTTGCGTTTGTTTTACATGAAACCTTGGTAAATGATGCTCTACATGATCATGATGTCACATCTCACTTGTGCGTGCACCATGTTATTCCTCATACTAGAGTAATCTTGCCTTTGGATACTTTTATGAATAGGAACCACTTATGTTTAGTTTGTTGATTCATGAGAGATGAGATAATTGGATATAACTAAAGGTACCTCCCACATGAGTTAAGAGTTTTATTTGCAAAATAAAAAGAGGGCTCCTTCTTGGATGATCTCAAGTTCCGATCCCATCTAACTAGTGCCACATATGAAAAGAGATTTTTGAACATTCATGCTTCCTTGATTGCTTTGAGTCCTATCAAGTCTTGTCCCATTAAAAGAGTTCGAATCATTTGAGAATTGTGGCCTTCACATGCACATTCCATGAAATAAAGTCTCTCAAAAAGATGTGCAGCAAAATGTCAATAATCTCATCCAAGTTCTATTTGAAAGAAAGAGAGGCATGGAAGTCGAAAAAAAATATGAAGAAAGAAAAATGATGAGAAAAAGAAAAAAAAGACTCCATGCCCTCTACTCAAACATGGGATTCAAAACAAGCACCTGCAAGAGACAAGTCCCTACACTACACTTGCACTGGGCCAATTCTTACTTGATTATGAATTCTTTCTTGACATTTGATTTGATTCGACAACATAAGCATAACAGGATAGCATCATTCGTCCTACTACCAAAAGCTCCACAAAAGCCTTAGTAGTGTAGAATGTGAGGAATACAAAACTCTTGCAAGGACACCTTGTCCTATGAGTGACTGAGAGCTGGACTTGAGATCAGAAAAGTTGGCATGCCCTGTTTTGAAAATCTTGAAAAACCTCTCTACTCATGTGGTGTGGGAACCTGAAGTTAACTCTGATATATTCTTGTTCCATGTCTCAACATTCCAAAACTTAAGTGTAGACACCATTGAAATCCTAGGCAAGATGAAATAGTCAGGAGTAACCTTGTGCTTGCTATGGTGGTTGTTGATGTTATGCCCTTTCCACTTGCGCTTAACTCTCTTCTTTGCTCGGGGTGTTAGCGGTCGATAAAACCCATTTCGACCACCAACATTTCATGTTTTAGAGTATACTTTACCAAGTTTTCACTAATCTCTAACTAGTTCCACGAGTTGTGCATAAAGGTTGTATGCAGGAGCTTTACACATTCAAAACTACATGAAAATGGACAAACAAAGGCAATGAGGCAAAAGAGCAATGGGCCAGGAAACACAGGCCACCACCATCATAGGTCGGCCGACCTAGCTATGGTCGGTCGACCAGAGGCCCATCAGCCTTAAGGCCCAGGTCGGCCGACCCAGGAGCCTGGTCGGTCGACCTCCCCTCCTGGGTCGCCCGACCTTGCCACGTTACCAATTTCGACCTGCATGCAAAGAAACACAAAAGAGGTTAAATGCAACCGTTGGATCAAGAATCCAATGCATCCAAGGGCCAAAAAGACTTCGCATAAGGGATCAATGATGTCAGCAATCCGAGGGAGAAAACATGCAGCCAATCAGAGGTCGCCCAACCTTATCCCAAGGTCGGCCGACCCAGTACCGACCTCGTTTTGAACGTGCCTCAACCGCCACAACCACCAACCGACATTCGGAGCAAATCACAGCCGAAGGATCACGGAAGGCGGTGCATCGGGTGGCCGCCCGACCCCACGGGCTGGTCGGCCGACCTACCGTAGGATCGGCCGACCTACCCCCCAGGTCGGCCGACCACCGACCTATGCCCAACCTACCTTGCACACCTACAAATACCCCCTCGTCCATCCAGGCTATAAATACCCCCCGAGAGGTCATTTGCAAGGTGTGGTGGATCAAGATAACACTAGTGTGGTTGTGTAGTTGAGTGTAAAGTATAGTAGTGAAGCCACCCTTGGCATTGTAGAGAGAGCCAAGTTATATCAAGAGTGAGTAGTGAGTTGTAGAGTCAAGGAGTCAGAATTCTCTTTGGTATTCTATTCCAGAGCTCTCATTCTCAGAGGAATTATTACTCTATTTCCAGGATACAGTAAAGTTACTTGCTCCCTTCTTTATTTATTTCATACTTACTTTATTTACATACTCAGTGCTTTGCTCAGTAGTTTACGGGTGCCAAGTGTGCTCTGTGTAGTTTAGCTATACAGTTGTGCTTGCTCTCAGGCTTCGAACCTGTGTAGTAGTAAACTTGGTTGTGTAGACGTTGTGTCTAGACTAGAGTTTGCCTTGGAAAGTGTCTTGTCCCACGCAGCTTTTCTGGTAGGTCCGCTTGGTGACAGCGAGCGTGTACCCCGTGTACTCCACCCCGTCGTTCGGATAAGTAGTCATCGAGGCATAGCTGAGTTCTGTAGTGCCCGCCTTTCTCGTCTAGGTTATCAGCACTCTAGTGCCTAGAAGTGGTTGTATAGGCTTAGTGTCCAAGTAAACCTACTGAGTAGAACACTAGTTTGTTTAGTAAAGATAAGTTGTTTTATTTAAAGTAGTAAACCTGCTCTACTCTGCCCTTTACCTCTACCTTGCTGGCTTTACTGTTCGGTTCTACCTATTCTACGTTGAGTTACTCCTCGTTCTTCGTGGATTTCGATACCCTGGAATACTCTTGGGTGAAAAGCTACACGTGTTTCCGTGCGCTTGTGGATCTATATTAGTGGGCTAAGAAACGCCAACAAGCTTTTCTGGCGCCATTGCCGGGGAGCGGTAGCTAATTCAACTAGAACCTAGGATCGTCCATACTCACACCATACACAACCACCACATATATCCCCACCAAATACCACATACCATCTACCATATGGATTCCACGCCTATCTTTCAATTCGCCGCTCCAAAGGGCGATTATTTGGGGCCTCCACCATCATCCGCACGTATCACCGTTGAAGGCTATCAGCTACTACGTCCCGGCTTGATAGCCATGGTTTAGGACAAATCATTCGGAGGACACGAATCAGAATGTCCCTACGCACACCTCCGGGAATTCGAGCAGATATACAGCTGCCTGGTCATACCGGGAATGTCTGGCGACACACTTCGATGGTTGCTCTTCGCGTTTTCCTCACGGGAGAGGCAAAAATCTGGTGCAAGCAGACAGTTAGTAAAGTAGAAGGGAGTTGGGAGGACATGAAAAACAGTTTTTGTCTTCGTTTCTTTCCGCCAAATAAGGTTATCGACCTCCCTGCGAAGTATTCAACTTCCAACAGCGTGAGAGAGAATCCTTGGGGGCAGCTTAGGAACGCTTCAACCGTCTGGCCTTCTCAGGGCCAGATTTGGATATTTCTGAGGCATGGTTGCTTTAACACTTCGTTCAGGGCCTTACACCTGGAGCGGATCTTTGTCACGACCTAGCCTCAGGAGGGTCGTTCTATCACCTGACACCATCCGAGGGAAGAAGAGTTCTTGACAAAATCCGCGAGAAAGCTTCTGACCTCGGCACCACCTCCACCGAAGCCACTCAAGACACTTGAAACCGAAGAGAGACAAACATCATATACCCCATCTCCACCACTACCCCTCCGAATCGAGGAAATCCCAGAACCATCGTCTAGGCAAACTGAGAGGGTCAGTTTAGCCTTGACGATTCCTCCGTCGACACCTCCATTCTCTTTTGAGGACGAGCTCTTTATGGATTTTGGTGACGCCTCTCGGATACCAAAACAAGACCGACGCTTCACTAGGACCTCCAAACCAACATACGTATTACCAGATCACAAAATGCATATGATGGAGGACCTACTCTGGCTTTCAGCAGTAATCAATCGGGATTGGCTAGAGGAGAGACGACTGGACACGAACACGGTCAAATTTTATCCAGACCCCAGCGTCATCCCAGGCCAAGTATCAAGGCTTCAACCGCAAGATATTACATATGACCAAGGGTAGGAATCAATATAATCCGTAAGCACGTAATGGACGAGTACTACCCGACACAACCGCTATCAAGATCTGCCATGCGTCTACAATGGACGAAGGGTAGCTATTTGAGATGCGAGGGTGTTCTGAGGGTAATTCAAACAACCTTGCGGGATACGCAGGTGTTCTTAGACTTTCACGTCTTTGACATCCCCGAGGGGTCTCCACCATTAATCGTGGTTGGGATCCCAATCGCCGTCCTCACCAGCTCGGATATATACAAAGGGAGATTGCAGCTTCAGCTCGGCAATGAAGAAATCAACGTCAATATCGATAGGTCACTCAATGCCAAGACTGAAGCAAAGCCAGAGATTGACCCTATGGAAGAAGTGATGAGCCTTGCACTTGAGGAAATGGGTCAAGAGAGCCTAGAGGAAGAGGCTGTTAGCGACTTCAGTACGGTAGAGGAGCCATGGAAGTTCGAAGAACTTGGTGAATCCTTACGGCCCGAACCTCCGAAGATAGAACGGTAGAGGAGTCATGTATTATTAATTCATGATTTTGTATATCTACATGCTTGGATATGGATGCCTTATATCATGCAAGATATCATGTTATGATGATCTTGTTTATGCAAGTTATATATATATTTTTTTGATCATGTTATTGTTAAAAGAGAGCTAGCAGCTGTCAAATCTTGCTTTCTCATATCAATCTGGTTTTGTTAAAATTAATGGCTAAGGACCCACATCATTAGTAAGCAAGCTTTGCGTCAGCTGTAAGCCCCTTCCATTAAGTCCTACTGAGTAATTAGTACTCAGGGTTTGCCCCCACTTTTGGATTACAGGTACTGATGACTTCTGGACAACCGCTTGAAGGAGGGTAGAACCGGTGGGCTCGGTGCTACTCGCCTTATTTATCTCTGCATGAAGACTATTTGAGTTTGTTTCCGCTGCGAGATGTTTTGAAAACGCTTCCGCTATATATATACTCTGAAATCGCTTCCACTATATTTTGAACATGTATTTGACTTCATATATTTGGTTTGTAAATTAAAGTCTCTTACTCTCTGTATCAACTGCCTGTGATGATTGTAACTGTTGTGGCTCCTTCGAGAATCGGATGTGTTTGATGTCGGTTCCTCTGGGAATGGTGTTATCGAGAGACGAAGTACTCTCGACGCACTACCGGGTTTAGTCCAGCCTAGGCGCACTGCAAGCTAGAGGTGGCAGGTGTGCTTAGTCTGGCTTAAGTACGGCGGTTCCGCCACACTAACCAGGGGATTGACATTATCCTAGGGATGGGTTGGATGAGAGAGCACAACATCTTGTTAGACATTACTAGCAGGACAGTTCAAATGAAGTCTAGCAAAAGTGGAAAAATTATGCACATTCATCTGCCTACTCACAAACATTCGTCACACAAAGTAAATGCCACAGAGGCTCAGTTGATTGAGAAGATACCGGTAGTTTCTAATTTTCCAGATGTGTTTCCGGAAGAGCTTCCCGGGCTCCCACCGGACAGAGATGTTGAGTTCGCCATCGAGCCTGTACCTGGCACCGCACCTGTCTCCCGGAGGCCATACAGAATGGCACTGGATGAGTTGAAAGAGCTGAAAGTGTAGCTACAAGAATAGCTAGATAAAGGTTCATTCGACCTAGCTCCTCACCTTAGGGTTGCCCAGCCCTCTTTGTTGAAAAGAAGGACCAAGGTGGAAAAAGGCTATGTGTTGATTACCGGCCTTTGAATGCTGTCACCATCAAGAATAAATACCCGCTACCACACATTGACATTTTGTTTGATCAGTTAGCTGGAGCTAAGGTCTTTTCAAAAAATCGATCTGAGGTCTGGCTACTATCAAATAAAGATCAGAGAAGAAGATATACCCAAGACAGTTTTTTCGACCAGGTATGGCTTGTACGAATACTTGGTCATGTCCTTTGGGTTAACCAATGCACCTACTTTTTTCATGTACATGATGAATTCGGTGTTCAAGAAGGAGCTTGACAAGTTTGTAGTGGTATTCATTGATGACATATTAATCTACTCTAAAAGTGAGGAAGAACACAAGGAGCACATGAGGATAGTACTCACTCGGCTTAGAGAGCACAAGCTCTATGCCAAGTTCAGTAAGTGTGTATTTTGGCTGAAGGAAGTGAGTTTCTTAGGTCACATTCTGTCTGAGAAGGGGGTAGCAGTTGATCCTAGCAAGGTAAAGGATGTTCTGAACTGGAAGCAACCGGAGACAGTAACTGAGATTCGGAGTTTCCTTGGTTTAGCGGGCTACTACCGCCGCTTCATTAAGGACTTCTCCAAAACTGCGAAGCCAATGACCTCACTAACGAAGAAAAATGCGAAGTATGTATGGAGTTCGAATTGTGAGGAAGCCTTTCAAACCCTGAAGAAATTGTTAACATCTGCGCTAGTGCTAGCACAACCGGACGTCACCAAACCATTTGATGTGTATTGTGATGCCTCCGGAATGGGCTTGGCTGTGTCCTAATGCAAGAAGGGAGGGTAATTGCCTACGTGATAGGTGTAAGCCCGATCTTCCGTAAGGTATGTCGGTTTAGGGGTGGAGAACTCGACGTTGATGAAGAAGGCTCCGAGCCAGGAGGTTTGAATCCTTGCAATCACTACACCACTGCTCCGATGGTTATCGACCGCGTGACGCGCGCAATCGACCTCGCTAAGAAGGCTATCGTTCCTGCAATGCAACCAAAGAACACCAGCAAGAACGAGCAAGGAACGCAATCAAGAATTAACTTGTGCTCACAAAGTTGGGGTTTCACAAACCGATACACGAACGGCGAATTGTTCTCAAAAGAAAACTTCTAAGCAAAACCCAAACCCTAACTCGTGCGGCGGCTACTGTTTATATAGAGTTTAGGGCGATCATATGAAGACTAGATGCGTCCGTGATGGACTCCAAGACGAAACATGGGCCAAAAGCCCGAATAGGGAAAAACAGCCCCTTGACAGATTCTGTCCGCTAACTTCCGAAGTGAATTTCCGATGACTCCGAACTCCAAATGACCTCAAACTAGCGGCATTTGAAAGGATATCTTCTTAGCTTTCCAAGCATATGTGGATCGTCGAAATCGGAGTCTGCTTACGGCCTGGGCGACGATTTTAGTGAAGGGTCCTGAAGGCCGAGAAAGTCGTCTCCGAGTAGAATTGGGCATCCATCTTGACTTGGACACCCCTTTGGTCCTCCTCCTGGTCCGTGCCATCTCCAAGGCCTTCATAGTCCTCTCCTAAATTTCTAAGTACAATATAATCAATAATATCAGTAGGTAGCATACCATCTTTATAAGTAGAATTATGGGCACCTAGAAACGAGCTCACCTGTTGATTCAATTGTTTTGCACGTGCTTTTGTAATTGGTCCTTGCATAACTATAGGAGTGATGTCCTCATCATCCTCCCCCTTTTGAAGTGAAGTCGTCCTCGACGCTAACTCAACCTCTTCTCCCAATTATGGTTTCAAATCTGCAATGTTAAAGGTGGGACTAACCCCAAAATCTGCAGGCAACTCAAACTTGTATGCATTATCATTAATCTTTTCAAGCACCTTAAAAGGACCAGCAGCTCAAGGCATAAGTTTGGACTTTCTCAAATCTGGAAAACGTTCTTTGCACAAGTGTAACCACACCAAATCATCCGGTTCAAAAAACACTTGTTTTCTACCTTTACTGCCAGCAAGTTTGTACTTCTCATTCAAGTTTTCAATATTACTCTTAGTTGTTTCATGTAAGCTTTTTATAAAATCAGCACGTTGTGACGCATCCAAATGCAAAGGTTCCCCAAAAGGCAAAGATATCAAATCAATAGGAGCACAAGGATTAAAACCATAAACCACTTGGAAAGGGCTAAGCTTTGTGGTAGAGTGAACGGATCTGTTGTAAGCAAACTCAATATGAGGCAAACACTACTCCCACATTTTCAAATTTGTTTTAAGAACAGCCCTCAGCATAGTAGACAGACAAAGTTCAATTAACAACTTCAGTTTGACCATCAGTTTGGGGATGACATGTAGTAGAAAATAAAAGTTTTGTCCCCAATTTATTCCATAAGCTCCGCCAAAAGTGACTCAAAAATTTTGCATCACGATCCGAAACAATAGCAGTTGGCAACCCATGTAAACGAACGATCTCATGGAAAAACAAATTAGCAATGTGAGAAGCATCATCCGTTTTATGACAAGGTATAAAATGTGCCATCTTTGAAAAACGATCCACCACAACAAAAATACTATCTCTCCCCCTCTTAGTCCGCGGCAAACCCAAAACAAAGTCCATAGAAATATCAGCCCAAGGAACACTAGCAACCGGGAGAGGCAAATAAAGACCATGTGGATTTAGGCGAGACTTAGCTTTATTGCAAGTAGTGCAACGTGCAACATACCGTTCAACGTCCCGCTTCAATTTAAGCCAAAAGAAATGAGCGGTCAGCACTTCCGTTGTTTTCTTTACACCAAAATGACCCATCAATCTGCCTCATGTGCTTCCTGTAAAAACAAAAGACGAACGGAACTATCTGGAACGCATAACTTGTTAGCCCGAAAAAGAAGTCCACCATTCAGCACATATTTATTCCATGTTCGGCCCTCTCTACAATTTTGAAAAGCCTCCTTAAAATCAAAATCAGCAGCATACAACCCTTTTATGGTCTCTAAACCAAAGATGCGATGATCAAGTTGTGACAACAAAGTATATCGGCGAGATAAAGCATCCGCAATGACATTGTCTTTCCCTTTCTAGTGCTTAATGATATATGGAAACGACTCTATAAATTCAACCCATTTAGCATGTCGTTTATTTAGCTTAGCTTGACTTCTAATATGTTTCAATGATTCATGATCAGAATGGATAACAAATTCTTTAGGGCAAAGATGATGCTGCCAAGTCTCCAAAACACGCACCAAAGCATATAACTCTTTATCATAAGTCAAATAATTCAGCGAAGGTCCATTCAATTTTTCACTAAAGTACGCAACAAGTTTACCTTCTTGTAGAAGCACACCTCCAATCCCAATTCCGCTCGCATCACATTCAAGCTCAAAAGTCTTACCAAAATCCGGAAGTTGTAGTAGAGGTGCATGTGCCAACTTATGTTTCAATGTGTTAAAGGCTTTTTCTTGCGTTGTACCCCAATGGAACGTCACACCTTTCTTCGTCAATTCATTAAGTGGGGCAGCGATGGTGCTAAAATCCTTCACAAAGCACCTGTGTCATAGTAGTCGGTGTCGGCCAGCTCCGAATAGCATCAATCTTTGTCTCATCCACTTCAATGCCCTCTGGAGTAACAATATAGCCAAGAAATCCAACTCGATCGGTGCAAAAGGTGCACTTCTCAAGGTTAGCAAATAAGCGTGCATCGCGTAGCGGAACAAAAACAGCACGTAGGTGATCAAGATGTTCATCAAAAGATTTGCTATAGATTAATATGTCATCAAAATAAACCACCACAAATTTCCCAATAAAAGAACGGAGAACCTCATTCATTAAGCGCATGAAAGTACTAGGTGCATTAGTTAACCGAAAAGGCATGACCAACCACTCATACAAGCCAAACTTTGTTTTGAAAGCAGTTTTGCACTCATCACCTAGTTTCATTCAAATTTGATGGTAGCCACTATGCAAATCAATTTTGGTAAACATGACAGAGCCACTTAATTCATCAAGCATGTCATCTAAACGAGGAATAGGATGACGATAACAAATGGTTATATTATTAATGGCTCGACAGTCAACACACATACGCCACGTACCATTTTTCTTAGGAACCAAAATGACAGGAACAGCACAAGGACTAAGACTTTCACGTATGTACCCATGGTCCAGTAGCTCTTGGACTTGTCTCTGTATCTCCTTAGCCTCCTCTGGATTGGTCCTATATGCAGCACGGTTTGGCAAAGTAGCATCCGGGATCAAATCAATTTGATGCTCAATTCCTCGCAAGGGTGTAGGCCGGGTGGAATCTTAGCAGGAAAGACATCCTTAAACTCATGCAAAAGGTTAGCAACAGCAGGCGGCAACGAGAGAGGCATATCATCAAGCGAAAATAGAACCCTCTTGCACAATAAAGCATATCCGAAAACATCATCAAAGGCAGACGCAGCAAGATCAGATTTTGTTGCAAGCATAGCACCACCCTTTAACTTAATAGCAGGAGAACTAGTAGGTGGTGTAGACGGTTCAGTTTTAAGTGGAACAATAGATTTTGATGCTTGCTGATTTTCAGAAGCTAAAGCCTTATCACGTTCTGCCGTTTCAGCTATGGCCCTATCACATTTAAGAATTTCAGCAGGGGTCAAAGGAAGCAAAGTAATTTTCTTGCCTTTATGCACAAAAGTGTATGTATTAGTTCTACCATGGTGTGTTGTATCAGTATCAAATTTCCAAGGTCTACCCAACAAAAGAGAACATGCTTGCATAGGAACAACATCACAATCTGCATAGTCATGGTAGGTACCAATAGAAAAATGTACACGTGCAGTATGTGTTACCTTGGCCTTACCGCTGTTGTTAAGCCATTGAATATGATATGGATGAATGTGGACATGTGTCGAAAGACCAAATTTTTTGACAAAATCAGCACTCACCAAATTATTGCAACTCCCACCATCAATGATAGTACGAACACGGCACTTGTTGATGATAAAATAAATCTGAAATAGATTATGCCGCTGCAACTTGTCCTTATGTTCCACCTGTGCACTCAAAACACGCTGAACAACATACGTGCCATTGTGAGTGTAGTCTTCCGCATCATCTCCGCCAAAAGCTGCTGACTCCTCCTCTGAAGCCTGTACATCCTCCTCAGCTTCACTAGTACTGATGTAACCACCATTATCTGTAGCAATGTAGGCTCGCTTGCTAGGACACTCCCTCATGACATGTGCCATCCCTTTGCACCGATGGCACACAATGTTTGCTGATGTGGTAGGTGTTGTAGCAGAGATAGTGTCGGTCTTCCCTGTTTTTGGCACAAAAGTAAATTTGCTCACCTCGGGCGTAGAAGGCGTCGCTGGTGGTGATAAAGTACGTCTCGTGTCAGGCAGTCCTGCACGTCCCTTGCTCGATTGCAACCTGGAAGAAGATGTAACACCAAAAGTATTGCGCGAAGATTGCGCACGGTCCTGCAATTCTTGTTCAGCCAAAACAGCAATATGGAACAATTGGTCTGTGGTGTTATAGTCTTTGTAAGAAACAATATTTTGAATATCTTTGCGCAGCCCAGAATAAAAACGTGTCATAGTATCATCATCTTCCTCATCAATATCACAACGCAACATGGCAACATGCAAATCATTATAGTATTCATGAACAGAACGATTGCCTTGATCAAAACGTTGAAATTTCTTTTTCAAATCACGCTTATAAGAAAGAGGAATAAAACGACTATGCATAGAACGTTTAAGCTTAGAGCATGTATCTGGGTCCTGACCACGTTTAACTAAATCATTCCACCAAAGTATAGCATAACCAGTAAATTCACTAGTAGCATATCGAACACGCTGATTAGCAGGAATCATATGAGAGTTAAATTTTTGTTCAACCGTCACCTCCCAATCTAAGTAAGCATCAGCATCATATGAACCATCAAAGGGAGAAATTTTAAACTTAACCCTAGCAAACTGGTTATCATTATCACCTCTATTACCTTTGTTTCCGTTGTTGCCGCGACGTGGAGGTGGTAGAGGTGGTCGATGTGGTTTCTTACCCTGTTTACCAGACCGCCAATCTTGTTTACTATATGCTTCGTCATCCCCTTCCTCACTGGAAACCTCGGACTGGGACTTCTCGGATGGCGAAGAAGAAGAAGTAGAAGTAGCAACCTTGTTTTCAACAGCGTCGAGTCGCGTCAACAAATCATCCATCACATGTCGTATATCGTGCAAAGCTGGAGTAATGTCCGCCCTGAAATCACCAAGAAGCTTGTTTTGCGCAACAATAAGTCTTTTTAATTCGCCCTTTGAGACATAGCCATCATCGTCGCCTTGAAAGAAGGGATCAAGTCCTACCATAGTTAGTGACACAAGACAGAGAAAAAGAAACAAGATTATGCGTAACAAGTAGAAATGTGGGATCGCTCACACTCCAAGCGTATACCAAGCGCTTGCAAATGTTCTTACCATGCACAGCAAAAGACAATGGCGATCCTAGCAGAGGCGAAGACAGTCAAGAGACAATAACACACCTGAACAGTGGGATGATTGCAAGAGACCGACCGGTATTGCTCAAGAGAAGTATAGTGGAGCTTGGGATGGCTCAATATGTGGCTAAGCAAAAACAATATCGTAACAGATTAGCAAAACTGAATAATGATCCAATGCAGGAGGTCGTTGCTGGCCAAAAGCTATTCAAAATCAAAGCACCCAAGTATGACAAATTGGAAGGTGGAAGGTGGAGAGGTGAAAGAGGAAACGAAACTTGCTGAATCTTTTCTATATTTTTTTACACTGTTTTTTCACTTTTTTTTCACTTTTTTTTCACTCTCTTTTTTTTTGCAACTTTTTTTTTCACTTTTGTTCACAGCAGAGAAGGACCACTAAAAATTTCAAAACAAACGGAAACAGGATATGGACTAAAGAAGGAAAACAGCGAGAACAAGCACGTCAAACACAAGCGTGCCGAAACTTCGATGGCCGAAATCCCGATCTTCTGAGCCGATTTTCGCAAAAATACGGTCGCTGAACCCGGCAAAGCGGGGGAGAACCAGATGCGAAATTTTCTGCAGATTTCCGAAATGTACTTATTTGCCCTATTCCGAGTTCCGAGCGAAAAGTTACGGCCGTTTTACTGAGGATACCTCAAATTAGGGTTTCAGCAGCGGCAGAAAAGACGAACGTGGTGTGGATGATGGAAAATGGATGGATGATGATGGAAACAGGGGCACTACGATGATGAACAAACCCTAACTAGCAACAAACTCAACCACAGGGGATGAAAACTCAGCAAAGCAACTGAAAACGAATATTGTGGCACTATGGTTATGAGACAGCAGATTTTTTTTTGGCTTTTTGTGGACTCTAGGTATGAAAAACAAATCTAATCTAAAGGATACAAGGGATTACCTAACGGGCAACCTGGAAACTGATACCAATTGATACGTGTAACCAATTGATAGGTGTAAGCCCGATCTTCCGTAAGGTATGTCGGTTTAGGGGTGGAGAACTCAACGTTGATGAAGAAGGCTCCGAGCCAGGAGGTTCGAATCCTTGCAATCACTACACCACTGCTCCGATGGTTATCGACCGCGTGACGCGCGCAATCGACCTCGCCAAGAAGGGTATCATTCCTGCAATGCAACCGAAGAACACCAGCAAGAACGAGGAAGAAACGCAATCAAGAATTAACTTGTGCTCACAAAGTTGGGGTTTCACAAACCGATACACGAACGGCGAATTGTTCTCAAAAGAAAACTTCTAAGCAAATCCCAAACCCTAACTTGTGCGGTGGCTACTGTTTATATAGAGTTTAGGGCAACCATATGAAGCCTAGACGCGTCCATGATGGACTCGAAGACGATACATGGGCCAAAAGCCCGAATAGGGAAAAACAGCCCCTAGACAGATTCTATCCGCTAAATTCCGAAGTGAATTCCCGATGACTCCAAATCAAAAAGACCTCAGACCAGCGGCATTGGAAAGGTTATCTCCTTAGCTTTCTAGCCATATGTGGATCGTCGAAATCGGAGTCCGTTTGCGGCCTGGGCGACGATTTTAGTGAAGACTGGTCCTGAAGGCCGAGAAAGTCGTCTCCGAGTAGAATTGGGCCTCCATCTTGACTTGGACGCCCCTTTGGTCCTCCTCCTGGTCCATGCGGGTCTCCAAGGCCTGCATGGTCCTCTCCTAAATTCCTAAGTACAATATAATCAATAATATCGTTAGGTAGCATACCATCATTATATGTAGAATTACGGGCACCTAGAAACGAGCTCACCTGTTGATTCAATTGTTTTGCACGTGCTCTTGTAATTGGTCCTTGCATAACCATAGGAGTGATGTCCTCATCACTACGCCTCCCGCCAACTAAGAAAATATGAAGCCAACTACCCGACACATTATCTCGAGCTAGCAACAGTTGTGCACGCGTTGAAGATCTGGAGACACTATTTGCTAGACAACACTTGCCACATATACACCGACCACAAGAACCTCAAATATATCCTCACGCATCCGGAATTGAATATGAGGCAACGACAGTGGTTAGAGTTGATAAAGGACTACGACTTAGAGATTCATTACCATCCTAGTAAGGCTAATGTAGTAGCTGATGCATTAAGCCGTAAGGCTCATTGCAACGTGATTGAGGCCCGCCCTATGGTGAGAGTTATATGCTGTGAGATGGATGAGATCGAAATGCCGACAGAGCAGCACGCCGAACCCTACAACCTCATCATTGAACCTACAATAAAAGATCAAATCATTGCAGCATAAAAGAAAGATAAGGGCATAGCACACATTCGAGAGGAGATCAATGAAAGGAAGAAGGCTTGCTTTAGGCTTGATGCAGAGGGTGTCTTATGGTTTAAGAATCGCTTAGTGGTACCTAAGGACATGAAGTTGAGAAAGAAAATCCTGGATGAAGCTTACACCTCCATGTTCACCATGCACCCGGGCAGCAATAAGATGTACCAAGATTTAAAGCAGAAATTTTGGTAGACCCGTATGAAATGGGAGATCGTCAAGTATGTGTCTGAGTGTGATGTATGCAAAAGAGTAAAAGCTGGCCACCTAAGGCACGTAGGTATGCTCCAACTATTAGCAGTTCTAGCCTGGAAATGGGAGGACATACATATGGACTTCATTGTCGGTTTGCCTCGCACATAGAAGGGGTGCGGTTCCATTTGGGTGATTATTGACCGATTCACAAAATCTGCACATTTCATCCCTGTCAAGACCACCTATTGGGCGAAACAATATGCTGAACTATATATTTTTCGGATTGTATCCTTGCACGGTGTTCCTCAGACCATCACTTCGGATAGAGGCTCACTATTTGTATCCCGTTTCTAGGAGCAGTTGCAAGCTGCCCTTGGAACCAAATTGATTCGGAGCTCAGCATACCATCCACAAACCAGTGGCCAAGTCAAAAGAGTGAACCAGATCTTAGAAGATATGTTGAGAGCATGTGCATTGACCTATTCCACCAAGTGGGATGAGTGTCTTCCCTTAGCAGAATTTGCTTACAACAACAGCTACCAAAAGAGTTTGGAAATGGCACCTTTCGAAGCTCTTTATGATAGGCGGTGTAGAACGCCACTGAATTGGTCTGAACCAGGTGAGCGTGTCAAATTTGGTCCAGACTTGGTAACACAGGCAGAAGAGCTAGTTAAATTCATACATGGCAATCTGAAAAGAGCACAGTCTAGACAGAAGAACTACTCAGATAGGAGGCGAAGACCCTTAGTCTTTGAGAAGGATGATCATGTGTATCTCCGAGTGTCACCCATGAAAGGGGTGCATCGGTTCGGAGTAAAAGACAAGTTAGCACCACGATATGTTGGTCCATTCAAGATCACAGAGCAATGTGGGCCACTTGCTTATCGGCTGGAGCTACCACCACATCTAGCTGCAGTTCATGGCGTGTTTCATGTCTCGTAACTCAAGAAGTGCTTACGAGTGCCAGAGGAAGTGGTCGATACCTCTCAAATTCAGATCCAACCAGACCTCACTTATGAAGAGAAGCCCAGAAAAGTCCTTGACCAAAAGCGAAGATCAACACGACAAAGAACCATTAATTTCTACAAAGTACAATGGAGTAATCACTCCGAAGAAGAGGCAACATGGGAACAAGAAGAATTTTTGCAAAAAAAATATCCTGGTTTTCTTTCATCCACTTCAAATGAGTACGTCACAGCAGTTTAAAGTTTCAATTTCATACATTATGCATTCTCTTCTCAGTTAACTTATCCACCCACATCACATCAAAAATGTTAGGATGAGATTTCTTCAAGGGGGGTGGGTTGTGATGCTCCAGCATCTCAAGTGCATAATCATTCTTCATATGTGCAGTATTCATCATGAAGCATCATACATTGGCATGCATTTAAACCCTAGTTCAAATTTGGTTAAAATGCAACTTGTTGAAACCTGTTTTCTGCATATATGTCTCTATGATTGTGCCCGTAACTTTGATTCTATTTATATTTGGGTGAAACTCATATTGACAAACTTGTAGACAATTTGATGATAAACAACTTTGTAAATTGGTGCTATGACATGCAGTAAGGCTTGCATAGAGTTTTGGGGCTTTTTCTGTCAACATGTGTTTTCTGTCCAAATTTGGTATGATTAGTAATTCTATATTTTCTCTAATCTACAGCCCTTTTTATACAAAACTCTAGTTGAGAAAGTTATAGATCATAAATTTCTGAACAACATTGGTATAAAACTCCTTGAGTGAATGTGAACAGAAAATGGACTTTTAGAATTTCTAAACTTATGGGTTCTGTTGGTCCAACCTTGGTCAGCAGTTTAAATTCAAATTTAAATCTTATTTGTGAGAAGAACATGGTATGAAAGTTTAGAAGAAAGTTGTAGAGCTCAAAATTTAGAACATTTCATCCAATTACGGCATTTTCAAATTTGGCCTTCAACCTGTTCAAAAACGTGAAATACAAACGGAGCTTCCTGCGGTCAAAGCTAGATTTTCCAATTTTCGGGATTTTCCTTTTTCATTGTCTCTATGACAAGTGGGCCCCACAGGTCAGCCCACTTCGGATTCCCGCCCGCGCCGGACAAAAACCGAGCAGGTGGGTCCCACGTGCCCCGTCCGCTCCATACACCGGGTCCACGAGTGCTGGTCCAATTTTCCGCCCCGGTCCTACCTGTCAGCGGCTCCGGCCCGTGAACCCAGTCCACGCACCGCGTCCTCTCCTTCTCCCCCGCTCCGACGCGCCCACGCGGCGAGCGCGTCCTGCCCGCACCGCGCCGACACCGGCCGAGGCCAGCCGCGCCCTGCCCCTCCCCGACCGCTCTGCACCTGGACGCTTTCCGGGCCACCTCCACGCCCGCACCCCTCCTCGCTCCCTCCTTATCTCGCTTTCCCCCCTGTTTTCTCTGCCCAGAGCTGCACCGAACGCCGCCGCCATTACCGAGCTCAGAGCTCGAGCTCCCGTGGTCGCTCCGCTGCTCCCCGCGCCTCCAGACCAACGCCATTTCACTCGCCGCCACCTTCCGCGTCCAACGCGCTAGGCCTCGTCGCCTCCCTCCGCCTCTCCTCCATAAGCGCAGCACGCCCGCCGCCATTGCCGCCGCGGTGAGCTCACAGCACCGGCCGCCTCGAGCCGCCACTCGTCCCACCGAAGCGCGCCTCACGCTCGCCTCACCGTCCTCCACCACCTCCGCACCGCCTCGCCCTTCGCCATCGGCTCTATCACCTCTCTCCACGTGCGCGCTCAACCCGGCCGCCATTGCCGCCGCCCCTCACCGTGGAAGGCCACCCTCCAACCTTCCCCACGCCTCCAGGACACCACCCCCGCCTTCGCCTCGTCCTCACGCACCTCCCGCGCTAGACATCGTCGCCGTTGCCTCGCTCCCTCGCCGGATCCGCACCGCGCCACCCCCAGTGTTCATGCCGTGGCCTCGCCAGTTCACCACCGCCGTCCTGTCTCCACAGACCGCCCCGGCGGCGACACCTTAAGGGAAAGCTTCCCCATCGCCGGCAACACTGGCCGCCACCCTGTCGGCGTCAAGTTCCCGCCCCAGCACGCCGGCGCAAGCGCCGTGACGTCGGCCACCGCCGCGCGTCTCGTCCCCAAGCCGGAGGTAGAAGAAGATGCGTATTTTTGCAGAAAACCCCCTCCAGCTATTGGTTATTTTATCACTGTTTACTGAGTCTCGCAGAAATTACCGATAACCCCTAGATCTATTAGGGTCTCGCATTTTAACCCGAGCCTTTGCATTTTGCAGATCTAATGCCGGGCTTTAGGAGTATTCTCACGCGCTGTTCACTGAGTCTATGCAATCTTCCTTGCAGGCCCATGGAGTCTACCGTTAATTAGGTATAGGTCCTTGGTCAGTGGATATTTGTGATTTAAAAGCATTTTCTTGATTTTGAACTTTGGAAAATCATATAAAATCATAGAAAAATCCAAAATAGACAAACTCAGTGGCTATGTATTCCTTGTGAGTAGACCTACAGAATGAGTATGATGTGGATGTGTGAAAAGTCTGTTTTGCCCCTGGTCTAGTGCATGCATGTAGAGGGTAAATAAATAGTAAAAATGGACTAAATGAACTCCGAAAATTATAAAACTTGGATAGTAGCTTTCTTGTGGTATTATAGCACTATGTGAATTTTTGTAGCCCTAGCACTTGCTGTTTAAGTTACCTTTTGCCATTATGCATGTAAATTGTGTATTTACTTAACTTAAAAATGGGTGGCTACATAAAAGATGCTTAAAATGGTTCTCTGGTATTTTTCATATGTTGTGGACAGTATGAGTAGCACACTGATGAAATATAAAGTTGTGCATGTAAAGTTTGACTGATGATTTCAAAATAACAAAATATGGCTTGCTTAACTAAATAATAGGAAAAAGTGGTTCTAGAATGTAAAATAAATTCTATGAAAAATGTGGTAGTGTGTTGATTAGGTGTTGATTCCAGAAAGTACTTTTGTAGGACTTGTGGTCACTGATTTATGGTTCATTTGAAATAAGCTAAAGGAAATATATGGAAAATAGATGTCCTACCAAATTACGGATTTTGTGCTTGCTAATTTTTGTATATCATGTTCATGCAATAAGATGCTTGCTATAGAAATTTGAAGTCCAGAACCCATTCCTATAAATTATGAAAAATCTGAGAAGCTATAGGGCTGGTAACTTGCTAGAATTTTAATAAATTAATTATAAATTATTTATGGCTGAAATTTGGACTGTAGCCTCGCACTATTGGTTTTCATGTCATAAATATTTGAGATCAATTGGAGTTATCTAATAGCATGAACTTGACATGAGCACTTTAATTCCATAAATAGATAAGCTTACTTAATGAACCTAAGTGCATTTCATGTAAGAGTAATATTGCATGCTGCTTGCTACGTCATACTTGCAGCAAGTTCTTTGTGATATCATGAATGATGGGTTGAACTAGCTTTTGGTGATGGTTTGTACGATTTCTTAGTGATGGTTTGTATGATTTCTTAAGTTGTGGATTGTACGATTTCTTAGTGATGGGTTGTATGATTTCTCAGGAAAGTTGTTAAGTTTTCTCATTATGGGATGTATGTAAGCTAAGAATGCTAAAGTCAATTCAACCTACCGACCATGCATTCTGTTTCATTTGCACCTTATGCATACATCTGCATTCGTTAGACTCATGGTTGCACTATGTTATGCATATAACCTGTACCATATGCATGTATTTGCATTCTCTTGCACTCACTTGCATATTGTACCATGCATATAGATTACGCGAAAGAAGGATCAACACAAGAGCTGCTATTGATCGATAAGCCGAACAATGAATTGCACCAAGAGCAAGAAGACGACGTGTCGCTGATTATATCCGTCCCTATTTCAAGGGGTGGCCTAGGGCAAAGCTCGACAACCCGGCAAACTAACTTAGATTAGTTTATTGGCTTTCATAAGGATAATCAAAGGTAGGCAGGACCATGCTCTTCCTAGCTAATATGATTATGATTGATGATTACGCATGTGCATTAGGAGTTGATAGAAATCAATTGCATTAGATCCCTTGGCCGCCTTGGCCCTAGCACCCATACATAGAGTTCGTAGGATGAGTGCCTAGTAATGCTAGGTGTGAGTAGACACGACTGAATGGAGTCACTCGTCGCATAGGTGATTTTAATCATAAAAATCTTACTATTATGGATATCATTATGCTTATGTTTTAAATGGAGACCGGGCGGAGATTTTCTGAGTTATTGGTTGTTTATGGTATTGTGCATTGGACTCCACCCGAGTCGCATAAGGCCCGTTCGCTGTTCGCCTGCTGATCGGCATAACATTGCTAGAGTGCTTATCCGGGATAATGGACCGGTGAAAGTCTTACTTGTGCCATCGGAAAAACAGAGACAGGCTCCTACTGTTACACCTTGGGGAGCTTGTAGTCGAGGGAGGGCTAGACCCAGTACGCCGAGGTAACGCTCCTAAGGCGGCACAACCTGGGAACTACGGTGGGATTGAATCGAACTTCGGATGGGACAAGTGGAGATGGGAGGAATATGTGAGAACGCCGGGGGTTAGTAAGCATATGCCACCTGGTATTTCTAGTTATTCTCGGGAATTAACAAATCGATTCGAATCGCTGATGCTCACCAGGTGTGAGAATGCCAGATATCACACACGGGCAACGTAGTAACTATCTAAACAGGTTACATTATTATTCTTGCTTTCAAATACTACATGCTTGTATTTGTATGCTTACTTTTCTGCAAGTTATTATGGTTATGATGGTATATGCAAATGAGGAAATGTTACTTTATGTCAATATCTCATTGCTAAAATCAATGGCTAAGGATCAAATGTTAGTAAGCAAGCTTTGCGTCAGCCATAGACCCTTCCATTAAGTCCTACTGAGTAATTAGTACTCAGGGTTTGCCCCCACTTTTGGCTTACAGGTACTGACGTCTCTTGGACAACCGCTTGAAGGAGGGTAGAACCGGTGGGCTTGGTGCTACTCGCCTTGTTTATCTCTGCATGAAGACTGGTTGAGTTTGTTTCTGCTGCGAGATGTTTTAAAAACGCTTCCGCTATATATATACTCTGAAATCGCTTCCGCTATATTTTGAACATGTATTTGATTTCATACATTTGGATTGTAAACTAAGTCTATCTATCTTATATTTCAACTACCTGTGATGATGTAACTATTGTGGCTCTTTCAAGAGCTGAATGTGTGTGATGTCGGTATCCTCGGGCGATGGTTTCATCGAGTGCCCTTCTGGGTAGCTCGACGGACTACCGGGTTTAGTCTGGCCTAAGTGCACTGTGAGTCAGAGGTGGCAGGTGTGCTTAGTCTGGATTAAGCAGGGCGGTTCTGCCACAACTTGGACGCTCGGGAAGGATTGTAGGGGCGAAGCACGGATGGTGAACCGGAGGCCGTGGACGCGGCGTCGCGACCTCGGTCTGCCGGCTCCGGCGACGGAAGGGGCGGCGGACTGGCATCCCAGGTGCGCGAGGAGACGGAGAGCGTAGCTGATGAGTCGAGCAGTCAGGGGCTGAGGCCTAAGGTGACCGTCGATGGCGGCCCGGAGCTCGAACCAGGCGGCAATGGCGGCTGCGTGTGGAAGGGGCTCTAGAAGCCGATGGTGACGGGCTAGGGTTTGGGTATTTGGTGGAGGGGCTTGAGGCGAGCGTGGGACGCGCATCGGTTGGGGCGGAGGTAGCTTGAGTTGGCTGGGACGTGAGCTCGACGCGGGCGATGTTCATGGCGGCCATGGCGTGCGGCTTGCATGGCCGACGCGATGGAGAGGTGGATCGAGCACAAGACCTTAGGGAAAATGGAGAGTGGAGCGGGGTAGTCGCAGTGCTCTCGTTATTTGGCCGGGAAGAGGACGGGAAAGGGCGTGGCGCGAGCTTGAGCTCGGAGCTCGGCCATGGCGTACCGTGTCCGCGAGCTCAAGGAGAGCAGCTCGGGACGAGCAGAGCAGGGCCGAGGGGTTTGGGGAGGAGGGCGAATGAGGCCGGGGCTGCGTCCAGGTTCAAGAGGAGGGCAAGGGCAGCGGGGCGCGGCCTCGGCTGGCCATCGGTGTCTGCGTGGCGACGTAGCCTAGGGCGCGTCGTGCTCATGGTGTGGCTCGACAGAGCGCGGCGCGCGCAGGTTGGGGAAGAAGAGAGAGAGAGGTGGGTGAACACTGTCCATGGACTACGTTTCAATGACATATGAGACCGGGTGAGGGGAGAGAGGGTAGCAGTCCACGGACCGAGTGCACGGACGGCGTGGGATGCGGGCCCCACGGGCGGATGTCGTCATCCGGCCCGGGTGGGAAACGGCCGCGTGGGACCCACATGTAAGTGACTGAAATTTCGAATTGGAGGGGAAAAAGGAAAACGCCAGTTTGACTGCCCGGACTCTTGTTTGTATTTCACGTTTTTGAACATCCTAAAGGCCGAATTAGGTTGAACCCAATTTACAGAAAATGCTCTAAACTTTTAACTATACAACTCTCCTATAATCTTTGTGGTGAGGTTCTATGTAAATATTTAGATAAATCTTGAATTCAATTATCTGACCCAGGTTAGACCAACTGAACCCATCATATTAGAAATTCTAAAACTCCATTTTCTATTCTCTCTCATAAAAAGAGTTTCATACCAAAGTTGTTCAGAATTTCATGAGCTACAAACTTCTCAATAAAAGCATGTAAAGATTATGGCCGTAGGTCAAGGAAATTTTGAATTTACTACACAGGTCAGGTTTGGACAGATTTCATGTATTGACAGAAAAGGACCCAAAACACCATTCAAATCACAGTGCATGTCAACACTCCAATTACCAAATTTGTCCCTAATAGAATTATCTACAAGTTTGGTATATAAAGTCTTGCTTGGATCACCACAGATCTTGAATTACAAGCACAAACATTGCTGTAGGTTTGATCAAACTGCAGCTTCAATTCAAGTAGAGTCTTTCCTGTTTCCAACTTTTGAATACTCAAATGGAGTCCAAACACTTCCACTCTAGGTGCATTTGAAAGGTGACAAGTTTAATTTCACTTCATAGAAAGGAAGATTTTTAAGTTGTATAGTGAAATCAAAAGTAATTTCGGATTCAATTTTGGGATGAGCTGAAATTTAGACTTGGGAATTTTCTGTGTAGACTAGCTTGGGGCTGATTTCATGAGATGTTTGGGGTCAAAATTTAAAATAATTAAAGACAGTTTTTAAACCATGCTCAGGGTAACAAAAGTGAAGTTCACTGTATGTACGACAACTTTGATAATGGAGCTAAGCTCAGTTGCTTAATGAATCTACAAGTTTTATTAGGGTCTAAATTTAGTCACGATCACGATGGGCACCTTTCAAAGGACTTCTGGTTTGGTTTGGCCTCGACTCTTAGACCTCATTACATATGATTTTTAAGATGGTCATATTATCAAAGTTGAAGGTAACATTCCGAACTAAGACTTTTGTATTTGGGGTTTTGCATGAAAGCTTGTGGGTGGTGACTTAAACAACCAAACCACGTAGAGTTTTGTATTCTTCCTTAAAATTTTTAACTTTGTGATTTCTCTAGCTAGTCCTTATTGCTCTCTAAACATAATCAAATCTTAGTTCATTATTAGTTTGTCTCTAATTGTGTGTTAAGATCTTTGAGATGCCGGGGTATCATAGTATCCAGGCAACACCCAGTCTACTTCATCAGCAAGGTCCTTAGCCCCTCCAAAATCAGGTATCCTCAGGTTCAAAAGTTATTATATGCAGTTCTCATTACTGCACGTAAACTGCGTCATTATTTTGAGGAGCATAAGATCGTAGTGGTTAATGAGTTCCCAATTGGAGAAGTCTTGCGCAATCGGGAGGCCACAAGGCGTATTGCCAAGTGGGCCTGCGAGCTGGGGGCTCACGACATCGAGTTTTGTCCTCGTACTGCCATCAAGACCCAAGCGCTAGTCGATTTTGTCTCCGAGTGGACCGAGCATCGAGTCCCTGAGAAACCACAGGTTCTGGAAGTTTGGAAGATGTATTTTGATGGCTTGTTGAAACTAGAGGGAGTCGGCGCTGGTGTCGTTTTCACCTCACCAGTAGGAGAAAAACTCAAGTACGTACTACAGATTCTTTTCCCAGTTTCCAATAATGCAGCTGAGTACGAGGCTTTACTTCATGGTCTACGGAGATTCTTTGGGGGTCATTAATCAGGTCAACAAGGAATGGGACCGCTCTACATAAAGCATGGACAAGTACTGTGAAACAGTTCGTGAGCTAGAGGGCAAGTTCCAAGGCCTGGAGTACATTCATGTGGATCGGGATCGCAACGTGGACGCTGATATTCTGTCCAATTTAGGCTCATCACAAGCCAAAGTGCCTACTGGTATCTTCGTTTAAGAGCTTCATCATCCCTCTATTCAGCTAGATGAGCTGAATATACCACCGGACCGACACATCCTAACTGTGGGTGATATGCCGACTGATTGGAGGGCCCCTATCATCAGGTACATCTTAAATGAAGAAACTCCAGATGATAAAGCAGAAGTCGAACGACTAGCAAGGCGATCGTCTAGCTATACTCTGATCAACAACGAGTTATATAAGCGTGGTGCTTCGGGAGTTCTGTTAAAATGCCTAGATATCTCATCAGGGCAGAGTTTGTTGAAAGAGATAGATGCTGGAGTCTGTGGAATTCATGCCGCCTCACGGACTTTGGTCGGGAAGGTGTTTAGGGCCGGATTCTATTGGCCGACAGCGAAGATGGATGCCGCTGAGTTAGTGCAGCGCTGCAAGGCTTGCCAATACCTCGCCAAGCAGCACCATCTTCCAGCATAGCAGCTGCAGAATATTACCGGTGTCATGGCCTTTTGCATGCTGTGTGATGCTCCAGCATCTCAAGTGCATAAACTTCTTGCATACATATGGCATTCATCATAAAGCATCATATTTTGACAAGCATGTGATCCATGGTTCAAAGTTTGGTTGGTAGGTGATTTGGTGAACTCAATTTTCTGCATAACTGCTACTGTGTTAGGGCCATAACTCGAATCCTATTGAGAACTAGGTGGAGCTCATATTAACAAAAGTGTATGCAAACAAGAGGGGAACAACTTTTATAATTAGGGCTTAGACATATAATGATGTTTACCTTGAGTTTTGGACCTTTTACTGCCAACAGAAAACCTGCCAAAAACCTGAAATTTTTCTCCAACTTACAAACCTATTTTTACAAAGTCCTAATTAGAGAAGTTGTAGATCCTGGAGTCGGCAACAATGTTGTCAATAAGCTCTTTGCGTGAAAATGGCTGGAAGGGAGCGTTTTAGAATTTTTCAATACTGGTCTGTAGACCAAACTGAAACTTGAGAGCAAAATTCAAATGAAATTGATATTTCCAAAATTTTTAGGTATCAAGCCTTTTGACAAACTTGTATAGCTCAAAGAGTAGAGCATTTCATCCAATTGGTATTTTTCCAAAATCAGGGTTTGAATGGGTTAAAATTGCGAAATACAGAGGGAGAGAAAACACACTTGGGCTGGACATTGCCCTGAGCCTATGACAGGTGGGACCCGCCTGACAGGGCTGCCACTCTGTCCGGGGCGCCGCGCGCCGCATGGCCGCCGATGTACAGCTCTGCCTACGACGCCGCGGATCGACCCCCCGCCTGCGCCTTCTAAAGAGGAAACGACCCCCGCACCCTACTCTTTCGGACGCCGCTCTCCACTCCACCTCACGAGCCCTCTCCGCCTCTCTCTCGCCCGCGCGACGCCGAGCCGCCATTGCCGACGAGCTTCAAGCTCGAGCTCGCGCCGGCCACCCCACCGCCTCCCCGCACCCTAGACCTACCCCACCACACTCGCCGCGAGCTTACGCACCCCGCGCACCTAGCCTCGCCACCATTCCCTCACCCGACGCCAAGATCCACCTCCACCTCGACGTCGTGACGTGCCGTCGCCACCGCCGGTTCACCGCTCACCGCGCCGCCGTCCGACCTCCTCCGTCGCCGCCGTCTACCTCAGGTTGACCCCCTCCCTCGCGTGCACCCGCCGTATCCCGCGTCGCGGCTCCGGCGAGCTCCGCACGCGCGCCGCGCCGCGATGTAGAAGATGGTCCCCTCAGTTTCAATGTATTTGCATTTTAATCCACGCACTGAATCTTGTAGATCTTACATGCTAGTCCCTGTAGATTTGAAATAATCTCGATTAGTCCCTAGATCTAAGTATTTCTATTTATTTTGGTTTATTTCGGCTAAAACTTCGATAAATCGTATAAAATCAAATAAAAATCCAAAATGGACAAACTCAGTGGCTATGAACTCCTTATATAATGCTCTGCACAGTAGGTATGATGTGGAAGTGTGCATGTACGGTTTTGCCGCTAGTCTTGTGCATGCATGATTAATTTAAATAAATGGCAAAAGAGGACTAAATGGCTACAAAAAAATTTTGTACTTGGACTGTAGCATGTTTAGGGTAAGGTAACAGCATATGAATTTTTGTAGCCCTAGCATTGCTCATTTACTCACTATTTTACAATTTTGAGTATTATTTGTACATTAAGTCAATTTAAGAAATGAGGGCTATATGAAATGGTCTCAAACTAACTTCCTAGTATTTTTCCTAAACTTGGGTTAGCATAAACGACTCTCTGGTAAAATATGAAGCTATGCATGTTAGTTTTGGAGGGTGATTTGAAAATGACAAAATACTACTTGATAGATTTGATAAATGGAAAAAGAGGCATTAAAATACAAAGAAAATTCTATGAAAAATTGGGTATGCTACTAGTATGATAGGGAGTCCAGAAAGTACTTTTAGAGAGTTGTTAGCACCGTTTACATGTATATTTTAAATTGCAAAAATTAAATAGAGGGAAATTATATGGCCAGTCAAACTAAGGATATTTCACTTGAAAATTTTTGTACATGCTGTGTATGCCAAGTCATGCCCACTGAATAAATTTCATGTCAAAATACCATCCCTACAATTTATGAAAAATCTGGATATTTAATAGGCTGATATCTTGCTGGAATTTTAATAAAATAATTATAACTTTTCTGGAGCTGAAAATTTGACAATGGTCTACCACAGTAGTGATCTGCTTGTCATAATTATTTGAACTCATTTGGGACCATGTAAGAATATGAACTTGACATGAGAAACTTAATTGCTTAAATAGATAAACCTACCTATAAGCCTATGTATAAATATTCTAAGAGCACAATGGTTGCATGTTACACTTTGATGCTTGCTAAAAGGATCTGCCATATTGTGCGTGATAGGTTGCATTAGCTCTAAGTGATGGGTTGTACGATTTCTTAAAAGGATGGTTTGTATGATTCCTTAATTAAAACTATGGTGTTAACAATTGTGACACGGAACCTAAAAGTGGAGACGTGTGAATCATGTGTTGCAAGATTACTTGTCATGAGCTATGCATTCCTTCACCTCGTGTTTACATTGGATTCTCATGCACCATATGTCTGCATTCTTTTGCACTCAGTTGCATATATTATCATGCAACTAGGTCCCGAGAACGAGTTGCAGACGCAGGAGCAACCGCTGATCGAGGAGCCCGAGGACGAGCAGGAGGACCACAGCCGACCACTGACCCCGTCACCAAGGAGGCACCCTCTGAGCCAGCAAACATATTACGTCTATATAATTACGCATATGCATTAGGAGTTGCTTGAAACCCTTTGCATTAGATTTCCCGGCCGCCCTGGCCCTAGCACCTACACATAGAGTCATAGGACGAGTATGCCTAGTAATGCTAGGTACGGGTAGACACGAGTGAAAGGAGTCACTCGTCGCGTAGGTGATATTTCAAAAGCAGAAAATTTTTATGAGGAAAAGTTATCATTATTATGCTCAAGTTTTAAGTGGACACCGAGCGGAGATTTTATTCAGTCTTTACTTTTCATGATGTCGCACTATGGACTCCGCCCGAGTCGTATAAGGCCCATCCTCTGTTCGTCTGTTGATCGGCATAACATTGCTAGAGTGATTATCCAGAAAATGGACCGGGTGAAACCTTACTTGGGCCCGGGGGAGCTTTGTACTCATGACAGGGAGACTGAGATGTCGGCAGGCTTGTCATGGGGGCACAACCCGGGGGTCAGGCGGGAGTGAATCGAACTTGGGATGGAACAAGTGGAGAAGGGGGCTATATGTGGGAACGCAATGGCTAGTAAGCATATACCCCTGGCATGATAGTTATTCCCGAAAATATATATAAATCGATTCGAATCGCTGATGCTCACCAGGTGTGAGAATGCCACATATCGCACATGGGCAACGTAGTAACTATTTGAATTACTATATGCTATGTTCATGTTTTCAAATACAACATGCTTGATTACATTTATCTTGAGGTTTTATTTTCATGCAAGGTTCTATTGCTGTCAATTTAAGCTAATCACTGTGAAAGGGAGCAGCTGTCAAATCCTGCTTTCATGTGTATTCATGTCTTGTTTAAAAATCAATGGCTAAGGACCTACTTAAATAGTAAGCAAGCATCGCGTCAGCCGTAAGCCACATCCACTAAGTCCTACTAAGTAATTAGTACTCAGAGTTTGCCCCCACTTTTGCATTACAGGTATTGAGTTTGCCTTTTGTGCCTGCATAGGCGGTGGTGTCTGCTCTCACCAGGGCTAAGGCACTGTTCTGTGGATGAAGGGCAACATCGGTGGGCTCGATGTTGTCTAAAGGATTAAGGCTTTTGACTATCATGTCACTTGAACTTTGATATTTCCGCTGCGAGAAGACTTTCATGAACTTGTTTTATCCTATGACATTATGTTGAGACTATATTTTGAATTCAAACTGGTTTGTAATTCCTAATCTATTATTACTCTATTCAACTGCCTGTGATGTATCTGTTGTGGCTCCTTCGCGAGTCGGATGTGTATGATGTCGGTTCCTCTGGAATGGTGTTATCGGTAGACGAAAGACTCTCGACGGACTACCAGGTTTAGTCCAGCCTAGGTGCACTGCGAGCCAGAGGTGACAGGTGTGCTTAGCCTGGATTAAGCAGGGTGGTTCCACCACAGCTGGTATCAGAACTGATCATATACAGACAACAGTTACATCATCAAGTTTTGGTTTCCAAAACTATTTTCGAAAACCCTTTCAAGTAATTAAAAAATGAAAGTATGCGATATGCCCGTATTAAGGATGTTAGTGTTATCCAGGTGACATCGCTGACAGTCTGACCTAGATAGCACTCATATGCATATTTGGTGCTTTGGGAAGCAACTTTCGGCCATAGCTATCCCTAGTACTGGTGGAAGCTATCGGGGTTTTGCGAATAGTTGTATACCCTGCATTCATGATGTATAAGTAAAAGCTTTTTAAGGGTGGTGAGCAAGTTTGAGGCTTTCATACCCTCCACACTTACATTCGGTTTAGGGATCCACCTTATTTTCGACAATCCCCAGTACTGGTGGAAAGTCAGGCTTTGAGAGAAGGTGCAAAGGCCCACCTACGTTGTCCACGCAGCAGTCACGGGTGGATGCCACCTTAGGTGGTATTGTATGAGCATGCATTTTTCTGCAGGTACTCTAACTACGTGCGAAATTAAGACGAATAGAGAACGACTAGCTGCATTAGGGAGTGCCGTGCATATATGTCACCGAAATAACGCTAGCTATATTATATGTATACCTAAGGAGTGTGATGTGAGACCGATCAGTACGAATCTTGCATCATATCTTATGTTTTATTCATTATGGGGGTTTTGAGAATACAACGGATATAAATCTCAACTTCAAATTATATTCTGCATATTATCACTGTTATATTTATATAAACTCTCGTTTATGAAGTTATTTCTAGTCACTAATCTAAAGCCTTGCTTATTAAAAACAAATGGCTAGGACCAAGCAGAAAGCACGTAAGGCCACCGGAGCACGGATCACCATCCTTCCCGATACGACTCACACTCCTCCTGTGGTGGAGGGTGGGTTGCTGCACACCCGTTGCCGTGAGGCATGTTCCCTGTCCCAGATCTTGTGCAGGGCATTGAGGGAGATGGGGCGTCGTCGCTATCCCTTCATCTCTGTGCAGACGGTGCACGAGGAGGGGGATTGCTGGGCCCAGGTTGTCCTTCCACGGGACTCTCTCATGGGCCAGAACACGATCACTGTCTACGGGGCTAATGAGGAGGAGGCCTACAGGAAGGCAGTCTTGACCGCGTTCACCTCACTGAGTTCTGACGAGGAGGCAGGTCGTACGATCCTGAGCTACCTCCCCACTGACGAGGTGGACGACGAGTGGCACCGTCGCCACGATCAGCTTCAGGACCGTCCCGGCGCCTGACCCTATGCCACGTGCATGGAGTACGCCCGCGAGGAACGCGGGATGTACCTCCGTGCCGAGGACCAGAGCCGCTTCTACTTTGACAGGTTCACGGAGACACGCACACGAGTGGAGGAGCTAGAGGCTCAAGTGGGCGCGCTCCAGCAGCGCCTTGCAGAGCACGAGCAGCCAGCTCCTATGGACCAGGACCCTCCTGCTACGACTACGGAGCCGGAGGAGGTTGAGGGAGAGGCCTCGGTGTCTGACGCCCGCTCCACCATCTAGCGGGAGGAGGATGTGAGGATGAAGATGTGGACTGACGTTCGTAGTAGCGGCACGTTGAAAGGGATGTTTTGTAATATTCCGCTCCGTGCTTTTGACTCATGGTTGTACTAAACATTGGTGAGATGTGAGAGCACATTTGAGTACGCCATTTGAGTAGTTGATGGACACTTTAGCCTATGATATTTGATGGTTGGTCGCTGCGACCGATCGTACTATGATGTAATAGTAAGACTCCTTAGTATCGATCAAACTTTTATGTGGCTCTTGAAGTTAGATCGAGGTCCTTGAATGGTTGGAATGTGTCGCATCAAAGGAATGTGGATTTGCAGCTCGTTTTGGATTGCAGCTCGCAATCTGGAATTTTAAACAGCTGCAGCTAAAACTGACATATCTCAAAATCTGGGAGGTTTTAGTTCCTAAGTTGTAAAACAAAGTTGTGGGGACAAGTTTCTCAATTGGAGCTTTCTCCAATTATGCTCAGATCAGGAGATATGGTCGAAAATTTTCTGGGCATGAGTTCTGGACTGCAGCACCTGAAAGGAAAACACACATTGTACCCTTCTAGAGGAAGAATTGAACTAGGAGTTATATACCAAAGCTGTGGAGGAAGATGTATGTGACAACTCTGCTATATAAAGTTTCCCCTGAAAGTGCTTAGTTTGGAAGTTGTGGGTGGAATTGTACCGGTCCAGAAATCTAGACAAAATTGATATACCCTAACATATATTGAAATTCGACCAAGTTACAAACTGAATCACCAAAAACTTTCTATACCAAAGTTGAAGAACACAGAACAAGGGACAACTTTGTTAAAAGGGTTATGGCCAAGAGACGCACGGATTAAGTACAGTTTGCAACTTAAGCAGACGTGTTCCCGGTTGGGTTGAAAAACCCGCGCATCGTTAGTAGAACCACTTTTGCTTCATCTTTTAAGCTAGTTTAGCGAAAATGATACATACGGAAGTTGAAGAGCACTAGATTTCAAATAACCTTCGTATCCATACTAGTGCACGAATCGGTCGTTTCGATGCCCAAATCAGTGAAGCAAAACCCGGACGTGCACTCCAAAAACGGCACCCTCAATTTTCGGCTACCATGACCAAGTGACAGCCTATGCGAAATGATGGCTAATGCTTTATGTGCAAATAAATGCTTCTGTTTTCTTACATGTTTTTCATGTATTCAGTTGTCGCTACACCTACTGCACTAAAGCTTTGGACTAAACACAAGTGGCCTCATTCTTGCAGATGGTTAACACTCGCCAAGGGCAAACCTTGGGGTCGGGGCAGCAGCCGCAGGACACCCCACCTCCACTAGAGCTTGCTACTCTGGTTGTGCAGCAGGCGGAGTTGATCCGCATGATGGCAGAGGAATGCCAGAGCTGTGATCAGCGGCGGGAGCACCATCCCCACAGCATCAGGTACCAAGATTTCGAGGGACTGCGCCCTCCAGTCTTCACCACCTGCCTAGAGCTGCTCGCTACCGACGACTGGCTCCGCACGATTGAGTCAAAGTTCACACTCCTACCAGGGTTGACTGAGCAGAAGAAAGCTTGGTTTGCTGCGCAGCTGCTACAGGGGCCCACTGGAGCATGGTACGCAACATTCCAGAACATGCAACAGCAGGGACACGTGATCACATAGGGAGAGCTCCGTGCGGCCTTCCGGGCTCACTATATCCCGGCAAGCCTCATGGAGCAAAAGCAGCGCGAGTTCCGCGAACTTAAGCAGGGTAACAGGACCATGATGCAGTACGTGCAGACCTTCATCCATCTTTCTCAGTATGCTCCGGGGGATGTTGCCGATGAACCTAGCAAGGCGGCCAGACTCCTACAGGGCTTTGACCCCACAGTCCAGACCCACCTAGGGCGTCGGTACCAAAGCTTCACGGACTTGGTAGATACCGCGCTAGACATGGAGCACCGCCTCCGTGTTGCCAATGAAGATCAGAGGCGCAAACGCCAAGCCAACACCGCACCTGCTGGTTCTTCACAGAAGCAGAAGGCCACCTACCAACAGTCGCACGGTTCTTCCCACAGCCTCGCTTTGTGGTCCGGCCGACTCAACTGGGCTGGATCCACAGGGCGCTGCAGCAGCCACCGCAGTATCTAGCTTACCGCGCTCCGGCATAGCTCCAAGCACCCCGTGCTCCCACCACTCCAGGGGCTGGCAACCCCTACTTCAATTGTGGGAAGTTGGGACACTTCAGCCGAGACTGCCGCGCTCCCCGCAGGATCCAGGGTCCTAACCCTGCGGGTGGCAGCCAGCAGAGCAGACAGAAGGGGCCTGCGCAGAAGACGGGTCGTGTCCACTTCATCCACATGGAGCAGATACCTACCGGAGAGCCGGTACTTGCAGGTACATTCATGGTCAACGGTCAGCCGACCGTCGTGTTGTTTGATTCAGGGGCTACTCACACCTTTATCAGCAAGTCATATGCATTGAAACATGGGCTAACAATGGCTAAGCTAAAAGAGAACTACCACATCACAGCTCCGGGTTCCCCGATAGATACAAGTCTAGTAGTCAGGCAATTAAAATTGGACATTGGCACGGAAAGTTACTCATAAACCCCGTGGTGCTGCCACACCAGGGGATCGATGTCATATTGGGTATGAACTAGATGACAGAAAACAACACGGTCCTGGATATTGGCAGCAGGACAATGCAGATAAAGTCTAGTATCACTGGGAAGATTCTAAGGGTACACATGCCTAATCAGAAGCACATCGAACCCATAGTAAACATGTCCGAGCTCACCGAAATAAAGAAAATACCAGTAGTGTGGAATTTTCGGACGTGTTTTCAGAGGAACTTCCTGGTCTTCCACCGGATAGAGATATGGAGTTTAGAATTGAACTCGTACCAGGAACGGCACCTATATCTAAGAGACCCTACAGAATGGCACCAGACGAATTGAAAGAACTGAAAACACAACTACAAGAACAGTTAGACAAGGGGTTCATCCGTCCTAGCTCGTCACCTTAGGGTTGTCCAGCTCTCTTTGTGGAGAAGAAGGACCAAGGCGGAAAAAGACTCTGCGTTGACTATCGGCCTTTGAATGTGGTCGTGGTCAAAAATAAGTACCCGTTACCACACATCGATATCCTATTTGACCAACTAGCGGGGGCTAGGGTCTTCTCAAAAATCGATCTAAGATCAGGATATTATCAAATAAAAATCAGAGATGAAGACATACCCAAGACAGCCTTCTCCACCAGATAAGGTTTGTACGAGTATTTGGTCATGTCCTTTGGACTCACCAATGCACCAGCTTTCTTCATGTACATGATGAATTCGGTGTTCATGAATGAACTCGGCAAGTTTGTAGTGGTATTCATTGACGATATACTAATCTACTCCAAGAACGAAGAGGAACACGCCGAACACTTACGAATAGTACTCACTCGGCTCAGAGAACATAAGCTCTACGCCAAGTTCAGCAAATGTGCTTTCTGGTTGAGAGAAGTCAGTTTCTTGGGGCACAATTTGTCCAAGAAGGGAGTGGCAGTTGACCCTAGTAAGGTAGAGGATGTGTTGAATTGGAAGCAACCTGAAACAATGACAGAAATACGGAGTTTCCTCAGTTTAGTGGGCTACTACCGCCGCTTTATCAAGGACTTCTCCAAGACCGCCAAGCCTATGACCTCATTAACAAAGAAAAATGCAAAGTACGTGTGGAGTCCGAATTGTGAGGAGGCTTTCCAAACACTGAAGAAGTTGCTAACCTCTGCACTAGTACTAGCTCAACCGGATGCCACTAAGCCGTTCGATGTATATTGCGACGCTTCTGGCAATGGGCTCGGCTGTGTCCTGATGCAAGAGGGGAGGGTGATAGCTTACGCGTCCCGCCAGCTAAGGAAGCATGAAGTAAACTACCTATTTTGACAAAGTCCTAATTAGAGAAGTTGTAGATCCTGGAGTCGGCAACAATGTTGTCAATAAGCTCTTTGAGTGAAAATGGCTGGAAGGGAGCCTTTTAGAATTTTTCAATAAACTGGTCTGTAGACCAAACTGAAACTTGGGAGCAAAATTCAAATGAAATTCATATTTCCAAACATTTTTAGGTATGAAGCCTTTTGACAAACTTGTAGAGCTCAAAGAGTAGAATGTTGACGGTCGTTATCTCACGATTTCAACAGTCAATTATCCACCAAATGAAGCTAAACAAGTGAAATATATGGACTAACCCTTGCTACTAATGAGTTCCACAAGATGTACATGAATATTTGGATGCAGGTACCAAAAATCACTCAAAAAGGTTGGAAATGCACCAAATATCAAAGATGGGCAACATTGGTGACTGAGCCATGGCTGCCCGACCAAACACCATGGCCGGCCGACCATGGTTGGTGGTCGCCTGACCACCCTCCAGGGTGAAATTGGGTCCACGACCACATGGAATGGTCCTTTAACCACTTCATGTGCCGTGTCATTGATCCGGTGTCAAACAAACACAGAATGGTGAAGATCCAACCATACAAGAGAGCATCCAATGTATCTGAGGGTCACAAAGTGTTGGGACGAGGATTGGTGATGTCAAGGATCTGAGGGAAGCAACATGTAACAAATCGGAGGCAGACACGTGGCCGCCCAACCACGTGCCATGGCCGGCCGACCACCCCTCGACGCATTTTTCACGTGCAACAACCGTCCTAACTGCCAACCGACGTGGGGGAGAAAGCTCAGCCGTTGGATCAACTAAGGCGGTGGATCCCATGGCTGCCCGGCCATGGGGGGTGGCCGCCCGACCACCCACCTAGGTCGGCCGACCACCGACTTGGTCCCTCCACCAACCTAGTACATATATAAATACCCCCCCTCACTTTCTAGGCTATAAATAGACCCCGGGAGCTCATTTGCAAAGTGTGGAGTGGAGTGGAGTAGAGTTGAGTTGAGAGTTCTATCTAAGAGTGCTGCACTCTTTTCTTAGTAGTTAGGATAGTCCTGGGAGTTAGAGTTGAGTCAAGCTTTTCTTCGGAGTCTCCGGAGTTATCTTTGAGTCTATGGTAAAACTCTTGTATCTTTTGGATTCAGATTATCTTCAATATAATTCAGTTATATTTTACTTTATTTATATCTCCTACAAGTGTGGTGTACCTTTACTTTGCATACTTGCTAGGCTTAGATTGTGTTTCACTTGGTTATTCAAGTCTTGTTATTCTTGCAGGTGCTATAACTCAACCCTAGATTTAGATGCTAGGCTCTGGCTAGATCCTCTCCTTTGATCCAGGAAGATCTATCGTTGTTCAAGCTTCGCTTGAACACGTTTATAGCTTGCCGTCCTCTCCACGTAGCTTTGCTTGGTAGCCCCACTCGGTGACAGCGTGTGGTGTGCCTGTGTAGTCCAGGCCCGTCGTTCGGGAGGCACGTAGGTGTTAGCTAGACTCTCTTTCGGGACCTACTATCTACCCCCTAGTATCCTCGAGACTCTGGAATTTCGCTCGATGCAAGACCCTGGCTTGTTTACTTGAATAGCTTAGTTAGACACGGATACTCTTTGCAGCCGATTAGAATAGAGTTTGGTGACTTTATCTAACTCGTTGTCCTCCCAGGCAACTATACCTTTCTACAGATAGCTTAGATAGATATCCTCCCCCCACCATACACCTATCTTTATCACGTTTACCCCTGTTCAACTACTAGTTGGTATAATTTATCCAAGTTTACAGTTCATTCAGTTTGAGTTTATTCAATTACACTCTTGAGCCTACCGCTTTCCTATGGAAATTTACGATACTCGGAATACTCTGAGTGAAAGGCTACAACGGTGTCCGTGCGCTTGTGAAGTAAAACCTGTATAGGCTAAGAGACGCCAACAAGCTTTTCTGGCGCCGTTGCCGGTGAAGCAATTGGCCAAGAGATAATTGATATTTCATTTCGAACCTGTATACTTGATAGATTTTACCGCTAGGTGTTAACAGGCTCACTTTGCTCTGTTGATTTGTTGTGGTTGCAATAGAGAGGTGTATGACCGGTTTCGATCTGCCGGTAAATTTCCACGAGAACCCAGAGTCACTGCTCCGGAAAGTCCGTCGCAAGACTATCCACGGACAGAGACCTGTACCCAGGGAGCTAGAACCAAGTACTTCAACCAGTACTCTACGTTTCACCACCATGGCTGAAAACACTATCCGCGAGTTCTCCATCCCCTCAAGCAGCAATATCCCCATGGGACCTGATGTTCAAGTGGGAGAGGGGGGTGATTCATATGGTTCAAGCTATCCCTTTGTGCGGACTGGCTATGGAAGATGCCATAATCATCTGCAGCAATTCTTGGAGATCTGCAGCACGTTCAACATGAAAGGAGCATCGCCTGACGCCGTCAAACTTTGTCTCTTCCCATTCTCTCTTATTGGGAAAGCAAAACAGTGGTTCTACCTCAACTAAGCAACACTCACAACTTGGAACGCATGTTCCGATGCATTCTTGGCGAAGTATTTCCCACTAGGGAAAACCAACGCGTTGAGGAACAAGATCTCGAGCTTCCAACAACTCGCAGATGAAACCGTGGCAGAAGCTTGGGAACGACTGCAAGAATACATTGCAGCCTGCCCCCACCACGGAATGCAAGAGTGGCTGATCATTCAGAGTTTCTTTCATGGGCTCAACCGCTCAGCTCAAGAACACTTGGATGTAGCTGCTGGAGGATCCTTCCTCTCGTTGAGTATCTCGGCGGCCAAGAATCTCATTGAGAAGATGGCCACCAATCAAGGATGGAGAGAAGAGAGGTCTAGTACCCATTCCCGTGGCGTCCATCAGATCGAGAGCACTGACATGCTCACTGCAAAGATGGAAGCTGAAGAAGCTAAACGACGCTCCAAACGCCGCTCCGGTGCAAGCCCTCGACTCTCACATGACATGCGGAGTCTGTGGGAATACATGACACTCAGGGAACAGCTGCCCTGAGACGCAACCCGAAGATGCGAACTTCATCAGTAACAGTACCAATGGCTTCAACGGGAATCGTCCTCAGCCAGGATGGAATTCACGACCAAATCTCCCTTTCTCTAGGCAAGGTAACTCTTCGAGTTCGCAGCAATTTTCTAAGAATAATTATAGTTTTGATCAAAAAGCTGTGAATGATTGCATTAGTAAAAAATTCCATGCTAATGATAGGTTGTTTGAATCTATATCCTTGCAAATGGAAACTTTGAATAGTGCTATGAAAAAATAACTTAGCTTCAATAAAATGCTGGAAACTCAGATAGCTCAGTTGGCTGCTGCTCTTCCTAACCCAAATGCGGGCAAGCTGCCTGGACAACCTGAAGCTCCTCCTAAGGAGCACATAAATGTAGTAACCACTTGGGGTGGAAAGTCCACACAGGACCCCCCATCTCCTAGTCATGCAGGTAAAGCGCAGGAGAAGACTGCTGACTCAGAAGACAAGGTTGGAGATGAAGATACACCTGGCAAGGAGGAAAAACCAGCATCGAAACATCTACCCCATGAGTTCTACGACACAATAGTGCTACCATTTCCTCTGAGAAACAAGAAGGCTACCACTGACGAACAATATAGTAAGTTCGTTGAGGTCATTAAAAAGCTTTATGTCAACATACCCCTGCTAGATGCTATGCAGGTACCGACATATGCCAAGTACTTAAAGGATATCCTCAACAATAAGAAACCCCTACCGTCAACGGAAATTGTGCACTTAACGGAAGAGTGTAGCGTAGCTATACTCGAGAAGAAGGACCCTGGAAGCCCTACCATCTCATGCTCGATTGGTACCCAGCACTTTGATCAAGCATTGTGCGACCTTGGAGCCAGTGTCAGCATAATGCCGAAGGTCATCTTCGACAAGCTGAATCATGACGCACTTGCTCCCACAGCTATGTGTTTACAGCTTGCGGATCAATCTGTCCGTTACCCCGAAGGAGTGGCAGAGAACGTTCCGGTGTGAATTTAGAATTTTCTCATTCCAGTGGACTTCGTGGTGCTGGATATGGAGATTGACTCAAAAACCCCACTCATCCTTCGGCGACCGTTTTTGAGCACCGCCGATGCAACAATCGACGTTGGAGCAGGAAAGGTTTACCTTAACATTAACAGAAAGAAGGAAACATTTGCCTTCAAACCAAAAGTGGAACAATGCAACAAAGTGAAGACTTTCAAGTGCCAGGCCAAGAAGGATGAACCCAAGGCCAACACCGGGACCAATCCATCAAATTCCAAAGAAGACAGTCTCGTGGCATTTATGCTGAAGAAATTGAAAATCGAGACTGAAATTCAACAAATGGAGTATGAGAGGGCAATGCAAAGTAGAAGATCGAGAAGCCAAGAGACGAGGTGCGATAGGCCCAGAACTGCACCAGGAGGCAAAGCTCCTGAGAAAAGACATGGTGCTGAAAGCAAATTGACTACGCCAAAGTGGCCAACCGAACCAGCACCCGAGAACAAGGTCGACGCCGAGGACAAATTGACATCAATGCGGCGTAGAAGAAATAGAACACAGCAGAAGTCGGCCCCCAGCTATAGTTTCTATGAAACTCCGAAGGGCAAGACATGGGCTCCCCTCGCCAAAAGGTAAATTGGCACATGACCCATCGACGGCATATTTAATTTCACGCCGAATTTTTGTTTTTGCAATCCACTGCATATTTAAATTCTCACATTTTAATTTTCTTTTTGCATCAGTTTATTTTCTGAAATCTATGCATTTTCGAAAAAAAAGGGTGGCCGGGCGGCCACCACCACTGGCCGGCCGACCAGGCCAAGTGGCTGCCCGGCCACACCCCTCTCCCTCTTCTCTGGTGCGCAGTGGAGCAGGCACACATGGCCGGCCGACCAGGCCAAGTGGCCGCCCGGCCACACTCACACACCCATCTCTCTTTCTTCCTTCCTTTCCCTTTTGCTAATCACCTTCCTCTTTCTCTTTTTGCTAAGCACCCTCCTTTCTCTTCTCTTTTGCTAAACACACCCCACTATCTCAAATTGGAGGCAGCTTTTGACCATGGCCCTCCACTTTCTTTCTTTCGGTGCGCACCAACTCCTTTAGCTTCACCTTTCTCTCCTCTCTGCAATTGCACGCGCCCTGCTACCTAGCTATGGCCGGCCGACCAGACCTAATGGCTGCCCGGCCACTCTCCCTCCTGCTTTCGGCACGCACTAGCTCCCTCACCCCTGCCTTTCCTGCTGCACGAGCAAAGATGGCCGCCCGGACCTGCTCCCTGGCCGACCGGCCACCCACACTGGCCGCCCGGCCACCCTGCTCTTCTCCCTCGCCTATAAATGCTGCCCTCTGCCTTCTAACCCAGTGCACCAAGCGGCAACGCAGTTGCACAATCTTCTCCCTCTCTAATCTCTCACTTAGTGCTTAACTAAGCTCTCTAGGTTAGTTAAAATAATGCCCAAATAAAATTTGGTTAGCCAAATAAAATTCCGGCAACTCTCTCTCTCTTTTGTGAAGCAGGACGAGAACGTTTTGAGGAGGCTCTGCCCCACAAGGACCTATTTTTAGATGACTAATCCGCTAACGCTAATCTTTATTGTCGTCTATCCTTCGGGTATCGTGCATTTGTTGTGTGCCTTGCAGGATGAAGAACGCATTGAAGAAGGCGAAGAAGGCCGTTAGCAAGGCAGGACAACACATCCGCTTGCCTCCAAGAGGATGTCCATCAGCACAGAGGAGCCTGAAGAATTCCAGAAGTCGTCCACCCACCGGCCGGTACTCATCCTCGATTCGCAGCTCGTGCCGCGTAGTCAAGATGAGGCCAAGGCATTAAGGTCTTTAAACCAAAAGACTTATGCCTTGACCAAATGCTTCGACGAGGACCTCCTCGTCGACATCGGCATGCGGGAGGTGTTCAACGAGGTGTTCCAGGCCATTGGGTGGAGCGACTTTGCAGAAATCCTAGAGGGAGGAATCATCCTCCTCACCAAAGAATTGCTCATGATGCTCCACACCGACACCCGAAGGGATGGTACGTACATCTGGTTCCGCCTTTTCAATATTGATTATGAGCTTACTCTACGCCAATTTAGCAACTTGCTTGATTTCTCGCCTCAATGCACTTTGGGTGAGGATTTAGCGGGGTTTAATTCAGCAGAGTTTTGGAAAGAATTGGTAGGACCAGATGCTCCTAGGAAAAAGAGCATTGCTCACATTAGGCACCCCACTTTGCGGTTTTTAGCCCGCTGGCTCACCATGGTTGTTTTCCCGCGGGATGATACCCTCTGTGTCACAGTAGAGGATGTTAGATGTCTCTATGCCATGTGGAAAAAAATAAAGTTTACTCCTACACTTAGCATGGTTCGCCACTGGCAAGGGCTAGCTCAGAGTGGTCATATCATCTCGATCACGTCATTCGTGACAAGGATCGCCAATGGGTTGGGGATGCTAGCAAATGCTACCGTTTCCTTCATGCCAAATGACCCTACACTAGTAGTGAAAGAGTCACACTTCATCCATGCACACTTTTTGAGGAAGGACACAAACGGGAAATACATCATGACGTTTAGAGGTTGCGACTTTGAGCTGCCACTCCCAGCACCGCAGCTCAAATTATACTCTGTGAGAACACTAACCATGCAGCTGGAGCTCGAGCCAGAACCAGGAAGAAACAGTGTCTCCGGAGTTATGACTCGCGCCCAATGACGTCGAGCAGAGGAGCAAATCCGCAAGGCCAACGAGGATGCACAGCAGCCAGGAGCCGCACCTGCATGGGCTCATCCAAGCACACTTACTTGGGAAGCTGCACCTGCTTGGGCCCTCCGTCGACCCGACACCATCACATCATAGCGGAGGTGAGTACTCTTATGGTCATGGTGCAGGTCCGTCCCATTCCGCCCGCTACACTAGTGGCGAACTCGATGGGAACTTCACCGCCCTCTTCGGGGCGTTAGGTCTCCAAGAGCATCGCACCTTGGGGATGATGGACAACATTGCTGACATTCAGTAGCAACAAGGAGTCGACCACAACTTGATCCTAGAGACAAGAGAGACTGTCGACCGCATGCAAGAGCAGAACCTGATGTACTACAACTGGAAAGGATTCTTTCCCGAGTGAGCTTCATTGAAGCTTGGGGGGAAGAACCCAATAGCTAAGGTATGTGTGTTTCAGTATCGCCTTGTTCATCCTTGTACCAGGCTAGTTCTTTCTGCCTTACCATGAGAGAAGTGCCCGTTATATCTTTTAATTTAGTTATTTTAAAAAAAATGTGTATCCTAATAAATAACTCCCATGCTTAACTGTTAAATTCACTTCCTAGCTTCATTTTAGAAATGATGAATAGTTGCTCTATCAAGTGAATGGTTTAATTCTTGCATGACAACTTATGCTTAGCTTAGTCCTATGTTGGTGAATAAAGATAAGTAAACCAAAAGTTTTACCTTGTGGATGCCATTTGTGATAACAAGCCTAAATTGTTGTGAGATCATGATATGACTTAGCGTGGGATGATTTTTTCAAGTTCCTAGTAAGATGAATGTCTCAGGTTTTTATCTTTGAAAATAACAAAATAAAGCTCCCCATGGTTAAAAAGTCCTACCAGAGCCATATATGCTTCAAATGTTCTAAACCAGCTACAAAGAGCTACTTAGATATGTTTTGAGCTTTGTCAAATTTTGAGTCTCATTGAGTAGAAATATCATCTTCTGTTGATAGCTGGAGTATAAAATCAAACGCAAGTGATCCATTCTAGACTTTGCATCCACCAAAAGTCTCCAAATACTTCTCATAATCCCCTAGCCTTCAAATCTCAAGGAGTAAGGGTATGGAGCCCAAAAGAAAAATCCATGCAAAAGCATGGCAAAAAGAAAAAAAAATGCGTGCAAATGCACGGCAAAATGAAAAGCATGCAAGTTCAAGCATGTCAAAAACAAATAAAAGCTCCATATCCACTCCAAATCTATAAAAGGCTACGAGGGATGAAAATTTAGAGAAGGAGACACTTTGTTCCACCACTCATACTCTAGTGATCAAACAGAAGAAATGATAGAGTACACTCTTTGGTCCAATCTTTGGCTTAGCAAAATAAACATTCTAAGTGTGCCACGTCTTTCCCACCTAAAGCTCCACAAAGGCCTTAGTGTAGGAGAAATGTTGGCCACAATCATGGCCTTTGGCGAGGAAACACTTCTGCGCGATCGAGAGTACCAAGGGGAAGCTTATGTTTGTTCTGAAAATCTTGAAAACACCTGAGAAGGACATCCAAAAAGAATGAGTTAGAATCAATCCTGCAAACAAGTTGTTCTACCTCCCAACCGCCCAAGGCAAGGTAAACAAAAAGATGCACCACAAGTATTGTATATGGTAAGCTTTGATTATTTCACTGCTTGGGGCAAAAGTTTGAGTATCTAGTTGCATATAAGAATTTTCCTTCACTTGGATATTGCAGCAACTCCTGATCCACTTTCAGTCTTAAGGTCTAAGCTTGGCGGGGTGTTGACGGTGGTTATCTCATGATTTCAACCGTCAATTATCCACCAAATGAAGCTAAACAAGTGAAATATATGGACTAACTGTTGCTACTAATGAGTTCTACAAGATGTACATGAATATTTGGATGCAGGTACCAAAAATCACTCAAAAAGGAGAGAAATGCACCAAATATCAAAGATGGGCAACATTGGTGACTAAGCCATGGCCGCCCGACCAAACACCATGGCCGGCCGACCATGGTTGGTGGTCGCCTGACCACCCTCCAGGGTGGAATTGGGTCCACGACCACGTGGAATGGTCCCTTAACCACTTCATGTGCCATGTCATCGATCCGGTGTCAAACAAACACAAAATGGTGAAGATCCAACCATAATACAAGAGAGCATCCAATGTATCTGAGGGTCACAAAGTGTTGGAACGAGGATTGGTGATGTCAAGGATTTGAGGGAAGCAACATGCAACAAATCGGAGGCAGATACGTGGCCGCCCGACCACGTGCCATGGCCGGCCGACCACCCCTCGACGCATTTTTCACGTGCAACCAACCGTCCTAACTGCCAACCGACGTGGGGGAGCTAGCTCAGCTGTTGGATCAACTAAGGCGGAGGATCCCATGGCCGCCCGGCCATGGGCGGTGGCCGCCCGACCACCCACCTAGGTCAGCCGGCCACCGACTTGGTCCCCCCTCCGACCTAGTACACATATAAATACCCCCCTCACTTTCGAGGCTATAAATAGACCCCGGGAGCTCATTTGCAAAGTGTGGAGTGGAGTGGAGTAGAGTTGAGTTGAGAGTTCTATCTAAGAGTGCTTCACTCTTTTCTTAGTATTCACTCTTTTCTTAGTAGTTAGGATAGTCCGGGAGTTAGAGTTGAGTCGAGCTTTGCCTCGGAGTCTCTGGAGTTATCTTCGAGTCTGTGGTAAAACTTTTGTATCTTTTGGATTCAGATTATCTTCAATATAATTCTGTTATATTTTACTTTATTTCTATCTCCTGCAAGTGTGCTGTACCTTTATTTTGCATACTTGCTAGGCTTAGATTGTGTTTCACTTGGTTATTCAAGTCTTGTTATTCTTGCGGATGCTATAACTCAACCCTAGACTTAGACGCTAGGCTCTGGCTAGATCCGCTCCTCTGATGCAGGAAGATCTATGAAGCTTGAACACAACACGTTTATAGCTTGCCATCCTCTCCACGCAGCTTTGCTTGGTAGCCCCACTCGGTGACAGCGTGTGGTGTGCCTGTGTAGTCCAGGCCCATCGTTCGGGAGGCCCATAGGTGTTAGCCAGACTCTCTTTCGGGACCTACTATCTACCCCCTGGTACCCCCGAGACTCTGGAATTTCGCTCGATACAAGACCCTGGCTTGTTTACTTGAATAGCTTAGTTAGACACGGATAATCTTTGCAGCCGATTAGAATAGAGTTTGGTGACTTTATCTCACTCGTTGTCCTCCCAAGCAACTATACCTTTCTACAGATAGCTTAGATAGATATCCTCCCCCACCATACACCTATCTTTATCACGTTTACCCCTATTCAACTACTAGTTGGTACAATTTATCCAAGTTTATAGTTCATTCAATTTAAGTTTATTCAATTACACTCTTGAGCCTACCGCTTCCCTGTGAAAATTTACGATACTCGGAATACTCTAAGTGAAAGGCTACAGCAGTCTCCGTGCGCTTGCGGAGTAAAACCTATAAAGGCTAAGAGATGTCAACATAGAACATTTCATCCAATTGGCATTTTTCCAAAATCGGGGTCTAAATGGGTTAAAAATGCGAAATACAGAGGGAGAGAAAACACACTCACTACTAGAAAACCCCCCTTTAGATACGCCAGATTTAGAGTTAGACATGCTTTATTTCATCTCTATGGCTTTGTAGATACGCTTTCAAAAAGCATGTTAGAAGCGTCTTCGCATGGACCGCGTCAAGCTTCATAGAGACGAATTCGTTAAGCATGTCTACAAAAGAAAACAACGTTTCATTGACACGTTTGATGCATGTCTTCTCGCATTGATACGATTTTAGAGACACATTTATAACATGCTTAGTGGTATAGTTACGTAGTATAGCAACGCTTCATTGTGTGTTAAAAAAATATAAAGACAAACTCCTAGATACATTTATAAAACATGTCTACTAATTTATGAAAAATCAAAAAATAATTCAGATTGAAGGACACCTATACATGATTATTTATGTGTAATATGTGCACTGCGTAAGATCTGAACCCAAGATCTCTTGCCTCACACATAGCTTCCTTACCATCTAGCCTACACAACAAATCTGACTTACATAAGTATGTTTTACTTTTGAGTTTGCCTATGAAGAACCATTAGTACACTTATTTGATACGCTTTTTGACGTTCCAACATGCTAGTCACGATTCAAAGCATGTCTAACCATGTATCATTTTGAAACATTTTTTACAATCATGTCAAAAAGTATCTTTACGTGACTATAGACATTGTTTGATACACTTTGTAGCGTGTCTAGATAATAATGACGCATTAAATCATGTCTAACTTCGTGTCTTTTGAGATGATTTCAGTAGCGTGATAAAAAAATATCTCTATAAGACTACTAACGCTGTAAGCATGTCTAATATCGTGACACTTTGATATGTTATCAAAATCGTGTCAAAAAGCATCTTTATGCACTAGCGTAGAAACGCTTTCAGAGTGCGTTGCTACTATAACGTAGCTAAAGGGGGGGTTTTCTAGTAGTGACTTGGTCTGGAAATTGCCCTGAGCCTATGACAGGTGGGACCCGCCTGACAGGGCCGCCACTCTGTCCGGGGCGCCGCACGCCGCGTGGCCGCCGATGTACAGCTCCGCCCGCGATGCCGCGGATCGACCCCCCGGCCGCGCCTTCTAAAGGGGAAACGACCCCCGCACTCCACTCTTTCGGCCGCCGCTCTCCACTCCACCTCACGAGCCCTCTCCGCCTCTCTCTCGCCTGCGCGACGCCGAGCTGCCATTGCCGGCGAGCTTCAAGCTCGAGCTCGCGCTGGCCACCCCACCGCCTCCCCGCGCCCTAGACCTACCCCACCACACTTGCCGCGAGCTTACGCACCCGGCGCACCTAGCCTCGCCACCATTCCCTCACCCGACGCCAAGATCCACCTCCGCCTTGACGTCGTGACGCGCCGTCGCCACCGCCGGTTCACCGTCAGTTCACCGCTCCACGCGCCGCCGTCCGACCTCCTTCGTCGCCGCCGTCTACCTCAGGTTGACCCCCTTCCTCGCGCGCAGCCAGCGCACGCGCGGCGCGAGGTAGAAGACGGAGGCCCCCTCGGTTTCAATGTATTTGCATTTTAATCCACGCGCTATTCACTGAGTCTTGTAGATCTTACATGCTAGCCCCTGTAGATTTGAAATAATCTCGATCTAGTCCCTGGATCTAAGTATTTTCCATTTATTTTGGTTTATTTCGGCTGAAACTTTGATAAATCGTATAAAATCAAATAAAAATCCAAAATGGACAAACTCAGTGGCTATGAACTCCTTATAAAATGCTCTACACAGTAGGTATGATATGGAAGTGTGCATGCATGGTTTTTCCCCTAGTCTTGTGCATGCATGATTAATTTAAATAAATGGCAAAAGAGGACCAAATGGCTAAAAAAAGTTATGAAACTTGGACAGTAGCATATTTAGGGTAAGGTAACAGCATATGAATTTTTGTAGCCCTAGCATTGCTCATTTACTCACTGTTTTACAATTTTGGATATTATTTGTGCATTAAGTCAATTTAAGAAATGAGGGCTATATGAAATGGTCTCAAAGTAACTTCCTAACTTCCTAGTATTTTTCCTAAACTTGGGTTAGCATAAACGACTCTCTGGTAAAATATGAAGCTGTACATGTTAGTTTTGGAGGGTGATTTGAAAATGACAAAATATTACTTGATAGATTTGATAATTGGGTATGCTACTAGTATGATAGGGAGTCCAGAAAGTACTTTTAGAGAATTTGTTAGCACTGTTTACATGTATATTTTAAATTGCATAAATTAAATAGAGGGAAATTATATGGCTTGTCCAACTAAGGATATTTCACTTGGAAATTTTTGTACACGCTATGTATGCCAAGTCGTGCCCACTAAATAAATTTCATGTCAAAATACCATTCCTACAATTTATAAAAAATCTGGATAGTTAATAGGCTGATATCTTGCTGGAATTTTAATAAAATAATTATAACTTTTCTGGAGCTGAAAATTTGATAATGGGCTGCCACAGTAGTGTTCTACTTGTCATAATTATTTGAACTCATTTGGGACCATGTAACAATATGAACTTGACATGAGAAACTTAATTGCTTAAATAGATAAACCTACCTATAAGCCTATGTATAAATATTCTAAGAGTACAATGGTTGCTCGTTACACTTTGATGCTTGCTAAAAGGACCTGCCATATTGTGCGTGATAGGTTACATTAGCTCTAAGTGATGGGTTGTACGATTTTTTAAAAGGATGGTTTGTATGATTCCCGAGAATGAGTTGCCGACGCAGGAGCAACCGCTGATCGAGGAGCCCGAGGACGAGCAGGAGGACCCGCAGCTGACCACTGACCCCGTCACCGAGGAGGCACCCTCTGACCTTAGCGAAGAAGGTAGGCAGGACCATACTATACCCAGCAAACATATTACGTCTATATAATTAAGCATATGCATTAGGAGTTGCTTGAAACCCTTTGCATTAGATTTTCCGGCTGCCCTGGCTGATGAGGACACCACCTACAACACGAGTACATCTACACCAGTGATACCGAGTACATCTATACCAACGACATCTTCTCCAGAGCAGGCGCCATCATCTCCTCAAGCGCCACCTTCTGGGCCAATTACTCGGGCCCGTGCAAGAGAGTTGAACTTCGTCATGATGCTGAAGAATGAGGGCCCAGAAGACTGAAGGCTGGCCCAACAGGAGGCCTTGTGTGTGGGCGCCTAGGGCTGGCCCAACAGAGGGCGCCTAGGGCTGCGCCCCCACACCCTGGACGCCAGGGGCGGCGCCCCCTTGCTGGCCGCGCCTCCCCTAGGGGCTGCGCGCCGTTTTCCCTTTATTAGTCAGAGTCCTGTTTCATTTAGAACTTGAGTTTTGTTTTACATCTAGCTTTAGATACCCAGAACATGATTATGTTATGTTTTAAATGGAGACCGGGCGGAGATATGGGTTTGAATGATGAGATCCGGAATAATGTGTGGTGGACTCCGCCCGAGTCGCATAAGGCCGGTCGTTGTACGCTTATTGGTCGGCATAACATTGCTAGGGTGCTTATCCGGGATAATGGATAGGTGAATGTTTTACTTGTGACGTCTCAAGCACAGAGACACGTTCCTACCCACTAGTTGAGAGGAAGGTGGCCGCGGAGGTGGGTGTCAAGGGAGGGCTGACCCATTGCGTGGTAACGCTCCTGCGCCAACGCGCTCCGGGAGTCAGGCGGGAGTGAATCGTACTTGAGACAGGACAAGTGGAGATGGGGGATGCATATGTGGGAACGCCGGGGTTAGTAAGCATATGCCATATTGGTACTTTTAGTTATTCCCGGGAATATAAAAATCGATTCGAATCGTTGATGCTCACCAGGTGTGAGAATGCCAATACCACTGACGGGCAAATTAGTAATCCATTTGAATATGTTGTATTATGAATTCGTGGTTTTGAATACTACATGCTTGGATATAACTGATTTCTTTTCATGAAATACTTTGTCACACTCATGATGGATTATCTGATTTATTTTCATGTAATACTTTGTCACACTCATGATGATTCTATAAGTATGATGACTTGAGCAGCTGTTAAATCCTGCTCGGGTGAAATAGATCAAGCAGCTGTCAAACCCTGCTTGTAGACAACAAATCTAAGCAGCTGTCAAATCCTGCTTCCACTTATTAACTCGATCCTATTTAAAAGCAATAGCTAAGGACCCAGACAATAGTGCCGTCCATTAAGTCCTACTGAGTAATTAGTACTCAGGGTTTTGCCCCCACTTTTGGCTTACAGGTATGGAGTTCCTCTTCTATGCCTATGTTGGTGGCGAGCCGTGTTATCATCAGGAATGAGAAGGGTCATGATTTGGCAAGAAGCGGCATCAGTGGGCTCGATGCTTGTTCTATTTATGCAAGTCTTTTGGTTACCGTGAAACTTGAACTTTAAAAATTTCCGCTGCAAGAGACTATTTGAACTATGTTGTTGTATGAAACTATGTTGAACTCTAATCGATTTTGAACTGGTTTGTAACTTAAAGTCTAAGTATCATCTATATTCAATTGCCTGAGATGATGTAATTGTTGTGGCTCCATCGAGGGTCAATGTGTGTGATGTCGGTTCGTTTGGAAATTGGTGTTATCGGGGGCCGAAGGCCACTCGACGGACTACCGGGTTTAGTCCAGCTTAAGTGCACTGCGAGCCAAAGGAGGCAGGTGTGCTTAATCTGGGTTAAGCAGGGCAGTTCTGCCATAGCTGGTATCAGAGCCGATCATACACAGACAACAGTTATATCTTCACGTTTTGGTTTCCAAAACTATTTTCGAAAACCATTTCAAGTAATTCAAAAATGAGAGTATGCGATATGCCCATATTAAGGATGTTAGTGTTATCCAGGTGACATCACTGACATTCTGACCTAGATAAAACTCATATGCATATTCGGTGATTTGGGAAGCAACTTTTCGGCCATAGCTATCCCCAGTACTGGTGGAAGCTAGTCGGATTTGCGAACGGTTGTAAACCCTGCATTCATGCTGTATAAGTGAAAGGTCTTTAAGGGTCGTGGGCATGTTTGAGGCTTTCATACCCACCACACTTACATTCAGTTTTGGGATCCACCTTCTTCTCGATAATCCCCAGTACTGGTGGAAAGTTAGGCTTTGAGAAAAAGGTGCGGCGGCCCACTCAACGTTGTCCACGCAGCGTTCACGCGTGGATGCCACATTAGGTGGTAATGTATGAGCATACATTCTTCTGTAGGTACACTAACTACGTGCAAAATTAAGAACGGTCAGGAAACAACTAGTTGCATTAGAGAGTGCCGTGCATATGTATCACCGAAATATCGATAGCTATATGTACTCTTCTTTTAGATGTGTGATGTGAGACCGTTTAGTACGAATCATGAATCATATTTACTGCTTTTATTTATGGTGGGGTATTATTAAAATGCAATGAAATAAATCGTGATTTAAATTTACCTTCTATACGATGCACTGTTGTACCCTTGTTATAATCTCTCATGGGAAAAATATGTCACTCACAAATGCACAACCTTGCTTATCTCAACAGATGGCCATAACCAAGCAGACAGCACGAAAGGCAACCAGAGCGAGGATCACTGTTCTCCCTGACGTGACTCACACTCCACCTGTGGTGGAGGGTGGGTTACTCCACACCCGTTGCAGGAGTGTCCCCTGTCTCAATTGCTGTGCAGGGCCCTGAGGGAGATAGGGCGCCGTCCCTGTCCCTTCATCTCGGTGCAGACGGTGCACGAGAAGGGAGACTGCATGGCCTAGGTTGTCCTTCCACGAGGGACGTTCACGGGCCAGGAGACCATCACCACTTACGTGGCCAACGAGGAGGAGGCTTACTGTAAGGCAGTGATGCAGCCCTCACTTCGCGGAGCTCTGGGTGGGAGGCAGGCCACAAGGTCCTGCGCTACCTTCCCACCAACGACCTTGACCACACTTGGCTAGACCACCGCGAGCAGCTCTGGGACAGGAACGGCTCCCGGCCCTTGGTAGCGTGCATGGACTATGCACGTGAGGTGCGCAGGATGTACCACCATGTGGAAGACAGGAGCCGTTTCTACTTTGATAGGTACACGAAGACCCGTACCCGTGTGGAGGAGTTGGGGGCCCAGGTGGCGCAGCTACAGCATCGTCTGGCAGAGTACGAGCCGCCGCAGTAGCCCCTACTTGCACCAGCCCCTTCGGAGGAAGAGTCCTCGGAGCCCATGGAGATGGAGGAGGAGGAGGAGAACGTTCCGTCTGACGCGAACTCCAGGGTGTAGGGTGACTGATGGATGGATGAAAGGAAGTAAGCTTTAAGCTAGTGACGCGTTGAAAGCGATGTTATGTAATATTCCGCTCCGCGTTTTAGATTCATGGCTATACTAAAACATTGGTGAGTTGTGAGAGGTCATATGGTACGCCATTTGATGTCGTGATGGTTATCTTATTATGCACTATTTGATGGTTGGTTGATGTAGCCACCATCCCATGCTGTAATCTTAAGACTTTTTAGTGATATTCGAACCTTTCTAAGTGGCGCTAATGTTAGTTCTACATTGTGGTGGCATTTGAAATGGTTGGGTGAATGAAATTTGGGTTTGCACTTCGTTTGGATTGCATCTTGCAATCTGAAATTTCGCACAGCTGCAGCTAAAACTGATAATATCTTGGAATGTGTAAAGATTTGGGCCAAGAGTTGAATAGCAAAGTTGTAGAGAGCTGTCTGGTGCACCATTTTGTCAATTGGATATTTCTCTAAATGTGCACAGATCTGGAGTTCTGGTCGAATCTTTTATGAGCCTGTAATCTAGACTGAAGCAGCACCAGTAAGAAAACCCCATTTTGCACACTCTTAGTGCGGGACTTGAACAGGGAGTGTATTGTGAAAGTTGTAGAACTGGTTGTATAGAACAACTTTGTTATACAAAGTTTCTCCTAGAAGTGTCTCGTTTGGAAGTTATAGCTGAAACCATACAGACTCAGAAATCTGAACTAAACTGATACATACTGACGTACACTGAATTTTGATCAAGATACAAATGGAATCACCAAAAACTTTTTATACGAAAGTTAAAGAACGCAGACCGAGGAATAACTTTGCTAAAGGGCTCATAATCAAAAGATGCACGGTTTAAGGGCGGCTCGCCGTTAAAGTCGTTACTGTCCAAAAATCCACGCGATTGTCGAATATTAAGAGTCTACACGCACGGGCTATGCTAGATGTGACGATGGTCGAACCACTGCAAGAAGGAAGCTAACACTTTACTGCAATTATATGTTTCCATCTTACATGTTTCAAGTAACTGTGTTTCGGCGCATCTAATTGCTTTAAAGTGATTGGACTAAACACTGTTAGCTTCACTCTTGCAGATGGCGAACACTCGTCAAGGACAAACCTCGGGCCAGCAACCACACGATGCACCACCTCCGCCGGAATTGGCCACCCTGGTCATGCAACAGGGCGAGCTGATCTGCCTCATGAAGGAAGAACGCCAAGCTCAGGGGCAACAGCGGCCACGGGAACACCAGCCCCACGGCATCACCTACCAGGACTTCGAGGGGCTGCGCCCACCTGTCTTCACGACATGTCCTGAGCCACTTGCTGCGAATGTCTGGCTTCGCACGATAGAATCCAAATTCACACTGCTTCCTGGGTTGACCGAACAGGAGAAAGCTTAGTTTGCTCCAAGGGCCAGCGGGAGCATGGTACGCCACGTTCCAAGCTATGCAGCCGCAGGGTCACATGATCACATGGGAGGAGCTCCGTACAGCTTTCCGGGCCCACTATATCCCTAAGAGTCTTGTGGAGCAGAAGCAATGAGAGTTTAGGGAACTGAAGCAGGGTAACAGGACGGTGATGCAGTACGTGCAGTCCTTTATACATCTGTCACAATATTCACCTGGGGACATTGCTAATGATCCTAGCAGGGCAGCTAGGCTCTTGAGCGGGTTCGACTCCACACTCATGACGCATTTGGAGCGTCATTACCAAAGCTTCATAGAGTTGGTGGACACAGCACTAGACATGGAGAATCGCCTCCGTGTTGCAAATAAGGACCAAAAGCGGAAACGTCAGGCCAACAGTGCCCTTGGGTCGTCTCAGAAGCAGAAGGCTAACTACCAGCAGCCACAGCAGTACCACCAGCAGTCTCACTTTGTGGTCCGGCCCAATCAGTCGGGTTGGATCCACAGGGCACCGCAGCAACAGAGGTTCCCTACCTACAGCGCACCACCACAGCCGGCGCAGCTTCCTGCACCCCGTGCTCCTTTCACACCGGGAACTTGGGGTCCTTGCTTTAACTGCGGCAAGACCGGGCACTTCAGCAGGGACTGCAGGGCACCTCGTCGCATCCAGGGTCCCACCCCTGCGGGTGGCAGCCAGGGAAAGCAGAAGGGGTCCGCGCCTAAGACGGGTCGAGTTCACTTCATCCACATGGACCAGATTCCGGCCGGAGAGCCGGTACTTGCTGGTACGTTCACAGTCAACGGTCACCCGGCCGTTGTGTTATTTGATTCCGGAGCCACATATACATTTCTTAGCAAGCCATATGCATTGAGGCACGGGATAAAAATGTACAAGTTAAAGGAAAATTATCATATCACCGCACCGGGTTCCCCTGTCACTACTAGTTTGATGGCCAGACAATTGAAAGTGGACATCGGTCCTGAGAGCTTTGTCATTAATTCTGTGGTGCTGCCACACCAAGGGATTGACATCATTTTGGGTATAAATTGGATGGCAGAAAACGATGCAGTCCTACATGTTGGCAGCAGAGAAGTGCAATTAAAGTCTAAGGTTACTGGCAAGATACTAAATGTGCACATACCAGAATAGAAACATATAGAGGCCACAGTAAACACCACCAAACTTCAAGAGATTAAAAAGATACCGGTAGTGTGTGAATTCCCTGACGTATTTCCGGAGGAGCTTCCTGGGCTTCCTCTAGATAGGGATGTGGAGTTTAAGATAGACTTCATTCCAAGAACGGCACCTGTTTCGAGGAGGCCGTACAGAATGGCACCAGATGAACTTAAAGAATTGAAAACACAACTGCAAGAATGGTTGAATAAAGGGTTCATCCGTCCTAGTTCATCACCTTGGGGTTGTCCTGCTCTCTTCGTGGAAAAGAAAGACCAAGGTGGTAAGAGATTGTGCGTGGACTATAAGCCGTTAAACGCAGTCACAATAAAAAATAAGTACCCACTGCCTTACATTGACATTTTGTTCGATCAGCTAGCAAGGGCTAAAGTTTTCTCAAAAATTGATCTAAGGTCAAGCTACTACCAGATAAAAATCAGGGTTCTCTACCAGATACGGCTTGTACGAATATCTGGTCATGTCCTTTGGGTTAACCAACGCACCGGCTTTCTTCATGTATATAATGAATTCAGTATTCATGAACGAGCTGGATAAATTTGTAGTCGTGTTCATTGACGACATCCTAGTCTACTCTAAGAATGAGGAAGAGCACGAGGAGCACTTGCGGACAGTACTCACCCGGCTTAGAGAACACCAACTCTATGCCAAGTTTAGCAAGTGTGCATTCTGGCTAAGGGAAGTGAGTTTCTTAGGCCACATCTTGTCCTAGAAGGGGATAGCAGTCGATCTGAGTAAAGTGGAGGATGTACTGAATTGGAAGCAACCTGAAACAGTAATGGAAATTAGGAGTTTCCTTGGTTTAGCGGGCTACTACCGCCGCTTTATCAAGGACTTCTCCAAAACTGCGAAGCCAATGACATCCCTAACCAAGAAAAACGCGAAATATCTATGAGATCCAAAGTGTGAAGTTTATAAGCTTGAAAAGGTCATTAACCTCTGCACTAGTATTAGCTCAACCGGACGTCACTAAACCATTTGATGTATATTGTGATGCCTCTGGCAATGGCCTTGGCTATGTCCTAATGTAAGAAGGGACAATGATTGCCTATGCGTCGCGCCAATTAAGAAAACATAAAGCCAACTACGCGACACATGATCTTGAGCTAGCAGCAGTGGTGCACGCCCTAAAGATATGGAGACATTATCTGGTAGGCAACACTTGTCACATATATACAGGTCATAAGAGTCTCAAATACATCCTCACGCAACCTGAACTAAACATGAGACAACGATAATGGTTAGAACTGATAAAAGATTATGATCTGGAGATTCACTACCACCCGGGGAAGGCCAATGTGGTAGCTGATGCACTCAGCCGTCGGGCTCATTGTATTGTGCTTGAAGTCCGACCTACGGCGAGAGTAATTTGTTGTGAAATGGACGAGATTGAACTACCCACGGAACAGCTAGTAGAGCTTTATAGCCTCATTATTGAACCAACATTAAGAGACCAAGTCATAGCAGCACAAAAGTGAGATAAGGGCATGGCACACATTCACGAGGGTATAGATGAAGAGAAGAAAGCGTGCTTCACGCTTGATGACCAAGGCATCCTATGGTTTAAGGGTCGCTTAGTGGTACCTTAGGATCTGGAGTTGAGAAGGAAGATCTTAGACGAAGCCCACACCTCCATGTTTACCATGCATCCGGGTAGCAACAAGATGTACCAAGATCTGAAACAAAAGTTTTGGTGGACCAACATAAAACAGGAGATCGCCAAATACGTATCCGAGTGTGATGTATGCCAAAAAGTGAAGGCCGATCACCAAAAACCGGCAGGAATGCTTCAGCCTCTAGCCGTGCCATCCTAGAAATGGGAGGACATTCACATGGATTTCATTGTGGGTTTGCCCTGCACCCAAAAAGGTTATGATTCCATATGGGTGATTATTGACCGGCTCACAAAATCAGCCCACTTCATTCCCGTGAAGACAATTTATAATGCCAAGACCTATGCCGAACTATACATCGCGAGGATAGTCTCTTTGCACGGTGTCCCTCGATCGATCACTTCAGATAGAGGTTCTCTGTTTGTATCCCACTTTTGAAAGCATTTACAGACCGCTCTTGGCACCACTTCGATTCACAACTCCGCATATCATCCCCAGACCAGCGACCAAGTTGAGAGAGTAAATCAGATCTTAGAAGATATGCTGAGAGTGTGTGCTTTGACTTATTCCACCAGGTGGGATGAGTGTCTCCCTCTAGCTGAATTCACTTATAACAACAGCTACCAAAGGAGCTTAGAAATGGCTCCTTTCGAGGCTCTATATGGTAGAAGATGTAGAACGCCACTCAACTGGTCTGAACCCGAGGAACGTATCACCTTTGGCCCTGATTTGGTAATACAAGCCGAAGAACAAGTTAAACTCATACACAGCAACTTAAAAAGGGCACAGTCCAAGCAAAAGAGCTACTCTAACAAGAGGAGACGGCCGTTGGTTTTTGAAGTATAGGTGATCATGTGTACCTTCGGGTATCACCGATGAAAGGGGTACATCGTTTTAGTGTGAAAGGGAAGTTGGCACCAAGATACATCAGCCCATTCAAGATTTCTGAGCAGTGTGGGCTAGTTGCTTACCGGATTGAGCTACCACCACATCTAGCTGTGGTTCAAGACGTGTTTCATGTATCGCAACTTAAGAAATGTTTGAGAGTACCGGAAGAAGTGATTGATACCTCCCAAATTCAGATCGAACCGGACCTCACATATGAAGAGAATCCTATAAAAATCCTCGATCAAAAACAAAGAACAACAAGAAGAAGAACAATCAACTTTTACAAAGTGCAATGGAGTAACCACTCTGAAGAGAAGGCAACTTGGGAGCAAAAAGAATACTTGCAAACCAAATATCTGGGCTTTCTTTCGACTACTGCAAACGAGTATGTATAACCATCTAAATTCAGATTTTTCTCGAAACCCTACACAATGCACTACCTCCTCATTTAACTTATCCACCCACATCAAATCAACAATCTCGGGAAGAGATTTCTTTAAGAGGAGTGGGTTGTGATGCTCCAGCATCTCCAGTGCATAATCATTGTTCTCACATGCAGCATTCATCCTTGAGCATCATGGCATAACATGTGTTTGTGCATTGGAAACAAATTTGGTTAAAACTACAAGTTCAAAACCTTGTTCATTGCATGTGTGATGCTATGTTTATGCTCATAACTTTGATTTCATTGAGATCTGGGTGAAACTCATATTGACTAAATTGTAGGTAGACATGAGATAAACAACTTTGCTAATTGGAGTCTTGTCATATAATGAGGTTTACAAGGTGATTAAGGTCATTCAATGTCAGTACAGAAAACTAGTTCAAATCAGTCCTAAGTTGAAATCCCAAATTTACTCTAACCTACAGCCACTATCATGCAATACTCAAATTGGAAAAGTAGTAGGTGTTGAAATTATGAACAAACTTGTCAAAAGGAACCTTGAGAGGTAATGCCCATAAATAGGGGTTTTGAATTTCCCAAGTAATAAAGGTCCCCTGTCTCCATCTAAGGCTGCTACATAAATTCAAGTTTGAATCATATTCAAAAACTGATTTTGGGGTTGAACCTTTTGACAAAGTTGTAGAGGTTGAAGAGTAGAACATTTCATTCTATTACCACTTTTCCAAAATCAGACTCTAAATAGCCCTAAAAGACAATTTACAAAGGGAGAGAAAACACAAATGGAAGGTTTTGTTCTGGGACTATGACAGGTGGGTCCCACCTGTCGGACGGCCACCCTGTCCGGGCCGCCGCGCGCCGTGTGACCGCCGGCGTACAGCCAACGCTGCGCGCCCATGGAATGACCCCCTCAGCTGCGCCTTTAAACCGAGGCCGACGCGCCTCTCTTCCCCCTTTCGCCTCCACCCGCCGCCTGCCTCTCCTGAGTGCCCCTGCCTCTCTCCCGAGCCACGCTGTCCACCCCCGCCATTGCCAGCCGAGCTCGCGCCGCCTTCCCCGTCACCTCCCGCGCCCTGAGACCTACACCGCTACACTAGCCAAGAGCTCGCGCACCCGACGCGCCAGCCCTCGTCGCCTTTCCCTTCCTCACCGCCGAGATCGTCCTCGCCCACGCCGTCCCCGTTGCGCCGGTTCACGCCGACGCCGCCGTAGTTCACCGCCGTCCACGCCTCTTCCACGCCACCTCCGCCGTCGAGACCTACCTCAGGGGGAGCATCGCGCTCGCGCGCACCTCCCGCGCCCCGCGTCGCGGCTCCGGCGAGCTCGGGCTCCCGGCGCACGCGCGCTTTCTACGTCGCGCGCGGCGGGAGGAAGACGAAGGGGGATTCTTTGGATCTACCCTCTCGATTTTCTTGCATTTACAATTTAATCCATGCACCTATTTACTGAGTCTTGCCGATTTTCCATGCTAGCCCCTGTTACTTAGGTTTAATCACGGATAGGTTCCTGGATCCGATGTTTTTCCATTTTATTTTGTGATTTTCGGCTGAAAATTTGGAAAATCATAATAAATCAAATAAAAATCGTAAAAAGGTAAACTCAGTTGCATTGTACTCCTTGTTAATAGTTCCACACAGTCGGTACAATGTGGAGATGTGCATGTACGGTTTTGCCCCTGTTATTGTGTATGCATGATAAATCAAGGAAAAATAGAAAAACATGGTCTTAATGAAATCCTAAAATGATGAAACTTGGTTAGTAGCTTCCATAGGACATTTGGACACTGTGAGAATCTTGGTGACCTTAGGTCTTACTGTTCATTCGCTGATTTATTATTTTACATGTACTTTATGCATTATTGAATAACTTGAAAATGAGGCCTATGCAAAGTATGATAAATAAGACTCACTAGTATTTTTTTTATGTCCTATATAGCTTGTGAATCTCACTGGTAAAATATGAGCCTCTGCATGTTAAGTTTTAGTGGTGATTTGAAAATGATAAAATGCTACATATTAGAAATGATAATTAGAAAAAGTGGTCATAACTTGTTAGGAAAATTCTCTGGAAAATTTAGTAGCTTAATGTTGATGCATAGAGTCCAGAAAGTATATTCGAGAAGATTATTTACACTGTTCATATGTACATCTTAATTCGCACAAGATTAATATATGGAAAATAGATGTCCTGTCAAACTTGGGAGTTTTAACTCGTACATTTTTGTTCATGCGGTCCAAGCTAAGTCTAGCTCACTGGTAAAATTTCACCTTCAGAAACCATTCCTATAATTTATGAAAATTCTGACAATGTGTAGGACTGAGAACTTGTTATAATTTTAATAAAATAATTATAACTCCAAATGAGCTGAAATTTTGACAGTAGCCTCGGGTATGTAGGATCTGTATGTTATAAAAGTTTGGTCTCATTTGGTTATATTTTACTGCTACAACTTAGGTGCATAAATTAATTCACAAATGAGGATAAATTACCCGAAGTATAAACATGTGCAATGTGTTAAACTACTGTACCATGTTCTTGCTAGAAAATTCTGGTTCTTGTTAGGCATGATATGTTATACTAGGTTTTAGTGATGGTTTGTATGAGTTCTCATATGGGTTGTATGATTTCTTAAGAGAGCATGTAGGGTCTTCTTCTTTGGGAAAATGATGCTTTAAAAAAAATAAATTAAATACTTTATTGTCCTTTTGCATCCTAATTCCGGCATTGCATTCTCTTGCACTCATATGCATATATTATCATGCATATAGATCCAGCAAGCGAGTTGCCGACGCAGGAACAGCCACTAATCGAGGAGCCGGACGACCAGGAGCAAGAGTCCCAGCAGCAGGAGGAGAGCTCTCTGCCAAACTCTGCCTTGACCATTGAGACTGCTGACCCGACCGAAGAAGGTAGGCAGGACCATGCTATTCCCAGCATATAAAATAACTATTGATTACGCATATGCATTAGGAGTTGATTGAAACCAATTGCATTAGATCCCTTGGCCGCCTGGCCCTAGCACCTATACCTAGAGTTCGTAGGACGAGTGCCTAGAATGGCTAGGTACGAGTAGACACGAATGAATAAAGGTCACTCGTCTCGTAGGGGTTACATTTCAAAAAGAAGAAATCTCACTATGGAAGTTATTGTTATTATGCTATGATTATGTTATGTTTTAAATGGAGACCGGGCGGAGATATAGGTTTGAATGATGAGATCCGAAATAATGTGTGGTGGACTCCGCCCGAGTCGCATAAGGCCGGTCGTTGTTCGCCTATTGGTCGGCATAACATTGCTAGGGTGCTTATCCGGGATAATGGACCGGTGAAAGTCTTACTTGTGACGTCTCAAGCACAGAGATACGTTCCTACCCATTGGTTGAGAGGAAGGTGGCCGCGAAGGCGGGTGTCAAGGGAGGGCTGACCCATTGCGTGGTAACGCTCCTGCGACAACGCGCTCCGGGAGTCAGGCGGGAGTTAATCGAACTTGAGATGGGACAAGTGGAGATGGGGGAAGCATATATGGGAACGCAGGGGGTTAGTAAGCATATTCCATCCTGGTACTTCTAGTTATTTTCGGGAATATAAAAATCAATTCGAATCGCTGATGCTCACCAGGTGTGAGAATGCCAATACCACTGACGGGCAAAGTAGTAATCCAATTGAATATGTTGTATTATGAATTCGTGGTTTTGAATACTACATGCTTGGATATAACTGATTTCATTTCATGAAATACTTTGTCACACTCATGATGGATTACCTGATTTATTTTCATGTAATACTTTGTCACATTCATGATGATTCTGTAAGTATGATGACTTGAGCAGCTGTTAAATCCTGCTCGGGTGAAATAGATCAAGCAGCTGTCAAACCCTGCTTATAGACAACAAATCTAAGCAGCTGTCAAATCCTGCTTCCACTTATTAACTTGATCCTATTTAAAGCAATAGCTAAGGACCCAGACGATAGTAAGCAAGCTTTGCGTCAGCCGTAAGCCCCGTCCATTAAGTCCTACTGAGTAATTAATACTCAGGGTTTTGCCCCCACTTTTGGCTTACAGGTATGGAGTTCCTCTTCTGTGCCTGTGTTAGTGGCGGGCCGTGTTATCATCAGGAATGAGAAGGGTCATGATTTGGCAAGAAGCGGCATCAGTGGGCTTGATGCTCGTTCTATTTATGCAAGTCTTTTGGTTACCGTGAAACATGAACTTTAAAAATTTCCACTGTGAGAGACTATTTGAACTATGTTGTTGTATGAAACTATGTTGAACTCTAATCGATTTCGAACTGATTTGTAACTTAAAGTCTAAGTATCATCTATATTCAACTGCCTGAGATGATGTAATTGTTGTGGCTCCATCGAGAGTCAATGTGTATCATGTCAGTTTCTCTAGAAATTGGCGTTATCGAGGGCCGAAGGCCATTCGACGGACTACCGAGTTTAGTCCAGCTTAAGTGCACTGCGAGCCAAAGGAGGCAGGTGTGCTTAATCTGGGTTAAGCAGGGCGGTTCCATCACAGTCTTGCGGTTGGATTTGAGTGCACTTGTGTTTCTTCATGATGTGGATCGATGAAGTGGCAAATGGCTCACTTGGAAGTTTGGGCAGCTTGGCTCAGTGTCAGCCGACCCTGTCAGTGGGTCGGGCGACCAGGCCCCAGGTCGGCCGACCTGGCTGAGCCAGGGTTGGCCTGACCTTGGTCGGCCGACCTTGGAGTGGGTTGGCCGATCTGGCCACTTTGGCCAGTGGACTCCATCTTTGATCCTTGGCATGTTTTTAGCTATTTTATGTGCATTTTGGTACCTGCATCCAAATATTCATACAAAACTAGTGGAACTCATTAGTAGAAGGGTTAGTCCATGTTTATTCACTTGCATTGCTCCGTTTGGTTAGTAATTAACGGTAGATATCATGAGATTACGACCGTCAACACCTCTCGAGAGTGTAAAACTGACATGTCAGCCGTACTCACGGTTATGAGCGGCCCGGATCCTCCTTTTGATTAGTGGTTCCTTAGTTATGGTTATGTGTCTTTAATATGGTTAATTTTCTCTATGCAATAACTTTGGGCTAACGATTTCTTCTACTCAACTTTAGTAACCAGGTTGAAATAAAAACTTAATTAATTAAAAGCTCATGCAGTTATAGCAGCTAACCTTAGAATCTCATAGTTTATGTTGTACTTGTTGAGTACCTCGTGCTCACGCTTGTTTTATCTTTATTCCTTGTTGGGGGGACAAATCCAAACGTTGCTCAGTTGATGGAGACGCCGAAGAGTACACGCAGAGCTATGATAAGTTCTAGGCGTTCGTTCACCAGTTGACGTCCCTGTGGCGCCCTAGTTATCTTTTACGCTTCCACAATGTTTGGTTATGACTCTTAAGTTTAAAGACTTATGTCTCTATGTAATAATGATGTTAAAGTAATGTACGTTTTATTCTTTGACATGTGTCTGTGATGCCATTATAATTTGTCATATATATGCAAGACTTGATCTTGGAGCATATGTATACTTGCTCGGTTTTGTTCGTTGGAAACCGGGTGTGACACGGAGGCATGACACACGATTAAACTTCCAATTAACATGATTCGAACCTTGCAATCGCAACACCACATCTCCTCTGGTTATCAATCGTACACACATGGTTGACCCACTAGGAAAGGTTTATCCATGTCTGTGAATTGAAAAACACAAAAAAGAACACGGTAAATGCAAACTCAAATTTCAAATAAGGATGAAGCCCACAAAGTTGGGGTTCCACAAACAGATACACGATGAAACAATTCAGGACAAAATAATCTAAGCAAAACCCCAAAACCTAACCTAATGACAGCTACTGAATATACACAAAAGAGATTTCTAGGTAGTAGCTAAGGGGTGGCCAATTAACTGTAGGGAGTACAAGGCTGTTGGGTCCAAAAACCGGTGTCGCCGCATCGTGATAGATTATATACGTCATTTTGTTTTGACGATTTCTGTCGACTCAGAGATTATTTGGATGTGGAAATAGAAGGGTTGGAAAGATTATCTCATTAGCTTTCTGTGCATATGTAGAACGGCCACGACAGAGTCCGTATATGGCCGGGGCGTCCATTTTATTGAGGCCTACTACTGCAGTCCGAACCGGGGACGAGAAGACAGATTATGGATGTCATTTTGTTCTGACCATTCCCATTGACTCGGAGCTTATCTGGATGTGGGAATAGATGGGTTGGAAAGGTTATCTCCTTAGCTTTCTGTCTATATGTAGAACGCCCAAAACGGAGTCCGTATGTGGCCTGGGCGTCCGTTTTACTGAGGCCTACTCCTGCAGTCCAAACCGGCGACGAGAATATATTGGACTTTTAACTCGGATTGTGTTTGGGACTCTACCTTGACTTGGGCCTTGGTTGTGGGTATGGGTAGGTACCTTGGTGAGGAAAACCTAACAAAAAAGGTCATGATAGATGATTAATATGGGCATGAACGAGAGTTCCGTTCGTGTAACTCCTTTCCGGCCTTTTTTTGCGGGCCATTTTGCTTCGCGATGGGGACACATCAAAGCTATGGGTCTAGGTGGGTATGGATTCTGTCGGGGTTTAGTCCTGGCTACCCACCACAGGATAGGTCCTGCGAAGGTTTTGAGATCGGAAGGGGTGGCAAGTAGATCGATAATGGTGTACAGAACGCAGGAACACGACGATTAGACAGGTTCGGGCCGCAGTGTTGCGTAACACCCTACGTCCTGTATGGGGGTCTGTGGATTGTATTGTGGATAGTACGAGAGTTCTGAGAGTTTCCCCGCCATCCCTAGCTCCCCTTATATAGACCTAGGAGCTAGGGTTACAATAGATATCCAGGAGGACTACTCGCCGAGAAGTTTTTCGGGGTCACATTCTGAAATCATAGGCGCAATATCCTAACAGATTCTATCCAGAGCCGTCCGAGTGGTTTGCTTAAGCTCCACACCACCTGATGCCTTGAGCCCAAAGTTAGACCACTCGGCCCACCTGTCAGGATGACGTAACTGGTCGTCATAGGGTAAATGGGGATATATGACTCCCATAAGCCCATGAGCTTCACGAGGATGTCACGGAGTCCATGCTGACAGACGTTCTACGAACGCCAACGCAAGATGGACTCCGTATGGAGTAGCCCCTAAGTTTCAGGTTGATCTGAGTAGCAATCAACTTGAAACTTTGAAAATACAGTTCCGTTCCAAAGCTGCCGTAACAAAATTGAGCTTATTCAGAGTGGTTGATAGCCCTGTCCACACTCGATTCTGAGTTGATCTTCTCGAATGCCTGGAGTCTGAGTCCGAAGACTACCAAGAATACGAAACGTCGCGCCTGCTAGATAACTGGAACCCGTGTGAACGCGATGTCTGTTAGATTCACTTTCTCGAAGCGTCGCCCATCGGATAACTGCCATGTGCTCCTCCTCGAATGTGGAACGACACCCTGGGGCGAATCCGTACCGTGGGGAAACTAAACCACCACGACTGTCATTATAAAAGGGAAATTAGGGTCTCCCAATCGGCCACAGCAGCGTTGGCCGTATCTTGCTCCCCTTGTCTCTGCTTCATCTTCCCGACCTTGGCCTCTCCAAGCAAGCACCATGGCCGGCAGTAGGGGCCAGAAGCACTAGCGCTACAGTGATGAAGAAGACGAGATCTGGGGTGGAGGCGACGATGAGCCCACCCCCAAGCCCAGCATGTCAATCCAGGAAACGAACTAATTGAGAACTAATTAACAAGAGTTTAAGGTAAACTAAGGGTATAAAACAGGGCTCTAATCTATCTCTAAACTAGGCTAAACTATATCTAATCTATGCCTAAACTATACTAATACTATATGATAAGAAATTAGAACAGAACTAGAACACTAATTAAGAGGTATTAACTAGAGTCTAATCAAGCTCTAATTGGATCCAAGACATGCATGATATGGGTGCCACAATTAGATAAAAGCAACGAAATAACTAGTAGCTCAAGGTAGACAAGCATGTTCATGCATAAACATCATATCAGTTTAACCTTTCTCCGGCTATGCTGTCACAAAAAACTGGGTAATCAACGAGAAACTTTCAACAGGCATACATAACCAGGAACGCGCTCCTACCTACTTCACATAGTCTAATAAAATAATTAGAGCAACTAGAACCTCTAATCACCATGATTACAAGAACTAGAAACTATAGGACCGAGACGTGCGACTAGAGGGGGGTGAATAGGAGCACTTGAAAACTCAAACTCAAACCCCCGAAGTGTGCTCTATTGAACGCACGCACACCCGATACCGTCCACTGAATTGATACGTATCGGGCGGAAAGCGAAAGCACAAACTACACCTTGCAGAGTAAGCACACTACACCTAGACGAACACAACAAAGCACAGGCAAAACAAGACAAGCTACAACGCTTGCAGGTGTCGCACACTAGCCACTCAACACACCGAAGCGTGCCTCACTTAGAAAAGTGAGTGAAGAGTATGGGCATGCAGTGATTGACACAAAGCAAGTTTGAAGCAAACAACAACACTCCAAAAAGAAAATCGGACAACACAAACCCTAAACCGGACAAACCTGCGGACCAAACAACATAACACGCGAAACGCAGAAGAGAAACAAGGGACCGGACTATCCGGTCTGGGGCAAAAGAAGGGATCAGACAAACACAGAGCGAGAGAGAGAGAGAGCGAAAGAAGGAGGGAGACCGGACAGTCCAGTTCTTCAAACCGGACAAAATCACGGACAAAGAAACCTGAGACACACCGAAGGGTGGCCGAGCCTCAGTTTCCCAGCTACCTAGACCAGACAATCCGATCTCTAAGGATCGGACAATCCACCTGACTGTCTGGTCAAGCCTTGCCAAAAGCCCGAATCTGAACCTAAAAACTGCACGGTGCACAAACTGAAAACCGACCCAAAACCAAAGCAAACCTTCTCCAAATCTCACGAAATTTTGCACAAAGGATCCTAGACCAATCCCAAAGTCAATCCCAAAAGATCCATATGAAAAGATCAAGGATTAACCGGGAATTGCAGATTTCGTGAGAAGGGGAAAGGAGAAACAAAAAACCGGAAAATGCCCAAATTAGAACTTGCTCATGGATGGATTATTCTAGCACAAGTCTAGAGAGATGCTCCACATCATAGCAAGTTGAAACACCGGCAAAAGAAAGGTCTCATCCTTGGACAACACAAAATGAGCCAAAATCCAAAAAACGGGACCAAAAACGAGACTAGAAAGGGGGGCAAAGAGGGAGGGACGAAAATGCTGCTCAAGACATGGAATTTCTCAACAAGGAACCTTGGATTAAACACGAAATTTAGATTACACAAGTTCCCTAGAGCCTACTTCCCATCATCCTCCCACTAATGACAAGACTAGGCTAAACTAGGCACTCATCTCCTAGCTAATCCTTTCTATTTTCTCTCTTTGGACCTTGGCTGCTAGGGTTAAGAAACCCTAGGGTTTGTGGCCGCCAAGATTAGCTCCAAAGGAGCCTCTCAAGTCTATTTATACCCTAGGCCCTAAACGACACAAATACACTAAGACCCCTACTCTAAAAATGCCCGGAGGGGGCCAAACCGAAAAGATACAATCGGACGACTACGATGACGCTTTGAGCTTCTTCTTCTCCACGCCTCGCTTGGATGTACACCACGTAGCCAGTAGTCCTGGAGCTTCCCCCAGTTTTGAAGTCAGAAACCGGAAAACTTTATTCTGCAGGCTTCCTTGGCAGGGTCTTGGCCCAATCTTCTATCTTGGCGAGTCGGAGCCCAACCCACCAAGTCACTAGAACTTGGATGGCGGTTTTGAGCCGAAGCCGCCAAAGCCTCCCTCGCACGCCTTCGCGCCATGCACTCGGATTGGAGCACCACGGTGGCACCCGGCTTCTCCAGTCCATCGGAGTTGCCTCGCGGTCCATCGGAGGGCTTACACAACCGTTGCCAAACCGCCCCTCCGTGTACCGAGCTTCCATGGCCGATCGACGCCGAGCATTGCCTCCGGTCCATTGGAGGGCTTTTTCCTCAGTCCATCGAGGTCTTCATCATCTACCTCCAGTCCATCGGAGGGCCTCCAGTCCATCGGAGGGCTTGAGCTCGTTGACAATCACTTATCACACTAGGAGAGCAATAAGGCCGGTCCATTGGCTCTCAATCTCCCCCTTGATGAGTGCATTGTCAACACCTCTCCAACCTGTAACCTGAAATAGAACAAATACAAAAAAAAAGCGTAAAACCGAAAAAGAAAGGAGAAAGAAAGAAATGCTCAAGCTGCCCAAAACCAAACAAAGGCAAAACACAAGGCAGCTTGAATCAAAAAGAAAATAAAGCATCGGCTCCTCAAGACAGAGGCAAAAGGCTCAACGCACCGATGCAAAGAGCATGCTAAAAAGCTCAACTCCCCCTGAAATGCATCCTCATAAATGCAAAAGTGAATGCAAAGCTCCCCCTCAACTAAATCTCTCCCGAAGTCCTCCCCCTGTGTCCAATCTCCCAAAATCTCTCCCCCTTGTTGACAATGGACACATCAAGGGTCCCTAGGACTCCCCCTGAACTAAGCAACTCCCCCTCAAAATATGCTATGAAATGCAAGGAGTGTAACTGAAAGAGCTCAGAAAGGATGGAAAGCTAGTAATCACAAGTTTTAGCATACAGAGCAAGTGAGGGCACGGAGGCATGCAACAAGCTCAAATGAATCTATCTTACACAGATCAGGAGCAAGCATGTTTGTCAGGATAATTTAAAAGAAAGCATCACCAACATGAATAGCACCTAGCAATATAGGCATGAACAACAATATGCTAGCAATGCATACAAGGTGTGCTACTCTCAACCAACGCATATACAACTAGCCATAAGCATTTTAGAGACTTGCAAATTTCAGATTTAAACATTTATATTCATAAGCAAGTTCTTTTTATGCCAAGGGTTATTTACTTGTCTATTACCACTTTTTACCAACCAATGCCAAGCCTAGGCTCAAAGAACCATTAGAAGCTTAAGACAAGGTTTTGATCATACACAGCCTAGTCCAAGTTCATGTCAAAGTGCAATGACAAGCAGCCTCAAACTAGATCAGTGGGACAAGCAAATCCACTTGGATCTTTCTCAAATTAGCACATAAGACATCACTTGTAAGCAATTTGATTCAGATTTCAATTTAAGCAAGGTGTCATAAAAGCTTAGGCATTAACATAGCAAAGGCATACAACTAGCATATCCAGGCATGAAAAGATAGCACAGTATTCAACACTCCTACACATGCTAGGTAGCCAAATCAAGTGGTGATCATGGTTTTTGATTTGCAAAGAATAAAATGACTTAGCTCATAACTAGTATTCAACAGACTCAAGAGAGCTTAGCCAACCATGATCAAGCAAGCATCTGTACAATCTAGCACAAGCAAGTACTAACTCATCATTCCAAAAGAGCTCTAGTGCTAGTGAAGTGAAAATGCATATGATACAATGCAATGCATGATATGATACAATATGCAAAAGAGACAAAGAGAAATAAAAGCAAGATAAAAGCAAAACTAAACTACAGAAGCTATTCCTTACTAAAAGGAATAGCACACTATCCCTGACTAAAAAGGATAGCACACTCCAAGCTCACCTCTTAGACGCGTAAAAGCGTCAAATTCTAGGGGCTTGGTAAAGATATCGGCCAACTGGTTTACAGATACTACATGGATTAGGTCTATGTCTCCCTTCTCACAGTGATCTCTCAGAAAGTGAAACCTCACGTCTATGTGTTTGGTTCTAGAGTGCAAGATGGGGTTCTTAGCTATAGAAATAGCAGAAGTAGAGTCAACTAGGAGAGGGATCCTACCAAACCTAAGGCCGAAATCACTAAGGGTGGCTTTCATCCATAAAAGCTAGCAGCAGCAACTTGCAGCAGCAACATATTCTGCTTCAGTGGTGGAAAGAGCTACACTAGCTTGCTTGCGGGAGGACCAAGAGACAAGAGAGGTTCCTAAGAGTTGGCATGTGCCGGAGGTTGACTTGCGATCAATCCGGCAGCCAGCATGGTCAGCATCTGAGAACCCTCTAAGAGAAAGAGAAGAACCCGAGGAATACCAAAGACCAAGCTCGGGAGTGAATTTCAAATACCTGAAAATGCGCTTCACCGCTTGACGGTGAGAAGTCCTAGGAGAAGCTTGGTAGCGCGCACAAAGACAGACCGCGAACTGAATGTCCGGTCTGGTCGCCGTCAGGTATAGAAGTGAGCCGATCATCCCCCGAAATTCCTTCTGGTCCACCGCCTCCCCATCTTCATCAGCATCAAGCGCCGTGTTTGTACTCATAGGAGTTGTCATGGGTTTAGAGTCACCCATGTTAAACTTCTTGAGTATGTCCCTAGTGTACTTGACTTGATGGACGAAGGTACCCTCAAGGCCTTGCTTGATCTGCAGCCCGAGGAAGAACTGGAGCTCACTTATAAGACTCATCTCAAATTCCCTGCTCATCTGTTCAGCAAAACTAGACACCAAAGCGTGAGATGAACCACCAAAGATTATGTCATGAACATATATCTGAATTATCAGTGTGTCACCGCCACGACTCAACAAAAACAAGGTCTTGTCTACTGAACCCATCACAAACCCAGACTTGAGCAGGAAACTCTTCAACCTAGCATACCAAGCTCTAGGAGCTTGCTTCAGACCATAAAGGGCTTTCCTCAACTTATACACCTGGTCTGGAAATCTAGCACTCTCAAAGCCAGGAGGTTGACTCACATATACCTCCTCCTCTATGAACCCGTTCAGAAAAGCAGACTTGACATCCATTTGCTGCAGTTTGAAGTCTTTAGAGGCCGCAAAGGCAAGCAAAATCCTAATGGCTTCCAAACGAGCTACAGGGGCAAAGGTCTCCTCATAATCTATCCCCTCCTTCTGACAGAAACCTTGGGCTACCAATCTCGCTTTGTTCCTCACAACCATCCCATTCTCACCCTGTTTGTTCTTGAAAACCCACTTGGTACCTATAGGGCGACAGTTTGGTGGAGGTTCAACAAAATCCCAGACATGGTTTCTCTCAAAGTTCTCCAACTCCTCATGCATGGCGTTCACCCAGTTAGGATTAGATAATGCATGTGACACATCCCGGGGCTCAAAAGAAGCAATATATGCAGAGTGGGAGAAAAAGGCTAGAGAAGTAACCGAAGAGCGTGTGACACGCTGGTGAATGTCTCCAATCATCCTGTGTGGAGGGTGATCCCGCTGGACCTGCTGAGATGGAACAATCTCAGAGGTCACCTCCCCTGCGTCCTCAGCGAGTCCAGCCTCTGCATGAGCTTGCTGTCAGGGGAGTGAGGAGGAAGCCGTGGGCAAGGGTCCGCCTTCATCATCTGAGCTCGTAGCAGAGGGGGCAGGAGCTACAGCCGATGCAGTGGCTCCTGCATCACCATCATTAACCGTACCATCCTCATCCTCAAAGATGGGGGTGACTTCTTCATCATCACCTGAAAGCTCAGAGGCAGGGGTTGTGCAGGGCATAGTTTCATAAAAAAAAAAACCTCACAAGTCTCAATAACTTGCTTGCCTCTAAAATCCACACACGAAAAGCCCTAGAACTAGAAGCATACCCTAGAAAAATCCCATCCAAACAACGAGACTCAAACTTGTCCAAATGCCCCGCCTTCTTCAGCACAAAGCACCTGCAGCCAAACGCGCGCAAATGCTTGATGCTGGGCTGCCTACCAAACCGGAGTTCATACGAGGTCTTCCCAAGGAAAGCTCGCAAGAAGATCCGGTTCGCAATGTAACATGCTGTATTCACTTCCTCAGCCCAAAAGCGCCTCGGAGTTCTATGCTCATCGAGCATCGTCCGTGCCATCTCAATGAGTGTGCGGTTCTTGCGTTCCACAACACCGTTCTGCGGTGGGGTATATGGAGAAGAAAACTGGTGCTCAAGACCTAGGTCACAACAGAAGTTTTCGAACCGAGAGTTTCGGAATTCTCCGCCATTATCACTGCGAATAGCCCTCATGGCCTTATGACTCTCGTTTCTCAACCTCAATACCAGATCCCGAACAAAACCAAACGCCTCATCCTTAAACTCCATGAAAGATACCCACGAGAACCGCGAAAAGTCGTCCACAACGACAAGCACGTACCACTTCCCACTGACCGACGCTACCTGAGCGGGACCTACTGTATGCATATGGAGTAGCTCACCCGGATAGGAGGTCATAACCTGAGACACAGGAATGTGAGAAGCGGCAACCATCTTGCCATGACGACAGGGGTGGCATACTAAGTCCTTCTCAGCTCTCAACTTGGGCAATCCTCAGATTAGGCCTATTGAACTCAATCTGACTAGCAGATGAAAGCTCAAGTGGCCTAGCCTCCTATGCCACTTCCAAATATCAGCAGAAGGATTAGCAACCAAACAGCGAGCAGGGCCAGAAACAGATGTGAGGTCGACCCTAAAAACCTGACCAAAAGGCAGCAAAGAGCAAACAAGGGTCTCCTCGGCATCAAGAACGCAACACACACCCTTCTTAAACCGAACCTCAAATCCTTCATCGAGAAGTTGCGAAACAGAGACCAAATTGAACCCCAGATTCCGAACAAAAGCAACTTCTCTCAGGGAAAGCTTAGCAGAAAACGAAACAGAACCAACACCCATCACTTTACCTTGACCATTGTCCCCGAATGTGATGTACTCCTTGGTGCTCACGGGGTTGAGGCTGGAGAACCACTTGTGGTGCCCTGTCATGTGCCTAGAGCAACCAGAGTCCATGATCCACACGTCCTCCATGCCTCGATCCTGCAAAGTCAAGTAAAGCGACGGTGAGCTAACGGTCCGGCACTGGGATTAGTATCAAAACTGCTGTATCAGTGCCGTGCCATCTGCTCAAAAATGGGGTAAGTACAAACAAAGAAATCATCACGACGATCAGGGTAACCATGACCTCCAAAGCGTGAACCCTCGAAGGCTCTCTCAAAGCCTCGGTCACGAGGTCCATAGCCGCGCTGAGAGTGACTAGGAGCTCGACCAACAAAGCGCCTCTCACCACCAGGAGCACGGACCTGAAAGCCACCTCCACGCTTACCACCAGCAAAGCTGTCTCTCATCTCACCGCGGTGGGGAGGATCTTGCCTACCACTCTGGTAGAACTGATCCTGGTTTCCCCAATCTCTCTCCTGCCTCTCAACCTGCTTCCTCCAGAAGGAAAACTCCTCTAGGTGGCCATTCCGCTGGCAGAACTCATAGTGGTAGACAGGCCTCCTTGAAACTGGGTTAGGTTGGGACTTGGGCTTGGGTGGTGTGGCCTTGGGTGGCTCAGGCTTCTGGACAGGCTTCTTGCCCTTGGGCCTAAGCTCTTCCTCTATGATCTTGTCCAGCTTTCCCTGAGAGGGCTTAGGTGTCCAGTACTGCTTCTTTGGGGCAGCCTTGGGTGGCTCATGGTAAACCCCATCAACAGTCTCACCTGGCTGGGTAGGTGCAACCTTGATCTTAACTGGAGCACTCCTCTCACCTGAGGTGCTGCACTCTCCAAACCCAAAACCACTCGTGTCACCCTCGGCTCTCTTGGTGCTCTCTATGATCATCTCTAATTGGGGTTGCCTAGCATATATCCAACTGAGCACCTCTCTCAACCTCTTATTGTCATCTTTCAAAGACAACACCTCATCTCTCAGATCCTCCAGAACTACAGTCTGAGCAACACAGGCATCACAATCTAGAGAGGGACACACAGCAGCTTTCTCCAACTTCCTAATGGTGGCATCCCTATCCACCAGCTGCACCCTAAGGGTTAGGCAGTTATCACACGTGTTAGTAGGTGCTGAAAGCACCTCAAGGTCAGCTCTCAACTGCTCTAACTCACCTCACAAGGTAGGACAGACCATGCATGCACCCAAAAGCGCAGGTCTAGCCCTAAGCTCCTCAAGCTCCATGAGCTTCCCCTCAAACTTGTCCTTCAGCACAGCTAGCTCTCTAGCTAAACAGGGCCAAGACTCACATTCAAGCTCTCCACTCAAAGTAGGCTCATACACCATGGACTGGAGTTTGCCTAGCTCAGCTCTAAGCCCATCTATCTCCTCTACCCGCTTGGCATACCTATCTCTCTGGTCACCAAACTCCGTCATGAAAGACTCGCAGGTAGGGCACTCAATCTCACTGGGTTGGGGTCTCACACTCCTCAACCTCTCGTTCTCCTCTAAAGCCTTAGCAAGTTGGGCTTTCAACTTCTGCAGCTTCTTAGCTTCCTTCTCAAGCATCTTGTCCTGGGCTTTCAACTCTCGGCTGCTCTGTTCTAGCATCTCAAGGATTTCAGCTTGCTCAGGAGTTACCTCATTATCGGAAGAAGAGTTGCTGCCGTCATCCTTGTTCTCCTTGTCCTCAAGCGCCATGGAGCAAACCGAGCTCCTCTTGTTCTTGTTCTTGCGCAGGACTTGGTGGAGACGAAACACAAGCCAGCCGGTCCTCCTTGATCGTTCCTCTTGTCCTTCTTGTACGTGATCTCCTCATCACTTGAGCTCGACGAGGACGAAGAGGAAGAAGATCCGCTGCTGCAGAACCCGATCTCTGCGAAGAAGGCCTTGTCCCGCTTTCGGTTGTCCTTTTGGTAGCTCTTGAAAGCCTTCCGGAAGTTCTTCTTGCCGAAGGGACGCTTGCCGAAGCCGTGCTTGCTAGGGCGAAGCTTATCAAAGCTGGGCTTGCCGGAGTGGTACTTATCGGAGTCGCGGGAGTAGCTCTTGCCCTTCTTGTAGAAGTCGTTCTTGTTGGGGCATTCGGCGATGAAGTGGCCGACCTCTCTGCACTCGAAGCATTTGGGCCGCTCGCCCCTCTTCTTGCTCATCCAGTTGTCATAGGCGTGCTGAAAGCGACTAGACACCAGACAAAGCTCATCATCCCCAAGTGTCGCCAACTGCTCCTCTATAATAGACATCAAAGCAGAAAACGAGAAGTTGTGTAATAGAGGGTTAGTGACAGACTCACTAGAGGGGGTAGCCAAGGCCAGACTCATAGAATCTGTACAAGTGAGGGAATCCCTCATCTTTTAATCTACCTCGGTGGCCTTGAGCTTACTATAGAGCGCCTCTACTCCAATCGTATCATACCCTGCCGACTCAATGATTGAGTTCACCTTGATCTCCCATATTTTTCTGTCCAAAGCATACAGCAACTTGATAGCCTGCTGACTACAGCAACTTGATAGCTTGCTGATGATCGGTATATGGGAGGGCAGCGGGGGCAGAGTTGACACGCAACTTGTTGATGATCGACTGAAAGCGACCAAACAAGTCGTCTACTGACTCTCCTGGCTTCTGGACGAAATTCTCATATTCGCGCCGGTAGGTCTCCACAAGCCTAGCCTTAATCGTTGCAGTTCCCTCATGGTGTGCACTAAGCAGTGACCAAATCTCACACGCAGTCTTAAGGTGACTCACTCTCTCATAATCCATGGGACCAAGCCCGGAGAAGAGAAAGTTAACAGCCTTGGCATTTGCCTCATGCTAAGCCACGATATCCTGTGTAGTACGCTCAGCGACTAGAAGCACCACAAAATTCGTACTCTGAGTAGCATGCCATATGTCCTGACTCTGGCTAACAAGGAATGCCTCCATCCTACCTTTCTAGTAGGGATAGCCATCGGAGCCAAGGACGGGAATTTTCTCGGAGTAAGTCATCGTCGCTACGGTTTCGTCACCGGTTAAGTTATAGGAAACCTAACCTGCTCTGATACCACTTGTAGGACCGAGACGTGCGACTAGAGGGGGGGTGAATAAGAGCACTTGAAAAACTCAAACTCAAACCCCCAAAGTGTGCTCTCTTGAATGCACGCACACCCGATACCGTCCACTGAATAGATACGTATCGGGTGGAAAGCGAAAGCACAAACTACACCTTGCAGAGTAAGCACACTACACCTAGACAAACACAACAAAGCACAGGCAAAACAAGACAAGCTACAACGCTTGCAGGTGTCGCACACTAGCCACTCAACACACCGAAGCGTGCCTCACTTAGAAAAGTGAGTGAAGAGTATGGGCATACAGTGATTGACACAAAGCAAGTTTGAAGCAAACAACAACACTCCAAAAAGAAAACCGGACAACACAAACCCTAAACCAGACAAACCTGCGGACCAAACAACATAACACGCGGAACGCAGAAGAGAAACAAGGGACCGGACAGTCTGGTCTTGGGCAAAAGAAGGGACCGGACAAACACAGAGCGAGAGAGAGACAGTGAAAGAAGGAGGGAGACCGGACAGTCCGGTTCTTCAAACCGGACAAAATCACGGACAAAGAAACCCGAGACACACCGAAGGGAGGCCAAGCATCAGTTTCCCAGCTACCTAGACCGGACAATCCTATCACTAAGGATTGGACAATCCACCTGACTGCCCGGTCAAGCCTTGCCAGAAGCCCGAGTCTGAACCTAAAAACTGCACGCTGCACAAACTGAAAACCGACCCAAAACCGAAGCAAACCTTCTCCAAATCTTATGAAATTTTGCATGAAGGATCCTAGACCAATCCCAAAGTCAATCCCAAAAGATCCATATGAAAAGATCAAGGATTAACCAGGAATTGTAGATTTCGTGAGAAGGGGAAAGGAAAAACGAAAAACCGGAAAACGCCCAAATTAGAACTTGCTCGTGGATGGATTATTCTAGCACAAGTCTAGAGAGATGCTCCACGTCATAGCAAGTTGAAACACCGGCAAAAGAAAGGTCTCATACTTGGACAACACAAAATGAGCCAAAATCTAAGAAACGGGACCAAAAATGAGCTTAGAAAGGGGGGCAAAGAGGGAGGGACGAAAATGCTGCTCAAGACATGGAATTTCTCAACAAGGAACCTTGGATTAAACACAAAATTCAGATTACACAAGTTCCCTAGAGCCTACCTCCCATCATCCTCCCACTAATGACAAGATTAGACTAAACTAGGCACTCATCTCCTAGCTAATCCTTTCTATTTTCTCTCTTTGGACCTTGGCTGCTAGGGTTAGGAAATCCTAGGGTTTGTGGCTGCCAAGATTAGCTGCAAGGGAGCCTCTCAAGTCTATTTATACCGTAGGCCCTAAACGACACAATTACACTAAGCCCCTACTCTAAAAATGCCCGGAGGGGGCCAAACCAAAAAGATACAATCGAACGACTACGATGACGCTTTGAGCTTCTTCTTCTCCACGCCTCGCTTGGATGTATGCCACGTAGCCAGTAGTGCGGGAGCATCCCCCGGTTTTGAAGTCAGAAACCGGGAAACTTTATTCTGCGGGCTTCCTGGGCCGGGTCTTGGCCCAATCTTCTATCTTGGCGAGTCGGAGCCCAACCCACCAAGTCACTTGAACTTGGGTGGCGGTTTTGAGCCGAAGCCGCCAAAGCCTCCCTCGCACGCCTTCGCGCCATGCACTCGGATTGGAGCACCACGGTGGCACCCGGCTTCTCCAGTCCATCGGAGTTGCCTCGCGGTCCATCGGAGGGCTTACACAACCGTTGCCAAACCGCCCCTCCGTGTACCGAGCTTCCATGGCCGATCGACGCCGAGCATTGCCTCCGGTCCATTGGAGGGCTTTTGCCTCAGTCCATCGAGATCTTCATCATCTACCTCCAGTCCATCGAAGGGCCTCCAGTCCATCGGAGGGCTTGAGCTCGTTGACAATCACTCATCACACTAGGAGAGCAATGAGGCCGGTCCATTGGCTCTCAGAAACACAACCATATTATTAGTAAACTAGATCATCGATCAAGAACGCTAGATGAATAAAACCCTTAATGACATGATCTAATCAACAAGCATTTAGATCTAAAGCTAATTAGAGCTAGAACAAGCATAATTAGAACAAGAACATGATAATTAGACAAGAACAATGCTTCATTAATAAATTGTATCATACATACAACCTTGGCCATAGCTCTTGATGATACAATTAGACCTCTGGAGCTTGGTAATTAGAGCACCATGCAAGGGCTCTAATCACCTCAACGGATTAGAAAAGCTTTAATCCATAGCCTAGAACTCGACCGTCTACTCTCATCTAGTTGTTGTCCCTCTTCTCTGCATCCTATCGCCTTGATAATGAATTGGATGGCCTCGGGGGTCTCATGGGGGTTTGTATTTATACCCCGGAGGTGTCTAGGGGCGCCCTCCACCTTCGTCTTGCTTGGAGTTGCAGTAGGACTCTTGTTTGCCCCGAAACCGGATTTTCCTGTTTTCTTCACCTTTCGTATTTCGACCATATCTCTGTCATCCAGACTCCAAATAAGGCAAACTCGGACTCTAAATTGTAGAGCTCGAAGAGATCTATAACTTTAATATTCAAACTTCCATCATTTGATGTCATTAAAGTCTTCGAATTGGGCCTGCAAGGTGCTGCTGTCCTCTAATCCAAGAATATCTTGAGATTTAATTTGAGCTTGGATGATAATCCTTCTTTATCTTCAATTCCTTCATACTCAAGTAATCCTTATCTCCTTGGAATCTTCTAGAAGAGGTGTGGTAGAAAAGAGAACACGAGACGGCGCCGGAAGGGGGATGGTCGGCCCACTTAGAGGCCTAGGGTCGGCCGACCCAACCCTTCCCTTCGGCCGTTTCCTTCCATCTTTCTATGGGACATTCCTTATTACTTGGGGATCAAGTGTTGGTCTCGGACTCGACTTGAAAAGCTCTGGAATCTTCAGTATTGGTCGAGAATTGACGAAGTCTTCTGGTTTTGGATAGATATAAATGTCTTTCCCGCATAATCTTCCAGAAGCTCGTAGAATATGGTGTCTTCCAGAAGTTTCCAAATAGGAAGCCTTGATTAACACAGAGGGGGCCATCAGTCAACCAAACCTTTCTTGTTTGTCACCTTCTAGAAGGCCATCTCAGAGGTCTTTTCTCACTCGACATATATTATGATGAATTTTGCGAAAAATAGCTCAAAAACCTGCAAAAATTAAGTATAGCAAAATTCCAAGACAATGTTGCAAAATGCACAGTAGGTGATAATTGTTAGTAAAAGATATAGTTGACGCATAAAATCAGTGAAAAACCATATAAAATGATATAAAAAACTAGTCTAAATGTCGCGTCGACAACATTCCCACTCTTAAACCTTGCTCGTCCTCGAGTAAGTCAAGAATCAGCATTGCCCTACATTAACTTTTTCATACTCTAAACTTAATGAATCAAACTAACAAGCTCTCTAAAAATTTTAGTGTGAACCACCAAATCATGAAAGAAAAGATATTCAACTAAGTTCATCCCACAACAAAAAAATTAGCAAGAGTTCAAATTTATCAATGACACATCTCCTCATTTTAGCAATATGTTTTTTTGAAAAAGATAATCAAACATTTAGAGAAAATTTCTTGCAAAGCCAAGGAACACACTCAACTTTCCAGTCTCTCAATATCTAAATGGTATTCAATAAACATATATATATAAATGGTGGAAGCTTATCTGGAGCTTGGTATAAATCCTGATCAAAGCTTGTTTTCAAAATATTGTCAAACCAAGAAAAAAAATCTGCTGGTTTTACTGAGACTCGTCAAAAAGGTCATGGAATCAAATAATGTTGCGAGGAAAAGATGGAACACACACATTTAGAAGAGTGGACATGTGCAAGTGTCAATGGATGATTTCAAGGTACAAATGAAGTCCTTGCTATCGGATTGCACATGGTTGGAAAATTTTTAGAGTATATATAAACAAGATATCCCTCACTAATGTGGCGGAACCGCCCTGCTTAATCTAGACTAAGCACACCTGCCACCTCTGGCTCGCAGTGCACTTAGGCCAGACTAAACCCGGTAGTCCGTCGAGAGTACTACAGCTCTCGATAACACCAAATCCCAGAGGAACCGACATCAAACACATCCGACTCTCGAAGGAGCCACAACAATTACATCATCACAGTCAGTTGAAATAGAGAATAATAGATTTAATTTACAACTCAATTGTATGAAATCAAATACATGTTCAAATATAGCGGAAGCGACTTCAGAGTATATACATAAAGCGGAAGCATTTTCAAAACATCTCGCAGCGGAAAAATATACTTGAGTAGTCTTCAGGAAGAGATGACAAGGCGAATAGCACCGAGCCCACCGGTACTACCACCTCCAACACAGTTGTCCGGAATCGTCGGTACCTGTAATCCAAAAGTGGGGGCAAACCCTGAGTACTAATTACTCAGTAGGACTTAATGGACGGGGCTTACGGCTGACGCAAAGCATGCTTACTAATCATGTGGATCCTTAGCTGTTGATTCTTAAACCAAGTCATGTTGACGTAAGATAGCAGGATTTGACAGCTGCTATTCATTAATCATGAAGATCATTTATATCATAAGGTAAATACTTGCAGAAAGTAAAACACAAACATATGTCCCGTCCCAAGATTCACAGCGCCTCCATCCCACCCCTTGGGAGTAGCCGTCTCAGGAGCGATACCACGATACGTCGGGTCAGCCCTCCCTCGACCTCTAAGCATCTCCCAAGTCCATCGACCTCCTAGCAGTGGGTGGGCGACACCCTGAATAGTGTGACGGATCATACACATCCAAGCATGTTGTATAAAAAGGCGTGACTTGGTAAACAGCATGTTACAGTTATTACTACGTTGCCCGTGTGCGATATCTGGCATTCTCACACCTGGTGAGCATCAGCGATTCGAATCGATTTGTTAATTCCCGGGAATAACTAAAAATGCCAAGTGATATATGCTTACTAGCCATCGCGTTCCACACATATATCCCTCATCTCCACCTGTCCCGTCCCAAGATTCACAGCGCCCCCACCTAACCCTTGGGAGTAGCCGTCTCAGGAGCGATACCACGGTACGTCGGGTCAGCCCTCCATCGACCTCCAAGCACCTCCCAAGTCCATCGGCCCCCTATCAGTGGATGGGCAGCACCATGAATAGTAGGACGGGGCCGGTAAGACTTTCACCGGTCCCACGACCCGGATAAGCACTCTAGCAATGGTATGCCGATCAGCAGGCGAACAGCGAACGGGCCTTATGCGACTCGGGCGGAGTCCACCATACCTTGCCACGTCATCATTTTTCTTATAATATTCCCATAACTCCGCCCGGTCTCTATTTAACATCAGCAATAATAATCATAAATTGTGTCATAGTAAGATTTCTGAGGTTTGTAAAATCACCTACGCGACGAGTGACTCCATTCACTCGTTTCTACTCGTACCTAGCAATTCTAGGCACTCGTCCTACGAATTCTATGTATAGGTGCTAGGGCCAGGGCGGCCAGGATGTCTAATGCAGTTGGTTCCAAACAACTCCTGATGCACATGCCTAATCATCAAGACATAAGATGTTTGCTGGGTATAGTATGGTCCTGCCTACCTTTGATTCACTTCAATAGAACCAACAAACTAAGCTACTGTTAGTTTGCCGGGTTGTGAGGCTTTGCCCCAGGCAACCCCTTGATCCCTTGGACAACTCCTCCTTCCAAACACGACTGATGGGCCCTCCAGGTCGTGAATGGGTCTTAGTTGGTCTTTTGGATCACCGTTGGTTGAAGTAGTTCCACGCGCTAATTTCTCGATCGCGTATCTGCAAATAGCGTCACTATATGAATGATATGCAGGATGCAATGATCGAGATGCATGAATATTAACCACACACATGAATAACCATTTCATGGACGTACCGGAATGGTGATTGGTAGAGTATTTAAATGTAGAGCATTCTTATGGACCTTAAGCAAATACACAATCATTCGGCCACACCTATACAAGTTACTAATCATATTCATCTTGACAACATGGTAATGCGATGACTTGATGAGATCATGCAATAGCTACCTGGATCGCTAAGATACATGCACAAAGTATGACGGTGTTTTAACCTCTCTTAGCAAGACAAACATATCGGATGGAGTACTTAAAAGAAACACATGTTAGTTCTTTAGACTGAGAGCACTTTTTATTATACCTATTGTATACAAGCATATTAATGAACTAGCTATAAATAAATACCTTATCTTAGGTCATTGTTAATTGCACTAAGGATTTGCAAACTAGGCATATGAGGATGGATCATGCATGTGGAATATATAGCCATCTAGCTTACAAGGTTTCATTTTTGGCATAGCAAGTTAACTATAGCAATTGGAGTTTACAAGAGCAGATATGAGTACATTACATCCCCTTTTTATTTCCTTCACATTTGTTCCTATTTAAGTGACCATTTATGAATCCTTCATGAAACAACAACCACAATACACGAATGATTCACATAAGCATGCTTACAGGGTAACATAGCTATATGAATTTTGGTGAAATCCTTAGAGCATGGTGAATAGCACTTTTCTATTTTTGATTAAATCACCATAACACTTGTCATTTTCATAACGGCAGCTAAAACATGCATGCACAAACTCATACTTTACCAGTGAACTACTCATACTATATAAAGTACATGAAAAATACTAGATGTCGTATTTGAGCATATTTTTGTATGGCCTTCATCGTCCAAGTTAATTAAATACACAATTCACATGCATAAGGGCAAAACAGTCATTTACCAACCAATGCTAGGGCTACCAAAAATCACACAGTACCTAGATGCCATAATAAAGCTACTGTCCAGGTTTCATAATTTTTGAAGTTCATTTGGTTCACTTTTACCATTTATTTACCTACACCATGCATGCACTAAACCAGGGGTAAAACAGTCTTTTTACACATCCACATCATACTCATCCTGTAGACCTATTCACACTGAGTTCATAGCAACTGAGTTTGTCTTTTTATGATTTTTATTTGATTTATTATGATTTTTGGAGTTTTCAGCCTAAATATGCATATTAACCATTAGATCTAGGACTTAAACGTAAATAACCATAACTTCCGAGGGCTAGCATGCAATATCTACCAGACTCCTTCAACAGCGCTCAGGACCTAAACATAAAAACACGAAAACACGGGGGCTAAATCAGAAAACCTCCTCTTCTTCTCCTTCTTCCTCCGGACGGGGAGAAGGGCGCGCGGCGGCCGACGTTCCGGCGCTCGCGCCGGCGCGTAGAGGCGGGAGCTTGGAGCCGAGCGGCACTGGAGACGCGTCCCGGTCAACGGGGATCTCGCCCCCGTAGGTCTCGTCGCGCGGGGTGCCTCGGTCAAGCGACGCGGGGCGGTGAACCGGGGATGAACCCGTGGCGAGGCCGCGGCGGGGCGACTCGATTTCCGGCGGGCGCAAGGCGGATCGGCTGCCCCGGTGAGCGCGTGAGCTGCGCGGCGTGGTGGGGAGTGCAGCGCCGGAGGTCCGAGCGTAGGGAGGGCGCCGGTGGGGGCTGTCCGCGGCGAGGCCGTGGACGGCGCTAGCGCACGCGAGGGGCACTCGGGGGAAGAGATGGAGGAGGCGGCGATGGCAGCCGAGGGTGCTGGGGTTCGGTGGAGGGGACCAAGGCGCTCGTGTTGCGCGGGTTTGGAGGGCGGGAGGAGGCTCGGAGCGGCGGTGGCTGTGAGCTCTTCTCCGAGCTGCTCCAATGGCGGCCGGTCCGGGGAGAGGGAAAAAGAGAGAGGGAGAGGCGAGGGTGAGACTGCGGGAGTGAGGAGAACGAGGACGCGTTGGCGTCCAGGTTCAGGAGCCGGGGCGCGGGCGCGATCCGTGGCGTCGCGCAGTGCCCGGTCGCCGGCGTCCACGCGGCGGCCGCGTTCTGAGCGCGGCGCGGCGCTGCGAGTGGGCCCGGGGTGTCAGTGAGTCAGAGATTGGAAAAATCCAAAGTGTGTTTTCTCCCTCCCTGAAAATCGCCATTTTGACCAATTTATAGGCCGATTTTGGAAAAACCCCAATTGAATGAAATGTTCTACACTTTGAGCTCTGCAAGTTTGTCAAAAGGCTTAACACCAAATTCTAAGTAGAAATATGAATTTCATTTGAATTTAGGTTGCAGCTCCCAGTTTGGACAGGGTACCTCTACTGATTGTGAGACTCAAAAGTCCTATCTCTGGTCTTTACCACCCAAAGTGTATATTGAAAAGTTTGTTTAGAATTTCAATATCTAAAACTTCTCTAATTTGATCCTTGCATGAAAGTGGCTGTAGGTCATATAAATATTGAGATTACTAAACAGGTCAGATTTGAACTGGTTTTCTGTGTTGGTAGAAAATGACCTTAAACTCCATTTAAACCTCAGTTTGTGATCAAACTCCAATTACCAAAGTTGTTCTCCAGGAAAATATCTATGACTTTGGTAATATAACTTTGGTCTGAAACCCATCAGATTTTGAACTATGGATGCAAGTGTGTTCTAAGATTTGTTAAAACAGAAATTTCACTTTGTGTAGAGACTTTCTTGTTTCAAACTTTTGGAGTATCAAATGAAATCCAACCACTTCCACAATAGGTGCATTTGAAAGGTGATAAGTTTAATTTCACTTCATAGAAAGGGAGATTTTGAAGTTGTATAGTGAAATCAAAAGTAATTTCAGAATCAACTTAGGGAAAAGCTGAAAATCCATACGTGGGAAAATTCTAAGTGTGGGTTGATCTAGTTGTTTCCATGAGATATGTAGGTGAAAATTTGAGTGAGTAGACGATAGTTTTGATCCATGCTCAATGTAGCAAAAGGATAGTCCATAGCATGTACAACAAGTTTGTCAACGGAGTTGAGCTCGGGTACTTAATGAATTTGAAAGCTTTATTAGGGCTCAAGTTTGCTCACGATCACAACTGGCACTTATCAAGGAACTTTGGATTGGGCCTTTTAAACCTCCTGTCTTTAGATTTTTGAACTTTGTCCAACAAAAGGTTTAGGGCTACTTTTCTTATCTGAGGTTTGGCATTTGGAGTTGAGCTCAAAAGCATGTGAGTGTTGACTTATTCAACCACGAAATGTGTGGTCTTGTATCTTGTGTAGAAAATTTTGATTTAGTGGCTCTTCCACGTGCTTCCTGTTAATCACTAAGCATGATTAAGCCTTAATTTATCGTTAGCCTTCCTCTAACCGTGTGTTAAGGCTTCTGAGATGCCAGGAGCATCACAACCCACCCCCCTTAAAGAAATCTCGTCCCGAGATTTGGAGGAAGCGGGGTTCTAGGGCTTACTGCGTAATGAGAAAGGTTTTGGCCTCGTTGATCGGGTGCTTCTGTCACACATGGTAACACTTACTTCTTCATCATTTTGCTTTGTTAACTGGCTCGTGAATGGTTAGTGCCTCCTTAACACAAGTGAGTTACAAAGCTTTTGAATACGTCCAAGGTGGTCCTTCCCAGGTGCTCGGCAAGTCGTGTTTCATATGAGAGCGAATGAACACTCCTCATAGACGGTGTGGCCAATGTGAAAACGGCAGTGCTTTACTCGAATAATGGAACAGGGTTACTCCCTAACTTTGACACCAAGATTTTATAAACGTGATGAATATATAGGTATTAGAACAATTAGAAGCAAGGGGTACACAATCGGAGGACCGAACCACGAAGGCTCTTGGGATTCAAAGGGTTATCGATGGATGTGCTTTTGAGAGACACATTCATTTCCTTTGATAGGGACTGTGTACACATATAAGATATTTAAATCCGAACATTCTTCAACGAGTAAGATGTGGTGATACATAACACATTCTACTCATTGTTTCAAGAAAGATGCCGTGGAAAGAGGATAGGACATATTCACCTAGATAAGGTGATGGTTTGTATGATTTCATATAATTGATCAAGATTGGCCACGAAAAGTACAGGCAGAGGGCTTATGCTTACTAACCGATCACCCAGGTTAGTGAGCCCAACTTTGAGGATAATTTCAAAAGAAGAGTGAAACAACTCTTGAAAAGGACAATGCGATGAAAGCACTAGCTGAGAACTAAAGCTTAGTGCAGTGGACGATGCTGAAGTTCTTCTTTAGGAGATAAGATTCAATTTGTACAAAGGAAGAATTCATAAGATAGAGTGGTGGAAACAGAGTTGAGTGCTCCCCACAAATCAAGCGAGGCAAATTGGAAGAAGGCCATGGAATGATGTAGCAAAACAGTGGAAATGGAACCAAGCATTCCCACAGATACGGTCGTTAAAGCGGATCAAGGTAAGCATAGAGGAGTCCGAGACTAGGACCAATGGTTGTAATCGTACCATGGAGATTAAAATTGATCATCCCCATGAAGCACGACTAGCAAGGATGAACAAAGTCAACGAAAAGATGTGGACGAGTGGAACCATAGAGTCGATCCGTCTCCACTGATCGAGAAGAACATGATTCAACAAGGCGAGGCAAAGATGTGAACGATACGGGGATTGAGACGGATTTTTCCCACAGATCAAGAAAGGCAAGGTGAAACAAAGCAAAGAAACGATACTAGGCGGCAGTGGAAATAGAGTGAATTATTTCCACGAATTAGAGGGATAGAGGTCAACAAGGCGTTAGAAGTTGGGTAGGAATGTTCCACAATTGTAGCGGTGTTATGCCTTTGCATGTCTTGATACCAGCGCGCCCCTAGTGGAACCGAGTGACGGCCGTACACACGAGGCCCTAGGTTCCGTCGCGGCACCACAGACTGCTCGGGTAAACACTACGTCAAGAGTGGCACAACTATCCAATTTCAGGAGATGCGAACAATTATCAGGTTACATAAGGACCTGAACAAGTAGTATGTATGACATGAATCTCGATGTATTGGTGACGTAGACCAAGGAGTCGAAAGCTCATAGATTCCAAAGGTTGGAAACGCAAGAATCATGAGAACGAGAGAAATAGGGCCCATCAACTGTTGAGTTGGGGTGGTGACATAGACTCAGAAGTACATGAATTTGGCGTGAACCCAAAACATGTGGACTACAAAAGTTTGAGATGCGTGGAGTGCAAGAGCTTGAAATGCACAGGACAGTGGAGCTTGGAACTCATGTCTTGCAATTTTTTGGGAAAGGCATGATACACTAGAGTTGATTCTACGAAGTTAGGATCAAATGGCGTAGTGAACCGTACTTATTCTATGTGCAGCCAATACATGTCATAGCTAAGCATTGTTACTACACCTATCGATACTCGTACGGTTTGCCTAATCGTAGGATTTAAAAACATTTTTGGTCGACAGTTAGCTTCTTCTTCCAGTCATGTCGATGCAGCGCGGAGCTTCACGTGGGTGGCACCATGGTGTTGGAATCTTGATTAGGCACTGAATCTGAGGTCGTTGCCGGAGTCGAGGTGGAGTTTCAAATTGTATCAGTGTAGATGTTGACGCTGTGTATGTTGGTTTGATTGGAGAAAAGTCTCCGATGACGAAAGCTTGGGCATTCTTCTCAGAGGCTTCTTGGAGGCTTGCTTATTGTTCCAGTAGTTAAGCCTATAGAATCCTAAGGACCCAGTATGTAAAGGTAATCATGTATGAGCTATCCTGACTTCATCTCCAGGCTTGGCGATTCCCTTCAGTAGGATCCTCTCGAGTCACAGACGTTGACCTGAAACCGCAGCTATGAAGTATTCTTCATCTTCATCTTCTCATTCCCTTGTTGTGATACCTCTGGTGAGGGCAGCCAGGCCTAAGAGCAGTGGTGATTTGATTTCAAAGCCATAAGAAAATGTGCCAAATGGTGGGCCTATAGAGCCTAACATGCGAACGATATAAATCCATGAAACGAGGCATGGGGTCCTCAGGGTTTTGGGGCATCGCCATAACTAGAATTTTGAAACATCATGACGACAAAGTAGAGCATCATGGTTTACAAAGACTGAAGTTCCGGAATACTAGAGCTCGGAACATGACGACTTAGGAATTTAGAATGCATTACAGGACCAACAAGATACGCTAGTCACGAGGATTAGGTACATATTGATTCTAAGGAGCTAGGTACAGGAGACACCTATCAGCTATGAGAATCAGAATCCTCGGATTACAGCAGCTCACGATGATCGCCCCCCGCACGAATTGGTACCTAGCTAGTACTGCCTAAATGTAAAATTGATGCGTCCCGGACGAATGCCCGTTTCTTCTTTCAACCAACTTGGTGCAGTGTTGGTCCTCACATGGGAAATGCCATGAAACAATAGTCTTGATTCTCCACCGAGTATGAGAACGTCACCAGATTCGAGGTTGATCTTGGTCGCTTGGTCTTTGTCTCTCGTGTCGCCGAACAAGAACTCAGCGGTGTCTCCTATGGAGATGGATATGAAAGGTAAACCCTTGCTAAGGCTACTCTCTGACTCGTCCCTGTCTTGGTGAAGTCTGAGCTTCCCGGAGTTGGTGTAGTAGTTGACGATGCATATGTCCGGGTTAATCTGAGGAAACTCGCCTGCAGTGGAGTTCGCAGTTTGAGCAATCATCTTGAAAGCGTCTGGTATTGTTGGGGCTTGTGCTCCATCGAATGGACGTGTGGGTCCATATGAGCGTGCCGTCGGATCCCAGTTCTTTCCCAGAGACATCATCCACAAATTCAGCTTGGCACCATTCTTGAGGCTAGGCCTATAAAATCCTCCTGGGCCTTTACCCAGTTGTCGACACATACTGACCATCCCGATTTTATCTTCAGGCTTGACAAATTCTTTTAATAGAACCATCCCGGGTCGCAGGTGTTGAATTGAGGCTGCCTCAGTGGAAGATTCTCCCGTTTTTCTCTTCTTAGGGTCTCGAGGTAGTGTCGTTCTAGCTCTCGTGGACTCTTGGTAGTTAGGGCATAAGTCGAAGGGCTGCGACATCTGTAGCAGGAAGAATAAGGCATGTGTTAATTCAAGTATCTAAAAATCTTGGTACGGTCATAGTGCGATCGTACTTCCGTGCTTGAGAAAGTGTAATGAAAACGACCCTATCATCACATGTAACACGACTTTTTATCGCTCCCCTTCTGACGTGAACAGGTTGCGGTTAGCTTTTTGGAAGGAACCCAAAAATGGTCTCGAGCATTCGAGAGTTTTTACCATATCCCTTTTGGATTTTTAGCGTAATGGTCCCGTTGTGGGGTTCTAACTTAAAGTGACTGTTGGCTAACTTCACCAACACCTTTGAATCAAACCTAAGAGGAACAATTATTTGTTTCATTGTTTCTCTTCAGTTTTGTTGTAGAAAGTTTCTAGTAAAAACGTTTGTATTAATGCAGAGGTACAATCTTCGGCAAAGGTCATAATTTCACGTCTTATAAGCACCTTATTCAACATTTCAATCTTGTTCTTTTTGGATTTTTGTTCACATACCATCATTAGCATCATGCATGCAATTATTATGTTAATTTGTTATTCCTAACAACCATGTGTACAATACATATGCATCTAGTCATTTTCAATCCAGCACATAGCAAAGCACATGAGATGAGATGAATGCTGCATGATTCGTCCTATCCGGTCTCACTTCACACATCCTATGTATTATATATAGCTAGCGATATTTCGGTGACATACATGCACGCCTCTCCATAATGCAACTAGTCGTTCTCTAGTCGTTCTTAGTTTCGCACGTGGTTAGTGGTACCTGCAGAAGAATGCATGCTCATACATTACCACCTAGTGTGGCATCCACGCGTGACCGCTGCGTGGACAACGTTGGTGGGCCGATGCACCTTTTCCTCAAAGCTTGACTTTCCACCAGTACTGGGGATTGTCGAGAAAAAGGTGGATCCCAAAACCAAATGTAAGTGTGGTGGCCATGAAAGCATCCAAAGCATGCCCACCACCCTTAAAGAGCTTTTACTACGGGGCATGAATGCAGGGTTTACAACCATTCGCAAATCCCAGTAGCTTCCACCAGTACTGGGGACAGCTATGGCCGAAAAGTTGCTTCCCAAAGCGCCGAATATGCATATGAGTTCTATCTAGGTTAGAATGTCAGTGATGTCACCTGAATAACACTAACATCCTTATACGGGCATATCGCATACTCTCATTTTTGAATTACGTGAAAAGAGGCTTTCGAAAATAGTTTTGTAAACCAAAACTTGATGATATAACTGTTGTTTGTGTATGATCGGCTCTGATACCAGCTGTGGCGGAACCGCCCTGCTTAATCTAGACTAAGCACACCTGCCACCTCTGGCTCGCAGTGCACTTAGGCCAGACTAAACCCGGTAGTCCGTCGAGAGTACTACAGCTCTCGATAACACCAAATCCCAGAGGAACCGACATCAAACACATCCGACTCTCGAAGGAGCCACAACAATTACATCATCACAGTCAGTTGAAATAGAGAATAATAGATTTAATTTACAACTCAATTGTATGAAATCAAATACATGTTCAAATATAGCGGAAGCGACTTCAGAGTATATACATAAAGCGGAAGCATTTTCAAAACATCTCGCAGCGGAAAAATATACTTGAGTAGTCTTCAGGAAGAGATGACAAGGCGAATAGCACCGAGCCCACCGGTACTACCACCTCCAACACAGTTGTCCGGAATCGTCGGTACCTGTAATCCAAAAGTGGGGGCAAACCCTGAGTACTAATTACTCAGTAGGACTTAATGGACGGGGCTTACGGCTGACGCAAAGCATGCTTACTAATCATGTGGATCCTTAGCTGTTGATTCTTAAACCAAGTCATGTTGACGTAAGATAGCAGGATTTGACAGCTGCTATTCATTAATCATGAAGATCATTTATATCATAAGGTAAATACTTGCAGAAAGTAAAACACAAACATATGTCCCGTCCCAAGATTCACAGCGCCTCCATCCCACCCCTTGGGAGTAGCCGTCTCAGGAGCGATACCACGATACGTCGGGTCAGCCCTCCCTCGACCTCTAAGCATCTCCCAAGTCCATCGACCTCCTAGCAGTGGGTGGGCGACACCCTGAATAGTGTGACGGATCATACACATCCAAGCATGTTGTATAAAAAGGCGTGACTTGGTAAACAGCATGTTACAGTTATTACTACGTTGCCCGTGTGCGATATCTGGCATTCTCACACCTGGTGAGCATCAGCGATTCGAATCGATTTGTTAATTCCCGGGAATAACTAAAAATGCCAAGTGATATATGCTTACTAGCCATCGCGTTCCACACATATATCCCTCATCTCCACCTGTCCCGTCCCAAGATTCACAGCGCCCCCACCTAACCCTTGGGAGTAGCCGTCTCAGGAGCGATACCACGGTACGTCGGGTCAGCCCTCCATCGACCTCCAAGCACCTCCCAAGTCCATCGGCCCCCTATCAGTGGATGGGCAGCACCATGAATAGTAGGACGGGGCCGGTAAGACTTTCACCGGTCCCACGACCCGGATAAGCACTCTAGCAATGGTATGCCGATCAGCAGGCGAACAGCGAACGGGCCTTATGCGACTCGGGCGGAGTCCACCATACCTTGCCACGTCATCATTTTTCTTATAATATTCCCATAACTCCGCCCGGTCTCTATTTAACATCAGCAATAATAATCATAAATTGTGTCATAGTAAGATTTCTGAGGTTTGTAAAATCACCTACGCGACGAGTGACTCCATTCACTCGTTTCTACTCGTACCTAGCAATTCTAGGCACTCGTCCTACGAATTCTATGTATAGGTGCTAGGGCCAGGGCGGCCAGGATGTCTAATGCAGTTGGTTCCAAACAACTCCTGATGCACATGCCTAATCATCAAGACATAAGATGTTTGCTGGGTATAGTATGGTCCTGCCTACCTTTGATTCACTTCAATAGAACCAACAAACTAAGCTACTGTTAGTTTGCCGGGTTGTGAGGCTTTGCCCCAGGCAACCCCTTGATCCCTTGGACAACTCCTCCTTCCAAACACGACTGATGGGCCCTCCAGGTCGTGAATGGGTCTTAGTTGGTCTTTTGGATCACCGTTGGTTGAAGTAGTTCCACGCGCTAATTTCTCGATCGCGTATCTGCAAATAGCGTCACTATATGAATGATATGCAGGATGCAATGATCGAGATGCATGAATATTAACCACACACATGAATAACCATTTCATGGACGTACCGGAATGGTGATTGGTAGAGTATTTAAATGTAGAGCATTCTTATGGACCTTAAGCAAATACACAATCATTCGGCCACACCTATACAAGTTACTAATCATATTCATCTTGACAACATGGTAATGCGATGACTTGATGAGATCATGCAATAGCTACCTGGATCGCTAAGATACATGCACAAAGTATGACGGTGTTTTAACCTCTCTTAGCAAGACAAACATATCGGATGGAGTACTTAAAAGAAACACATGTTAGTTCTTTAGACTGAGAGCACTTTTTATTATACCTATTGTATACAAGCATATTAATGAACTAGCTATAAATAAATACCTTATCTTAGGTCATTGTTAATTGCACTAAGGATTTGCAAACTAGGCATATGAGGATGGATCATGCATGTGGAATATATAGCCATCTAGCTTACAAGGTTTCATTTTTGGCATAGCAAGTTAACTATAGCAATTGGAGTTTACAAGAGCAGATATGAGTACATTACATCCCCTTTTTATTTCCTTCACATTTGTTCCTATTTAAGTGACCATTTATGAATCCTTCATGAAACAACAACCACAATACACGAATGATTCACATAAGCATGCTTACAGGGTAACATAGCTATATGAATTTTGGTGAAATCCTTAGAGCATGGTGAATAGCACTTTTCTATTTTTGATTAAATCACCATAACACTTGTCATTTTCATAACGGCAGCTAAAACATGCATGCACAAACTCATACTTTACCAGTGAACTACTCATACTATATAAAGTACATGAAAAATACTAGATGTCGTATTTGAGCATATTTTTGTATGGCCTTCATCGTCCAAGTTAATTAAATACACAATTCACATGCATAAGGGCAAAACAGTCATTTACCAACCAATGCTAGGGCTACCAAAAATCACACAGTACCTAGATGCCATAATAAAGCTACTGTCCAGGTTTCATAATTTTTGAAGTTCATTTGGTTCACTTTTACCATTTATTTACCTACACCATGCATGCACTAAACCAGGGGTAAAACAGTCTTTTTACACATCCACATCATACTCATCCTGTAGACCTATTCACACTGAGTTCATAGCAACTGAGTTTGTCTTTTTATGATTTTTATTTGATTTATTATGATTTTTGGAGTTTTCAGCCTAAATATGCATATTAACCATTAGATCTAGGACTTAAACGTAAATAACCATAACTTCCGAGGGCTAGCATGCAATATCTACCAGACTCCTTCAACAGCGCTCAGGACCTAAACATAAAAACACGAAAACACGGGGGCTAAATCAGAAAACCTCCTCTTCTTCTCCTTCTTCCTCCGGACGGGGAGAAGGGCGCGCGGCGGCCGACGTTCCGGCGCTCGCGCCGGCGCGTAGAGGCGGGAGCTTGGAGCCGAGCGGCACTGGAGACGCGTCCCGGTCAACGGGGATCTCGCCCCCGTAGGTCTCGTCGCGCGGGGTGCCTCGGTCAAGCGACGCGGGGCGGTGAACCGGGGATGAACCCGTGGCGAGGCCGCGGCGGGGCGACTCGATTTCCGGCGGGCGCAAGGCGGATCGGCTGCCCCGGTGAGCGCGTGAGCTGCGCGGCGTGGTGGGGAGTGCAGCGCCGGAGGTCCGAGCGTAGGGAGGGCGCCGGTGGGGGCTGTCCGCGGCGAGGCCGTGGACGGCGCTAGCGCACGCGAGGGGCACTCGGGGGAAGAGATGGAGGAGGCGGCGATGGCAGCCGAGGGTGCTGGGGTTCGGTGGAGGGGACCAAGGCGCTCGTGTTGCGCGGGTTTGGAGGGCGGGAGGAGGCTCGGAGCGGCGGTGGCTGTGAGCTCTTCTCCGAGCTGCTCCAATGGCGGCCGGTCCGGGGAGAGGGAAAAAGAGAGAGGGAGAGGCGAGGGTGAGACTGCGGGAGTGAGGAGAACGAGGACGCGTTGGCGTCCAGGTTCAGGAGCCGGGGCGCGGGCGCGATCCGTGGCGTCGCGCAGTGCCCGGTCGCCGGCGTCCACGCGGCGGCCGCGTTCTGAGCGCGGCGCGGCGCTGCGAGTGGGCCCGGGGTGTCAGTGAGTCAGAGATTGGAAAAATCCAAAGTGTGTTTTCTCCCTCCCTGAAAATCGCCATTTTGACCAATTTATAGGCCGATTTTGGAAAAACCCCAATTGAATGAAATGTTCTACACTTTGAGCTCTGCAAGTTTGTCAAAAGGCTTAACACCAAATTCTAAGTAGAAATATGAATTTCATTTGAATTTAGGTTGCAGCTCCCAGTTTGGACAGGGTACCTCTACTGATTGTGAGACTCAAAAGTCCTATCTCTGGTCTTTACCACCCAAAGTGTATATTGAAAAGTTTGTTTAGAATTTCAATATCTAAAACTTCTCTAATTTGATCCTTGCATGAAAGTGGCTGTAGGTCATATAAATATTGAGATTACTAAACAGGTCAGATTTGAACTGGTTTTCTGTGTTGGTAGAAAATGACCTTAAACTCCATTTAAACCTCAGTTTGTGATCAAACTCCAATTACCAAAGTTGTTCTCCAGGAAAATATCTATGACTTTGGTAATATAACTTTGGTCTGAAACCCATCAGATTTTGAACTATGGATGCAAGTGTGTTCTAAGATTTGTTAAAACAGAAATTTCACTTTGTGTAGAGACTTTCTTGTTTCAAACTTTTGGAGTATCAAATGAAATCCAACCACTTCCACAATAGGTGCATTTGAAAGGTGATAAGTTTAATTTCACTTCATAGAAAGGGAGATTTTGAAGTTGTATAGTGAAATCAAAAGTAATTTCAGAATCAACTTAGGGAAAAGCTGAAAATCCATACGTGGGAAAATTCTAAGTGTGGGTTGATCTAGTTGTTTCCATGAGATATGTAGGTGAAAATTTGAGTGAGTAGACGATAGTTTTGATCCATGCTCAATGTAGCAAAAGGATAGTCCATAGCATGTACAACAAGTTTGTCAACGGAGTTGAGCTCGGGTACTTAATGAATTTGAAAGCTTTATTAGGGCTCAAGTTTGCTCACGATCACAACTGGCACTTATCAAGGAACTTTGGATTGGGCCTTTTAAACCTCCTGTCTTTAGATTTTTGAACTTTGTCCAACAAAAGGTTTAGGGCTACTTTTCTTATCTGAGGTTTGGCATTTGGAGTTGAGCTCAAAAGCATGTGAGTGTTGACTTATTCAACCACGAAATGTGTGGTCTTGTATCTTGTGTAGAAAATTTTGATTTAGTGGCTCTTCCACGTGCTTCCTGTTAATCACTAAGCATGATTAAGCCTTAATTTATCGTTAGCCTTCCTCTAACCGTGTGTTAAGGCTTCTGAGATGCCAGGAGCATCACAACCCACCCCCCTTAAAGAAATCTCGTCCCGAGATTTGGAGGAAGCGGGGTTCTAGGGCTTACTGCGTAATGAGAAAGGTTTTGGCCTCGTTGATCGGGTGCTTCTGTCACACATGGTAACACTTACTTCTTCATCATTTTGCTTTGTTAACTGGCTCGTGAATGGTTAGTGCCTCCTTAACACAAGTGAGTTACAAAGCTTTTGAATACGTCCAAGGTGGTCCTTCCCAGGTGCTCGGCAAGTCGTGTTTCATATGAGAGCGAATGAACACTCCTCATAGACGGTGTGGCCAATGTGAAAACGGCAGTGCTTTACTCGAATAATGGAACAGGGTTACTCCCTAACTTTGACACCAAGATTTTATAAACGTGATGAATATATAGGTATTAGAACAATTAGAAGCAAGGGGTACACAATCGGAGGACCGAACCACGAAGGCTCTTGGGATTCAAAGGGTTATCGATGGATGTGCTTTTGAGAGACACATTCATTTCCTTTGATAGGGACTGTGTACACATATAAGATATTTAAATCCGAACATTCTTCAACGAGTAAGATGTGGTGATACATAACACATTCTACTCATTGTTTCAAGAAAGATGCCGTGGAAAGAGGATAGGACATATTCACCTAGATAAGGTGATGGTTTGTATGATTTCATATAATTGATCAAGATTGGCCACGAAAAGTACAGGCAGAGGGCTTATGCTTACTAACCGATCACCCAGGTTAGTGAGCCCAACTTTGAGGATAATTTCAAAAGAAGAGTGAAACAACTCTTGAAAAGGACAATGCGATGAAAGCACTAGCTGAGAACTAAAGCTTAGTGCAGTGGACGATGCTGAAGTTCTTCTTTAGGAGATAAGATTCAATTTGTACAAAGGAAGAATTCATAAGATAGAGTGGTGGAAACAGAGTTGAGTGCTCCCCACAAATCAAGCGAGGCAAATTGGAAGAAGGCCATGGAATGATGTAGCAAAACAGTGGAAATGGAACCAAGCATTCCCACAGATACGGTCGTTAAAGCGGATCAAGGTAAGCATAGAGGAGTCCGAGACTAGGACCAATGGTTGTAATCGTACCATGGAGATTAAAATTGATCATCCCCATGAAGCACGACTAGCAAGGATGAACAAAGTCAACGAAAAGATGTGGACGAGTGGAACCATAGAGTCGATCCGTCTCCACTGATCGAGAAGAACATGATTCAACAAGGCGAGGCAAAGATGTGAACGATACGGGGATTGAGACGGATTTTTCCCACAGATCAAGAAAGGCAAGGTGAAACAAAGCAAAGAAACGATACTAGGCGGCAGTGGAAATAGAGTGAATTATTTCCACGAATTAGAGGGATAGAGGTCAACAAGGCGTTAGAAGTTGGGTAGGAATGTTCCACAATTGTAGCGGTGTTATGCCTTTGCATGTCTTGATACCAGCGCGCCCCTAGTGGAACCGAGTGACGGCCGTACACACGAGGCCCTAGGTTCCGTCGCGGCACCACAGACTGCTCGGGTAAACACTACGTCAAGAGTGGCACAACTATCCAATTTCAGGAGATGCGAACAATTATCAGGTTACATAAGGACCTGAACAAGTAGTATGTATGACATGAATCTCGATGTATTGGTGACGTAGACCAAGGAGTCGAAAGCTCATAGATTCCAAAGGTTGGAAACGCAAGAATCATGAGAACGAGAGAAATAGGGCCCATCAACTGTTGAGTTGGGGTGGTGACATAGACTCAGAAGTACATGAATTTGGCGTGAACCCAAAACATGTGGACTACAAAAGTTTGAGATGCGTGGAGTGCAAGAGCTTGAAATGCACAGGACAGTGGAGCTTGGAACTCATGTCTTGCAATTTTTTGGGAAAGGCATGATACACTAGAGTTGATTCTACGAAGTTAGGATCAAATGGCGTAGTGAACCGTACTTATTCTATGTGCAGCCAATACATGTCATAGCTAAGCATTGTTACTACACCTATCGATACTCGTACGGTTTGCCTAATCGTAGGATTTAAAAACATTTTTGGTCGACAGTTAGCTTCTTCTTCCAGTCATGTCGATGCAGCGCGGAGCTTCACGTGGGTGGCACCATGGTGTTGGAATCTTGATTAGGCACTGAATCTGAGGTCGTTGCCGGAGTCGAGGTGGAGTTTCAAATTGTATCAGTGTAGATGTTGACGCTGTGTATGTTGGTTTGATTGGAGAAAAGTCTCCGATGACGAAAGCTTGGGCATTCTTCTCAGAGGCTTCTTGGAGGCTTGCTTATTGTTCCAGTAGTTAAGCCTATAGAATCCTAAGGACCCAGTATGTAAAGGTAATCATGTATGAGCTATCCTGACTTCATCTCCAGGCTTGGCGATTCCCTTCAGTAGGATCCTCTCGAGTCACAGACGTTGACCTGAAACCGCAGCTATGAAGTATTCTTCATCTTCATCTTCTCATTCCCTTGTTGTGATACCTCTGGTGAGGGCAGCCAGGCCTAAGAGCAGTGGTGATTTGATTTCAAAGCCATAAGAAAATGTGCCAAATGGTGGGCCTATAGAGCCTAACATGCGAACGATATAAATCCATGAAACGAGGCATGGGGTCCTCAGGGTTTTGGGGCATCGCCATAACTAGAATTTTGAAACATCATGACGACAAAGTAGAGCATCATGGTTTACAAAGACTGAAGTTCCGGAATACTAGAGCTCGGAACATGACGACTTAGGAATTTAGAATGCATTACAGGACCAACAAGATACGCTAGTCACGAGGATTAGGTACATATTGATTCTAAGGAGCTAGGTACAGGAGACACCTATCAGCTATGAGAATCAGAATCCTCGGATTACAGCAGCTCACGATGATCGCCCCCCGCACGAATTGGTACCTAGCTAGTACTGCCTAAATGTAAAATTGATGCGTCCCGGACGAATGCCCGTTTCTTCTTTCAACCAACTTGGTGCAGTGTTGGTCCTCACATGGGAAATGCCATGAAACAATAGTCTTGATTCTCCACCGAGTATGAGAACGTCACCAGATTCGAGGTTGATCTTGGTCGCTTGGTCTTTGTCTCTCGTGTCGCCGAACAAGAACTCAGCGGTGTCTCCTATGGAGATGGATATGAAAGGTAAACCCTTGCTAAGGCTACTCTCTGACTCGTCCCTGTCTTGGTGAAGTCCGAGCTTCCCGGAGTTGGTGTAGTAGTTGACGATGCATATGTCCGGGTTAATCTGAGGAAACTCGCCTGCAGTGGAGTTCGCAGTTTGAGCAATCATCTTGAAAGCGTCTGGTATTGTTGGGGCTTGTGCTCCATCGAATGGACGTGTGGGTCCATATGAGCGTGCCGTCGGATCCCAGTTCTTTCCCAGAGACATCATCCACAAATTCAGCTTGGCACCATTCTTGAGGCTAGGCCTATAAAATCCTCCTGGGCCTTTACCCAGTTGTCGACACATACTGACCATCCCGATTTGATCTTCAGGCTTGACAAATTCTTTTAATAGAACCATCCCGGGTCGCAGGTGTTGAATTGAGGCTGCCTCAGTGGAAGATTCTCCCGTTTTTCTCTTCTTAGGGTCTCGAGGTAGTGTCGTTCTAGCTCTCGTGGACTCTTGGTAGTTAGGGCATAAGTCGAAGGGCTGCGACATCTGTAGCAGGAAGAATAAGGCATGTGTTAATTCAAGTATCTAAAAATCTTGGTACGGTCATAGTGCGATCGTACTTCCGTGCTTGAGAAAGTGTAATGAAAACGACCCTATCATCACATGTAACACGACTTTTTATCGCTCCCCTTCTGACGTGAACAGGTTGCGGTTAGCTTTTTGGAAGGAACCCAAAAATGGTCTCGAGCATTCGAGAGTTTTTACCATATCCCTTTTGGATTTTTAGCGTAATGGTCCCGTTGTGGGGTTCTAACTTAAAGTGACTGTTGGCTAACTTCACCAACACCTTTGAATCAAACCTAAGAGGAACAATTATTTGTTTCATTGTTTCTCTTCAGTTTTGTTGTAGAAAGTTTCTAGTAAAAACGTTTGTATTAATGCAGAGGTACAATCTTCGGCAAAGGTCATAATTTCACGTCTTATAAGCACCTTATTCAACATTTCAATCTTGTTCTTTTTGGATTTTTGTTCACATACCATCATTAGCATCATGCATGCAATTATTATGTTAATTTGTTATTCCTAACAACCATGTGTACAATACATATGCATCTAGTCATTTTCAATCCAGCACATAGCAAAGCACATGAGATGAGATGAATGCTGCATGATTCGTCCTATCCGGTCTCACTTCACACATCCTATGTATTATATATAGCTAGCGATATTTCGGTGACATACATGCACGCCTCTCCATAATGCAACTAGTCGTTCTCTAGTCGTTCTTAGTTTCGCACGTGGTTAGTGGTACCTGCAGAAGAATGCATGCTCATACATTACCACCTAGTGTGGCATCCACGCGTGACCGCTGCGTGGACAACGTTGGTGGGCCGATGCACCTTTTCCTCAAAGCTTGACTTTCCACCAGTACTGGGGATTGTCGAGAAAAAGGTGGATCCCAAAACCAAATGTAAGTGTGGTGGCCATGAAAGCATCCAAAGCATGCCCACCACCCTTAAAGAGCTTTTACTACGGGGCATGAATGCAGGGTTTACAACCATTCGCAAATCCCAGTAGCTTCCACCAGTACTGGGGACAGCTATGGCCGAAAAGTTGCTTCCCAAAGCGCCGAATATGCATATGAGTTCTATCTAGGTTAGAATGTCAGTGATGTCACCTGAATAACACTAACATCCTTATACGGGCATATCGCATACTCTCATTTTTGAATTACGTGAAAAGAGGCTTTCGAAAATAGTTTTGTAAACCAAAACTTGATGATATAACTGTTGTTTGTGTATGATCGGCTCTGATACCAGCTGTGGCGGAACCGCCCTGCTTAATCTAGACTAAGCACACCTGCCACCTCTGGCTCGCAGTGCACTTAGGCCAGACTAAACCCGGTAGTCCGTCGAGAGTACTACAGCTCTCGATAACACCAAATCCCAGAGGAACCGACATCAAACACATCCGACTCTCGAAGGAGCCACAACAATTACATCATCACAGTCAGTTGAAATAGAGAATAATAGATTTAATTTACAACTCAATTGTATGAAATCAAATACATGTTCAAATATAGCGGAAGCGACTTCAGAGTATATACATAAAGCGGAAGCATTTTCAAAACATCTCGCAGCGGAAAAATATACTTGAGTAGTCTTCAGGAAGAGATGACAAGGCGAATAGCACCGAGCCCACCGGTACTACCACCTCCAACACAGTTGTCCGGAATCGTCGGTACCTGTAATCCAAAAGTGGGGGCAAACCCTGAGTACTAATTACTCAGTAGGACTTAATGGACGGGGCTTACGGCTGACGCAAAGCATGCTTACTAATCATGTGGATCCTTAGCTGTTGATTCTTAAACCAAGTCATGTTGACGTAAGATAGCAGGATTTGACAGCTGCTATTCATTAATCATGAAGATCATTTATATCATAAGGTAAATACTTGCAGAAAGTAAAACACAAACATATGTCCCGTCCCAAGATTCACAGCGCCTCCATCCCACCCCTTGGGAGTAGCCGTCTCAGGAGCGATACCACGATACGTCGGGTCAGCCCTCCCTCGACCTCTAAGCATCTCCCAAGTCCATCGACCTCCTAGCAGTGGGTGGGCGACACCCTGAATAGTGTGACGGATCATACACATCCAAGCATGTTGTATAAAAAGGCGTGACTTGGTAAACAGCATGTTACAGTTATTACTACGTTGCCCGTGTGCGATATCTGGCATTCTCACACCTGGTGAGCATCAGCGATTCGAATCGATTTGTTAATTCCCGGGAATAACTAAAAATGCCAAGTGATATATGCTTACTAGCCATCGCGTTCCACACATATATCCCTCATCTCCACCTGTCCCGTCCCAAGATTCACAGCGCCCCCACCTAACCCTTGGGAGTAGCCGTCTCAGGAGCGATACCACGGTACGTCGGGTCAGCCCTCCATCGACCTCCAAGCACCTCCCAAGTCCATCGGCCCCCTATCAGTGGATGGGCAGCACCATGAATAGTAGGACGGGGCCGGTAAGACTTTCACCGGTCCCACGACCCGGATAAGCACTCTAGCAATGGTATGCCGATCAGCAGGCGAACAGCGAACGGGCCTTATGCGACTCGGGCGGAGTCCACCATACCTTGCCACGTCATCATTTTTCTTATAATATTCCCATAACTCCGCCCGGTCTCTATTTAACATCAGCAATAATAATCATAAATTGTGTCATAGTAAGATTTCTGAGGTTTGTAAAATCACCTACGCGACGAGTGACTCCATTCACTCGTTTCTACTCGTACCTAGCAATTCTAGGCACTCGTCCTACGAATTCTATGTATAGGTGCTAGGGCCAGGGCGGCCAGGATGTCTAATGCAGTTGGTTCCAAACAACTCCTGATGCACATGCCTAATCATCAAGACATAAGATGTTTGCTGGGTATAGTATGGTCCTGCCTACCTTTGATTCACTTCAATAGAACCAACAAACTAAGCTACTGTTAGTTTGCCGGGTTGTGAGGCTTTGCCCCAGGCAACCCCTTGATCCCTTGGACAACTCCTCCTTCCAAACACGACTGATGGGCCCTCCAGGTCGTGAATGGGTCTTAGTTGGTCTTTTGGATCACCGTTGGTTGAAGTAGTTCCACGCGCTAATTTCTCGATCGCGTATCTGCAAATAGCGTCACTATATGAATGATATGCAGGATGCAATGATCGAGATGCATGAATATTAACCACACACATGAATAACCATTTCATGGACGTACCGGAATGGTGATTGGTAGAGTATTTAAATGTAGAGCATTCTTATGGACCTTAAGCAAATACACAATCATTCGGCCACACCTATACAAGTTACTAATCATATTCATCTTGACAACATGGTAATGCGATGACTTGATGAGATCATGCAATAGCTACCTGGATCGCTAAGATACATGCACAAAGTATGACGGTGTTTTAACCTCTCTTAGCAAGACAAACATATCGGATGGAGTACTTAAAAGAAACACATGTTAGTTCTTTAGACTGAGAGCACTTTTTATTATACCTATTGTATACAAGCATATTAATGAACTAGCTATAAATAAATACCTTATCTTAGGTCATTGTTAATTGCACTAAGGATTTGCAAACTAGGCATATGAGGATGGATCATGCATGTGGAATATATAGCCATCTAGCTTACAAGGTTTCATTTTTGGCATAGCAAGTTAACTATAGCAATTGGAGTTTACAAGAGCAGATATGAGTACATTACATCCCCTTTTTATTTCCTTCACATTTGTTCCTATTTAAGTGACCATTTATGAATCCTTCATGAAACAACAACCACAATACACGAATGATTCACATAAGCATGCTTACAGGGTAACATAGCTATATGAATTTTGGTGAAATCCTTAGAGCATGGTGAATAGCACTTTTCTATTTTTGATTAAATCACCATAACACTTGTCATTTTCATAACGGCAGCTAAAACATGCATGCACAAACTCATACTTTACCAGTGAACTACTCATACTATATAAAGTACATGAAAAATACTAGATGTCGTATTTGAGCATATTTTTGTATGGCCTTCATCGTCCAAGTTAATTAAATACACAATTCACATGCATAAGGGCAAAACAGTCATTTACCAACCAATGCTAGGGCTACCAAAAATCACACAGTACCTAGATGCCATAATAAAGCTACTGTCCAGGTTTCATAATTTTTGAAGTTCATTTGGTTCACTTTTACCATTTATTTACCTACACCATGCATGCACTAAACCAGGGGTAAAACAGTCTTTTTACACATCCACATCATACTCATCCTGTAGACCTATTCACACTGAGTTCATAGCAACTGAGTTTGTCTTTTTATGATTTTTATTTGATTTATTATGATTTTTGGAGTTTTCAGCCTAAATATGCATATTAACCATTAGATCTAGGACTTAAACGTAAATAACCATAACTTCCGAGGGCTAGCATGCAATATCTACCAGACTCCTTCAACAGCGCTCAGGACCTAAACATAAAAACACGAAAACACGGGGGCTAAATCAGAAAACCTCCTCTTCTTCTCCTTCTTCCTCCGGACGGGGAGAAGGGCGCGCGGCGGCCGACGTTCCAGCGCTCGCGCCGGCGCGTAGAGGCGGGAGCTTGGAGCCGAGCGGCACTGGAGACGCATCCCGGTCAACGGGGATCTCGCCCCCGTAGGTCTCGTCGCGCGGGGTGCCTCGGTCAAGCGACGCGGGGCGGTGAACCGGGGATGAACCCGTGGCGAGGCCGCGGCGGGGCGACTCGATTTCCGGCGGGCGCAAGGCGGATCGGCTGCCCCGGTGAGCGCGTGAGCTGCGCGGCGTGGTGGGGAGTGCAGCGCCGGAGGTCCGAGCGTAGGGAGGGCGCCGGTGGGGGCTGTCCGCGGCGAGGCCGTGGACGGCGCTAGCACACGCGAGGGGCACTCGGGGGAAGAGATGGAGGAGGCGGCGATGGCAGCCGAGGGTGCTGGGGTTCGGTGGAGGGGACCAAGGCGCTCGTGTTGCGCGGGTTTGGAGGGCGGGAGGAGGCTCGGAGCGGCGGTGGCTGTGAGCTCTTCTCCGAGCTGCTCCAATGGCGGCCGGTCCGGGGAGAGGGAAAAAGAGAGAGGGAGAGGCGAGGGTGAGACTGCGGGAGTGAGGAGAACGAGGACGCGTTGGCGTCCAGGTTCAGGAGCCGGGGCGCGGGCGCGATCCGTGGCGTCGCGCAGTGCCCGGTCGCCGGCGTCCACGCGGCGGCCGCGTTCTGAGCGCGGCGCGGCGCTGCGAGTGGGCCCGGGGTGTCAGTGAGTCAGAGATTGGAAAAATCCAAAGTGTGTTTTCTCCCTCCCTGAAAATCGCCATTTTGACCAATTTATAGGCCGATTTTGGAAAAACCCCAATTGAATGAAATGTTCTACACTTTGAGCTCTGCAAGTTTGTCAAAAGGCTTAACACCAAATTCTAAGTAGAAATATGAATTTCATTTGAATTTAGGTTGCAGCTCCCAGTTTGGACAGGGTACCTCTACTGATTGTGAGACTCAAAAGTCCTATCTCTGGTCTTTACCACCCAAAGTGTATATTGAAAAGTTTGTTTAGAATTTCAATATCTAAAACTTCTCTAATTTGATCCTTGCATGAAAGTGGCTGTAGGTCATATAAATATTGAGATTACTAAACAGGTCAGATTTGAACTGGTTTTCTGTGTTGGTAGAAAATGACCTTAAACTCCATTTAAACCTCAGTTTGTGATCAAACTCCAATTACCAAAGTTGTTCTCCAGGAAAATATCTATGACTTTGGTAATATAACTTTGGTCTGAAACCCATCAGATTTTGAACTATGGATGCAAGTGTGTTCTAAGATTTGTTAAAACAGAAATTTCACTTTGTGTAGAGACTTTCTTGTTTCAAACTTTTGGAGTATCAAATGAAATCCAACCACTTCCACAATAGGTGCATTTGAAAGGTGATAAGTTTAATTTCACTTCATAGAAAGGGAGATTTTGAAGTTGTATAGTGAAATCAAAAGTAATTTCAGAATCAACTTAGGGAAAAGCTGAAAATCCATACGTGGGAAAATTCTAAGTGTGGGTTGATCTAGTTGTTTCCATGAGATATGTAGGTGAAAATTTGAGTGAGTAGACGATAGTTTTGATCCATGCTCAATGTAGCAAAAGGATAGTCCATAGCATGTACAACAAGTTTGTCAACGGAGTTGAGCTCGGGTACTTAATGAATTTGAAAGCTTTATTAGGGCTCAAGTTTGCTCACGATCACAACTGGCACTTATCAAGGAACTTTGGATTGGGCCTTTTAAACCTCCTGTCTTTAGATTTTTGAACTTTGTCCAACAAAAGGTTTAGGGCTACTTTTCTTATCTGAGGTTTGGCATTTGGAGTTGAGCTCAAAAGCATGTGAGTGTTGACTTATTCAACCACGAAATGTGTGGTCTTGTATCTTGTGTAGAAAATTTTGATTTAGTGGCTCTTCCACGTGCTTCCTGTTAATCACTAAGCATGATTAAGCCTTAATTTATCGTTAGCCTTCCTCTAACCGTGTGTTAAGGCTTCTGAGATGCCAGGAGCATCACAACTAATACTAAAAAAACTTAAAATAACAGGAGATTATTGAGGAGCTTTCTCTCTTTTTTTCTTTTTTTATATGGCGACCACATGGTATTTTTTTTTCTTTTGCCTCCTCCAAAATCTTTCTCTATATATAATAAAAAAACTATATAGCAGCTCTCCATCCCCACTCTTGAATAATACTCACCTTCGCCCTTGAGTATATATCTCTAAAACAATTTAACTTAGAGGATAGAGCTGACTAATAAAATAAATTTTAACCCTTTTATACTCTAAAAATAATAGGTTGTGATCAAGGAGGATACACAAAAAGATAATCTTGGTTTAAGGATGGATATACAGCGAAGTTTTTAATCTCTCCAATGTAGAGAGACACAATGCATGGATAGAAATGCTATCAAGGAAAAGATACGCGAATGAATTTGATCCAACTTCTAAGTCTCATACCCTAGAAAACAATCTTGATCCAACTCATTTGATAAACAAATTTGATAATTCTAAGGTTTTAAAAATATATGGCTCTGGTAGAAATGGCTATTGCAAGATAATCCCATAAAGTTGATCATAGCATTTATAAGCAACAAAAATAAACAAGAAGATGATTATGATAAAGATTAAACCTTGCAAAAATTAAATCATATGGGTGTTTCTGAACAATCATAATCAATCACAAATTTGCTGGCTAGTTCAATTAAACATGTATTATAAGAGCCTACTAATCCGACTAGTCAAAATCAAAGCATGATAAAGATAAAGCGGCAACTTTCATCATTTTCTTTAAAACATTAATTAATCAAGATCATGGTTATAGCATTAATCACACAATAAATCTAAACTAACACACTAAAAACAAGAAAAACACAAAGGGAACACCAAATTGATAGATATAGGTAAATACTTGCAGAATTCAAAATGAAAAGAGAAGGTGTTAGAAACATGTTACCGGATATTCCTTCAATTTTCTTGTTATCAAATTATTCCCTGCAAAACAATTCAAGTGCACATGCTACTCTCGAGGTAATGGTCGATAGTAAAAGCAATTTACCATAATCTAAAAATATTCCCAATGACTTTTAACTTGTGGCCAAATCAATTTTTAATAAAAGAAAAAAACAAAAACCAAAAGTGTGTATGTGAATGCAAGCGTGTAGATATAAGCATATAAACAAAGACAATGATTAAATAAATTCTAAGCACCATGTTTACAACATGATTACTAAGTCTCTCTATAGCCATCAAAATTTTAATTAACCAAGATTAAAACACCATGTTTTCACAAGGTTATTAACTTATAACAGCAAAAAAAAAAACAAAGCACATTGCAAAGCTTATAAACTAATCAAATAAAATTATGGATAATTAGCAAGGTTAATTAACTTTATCATGATGATCAACAAATTAATCTAAGCACCATGCTTACATAAAAATTGTTAAGGAAAACATCGTATAAATGTTATCATAAACATTTAAAGCACACATCATAAGGTTAATTAAACAACCAAGCCAATTATAAATATGCAACTCTAATCTAAATGTAACAAGGTGGTTTATGCATGAAATTGGTAACATAAAAAAACAAATGCGCAAATTTTATCCACAAAAGACATGATTAGCAAGAAACTTTTGATTATACCAAATGATGATGGTCTCAAATTAAATCTAAATACTTAATTTACCAAGAAGAAAACTCTGTAGAGTATCAACGTAATTATAAGGCTTCCATCATGAAGTTTATAAAAATTTCAAAACTAATAAAACAAGTGTGGAGAAACAAATGACAATACAAATGCAATGTGGAAAACAAAATATGAAGTGATGTGATGATGATTATCTAAAACAAAAATTAGATTAAGTTAACTAGCCACAAGCTAAAGATTCAAAGGGTGGTGTCATGCTTCCCATTTCTCTACTAAAAGACTACTCTTAACGCTAAATAGAACGGGTTGCCTCCCGAGAAACGCTTTATTTAAAGTCATAGAGCTAGACTTCTCACTTACCTCCATTGAAGTAAAGCCATGGTCCTTGGAGTAAGAATCCAAAGTGTCCATGCAGCTTGATATCTTGGTTGTGCAGTTTCATCATGTCTTGATCATAGAATCACTTGTGTGCACAATCTTCCGCTTATGTGTTCATGTGCCAATGTCTTTGAAGCTACTTGCAATTGAAATTGATCATAAAAATCCTACGGAAGCATTGCCCAAGCTTTCTTCATTGTTGTTGTCATCATCTTCGTCAAGTAGATATCACCATTGTTGCTGCCACCTCGTTTTTCTTGGTATATCTCATTGGTATTGAGCAGAATATACCTCAAACAATAGATCCATTGGATAGCCTCTGAAATTATCTTTCCAACGAGTACTTATTCGTCGAAATCCGATTCCATATGAAGGAGTAATGCCCTTTTTACTCAAGCACTGCATTCTGTCCAGACATCAATTCAGCTTGCGTATCCTTCAATGATTTGCACATTGCTCCTTGTAGAAATCTCCAAATTGAGTGATTCTTGTTGCGTTAGAAAGAGGACTTCATGGGCTTTCCCAATATAAGAAAATATTCTATCTTTGCCTCTTGAGGTCGAGCTCAATGTTGATGAGATCTTCAGCTTCCTATTTTCAGCTCTACCGATGTTGACAATCTTCAACCTTTTGGACTTGGGTCTTTGTGGAAATTGCCTGAGTCCACCAATGTTGATCTTGAAACTTTAATTCTTTCCTTATCTCCATTCAATCCACTCACTCTTCAATTAGAAACTCAACCAAACCTTTTCTTGTATTATACATAAATAGATAAAGATAAAAAGATAAAGATAAAGATAAAGAAATAAAGAAAAAGAAAAAGAAAAAGAAAAATACATAAATGAAATAAAAATAAAATCAAACCGAAATCTTCAGTGTCCTTGATTCCACATGCGAAGATTATAGAGTTGTTCTTCAATGCCTTGAGTATTTTCTTCATATTGATCCATATTCTACATCACATTATCAATGATCTGATAATTACCGCCAACATATTCTCCATGCCATAAAAATCTTGTTGTGGCATACCCTGTGCTGCAACTTCTTCAGCAGTGTAAGTCCTTACTCTTCTTGGGATGAACGTTGCAGGTGGAAGGATATAAGTTGATGGCTGGAATACTGGTGTAGAGGTAGGATCATAAGAGCTAACTGGTCTTGGATTGTAAATTGGACCTTGTGATGATCCTGCTCCTCTGAATTACTCACTCATAAATTGTTGGCCTGGTTGTGCAGGGGAAGGTACCCAGGCGCCCGATCCAGATGATGGTGATTGCTGGCTTGATTCCCCTTCCTCAAACATGAATTTCTCTAACCAATCAATTCTCCCTTCAGCAAATAAAGAAAGCCTCTGATTGGGAATTCTGAAATTGGTCTTGCTAACAAAGAAGCCACTAGCCTTGTTTCCATAAATATAATTTCCTTTCTTTAAGGAATTTTCATCAATATTGGCTGGTGTCTTTGTAAAGATTGGATTGAACACTAATTCAGGCTTTAATGAAGAAGCAATGATAGTCAAATAATGCCCAAATCCAAGTAACCCAGTGCTTCTATTCCTTTGGATAATCCAATGATTGATCATAGAATGAACTGGATTAATTCCTATAGGCCGACGAAGTGCAACATAAAGCCACTTTAATTCAGAAGACTGCACTTTGGTGTCATCTAGCCTTTCCAAAACTCTAACAGTCATGTATCTATGAATAATTCTGATTATGGGATTAACTATCCTCATTCTTTCCTTGGAAGAATTAGAAGCAATTTGTAACCAGAAATTATCCAGGACATCTTGATTCACATCAATACTATCAGGTGCATTCTCCCAGAATCCCAACAATGAACCAATCACACCCAAAGATATCTCTGCCCACTCCTTTTTGATTCTAAACCTCAGGGTATAATTTAAATCAGAGGATTGAACTATATCCATGGTGGTCATGACTTCTAATGCTATGTCCCGCTGATATATAGCACTAAGGTGAATAAAATTACTCTAACCCAAATTCTAGAAAGTTTTCTCTATGCTTGGAGTAAAATCTAGATAACTCATGAAGTCAAAATCCAAATCAAAGTTGGATGTAATTCGGCCTTTACAATTGTCATACCTCTGTTCTTCAAAAGAGGTTCGCAGCGAGAAACCTTCTGGAGAGAACTTCCACTCTTCTTCATCAACATTCATGGGTTGAGAGTCTTGATCTTGGGTTCGAGTAGAAGAATGGGTTCTCAGCCTCCTCACCGGCTCCAAAACATCATCAACATTAACAGAGAAGCGGGAAGAATAACCTTGTAGGCCTTGATCATGGAGTCGGAGCTTCCCATCTCAGAGACGAAGTGCCTTCTTGATGAATACCTTGATGAATCTTCCTCCTCCTTACGGGAACCCTCTCTTGATGAAGAACCTTTGAAGGTCTTCTTGAAAAACTTGACAGTTTGCTTCATCCTCTCAAGATTTTTCTCTCAAACTCTTCACCTCTTCTCTTCTCCTCAGGAAAACTGGGCTCTGGTGGTGTTTCTGGTGGTGATAGGCTGATACAACTACTCCATTTATATAGGCAAAGAAGGGATGTGAAGGGAAGGTGCAACTGGTGCAGGAATACCCGGGGTCGGCCGGCCCAGGGGGCTGGTCGGCTGAGCCAGGCTCCTTCTGGCTCTGCTGGCTCCCAAACTTCACTCATACGCTACCCATAGGATTCCTTTTAATCATAGCTAACTTCAACAGCAAGATTGTCGGCATGCTAGCAGGCTTTGACAGAAATTCAATCAAGTTTTAAAGTTTGTCCCCTTGAATGCTTGTCCTTTGATTCTTTCCTATTCAAATTTTTAATCATAGCCCATGTTTCTATGTTTGCTGGTGATATTATGATCAAAACAAGATCCTATGTTGCCTAATTAACTTTCTTTACTAAGTAGTTGATTATCTTCACTAATTCTATGTCCTTAATTCGCAATTATTGCAACATAAATAAATATATATATATACCTACTATGGTAGGTTTAAAAGCACTCAATCAAACAGAGTTTATTTGTATGATAAAAGATATTCTTAAATTGCTATTCTTAAAATAAACCTATGTTATATTTTGTATAAAACAAATGTTCGGTTTATTCAACCATGTTAATTTCAAAATAAAAATAAGCAACTCAATTCATGGATTGGATTGAATTTACTCACCTTATCTCTTTAGCGTGGCTTAGCTGTATGCCTAGTTTTTGGATAAAATAGAGAGAAAATTTTGAAATCACATAATAATATGAAGATAAAAATCTAAGAAAAAATGTCTCTATTTATTTTATAAATCGCTTAAAATCGAACTGAATTCAAAAACCGGCAAAAGCTTCGCAAAATTTTTTCAAAATCAGATAGCTACGTAAGTGAGAGTAGCCATCTTTTTACTATTAAAACTATACTTTAAAATCAAATTTTAACTAATCTAAATATTTCATTAATTTCACCATGGTTCATCAAAACACTGAAGTTTTCAAACTAAAACTCTCTAAAAAAACTAATAAACTAAATTAGACTAAAACTTTCTAAAAATACCTGGGTTGCCTCCCATAAAGCGCTTGAGATAAGTGCTTCAGCCAAACTTCTTCCAGGCGCCATCCAATGTCTTGTGTAGACATTGTAGATGAGTCTTCTTCTTCAAGCTTCATCCTCTTCAATTGCTCGACACACTTCATATCTTGGACGAAATTTGAATGAGCTTGATTCTCCATTGATGTTGAACTTCATCATTCCTTCTCCCACATTGATGTTGGCTTGAGCTGTCCTGAGAAAAGGTCTTCCAAGTATCAATGGTTATTTCGAGCTTCCTCCCATCTCCAAAATAACGAAGTCAACTGGTACAAGATTTTCTCCAATCTTGACTGGTACGTCTTCAGCTATTCCTTCTGGATATCTTACTGAGTGATCTGCTAGCTCTAGAAACATGGATGTAGGCTCAGGCTTTGGCAGCTTCAGCTTGTCAAACACTGACTTGGGCATGACACTCACACTTGCTCCTAGATCACATAAAGCCTTGTCAATGTTGAGTGCACCAATAGAGCATGGGATAGTGGGACATCCCGGATCTGCCTTCTTCTGCAAAGGAGCATTCATGATAGCTGTACTACACTCAGTTGTCAACTTTACACACTCAGATGGCATTTCTCTCTTGTTATCTAGTATACCCTTGAAGTACTTGGCATAAGTGGGAACTTGAAGTGCATCTAATAATGGCATATGGATGTATAGCTGCTTGATCACTTCAAGAAACTTATTGAAATGCTCATCTGTCTTGTTCACTCGAACCCTGCTCTTTTCTGGTAGTATCCTTGTGTCTTCCACTATTACTTTAGGTTCGTCTTCATTCTGTGCTTCTGCTTCCACTGTACTGGCAAGTCTTGTAGGCATTTCTGGGTCTCTTGTCTCCTTTCCAGATCTAGTAGTGACTGCTTTAAGTGACTCTTTAGACTGTGGTTGTCTAGGCAACTTTCCTTCATTCTTGTTCAGGAGATGCTCTGCAAGTTGAGAGAGTTGATTCTCCAAAATCTTCATCATCCCCATTAATAGTTGATTTGAACTTCCCACAGTGGTGATCTTGCCATCAATGTTCTCTAGCACCTTGTCCATAGCCTTGAACTTGGAGTGTGTATCCTTGTTGACCTTTGCTTGCTCTTCCATAAAGTCTTTAAGTTGAATCCTTAGAGGAATGGCATTTTGAATAGCTGATCCAGCACTGAACTGTTGTCGATTCTGTCTATAGTTGGACGGAGGAATCCATCCTTCCTTTCTTGCATAGTTCAAAGCCTTAGCTTCCTCTGGGCAACTTTCCTTTGAAGTCCATATTCTCCACACTCTTCACAAGTCATCTTGGCTTCTGTGGACTTCACTTCCTCCGCTCTGCCACTTTCCATCTTCTCGATCCTTCTCATGAGTGAGTCGATCTTTCCACCAAGGATCTTCATCTTCTACACTCCTAACACACTCTTCACCACTCCAGTTGATGGAACTGTTATGAAAGTAGGCGCCACCCTGTCTGCTCCCCATGTTCCATTCTCGGCAATCTTCTTGAACAAAGCTTCGGTCTCTGTAGGAGTGAGATTGAGAATTGATCCTCCGGACGATGCGTCAATCTGAGCTCTACACACTGCATTGAGTCCACCATAAAATTTCTAAACTAAATCTCATTTCTGAAAGTTGTGGTGAGGGCAAGTTGACACATAGTCATTGAATCTCTTGTAGGCTTCATCGAATGTCTCCGTGGGGTATTGCACAAATGTTGCTATCTTGTTGCGCAGAGCTTGAGTCTTTCCAGGTGAAAAGTACTTGGCGATGAATGCTTGTAGTAACTGCTGCCAGTTGTTGATTGTATCTTCTGAAAGTGTGGACAGCCACTGATGAGCTTTCCCAATTAGTGAGAATGGGAACAACCTTGCTCTGATCTGATCGTTAGTGACTCCATCGATGTTGAAAGTGTTGCAAATATGCAGAAACGTCTTCAAGTGTTGATTCGGGTCTTCCTTTCCATTGAATGGTTGATTCTGCACCATGCTTGTTGGTGTACTAGGGACCGTATACCCCAGAGACGCCTACCCAGGAATACGTCAAGTATTCGAAGAGGGTTCTCTCTCCTTAGGCAAGGAAGAGAGCCAGAAGGAGGGCCCACAAAAAGGCCCCACATGCCCCACTGCTGCGTGGCCAGGCCGCTACCAGGGCGGTAGGGACTCGTGGCTGCGGGCGCAGGAACCCCCGCCCCGCCAATGGACGGGGAACCCTGGGCGGGCTGCCGCCGACGGACGGGAAACCTCGGAGGGGTTATCCCTCGGGAGGCGGATCCACCCACTCACCGCATTAAATGCGGAGGGGCCAGCGGGCCCAGCACAGACCTGCACGCTGCAAGCGGCATGCGGGTCACATCATGTCCCCATGACCAGGCTAGGGCAGCCGCCCTCCGCCGTCGACCGTGGAGGCGTGCGGCGCAGCGACAAGACGACCACGACCGACCGTGGCGTACGGAGCAAATAGGAATGGACTAAGCCATGACTATGCATAGTAGAAACAGTGCCAGTGTGGTTATCGAGACCACACTGTGGCTTGGCATGGCAGGCTTGTACCACCCACTCCTCCCTTGGTCTATAAAAGAGAGGGGAGGGATACAAAGAAGGGAAGAGCTTGAGACTCTCTCCACACAAACCATCGGACCAAAGAGCTTTCAGAAGGTCTCTGGCACACACACACACATCCTAGCACTTGAGATCTGGCTCTCAGACCTCAACACCACACCAGAGGATCCCTGTGGTTGTAGTTCTTGGCATTCACCCCATATAATCTTACAATCTCAAGAGGACGTAGGATATTACACCATATCGGTGGCCCGAACCTCTCTAAATCTTGTTGTTCAAATCGCCCTTGGCAGTTCCACCAGCAGGTACTAGCGGTAGCGTCCACGTTCCTACGCTCCTTCATCCCTGCAGGATACCTATACGGTATCTTGACATCATCACTGTCGACATTGGTACGCCAGGTAGGGGCCTGGGCGTTCTAATCGCAGACCTGCATGGCTGCCAGGGAGCAGTCACCGAAGGGAGCTGGCCATTCAGCCGCCAGCTCCAGCGGCGCAGAGGTTGCCCCACGCCGCACTGTGCGGCAGCTACCTCCTCAAAGAGGACCATGGCACGCCGCATTGGCTCCGCAGCCGGCGCGCTCCGCCTACAGTTGGCGGAGAGTGCCGGCATCGGCCGGGGACCGGCGCGTGCCGCTGCTGGCCGATGGTGAGCCCGTAGGGGGACAGCCCCCCAGTGGCAGCCTCAGCATACGCCACTGCTACGATCCCCCCACATCGGCCCCAGGCTCTGTCTGCACGGCCTGGGGTCGAGTCACGATCGGTGCGAAGCCTAGAACCTGCACATCAGGCGCTTCCTGGGCGCCAAGCGCGGCGTCGACTCGATTTCTCAGAGCAGGCGCTCGGAGCTCTGGATGCTGCAGAAGCGTTGCTGCGTAATCCGCCGGTGCTAAACGCGGCACCTGGAGCCCATGAGCAGTGGCGAAATGATATAGCCAGGTTTGTCGCTGCTGGCCGGGTCACTCCTGACGCATCTCGGGTTACCAAAGAGACTGCGGCACAGCAGCCACAGCCGTCCGCTCTTTCACATGGGCCCCAGAGGGCCCCACAAGACCTGCCGCTCCAGGATCCCCAGCGAGCCGCTCCAGCATCTCAAGTGCATTATCCTCTCTCATACATGAAGCACTCATCATGAAGCATCATATTTTGGCATGCATTTGAGCTCACACTCAAACTTGGTTGAAATTGCTAATAGTTAAACTCTGTTTGCTGCATGTGTGCTTCTATGTTTGAGGTCATAACTTTGTTTCCTTTGATATCTGGGTGAAACTCATATTAACAAAATTGTAGACAAACAAGAGGTGAACAACTTATATAATTGGGGCTTAGCCATATAATGAGGTTTACCTAGAGTTTTGGACCTTTTACTGCCAACACAGAAAACCTGCCAAAACCTGAACTGCAGAGCGATTCAAATTTTTCTCCAACTTACAAACATATTTTGGCAAAGTCTTAATTAGAGAAGTTGTATATTTTGGAGTTGGCGACAATATTGTCAATAAGTTCTTTGAGTGAAAATGGCTGGAAGGGGGTGTTTTGGAATTTTTCAATAAACTGGGTCTGTAGGCCAAATTGAAACTTGGGAGCTAAATTCAAATGAAATTCATACTTCCTAACACTTTTAGGTATCAAGCCTTTTGACAAACTTGTAGAGCTCAAAGAGTAGAACATTTCATCCAAGTGGCATTTTTCCAAAATCGGGCTCTAAATAGGATAAAAATGCGAAATACAGAGAGGGAGAAAACACACTTGGGCTGTTTTTGTTCTAGGGTCTATGACAGGTGGGGCCCGCATGTCAGGGGCGACACCCTGTCCGGGGCGTCGCGCGCCGCGTGGCCGCCGACGTACGGTCACACGCCGCGTGGCCGCCGAGTGGAGGACGCGGCCTCGGCTCTCCTGTTTCCCCCGCCCTCACTCTCGCCTCACCCCGAGCTCTCTCTGCCTCTCTCTCGCCCACGCCGCGTCGAGCCGCCATTGCCGTCCCTGAGCTCGGGTTCGAGCTCGAGCCACGCTCACCGTCGCCTCCCCGCGCCCTAGACCTACACCACTACACTCGCCGTTAGCTCGCGCGCCCAATGCGCCAACTCTCGTCGCCTCTCCGTCACCCGACGCGTACATCGACGTCGCGCGACGTCGTGGCCGCGCCGTCGCCACCGCGGGTTCAAGCTCGGTTCGCCGCCTCCCATGCCTCAACCTCGCCGTCCCTATCGCCGCCATCTACCTGAGGGTGAGCACCGCACTCGCGCGTGCCTTCCCCTACCCGTGTCGCGGCCTCGGCTAGCCGGAGCTCGCCGGCGCACACGCGCCGCGCCGCGCCGCGCGGCCGCGGGGCGGCGCGAGGTTGAAGACGAGGGGGAGATTTTTAGATCTACCCCCTCGGCTTTGGTGTATTTACGTTTTAGTCCGATACGCTATTCACTGAGTCTTGTAGATCTTGCATGCTAGCCCCTGTAGTTTTGAATTAATCGCAGTCTAGCCCCTGGATCTGCATTTTCCATTTATTTTGGTTTATTTCGGCTAAAACTTTGATAAATCATAATAAATCGAATAAAAATCAAAAATAGACAAACTCAGTGGCTATGAACTCCTTGTGAGTAGATCTACACAGTGGATATGATGTGGTGTTGTGCATGTACAGTTTTGCACTTGCTATTGTGTGTGCATGTTAAACCAAGTAAATAGGAAAAGAAAGGCTAAATGGCTACTAAAAATTTTAAAACTTGGACAGTAGCATGATTAGGGTTATGTGAATTTTTGTAGCACTAACATTGCTCATTTGCCCACAGTTTTGCATTTATGGGTATTATTTGTTCATTAAATCGATTTAAGAAATGAAGGCAATATGAAATGGTCTCAAAGTGATTCTCTGGTATTTTTCCTAGGCTATGGTTAGCATAAGTATCTCCGTGGTGAAATATGGAACTGTGCATGTTAGTTTTGAATGGTGATTTGAAAATGATAAAATACTACTTGCTAGAATTGATAATTAGAAAAAGTGAGGTTAGAATGCAAGGAAAATTCTATTGAAAATTTTTTATGCTACCAGTATGATAGAGAGTCCAGAAAGTATTTTTGGAGAATTTGTTAGCACTGTTTATATATATATCTAAAATTGCATAAATTAAATAGATGGAAAATAGATGACCTGTCAAACTAAGGATACTTCGCTCGAAAAGTTTTGTACATGCTGTTTATGTCAAATCATGATCACCGGATAAAATACAGGTCAAAATACCATTCCTACAATTTATGAAAAATCTAGAAAATTAATAGGCTGATGTATTGCTTCAATTTGAATAAAATAAATATAATTTTTCTGGAGCTAAAAATTTGATAGTGGTCTAGCACAGTAATGATCTGCTTGTCATAATTATTTGAACTCATTTGGGACCATGTAACAATATGAACTTGACATGAGAACTTTAATTGCATAAATAGATAAACCTACCTATAAACCTATGTATAATTATTTTATGAGTACAATGGTTGCTTGTTACGCTTTAATGCTTGTTGCAAGGATCTGCTATATTGTACAAGATAGGTTGCATTAACTTTAAGTGATGGTTTGTACGATTTCCCAACTAAAGTTTAAATGGTTTCTTGATGGAAGCTTGTAAATTTTCCTTTCTTGCGGGGTAAATTTAAAAAGAGGGACAATTATGTCTATCATGCCATACTGCTCATCATGAATTGTATTCCTGTTGCATTTGCAATAGGTTTGCATTCTTTTGCACTCATTGCACATATTGTCATGCATGTAGACACCGGGAGCGAAGGAGTGACACAGGAGCTGCCACTGATCGAGGAACCGGACGACCAGGAACAAGGAGGACAGCAGCAGCAGGAGAACCCACAGGCCGCACCTGACTTTGCACCCGAGGCACCCTATGACCCTAGAGAAGAAGGTAGACAGGATCATACTATTCCCAGCTAACAAATGGCTATGGTTTATGCATACGCATTAGGGTTGATTGAAACCAAACTGCATTAGACTTTCTGTCCGCCCTAACCCTAGCACCTATACATAGAATTCGTAGGTGCGAGTGCCTAAAATGGCTAGGCACGAGTAGACACGAGTGATTGTACTCGTCTCGTAGGTTCTACCTCTCATTATGGCAAAGATTTAAATTAAAGTTATTATTATGCTATGTTTTAAGTGGAGACCGGGCGGTGATTTATTTCAATATTTATTTTTCATGATGTTATTGCTTATTGGACTCCTCCCGAGTCGCAAAGGCCGGCCGTTGTTCGCTTGGGATCAGCATAACATTCCTAGGATGCTTATCCAGGCCATGGGATTGGTGAAAGCCTTTCCTGGGCAGTCCCACTGTTCAAGATGCCGCCCATCCACTGATAGGGAGCCGATGGACTCGGAGGGCGCTTGTAGTCAAGGGAGGGCTGACCCGGTACGCCGTGGCAACGCTCCTAAGGTGGCTATCCTCTGGGGGTAAGGTGGGGGCGTTTTGACCCTTGGGATGGGTCAGATTGAGGTGAGGGCATATGTGAGAACGTCGGGGGTTATTAAGCATATGCCACCTGGTGTTTCTAGTTATTCCCGGGAATTAGAAATCGATTCGAATCGCTGATGCTCACCAGGTGTGGGAATGCCAATATCACTGTCGGACAATGTAGTAATCCACTTGAATATGCTGTATCATGGATTCATGGGTTGAATAATTACATGCTTGGATATATACATGCTTTACTTTCATGCGAAGAGTATTTATATTTATGATGAAATTCCTAATATGATGGTGGATAGCGGTTGTTAATTCCCGCTATCTCATGTTAACATGCTTTTGTTTAAAAATAAATGGCTAAGGACTCACATGATTAGTAAGCAAGCTTCGCGTCAGCCGTAAGCCTGTCCATTAAGTCCTACTGAGTAATTAGTACTCAGGGTTTGCCCCCATTTTTGAGTTACAGGTATGGAGTTCATGTTCTGCACCTATGTTGGAGGAGGGGCATGTTATCATCAAGAGTAATCATCATGGTTGGCATGGAAGCGACATCGGTGGGCTTCATGTTGTTTCATCGTTGCAGTCTTTTGTATCACTATGAACCTGGAGCTATGAACTTTAATTCCGCTGTGAGATACTTTTGAAAATCAGTTATGTTATGGTACTGTGTTGGAACTCTATTTGATTCGAACTGGTTTGTAAACTATCCATAATTATTACACTCTTTAACTACCTGTGATGATGCAACTGTTGTGGCTCCATCGAGGGTCAGGTGTGTGTGATGTCGGTTCCTCTGGATTTGGTGCTATCGAGGGCCGAAGGCCTCTCGACGGACTACCGGGTTTAGTCCAGCTTAAGTGCACTGCGAGCCAAAGGAGGAAGGTGTCCTTAATCTGGGTTAAGCAGGCGGTTCCGCCACAGCTGGTATCAGAACCGATCGTACACAGACAACAGTTATATCATCAAGTTTTGGTTTACAAAACTATTTTCGAAAACCCCTTTTTAACTAGTTCAAAAATGAGAGTATGCGTAATGCCCGTATAAGGATGTTAGTGTATCCAGGTGACATCGCTAACATTCTGAACTAGATAAAACTCATATGCTTATTCGGAGCTTTGGGAAGCAACTTTTCAGCCATAGCAGACCCCTGTACTGGTGGAAGCTATTGGGGTTTTGCGAATGGTTGTGTACCCTGCATTCATGCTGTATAGGAAATGCTTTTAAGGGTGGTGGCATGCTTTGGATGCTTTCATGCCCACCACACTTACATTCGGTTTTGGGATCCACCTTTCTCTCGACAATCCTCAGTACTGGTGGAAAGTCAGGTTTTGAGAGAAGGTGCAAAGGCCCACCCTACGTTGTCCACGCAGCGGTCACGCGTGGATGCCACACTAGGTGGTAATGTATGAGCATGCATTCTTCTGCAGGTACCCTAACTATGTGCGAAATTAAGACGAATAGAGAATGGCTAGTTGCATTAGGGTGTGCCATGCATATATGTCACCGAAATGACGCTAGCTATACTATATGTACCTAAGCTGTGTGATGTGAGACCAGTTAGTACGAATCATGCATCATATCTTATGTTTTTATTCTTGTTGGGGGGTTTTTGAGAATACAACCGATGTAAATCGTAACCTCAATTTACCTTCTGCATGCTCTCATTATTATACACATACAAGTTTTCATTTATACAAATTGTTCTAAATCACTAATCTGAGGCCTTGCTTATTAAAAACAGATGGCTAGAACCAAGCAGACGGCACGTAAGGCCACCGGAGCACGGATCACCGTCCTTCCCGACGCGACTCACACTCCTCCTGCGGTGGAGGGTGGGTTGCTGCACACCCGTTGCCATGAGGCGTGTCCCCTGTCCTAGATCCTGTGCAGGGCCTTGAGGGAGATGGGGCGTCGTCCTTGTCCCTTCATCTCTGTGCAGACGGTGCATGAGGAGGGGCATTGTTGGGCCCAGGTCGTCCTTCCACGAGACTCTCTCATGGGCCAGAATACGATCACTGTCTACGGGGCCAATGAGAAGGAAGCCTACAAGAAGGCAGTGTTGACTGCGCTCACCTCACTGAGCTCTGAGGAGGAGGCAGGCCGTTCGGTCCTGTGCTACCTCGCCACGGAGGAGACAGACGACGAGTGGCACCGTCGCCACGAGCAGCTCCTGGACCATCCCGATGCCCGGCCCTATGCCACGTGCATGGAGTACGCCCGCGAGGCACGCGGGATGTGCCTCCGTGCAGAGGACCGGAGCCGTTTCTACTTTGACAGGTTCGTGGAGACACGTGCATGAGTGGAGGAGTTGGAGGCTCAGGTGGGCGCACTTCAGCAGCACCTTGCAGAGCACGAGCAGCCAGCTCCCATGGAGCAGGACCCTCCTGTGACAACTATAGAGACGGAGGAGGTTGAGGGAGAGGCCTCGGTGTCTGACGCCCGCTCTGCCGTCTAGTGTGGGGGAGGGAAAGTTGGATGGTGAGGACGACCGACATTCGTAGTAGCAGCACGTTGAAAGCGATGTTTTGTAATATTCTGCTCCGTGCTTTTGATTCATGGTTGTACTAATTATTGGTGAGGATGTGAGAACTCATTTGTGTACACCATGTAAGTAGTTGATGGACACCTTATTATGTGCTATTTGATGGTTGGTCGATGCGACCATCACCATATGATGTAATAGTAAGACTCCTTAGTGTCATTCGAACCCTTTTATGTGCCTCTTGAAGTTAGTTCGATATCCTTGAGATATTTGAGATGTGTTGCATAAATGAGTGTGGAGTTGCACCTCGTTTTGGATTGCAGCTCGCAATCTGGAATTTTATATAGCTGCAGCTAAAACTGGGTGTATCGCAAAATCTGGGAGGTTTTGGTTCCTAAGTTGTATAACAAAGTTGTGGGGTATTTTCTTATGCACAAGTTTGTCAATTGGAGCGTTCTCCAAATGTGCTCAGACCAGGAGATATGATCGAATTTTTCCTGGGCGTGTATTCTGGACTGCAGCAGCACCCGAAAGTAAAATACACATTGCAACCTTTTAGTGGAAGATTTGAACTAGGAGTTATATACCAAAGTTGTAGAGGAGGATGTGTGTGACAACTTTACTATACAAAGTTTCTCCTGAAAGTGCTTAGTTTGAAAGTTATGGATGAAATGGTACCGGTCCATAAATCTGGACAGATTTGATATACCCTAATATACACTGAAATTCGGCCAAGTTACAAATTGAATCACCAAAAACTTTCTATACCAAAGTTGAAGGACATAGAACAAGGTATAACTTTGTTAAAAGGGTTATGGTCAAGAAACGCACGGTTTAAGAACAGTTTGCAACTTAAACAGTCGCTGTCCCAGGTTGGGTTGAAGAACCTGAGCATAGTCAGTAGAATTACTTTTGCTCCATCTCTTAAGTCAATTTAGCAAAAACATACATACGAAAGTTGAAGAGCACTAAATTTCAAACAACCTTCGTATTCATACTTTTGCACGAATCGGTCGTTTCGATACCCGAATCAGTGACGCGAAAACAGGGACTTGCAATCAATAACAGCACACTCAATTTTCGGCTACCATGAGCAAGTGACAACCTATGCGAAATGGTGGCTAATGTTTTATGTGCAATTAAATGCTTCTATTTTCTTACACATTTTTTATGTATTCAGAATGTATTTTTGGTGTTGTGGTCTTTTGTCGCTACATCTACTGCACTAAAGTTTTGGACTAAACACAAGTAGCCTCATTCTTGCAGATGGTTAACACTCGCCAAGGGCAAACCTCGGGGTCGGGGCAGCAGCCGCAGAACGCCCCACCTCCACCAGAGCTCGCTACTCTGGTTGTGCAGCAGGCGGAGTTAATCTGCATGATGGCAGAGGAATGCCAGGGCCGTGATCAGCGGCGGGAGCACCATGCCCGCGGCATCACCTATCAAGATTTCGAGGGACTGCGCGCTCCAGTCTTCACGACCTGCCCGGAGCCACTCGCTGCCGACGACTGGCTCCGCACTATTGAGTCCAAGTTCACCCTCCTACCTGGGCTGTCTGAGCAAGAAAAGGCTTGATTTGCTGCGCAGTTGCTTCAGGGACCCACGGGGGCGTGGTACGCCACGTTCCAGGCTATGCAACAGTAGGGGCACATGATCACATGGGGAGAGCTCCGTACGGCCTTCTGGGCTCACTATATCCCACCAAGCCTTATGGAGCAGAAGCAGCATGAGTTCAGGGAACTCAAGCAAGGTGGCAAGACCGTGATGCAGTACGTGCAGGCATTCATCCACCTGGCTCAGTACTCTCCAGGAGATGTAGCTGATGATCCTAGCAGAGCGGCCAGACTCCTGCAGGGTTTTGACCCCACACTCCAGACACATCTGGGGTGTCGTTACCAAAGCTTCACGGACTTGGTAGATACCGCACTGGACATGGACCACCGCCTCCGCGTTGCCAATGAAGATCAGAGGCGCAACCGCCAGGCTAGCACCGCACCTGCTGGTTCTTCACAGAAGCAGAAGAGCACCTACCAGCAGCCACATCAGAACTTCCAGCGGCTTGTGATCCAGCCCAATCAGCGGGGTTGGGTGCACAGGGCGCCACAGCAGCAATTCCTGTCCTACAGAGCACCGGCACAGCTTCCCGTGGCTCCTACTGCTTCAGGGGCTGGGGGTCCATGCTTTAACTATGGCAAGACGGGGCATTTCAGCAGGGAGTGTCGAGCACCTCGCCGGCTGCAGGGCCCTACTCCTGCAGGTGGCAGCCAAGGGAAACCGAAGGGGTCCGCACCTAAGACGGGTCGTGTCCACTTCATTCACATAGGGCAGATTCCAGCCGGAGAGCCGGTACTTGCTGGTACGTTCCCAGTCAACGGTCATCCGGCCGTCGTATTGTTTTATTCCAGGGCTACTCATACCTTCATTAGTCAGTCATATGCATCAAGGCATGGGATAAAAAATTCTTACATTAAAGAAAGGTACAACATCTCTGCACCGGGGAACCCCATCAACACAAATTCGATAGTGAAGAAGCTACACTTAAGTATAGGAGGGGAAGAGTTCACTATTAACCCCGTGGTGCTGCCACACCAAGGGATTGATATAATTTTGGGAATGAACTGGATGACAGAAAATGATGCGGTCCTGGATATTGGTAGCAGGACAGTGCAGTTGAAATCTAGTGTTAGTGGCAGAGTCTTGAAAGTACACATGCCGGATCAGAAGAACATAGATCCCACAGTAAATGCAACCGAAATCAAAGAGATTAAAAAGATACTGGTAGTATGTGATTTCCCTGATGTGTTTCCGGAGGAGCTTCCTGGACTTCCTCCAGACAGAGATGTGGAATTTAAAATTGACCTTGTCCCAAGAACGGCACCTGTTTCAAGGAGGCCATACAGAATGGCACCCGATGAACTCAAAGAACTAAAAACACAATTGCAAAAACAATTAGATAAAGGGTTCATCCGTCCCAGCTCATCACCTTGGGGTTGTCCAGCCCTCTTTGTTGAGAAGAAGGACCAAGGTGGTAAAAGACTCTGCGTTGACTATCGGCCTTTGAATGCAGTCACGGTCAAGAATAAATACCCGTTACCACACTATACTATTTGATCAATTAGCGGGGGCTAGAGTCTTCTCAAAAATTGATCTAAGGTCTGGCTATTACCAAATAAAAATCAGGGAAGAAGATATACCTAAGACGGCTTTCTCAACCAGATATGGCCTATATGAATATCTAGTCATGTCTTTTGGGTTAACCAATGCACCAGCTTTCTTCATGTATATGATGAATTCGGTGTTCATGAACGAGCTTGATAAGTTTGTAGTGGTGTTCCTCGATAACATCTTAATTTATTCCAAAGATGAGAAAGAGCACGAGGAGCACTTCGGATAGTACTTACGCGACTTAGAGAACACAAGCTCTATGCCAAGTTCAGCAAGTGTGCATTCTGGTTGAAGGAAGTGGGTTTCTTAGGTCACATTTTATCTGAGAACGGAGTAGCAGTTGACCCTAGCAAGGTAGAGTGTGTACTGAATTGGAAGCAACCCGAAACCATAACTGAGATCCGGAGTTTCCTCGGTTTAGCGGGCGACTACTGCCGCTTTATCAAGGATTTCTCCAAAACTGCAAAGCCAATGACCTCACTGACCAAGAAAAATGCCAGGTATTCGTGGAGTCCGAACTGTGAGGAAGCCTTTCAGAGCTTAAAGAGATCATTAACAACTGCGCCAGTGCTAGCACAACCGGACGTCATGAAACCTTTTGACGTGTATTGTGATGCCTCCGGCAATGGGCTTGGCTGTGTCCTAATGCAAGAAGGGAGAGTAGTTGCTTACGCTTCCAGTCCATTGAGAAAACATGAAGCCAACTATCCGACACATGATCTTGAGTTAGCGGCGGTCGTTCATGCTTTGAAAATATGGAGGCACTACCTACTGGGCAACACTTGTAATATCTACACTGATCACAAGAGCCTCAAATACATCTTCACGCAAACTGAATTAAATATGAGGCAACGACGGTGGTTAGAGTTAATAAAGGATTATGATCTAGAGGTTCACTACCACCCTAGGAAGGCGAATGTGGTAGCTGATGCGCTAAGCCGTCGGGCTCATTGCAATGTGCTTGAAGTCCGACCCACAGCAAGAGTGATCTGTTGGGAAATGGATCAGATCGAGATGCCTACGGAACAACTAGCTGAACTTTATAACCTCATTATACCCACCATCAAAGAGCAAATCATAACGGCACAAAAACAAAATAAAGGCATGGCGTTCATTCGTGAGGGTATGGATGAGAAGAAGAGGGCATGCTTCACACTTGATGACCAGGGTGTGTTATGGTTTAAAAATCGATTAGTGGTACCTAAGGACATGGAGTTAAGGAAAAAAATACTTGATGAAGCTCACACCTCTACGTTCACCATGCACCCTGGTAGCAATAAAATGTACCAAGACCTAAAGCAAAAATTTTGGTGGACCCGTATGAAGCAGGAAATTGCCAAGTACGTGTCTGAGTGTGATGTGTGTCAGAGAGTGAAAGCGGACCACCTAAAGCCTACTGGTATGCTTTAGCAGCTAGCGCTTCCAGCATGGAAATGGGAGGATATACACATGGACTTCATTGTAGGATTGCCTCGTGCTCAGAAGGGCTATGACTCCATCTGGGTCATCATTGACCGCTTCACCAAATCTGCTCACTTCATTCCGGTGAACAACCGGTATAATGCACAGAACTACGCAGAGATTTATATCTCCCGCATTATTTCATTGCACGGGGTTCCTAAAACCATCACTTTAGATAGAGGCTCATTGTTTGTGTCCCGTTTTTGGGAGCAGTTGCAAACCGCTCTTGGCACCACTTCGATTCACAATTCCGCATATCACCCTCAAACTAGTGGTCAAGTTGAGAGAGTAAATCAAATCATGGAAGACATGTTGAGAGCTTGTGCTTTAACCTATTCCACCAAATGGGACGAGTGTCTCCCACTAGCTGAGTTTGCTTACAATAACAGCTACCAGAAGAGCTTAGAAATGGCTCCTTTCGAGGCTCTATATGGCAGAAGATGTAGAACACTACTCAACTGGTCCGAACCTGATGAACGTGTCACTTTTGGCCCTGACTTGGTCACGCAAGCCGAAGAACAAGTAAAATTCATTCATGCTAATCTAAAAAGAGCACAGTCGAGGCAAAAGAGTTATTCTGATAAGAGGAGAAGACCACTAGCCTTTGAGAAAGACGACCACATGTATCTTCGAGTGTCCCCCATATAGGGGGTACATCGCTTTGGAGTGAAAGGGAAGTTAGCACCAAGGTATGTCGGTCCGTTTAAGATCCTAGAAATATGTGGTCTAGTTGCTTACCGACTAGAGTTGCCACCACACCTTGCTATGATTCACGACGTGTTTCATGTCTCGCAACTTAATAAGTGTTTGAGAGTGCCGGAAGAAGCAGTGGACACCTCTCAAATTCAGATTGAGCCTGACGACACTTATGAAGAACATCCCATAAAAATTCTTGACCAAAAACAAAAATCCACAAGAAGAAGAACAATCAACTTTTACAAAGTGCAATGGAGTAATTACTCCGAAGAAGAGGCAACTTGGGAGCAAGAAGAATACTTGCAAACCAAATATCTAGATTTTCTTCCATCTACTGCAAACAAGTATGTATAGCTATCTAAATTCAGATTTCATTCGAAACCATACACAATGCACTATCTTCTCATTTAACCACCCACATCACATCAAAATCTCAGGACGAGATTTCTTTAAGGGGGGTGGGTTGTGATGCTCCAGCATCTCAAGTGCATTACCCTCTCTCATACATGAAGTATTCATCATGAAGCATAATATTTTGGCATGCATTTGAGCTCATACTCAAACTTGGTTGAAATTGCTAATAGTTAAACTCTGTTTGCTGCATGTGTGCTTCTATGTTTGAGGTCATAACTTTGTTTTCTTTGAGATCTGGGTGAAGCTCATATTAACAAAATTGTAGACAAACAAGAGGTGAACAACTTATATAATTGGGGCTTAGCCATATAATGAGGTTTACCTAGAGTTTTGGACCTTTTACTGCCGACACAGAAAACCTGCCAAAACCTGAACTGCAGAGTGATTCAAATTTTTCTCCAACTTACAAACATATTTAGGCAAAGTCTTAATTAGAGAAGTTGTAGATTTTGGAGTTGGCAACAATATTTTCAATAAGCTACTTGAGTGAAAATGGCGGGAAGGGGGTGTTTTGGAATTTTTCAATAAACTGGGTCTATAGGCCAAATTGAAACTTGAGAGCTAAATTCAAATGCAATTCATATTTCCGGACACTTTTAGGTATCAAGCCTTTTGACAAACTTGTAGAGCTCAAAGAGTAGAACATTTCAACCAATTGGCATTTTTCCAACATTGGGTTCTAAATAGGTTAACAATGCGAAATACAGAGAGGGAGAAAACACACTTGGGCTGTTTTTGTTCTAGGGTCTATGACAGGTGGGGCCCGCGTGTCAGGGGCAACACCCTGTCCGGTGCGTCGCGCGCTGCGTGGTCGCCGGCGTACGGTCACGCCGCGGTGACGCAGATTGACCCCTCCCGGCCGCGCGCTTAAGGGGAGGACGCGGCCTCGGCTCTCCTGTTTCCCCCGCCCTCACTATCGCCTTACCCCGACCTCTCTCTGCCTCTCTCTCGCCCACAACCGCCGCCTCGCTCACCGTCGCCTCCCCGCGCCCTAGACCTAGACCACTACACTCGCCGTGAGCTCGCGCGCCCGACGCGCGAACTCTCGTCGCCTCTCCGTCACCCGACGCGTAGATCGACGTCGCGCGACGTCGTGGCCGCGCCGTCGCCACCGCGGGTTCAAGCTCGGTTCGCCGCCTCCCACACCTCAACCTCGCCGTCCCCATCGCCTCCGTCTACCTGAGGGTGAGCGCTGCACTCGCGCGCGCCTTCCCCGACCCGCGTCGCGGCCTCGGCGAGCCGGAGCTCGCCGGCGCACGCGCGACGCGCCGCGCGTCCGCGGGCCGACGCGAGGTTGAAGATGAGGGGGAGATTTTTAGATCTACCCCCTTGGCTTTAATGTATTTACGTTTTAGTCCGATACGCTATTCACTGAGTCTTGTAGATCTTGCATGCTAGCCCGTATAGTTTTGAATTAATCGCAGTCTAGCCCTTGGATCTGAGCATTTTCCATTAATTTTGGTTTATTTCGGCTGAAAATTTGATAAATCATAATAAATCGAATAAAAATCCAAAATGGACAAACCCAGTGGCTATGAACTCCTTGTGAGTAGATCTACATAGTGGATATGATGTGGTGTTGTGCATGTACAGTTTTGCCCTTACTATTGTGTGTGCATGTTAAACCAAGTAAATAGGAAAAGATAGGCTAAATGGCTACTAAAATTTTTAAAACTTGGATAGTAGCATGATTAGGGTATTTTGATAGTATGTGAATTTTTGTAGCCCTAACATTGCTCAGTTGCCCACAGTTTTGCATTTATGGGTATTATTTGTGCATTAAATCAATTTAAGAAATGAAGGCTACATGAAATGGTCTCAAAGTGACTCTCTGGTATTTTTTCTAGGCTGTGGTTAGCATAGGTAGCTCCCCGGTGAAATATGGAACGGTGCATGTTAGTTTTGAATGGTGATTTGAAAATGACAAAATTCTACTTGGTAGACTTGATAATTAGAAAAAGTGAGGTTAGAATGCAAGAAAAATTCTATTGAAAATTTGGTATGCTACTGGTATGAGAGGGAGTCCAGAAGGTATTTTTGGAGAATTTGTTAGCACTATTTATATGTATATCTTAAATTGCATAAATTAAATAAATGGAAAATAGATGACCTGTCCAACTAAGGATACTTCACTTGAAAATTTTTGTACATGCTGCTTATGTCAAATCATGATCACTGGATAAATAAATTGCAGGTCAAAATACCATTCCTACAATTTATGAAAAATCTGAAAAATTAATAGGCTGATATCTTGCTAGAATTTTAATAAAATAAATATAACTTTTCTGGAGCTAAAAATTTGACAGTGGTCTAGCACAGTAATGATCTGCTTGTCATAATTATTTAAACTCATTTGGAACCATGTAACAGTATGAACTTGACATGAGAATTTTAATTGCATAAATAGGTAAACCCACCTATAAACCTATGTATAATTATTTTATGAGTACAATGGTTGCTTGTTACGCTTTGATGCTTGTTGAAAGGATCTGCTATATTATACGAGATAGGTTGCATTAACTTTAAGTGATGGTTTGTACGATTTCCCAACTAATGTTAAAATGGTTTCTTGATGGAAGCTTGTAAATTTTCTTTTTTTGCGGGGTAAATTTAAAAAGAGGGACAATTATGTCTATCATGCCATACTGCTCATCATGAATTGCATTCCTGGTGCATTTGTAACAGCATTGCCTTCTTTTGCACTCATTGCACATATTGTCATGCATGTAGACACCGGGAGCGAAGGAGTGACACAGGAGGTGCCCCTGATCGAGGAACTGGACGACTAGGAACAAGGAGGACAGCAGTAGGAAGAGAACCTGCAGGCCGCACCTAACTTTGCACCCGAGGCACCCTCTGACCCTAGCGAAGAAGATAGGCAGGATCATACTATTCCCAGCTAACAAAAGGCTATGGTTTACGCATACGCATTAGGGTTGATCGAAACCAAACTGCATTAGACTTCCTGGCGGCCCTAGCCCTAGCACCTATACATAGAGTTCGTAGGTGCGAGTGCCTCGAATGGCTAGGCACGAGTAGACACGAGTGACTGTACTCGTCTCGTAGGTTCTACTTCTCATTATGGCAAAGATTTAAATTGAAGTTATTATTATGCTATGTTTTAAATGAAGACCGGGCGGAGATTTATTTCAGTATTTATTTTTCATGATGTTGTTGCATATTGGACTTCGGCCGAGTCGCATAAGGCCGACCGTTGTTCGCTTGGGATCGGCATAACATTGCTAGGATGCTTATCCAGGCCTTGGGACTGGTGAAAGCCTTTCCTGGGCCGTCCCACTATTCAAGATGCCGCTCATCCACTGATTGGGGGGCGATGGACTCCGAGGGCGCTTGTAGTCGAGGGAGGCTGACCCGGTACGCCGTGGTAACGCTCCTAAGGCGGCTATCCTCCAGGGGTAAGGTGGGGGCGTTTTGACCCTTGGGACAGGTCAGATTGAGGTGGGGGGCATATGTGAGAACGTCGGGGGTTATTAAGCATATGCCACCTGGTGTTTCTAGTTATTTCCGGGAATTAGAAATCGATTCGAATCGCTGATGCTCACCAGGTGTGGGAATGCCAATATCACTGCCGGATAATGTAGTAATCCACTTGAATATGCTGTATCATGGATTCATGAGTTGAATAATTACATGCTTGGATATATACACGCTTTACTTTCATGCGAAGATTATTTATATTTATGATGAAATTCCTAATATGATGGTGGATAGCGGTTGTTAAATCCTGCTATCTCATGTTAACATGGTTTTGTTTAAAAATAAATGGCTAAGGACTCACATGATTAGTAAGCAAGCTTCGCGTCAACCGTAAGCCTATCCATTAAGTCCTACTGAGTAATTAGTACTCAAGGTTTGCCCCCACTTTTGAGTTACAGGTATGGAGTTCATGTTCTGCACCTGTGTTGGAGGAGGGGCATGTTATCATCAGGAGTAATCATCATGGTTGGCATGGAAGCGACATCGGCGGGCTCGATGCTGTTCCATCGTTGCAGTCTTTTGCGTCACTTTGAACCTGGAGCTATGAACTTTAATTCCGCTGCGAGATACTTTCGAAAATCAGTTATGTTATGGTACTATGTTGGAACTCTATTTGATTCGAACTGGTTTGTAAACTATCCTTAATTATTACACTCTTCAACTGCCTGTGATGATGCAACTGTTGTGGCCCCATCGAGGGTAAGATGTGTGTGATGTCGGTTCCTCTGGATTTGGTGCTATCGAGGGCCAAAGGGCCTCTCGACGGACTACCGGGTTTAGTCCAGCTTAAGTGCACTGCGAGGCAAAGGAGGCAGTGTGCTTAATCTGGGTTAAGCAGGGCAGTTCCACCACAATACAGGCCCTACAAATTGATCGGCAGCCTGCGCCCGTGGTTGTGCAGAACCCCGGGCTAGGGGGTCAACCCCGGATCAGGGTAGCCAACCCCCAAAGGGTAGCCTATCAGCCAGTCTATGGGGTTGCCAACCCGCAGATCGGGGTTGCCAATCCTCACCTCGGGGTTCATAACCCCATGGTCAGGATTCAGGCCCCAGGACTCCAGCCAGTTGTGGGCCAACTGGGGATGGATTTCAGGGCGGGCTGCCGAGCTCTCGCCCCGCATCTCCGCAGGGCGCCATGGCCGGCAAAATTTCGGCCTCACCTGCCGGAAAAATTCGATGGATCAATCGATCCGAACGAGTTCTTACAGATCTATGCTACTACCATCATTGCCGCTGGATGTGCGAATAATGTGATGGCGAACTATTTCCATGTGGCATTAACCGGGGCTGCACGAACCTGGTTGATGAACCTCCCCAAACGGTTAGTCTCCCCTTGGGAAGACCTGTGCCACCAGTTCGTGGCGAACTTCACAGGATCGTGCCCGCACGTGGGATCCGAGGTGGATCTACACGCAGTTCGACAACAACCGGTGGAAACCCTCCAGCAGTTCATCCAGCAGTTCTGCCAAGTGCGGCACACCATACCGCGCATCGCTCTAGCATCAGTTATCGTGGTGTTCCGCCAGGGCGTGTGCGACGAGAAGATGCTGGAGAAGCTGGCTACGCACAAGGTGCACGAGGTCGGGGAGCTCCTCACCCTGGCTGACAAGTGTGCCCGTGCTGCTAAAGGCCGGGCCTGGCACAACCCCGTGCAATATAGCCGGGGTTGACAGGCCAAGCCCCCGAGCCAGACGGCCAGGGTAAGAAGAAAAAGAAGAAGAAAGGACCCGAGCAAGGGGGGTTGTCTTCGCTGTGGGGGAACCCCAGTTTGGGAACCAGCACCGCCGCGAGGAGAAGACCCCAAAGGCAGCCCTAGACCGGGGTAAGGCAAGGATGTGGTGCAAGCTTCACAACTACGACAGTCACGATTTGAAAGATTGTCGGATTGTGAAGAACATCGTAGAGCGAAACCACTTGAGGCGGGAAAATCCTGAGCTGCAAGACGGCTTAGAGAAGAACCCCAAAGGGAACAAAAAGACCCGAGGGAGCACCTCTGACGACGACAACGACAAGGAAGGGGACGCCGCGCAGTTTCAGGCGGCGAAGCGAGTTATCGTGGTGATCCACAGTAATGTGGGCAGCACGGCATCTCGTCGAACGGTCAAGCTGCTGAGGAGACAGGTCACGGCCGTCGCTGCTCTTCCCGAGTCGCGATGCCCGCTGTAGGACCGAGACGTGCGACTAGAGGGGGGTGAATAGAAGCACTTGAAAAACTCAAACTCAAACCCCCAAAGTGCGCTCTCACGAAAACACACGCACACCCGATACCGTCCACTGAACAGATATGTATCGGATGGAAAGCGGAAGCACTCGAAATAACGCCCAAAGAAAAGGACGTAAGATGATCAACCAAACTACACCTAAACGAGCAAACACACTACACCTAGACAAACACACACAACACCTAAAACTACACCTCTCTAATGTACAGAGTTACGTAGCATAGACAAGCTACTAACCCAAGGACACATTGAGAAACCCTAAACTGAAAACACTAAAGCACCATCAAAGCAAGCAAGAACAACAAGGCACAAACAAAACAAGACAAGCTACAAAGTTTGCAAGCGTCGCACACTAGCCACTCAACACACCGAAGCGTGCCTCACTTAAGAACAGTGAGTGAAGAGTATGGGCATGCAGTGGTTGACACAAAATAAGCTTGAAGCAAACCACAACACTCCAAAAAACCAAAGAAACCAAGAAAAACAAACCCCAAAGCAAGCGGAGCAAGAAACACGCAAAAACAGCCCTAAATACACTAGACCGGACAATACTGTCTAAACCAAAAGAACTGACCGGACAAACCCAAAGAAAGGGGCTGAAACAGCCCTAAAAACCTATAGACCGGACAACCCGAGGGAAGGGGATCGGACAATCCGAAGTATAGGGTTCGGACAAACCTAAGGACAAACGATTAGTCTTGTCAGTTCTCCGAAAAACTGCGCGCAGAAAACAGCCCAACACCTCTACGAAAAACGATCGAAACGGGGTCAAATCTCAACGAAACTTCATGAAAATTTGCATGGACAATCCTAAGGACCTTCCCTAGCAAATCCCAAAAGATCAGCTCCAAAAGATCAAGGGATGCACGGGAATTGCAAATCTCGTGAGGTAGGTGAGTTGACAACCGAAAAAAACTGCACGCAGGCACTCCAAAAACCGAACCAAAACCGGGTCAATTCTCAACGTAACTTCACAAAAATTTGCATGGATGATCCTAAGTACCTTCCCTAGCAAACTCCAAAAGATCCACTTGAAAAGATCAAAGGTTGCACGGGAATTTCAGATCTCGTGAGGTTGGTGAGTTGAACCCGAAAAACCTAGAAACGTCAAGAACGGCCCTTGCTCGTGGTTGGATGATTCTAGCACTTGGCTAGTGAGATGCACCACGTCCTAGCAAGGCAAAATACCGGCAAAAGAAAGGTCTCATCTTTGGACAACACAAAACGAGCCAAAATCCAAGAAACGGGACCAAAAACGAAACTAGAAAAGGGGCAAAGAGGGAGGGACGAGATTGCTGCTCAAGACTTAGAATTTCACAACAAAGAACCTTGACTTAACCACGAAATTCAGGTTACAAGAGTTCCCTAGAGCCTACCTCCCTTCATCCTCCCACTAATGACAAGATTAGACTAAACTAGGCACTCATCTCCTAGCTAATCCTCTCTATTTCTTCTCTTTGGACCTTGGCTGCTAGGGTTAGGAAATCCTAGGGTTTGTGGCTGCCAAGATAAGCTCCAAGGGAGCCTCTCAAGTCTATTTATACCCTAGGCCCTAAACGACACAATTACATTAAGACCCCTACTCTAAAAATGCCCGGAGGGGGCCAAACCGAAAAGATACAATCGGACGACTACGATGATGTCTTGATCATCTTCGGTTTCTCCGCCTCGCTTGGATGTGCGCCACGTAGCCAGTAGTCCGGAAGCTTCCCCCGGTTTTGAAGTCAGAAACCGGAAAACTTTATTCTGCGGGCTTCCTGGGCCGGGTCTTGGCCCAATCTTCAATCTTGGTGAGTCAGAGCCCAACCCACCAAGTCATCTGAACTTGGGTGGCGGTTTTGAGCCGAAGCCGCCAAAGCCTCCCTCGCACGCCTTCGCGCCATGCACTCGGGTTGGAGCACCACGGTGGCACCCGGCTTCTCCAGTCCATCGGAGTTGCCTCGCGGTCCATCGGAGGGCTTACACCACCGTTGCCGAACCGCCCCTCCGTGTATCGAGCTTCCATGGCCGACCAACGCCGAGCATTGCCTCCGATCCATTGGAGGACTTTTGCCTCAGTCCATCGAGGTCTTCATCGTCTACCTCCAGTCCATCGGAGGGCCTCCAGTCCATCGGAGGGCTTGAGCTCGTTGACAATCACTCATCACACCAGGAGAGCAATGAGGCCGGTCCATTGGCTCTCAATCTCCCCCTTGATGAGTGCATTGTCAACACCATCAACCTGTAACCTGAAATGGATCAAAGCCAAAAGAAAAGCGTGAAACCGAAAAAGAAAGAAAATAAAAGAAATGCTCAAGCTGCCCAAAACCCAACAAAGGCAAAACACAAGGCAACTTGAAGCAAAAGGAAGCAATGCATCGGCTCCTCAAGACAGAGGCAAAAGGCTCAATGCACCGATGCAAAGAGCATGCTTAAAAGCTCAAACTCCCCCTGAAATGCATCCTCTCAAATGCAATATGAATGCAAAGCTCCCCCTCAACTAAAACTCTCCTGAGTTCTCCCCCTTTGTCCATATTTTAAGACTTCTTCCTTTGGAATTACACCAATTTCTCCCCAAATTTCTCCCCCTTGTTGACAATGGACACATCAAGGGTTCTTTGAACTCAACTCCCCCTGAACTAGACAACTCCCCCTCAAAGTATGCCATGAAATGCAAGGAGTGTAACTGAAAGAGCTCAGAAGGGATGGAAAGCTAGTAATCACAAGTTCTAGCATACAGAGCAAGTGAGGGCAAGGAAGCATATAACAAGCTCAAATGAATCTATCTTACACATGTCAAGAGCAAGCTTATTTTTCAGGGTTATCGAAAAGAAAGCATCACCGATATGAATAGCACCTAGCAAGATAGACATGAACAGCAAGATGCTAGCAATGCATACAAGGTGTGCTACTCTCAACCAAAGCATATACGACCTGCCATAAGCATTTTAGAGACTTGCAAATTTCAGATTTAGACATTTGTATTCATAAGCAAGTTCTTTTTGTGCCAGGGGTTATTTACTTGTCTTTTGCCACTTCTTACCAACAAATGCCAAGCCTAGGTTATATAACATTAGAAGCTTAAGACAAGGTTTTGGTCATACACAGTCTAGTCCAAGTTCATGCCAAAGTGCAAAGGCAAGTTGTCTCGAACTAAATCAGTGAGACAGACAAACCCACCTGGATCTTTCTCAATTCAGCACATAAGACACCACTTGTAAGCATTTTGATTCAGATTTCAATTTAAGCAAGGTGTCATAAAAGCTTAGGCATAATCATAGCACAACTAGCATATCCAGGTATGAAAAGATAGCATAGCATTCAACATTCCTACACATGCTAGGTAGCCAAAACAAGTGGTGATCATGGTTTTTGATTTGCAAAGAATAAAATGACTTAGCTCACAATTAGTATTCAACAGACTCAAGGGAGCTTAGCCAACCATGATCAAGCATGCATCTGTACAATCTAGCATAAGCAAGTACTAACTCATCATCCCAAAAGAGCTCTAGTATTCGTGAAGTGAAAATGCAAATGATACAATGTGATGCATGATATGTTACAATATGCAAAAGAAGCAAAGAGAAATAAAAGCAAGATAAAAGCAAATTCTAGACTATGGAAGCTATTCCTTACTAAAAGGAATAGCGTATTATCCCTGACTAAAAGGGATAGCACACTCCAAGCTCACCTCTCAATTGTACAAAAACGCCAAACTCTAGGGGCTTGGTAAAGATATCGGCCAACTGGTTTTTAGAAGCTACATGCACTAAGTCTATGTCCTCCTTCTCATAGTGATCTCTCAGAAAGTGAAACCTCACGTCTATGTGTTTGGTTCTGGAGTGCAAGATGGGGTTCTTAGCTACAGAAATAGCAGAAGTAGAGTCCACTAGAAGAGGGATTTTTCCAAACCTAAGGCCGAAATCACTAAGGGTGGCTTTCATCCATAAAAGCTGGGAGCAGCAGCTATGTACTCTGCTTCTGTGGTAGACAAGGATACACTAGCTTGGTTGCGGCAGGACCAAGAGACAAGAGAGGTTCCTAAGAGTTGGCATGTGCTGGAGGTTGACTTGCGGTCAATCCGGCAGCCAGCATGGTCAGCATCTGAGAACCCTCTAAGAAAAAGAGAAGAACCTGAGGAGTACCAAAGACCAAGCTTAGGAGTGAATTTCAGAAACCTGAAAATGCGCTTCACCGCTTGACGGTGAGAAGTCCTAGGAGACGCCTGGTAACGCGCACAAAGGCAGACCGCGAACTGAATGTCCGGCCTGGTCGCCGTCAGGTACAGAAGTGAGCCGATCATCCCTTGAAATTCGTTCTGGTCCACCGCCTCCCCATCTTCATCAGCATCAAGTGCCGTGTTTGTACTCATAGGAGTTGTCATGGGTTTAGAATCCCCCATGTCAAACTTCTTGAGTATGTCCCTTGTGTACTTTGCTTGATGGACAAAGGTTCCTTCAGGGCCTTGCTTGATCTGCAGCCGAGGAAGAACTGGAGCTCACCCATGAGACTCATCTCAAATTCCCTGCTCATCTGTTCAGCAAAACTAGACACCAAAGCGTGAGATGAACCACCAAAGATTATGTCATCAACATATATCTAAACTATCAGGGTGTCACCGCCACAACTCAACAAAAACAAGGACTTGTCTACTGAACCCATCACAAACCCAGATTTGAGCAGTCTTCAACCTAGCATACCAAGCTCTAGGAGCTTGCTTCAGACCATAAAGGGCTTTCCTCAACTTATACACCCGGTCTAGAAATCTGGCACTCTCAAAGCCAGGAGGTTGTCTCACATATACCTCCTCCTCTATGAACCCGTTCAGGAAAGCAGACTTGGCATCCATTTGCTGCAGTTTGAAGCCTTTAGAGGCCACAAAGGCAAGCAAAATCCTAATGGCTTCCAAACGAGCTACAGGGGCAAAGGTTTCCTCATAATCTATCCCCTCCTTCTGATAGAAACCCTGGGCTACCAATCTCGCTTTGTTCCTCACAACCATTCCATCCTCACCCTGTTTGTTCTTGAAAACCCACTTGGTACCTATAGGGCGACAGTTTGGTGGAGGTTCAACTAAATCCCAGACATGGTTTCCCTCAAAGTTCTCCAACTCCTCATGCATGGCGTTCACCCAGTTAGGATCAGATAATGCATGTGACACATCCCGGGGCTCAAAAGAAGCAACATATGCAGAGTGGGAGAAAAAGGCTAGAGAGTTAACCGAAGAGCGTGTGACACGCTGGTGAATGTCTCCAATCATCCTATGAGGAGGGTGATCCCACTGGACCTGCCGAGATGGAACAATCTTGGAAGTGACCTCCCCTGTGTCCTCAGCGGGGCCAACCTCTGCTTGAGCTTGCTGTCGGGGGAGTGAAGAGGAAGCCGTGGGCATGGGTCCTCCTTCATCATCTGAGCTCGTAGCAGAGGGGGCAGGAGCTGCAGCCGGTGCAGTGGCTCCTGCATCACCAACATCAACCACACCTTCCTCATCCTCAAAGATGGGGGTGCCTTCTTCATCATCACCTGAAATCTCAAAGGCAGGGGTTGTGCAGGGCATAGTTTCATCAAAAGAAACCTCAGAAGTCTCAACAACTTGCTTGGCCTCCAAAATCCACACACAAAAAGCCCTAGAATTAGAAGCATACCCCAGAAAAATCCCATCCAAACAACGAGACTCAAACTTGTCCAAATGCCCCGCCTTCTTAAGCACAAAGCACCTGCAGCCAAACGCTCGCAAATGCTTGACGCTGGGCTGCCTACCAAACCGAAGTTCATACGAGGTCTTTCCAAGGAAAGCTCGCAAGAAGATCCGGTTTGCAATGTAACAGGCCGTATTCACTGCCTCAGCCCAAAAGCGCCTTGGAGTCCTATGCTCATCGAGCATCGTCCGTGCCATCTCAACAAGTGTGCGGTTCTTGCGTTCCACAACACCGTTCTGCGGTGGGGTATATGGAGAAGAAAACTGGTGCTCAAGACCTTGGTCACGACTGATGTTTTCGAACCGAGAGTTTCTGAATTCTCCACCATTGTCACTGCGGATAGCCCTCATGGCCTTATGACTCTCGTTTCTCAACCTCAGTACCAGATCCCGAACAAAACCAAATGCCTCATCCTTAGACTCCATGAAAAATACCCACGAGAACCGCGAAAAGTCGTCCACAACAACAAGCACGTACCACTTTCCACTGACCGACGCTACCCGAGCGGGACCTACTGTATCCATATGGAGTAGCTCACCCGGATAGGAGGTCATAACCTGAGACACAGGAATGTGAGAAGCGGCAACCATCTTGCCATGACGACAGGGGTGGCATACTAAGTCCTTCTCAGCTCTCAACTTGGGCAATCCTCGGATTAGGCCCATTGAACTCAATCTGACTAGCAGATCAAAGCTCAAGTGACCAATCCTCCTGTGCCACTTCTAAATATCAACAGAAGGACTAGCAACCAAACAGCGAGCAGGGCCAGAAACAGATGTGAGGTCGACCCTAAAAACCTGACCAAAAGGCAGCAAAGAGCAAACAAGGGTCTCCTCAGCATCAAGAATGCAGCACGCACCCTTCTTAAACCGAACCTCAAATCCTTCATCGAGAAGTTGCGAAACAGAGACCAAATTGAACCCCAGATTCCGAATAAAAGCAACTTCTCTCAGGTAAAGCTTAGCAGAGAGCGAAACAGAACCAACACCCATCACTTTACCTTGACCATTGTCCCCGAATGTGATGTACACCTTGCTGCTTACGGGGTTGAGGCTAGAGAACCACTTGCAGTGCCCTGTCATGTGCCTAGAGCAACCGAAGTCCATGATCCACACGTCCTCCATGCCTCGATCCTGCAAAGTCAAGTAAAGCGACGGTGAGCAAACGGTCCGGCACTGGGGTCAGTCCCAAAACTGTTGTACCAGTGCCGAGCCATCTGCTCAAAAGTGGGATAAGCACAATCAAAGAAATCATCACGACGATCAGGGTAACCACGACCTCCAAAGCGTGAACCCTCGAAAGCTCTCTCAAAGCCTCGGTCACGAGGTCCATAGCCGCGCTAAAAACGACTAGGAGCTCGGCCGGTAAAGCGTCTCTCCCCACCAGGAGCACGAGCCTGAAAGCCGCCTCCTCTCTCACCACCGCCAAAGCGGTCTCTCATCTCACCGCGGTGGGGAGGATCTTGCCTACCACCCTGGTAGAACTGATCCTGGTTCCCCCAAGCTCTCTCCTGCCTCTCAACCCGCTTCCTCCTGAAGCAAAACTCCACTAGGTGGCCATTCCGCTGGCAAAACTCACAGTGGTAGACAGGCCTCCTAGGAACTGGGTTAGGCTGGGACTTGGGCTTAGGTGGTGTGGCCTTGGGTGGCTCACGCTACTGGACTGGCTTCTTGCCCTTGGGCTTAAGTTCTTCCTCAACAATCTTGTCCAGCTTAGCCTTAGAAGGCTTGGGTGTCCAGTACTGCTTCTTTGGGGCAGCCTTGGGTGGCTCATGGTAAACCCCATCAACAGTCTCTCCTGGCTGGGTAGGTGCAGTCTTGACCTTAATTGGGGCACTCTTCTCACCCGAAATGCTGCACTCTCCAAACCCAACACCACTTGTCTCACCCTCAGCTCTCTTGGTGCTCTCTATGATCATCTCTAGTTGAGGTTCCCTCGCATATACCCAACTGAGCACCTCTCTCAACCTGTTGTTGTCATTTTGCAAAGACAACATCTCCTCCCTCAGATCCTCCAGAATCACAGTCTGGGCAGCACAGGTATCACAGTCTAGGGAGGGAACCACAACAGCTTTCTCCAACTTCCTAATGGTGGCATCCCTATCCACCAGCTGCATCCTAAGGGTTAGGCAGTTCTCACAAGTATCAGTAGGTGCTGAAAGCACCTCAAAGTCAGCTCTCCACTGCTCTAACTCACCTCTCAAAGTAGGACAGACCATACACGCACCCAAAAGCGTAGATCTAGCCCCCCTCAAGCTCCATGAGCTGCCCCTCAAACTTCTCCTTCAGAACAGCTAGCTCTCTAGCTAGACAGGGGCAAGACTCACACTCAAGCTCTCCACTCAAAGTAGGCTCATCCAGTTTGGACTGGAGTTTGCCCAGCTCAGCCTTCAGCTCATCTATCTCCTCTACCCGCTTGGCATACCTATCTCTCTGGTCACCAAGCTCCGTCATGAAAGACTCGCAGGTAGGGCACTCAATCTCACTGGGTTGGGGTCTCACACTCCTCAACCTCTCATTCTCCTCTAAAGCCTCAGCAAGTTGGGCTTTCAACTTCTGCAGCTTCTTAGCTGCCTTCTCCAGCATCTTATCCTGGGCCTTAAGTTCCCGGCTGTTCTGCTCTAGCATCTCAAGGATTTCGGCTTGCTTAGGAGTTACTTCATCATCGGAAGAAGAGTTGCTGCCGTCATCCTTGTTCTCCTTGTCCTCAAGCGCCCTGGAGCAAACCGAGCTCCTCTTGTCCTTGTTCTTGCGCCAGGACTTGGTGGAGACGAAGCACAAGCCAGCTGGACCGCCTTGATCGTTCCTCTTGTCCTTCCTGTACATGATCTCCTCATCGCTTGAGCTCGACGAGGACGAAGAGGAAGAAGATCCGCTGCTGTAGAACCCAATCTCGGTGAAGAAGGCCTTGTCCCGCTTTCGGTTGTCCTTCTGGTAGCTCTTGAAAGCCTTCCGGAAGTTCTTCTTGCCGAAGGAGCGCTTGCCGGAGCCGTGCTTGCTGGAGCGGTGCTTGTCAAAGCTTGGCTTGCCGGAGTGGTACTTGTCGGAGTCGCGGGAGTAGCTTTTGCCCTTCTTGTAGTAGTCGTTCTTGTTGGGGCACTCGGCGATGAAGTGGCCGACCTCTCCGCACTCGAAGCACTTTGGCCGCTCTCCCCTCTTCTTGCTCACCCGGTTGTCATAGGCGCGCTGAAAGCGACTAGACACCAGACACAACTCATCATCCCCAAGCGTCGCTAGCTGCTCCTCTGTAACAGACATCAAAGCAGAAAACGAGAAGTTGGGTAACATGGGGTTAGTGACAGACTCACTAGAGGGAGTAGCCAAAGCCAGACTCTTGGAACCTGTACAAGCGAGGGAATCCCTCATCTTGTAATAAACCTCGGTGGCCTTGAGCTTACTATAGAGCGCCTCTACTCCAATCGTATCATACCCTGCCGACTCAATGATTGAGTTCACCTTGATCTCCCATATTTTTCTGTCCAAAGCATACAGCAACTTGACAGCCTGCTGATGATCGGTATATGGGAGGGCAGCGGGGGCAGAGTTGACACGCAACTTGTTGATGATCGACTGAAAGCGACCAAACAAGTCGTATACTGACTCTCCCGGCTTCTGGACGAAATTCTCATATTCGCACCGATAAGTCTCCACAAGTCTAGCCTTAATTGTCGCAGTACCCTCATGGTGTGCACTAAGCAATGACCATATCACACGCGCAGTTTTAAGGTGACTCACTCTCTCATAATCCATGGGACCAAGCTGGAGAAGAGAAAGTTAACAGCCTTGGCATTCGCCTCATGCTGAGCCACGATGTCCTGCGTAGTACGCTCAGCAACTGGAAGCACCACAAAAGTCGTACTCTGAGTAGCATCCCATATGTCCTGACTCTGGCTAACAAGGAACGCCTCCATCCTACCTTTACAGTAGGGATAGCCATCGGAGCCAAGGACGGGAATTTTTCCGGAGTAAGTCATCGTCGCTACGGTTTCGTCACCGGTTAAGGTATAGGAAACCTAACCGGCTCTGATACCACTTGTAGGACCGAGACGTGCGACTAGAGGGGGGTGAATAGGAGCACTTGAAAAACTCAAACTCAAACCCCCAAAGTGCGCTCTCACGAAAACACACGCACACCCGATACCGTCCACTGAATAGATACGTATCGGGTGGAAAGCGGAAGCACTCGAAATAACGCCCAAAGAAAAGGACGTAAGAGTCGCACACTAGCCACTCAACACACCGAAGCGTGCCTCACTTAAGAACAGTGAGTGAAGAGTATGGGCATGCAGTGGTTGACACAAAACAAGCTTAAGCAAACCACAACACTCCAAAAAACCAAAGAAACCAAGAAAAACAAACCCCAAAGCAAGCGGAGCAAGAAACACACAAAAACAGCCCTAAATACACAAGACCGGACAATACTGTCCAAACCAAAAGAACTGACCGGACAAACCCAAAGAAAGGGGCTGAAACAGCACTAAAAACCTATAGACCGGACAACCCGAGGGAAGGGGATCGGACAATCCGAAGTATAGGGTTCGGACAAACCTAAGGACAAACGATTAGTACGGTCAGTTCTCCGAAAAACTGCGCGCAGAAAACAGCCCGACACCTCTACGAAAAACGATCGAAACAGGGCCAAATCTCAACGAAAGTTCATGAAAATTTGCATGGACAATCCTAAGGACCTTCCCTAGCAAATCCCAAAAGATCAGCTCCAAAAGATCAAGGGATGCACGGGAATTGCAAATCTCGTGAGGTAGGTGAGTTGACAACCGAAAAAAACTGCATGCAGGCACTCCAAAAACCGAACCAAAACCGGGTCAATTCTCAACGAAACTTCACAAAAATTTGCATGGATGATCCTAAGTACCTTCCCTAGCAAACTTCAAAAGATCCACTTGAAAAGATCAAAGGTTGCACGGGAATTTCAGATCTCGTGAGGTTGGTGAGTTGAACCCGAAAAACCTAGAAACGTCAAGAACGGCCCTTGCTCGTGGTTGGATGATTCTAGCACTTGGCTAGTGAGATGCACCACGTCCTAGCAAGGCAAAATACCGGCAAAAGAAAGGTCTCATCCTTGGACAACACAAAACGAGCCAAAATCCCAGAAACGGGACAAAAAACGAAACTAGAAAAGGGGCAAAGAGGGAGGGACGAGATTGCTGCTCAAGACTTGGAATTTCACAACAAAGAACCTTGAATTAACCATGAAATTCAGGTTACAAGAGTTCCCTAGAGCCTACCTCCCTTCATCCTCCCACTAATGACAAGATTAGACTAAACTAGGCACTCATCTCCTAGCTAATCCTCTCTATTTCTTCTCTTTGGACCTTGGCTGCTAGGGTTAGGAAATCCTAGGGTTTGTGGCTGCCAAGATAAGCTCCAAGGGAGCCTCTCAAGTCTATTTATACCCTAGGCCCTAAATGACACAATTACATTAAGACCCCTACTCTAAAAATGCCCGGAGGGGGCCAAACCGAAAAGATACAATCGGACGACTACGATGATGTCTTGATCATCTTCGGTTTCTTCGCCTCGCTTGGATGTGCGCCACGTAGCCAGTAGTCCGGAAGCTTCCCCCGGTTTTGAAGTCAGAAACCGGAAAACTTTATTCTGCGGGCTTCCTGGGCCGGGTCTTGGCCCAATCTTCAATCTTGGTGAGTCAGAGCCCAACCCACCAAGTCATCTGAACTTGGGTGGCGGTTTTGAGCCGAAGTCGCCAAAGCCTCCCTCGCACGCCTTCGCGCCATGCACTCGGGTTGGAGCACCACGGTGGCACCCGGCTTCTCCAGTCCATCGGAGTTGCCTCGCGGTCCATCGGAGGTCTTACACCACCGTTGCCGAACCGCCCCTCCGTGTACCGAGCTTCCATGGCCGACCAACGCCGAGCATTGCCTCCGGTCCATTGGAGGACTTTTGCCTCAGTCCATCGAGGTCTTCATCGTCTACCTCCAGTCCATCGGAGGGCCTCCAGTCCATCGGAGGGCTTGAGCTCGTTGACAATCACTCATCACACCAGGAGAGCAATGAGGCCGGTCCATTGGCTCTCACACGCTGAAGTGGGCCAATACGCCTATTTCTTTCGGGCCCGGTGACCTGCCCCAGAACATGGCAGGGGCAGGGGAGCTCCCACTCATGGTCTCTCCTTCCATCGCCAACGCGTGCCTGAAGCACGTCCTTGTCGATGGCAGTGCAAGGCTTAACGTTCTCTCCCTATGGGCCTTCAGCAAGCTGGAGATCCCAGCTGATAAGCTAACCCCGGCACCACCTTTTGGAGGTGTGGGACCGGGGGCCATCTACCCACATGGTGCATGCACCTTGCCAGTTACCTTTGAGACCCCAGACAACTACAGAACCGAGCACTTCGAGTTTGTGGTGGCCAAGCTATGGCTCCCATACAACGCGATTCTCAGGCGACCGTTCCTGTACGGCTTCATGACAGCTGTACATTACGGTTACCTATGCTTGATGATGCCGGGCGTTGGAGGTGTTATTATGATCCATGGGGACCGCCCAGCAGCGGTCAAAGCAATGGAGGAGCTGCACGCCATTGCAGCACAGGGGTATGAAGAACCTCCAGTCGAGGTTGAGTCGGCAAAACACTAGGAGTCCCTGTTATTGCTACAAGGCCTCTTGATGAAGAAATGGCCCGGGGGCCTAAACCCCTGGGCACGACTCAGAAGGCGCCACAAGAGATCCTCAACGGGGAAGCAGTCCCGGCCAAGATCATCCAGATTGGTGCCGGACCTTCCCAGACCACCCGCATTGGCGGGGGCCTGGACCCCAAATAGGAACTCGCGCTCATCGCTTTCCTCCGGGCTAATGACGATGTGTTTGCTTGGCAACCATCCGATATGCCTGGGGTTCCTAGGGAAGTGATCGAGCACAAGTTGGCGGTAAATCCCGGTGCAAGGCCGGTACAACAGAAGATCCGTAAGCACTCGATGGAAAGGCAGGACTTCATCCGCCTGGAAATCGCCAAGCTTCTCCGGCAGGCTTTATTCGGGAAGTTCAGCACCCGGATTGGCTTGCGAACCCCGTGGTGGTCCCCAAGGCTGGAGGGAAGCTTCGCATGTGCATCGACTACACCGAATTAAACAAGGCATGTCCAAAAGACCCTTATCCCCTCCCTAGAATTGATCAAAAAGTGGATTCAACCGCTAGTTGCGAGATGCTTTCTTTTCTAGATGCATACTCTGGTTTCCACCAAATTAGAATGGCTAGGGAGGATGAGGAGAAAACATCTTTTACCACCCCATGTGGCATATATTGCTATGTGAATATGCCATATGGACTCAAAAATGCTCTGCCTACTTTTGTGCGCGCAACCCATATCGCGCTCAAGGAACATCTAGGCAAAACAGTACAAGTATATGTGGATGATATTATGATCAAATCCCGTCGTAGTGAGACCTTCCTTCGGGATTTGGACGATATTTTCAAAAGCTTGCGCAGATGCAGCATGATGTTAAACCCAGAGAAATGTGTGTTTGGGGTAGCCGCGGGGAAGCTCCTCGGTTTCCTGGTGTCCCACCGGGGGATTGCGGCGAACCCTGAGAAGATCCAAGCTATAGAAAGAATGCAGCCCCCGACCCGCATCAAGGAGGTGCAAAAGCTGACTGGCAGCATGGCTGCCCTTAGCCGCTTCATCTCAAGGCTTGGGGAGCGGGCCCTCCCGTTCTTCAAGGTTCTTAGGAAGAACAACGCTTTCGAATGGACGAATGAAGCGCAAGAAGCATTCAAGGCATTGAAGAAATACCTCTCTACCCCGCCGGTGCTAGTAGCCCTGCGGGAAGGGGAGCCTCTGCTCCTGTCTATCGCGGCCACCAACAGCATGGTCAGCATGGTGCTTGTGGCTGAGCGGGAAGAACCCGCACAGCCCATTCGAGCCCTCCCGAGGGTTGCCCCGGACTCAAAGCTCGGGGGCCTCTCGGGGGATGAAGCGCCAAGAGATGCGGACCGGGCGCTAGAAGAAGAAGCCCCTGAACCTCAGAAGGTTCGACACCCGGTGTACTTCATAAGCGAGGTCCTTCGGGATGCTCCAACGAGGTACTCTGAAGTTCAAAAGCTGCTGTATGCAGTGCTCCTGGCATCAAGAAAGCTGCGGTATTACTTCCAAAGCCATAAAGTCTGTGTCGTGACCTCCTATCCGCTCGGAACCGTGTTGAGAAATCGACACGCTACTGGGCGGATAGCCAAATGGGCAGCCGAACTCGCCGAGTTTGAACTCGACTTCGTCGCACGCCACGCAATCAAGAGCCAAGCACTCGCTGACTTTGTTGCTGAATGGACGCCGGGGGCCGAGATCCTGGTCCTGAAGTCCCAGAGACCTCCACGCCCAAAGAACCGTGTGTGCAATTCACCGACAAGCCGTGGGAGCTGCAGTTTGATGGTTCATGTACTCGCAAGAGCTCGGGGGCCGGAGTGGTGCTCGTATCCCCTGAAGGAGAGCTCTTGAGGTACATGTTCTATATCGTCTTCAAAGCTTCAAACAATGCAGCAGAGTATGAGGCCCTTATCGCGGGGCTCAGAACTGCGTTGAGTCAATAACTCCGAGTCAAAGGAGACTCACAACTGGTGATCAACCAAGTCAACGGCAGGTGCGCTTGCAACAAGGCGCACTTGGCGGCATATCTCAAGAAAGTCAAGAAAATGGAACTCTCTTTTGACGCAATTGAGTTTAGATACATTCCTTGTGAAGAAAACACTCAAGCAGATGAATTGTCCGCCCTTGCCTTGGCAGGGGTCCCTCCGCCTTTTGGAGTTTTCCACGACCGGCTGCTCCGACCATCGGCAGAACCCTCGGAGCAACAAATAGTGGATGAATTCATCACGAAGGTAGCGGTGGTGTCTGGGCCAGGAGATGGCATCACCCCCTGGCCCAGAGATCAGGACACCGGACCCTCAAACTCCGGGCAACCTCAAGCTTCGGGGAGCAACAGCATAAACCCTGAGCCACCCCAAGCCCCGGAAAGTGATCGCCCTCCAAACACGGAGGAAGCTCAGGTAAACCCCGGTTCTTGGATCCAAGAGATACGGGAGTTCCTGAAGGACAACACCCTCTCAGGAGACGAGGCTGCGGCAGAGCGCGTAATCCGCCAAGCAAGAAGGTACGCGGTGGTAGAAGGGGACCTCTACCACCGCTCATCAAACGGCGTCCTGCTCAAGTGCGTTCCCAGGGACGAAGGCCTCGATATTCTCGAGGATATCCATGAGGGCGAGTGTGGGAGCCATTCTGCATCCCGCACGATGGTCGGGAAGGCCTTCCGGCACGGCTTCTACTGGCCGACAGCCCTCAAGGACACGACTGAGATGGTGAAAAGGTGCAAAGCATGCCAGTTCCATGCGAAGCAAATCCATACACTGTCTCAGCTCGTACAGCTGATTCCCCTGTCCTGGCCGTTCGCGGTCTGGGGGATTGATGCTCTCGGCCCGTTCCCCAAAGCAGTAGGGGGCTTTGAGTACCTCTACGTCGCCATCGACAAGTTCACCAAGTGGCCTGAAGCTGTCCCGGTCAGGACAGTGGACAGGCACTCGGCAACCAAGTTCCTCCGAGGAATCGTTTCCCGGTTCGGGGTTCCAAGCCGCATCATCACTGATAATGGCACAAACTTCACCGGTGCTGTTTTTCAGTCATATTGCGACGACATGGAGATCAAGATCTGCTACGCCTCTTCACAACACCCACAAAGTAATGGGCAGGCGGAGAGGGGAATGCAGAGATCTTAAAAGGGCTCAAGATCCGAACCTTTGAGAGCTTGGAAAAATATGGCAAGAAGTGGGCCGACCACCTCGAGCCCGTTCTTTGGGCGAACAGGACAACACCAAGTTGGGCTACTGGGGAAACCCCATTCTTTTTAGTCTTTGGGGCCAAAGCAGTGCTTCCCCCCGAAGTCATAAACGGGAGCCCTCGGGTAAACGCCTTTGACGAAGAACAACAAGAGCACCTCCGGAAGGTTGATCACGATCTTTTGGAAGAGAAACGCCTAGTAGCTGCTCTCCGTGCCGCAAAATATCAACAGGCATTACGCCGGTACCACCAGTCCCGAGTGAAACCTCGGTCACTAGTTGTGGGAGACTTGGTGCTAAAACGCATCTTGTCCCAGGTGCGGATGAACAAACTATCCCCCACCTGGGAGGGTCCCTATCGTGTGACTGAAGTTTCTCGCGGCAGCTGCGTACGTCTGGCCACGGAAAGCAGTGAAGAGCTTCCTTTCCCATGGAACATCGAGCACCTACAAAAGTTTTATCCTTAAGGCACCACGGCACAACCCCGGTTGTCCCCTAGTGCCTGGGGGCCACCCTCATATCCTAATATATTTTGATTCTGAAAAATATCTGAATTATTTTTTCGAAACTGATGAAATTAGTGCTTACCCTTAGGGTCCTTAGCTGGGAGTGCCCGAAGAAATACTTTATATCACTCTTGATGCAGTGCTCCGTGACCTTGGCAAGGGCCGGAGTTAGGGGATAGCCCCAGGGGTCCAGATCGAGTTGACTCGGTGTCCCGGTATGAAGCAGTACCGTGGACATGGCTAAATCGTGGCATCCACGATGGGTCGCTGTGTTTCGGCCTGGTCCGTCTTCACCCATTCACCGCTTCTTGAGAAGGATTACTCCCTGGTCCTAAACCCCCTGATTTTGGTCGTTCGAGCCAAGGCGGGAAGGCATTCAAAGAGTCGAAAATAAAGATATGGAAGTAGGGTAAGAACCAGCAAAGGCCCAAGGAGAAATTATCCTTTAGTATTGATATCTTGCTGTAGGCTTGAAGGATTCCAAGTCTAAGCAGGCTAAGGTATTGGACTCCTCAAGGCGGCAACCTCGTAGGAGGAACCCCCGGTGGTGAACCTCGGGGGCCAACTCCTGGGGGCCAACCCCCAAGGGCGAACCCCGGACGACAACCCCCGGAGAGCCAACTCCGGGAGCGGACCTGCAGTCGTCAGTGTTCCTTTCGGGATCCCTAACTCCGAGCGATGCCTCGGGGGTTGGGGGCCCCAAACGATGGAGCTGGAGTGAGCCCTGGGCGGTGCCCCGGGACGCACAAGAAGACAGAAGCAACATGAACACCTGAAGGAAGCCCAAGCCGTGCCCTGGGGCTAACTCCACCAACATATGAAGAAAGAAGCTTAGCAAGATACTTTATTCAAAAGTGAACAAGATACATCAATCTTGGATCAAAGGGAGCTCTGGGCCCTACCTGGGGCCAGAGTCGAGAAGAGCCATACACCCTGCCGAGCCGCGGCTAAGAAAGGTTCTGTTAAAGGACCCCAACCGAAGCTAGACACCCTGGTAGAGGTGAGGCATGGGAGCCTCCCCACTCTCACCTCTCGGGGGTCATAGCTTGGCAAGGGACCCCATGTCCTTCTTGTTGGTGTTTTCACCGTGTGAGGAACAACAGAGGATGTTGTTCTTTCACCCGGTGCTCTGCTGTAGCCGACCCACCGCAACGGTTGAGCATCCTCTCCTAAGAGCTCAACGTGGGGGTCAGCGACCCGCAGGAACACCCATGCTGTGAAGCAGATGGCAGAGGCACTGCTCAGGACTCGTGGGATGGAGGGGCAGACTTTGAAAGTCGTCCCTCTTAAGACCACGGACCCCGATGCCTCATGCTGGTGCATTGTTTTATTTCTTGTATGGTCTAAGGTTTGAAATTCAAATTTATTTGAATTTTAGACGTTTGTTTTAGACCAAGGTTTTGGAAAATAGAGAAGAAAAGAAAAGGAAAAAAAAGGAAGCCAGCTGAGCCAACCGGCCTAGGCCCGGCCGGCCTCCCCTCCCCCTTCGGCCCCAGGTCACCCCCCCCCCCGCACCACCGGGCCCAATCGGCTGGACTGGCCCAGCAGACCACCGGCCCAGCTTCACTCAACCGCGCCTCCCTCTCCCGCGCTCACTGACCGGTGGGGCCGCCCGGTCACGGTCTTCCCCGACCTCGCGGCAGCTCTGCTCGCTGCCTGTGGAGCGCCACGCCGAGCTCTCTCTGCGCCTTGGACCCGAGCTCCGCCTACCAGTGCCGTCGCGGCGCCCCAACGCGGCTCGAGTTTGAGCCGACCCGGACCCTGGTCAAGTCGCGCTGCCACCCCTCTCGGGTTCGAGTCCGACTCGCCCCGCCACCGCCAAATCCCCTCGAACCCGAGTTGATCTCACCCCCGGCCCCTATAGAGAGATCGTTTAGCCCTGCCGCTGCTTCCTTTTCGCTCCAGACGCCCTAGACCAAGCCCTAGCGCCACCATCTCCTCGAATTTTGACGCCGACGCCGACGCCGCACGGTGACCACCTTCCCCACTCCGAATTCGCCGCCGTCGGTGGCCTCTCCGGCCCTCTGACCGCCACCTCCTCCTTCGCAGAGCCACCGCGCACCTTCTTCGCCGATTCTTGGAAGCTGAAGCTGCCCCCTCGACGTCTCTCCACGTACACCGCCCTCACTGTTCGCCCCTGTCCGCCGTTCGGCTTTTCCGTCGAGCCGCCGCCACTTCCAAGCCCTTGGTAATGCTCGCCGCACCGCCCTCTTCCTCCTGGGCTAGACCTAGTCGTAGCTATCCATTTCCTGCGCCCGGAGCGCCTTCCTCCGGCGAGGTGCCTCCGCGGCCAGCGTAGCGCCGCCGCCCCTGTGAGTCGTCGTCGGCCACCCCCTTTCTCCCTCCCTCTTGGAGCCGTAGGATCTTGATCCAAGGGCCATTCTTAGCCGGAGACCGGTCAACCGGGTCAATCTCCGGTCAAGAGCCGGTCAGCCTCGGTGTTTTTGCTAAAGAGCCCTCCACTTTTGACAAAATCAACCCGCAGTCCATAGCCAGTGGTGAAAGGCCCTGTGTTTTATAGTTTTAAACCTTGGTTTTTGAAAACTATTTACAGATCAGTCCTAACAGCATTCAAAAGCTCATATCTTTTACGTTTTAAATCCGTTTTCGGCGATTCTCGCGCCCACGTGACCGTAGTAATGTGTAGAATAATTTTAAATACGTTTTACCTTCTGTTTTTATGTTATGATGTACTGTTTCTTATCTTTTCCATTTGTTTGCTTGCATGTGTGATCATGTGGATTCTTGTTTGGTGCCGTGTAACGTGCGTAGAACTTGATCCGCCTGTCGAGTTCGAAGAGCAACCTCCAGAAGCCTCTGAGCAGCAGCAAGGAATAAATTTTGAGAAAGGCAAGTATGACATAAACAACACCCAATAATCTTTTTAATTACTGCATGTGCATTTTAATTTATATGCCATAAGGTTTACCTAGCTACTTTTATCCTTTTATATCTACCATGTGGGATGCATATGGTTAAGTTGTGCTAGGTGCTGTGCAAACTCACCTCTTTTGTTAACTTAATTTTGATTAATGATCCTATGCAATTAATTATTGGGCGTGACCCTGATCGGTTCATGTCCATTTTAATATGGCTTTTTAGCAACATGGTTTAGGGAGCTTGAGCAATGTGCTCGTGTGCTTTTGCTAGTTCTCTCCGTAAGGACCGAATCACAAAGCGACCACCTAGGACAACAGTGCTACCACAAGGCTGGAATGGGACAGACTTAGCTGATTAATTAGATTGTTTTGGTTTGGGAGTAACTTACCTGCGGGGCAAGAGGGGAGGTGAGCTTCTGTGGCCCTCGCGCTACTTGGGTTGAGTGTGCTTTACGCTATATGTATGTGCTTCTCCCCTTGAGGCTTGCTCCACAGTTGCGGAACCTGAAACCTTAGCGGTTACACCTCACTAACGCAATCTTTGTAAAGGCTTCGTAGTGCGCTTGCTAGTCATCTCATCTCCGGTAATGTGGTGAATTCCTAGCGTAGCTCACGACTTGTGGGTAAAGATGTACAACCTCTCGAGAGTGTAAAACTAACATGTTTGCCATGCTCACGGTTATGAGCGGCCCAGACCCTTCCCAGTGAATAGAAGGACCCTTGGCTAAGGTTCCTTGGCTAAGGACCCATTAAATATACAATAATGCATGATATACCTAGTGAATGATTCCGATAAATGTATGAAGAATAAGATTATGACTTGTTACTCAATGCCCCACCGTACATGTCTTAGTGATCTATCTAACTATTGCTTGTTTTTACCGGATGACATCATTTACATGTTTGTCGTTTGATCACTAACTTGATAGTGCAATTATATGATTGATTAAGTGCATGTTGCTCTAGGTCCATAAAAGTACTCCTTGTTTAAGTAGTTTATCAATCACCTTTCTGTTTGTCCAAAAATGATTGTTCTTGTGTGTGCTTGATATTCATGCATCTCATGAGTTGCATCATGCATGTCATTCATATAGCGGCGCTCGTTGCAGACACGTGATCAAGAAACGAGCGCATGGAACTACTTCAACCAACGGTGATCTAGAAGATCAACTAAGCCCCGAGCACGACCTGGAGTGCCCATCAGTCGTGCTTGGAAGGAGGAGTTGTCCAAGGGATCAAGGGGTTGCCTGGGGCAAAGCCTCACAACCCGGCAAACTAACATTAGCTTAGTTTGTTAGTTTTCTTAAAAGTAAAGCAAAGGTAGGCAGGACCATGATTTCTCCCAGCTAATACAAATCTTGTTTGATGATTACGCATATGCATTAGGAGTTGTTTGAAACCAATTGCATTAGACTTCCTGGCTGCCCTGGCCCTAGCACGTATACATAGAGTTCGTAGGACGAGTGCCTAGAATTGCTAGGTACGAGTAGATACGAGTGAATGGAGTCACTCGTCGCGTAGGTGATTTTACAAGTCTCAGAAGTCTTACTATGATGCAATTTATGATTATTTATGTTGATGTTAAATTGAGACGGGCGGAGCGTATGTTTACTTTCATGGTGTGCGTTGTGTTCTCCGGCTCCGCCCTTGTCGCATAAGGCCCATTCGCTGTTCGTCTGCTGATCAGCACAACATTGCTAGGAGTGCTTATCCGGGACATGGGATCGGTGAAAGTCTTACCGGCCCCGTCCTACTATTCATGGTGCTGCCCACCCACTGATAGGGGGCCGATGGACTTGGGAGGTGCTTAGAAGTCGAGGGAGGGCTGACCTGACGTACCGTGGTATCGTTCCTAAGACGGCTACTCCCAAGGGTTAGGTGGGGGCGCTGTGAATCTTGGGACGGGACAGGTGGAGATGAGGGGTATATGTGAGGAACGCGATGGCTAGTAAACATATATCCCTTGGCATTTTTAGTTATTCCCGGGAATTAAAAATCGATTCGAATCGCTGATGCTCACCAGGTGTGAGAGTGCCAGATATCGCACACGGACAACGTAGTAATAACTGTAATATGTTGTTTATTTAATCACGCTTTTCAATACAACATACTTGGATGTGTATGATCCGTCCCACTATTCATGGTGCTGCCCATGCACTGATAGGAGGTCGATGGACTTGGGAGGTGCTTTGAGGTCAAGGGAGGGCTGACCCGACGTACCGTGGTATCACTCCTGAGACGGCTACTCCTAGGGGTTGATGGGGGACGCTGTGAATCTTGGGACGGGACACGTGTAGATGAGGGGTATATCTTGGATGTGTAGGATACACTATGATGCAAGTTACGGATGGTTCTCATGTTTTACTTTCATGCAAGTACTTACTTTATGATATAAATGATCTTCATGGTTAATGGATAGCATCTGTCAAATCCTGCTATTTTATGTCAACATGACCTTGTTTAAAAATCAACAGCTAAGGATCCACATGATTAGTAAGCATACTTTGCGTCAGCCGTAAGCCCCGTCCATTAAGTCCTACTGAGTAATTAGTACTTAGGGTTTACCCCCACTTTTGGATTACAGGTACTGATGACATCTGGACGACTGTGTTGGAGGTGGTAGTACCGCTGGGCTCGGTGCTACTCGCCTTGTTCATCTCTTCATGAAGACCATTCGAGTTTGTTTCCGCTGCGAGATGTTTTGAAAACGCTTCCGATATATATATACTCTGAATTTGCTTCTGCTATATTTGAACATGTATTTGATTTCATACAATTGGTTTGTAAAATCAAGTCCATTATTCTCTATTTCAACTCCTGTGATGGTGTAATTGTTGTGGCTCCTTCGAGAGTCGGATGTGTTTGACGTCGGTTCCTCGGGAAATGGTGTTATCGAGAGCCCGAAGGACTCTCGACGGACTACCGGGTTTAGTCTGGCCTAAGTGCACTGCAAGCTAGTGGTGGCAGATGTGCTTAATCTGGATTAAGCAGGGCGGTTCCGCCACTATATACCCCTCATCTCCGCCTGTCCCGTCCCAAGATTCACAACGCCCCCACCTAACCCTTGGGAGTAGCCGTCTCAGGAGCGATACCACAGTACATCGGGTCAGCCCTCCCTCGACCTCAAAGCACCTCCCAAGTCCATCGGCCCCCTATCAGTGGATGGGCAGCACCATGAATAGTGGGATGGATCATACACATCCAAGCATGTTGTATTGAAAAACATGAATATAAGCATAAAGTATTTAAGATTGTTACTACGTTGACCGTGTGCGATATTCTACACTCTCACACCCGGTGAGCATCAGCGATTTGAATCGATTTCTAATTCCCGGGAATAACTAAAAATGCCAAGGGATATATGCTTACTAGCCATCGCGTTCCTCACATATACCCCTCATCTCCACCTATTCCGTCCCAAGATTCACAGCGCCCCCACCTAACCCTTGGGAGTAGCCGTCTCAGAAGCGATACCACAGTACGTCGGGTCAGCCCTTTCTCGACCTCAAAGCACCTCCCAAGTCCCTCGGCCCCCTATCAGTGGATCGGCAGCACCATGAATAGTGGGACGCGGCCGGTAAGACTTTCACCGGTCCCATGTCCCGGATAAGCACTTCTAGCAATGTTGTGCCGATCAACAGGCGAATAGCGAACGGGCCTTATGCGACTAGGGCGGAGCCAGAGAACAACAGCGCACACCACGAAAGTAAACTTACGCTCCGCCTAGTGTCTATTTAACATCAACATAAATAATCATAAATTTTATCATAGTAAGATTTCTGAGATTTTTAAATATCACCTATGCGACAAGTGACAGTGCACACTCGTGTCTACTCGTACCTAGCATTTCTAGACATACTCGTCCTACGAACTCTATTCATAGGATCTAGGGCCAGGTCGGCCAAGGAATCTAATGCAATTGGTTTCGATCAACTCCTAATGCATATGCGTAATCAATGATTGTTTTATTAGCTGGGAATAGCATGGTCTTGCCTACCTTCTCCGCTAGGGTTAGAGGGTGCTTCCTTGGCGATGTGATCAGTGGTCGACTGCGGGTTCTCCGGCTCGTCCTCGGGCTCCTCGATCAGCGGTTGCTCCGGTGGCAGCTCCTCGTTCATGGGATCTATATGCATGACATCATATGCGAATGAGTGCACAAGAATGCATATGCTTGCACTGCATGTAGGTGAAATGCAAATGTTGAAATGCAGCAGGTATGTCATGGATAAATAACATGGTATAGCAGTTGAACATATCGCAAATGCTTATACATAGGGTGATTCATTCTCATTTGTGAATTAATTTACACACCTAAGATGCAGCAGTAAAACATAACCAAACAAACCCAAACTTTTATGACATATAGACTCTGCATACCCAAGGCTACTGTTAAAATTTCAGCTCAATTGGAGTTATAATTATTTTATTAAAATTCCAGCAAGTTCTCAGCCCTACACATTGTCAGAATTTTCATAAATTATGGGAATGGTTTCTGAAGGTGAAATTTTTCTAGTGAACTAGGCTTAGTATGGACTGCCTGTACAAAAATTTACAAGCTAAAACTCCCAAGTTTAACAAACATCTATTTTCCATATATTAAACTTGTGCGAATTAAGATGTACATATGAACAGTGTAATTAGCCTTCTCGAATATACTTTCTGGACTCTATGCATCAACATTAAGCTACCAAATTTTTCAGAGAATTTTCCTAGCAAGCTATGACCACTTTTTCTATTTATCATTCCCAACATGCAGCATTTTATCATTTTCAAATCACCATTAAAACTTAACATGCAGGGGCTCATATTTTACCAGTGAGATCCATAAGCTATATAGGACATAATAAAAATACTAGTGAGTCATGTTTAGCATACTTTGCATAGGCCTCATTTCCAAGTTATTAAATAATGCATAAAGTACATGTAAATTGATAAAGCAGTGCATGAACAGTAAGACCTAGGGTCACCAACATTCTCACAGTGTCCACATGTCCTAAGGAAGCTACTAACCAAGTCTCATCATTTTAGGATTTCATTAAGGCCATGTTTTCCATTTTTTCTTGATTTAACATGCATATACAAGAACAGGGGCAAAACCGTATATGCACAACTCCACATCATATCCATTGTGTAGATCTACTCAAGATGAGTTCATAGCCACTGAGTTTGTCTTTTTAGGATTTTTCTTTGATTTGTTATGAATTTCCAAAGTTTCTGCCGATTTAAATGCATTTAAATGGAAAATATTAGATCTGAGGACTATAACACAATTAACCATAGTTTCCAGGGGCCTGCATACAAGATTTAGGTGACTTAGTGCATAGTACTTAAAACAGAGCGCGCAAAAACAAGAAACTTTAGGGGTTTATTTGCAAAACAACCTCTCCTTCTTCTTCCTCCGGCCGCGCGCGGGGAAGGGAAAGGACGAGGCCGCGCCGGCGGCGGTGGGGCCGTACTTGGAGCCGAGGGGAGATGGGGAGGGGTTCCTAGGCTCGGGCTACCCGAGGATGTAGGTGTCGTCGCGATTGGTGGAGCGGAGAGGCGACACGGAGTCGGTGAACCGGGTGGCCGTGGCGCGCGGGCGCGGCGGCGGCGGCGCAATCCGGTGGGACAACAGGAGGAAGGGGCCGCTGTCGAGTGCTTGGGCCGCGCGGCGAGGTGGCGCACCTGGTGGTGGGGTTTAGAGGCACGGGGGTGGAGCCGGTGAGGCTGCCCACTACGGGGTCGGCGGCGCGGTAGCGCGTCTCGGCGGCCACGCGTGGGAGGGGGTGAGGGAGGCGGCTTCGGTGGACTAGAGCCTCGGGGTTTGGTGGAGTAGAGCTAGGCGGGCGCGGGACACACGTCGGATGGGGCGGTGGCAGCCCGAGGTGGCGGCGGCGCGAAGCTCGCCGTGAGCTCGGCCATGGCGAACGGCCACGGGGTGTGCGCACACGCAGAGGCGCTAGGGCGATTTCGGTGGCCCGGAGCTTTGGGAAAATGGTGCGCGCTGGAAAGGGAATGCGACGCTTTCGCTCGTGGGATGGGAGGAGGCCCGGGGCTGTGGTGGCGCGGGCTCAACCGAGTCCGGCCATGGTGGCTCGGCGCGCTTGGCGCTCTGCGCGAGTAGGAGGGAGACCGAGGGGAGGACGGTGAATGCGGCCAAGGGAGCGTCCAGGTGCAAGGTCTTGGCGTCGTCTTGAAGCCGAGGCGCGGTGTCAGCCGGCTCGATCCATGGGCGCGACCACTGCCTGTACGCCGGCGGCCGCGTGGAGCGCGCTGGCTGGGCGTAGGCGCGGTGCCGAGACGTGGGGCCCACCCGTCAGTGAGATAGAGACCAAAAAAAGAAAAATGTGTTTTCTATGTCCTTGTAAATCGCATATTTGACCTATTGAGAGGCCAAATTTGACAAAATCCCAATAAGATGAAATGTTATACTCTTAAGGCTCTACAATTTTGTCAAAAGGCCTCATATCTAAATCAGTTTGCAAATATGATTTAAATTTGAATTTACATATCAGCCTTCAATTGGGACAGTGGACCTTTCTCGCTTGAAAACTTCAAAAGTTCTATTTCCATGTATTTTCACCCAAAGTGCCTCTTGGTAATATTGCTTAGAATTTTAAGGCCTACAACTTATCCAATTTGAGTATTGCATGAAAATGGTTGTAGGTTGTAGAAACCTTGAGATTTCTAAACAGGTTAGGTTTGGATTGGTTTTCTGTGCTGGTAGAAAATGACACTAAACTCCATTTAATACTCAATATATGACCAAACCCCAATTAACAAAGTTGTTCTCCAGCAATTTATCTACAAGTTTGATAATATAAAGTTGGTATGAATCCCAACAGATTTTGAACTATAGACACAAATGTGTTCTAAGGTTTAATAAAACAGAAATTTCACTTTGTGTAGAGACTTTCTTGTTTCCAACTTTTGAATACTCAAATGAAGTCCAAGCACTTCCACTCTAGGTGCATTTGAAAGGTGATAAGTTTAATTTTACTTCATAGAAAGGAAGATTCTGAAATTGTATAGCGAAATCAAAAGTAATTTCAGACTCAAATTTGGGATGAGCTGAAATTCAGACTCATGAATTTTTCTGTGTAGACTAGCTTGGGGCTGATTTCATGAGGCATTTGAGGTCAAAATTTAAAATAGCTAAAGGCAGTTTTAAACCATGCTCAGGGTAACAAAAGTGAAGTTCACGGTATGTACGATAACTTTGATAATGGAGTTAAGCTCAGTTGCTTAATGAATCCGAAAGTTTAATTAGGGTCCAAATTTAGTCACGATCACAATTGGCTCCTTCCAAAGAATTTCTAGCTTGACTTGGTCTCGACTTTTAAACCTCATAACATATGATTTTTCAGATGGTCACATTATCAAAGTTGAAGATAACATCCTGAACTAAGACTTTTGTATTTGGTGTTTTGCATAAAAGCTTGTGGGTGGTGACTTAAACAACCAAACCACGTAGGGTTTCGTATTCTCCTAGAAAAATTTTGGGTTAGTGGTTTCTCCATCTAGTCTTCCTTACTCTCTAAGCGTCATCAAGCTCTCTAAGCGTCATCAAGTCTTAATTCATTATTAACTTGTCTCTAGCTGCGTGGTAAGGCTCTTGAGATACCGGGGGCATCACACCGGACTATCCGGTGACGCCGGATAGTCCGGTAGCAGAGCCGGACTGTCCGGTGGGGTCTGGAACTTGAGCCTCTCAAACCCTAAACTTGACCAAATCTTGTCCAATCTTCACGAAATTTGACACAAGCTATCTGAGCACTATTCCAAAGCTATTCCCAAAAGATCAACTCAAAATGATCACGGGACTAGCAGGAATTTCAGATCGCGTGAAGAGGCAAGCTTTGGGCAAGAAAAGAGGTAAACTCAAATTTGACTCGCTCGTGGCAAACCTGCAGGTTTGTGATGCACTAGGGCATAATCTCCACGTCCTTGCTAGTCCAAAACACCGGTAAAAGAAAGGATTCACCCATGGCCAAAGCAAACACCCAAAAGCCAAGGATTGAACCCAAAAACCAAACTAGAAAGGGGAGGAGAAGAGGGCTGCACACATGAGCTCGAATTTCTGCTGAATATTGCTGGATTAATCACGAAATTGAGTTCAAACAAAGTTCCTACAGCCTACCACACTTCATCCTTTCCTCTTGTGTGAAGAACACTAGCTAGGGGCTCAAATCCTAGCCCTAATGCTCTCTCTTCTCTCTTTGGCACATAGCTGTATGGAAATGAAGCCTAGGGTTTTCTAATGGTGGGAGAGTCACCTAAATGACCAGCCACTTAGGTATTTATAGCCCTAGGCCTGACGACACAATTAACACTAAGACCCTTACTCTAGAATGCCCGAAAGGGGCTGAAATGTAAAAGATACAATCGGATGACTACGATGACGCTTTGATCTTCTTCTTCTCCACGCCTCGCTTGGATGTACACCACGTAGCCAGTAGTCTGGAAGCTTCCCCCGGTTTTGAAGTCAGAAACCGAAAAACTTTATTCTGCGGGCTTCCTAGGCCGGATTTTGGCCCAATCTTCTATCTTGGCGAGTCGGAGCCCAACCCTCCAAGTCATCTGAACTTGGGTGGCGGTTTTGAGCCGAAGCCGCCAAAGCCTCCCTCGCACGCTTTCGCGCCATGCACTCGGGTTGGAGCACCACGGTAGCACCCGGCTTCTCTAGTCCATCGGAGTCGCCTCGCGGTCCATCGGAGGGCTTACACCACCGTTGCCGATCCGCCCTCCGTGTACCGAGCTCCCATGGCCGACTGACACCGAGCATTGCCTCCGGTCCAATGGAGGACTTTTGCCTCAGTCCATCGAGGTCTTCATCATCTACCTCCAGTCCATCAGAGGGCCTCCAGTCCATCGGAGGTCTTGAGCTCGTTGACAATCACTCATCACACCAGGAGAGCAATGAGGCCGGTCCATTGGCTCTCCCCCTTGATGAGTGCATTGTCAACACATCACCAACCTGTAACCTGAAATGGAACAAAGACAAAAGAAAAGCGTAAAACCGAAAAAGAAAGAAAGAAAGAAAGAAGAAAGTTGCTCAAAATGCCCAAAAACCAAATACAAGCAAAGAAACAGGGCACAATGAGACAACAAAAGAAAACAAAGCATCGGCTACTTAAGATAGAGGCAAAAGGCTCAACGCACCGATGCAAAGAGCATGCTAAAAGCTCAACTCTCTCTGAAATGCATCCTCACAAGTGCAAAATGAGTGCAAAGCTCCCCCTCAACTAAATCTTTCCTTAGTTCTCCCATTTTGTCCATATTTTTAAATTTCTCCCCCTTGGAGGTACATTAACTTCTCCCCCTTATTGACAATGAACACATCAAGGGTCCTTGAACTCAACTCCCCCTGAACTAAACAACTCCACCTCAAAATTATGCCATGAAATGCAAGGAGTGTAACTGCAAGAGCTCAGAAGGGATGAAAAGCTAGTAATCACAAGTTCTATCATACAAAGCAAGTGAGGGAAAGGAAGCATATAACAAGCTCAAATGAATCTATCTTACACATATCAAGAGCAAGCTTGTTTTTCAGGGTTATCGAAAAGAAAGCATCACCAACATGAATAGCACCTAGCAAGATAGGCATAAACACAAGATGCTAGCAACGCATACAAGGTGTGCTACTCTCAACCAAAGCATATACAACTTAGCCATAAGCATTTTAGAGGCTTGCAAAATTCAAATTTAAACATTGGTATTCATAAGCAAGTTCTTTTTGTGCCAGGGGTTATTTACTTGTCTTTTGCCACTTCTTACCAACCAATGCAAGCCTAGGTTATAGAACCATCAGAAGCTTAAGACAAGGTTTTGGTCATACACAGCCTCGTCCAAGTTCATGCCAAAGTGCAAAGGCAAGCTGTCTCGAACTAGATCAGTGTGACAAGCAAATCCACCTAGATCTTTCTCAATTTAGCACATAAGACACCACTTATAAGCATTTTGATCCAAATTTCAATTTAAGCATGGTGTCATAAAAGCTTAGGCATGAACTGAGCAAAGGCATACAACTAGCATATCCAGGCATGAAAAGATAGCATAGCATTCAACACTCCTACACATGCTAGGTAGCCAAATCAAGTGGTGATCATGGTTTTTAATTTGCAAAGAATAAAATGACTTAGCTCACAACTAGTTTTCAACAGACTGAAGAGAGCTTAGCCAACCATGATCAAGCAAGCACTGTACAATCTAGCACAAGCAACTACTAACTCATCATCCCAAAAAGCTCTAGTGGTAGTGTAGTGAAAATGCAAATGATACAGTGCAATGCATGATATGATACAATATGCAAAAGAAATAAAGAGAAATAAAAACAAGATAAAAGCAAAAGCTAAATTACCAAAGCTATTCCTTCCAAAAAGGAATAGCACACTATCCCTGACTAAAAGGGATAGCACACTCCAAGCTCACCTCTCAGGCGGGTAAAAGCGTCAAACTCTAGGGGCTTGGTAAAGATATCGGCCAACTAGTTTGTAGATACTACATGGATCAAGTCTATGTCCCCCTTCTCATAGTGATCTCTCCGAAAGTGAAACCTCACGTCTATGTGTTTGGCTCTAGAGTGCAAGACAGGGTTCTTAGCTACAGAAATAGCAGAAGTAGAGTCAACTAGAAGAGGGATTTTTCCAAACTTAAGGCCGAAATCACTAAGGGTGGCTTTCATCCATAAGAGCTGGGAGCAGCAGCTATGTACTCTGCTTCTGTGGTAGACAAGGATACACTAGCTTGTTTGCGGGTGGACCAAGAAACAAGAGAGGTTTCTAAGAGTTGGCATGTGCCGGAGGTTGACTAGCGATCAATCCAGCAGCCAGTATGGTCAGCATCTGAGAATCCTCTAAGAGAAAGAGAAGAACTCGAGGAATACCAAAGACCAAGCTCAGGAGTGAATTTCAGATATCTGAAAATGCGCTTCACCGCTTGATGGTGAGAAGTCCTAGGAGAATCCTGGTAGCGCGCACAAAGGCAGACCGCGAACTGAATGTCCGGTCTGGTCGCCGTCAGGTACAGAAGTGAGCCGATCATCCCTCGAAATTCCTTCTAGTCCACCGCCTCGCCATCTTCATCAGCATCAAGCGCCGTGTTTGTACTCATAGGAGTCGTCATGGGCTTGGAGTCACCCATCTTAAACTTCTTGAGTATGTCTCTTGTATACTTGGCTTGATGGACAAAGGTTCCTTCAGGGCCTTGCTTGATCTGCAGCCCGAGGAAGAACTGGAGCTCACCCATGAGACTCATCTCAAATTCCCTGCTCATCTGTTCAGCAAAACTAAACACCAAAGCGTGAGATGAAACACCAAAGATTATGTCATCAACATATATCTGAACTATTAGGGTGTCACCGCCACGGCTCAACAAAAACAAGGTCTTGCCTACTGAACCCATCACAAACCCAGACTTGAGCAGGAAACTCTTCAACCTAGCATACCAAGCTCCAAGAGCTTGCTTCAGACCATAAAGGGCTTTCCTCAACTTATACACCCGGTCTGAAAATCTAGCACTCTCAAAGCCAAAAGGTTGTCTCACATATACCTCATTCTCTATGAACCCGTTTAGGAAAACAGACTTGACATCCATTTGCTGCAGTTTGAAGCCTTTAGAGGCTGGAAACCATGGGCTACCAATCTCACTTTGTTTCTCACAACATCCCATTCTCACCCTGTTTGTTCTTGAAAACCCACTTGGTACCTATAAGGCGACAGTTTGGTGGAGGTTCAACTAAATCCCAGACATGGTTTCTCTCAAAATTCTCGAACTTCTCATGCATGGCGTTCACCCAGTTAGGATCAGATAATGCATGTGACACATCCCGGGGCTCAAAAGTAGCAACATATGCAGAGTGGGAGAAAAAGGCTAGAGAAGCAACCGAAGAGTGTGTAACACGCTGGTGAATGTCTCCAATCATCTTGTGTGGAGGGTGATCCCGCTGGACCTACCGAGATGGAACAATCTCGGAGGTCACCTCCCCTGTGTCCTCAATGGGGCCAGCCTCTGCATAAGCTTGCTGTCGGGAGAGTGAGGAGGAAGCCGTAGGCAAGGGTCCTCCATCATCATCAAAGCTCGTAGCAGAGGGGGCAGGAGCTGCAGCCGGTGCAGTGGCTCCTGCATCACTAACATCATCCGCACCTTCCTCATCCTCAAAGATGGGGTGCCTTCTTCATCATCACCTGAAAGCTCAAAGGAAGAGGTTGTGCAGGGCATAGTTTCATCGAAAGAAACCTCACAAGTCTCAACAACTTGCTTGGCCTCCAAAATCCACACACGAAAAGCCCTAGAACTAGAAGCATACCCAAAAAAATCCCATCCAAACAACGAGACTCAAACTTGTCCAAATACCCCGCCTTCTTAAGCACAAAACACCTGCAGCCAAACGCTCGCAAGTGCTTGACGCTGGGCTGCCTACCAAACCGAAGTTCATACGAGGTCTTCCTAAGGAAAGCTCACAAGAAGATCCGGTTCGCAATGTAACAGGCCGTATTCACTGCCTCAGCCCAAAAGCGCCTCGGAGTACTATACTCATCGAGCATCGTCCGTGCCATCTCAACAAGTGTGCGGTTTTTGTGTTCCACAACACCGTTCTGCGGAGGGGTATATGGGGAAGAAAACTGGTGCTCAAGACCTAGGTCACGACAGAAGTTTTTGAAACGAGAGTTTCTTTGTCACTGCGGATAGCCCTCATGGCCTTATGACTCTCGTTTCTCAACCTCAGTACCAGATCCCGAACAAAACCAAACACCTCATCCTTAAACTCCATGAAAAATACCCATGAGAACCGCGAAAAGTCGTCCACAACGACGAGCACGTACCACTTCCCACTAACCGACGCTACCTGAGCAGGACCTACTCTATCCATATGGAGTAGCTCACCCGGATAGGAGGTCATAACCTGAGACATAGGAATGTGAGAAGAAGCAACCATCTTGCCATGATGACAGGGGTGGCATACTAAGTCCTTCTCAGCTCTCAACTTGGGCAATCCTCGGATTAGGCCCATTGAACTCAACCTGACTAGCAGATCAAAGCTCAAGTGACCAAGCCTCCTATGCGACTTCCAAATATCAGCAGAAGGACTAGCAACCAAACAGCGAGCAAGGCCAGAAACAGATGTGAGGTCGACCCTGAAAACCTGACCAAAAGGCAGCAAAGAGCAAACAACGGTCTCCTCAGCATCAAGAACGCAGCACGCACCCTTCTTAAAACGAACCTCAAACCCTTCATCGAGAAGTTGCGAAACATAGGCCAAATTGAACCCCAGATTCCGAACAAAAGCAACTTCTCTCAGGAAAAGCTTAGTAGAGAGCGAAACAGAACCAACACCCAACACTTTACCTTGACCATTATCCCCGAATGTGATGTACTCCTTGGTGCTCATGGGGTTGAGGCTGGAGAACCACTTGCGGTGCCCTGTCTGCCTAGAGCAACCGGAGTCCATGATCCACACATCCTCCATGCCTCGATCCTGCAAAGTCAAGTAAAGTGACGGTAAGCAAATGGTCCGGCACTGGGGTTAGTACCAAAACTACTACTGTACTAGTGCCAAGCCATCTACTCAAAAGTGGGGTAAGCACAATCAAAGAAATCATTACGAAGATCAGGGTAACCACGACCTCCAAAGCGTGAACCCTCGAAAGCTCTCTCAGAGTCTCGGTCACGAGATCTGTAGCCGCGCTGAAAACGACTAGGAGCTCGACCGACAAAGCGTCTCTCACCACTGGAGCACATGCCTGAAAGCCGCCTCCTCTCTCACCACCAGTAAAGCGGTCTCTCATCTCACCGCGGCGGGGAGATCTTCCCTACTACCCTGGTAGAACTGATCCTAGTTCTCCCAAGCTCTCTCCTGCCTCTCAACCCGCTTCCTCCTGAAGCAAAACTCCTCTAGGTGGCCATTCCGCTGGCAAAACTCACAGTGGTAGACAGGCCTCCTAGGAACTGGGTTAGGCTGGGACTTGGGATTAGGTGGTGTGGCCTTGGGTGGCTGAGGCTGCTGGACTGGCTTCTTGCCTTTGGGCTTAAGCTCTTCCTCTATAATCTTGTCCAGCTTAGACTTGGAAGGCTTGGGTGTCCATTACTGCTTCTTTGGGGCAGCCTTGGGTGGCTCATGGTAAACCCCATCAACAGTCTCACCTGGCTGGGTAGGTGCAATCTTCTCACCAGAAGTGCTGCACTCTCCAAACCCACAACCTCTCATGTCACTGTCGGCTCTCTTGGTGCTCTCTATGATCATCTCTAGTTGGGGTTGTCTCGCATATACCCAACTCAGCACCTCTCTCAACCTGTTGTTGTCATCTTTCAAAGACAACACCTCCTCCCTCAGATCTTCCAGAACTACATTCTGGGCAGCACAAGTATAGTCTAGGGAGGGAACCACAGCAGCTTTCTCCAACTTCCTAATGGTGGCATCCCTATCCACCAGCTGCATCCTAAGAGTTAGGCAGTTCTCACAAGTGTCAGTAGGTGCTGAAAGCACCTCAAAGTCAGCTCTCAACTGCTCTAACTCACCACTCAAGGTAGGACAGACCATACACGCACCCAAAAGCGCAGGTCTAGCCCTAAGCTCCTCAAGCTCCATGAGCTACCCCTCAAACTTCTCCTTCAGCACAGCTAGCTCTCTAGCTAGACAGGGGCAGGACTCACACTCGAGCTCTCCACTCAAAGTAGGCTCATCCAGTTTGGACTGGAGTTTGCCTAGCTCAGCTCTAAGCCCATCTATCTCCTCTACCCGTTTGGCATACCTATCTCCCTAGTCACCAAGCTCCATCATGAAAGACTCGCAGGTAGGGCACTCAATCTCACTGGGTTGGGGTCTCACACTCCTCAACCTCTCATTCTCCTCTAAAGCCTCAGCATGTTGGGCTTTCAACTTCTGCAGCTTCTTAGCTGCCTTCTCCAGCATCTTATCCTGGGCTTTCAACTCTTAGCTGTTCTACTCTAGCATCTCAAGGATTTCAGCTTGCTTAGGAGTTACCTCATCATCGGAAGAAGAGTTGCTGCCGTCATCCTTGTTCTCCTTGTCCTCAAGCGCCGTGGAGCAAACCGAGCTCCTCTTGTCCTTGTTCTTGTGCCTGGACTTGGTGGAGACGAAGCACAAGCCAGCTGGTCCTCCTTGATCGTTCCTCTTGTCCTTCCTGTACGTGATCTCCTCATCACTTGAGCTCGACGAGGACAAAGCGGAAGAAGATCCACTGCTGCAGAACCCGATCTCGGTGAAAAAGGCCTTGTCTCGCTTCCGGTTGTCCTTCTGGTAGCTCTTGAAAGCCTTCCGGAAGTTTTTCTTGCCAAAGGGATGCTTGCCGAAGCCGTGCTTGCTGGAGCGGTGCTTGTCAAAGCTTGGCTTGCCGGAGTGGTACTTGTCAGAGTCACGGGAGTAGCTCTTGCCCTTCTTGTAGTAGTCGTTCTTGTTGGGGCACTCGGCGATGAAGTGGCCGACCTCTCCGCACTCAAAGCATTTGGGCCTCTCGCCCCTCTTCTTGCTCATTCGGTTGTCATAGGTGCGCTGAAAGCGGCTAGACACCAGACATAGCTCCTCATCCCCAAACGACGCCAACTGCTCCTTTGTCACAGACATCAAAGTAGAAAACGAGAAGTTGTGCATAAGGGGGTTAGCAACAGACTCACTAGAGGGGGTAGCCAAGGCCAGACTCTTAGAACCTGTACAAACAAGGGAATCCCTCAACTTGTAATCTACTTCTGTGGCCTTGAGCTTACTATAGAGCGCCTCTACTCCTATCGTATCATACCCTACCGACTCAATGATTGAGTTCACCTTGATTTTCCATACTTTTCTATCCAAAGCATACAGCAACTTGACAGCCTGCTGATGATCGGTGTATGGGAGCTCAGCGGGGGCAGAGTTGACACACAACTTGTTGATGATCAACTAAAACGACCAAACAAGTCGTCTACTGACTGTCCCGGCTTCTGGATGAAATTCTCATATCCGCGCCGGTAAGTCTCCATAAGCCTAGCCTCAATCGTCGCAGTACCCTCATGGTGTGCACTAAGCAGTGACCATATCTCACGCGCAGTCTCAAGGTGACTCACTCTCTCAAAATCCACAGGACCAAGCCCGGAAAAGAGAAAGTTAACAGCCTTGGCATTCGCCTCATGCCGAGCCACGATATCCTGCGTAGTACGCTCAGCGAATGGAAGCACCACAAAAGTCGTACTCTGAGTAGCATCCCATATGCCCTGACTCTGGCTAACAAGGAATGCCTCCATCCTACCTTTCCAGTAGGGATAGCCATCGGAGCCAAGGACGGAAATCTTCCCGGAGTAAGTCATCGTCGCTACGGTTTCGTCACCGGTTAAGGTATGAGGAAACCTAACCGGCTCTGATACCACTTGTAGTACCGAGACGTGCGACTAGAGGGGGGTGAATAGGAGCACTTAAAAACTCAAACTCACAAACCTCCAGTGCAAACTGACAGCTGTATTACGGTTTTTTGTGCAAACCGTTACTTTTTATTGTCTCTACCGCTGCGTACGTGTTAATTTTTGTGCGAAACAACAGCTATTACACACAACAAACGCTAGACACCATCCACTGAAAGGAAACGTGTCTAGCAGCACTTGGTGTCGCCCACTGAACGGGTACACACCAAGCGAGCGGAAGCACAAGACTCAACGATCACAAGATCGCAAGTCAAGCGAAACAACGACTCATGCACTAGCGTCTTGTTCGCCACTCAACACACCGAAATGCGCCCTACTGGTTCACAGCAGGTTAAGAGTATGGGCAGCAACAAGAAACACTAAAAGCGAGGTCGAAGCAAAAGCCGGGCAGCAAAAACCCCAACGAAAAACGCCACAGCCACCTCACAGGCTACTGCCGGACTGTCCGGTAGCGGCCACCGGACTGTCCGGTGGAACCGGATGGTTCGGTGACACGACCGGATGGTCCGGTAGCAGCGGGGCTGGAAACCCAATGCTGGACTGTTCGGTGGCCTGCACCAGACTGTCCGGTGACACCGGATAGTCCGGTAGCAGAGCCGGACTGTCCGGTGGGGTTTGGAACTTGAGCCTTCCAAACCCTAAACTTGACCAAACCTGGTCCAATCTTCATGAAATTTGACACAGGCTATCTGAGCACTATTCCAAAGCTATTCCCAAAAGATCTACTCAAAATGATCACGAGATTAGCAGGAATTTCAGATCGCGTGAAAAGGCAAGCTTTGGGCAAGAAAAAAGGTAAACTCAAATTTGACTTGCTCGTGGCAAACCTGCAGGTTTGTGATGCACTAGGGAATAATCTCCACATCCTTGCAAGTCCAAAACACTGGCAAAAGAAAGGATTCACCCATGGCCAAAGCAAACACCCAAAAGCTAAGGATTGAACCCAAAAACCAAACTAGAAAGGGGAGGAGGAGAGGGCTGCACACATGAGCTCGAATTTCTGCTGAATATTGCTGGATTAATCACAAAATTGAGTTCATACAAAGTTCCTACAGCCTACCACCCTTTATCCTTCCCTCTTGTGTGAAGAACACCAACTAGGGGGCTCAAATCCTAGCCCTAATGCTCTCTCTTCTCTCTTTGGCACATGGCTGTATGGAAATGAAGCCTAGGGTTTTCTAATGGTGGGAGAGTCACCTAAATGACTAGCCACTTAGGTATTTATAGCCCTAGGCCTGACGACACAATTAACACTAAGACCCTTACTCTAGAATGCCCGGAAGGGGCTTAAATGTAAAAGATACAATCGGACGACTACGATGACGCTTTGATCTTCTTTTTCTTCTCCACGCCTCGCTTGGATGTACGCCACGTAGCCAGTAGTTCGGAAGCTTCCCCTGGTTTTGAAGTCAGAAACCGAAAAACTTTATTCTGCGGGCTTCCTGGCCGGGTCTTGGCCCAATCTTCTATCTTGGTGAGTCGGAGCCCAACCTGCCAAGTCATCTGAACTTGGGTGGCGGTTTTGAGCCGAAGCCGCCAAAGCCTCCCCCGCACACCTTCGTACCATGCACTTGTGTTGGAGCACCACGGTGGCACCCGGCTTCTCCAGTCCATCGGAGTCACCTCGCGGTCCATCGAAGGGCTTACACCACCGTTGCCAATCTGCCCCTCCATATACCCAGCTCCCATGGCCGACTGACGCCGAGCATTGCCTCCGGTCCATTGGAGGACTTTTGCCTCAGTCCATCGAGGTCTTCATCATCTACCTCTAGTCCATCGGAGGGCCTCTAGTCCATCGGAGGTCTTGAGCTCGTTGACAATCACTCATCACACCAGAGAGCAATGAGGCCGGTCCATTGGCTCTCAAGGAGCACCTGGAGTTCATCTTCGTCGTGGCCAGCGACAATGCCGGAAAGGCGGAGGACGCCGCGGAGGCTGATAAGACGGTGCAGGTGGTTGCGCCGGTCCTGCTGGCAGCGTCATCGCTGGGACCGGTCACCAAGTTCTGTGTGCTACTGCTGAAGTTGCGGGGCCAAGCGAATGACCCCCGGCGGCCGCGGACGGCACGGCGTCGGAAGCGCCGGTGCCCAAGCAGGCTAGCCGGTTCCCTGTTGGTTCCTTCCATCTCTCTTTTCACATGCGACAATAGCTCGCACACCTCCGACACGGATAGGCCGGTGGCTGCTGTGGTGCAGGCCCACCAGGACGCAGCGAACAGACCTAAAGCCCAACCACTCTGCCTCTCCATCCCAGTGTCATCCACATCACTCTCCTCGCAGGCGCCTCGAGCTGCACCGGTGGTGCAGGCGGCAGTGGCATGCGGCATCCACGGGCATGCGCGGAGTCTAAAGCAGGTGTGCAAGCGGCTGGGCAAGAACCGGTCAACGTCGTTCGCGGTGGCCGCGACGCCGGTGCTGCCTCCGGCAACGTTGGCAGCGAGTGGCACCGGCAGCGGTGCGCAGCCACAGCGGTGGGACGACTCGTTGCCCCAGCTACAGGACGGCATGCAGAGCGCCATCATGCACTGCAAGCGGCCAAGCACTCCTCCTTCAGAGTTGTGAAGTGCAGGAGCTGTGTGGCTGATACTGGCCAAAGGGTGCCCACGAAAGGAGTAAAAAGATCTCATCGTTGCTTGTTTCTTTGACTGTTTAGATGTGGCTATTGCTTATGTGGCAGTAAGTATTTTTGAGCAGTCCACGTGAAAAACATACGTGTAAGTTGAAGGTAGGACCGACTGTGGGGCATAGATATCCCCTAGGCCCTCACGGCGTGAATTCAGCATATGGGCTGTCGGAGGACCCAATGGAGATAGCAGGCTCCCGAACAAGGCGCTGCCAGATGTCGTGGGCCCGGAGACGGATGACGTGCATGAAGATCAAGTCAAAGCGCTGTAATTTAGGAAAGACATAAAGAAGATGGCTTGGACTTCAGATTCCAGAAGAAGAAGGACTCAAGAAAGGAAGTGTATAAACATAGATTCTATGTACTCTGTTAGGATTCCAAACCGGGTAGCACTCATAGATGGAAACTGACTTGTAACCCAAGCCTTGCCGGACTATATAAGGCGGGTGAGGGACCCCTACGCAGAACATCTAGCATCTCATCGCATACCAGCCACCAGACGCCCTAACTTACATTGCAACCTCGAGAGCAAAGGCAATACAACTCGCAGCAAACAGGACGTAGGGCATTACGCATCTCGCGGCCCGAACCTGTATAAACTCTCGTGTCTTGTCGCATCTCCATGCGAACCATCGGGCTACACCGATTTCACCACCCCAAAAGCACTACGTAACACACCCCATGGTGCATTGCTGGTATCAAACACCGACAGTTGGTGCGCCAGGTAAGGGGCGACGAGATCGACATCAGCTAGCACCATGGCCGACCACTTCATCAACGGCTTCGCTCCGGGTGATATGATCCGCTTTGGGTCGATCATCTTCATCGCCGATCGGCGAGGAGACCTCCACCAGCTTCGCAAGCGCCGGCGCAACCACGTTTCGTCGTGCGACCACCGACTACTCCAGGACCTGATGGACGATCTGCACCACCAGATCGCCACCAGGGACAAGCGCCTCGTCAGCCTCCCCCAACTCAGCGTCAAGCTTCAAGACGTCGGCGCAAGGCGTCGGCCCGTCTCCAGAACCCGCCACCATGGCATGCTCCGTCGGATCGTGCCCCCAGAGTCTCTATGGCTCGGGAGTACGAGCTAACGGGAGGTCCTTCTTTAGGCCTGGATCTACATCGACAGCGCCGACTCAAGCGGCTCCAACAACGACCACCGCTTCAGCGCCAACTCGCCGCACGGCACTCTCGACCTCTCCGACTCAAGTCTGGACTCAGATTAGTCGGGGGTCGAGGTGATGTTCGTCAAGAAGCCCCCTTGAGATCCGCGGTGGGCCCACACCTCAGGCAGGCCTCCGTGAAGCCCGCAACAAGTTCCTGTCGATACCCACTCCTGGGTCCCTCGACCACTATGGGTCCCACCACCGCCGCCTGTACCAAAGCGAACCCGGCCAACTTCGGCTGACTAGGGTCGCAAAAGGACTCGGGTGGAGTCCTTCGCCCCGTTCGGTCTCCGCAACTCCACCGCCACATACCAAGGGCTTCTCTCCCGTGCCTCGGCTCCCCTCAACAACGACGAAGGTGCGCGGGGGACGCCCGACCTAACTCAGTCCGTGCCTCTTCCGGACGATGACGTCTACAGCGAGCCTGATGTGCCGTTGACCGGCCTTCGCATGGGGCTCATCATCAACTCTACCCCGGCGGGAAGAACCGTTCGCTGGCGTAGCTTGCAGACCATCGAAGCCTCTCATCACTCGGCGGTCACTCGAGAGGATCGTGATGCAGGGCATCACCATGTATTCTGCAACATCGAGACTCCTACGGCCTCTGACCACGGTGCGGCCACTACGACAGCCACAGCTTTAGCCTCCATCATGGAGGTAGAGCCTATGCTTACTAATGATCCCGAGAGTTCGCTTCCAAGCTCGACTCTCTGGTTCCCTGAGATCCTCGTCATCAACGGTCCAGTGAACGAGATCGAGGAGGCAGTCTCAGACGACGAGCAACCTGTCCTCGCTGAAACCTCGCAGGATCGCCACAGGAGGGAGAGGGCAAACCGCCTCCGTAACATTCGACGTCGTCATATCCTGGACAATAGAGACCCCACGTTGCCCGTCTCGATGGATGAGGTGACGCGGGACAGCGAAAAAGATCAAGAGGTTCAGAGTCACCGGCGCAGGAATGAAGCCCGACAGCAGCGTCGTGACTGGCAAGCTGGTGAAGCTAGGCGGCGGCGTGCAGCTGTGCTTCCTGGACGCAATCTTCTAAAAGAGTTCGAAGCAGTGATGGAAACTCCGAGTCAAGCCGGCGGGGCGCTAGTCAAGATCTGCGAGCTCCTCTCCAACAACGAAGATGGAGAGGCCATCAAGAACGTTCTCACTCGGGTAGCAGATCACCTCGTGCCCAGGCATCCCGGGACAGCAGGTGCGTGGCAGATCATCAACGACAATCGTGACGCGCGTCTCAACATCAAGCAATCTCGTGCTCAGCGACACCAGCTCAAGTTGGAGCGGAGAGCAAATTATGACCGGGACTACGGACCTCCTCAGCACGCTCCAGCTGCCAGAGGTCACTCGGGAGCTGCTTCTGTCAATAGCCCTATATCCCGAGTCAAGGTTGGGGATGACCTCCGCCCTCAGTCCCCGCAGCGTCATCCAGATGAGAACCACGGCAACCCAGCTGGTAGCTCTGAAGCAGCCGTGGCGGCCTTTGGTCAGAGGATTCAGGACGTCGACTGGCTGCCCAATTTCAAGATCTCAAATATTAAAAAGTTCGAAACAAAGATGGACCCGCAGAATTGGCTGGCTGTGTACACTACTGCGGCCCGAGCGGCCAATGCATCGGAAGATCGCATGACGGCCTACATCCCGATCAAGTTGGGACAGGAAGCACTTCAATGGCTTCGCCACCTCAGGCGAGGTTGCATTGAAGACTGGGGCGACTTCTATCGCCTGTTCGTTGCAAACTTCCAATCACTCTCTGACAAACCAGCGCAGCGATAGGACCTCAAAACCATCAGACGCAAGGACTCAGAGAGCTTGCGATCGTACCTCAAGTGGTTCCAGGCCCTAAGGAATCACATCCCCGACGTCTCTAAGGATACGGTGATCGATGACTTCCTCTAGGGGTCGAACGATCAAGTTTTCGTCAAGCACATACTGGAAAGAGCGCCCACTACCTCGGAGCGCCTTTTCCAAGAGGCAGATCGCTACATCACAGTGGACGAACGAGCTCGTGACCTCGTCTGCCCCCGACAGGATGACCGGGGCAAAGGCAAGCAAGAAAAGCACGAAGAATCCTCGCGGCAGGATCGTCGCTGGGAGAAGAAGCCTCAAGAGGAGGTCCGCGTCGTGGCGCCACCCCCACACGGCCGCGTGGCCCACCTCCTGCTCCGGCTCGGACGCTCGATGAACTCCTCGACGAGCCATGTCCCACGCACAAAGACATGCGCCACACTCTCTGGAACTGCCACGACTTCAAAACCATGCTGGCGCGTGGCCAGCTCCCTATGCCGCAGCCTGCAACGCTGCCGCCGCCCCCGTCGCGGAACCAGCCTCCGCAACGCCAGAACGGAGGCAATAGTCAACGCTTCCCAGACGTCAACAGGGAAGTCAACTTCATCCTGGGAGGGCACGGAGCCCATGCGAGCAAGCGACAACAGAAGCTAGAAGACCGGCGAATCAACGCGGCCACCTCAGAGCCACCATAACCATATGATTGGTCCCATGAGCCAATCTCTTTCAGTCGGGCAGATTAGTGGCTCAACTTTGACGAGCCAGGCAAGTACCCGTTGCTGGTAAATCCCATAGTCAGCGACACCCGACTCAAGAAGGTGCTGATCGACGGCGGGGCAAGCATCAACGTCCTGTTCCCTCGAACTCTGCAAGACATGGGGATTCCTCTCAGCGAACTCAAAAAATCAGATACCCCATTCTTCGGAATCATGCCAGGTGCGGGGGAGTATCCGCTCGGGCATATTTACCTGCCGGTCGCCTTTGGCACCGCGGAAAATTTTCGCATAGAGACATTGCGTTTCGAGGTCCCGACCTTCAACTCCGTCTATAACGCCATCATTGGGCGTCCTGGGCTCGCCAAGTTCATGGCCATCCCACACTATCCATACCTCGTCCTCAAGATGCCAGCTCCAGCCGGCATTCTCTCCATACGGGCTGACTTCAAAGGAGCTTCGGAGTGTGTACAGGAAGCAATCCAGATGGCGCTCGAACAGAACAGCATGGCGGTGCAGAAGAAGCTCAAGGCGAACGTAGCTCACATATCAAAGGAAGACCTCCAGATCCCGACCTAAGAGGCGGCGTCAAGCTCAGCGATACAACCGGCGGTCCCTACAAAGGAGATAACCCTCGATCCCTTGGACGCGACCAAGACGACTGCCATCAACGCTCTTCTTCCTCCCAAATAGGACCTAAGGGTCAATCGCGACATGTTTGCATGGAAGCCTGCGGATATGCCTGGGTCCCGAGGGAACTAGCCGAGCACCAACTCAAGGTGTTCCCCAACGCGAAACCCATCAAGCAGAGGCTGCGACGATTTATTCCTGAGAAGCGAGAGGCAATTAGGGCAGAGTTAACCCAGCTGAAGGCTGCCGGTTTTATTAGAGAAGTCATGCATCCCGAGTGGCTTGCAAATCCTGTACTCGTTCTCAAAAAGAATAAAAAGGACTGGCGGATGTGTGTTGATTATACTGATCTCAATAAGCACTGCCCTAAAGACCCGTTTGGGTTGCCTCGTATAGACCAGGTCGTTGACTCTACGGCCAGTTGCGCGCTACTCTCTTTCCTCGATTGTTACTCGGGCTATCACCAGATTAGCCTAGCAGCCGAGGACCAGGAGAAAACTACGTTCATCACGCCTTTTGGTGCGTACTGTTATACCTCTATGTCTTTCGGGTTAAAAAACGGTGGTGCTACGTACCAAAGAGCGATCCAGACTTGCCTCGCTGACCACTAGGGCAAGCATGTCGAGGCCTACATTGATGACGTCGTAATCAGTACCAAGAACGCGGAGGATTTCATTGACGATCTACACCTGGTGTTCGACAACCTGAGGAAATTTCGGTGGAAGCTTAATCCTACCAAGTGTGTTTTCGGGGTCCCCGTGGGCCAGTTACTCCATTTTGTTGTTAGCAATAGGGGAATCGAAGCTAACCCTAAAAAGGTCAAAGCCATACTCCGGATGCACCCTCCCAAATCGCAAATGGACGCTCAAAGGTTGACTGGGTGCATGGCGGCCTTGAGTCGGTTCATCTCGCGACTCAGCGAAGCAAGCCCTTCTATAAACTTCTCAAGAAGGTAGATCGGTTTCAATGGACCACAGAGGCTCAGGAAGCGTTGGAGGCTCTGAAAAAGTTCTTGACCACGCCTCCTATACTCAAATCTCTCAATCGTGCTACGGCCGACTCACCAACTGAAGATTTGCTCCTCTATATCTCCTGTACAACTCATGTGATCAGTACTGCATTGTTGGTCGAGCGGCCGGATGGACAGCACGTAGTACCCAGGCAACACCCAGTCTACTTCATCAGCGAGGTCCTTAGCCCCTCCAAAATCAGATCGTAGTGGTTACTAAGTTCCCAATTGGAGAAGTCTTGCGCAATCGGGAGGCCACAAAGCGTATTGCCAAGTGGGCCTGCGAGCTGGGGGCTCACGACATTGAGTTTCGTCCTCGTACTGCCATCAAGACCCAAGCGCTAGTCGATTTTGTCTCCGAGTGGATCGAGCATCAAGTCCCTGAGAAACCAGAAGTTCTGGAAGTTTGGAAGATGTATTTTGATGGCTCGTTGAAATTGGAGAGAGCCGGTGCTAGTGTCGTTTTCACCTCACCAGCAGGAGAAAAACTCAAGTACGTACTACAGATTCTTTTCTCGGTTTCCAATAATGCAGCTGAGTACGAGGCTTTACTTCATGGTTTGCGCATAGCCATATCACTCGAAATTCAGCGCTTGATGGCCTACGGAGATTCTTTGGTGGTCATTAATCAAGTCAACAAGGAATGGGACTGCTCTACAGAAAGCATGGACAAGTACTGTGAAGCAGTTCGTAAGCTAGAGGGCAGGTTCCAAGGCCTGGAGTACATTCATGTGGATCGGGATCGCAACGTGGACGCTGATATTCTGTCCAAATTGGGCTCATCACGAGCCAAAGTGCCTCCTGGTATCTTCGTTCAAAAGCTTCATCATCCCTCTATTCAGCTAGATGAGCTGAATATACCACCTGACCGACACATCCTAACTCTGGGTGATATGCCAACTGATTGGAGGGCCCCTATCATCAGGTACATCTTAAATAAAGAAACTCCAGATGATAAAGCAGAAGCCGAGCGACTAGCAAGGCGATCGTCCAGCTATACTCTGATCAACAATGAGTTATATAAGCATGGCGCTTCGGGAGTTCTATTAAAATGCCTAGACACCTCATCAAGGCAGAGTTTGTTGAAAGAGATACATGCTGGAGTCTGTGGAATTCATGCCGCCTCACGGACTTTGGTCGGGAAGGTGTTCAGGGCCGGATTCTATTGGCCGACAGCGAAGAAGGATGCCGCTGAGTTAGTGCAGCGCTGCGAGGCTTACCAATACCTCGCCAAGCAGCACCATCTTCCAGCATAGCAGCTGCAGAATATACCGGTGTCATGGCCTTTTGCATGCTGGGGGCTGGACATGATTGGCCCTTTCAAGATAGCTCAGGGTAGATATACTCATGTGTTGGTTGCTATTGATAAGTTCACCAAATGGATCGAGTATAAGCCCATTGCCTCATTGACATCTGCCAAAGCCGTTGAGTTCATTCAAGACATCATCTTTCGCTTTGGGATCATGAACTCTATTATCACAGATCTGGGGTCCAATTTTATGGGTTCAGAATTCTTTGATTTCTGCGAGCAAAGGTCCATTAAAATTAAGTAAGTCTCGGTGGCTCACCCTAGAGCCAATGGGCAGGTTGAGCGAGTTAATGGCATAATTCTGGATGCGCATGTGGATACGTGAGCTCCCATACGTGGTCTGGAGCCTTCGAACGCAACCTAGCAAAGCACTCGAGGGCAACACGCCCTTCTTCATGGTCTATGGGTCGGAGGCAGTATTACCCGCCGACTTATAGTTTGGAGCCCCACGACTGGTTTTCAAGGATATCGCTGAAGCCGAGGCAACACGCATCGAAGAGATTGACTCACTCGAGGAGGAGCGCCTGAACTCTGTTATTCAGTCAGCCCGATACCAACAGACTCCACGCCGTTATCATGATAGATACACGAGGCCTCGTTCCTTTTCAATAGGGGAATTGGTGCTATGCAAGGTGCTAAAAACCGCCGGACAACATAAGTTGTCTCCTCCCTGGGAAGGGCCATACATTGTCACGGACGTCACTCGTCCAGGATCGTATCGTCTATCTCAAATGGACGGGACGCCAATCGGCAACTCCTGGAACATAGAGCACTTGCGCAAATTTTATGCTTAATGCCTCCTAGTGCTTTCTAGAATTAGCGGCTAGTGTTGTTCTTTATACTCTGTCTTCATTGTACTCCTTATACTCTATGAATAAAGTACTCTTGGGGCAGGTATTCTATGCTTTTCTCTATTCTCGTTTGCATTATTTACTCACAGTATAAGGGCAATCGACCTAGGTCAGTCGACCGACAGTACGGTGTTACATGCCCACTCTTACTCTTGACGGGGATGACTCCGGCCCCACCACGAGAGCAATCGGCCTAGGTCAGTCGACCGACAGCACGGTGTTACATGCTCTCGTTCGTACTCATGCCTGGGGAGCACTCAGGGCCCCAACAAAACAAAGGCAATCGGCCTAGGTCGAAAGACCGATAGCACAGTGCTACATGCCTTTGCAGGACCTCACATCGGGGAGCAATCAGGGCCCTAGTCAAACAAAGACAACGAGCTTAGGTTCGACGACCTACAGCCCGATACTACATGTCTTTGCTTCATCATGGAACTCTTTCTCGCAGTGCACTCTTTCTTTATCATCGTGTTTATTTTCGTTCTCATCTTTACTGCTATATTAACTCAAGTCGCGCTGCCGACTTAACATTGTTCTTTTTTTTCTATAACAGACACGACCTCCAGCCAGGTAAGCATACAGTAGTTGTTTCATTTATAAGCATACTAACTATTTTTTACAGGATAGTACCGATCTAAAGAGCATAACATAGCACTCAGTTCACTGCATTACATAGGAACAATTGTCTATTCATTGTCGCCTACAAGGAGTTCAGCAATCACTCAGGCCTCATCCTCATGCTCAGTACTTTGGGTCTCACTCATCACCCCTGTTAACAGACTCGCCAAGTCTATGTTGGGTTGTGATTTCTTGATCACCACGAGGACACGAGCGAGGATGGTTTTCACTCACTGAGAGGTTCTTGCCTTGAGATCATCCGCAAAGGTGGCTATTCGGTCACCCATGGGACGTGATGCATCTTTTTCTGGTGCACACATGTCTAGAATCTTGGTTAGAGCTGTGTTTGCGGCTAGAGCAGCTTCTTTTGCCTTCTCATAGGCATCCTTCAGTCTGCTGCAATTCTTCTTGCTGGTCTCATAATTTTTCTTGAAGGACTCCAGCACTTGAGCTTGTTGTGCGGCTTCATCACGGGATTCTTTCAGTGCAAACCATGTGGAAGAAAGCACCTTCTTCATGTTGTCATGGGCATTCTGAGACTCAGCTAACTCAGCCTCTTTGTCTTTAAGTGCCTAGCGAGTTAAGGAGTGGCTGTTCTTCAAAGCCTCCAAAGAACTGACAGTCTCACGGAATGATTTCTCAAATCCGTCTCGAGATTCCTGAACAGTTTGTAGTTTTGCTTGCAGCTGCTGGCATTCATCGGTCTTTTGCTGCATCTCCTCTTGTGGAACGATACAATTCATATGCTTCTATGAGTAGGGAATATGCTAGTTGAGATTCTTGACGAGTTACCTCATGTTTTTTCTTCTCGCTGTCTAGCTGCCTGCATAAGTCGGCTGCTGTGTTGCGAGCTTGGTCTCTATATAGGATAGCGTTGCGATACTCTGCTTCACGACCAACAGCGGCTTGTTTCAGACGGCTGATCTCAGCAGCGGCCACTGTCAAGGGACATTTATTAGCTCGGGAACTCAGTTATTGATCAATGCAAGAAGGTTGGATACATACCTGTTGTCTCAGCTTTGCGAGCGGCTTCGGAATCAGCTAGCTGCTGCCTCAAAGTGATGACCTCATGGCTGAGCAATGCAGCAATCTTCTCTCGGATCATGCTGGTTTGTTGTACTCCACCTTGTAGCATCTTCAGCATATCCTACAGGGAACAATTTGAGCTATTTAGATAACGACAAGGGCAAAGCAAGATGTAAAATGTTGAAGATTGGCATACCTCAATAGTAGACAGTAGCCCTGAGCTTAGCATTGTTAGCGCCAATTGATGGTCGTCGGCGCTAGCTGACTCAATTTGAGGAGGCTGGGTATTGCTTGCCTCAATTACAGCTTGAGCAACAGGTTGTTCTTCTTCTGCAGGTTGCATTTCTGCGTTTGCTTCAGGGTGGTCAGGTTCTTCAACATTTCTTTCTAACACTGTCTCTAGCACCTTTGAAGTTGGTCGAGGAGCATCTTCCATGTTGACCTCAGCTTGTTGCTCCTGGGTGACGTCAGCCTCGGGCAGTGGCTCGGGTACAGGTGTATGCTAAAGTTCTTCAGAGACAGAGCCAGTTAGTACTTCCTGCCAATTCTCTGTTGATGTTTTTCCCTCAGTAGCAGCTTCAGCTGATTCATCAATTCGAGTTTCAGTCTCGACCTTAGGAATTTCTGTCAGCACTGTATCTGCATGCCCTTCTGTTGCCAAGCCTCTAGGTGTCAGCTCTGGTGAGGCTTGGGGGCTTGGTTTCTCAGGCTTTTGGTCCTTGGAACATGTTGATAATGGACTTATATCATCATCAGTGCATAATGTGAAGGGAAGTCTGCAAGCATCCCTGATAATCTGATCGAAATTTAAGTCCTCTGCTGTCAGATATATTTCATCCTCATTTGGTGGAAGAGTGGGTGCAGAAGGGGCTACTGTGGCATCATCATGGTGTTTCTTGGATCGTCTTTCACGATGATGGAGTTGAGCTTCCTCTTCCTCTTCCTCTTCCTCTTCCTCTTCCTCTTCCTCATCCTCATCAATCAAGCGATTCCAGTTCATCCCGACTGATGAATCATCGGTCTTGGCCATTGTCTGTAAAGAGTATCTAGATTTCTTGCTCTTTGGCTCTTTTTCTGCTGACTCGGGGGACTCAGTGACATCCTTGGTTGTTCTTTTGATCGTCCTCTGCTTTCGTGGCACCATGGAGCTAGTAGCGCTGGCTTTAGTGCGCCCCTGACCAGTTGTGGCTTGAGTCTTGACACCACTGGTGGCAGCCGTACGCTTGGGGGCTGCTTTGTTGATATTGCTCACTCCTGTCTCTTGGGCAGTTTGAGATGCACGCTGTATTACTATGAAGGAGTGCTCCTCGTCATTTCCTGCACCATGAGCAGCAGCAACAACGGCTTCCATTTCTTCTGTGGATAGCTCGGATTGTCGCTTCGATAGCCTATCAGTGCCAGAAGACAACGGATCTGATAGGAACTTGGTTATATTGCTCTGCATTAACTCTACATGTCAGAAACTGATTACAAGTAAGTTTAGTCACAGAAATAAGAGTGAGATCACTTACATTGGGAGTCGGATGCCATTCGCCTCTCAGCATCAACTCAACTCAGGCCTTGACACTTTCTCCAGTCATAGCTCAGGTCGTCTCTCGGATAGGATCACTGGCCCCGACATACAGATATGCAGGGTATATCCTATCCTTCAGTGGCTGAATGCAGCGATATACAAAGTCTATGACCAATGCATGGGCAGTTAAGCCATTCTCTTTCAGGTTGGCTATTTCCTCCAACAGCACATCAACCTCAGCTTGTTCTTCAGAAGTTGGCCCTTCCTCCCAGCTTGCCAGCTTGTTGTCAGGCTGCCTACCAGACCTCGAGGGAAGTGAATTTCCATGATTCTCTATATAAAACCACTCGGAGTGCCATCCTCTGTTGTTATCTGGAAGGGGGATATCCAAGTAGACAGATTTGCGGTTCTTGCGAAGTTCAAAACTGGCCCCTCCAGTAACTTGCAAAACTCCATCTCTCAGACTAGCTTTGCATTGGTACAGATATTTCCATAAACCAAAATGGGGGACAATCCCAAGAAATGCTTCACAGAAATGGACGAATATCGAGAGTTGGAGCACGGAATTGGGATTTAGGTGTGTCAAATTGATGGAATAGAATTGTAACAGGCCTCGAACAAAGGAGCACATAGGAAGGCCTAACCCGCGAATGAAGAAAAACGCGAACACCATTGACTCGTGGGTATCTTCAGTTGGTGTGGTATCATCTTTCTTTCCGCAGATCCTTCACTTCGTCACTTCCTTTGGTGGCAAGACACCCATAGCTACTAGGGATTCTAGCATGGGTTCCATGATTGTAGAGGGACAGTACACCAGGTATGGAGAGGGTAGTTGTCGGTCTTCGCTATGTGGAAGTCCCTCGCTGGTGTTTCCCCGCTCGCTCAAAGTCCTCTTCTTGGGCGCCATTGGCGTGGATGTTCCTATCGATTTGGGGATTCAAGCAGCGAAAAAAGCAGTAGTGCTCTTTGTGGGGCAATAGTGGCAGTGGACTCAAAGGGGGAGAATGGTAGCACAATATTCAGATGGATGAAATCGGCTCACGGTATAGATCTCGAATAACCCTGACGCCGTTAGCAACAGTCCTCGAGAAGTTGACGGAAACCGTGACCATTGTTATCTGAACTCGGATTTCATGCTTGTTTTGGTTGAGTCGGTTTCTTCTGAGATTGGGCATAGAATTCAGTCAGATTGTTTATTGAGAAGGATGGCTATTCAGTCGGGGTCCTCGGCATAAGTGAACATCCTATATCACTCGGAGGATGGGGTCTCTATATTGCCCATCTTTTGGGCACGGTGACACATAATTTCTTCAGTCATTTCATGGTTTCTACTTTGCTTTGGGTACTCAGAAGATGTATTTTTGACTCGAACATTTGTTTTTCAAAGACAAGAACACACAAGATCTCAATACGAAGCATAATACGACGGATTTCATTATATATACATATATATAGTTCATTACATGGATTACATATAGATGGATTATACTAATCTACTGCTACTACTACTATGGTGGTGGTGCGCCTAATGGCCGCAGGATGGCCCGGCCGAGGGCTCGGTGGTGCGGCGGCGCTTGGGTGCCGGGGCGCCGGCCTCGTCTCCGCCGTCGTAGCCGCCATTGTCCCTGTCGGAGCCGCCCGAATCATCATGGTCGTCGGAGCCATGGTCGTCGCCATCGTCGTCGTCGTCATCTTCATCCTCGTTGTCCTCCTCATCCTCGTCGGAGTCTTGGAGGCCGGCGCAGTGGAGGCTGCGGAGCTTGGCGCGCTCCTCGAAGTCGTAGCCCGCGGAGTCGTCGGTGTTGGGCTCCTCATTGTCCTCCTGAGGAGGCAGGTTGCCGTACAACACCGCCTCCTCAGGGACCTTCTCCTGCTCACTGGAGGAGCGGTCGACCGGGGAGTCCTCGTCGTCGTACTCGCCGGCGAAGAAGGCATCTTCGGAGTCCAAGTACTCGGGCTGCGGAGGCGAGGAGGACCTTGCTCGCTTTTTCCCCTTTCCGCCGGCCATGGTGAAGAGGGAGTGGAGAGTTCTTGGTTTTCTTTTGGGAGAATGTGTTTGCAGTGGAGGCGTGATGGGTGGCCGGGCTATTGCTCTGGTTTTATAGCACGATCACTCCGCTTCGTTTTCTGTGAACGCGATGCAAGAGGCTGCGTCGTTTCGACTTCCTCCACGCGTCAGTTATTTCTTAGGCAACAAAGGCTGTTGCGTGTTTGGAAGTTTCCTGTTTTCTGGGAGGTCTACGGGTAATCACTCGGTGCCCTCTGCTTGTTCCCTTTGGGTTAACCCCATGGGGTGCGGGATTTGTTGGGAAAAATATTCTTTTTCCCTAAAAATCCGAAAAGCAGAAGTTTGGATCAGCTTTCTATGACTCGGAAAGTTGGGAGAGAAATGGTAACTCGGATGTGGGAATCCGTTATTTCTCAAATTAACTCGGAGGAAACATCTGATCAGTTATTTCTTTCTGAGATCTTCAAGCTGATTGATACTCAAGTCAACTTGAAGCTCGGGGGCTACCCCATGGGGTGCACCTAGCGGTGCACCATGAGAAATAATGTTAACTCGGGCATGTAACTCATGAACAGTGTGTTACTCTTTCTAGAATCTCGAATCAATTAATTCCAAATTAACTCGAGCCTCGGGGGCTTGTGGGGGATAGATATCCCCTGGGCCCTCACAGCGTGGATTCAGCATATGGGCCGTCGGAGGGCCCAATGGAGATAGCAGGCTCCCGAACAGGGCGCTGCCCGATCTCGTGGGCCCGGAGACGGATGACGTGCATGAAGATCAAGTCAAAGCGCTATAATTCAGGAAAGACGTAAAGAAGATGGCTTGGACTCCGGATTCCAGAAGAAGAAGGACTCAAGAAAGGAAGTGCATAAACGTAGATTCTATGTACTCTGTTAGGATTCCAAACCGGGTAGCACTCATAGATGGAAACTGACTTGTAACCCAAGCCTTGCCGGACTATATAAGGCGGGTGAGGGACCCCTACGCAGAACATCTAGCATCTCATCGCATACCAGCCACCAGACGCCCTAGTTTTCATTGTAACCTCGAGAGCAAAGTCAATACAACTCGCAGCAAACAGGACGTAGGGTATTACGCATCTCGCGGCCCGAACCTGTATAAACCCTCGTGTCTTGTCGCATCTTCACGCGAACCATCGGGCTACGCCGATTTCGCCACCCCAAAAGCACTACGTAACACACCCCGTGGTGCATTGCCAGTATCAAACACCGACACTGATGCCTAAGAGGGGGGTGAATTAGGACTTCTAAAAACTAAGGCTCACTAAAAACTACAACTATTAAGCAAAACCTATGCAAAGTAAATTTAGCTATGTGCACTAAGGTTTTGCTAAGTGTTGCTACTTCTACCGTGGCCAAGTCTTGCAATCTAGTTCCACCTAGAAACTAACATATCAAGCTAGTCTAGGAATGTAAGCACACAATTGTAAGAATGTAAATGCGGAAGCTAAAGGATGGGATAAAGAATGCAAACTCCCGTTGACGATGGTGATAGCACACGAAGAAGACACGACGATGTTTTTCCCGAGGTTCAGGGAGGCTAATGTGCCTCTACCCCTTATGTTGGCGGTTCATAGCCTAACAAATTTTACTCCGCAAACGCATGGAGACCGTTGTAGCTTTCACCCGGGAGTATTCCAGGTATCGTATTTATTTCCATAGGGAAGCATCGAGAAGAATACAAATTTATCGATCATCTAGCTACTACTAACTCATTCATTCCAAAAGATAACAAGAAAAGATAAACGACCAACACCATGTGATACAAACCAAACACCGTTGGTCCGAACTCATGTTTAAGCTAGGAGGACAACGAGTTGAGGGCTAAGGTTCGGTCTTCCATCTCTACTAGCATACAAGAGCTATCTGTACTAAGGTCAAGAGGATTGAACAGAGCTATGGTCTTGCGTCGAGCGAAATTCCAGACTACACCGAGGAGGCCAAGGGGTAGGTAGGAGGCCAACTGAACGGCAACTGACTAACGCCTACAGGCTTACCGAACGACGGGATTGGAATACTGAGACCCATAATGCTGTCACCAAGATAGGCTACCAACCAGAGCTGCGTGGGTAAGATGGCACGCTATACTAGTGCTCAAGCGACGTGTTGCATCTATCATATCACCATAAAAGAGCTTGAGCACTAAAACTCGTCCTCTGCGCTAGAGGGTGAGAGCTAACCTTACTCCTAGATCCAAGTCTAGGAGGGGTTTATAGCACCGGCAAGAATAACAAAGCTCAATCAATTCTAACTTAGCACAACTCAGGCCTTGAACTTGGCATGCCCAAAAGGAAAAGGTGCTAGCAAAATAATGCAGCCGCATACATACCAAACTCGAGTAACTAACTAAAGATAGAAGATAAGTGCATAAAGTAGGAAAGTAAAATACTCGCACTTGTCAAATGATCGGAAAGTAATGCTTAAGATAGGAAGAATAAAGTACATTACCGAGGTTTCCGACCGACTCCGAAACACCAGAGCCTGCTATAACTCCCAGCTAAACAATGAATTCTAAGAGTGGAGGCACCACCCGAGGGGCGCCTCCTAAGAGGGAGAGAGTGATTACATGGTGAGGTGCATTTTGGAAGTGAGGGGGTGCAATCTATTTATAGCTTGAGGTGAGGAGGATCCTTCTATGGGTTCCCAAGGTGGGATTAACACCCAAACCATCCATGGGCTGCCCCTTGGGCCTGGTGGGCTGCTCCCTGCGCCTGGTGTGTCATACGGTGGGGCGGTGCTGATGTCATGATGATGTCAGCACTGCCATTTAATCTTGTCTTTTCAATAACTTTTCCACCGGAGCTCCAAATGAGACAAATAATATGTCCGTTCGAATCGTCTCGACGAGCTCTTTGCAATAGTGTAGGTCCTGAGGGTGTTTGAGATACTTCATAGTGATGGAATTTTCAATTCTTATCTCAAGCCCTTTTGTGCCGAAATCCTCTCTTGCTCCGGTTGATCTTCTTTTGCATGGAATCTGAGCATTCCTCTCTGAAACACCGAAAACTACCAAAATTCATGGAATTTGTTAGTGTTAGGTAAATAATGCAAGAACTTTATATGTACCCCATTTATTCACCGAGGAATTGGCGGTCGAAATAGGGAAATAACGACCGCCAACACCCTACATCCTCATTGGCGCTCCACAAAGGGCTTTGCTCTCGCGCAATCCTCAAAGGAGTGCGGCCTCGCCCACGCAAGGGTGGAGGATGGCAAAGTGACTTCCTAGGACGCCAAGCAACCACGGTCGGGTCTCTGGATATCCTCGGTACACACCCACTCGAGCTATCTCTCGCGTAGTCCTTCATGGGCTACGGCCGTTGGGGTCTTCTGAGTCCTTCTCGTGGAGCCACCCCGCCGTCTCCACTAAGGGAAGCTTTTGGGCAACGTTCCGAGGGCCTTCCTCCCTCTCACAAGATGGTGGCGGCCACTCCACACTTCGGAGGGTCTCGCAAGACTTACAACCGCACTTGATACACCAAGGGCGTGCACGTAGGCACGGAGAATAGACAAGATGGCCTAAGTAAGGATGCACTCAGCACTAGCTATGCCGTATGTGTCTAGTTTTGCTCTTGTGGTGGTTGAGCTCTCAAATGGTGTTGCTACACTTCAAATGGGCATGGCCGGCCAAGGGGGTATATAGGCCAAGCCTCAAAACTAGCCATTGGGAGCCTTTTTTCTTTTCTCTGCGTGACCATCGGACCGTCCGATGGTGGCACCCAACTAGCCATTGGAGACGACCGTTGGAGCTTCAGTCGACCGTCCGATGGTGGTAACACCGCGTTCTTGCTTTTGTTGGGTGTTCTGTCTAACTTGTTCGATGCTTGAAGCGCCGGGACTTGGTCTTCTTCTTCCTCGCTGTCTAGCTCATCCGATGGACCATCAGACCGTCCGATGGTGGGACCATCCGGACTTCTTGGTGCCCCAAAAAATCGGACCGCCGAGTCAGGATCCTCGCTTGCAACTTGATGACGGTTTGGGTCTTTTCTTGTGTCTTTTAGATCCTTCTTTGAGGTGTTTTGTACCCCAAGTCTACCTTTTGCACCCTAGGACATAGACAAAAACACTTGTACACAAATATTAGTCCCATGGCACGTGTTGTCACTTCAACCACCAAAACCACATTAGGGAACTAAGCACAAGGCTTAGGGCCCATTTTCCTTACATAAGTCACATGCGGACTTCATTTTCGACGTTCTATACGGCGACGGCAAAGTAATGCCAAAAGGATAATCTTCCCAACCCAACAGATATCACCCTAAAATTCTATCACAATTACAGTTAATGAGAATCATCGAAACAATATGACTTGTAATTTATTCGCAAGACCGATAGAATCAAAAAGTGCAAGAACCTTATTTTTTCAAAAATACATAAGCCCAAATTATACCTCTTCTTATAAATTTTGTTTAATAAAAACTTAAAAAATTCTTTAATATAACTAAAACAAATTAGATATCTACTAACAAAAATGCCCGTGCTTTGCGACGTATATAATGCAGTGACGGTGGACGGTAAACATGCCTCACACTGCATCCACATGTTTTCCTAATATGTTAGTTTAGGATATTTTTGGCAACAAATTTTTGATATACTATGGTTTTGGAATATTATTATTTCAATTTGTCAATGACATCAATACTACAGTAAAATCATACTATTTTTTAAAAACAGGGCGTGTTTGGTTCCACAATACTGATGCAGTATTGGTGGCCCACTTTTTACTCTCGTTCCCCCACTCTAGGCGGGATGCGGCTGTGTGTGGAGGCGTCTCCCTCTCACCAGCGGGAGGCCAGGTCAGCCACGGCAGAGAGGAGGCCGGGTCGGCACACACTGTGGGGCCAGCAATGGGTGACCGCGTGAGGCGGGGCATGGAGATAGAGGGCCAGTGTGGGAAGGCGGGGCCGCAGTCGGCACATGGAGTAGTTGTTAGTCCTGGAGAAGGAGCTCCACGACGGGAGACGCTTCTTCAGAGGCGAGAAGATGGGGTTCGTGGACCTATCGCTCAGCCCATCGGTGATGGAGCAGACGCTCCCTTCCTTGGCGTTTGGATGGCGAGGTTCCTCGGCTCACTGGTCGTTAGGGACCACCTGCCTCCGCTGGACGAGCTGCGGTGCAGGTACTGCGAAGGGAGGCTATGGCAACGAGACTGGTAGTGCGAGGCCGACGGGGCAACGCTGTGGTGGCACAGGTATGTTGAGCAGCGGCATGGTAAGGCGGAGCATCGGTGCTGGCGAGCGATGCAACATTGCTACGAAGAGAGGGCCAGCCCGAGAGCATGCAGGCACGGAGGACGACGCACGAGGGAGGTGTGCCGAGAAAAACTTTGGTCTAAACAGAGTCTCCAATACTCAAAAAATACAATGGTTTTGCCTAAACCATGATGTTTAACAGTGTTTTATCAAAGTAAACCAAACACCTTTGAAGCTGTGGCGGGCGAGATCTAAGGATGTTTGTGTCTAGGCATCAACATATGTGTTTTAGGTACACCTATGATCTTGCGTGGTGTCCCGATGACCTGATCCATCGCCACGCTCACCAAAGTCGGTCAAGCGCAACCCTGACCAGATGATGTTGTCAGACTATCCACTATGGGACTCCTCATCCCATTTCCTCAAATCTCACTCTATTTTGTGCGTCACAGTGCAAAACAGTGCCAAAGTGCAAAACAGTGTCAAATAGTGTTGCTACGGTGTTTTGGAGAACTCCTTGGAGTTCCATTGCAGATAGGCTCACCTGCTAGGTGCTCTCCAACTTGGACTGCTGACGCGATGTCCATGTTTGGAGGCGCTCATAAAGCATATCATCGCTGTCGGTATCCATATTGTTTATGGTAAATAATTTGTTTATTTTGTTTGCTTGTATATATAAGCGTATCAATGCTTGGATATTTTATCGGTTTCCTTTGTTCGTTCTACTCACCCTTGGTCTCCAAGGCCTTCACGTTTGCTGTCTGCAACGCGCACGGTGTAATCAATACAGCTCGGACTCAATCCAATTAGGCTCATGCGCAAACTGGGCTCAGAGTGTGGCGGACGAATTTTCAAGGTGGAAGAAAAACCTTCATCTCTTTATTATTAAGTTTAGATATAGATATACACTAGGTTAAATATAAGTTTACGCTGTCCTGTTGCAACGCACAGGCTTCTGAAGATAAATATATTGAAAATAAACTATTCCAAAGGTGAGTTAAAAAAATCAATTTGTTGGCCAAACTTAATCTTCTCCATACTCTTTTTTATCTAGAATCACATGACATGAATTTTGAGAAGATTTTGTTTGGTGTTATTTCTAACTGTTGCCCGCTGTCGTATTCTCTCCGCAAACTATAATTTTTTTCTTCGAAAAATATTCGTTAGAACAGATAATAAGACGTCCATAGCAACGTACGAACCAATTGCTAGAAAAGATATAAGTGTACATATAGATTGGGTAAGACTCACTCCAGTGGATCTGATAGTCGTTTACATAATATACAAAACACGCGACGCGACACGAGAGAGGATAGCTGGAACGATGAATAGAAAAAGAGGATAGCCAACGTGCTGGACTCAGTCCAAAGATGATTAGCAGTAGCATATCCGGATCGTCGTCTCTTCAAGCGCAGCAAAACGTCCTACGCCCACCCAAGAAATGGAGGCGCTCGTAGTCAGAAGGCTGGGCGACCCCACGCTGGCCCCCGGCGCCGAGGCCTCCCCATTCGCTGCGGTCTCCGGGGACCACCCGGTGCCGGAGCTCTCGTCGCCGACGGCCGTCCGTGTACGCGTCGCGGCGACTAGCCTCAACTTCGCCACGTTCCTCCAAGTGCAGGGCAAGTACCAGGAGCGGCCCCCGCTGCCGTTCGTGCCCGGCTCCGATTACGCCGGCGTCGTCGACGCAGTCGGGCCCGGCGTGCGCGGGTTCCGCCCTGGCGACCGCGTCTGCTCCTTCACCGGCCTTGGGTCCTTCGCTGACTTCGTCGTCGTCGAGGAGAAGCAGCTGTGAGTTCTTATTTCTGCTAATTACTTTCTATTTCGAAGCTTCGAATTGCTCTTTGAGGTCACGGGGGGTTTTATGCTCTCGATGTCCCCTTCCTGGAACCGTATTTACTATTTTTTAAACTGCTCAATCTCTTAGGGTTCACAGTTTCGTTTCACCGTAGCAAAAATTTTGATAAAAAAATTTGACTTTTATATTTTTAAATTTGGAACCAGAAAACCCTCTTTCAGGATCGAAATTCGCTTCCCGGTGAGCACCGGAAACGAAATTCGGGTCCGGAAAACCGGTTGGAAAGTGCGTCCCTCTTGGTGTAGTAATTGCAATAAATGATGGATCAACGGTGAACCTGAACAGGACTCTGGTCTTTGTTCGATATTATTATTTGCAGTGCTAGAGCAAACTGTATCAACTATGAAATTGGGCTAAGGAACTAGTAATAAATAAAACATCTGGAGTTCTGGGTTCTAAAGAAACAAATCAATGTCTATAGATATATACCTAATATTAAAGCAAATAAGGTTTCTTGGTCCGGTTTCCCGGTCCGTCGTGACAGGTGGGACCAAATAAAGGTTTCTCGGTCTATCCGGATATATGTGGGACCCGCTAGTTTCTTGGTCCGGTTTCCCGGTCCGTCGTGACAGGTGGGACCAAATAAAGGTTTCTCGGTCTATCCGGATATATGTGGGACCCGCTAATATTAAAGAATAAGCTTTCTTCGTCTCTTTACTATTAAAGAACATGACAAGGAGCCTCCGTACGATTCCCCTTCTATCTGTCCGTTCTCCTACAACATGGTGTCCGTATCCCGCTCGCTTCCGCGCGTTGCTTGATGGGTCAATCCTATACGATGCACAAGTGTCTCATATCTATATCTATTCCTTCCTAATATTAAAGCAAATAAGGTTTCCTGGTCCACCCCAAGGTTTCCCGGTCCGTCCTGAAGGGTGGGCCCCACCTGTCAGCCACTGGCATCTAGCCCACGCGACAGAGATTTGCACACGTATCGCGGCCATGGGCTGCAACTCAGAGGCCCCAGGCCCAAAATCAACATGGTGCCTCTCTTCCGTCACAGATTTTATAATCTATCTAGACCAAACACACCACATGCACCATTGTAGGTTCAAATCATAGTACTATACAAATACCAAATCGCCAAGAAAATTCAGGATAAACTTTGTCATAACTGTTGAACATGATGAACGGAGCACCATGTGTCAAGCTTTGGTAAATACAGAAACTTCCGCAGCACAGGCCGTGCCTGATTTGGATCAGGAGAAAGGAAAGGAGGAGTCCGGATCTGGAGCCATGACGACCGGCCAACTGTGCGGGATGCTGGGAACCAGCCGACAGTGATGCAGCTTGGGGTCGGTGGGCCTTTGGAAGCATGGAGACAGACCCGCCCAGCTGCATCAGAAATCGCAGAAATTGAACAGCCTGAACCAACAGGCACCCAAAAAATCAAGATCAAAGCCAAAATCCTTAGAAAATCAAGATCAGAGTCAAAATCCCTAGATAAAAGACAAAAACAGTAGCTGCTGCTGCTGTGCAGGGATCTCGCATGCTATCTCGTGGATAGCTTTGCTGCAGAGAAAAAAAGTGCATCAACCAGAAAGGGGAAGGACGCTGGATAGCTTTGCTGCAGAGAAAAAAAAAGTGAATCAATCAGAAAGGGGAAAGAGGCGCTGCTGCATAAATGCTGCTGCAACAATCAGAAAGGGGAAGGACGCGCAGCTGGATCTGTACGCTCCTCATGAGCACAGTGAAATCGTCTGGATCTGACCCAGTGCTCCGGCGACGACCGCACGTACTCAAAGATTCTGGAGAGGAGGCGAGAGAGAGGGGCCGAGCTGTGTGGTTTGTGAGGCCTTGAGGGTCGGATTTCCAACGCTTTTAAGCGGCGCAGTGGACGATTTCAGCCGTGCAACGCCTTCCAATGGCTGGCCCTCGCCCCCACATCTCAGGTCTTTGAATCAAAATTGAGTTTTACAAGGATTTTTTTCTTTTATCATTACATTTTTAGTCAAGTTTGCATATTTACAATAAGAACAAATTAATCATTAATCTGTTTTTAAAGTTTATGGTGCTACGTGTCCGACCCACCATACCCCAGGGGTGATATAAGGTTTTTCCAATTCGTTTGGAGTCGATAAAAGCCATCAAAATAAAATGTGGATAATTTGTCATGGTGCTACGAGTGAACTCACACTAAACAAAGCGCTCAAGTTGCATGCTACCTCTGTTTTTCGTTATAAATATCAACAGAAAGCTAACTTTCTAACCCAACTAACACCACTATAGAATTGGAGCTCTATATGCATTTTTTTAAGACATGAGATGAATAAATTATAGTTGTTATTGTACATCAAAATCTAGGAAAACATGTTGAACCTAAATATTGAGAAAACATGTTGATATATCGCTAAACGTGAAGCATTTGCATCACATTGTGGTTAAATTAGGCTGACTCCAACAAATCATCTATCATATTGCCTATATTTAATTTTCACTCTATTTACAGTGTTGCTACAATGTCATTTTCGTACTATAGACAACCATATAAACGGTCCGTTGGACTTGGACTTATATCCGTAGCAACGCACGGGCATTTTTGCTATAAGTTATCAATAACGAACCGGCAACACACATTATGGCTCGCCTTGCTTGCCGACTGCGCTCTGAGCCTACGAAAGGTGGCCTCCTTCCCAAAGAGTCCAGCATAGCATAACATCAAATTTGTGGGCATGCATGCAGGGGGGCTAGGTGTACGTCACAACATCAACACCAAATTTAGGTAACGACGTCATATGATTGATTGAATCTTTAATTGTTTTCTAGATTGTCAATTTGCGGATATTATATATCTTCTGTTGTGAAGAGGATCAGATCATTGGAGACTAATTATTTTAGTAATCAGAGTAATTCGAATAAATAAAAATAAATAATAATTATGATGTCCACGCATATGATAATTAATTTTGTTGTGTTGTGAACCTGGCACATCTACCCAAAACTTAATGTCGTACATTAGTTTAATAATAACTCAAAAATAAAGAAAAAAGGGAAATTTTGATTAAGGCTTCATTTTGTAGGGTGCCGAGGTCGTAATTTAAATCAACCCAATACGTGTATATTATATAATCTCTATTTTTCTAATATTAAAGAGAATAAGGTTTCACGGTCCGTCTACTCACAAATATAACAGGTGGGACCGATCAATGTATCTACCGTTCCGTTCTCCTCTCCTTGGATGCGTCGCATGTCTGTTGGGATCTGGCATCCGTAACGGACATGTGAACAAGCAAGAAAGGCAGGCATCCAACAAGGAAGCGGGATCCGATGGAACAAGAAAGAAAGGCCAATAAAAAAAGAAACCAAACAAGATTGATTCCACCGAACAAATAGTACTATACGATTTTGAAGCCGAAAAGATTGAGTTTGTGAGGTCCGTCCTTACGCATGCTGCTTCTGTGCCAAACCGACGCGAGACACGTGCCTTTGCTTGGCTATCACAGGTGCTCATAGCCGGCTCAATACAGGTAGCCTTGGCTTGGCTCCAGTAATACACGGTCAGCCGCGGTTTCAGATCGCTTCTGTCCACGCCGGCGTGGCCGCCGCGCGCCGCGCGCTGAAATCAGATCCCACCAGTGCGGACGGTGTGCGCGGCCCTCGCATGGGGGTTTCATTGTGCGATGGCAATTCCTATGCGAGGAGGCGGCGCCACCAGTTGCCCAAGCCGGCGGCTAGCATGCATGCGCGAAGGGATCAAGAAACTAGATCGTGTCCTCCTACTCTCTCGTAGGGGTGCCGTGGAGTCGAGATAGCGTGGTCAATAACTGAGCCAGGAGCCTGATGACATGCGTGTAGAGCCACGAAAAGCAGTCACACGAGCCGGCTGAGAACGCTGCGATGGTTAAGGAAAGCCGAACGTCCTGCGGATCGTCAGATTCGTCTGGTCTCCACGCATCGCCTGCTCGCGTCGGTTCCGCACAGGAGCGTCCGTGTGAGGACGGACCTCACGCAATTTATTTCCCGTGATGATGCCTTAATCATCCCAAGTCTTGCATCTTTGCCATCGCTGTTTGTATGCATGTCTTGACTCCGTTGCCGGAAAAAGGTATGTGGCCCTCAGCCCCTCACATTCTACTGTCCAAGATTGGCACGGGTGTTCACTTGGTTCATTAACGTTAAGGACAGCCACAGTGCCACACCGATGCATATAATGAGCAGAAAGGTCTGCGCCTAGGTTCGTCCAGGTATTGCTCTAGAACGGCACCATTGTGGCATTGTGTTTGTTTTGATCAGCTCATATATAGGTTACCTTGCTGATCGATCTTGCCTACTCCGCATCCATGTGCCAAGGCCCAAGGGGATCGACTCAATTTGCTCTTGGCTTAGTTAGTTGTAGACACATCCTGCCACTAACAGTATGAACCAGATTGCATCAGGAAACTGTTTCCTTATTTTTAGATAATGGAAATAAATTCCAACTTCAGACACTATCAAAAAATGATGCATCAGACCAAAGTATTACAAATTGTTAGCACATATTCTAACTAGACTTAGACGTATGTAGCCAAGACAAAAAGATAAAATAAAATAAAAAGACTATAAAACTCCAACATTAGGGTAGAGCTAGAAGATCGTCTCAAAGAGACTCACAATTCACAAAGGTGAGAACCACATCTCTAACATGCAAGTCATATAGAAGTGTAAGGTTATCGCAAAATTATCAAAAGACTAAAATATCAGCAAGTTTGTTTCACCAAAATGATTATTTATTGTTGTTTGTGTACTTTAGATTTGGTGCTTTAAAATATATTTTCCATATAGTTGATAGTGACAGTGCACCCACTATCATGGCCACCCGTTGCAACGCACGGGCAATTTTGCAAGTCAAGGATAAAGAACGGATGGTCAGGACCCAGGATTTTCAATGTTGCGTAACATTTTTTTCAGGCACTAAACCGTGCTGTTGAGAAATAGTAACGATGCAGATTACTGTTGCTTTTCGATTTTGTGTTGACATATTGCTTAAATTAGAAATTATAAAGCTAGTGAAGTTTATATTTTTCCAACATATAGGAGGTGACCGTGTTAGTAATGTTTGATGTAAGATGCAGGCTTTCTTGTCTGATTAGTCAACCAGTTGTTTTTTTCACCACCAACCTTATTAAAGCATTAACTTTGTTGTGGTTTTCTCTAAAGTGGATGCTGCTAATCTTGTAGTGGATGTATACTACTCCGTATTCCCTAATAGTCTGGTGTTTACTTTTAGTTCAGAAGTTACATCATCTGAACCATGTCACAAGTACGCTTCTTGTTAATCCAGACATTCTTGGCAAGAATGTAGCTTTAATCTTATTAATAGTACCTAATCTAATGTGCATAGTGACTGACATAGCGCATAACATTAATGTTTCAAACTAAATTACTGCCATTACATCTGTGTGATGTAAATGTATGTATGAAATAGAAATAAATGTTGTGTCATTTATATATTCATTACCTTTTTCTTTTATGACATCTGCTGTAAATTGGTTTGTTTTTGTGAATCAGGTTTTTAGTACCTGATGGATGCGAACTTGTTGCTGCTGGGGCTTTGCCTGTTGCATTTGGCACATCACATTTGGCCCTTGTTCACAGAGCTCAACTGAAGGCTGGCCAGGTCTCCTTTTTCTTCTATGTGATGTGAAGTTTTTTGGGGCATTTTGATTTTAATTCTTAGTTGGAAATGCATCTCGCTATTCTTAGTTGATATTAAATTTTCCTTCTACTGTCCATGTTTCTATAGACCAGATTTGGAACACAGGGGTTATATATGTTTCTGTGTTATGTGTGACTAACCTTGGGATTAGGGAAGATGAATACCCCATTAGTCGGGATGCCCCCCCTTCAAACTCAAGGTGGAAGTGGAGGATCTGAAGCATTGAATTTGAGCAAGTGAAGTCGATGCTGCTCTCGAGTTTGTGCTTTAGTAAAGAAATCTGCTACTTGCAGTTTTGAAGGCACATACTGAAGAGTAATTGCGTTCTGATGATAATGAGACCGAGTAAAGAAGGCACCAACACCAATATGTTTTGTAAGTGAAGGCTTCACAGGACCATTGGAATCTGTATGGGCATCACAGGAAACACCAAAATCAGCCAACAACCATCGAAGCCACACAATAACAGAAGTGGTAGTAGCAAAAGCTCGAAGCTCTGCCTCTGTACTAGAACGAAATACAACAGCCTGCCTTTTGGATTTCCATGCAAGCGGAGAGGAGCCAAGAAGAATGCAATAGCCAGTAACACAGTGACGATCAGTTGGATTACTCGCCCAAGTGGAGTCCGAATAAGCATGAAGCTGCAGCGGACTATCACAAGCATAGAATAAACATTGGGACAACGTCCCCCTTAAGGCTAGGCTCACCAGAAAGCCCATCCAACCCTGCCCATCTACTATTTCAACTACCTCCCTCTCTGTCTACAGTACCACACAGTGAAATGGGCATCCATTTTAGGTATTTTGGTGAGCCTAGCCTAAGTAGCGCAGCACACAAAGCAGATGGCCATAGTGGACTGAAGTTGGAGCATTGACTCAGGATATGGACTGCATGAGCAATGTCAGGCCTGATAACAGTGAGATAAACAAGGCTGCCTACAATGTGCCGATAGTGAGAGGGATCCTCAAGAGGTGCTCCATCTGTAGGTTGAAGCTGAAGGTGAAGATCCATTGGTGTTGCAGCCGTACGATTATCGGTAATGCCAGAACGATCAAGAAGATCCTGGATATATTTGGACTGACAAAGGTAGTAACCCTTTGTAGAACGCAACACCTCAATACCCAAGAAATAACTGAGGGCCCCCAAATCAGACATCTGAAACTGCTCACTAAGTTGCCTCTTCACATGAAAAATGTGATCCACATCGTCACCTGTGATTAACATATCAGCCACATAGAGAAGAAGCAAAGTATGACCTTGCAGAGATGTGTGAATGAACAAAGCAGGATCACGATCACTAGGTGAAATAACAGCAGCTTGTATCACCGATACAAAGCGCTCAGACCAAGCATGGGGAGCCTGCTTAAGACCATATAGAGCACGATGAAGGCGACAAATATATCCTGTGGAGGCGAATCTCTATGAGATGAGAGCACAGCTCAGACACTAAGCTTGCTGCGAAGTGCTGGTTCACCCTGGCTGCAGGAACACTGGCTGCTGCCTGCTCTTCCACACTGTGGTAGAAGGGAGAAGACAAACACTCAAAACTTAGTGCTGCTGAACTGCTGCAGCATGGCTCTTCCTCTTATTTACAGCAGCTGGTTCACCACTCTTCTCTGATGGCTGAAACAAAGCACGAGCAGGTCGCCGTCCTCTTTGATACAGGGCGACGACGCTGCCAGCGACGAGCGGCGAGCCCCATCCGCTCCCCGCCCTTGACCGCCGCCGCCGCGGCAGCCCCGCACTGCGCCGCCCCCGCCGACAGCGACTCCTGCATGGACTGCGAGTTCGGCGTGAGCGGCCACGGTGGGCCCGAGGACGGCAGTGTGGCGATGCGCTCTGCCGAGGATCTCTTCGTCGCCGGCCACATCCGCTGGGCCGTCGCTGCCCCAACGCTCCGCCTCCACCGCCCGGCCTCGTGCGCCCCTGATCTTGTCCGTCGTCGCGGACTAGTGTCCCCTGTCGCGGCCTAGTGTCCCTTCTCTGTCCTCTCGCCCGCGCCCTGCCCGCTGCCGGCAAGGCTGCTGCCCGGCCCCGTCCTTTCGTCTTCTCCTTGCTCGGCGACCCAGGCAAGCCGCGCCTTTCTGCCACGCCCGGCCACGGTGGTGACGGCAGTGGAGCGGCACGGAGGCGGAGCAGCGTGCCTCTCTGTGATCCGACAGGGTGAGGCATGTACGGAGGGCTGTTGTCACGAGGACTGCAGCTAGGCCGAGGGTGGCGATGTTAGCACCGGTCAGTGCTCACACTCTCACAGCTCACAGCTCACAGCTCACACAACTGCGCACACACACTGAGTTGCTCGGTGAAGAAGAAGAGAGTTCAGGGCTGGTTTGAACTGATTTGCATTGCCTTCATTGGGTGGTATAAATACAAGGAGAAGGGGAGTAGCAATGCTCTACAGGTATGGGCTTTGCCCAACAGCTACCAACTACCTCTACTACAAGACTTGCCACTACTTGGCAGTCAACTATGTACAAATGGAGTAGATACAAATGGCTGTACAAGCCATGCCTCCACTTGCAATACTACAATGGCCACTAGGCCTCTAGGATACAAGGAGCAGGAGCTCCTTGGGCTACTTCTTCAAGCAGGCAAGGGCACACATATTACAACTCACAATCTTCCCCTTAATTTGGGTGCCCTTGCTTGATCACCACCATGCCCACTTGGATCTTCATCTTCTCAAAATTATTCTTCCCAAGTGGTTTGGTGAAAACATCCGCAAGCTGCTGATCAGTCCCAACTTGCTCAAGGATGACCTACTTCCTCTCTACACAGTCCCTTATGAAATGGAATTTGATATCAATTGTTTGCTGCGGTTGTGGAAGACAAGATTTTTGGCCAACTCAATGGCAGATTTGTTATCAATCCTAAGGATGGGTGCTGCCACTGCTTGCCTATTCAGTTCTTCCAGCAGCCGCCTCAGCCAAACTCCATGACATGTTGATGCTGCACCAGCAATGTGCTCTGCCTCACAGGTTGAGAGAGCCACAATCTTTTGCTTCTGTGATTGAAGAACATCATGCCTGAGGTGCTCTTTCTCCCATCAATGTCGCCCCCATGTCACTATCACTGAAGCCAATTATCTTCTGGTCTTCTTCTTCCGAGGGTATGCCAGCCCAAGTTCACATGTCCCTGCAATGTACCTAAGAAGGTGCTTTACTGCTGCCATATGATCTTTCCGAGGATCTTCCATGAATCTACTCACATATCCCACGGCAAAGGAGATATCTGGCCTTGTGTGAGTTAAGTATCTCAACCCTCCAATCAAACTTTTGTAATTTGTAGCATCCACCTTCTCAGCGGCGCTTGACTTGCTTAGCTTTGGCTTCTCTTGCATTGGAACCTGGGTGGGATTACAATTCCCCATCCCAGCTCTCTCCAGCAGCTTGTGTGCATAAGCACTCTGATAGAGCTCAATGGCCTGCTTCCCCTGCCTCACTTTAATCCCAAGGTAGTAAGTGAGTAGGCCTAAGTCACTCATTTTGAATTGTGCCGCCATTTAGCCCTTGAACTTTTTGATCCTGTTGCTCAGACCCAATGACTATCAAGTCATCAACATACACCCTGACAATGAGAATTCCCTCCTTGGAGCGTCGGGTGTCAGCGCATGCTTTGATGCACACTTCTTGAACCCGAGCGTGGCTAGAGTTGCATCTAGCTTGATGTTCCACGCTCGCGGTGCCTGTCTCTGCCTATATAGGGCTTTCTTGAGACGCAGGACTTTGTCTTCTTCTCCGGCGACGGTGAAACCAGGTGGCTGGCGCACAAACACCAGCTCGGTGAGCTCTTCGTTGAGGAATGCTGACTTCACGTCCAGATGATGGACAATCTAGTCCCTCGTGGCTGCTAGGGCGAGCAACAGCCTCACTAAATCCATCTGCGCCACCGGCGCGAACACTTATTCAAAATCAATCCCTTCATGCTGCACAAGACACTTTGCCACGAGCGTCGCCTTGTGCTTCACCACGTCGCCCCGCTCGTTCTTCTTCATGTTGTAGACCCACTTCAATCCAATTGGCTTGCAGCCGACTGGTGGATCCACAAACTCCCATGTCTTGTTGTCCTCGATCGACGCCATCTCCTCCATGGCATACCACCATCGCGCATCATCCTCTGCTTCTTCTAGCGAACGTGGCTTCTCAGTGCTGGCCATGTAGAGCTCGCCGTCGAGGTTTCGCACAGCCTGCCCCAGCGGCGATGTGTCGCCAATGATGTTGTTGACGGCGCGGAAACGGGCATCTCGTCATCATAGTCCGTGTCTGGATACTCCTCCGCTCCAGGAGGTGGCGTGACGAAGCGGACTGAGGCGCCTATCCCTGCGGAAGATGGTGTGCCTTGCGATACAAGGTGTAGTCGATGGTGAATGAACTCTAGCCGCGCCCATCCTCCTCGGCGCCTGTCGCCTCCCAGCTCCAGCTTGCGCTCTCGTCGAACACCACGTCCCTTGCATGCGGGCTCAGCCTGCGGATCGTACATCCTATACGCCTTGCTTCCTTCCTCGTAGCCCAAAAGCACCATGGGCGTGCTCCTGCCCTCCAGCTTGCCGAGGTGGGGCTTCACGTTCTTGACATGGCCGATGCACCCGAATGTGAGCAGGAACTCCACGTCTGGCTTCCTTCCGTGCCATGCCTCAAAGGGGGTCACCCTGTTCAAGCTCTTCGTCGACGTTCTGTTGAGGATGAACGCCGCCGTGCTCACTGCCTCTTCCAGAATTCCGCCAGCACCTTCGCCTTGGGCATGCCCCATGCCATGCCCTCGACGGTTTGATTGCGCCTCTCCACGACACCGTTTTGCTGTGGTGAATACGACATTGTGAGATGCCTCCCCATGCCTTCATTCGTGCAGTACCACCGGAATTCCACCGAAGTTAACTCGCCGCCGCGGTCAGTCCGCAACACCTTTAGCTTGTTGCCCGTCTCAGCCTCCACCTTCACCTGGAAGTGCTTGATTGCTTCTGCCGCCTTATCCTTGCATGACAGCAAGTGCAGCCACATGAAGCGCGTGTTGTCATCCGCCAGCAAGAGGAAGTACTTCCTCCTGCCGTGCGTCGCTAGTGAGATTGGCCTGCACGGATCACCGTGCACGAGCTCAAGTCGATCGCTGGCGCGGTACTTGGCTTTCTTCGCGAATGGACTCTTCTTCTGCTTCCCAGCCGCAGCTATCACAGAGCTCTCATTGATGTGCTCGATCTGCGGTAGCCTGCGCACCATCCCCACGCGCGACATCATGGCCAGGGCCTCAAAGATGAGGTGCCCAAACCGGGCATGCCACAGCCAGACTTCGTTGTCCTTCACCGCCGCCAAGCACTCAGGCTGCCCGACCTTTTCACCTTGGCGAGCAAGTGCAGCTCTCTGTCACGGATGGTGAGCACGCCGTGCTTGATCAGCACCTCGCAGCCCCTCTTGTCCAGCTGGCCGAGGCTCGCAATGCTCGTGCACAGCTGCAGGATGCAGTAGACATCCGTGAGCGCCCGGTGGTCGACGTTCCGACACTTGAAACCACCGTGTCGCGCCCGTGGATGGTCACCGTCGAGCCCTCGCCGAACTTGACGGAGCCGGTGACGGCGGAGTCCAACTCGACGAAGTCCTCTCGCCGCCCCGTCATGTGGTTGCTGGCCTTAGATTCGAGGTTCCACCTCTGCTCCATCTACGCCCCTTGTCCTCCTCGCCCAGCAACACTTGTGCGCGCGGAGCTTGAGCTGCTTCCCCTGCGCCTCTTCCTCCTCCTGGAACGCACAGACCTGTGCCATGAGCAGCGCAGGGCCCTCGTCATCTTCCTCATCCGCCAGGTGCGCCCGCTCCTGGCGCCTCGGAGCCTTGCAATCACGGGCCCAGTGGCCCTTCTCAACGCACTTGCGGCTGCAGTCGTGGTAGGAGATGCGCCGCGGGTCTGGCTTCCCGTCGAGCGTGTCCTTGCCGTCGCGCACGTCGGCGTGTCCGCCGCGCGCGTCGCCTTGTTTGTCGCCGTCGCCCTTCCTCACGGCTTCCCGTGCCCGCGACTTTGGTCGCTGCCACGGCGCGAGGAGCCCCTGCGCTTGTCCTCCGCCCAGTACAGGCGGTCGTCGCGTTCCCGCGCTTGCCGATCCTCCTGCACCCTGAACCAGCCCACGAAATCCCCGATTGTGAGGGTCTCAAGGTCGACCGGCGTCTCGAGTGACTGCGCCAGCTGGGAGAACTTGGACGGCACGACGCGCCAGGAACTTGGAGACAATGTCAACGTCCTCCAGCGTTTGGCCGAGCTCCTTCAACCGCATCACCAGGGTGAAGAGGCGGAGTGAGAACATCGACACCTTCCCCGTCCTTGAACTGAGCTCGTACTCCTGTAGCAGCTGCTGGATCTTTGCCCGCTTAGCCATGTCTGCACCGGTCCACATCTTCTTGAGGCTGTCCCACACCTCTTTCGTCGTTGCCTTGACCCTAGGGACTGGTGCATCTCTAGTGGGATGGCGCGGAGGATGGCCTCCATCGCCCACCGGTCCTCTTGGCGCTCGGTGGTGCCGGTCTCGACCGCACCCCAAAGCCCGCGCGCCTCGAGCATAACGATCATCATCACCACCCAGCTGTCGTAGTTGGTGCCGATGAGCTGTGGGTATGGCGTATTGCCGCCAACGTCCCACATCGTCTTCTGGATGACCAAGGTGCCACCACCACCGCTGCAGCGGCTGTGCTCCGGCGAGGGTCTGCTCCACTGCGTACAGGCGATTGGGACCGCGCCACTTGCGACATGGCCACAGGAACCGAAGCTCCACCCGGGCTCTGATGCCACTTGTTAGCACCGGTCAGTGCTCACTCTCAGCTCACATAGCTGCACACACACTGAGTTGCTCAGTGAAGAAGAAGAGAGTTCACGAGTCACGACTAGTTTGAACTGATTTGCATTGCCTTCATTGGGTGGTATAAATACAAGGAGAAGGGGAGTAGGAATGCTCTACAGGTATGGGCTTTGCCCAATAACTACCAACTACCTACTACTACAAGGCTTGCCACTAATTGGCAGTCAACTATGTACAAATGGAGTAAATACAAATGGCTGTACAAGCCATGCCTCCACTTGCAATACTACAATGGCCACTAGGCCTCTAGGATACAAGGAGCACGAGCTCCTGGGACTGCTTCTTCAAGTAGGAAAGGGCACACATATTACTGTTATGAATAGCACTTGTATTCATTATGAGGCACTAAGGTCGATATATATACACCAGTACATGAAGGGATATATACACATAACCCCTACAATACATAGGAAATACAAAGGAAATACAAGTATATCTATCACCCCCCCTCAAACTCGAGGTGGATCAAACACACTGAGTTTGGAGAGATAAAGCTATGCTGAGCTCTGATCTGTGCCTTCGTGAAGAAATCAGCCAACTGTAACTCCCGAAGGCACGTAGCGAAGAGTAACCACACCATCCTAAACCTGTGCACGTGTATAATATGCATCAACACCAATATGCTTAGTGACCTCATGCTTCACCGGATCATGAGCAATACTAATTGATCCGAGAGAAAAAAAATTTGAGAGGTGCAAGTGCAATACCAGGATCGTGGATCAGAGAAAACCTAACCCTTATTTTGGCTCTGTATACCATGTTATGAATAGCACTTGTATTCATTATGAGGCACTAAGGCCGATATATATATACACCAATACATGAAGGGATATATACACATAACCCCCTACAATACATAGGATATACAAAGAAATACAAGTATATCTAACAATTACAATTCACAGGCGACGAGGATGAACGGAAGCGGGACGGGCGCTCGCCGCGGGTGCGTCGGGCCAGGTCGGCCTCGCCGCCGTGGAGACCCTGGGCTGGCGCCGAGCTGTTCGACCCTTTTGCGTCCGTCGGGCGTTGGCTCGTCGTCATCGTCCTCTTCCTTCTCGGCGAAGAGCATCCAATAGAGGATCTTGTTGTGGGACCTCCTTCCGTGCACGAGCGGCGACTGCGTAGGGCGGCGGACTGTGAGTCACCGGAGCATCACTGATTCACTGGAGCATCGCCGATTCACCTGCCTTCTTGAGGAACAGATACGGACTGTGGGTGCCATTTGGGTAAATGGATAATGCCCTCCCTGTACCCTTTTTAATGGGTATTATCCGTACCCTATGACGGGGAATAGGGGTTCCTGATCTTTCGTGAGGTGGGGACAATTCGATTTGGTGAAGACTCGACATTGACGATCCGGCTTCTAATCAATACGATTCGAACCTTGCAATCGTTACACCACCGCTCCTTTGGTTATCAACCACGTGACGCGCGCGCTTGACCTCGCCAAGAAGGCTTGTCCCCGCAAGTGCAATCGAGAACACAAGCAAGAACACGAAGAACGCAATCTCAATATTGCATAAGGTGGCGTTTCACAAACCATACACGACGGCGAACTGTTCACGACAGAATACTCTTAAGCAAAACCCATCTAATCTAATGACGGCTATAGAATATATACGAAGATATGTGTAGGGGGTGGCCAAGGGGGTGGCCGAGTAACCCTAGGGCGTACAAGGCCAGCGGCCCTAAAAACCGGTCCAACAGCACCCTGACAGATTCTGATTGTCGTCGTTGTCTTGTTTCGAGGATTCCCGTCGACTCCGAGAGTATTTTGGCATGGGACCACCTGGGTTGAAAAGCTTATCTCCTTAGCTTTCCGCCGATATATAGAACGCCCCAAATGGAGCCCGTATGGTGGGGGGGGGGGGGGGCGTCCGTTTTACTAAGGCCTGGTCCTGCAGTCCGAACCGGTGACGAGAATAAATTGGGCTTTAACTCGGATTGGGTTTGTGACTCCTTCTTGGCTGGGGCCTTAGTCATATGTGTGTTGGCCATGTTCTCATCATTCTTCCCTTTTTTGTTTTGAATCGTCCTCGACTCAAAGTCGTTGATGCTTGCGGAAGCAGTTGACATGCTTGGCATCATCCATCCTTACTCTCCTTCTTGAAATTTACCCTGTTGTGACAAAACAAACAAAGCACAAGAGGAACTCGACGTGATATGGTTAGCGTTAGTGCAACCCTCTAACTGATCACATCCACCAATAAGAAGAGAGTCCGAATTTGATGAGATATAAACACGGTGCACCATATATTCTCCTTTACAATTATATCTTCCAATAACATGATATGTATGTTTAGACAATGGCAAATCAGCACTTAAAAGAAAGTTTTTTCTCTAAATAATTTAGATTGCAAAGAATATCGAATTCAATGTAACCCAATGTATTTAAAGAATTCAATAATTTCAGCTCATCATGTACACTAGCAATAGGGAGAAAAGATTTATTTTCTGCACAAATAATTGGTTTGGGAGCAACAAATTCTTGTTTATTCACAAGTTGTGGCATAGAAATAACAGAAATATCATCACATCACTTTTCTTTATCACAAGTAACAGCATGAATAAAATCATCTTGTGACAAAGGCAAATCAGAAAAAGTTGCCACTATTGATTGCTCTGTATTAGCATGAATTGTGGCTGAACTTAGCATATCAGATGTTTTCTTACCTTGAGAGATCATAGCACCCATATCATTACCATTATTTACATGATCAGTGCACTGCGACAAGAACAGAAATAAAGCTAACTCATATTCATTCTCCTTTGAAGGGTTGTTGCTTTCATCTTTGCTCTTAATATCCTGTGTATGGTTAGTAGCAAAGGGAACATACATAGGTTGTGTGTCATGATGTTTAATTTCAGTAAGGCATGCCTCAATAGAATTACTCAAATCATTTTTAATAGCATTTATCTTTTTTAGTTCGTTTCCTCGCAAGTTCAATTTCTAAAATGAGCAGGATTCATACCAAGCAACTTGATGTTTCTGCCATTATATTTGAACGAATATATATTATCAACGTTATCGTATGATGCATTGTTTTTGTATACCCATGGTTTACCAAATAACAAAGCAGTTGTTTTCATAGGCACAACATCAAAATAAGCACTATCATGACACTTGCCAAGAGAAAATTGGATCTTGCTAATTTTATTTGCAGCAAGTCTCACCATCAATAATGATCCGACGTCGTCTTTTGTTCACAATAAATGCAAGTCGAAACAAATTGTTGGACTCATTGTTCTCCGCTTTCACCATTTGAGAATTTAAAATGTGTTGCGGCAAAGAACTGACATTACCCTGCAAAAGGTTAGTCGTACAAGAAGGGACAATATGGCATGACGAATCAAATTGTTTTCTCATCAAAAGTTTCATATTAGACCATGTGCAAGGTTTATCATTAGTATGTAAATTGTTCCACCTAGTTAAAGCATTGCTCTTTAAAACACTAGTTGCATTTTTTATCTTCCGTCTTTCACACATACGACATTGAGCAAAAATATTATCTAGCTTACTTTCCCACTTAATATACACAGCATTAAAACCATCATATATAGATGGAGATTTAACATCACCTATGGGAGAGTAGGAAGCAGCAATGGTGTGGTTGTTAAACATCTTTGTGGTCCTCTCATGTGCACAGCAATGGTGTGGTTGTTAAACATCTTTGTGGTCCTCTCATGTGCAGCGGTGTAACCTGTCATTGTTAGAAGAAAACAAGAAAACGCCCAAATGTATATTTCCCAATTATCTACTATGATGTGGCCAATGAATAAAAGCACACACTCTCAAGCGTCTTACCAAGCTCTTACAAGTATTCTTACCAATGTAGCAGGTGGTACAACCGGCGGTTTGTTCGTGATACCGCAATGGGTGTGAGCGTAGCAATTGCAAAGGTAGAACCTGTACTGATAAGAAATGTATATATATGGAGCTATAGGAGGCTATAGTAGTAGCAGGAGTAGCACAATTCAAAATCAGATAGCAAAGTTGAATAAATGTCCAAAGTAATTGTCAAAGTTGCTGGCTTAAACGTGCTCCTAGAACTAGTTTAAGCAAGCAAGAGATACACCGAAGTATAAATGACACAAAGGAAGCAACACTTCTTATTTTTTTTCTCTTTTTTTTGTGCGGCTCTTTTTCTTTGCACTTGCCTTTTTCTTTCTCGTTTTCTTTATCTCAAAAATGCCGCAAAAACAAGACACAACTCCACACAACACCAAACTCTCGTCTGTAAATCACAAATTTACCGCTCAGAAAATTCTGGGTCACAATCAGATTTACTCCTAACAGATATTATGCCTTGATATCGAGGTTTTTTGGAAATCTCACAATTGACAAAGTTGTAGAGAATTTCACAAGCTTTCTAGAAAGTACTAGAGCACAAAATTCCGAGTTGGTATGTGGGAAATATCACCAAAATACCGAACTGGACAGAGACAAAACCGATCTTCATGGGGTGATGGGATGGGAACGAACACGGTGATAAGATGCAAAACTCAAAGTAAACCAAGAACGCGATCTAAACCAGCAACAAGACTGACCATGGACACAAAATCAACGATGTGGATTCTGAAATCGAATTATGCAAAGGCTAAACGTGGTGATAGGACAAGATAAACTACAAACCCTATTTTTATGGTTTTTTCTGGACTTTAGGAAGATAAATCACTCAAACAAAGGGAGACACGATAATATACCTCACGGTAAACTTGAAGCTCTGATACCACTTGATGGGGAATAGGATTCCCGATCTTCCGTGAGGTGGGGATAATTCGATTTGGTGGAGATTTGACGTTGACGATCCGGCTTCTAATCAATACGATTCGAACCCTGCAAGTGCAATCGAGAACACAAGCAAGAAGGCTTGTCCCTGCAAGTGCAATCGAGAACACAAGCAAGAACACGAAGAGCGCAATCTCAATATTGCATAATGTGGGGTTTCACAAACCATACACGACGGCGAACTGTTCACGACAGTGAACTCTTAATCAAAACCCATTTAATCTAATGACGGCTACAGAATATAACGGAGATAGGTGTAGGGAGCGGCCAAGGGGGTGGCCGAGTAACCCTAGGGCGTACAAGGCCAGCGGGCCCAAAAACCGGTCCAACAGCACCCTGACAGATTCTGATCGTCGTCTTGTTTCGAGGATTCCCGTCGACTCCGAGAGTATTTTGGCATGGGACCACCTGGGTTGGAAAGCTTATCTCCTTAGCTTTCTGTCGATACGTAGAACGCTCCAAATGGAGCCCGTATGTGGCCTGGGCGTTCGTTTTTCTAAGGCTTGGTCCTGCGGTCCGAACCGGTGACGAGAATAAATTGGGCTTTAACTCGGATTGGGTTTGTGACTTCTTCTTGGCTTGGGCCTTAGTCATATGTGTATTGGGCATGTTCTCATCACCCTACCCTTTATATAATGGGTATATAAATTTCCATCCGTACCCTATCCAAATCAGCGGCTGTGGATTTGGGGATTGGACATGGATGCCCAGTGGCATCGCTAACCTACTGTGCCTATTGCTGCTAGTCAGCATGTTCACACCTAACTATTGCCATTTGCAAGGCATGGCTAATTACTGATACAGCCAGCTGCAGTAAAAAATGACATGCTATGCAAGTATGCATAGCCTAAGTGTGAAATGGAGCTGAGCTTTTTGACTAGAAACGGCGCAAGAACAGCGTGATTAATCCATCACTTAACATTTGTGATGTTATTATGTGTTGCTTATTTTAATGCTTATGAAACATATAAATACCTTTGTGAGAAATAAAGGAAACGGAATATGCAACAATCTGGCCTATATATGTCCTTAGTATTTTGTTGTTTCCCATTTGACTATTGTAATTTCAGGTGCTACTTGTCCTTGGTGCTGGTGGTGGTGTTGGGGTATCTGCTGTGCAAATAGGAAAAGTTTGTGGTGCTGTTGTTATTGCAGTTGCTAGGTGATTGCCACGATGAGATAATTATTCCACAGTTTTGAATCCTTTTTAACCATGCAGCGTTTGGTGACTAACTATACCTTTCCTTTGGCTTCAGGGGGGTTGAAAAATTGCAATATCTCAAGTCGATAGGAGCCGATCTTGTAATTGACTCAAGCAAGGATAATGTTGTAGATAGTGCCAAGTCCTTCTTAAAGGCTAGAGGCCTGAAAGGTGTTGATGTTTTATATGACCCTGTCGGAGGGAAATTAACTCAAGATAGTCTGAAACTTCTCAATTGGGGTGCACACATTCTGGTCATTGGATTTGCTAGTGGTGATGTACCAGTTATTCGAGCAAATATTGCTCTTGTTAAGGTGCGTTTATGCATAAAAGTATTAAGAGTGTCATTTTCAAATTATACCGTTGTTTTCCTTTTCAGCTTTTCTAGACGCCCTGTTTATGTTCACTATATTCTCAGGATTTAGTGATTCTGACACACATATCTGGAATTAGTATCTTCTTTCTATTGACCTTTTCTTGCTAAATTGAATTGTGGATTCTGAATTATGGGACTTACTATAATATCACATTTGAGCAATTTGAAAACTAATCGCTTAATCAGCAGCGAACTTAAAGTAACGCTGGTTGCACCAGAATGATTGTTTGCTGGGAATAAGAAAACAGTGTAACCAGTTAGTTTGAGGATGCATTTACTGAGTTGGAAATATGTACTACTGATGTTGAAGAAAAGTGCTTAATATCTAAGCTGCAAAAGAAACTTCTAAAATAAGGGATGTACTGATGATACAATCATTTTATTCAAAAATTCTGTAAATCACTACTATTTTCTCCAAAACAAACAACTAATTATCCTGTGCTGTTTTAGAACTGGACGATTCATGGTCTGTACTGGGGAAGCTACTTAACCCATCGGCCACGAATACTCATTGATTCCCTCAATGAACTCTTGTCATGGCTTTCAAAAGGTCTGATAAAAGTTCAAATTTCACAGCGCTACAGGCTTTCTGAGGTAAGTAACAGCTAGCAGTTATCATTTTTGACATCGCATGGACGGAAGGCCCCATGCGCTTATTTTAAACCAGTGTGGTCTAACTTGTAATTACACTCATTGTTCGCATCATTTTAGTGCTATATTACCTTCTCTGTAGTTAGGTGCTGTTTGGTTAGCCACCTGGTAACGGTAATGAAAATGAAATCAGGTTATGGTGGGAATGGTGGTGGAATCACTGTTTTCCTGCTTTGTTTGGTTGTATGCAGTACTGGTATTAAATAACGTTATGTGGCTGTTTGGTTTGCAAATAAAAGTCATGGCCAGGAACGATGACACAGGTAGCAGCATCCTGAGGCCTGAGCGAAGATGCCACTGCCTCTGATGGAAGGGCACAGCCACATATCAACCAAAATCAACAGCAAATTAACAGCAAGGCAACAAAATGGCAGCAAGCTTTCCAGGTACCAAGAGCAGAATATACCAGGCACCAAAATCATACACAAAAATTACATCAACTTCAGGTGCTACAGCAGATACAAACAGAGGACAAGTTAACAACAATATACAGTTACTAAAGTTAGACAACATTCAGAACCAACATAGGGTTAAATATGCTCCAAACCAAAGATAGCACACAGTTTAGGGTTCAATATGCTTCCAACCAAAAATAGCACACTGTTTATGTATGCTGGTCGCTGGCCAACGTGGGGGCGCTTCGTCACTCTCCTTGGCTCGACGGTTTCACAAAGCCTTGCTTTCTTGTGTTTGCTTGCTTCTCGCACTCGACGCACTTGGGCCAAGCTCGGTGGTGAAGAGTTGGAGCTGCTTCGCGTGGGGTGCGTCGAGGCTCGGCAAAGATAGCGCACCACGATCTTCTTCCTTAGGTGCTGGTGCTTGTGTGCAGGGGCGTTTGGAGGCTTTGACTATGCCAATTGCCCACCATGGGAAGTCGAAGCTGCTTGTCTTTTGCGATGATCTTGGCAACAATGACACACGGTGGCACTAGAGGGGGTCGCCGTAGTTTGGGTTTGTTTTTAAGATGGCCGTGTTATGATTAGAACTTGTATTCATTATGAGGCACCAAGGCCGATATATATACACCAGTACATGAAAGGATATATACACATAACCCCCTACAATATATAGGAAATACAAAGGAAATACAAGTATATCTAACACCTCCCCCTCAAACTCAAGGTGGATCAAACACACTGAGTTTGGAGATATAAAAGCTATGTTGAGCTCTGGTCTGTGTCTTCGTGAAGAAATCAGCCAACTGAAATATGCACGTGTGTAATATGCATCAACAGCAATATGAAGCCAACTGAAATATGCACGTGTGTAATATGCATCAACACCAATATGCTTAGTAATCTCATGCTTCACCGGATCACGAGCAATACTAATAGCACCAGTACTGTCAGTCAAAAGAGGAGTCGGTATAGAAACAGAAACACCAAAATCTTCAAGCAACCACCGTAACCAAGTCACCTCTGCTGTCACAAGAGCCATACCACGCAATTTAGCCTATGTACTCGAATGAGAACGAGAAACTGCTGTTTGCTTCTTAGTCTTCCAAGCAATAAAAGAACCACCAAGAAAAACACAATAAGCAGAAAGAGATCGACGATCAGAGGAAATCACTAGGCCAAGTAGCATCACAATAAGCCTGAAGCTGTAAAGAGCTAGAGCGTGGAAAGAACAAGAAGGTGACTATAGTGGAGCTGAGTGGGAGCAGAAACAAATTGACTTAGAATATGCACAGAATAGGAAATGTTAGGACGAGTAACACCAAGATATACAAGACTACTTACGATGTGACGATAATGAGTAGGATCATCAAGAGGCTCACCATCAGTGGCACAGAGGTGAACATTGAGCTCCATGGGAGCCTCATCAGTCCTGTGATCAGTAATAGAAGCACGATCAAGAAGACCCTGAATATATTTTTGTTGAGACAGATAAAATCCCTCATGTGTAGAGGAAACCTCAATCCCAAGAAAATAATGAAGAGGGCCAAGATCAGACATAAGAATCTACTCACCCAGACGTGTCATAACAAAGGCAATGAACTGAGGATCATCTCCAATGATAATCATGTCATCAACATAGAGAAGAAGAGTACAACCACAAGATGATGTGTGTACAAACAAAGCAGGATCATGAGCACTGGCAGAAAAACCAACAGCTGTGACGACAGAAGCAAAGCGCTGAAACCAAGCCTGAGGAGCCTGCTTAAGACCGTAGAGAGAGTGACGAAGACGACAAACCATACCCTCAGGAACAGAATACCCAGGCAGTGGCGCATATAAACCTCCTCACGCAACTCATCATTAAGAAAGGCATTCTTTACATCAAGCTGAGAGATGGACCACTGACGAACAGAGGCCACAGCAAGAAGAGCGCGAACAGTGGTCATATGAGCAACAGGAGTAAAGGTCTCATCATAATCACGACCATATTCCTGCTGAAAACCACGGGCAACAAGACAAGCCTTATAGCGCTCAAGAGATCCATCAGATCGAGTCTTAACCTTATAGACCCACTTATAGGTGATAGGACGAACATGAGAGGGAGTCGGAACAAGATCCCACGTGCCCGAGCGTTCAAGTGCAGCTATCTCCTCAGCCATCGCAAGCTGCCATTCTGGATGAAGAATAGCATCACGATAAGAATGCGGCACAGAAAGGACAATACTGGCAAAACCTTGCCAAGTAATAGGTCCAAAACCATACCGATCAACAGGCTGACGAGACCGATGACCACGACGAATAAGCTGCTCAAGAGAAGAAGCAGCAGGCGATGGTTCAGCAGAAGAAGGGCCAGAAGAAGGAAGAAGGCTTAGAAGGGCTAGAAGATGGCTCATCAGAAGGCTCAGAAGGAGTCGAAGCACTACGGTGGGTGTAAACCTTGCGTCACAGGAGGCTTTGTAGTATAATCAGGAGTCAAGGAAGAAGACTCCAAAGGAGATTGTACAGGTGGCACTACAGAAGGAGGCACAACTCCTGAAGAAGGCACAGTAGGAGAGGCGGCAAGCGAGATGGTATATGTGCAATAGCAGTATCAGGAATAAACAAAAAAGAGAGGATTAACTAAATATGCTAAAAAAGCATCCGAGGAAGGACGAGGATAGAAAGAACGAGACTCATCAAAGACAACATCCCTATAAATCCACATGCGTCGACCAACCGGATCCCAACAACGATATCCCTTATGCTCAGCACTGTATCCTAAAAAGACACACTCAACTGACAGTGCGGTCAACTTGGTGCGTTCACGAGGTGCGAGAAGCACATAGCAAACACAACCGAAAAGACGGAGATCAGAATAATCAGGCGCCTTGCCACAAAGACGCTCAAGTGGAATGCCCCCATAAAGGAAGAAGGCTGAATATTAATCAAATATGTGGCAGTAGAAACAGCCTCAACCCAAAAATGAGGGGGAACAGAAGAAGCAAGCATAAGAGCACGAGCTGTCTCAAGGAGATGACGATGCTTGCGTTCAGCAACACCATTCTAAGCGTGAGCGCCAGGGCAAGAAAACTAAGCAAGAGTACCTTGCGCAGAAAGGACCTGACGAAGAGCATCAAAAAGGTCTTCACCTGCATAGTCGCACGAAAAACGCGAATAGAAGTGTCGAAATGAGTGCGAACCATAGCAGAGAAATTCTTATAGATGGATAAAGCCTCACTATGATTTTTCATAAAGTAAATCCATGTGTGGCGAGAAAAATCATCTATAAAAATTATATAATATCTGTGACCCTCTTTTGAAACAAAGGGAGCAGGACCCCATCCATTTGAGTGGACAAGATGAAAAGGACGTTCAGACACTGACTCACTAGAATTATAGGGAAGCTGAACCTGTTTCCCAGACGATAATCTTAACATTGAGCTAAAGACTCATGACCTGAAACCGAACCCTAATAGGCCACGACGAATCAGAGTAGACAGATGGGAGCCACAAAGGTGACCCAACCGATGATGCCACTGAGCAAAAGACAAAGTGGACGAAGCAGCCAAAGCGGAGCCATTAGAACTGGCAGACGCAGCAGAAGGAAGACGAAGCAGCCAAAGCGGAGCCATCAGAACTGGCAGACGCAAGGCGACGAAGAAGCATCAACACCTCCTGGGTAACTGGATCTATAGAACTCCTCTGAGACATTTTAGCACTAGTACTACCAATAGTCTGTGAAGTCTGACGAGTCTGAGAGCGCTGTGCCTTCTTCTTCATGTAACAGAAGGCCTCGACATGGCCGTCCTTCCCACAATAATCACAATGAAGACCACCACCACCACCTCCATGTGCAGAAGAAGGGGGCGCAGGTGTTGACGAGGGCAGGGACGGAGAAACAGCAGGCCGTGAGGGCAAAGAACGAGCAGCCAATGCAGTCACAGAAGTAACAATCCCGCAGTACGAAGCCGAGTCTCCTCATTACGAACATCTGCCAGAGCATCCATCAAGGAGACAAATGGATGACGAGCAAGAAGCTGCGCATGAAGAGACTCATACTCATCACGGAGACGGGTCAAAAAGGCATATGTGCGCTGAAGCTCAATATCTGATTGATGGCCCTGGCAGAACTCACAAGTACTAGGTAACAGTGGATGACGCAATGAGTCAATCTCACGCCAGACAGCAGAGAGCTGGGTGTAGAGCTCATCAACAGTAAGATCACCATGACGTATCAACTACTATTGACGAATAGCAGCAAAATAAGTAGAGTGACCAGTAGGCTCGTAGCGATCACGAAGAAAAGACCACAGCTGATGAGACCGATCAAAGTCAACAATCTCTGCAACAAACTCATCCTCCATACTAGCAATAAGAATAGCCCTAGCACGAGCATCCTCATCCATCCAAGCATTGTATGCACTGAACTGAGACTCATAGGATTTCACAATCATATTCTGCAAGAAGCTTGTCATTAGCTTCATCAGTGGCCTTATCTGGACCGTAGGGCGCGCCGGAGCTGAAGGATAAGGCGGGCATGGAAGTTGACCAGTAAGCAAATCCTAGAGACGCAGACCACGCATGTGCCAACGCATGCGAGGAACCCAGACACGGTAGTTGGTCCCAATAAAGAGTAACGGACAATGAAGAACTGGGACACCACCATTGGAAGAAGTCGAAGGCGCCATCACAAATGAGCAGCAACAGGCGACGACGAGAGCGCTATAGATGGCTGGTGGACCAGCGAGAGGCCGGCGCGTAATGGTTGGACCAGCAGGGCAGATGAGGCCGGCGGACCAGTGGCGGATGGGACCAACGGACGAGCCACCGGCGGGCACAAGGACGGCGGGCGGAGAGCCGTGCGACGGCGGGCGGAGAGCCATGCGTCGGCGGACGGCAAGTCGGCGCGTGGGCTGCGGCAAATCGGCGCGGACAGCGACGAATCAACGCGCGGTGGATGAGGACGAGCCTGCGTGACGAAGAACTGAGATGTCGACGACTCTAGGCAGGGGAAGGCGACAGATCAAGCGCGTAGAGGACTGATTAGGAGAAAAACCTAACCCTAATTGTGGCTTTGATACCATGTTATGAATAGCAATTGTATTCATTATGAGGCACTAAGGCTGATATATATACACCAGTACATGAAGGGATATATACACATAACCCCATACAATACATATTAAATACAAAGGAAATACAAGTATATCCAACAGGCCGCAGGTGTCGTTGGTTTTTTTACCGTGCGTCTGTGAATGTTTTCGGCACGGTTGTCCTTAAAAACTGGGTCAACTCCTTTCTTCTTAATTGAGAGGTTTTACGTTAAAAAAAAAATCTAAAAACTGCAAACATGTTGGACACCCTTCTTGTTCCGCCATGTCTTTGATATGCAAACTTCCTATCTTGCTCCACCTTCTATATGCTTCATTCTCCCCTCTAAAAAAAATAGGGTTGTCAAATTGAAGGCAAGATGTAGAGCCATAATGACTCGCTGAAAGGCTTCAAAGAGCATATACAAGCATTCAGAGAGCATGGAGAGTAAATGGTTGCACAGTTATGAATAAATCAGAAATAAGCATAGAATGCAATAGGACACAAAGACCAAGTTGCTGAACTAAACATTAGCAACTTACTACTAAACTAGGTAGAAACTCAGTACCTTCAAGTCTTCTTGGGTAGGCCAACATCCTATGTTGATCCACCTTTCATCTGCTTCCTTCTCTCTTCTTCTACAAAAAAAAGATGTCAAAATAACCAACTGAGAGCACATATTGACCTACTATAGATAACTGTTTGCAAACTTCATAAGACAAATATTGACATTCTCAAGTTCACTTACTACTAAGCATGTCTAGAATAAAATCCCTCCGTAATGATTAGTGAAGTGTTAAGAGGGCACTCATTAGTTGTGGCATCTTGACAAAGACAGTGGCCGGCTTTGATCTGTTCAGTGCCAGTGAACCCAAGCTTGCGCAGCTCTGCTACAGCCTTCTCTCTAAACTTCTTTTGGGGATCCTCATTCATTGCTTTCTCTTGAATGGCAGCCTCACGTTCCATCGCTACTGCCATTTTCCCAACATTGTTAGCTACACCCTTCAGATCACCTTGGACTTCATTTAACATGTCCAAAAAAGGGTCACTTGATATACTCTTCTTCCCATTTGCTCTCTTCTTCGCACTTGATGATGCTGAATCAGTAGACCGTCTAGGCAGCTTAGCCAATCCCTTCTGCCCCTGTGCTTCGTTCTTGCACTGTTGATCGTTCTCCCATAGCCGGATTCTTCACCTCCGGCTCGGAAACTCGTCGCCGTCTCAACCTTGCCAATCAGTGCCGTCGCGCTTCGATTTGCGCTGCCAGACGTCCGCGCGCCACCAGCCGAGCCTTTTGCTTGACGACATTGCCCGCTTCATCCCGTTTGAGCTTGTACACCCATTTCAGGGTGATTGCGCGATGTCCGTGCGGAAGCTTGACTAGCTCCCACATCTTGTTCCGCTCGACGGAGTTGATCTCCTGCATAGCCTTCCGCCACGCGGGATCGCGCTCAGCTTCAGCAAATGAGGATGGCTCCCCGTGCTCGCCAGGTGCAGCTCGCCATCGAAGTGATGCTCTGCCAGCCCGGGCATGGCGTCGTCCTCCCACAGGAGATTGTTGTAGGAGCGGTAGCGGACTGCCGGATTGGAGACTCCCCGTGCGCCGCATCCAGCTGATGGTCGTCGTCGCTCAACGGCGTCACGAACTCGAGCGATGGAGCAGCGCGCTTGCTGACAGGCGTCACGGCGGAAACCGGTGCGGTTGGTGCAGGTGTTGTGGGCGTGGCCGGTTGAGGGACCCCATCTCCACCGCTGCAGAGCCCATCTGACTCGATGTAGGGGAGTCAGGAGTCCCTTGCGTTCTTCTCTCCACCAGTTGAGGAAAGCTCGTTCAGGATGAACTCCATGGTGAGCTCACCGTCCTCCACGCCTGTGCTGCTCCAGTCCCAAGAGCTCGCCTCGTTGAAGATGACGTCACGCGCCGTGCACACCCGCATGGTTGTGGGATCTAGCACCCTGTAGCCCTTCACTCCTTCAGCGTAGCCGATGAAGACACCAGCGTGGCTCCGATCAGCAAGCTTGGTGACGTGGCTGAGGTTGGCTTAGGCCTTGCACCCGAAGACCTCATATGGGGTGTCCCACCGCCGGCTTCTTGCCATGCCAGGCCTCATATGGGGTGACGCCGTTGAGGCTCTTGGTGGGCAGGTGGTTCAGCAGGTAGACCGCCGTCATGAACGCCTCACCCCAGAACGTCGCTGGGACGCCCCACTCTTGAGGAGCGCGCGCCGTGGCCACAATCGTCTGGTCCGGCGCTTGACCACGCCATTTTGCTATGGCGTGTATGGCGAGAAGAAGTGACGCTTGATTCCCTCGGTGCTGCAGTAGTTTGCGAACTCCTTGGCGGTGAACTCGCCGCCGTTGTCGGTGCGTAGTACGCGAAGCAACCGCCTGGATTGCCGTTCCGCCTCTGCTTGCATGCGCTTGATGGCTTCCCCGGCGCCTGGCTTGGCTTCTAGCAGTACGACCCACATGTAACGGGTCACGTCGTCAACGAGAAGAAGGAAGAAGCGCCGTCCTCCAGGTGTAGGCGAGACTGGGCCGCAGAGGTCGCCATGGATGAGCTCCAAGCTCTCCTCACCGCGGAAAACTGCCTTCTTCGGGAACGCGCCACGTTGGTGCTTGGCAATGACGCACGTGTCGCAGAACTGCTCGACGTGCTCGAGTTGGGGCAGCCCACGCGCCATCTGGAACTTGCTCATCTTTTCTAGCGCGCCGAAGTTGACGTGGCCTAGTCGCTCATGCCAGTGCCAAGCATCGTTGTTGCGGATGGTGGCGAGGTAGACCGGTTTCCCGACCTGCAGATGGAGGACGTAGAGCCTATTGACCCCGCGTAGAGCATATTGACCCCGGGGGGACACCAGTATATGGCAAGATTGGCGAGGTAGTATTGATAGATGGGGTAGCAGATAGATCGGTGACTCACTCTCCCTCAGGACGCTTTGAGGTGCACTCTTTGATCTATTTTCTACTTAATCTAAACTAACACAAGGGTGCCTCTTTATAGAGAGGACTGATTTGACTCCTAAGCAAATATCTAACCGAATCTATCTTATTTCTTCCCTAACAAACAAACTAATCTTATCCAATCTAATCTAATCGCAGCACTGTTTGCGCTACAGTACCTGCGTGAACAGTACCGCATGGTCCTACTTCCATAACAGTCCTATACTCCTATTACCCGTAAATGGGTCTGTAAGGTTAAGACTTGCTCTTACGGATCGTCTTGTTGCATGTGGTTTTTAGGAGGAACATGGTCGTGATTATGATGAGACATTCGCTCCTCTTGCTCATATGACCACTTTTCGCACTCTTCTTGCCATGTCCTCTGTTCGTCAGTGGTCTATCTCTCAGCTTGATGTCAAGAATGCCTTCCTTCATGTTGAGCTGCGTGAGGAAGTCTATATGCAACCACCACCTTGGTATTCTGTTCGTGAGGGTATGGTTTGTCATCTTGGCTCCTCGTGCTTGGTTTCAGCATTCTGCCTTTGTTGATACGGCTACTGTTTTTTTCTGCTAGTGCGCATGATCCTGTTTGTTTGTACACACATCGTCTCGTGGTTCTTCTCATCTATGTTGATGACATGATTATCACTAGAGATGATCCTTAGTTCATTGCCTTTGTCAAGGCTCGTAGTTTCTTATGTCTGATCTTTGGCCCTGTTCGTTATTTTTCTGGGATTGAGGTTTCCTTTCCACCTAAGGGGTTTTATGGTCTTCTCGATCGGGCTTCTCTTACTGATCACCGGACTGCTGAGACTCCTGTGGAGCTCAATGTACATCTTTGAGCCACTGATGTTGAGCCTCTTGACGATCCTACTCGTTATCGTCACATTGTAGGGAGTCTTGTTTATCTTGGTGTTACTCGTCCTGACATTTACTATTCTGTGCATATTCTGAGTCAATGAGTCAGTTTGTTTCTGCTCCCACTCAGCTCCACTATGCCATTGTTATTTAGCATTGAGTCTTTATAGGAAAATATGATGGAGCCGTCAAAATCGCCCAACGACCTTTTAGCCTTCCAAAGCACCTTTCAACGATATTCCTTGCTCTTGCATGTCTCATATTGAAATATTCTTCCGCACTATGCGGTGGGTTTTGTGCAGTCCAGCCACCCAAATGGTTCTGTTGACCTCTATATGGCTAATAATCCATTCACATTTGTATAACCAGCATCCACAAGATAATAGCACCCTTAAGATTTAAAAAAGGAAAACAAAATCAATGTTTGCACTCTATAAATCATCATAAGAACAGATGTGAGTTGCTAAAACAAAATTTGCCTTGGGGGACTCGCAACCCATCTGGCCTTGAAATAGCATCTCTAAGCAAACGACTGTCATGAGCAGAACCCTCCCAGCCAGGTAGTATATAAATGAACGTATATAAATGAACTGCATGTCTGGTGCACATACACCTATGACATTCGTCACAATATCTGCTTTCCTGGACCTATATCTTTCTTTTAGCCTAGCTGGAACTGTTACCTTTATGTGAGTTCCATCCAATGCTTGCAAACAATTCTATAGAAAGAGATGACACCAAAAAATAAAAGGTCACACACATACTTTGTGAACATAATATTTTTAAACAACAAGTTACTGGAGAGACCATTCACCTTCAAATATTTCCACGTCTCATCTACGCTATCCTCTGGTATAGGTTCCGGGGTCTTATGCAACAGATGATGCAACTTCAAAACAGCTAGGAGGCATAAGTTGAACTGCCTACTAACTGTCTCAATGCTTTGATAGAAAAGATTTCCTATTGTTCGATTCTTCAAATGCTGAGATAGTGTGTATGAGAATTGAGCCACTATCTCCTCGAGTGGCATGTTTTGTGTGCCCTTCAACCCACCAATGTCTTTAAGAATTTCACACAAGATGTAGAACATTCTTCTGTCCATCTGAAACTAACTAATAAAGGCGTGTCACTATCAGAAATTAGTTGGTGCAACTGCTCATTTCTAATTTCTTTGTTTTCATCCTCCTTTCTATATACAAACACCTCTTTCTATATGCCAGTCTTATAATTAACCACACATAGTAGTAGATGATGACGATGGTAGTCATCATATTTCTAATGGCCATGTTTCTTTTATGAACCTTTGTGGCTAAGGGGAGACGAGCCATGATACAAACAAGAGCTATAGTAAAACATTATACAAGACACATGGCTATAGTCAGCACGGTAAAGAAGAACGGATCAAAGCATTCAGTGATCACATACGAGTAGTAGTAACCTAATATAACTGCAATAGGAAACCATGACAATGCAATGTAAAACAGCTTATTCTGCTAAAAAAGTCACAAGAATGGACTCAATAACTATTCAGCACATGTAAGGCTGATGAGCAAAAAGCAAAACAAACCTTACAACCACCCTCTACTAAAACAAACAAACACTTCTTCAGACTCTAATTAGAGATAATGTTAGCAAAAATTCCATGATTGTTACATTAGTGTGAGATTACCCATGTCCACAACAAGATTCAGATCAGAACCGGCGAAGCAAGACAGTGACAGTCTCACCTAGGTGGTGGAGTAAACAAAGATGGTGGTGGAGCTTCTATTGTAGGGGAAGAAGAGACCGGTGGTGGAGCTGCTGTTGTATAGGGGAAAAAGAGACCGGTGGTGGATCTGCTCACGGTGCGCTCACTGGTGGTGGATTGCCTCACATCGAGCTTGCCCGTGGGGAGAACAATTGAATCTGGTGCAGCCTTGTCCGCGCCAAGAACACCTTCTTGGGCTCACCTGCTAGGCCATGGACATTCGATTAGCACGACCAAGAACCAGCATAAGTGGATCTCGGGTTAGGAGTTTGTGCGTAGGTAGGGAAAGTGCAAGGGAGATAGGAGAGAGGAACGGAGGAGAAGAGAGCGGGAGCATGTAGGTGGGGGAGAGCTCTCATCAGCTATGGCGAAGCGATTGCGAATCCGTGGCAAAGCGAATGCGAATCCGTGGAAGCATGAGTAGCGGGCGAATCGAGAGCGGCGGTAGGGTATCGACGCTCCAGGAAGGTGGCTCGTGGCAGTGATGAATGTGCGTGGGCACCTGGGATGTACTACCATGGCCAGGAGAGGGAGAGGCACGGTTGCCTCCTAGAGAAGGCAGAGAGACTGAGAGAGTTGTCGATGGGGAGAAGCACTCTGGTATCCAGGATACTGCTGCAGGACGAGTGGGATTGGGAGACAACATGGTGGTATCTGTTTACAGGGTATCCCATTGCAGAGGGGATCGAACCAAACAATTGTATTGATACCATTACCTGGAGCAATCCGATTACGTTACAATTTCGCCAACCAAACAGCACCTAGTTACTTTGATGTCATGTTGCTTCTTATAGATTTCAAATTGCTCTACATTATATACTTGTAAAAGCAACTACTCCTGGGCATCTTAACGCAGTAATGCTGTGCAACTGGAGCGTACTATCTAAACAATAGCTCTTCTCCATTTTAATGAATAAGTATAGGTATTTTATTAAATTGCTTTGGACAAGATTTAACTGAATGTACGCCAACCATCTTGAATAAAAGAATGTATGTGTCTAAAATCATTCAGTTGGATGGGGATTACATGGCTCATCATACTTAGTAATGACTATGCATGTGTGGCTTGATGAAAATGGATTGTTGTTGGGCTTTGGATTCAGTAACCTAAGCCAATTCTATTTTGGGGTGTAATCTTTCAGTCCCATCTCGCTTTTGCTGCCCTGAGAGATAGGAAAGCGGTGGGAAAAGTGATGATTGTAATGGGGTCGTCAGCAAAATCAAGGCTCTGATATCCTTCAGATATATTTTTGTGTGAGATCCTGAGGCCTCTACTGTGTATCTCTTCTATCAATTGTAGGACAGGATTATGTGAAACTGGGGTAGTTTCCCTGTCAATAATGTTGTGTGCAATATGGACAAAAGAAATCTGAGAAATAAATGATTTATCCTCACACAATGTTTTGCAGCATATACATCTGAGAAATATTGTGCCGTTGTTGCTAATTTGTAAAACAAATACAATCTCCATAATCAGGTCACAGCTGGAAAGGAAAGGATACAATTTATCATGGGTTAGTCATATACGATTTGTGTTACATTACATGCCTCTGTTGTTAGTCATGGACGTCTCTGTTATAATATCCTATTGCTCGTAGCTGGCATATCATCAGGCTAATCCTACTCGGCTTGGATACTGGGTCCAGACGCACACGCATGGACACCAGCCATAATCTCCGTCTGATTCTGTTTTGTCAAGGGATAGATGTATTGGTTGCTTGGTCTATACATGTAACCTGGAGCCCCTCCAATACAAGCGTGATTGCATGTTTGTCTCATTGCCCTTCTGAATTGTGTTAATCTATTAACTCTTCATGGGGTAATGCTACGGTGCTCCAGTTACCTCCTCAAGCTCACATGACATGGCTGTTCAATTTTTGAGTTTATTTGATTCGCAAACAACATGAACTTTGTAATTTGCCCATTAGGCTAATGTCACCAAAGGGTGTATATGGAGCTGTAAAACACTTTCTATAAACAGATAGGACGGTGATATCAGCTATAGAGTTTCTTGAAGAGCTTCATCAAAAATAAATAAATAAATGTTACATTCATGGTTGTGGCATGTGGGGTGGTAAGTACCCACACAAGTTTGTGAGGAATTTCTTGTTTCTGAATGTGAAGTCTTAAATAGGACCACGTTAACGTGCGACGGAGTGCGCGATCCTGTCCCCACTGCGCACCCGTCCACCCTCGGCTGTGCCGCCTTAGCCGCGTCGCCCCCGTCATCCCTTGCCTATGCAGCTCCCTGTTGACGGTGCGATGGAGTGCACGATCCTGTCCCCACTGCGCACCTATCCACCCTCGGCCGTGCCGCCTTAGCCGCGTTGCCCTCCTTGCCTGTGCAGCTCCCTGTTGACGGTCGTTATTTTACTATTTCGATCACCAATTCTCGGTGAATAAACAGGGTATACACAAAGTTCTATGCATTATTTACCTAACACTAATGAATTCTACGAGTTTTGGTGGTTTTCGATGTATCACAGGGAGATGAGTTTTTGTGGTTTTTAATGTATCATAGGGAGATGCTCAAATTCCATGCAAAACAATATCATTTGGAGCAAGAGAGAATGAGCACACAAAAGGGCTTAAAATGAAATGCAAATAACACCATTATGAAGTATCTAAAATGCCCACAAGGACCAAATCTTTGCAAAGAGCTCGTTGAGACAATCAAAATGGAGTTTTGGTTCACTCAATTTGGAGTCCGAACGCAAATGTTATGACGGTCGTAAGAATTGACAACGCTGAGAGAGATAGTCCATGGTCGGCCGGCCAACTTACATGGTCGGCCGACCATATCCATGGCTGCCCGGCCACCTATCATGGCTACCCAATCATCACCTTGGCCGCCCGGAGGCTACCCATGGTTGCCTGGCCATCACCTTGGCGTCCCGGCCACACCACATGGTCCAATGACACAAAGTTCCATGTAGGAGATCGTCACATCCAAAACAATGAAGAAAATGATGCAAAACATGGAAATGACAAAGAAAGGCAACCATGCAAATGAGCATGGCTGGCCGACCACCAACCTTGGTCGCTCGGCTATCCACCATGGTCGGCAGACCATCTAATATGGCCGCCCGACCTCCATTTGCCATGGGTTGCCACCTAAAGGTCCAATACAACATTTTGGCCCAAGAAGCATGGTCGCCCGACCATTGTCACTTTGGCCAAATCAAATCAAATGCAATGGTTGGATCAAGTATCTAATGCATCCAAGTATTGGAAGGCCATCATAGAAAGGATTGGTGACATCAGCGATCCGGGGGAAGTAACAAGCAGCCAACCAGGAAAGGACACATGGCCGCCCGGCCAGAGAGTGTGGCCGCCTGACCATGCACTGACCCCGTTTTGCACGTGCACCAACTGCCTCAACTGCCAACCAACATGAGGAGTGCATCTCAGCTAGAGGATCAACAAAGTCGGTCAATCGGTTGGTCGCCCGACCATCCCTCATGGTTGGCCGGCCATCGCCTTGGTCGCCCTACCAACCAATTTACCCCCTTACCAACCTTCCCACTCCTATAAGTAGAGGGGCACTCCCCGACTCCAAAATGTACCATTCACCATGTGAATTCTCTTTCTCCCTCTCTAGGAGGCGGAGGTGACTCCATTCTGAAAGCAGTGTTTAAGTAGGAGTTAGAGGTAGGGCTCCGTCGTTCCGGAGCAGTCTTCAGGAGTTCGGTATGTTTGTATCTTTACTTTCCTGTAAGACTTGAGCTATTTAATATATTTATCTTTCTTATGTGAGCATTTACTTTCTTGCTTTTGGTATTAATCATGCCTTAGCATAATAATGTCTTTTAGATAATAGTTAGAGTTGCTCTGAGGGGTAATGAATATTTAGTTTGTCGTGCTTATAGATCCCTCATATGCTCTGTATAGCATTTGTTTATACGATTGTGTATGCTTCTATCTGGGATACCAGTAGAAGTAGTGCCTGCAAGCGTAGACTTTGTGTCTACAATTGCAGTCACCTTGGTTTTGCACTCAAACTCCACGCAGATTTCGATAGCCGGTGTGTACGTACAGATTAAGCACACTTGGCTTTGGTAGGTCCTCTTGGTGACAACGAGAGTGTACTCTGTGTAGTCCACCCCTATTGTTCGGGTTGCTTGTAGCCGCATAGCCGAGTCCCTGCGACACCTGCCTTTCTCGTCTGGGTTATCAGCACTCTGGTGCCCGGAAGTGGTTATCAACATAGGTGGTCAAGTAAGTATCCTAGACAGCTGGATAAGTCATTACCTCAGTCAGAGCAACATGTTGGTCTAGCTTAGTCTGTCTGGCTCACCGTAGTATAGGAAGTTCTCATCGGGAAGCTGAGCTCTTACCTCGTTATCCTCCTAGCTTTACCTGCTTTCTTGCCAACGGTGCTTGGCTTGTATCCCATGGTGATTGGTGTCAATCGTTCCTAGCTATCGGTTGACGTGAATGAGTAATAACAGCTGGATGAATGATAGTTTAAGGGGCTCACTATTCCGCGAGCGCTCGCCAGGCTCGATTCGCGCGAGCAATCTGACCGGCAGCCCCCACGTGCACATGGTCACAGCGCGTTTTCCTCCTATGCAGACCCCGGTCAGCTCCAACCCCGGCGAGTGCCGTGCTCATGCTGCCCCCTTTCCCCCCTCACGTCATTGTCGTGGGCCCCCTTCACTCGGCTGCTACATGCATGCATGCACAGAGGTCTTTCAATTTTTTTCTACCTAGCTTGTAATTAAGGTGTCTACTAACCAAACCGATTTCATATTTATGATTCTTTTATTTTTATAAACAAAACAAGACCACATTTATATATAAATTGTAATGAAAATATAATTTTATGTCATATAGTTATAATAAATTTATGTTAGTACAAATTATGTTAGCATTATTTTATATCGTACAGTTATGATAAAATTATGTTAGCATAAATTATGTTAGCATAATTTTATGTCATACAGTTATGATAAATTTATGTTAGCGTAAATTATATTGTCATAATTTTTACCGTACGGCTGTGCGGGGTCACGTGGGGCCCCTTCCCCTCGCGCGCGGGAGAGGAGCCGCTTGCCCGATTCGCTCCGGGCGAGCGCTCTCCGAACGGACATTGCGCTGTCTATTTCGCGAGTACTCGCTCGGGTGGGATCGAGCTAGCGATAGTGGTCCCACTCGAGCAGAGCGAGGTCACCAATCGGCCTCGTTTTTTATTTTTTTTATTTTTTTGACATAATTTTAGTCGCGTAAAATTATACTGACATAATTTTATTTACGAAGAATTATGCTGATATAATTTTATTAAAAAAATTATGCTGATATAATTTTATTCACATGCTGTCATAATTTTATTTACGGAAAATTATGCTGATATAATTTTATGACATAATTTTATTCACGGAAAATTATATTGACATAATTTTATTCACGGAAAAGTATGTTGGCATAATTTTATCCACGGAAAATTATGCTGACATAATTTTATTTACATGCTGACATAATTTTATTCATGTAAATTTATCTCGACATAATTTTATTCGCATGCTTTCACGAAAAATTATGCTGAAATAATTTTATTCATGGAAAATTATGCTGATATAATTTTATTCACGGAAAGTTATGCTGACATAATTTATACCATTATAAAATGAAGATCGTTACACTATAGTTGTTTTGTTAACATAATTTTGTGCTAATTAATTAAAATGATATTATGAAGAAAAATAAAAGGAAAGGAAAAGGAAAAAAGAAAAAAGAAAGATAGAAGAAAAGGAAAAGAAAAATGCTGTATGGAGTGGGGGCACGGAAAAAGCCGGCCCACCTAAGCCTAGGTGCTCCATCTCCCGTGCGTTTCGGTCCTCGGTGGATCGCTCGCTCGATTCAACCTGGGCGAGCGGTCACCAACCAGGAACTCGCGATAGTTTAATATCTTTATCTTAATGCTTCTCTGTGGATAAATATGATAGCTTGGAATATTCGGGTGAAAGGCTACAGCGGTCTCCGTGCGCTTGCGGAGTAAAATCCGGTAGGCTAAGAGCCGCCAATACTCCCCTCTACCGAATGCTTCCCCTGGTCGCGCCGCCCGCCTTCCCCGGCCATGGCGCCTCCCTCCCTCGGCCTGCGCAAACCCCGCTCCTCCCTTCCCAGCGAGCCGCTGCCTAGCCCGTCAGCACAAGGTTGCCACCCTATCGTCCCCGCAGACACCCCGATGCCAATGCCTCGCCTAAAGGATCAAGAGGTTCAATAGGAGAGGGTGAATTAGACTTCTAGTTTCGAAACTTGAAATTAAAACCTATCAATCAAGTCCAATTCACCCTAGTGCCTAGAAGGTGTGTCTAGAGTTATACTTCATGGTTTAGCTGATATTTTGAAGCTTCAGTAGGATCTGGACCGATGCAAGGGAGAGTCCAGATCAAGTTACCTAGTAATAGAGTCCTAGATTTATTAAGTTGTAATGTATTAGCTTAGGAAAAAGTTTTAGGGCGACAACCTTAACCTCTGCCATACGTGGGTATCAATGCGTGCTTCGTTCACCTCAACCTCTGCGCATCGCCACCCCTGGCTCCCAGGTTTTTTCAAGTAAGCGCCATGGTGCTCTAATCCTTCCTTCATGGTCGTTTTAGGGCTGTTAAGCGTTTGCTTACCCGGTAGATACCGTACTGAAGCGTTTTTTTGTGGCGAGATCTACTAGTTATCATGATAAACCTTGCGGCAAGCAGAGATCCATCAGTCACATTCGCCACTGATCATATTTGTTTATGGTTCACGTAACAGATCGGCGGTGTATGGCTAAGGGTACATAGCTCGTTCCGTTGCTACATACATGCGGCAACTCGACAGATCGATGTACGCTTGGCACCGTGCTTTGCACGTCCTAGTTTGTATCTGCGTCCGTGGGTGAACTCCTTTGGGGGTTCCGATCTACGTTCATGCATGTGGTCAATGTTTCGGTTAAGTCTTTTCTTAGTTAGATCTATCTGATCATGTGTGTAGCGTAATCAACCTAGGGATGTTGCATGGTCTAGGTCATGCTTTAAATAGGGTTTGCTTCCTTGCTATGCTTTATCGACGCACTAACCCCACAGGGTGCAAAGAGGCGATGAGGGACTCAAGTGTACCGAGTCTGGTCTTTCGTCCTGGCTGTGATGAGCACTTGTCAACATCGAAGACTTGCTGATGGATGAGCGAGCAGAAGCCCTCTCGAGTGGACTGAGAGGCGGCGGCAGAGTGGACTTGGCGTGACAAAATCCCTGCCGAGTGGATTGACAGGTGGCTTGGGTTGAGGCCCAAGTTAGGCTCGGCCCACAAGTGCGACCGTGGGTGCGGGACGGTGTGGGGAGCCGTAAAGTCATCACCTCTGGAGGCCCAACAATCGTTTCCCGGTTCGAGCGTCAAAACCGGGGCCCAAGATCGTTTCGTGGTTCTATCGTCAAAACTAGGGGCTGGTTGCCGGTATCCCAAAACCGGTAGTTATCCAAAGGGATGAGCTACTGACCATGTGGAGGATATCGGGAGATTACTTGAAGCCGAAGAAGATCAAGGACTCCATCGTGGCCATTCATCCGAGTTTCCAGCATCTTTTCTGGCCTCTACAGGCATTTTAATGTAATCGCGTCTGTATCTTAGGGGGCTGTTTGCAAAATAGCCCAGAATGGGTCTTGTAGTATAAATAAGGGAGATGGCTGTCTTATCTCCCTCTCTTGGCTGGTTAGAAGGTGCTTAGGGCTTAGAAACCCTAGGTTTTGTTCATCCAAGCAAGGGCAAACAAGATTAGTGAGTTTAGAGAGATCTAGGCTCCACCAAAGTGGATAGGAAGTAGGGTGGCAGCTTGGACAATGAGTTCCAAGGTGTAATCTGGATCTAAGACCTTGTTAAGGCATTCAATAGATGGAATTCGTGGCTCTTTTGTGTGTGCTTGCCTCCCTCTCTTCTTGATTGGCTTTTGATCTTCGTTTTCTTGCCTTTCGGTGTGTTTGGCTTTGGGCAAGAGCCAGATCTTTCTATTGCCGGTGTTTTGGACTGCTAGGATGTGGTTTTGATTGTGGTTGTGTTGCCCAATCTTTGAATCCACGAGCAGCCCCTCCTCTTTCGTTCTTGCCACTTGGACTTCACTTTGGGGACAAGTCAAATCCGTGGAGCAAATCACAAGCCTAGGGCTTGATCTGTTGGGAAAAGCTTCTCCATGGTCTTGCAAAGTTTCGTGAAGTTTGGAGTCCATTTGGTCAAAATTTGGATCGATTTTGAGGATTCTCGGGCTGTTTTCTCTCGTCGGGCTGCCCTGTTTCATATCACCGGACTGTCCGGTGGGTAGGCACCGGACTGTCCGGTGGCCTAGGGTTTGCCTTGGCGGAGTCAACGAGGCTTGGCCTCTCTAGGCGGTTTAGCAGGCGTCAGACTGTCCGACGGGTACTAGGTGAGGGTCAAGCCCTCGGTTTTTTCCGTCCGGTGGGTGGTATTGGACTGTCCGACGGCTCTGTGTCGGACTGTCCGGTGGGTGCCATCAGACTGTCCGGTGGGTGCCATCGGACTGTCCGGTGGCTCTGTACCGGATTGTCCGGTGGCTCTGCCCCAGGCGGTTCTAGGCTCGTTTTGCGTCGTTTTCTCTCGGCGTTTGAATGAGTGCTGTGTAGTGCTTCCGTAGTGCTTTTCTCGACGTGTCTTAGGGTTGGTAGCTTGTCCTAGCTACGCGATCCTACACGGGTGAGAAGAAAGGGTTTTTGGGGTTGTAGGTTTTTAGGTGTCGACCTATTCACCCCCCCTCTAGGTCGCTTTCTGGTCGTCAGGTGATTGGCTCATACAAGCCGAGCCACTGTGATGGATTGAGATGAACTATGTCATAATCTCAACGTCCTTGCAAGTCCAAAAGAGCCAAAAGAATAGGATTAACTCGCAGGAAAAAAAAATCACCAAAAGCCTTTGAGTTTCATCCAAAAACCAAAGTAGAAGAAAGGGGGGAAGGGGGCTGCACACAAGCACTTGAATGTCTGCTGAATATTGATGGATTAATTCACGAAATCAAGTGTATACAAGGTTGAAAGGATCAAGATGTCCAAGAAGGGGGGTGAATTGGACTTCTAATTTCGAAATTCAAAAATAAAACCTATCGCACAAGTCCCAATTCACCCTAGTGCCTAAACAAGTGATCCTAATGAACTACACGCACAAAAGGTTTGCAACCTAGAGCCAAGCATGCAATTCTAGAAAAGTAAAGTGCGGAAAGTAAATGCGGAAATGTAAAGAGAGACACAAGGATTTCTTTCCCGAGGTTCGGGGAGACACACGGTCTCAACCCCTACTCCTCGTTTGGCGCCCCTCGCATGGCTTTGCTCTCGCGGGCTCCTCGTAAGGATTCCGGCCTCAAACCTCGCAAGGAATGAGGTGTGGCGGAACCGCCGATTTAATACGGGCTAAGTACACCTATCACCATTAGCTCACAGTGTACTTAGACCGTACTAAACCCGGTCGTCCGTCGAGAAGCCCTCGGCTCTCGATTTGCACCAAATCCCAGATGAACCGACATCACACACATCCGACTCACGATGGAGCCACAACAGTTACATCATCACAGGCATTTGAATAGATAGTAATAAGACTTTAAGATACAAACCAGGTTCTGAATAAAATAGGTTCAACATAGGTCTATAATAAAATAGAGTTCGAAATAGTGTCTCGCAGCGGAAATTAAAGATCACAGTTCATGATAAACAAAAGACTTGCAGTAGGAGAGTGACATCATGCCCACTGATGTCACCCCATTGCCAGATCATGACTCGGCTCACTCCTGGTGGTAACAACCTCCTCCACCCACGCAGGCGCAAAAGAGGAACTCCATACCTGAAAACCAAATGTTGGGGGCAAACCCTGAGTACTAGTTACTCAGAGGACTTAATGGCATTGGCTTACGGCTGACGCAAAGCTTGCTTACTATCGTCTAGGTCCTTAGCCATTGATTTTTATCAAAGGTTGATTATACATGAGGTAGCGGGATTTGACAGCCGCTACCCCTTATGATAGAAAGAGATAACCTTTTAGAGTATGATAAATGACATAAACTTGAAGCATCCAAAAATCAATTAAGTAACCAATCATGTAATATTCGAAAACACGAATCATAATCATATGGTATTAAAGTCATTACTACGTTGCCCGTGTGCGGCATTTGGCATTCTCACACCTGGTGAGTATCAGCGATTCGAATCGATTTCTAATTCCCGGGAATAACTAAAAATGCCAGGGGCCCATATGCTTACTCACACGACGGCTTTCCCACATATAGTCCCCCTCCTCCACCTGTCCCATCCCAAGTTCGATTCACTCCCACCTGACTCCCGGGTTGTGCCCCCATGACGAGCCTGCCGACATCTCGGACTCCCCGCCATGAGTACCAAGCTCCCCCGGGCCACCTTCCTCTCAACCAGTGGGTAGGAACGTGTTTCTGTTCTCCGGATGGCACAAGTAAGGTTTCACCGGCCCCATTAACTGGGTAAGCACTTTAGCAATGGTATGCCAACCAGCAGGCGAACAGCGGACGGGCCTTAAACGACTCGGGCGGAGCCATTACACCGCAACAACACACACCTCGAAAAGTAAAGCTTAATCTCCGCCCGGTCTCCTTTTAATCATCAACAGTAAAGCCATCAAGGCAGTTTTCCAGTGTATCATTTTCTTTTCAAGGTCAACCTACGTGACGAGTGACCATTCACTCGTGTCTACTCGGCCCTATCATTTCTATGCAACTCGTCCTACGGACCTATTATTGGTGCTAGGGCCAGGGCGGCCAAGGAATCTAATGCAGTAAGGTATCAATCAACTCCTAATGCATATGCGTAACAAAATTCATATTTTTGCTGGGAATCATGTGAGCCTGCCTACCTTCCTCGCTAGGGTTAGCTTCCTCGGCGGTGAAGTCAGGTGCGGCCTGCGGGTACTCTTCTTGCTGCAGCTCGGGTTCCGGGTCTTCTGGCTCCTCGATCACCGGAATCTGCTGCTCCTCGGGCGCGGGGTCTATATGCATGCCAAGTGTATGCAATGAGCGTACAGAATGCATGGAGACAATGCAAATGTCACAAAAGCGTGACAATGGGCTAACTTCTTTTCACCCATCATATCATGCACTCACCCCTACTATAAAAGGAAACCCCTTTACTTCTAAGCATACACTTAGACCCTACACCAATATATATGACTCATTTTATGCACTTTTTATGTAGCAACATTTTCCAAGTCACATTTAAATGGTAGATAGCAAAACACATATAACTTGATTAATGCTAGGGTGCTAAACATAGTACTCAGGACCTAACTACCCTGTTATAGCCACTGTCAAGGCCTCAAGTTCATTAGTGTTCATTGGATATACTTTTTCCTATTTACAACATAGAACATGCATGTGCAAAAATTGTGAACAAAAGTTGACTTGCACAGATCCATATCATATCCATTGCATAGATCATTTTACTGTGGTTCCAGAACAACAAGATTTTCCTTTTTAGGATTTTTATTCGATTTTATATGATTTATCAAAGTTTCAGCCGAAATAAATCCATTTTAAATGAAAATTACTCAGATCCAGGGGCTATTGCATAATTATCCTATAGATCCGAGGGCCTAGACGTAAGATCTACAAGACTCGGTAAATAGGCGGGAGGACCGGCTTGGAAATAGGGGAAAACCCGAGGGCTAGCTCGCAAAAGCGCCCCCGGTCGTCTCCCTCCCCGCGCCAGGCGCGGTCGCGCGACGCGCGCGCGCGGCGCGCTCGCGCGCGCCGGCGAGCTCGGGCTCGCCGGAGCCGCGACGCGGGGTCGAGGGGACGCGGGGCGGGGCGGCGCTCACCGTGGGCGTGAAGTGGACGGCGGAGGCGGCTCGGGTCGGCGGGGAACGGCGACGAACGGCGGCGGCGACTTGAAGCTCCCGGCGCGACGCGACGTCGAGCCGAGCTCGATCTCCTCGGGGAAGGGGAGAACGACGACGAGGGCTAGCGGGGGAGGGGCGGCGTGGAGCGGCCGTTGCAGTGGTGCGGTCGGTTGGGCTCGGGGAGGCCGGGAGGCGGCGGCGCGGCTCGGCCCCGAGCTCGGCCGGCTTCAATGGCGGCGGGCGGGAAATCGGACGGGGCGGCGCGGAGACGGAACGGGAGCGAAGTGGTTCGGCTAGGGTTTGGACGGGGGGGACTCCGCTCCCTTTTGACGCGCCCGGACGGCCGCCGCGGGGCTCGCCGTACTCCCTGTACGCCGGCGAGCCACGCGGCGCGCGCCGGTTCGCGGCGCGGGCGCGTCCCGGATCGCGGGCCCCACCTGTCAGCGGCTCAGAACTGGAAAAAAAAGAAGTGTGTTTTCTAGGCCTCTGTTTTTCGCGATTTTAACCCATTTCTAGGCCAAAATTAGAAAAAGTCCAATTGGAAGAAATGTTCTACTCTTTGAACTCTACAAGTTTGTCAAAAGGCTCAACTCCAGAATCCAAGTGTAAATGTGGTTTAAATTCAAATTTTGAAATCAGCCCTAGGTAGGGACAGGGTACCTTTATTGTTTGGAAAAAGGAAAAACCCTATTTCCAAGCCTTTTCACCCAAGGTGCCTTTTGTATAACTTGCTTAGAATTTCAAAACCTACAACTTCTTCAATGGGAGTGTTGCATGAAAGTGGCTGTAGGTTTGTGCAAACTTAGGGTTTTTAAACAAGGCTGATTTGAGTTGGTTTTCTGTACTGACAAAGAAAGACTCCAAACCCTATGTAGCCTTCATTATCTGGCCAAACCCCAATTATGAAAGTTGTTCAAAACTTCATTATCTACAAGTTTGGTAATATGAGTTTCCCCTAGATCCCAATAGATTTGGATTTATGAACAAGAACATATCATAGCATATGTATAAAAATCAGATTTCAAGCATTCCATCTCATCCAATGCAAAACCTAGCTTGTCTATATGCAACACATGATGCTTGATCATGCTTAATGCATGATTAAGATATGGTAATGTACTTGAGATGCTGGAGCATCACAACCCACCCCCCTTAAAGAAATCTCGTCCCGAGATTTTGATGTGATGTGGGTGGAATAGTTTAAGTAAACGAGTATATAAGGGGTGTTAGCTAAACATACTGGTTTGAAGTGGATGGGAGAAAACCCGGGTGTTTAGTTTGTAGATACTCTTCGGTTTCCCACGTTGCTTCCTCTTCGGAGTGATCACTCCATTGCACTTTATAAAAGTTGACCGTATTACGCCGTGTTGACCTTTGTTTTTGGTCCAGGATTTTGATGGGTCGGGCTTCATAGGTAAGGTCTAGTTCGATTTGGATTTGTGAAGTGTCAACCTCCTCTTCAGGCACTCGCAAGCACTTTTTGAGCTGGGAGACATGGAACACATCGTGCACTGCTGCAAGATGTGGTGGCAACTCCAATCGGTAAGCCACTGGTCCACATTTCTCGGTGATCTTGAACGGGCCAACATACCGTGGGGCTAGCTTTCCCTTTACCCCAAAGCGATGTACCCCTTTCATCGGTGACACTCGAAGGTATACATGATCACCCTTCTCAAAGACTAGCGGCCTCCTTCTCTTATCCGAGTAACTCTTCTGCCTGGACTGTGCGCTCTTCAGGTTACTTTGTATGAATTTTACTTGTTCCTCAGCTTGAGTTACCAAATCAGGGCCAAAGGTGACGCGTTCCCCGGGTTCAGACCAGTTGAGGGGTGTTCTACATCTTCTGCCGTATAAGGCCTCGAAAGGTGCCATCTTCAAGCTCTTCTGGTAGCTATTATTGTATGCGAACTCTGCCAAGGGCAAACACTCATCCCATTTTGTGGAATAAGTTAAGGCACACGCCCTCAGCATGTCTTCTACGATCTGATTTACTCTTTCAACTTGTCCACTGGTTTGGGGGTGGTATGCCGAACTATGAATCAATTTTGTTCCTAAGGCATTCTGTAGTTGTTCCCAGAAGCGAGACACAAAAACTGAGCCCCGATCTGAGGTGATGGTCCGAGGGACACCATGTAAGGAGACAATCTTTGCTATATACAACTCGGCATACGTGTTGGCACGGTAGACTGTTTTTACAGGGAGAAAATGGGCCGATTTCGTGAACCGGTCGATAATCACCCATATGGAATCATAACCCTTCTGAGTGCGAGGCAAACCCACCACGAAATCCATGTGTATATCTTCCCACTTCCAAGCCGGGATGTTCAAGGGTTGAAGCATACCGCCTGGCTTTAAGTGGTCAGCCTTCACTCTCTTACACACGTCGCATTCTGACACATACTTGGCGATTTCCCGCTTCATGCGAGTCCACCAAAATTTCTGTTTCAGGTCTTGGTACATCTTATTACTGCCTGGGTGCATGGTAAGCACGGAGGTGTGGGCTTCGTCGAGTATTTTCTTCCGCAACTCCATGTCTTTTGGCACTACTAGGCGATTTTTAAACCACAGGACCCCTTGGTCATCTAGTGTGAAGCAAGCCTTCTTCTCTTCATCAATACCCTCACGGATGTGGGCCATACCCGGGTCTTGTTTTTGTGCTACAATGACTAGGTCTTTTATTATCGGTTCAATGATGAGGCTATAGAGTTCGACTAGCTGCTCGGTTGGCATTTCTATTTCATCCATCTCCCAACAAATCACTCTAGCCGTGGGTCGGACCTCAATCACATTGCAATGAGCCCGACGGCTTAGTGCATCCGCCACTACATTCGCTTTCCCCGGGTGGTAATGAATCTCTAGGTCATAGTCTTTTATCAACTCTAACCACCGTCTTTGCCTCATGTTTAACTCGGGCTGTGTGAAGATGTATTTGAGGCTCTTGTGGTCAGTGTAGATATGACACGTGTTGCCCAGCAGATAGTGCCTCCATATCTTCAGGGCGTGTACAACTGCGGCTAGCTCAAGATCATGGGTTGGGTAGTTCGCTTCGTGTTTCCTTAGTTGGCGGGAAGCGTAAGCGATTACTCTCCCTTCTTGCATTAGGACACAGCCCAGCCCCTGGCCGGAAGCATCACAATATACATCAAATGGCATTGTGACATCCGGTTGGGCTAGCACTGGTGCTGTTGTCAGAAGTTTCTTTAATTCCCGGAACCCATCCTCACACTTCGGACCCCACACGAATTTTGCGTTTTTCTTAGTCAAGGAGGTCATTGGTTTAGCGATTTTGGAGAAGTCCTTGATAAAGCGGCGGTAGTAGCCCGCTAGACCAAGAAAACTCCGAATTTCTGTGACAGTTTCCGGCTGCTTCCAGTTCAGAACATCCTTTACTTTGCTAGGGTCAACCGCTACTCCCTTTTCTGACAGAATATGCCCCAGGAAACCCACTTCCCTTAACCAGAAAGCGCACTTGCTGAACTTGGCATAGAGCTTGTGTTCTCTTAGCCGAGTGAGTACTACCCGCAAATGTTCTTCGTGTTCTTTTTCATTTTTGGAGTAGATTAATATATCATCAATGAATACCACGACGAACTTGTCGAGCTCGTTCATGAACACCGAGTTCATCATGTACATGAAGAAGGCCGGTGCGTTGGTTAACCCAAAGGACATGACCAGATATTCATACAAGCCATATCTGGTCGAGAAAGCAGTTTTTGGTATGTCTTCTTCTCTGATTTTTATCTGATAATAGCCCGATCTTAAGTCAATTTTTGAGAAGACTTTGGCCCCAGCTAACTGATCGAACAGGATGTCAATGTGTGGAATTGGATATTTATTCTTGACTGTGACTGCATTTAGCGGCCTGTAGTCCACACAGAGCCTTTTACCTCCCTGATCTTTCTTCTCTACGAAGAGGGCCGGACAACCCCAAGGTGACGAACTTGGCCGAATGAAACCCTTATCTAGTTGCTCTTGGAGTTGTATTTTTAGCTCTTTTAGTTCATCCGGTGCCATTCTGTATGGCCTTTTTGAGACAGGGGCTGTACCAGGGACGAGGTCAATGCGGAACTCTACATCCCTATCTGGAGGCAGACCCGGCAGTTCTTCCGGAAATACGTCCGGGAAGTCACATACTACAGGAATCTCTTTGATTTCATCGAGTTCAGTTGCATTTACTGTGGCCACCATGTGTTTCATGTCTGGCATGTGTACCCGTATAACCTTGCCGCTGACCCTAGACCTTAACTGTATTGTCCTATTGCCAATATCTAGGACGGCGTTGTTTTCAGTCATCCAATTCATTCCCAAGATAATATCAATCCCCTGGTGTGGCAGCACCACGGGGTTGATGATAAATGTCTCGGCTCCTATTTCCAGCTTTAAGTGCCTGACCCCTAGACTGGTATCAATAGGAGACCCTGGGACAGTGATGTGGTAGTTTTCCCTCAACATGTGCATTTTTATGCCATGCTTCTGTGCATATGTTTTGCTAATAAAGGTATGCGTAGCCCCCGAATCAAATAGCACGACGGTCGGATGACCGTTGATCATGAACGTACCAGCGAGCACCGGCACACCGGCGGGAATCTGCTCCAGGTGGATGTAGTGCACCCGACCCGTCTTCTGTGCCGGCCCCTTCTGCTTGCCCTGCTGGGTGCCGCCTGCTGGATTCGGGCCTTGAATTTTGCGGGGTGCCCTGCAATCCCGACTGAAGTGCGCCACCTTGCCACAGTTAAAGCAAGGGTTTCCAGGTCCCGGGAGAGCGAGGACACGTGTCGCGGGGGCCGGAGCTTGTGTGCCGGCGGTGAGCCTCTGCTGCTGCTGTGGCTGCTGCTGCTGTGGCGCCCGGTGAACCCAGCCCGGCTGATTGGGCCGGACCGTGAAACGGGGCTGCTGATAGTACTGCTGTGAGGGCCTATAGGCTGACTTTTGCTTCTGGGAGGATCCAGCAGCAGATGTGTTGGCTTGGCGCTTGCGCCTCTGATCTTCATTAGCGACCCGCAGGCGATTCTCCATATCAAGCGCGGTGTCCACCAAGTCGGTGAAGCTCTGGTAGCGACGCCCCAAGTGTGTCTGGAGAGTGGGGTCAAGGCCGTTCAAGAGCCTAGCTGCTCGGCGGGGGTCATCTGCCACGTCTTCCGGTGCATACTGTGAAAGGTGAATGAAAGACTGCACATATTGCATCACAGTCTTATTGCCTTGCTTAAGCTCCCGAAATTCCCGCTTCTTCTGCTCCATCAAGCTGTCCGGGATATAGTGAGCCCGGAAAGCCTGGGTAAACTCCTCCCAGGTGGGCTCATGCCCAGCCCGCTGCATTTCGAGGAACGTGGCATGCCACGCGCCTGCTGGCCCTTGCAGCAACTGCCCGGCAAACCGCGCCTTCTGCTGCTCGGTCAATTCCGGAAGGAGTGTGAACTTGGACCTAATTGTGCGGAGCCAATCATCCGCGTCCAGAGGTTCAGGACACTTCGTGAAGACGGGGGGTCGCAGCTCCTCGAAGTCCCTGTAGGAGATGCCTCGGTTCCTGGGTTCCCGCGGCTGCAGCTGGCCACGGCCCTGGCGTTCCTCGGCGAGCAGGCGGATCAGCTCGGCCTGCTGCACGACCAGGGTGGCCAACTCCGGTGGGGGTGGAGCGCCATTCGCATGTGGCTCCGAACCCGAGTGCTGCCCATTGCGAGTGTTCACCATCTGCAAGGAGGATGCCAACGTGGTTTACATGAGATTTTCGTGCATCGTAGGTATAGGCTCAGAAATCATGACATGTACATATCTTGTGTGCAATGCAACCAGGTAGTGCAGAAAACCGAATTCCGAATTTAATTAAAACGATCCAAGTTAAGGCTTAAGGTTTAGCCATTACATCATAGGATGGTGGTTACATCGACCAACCATCGAATCACACATCAAGTGGCGTCCCATATTACATAAATGGGGTACCCGTATGAGCTCTCACCTCACAAATGTTTAGGTACAACCATAAGTAAGCACGGAGCGCGGTGAAACAAAATATCGCTATCAACGTGCTAGCTACGCGCCACATACTACTACTCCACTAAGACACCCTCTAAGCCTCAGAGTGACCGGTAGTCGCGGCGCCCTCGTCCTGCTCCATCTCCTGAGGCTCGGAGGACTCCCCGTCCTGGGATCCCTCGTACTGCGCGAGGCGCTGCTGGAGCACCGACACCTGCGCCTCCAACTCCTCACGGCGAGCCTGAGCGTCCCTGTGCCTGGCGGCGAAGAACTGGCTGCGGTCCTTCTCCTGAGTGTACAGCCCGTACACCTCGCGGGCGTAGTCCACGCACGCGATCTGGGGGCGCGAGGCACCCCGTGCCCGAAGGTCGTCGCGACGGTCCTGCCACGGGTCGTCGTCCTGTCCGAGGGTAGGGAGGAAACGCAGCACCGTGTCACCCGCCTCCCCCTCAGAGCTCAGTACTGCAAGGGCTGTCATGAGAGCACCCTTGCGAGCGTCCTCCCCACTGACTCCGCGGGAAATGATCGTGCGGAAGCTACCGTTTGCCGTGGTGAGGACCACCTTGGCCTCACAGACTCCCGGCTCGTGGATCAGCTGCGTGGAGATGAACGGGCAGGGGCGACGTCCCAACTCACGCATGGCCCTGCACAGGATCAGGGACATGGGACAGTCCTCCCGGCAACGCTCATGGACCCATCCACCCTCGGCAACCGGTGGGGTGTGGGTCATAGGGGGCAAAGGGCGCCCTCCGGTGGCCTTGCGCGCGGTCTGCTTCGTCCTCACCATCTGTTTGGCATAAAAGGGAGATGTCTTAGTTTTATAAGGGAGTGGATTTTAAAATCATGATCAAGACGGATCGGAGGAAACGTGTAGAGTGGTGTCTTAAAATTTCGAGTTCATGCAATACTCATATTTTTAGCAGCAAATCCCATTTGACAGAAAAGAAAATCATGATGCATGAGTCGTCCTTATCGATCTCACATCGCACACCCTATTTAGTATTACTAGCGATAATTCGGTGACATATATGCACGGCTCTCTCTAATGCAACTAGGCGTTCACTATCGTTCTTAATATCGCACGTAGTCAGTGTACCTGCAGAAAAATGCATGCTTTCAACATTACCACTCTAAACCTAGAAGTGGCATCCACGCAATTTGCGCCGCGTGGACAACGCATCCGTACGGTCCTCTGCTAGACCGGGCTGGCACCCACGCAAGCAAATTGAATTCTTGCTGCGTCACAACAGAAGAGTGGTCACAAACGCCGCAAAGGTGACCACCCCCCTTAAAAATTTCTATCCTACCAGCATGAATGCAGAGTTCACAACTAATCGCAAAACTTCCAATAGCTTCCACCAGTACTGGGGAGGGCTAATGGCCGAAAAGTTGTTTCTCAAAGCACCGAATATGCATATGAGTTCTATCTAGGTCAAAATGTCAGTGATGTCACCTGGATAACACTAACATCCTTAATACGGGCATATCGTATACTCTCTTTTACAAATTATTTGAAAAGGGCTTTCCAAAATAGTTTTGTAAACTAAATCTTGATGATATAACTGTTGTCTGTGTATGATCGGCTCTTATACCAGCTGTGGCGGAACCGCCGATTTAATACGGGCTAAGTACACCTGTCACCATTAGCTCACAGTGTACTTAGACCGTACTAAACCCGGTCGTCCGTCGAGAAGCCCTCGGCTCTCGATTTGCACCAAATCCCAGATGAACCGACATCACACACATCCGACTCACGATGGAGCCACAACAGTTACATCATCACAGGCATTTGAATAGATAGTAATAAGACTTTAAGTTACAAACCAGGTTCTGAATAAAATAGGTTCAACATAGGTCTATAATAAAATAGAGTTCGAAATAGTGTCTCGCAGCGGAAATTAAAGATCACAGTTCATGATAAACAAAAGACTTGCAGTAGGAGAGTGACATCATGCCCACTGATGTCACCCCATTACCAGATCATGACTCGGCTCACTCCTGGTGGTAACAAGCTCCTCCACCCACGCAGGCGCAAAAGAGGAACTCCATACCTGAAAACCAAATGTTGGGGGCAAACCCTGAGTACTAGTTACTCAGAGGACTTAATGGCATTGGCTTACGGCTGACGCAAAGCTTGCTTACTATTGTCTAGGTCCTTAGCCATTGATTTTTATCAAAGCTTGATTATACATGAGGTAGCGGGATTTGACAGCCGCTACCCCTTATGATAGAAAGAGATAACCTTTTAGAGTATGATAAATGACATAAACTTGAAGCATCCAAAAATCAATTAAGTAACCAATCATGTAATATTCGAAAACACGAATCATAATCATATGGTATTAAAGTCATTACTACGTTGCCCGTGTGCGGCATTTGGCATTCTCACACCTGGTGAGTATCAGCGATTCGAATCGATTTCTAATTCCCGAGAATAACTAAAAATGCCAGGGGCCCATATGCTTACTCACACGATGGCTTTCCCACATATAGTCCCCCTCCTCCACCTGTCCCATCCCAAGTTCGATTCACTCCCACCTGACTCCCGGGTTGTGCCCCCATGACGAGCCTGCCGACATCACGGACTCCCCGCCATGAGTACCAAGCTCCCCCGGGCCACCTTCCTCTCAACCAGTGGGTAGGAACGTGTTTCTGTTCTCCGGATGGCACAAGTAAGGTTTCACCGGCCCCATTAACCGGGTAAGCACTTTAGCAATGGTATGCCAACCAGCAGGCGAACAGCGGACGGGCCTTAAACGACTCGGGCGGAGCCATTACACCGCAACAACACACACCTCGAAAAGTGAAGCTTAATCTCCGCCCGGTCTCCTTTTAATCATCAACAGTAAAGCCATCAAGGCAGTTTTCCAGTGTATCATTTTCTTTTCAAGGTCAACCTACGTGATGAGTGACCATTCACTCGTGTCTACTCGGCCCTATCATTTCTATGCATCTCGTCCTACGGACCTGTTATTGGTGCTAGGGCCAGGGCGGCCAAGGAATCTAATGCAGTAAGGTATCAATCAACTCCTAATGCATATGCGTAACAAAATTCATATTTTTGCTGGGAATCATGTGAGCCGGCCTACCTTCCTCGCTAGGGTTAGCTTCCTCGGCGGTGAAGTCAGGTGCGGCCTGCGGGTACTCTTCTTGCTGCAGCTCGGGTTCCGGGTCTTCTGGCTCCTCGATCACCGGAATCTCCTGCTCCTCGGGCGCGGGGTCTATATGCATGCCAAGTGTATGCAATGAGCGTACAGAATGCATGGAGACAATGCAAATGTCACAAAAGCGTGACAATGGGCTAACTTCTTTTCACCCATCATATCATGCACTCACCCCTACTATAAAAGGAAACCCCTTTACTTCTAAGCATACACTTAGACCCTACACCAATATATATGACTCATTTTATGCACTTTTTATGTAGCAACATTTTCCAAGTCACATTTAAATGGTAGATAGCAAAACACATATAACTTGATTAATGCTAGGGTGCTAAACATAGTACTCAGGACCTAACTACCCTGTTATAGCCACTGTCAAGGCCTCAAGTTCATTAGTGTTCATTGGATATACTTTTTCCTATTTACAGCATAGAACATGCATGTGCAAAAATTGTGAACAAAAGTTGACATGCACAGATCCATGTCATATCCATTGCATAGATCATTTTACTGTGGTTCCAGAACAACAAGATTTTCCTTTTTAGGATTTTTATTTGATTTTATATGATTTATCAAAGTTTCAGCCGAAATAAATCCATTTTAAATGAAAATTACTCAGATCCAGGGGCTATTGCATAATTATCCTATAGATCCGAGGGCCTAGACGTAAGATCTACAAGACTCGGTAAATAGGCGGGAGGACCGGCTTGGAAATAGGGGAAAACCCGGGGGCTAGCTCGCAAAAGCGCCCCCGGTCGTCTCCCTCCCCGCGCCAGGCGCGGTCGCGCGACGCGCGCGCGCGGCGCGCTCGCGCGCGCCGGCGAGCTCGGGCTCGCCGGAGCCGCGACGCGGGGTCGAGGGGACGCGGGGCGGGGCGGCGCTCACCGTGGGCGTGAAGTGGACGGCGGAGGCGGCTCGGGTCGGCGGGGAACGGCGACGAACGGCGGCGGCGACTTGAAGCTCCCGGCGCGACGCGACGTCGAGCCGAGCTCGATCTCCTCGGGGAAGGGGAGAACGACGACGAGGTCTAGCGGGGGAGGGGCGGCGTGGAGCGGCCGTTGCGGTGGTGCGGTCGGTTGGGCTCGGGGAGGCCGGGAGGCGGCGGCGCGGCTCGGCCCCGAGCTCGGCCGGCTTCAATGGCGGCGGGCGGGAAATCGGACGGGGCGGCGCGGAGACGGAACGGGAGCGAAGTGGTTCGGCTAGGGTTTGGACGGGGGGACTCCGCTCCCTTTTGACGCGCCCGGACGGCCGCCGCGGGGCTCGCCGTACTCCCTGTACGCCGGCGAGCCACGCGGCGCGCGCCGGTTCGCGGCGCGGGCGCGTCCCGGATCGCGGGCCCCACCTGTCAGCGGCTCAGAACTGGAAAAAAAAAGAAGTGTGTTTTCTAGGCCTCTGTTTTTCGCGATTTTAACCCATTTCTAGGCCAAAATTAGAAAAAGTCCAATTGGAAGAAATGTTCTACTCTTTGAACTCTACAAGTTTGTCAAAAGGCTCAACTCCAGAATCCAAGTGTAAATGTGGTTTAAATTCAAATTTTGAAATCAGCCCTAGGTAGGGACAGGGTACCTTTATTGTTTGGAAAAAGGAAAAACCCTATTTCCAAGCCTTTTCACCCAAGGTGCCTTTTGTATAACTTGCTTAGAATTTCAAAACCTACAAGTTCTTCAATGGGAGTGTTGCATGAAAGTGGCTGTAGGTTTGTGCAAACTTAGGGTTTTTAAACAAGGCTGATTTGAGTTGGTTTTCTGTACTGACAAAGAAAGACTCCAAACCCTATGTAGCCTTCATTATCTGGCCAAACCCCAATTATGAAAGTTGTTCAAAACTTCATTATCTACAAGTTTGGTAATATGAGTTTCCCCTAGATCCCAATAGATTTGGATTTATGAACAAGAACATATCATAGCATATGTATAAAAATCAGATTACAAGCATTCCATCTCATCCAATGCAAAACCTAGCTTGTCTATATGCAACACATGATGCTTGATGATGCTTAATGCATGATTAAGATATGTAATGTACTTGAGATGCTGGAGCATCACATGAGGTTGGCAAAGTGACCTTCGCAAAGGTCAAGCAACCCCTTGATCCGCGGACCAAGTGCTCTCTTCTTGATGAAGCTCTTCTCCGCTCCGGACCGGCGAGCTTGAGCCGGTTACAATCCCTTCGCAAAGGGCTTGCTCCGCTTCTCCCACAAGCACCGGGAGCTCGCGGAACGCACGACCGCAGCCGTCTAGGTGATCGCAATCACCAAGAGTAACAAGCTTTGGCTTCACTTGATTCAACTCCAATCAAGGAGTTCTCTTCCCTTCAAGTCTCTTGCCCAAAGCTCAAGATTAAGTGTGGATTTTGTGGTGTAGGTGACCTTTGAGTGTATGTATGTGTTCCTGGGTTGCAAAGGTGGTGAATGAGGGGAGGGGGAGCCTTTAAATAGGATGGAGCTCCAAAACTAGCCGTTGGGGAGCTCCAACCGTTTTTCTGCGTACCCACCGGACAGTCCGGTGGTATATAAAATTTGAATTCCCGTTTCGCACCAAGGGCCTCAGAGCCACCGGACAGTCCGGTGGTAACCCACCGGACAGTCCGGTGGAGGGTTGAGCAAAGGCAACTTGGCAACCCCTCAGTTTATAACGTCCGGTTTGTGTCACCGGACGGTCCGGTGGTGAACCACCGGACAGTCCGGTGGTTAAAGCAAAACTGAACGAAGGAAACACTGCTCTCGGTTTATATCGTCCGGTGGTTTCACCGGACAGTCCGGTGGTGAGCCACCGGACAGTCTGGTGGCTATTAAAGCTCAGCCGAACGACATAGCCTTGCGCTAAGTTGTGCTCACCGGACAGTCCGGTGGTGAACCACCGGACAGTCCGGTGGTACATAAAAATATGATTTTCAGCGCTGTTACAAAACGGAGTTTTGTATAGTTTTCGGAGGGCTTTCTCTTGACTTATTTGACAGAGGTGAGTGTGTTTTGGCATGTTTTGAGGTGTTTGAGCTTTAGGACATAGATGCACTCGAAAGTTAGAGAGTTCTCGAAATGGAGTGACTCAAGCTACTCACCTCAACCCCTCTTGATAGTACGGCTCGACTAAAGCTAGCAAAAAGAAAACTAAGTGCTCTTCTTCACCTTTTGGCACTTAGAGCTAAGGAAACACCCAATCTTATTGCTAGCTCGATTAAACCACAAGCCGTCCATTAGAATTTGAAATTGGGGATCTCTTTTAATCAACCAATGAGCTCAAATACTAATATAAAAACCTTCAAAGCATGAACTCATTAGTAAACGACATTAGGTTGTCATTAATCACCGAAACCTCTACCTTTCAGGGCTTGTTTCTCACAATCTCCCCCTTTTTGGTGATTGATGACAACAAAACGAGTAGGGCTAGTAAAGAAAAGAAAGAAACACAAAGCTTAAAGTAAAACATGAATATAAACACATAACGTCACAGCCACAGTCAAAGAGCCATAGTCATGAGAACATACATCATGCTCAAAAACCAAATGTCATGACATGGATCAACATCCAAAATAAAATCCATCAAACATCAAAAGATTTCTCTCAAAAGCTCCCCCTGACTACTAGACCCTGTCTAGCTCTACAAACTCTCCCCCTAAGCTCCCCCTAAGACTATTCTCCCCCTTTGGCGTCAAGCACCAAGAAGGGAGACCTACGACGCCGGAGGGTCAGGAAGCCGGGAGCCGTCCTTCTGAGAGGATAGGATGAAGCGCGACGGAGAGCCGGAGTCGCTGTCTGCCGCTGCGTCGTCAACTGCACGCTCGATGTCAGAGGGTGAAGCTGTGCCTGGAGCCTCGAGCGGGGCAGAGATGGTGAGAGTCGACGTCGTCGTCGTGGCCGGAGCAGTGGCACCAGTCGTCGAGCACGAAGTGGAGGCAGTGTGGAAGCTAGGCTCGACCGATTGTGCTGGAGACTGGAACTCCGGAGAAGCTTCGGCAGCTGACGGCGCGGATGTCTCTGGTACTGGAGAAATCTGGGGAGCACTGCTGACCGGGGCCTGCCCTGAGGTCTGGAGCTGACTGTCTGGCGCTGTGGTGAGAGGCAGATCTGGCAACGTCGGCGGAGAAGAGTCGAACTGAAGCGTACGTGCCGGAAGCTGCGTCATCTCCATCCTTGGCTGACTCCCTAGCAACTCTGAGTAAGAGAAGAAGATCGGGGAAGTGCTCAGAGTGGCTAGCGAGGCAAACGGGCTCTGGAGGCCGGTGTCCGAGGTAGTGAGCGGCAGGGTGGTGGCAGGCGGCGGAGCAAGCTGGAGCTGCTGTCGCAGGGAGTCAATCTGCTGCTGAGTATCTGTCCGGAGCCCTGCGACCAGTGAGTGAACTGTGGAAAGGATCCGCGCCTGCTGCTCGGCCGACTGCTGCTGTACCTGGAGGAAACGCTCGTCACTCCTCTGTTGCATCAGCTGCTGCTGCTGCAGAAGGAGTGCAAAGCACTCGTCGCTGCGCTGCTGCTGCTCTGCAAGGCGCTGTGCTAGACGCTCGTCTGCCTGCTGCTGCTGGTGCTGAATCATCATCTGGAACATAGACGCGATGTCGGTAGGTGTCGCAACCTGGGCAACTGTAACGGACGGTGGTGGTGGGGGTGGTGGTGGAGCGCGCGAGCCACCTGCCTCATGATCATGAGGGAGGAGTGGCAAGGGCGGCGCGCACTCGTCGTCTGAGCTGTCGTCCCCGCTGTCTGTGTCTGCAATGGTCGCTCCCCCTGTCGCCAGTGCGGCGGTCTCTGTCTCTGAAGGCCGGGGGAAAGACGCAGGCGGGGGTCCCTCTGGAGGTACAGGCCCGCGAACCGGCGCTCTAGGAGCGAGCAGTGCGCATGCCTTGTGAGTGGGGAAGCTCGTCCGAATCTGTCGAAACAGCCTCATCTGGGGAAGTGGAGGCGCATTCGGGTCATGATCAATCCGACTCAACATATGGGAAATGTAGTGGGCATAAGGAAAACTGTGGTGAGCACCCATCCCGTCGGTGATCACATCCTCCATCTCTGCTATCAGAAGATCCACCACACAAAAACGTATCCTCTGCATGAGAGCCCTGGGTAAGTGCTGCTGTAGTGTGGTGATCCCCTCTCTGTATCCAAGCCGGGGCAGCAGAGTACGGCGCATGGCCCTGTGTACGATACCGGCCGAAGGGGTCAACTGAGACGGAATACGCTCCTGCGCACCCTCCCTAAACAAGTCATGCACCTCGTCGTCTGTCAATGCGATCCACTCATTCTTCGAGCGACGAGGGGGCTCTGAGTCACCATAGACGTCTGTGTGCAGGCGGCGCTCTGAAAGCTCAAGACCAAGAAGTATCGCCACATTCTGCCTATACAGTCTCACTGGCAGGCCCTGGAACATGAACTGAATGTACTCTCGCTCAGGGCCAACGTACAGTGTGGCATAGAACACATGAACCCAGTCCTCTACGTATCCGTGTATGTGCTCTAGCAGGTCAGGAAGGCTGGGAATATGATCGAAGTACTGGTAAAGGTTATGCTGGATCACATTCCCCATCCTGGGCAGAGGTAGCACCACGTGTGGAAACAAGCCCATCCCTGCGGCCCTGGAGCTCTCGTAGAGAGACTCCTGAACCAACGTCTAGAAGCGGGGATCCACTCTCTCATCCCGCTCCTCTGGCTGCCACTGACTGTCTGAGAGATAGTATCGAAGCTTCTTCAGCTTCTGGCCCTCGTAAGATCTGTAATCAGATAGCTGGATAGTACCTAGTAGCGAGGGGGGTGCCGGAACTGAAGAAAGGACAAACCCATCGCAGGCTGACGAGGGCGGTGACTGCTCACCCTGCTCACTGGGCTCGTCCTGTCTCTGGCCCTGGCTCGCTTGCTGTGCTCTGAGTGCAGCCTTCTTGGCCCGGGCCTCTTGGGCCTCCTGCTGTGCGAGGATCTCAGCGGGGGAGACCGTCCCACGTCGCTGACGCTCCTGGGGCTGGCTAGGAGGGGTGGCTCGCTTGGTGCGAGCGCTGTGGGGAGTCGGCAGAGGCGGTTGGCCACTGCGAGGAGGGTTTTGCCTCTGCTCTCCAATCCGTATCCCTCCCGCGCGGCGACTCTCCATCGCATCAAACGCGGCTGCGGCACGCTCGGCTGCCTCACGCTCCCTCTCCTCGAGAGTCTTTCTCTTTTTCGAGGAGGATCAGGAGCCTTGCTCTTGCCCTTATCTCCCTTCTCACGACCCATCTGTAACACACATTCAAGGAGTAGATAGACGAGAAGAATTAGGTACATGGAATAAACTGGATAAGGTGAGACCTAGAGCAAGAAATGGATTTACGGACTCGTGGCATGCATGTCAAGCGTCAAACTTGGGGTAATTTTCACCAAAATGCATGACCATCTCACATTAGGGCTAAATTACTCTAATCCATTAGTGCATTGACATTACATTGACTCGATATGCAACCACATGCCATGACTCCCTAGGAATGAAACCCTAACGTGAAACTTAGTGAGCAAGGATAGCATAAGATCAAGAAAAGAAGGATTGCTTACCGAGATCGGGGGAGGAGAAGATCGAGGACGAGGAAGAAGTGACAGGAGGAAGGGCTTGGTAGAGGCGCGGCTTGGGAGCCGGCGGCGGAGTGCAGCGGCGACACGGCGTAGAGGTGGTGTGGGTCGGCGCGGCGCGGGACGGCGGCGGCCGACGGCGCGGAGGGGAATGAGGCGGCGGCGCACAGGCGCAAGGAGGCGGTGCGCGGCGGCGGTGCAGGATGGCGACGGCCGACGGCACGACGAGGAGGTGGTGGAGCGGTGGCGGCGGCTGGTGGAGCGGCGCGGCAGCCACGGTGGTGAAGCGGCGGTGGTTAGGGCACATGAGGCACCGGGCTCGGGGTCGAATGAAGTGAGAAAGAGTGGTGTGGGCCCCGTGGATTAAAAGTTTATAAGAGGCTTACTGGGCCCGGCAAGACGCCATCGGACGAAATACGCAACCCACCGGACAGTCCGGTGGTGATCCACCGGACAGTCCGGTGGGCACCGCCGGACGAAATAAACCGAGACAAGTATTGTTGAAAAACGCTGAAGAACTATCCACCGAACAGTCCGGTGGTGAGGCACCGGACTGTCCGACGGATCCATCGGACGGAAAAAGGCCGAGAAGAGAGCTTTCTTGAGGAGGAGACGGTACCGCCACCGGACGGTCCGATGGTTATCCACTGGACAGTCCGGTGGTACCGTCGGACGATATAGACTGAGATGGTTTTTGGTAAAAAAGGAAGTGCACCCACCGGACAGTCCGGTGGCAATGCACAGACACTGTTAGCGCTGAAAGACTCCTTTTCTTATCCAACTTTTTGGAGATTCTAATAAACACAAGTATGGACAATTCAAGGTGAAACCCTTACCCCTCAAAACCTCTAAGATAGGTGCATTTTCTCATGCTATAAGTGTAGTTTTGATTTTTCAAGTATAAACTCCAAATCCAAGAAAATAGTCAAATAAGAACCAAAAAAAAATGTATGGGTCTATCCGTAGGAGAACTAGAGATGATTAACTCCTGTCCCGGAGGGATTTGACCCAATAAGCATGAAGAACAATGCTAGACCTTTGCTCTATTCTCTTTTCATGACTTGAGAAGCTTGTACATCGAACAAGTCTCGATATCATCAAGCGTGCTCCTTTGTGACACTACCGAATGCAATGCACGTGCAAGCTACAACAAGCATGGATAGGAATTGAAACATGCGTGCACATCTATATGACAAGGAATGCAATGCACGCGGAAAAATAAATCTATACTTGCCACATTTACTCCCCCCACAAGCTTCTTCAAGAGGAGCCTTTCAACAAGCCATGAGCGAAACTAAGTTCCACCGGCTCATGCTAGACCCTTGCTCCTCTCTATCTTGCAGCGGTTAGGCAAGTAACTTACTCCTAGATGATGCAAATTATATGGCAAGGCAACTTACATGATCGTTCTAGCATCTAACACGTTTAGCTCACCACGTAGCCTACAAAAGTTACTCTCATCTAGTGGCTTGGTGAAGATGTCCGCCAATTGCTCCTTAGTGCCCACATTTCGCAAGAGGATGTCTCCCTTCGCAACGTGGTCCCTTATGAAGTGATGGCGGATATCTATGTGCTTGGTTCGAGAGTGTTGGACCGGATTGTTGGTAAGCTTAACCGCGCTCTCGTTGTCACAAAGGAGAGGGATCCTAGAAAGCTCCACTCCGTAATCCTTGAGCGTTTGCTTCATATATAGAAGTTGGGCACAAGTGGACCCGGCCGCTATATATTCCGCTTCCGCGGTGGACAAGGATACGCAGTTTTGCTTCTTAGAAGACCACGAAACGAGCGAGCACCCTAGCAAGTAGCAACCCCCCGGAGGTACTCTTACGCTCAACACGGCATCCGGCAAAGTCCGAATCCGTGTAGCCCAAGAGTTCAAAACTAGCGCCTTTGGGGTACCACAAACCTATGCTAGGGGTGTGCTTGAGATACCTTAGGATTCTCTTCACCGCAGTGAGGTGAGACTCCTTGGGATCGGCTTGAAACCGGGCACACAAGCACACACTAAACATGATATCCGGCCTAGAAGCACACAAGTAGACAAGCAAACCTATCATGGACCGGTAGAGAGTTTGGTCCACCTTGATACCACTCTCGTCGGGATCGAGCTTTATATTAGTTGCCATTGGAGTTTCAATCGGCTTGCAATCATCCACCTTGAATCTCTTGAGTAGGTCTCTTGTATACTTTTCTTGATAGATGAAAGTCCTTTCTCTTAGTTGCTTGATTTGAAACCCAAAGAAGAAAGTGAGCTCCCCGATCATCGACATTTCAAATTCCTTTGCCATCATCTTGCCAAACTCCGTGCAATACTCTTCATTTGTCGAGCCAAAAATGATATCATCAACATACACTTGGCAAACAAAGAGGTCATTGTTCGCCTTTTTGATGAATAGAGTGGTGTCAACTCGGCCAATTGTAAAACCTTTTTCAATGAGGAAGTCCCTAAGCCTCTCATACCAAGCTCGCGGTGCTTGCTTTAATCCATAGAGAGCTTTGGACAACCTATATACATGATTGGGATGGTTTGGGTCTTCAAAACCGGGTGGTTGCTCAACATATACTAGCTCATTGATGTATCCATTGAGAAATGCACTCTTCACATCCATTTGATATAGCTTCATGTCATGATGGGATGCATAAGCTAGAAGAAACCGAATAGCCTCTAATCTTGCAACCGGTGCAAAAGTCTCTCCAAAATCAATTCCTTCAACTTGAGAGTATCCTTTTGCCACAAGCCTTGCCTTGTTTCTCACAATGTTGCCTTCATCATCTTGCTTGTTCCTAAAGACCCACTTAGTTCCAATCACTCTAGCACCCTTTGGTCTAGCTTCAAGTGTCCAAACTTCATTTCTTGTGAAATTGTTAAGCTCTTCATGCATGGCATTTACCCAATCCGGATCACTCAAAGCTTGGTCAATTGTTGATGGTTCAACACTAGAGACAAAGGAGTAGGCTTGAACAAATGCGGCGGTATTGCGAGATCTTGTTGTTACTCCTCTTGTTGGACTACTAATGATGAGTTCTTTGGGGTGTCCACTTGTGAATTGACTTCTTCTTTGAGGTGCCACTTGAGGTGCTTGAATCGGTGTACCAACATCTTGATCTTGCTCATCAATTTGCTCTTGAGGTACATAAACATCTTCATTTGGAAGGATCTTGTCTTGTTCACTACCATCTTGAGGTGCCATAGAAGAGAATGGTGGATCAATAGTTTGCACTTCATCTTCATCCTCTTTAGGCTTGATATCACCGATTGGCATATTTTTCATTGCTTTTACAAGTGGTTCCTCATCTATATCCGCAACATCAACATGTGCTCCTTGGGAGCCATTAGATTCATCAAATTCCACATCATACGTCTCTTCAACCATGCCGGTGGCATTGTTAAATACGCGGTATGCTTTGGACTTTGATGAGTAACCAAGTAAGAAACCAATATCACAACGCCTTTGGAACTTACCCAAGTGTTGGCGCTTCTTGTAGATATAGCATTTGCACCCGAACACTCGGAAATATGAGATATTGGGTTTTCTCCCATTGAGCAATTCATATGGAGTCTTGTTAAGGAGGCGGTGAGGATACAATCGGTTGGATGCATAGCAAGCGGTGTTGATTGCTTCGGCCCAAAACTTCTCACTTGTGCCATATTCATCAAGCATTGATCTTGCGAGAGTGATGAGTGTCCTATTCTTTCTCTCCACTACACCATTTTGTTGAGGAGTGTATGTAGCAGAGAACTCATGTTTGATTCCAACTTCATCACAATACTCTTCAATGTTGGTGTTGTCAAACTCTCTTCCATTGTCACTTCTAATCTTTATAATTGAAGTGTTGAATTCATTTTGAACTCTCTTGGCAAACTTGCTAAACACATGAACCACTTCGGTTTTGTCCTCAAGAAAGTAAACCCATGTATATCTTGAGAAGTCATCAACAATGACAAAACCATAATTATTTCCACCAATGCTTGTATAAGTGGTAAGACCAAAGAGATCCATATGAAGTAGCTCTAGTGGCCTTGAGGTTGACATGAATGTCTTGCTTGGATGAGTGTTTGCAACTTGTTTGCCGGCTTGACATGCACTACACAACTTGTCCTTCTTAAATGTGATATCTTTGAAGCCTCGGACTAAATCCTTCTTCATGACCTTCTTGAGTGTGCTCATTCCAACATGAGCTAGCCTTCTATGCCACAACCAACCCATTGAGTTCTTGGAGAATAAGCATGCTTGCAAATTGGCCTTTTTTGAGTTGAAATCAACAAGGTAAAGGTTATTGTGTCGGAATCCCTTGAAGACTTCTTCAACACCATCAATGTTGCTCACAATCACTTCATTTGGCTTGAATAGGCATTGGAAACCCAAATCACATAATTGACCAACCGACAATAGATTGAAATTCAAGGAATCAACTAGCAACACATTATTGATGGAGTATTCACTTGATATCTCAATCTTGCCCAAACCTTCAACTTTGCCCTTGGAATTGTCACCAAATATGATCTTGTCAAAATTCTCCACATCTCCACTAAGTGAGGTGAACATCCGGGAATCACCGGTCATATGTTGTGTGCATCCACTATCCATCACCCAATGTGATCCTCCGGTCTTGTAGTTCACCTACACACAAGCAAATCAAGCTTGAGACTTGGCACCCACCGAAGAGTAGGTGCATTTGGCTTAGGCTTAGGAGTCCATCTAGCATTGGGGTTAGGAATCTTTGGAATGATAGCTTTAGGCACCCAAAGCTTCTTTGGCCTAGTCTCATCCTTCTTTCCCATAAACCTTGCCTTCACTTGTCCTTTTGAGTTCCTTTGAAGCACATAATGAGCATCAAATGCAAATGCTCTCAATTGCTTGTCAATGGGCTTCTTGGGAGGAGCATTGCACTCAAACATGAAGTGACCCTTGGTCATGCACTCGGTGCACCATTTTGGCTTTTCTAACTTGATGGATGGTGCCGGCTTGCAAGTATCCTTGAACGGTGGGTAACCAAGCCCATTTCTCTCATAGTTGATGGCGTGGAATGTAAGCATCTCATTGTATTTTTCATTTCCCTTGAGCAATGTGCCATATCCAGACTTCATGCTCTTAACCTTAAGTTTGAGATCTTCATTCTCATCCTTTAGCTTGATAAGAACATTAGCTTCTTTATCACTTGAGCTCTTGTTCTTGCACTTTTCACATGGCTTGTCTCCCTTGAGCACATTGGGGGATTTTCTCAATTCAATCTTGAGCTTCTCAAGTTCAATCACTAGCTTCTCATGCTCACTCTTGGCCACACATGTCTTCTCACAAAAGTTAATGTCATTGGGAGATTCATCAATCTTGTGAAGAGAGTTGATCTCTTGAAGTTTTGCCTCTAGCCCTTTTCTTGCTTCATCAAGCTCAATGCTATGGAGTTGCAAAATACGATTTCTTTCACAAAGATCTTCATGAGTGGTTGCCAACTCCCTATAGCACTTATTCACTTCATCTAGAGTCTCATTGAGCTCTTTGATTTCTTGTGTTTGCTCAATGTGAGACTTCTTGATCATCTTGTAGCCATCATCAAGTGCATCTCTTTCTTTGAACAATTGCTTGTTTGTTGATGAAAGCTTCTTATTTGCCTCTTCAATACAATTGATCTTTTTTTGCATCTCATCAACCTTGCCACTATCATTGCTCTTCTCTAACTCATTGCACTTGCTCAAGAGTGACTTCTTCTCAACTTTGATCTTCTTAAGCTTAGCTCTTAACTTGCTCAATGCCTTGTTTTGATCCTCAACTAGACTCACAAGTTCATCATAGGAAGGCATATCATCATCGTCATCGGAGGAATCGTCAAAGGTCTTTACCTTGTCACCTTTAGCCATGAGGCATAGGTGTGGAGTGGATGATGGAGTAGATGGAGTCGGTGTCGGTGTAGAGGTAGTCACAATAGCAAGACCGGCAACCACTTCATCTTCATCATCACTTGCATCGGAGGAATTGCTTGATGTATCCTCATCGGTCATCCACTCCCCAATGTAAGCCTTGCCCTTCTTCTTCAAGAATTTCTTGTTGAAATGCTTGGGAGCCTTCTTCTTGTTCTTCTTCTCATCATCACTTGACTCATCACTTGAGTCATTCTTGTACTTTTTCTTTTCTTGCTTCTTCTTGGTGGCAACTCGGCATTGGTATGAGAAATGGCCAAGTTTGCCACACTTGTAGCACTCTGTTTCTTCAAGCTTCTTCTTGGATGGGAAGAATTTCTTCTTGCTTGAAGAGTACTTGATGCCCTTCTTGTCAAGGCGACCCAAGGCACAAGTGACCTTGTGCACAAGCCGGGCCACCTCATCATCGCTATCCTCTTCTTCTTGCTCGTCTTCTCCTTGAGTGTCCACCACAATGATTTTCTTGGGGGTGGATTTCTTTTCTTTTAATGAGCTTGCCTTGAGAGCAATGTCCTTTTTCTTGCTTGGAGGCTCCGCATCCGGTGTGATGTGCATATACATCTCATGAGCATTGATCTTCCCAAGCACACCGGACGGAGTAGCCTTGGAGAGGTCAGTTTGGTGAAGGACCGTGATAATGTGGCCATATTTGTCAACCGGAAGAAGGTCCAATATCTTCCTTGCCACATCATCTTCCTTGATTTGAGTCAAACCAAGACCGTTGATCTCCTCTACAAGCACATTCAAGCGAGAATACATTTGATTACCATTTTCATGAGGAAGCATACGAAAATCACTTAGTTTCTTGCTAAGAGTACTATGGCGTTGCTATCTCTCGCTCAAGGTTCCCTCATGGAGCGCACAAATCTCTTCCCATAGCTTGTGCGCGTCCTTGATGGTTCTCACGTGATTGAAAACCTCTTTGCACAAGCCACGGAAGAGAACATTACGAGCCTTGGCATTCCACTTCTCGTAATTTTGCTCTGACATTGTGGGCTCATCCTTATCGACCACGGCGGGAAAGCCGGTGACGGCCGCGGTATAGAGTAGAGGATCAATGGCTTCCATGTACGACTCCATACGGACCTTCCAATATGGAAAGTCGTTGCCATTGAACACGGGCGGAGGGCCTTCCCCACTAGACATCTTGCTCAAGGCGGTGAAGCCTCAACCAATGAGCACTCGGCTCTGATACCAATTGAAAGGATCAAGATGTCCAAGAGGGGGGGGTGAAATGGACTTCTAATTTCGAAATTCAAAAATAAAACCTATCGCACAAGTCCCAATTCACCCTAGTGCCTAAACAAGTGATCCTGATGAACTACACGCACAAAAGGTTTGCAACCTAGAGCCAAGCATGCAATTCTAGGAAAGTAAAGTGCGGAAAGTAAATGCGGAAATATAAAGAGAGACACAAGGATTTTTTCCCGAGGTTCGGGGAGACACACGGTCTCAACCCCCTACTCCTCGTTTGGCGGCCCTCGCAAGGCTTTGCTCTCGCGGGCTCCTCGTAAGGATTTTGGCCTCAAACCTCGCAAGGAATGAGGTTGGCAAAGTGACCTTCGCAAAGGTCAAGCAACCCCTTGATCCGCGGACCAAGTGCTCTCTTCTTGATGAAGCTCTTCTCCGCTCCGGACCGGCGAGCTGTGATGCTCCGGCATCTCAATTGCATAATCACACATCATACATAAAGCATCATCCTTAAGCATCATGGCATAACATGTGTTTGTGCATCTGAATCAAATTTGGCTTAAACTCCAAGTTCAAAACCTTGTTTGTAGCATGTGCGATACTATGTTTATAGTCATAACTTTGATTCTATTTAGATTTGGGTGAAACTTATATTGACAAACTTGTATACAATTTCATGGAGAACAACTTTGGTAATTGGTGCTTTGACATGCATGAAGGTTTGCATAGAGATTTGGGACTTTTTCTGTCAGCATGTAAATTCTGTCCAAACCTGACCTGTTTAGTAATTTTAAATTTTCTTGATCTTAGAGCCAAAATCTTACAATGCTAATATTAAGGAAATTGTAGATCATGAAATTCTAAACAACATTGGTATAAAACTCCTTTTGTGAAAGTGCCTAGAAAGTAGACTTTTAGGGTTCCCAAGCTGGAAGGTTCTGTTGGTCAAACCTGGGTCAGCAGATAAATTTCAAATTTACACCAAATTTTTGAACATAACATGATATACAAGTTTATAAGGGAAATATAGAGGAACAAATTTAGAACACTTCATCCAATTGGGGTTTTGTCAAATTCGGCTCCTAGGTTGGTCAAATAGGCGAAGTTCAGAAACCTATTCCCTGGTCAAACCCCATTTTTCCATTTTCGGGATTTTCCCTCCTTTCTTCTCTCCCTGACCGGCGGGCCCCACACACCAGTCCGCGCCGGATTCCCGCCCACGGGATTGGAACGCGCCGGCTGTGGGTCCCACCTTTCCCACGCGTCCGCGCACCCGGTCCGTGGACCACCTCCTCTCTCCACCTCACCCTGGCCCCACCCGCCAGTGGAACGGTCCATTGGACCGTGTCCGCACACCCACCACCGCCCTCTCTTCTCCTCTCCCTCGCGCCCACGCGGCGTTCGCCGTCTGCCCGCGCCGCGCGTGGCCGACGCCGGCCGACGCCGAGGCCGTGCCGCGCCCTCGCCTCCGCACCTGGACGGGCTCACGGCCATAAGGCCTTGCCCCGGAGCAACCGGCCGCCTCAACCCCGCCTCCCCCCTCTCACTCGTCCCCGACGCCTCACTCGCCTGTTCCTCCCGCTCAGAGCGCCCGCCCGCCATTGACGGAGCTCGGAGTCGAGCTCACGTCGGCCGCTCCGCCGCTCCCCGAGCTCCCAGGCCACCGCCATCACCTCCGCCTCCACCTTCCGCGTCCAACGCCCTAGCCCTCGTCGTCTCCCTGCGCCTCCCTCTCCTGAGCGCAGTGTGCCCGCCGCCGTGCCGCCGCGGCGAGCGCACGGCACCGGCCGCCTCGCGTTGTCTCTCACCTCACCGGCGCGCGCCTTGCACGACCCACACCTCCCTCCTCGCTTTCTCCATGCTCTAGTCCTCCACCGTCTTCTCCTCGACCTCGCTCCGCGTGCGCCGCCGCTCACCGAGCACGTCCACCCCGCCTCGTCGTGGAGAGCCCTCTTCGGACCGTCCCCGAGCCACTAGGCTGCCACCGCCGTGTTGGCCGTCCTCACGCGCAGCTCCAGCGCCCTTCAGCTCCGCCATTCGAGGCCACACCGGCGAGAACCACCCCGCGCCGCCACGCACCGCCGCGCCGTGGCCGCCTTCGGTTCACCGCGCTGCGCTGCTCGTCCCCTTCCTCCAGTGCGACGAGACCTTGGGGGAAACGATCGCCGTCGACGGGAGCGTCTTCCCCGACCCCGTCGGCTTCAAGTCAGCGCCTCCTCGCGCCGGCGCAGCCCCGTCTTCCCCTCCCCCGCGCGCGCCCTCCTCCCCTGCCCGAGGTAGAAGAAAGGAGACCCGTTTTTGCATTTAAGCCCCTCTGGATTCTACGTATTAATTGACTATTCCTTGTGTCTTGCAAAACTTGCAGATTAGACCCTAGAACTACTGGTGATTCACAATTTAACCCGAGCGGTTGCATTTTTGCAGATCTAACCCCAGGCTTAGGAGTATTCTCACGCACTATTCACTGAGTCTAAGCAATCTTTCTCGCAGGCCCCTGGAATCTATGGTGAATTACGTTATAGCCCCCAGATTCAAATGTTTTCCATTTAAATGTATTTAATTTAGCTGTGAACTTTAGAAATTCATAACAATTCGTAGAAAAATCCAAAATGGGCAAACTCAGTGGCTATGGACTCCTCTTGAGTAGCTCTACAGGATAGGTATGATGTGGATGTGTAAAAAGACTGTTTTGCCCCTGGTTTAGTGTGTGCATGGTGTAGGTAAATAAATGGAAAAAAGTGGACCAAATGAACTCCAAAAATCATGAAACTTAGACAGTAGCTTTGTTATGGCATCTAGGTACTGTGTGATTTTTGGTAGCCCTAGCATTGACTGGTTAATTACTGTTTTGCCCTTATGCATGTGATTTGTGTGTTTAATTAACTTGGAAAATGAAGGCTATATAAAAGATGCTCAAATATGACCTCTAGTATTTTTCATGTACTTTATATAGTATGGGTAGCTTGCGGGTAAAGTTTGAGACGTTGCATGTAAAGTTTGAATGGTGTTTAGAAAATAATAAAGTGTCACATGTTTAACTAAATAATAGGAAAAGGTGAATTTAAACTGCTAGGAAAATTTTGGGAAAAATCTAGTAGCGTTATGGAGTATGTTGCTGCATGTGGTAAAGATTTGAGATCGATTGGAGTTTTCTAACTACATGAACTTATGAGTACATTTTATTCATAAAGGTAGCGTGTTCATTAAATTGCATGTATATGTTTAACTTTAAGAGACAACTTCATTTCATTTGATAGGGACTGTGTACACATATAGAACAATTATTCCCAATAACTTCAAAGATAAGATGTGGTAATGATTTGTACGATTTTCTTAGTGATGGGCTGTATGATTTCTTAGGAAAGTTGTTAAGTTTTCTTATTATGGAATGTGTTAAAATTGAGGGTAACCGAATAAATTCGTCACAAGCTACTTGGCATGCATTATGTATCATTGCACCTCGTATATACAATTGCATTCGTAGCACTCGTTATCGCACCATATCATACATATAACTTGTACCTATTGCATGTAGTTGCATTCTCTTGCACTCACTTGCATATTATACCATGCATATAGATTCCGCGAAACAAGGATCAACACAAGAGCCACTCTTGATCGAGAAGCCGTACAACAGATTTCACCAGGAGTTGGTCTTTCCCCAACCTGAAGACGAAGGGTCGCTGATTTCATCCGTACCTGTTTCAAGGGGTTGCCTGGGGCAAAGCCTCACAACCCGGCAAACTAACTTAGTTTAGTTTGTTGGTTTTCTTAAGATCAAGCAAAGGTAGGCAGGACCATGCTTTACCCAGCAAATATATTTGATGAATGCTTACGCATCTGCATTAGGAGTTGTTTGGAACCAACTGCATTAGACTTCCTGGCCGCCCCGGCCCTAGCACCCAAAATAGAGTACGTAGGACGAGTATGCCTAGTAATGCTAGGTACGAGTAGACACGAGTGAATGGAGTCACTCGTCCCGTAGGGATTGCTTTTCATAAAAGAAATCTCACTATTATGAATCTTACTTTGATTATGACATGTTTTAAATGGAGACCGGGCGGAGATATGGGTATATAAGAAAAATGATGATGATGAGATGGATGGTTTGGTGGGCTCCGCCCGAGTCGTATAAGGCCCGTCCGTTGTTCGCCTATTGGTCGGCATAACATTGCTAAGGTGCTTATCCGGGATAATGGACCGGTGAAAGTCTTACTTGTGCCATCCGAAGAACAGAGACTTGTTCCTACCATGGAACTGAGGGCGCTTATCTCATGGGAGGGCTGGACCCGACGAACCGAGGTAACGCTCCATGGGGGCTAAACTCAGGGAAGTGGCGGGTTGGAATCGAACTTGGGATGGGACAAGTGGAGATGGGGGCTATATGTGGGAACGCGATGGCTAGTAAGCATATACCCCTGGCATTTTTAGTTGTTCCCGGGAATTAACAAATCGATTCGAATCGCTGATGCTCACCAGGTGTGAGAATGCCTATGCCTTTGACGTCCGAACGTAGTAATAATTCAAATACTTTATGTTTATAATCATGTTTCTTTATTACAACATGCTTGGATGTATATGATCCGTTCCCTTGTTCCTGGTGCTGCCCGTCCACTAGTAGGAGGTCGATGGACTTGGGAGATGCTTTGGAGTCGAGGGAGGGCTGACCCGACGTACCGTGGTATCGCTCCTGAGACGGCTACTCCCAGGGGTGTGATGGAAGTGCTATGAATCTTGGAACGGGACATGTGTTTGTGTTTTACTTACTGCCAGTATTTACTTTATGATATAAATGATCTTCTTGATTTATGAATAGCAGCTGTCAAATCCTGCTATCTTATGTCAACATGACTTGGTTTAAAAATCAACAGCTAAGGATCCACATGATTAGTAAGCATGCTTTGCGTCAGCCGTAAGCCCCGTCCATTAAGTCCTACTGAGTAATTAGTACTCAGGGTTTGCCCCCACTTTTGGATTACAGGTGCTGACGACATCCGGACAACTGTGTTGGAGGTGGTAGTACCGGTGGGCTCGGTGCTACTCGCCTTGTTTATCTCTACCTGAAGACTAGTTGAGTTTTATTTCCGCTGTGAGATGTTTTGAACGCTTCCGCTATATGTATCTATACATGTATATTTTGACTTCGCTTCCGCTATATTTGAACATGTATTTGACTATTTATCTTCGGTTTGTAAACTAAGTCTACTTATTCTCTACTTCAACTGTTTGTGATGATGTAATCTGTTGTGGCTCTTTCGAGAGCTGAATGTGTGTGATGTCGGTATCCTCGGGCGATGGTTACATCGAGTGCCCTTTGGGTAGCTCGACGGACTACCGGGTTTAGTCCGGCCTAAGTGCACTGTGAGCCAGAGGTGGCAGGTGTGCTTAGTCTGGATTAAGCAGGGCGGTTCCGCCACAGCTGGTATCAGAGCCGATCATACACAGACAACAGTTATATCATCAAGTTTTGGTTTACAAAACTATTTTCGAAAGCCCTTTTCAAGTAATTCAAAAATGAGAGTATGCGATATGCCCATATTAAGGATGTTAGTGCTATCCAGGTGACATCACTGACATTCTGACCTAGATAGAACTCATATGCATTTTCGACACTTTGGGAAGCAACTTTTTGGCCATAGCTGTCCCCAGTACTGGTGGAAGCTATTGGGATTTGCGAATAGTTGTAAGCCCTGCATTCATGCCCCGTAGTAAAAGCTCTTTAAGGGTGGTGGGCATGCTTTGGATGCTTTCATACCCACCACACTTACATTTGGTTTTGGGATCCACCTTTTTCTCGACAATCCCAGTACTTGTGGAAAAGTCAGGCTTTGAGGAAAAGGTGCATCGGCCCACCAACGTTGTCCACGCAGCGGTCACGCGTGGATGCCACACTAGGTGGTAATGTATGAGCATGCATTCTTCTGCAGGTACACTAACCACGTGCGAAACTAAGAACGACTAGAGAACGACTAGAGAACGACTAGTTGCATTAAAGAGAGACGTGCATATATGTCACCGAATTATCGCTAGCTATATATATAATATATAGGATGTGTGATGTGAGACCGAATAGGACGGATCATGCATCATGTATCTTCTGTTATCATTCTGGGGGTATTACTAAAAGACAAATGGAATAAATCGTGAGTTAAGCCAACTTTTGCACGTTTCACTAATGGGAAACATCAAATTCTAGGAACCTATTTCACCCTGATAAATTAAAAGCCTTAAGGAGAGACCCTTAGGGTTGAATTGAAGCTTTGGTTCCGGCTTGCGACCTGAAGTCATGTATACCTGCAGCTAGTAGATAGACCTTGCACCGTTGTCCCAGTCAAATGGATAGGAGTGTCGTCCCGTATCCAAAACAACGCACAAGCTTTCCATTAGCATAAACGATTGTCCAGACCTATAAGATAATGGCTAACACTTTATGTGCAATCAAGTTGTTCTGATTCACTTACATGCTTTCATGTATTCAGAACGTAATTATGGTGCTATGGTCTTTTTATCACCGCATTGGTTGCATTAAAAGTTGTTGAACTAATCACTTTTGGCCTCATTCATGTAGATGGTTACTCCACCGGAGACGTCTACACAAGGGGCTGCCCATGGGGCACAATTTCCTCCTGAGTTGGCTGCTCTGGTCGCTCAGCAAGGTCAAATCATCAACCTGCTCGTTCAAGAGCAACAACGGCGCAACCCGCAAGAGATCAGTTACACTGAATTTGCGGCGCTCCAACCGCCAATCTTCACCGCTGCCACGGATCCCTTGGATGCTGATGACTGGCTTCGGATCATTGAGTCCAATTTCAGTCTACTGCCCCAACTCACTGAGCAACAGAAGGCTCGCTTCGCAGCACAGTGTCTACATGGTCCCTCGGGGGCCTGGTGTGCTTCATTCCTGGCAATGCAACCAGCCGGGCACCAGGTCACGTGGGATGAGTTCCGTGTGGCTTTTTGGGCTCACTATCTCCCGCCTAGCCTCATCGAGCTCAAGCAACGGGAGTTCCGTGCACTCCGTCAAGGTGACATGTCGGTACTCGAATACGTGGAAGCTTTCATCCGCCTGTCGCAGTACTCCCCTGGAGACGTCGACACTGACCCACGTAGGGCTACCCGTCTGCTAGATGGATTCGACCCCACTCTGCTGACTCATTTGGGGCGCAGCTATGACAGCTTCACCCAGCTGGTAGATGCCGCCATCGATATGGAGGATCGCCTTAGGCGGGCCCACGAGGATCAGCGGAAGAAGAGAATTGCAAGCACACCTCCATCGGGTTCATCTCAGCGGCAGCGGGTCGTACATCGCCCACCGCCGCACATATACTATATTGACATGCCCCAGCAGCAAGAGCAACCCAGTGGGACTCAACAGCAACTGTCACCCTACGATGTACCACCGCATCCACCTACTTCAGTGCCGCCTACAACTCGAGGCATCGGCCACCCATGCACCAAGTGTGGGAAAGCCGGGCATGCTAGTCGAACTTGCCGCACACCACAAAAGACTCAGGGAGCAGTACCTCTGAGCGAAGGGAAGAAACCAACCCCGAAGATGGGCCAATTGCAGTACAGCCAGCTGGAGCAAGTTCCAGAAAGTGAGCCTGTCCTGGCAGGCACCTTTCTGGTCAACACTAACCCTACGGTTGTGTTGTTTGATTCGGGAGCATCCTTCACTTTTATCAGCGAAGCATATGCACTGAAACAGGGGTATGACATTATTGAGTTGAAGCAGGACTACCACATTACAGCTGCAGGGTCAGCTATAATCACCAATCACATGGTAAGAGACTTATGTTTGCAAGTAGGAAGGGAGAAGTTGTTCATCAATTCTCTGGTACTCCCACAGCTAGGGATTGATATTATTCTTGGGATGAATTGGCTGAAACAACACAATGCGAAAATAGATGTGGGAAGTAGATCAGTTCAGTTATGCTCAAGCAGCGGCACAGACGTAGTCATTCACGTGCCACTTCATAAAAATATGCTTCACACGGTAAATGTCGTAGATGCTCAAGGAGACGCACAAGCACTTGCAAAGATCCCAGTAGTCTGCGACTATCCAGATGTGTTTCCGGAGGAACTTCCAGGACTTCCCCCAGATAGAGATGTTGAATTCAAGATAGACCTAGTCCCAGGCACAGCACCTGTCTCTAGGAGACCATACAGAATGGCGCCTGATGAATTAAGAGAACTGAAAATACAATTGCAAGAACAGTTGGACAAAGGGTTTATTCGCCCGAGCTCTTCACCTTGGGGTTGCCCAGCCCTCTTTGTTGAAAAGAAGGATCAAGGTGGTAAAAGGCTATGTGTTGATTACCGGCCCTTGAATGCTGTCACCATCAAGAACAAATACCCTTTGCCACACATTGATATTTTGTTTGATCAGTTAGCTGGAGCTAAAGTCTTTTCAAAAATTGATCTAAGGTCTGGCTACTATCAAATAAAGATCAGAGAAGAAGACATACCCAAGACAGCTTTCTCGACCAGATATGGTTTATACGAGTATTTGGTCATGTCTTTTGGGTTAACCAATGCACCGGCTTTCTTCATGTACATGATGAATTCAGTGTTCATGAATGAACTTGACAAGTTTGTGGTAGTATTCATCGATGACATACTAATTTATTCCAAGAGTGAAAAAGAACACGAAGAGCACTTGAAGATTGTACTCACGCGGCTTAGAGAGCACAAGCTCTATGCCAAATTCAGCAAGTGTGCTTTTTGGCTGAAAGAAGTGAGTTTCTTGGGTCACATTCTGTCTGAGAAGGGGGTAGCAGTTGATCCTAGCAAGGTAAAAGATGTTCTAAATTGGAAGCAACCCGAGACAGTGACTGAGATTCGGAGTTTCCTTGGTTTAGCGGGCTACTACCGCCGCTTCATTAAGGACTTCTCCAAAACTGCAAAGCCAATGACCTCGCTAACGAAGAAAAATGCCAAATACCTATGGAGCTCAAATTGTGAAGAAGCCTTTCAAACTTTGAAGAAACTGTTAACATCAGCACCAGTACTAGCACAACCGGACGTTACTAAACCATTTGATGTGTATTGTGATGCCTCCGGCAATGGGCTGGGCTGTGTGTTGATGCAGGAAGGTAGAGTAATTGCCTACGCCTCACGCCAACTAAGAAAACATGAGGCCAACTACCCAACACATGATCTTGAGCTAGCAGCGGTTGTGCACGCATTGAAGATCTGGAGACACTACCTGCTAGGCAACACTTGCCACATATACACTGACCACAAGAGCCTCAAATATATCCTCACGCAACCAGAATTGAATATGAGGCAACGACGGTGGTTGGAGTTAATAAAGGACTACGACTTAGAGATTCATTACCATCCCGGCAAAGCAAATGTAGTAGCAGACGCGTTAAGCCGCAAGGCTCATTGCAACTTCATTGAGGCACGTCCAACAGTGAGAGTACTATGCTGTGAAATAGACGAGATTGAAATGCCTACAGAGCAGCATGCTGAGCTCTATAGCCTCATCATTGAACCAACAATAAAAGATCTAGTCATTGCAGCACAAAAGCAAGACAAGGGCATGGCACATATCCGTGAGGGCATAAGTGATAAGCAGAAAGCCTGTTTCACACTTGATGAGCAGGGTGTCCTTTGGTTTAAGAATCGCTTAGTTGTACCTAAGGACATGGAATTAAGAAAGAAGATACTCGATGAAGCCCACACATCCCTGTTCACTATGCACCCAGGCAGTAATAAGATGTACCAAGACCTGAAACAGAAGTTTTGGTGGACTCGCATGAAACGGGAGATCGCCAAATATGTGTCCGAGTGCGACATATGTCAGAGAGTTAAAGCCGATCACCTAAAGCCTGCTGGTATGCTCCAGCCACTCGCAGTCCCAGCATGGAAGTGGGAAGATATACATATGGATTTCATTGTAGGTCTACCTCGCACACAGAAGGGGTATGATTCCATATGGGTGATTATTGACCGATTCACAAAGTCAGCTCACTTCATTCCGGTAAAAACAATTTATCATGCCAAGACCTATGCTGAACTTTACATAGCAAAAATTGTCTCCTTACACGGTGTTCCACTGACCATCACCTCGGACAGAGGCTCGTTGTTTGTATCTCGCTTCTGGGAGCAACTACAACATGCTCTTGGAACCAAATTGATTCGTAGTTCGGCATACCACCCTCAAACCAGTGGCCAAGTAGAAAGGGTGAATCAGATACTAGAGGATATGCTGAGAGCTTGCGCTATGACCTATTCCACCAAGTGGGACGAGTGCCTTCCCTTGGCGGAATTTGCGTACAACAACAGCTATCAAAAGAGCTTAGAGATGGCTCCTTTCGAAGCCTTATATGGTAAAAGATGTAGAACTCCACTCAATTGGTCTGAACCCGGAGAACGTGTCACATTTGGTCCAGACTTGGTAACACAAGCTGAAGCACAAGTAAAGATGATACACAACAATTTGAAGAGAGCCCAGTCACGGCAGAAAAGCTACTCGGATAAGAGGAGAAGACCCTTAGTTTTTGAAGAGGGCGATCACGTGTATCTTCGGGTGTCACCGATGAAAGGCGTACATCGGTTTGGGGTAAAAGGAAAGTTAGCGCCGAGGTACGTTGGACCATTCAAGATCACCGAACGATGTGGATCAGTTGCTTATCGGTTAGAGCTACCTCCACACCTTGCTGCGGTCCATGATGTGTTCCATGTCTCGCAACTCAAGAAGTGCTTACGAGTGCCAGAAGATGAAATTGATACATCTCAAATTCAGATTGAACCGGACCTCACTTATGAAGAGCACCCCATAAAGATCCTCGACCAAAAGCAAAGAGCAACGCGGCGAAGAGCTATTAACTTCTACAAAGTGCAATGGAGTAATCACTCCGAAGAAGAGGCAACGTGGGAACAAGAAGAATTTTTGCAAACTAGATACCCCGGATTTCTTCCATCTACTACAAATTGAGTACGTCACCGCAGTTTAAAAATTTCAAATTCATACACGATGCACTTTCTTCTCGTTTAACTTATCCACCCACAGCACATCAAAAATCTCGGGACGAGATTTCCTTAAGGGGGGTGGGTTGTGATGCTCCGGCATCTCAATTGCATAATCACACATCATACATAAAGCATCATCCTTAAGCATCATGGCATAACATGTGTTTGTGCATCTGAATCAAATTTGGCTTAAACTACAAGTTCAAAACCTTGTTTGTAGCATGTGCGATACTATGTTTATAGTCATAACTTTGATTCTATTTAGATTTGGGTGAAACTTATATTGACAAACTTGTATACAATTTCATGGAGAACAACTTTGGTAATTGGTGCTTTGACATGCATGAAGGTTTGCATAGAGATTTGGGACTTTTTCTGTCAGCATGTAAATTCTGTCCAAACCTGACCTGTTTAGTAATTTTAAATTTTCTTGATCTTAGAGCCAAAATCTTACAATGCTAATATTAAGGAAATTGTAGATCATGAAATTCTAAACAACATTGGTATAAAACTCCTTTTGTGAAAGTGCCTAGAAAGTAGACTTTTAGGGTTCCCAAGCTGGAAGGTTCTGTTGGTCAAACCTGGGTCAGCAGATAAATTTCAAATTTACACCAAATTTTTGAACATAACATGATATACAAGTTTATAAGGGAAATATAGAGGAACAAATTTAGAACACTTCTGTGATGCTCCGGCATCTCAAGTGCATAATCCTTCATCATACATGCAACATTCATCATAATACATCATGCAATGACATGCATTTGAGCCCTAGTTCAAATTTGGTTGAGGTGCAAATTGTTGAAACCTGTTTTCTGCAGATACGTCTCTGTGATTGTGCTCATAACTTTGATTCTATTTAGATTTGGGTGAAACTTATATTGACAAACTTGTAGACAATTTTGTTGTGAACAACTTTGGTAATTGGTGCTTTAACATGCATGAAGGTTTGCATAGAGTTTTGGGGCTTTTTCTGTTAACATGTGAAATCTGTCCAAACCTGACCAGTTTAGTAATTTTGAATTTTCTTGATCTTAAACCCAAAATCTTGCAATGCTGGTATTGAGAAAGTTGTAGATCATGAAATTCTAAACAACATTGGTATAAAACTCCTTTTGTGAAAGTGCCTATAAAATAGACTTTTAAAATTTACAAGCTAGAGGGTTTTGTTGGTCAAACCTTAGTCAGCAGTTTAAATTCAAATTTACACCAGAATTTTGAATAGAACATGGTATACAAGTTTATAAGAGAAATGTAGAGGAACAAATTTAGAACACTTCATCCAATTGGGGTTTTGTCAAATTCGGCTCCTAGGTTGGTCAAATAGGCAAAGTTCAGAAACCTATTCCCTGGTCAAACCCCATTTTTCCATTTTCGGGGTTTTTCCCTCCTTTCTTCTCTCCCTGACCGGCGGGCCCCACGCACCAGTCCGCGCCGGATTCCCGCCCACGGGATTGGAACGCGCCGGCTGTGGGTCCCACCTTTCCCACGCGTCCGCGCACCCGGTCCACTGGACCATCCTCTCATTGCCCCACTCCGACCCCACCTGTCAACCGCCCGGTCCACTGGACCGCGTCCTCCCTTTCCCCACCGGCCTCCTCCTCCTCTCCGCGACGCGCACGCGGCGGCCACATCCTGCCCGCGCCGCGCGTGGCCGACGCCGGCCGGCCGACGCCGCGCCCCGAGCCCCGCCCGCACCTGGACGGCATCCCGGCCGGATGCGCCCCCACTCCTCCACTCCCCGCCTCACTCCTCCTCTTACCGCTCCACCGAGCGCGCCCTCACTCCCTCTGTTTCCCACCGTCGCCCGCCATTGGAGCTCCCGCGGCGAGCTCACCCCGCCGCCGCCTCGGGCCGCCTCCTCCCCGTCCGACGCGCGCCCCGCACGCCCCTCGCCTCCCTCCACCCTCCGGGGTAGCTCTCGTCCCCCGCCGTCGCTCCTAGCCCCTCTCCCCGCGCGCGTGCCACCGCGGCCGCCATAGCTACCGGCCCCTCACCGCGGAGGACCACCCTCGGGCCATCCCCCTGCCCCCACTTCAACCCCAACGGCTTCCCCATCTCCCCGCGCAACCGGCGCGCCACCCCCGTCGCCCTTCCCCTCACCGGAGCCGCCGGATCCACACCCGCGCCGCCGTCGGTGCACGACACCGCGGCCGCCAGTTCACCACCGCCGCCTACCTCTCCTCTGCACCGCCGGCGACGAGACCTACACAGTAAAGTTCGCCGTCGCGGGAGGCACAAGTCCGGCCTACCTCGGCTCCAAGACCCCGCCCCGACGTGCCGTCCCGTACGCGGGAACGCAGGACGCGCCGCGCGTTCGTCCCCTCCCCCGGCCGAAGGAAGAAGAAGAGCCGATTTTTGCAGAAAGGTCCCTCCGTTTATGACATATTGTATCACTGTTGCATGAGTCTTGAATAACTTATGAATACACCCCTAGATCTATTAGGATTTCACAGTTTAACCCGAGCCGTCGCATTTTGCAGATTTAACCCCGGGCTTTCGGCGTTTCGCGGTTAGATCCAGCGCGCTGTACACTGAGTCTCGCAAATCTTACGGTCTAACCCCTGTTATCTACGGTTAATTACGTATGAGTCCCTGGATCTAATGTTTGTCCATTTATTTTAGTTATTGCGGCTGAAACTTTAAAAAATCATAACAATTAAAATAAAAAATCCAAAATGGACAAACTCAGTGGCTATGGACTCCTTGTGAGTAGATCTACAGGATAGGTATGATGTGGATGTGTGAAAAGACTGTTTTGCCCCTGGTTTAGTGCATGCATGGTGTAGGTAAATAAATGGTAAAAGTGTACCAAATGAACTCCAAAAATTACGAAACTTGGACAGTAGCTTTGTTATGACATTTAGGTACTGTGTGATTTTTTGTGACACTAGCATTGACTGTTTAATTACTGTTTTGCCCTTATGCATGTGATTTGTGTATCTAATTAACTTGGACAAGGAAGGCTATATAAAATATGCTCAAATATGACCTTTAGTATTTTTTCATGCACTTCACATAGTATGAGTAACTCACTGGTAGGATATGAGGTTGTGCATGCATGTTTAAGCTGCTGATTTGAAAATAATAAAATGCTACTAAGTTGAAAAGAAAATAGGAAAAAGTGTATTTAAACTGCTAATAAAATTATGGGAAAAATCTAGTAGCATTATGGGGGATGTTGCTGCATGTGGTAAAGATTTGAAATCGATTGGAGTCTTCTAACTACATGAACTTATGGGTGCATTTTATTCATAATGGTAGCGTGTCCATTTATTTGCATGTATATGTTCATTTCATTTGATAGGGACGGTGTACACATATAGAACAATTATTTCTAATAACTTCAAAGATAAGATGTGGTAACGGTTTGTACGATTTTTCTTAGTAGTGGGCTGTATGATTTCTTAGCAAAGTCGTTAAGTTTTCTTGTTATGGGGTGTGCTCAAACTAAGAATACCCGAACCCATTCTTCACAAGCTACTTGATCATGCCTTATATTTCATTGACACCTCATGCGTACATCTGCAATTCGTTGCACTCATGATTGCACTATGTCATCCATATGACCTGTATCATATGCATGTATTTGCATTCTCTTGCACTCACTTGCATTTTATCATGCATATAGACCCCGCGTGCAAAGAGCTACCAACACATGAGAAACCAGTGATCAAGAAAACGGACGACAGGCTATATCCGGAGCAAGAAGACGGAGGGTCGCTGATTAAATCCGTCCCTGCTTCAAGGGGTTGCCTGGGGCAAAGCCTCACAACCCGGCAAACTAACCTAGTTTAGTTTGTTGGTTTTCTTAAGATCAATCGAAGGTAGGCAGGACCATGATTTCTCCCAGCAAATACTATCTTGTTTGATGATTACGCATATGCATTAGGAGTTGTTTGAAACCAACTGCATTAGATATCCTGGCCGCCCTGGCCCTAGAACCTACACCTAGAGTTCGTAGGACGAGCGCCTAGTAATGCTAGGTACGAGTAGACACGGGTGAATGGAGTCACTCGTCGCGTAGGTGATTTCAAAAACTTACAGAAATCTCACTGAGGTAAGTTGTTATATATGCTTCTGATTTAAATGGAGACCGGGCGGAGATTTTTATGAGTTACTCATGGTTTATGATATTGTGCACTGGACTCCGCCCGAGTCGCATAAGGCACGTTCGCTGTTCGCCTGCTGATCGGCATAACATTGCTAAGGTGCTTATCCGGGATAATGGACCGGTGAAAGTCTTACTTGTGCCATCCGAAGAACAGAGACTTGGTCCTACCATCGGTCCCAGGGGCGCTTGGGGTGTAGACTCATGGAGGGCTGGACCCGGTGCGGCCGAGGTAACGCTCCACGGGGGCTAAACCTGGGGAATGGCGGGTTGGAATCGAACTTGGGATGGGGCAAGTGGAGATGGGGGCTACATGTGGGAACGCGAGGGCTAGTAAGCATATACCCCTGGCATTGTTAGTTATTCCCGGGAATTAACAAATCGATTCGAATCGCTGATGCTCACCAGGTGTGAGAATGCCAATATCGCACACGGGCAACGTAGTAATAACTGTAACATACTGTTTATTAAGTCACGCCTTTCTATACAACATGCTTGGATGTGTATGATCCGTCTCACTATTCAGGGTGTCGCCCATCCACTGCTAGGAGGTCGATGGACTTGGGAGATGCTTAGAGGTCAAGGGAGGGCTGACCCGACGTACTGGGTATCGCTCCTGAGACGGCTACTCCCAAGGGGTTGGATGGAGGCGCTGTGAATCTTGGGACAGGACATGTTTCCATGTTTTACTTTTCATGCAAGTACTTACCTTATGATATAAATGACTATTTATGAGTAGAGGATAGCAGCTGTCAAATCCTGCTATCTGATATCAACATGATCTTGTTTAAGAATCAACAGCTAAGGATCCACATGATTAGTAAAGCATGCTCTGCGTCAGCCGTAAGCCCGTCCATTAAGTCCTACTGAGTAATTAGTACTCAGGGTTTGCCCCCACTTTTGGATTACAGGTACCGACGATAGCTGGACAACTGTGTTGGAGGTGGTAGTACCGGTGGGCTCGGTGCTATTCGCCTTGTCATCTCTTCCTGAAGACTACTTAAGTATAATATTCCGCTGCGAGATGTTTTGAAAACGCTTCCGCTATATTTTTATACTCTGAATTCGCTTCCGCTATATTTGAACATGTATTTGATTTCATACAATTGAGTTGTAAATTAATTCTATTATTGTCTATTTCAACTGCCTGTGATGATGTAATTGTTGTGGCTCCTTCGAGAGTCGGATGTGTTTGATGTCGGTTCCTCTGGGATTTGGTGTTATCGAGAGCTGCAGTACTCTCGACGGACTACCGGGTTTAGTCTGGCCTAAGTGCACTGCGAGCCAGAGGTGGCAGGTGTGCTTAGTCTGGATTAAGCAGGGCGGTTCCGCCACAGCTGGTATCAGAGCCGATCAAACACAGACAACAGTTATATCATCAAGTTTTGTTTTACAAACCTATTTTCGAAAACCCATCTTCAAGTAATTCAAAGTGAGAGTATACGCTATGCCCGTATAAGGATGTTAGTGTTATCCAGGTGACATCGCTGACATTCTGACCTAGATAGAACTCATATGCATATTCGGTGCTTTGAGAAATAACTTTTCGGCCATAGCTATCCCCAGTACTGGTGGAAGCTATCGGGTTTTGCGAACGGTTGTGAACCCTGCATTCATGCCCCGTAGTACAAGCTCTTTAAGGGTGGTGGGCATGTTTGAGGCTTTCATACCCACCACACTTACATTTGGTTTTGGGATCCACCTTTTTCTCGACAATCCCCAGTACTGGTGGAAAGTCAGGCTTTGAGGAAAAGGTGCATCGGCCCACCTACGTTGTCCACGCAGCGGTCACGCGTGGATGCCACATTAGGTGGTAATGTATGAGCATGCATTCTTCTGCAGGTACACTGACCACGTGCGAAACTAAGAACGACTAGAGAACGGCTAGTTGCATTAAAGAGAGACGTGCATATATGTCACCGAATTATCGCTAGCTATATATATAATACATAGGATGTGGGATGTGAGACCGAATAGGACGAATCATGCATCATGTATCTTTTGCTATCATTTTGGGGATACTACTAAAAGACAAATGGGATAAATTGCGACCTAACCAAACTTCCTACACATTTCACTCTCATAATACAATTAATTTTACAAAGAGGGGTTCCTCCACGATAACCCGAACGACCACGGTCAGAAGCAACACCTGAATGAAGTTGCATCCCTCACCCAATTCGTGAGAAATTTGATATTAGAGCTAGTTACATACCAAAGGAATGGAGGACTAGACATTAGAGAACTTCCATAATTGGACATCCATCCAAATCGATCGTCTTGACCAGCATCTAAAACTGCGCCCAAGTTCCCATTAGCAGATTCGTTTATCCAGACCTATAAGACGTTTGCTAACACTCTAAGTGCAATTGAGCTATTCTGTTCACTTACATGCTTTCATGCATCCAGCATGTAATTATGGTGTTATGACCTTTTTATCACCGCATCGGCTGCACAAAAGCTCTTGGACTAAACTCGACTGGCTTTATTTCTGCAGATGGTCACCCCACCAGAGACATCTGCTCAGGGGGCTGCTCATGGAGCCCCATCTTCTTCTGAGTTGGCCACTCAGGTCGCTCAGCAACTCATCGACTTGATAGCTCAAGCGCAGCAACGGCGCGACCCGCAAGAGATCAGCTACACTGACTTTGCGGCGCTACAACCGCCCATCTTCACCACTGCCCCAGATCCATTGGATGCTGATGACTGGCTTCGGATCATCGAGTCCAAGTTCAGTCTACTGCCCCAACTCACTGAGCAACAGAAGGCTCGTTTCGCGGCACAGTGTCTACATGGTCCCTCGGGGGCCTGGTGTGCTTCATTCCTGGCAATGCAACCAGCCGGGCACCAGGTCACGTGGGATGAGTTTCGTGCGGCTTTTCGGGCTCACTATCTCCCGCCTAGCCTCATCGAGCTCAAGCAACGAGAGTTCCGTGCACTTCGACAAGGGAACATGTCGGTACTCGAGTACGTGCAGGCTTTCATCCGCCTGTCGCAGTACTCCCCGGAAGACGTCAACACTGACCCACGTAGGGCTACCCGTCTGTTGGATGGATTTGATCCCACCCTGCTGACTCACTTGGGGCGCAGCTACGACAGCTTCACTGAGTTGGTAGACGTCGCCATCGACATGGAGGATCGCCTTAATCATGCCCATGAGGATCAGCGCAGGAAAAGACTTGCAAGCACACTTCAGTCAGGTTCCTCTCAGCGGCAACGGGTTGTGCTTCATCGTTCACCACTTATACATTACATCGACATGCCCCAGCAACAAGAACCACACTGGGGAACGCAACAACCCTCCTCTTGCAGTGCACCACCTCGTCCGCCTGCTTCAGTGCCACCGGCCAAACAAAGTGCCAAATACCCCTGCTACAATTGTGGAAAGACCGGCCATTTCAGCAAGAATTGTTTTGCCCGTCGGCGAAGCCAGGCACCATTGTTGATTGGAGACAACCCACGCCAAAGTAAGAAGAAAGGACCAAAGCGAGATCTGGCCCCAACAGAAGGTCGTGTGCACTATACCCATGTAGATCAGATTCCAGAAGGTGAACCAGTGTTAGCAAGCACATTTCTTGTCAACGAACACCCTACGGTGGTTTTGTTTGACTCCGGAGCAACACACACTTTCATCAGTAGGTCATATGCAACCAAACATGGTTATCACATTGATAATATGAAGGCCAAATACCATATCACAGCCCCGGGATCACCGATTGACACGAATCAAATTGTGAGGCACTTACGCTTGTGCATAGGCACAGAAGATTTCTATGTTGACCCTGTGGTACTTCCTAACCAGGGGATTGACATTATCTTGGGGATGGATTGGATGAAAGAGCACAACGTCTTGTTGGATATTACTAGTAGGACAGTTCAAATGAAGTCTAGCAAGAGTGGGAAAGTTATGCATATTCATCTGCCAAGTCACAGACGTTCGCCACCCACAGTAAATGCCACAGAAGCCCAGTTGATCAAGAAGATACCGGTGGTTTCTGATTTTCCAGATGTGTTCCCGGAAGAGCTTCCAGGGCTCCCACCGGATAGAAATGTTGAGTTCGCCATTGAGCTTGTACCTGGCACGGCACCTGTCTCCAAGAGACCATATAGAATGGCACCGGATGAACTGAAGGAGCTAAAGACACAACTGCAGGAGCAGTTAGACAAAGGGTTTATCCGACCTAGCTCATCACCTTGGGGTTGTCCCGCCCTCTTTGTTGAGAAGAAAGACCAAGGTGGTAAAAGGTTATGCGTCGATTATCGACCACTGAACGCTGTTACAGTCAAGAACAAGTACCCACTGCCACACATCGATATCCTATTCGATCAGCTTGGGGGAGCCACAGTTTTCTCCAAGATTGACCTTAGGTCCGGGTACCATCAAATTAAGGTCCGAGAGGAAGACATTCCGAAGACTGCTTTCTCCACGCGTTATGGGCTTTACGAGTATCTTGTCATGTCCTTCGGGTTGACAAATGCACCAGCTTTCTTCATGTACCTGATGAACTCGGTGTTCATGAATGAGCTTGACAAATTCGTAGTAGTATTCATTGATGACATCTTAGTGTATTCCAAGAATGAGAAGGAGCACGAAGAACATTTGAGGATAGTGCTATCTCGCCTTAGAGAGCATAAACTTTATGCCAAGTTCAGCAAGTGTGCGTTTTGGCTAAAGGAAGTGGCATTCCTAGGCCATATCTTGTCAGCGAAGGGAGTGGCTGTCGATCCCAGCAAGGTGGAAGATGTGCTGAATTGGAAGCAGCCACAGACTGTGACAGAGATACGGAGTTTTCTTGGCTTAGCGGGCTACTACCGCCGCTTCATCAAAGATTTCTCAAAAATAGCAAAGCCTATAACAGCATTAACCCAGAAAAATGCGAAGTTTGCGTGGAGCCAAAAATGTGAAGAGGCATTTGGGACATTGAAGAAACTCCTAACTTCAGCACCTGTTCTGGCTCAACCAGACATCACCAAGCCGTTTGACGTTTATTGTGATGCCTCTGGTAGCGGCCTCGGTTGTGTTCTGATGCAAGAAGGGAGAGTGATTGCATACGCATCCTGCCAACTGAGGAAACATGAGGTGAATTACCCAACTCACGATCTTGAGCTACTTGCAGTTGTTTATGCACTGAAGAAATGGAGACATTACTTGCTAGGCAACACTTGTCACATTTACACTGACCACAAGAGTCTCAAATACATCTTTACCCAACCTGAATTAAATATGAGGCAAAGACGGTGGTTAGAGTTGATAAAAGATTATGACCTAGAGGTTCATTACCACCCCGGCAAGGCTAATGTAGTAGCAGATGCATTGAGCCGTAAAGCTCATTGCAACTTCATTGAAGCTCGTCCAACAGTGAGAGTGCTATGCTGTGAGATTGGGGACATAGAAATGCCAACAGCGCTGGAAGCTGAACTTTACAACCTTGTCCTTGAACCAACCATAAAAGATCAAATCATAGCAGCGCAAAAGCAAGATAAGGGCATGGCACATATTCGAGATGAGATCGATGACAAGAAGAAGGCCTGTTTCAAGCTTGACGAAGAAGGAGTCTTGTGGTTCAAAAACCGCTTAGTAGTGCCAAAGGATATGGAGCTGAGAAAGAAAATCCTAGATGAAGCTCACACCTCCATGTTCACCCTACACCCGGGCAGCAACAAGATGTACCAAGATTTAAAGCAAAAATTTTGGTGGACCCGGATGAAACGGGAGATCGCCAAGTATGTGTCTGAATGTGACGTATGCCAAAGAGTGAAAGCTGACCACTTGAAGCCTGCGGGTATGCTTCAGCCCCTAGCAGTTCCCGCCTGGAAGTGGGAGGATGTACACATGGACTTCATTGTGGGATTGCCTCGCACACAGAAGGGGTATGATTCCATTTGGGTAATTATTGACCGGTTCACAAAATCTGCACATTTCATCCCTGTCAAGACCACCTATCGAGCAAAACAATATGCTGAACTATATATTTCCCGGATTGTATCCTTGCACGGTGTCCCTCTAACCATCACTTCGGATAGAGGCTCACTGTTTTTGTCACGCTTCTGGGAGCAATTGCAAACTGCTCTTGGAACCAAATTAATTCACAGTTCGGCATACCATCCTCAAACCAGCGGCCAAGTTGAAAGAGTGAATCAGATCCTTGAAGATATGTTGATAGCCTGTGCATTGACCTATTCCACCAAGTGGGATGAATGTCTCCCCTTGGCAGAGTTCGCCTACAACAACAGCTATCAAAAGAGCTTAGATATGGCACCTTTTGAGGCCCTATACGGTAGACGGTGTAGAACACCACTCAACTGGTCTGAGCCAGGTGAGCGTGTCACATTTGGACCTGACTTGGTAACACAAGCAGAAGAACAAGTTAAATTCATTCACGAAAATCTAAAGAGGGCACAGTCTAGGCAGAAAAGCTACTCAGATAAGAGGAGAAGACCGCTAACCTTTGAAGAGGATGATCATGTATATCTTCGAGTATCACCCATGAAAGGAGTACACCGGTTTGGAGTAAAAGGCAAGCTAGCACCAAGATATGTTGGTCCGTTCAAGATCACAGAGCAATGTGGGCCAGTTGCTTATCGACTGGAGCTACCACCACATCTAGCTGCGGTTCATGACGTGTTTCATGTCTCGCAACTCAAGAAGTGTTTAAGAGTGCCAGAGGAAGTGATTGATACATCTCAAATACGGATCCAACCAGACCTCACTTATGAAGAGAAGCCCATAAAAATCCTCGACCAAAAGCAAAGATCAACACGGCGAAGAACCATCAACTTCTACAAGGTGCAATGGAGTAATCACTCTGAAGAAGAGGCAACATGGGAACAAGAGGAATTTTTACGAACAAAGTATCCCGGATTCCTTCCATCCACTTCAAATTGAGTACGTCACAGCAATTTAAAGTTTTGAACTCATACACAATGCACTTTCTTCTCATTAACTTATACACCCACTTCACATCAGAATCTCGGGACGAGATTTCTTTAAGGGGGGTGGGTTGTGATGCTCCGGCATCTCAAGTGCATAATCCTTCATCATACATGCAACATTCATCATAATACATCATGCAATGACATGCATTTGAGCCCTAGTTCAAATTTGGTTGAGGTGCAAATTGTTGAAACCTGTTTTCTGCAGATACGTCTCTGTGATTGTGCTCATAACTTTGATTCTATTTAGATTTGGGTGAAACTTATATTGACAAACTTGTAGACAATTTTGTTGTGAACAACTTTGGTAATTGGTGCTTTAACATGCATGAAGGTTTGCATAGAGTTTTGGGGCTTTTTCTGTTAACATGTGAAATCTGTCCAAACCTGACCAGTTTAGTAATTTTGAATTTTCTTGATCTTAAACCCAAAATCTTGCAATGCTGGTATTGAGAAAGTTGTAGATCATGAAATTCTAAACAACATTGGTATAAAACTCCTTTTGTGAAAGTGCCTATAAAATAGACTTTTAAAATTTACAAGCTAGAGGGTTTTGTTGGTCAAACCTTAGTCAGCAGTTTAAATTCAAATTTACACCAGAATTTTGAATAGAACATGGTATACAAGTTTATAAGAGAAATGTAGAGGAACAAATTTAGAACACTTCATCCAATTGGGGTTTTGTCAAATTCGGCTCCTAGGTTGGTCAAATAGGCAAAGTTCAGAAACCTATTCCCTGGTCAAACCCCATTTTTCCATTTTCGGGGTTTTTCCCTCCTTTCTTCTCTCCCTGACCGGCGGGCCCCACGCACCAGTCCGCGCCGGATTCCCGCCCACGGGATTGGAACGCGCCGGCTGTGGGTCCCACCTTTCCCACGCGTCCGCGCACCCGGTCCACTGGACCATCCTCTCATTGCCCCACTCCGACCCCACCTGTCAACCGCCCGGTCCACTGGACCGCGTCCTCCCTTTCCCCACCGGCCTCCTCCTCCTCTCCGCGACGCGCACGCGGCGGCCACATCCTGCCCGCGCCGCGCGTGGCCGACGCCGGCCGGCCGACGCCGCGCCCCGAGCCCCGCCCGCACCTGGACGGCATCCCGGCCGGATGCGCCCCCACTCCTCCACTCCCCGCCTCACTCCTCCTCTTACCGCTCCACCGAGCGCGCCCTCACTCCCTCTGTTTCCCACCGTCGCCCGCCATTGGAGCTCCCGCGGCGAGCTCACCCCGCCGCCGCCTCGGGCCGCCTCCTCCCCGTCCGACGCGCGCCCCGCACGCCCCTCGCCTCCCTCCACCCTCCGGGGTAGCTCTCGTCCCCCGCCGTCGCTCCTAGCCCCTCTCCCCGCGCGCGTGCCACCGCGGCCGCCATAGCTACCGGCCCCTCACCGCGGAGGACCACCCTCGGGCCATCCCCCTGCCCCCACTTCAACCCCAACGGCTTCCCCATCTCCCCGCGCAACCGGCGCGCCACCCCCGTCGCCCTTCCCCTCACCGGAGCCGCCGGATCCACACCCGCGCCGCCGTCGGTGCACGACACCGCGGCCGCCAGTTCACCACCGCCGCCTACCTCTCCTCTGCACCGCCGGCGACGAGACCTACACAGTAAAGTTCGCCGTCGCGGGAGGCACAAGTCCGGCCTACCTCGGCTCCAAGACCCCGCCCCGACGTGCCGTCCCGTACGCGGGAACGCAGGACGCGCCACGCGTTCGTCCCCTCCCCCGGCCGAAGGAAGAAGAAGAGCCGATTTTTGCAAAAAGGTCCCTCCGTTTATGACATATTGTATCACTGTTGCATGAGTCTTGAATAACTTATGAATACACCCCTAGATCTATTAGGATTTCACAGTTTAACCCGAGCCGTCGCATTTTGCAGATTTAACCCCGGGCTTTCGGCGTTTCGCGGTTAGATCCAGCGCGCTGTACACTGAGTCTCGCAAATCTTACGGTCTAACCCCTGTTATCTACGGTTAATTACGTATGAGTCCCTGGATCTAATGTTTGTCCATTTATTTTAGTTATTGCGGCTGAAACTTTAAAAAATCATAACAATTAAAATAAAAAATCCAAAATGGACAAACTCAGTGGCTATGGACTCCTTGTGAGTAGATCTACAGGATAGGTATGATGTGGATGTGTGAAAAGACTGTTTTGCCCCTGGTTTAGTGCATGCATGGTGTAGGTAAATAAATGGTAAAAGTGTACCAAATGAACTCCAAAAATTACGAAACTTGGACAGTAGCTTTGTTATGACATTTAGGTACTGTGTGATTTTTTGTGACACTAGCATTGACTGTTTAATTACTGTTTTGCCCTTATGCATGTGATTTGTGTATCTAATTAACTTGGACAAGGAAGGCTATATAAAATATGCTCAAATATGACCTTTAGTATTTTTTCATGCACTTCACATAGTATGAGTAACTCACTGGTAGGATATGAGGTTGTGCATGCATGTTTAAGCTGCTGATTTGAAAATAATAAAATGCTACTAAGTTGAAAAGAAAATAGGAAAAAGTGTATTTAAACTGCTAATAAAATTATGGGAAAAATCTAGTAGCATTATGGGGGATGTTGCTGCATGTGGTAAAGATTTGAAATCGATTGGAGTCTTCTAACTACATGAACTTATGGGTGCATTTTATTCATAATGGTAGCGTGTCCATTTATTTGCATGTATATGTTCATTTCATTTGATAGGGACGGTGTACACATATAGAACAATTATTTCTAATAACTTCAAAGATAAGATGTGGTAACGGTTTGTACGATTTTTCTTAGTAGTGGGCTGTATGATTTCTTAGCAAAGTCGTTAAGTTTTCTTGTTATGGGGTGTGCTCAAACTAAGAATACCCGAACCCATTCTTCACAAGCTACTTGATCATGCCTTATATTTCATTGACACCTCATGCGTACATCTGCAATTCGTTGCACTCATGATTGCACTATGTCATCCATATGACCTGTATCATATGCATGTATTTGCATTCTCTTGCACTCACTTGCATTTTATCATGCATATAGACCCCGCGTGCAAAGAGCTACCAACACATGAGAAACCAGTGATCAAGAAAACGGACGACAGGCTATATCCGGAGCAAGAAGACGGAGGGTCGCTGATTAAATCCGTCCCTGCTTCAAGGGGTTGCCTGGGGCAAAGCCTCACAACCCGGCAAACTAACCTAGTTTAGTTTGTTGGTTTTCTTAAGATCAATCGAAGGTAGGCAGGACCATGATTTCTCCCAGCAAATACTATCTTGTTTGATGATTACGCATATGCATTAGGAGTTGTTTGAAACCAACTGCATTAGATATCCTGGCCGCCCTGGCCCTAGAACCTACACCTAGAGTTCGTAGGACGAGCGCCTAGTAATGCTAGGTACGAGTAGACACGGGTGAATGGAGTCACTCGTCGCGTAGGTGATTTCAAAAACTTACAGAAATCTCACTGAGGTAAGTTGTTATATATGCTTCTGATTTAAATGGAGACCGGGCGGAGATTTTTATGAGTTACTCATGGTTTATGATATTGTGCACTGGACTCCGCCCGAGTCGCATAAGGCACGTTCGCTGTTCGCCTGCTGATCGGCATAACATTGCTAAGGTGCTTATCCGGGATAATGGACCGGTGAAAGTCTTACTTGTGCCATCCGAAGAACAGAGACTTGGTCCTACCATCGGTCCCAGGGGCGCTTGGGGTGTAGACTCATGGAGGGCTGGACCCGGTGCGGCCGAGGTAACGCTCCACGGGGGCTAAACCTGGGGAATGGCGGGTTGGAATCGAACTTGGGATGGGGCAAGTGGAGATGGGGGCTACATGTGGGAACGCGAGGGCTAGTAAGCATATACCCCTGGCATTGTTAGTTGTTCCCGGGAATTAACAAATCGATTCGAATCGCTGATGCTCACCAGGTGTGAGAATGCCAATATCGCACACGGGCAACGTAGTAATAACTGTAACATACTGTTTATTAAGTCACGCCTTTCTATACAACATGCTTGGATGTGTATGATCCGTCTCACTATTCAGGGTGTCGCCCATCCACTGCTAGGAGGTCGATGGACTTGGGAGATGCTTAGAGGTCAAGGGAGGGCTGACCCGACGTACTGGGTATCGCTCCTGAGACGGCTACTCCCAAGGGGTTGGATGGAGGCGCTGTGAATCTTGGGACAGGACATGTTTCCATGTTTTACTTTTCATGCAAGTACTTACCTTATGATATAAATGACTATTTATGAGTAGAGGATAGCAGCTGTCAAATCCTGCTATCTGATATCAACATGATCTTGTTTAAGAATCAACAGCTAAGGATCCACATGATTAGTAAAGCATGCTCTGCGTCAGCCGTAAGCCCGTCCATTAAGTCCTACTGAGTAATTAGTACTCAGGGTTTGCCCCCACTTTTGGATTACAGGTACCGACGATAGCTGGACAACTGTGTTGGAGGTGGTAGTACCGGTGGGCTCGGTGCTATTCGCCTTGTCATCTCTTCCTGAAGACTACTTAAGTATAATATTCCGCTGCGAGATGTTTTGAAAACGCTTCCGCTATATTTTTATACTCTGAATTCGCTTCCGCTATATTTGAACATGTATTTGATTTCATACAATTGAGTTGTAAATTAATTCTATTATTGTCTGTTTCAACTGCCTGTGATGATGTAATTGTTGTGGCTCCTTCGAGAGTCGGATGTGTTTGATGTCGGTTCCTCTGGGATTTGGTGTTATCGAGAGCTGCAGTACTCTCGACGGACTACCGGGTTTAGTCTGGCCTAAGTGCACTGCGAGCCAGAGGTGGCAGGTGTGCTTAGTCTGGATTAAGCAGGGCGGTTCCGCCACAGCTGGTATCAGAGCCGATCAAACACAGACAACAGTTATATCATCAAGTTTTGTTTTACAAACCTATTTTCGAAAACCCATCTTCAAGTAATTCAAAGTGAGAGTATACGCTATGCCCGTATAAGGATGTTAGTGTTATCCAGGTGACATCGCTGACATTCTGACCTAGATAGAACTCATATGCATATTCGGTGCTTTGAGAAATAACTTTTCGGCCATAGCTATCCCCAGTACTGGTGGAAGCTATCGGGTTTTGCGAACGGTTGTGAACCCTGCATTCATGCCCCGTAGTACAAGCTCTTTAAGGGTGGTGGGCATGTTTGAGGCTTTCATACCCACCACACTTACATTTGGTTTTGGGATCCACCTTTTTCTCGACAATCCCCAGTACTGGTGGAAAGTCAGGCTTTGAGGAAAAGGTGCATCGGCCCACCTACGTTGTCCACGCAGCGGTCACGCGTGGATGCCACATTAGGTGGTAATGTATGAGCATGCATTCTTCTGCAGGTACACTGACCACGTGCGAAACTAAGAACGACTAGAGAACGGCTAGTTGCATTAAAGAGAGACGTGCATATATGTCACCGAATTATCGCTAGCTATATATATAATACATAGGATGTGGGATGTGAGACCGAATAGGACGAATCATGCATCATGTATCTTTTGCTATCATTTTGGGGATACTACTAAAAGACAAATGGGATAAATTGCGACCTAACCAAACTTCCTACACATTTCACTCTCATAATACAATTAATTTTACAAAGAGGGGTTCCTCCACGATAACCCGAACGACCACGGTCAGAAGCAACACCTGAATGAAGTTGCATCCCTCACCCAATTCGTGAGAAATTTGATATTAGAGCTAGTTACATACCAAAGGAATGGAGGACTAGACATTAGAGAACTTCCATAATTGGACATCCATCCAAATCGATCGTCTTGACCAGCATCTAAAACTGCGCCCAAGTTCCCATTAGCAGATTCGTTTATCCAGACCTATAAGACGTTTGCTAACACTCTAAGTGCAATTGAGCTATTCTGTTCACTTACATGCTTTCATGCATCCAGCATGTAATTATGGTGTTATGACCTTTTTATCACCGCATCGGCTGCACAAAAGCTCTTGGACTAAACTCGACTGGCTTTATTTCTGCAGATGGTCACCCCACCAGAGACATCTGCTCAGGGGGCTGCTCATGGAGCCCCATCTTCTTCTGAGTTGGCCACTCAGGTCGCTCAGCAACTCATCGACTTGATAGCTCAAGCGCAGCAACGGCGCGACCCGCAAGAGATCAGCTACACTGACTTTGCGGCGCTACAACCGCCCATCTTCACCACTGCCCCAGATCCATTGGATGCTGATGACTGGCTTCGGATCATCGAGTCCAAGTTCAGTCTACTGCCCCAACTCACTGAGCAACAGAAGGCTCGTTTCGCGGCACAGTGTCTACATGGTCCCTCGGGGGCCTGGTGTGCTTCATTCCTGGCAATGCAACCAGCCGGGCACCAGGTCACGTGGGATGAGTTTCGTGCGGCTTTTCGGGCTCACTATCTCCCGCCTAGCCTCATCGAGCTCAAGCAACGAGAGTTCCGTGCACTTCGACAAGGGAACATGTCGGTACTCGAGTACGTGCAGGCTTTCATCCGCCTGTCGCAGTACTCCCCGGAAGACGTCAACACTGACCCACGTAGGGCTACCCGTCTGTTGGATGGATTTGATCCCACCCTGCTGACTCACTTGGGGCGCAGCTACGACAGCTTCACTGAGTTGGTAGACGTCGCCATCGACATGGAGGATCGCCTTAATCATGCCCATGAGGATCAGCGCAGGAAAAGACTTGCAAGCACACTTCAGTCAGGTTCCTCTCAGCGGCAACGGGTTGTGCTTCATCGTTCACCACTTATACATTACATCGACATGCCCCAGCAACAAGAACCACACTGGGGAACGCAACAACCCTCCTCTTGCAGTGCACCACCTCGTCCGCCTGCTTCAGTGCCACCGGCCAAACAAAGTGCCAAATACCCCTGCTACAATTGTGGAAAGACCGGCCATTTCAGCAAGAATTGTTTTGCCCGTCGGCGAAGCCAGGCACCATTGTTGATTGGAGACAACCCACGCCAAAGTAAGAAGAAAGGACCAAAGCGAGATCTAGCCCCAACAGAAGGTCGTGTGCACTATACCCATGTAGATCAGATTCCAGAAGGTGAACCAGTGTTAGCAAGCACATTTCTTGTCAACGAACACCCTACGGTGGTTTTGTTTGACTCCGGAGCAACACACACTTTCATCAGTAGGTCATATGCAACCAAACATGGTTATCACATTGATAATATGAAGGCCAAATACCATATCACAGCCCCGGGATCACCGATTGACACGAATCAAATTGTGAGGCACTTACGCTTGTGCATAGGCACAGAAGATTTCTATGTTGACCCTGTGGTACTTCCTAACCAGGGGATTGACATTATCTTGGGGATGGATTGGATGAAAGAGCACAACGTCTTGTTGGATATTACTAGTAGGACAGTTCAAATGAAGTCTAGCAAGAGTGGGAAAGTTATGCATATTCATCTGCCAAGTCACAGACGTTCGCCACCCACAGTAAATGCCACAGAAGCCCAGTTGATCAAGAAGATACCGGTGGTTTCTGATTTTCCAGATGTGTTCCCGGAAGAGCTTCCAGGGCTCCCACCGGATAGAAATGTTGAGTTCGCCATTGAGCTTGTACCTGGCACGGCACCTGTCTCCAAGAGACCATATAGAATGGCACCGGATGAACTGAAGGAGCTAAAGACACAACTGCAGGAGCAGTTAGACAAAGGGTTTATCCGACCTAGCTCATCACCTTGGGGTTGTCCCGCCCTCTTTGTTGAGAAGAAAGACCAAGGTGGTAAAAGGTTATGCGTCGATTATCGACCACTGAACGCTGTTACAGTCAAGAACAAGTACCCACTGCCACACATCGATATCCTATTCGATCAGCTTGGGGGAGCCACAGTTTTCTCCAAGATTGACCTTAGGTCCGGGTACCATCAAATTAAGGTCCGAGAGGAAGACATTCCGAAGACTGCTTTCTCCACGCGTTATGGGCTTTACGAGTATCTTGTCATGTCCTTCGGGTTGACAAATGCACCAGCTTTCTTCATGTACCTGATGAACTCGGTGTTCATGAATGAGCTTGACAAATTCGTAGTAGTATTCATTGATGACATCTTAGTGTATTCCAAGAATGAGAAGGAGCACGAAGAACATTTGAGGATAGTGCTATCTCGCCTTAGAGAGCATAAACTTTATGCCAAGTTCAGCAAGTGTGCGTTTTGGCTAAAGGAAGTGGCATTCCTAGGCCATATCTTGTCAGCGAAGGGAGTGGCTGTCGATCCCAGCAAGGTGGAAGATGTGCTGAATTGGAAGCAGCCACAGACTGTGACAGAGATACGGAGTTTTCTTGGCTTAGCGGGCTACTACCGCCGCTTCATCAAAGATTTCTCAAAAATAGCAAAGCCTATAACAGCATTAACCCAGAAAAATGCGAAGTTTGCGTGGAGCCAAAAATGTGAAGAGGCATTTGGGACATTGAAGAAACTCCTAACTTCAGCACCTGTTCTGGCTCAACCAGACATCACCAAGCCGTTTGACGTTTATTGTGATGCCTCTGGTAGCGGCCTCGGTTGTGTTCTGATGCAAGAAGGGAGAGTGATTGCATACGCATCCTGCCAACTGAGGAAACATGAGGTGAATTACCCAACTCACGATCTTGAGCTACTTGCAGTTGTTTATGCACTGAAGAAATGGAGACATTACTTGCTAGGCAACACTTGTCACATTTACACTGACCACAAGAGTCTCAAATACATCTTTACCCAACCTGAATTAAATATGAGGCAAAGACGGTGGTTAGAGTTGATAAAAGATTATGACCTAGAGGTTCATTACCACCCCGGCAAGGCTAATGTAGTAGCAGATGCATTGAGCCGTAAAGCTCATTGCAACTTCATTGAAGCTCGTCCAACAGTGAGAGTGCTATGCTGTGAGATTGGGGACATAGAAATGCCAACAGCGCTGGAAGCTGAACTTTACAACCTTGTCCTTGAACCAACCATAAAAGATCAAATCATAGCAGCGCAAAAGCAAGATAAGGGCATGGCACATATTCGAGATGAGATCGATGACAAGAAGAAGGCCTGTTTCAAGCTTGACGAAGAAGGAGTCTTGTGGTTCAAAAACCGCTTAGTAGTGCCAAAGGATATGGAGCTGAGAAAGAAAATCCTAGATGAAGCTCACACCTCCATGTTCACCCTACACCCGGGCAGCAACAAGATGTACCAAGATTTAAAGCAAAAATTTTGGTGGACCCGGATGAAACGGGAGATCGCCAAGTATGTGTCTGAATGTGACGTATGCCAAAGAGTGAAAGCTGACCACTTGAAGCCTGCGGGTATGCTTCAGCCCCTAGCAGTTCCCGCCTGGAAGTGGGAGGATGTACACATGGACTTCATTGTGGGATTGCCTCGCACACAGAAGGGGTATGATTCCATTTGGGTAATTATTGACCGGTTCACAAAATCTGCACATTTCATCCCTGTCAAGACCACCTATCGAGCAAAACAATATGCTGAACTATATATTTCCCGGATTGTATCCTTGCACGGTGTCCCTCTAACCATCACTTCGGATAGAGGCTCACTGTTTTTGTCACGCTTCTGGGAGCAATTGCAAACTGCTCTTGGAACCAAATTAATTCACAGTTCGGCATACCATCCTCAAACCAGCGGCCAAGTTGAAAGAGTGAATCAGATCCTTGAAGATATGTTGAGAGCCTGTGCATTGACCTATTCCACCAAGTGGGATGAATGTCTCCCCTTGGCAGAGTTCGCCTACAACAACAGCTATCAAAAGAGCTTAGATATGGCACCTTTTGAGGCCCTATACGGTAGACGGTGTAGAACACCACTCAACTGGTCTGAGCCAGGTGAGCGTGTCACATTTGGACCTGACTTGGTAACACAAGCAGAAGAACAAGTTAAATTCATTCACGAAAATCTAAAGAGGGCACAGTCTAGGCAGAAAAGCTACTCAGATAAGAGGAGAAGACCGCTAACCTTTGAAGAGGATGATCATGTATATCTTCGAGTATCACCCATGAAAGGAGTACACCGGTTTGGAGTAAAAGGCAAGCTAGCACCAAGATATGTTGGTCCGTTCAAGATCACAGAGCAATGTGGGCCAGTTGCTTATCGACTGGAGCTACCACCACATCTAGCTGCGGTTCATGACGTGTTTCATGTCTCGCAACTCAAGAAGTGTTTAAGAGTGCCAGAGGAAGTGATTGATACATCTCAAATACGGATCCAACCAGACCTCACTTATGAAGAGAAGCCCATAAAAATCCTCGACCAAAAGCAAAGATCAACACGGCGAAGAACCATCAACTTCTACAAGGTGCAATGGAGTAATCACTCCGAAGAAGAGGCAACATGGGAACAAGAGGAATTTTTACGAACAAAGTATCCCGGATTCCTTCCATCCACTTCAAATTGAGTACGTCACAGCAATTTAAAGTTTTGAACTCATACACAATGCACTTTCTTCTCATTAACTTATACACCCACTTCACATCAGAATCTCGGGACGAGATTTCTTTAAGGGGGGTGGGTTGTGATGCTCCGGCATCTCAAGTGCATAATCCTTCATCATACATGCAACATTCATCATAATACATCATGCAATGACATGCATTTGAGCCCTAGTTCAAATTTGGTTGAGGTGCAAATTGTTGAAACCTGTTTTCTGCAGATACGTCTCTGTGATTGTGCTCATAACTTTGATTCTATTTAGATTTGGGTGAAACTTATATTGACAAACTTGTAGACAATTTTGTTGTGAACAACTTTGGTAATTGGTGCTTTAACATGCATGAAGGTTTGCATAGAGTTTTGGGGCTTTTTCTGTTAACATGTGAAATCTGTCCAAACCTGACCAGTTTAGTAATTTTGAATTTTCTTGATCTTAAACCCAAAATCTTGCAATGCTGGTATTGAGAAAGTTGTAGATCATGAAATTCTAAACAACATTGGTATAAAACTCCTTTTGTGAAAGTGCCTATAAAATAGACTTTTAAAATTTACAAGCTAGAGGGTTTTGTTGGTCAAACCTTAGTCAGCAGTTTAAATTCAAATTTACACCAGAATTTTGAATAGAACATGGTATACAAGTTTATAAGAGAAATGTAGAGGAACAAATTTAGAACACTTCATCCAATTGGGGTTTTGTCAAATTCGGCTCCTAGTTTGGTCAAATAGGCAAAGTTCAGAAACCTATTCCCTGGTCAAACCCCATTTTTCCATTTTCGGGGTTTTTCCCTCCTTTCTTCTCTCCCTGACCGGCGGGCCCCACGCACCAGTCCGCGCCGGATTCCCGCCCACGGGATTGGAACGCGCCGGCTGTGGGTCCCACCTTTCCCACGCGTCCGCGCACCCGGTCCACTGGACCATCCTCTCATTGCCCCACTCCGACCCCACCTGTCAACCGCCCGGTCCACTGGACCGCGTCCTCCCTTTCCCCACCGGCCTCCTCCTCCTCTCCGCGACGCGCACGCGGCGGCCACATCCTGCCCGCGCCGCGCGTGGCCGACGCCGGCCGGCCGACGCCGCGCCCCGAGCCCCGCCCGCACCTGGACGGCATCCCGGCCGGATGCGCCCCCACTCCTCCACTCCCCGCCTCACTCCTCCTCTTACCGCTCCACCGAGCGCGCCCTCACTCCCTCTGTTTCCCACCGTCGCCCGCCATTGGAGCTCCCGCGGCGAGCTCACCCCGCCGCCGCCTCGGGCCGCCTCCTCCCCGTCCGACGCGCGCCCCGCACGCCCCTCGCCTCCCTCCACCCTCCGGGGTAGCTCTCGTCCCCCGCCGTCGCTCCTAGCCCCTCTCCCCGCGCGCGTGCCACCGCGGCCGCCATAGCTACCGGCCCCTCACCGCGGAGGACCACCCTCGGGCCATCCCCCTGCCCCCACTTCAACCCCAACGGCTTCCCCATCTCCCCGCGCAACCGGCGCGCCACCCCGTCGCCCTTCCCCTCACCGGAGCCGCCGGATCCACACCCGCGCCGCCGTCGGTGCACGACACCGCGGCCGCCAGTTCACCACCGCCGCCTACCTCTCCTCTGCACCGCCGGCGACGAGACCTACACAGTAAAGTTCGCCGTCGCGGGAGGCACAAGTCCGGCCTACCTCGGCTCCAAGACCCCGCCCCGACGTGCCGTCCCGTACGCGGGAACGCAGGACGCGCCGCGCGTTCGTCCCCTCCCCCGGCCGAAGGAAGAAGAAGAGCCGATTTTTGCAGAAAGGTCCCTCCGTTTATGACATATTGTATCACTGTTGCATGAGTCTTGAATAACTTATGAATACACCCCTAGATCTATTAGGATTTCACAGTTTAACCCGAGCCGTCGCATTTTGCAGATTTAACCCCGGGCTTTCGGCGTTTCGCGGTTAGATCCAGCGCGCTGTACACTGAGTCTCGCAAATCTTACGGTCTAACCCCTGTTATCTACGGTTAATTACGTATGAGTCCCTGGATCTAATGTTTTTCCATTTATTTTAGTTATTGCGGCTGAAACTTTAAAAAATCATAACAATTAAAATAAAAAATCCAAAATGGACAAACTCAGTGGCTATGGACTCCTTGTGAGTAGATCTACAGGATAGGTATGATGTGGATGTGTGAAAAGACTGTTTTGCCCCTGGTTTAGTGCATGCATGGTGTAGGTAAATAAATGGTAAAAGTGTACCAAATGAACTCCAAAAATTACGAAACTTGGACAGTAGCTTTGTTATGACATTTAGGTACTGTGTGATTTTTTGTGACACTAGCATTGACTGTTTAATTACTGTTTTGCCCTTATGCATGTGATTTGTGTATCTAATTAACTTGGACAAGGAAGGCTATATAAAATATGCTCAAATATGACCTTTAGTATTTTTTCATGCACTTCACATAGTATGAGTAACTCACTGGTAGGATATGAGGTTGTGCATGCATGTTTAAGCTGCTGATTTGAAAATAATAAAATGCTACTAAGTTGAAAAGAAAATAGGAAAAAGTGTATTTAAACTGCTAATAAAATTATGGGAAAAATCTAGTAGCATTATGGGGGATGTTGCTGCATGTGGTAAAGATTTGAAATCGATTGGAGTCTTCTAACTACATGAACTTATGGGTGCATTTTATTCATAATGGTAGCGTGTCCATTTATTTGCATGTATATGTTCATTTCATTTGATAGGGACGGTGTACACATATAGAACAATTATTTCTAATAACTTCAAAGATAAGATGTGGTAACGGTTTGTACGATTTTTCTTAGTAGTGGGCTGTATGATTTCTTAGCAAAGTCGTTAAGTTTTCTTGTTATGGGGTGTGCTCAAACTAAGAATACCCGAACCCATTCTTCACAAGCTACTTGATCATGCCTTATATTTCATTGACACCTCATGCGTACATCTGCAATTCGTTGCACTCATGATTGCACTATGTCATCCATATGACCTGTATCATATGCATGTATTTGCATTCTCTTGCACTCACTTGCATTTTATCATGCATATAGACCCCGCGTGCAAAGAGCTACCAACACATGAGAAACCAGTGATCAAGAAAACGGACGACAGGCTATATCCGGAGCAAGAAGACGGAGGGTCGCTGATTAAATCCGTCCCTGCTTCAAGGGGTTGCCTGGGGCAAAGCCTCACAACCCGGCAAACTAACCTAGTTTAGTTTGTTGGTTTTCTTAAGATCAATCGAAGGTAGGCAGGACCATGATTTCTCCCAGCAAATACTATCTTGTTTGATGATTACGCATATGCATTAGGAGTTGTTTGAAACCAACTGCATTAGATATCCTGGCCGCCCTGGCCCTAGAACCTACACCTAGAGTTCGTAGGACGAGCGCCTAGTAATGCTAGGTACGAGTAGACACGGGTGAATGGAGTCACTCGTCGCGTAGGTGATTTCAAAAACTTACAGAAATCTCACTGAGGTAAGTTGTTATATATGCTTCTGATTTAAATGGAGACCGGGCGGAGATTTTTATGAGTTACTCATGGTTTATGATATTGTGCACTGGACTCCGCCCGAGTCGCATAAGGCACGTTCGCTGTTCGCCTGCTGATCGGCATAACATTGCTAAGGTGCTTATCCGGGATAATGGACCGGTGAAAGTCTTACTTGTGCCATCCGAAGAACAGAGACTTGGTCCTACCATCGGTCCCAGGGGCGCTTGGGGTGTAGACTCATGGAGGGCTGGACCCGGTGCGGCCGAGGTAACGCTCCACGGGGGCTAAACCTGGGGAATGGCGGGTTGGAATCGAACTTGGGATGGGGCAAGTGGAGATGGGGGCTACATGTGGGAACGCGAGGGCTAGTAAGCATATACCCCTGGCATTGTTAGTTGTTCCCGGGAATTAACAAATCGATTCGAATCGCTGATGCTCACCAGGTGTGAGAATGCCAATATCGCACACGGGCAACGTAGTAATAACTGTAACATACTGTTTATTAAGTCACGCCTTTCTATACAACATGCTTGGATGTGTATGATCCGTCTCACTATTCAGGGTGTCGCCCATCCACTGCTAGGAGGTCGATGGACTTGGGAGATGCTTAGAGGTCAAGGGAGGGCTGACCCGACGTACTGGGTATCGCTCCTGAGACGGCTACTCCCAAGGGGTTGGATGGAGGCGCTGTGAATCTTGGGACAGGACATGTTTCCATGTTTTACTTTTCATGCAAGTACTTACCTTATGATATAAATGACTATTTATGAGTAGAGGATAGCAGCTGTCAAATCCTGCTATCTGATATCAACATGATCTTGTTTAAGAATCAACAGCTAAGGATCCACATGATTAGTAAAGCATGCTCTGCGTCAGCCGTAAGCCCGTCCATTAAGTCCTACTGAGTAATTAGTACTCAGGGTTTGCCCCCACTTTTGGATTACAGGTACCGACGATAGCTGGACAACTGTGTTGGAGGTGGTAGTACCGGTGGGCTCGGTGCTATTCGCCTTGTCATCTCTTCCTGAAGACTACTTAAGTATAATATTCCGCTGCGAGATGTTTTGAAAACGCTTCCGCTATATTTTTATACTCTGAATTCGCTTCCGCTATATTTGAACATGTATTTGATTTCATACAATTGAGTTGTAAATTAATTCTATTATTGTCTATTTCAACTGCCTGTGATGATGTAATTGTTGTGGCTCCTTCGAGAGTCGGATGTGTTTGATGTCGGTTCCTCTGGGATTTGGTGTTATCGAGAGCTGCAGTACTCTCGACGGACTACCGGGTTTAGTCTGGCCTAAGTGCACTGCGAGCCAGAGGTGGCAGGTGTGCTTAGTCTGGATTAAGCAGGGCGGTTCCGCCACAACTTCATCCAATTGGGGTTTTGTCAAATTCGGCTCCTAGGTTGGTCAAATAGGCGAAGTTCAGAAACCTATTCCCTGGTCAAACCCCATTTTTCCATTTTCGGGATTTTCCCTCCTTTCTTCTCTCCCTGACCGGCGGGCCCCACACACCAGTCCGCGCCGGATTCCCGCCCACGGGATTGGAACGCGCCGGCTGTGGGTCCCACCTTTCCCACGCGTCCGCGCACCCGGTCCGTGGACCACCTCCTCTCTCCACCTCACCCTGGCCCCACCCGCCAGTGGAACGGTCCATTGGACCGTGTCCGCACACCCACCACCGCCCTCTCTTCTCCTCTCCCTCGCGCCCACGCGGCGTTCGCCGTCTGCCCGCGCCGCGCGTGGCCGACGCCGGCCGACGCCGAGGCCGTGCCGCGCCCTCGCCTCCGCACCTGGACGGGCTCACGGCCATAAGGCCTTGCCCCGGAGCAACCGGCCGCCTCAACCCCGCCTCCCCCCTCTCACTCGTCCCCGACGCCTCACTCGCCTGTTCCTCCCGCTCAGAGCGCCCGCCCGCCATTGACGGAGCTCGGAGTCGAGCTCACGTCGGCCGCTCCGCCGCTCCCCGAGCTCCCAGGCCACCGCCATCACCTCCGCCTCCACCTTCCGCGTCCAACGCCCTAGCCCTCGTCGTCTCCCTGCGCCTCCCTCTCCTGAGCGCAGTGTGCCCGCCGCCGTGCCGCCGCGGCGAGCGCACGGCACCGGCCGCCTCGCGTTGTCTCTCACCTCACCGGCGCGCGCCTTGCACGACCCACACCTCCCTCCTCGCTTTCTCCATGCTCTAGTCCTCCACCGTCTTCTCCTCGACCTCGCTCCGCGTGCGCCGCCGCTCACCGAGCGCGTCCACCCCGCCTCGTCGTGGAGAGCCCTCTTCGGACCGTCCCCGAGCCACTAGGCTGCCACCGCCGTGTTGGCCGTCCTCACGCGCAGCTCCAGCGCCCTTCAGCTCCGCCATTCGAGGCCACACCGGCGAGAACCACCCCGCGCCGCCACGCACCGCCGCGCCGTGGCCGCCTTCGGTTCACCGCGCTGCGCTGCTCGTCCCCTTCCTCCAGTGCGACGAGACCTTGGGGGAAACGATCGCCGTCGACGGGAGCGTCTTCCCCGACCCCGTCGGCTTCAAGTCAGCGCCTCCTCGCGCCGGCGCAGCCCCGTCTTCCCCTCCCCCGCGCGCGCCCTCCTCCCCTGCCCGAGGTAGAAGAAAGGAGACCCGTTTTTGCATTTAAGCCCCTCTGGATTCTACGTATTAATTGACTATTCCTTGTGTCTTGCAAAACTTGCAGATTAGACCCTAGAACTACTGGTGATTCACAATTTAACCCGAGCGGTTGCATTTTTGCAGATCTAACCCCAGGCTTAGGAGTATTCTCACGCACTATTCACTGAGTCTAAGCAATCTTTCTCGCAGGCCCCTGGAATCTATGGTGAATTACGTTATAGCCCCCAGATTCAAATGTTTTCCATTTAAATGTATTTAATTTAGCTGTGAACTTTAGAAATTCATAACAATTCGTAGAAAAATCCAAAATGGGCAAACTCAGTGGCTATGGACTCCTCTTGAGTAGCTCTACAGGATAGGTATGATGTGGATGTGTAAAAAGACTGTTTTGCCCCTGGTTTAGTGTGTGCATGGTGTAGGTAAATAAATGGAAAAAAGTGGACCAAATGAACTCCAAAAATCATGAAACTTAGACAGTAGCTTTGTTATGGCATCTAGGTACTGTGTGATTTTTGGTAGCCCTAGCATTGACTGGTTAATTACTGTTTTGCCCTTATGCATGTGATTTGTGTGTTTAATTAACTTGGAAAATGAAGGCTATATAAAAGATGCTCAAATATGACCTCTAGTATTTTTCATGTACTTTATATAGTATGGGTAGCTTGCGGGTAAAGTTTGAGACGTTGCATGTAAAGTTTGAATGGTGTTTAGAAAATAATAAAGTGTCACATGTTTAACTAAATAATAGGAAAAGGTGAATTTAAACTGCTAGGAAAATTTTGGGAAAAATCTAGTAGCGTTATGGAGTATGTTGCTGCATGTGGTAAAGATTTGAGATCGATTGGAGTTTTCTAACTACATGAACTTATGAGTACATTTTATTCATAAAGGTAGCGTGTTCATTAAATTGCATGTATATGTTTAACTTTAAGAGACAACTTCATTTCATTTGATAGGGACTGTGTACACATATAGAACAATTATTCCCAATAACTTCAAAGATAAGATGTGGTAATGATTTGTACGATTTTCTTAGTGATGGGCTGTATGATTTCTTAGGAAAGTTGTTAAGTTTTCTTATTATGGAATGTGTTAAAATTGAGGGTAACCGAATAAATTCGTCACAAGCTACTTGGCATGCATTATGTATCATTGCACCTCGTATATACAATTGCATTCGTAGCACTCGTTATCGCACCATATCATACATATAACTTGTACCTATTGCATGTAGTTGCATTCTCTTGCACTCACTTGCATATTATACCATGCATATAGATTCCGCGAAACAAGGATCAACACAAGAGCCACTCTTGATCGAGAAGCCGTACAACAGATTTCACCAGGAGTTGGTCTTTCCCCAACCTGAAGACGAAGGGTCGCTAATTTCATCCGTACCTGTTTCAAGGGGTTGCCTGGGGCAAAGCCTCACAACCCGGCAAACTAACTTAGTTTAGTTTGTTGGTTTTCTTAAGATCAAGCAAAGGTAGGCAGGACCATGCTTTACCCAGCAAATATATTTGATGAATGCTTACGCATCTGCATTAGGAGTTGTTTGGAACCAACTGCATTAGACTTCCTGGCCGCCCCGGCCCTAGCACCCAAAATAGAGTACGTAGGACGAGTATGCCTAGTAATGCTAGGTACGAGTAGACACGAGTGAATGGAGTCACTCGTCCCGTAGGGATTGCTTTTCATAAAAGAAATCTCACTATTATGAATCTTACTTTGATTATGACATGTTTTAAATGGAGACCGGGCGGAGATATGGGTATATAAGAAAAATGATGATGATGAGATGGATGGTTTGGTGGGCTCCGCCCGAGTCGTATAAGGCCCGTCCGTTGTTCGCCTATTGGTCGGCATAACATTGCTAAGGTGCTTATCCGGGATAATGGACCGGTGAAAGTCTTACTTGTGCCATCCGAAGAACAGAGACTTGTTCCTACCATGGAACTGAGGGCGCTTATCTCATGGGAGGGCTGGACCCGACGAACCGAGGTAACGCTCCATGGGGGCTAAACTCAGGGAAGTGGCGGGTTGGAATCGAACTTGGGATGGGACAAGTGGAGATGGGGGCTATATGTGGGAACGCGATGGCTAGTAAGCATATACCCCTGGCATTTTTAGTTGTTCCCGGGAATTAACAAATCGATTCGAATCGCTGATGCTCACCAGGTGTGAGAATGCCTATGCCTTTGACGTCCGAACGTAGTAATAATTCAAATACTTTATGTTTATAATCATGTTTCTTTATTACAACATGCTTGGATGTATATGATCCGTTCCCTTGTTCCTGGTGCTGCCCGTCCACTAGTAGGAGGTCGATGGACTTGGGAGATGCTTTGGAGTCGAGGGAGGGCTGACCCGACGTACCATGGTATCGCTCCTGAGACGGCTACTCCCAGGGGTGTGATGGAAGTGCTATGAATCTTGGAACGGGACATGTGTTTGTGTTTTACTTACTGCCAGTATTTACTTTATGATATAAATGATCTTCTTGATTTATGAATAGCAGCTGTCAAATCCTGCTATCTTATGTCAACATGACTTGGTTTAAAAATCAACAGCTAAGGATCCACATGATTAGTAAGCATGCTTTGCGTCAGCCGTAAGCCCCGTCCATTAAGTCCTACTGAGTAATTAGTACTCAGGGTTTGCCCCCACTTTTGGATTACAGGTGCTGACGACATCCGGACAACTGTGTTGGAGGTGGTAGTACCGGTGGGCTCGGTGCTACTCGCCTTGTTTATCTCTACCTGAAGACTAGTTGAGTTTTATTTCCGCTGTGAGATGTTTTGAACGCTTCCGCTATATGTATCTATACATGTATATTTTGACTTCGCTTCCGCTATATTTGAACATGTATTTGACTATTTATCTTCGGTTTGTAAACTAAGTCTACTTATTCTCTACTTCAACTGTTTGTGATGATGTAATCTGTTGTGGCTCTTTCGAGAGCTGAATGTGTGTGATGTCGGTATCCTCGGGCGATGGTTACATCGAGTGCCCTTTGGGTAGCTCGACGGACTACCGGGTTTAGTCCGGCCTAAGTGCACTGTGAGCCAGAGGTGGCAGGTGTGCTTAGTCTGGATTAAGCAGGGCGGTTCCGCCACACGAGCTTGAGCCGGTTACAATCCCTTCGCAAAGGGCTTGCTCCGCTTCTCCCACAAGCACCGGGAGCTCGCGGAACGCACGACCGCAGCCGTCTAGGTGATCGCAATCACCAAGAGTAACAAGCTTTGGCTTCACTTGATTCAACTCCAATCAAGGAGTTCTCTTCCCTTCAAGTCTCTTGCCCAAAGCTCAAGATTAAGTGTGGATTTTGTGGTGTAGGTGACCTTTGAGTGTATGTATGTGTTCCTGGGTTGCAAAGGTGGTGAATGAGGGGAGGGGGAGCCTTTAAATAGGATGGAGCTCCAAAACTAGCCGTTGGGGAGCTCTAACCGTTTTTCTGCGTACCCACCGGACAGTCCGATGCTTTACCACCGGACAGTCTGGTGGTATATAAAATTTGAATTCCCGTTTCGCGCCAAGGGCCTAAGAGCCACCGGACAGTCCGGTGGTTACCACTGGACAGTCCGGTGGAGGGTTGAGCAAAGGCAACTTGGCAACCCCTCAGTTTATAACGTCCGGTGGTGAACCACCGGACAGTCCGGTGGTTAAATCAAAACTAAACGAAGGAAACACTACCCTCGGTTTATATCGTCCGGTGGTTTCACCGGACAGTCCGGTGGTGAGCCACCGGACAGTCCGGTGGCTATTAAAGCTCAGCCGAATGATACAACCTTGCGCTAAGTTGTGCCCACCGGACAGTCTGGTGGTGAACCACCGGACAGTCCGGTGGTACATAAAAATATGATTTTCAGCTCTGTTTCAAAACGGAGTTTTGTATAGTTTTTGGAGGGCTTCCTCTTGACTTATTTGACAGAGGTGAGTGTGTTTTGGCATGTTTTAAGGTGCTTGAGCTTTAGGACATAGATGCACTCGAAAGTTAGAGAGTTCTCGAAATGGAGTGACTCAAGCTACTCACCTCAACCCCTCTTGATAGTACGGCTCGACTAAAGCTAGCAAAAAGAAAACTAAGTGCTCTTCTTCACCTTTTGGCACTTAGGGCTAAGGAAACACCCGATCTTCTTGCTAGCTCGATTAAACCACAAGCCGTCCATTAGAATTTGAAATTGGGGATCTCTTTTAATCAACCAATGAGCTCAAATACTAATATAAAAACCTTCAAAGCATGAACTCATTAGTAAATGACATTAGGTTGTCATTAATCACCGAAACCTCTACCTTTCAGGGCTTGTTTCTCGCAAAGGTCTCCTACAGCCTACCACCCTTCATCCTCCCACTAATGCAAAATACTCTCTCTAGAGAACCCCGTATCGTATATTAGCACCCAATTTTCTTTTTAATCACATGGATGCATGGAAACTAAGCCTAGGGTTTTTCAATGGTGGAAGAGTCACCTAAATGACCAGCCACAAGTCTATTTATACCATAGGCCTAACGACACCATTTAACACTAAGACCGCTACTCTAGAATGCCCGGATGGGGCTGAAATGAAAATGATACAATCGGATGACTATGATGACTCTTTGATCTTCTTCTTCATGCCTTGCTTGGATGTACACCACGTAGCGAGTAGTCCAGAAGCTTCCCCGGTTTTGAAGTCAGAAACCGGGAAACTTTATTCTATGGGCTTCTTGGGCTGAGTCTTGGCCCAGTCTTCTATGTTGATGCGTTTTGACCCACTCGCCAAGTCTTGGTACCTTGGGTGGCGGTTTTTAGCCAAAACCGTCAAAGCCTCCCTCGCACGCCTTTGCGCCACGCACTCGGGTTGGAGCACCACGGTGGCACCCGACTTCTCCAGTCCATTGGAGTCACCTCGCAGTCCATCGGAGGACTTACACCACCGTTGCCGAACCGGCCAAGTCACCCTACAAACAGTATCCACCACAGTCCCCACCGCTCGCGTCTTTTCCATCGCCCCGCTCCTCGCCGCACTTGCCGCATCCGGTGACCCGGCCCCACCACCCACCTGCCTCTGTCTGCCACATGCACATGCATCCCAACGTCACCTGTCTCCTTTGGCAGTGCGCCCTTACTCCGCTATCAGCACCCGACCCTTACGCTTCGCTTGATTGTATGCCGCCATGTGCTCCTACTCCACCTTCACCGCTTGTGTCACCTCGGTGCACAACACACCGCACCTCAACCATCGCCACCTCGTGCGTCGATAAAACCCCCTCCCCTAGGCTCAGCTCTTCACTCACTCTGAAGAGCAGACCCACCACCGTTCCTCTCTAGCTGAACCCCCCTCCCCCCCCACGTTTGACGACTCCTAGGTATGACAGTTCTGCCTCGGTTTCCATACCATCACCATCTTCACCCCCTTGTGTTTCCTCTTCCTCTTGAAAATCCACCGACCCCTTTCATGGGAAGAAAATCACCCTAAACTGTCTGCCAACTCCATCGCCAGATGATAAACCTAGCAATCTTTCTACTCATCCTTATCGAGTGCATACTCCTCGCAAAAATCCTAAAAGTCCTTATCCTGCTTGTAAAGCAAGGAGTCATTTGCGAGATTCGCAGGCAACTCAAAAGGACCAGCACACACCCCAAAATTCCACCTAGGCAATGAGCCTAGAGCTCATAGTTTGCATCCCACTCCGCTACATATTCTTCGCCGAGATCATTGTCCTATGCCTCCCACGAGTCAAGCAGAAACAAGAAGAAGCTTCCTGCTAGCAAAACTATGCCAAGGTGAAGAAACCCAAAGCTAAGCTAGAAGCAAGCAAGAAGATAAAAGAAGAGGTGCTTGGATCAAAAAGAAAAGTAACGAGAAGAAGGCTATGCCATGTAGCTGTTTTTTCTCCAACCCAACCCCACATCTGCTGATGCAACAACCATAGTTGGAAAAAGCAGCAGCTCACTGCTTCCAGAAGAGTCCCTAACCTACTGAAGTAGGGCATCCCCCCTATTTAAGTGGGGTAGTCTCCCCTCTGTTAGCGCCGTTGCAGGATAGTCCAGACCCCGAGGCTTGTAAATTCCTTGATGATGGATGGGTTGCCCGTATTATACCACCATCTAGAGAGCACAAAGTGCCTTGTTGAATTTCTGCCGCTTTCTAGAGAACCCCACCTAAAGCTGCCAAGTGAGGTATGCATTCAAGAGCCTACCAGTTTAGGTTGATGATTCCTAGCAGGTCAACCTTCCAAGTTCATGAGGTGAAAGAGATAGAAATATCTCTTTTGTATGTTGAAGGCTTGCACAATGGCTCATCCCCTCCTCAGGGAAGAAAAGAGAAATGAAAAAGGGGATCAAGCCATCTAACACAAATATGTTGAAATTCCACCTGCCCTTTGCTGTGGAGGATTAAATTTCAGTTGTAATCAAAAAGTCGCTAGCTGAAGTAAAGCTATCCCTGTAAACCCTCTAAGCGGAATCTCGAGGACGAGATGCATTTTAAGTGGGTTTGGTTTGTAACACCTTGAAATTTAGCCCTAGAAATTTTTTTCTAATCTCCCTCTAATTCAAAATCAATTTTCAAAATCTTGCTTGTGGTGGAATGTATGTTTTTGAGCTCAACAAAACATTCCATGAAATTTCCAAAAAAAAATTCTAAATAATCCTCTTCAAATATTCCTCTATAATTGTTTCTAGAATTCTCTCCAAAATCCCCTTCCAAAATTCGAATTCAAAATCAAAATCAGAAAAAGGAAAACTCTTTCCCTTTCTTCCCAGGCCGTCAACGGCCCAACCACCCTCCCACGGTCCACCTCCTCTCTTCCATCTTTTCCTCTTCGGCCCAGCCTACCCCGGCCCATCCTCTCTCTCACTGGCGCCTTTCTCTCTCACTGATGGCGGGCCCTGCCCATCAGTCTCCCTCTTCCTCTTCTTCTTCTTCACTCTTCCCTTGGATAGACGTGCACCGCACACATCAGCGTGTCGCGCGACGCAACAAGCACTGCGACATTGCCGACCACACCTTCGGCCCCACCACCGGTGCGCCTCACTGCGCATCTCCGCGCCACCTGTCTCCCCTATCTCTTCACCATTTGCCGCCACCACGACGTGCCTCTCCTGTCAGGCCGACGCCATCCCGCCGCGCTGAGCTTCCCGGTTATAAATAGCCCTCCCTTTCCCCCGCTGTTCCTCGCTCCACCACCTTCATCACATTGCATGCCGTGACCGGCCCCCTCACTTCGGGATGTCGCTAGCCACAGACACGTCCTCCCCCACCAAACCGCCACTCCACCGTGGCCGCTTTCCCTATCACTGGCCGGACTCCCCTAGCTCCGCCCCACCACCCTCTACCACCTCGACACCTCGCTGTCTCCCCTCCACCTCCCACCAGCACCATCGTCATGCGTGCCTAGCTCGCCGCTGTGCGCACCCGCACTGCATCCACGAAGACCCCTCTCTAGCCACTAAACCACATCCCTGACCCTGTCACCTAGTCCACCCCACTGGTCTCTTTGTCACTTGGCCACCCTCGCCATCAGTACCGACCTCGCTGCCGGTGCGTTGCGCTGGAACCGTGCCATTGGTTCACCTGGTATGCCCCGGTTCAATTGGTTTGGAGCACCGATGCCATCCTGTGACGCCGTCACCTCCTCCACCACTGCCGAGTGGGCCCAGCTGGAATGCCGTCATCTGTCGTCGTTACGCCCTCCCGTCTGGACTCTGCCGGCCTAGTTGGCCACACCGCGTGCACCAACACGCATGGGCCGCTCTAGTCTGAAAGCCACCTCCGGCCCAGGTTCTAGCCCCTGAACTTTCCAAAAAAGAATATTGCTATGTCTAGCCACTAAATACTACATATCTTCTCCGTTCTAGCTCCGATTTAGGTGATTCTTGCACCAAAATTCATCTAAAATCAAGCTCGATCTATCCATACACTACTCATAGTCTTTTCCCCTGGTCGGAAGCCACCGTCATGCCACCATGATGTCATCCTATGCCTAGTCAGTGCTTCACACTGGTCCCACAAATATTGTGATCTTAGTGATTGATGCCGTTGTTCTCCTACTTTCTATCAACTCAAAAGGTTCCTATCATGGTCTTTCCAAATTTTTGATTTAGATGATGATGATCCCAAAATTCATTTAAAAAACCGTCACTAGAATATCATTCAAGTCTTGTCCTCTTGTCATTTCTTCAACCAAAACTCTGCACCCCGCCCCCATCATGAGACGCCATCACGGTAGTTTCATTTCCTCCCTGGCCGTCCAAGCCCACTACCCTGATGTTTCCGCAATCACCACTACTGTGCCCATCAGCAAGGCCGGCAGCATGCAGCCCGGTTCGTTACCCCTCACGACTTCCCATAGCCAACACCGTTGATAAGCACCACCCACAAACCACCAAATAGTCCATACCCACCTCAAATACCCTTTTCATTTCTAGCAGATCCGAAGTCAATGTTGAACTAATGTTATACCTTGGTGTGTTGTGTGTTTTCCTGATTGTGCGCGTAGGTTATACCAAAGAGTTTGATCGGTACGCCCCTTGCAAGAACCTTCGTGATGCTTGAATAAAGCAACCGATATTTGCATCGGATGCTATACCAGCACACGCATGAAAGGAATGTGCCGAGGTATCCGACCCAAGAGGTGGAGGGGGTGAATTGGGTCGCTAATCGCTCTTCTAAAACCTAGGGCTATCTACTGCATAAAGATAAACCTATTGCGTCCTACACATACTAGATAAGTCCAAGGTTTATCTATGCGCTCTCTATCTTACCCAAAAGACTTGAGCCAAACCTAATCAAACTAACTAGGAAAGCTAAAGGCACACAAGCAAGATCATGCGGAAACGTACATGCAGTAAGTAAAGAGGTAAGGTCAAGGGGATGCAAACTCCTGGGGAGACGCGGAGATTTAACGTGGTTCACCACAAAGGGCTACGTCCACGTGCTCACCACCAAAGGCAATATCCGTGCCAAGCACCAAGACTCTCCCGATCACCATCTTGCGCTCGCCACCAAATGGCTCACGACAAGTAAAGGCTAAGAGCCACCAAGCCACCAAGGCTTAGCCATCGCCACCGTCTTTCTCGGTCACAAGGCGCCGGATTCTTCACTATGGAGTTTGTAGGGTCTCCTCGTCCCCGCACAAGTTGTCGTCGCCGCTCCACATCAAGGAAGGAGGGTCTAGCAATGAGTACAAGTGGCTTGGCCACAGCCAAGGCTTCTCCAATTGCTCTCGCAGGAGCAACACACAAGAAGAGCTCGCAAGCTCACTCTCTCTAAGCCCTAACTAGCTTGGATGATGCACTAAGCTCTCATATGGTGGTTGGCGTGGTGGATATGCTTGGAATACACCTCTACACTTGCTCTCAACTTCAGTGGCTCCAACACCCTTGAAATGGCCGGGTGGGGTGGCTTATATAGCCTCAAAACACGAACTAGCCATTGCTCCAATGGGCTGCTGACGCAGTGAAGACCGTACTACCCGCTCCAGGCATTTTTCATAGACTGGACCATCCGGTCCGTTCACTTTCCCAACGGTCACTGAAATCCCACATCACTGCACTTTAGTCCGAAGGTTAGTACGGTTTATAGAGACTGTACCATCCGGTCCATTGTGCACTGCAAGTCCTTCAAAGTCCCCAGCCTTGAGTTTCTTAGGACGGTCCATGGACGGTCTTCACAGACCGTACTATCTTACTGCCTCTCTGAGGATTTGTTACCCAAGGGTTATCTGGTACGCTCCTTGGACGGTCTTCTAGACCGTACCTTCCGGTCTGTGTAGCTTCCAAAGCCTTCACTTCTCAGCCTCCTCGAGAAACATGGTTCGGTCTTCATAGACCGTACCATCCAGTCTTTGTAAATTGTCAGGCTTCTATTCCTTCACCCCTTCAGGAAACTTGGTATGGAGTTTAGTTCGGTCTTCACAGACCATACCATTCCGTCCTCACAATCCTGTTGGGGCGGCCCTTCGGGCCTTTTCTTTGACTCTTCTTCTTCTTCATCCCTTGAACCTAAACATCTGAGAATGTGCATCTAGACAAGTACATTAGTCCAAGTGTTGGTTGTCAATCAATCACCAAAACACAACCATGGAAATATGGCACATGAGGCCATTTTCCTTACAGCGCAGTGGATGGCATACCATCGCGACCAGCAGTTGGTATACCAATGTGCTCGCCAAATGTTGGTGCATCTACTTATCCAAAAGATGATGTACCCTAGCCACCAATGACCAATGCATCGCTGTTGGCGTTCCTTAGCCTATTAAATATCAATCCGCAAGCGCACGGAAAATGTGTTGTAGCCTTTCACCCAAGAGTATTCCAGGGTATCGAATCCACGAGGAACGAGGAGTATAAAAATACACAACACAACCTACCGAACTAGTGAAGCTGGCAATGTAGGTGATAAAAGACAGAGAAACAGGTTTGTAAGTGCAACAAAGTTCCTTAGTGGCTTTGGTGTATTGAGTGACAACGCGATTAAAGGTCCAATCTCTTTGTGAGATGACTTGATAGGTGTTCATAGGTGTATTAATTTTAATCAAGTGTAAGTGAATGAATTATAATGTATATATCTCATGACCAAGCATGACCAAGCATGATTGTCCTCATATGTTGAGAATTATGGCTATCATTGCATACAATTCACATGGTCACTTGAGTGGATCTAAAATGGATACATCAGTGCTAATTTATTATAGAGCAGTGCATTTTGGGGCTATTAGTTATCATCAGTTTTCATATTAAGAAAAGTGACATGGACTACTTCTTTCATGTGGATGTCACTATATTAATTGGATTATTCATAATTGACAAGTCACGGATCATGATAACTCTCTATTGAGTATTCAAGCCAACTCAAATGAAGATCAAGCTTATCGAATGATTAATGAGCAAATATGCTCCATCTACCTATTGAAGAGGGTTTCACTAATGAAGTCCAACTTATTCAGCTCAAAGAGGACTACTCTCAGAAGAAGAAGCTCAGCTTGGCTATCTCTCACTATATTGAAATCATTCAAGACGATAGTATTCATCAAGTCAAGACTCAAGTGGATTTCAACTAGATTTCTGTTTAATCTTGAGTATAGGCATGTCGTACTATCAAGAGGGAAGCTAAGCTTGGAAGTCACTAGTCAACATGTGCTCTAACTAGTTCAGAGAGTGTCGAGCCACTTCATCTTCAGTGATGCATCTGGCACCGAGTGTGAGAGCTCTCTGATTCTTTTCTTGTGCTTTAACTCTCAGCCAGGTGTATCTCTTATGGAGACAAACACCTACACTTCTTATCTAGTGACCAAGGCTTTGTGCCTTAGCCTCTCTGTCCAGGGGACCCTCCACCGAACCGGACTATCTGGTGGAGGCCTCACACATGCCAATGGCTAGTTTTGGTGGGGAGGGTATTTATACTTCTCCTTCACCTCTTGTTGTGGTGGCTGCTTCCCTCTAATGTCCATAAACATTTAGAGGCCAGAACAACACTCCCTAACTACTCTCTTGTGAGATTGAGCTAAAGTGTGAGATTCTTGAGTTAGGAGAGATCAATCGAGTTTGAGTGAGCTTCATTGTAAGCTCCTAGCTTCTGAGCACAAGTTGGCGAAGATTCTGGCAAACACTTTTGTTACTCTTGGAGGTTTCCTCCTGACGGCTAGAGCGTCCCGAAGGTCACTCTGTTGAGGTTGGCACATTACTTGTAGGTGACTACCCCCACTCTTCGGAGCATTGCAGTGAGCACCCTCTCAGCCTTGGTGGTTGAAGAGGGAGAGGCCGTGAGTTGAAAAAAACTTAAGCTCTTGGTGGGCGCCTCAATGAGGACGTACGGACACTTGCGGGCGTGCCCGAACCTCAGGACGTAAATCGTGTGTCTTGTGTTGTGCCCCTACTGGGAGCTTGCACAAGCTTTGTGCTTGAGTGCATTTCTTTGTTGCATTTACATTTGCTTCCGCTACTATTACTTGTGTGTGTGCAAGCTCTTGTTGTGAGTGCAGGTGTGCAGTGTACAAAGGATAAACATCACTAGAGAAACCCTTGAGATACCACTGCATAGCTCAATAAGTATTCTTGTGTACATTTACATACTTGGGTTTACTATCTGTGTGACACCGAACTATCCGGTGTGGTGTACCGGACTATCTGGTTTTACCGGATTGACCGGTAGGAGCCACCGGACTATCCAGTGTGGGCTGACAGTTTTGTTTTAAGTGGTGAAAATTTCAGATTAGCCTATTCACCCCCCTCTAGGCGACATCAAGGTCCTTTCAAGGTTCTCAACAGATGTTAAAGCACCTTACTGTACTACTCATGCACAGCACTACACTTGTCATGTAAACATAGACACCAAAGCTGCAGAGCCACTGCCAGGCACCAGAGTGCTGAATACCCAGCCGAGAAAGGCGGGGTCTACAGGATTCGGCTATATCAGCGGGTCTATCCGAACGAACGTGATTGGAATACAGAGAACACAAAAGCTGTCACCTAGTGTGTCTACCAACCAGAGCTGCGTGGGATAGCTGACCAACCAAGGTAAACTCTGAGTATGAACACCATCGTTCCACTCAGAGAGTCTACTACTAACTGGTAATGAGCCAGATAAGCAAGCACTACTATATAACCAACACTATAAGCATGCACAAGGTTCCCGTAAGTAGACAAGTATAAGACTAAGTATGAAAGTAAAGTAAGTATGAAATAACAAAGGTAGAGGACAAGGAACTTTACTCAATCTTGGAATTGAATATCCTTCCTCTGAGAGTACAAGTCTGGGAGAGAGCAGAATTTCCACTCCCTCACTCTTCTCCTCACTACTCTCTTGATACAAGAGGCACTCTCTGTACAAGCTAAGGGAAAGCTTCACTTCTCCAACACTATACACTTCACACTAAGTGCTACTCTACCACTACTATACACACACACCTCACAAGTGAGCTACCAAGGGTATTTATAGTACCCAAGTGAGTGAGGGGTACTTGTAGGGTCGGTAGGGCGGTTACAAGGGGGTGGGTCGGGCTGGGCAACCTGGTGGGAGGCCGGGCGACCCCACCCTGAGCCGGGCGGCTCGGGTATCCCTTGGATCCACCGCCTCACTTCATCCCATGGTTTATCTTGACTCTGTTGGCGGTTATCCTCGTGTGTTTTTGCCTCAACCATTGAATTCTGCTTGTGTTTCTTCCTTAGCCATTGGATGAGGCTCTCCTGGATAGCTGACTTAACCAATCCGTGGGCTGGATTGGTGGGGTGGAAGCCTTCCGGTGTATTTGTGTTTTTTCTCTCGGTTTCCAACGTGGAGTTGCACTTGACACGTCTTATGTTGCATGCAGGTGGAAAATGGTGGCATTAGGAGCCAAAGTGGAGTCGGGCGGCCTGGCCCACAGGTCGAGCGACCTGGGGACTTCGCCCCTGATGTCAGCCTCTGGATACAGAGTGAAGATGGAGGTCGGGCAGCTTGGATTCCAAGCCGGGCAACCTGGCTTCAAGCCGGGCGGCTTGAGTCCACCCCATCTCCATCACTCTCTCGTTGATACACCATGTTTCACCATATTTTGTATGTTTTTGCATCGTGACATGTGTTCCTGCAAAGTCTTTGTACACAACTTGTGGAACCGGTTAATATATATGAACTTGTGTTGGCAGCTCTTAGCTTACCGGATTTTACTCCGCAAGCGCACGGAGACCGCTGTAGCCTTTCACTCGGGAGTATTCCAAGATATCGTATTTATCCACTAGGAAGCATTGAGATAGAGATATCAAACTATCATTCATCCAGCTGTTACTACTCTCTCACGTCAACCGATAACTAGGAACGATTGACACCAAGCACCGTTAGCAAGAAAACAGGTAAAGGTAGGAGGACAACGAGGTAAGAGCTCAGATTCCTAATGAGGACTTTCTATACCAAGGTGAGCCAGACTGACTAAGCTAGACCAACATGTTGCTCTGACAGAGATAATGACTTATCTAGTTGTCTAAGATACTTACTTCGCCACCGAGCCTGCTAACCACTTCCGGGCACCAGAGTGCTGATAACCCAGACGAGAAAGGCTAGTGTCGCAGTAACTCAGTTATGCGGCTACAAGCGACCCGAACGACGGGGATGGACTACACAGGGTACACTCCCGCTGTCACCAAGAGGACCTACCAAAGCCGGGTGCACCTAGTCTACATTCACACCGGCTACCCAAAACTGCGTGGGGTCTAATCACTTGCGAAACCAAGGTGACCGCAATTGTAGACACCACATCTACGCTTGCAGGCACTACTTTTACTGGTACTAACAGGTAGAAGTATACACAACCGTATAGTCAAATGGTATAAGGAGCATACGAGGAATCTATAAGCATTACAAACTAAATATTCATTACCCCTCAGAGCAACTCTAACTATAGTCTAAAAGACATTACTACGCTAAGGCATGAATAATACCAAAAGCAAGAGTAATGTAAATGTTCACAAAAGTAAAGAAAGATAATATATTAAATAGCTCAAGTCTTGCAGGAAAGAAAAGATACAAAAGAATTCATATCGAACTCCTGAAGACAGCTCCGGAACGACGGAGCCCTACCTCTAACTCCTACCTAAACACTACTTTCAGAATGGAAGCACCACCCGTGGGGCGCCTCCTAGAGGGAGTAAGAGAGAATTCACATGGTGAATGGTACAAGTGAGTGAGGGGGGTGTGCCCTTCTATTTATAACTTGAGGTGAGGGGGGTCTTCCATGGGTTCCCAAGGTGGGATTAACCCCCAAACCATCCTAGGCTACTCCTTAGGCCCGGTGGGCTGCTCCCTGGGCCTGGTGGACTGCTGCCACGCCTGGTCATACGGTGGGGGGTGGTGCTGACGTCCCTAATTTTGTATTTTTGATATCTTTTTCATCCGAACTCCAAACGAGGTAAATAATATGTCCGTTGAAATCATCTCGATGAGCTCTACAGAATGGTGTAGGTCTTGAGGGCATTTGAGAAACTTTGTAGTGATGAAATTTGCAAATCTTGTCTCAAGCTCTTTTGTGCGTAAATTCTCTCATGCTCCAAATTGTCTTCTTTTGTACGAAATGTGAGCTTCTCCCTATGATACACCGAAAATCACCAAAACTCGTGGAATTCATCAGTGTTAGGTAAATAATGCACGGAACTTTATATATACTCCATTTATTCACCGAGGGATTGACGGTCGAAATAGGGAAATAACGACCGTCAACACCCCCCAAGCTTGAACTTTTGCTCATCCTTGAACAAAGCTAAGACTTAGGCTCGGCGGATCAGGAGTTGCATCGATGTCAACGTCCTGCAAGTATTAAGTGCACAACCCAACATTCTACCTTTATGTTCGAACAAACTGGCATAAATGTACCCCTAACCTTTTTATCCATACCTGTGGGGCTTCTGGCACTTCTTACCTTGTCTTTGGCGGTTGAGAGATGGAACAATCTTAGCAGAGTGTCACAGAACTCTCCTTTCTGGTTTCATGCTCGGATGGTTTTGAAAATTTTGAAAGAAAGAACCAAGTTCCTCAAATGGTACCCTCGATCGCTCAAGTGGTTTTATATTACTCACCAGGCCATTGGCCAAACTTTTCCCTATCAACTAAAAGGCTTATGTGGAGCTCATGGTAGGGATAAAGTTAGCTTACCTATGTCATGTATTTTGTTAAGTCAAAGATTGGTTCTAGCGAAGTTTGTGATACCTCTCATCCCGATCAAAGGAGAATGGATTGGTTTTGTAGGTGGATATGGTCTATGGATGAAAACTCCATTTTTGATGAATCCCCTCTTGAAACTTTGAAGCATTTGAGTGCATGGAGCAATGTTTTCTTTCTTTCTCTCTTCTTCTCTCTTTTTTTTCTTTTTCTCTTTTGTCAATCTTTTTTTTTTTATAGCTCCATGTCTCCTCCTTGTATGAAAACTTTGGGGATATTTCTAGAATATGACTGGAGTATTTATTTGGAGACCATAATTGTGGATGGGTAAGTGGATGATAGATATGGTGGAGAAATATCTGGTGAAGGTGGATGCTTGAATCCAGTATAGATTTAAGCATGACCAGACAAAGAAAGGATAGTAATTGGATATGAATGTGAGGGATTTTGATCGGGACTTGAAATGCCACTACCTCATTAGAACTCAAAATTTGAGAAAACTCAACATAACAAAAGGTAGCATATGTAGATGTTTCATCATGTAAGCATTTGGCTCTGGATAGGTATTTAAAACCACTGATGAACTTTTTCATTTTAATTTTCAAAAAGAAAACTCCGAGAATTCACCTTACTAGGATCAAGATGGGTTATACTCAAACTTTGATTATATCACATCTCACAACAACTTAGACTTGGTTTAAAAGCACTTGCTCCCACAAGGTTAAAGATTAAAGGTAGAATCATGACAAATGCCAATAAGTTCAAATTTCAGGAGAGTGTCAAGTTGTAAACAAAATACTTACAAGAAATTAACAGAGCAAGTATCCATCATTTCTTTTAAGCAAGGGTATTGTAACACCCTAAATTTCATTTTCAAAATTTAAAATAAATAAAATGCTTTCTTAATTTATTAAGGATTTTTAGTGTTTAGAATGAGCATTTAGATGATTTTATAATGTAAATAAAATGAATTTAGGCCAACTTGTTGTTGCATTCATGTCGTTGCATCGGTTTTATGTTGAGTGGTTGCTTAAGGAATGAAATTCAAATTCTATTTGAAATTATAGAGTGTTTAACCCTTCAAGTAAAAGAGTCCAAAAAAATCCCCTTGTCTCTTCACCATCGCTTTTGGCCCAGCCCTCGTTCTCCTTCTGGGCTCAGCCTACCGCCTTTTCCTCTCTTACTCCCTTCTCTCTTTCGGGAGTTGGAATCGCCCACCTATCCTCACCCTCTTCTTCTCTCCTACCCAGGCCAAATAACATAGCTTTCCACCCCTTCACCAAGTGACTCAGCTCCCCATCGTTTCTCTCTCTGACCAGTGGCCTTATCACCCTTCTTGCCACCATCAAGTGGTACCACCATGTTGAGTTAGTCTCCCTTCCCACTACTTTCTTTGTCATGCGAGCCCTGCTCATCATGCTTTATCCTTCTACTCGTCATTCCAATCCTGTTGATCATCTCATCTCACCATACCAAGCTGGCATGCTTAGTGTTTTGACCGTGACAACCTTTGTAAATGAGTTTCGTCAACGTCATGTTGTTTCTGGGAATTTTCCAGATTTATTTGGAGACTCTTCCCAATCTTTTTATGAGCTCTAAACATTTTATTTGAGTTCACTGGGTCCAAAAACATTTATAAGATTTTTCCTATAATTTTTGGAATATTTGGAATATTTTTGGGCCAAGGCCCATTTAATTCCCGAACCACCTCGTCCACCAGGACCATGCTGCACCGTTTGGGCCATATCTCCCTCATACGGAGTCCGTTTGGGCTGTTCCACCACTTTTCGGAAAGCTAACGATGGGCCCTTTCCAACCCATGTGGAATCACGTCAAAAGCCCGTCTACATCGATGGGAATTCGAGAAATAATACTGCCATCCACTTCTACCCAGTTTTGTCCCATCTTGCTTTTTGATGGAAAAGTGAAGGGTTCACAACCTATATATTTGAACCACCCCTAAGTGAATAAGTGCACCAAAGACTCCTTTGCAGGGGGCTCCTAGTTTGGGAACCCTAAGGTATTTCCCCCATCCCCCATATTTTGACTGTACCGCCGGGCGCCGCACCACTACCAAATCGTCGCCGAACGCTGCCAGGGTGAGCTTGGCCGCCGTTCGATTCCACTACCATGGAGTTTCTCCAACCTCTTTGATCCCATCTACGTGTTCGCAGGTCCCTTGCGCACCGTTCCCACCGGGTCTAGACGCTCGTAGCCGCCCCTATCCTGCTGTCCCACGAGCACTGACGCCTTCTATCCGTCGTTGACCCATCTCCGGCCGTCTACCGCTCTGCCAGACTCAGTACCGCTACTTCCCCCGCCGGCAGTCTGGGGATACTGAGCACGAGATAGTGTCCATCTGGGGTGAGGACAACCGGCAGCTGCTGAAGCTGGTCCGGTATGTGTCAGCCCTGATCACTGCCTACGTCAGGGTGTCCGAGGAGCTCCATCACCGGAACGGTGAGGTGTTCCACCTTCAGGCGCAGCTGGACCGAGTGGCAGGTCCACCGCCCCAGGTGCCAGTGGTGGATCCAGCTCAGACCCCCCCTCGCAGGAGGCCTGGCACGGGAGAGTTAGGTGGTGCCACCAGGATACTCCCTCGGGATGACTAGTCGTCCTCTTGTATTGCGCTAGCACGTTGGTTTAAATTGTCATGTTGAGTTGGTCGTGTGGAACTTAAGTTAAGTTGTGTTCGCTGGTTGTTTGTTATTTTGAACCATGTTTGATTCGGATCTTTGGTTGTGTGTTATCCAGCTGTGGGGATTTGTCCCAGCATGAATAAGTTAATGTTATAAGTTAGTTCGTGGGGTTAAACACCATATCCACTCTATCGCTCTTACTACTTTATCTTTAGTCGCTACTGCTTGTGCACCCATATGTTGGTTATGTGCTTACGGTGTCTCTGTTACAAACAGATGGTTAACACAAGGCGCAACGCTGCTGGTGGCAATGCTAGCCAGGGTAACCAGGGGGGTGGCAACCCGCTGCCCAACCCTCCACCACTGACACCGGAGCAATTTTACAACCTCCAGATGCAGATGATGGCGACAATGACCAACGCGGTGCACGTTCTCCAGCAAGCTCAAGCTCAACCACCACCTCACCACCTAGGGACAGGCGTGGAGATTTCTTGAAGGGTCATCCACCAACCTTCTCCCATGCCACAGAGCCACTGCAAGCTGATGATTGGCTTCGCGCAGTGGAACGCCAGCTGGGGATTGCTCAATGCAATGACCGGGAGAGGGTTCTGTATGGTTCCGGTCAGCTAAGAGGTGCAGCCCTGGATTGGTGGGAATCTTACAGACCCCAAGATAGGGATGCTTTCACTTGGGCACAATTCAGGGAGAATTTTTGCAACCACCACGTGCCTGCGGGGTTGATGAAAATGAAGAAGAAGGAGTTTCTTTCCCTGAAACAGGGCAGCATGTCGGTGACTGAGTATAGGGATAAGTTCCTTCAGTTGGCCAGATATGCCACTGCAGAAGTGGCGGAGGACAGGGAAAAGCAAGAATACTTCCTAGAGGGTCTAAATGATGAGCTCCAATACCAGCTGATGAACCATACCTTTCTTAGCTTCCATCAACTGGTGGACAGGGCTCTTTTCACTGAAAGGAAGCGCCAGGAGATTGAAGAAAGGAAGAGTAAGTACAACAACTCTTCATCAAGTAGCAACACTCGCCCCCGTTTCTCCCAGGGTCCGAGCTCACAGCAGCAGCGAGCTCAAGGACAGCAAGGCTACCAGTACCAGCAGCGCTACCAGGGTCAGCCAGCTCATCCTATGTATCCAGCTCAGCGCCAAGTGCAGACCACCCCTCCCACCACAAACCAGACTACAGGTGTTGGGCCTTGCTACAAGTGTGGTGGAGTGGGCCACTATGCTAATGCTTGTCCCCGTAAGGTGCAAGGTAACCAATAGGGGCAGCAAACGGACCAAAGGCAGAACCCCCCCAGCCGCAGCGAGAGCGCCCCAATCAACAGGGCAAGGGGCCATGGCAAGGGAAGGTGAATCATGTGACAGCTGAGTCTGCAGCTGAAGCCCCTAACGTCGTGCTTGGTACGTTCCTGGTCAACTCTGACCCCGCTACAGTTCTTTTTGATACTGGTGCGACGCATTCATTTATTACCAAATCATATGCTGAGCAGTACAATATTCCTATAAGGTCTACAAGTAGACCCATGGTAGTATCTACACCGGGGGGAACGTTGAGCACCAGTTTAATATGCCCTCGAGTTAGCATAAACATAAGGGGGGTAGAATTCTGCACCAAGTTGATAATCATTGGTTCCGCGGGAATTGATATCATTTTGGGAATGGAAACGCTTGCTAAGTGGGATGTCAGAATTGATTGTGCCAAGCGAACCGTCCACTTAACAGCTCCTAATGGTCAGAAAGTGGAAGTCAGTGCCACAGAACCTTCTGGTTGTCTGCATCAGATGGAGGCGAAGCCCACGGAGGGAATTCGAGTAGTGTGCGAGTACCCGGATGTCTTTCTAGAAGAGTTACCAGGTATGCCACCTGACCGAGAAGTTGAATTTTTAATAGAACTTTTACCTGGTACAGCCCCTATAGCAAAAAGGCAATATAGAGTGGCACCCAAAGAACAAGAGTTAATAAAGGAAAATATAGATGAGTTGTTAGGAAAAGGGTTTATACAGCCTAGTTCTTCACCTTGGGCCTTCCCAGTTCTGTTTGTTGATAAGAAGGATGGGTCAAGAAGGATGTGTGTGGATTATAGGGCTTTGAATGATGTCACCATCAAAAATAAATACCCCTTACCTCGGATAGATGACTTGTTTGATCAGTTGCAAGGTGCATGTGTGTTCTCAAAAATTGATCTAAGGTCAGGTTATCATCAAATGAAGATTTGTCCTTCCGATATTCCAAAAACTGCTTTCATTACCAGATTTGGGTTATATGAATATACCGTGATGTCTTTTGGGTTGACAAATGCTCCTGCTTATTTCATGAATCTTATGAACAAGGTGTTCATGGAATATCTTGACATGTTTGTTGTGGTGTTCATTGATGATATATTGATCTATTCCAAGACGGAAGAAGAACATGAAGAACACTTGAGGTTAGTTTTGCAGAAGCTGAGAGACCATAAGTTGTATGCAAAGTTGAGCAAGTGTGAGTTTTGGCTTGATCAAGTGCCTCTTGGGACATATAGTCTCAAAAGGTGGAATTATGGTGGATCCTAGCAAGATCAGCAGTGTCATGGATTGGAAGGTGCCAGAAGTTGTGAAAGAAGTTCGTGGATTTTTGGGTCTAGCAGGATATTACAGAAGGTTTATTGAGAGTTTCTCCAGGATTGCAAAACTAATGACATCATTACTCGAGAAGGGTGTTCCATTTAATTGGACTAAGGAGAGGCAAGCTGCATTTGATGAATTAAAGAAGAGACTCACCACAGCCCAGTGCTTACTCTACCGGACTTAACCAAGAGTTTCACCGTGTATTGTGATGCCTCTAAGGAAGGTTTGGGTTGTGTGCTGATGCAGGAGGGTAAGGTGATTGCTTATGCTTCACACCAGTTAAGAAAGCATGAGGTCAATTATCCCACTCATGATCTGGAGTTAGCAGCTGTGGTGCATGCTCTGAAAATCTGGAGGCATTATTTATTCGGAAATAGATGTGAGATATACACCGACCATAAGAGTCTTAAATATATCTTCACACAGAATGAGCTGAATATGAGGCAGAGAAGATGGCTAGAGTTGATTAAAGATTATGACCTGGAGATACATTACCATCCAGGGAAAGCTAATGTGGTAGCAGATGCCTTAAGCAGAAAAAGTTATGTTAACATGGCAGTTGCTTTTCAGATGCCCTTTGAGTTGTGTGTGGAATTTGAGAGTTTGAATTTGGGATTCGTGCATCACACCACAGTAGCAACATTTGAAGCAGAGCCTACCCTTGAACAAGAGATAAGGAACCATCAGAAAACGGACGAGAAAATCCAGGAGATCCGGGAACAGATCAAGTTGGGCAGGGCGCCACACTTTCGTGAAGATGAACGAGGTACTCAGTGAGGCTCACGACACCGCTTACTCAATTCACCCGGGCAGTACAAAGATGTATCATGATTTGAAGGAAAGGTTCTGGTGGTATGGAATGAAGAGAGCAGTGGCAGAATATGTTGCAGTATGTGTGATGCCCCTGGCATCTCAGAAGCCTTAACACACGGTTAGATGAAGGCTAACGATGGATTAAGGCTTAATTATGCTTAGTGATTAACAGGAAACACGTGGAGGAGCCACTAAATCAAAATTTTCTACACAAGATACAAGACCACACATTTCGTGGTTGAATAAGTCAACACTCACATGCTTTTGAGCTCAACTCCAAATGCCAGACCTCGGATAAGAAAAGTAGCCCTAGACCTTTCCGTTGGACAATGTTCAAAAAGCTAAAGACAAGAGGTTTAAAAGATCAAACCGAATCCAACCAACACTTCCTCCGAGGATAGCAAGTGTGATCGTGAGCAAACTTGAGCCCTAATAAAGCTTTCAAATTCATTAAGTACCCGAGCTCAACTCCGTTGACAAACTTGTTGTACATGTTATGGACTATCCTATTGCTACACTGAGCAGGGATCAAAGCTATCGTCTACTCACTCAAATTTTCACCTACATATCTCATGGAAACAACTAGAGCAACCCACACTTAGAATTTTCCCACGTATGGATTTTCAGCTTTTCCCTAAGTTGATTCTGAAATTACTTTTGATTTCACTATACAACTTCAAAATCTTCCTTTCTATGAAGTGAAATTAAACTTATCACCTTTCAAATGCACCTATTGTGGAGGTGTTTAGACTTCATTTGAGTATTCAAAAGTTTGAAACAAGAAAGACTCTACTTAAACTAAAGCTGCAGTTTTACCAAACCCTCAACAATGTTTGTGCTTGTAATTCAAAATATGTGGTGATTCAAGCCAAACTTTATATACCAAACTTGTAGAAACTTTTATTAGGAACAACTTTGGTAATTGGGGTGTTGACATGCATAGTGATTTGCATAGTGTTTTGGGTCTTTTTCTGTCAACACATGAAATCTGTCCAAACCTGACCTGTGTAGTAAATTCAAATTTTATTGGTCTTACAGCCATAATATTGAAATGGTTATATTGAGAAAGTTGTAGCTCATAAAATTCTGAACAAGATTGATATAAAACTCTTTGTATGATAGTGGTCACAAAATGGACTTTTAAAAATTTCTAAGCTAAGGGTTTCAGTTGGTCAAACCAGGGACAGCAAGCTAAATGCAAATTTAAACCAAAAACTTCAACAGAACTTAGTATTAATGGTTATAACAAAGTTGTAGATCAACAAATTTTGAACACTTCTTGTATTCTGAGTTTCATCAAAATCGGCCAAATAGGTCCTCAAATAGGCGAAATTCAGAAACTACTTCCCTGGTCAAACAGCCGTTTTTCTTTTTCGGGAATTTCCTTTTCTCACTGAGTCTATGACACGCGGGCCCCACATGTCGGATTCCCGCCCAGGTTTGGATGACGACATCACTGTGGGCCCCACTCCCATTTGGACTCCGCAGACTTGGTCCATAGACCATCGCTCCATCCCGATTACCCGGCCCCACCTGTCATTGGCCCCTGGTCTACGGACTCGGTCCGTCCACCGCGACACCTCCCTTCTCCCCGCTCCCGCTCACCCACGCGGCGGCCATGGCCTGCCCGCGCGCCACCGCGCCGGCCGACCCTGCGCCCACCGCGCCCTCTTCACCTGGACGGTAACCCGGCCTCCTTCACTCTCGCCTCGCTCTCTCCCGAGCTCCCCTCTGCCTCCCTCGTCCCCCTGTGCCTCTTCCCTGGAGCTCAGCGCGCCAAGCCGCACGGCCGCCATGGCCAGAGCTCGGCTCGAGCTCACGGCCCCGCTGCTCCAGACCTCCTCCCACCTCCCGGGCACGCGCAACGCAAACACCTTGACACCCTCCACCGAATCCCCAAAGAGTCGACGTCGATTACGTTCCCCACCACCCTCTCCCACGGGTGAACGCCATGAACGCCGCCATGGCTATGAGAGTGCAAGCTCACGCGCCGGGCGCCTCCGGCCCTCTCCCTCCACGCCATCCCCGTCACCACGCCCGCGCGGCCCTCCTCCACCATCCCTGCTACTCCTCGGCCTCTCTAGCACCTCCAGCTCCTCGCCTCACGTGCGCCGTCGCGCGCCGCACCGGCCGCGACCATGCTCGCCGTGGAGGACCCCCTTCGGGCCACTCCCGCGCCTCCACTCCACCTCAATCGAGTTCCCCTCGCCCTAGCGCAGCTGTGAAGCCCGACCGAAGTCCCTCCGACCTCCTTCCTCGCCGGAATTGGGTCACCGCGCCGCCGTTACACCGACACGGCCGCGCCCCGGTTCACCGCCGCCGCTCCTCCTCTCTGCTCCAGTCCGCGCGCCGAGATCTGGGGGAAGCGTCTCTCCGTCGACGGGAACACCGTTCGCCACCGCCTCGGCTCCAAGTCCGGCAGCCAGGCCGCCGGCGCAACCCGCCGTCCCCTTCCCTGCGCGTCGGCCAGAGGAAGAAGAAGGAGAGGCCGGTTTTGCGAAAAGGCCCCTGTCGTTTTGTCTATTTCCATTCAAGTTCAATGCACTATTCACTGAGTCTACGTATACTTGCGTGCAGGTACCTGGAGACTACGGTTAATTCCGATCTAATCCCCGTCAGTTTGATTTTTTTTTTTCATTTAAATGCATTTATTTGAACTGCGAACTTTGGAAAGTCATAACAAATCAAATAAAAATCCTAAAAAGGCAAACTCAGTTGCAGTAGACTCCTTGTAAATAGATCTACAAATTGGGTATGATGTGGGGGTGTGAAAAGTCTGTTTTACCCCTGGTTTAATGCATGCATAGTGTAGGGAAATAAATGGTAAAAGTGAACCAAATGAACTTCAAAAATTATGAAACTTGGACAGTAGCTTTATTATGGCATCTAGGTACTGTGTGATTTTTGGTAGCCCTAGCATTGGTTGGTAAATGACTGTTTTGCCCTTATGCATGTATTTTAGGTATTTCCTTAACTTGTAAAATGGGGGCTACCTGAAATATGCTCAAATGTGACATCTAGTATTTTCATGTACTTTATATAGTATGAGTAGTTCACTGGTAAAGTGTGAGGTCGTGCATGCATGTTTTAGCTGCTGTTATAAAAATGACAAGTGTTACGATGATTTAATCAAAAAGAGAAAAGCGCTATTCACCATGCTCTAAGAATTTCACCAAAATTCATGTAGCTATGTTACCCTGTAAGTATGCTTATGTGAATCATCCGTGTATCGTGGTCGTTGTTTCATGAAGGATTCATAAATGGTCGCTTAAATAGGATCAAATGTGAAGGAAATAAAAAGGGGGATGTAATGTACTCATATCTGCTCTTGTAAACTCCAATTGCTATATTTAACTTGCTGTGCCAAAAATGAAACCTTGTAAGCTAGATGGCTATATATTCCACATGCATGTTTCATCCTCATATGCCTAGGTTGCAAATCCTTAGTGTAACTAACAATGACCTAGGATAAGGTAGCTATTGCATGATCTCATCGAGTCATCGCATTACCATGTTGTCAAGATGAATATGATTAGTAACTTGTATATGTGTGGCCGAATGATTGTGTACTTGCTTAAGGTCCATAAGAATGCTCTACGTTTAAATACTCTACCAATCACCTTTCCGGTACGTCCATGAAATGGTTATTCATGTGTGTGGTTAATATTCATGCATCTCGATCATTGCATCCTGCATATCATTCATATAGTGACGCTATTTGCAGATACGCGATCGAGAAATTAGCGCGTGGAACTACTTCAACCAACGGTGATCCAAAAGACCAACTAAGACCCATTCACGACCTGGAGGGCCCATCAGTCGTGTTTGGAAGGAGGAGTTGTCCAAGGGATCAAGGGGTTGCCTGGGGCAAAGCTTCACAACCCGGCAAACTAACCTTAGCTTAGTTTGTTGGTTTTCTTAAAATAAAACAAAGGTAGGCAGGACCATGCTTTACCTAGCAAATGTTTTTGTTGAATGCTTACGCATCTGCATTAGGAGTTGTTTGGAAACCATTTGCATTAGACTCCTTGGCCGCCCTGGCCCTAGCACCTACAATAGAGTGCGTAGGACGAGTATGCCTAGTAATGCTAGGTACGAGTAAATGCGAGTGAATGGAGTCACTCGTCACGTAGGTGATCATTTCAAAAGACACAAGAACATTATTATGATGAAAGCTATGAGGATGCTCTTGGATGTAACTCAAAGACCGGGCGGAGATAGGGTTATATAAGAAAAATGATGATGATGAAGATGTGGATGGTATGGTGGACTCCGCCCGAGTCGCATAAGGCCGGTCGTTGTTCGCCTATTGGTCGGCATAACATTGCTAGGGTGCTTATCCGGAATCTATGGGCCGGTGAAAGTCTTACTTGTGACGTCTCAAGCAAGGGGCACGTTCCTACCCACTGGTTGAGAGGAAGGTGGCCGCGGAGGCGGGTGTCAAAGGAGGGCAGAACCCGACGTAACCGAGGTACCGCTCCTGCGACAACGCGCTCTGGGAGTCAGGCGGGAGTGGTCATCGAACTTGAGACGGGACAGGTGGAGATGGGGGAAGCATATGTGGAACGCTGGGAGTTAGTAAGCATATGCCATCCTGGTGCTTCTAGTTATTCCCGGGAATATAAAAATCGATTCGAATCGCTGATGCTCACCAGGTGTGAGAATGCCAATACCTTTGACGTCCGAACGTAGTAATAATTCAAACACTTTATGCTTATAATCATGTTTTTCTATTACAACATGCTTGGATGTATATGATCCGTTCCCTTATTCCTGGTGCTGCCCGTCCACTAGTAGGAGGTCGATGGACTTGGGAGATGCTTTGGAGTCAAGGGAGGGCTGACCCGACGCACCGTGGTATCGCTCCTGAGACGGCTACTCCCAGGGGTGTGATGGAAGTGCTATGAATCCTGGAACGGGACATGTGTTTGTGTTACTTTCTGCAAGTATTTATTTTATGATATACATGATCTTCATGGTTAATGAATAGTAGCTGCCAAATCCTACTTCTACATGATAATCAAGTAGCTGTCAATCCTGCTCCCACCTGTCAATTCGATCCTGTTTAAAATCAATAGCTAAGGATCAAATTCTTAGTAAGCAAACTTTGCGTCAGCCGTAAGCCCCGTCCATTAAGTCCTACTGAGTAATTAGTACTCAGGGTTTGCCCCCACTTTTGGATTACAGGTGCTGACGACATCCGGACAACTGTGTTGGAGGTGGTAGTACCGGTGGGCTCGGTGCTACTCGCCTTGTTTATCTCTACTTGAAGACTAGTTGAGTTTTATTTCCGCTGTGAGATGTTTTGAACGCTTCCGCTATATGTATCTATACATGTATATTTTGACTTCGCTTCCGCTATATTTGAACATGTATTTGACTATTTATCTTCGGTTTGTAAACTAAGTCTGCTTATTCTCTACTTCAACTGTTTGTGATGATGTAATCTGTTGTGGCTCTTTCGAGAGCTGAATGTGTGTGATGTCGGTATCCTCGGGCGATGGTTACATCGAGTGCCCTTTGGGTAGCTCGACGGACTACCGGGTTTAGTCCGGCCTAAGTGCACTGTGAGCCAGAGGTGGCAGGTGTGCTTAGTCTGGATTAAGCAGGGCGGTTCCGCCACAGTATGTGACACTTGTCAGCGTGTGAAGGCTGAACATCAGAGGCCTGCGGGTTCGTTGCAACCTTTGAAGATCCCAGAGTGGAAATGGGAGGAAATAAGTATGGATTTCATTGTGGGGTTACCCAGGACTCAGAAAGGTTACAACTCGATCTAGGTAGTTGTTGATCGGTTGACCAAGGTTGCTCATTTCATTCCGGTGAACACTACCTATTCGGGTGCAAGGTTAGTAGAGTTGTACATCTCTAGAATCGTTTGCTTGCATGGTGTGCCTAAGCGGATCATATCTGATAGAGGTTCACAGTTCACATCTCGTTTTTGGGAGCAGTTGCATGATTCCTTGGATTCCAAGCTTCGGTTCAGTACAGCATATCACCCACAGACAGATGGTCAGACGGAGAGAACGAATCAGATCCTAGAGGACATGTTGAGGGCATGTACTATACAATACGGAACCAGTTGGGATAAGAGTCTGCCTTATGCTGAGTTCTCTTGTAACAACAGCTACCAAGCCAGTCTAAAGAAGTCACCGTTTGAGGCACTGTATGGCAGAAGATGCAGGACACCGCTATTTTGGAACCAAACAGGAGAGAAGCAGGTGTTCGGACCCGACCTTATCAGGGATGCTGAACAGCAGATCAAGATGGTACGTGAGAATTTGAGAGTTGCTCAGTCCAGACAGAAGAGCTATGCAGATGTGCGACGCAGGGATTTGACCTTTAAGGTTGATGACTTTGTGTATTTGAAGGTGTCACCAATGAGAGGTATCCGGAGGTTTAATATGAAAGGGACGCTGGCACCAAGATACATCAGTCCATTCAAGATAGTGGAAAGGAAAGGCGAAGTGGCTTATAAGTTAGAGTTGCCATCAAACCTATCTAGCATACACAATGTGTTCCATGCGTCCCAACTAAAGAAGTGTTTGAGGGTGCCGGAAGAACAAGCACCACTGGAAGGTCTGGATGTGCAGGAGGATTTGACATATACCGAACACCCGGTGAAGATTCTTGAAACATCTGAAAGGGTTACCCGAAATAGGAGGGTCAAAATGTGCAGAGTGCAGTGGAAACATCACACGGAGGATGAGGCAACTTGGGAAAGAGAGGAGGAGTTGAGAGCAACTTATCCTGGTCTCTTTGCTAACCACCTATGAGAATCTCGGGGGCGAGATTCCTGTTAAGGGGGGTAGGTTTGTAACACCCTAGTTTAAATTCCAGCACTTCACAATAAAATTCAAGCAATTTATTTAATTTTCCTAAGGCTTGTATGTTTAGTTTGCATTTAACAGATTTTATTTAAAATAAATGCTTGTATAAAATAAATCATAGTCCCAACTTCCTTGTGCATTCATGCTGGTGCATTGTTTCTTGTTTGTGTGAATTAAGGATTCAAATTCAAATTTATTTGAATTTTTAGAGCCTTCTTTCTCCAATTCAAAAGAATTCAAAAAGAAAAGAAAAAAAAAAAGAAAAGGAGCCAGCCAGGCCGAATTCGGCCCAGCCAGCCCCTTCCCCCGCGCGCTCACTCTTCCGCCTAGGCCGATTTCGGCCCAAGACCGCGCCAGCGCCCCTCCTCCCCTCTCTCTCTGCGCGACGATGCTAGGTGGGCCGCGCGCCCCGCGCCCACTGACCGGCCGGCCCCTCCGGTCAGGGTCTTCTCCCTCCTCTCGCCGTGATCCCCTCGCCCTTCCTTTCTTTCGCTCACTCAAATGGTCAGCCGCGGGAAGGAAGCTTCCCTCCCCGAATCTCGCCCACGCCTTCCTTAATCGCTCCTCTCTTCAATCCCGCAGCTCCCGCGCCAGTTTCCCCTTCTCCCCGCACCTGCCCTAACCGTGCCATTACTCGCGTTCAAGGGCCGGCGACCAGCTCGCGCGCACCCGCCGCCCCGACCCTCCTAGACTCCTATAAAACCCACCCCGAGGCTCGCCTCCGTCCCCTTCACCTCTCCACCAAAGCTATTCCACTCACGTGCCCTCTCGAGCTCGCAATCGCCATTGGGGCCTCGCCTCGGTAAGTCGCCCCGACGCCAAATTCGCCGTCGGCGAAGCCCCTCCGGCCCTGATTCCTCCTCCTCCCGTGTCACAGGAGCACCCCGGAGCTTCGCCGCCCATCCTCGGAGTCCCGGAGATGCTCCACCCCAGCATTCCACGTGGACGAACACCGCCCGTGAACCGACGCCGCCGCCACTCGTCGTTGGACCGCCACCGACCATCTCCTGCTGCCCTCAAGCCCTCAGTGAGCTCGCCGCAACACCCTCGCTCTTTTGGGCTAGCTCTAGTCGAGCCTAGCACCCTCTCCGAGCCGGAACGCCGCCACGCCGCCGGCCCCGCCGCGCGACGAGAACGCCATGGGCGTGGTCACCGTCGCCCTCGGCCCCGGCCTCTCTCCGCCGTCGGATCCCGATCCGACGCACGAGATCAGAGCCCCGATCCGATCTAACGTCACCCGTTAGATCGAGATCCAACCGCTCACACGCACCGATGACCGGTCAATACCGGTCAGCGCCGATAGTTTTGCTAAAGAGCCCCTGGACTTTCGGGAAATCCACCCGCAGTCCACCAGCGTTGAAAAGTAATTAGATTTTAGTCCTAGTTTTAGCGTTTTAGCCCCTGTGCTTTTGAAAAATAGAACCCGCCGTCCAGACCCTGGAGTTTTTGCATCAGAACCCTCTGCGGCTAGGTTTATTTACGCATAAGTCTCCAATTTTTGAAAACTAGCCCCTGGTTTACTGTTTTTATCACAGATATGCCCCTAGGAGCCCGTTTTATGCATAACTTCTACGTTTTAACTCCGATTTGAGTGATTCTTGCGCTCACACGACCGTAGAAACATGTAGAATGTTTTTAGTACAGTTTTACCTTCTGTTTGTATGATATGATGTACTGTTTCTCACCTTTTGATAATTGTTTGCATGTATGTATGCGTGGAAATGCTTGTACGTTGCCGTGAACGTGGTTAGACGGTGAGCAGTTTGTTGGTGACAAAGAGCAGCAGTTTGAGGGTGTTGAGCAGCAGACTCAAGACCAGTTTGGGCAAGGCAAGTATAGCATGAACACAACCTAACAACCCTTTAATCACTTCATATGCATGTGTCTAAGTTTTGTATGCCAATAAGGACTGTACCTAGCCTCTTTTATCGATATGTTTACCTATGGGTTGCATGTTGGTTAAGTTTTGCTAGTTGCTATGCGAACTCATGTATCTTTGTTAATAATTTTGTTAATGGGTCTATGCAATCAAATCTTGAGCTTAACCCTCTGTGGTTCATGTTCCTTTAAAAATGGCTTTTTAGCAACTTGGTTTAGGGGGCATGAGCATGTGTTTTGCTTATGGCCACTCTCCTTAAGGACCGGTTCGCAAAGCGACAACCTAGGACAACAGTGCTACCATGAGACTGGAATGGGACGGTCTTGGCTAATTAATTAGGTTGCATTGGTTTGGGGGTAACTTACCGACGGGGCAAGAGGGGAGGTGAGCTTCTGTGGCCCTCGCGCTACTTGGGTTCAGTGCGTTTATCTCCCCTTGAGGCTTGCTCCACAGCTGCGGACCATGAAACCTTAGCGGTTACACCTTACCAACGTGATCTTTGTAAAGGCCTCGTAGTGTGCTTGCTAGCCATCTCATCTAAGGTAATGTGGTGGACCACTAGCGTAGCCCATGACTCATGGGTAAAGATGTATGACCTCTCGAGAGTGTAAAACTGACATGTCAGCCGTGCTCACGGTTATGAGCGGCCCAGATCCTTTTTGCAGATTAGTGTTTTCATTGGGTTTGAAAGTGGTTCTTATGTTCTTGTTGTTGAATAATGTTCACAGGCAATATCTTGGATTAATGTTTATCAACTCACCTGTAGATGCTGGTTGTTTAATAAAAACTTGACCAACTAAAAGCTCATGCTAAGTGTCAGCCAACCCTAGATGCCTCATAGTTCATGTTATGCTTGTTGAGTATGAAATACTCACGCTTGCTTTGCTTTAAACCTACTGTTGGCTGGAACCCAACCGCTGCTCAGCTCCAGAAGACTTCGAAGAGTATGTTCAGGACTTCAACGAGTTCTAGGCGTACCAGTCCACCAGTCGACGTCCCTGTGGCGGCTCGTTTATCTTCGTTTACGCTTCCGCTATGACTCTGGTTTAAAGACATGTTGTCTTATTGTAATAAGTGATGTTATACTCCATGTAAACGTTTTATTTATCGTTTATGCACGTTCTGTGATGTCACTATTGTCATGATATATGTGAGACCCGTTCCTGGCACATATATGTTGTTCCGGTTCCGTTGGTTGAGAACTGGGCGTGACACCGGATAACCCCGAGGAAGGCAAGTATAACTTAAACAACACCTAATAACTGTTAACTATTGCATGTGCATTTAATCCTGTGTACCTTCAAGGTTTACCTAGCTACTTTGATCCTTTTATATCTACGTTTGGGATGCATTTGAGTTAAGTTATGCTAGGTGCAGCGCGAACTCTTATACCTTTTGTTAATTAACCTTGATTAATAATCTTATGCAATTAATGTGAGCTTGACCCTCTGTGTTGTGTGCTGTGGTTCATGTCTCATTTAAAACTTGCTTTTTAGCAACATGGTTTAGGGAACCTGAGCAATGTGCTCGTGTGCTTTTGCGGTTCTCTCCGTAAGGACCTGTCCATAGAGCGACTACCTGGGATAACCGCGCTACCACAAGACTGGGATGTGGCAGTCTTAGCTCAGTAATTAGATCATTTTGGTTTGAGGTAACTTACCTGCGGGGCAAGAAGGGGAGTAAGCTTCGGTGGTCGCTGCTCTCCTCATGGTTGAGTGTGCTTTATGTGATGTATGTGCTTCTCCCTTTGTGAGGCGGACACCCTAGCGCTTGATTCCTTGCGGTTACTTTTTACCAACGTGGTCTTTGGAAAGGCTTCGTAGTGTGCTTGCTAGTCATCTCATCTCTGGTAATGTGATGAACACCTAGCGTAGCTCATGACTTGTGGGTAAAGATGTGCAACCTCTCGAGAGTGTAAAACTAACACGTCAGCCGTGCTCACGGTTATGAGCGGCCCGGATCCTCCTTTTGATTAGTGGTTTTGGTTATGGTTCTAGTCATGGTTCTGGTTATGGTTCTGGTTCTGGTTATGTTTCTTTAATATGGTTAATTTTCTCTATGCAATAACTTTGGGCAAACGGTTTCTTCTACTCAACTTTAGTAACTAGGTTGAAATAAAAACTTAATTAATTAAAAGCTCTTGCAGTCATAGCAGCTAACCTTAGAGCCTCATAGTTTATGTTATACTTGTTGAGTACTTTGTACTCACGTTTGTTTTATCTTCATTCCTTGTTGGGGGGAAAAATCCAACCGCTGCTCAGAAAGATGAAGGCGTGAAGGAATACAAATGAAGGATCATGGAGTTCTAGGCGTGCGATCCCCAGTCGGTTTCCATGTGGATGGCTCGAAGATTTAGTTACGCTTCCGCTACTCTGTGTTAATGACTTAATGTCTTAATGTAAATGTTGTTTAACGATATATATTAAAGCATGTTCTATGATATCATTGTTTATTGTCTCTATATGTGTGAGATTAGATCCTGGCACACATATAGGTTTGCTCTAGTTTGTCTTTTTAAAACCAGGGTGTAACAGGTATAGACAAAGTTTTAGCATTATAGGAGTTAGTTTATTCATGGTAAAAAGCAAATCTTTTTGTAGTTTTTGAATTATGCAAATTTTTATAACTTTTCCTTTATTCGGGATAACAAAAAGTAAATCTTTTTGGTGTCATGGCATTTTTCAGGATTTAAGATATTCAAGTAAATACAGAGCATTCGGGGTACTCACCGGGTGATCTTCCCCCAAGCTTAGTTCTTGCAAGTGATTGCCAAGAAACTAAGCTTTAGTATTACCTGGTATTGCCTCCCCCAAGCTTGCTTGTTCCCTGGATGACGAGGATGCTACTTGTGTAGCTCACCTGTGTTAGGCGAATTTGCTTCTCTCTCTACTCTTGTTCTACATCCTCTAAAAAAATGACTGTTTGGATGACTTTTTTTTTTCAATGCTGCTATTTGGACCGTCTGAGAAGTGTCGGGAGCTTGGATTTGACACATCTGATCTAATGATACTACTCCCATGGATGAATGTCTCTTGTTAGATCTCCCACTCCAACATCATATTTTTGCCTTAAGCCTGACATTCTTCCAAGGTGACACAATTTCGGTCGCGGCCAGCTGTTTATTCCCAAACAGACTGAGTGGAATGATAGAGGTGGATGTGTGTCGGAATGGACTCCTTTGAATCCTTGGCAGTTTGCCGCCAATCTTCGGGAGATGGTTGTTCGCCATGTTTGTAATTGGCGTGCTGACTCATGTTGCGCCATGCTTGTGATGTCGTAGGTGGCTCATTGGCGCATTGACTCATGAGTAGAGTAGATCAACCTGACCTCTGATAAACCACTTTGTCTTGTTGTATGTCTGGCCAGGGGAAGGGAATTAAGGAATGCTCACTCTTAATGTTCCTCCATACTTGGGTGATGTCTCTGTATATCTTATGACAATTGCAACCTCTTACTATAGAGACATCTGGTCTTGTGGTGTTGGAGATGAACTCTTGGGATGAGAGCTATCTATGGCCTTTTGCTCACTTCCCAAGTGATGCAGAGCATGGTCGACCATGTCTTGCAGCGATCAACCGTTGTTGGTTGAATATCGAGGTCCTTCCACTCAGGGGTTGGGTTGGAGGATGTGTGATATTACTTGGTATATCCTCCCCCAAGCTTGATTCTTGTGGTGTGATGAAACAACACTTTTATTCATATTTCCTCATCTGTGAATGAAGCTTTCCTTTGTTCCGCTTTGACTCTTGTTTTGGTTCCATTGGGAGGCATTGTCCAATCACGGTGTGAAGAGAGACCCTCGACAGGTGTTGAGAATGGTTTCTTTGTGATAGCCTTTTCGTTCTTCCTTCATGATAAAGGAAGTATTGATGCTAAATCTCCCATCTCAATTGACAATTGGTACTCCGAGTTCTCACTCCTTGGGATGTCAATGTAGTGGATGTCCTTTAAGCGCGGCTTCGTTGGCTTCAAAATTTGGTTGTTTCCGTAAAAAGCTTGTCAAATGCCAGGCAATTCTCTCCCCCAAGCTTAGATTTTGCAGTGAATGCTTGCTCCCTATGAAGTTTAATTTGTCTTCCTGGGCTTGGTACTTGTCAGATGATGCGTGCCACCAGTCGTTGTCTGCCTATGTGCCACACAGCCATCAACTGTGTGATGCTCCAGTATCTCAAGTGCATAATCATCTTCCATACATGTAGCATTCATCATAAAGCATCACATTTTGCAAGGTTGCCATAAACGCTACACGGTAGTCGTTCGGTCACCCACCGAGTAGCGAGTAGCCCGTGTACACGGTGTGTAAACGGTGTTTACACGGGTTACACGTTTTTGTATAAAACAAAAAAAATCATGCATATCAGCATATGTATACTTGCATTTATAATTTTATATGATTATATCGGACCAGCAAAATGAAAATATAAGATAAATACGAATGCAAGAATAATACACAAATGATAAATGGCGTCCAATCATACATAGGTCACAGATGAAAGATGATAGCAATGACATTTGACATCCAATCATCCATACAACTTAAGTGTAAATAAAAGAGTCGCAGACACTAGACACATAGTTGATACTTCATAGTTCTCACCAATAAAGACATAAAGTAAAATAGCTGACAGCCTGATGATCAAATGGACTAATCATCACTCATCAGCCGATCAGCGTCTCCCTCCTGCTGCAAAAATTTCACCTCCCGCCTAGAAACCTTTGTTCACAAAAACGGTGACTTACACGCTGTACACGCCGTGTCAAAACGTTTTTTCCCGTGTTAGGCTGACCGTTTAACCCGTGTACGACCGTGTTTGACCGTGTACACGGTCCAGCCGTGTAATAGACCGAATATGCTCTAAACATCACGGTTTACCGTCGTGTACCGTGTACACGGCCTACACGGCCGTTTACGGCAACATTGACATTTTGACATGCATATGATCCATGGTTCAAAGTTTGGTTGGTATGTAACTTGGTGAACTCAATTTTCTGCATAAATGCTACTGTGTTAGGGTCATAACTTGAATTCTGTTGAGAACTGGGTGAAGCTCATATTAACAAAATTGTAGACAAACAAGAGGGGAACAACTTTTATAATTGGGGCTGAGTCATATAAGGATGTTTACCTAAAGTTTTGGACCTTTTACTGCCAACACATAAAACCTGTCAAAACCTAAACTGCAGAGTAATTTAAGTTTTTCTCCAACTTACGAACATATTTTGGCAAAGTCCTAATAAGAGAAGTTGTAGATCCTTGGGAGGTCGACAATGTTGTCAATAAGCTCTTTGAGTGAAAATGGTTGGAAGGAGGAGTTTTAGCATTTTCCAATAATCTGGTCTGTAGTCCAAATTGAAACTTGAGAGCTAAATTCAGATGAAATTCATATTTCCAAACACTTTTAGGTATCAAACCTTTTGACAAACTTGTAGAGCTCAAAGAGTAGAACATTTCATCCAATTGGAATTTTTCCAAAATCGAAATCTAAACAGGTTAAAAATGTGAAGAATAGAAGGGGAGAAAACACACTTAGAGCAGCCCTTGAGCTGAGCCTATGACAGGTGGGACCCGCCTGACAGGGTCGCCACCCTGTCCAGGGCGACGCCCGCCACGTGGCCGTCGGCGTACGGCCAACCAGCCGCACCACCGCGCCCACGGATCGCGCCGCACCGCCTCGGCCTTCACCTGGCCACGTTCCCGTCCCCGTTCACTCTCTCGCCTCCGCTCGCCCTCACTCGCCCCCTCTCTCATTTCGGACGCGCGCCGAGCCGCCATAGCCGACGAGCTCGAGCTCGCTGCACCGACCATCTCTGCCAGTCCCCGAGCCTCAAAACCCCGTCACCAAGTTCGCATCGCCCTTGCGCACCTCCTGACCTAGCTCTCGCCGCCTCTCCCCTTCCCATTCCCCCGATCACATCGCGACCCGCACGCACCCGCTATTGCCGGTCAAGCTCGGAGCTCGAGCTTGCGCCGCCCACTCCACCGCTTCCCCACGCCCTAGATCTACTCCACTGCACTCGCCTCACTCTTGCACACTAGGCGCACCCAGCCTCGCCATCAATCCCCCACCCGACGCCAACCTCCGCCCCGCCTCGACGTCGTGACGCGCCGTTCTCACCATCGGTTCACCGTCGGTTCACCACCTCTCACGCCTCGTCCTCGCCTCCGCCGTCGACGACATCTACTCGAGGGTGAGCGCCGCACTCGCGCGCACCTCCCGCACCCCGTGTCGCGGCTCCGGCGAGCCGGAGCTCGCCGGCGCACGCACGCCGCCCGGCCGTGGGCCGGCGCGAGGAGGAAGACGAGGGGGTGATTTTTTTAGATCTACCCCCTCGGCTTTTGTCTTTTTACAGGCGCTGTTCACTAAGTCTTTGCATGCTAGCCCCTGTAGATTTGAAATAATCTCGATCTAGTCCCTAGATCTAAGTATTTTGCATTTATTTTGGTTTATTTCGGCTGAAACTTTGATAAATCATAATAAATCGAATAAAAATCCAACATAGACAAACTCAGTGGCTATGAACTCCTTATAAAATGCTCTACACAGTAGGTATGATGTGGGAGTGTGCATGTACGGTTTTGGCCCTAGTCTTGTGCAAGCATGCTTAGTCTAAATAAATGGAAAAATGGGACTAAATGGCTACGAAAAATTATGAAACTTGGACAGTAGCGCGTTTAGGGTAATTTGTCAGTATGAGAATTTTTGTAGCCCTAGCATGGCTCATTTGCTCACTGTTTTGCTTTTATAGGTGCTATTTGTGCATTTAGTAAAATTTGGAAATGAACACTACATAGAATGTGCTCAAGATGACATCCTGGTATTTTTCATGTGTCTTATACAGTATGAGTAGCTCACTGGTGAAGTCTGAGGATGTGCATGTATGTTTTAGCTGCTGATTTGAAAATGACAAAGTGTCACATGCTTAAGTAAATAAAAGGAAAAAGTGATCTTAAGTTGTATAGTTAATTCAATGAAAAATGTAGTAGCTTATACATGATGTCTAGAGTTCAGAAAGTATTTTTGTAGAGGTTACTGCCGATGTTTTGACTTGCATGTTAATTCCATTAAGGTTTTAATATGAAAAATAGATGTCCTGCTAAACTGATGATATTTCACTTGCCAATTTTTGGACGTGCTGCTTATATCTAGTAATGCTCACTGAATAAATTTCATATCAAAATACCATTCCTTCAATTTAGGAAAAATCTGGAAATTTAATATGCTGATAACTTGTTGGAATTTTAGAAAAATAAATACAACTCTCCTAGGGCTGAAATTTTGGCAGTAGCTAATCTCATCATTGATCTGCATGACATAATTATTTAGGCTCATTTGAGACTAAGAAACAGCATGAAACCAGCATGTAAGCTTAAATGCAACAAATAGGTAAATTGCATATAAATATATGGGTATACATAAGATATTGATGCTACTACGTGATACCCCATGACATATTCTCTTGAACTCTTTGAAATATCATGGATGGTAGATTTACATAAGCTTTAGTGATGGTTTGTATGATTTCTTAATGAATGTATGCAGTTTTTCTTAAAAGCAAGACTTACGCGTCTCCTGGGTATAAAAGAAGTTGAGGATGTGGTTACTTAAGTCATGCAACAGACAACTGTGTACCACGTTTATTCTCTTGCATCATATGTCTGCATCTCATAACTTTGCACTCATATGCACTATGACATTGCATATAGATTCGACGAACGAGGAGCAGGTCGTGCAGGAGCAACCGCTAATCGAGGAGCCCGAGGACGCTCAGGAGGACCCGCAACCGACCAACGACCCCATCGCCGAGGAGACTAATCCTAACGAAGAAGGTAGGCAGGACCATATTCCAACCCAGCTAATATCATAGAGTTGCTTGAAAACCCTTTGCATTAGACTTTCCGGCCGCCCTGGCCCTAGCACCTATACATAGAGTTCGTAGGACGTAGTAATGCTAGGTACGAGTAGACACGAGTGAAAGGAGTCACTCGTCACGTAGGTGACATTTCAAAAACAAAAGAGAATTTTATTATGAAGAAAGATGATTATTATGCTCAAGATTTAAGCAGAGACCGGGCGGAGATTTTTATTCAATATTTACCTTTCATGATGTCACACTATGGACTTCGCCCGAGTCGCATAAGGCCCGTTCGCTGTTCGCCTGCTGATCGGCATAACATTGCTAGAGTGCTTATCCGGGAAATGGGCCCGGTGAAACTTTACTTGTGCCATCCCGAGAACAGAGACACGTTCCTACCCACTGGTTAAGAGGAAGGTGGCCCGGGGGAGCTTTGTACTCTTGACAGGGAGACCGAGATGTCGGCAGGCTCATCATGGGGGCACAACCTGGGAGTTAGGTGGGAGTGAATCGAACTCAGGATGGGACAAGTGGAGAAGGGGGATGTATATGGGAACGCGATGGCTAGTAAGCATGTCTCCTGGCATGATAGTTATTCCCGAGATTATAAAAATCGATTCGAATCGCTGATGCTCACCAGGTGTGAGAATTCCACATATCGCACACGGGCAATGTAGTAACTACTCGAATACATTATGTTTTACTCATGTTTTCAAATACCACAAGCTTGTTTATATATACATCCTGATGTTTTACTTTCATGCAGAATTCCATCATTGTCAATTTAAACTAATCAATAAGGAAGAGAGCAGCTGTCAAATCCTGCTTTTCTTACGTACTCAGGACATTACTTAAAAATCAATGGCTAAGGATTTACTTGACTAGTAAGCAAGCTTCGCATCAGCCGTAAGCCACATCCATTAAGGCCTACTGAGTAATTAGTACTCAGGGTTTGCCCCCACTTTTGGATTACAGGTATGGAGTTCGCTTTTTGCGCCTGCGTAGGCGGTGGTGTCTACTCTCATCAGGGCTAAGGCACTTTCCCTGTGGCTGAAGGGCATCATCGGTGGGCTCGATGGTGTCTCAATGTTTTAAAGACTTTTGACTATCGTGCTACCTGAATTGTGTTATTCCGCTACGAGAGAACTTTCGTGAACTCGTTTTATCCTATGACTTTATATAAGACTGTAATTTAAATTCGAACTAGTTTGTAATCCTAATCTATTATTACTCTATTCAACTGCCTGTGATGATGTATCTATTGTGGCTCCTTTGAGAGTCATATGTGTATGATGTCGGTTCCTCTGGATTGGTGTTATCGAGAGCCATAGGACTCTCAACGGACTACCGAGTTTGGTCTAGCCTAAGTGCACTGCGAGCCAGAGGTGGCAGGTGTGCTTAGTCTGGATTAAGCGGGGCGGTTCTACCACAAATTGCACGTTATGACATTCCCACCATGCTTGTGGTCATCGATTTGTTTTTGCCTTTGTGGTGCTTAATACGGATCTCTCCCGCAATGAGAGACGTCTTTGCCTGCCGATTTTGGGATCTACACCACAACTCCATCGGGCACGCAACTTTCCCGTGCGTTAGTAGACCATCAACCATCAGCCTACTAGCTGTGCAAACTCAAGCATGGAAGATAGCATAATGTGATATACGATTGCATGCCACGATGCTAACATTTTCCCAAGAGGTTCTGGATTTCTCGTGTGGGGAATGAATGCCTCCTGCAACAATACAATGGTCCAATATATGTAGAGTATTAACCACTGGGCCCGTTGTTCATGGAGTGCAAAAAACAAAAAACAAAATTTGTAAAAAACATAGCACAAACCATGTTGCTAAACCATGACTTCCGTTTCTCCAACTTTTGCTCAAATCCACGGTCTAAAAAACGGGATGTATTTTTGAAACAACACCGGGATTTTGTGTCTCCATTGAAACTGGAGAGATCCGGCTAGGTCAAGAATTGCAGCTCATGAACTAGCAATGGAACATCACTACCAAAGACCATCCATAGCTTATCTACCAATCTCGACATTGCATCCAATTTGACAGAAAGCGGCTAATTTCAACCTAAGCACCACGCTTAATTTGAAAATTAGCCCCTGGGCACGCGTAAGGATCGGGCCCAAGCTATGTTTCGATAAAATATCATGTAAGTTTTGGCGTCCCATGACTTTGGATAGCACAAAAAAAAACATATCCAAGGATCACACATGTGATCAAGAATTACACAACGGATAGAGCATCATTGAAGAAAATGGTTTTTTTTTGTTTTATAATTTTTTTGGATTTTCAAATAAAATGAAAGAGCAACAACAAAAAGGATGAACAACAGCATAACACTCTAACTCGGCACTTCCCCGGCAACGGCGCCAGAAAAGCTTGTTGGCGGCTCTTAGCCTACCGGATTTTACTCCGCAAGCGCACGGAGATCGCTGTAGCCTTTCACCCGGGAGTATTCCAAGGTATCGTATTTATCCACAGGGAAGCATTGAGATAGGGATATCAAACTATCATTCACCCAGCTATTACTACTCTCTCACGTCAACCGATAACTAGGAACGATTGACACCAAGCACCATGGGATACAAGCCAAGCACCGTTGGCATGAAAGCAGGTAAAGTTAGGAGGACAATGAGGTAAGAGCTCAGATTCCTACTGAGGACTTTCTATACCAAGGTGAGCTAGACAGACTAAGCTAGACCAACATGTTGCTCTAACAGAGGTAATGACTTATCTAGTTGTCTAAGATACTTACTTCGCCACTGAGCCTGCTAACCACTTCCAGGCACCAGAGTGCTGATAACCCAGACGAGAAAGGCAGGTATCGCAGTAACTCAGTTATGCGGCTACAAGCGACTCGAACGACAGGGGTAGACTACACAGGATACACTTCCACTGTCACCAAGAGGACCTACCAAAGCCGGGTGCGCCTAGTCTACATGCACACCGGCCACACTGGCTACCCAAATTTGCGTGGGGTCTAATCACTTGCGAAACCAAGGTGACCGCAATTGTAGACACCACGTCTACGCTTGCCGGCACTACTTCTACTGGTACTAACAGGTAGAAGTATACACAACCGTATAGTCAAATGCTATAAAGAGCATACGAGAAATCTATAAGCATGACAAACTAAATATTCATTACCCCTCAGAGCAACTCTAACTATAGTCTAAAAGACATTACTACGCTAAGGCATGAATAATACCAAAAGCAAGAGTAATGTAAACACTTCAAGAATCTCGAGCATTTTCAACGGCCAAATTTATTTTCGGCGGCCAGGGGCAGCCCCCGAAAATAAATACATTATTTTCGGCAGTTCCAGCAGGCCGTCGAAAATAGCTCTATTTTCGGCGGTTCCAGCTGGCCGCCGAAAATAAGGGGTTGGCCGCCGAAAATAGGGTCCTTATTTTCGGCGGCCAACCACCGGCCGCCGAAAATAGGGCTTTCCCTACCCCCGACCGCAGCCACCCGATGCACACACACCACACACACGAGCGCGAGCTCGAGCCTCCGAAAACGCCCGCCGCCCGCGGCCGCTGCCCGCCGCCCGCAGCCCTGCCCCGGCCACCGCCCCCGCCCCCGCCCCGGCCACCGCCCGCCGCCCGCCGCACCCGCCCCGGCCGCCGCCCGCCGCCGCCCGCCCGCCGCCCGCAGCCCTGCCCCGGCCACCGCCCCCGCCCCCGCCCCCGCCCCGCCCGCCGCCCGCCCGCCGCCCCTTCCCACAGCCCCGCCCCCAGCCGGCGCCCGCCCGCCCCCGGCCGGCTGCGCCCCCCGCTCCCGGACGGCGCCCGTCCGCTGCCCCGGCCGGCGCCTGCGCCCGCCTGCCGCCCCTGTCCCTGGCAGGCCGCGCCACCGGCCGGCGCCGGTCCACCGCCGCGGCTGGCCCCCGCCCACTGCCGGCGCCCCGCGCGGCGTCCTGCCTGCTCCGCCCGGCCGGTGCTCGCCCGACGCCCCGGCCCAGCACGGTGCCCCTCTGCCCACCAGCGCGTCCGGTGCCCTCTGCTCGGCGCGGTGCCCCTCCCGCGTCCCGCCCGGCGCCCTCTGCCCAGCGCGGCGTCCCTCCTCCGTCCCTACCAAGTAAGAAACTGATGGATTGCGACTTTCGACTTTTTTATAGTGATTGTAGTTAATTTTCGGCGGCGCCGAAAGTTATGATTAGAAGTATCATATGTTATGATTGCGATGATTATTGAATGATTAGATCAAATGTCTCACTTATTATTACCATGCTTATGATTAGAATCATATTTTATGAACATGCATGCTTATGATTTGTTACGGTTCAATATGCTTACTTCAATTGGTTGCTCTTATACTATGTCTTATCATTTTCATATGCTATGCTTATCATTTATCATTGCTTTAATAAACGTAAGTCACGGAACCTATGCGTCACCCGTCTCGGACCGGCAATCGTCTCACGTGCATTGCGCACGTGAGATGTGGCTGGTCTGGAATTGTCCCTTTTTTGGACAGCCTCGGAGTGACCGATAGAGCGTGGAATTTATGATGAGCCGCGGGGTCCGAGCGAAGTTTCGGCGGCATAACCCTGTTGTTCTCCACTGCACCACATTTGGGCATGCAGTTCGAGAACAGCGGGGTTATGCTGCCAAAATTTCGTTCGAACCCCACGGACTCATCATAAATCCGTGCTCTGTCGGCCGCTCTTGGGTGGGTTTAGGACATATCATTACCTATAGATGTAGGGCCGCAATACGTTGAAAAAATATAAGCTTACCATCTACTTGTCTGCCTTAATCTATAGCCTCAAGTATGGCCGACGATCGCCGGTGGATGTATGATGGTTTTGATAAGACTGGGGGTAAAGCTCACTCAGCTGAGTGGAGGAAGAAAACACAGGCTTTTATCGACCATGCTTTCTCTTTGACCACTCACTATCGGGTTAGGTGTCCATGCAACGAACACAACAACGGGAAATTTGTGACTAGGGAGCAATTAGTCTGAGACCTGGTTGACTATGGTTTCATGCCTGGTTATGAAACGTGGACCTTCCACCGTGAGAAAGAAACTAGAGTTCAAACAGAAGGGGAAGCGGATGAGGATTCGGCAGGTGTTGATAGAATGGATGAGATGCTAGAAGCTTTGCAGCCGGAGTTTGATCTAAACTCTGACGATCCTCCTACAAAGGAGGTTGAGGAGTTCTTCAAGCTTCGGAAGAGCCGCTGCACGAACACACAAAATTGTCAGTCCTAGCTTTTGTGACTAGGCTCATTGCCTTCAAGTCCAAGTATTTCTTCTCGAACAAGTGTTTCAATGACCTCGTGCAATTGATCGGGGATGCTTTTCCGCAGCCTCATAAGTTGCCCAAGGATATGTATCAGTGCAAGAGGTTGACCAAATCCCTTGGTATGGGCTGAGAAGATAGATATGTGTACAGACAACTGCATGCTTTTCTGCGATGATCATAAGGACAAGAAAAAGTGCTTGATCTGTGGGAAAGGGAGATATGTAGAACCTAGAAATGAGTATAGCAATCTATAGCTATACTTGCTAAACTTTGGTATATTCTAACTTCAAGTAGGTAAAATTGCTAAATATGTTCTAATTAAGCTATAGTTGCGTGTGATAGGGATCTGGAGTCCATGCATTTAATCCTTATCAAACTCCTCCGCAAGTATTAGGACAACTAGGCGAAGAGGTTTGTCTCGTCACTTGAGCCATTAAAATTCTTCGCTAATATTGTGTCTATGTGTCTATGTGTTGTCACTTATCCAAAATTCTTGGCTAATATTGTCATTTGTTCTATTTGTCAGCAATCTGGACAGAACACTGATTTTGTAAACAACCTCTTCGCCTCTGGAGGTAGCGGCCACAACTCTAATGACGCAGGTGCCATGTGAGTTGAGTGAGCGAGAGATTATGTGTATGGAGACTTGTGTTATGGACTTACACTTTCTATCTATGGACTTGTAGTGTGGACTTGTGTTATGGACTTACACTTATGTATGCGGACTCGTGTTGTTATGGACTTATTGAGATGTTATTTGTGGTGCACTTGTTGAGATGTTATGTGTATGTTATGGACTCATTAAGATGTTATGTGTATGTTGTCTGAGAATGTGCTGTGAATTTGTATATATCTGAAATTTGTATAAAAATCTGGAGAATGAAAGAGTTTGGGGCTGAATTTAGGCCCCTAGAATGGCTAATTTTCGGCGGCTGGGCCCTGGCTGTCGAAAATAGACCAAACAATTTTCGGCGGCTGGGCCCTGGCCGCCGAAAATAGACCAAACAATTTTCGGCGGCCAGGCCGGGCTGCCGAAAATATGGCGGCCAGGACGGGCCGCCGAAAATACGTCGGGCTTATTTTCGGCGGCCAGGCCCAACCGCCAAAAATAAGCCTCTCCGGGCCTATTTTCGGCGGCCCCTGGAACCGACGAAAATAGCCTTATTTTCGGCGGTCAGCTGCTCAAAATAGCCTTATTTTCGGCTATTTTTGTTCGGCGGACCAAAACCGCCGAAAATAGTCAAAAAGCCGCCGAAAATAGCTATTTTCGGCGGCTTTGGCCTTATTTTCGGCGGTTTTTTGCCACCGAAAATTGTCTATTTTCCTGTAGTGAAATGCTCACAAAAGTAAAGAAAGATAATATATTAAATAGCTCAAGTCTTGCAGGAAAGAAAAGATACAAAAGAATTCATACCGAACTCCTGAAGACAGCTTCGGAACGACGGAGCCCTACCTCTAACTCCTACCTAAACACTACTTTCAGAATGGAAGCACCTCCCGTGGGGCGCCTCCTAGAGGGAGTAAGAGAGAATTCACATGGTGAATGGTACAAGTGAGTGAGAGGGGTGTGCCCTTCTATTTATAGCTTGAGGTGAGGGGGGTCTTCCATGGGTTCTCAAGGTGGGATTAACCCCCAAACCATCCTAGGCTGCTCCTTAGGCCTAGTGGGCTGCTCCCTGGGCCTGGTGGACTGCTGCCACGCCTGGTCATACGGTGTGGCGGAACTGCCCTGCTTAATCCAGACTAAGCACACCTGCCACCTCAGGCTCGCAGTGCACTTATGCCAGACTAACCCGGTAGTCCGTCGAGAGTACTTCGGCTCTCGATAACACCAAATCCCAGAGGAACCGACATCAAACATATCCGACTCTCGATGGAGCCACAACAGTTACAATCATCACAGACAGTGGAAATATAAGAGGGATAGATTTAGTTTACAAACCATCATGTATGGAATCAAATACAAGTTCAAAATACAGCGGAAGCGATTGAGAAATATATATATATAGCAAAAGCGTATCAAAACATCTCGCAGCGGAAAATAGACCTCGTCTAGTCTTCATGCAGGGATAATCAAGGCGAGTAGCACCGAGCCCACCGGTACTACCACCTCCAACACAGATGTCTAGATGTCACCGGTACCTGTAATCCAAAAGTGGGGGCAAACCCTGAGTACTAATTACTCAGTAGGACTTAATGGACGGGGCTTACGGCTGACGCAAAGCATGCTTACTAATCGTGTGGATCCTACGAACTCTATGTATAAGTGCTAGGGCCAGGGCGGCCAGGACGTTTAATGCAGTTGGTTCCAAACAACTCCTGATGCATATGCCTAATCATCAAAACATAAGATGTTTGCTGGGTATAGTATGGTCCTGCCTACCTTTGTTTGTCCGTATAAAAACCAACAAACTAATCTAGGTTAGTTTGCCGGGTTGTGAGGCTTTGCCCCAGGCAACCCCTTGAAACAGGGACAGATGAAATCAGTAACACGTCCTCTTCTTGCTCTTGGTGCAATTCGTTGTTCGGCTTATCGATCAGTAGCAGCTCTTGTGTTGATCCTTCTTTCGCGGAATCTATATGCATAACATAGTGCAATCATGAGTGCAACGAATGTAAATGTATGCATGGGGTGCCAATGAAATGTAATGCATAATCAAGCCGTTTGTGAAGAATGGCGAGCACTCTCAGTTTAACACATCCCATAACAAAAAAACCTAACAACATTACTAAGAAATCATACAACCCATCACTGAGAAATCATACAAGCCATCACTAAAAGCTAGTTAACCCATCATGCATAAACGCGGGTGACCCGTACTTTACCACGTTTTATCATTGAAGTTATCATGAACTGCTGTCTTATATGTGTACACAGTCCCTATCAAATGCAAAGAAGGTGTTTCTCCAAAAACATCTCCATTGATAACTCTTGGAATCACAAGATGTACATGAGGTTATGCAGCAAGTAACTTTATACATGCACCAAACATATTGTCATTGGTAATTAAACATATACACACGAATTAGTGGACATGCCATCTTTGTGAATAAAATGCACCCCTGAGTTCATGTAGTTAGATAAGTCAATTTGATTCTAAACTTTTACCACATGTAGAAACATACCACATAATGCTACAGTCAAAATTTCAGCTACAACCAAGTTATAATTAATTTATTCAAATTACAGCAAGTTAATCAGCCCTATAGCTTCTCAGATTTTTCATAATTTGTAGGAGTGAGTCCAAGACTTGAAATTTCTACAGCAAGCATCTTATTGCATAAACATCACATACGAAAATCAGCAAGTACAAAAGCCATAGTTCGATAGGACATCTATTTTCCATATAATTATCTAGGTCTATTTTAAACGCACATCAAGACAGTACTTACAGGCTTCACCAAGATACTTTTTGGAACCTATGCATCATTAGCAAGCTACCAAATTTTCCATGGAATTAATTATGCACCCTAAGACCACTTTTCCTTTTTATTTAGTTAAGTATGTGACACATTGTCATTTTCAAATCACCACTCAAACCTAACATGCAAGGCCTCAAACTTTACCAGCAAGCTATCCATACTATATGAAGTACATGAAAAATACCAGAGGTCACATTTGAGCATATTTTATATAGTCTTCATTTTCCAAGTTAATTAAATACACAAAAAACATGCATAAGGGCAAAACAGTAATTAAACAGTCAATGCTAGGGCTACCAAAAATCACACAGTACGTAGACGCTATAACAAAGCTACTGTCCAAGTTTCATAATTTTTGGAGTTCATTTGGTCCACTTTTACCATGTATTAACCCTCACATGCATGCAAACTTAAACAAGGGCAAAACAGACTTTTCACACATCCACATCATACCTATCCTGTAGCCACTGATGCATAGCCACTGAGTTTGTCTATTTTGGACTTTTCTATGAATTGTTATGATTTTCCAAAGTTCAAAATCAAGAAAATGCTTTTAAATCGCAATTACACACTGACCAAGGACCTTTACCTAAATAACCGTAAACTCCAGGGGCCTGCAAAGAAGATTGCATAGACTCAGTGCATAGTGTATGCTATAACCACGGAAAAATGTGAAATGCTGGGGGATTAGACTGCAAAACTGCTGAGTCATCTTCTACGTTCGGACGGGGAAATCCCTCGCGCGGCGGTCGGCGTTCTCGAGCTCGGCGACGTGCGAGGAGGCGTGCGTTTGGAGCTGAGAGGGCTCTGGAGGGTGGGCTCGGCCTCGGGGATTGCTTTCCCCAAGATCTAGTCATGCGGGGTTGTGTGGATGAGCAGCGCGGAGGCGGTGAACCGGGATGCGTCGGCTTGGCGTGGCGTGGCGTCGCGGCGACTCGTCCGGCTGTCGTGGGGTGGAACGGCCACGCCGGCGGGCGCATGAGCGGCGCGGTGGAGCGGCGGTTCTGGTGGTGGTATCGTGGAGGCGAGGGGAGGGTCGAAAGGTGGCTGTCCACGGCGAGGGGCGGCGGCAATGGCGGCCGGGGTGAGCGCGCACGCGGAGAAGGGTGCTAGAGGCACCGGCGGTGGACGAGGGTTTGGGGAAAAGGTGGAGGACGGCGAGGCGAGGCCGAGGCATGCTTCGATGGGGCGAGAGGCGGCTAGCACGTGAGCTCAGAGCTCGCGGCCATGGTGGACCCCCATGGCGGACACGCGCTCGGTGCGGCGTTGGAGAGGCGGAGTGGCGACGATGGCTAGGGCGTTGGACGCGGGAGATGGGGGCGGAGGTGATGGCGGTGGTCTGGAGGCGCGGAGAGCAGCGGAGCGGCCGGCGTGAGCTCCCCTCCGAGGTCGGCAATGGCGGGCAGCGGTGCCCGGTGCGGAGGGGAGAGGCAGAGAGCGAGGGAGTGAGGGGGCAGAGGGGTGCCCTCCGCTGCTTAAGGCTGAAGGAAGAGTGGCCTTGGCCGGGAATCCGTCCAGGTGCGGGCGGGGACGCAGGGCGCGGCCCTCGGCCGGTGTCGGCGCGGCGCGGGCAGAGCACGCCCACCGCGTGCACGCGAGGGAGAGGGGGAGGAGACGGTGGCGCGGGAGGTGGACGAGGTCCATAGACCCGGTGTCACTAACGGGTGGGTCCGGGCGAGGATGGAGAGAGGACGGCGCAGTGGACCGGATGCGCGGAGACGATGGAGGAGTGGGACCCACTGGACCGGGTGTTTGTCTGACGTGGGCGGGAATCCGATGGGCCTGCCAGGTGGGGCCCGCCGGTCAGCGAGACAGAGGGAGAAACGGAAATTCCAAAATCCCGAAAATGGAAAAACCCCAGTTTGACCAGGGAATAGGTTTCTGAACTTCGCCTATTTGACCAACCTAGGAGCTGAATTTGACAAAACTCCAATTGGATGAAATGTTCTAAATTTGTTCCTCTACCTTTCGCTTATAAACTTGTATACCATGTTATACTCAAAAATCTGGTGTAAACTTGAATTTAATCTGCTGACCAATGTTTGACCAACAGAACCTTCTAGTTTAGAAATTCTAAAAGTCTATTTTTTGGTCACTTTCACTCAAAGAGTTTTATACCAATGTTGTTTAGAATTTCATGATCTACAACTTATTCAATTGGAGTTTTGCAAGATTATGGCTGTAGACCAGTTTAAATTTGATATTACTAAACAAATCAAGTTTGGACAGAAAACACATGCTGACAGAAAACTCTATGCAAACCTTAATGCATGTCAAACCACCAATTACCAAAGTTGTTTATCATCAAATTGTATACAAGTTTGTCAATATGAGTTTCACCCAAATCTAACTAGAATCAAAGTTATGGGCACAATCACAGAGACATATATGGAGAAAATAGGTTTCGACAAGTTTCATTTCATCCAAGTTTGACTAGGGCTCAATGCATGTCATTTTATAATGCATCATGATGAATGTTGCATGTATGTGGGATGAAAATGGACTTGAGATGCTGGAGCATCACAACCCACCCCCCTTAAAGAAATCTCGTCCCGAGATTCTGATGTGATGTGGGTGGATAGGTTAAATGGGAAGAAAGTGCATTGTGTATGAATTTAAAACTTTTAAACTGCGGTGACGTACTCAATTTGAAGTGGGTGGAAGAAAACCAGGATATTTTGTTCGCAAGAATTCTTCTTGCTCCCAAGTTGCCTCTTCTTCGGAGTGATTACTCCACTGCACTTTGTAGAAGTTCATAGTCCTTCTCCGTGTTGATCTATGCTTTTGGTCGAGGATCTTTATGGGGTGCTCTTCATAAGTGAGGTCTGGTTGGATCTAAATTTGAGACGTATCAATCACTTCCTCTGGTACTCGTAAGCACTTCTTGAGTTGCGAGACATGAAACATGTCATAAACCGCAGCTAGAGGTGGTGGTAGTTCTAATCGGTAAGCTACTGCTCCACATCTTTCTGTGATCTTGAATGGACCAATGTATCTTGGTGCTTGTTTTCCCTTTACTCCAAACCGGTGTACTCCTTTCATTGGTGATACTCGAAGATACACATGATCGCCTTCTTCAAAGGCTAATGGCCTCCTCCTCTTATCTGAATAGCTTTTCTGCCTGGACTGTGCTCTCTTCAGATTACTGTATATGAATTTCACTTGTTTTTCGGCTTGGGTTACTAAGTCAGGACCGAATGTGACACGTTCTCCTGGTTCTGACCAGTTGAGTGGTGTTCTACACCGTCTACCATATAGGGCCTCAAAAGGAGCCATTTCCAAGCTCTTCTGGTAGCTGTTGTTGTAAGCGAACTTCGCTAAGGGAAGACACTCATCCCACTTGGTGGAATAGGTCAATGCACATGCTCTCAACATATCTTCTAGGATCTGGTTCACTCTTTCAATTTGGCCGCTTGTTTGTGGATGATATGCTGAACTACGAATCAGGTTGGTTCCAAGAGCAGTCTGCAATTGCTCCCAGAAGCGAGACACAAACAACGATCCTCGATAGGAAGTGATGGTCTGTGGCACACCATGTAAGGATACAATCCGTGATATGTAGAGCTCCGCATAAGTGGCCGCAGTGTAATGAGTTTTGATTGGCAAGAAGTGAGCGGATTTGGTAAGACGATCAATTATGACCCAAATGGAGTCATAGGCCTTCTGGGTGCGAGGCAAACCCACAATGAAGTCCATGTGCACATCCTCCCATTTCCAGGTTGGAATTGCTAATGGCTAAAGCATACCAGCAGGCTTTAGGTGGTCAGCTTTGACTCGCTGACACACGTCGCATTCCGACACATACGTGGCGATCTCCTGTTTCATACGGGTCCACCAGAATTTTTGCTTTAAATCTTGGTACATTTTGTTGCTCCCTGGGTGCATAGTGAACATGGAGGTGTGAGCTTCATCCAGAATTTTCTTCCTTAGCTCCATGTCCTTTGGTACTACTAAGCGATTCTTGAACCACAGGACTCCCTGGTCATCAAGTGTGAAGCACGCTCTTTTCTTCTCATCTAACCCTTCACGAATATGTGCCATGCCCTTGTCTTGCTTTTGTGCCGCAATGATTTGGTCTTTTATGGTTGGTTCAAGGACAAGGTTGTAAAGTTCGGCTTCCATCGCTGTTGGCATTTCTATGTCCCTAATCTCACAGCATAGCACTCTCACTGTTGGACGAGCTTCAATGAAGTTGCAATGAGCTTTGCGGCTCAATGCATCTGCTACCACATTTGCTCTACCGGGGTGATAGTGGACTTCCAAGTCATAGTCTTTGATTAACTCCAACCAACGACGTTGTCTCATGTTTAGTTCTGGTTGTGAATATGTATTTCAGACTTTTGTGATCGGTGTATGTGTGGCAGGTGTTGCCCAACAAGTAATGTCTCCATTTCTTCAGTGCGTAAACAACTGCAAGCAACTCAAGATCATGAGTCAGATAATTTACCTCATGTTTCCTCAGTTGGCTGGATGCATAGGCGATAACTCTACCCTCTTGCATTAAAACACAACCGAGGCCACTACCAGACGCATCACAATACACGTCAAACGGCTTGGTGATGTCTGGTTGAGCAAGAACAGGTGCTAAAGTTAGGAGCTTCTTCAACATTCCAAATGCTTCTTCACATTTTGGACTCCACGCAAACTTTGCATTTTTCTAGGTTAACGCTGTCATAGGCTTTGAAATTCTTGAGAAATCCTTGATGAAGCGGCGGTAGTAGCCCGCTAAACCAAGAAAACTCCGGATCTCTGTCATAGTTTGTGGCTGCTTCCAATTCAGCACATTTTCCACCTTGCTGGGATCAACAGCCACTCCTTTCGCTGACAAGATATGGCTTAGGAATGCCACTTCCTTTAGCCAAAAAGCACACTTGCTGAACTTGGCATAGAGTTTATGCTCTCTAAGGTGAGATAGCACTATTCGCAAATGCTCTTCGTGCTCCTTCTCATTCTTGGAATAAACCAAGATGTCATCAATGAATACTACCACGAATTTGTCAAGCTCATTCATGAATACCGAGTTCATCAGGTACATGAAGAAAGCCGGTGCATTAGTCAACCCGAAGGACATGACAAGATACTCATAAAGCCCATAACGCGTGGAGAAAGTAGTCTTTGGTATGTCTTCCTCTCGGACCTTAATTTGATGGTACACGGATCTAAGATCAATCTTGGAGAAAACTGTGGCTTGCCCAAGCTGATCGAATAGGATATCAATGTGTGGCAGTGGTGTCACACCCGGTTTTAGAAACAAAACCAAGTGCTAACCATGTATGTGCCAGGATCAGTTTAATCACATACACAGCGTAAACAAAAGTAAATAGCACAACCAGTACTTTACTTAAGAGTAATAACCATTATTACAGACCATAAATGTCTTTAACGAAACCGAGTATCCTAACGAAAACGAGTTAACTAAACGACAGCGGAAGACGACCGGGATCCACAGGCAACTGACGGATGGCGCACCAGCCTAGAACTCGTCATAGTCTTGGAACTCCTGATTAGGATTCATCACCTTTCCCTTCCGGATCTGAGCAGCGGTTGCAATGGATGCAACGTGGTATAAAACAAGCAAGAATGAGTACATAACGCACTCAGCAAGTATTCCGTTTAGGATAAAAGTGGACTGGCTTTATAGTGGACAGGCATAGCAATTGCTTTTAGTTAGTCAAGTTTTAATTACTAGCAATGATTAGCATAACCCATCCCTTTATTATAAAGATAGAGAAACATATTAAGCATAAACCATAACCATATCCATCTTCATTACCATGATCAACATGAGCCATTCACCTTGAAGCTGAAACTCTAATCTGTGAGGGTCCAGGCCGCTCTTAACCGTGAGCACGGCTGATATATCAGTTTTAAACACTCTCGAGAGGTTGTACATCTTTACCCACAAGTCATGATTCCCATTGTGCCCGAGGTTTGCAAGGCCCCATTTATTCATACCTTAGATGAATCGGCAGGGTTTCATTACGAGACCTTTACAAAGAATTCCTAGAGTTATGGCCCACTCGTTACAGGTTACTCCAGTTAACTAAAGATATGAGAGTTCCGTTCCAAAGGGAGACAGATAAAACTGCACCACATTGGCAAAGGGCAAAGTCCCATATCCCCCAGACCCCTCATACGCCATGTTTCAGGAAAGTAAGCCAAAACTCTAGTTCATCTAATTAATCAGTCAAGCCCAGTGCCCATGTGAGTCTTGTGGTTGTACTGTTTTCCTAGGTGGTCGCTCGGCGAACCGATCCTTAGGGCGAAGCACTTGAGCAAAACCAACAAAACATGCTCAAGCCTCCATGATGTTAAAACCAAACTTTTATCATCAGGTTCATCATTACTTGACCATCATTAACAACATAAATAAAGTGAGTTGAGCGGAAACAATTAATTTACAACATCACAGCCCTCCCAGGTTATAAAACAGGTAAAGGTATATGAGGCTAGTCATCCTTAGTAGGAGCAATCAAAATTAGGCTCTAAATCAGGTGATTAAAGTAAATAGGACATGGGTCAAAGAATACTTGCCTTCCTCAGCAAAAACTTGCTCAGGAACTTCCCAAGATGGATTCTCGACAAACTCGGACGGAACGTCGGCTACACGTTGCATACATACAAGCAATGAGTATAAACTGACTAAAACAATACACCAAACATCATGAACAGAGGTTAAAAAGGTTTTAGAAATAATCTACACTTTATTACGATTCCGTAGGTTCAAGAATCGCTCAAATCGGAGTTAAAACGCAAAAGATGTGAAGAAAACAAGTTTAAAGGCTTAAAATAAAGAGAATTTGAAATTCCAGGGGCTAAACTGTGAAAACCTGGACCTATCTGTAAACAAATAGGACCGCGGGTTGATTTTCCAAAAGTTCAGGGTTTAAACCGTAAAGCCAGGGACCTAAATCTAATAGATCTGGACCGCGGGTTAATTTTCAGAAACCCCAGGGACTCTTTAGAAAGAAACCCGGCGCTGACCGGTATTGACTCCGGTCGCGCGTGTTCCGGGCCGTCGGATCTAGATCGGACGGTGGGGATTAGATCGCGCGGGGAAAAGGGAGGGCTCCGGTGACGGGTCGACCGTCGGCCGTCACTGCGCGGCGGAGGATCGCCGGCGACGAGCAATCCCGTGGCTCCGGTGGACTAGAGCTAGAAGGACCGGGCGCACGGGCGAGCGGGCGGTGGTGCGAAGCGGCCGGAGGGGTTCGGGTGGCGGGGCATCGACCGGAGGCGGCGCGCGATGGAGTGACGCCGAGGTTCATCTCCGGCGAGCGATTGCCGCCGGGGCGGGGCGCTATCGAGGACGGAATTGGGTTGGATAGCTTCCATACCTCAATGCGAAGACGCTCGGGTGGGTGTGGACCACGGTGTGGCGGCAACGGCGGTCGGCGACGGACGGCGGCGTACGCGGGCGCTCTGTGTGGACCGGCGGCGGCGCGGTGGGCAACTAGGGCGGTCTAGAGCTCGGGCGTTCGATGGCTAGGGCCTCGGGGTGGCCGCCTTTATAGCCCGGACGCCGAGGCTCGCGGAGGAGAAAAAGGAAGGCACGGCACGGGCAAGGAAGGTCCGGACTCGGCCGGACTTGTCCGAGTTCGTGTCGCGTACGGCGCGGGCGAGGGACGGGAAAGGGAAGTGCGGGCGCGGGAAAGGAAGGGCGAGGCGGTCGCGTGAACCTTCGGGTGAGGTCGGGACGCAGGCTCGGGCGCGGGATAGAGTCCACGGCGAGGCCGCTGGCTCCGTCGGCGTCGGACCGAGAAAAGGAAAGGAGGGAGGAGGGCGATGACGGGTAGGTCCGGGTGTCAGCGAGGGAGAGGGCGAGGGAGAGCGCGCGGGGGAGGCGCTGCGGCCTGCGGGGCCGTTCCGGCTCGGCGGATCGCGCGCGGGGAGGGGGGCGCCGGGCCGAGCTGAAGGGGAGGAGGGGGAAGCGGGGCCGGCTGGGCTGGGCCGCGCAGGGGAAAAAGAGAAGAGGGAGAGGGATCTGGGCCGACGGGGGAAGTGGGCCGCGCGGGAGGGCGCTGGGCCGGTGGAGAAAAAGAGAAGAGGGGGAGGGAGTTGGGCCGGCCTGAAAAGGAGAAGGGGAAAGAGGACTGGGCCGCGGCGGTTTGGGCCCAAAAGAGAGAAAGAGAAGGAAAGGAAATTTTCCTGGGTTGTTTGAAATTTGATAAATTTTTGGAGAGATGCAAATGAGTTTAAATTCAAACTTTGAACACTGCAAATCACCCAATAAAAATATGCAAGGACATGAGGGTTCAAACATGTGATTCCTATGATTCTTTTTAATTAATTATTTTGAAATCACATAAAATCAAATGGGTGTCATGTATGATCAAACAATATGAATAAATTAAATTGGTTCCAAAAGATTTTATTTGTGGCAAAATTTAGGGTGTTACAAATCTACCCCCCTTAAAGAAATCTCGTCCCGAGATTTTTGGGTTGGCCAGCAAAGAGTTTCAGGAATTCTACTATAAAGTCATCTTTTGGTAGCTACTTCTCCGGTACCCTTAAATTCTCCTGCCTGGGGTATGTACATCAAAACTTCTAGGTGTTCCCCGGATGGAGTAGTCAAAATCACCTTCCTTTCTGCATATATATGATTCTATTGAAATTTTGCAACCAATTCATTCCAAAATTGTCATCTATTCCACTTGTTTCCAAAGCTATAAGGTCGGCAGGAAAGTCTACCCCCCTTAAAGAAATTTTGGTACTCGGACAATCACTGCCTATCTTCATTCTTCCTCCTGGTGAACTTACTAACATGGGACCTTCAATGGTTGCTACTGGTATTTTATGATGGCTCCCATATTGGACAGTAATAAATGAATACGAGGCACTGGAATCAAAAGGATCAAGGCAGGGTGCCAAATCTACGAAGAACGTACCTAGCATTATGTTGGGAGTTCCTTGCATAGCCTCGGCTGACACATAGTTCACTTGTCCAGTTGTACTGCGCTGCTGGCCAGAAGCCGGAGTGGTGGAGCCTCCTCTTGGGTTTTGTTGCGGTGTATTTTTCTGCGGGCACTGCTGGGACCAATGACCGGTTCCACCACATTTGAAGCAATTGTTTCTTCCTAACTGTACTGGCGTGCCGGCTTTCACAGGAGTGCTAATAGGGGTCTGATGATGCTGCGCTTGATTGTTGGAATGCTGTACTTGACCATTGCCTTGTTGTCCGGTGCTCTGTGTAGGGTGGTTCTGGTAATAGGTTGATCCAGAGTACTTAGGCCGGGTGTTGTTGCTAGATTGTTGCGCCTTTTTCTTACGCTTCTTCTCTTCCATCTCGCGACGAGTATTTTCCGTCACAATGGCTCGGTCTATTAAATGCTGGCAGTTAGGGAAAGTGTGGTTCATGAGCTGGTACCTGAGTGGATCGACCAAGCCTTTGAGGAAACGGTACTGCTTCTTGGGATCGGTATCAACTTCCTCTGGACAGTAGCGGGACAGCTGTAGGAATTTATCCCGATACTCACTGACAGACATAGCACCCTGAGTGAGTGCTAGAAATTCCTCTTTCTTCAATGACATCACACCAGCTGGAACGTGGTGTGCTCTGAATCTCTCTGTAAATTCTTGCCAGGTGATAGTGTTAGGGTTGTTATGAGCAAGGCGGTACGACTCCCACCATTGTTGAGCGGCACCCCGTAACTGGTGAGGGCCGTAGAGGACTTTCTCCTGGTCGGTGCACTGAGCGACGTCCAGCTCCCGTTCTATTGCGCGGAGCCAGTCTTCTGCATCCATGGGGTCGGCGGAGTGAGTAAATACCGGTGGGTGTCCTTTCAGAAAATCCGCGCGTCTGTCTCGCGGTTGAGGCGGTGGTGGCGGGGGTGGTTGCTGCTGCGCCTGGTGCATGGCTGCCACTGCTTGACCAAGAGCTTGTATCACTTGGGTCTGGTTCATGATCAGTTGTTCCATAGTCATTGGCGGTGGTGGATTTGGGAGTCCTCCGTCTCCGCGACCTCCTCTACCTCCACGACCACGACCACGACCACGTTCCGTACTCATCTGATTTGGCCAAGTATATCATTAGCACTTATCCCAGATCATTGGTCGCATTCAACATAGGTAACCAAGATAGATAAGATAAAGACCTAATCATAGATAGAGTAAGGTTGTTCCCAAACTAGCTATCTTTTATTAAACATTTTAAACATCCAACCAAAAGACTAAATTGTGGATATTACCCCACCACTTAAGCACTCATTACAAAGAACCAAATCACCCATATGACACCATCACAAGCAAACGTGCACACTGTTAAACGATCTAAGTCTAGCCGATCTAACTAAACTAGACGATGCTAATGGACCCTATTACAATGGTAACTCTCCTAAGGATGCCGAATGTAGGTCCTTGCTGTTGGATCATTGTAACGGACCCTCTTCCTTGGTGGGTAGTAGACAGGGTTGAACAATGGCATACTTGGTGTGATTTGAGCGCGCAATCTGGAAATTTCCAGCTTTGCCGTGCACAACTCCTCAGCAAGGGCATTGTAATCGGTGTTGAGCGCAACAAGGTAGTCGACAATAGCTTCAAGGCGCGGGCTCTTCTCTGCGGTAGGAGTAACGATCCACGCGTCGAGTCCTCCAGGCTGACGGCGGGGAAGGTAACGCAGCGTACCATCGGCTAACTGGCTGTGGCAAGAGTAGCATAGGGTCGTCAGGGCTTCCTGAGCTGCATCACTGATGGCGGCTTCATAGTTGTGGCGAAGGGCAGGGGCGTAGCTGAGGGCGATGTCCCGACGTGCTCCATACTCATCCAAAACGCTGATCTGTACTGCCATTGCCCACTCTTCTTGATAGATACGGTGACGATAGCGAGTTCCCACATACGTGACCCACGCGTGGCCAAGTCGGAGCCTCACTAACGCTTCCCGCAACATCCGAGGAAACGGCAGTGGGTAGTCGAACCAACGGTGGACGCTCTCGTTCCAGCAATCTTCATTCTCGTTTTGTTGTTGTTGGGCTGGTCCTCCGTCTTGACCTTGAGCTGCGGCTTGGTCTTCTGGAACAGCAGGTGGCACTTCCGGCTGCACTTCAGGCTCTTCTGACTGTTCCTCATCTGACGAATCTGGCACTTGTTCTTCGGGGTCCTCCTCTTCAGTGTCGTTCAGGTCTTCCCACTCTTGTGGCGGAGGGGATGGTGGGGTTGGTGTTGGCAGCCTGGTCTTGTCAAGTCTACCAATGCGTCCACCAACACGCATGCGAGCTCCACGCTTAAAGCTCGACATCTACAGGCCCACAACGGAAGAAACAGTTCTATTATGGGATAGATAAGTAGATATAGAAAGTCATACTTGAAATAGACAAGCATAGATATCCAAAATAGCATATATTGCAAGTATTTGAAGGGAGAAAGCAAGAAAAGGTGAGTAAAATCCTTAAAAACGACCAGTTCTATTCTAGGCTTGCGTCCTACAGTCAGCACGGCTCTGATACCACTTCTGTCACACCCGGTTTTAGAAACAAAACCAAGTGCTAACCATGTATGTGCCAGGATCAGTTTAATCACATACACAGCGTAAACAAAAGTAAATAGCACAACCAGTACTTTACTTAAGAGTAATAACCATTATTACAGACCATAAATGTCTTTAACGAAACCGAGTATCCTAACGAAAACGAGTTAACTAAACGACAGCGGAAGACGACCGGGATCCACAGGCAACTGACGAATGGCGCACCAGCCTAGAACTCGTCATAGTCTTGGAACTCCTGATTAGGATTCATCACCTTTCCCTTCCGGATCTGAGCAGCGGTTGCAATGGATGCAACGTGGTATAAAACAAGCAAGAATGAGTACATAACGCACTCAGCAAGTATTCCGTTTAGGATAAAAGTGGACTGGCTTTATAGTGGACAGGCATAGCAATTGCTTTTAGTTAGTCAAGTTTTAATTACTAGCAATGATTAGCATAACCCATCCCTTTATTATAAAGATAGAGAAACATATTAAGCATAAACCATAACCATATCCATCTTCATTACCATGATCAACATGAGCCATTCACCTTGAAGCTGAAACTCTAATCTGTGAGGGTCCAGGCCGCTCTTAACCGTGAGCACGGCTGATATATCAGTTTTAAACACTCTCGAGAGGTTGTACATCTTTACCCACAAGTCATGATTCCCATTGTGCCCGAGGTTTGCAAGGCCCCATTTATTCATACCTTAGATGAATCGGCAGGGTTTCATTACGAGACCTTTACAAAGAATTCCTAGAGTTATGGCCCACTCGTTACAGGTTACTCCAGTTAACTAAAGATATGAGAGTTCCGTTCCAAAGGGAGACAGATAAAACTGCACCACATTGGCAAAGGGCAAAGTCCCATATCCCCCAGACCCCTCATACGCCATGTTTCAGGAAAGTAAGCCAAAACTCTAGTTCATCTAATTAATCAGTCAAGCCCAGTGCCCATGTGAGTCTTGTGGTTGTACTGTTTTCCTGGGTGGTCGCTCGGCGAACCGATCCTTAGGGCGAAGCACTTGAGCAAAACCAACAAAACATGCTCAAGCCTCCATGATGTTAAAACCAAACTTTTATCATCAGGTTCATCATTACTTGACCATCATTAACAACATAAATAAAGTGAGTTGAGCGGAAACAATTAATTTACAACATCACAGCCCTCCCAGGTTATAAAACAGGTAAAGGTATATGAGGCTAGTCATCCTTAGTAGGAGCAATCAAAATTAGGCTCTAAATCAGGTGATTAAAGTAAATAGGACATGGGTCAAAGAATACTTGCCTTCCTCAGCAAAAACTTGCTCAGGAACTTCCCAAGATGGATTCTCGACAAACTCGGACGGAACGTCGGCTACACGTTGCATACATACAAGCAATGAGTATAAACTGACTAAAACAATACACCAAACATCATGAACAGAGGTTAAAAAGGTTTTAGAAATAATCTACACTTTATTACGATTCCGTAGGTTCAAGAATCGCTCAAATCGGAGTTAAAACGCAAAAGATATGAAGAAAACAAGTTTAAAGGCTTAAAATAAAGAGAATTTGAAATTCCAGGGGCTAAACTGTGAAAACCTGGACCTATCTGTAAACAAATAGGACCGCGGGTTGATTTTCCAAAAGTTCAGGGTTTAAACCGTAAAGCCAGGGACCTAAATCTAATAGATCTGGACCGCGGGTTAATTTTCAGAAACCCCAGGGACTCTTTAGAAAGAAACCCGGCGCTGACCGGTATTGACTCCGGTCGCGCGTGTTCCGGGCCGTCGGATCTAGATCGGACGGTGGGGATTAGATCGCGCGGGGAAAAGGGAGGGCTCCGGTGACGGGTCGACCGTCGGCCGTCACTGCGCGGCGGAGGATCGCCGGCGACGAGCAATCCCGTGGCTCCGGTGGACTAGAGCTAGAAGGACCGGGCGCACGGGCGAGCGGGCGGTGGTGCGAAGCGGCCGGAGGGGTTCGGGTGGCGGGGCATCGACCGGAGGCGGCGCGCGACGGAGTGACGCCGAGGTTCATCTCCGGCGAGCGATTGCCGCCGGGGCGGGGCGCTATCGAGGACGGAATTGGGTTGGATAGCTTCCATACCTCAATGCGAAGACGCTCGGGTGGGTGTGGACCACGGTGTGGCGGCAACGGCGGTCGGCGACGGACGGCGGCGTACGCGGGCGCTCTGTGTGGACCGGCGGCGGCGCGGTGGGCAACTAGGGCGGTCTAGAGCTCGGGCGTTCGATGGCTAGGGCCTCGGGGTGGCCGCCTTTATAGCCCGGATGCCGAGGCTCGCGGAGGAGAAAAAGGAAGGCACGGCACGGGCAAGGAAGGTCCGGACTCGGCCGGACTTGTCCGAGTTCGTGTCGCGTACGGCGCGGGCGAGGGACGGGAAAGGGAAGTGCGGGCGCGGGAAAGGAAGGGCGAGGCGGTCGCGTGAACCTTCGGGTGAGGTCGGGACGCAGGCTCGGGCGCGGGATAGAGTCCACGGCGAGGCCGCTGGCTCCGTCGGCGTCGGACCGAGAAAAGGAAAGGAGGGAGGAGGGCGATGACGGGTAGGTCCGGGTGTCAGCGAGGGAGAGGGCGAGGGAGAGCGCGCGGGGGAGGCGCTGCGGCCTGCGGGGCCGTTCCGGCTCGGCGGATCGCGCGCGGGGAGGGGGGCGCCGGGCCGAGCTGAAGGGGAGGAGGGGGAAGCGGGGCCGGCTGGGCTGGGCCGCGCAGGGGAAAAAGAGAAGAGGGAGAGGGATCTGGGCCGACGGGGGAAGTGGGCCGCGCGGGAGGGCGCTGGGCCGGTGGAGAAAAAGAGAAGAGGGGGAGGGAGTTGGGCCGGCCTGAAAAGGAGAAGGGGAAAGAGGACTGGGCCGCGGCGGTTTGGGCCCAAAAGAGAGAAAGAGATGGAAAGGAAATTTTCCTGGGTTGTTTGAAATTTGATAAATTTTTGGAGAGATGCAAATGAGTTTAAATTCAAACTTTGAACACTGCAAATCACCCAATAAAAATATGCAAGGACATGAGGGTTCAAACATGTGATTCCTATGATTCTTTTTAATTAATTATTTTGAAATCACATAAAATCAAATGGGTGTCATGTATGATCAAACAATATGAATAAATTAAATTGGTTCCAAAAGATTTTATTTGTGGCAAAATTTAGGGTGTTACAAGTGGGTACTTGTTCTTGACGGTAACAGCATTTAGTGGTCGATAGTCTACGCATAACCTCTTACCACCTTGGTCTTTCTTCTCAACAAAGAGAGCGGGACAGCCCCAAGGTGATGAGCTAGGTCGGATAAACCCTTTGTCTAACTGCTCCTGCAGTTGTGTTTTCAACTCTTTCAATTCATCAGGTGCCATTCTATACGGCCTCTTGGAGACAGGTGCCGTGCCTGGAACAAGGTCTATTCTAAATTCTACATCTCTATCTGGCGGTAGTCCGGGCAGCTCTTCTGGAAACACATCTGGATACTCGCAAGCTACAGGGATCTTTGCAAGTGCTTGTGCCTCGGTTTGAGCTTCTGCAACATTAACCGTGTGAGACACATGCTTATGAAGTGGCACATGAATAATCACATCAGTCCCACTGCTTGAGCGTAACTGAATGGTTCTGCTCCCAACATCTATCATGGCGTTGTGTTGTTTCAACCATTCCATACCAAGAATAACATCAATCCCTAGTTGTGGAAGTACTATAGGACTGATGAACAAACTTTCTTCTCCTACTTGCAAACGCAAGTCCCTCACTATGTGATTGGTATTGATAGATGACCCTGCAGCTGTGATGTGGTATTTCTGTTTCAATTCTATAATTTCATACCCATACTTCAGTGCATATGCTTTGCTGATGAATGAAAAAGTCGCTCCCGAATCAAACAAAAGAACTGAAGGGTGGTCATTGACAAGAAATGTGCCTGCCAGGACAGGTTCACCCTCCGAAACTTGCTCGAGCTGACTGTAGTGCAGTTGGCCCAGCTTCGGGGCTGAGTTCTTCTCTTCGTCCGTAGGCACTGAGCTCGGAGTCTTCTGTTGCATGCGACATGTGCGACTGGAATGTCCAGCCCTCCCACAAGTTAAGCAAGGGGAGCCAGCGCTTAGTTTGGAAAGTGTCACTGAAGCAGGTGGACGAGGTGGTGCACTGCAGGATGACGGGTGTTGTTGTGTACCCAACTGTTGCTCTTGCTGTTGGGGCATATCGATGTAATACATGTGCGGCGGTGCACGATGCACAACCCGTTGTCGTTGAGATGAACTCGACTGAAGTGTGCTTGCAAGTCTTTTCCTTCGCTGGTCCTCATGGGCCTGACGGAGGTGTTGCTCCATGTCGATGGCGATGTCTACCAACTCGTTGAAGCTGTCGTAGCTGCGCCCCAAGTGAGTCAGGAGAGTGGGATCAAACCCATTCAACAGACGGGCAGCCCTACGCGGGTCGGTGTCGACGTCTTCAGGGGAATATTGGGACAGGCGGATGAAGGCCTGCATGTACTCGAGTACCGACATGTCCCCTTGTTGAAGTGCACGAAATTCCCGCTGCTTGAGCTCGATGAGGCTAGGTGGGAGATAGTGAACCGAAAAGCCGCACGAAACTCATCCCACGAGACGTGGTGCTCGGCTAGTTGCATTGCCAGGAATGAAGCACACCAGGCTCCCGAGGGACCATGTAGACACTGTGCCGCGAAGCGAGCCTTTTGTTGCTCAGTGAGTCGGGGCAGTAGACTGAACTTGGACTCGATGATCCGAAGCCAGTCATCTGCATCCAATGGATCTGTGGCAACGGTGAAGATTGGCGGTTGTAGCACCACAAAGTCAGTGTAACTGATCTCTTACGGGTCGCACCGTTGTTGCTCTTGAGCTATCAGGTTGATGAGTTGCTGAGCGACCTGAGTGGCCAACTCAGAAGGAGATGGTGCTCCATAAGCAGCCCCCTGAGCAGATGTCTCTGGTGGGGTGACCATTTGCAAAAACAAAGCCAGTCGAGTTTAGTCCAAGAACTTTCGTGCGATCGATGCGGTGATAAAAAGACCGTAGCACCATAAATATATGCTGGATATATGAAAGCATGTAAGTGAACAGAATAACTGGATGGCACATAAAGTGTTAGTTGTCATCTTATAGGCTTGGGCAATCGTGTTTGCTAATGGAAAACTTGTGCGCTGTGTCTCGTCGGTATGGGTGTCCAGATTTTTGAACCCGAAGGTTCCCAATTATAACTCTCGAACAAAACACTTTTCTGGGAGCTCCATAGGAAAGGCTTCAACTTAGCGAATTGTATTAGTTGCTTACGATGGACAGATTATGTAGCGAAACGTGCAGAATATTTGCTTAAGTCACGATTTATTTCATTTGTCTTTTAATAATGTCCCTCAGAATGAAACAAAAGATACATGATCCGTCCTATTCGGTCTCACATCACACATCCTATGTATTATATATATAGCTAGCGATAATTCGGTGACATATATGCACGCCTCTCTTTAATGGAACTAGTCGTTCTCTAGTCGTTCTTAGTTTCTCACGTGGTTAGTGTACCAGCAGAAAAATGCATGCTCATATATTACCACCTAATGTGGCATCCACGCATGACCGCTACGTGGACAACGTAGGTGGGCCTTTGCACCTTTTCCTCAAAGCCTGACTTTCCACCAGTACTAGTGATTGTCGAGAAAAAGGTGGATCCCAAAACCAAATATAAGTATAGTGGGTATGAAAACCCCAAACATGCCACCACCCTTAAAGAGCTTTTACTTATACAGCATGAATGCAGGGTTTACAACCGTTCGCAAATCCCATTAGCTTCCACCAGTACTGGGGACAGCTATGGCCGAAAAGTTGCTTCCCAAAGCACCGAATATGCATATGAGTTCTATCTAGGTTAGAATGTCAGTGATGTCACTTGGATAACACTAACATCCTTAATATGGGCATATCGCATACTCTCATTTTTGAATTACTTGAAGATGGGTTTTCGAAAATAGGTTTGTAAAACAAAGCTTGATGATATAACTGTTGTCTGTGTATGATCGGCTCTGATACCAGCTGTGGCGGAACCGCCTTGCTTAATGTGGCGGAACCGCCGATTTAATACGGGCTAAGTACACCTGCCACCACTGGCCCACAGTGCACTTAGACCGAACTAAACTCGGTAGTCCGTCGAGCTACCCAGAAGGGCACTCGATGAAACCATCTCCCAGGGATGCCGACATCACACACGTTAAGCTCTCGGAAGAGCCACAACAATTACAACAACCCACCATTTCATACAGACATAATTTGGTTGAGTACAAATATTTTTGCTCAAAAAGAGTACAAGGTAGTGAAAAAGAACGTCAAAATAAACCTCGCAGCGGAAATACATATCGTTACAAAGATGTAACGTGCAGCGGAAGGTAAACATCAAGTATGACCTCGAGCCCACCGTAGTCATCCTTGATCATAATCTGATATGCACCTAAAAGAAAAATATCAACAACAAACGGTGAGTTCGTGGGGAACTCGTAGGACTTACCCGTGGGCGGTTTCAGCCCGACACATTTGAGATTATGCAAGGCTTTTTGGTGGACTGACTTCTAACCCGCATAAGCTTACTAGAAGTGGGTCCTTAGCCATTGATTTTTTTATTTAAAACATGTTATCATAAGATAGCAGGATTTGACAACTGCTACCCCTTAGTTATGATTATCAACAATATCACAGGGGAAAAGCTTGCAGAAAAATAAAACATGAACGCATGCCCCGTCCCAAAATTCATAGAGCCCCCATCGAACTCTTGGGAGTAGCCGTCTCAGGAGCGATGCCCCTGTACGTCGGGTCATCTCTCCCTCGACCTCAAAGCATCTCCCAAATCCATCAACCTCCTCTCAGTGGATGGGCAGCACTATGAATAGTCGGACGGATCATACTTATCCAAGCATGTTGTATATAAAACATGAATATAAGCATAAAGTATTTAAGTTGTTACTACGTTGCCCGTCAGTGATATTTGGCATTCTCACACCTGGTGAGCATCAGCGATTCGAATCGATTTTTAATTCCCGGGAATAACTAAAAATGCCAGAGGCCCATATGCTTACTCACACGACGGCTTTCCCACATATGGTCCCCCGCCTCCACTTGTCCCATCCCAAGTTCGATTCACTCCCGCCTGACCTCCGGGTTGTGCCCCCATGACGAGCCTGCCGGCATCCCGGTCTCCCCGTCATGAGTACCAAGCTCCCCCGGACCACCTTCCTCTCAACCAGTGGGTAGGAACGTGTTTCTGTTCTCCGGATGGCACAAGTAAGGTTTCACCGGCCCCATATACCGGATAAGCACTCTAGCAATGTTATGCCAATCAACAGGCGAACAGCGGACGGGCCTTAATCGACTCGGGCGGAGTCCACCAACATATTATCACAATCTCATCATATCAAACCATATCTCCGCCCGGTCTCAACTTATCATCAAGTCATACCAGATTGCCTTTCGATCCAAGGATTTGTAAAAACAATTTGTAGACCCTATCATCTCGCGAGTGAATACCTTCACTCGTCTTCTACCGTCTAAGCATGGCTAAGCATAGACTTCGTTTTATCCTTTCTACTTTGGGCATCAAGGATTTATGCATGTGGGGTTTCATAAAATCCCTAAACGTAATGCACAAACAAGCATAGGGTGGTGAGACTCCCTAGATAGGTGAAAATGCCTAAGGGGCCTACCTTTGTTGTTGACAACTTGAACAAACTAAACTACTGTTAGTTTGCCGGGTTGTGAGGCTGTGCCCCAGGCAACCCCTTGTTACAGGGACGGCCAACTCAGCGACACGTCATCTTCTTGCTTCGGGTTCCACTTGTCGTCTGGCTTCTCGATCAACGGTAGATCCTGCGTCGGCTCCTCGATCCCGTGGTCTATATGCATGCCAGATATGCAAATGAGTGTAAGGATGCAATGCAGGATAGAGTGCAGTAGAAAAGTAACCCACGGTGGATACTACATGTCAAAGTAAACAAGCCTTCTTATTTAAGGTCTACCTCCCGAGGAAGGCATTCATACTCTCCTAGGAAATCCTGCATGCCATCTTTTAAGAAATCGTATAAACCATCACCTAAAGCTAGCTCAACTAATCATATTAACTAATCTAGCTTACTCTTAGAGTGTAATTAGCAAAAGAGTTTACCTAATACAAAACAGTGGTTTAAACCTGCACATATATACTTTCTGAGTCCTATGTATCATGTACAAGCTACCAAAGTGCTCCTGAAATTTTCCTAGCCATTTAACCCCACTTTTTTCTTATTTTCTTTCCTAGCTAGTGGCACTTTGTCCATTTCAAAACACCACTCAAACTTGACATGCACAAACTCATATTTTACCAGTGACTCTTATCAGTTATCTAGTGCATAGGAAAAATACCAGATGACTCATTCTAGCAGGTTTTGCATGGTGTTCACTTTTTAATTAATAGAAAGGTACATTATGCAAATATAATGGCAAAGCCCCACCTAACAGCAAGCACTATGGCCATAAAGTTTGTCATAGTGTTCTCATGTGCTACAAAGCATACTGACCAAGTTTTACCATTTTAGAAGTTCATCTAGATCACTTTTTTCTATTTATTTTCCTTTTACATACATGCACAAAACCGAGGGTAAAATGGTCATTTCACTCATCTTTATCATACCTAACCTGTAGATCTACTCAAGAGGAGTTCAACGCAACTGAGTTTGTCTATTTTGGATTTTTATTTGATTTGTTATGATTTTTCAAAGTTTCAGCCGCTTTATTAATGAAATAAATAGAAAAACATATAGACCAAGGACTTATACGCAATTATCCGTAGACTTTAGGGGCTAGACCGTAAGATTCGTAAGACTCTCTGCACAGCGCATGGACTTAAACATAATTACACAAAACCGCAGGGGCTAAATCGCAAACTCACCTTTTCTTCTTCTTCCTCGGGCAGGCAGAGGGAGACGGCGCGCGGGGGGGGGGGGGGGGGGGGGGGGGGAAACGGCGGGGCTGCGCCGGCGGCGTGGTGGCCGGTCTTGAAGCCGACCGGGCCCGGGGACGTGTTCCCGTCCACGGGCGTCCGTTCCCCCTTGACCTCGTTGCCGGTGGTGGAGAGGAGAGGAGGCGCGGCGCCGGTGAACCGAAGGTGGCGACGGCGCGCGGAGACGGCGGCGCGGCTTCGGTTCCGGCGGCTCGGGCACCGAGAGGCGGCGAGGGTGGGCACGTGAGGCGCGCGGCGAGGTAAGGAAGTCGGCGGTGGTGGAGTGGAGGGGCGGGGATGGCCGGAGGAAGGCCCTCCGCTTTGAGGCGCGGTGAGCCGGGGCGGCGCGCGGCGTCGCGCGTGGGGAAAGGGGCTAGGGCCGACGGCGGCGGCCTAGGGCTCGGGGCTTCGGTGGAGGGAGGTGCGGCGACGACGGGGCGCGCGTTGGACGAAGGGGAGGCGGCCAGAGGCGTCCGGCGTAGCTCGCTCGCCGCGGGCTAGGCCATGGCGCGGCCGCGGCGTGCGCGCACGCGGAGCGGCTGGAGGTGGCAGGGCGGGGCCGAGAAGTGGCGGGGAGGGTGGAGGAGCTCGAGGCGACTGCGGTGGGGGTGGTGGCTAGGCGAAAGAGGGCCGAAGATGGCCGGCGCGTGGAGCTCAAGCTCGCGGGGCGGCCATGGCGGCCATCGTTCTGCTGCTGCTGTGCGCGAGGGAAAAGCGAGGGAGAGGCAATGAGAGAGAGCGGAACGAGGCCGGAACGACGTCTAGGTGAAGCCGGGGCTGAGGGCGTGGGGTGGGGCCGTCGATCCGCGGCGCGGCGTACGCCGCTGTACGCCGGCGCGCCACGGGGTGGCGTCGTACTGAGGTTGAGGGTGACCCTGACGGGTGGGCCCCACCTGTCAGTGAGAGAGTAGAATTTCCATTTATTTTGTGTTTTCTCCACTCCAGTAAATCGCTATTTTGACCCATTTAGAGGCCGAATTTGGAGAGACTCTAATTGGATGAAATGTTCCACTCTTTGATATCTGCAACTTTGTAAAAAGGCTCAAGGCCTAAAAGTGTTTGGAACTATGAATTTCATTTGAATTTAGCTCTCAAATTTCATTTGGCCTACAGACCAGGGTTGCTTGAAAAATTCAAAGCTCTTATTTCTGGGCCTTATCACCCAAGGAGCCTATTGACAATATTGTTTGAAATTTCAAAACCTACCATTTCTTCAATTAGGGCCTTGCATGAAAATGAATGTAGGTTAGAGTAAAACTCCATTTTCCAAACTGGACAGATTTAAAGTGTGTTTCTAGGCTGACAAAAATTGGTTCAAAACACCTATTATAATTCATTTTATGACCAGACTCATTTTGACAAAGTTGTTTCCTAGATCATTACCTAAAACTTTGTTAATATGATCCTCCTCTAAATCACACCATATTTTGAAATACACCCCAAATCTTGTTTAGGATTTTGGTAAAACAGCAGATTTACTCTAAGTAAAGCTTTTCTTGTTTTCAACTTTTGAAATATCAAATGAAGGCCAATCACTTCCACAATAGGTGCATTTGAAAGGTAAAAAGTTCAATTTCATTTCATAGAAAGGGAGAATGTAAAGTTGTGTAGTGAATTCAAAAGTAATTTCAGAATCAATTTGGGATGAGCTAAAAATTCAGATTCGAGAAATTTTGACTTAGTGGTTTATCTACCCATTCCTCATTACTCTCTTAAGCATGATTTAGTCTTAATTCATCATTAGTTTACGTATAATTGTGTGTACGGCTTCTGAGATGCCAGGGGCATCACAACCCACCCCCTTAAAGAAATCTCGTCCCGAGATTTGGAGGAAGCGGGGTTCTACGGCTTACCGCGAAGTGTAAATGGTTTCGGCGTCGTGATTTGTGTGCTTCTGTCACACATGGTGACACTTAATCCTTCACCAACTTGCTTTGTTAACTGGCTCGTGAATGGTTAGCGCCTCCTTAACACAAGTTAGTTACAAAGCTTTTGAATACGTCTAAGGTGGTCTTTCCCAGGTGCCCGGCAAGTCGTGGATTATATGAGAGCGAATGGACAAACCACAAAGAGAACGTGGTGGCAGCGAGCGAATGACGTGATTGGTTCAAGCACGACGAGAGGGTTACTTCCTGGCTTTGACACCAAGTTTAGGAGCGTAATAAACATCTGATTTATTTGAACAATGAGAAGCAAAGCATACGCAGTAGGGAGTTTGAATGAAGCAAAAATCTCGTGAGTTATAGAAAACAACAATGGATGTGTTGTTAGGAGGCACATTCATTTCATTTGATAGGGACTGCGTACACATATAAGATATCAAATCCAAATATTCTCAAAGAGTAAGGTGTGGCGATACATAGCACGCACTACTCATTGCCTTAAGAAAGTTAACACGGGAAGAAAGTAGGACATATTCACCTAGACAAAGTGATGGTTTGTACGATTCCATAAGATTGGTCAAGTCTGACCAAGAAAAGTACAGGTAGATGATTTGTGCTTACTAACGGAACCATCGATAATGTTAGTAGGCCCACTTTTGAGGATAATTTCAAAGATGGAGGAAAACAACTTATAAGAAGATGATATGATACGAGCACTAGCCGAGAGCAAAAGCCAGCACGATGAATGATGCTGAAGATCATCTTCAGGAAATAAGGTTCCTTATATTCCAGAAAGGGACGTAGGAGAAAGCAGTGGAAACAGAGTTTGGCTGTCTCCCCCATTCAGAGAGGGGCAAGTTGGAAGAAGAAATGGAATGATGTAGTAAGACAGTGGGAATGGAACCAAGCATTTCCACATATACAGAACGTTAAAGAGAATCGGGGTAAGCGCAGAGAAGTCCGAGGTTTGGACCAATGGGTGTAAATGTATCGTGGAGAAATGAATTGCTCATCCCTGTGAAGCACGACGAGCAAAGATAAACAAAGTCAACGAAAGGATGTGGACGAGTGGAACCCTAGATTTGACTCATCTCACGGATCGAGAAAAACATGGTTCAACAAGGCAAGAGAAAGGTGTGAACGATAGTGGGGTTAGGGTGGATCTTTCCCCACAGACCAGGAAGGGCAAGGCGAAACAAAGCAATGAAATGATACTAGGTGGCAGTTGAATTTGAGTAACTTATTTCCACGAATTAGACGTATAGAGGTCAACGAGGTGTTAGAAGTTGGATAGGAATATTCCACAATTTCAGCGGTGTCATGCTTTGCATGTCTTGATACCAGCGCGCCCCTAGGGGAACCGAGTGATGGCCATGCACGCAGGACCCTAGGTACCGTCGCGGCACCATAGACGGCTCGGGTAAACACTTCTTCAAGAGCGGTATTTCCATCCAATCTTAGAGGATATGCTAATATCACAAGGTTATAGAGAGACATGAACAAGGAGTTTTACACGCCATAGTACAATGTTTCCGGAGGTATAATTTATCAGATTTATTTGAATCAGAAACAAGGTAACGACAACTAAAGTGTCATGGACTTACAAGGACGGAAGTGCCTGGATGACACAAGCATGAAACGTGAGAACTACAAGAGTTCCGAAGGCTCCATTGAAAATAGGGTTACATCAATCATGAGGGTAGGACACATGCCGACTGCAAAGAGTTGGATACATGAAAATTTCAAAAGTTAGGAGGGTCAGCATTCTCTCATTACAAAAGTCTATGATGACTGCTAGCACTCCAACTAGTAACTAGCTAGTACTGTCTAAACGTAAGATTGATGCGTCCAGGACGAAGGCCTGTTGATTCCTTCAACCAAGTTGGTGTAGTGTTGGTCTTCACGTGGGAAACGCCATGAAATAACAGTCTTGACTCTCCACCGAGTATGAGAACGTCACCAGATTCGAGGTTGATCTTGGTCGCTTGGTCCTTGTCTCTCGTGTCACCGAACATGAACTCGGCGGTGTCTCCTATGGAGATGGATATGAAAGGTAAACCTTTGGTAAGGCTACTCTCTGACTCGTCCTTGTCTTGGTGAAGTCCGAGCTTCCCGAAGTTGGTGTAGTAGTTGACGATGCATATGTCCGGGTTAATTTGAGGAAACTCGCTTGCAGTGGAGTTCGCAGTTTGAGCAATCATCTTGAAAGCATCTGGTATTGTCGGGGCTTGTGCTCCATCGAATGGACGTGTTGGTCCATACGAGTGTGCGGTTGGATCCCAGTTCTTTCCCAGTGACATCATCCATAGGTTCAGCTTGGCACCATTCTTGAGGCTTGGCCTGTAAAATCCCCCTGGGCCCTTACCCAGTTGTCGACACATACTAACCATCCCGATTTGATCTTCAGGCTTGACAAATCCTTTTAACAGAACCATCCCAGGCCGCAGGTGTTGAACCGAAACTGCATCGGTGGAGGGCTCTCCCGCTTTTCTCTTCATGCTACCTTTACGTATTATGGTTTTAGCTGTCCTGGATTCATGGTGGCCAGGACATAAGTCGAAAGGCGGTGTCGAGGGTTGCGACATCTGTAGCAGGAAGAATAAGGCTCCCGTCAATTTGATAGTTTCGAAGGCCAAATGTGGTCATAAGGCAACTTGTATTCATGTGCCAATTAAGTTACGTCCCGAACTTCATCTTCTAAATTTCGTACTTGCTACCTAGATGTAAGCTTGGACTTAAAATGGTTGTAAGTTAATGTCCAGAGTATTTTGCCGAAGGGTCGTTATAGATCAATTTGTTGGTTGAAATTTTTGCACTACAACTTTTATATATAATACTTGTTTTAAAATGGACATAGGACACGCCCTAAACTGGTACCTCGCTCGTATTTACTTTCAGAGCAAGTAATCTATACATAAGTTGTTTAGAAATTTCTTGTACTACTAGGTTCTTATAATAAGTTTCTGTTGATTTTATTCGTAGTTTGAAATGCATCTTAAAACCGCAGACAGGATTCATATGTAAAATGCTACTACCCAACAATTATACTTATAGATGCAGTAAGAAATCTAGTTATTTTCAAGCAAAACAAGTAAGGCATAAGAGATGAGATGGAATGATGTATGCCCGTCCTATCCGGTCTCACATCACACTTTCTAAGTATACAACTAGCGATATTCGGTGACATATATGCACGTGTCTCTCTAGTGCAACTAGTCGTTCTCTAGTCGTTCTTAATTTTCGCACGTGGTTAGTGTACCTGCAGAAGAATGCATGCTCATACATTACCACATAGTGTGGCATCCACGTGTGACCGCTGCGTGGACAACGTTGGTGGGCCGCTGCACCTTTTCCTCAAAGCCTGACTTTCCACCAGTACTGGGGATTGTCGAGAAAAAGGTGGATCCCAAAAACCGAATGTAAGTGTGGTGGGTATGAAAGCCTCAAACATGCCCACCACCCTTAAGAGCTTTTACTTATACAGCATGAATGCAGAGATTACAACTGTCCGCAAAACCCAATAGCTTCCACCAGTACTGGGGATAGCTATGGCCGAATAGTTGCTTCTCAAAGCGCCTAAAATGCATATGAATTCTATCTAGGTCAGAATGTTAGTGATGTCACCTGATATCTCCTAACATCCTTATAATGGGCATATACGCGATATCTCTCATTTTCGCAAATACTCTGAAAAGATTTGGAAAATATGCTTTTGAAATCAAAACGAAGTTGTTATAATTGTTGCTCGCGCATGATCGGCTCTGATACCAGCTGTGGCGGAACCGCCGATTTAATACGGGCTAAGTACACCTGCCACCACTGGCCCACAGTGCACTTAGACCGAACTAAACTCGGTAGTCCGTCGAGCTACCCAGAAGGGCACTCGATGAAACCATCTCCCAGGGATGCCGACATCACACACGTTAAGCTCTCGGAAGAGCCACAACAATTACAACAACCCACCATTTCATACAGACATAATTTGGTTGAGTACAAATATTTTTGCTCAAAAAGAGTACAAGGTAGTGAAAAAGAACGTCAAAATAAACCTCGCAGCGGAAATACATATCGTTACAAAGATGTAACGTGCAGCGGAAGGTAAACATCAAGTATGACCTCGAGCCCACCGTAGTCATCCTTGATCATAATCTGATATGCACCTAAAAGAAAAATATCAACAACAAACGGTGAGTTCGTGGGGAACTCGTAGGACTTACCCGTGGGCGGTTTTAGCCCGACACATTTGAGATTATGCAAGGCTTTTTGGTGGACTGACTTCTAACCCGCATAAGCTTACTAGAAGTGGGTCCTTAGCCATTGATTTTTTTATTTAAAACATGTTATCATAAGATAGCAGGATTTGACAACTGCTACCCCTTAGTTATGATTATCAACAATATCACAGGGGAAAAGCTTGCAGAAAAATAAAACATGAACGCATGCCCCGTCCCAAAATTCATAGAGCCCCCATCGAACTCTTGGGAGTAGCCGTCTCAGGAGCGATGCCCCTGTACGTCGGGTCATCTCTCCCTCGACCTCAAAGCATCTCCCAAATCCATCAACCTCCTCTCAGTGGATGGGCAGCACTATGAATAGTCGGACGGATCATACTTATCCAAGCATGTTGTATATAAAACATGAATATAAGCATAAAGTATTTAAGTTGTTACTACGTTGCCCGTCAGTGATATTTGGCATTCTCACACCTGGTGAGCATCAGCGATTCGAATCGATTTTTAATTCTCGGGAATAACTAAAAATGCCAGAGGCCCATATGCTTACTCACACGACGGCTTTCCCACATATGGTCCCCCGCCTCCACTTGTCCCATCCCAAGTTCGATTCACTCCCGCCTGACCTCCGGGTTGTGCCCCCATGACGAGCCTGCCGGCATCCCGGTCTCCCCGTCATGAGTACCAAGCTCCCCCGGACCACCTTCCTCTCAACCAGTGGGTAGGAACGTGTTTCTGTTCTCCGGATGGCACAAGTAAGGTTTCACCGGCCCCATATACCGGATAAGCACTCTAGCAATGTTATGCCAATCAGCAGGCGAACAGCGGACGGGCCTTAATCGACTCGGGCGGAGTCCACCAACATATTATCACAATCTCATCATATCAAACCATATCTCCGCCCGGTCTCAACTTATCATCAAGTCATACCAGATTGCCTTTCGATCCAAGGATTTGTAAAAACAATTTGTAGACCCTATCATCTCGCGAGTGAATACCTTCACTCGTCTTCTACCGTCTAAGCATGGCTAAGCATAGACTTCGTTTTATCCTTTCTACTTTGGGCATCAAGGATTTATGCATGTGGGGTTTCATAAAATCCCTAAACGTAATGCACAAACAAGCATAGGGTGGTGAGACTCCCTAGATAGGTGAAAATGCCTAAGGGGCCTACCTTTGTTGTTGACAACTTGAACAAACTAAACTACTGTTAGTTTGCCGGGTTGTGAGGCTGTGCCCCAGGCAACCCCTTGTTACAGGGACGGCCAACTCAGCGACACGTCGTCTTCTTGCTTCGGGTTCCACTTGTCGTCTGGCTTCTCGATCAACGGTAGATCCTGCGTCGGCTCCTCGATCCCGTGGTCTATATGCATGCCAGATATGCAAATGAGTGTAAGGATGCAATGCAGGATAGAGTGCAGTAGAAAAGTAACCCACGGTGGATACTACATGTCAAAGTAAACAAGCCTTCTTATTTAAGGTCTACCTCCCGAGGAAGGCATTCATACTCTCCTAGGAAATCCTGCATGCCATCTTTTAAGAAATCGTATAAACCATCACCTAAAGCTAGCTCAACTAATCATATTAACTAAACTAGCTTACTCTTAGAGTGTAATTAGCAAAAGAGTTTACCTAATACAAAACAGTGGTTTAAACCTGCACATATATACTTTCTGAGTCCTATGTATCATGTACAAGCTACCAAAGTTCTCCTGAAATTTTCCTAGCCATTTAACCCCACTTTTTTCTTATTTTCTTTCCTAGCTAGTGGCACTTTGTCCATTTCAAAACACCACTCAAACTTGACATGCACAAACTCATATTTTACCAGTGACTCTTATCAGTTATCTAGTGCATAGGAAAAATACCAGATGACTCATTCTAGCAGGTTTTGCATGGTGTTCACTTTTTAATTAATAGAAAGGTACATTATGCAAATATAATGGCAAAGCCCCACCTAACAGCAAGCACTATGGCCATAAAGTTTGTCATAGTGTTCTCATGTGCTACAAAGCATACTGACCAAGTTTTACCATTTTAGAAGTTCATCTAGATCACTTTTTTCTATTTATTTTCCTTTTACATACATGCACAAAACCGAGGGTAAAATGGTCATTTCACTCATCTTTATCATACCTAACCTGTAGATCTACTCAAGAGGAGTTCAACGCAACTGAGTTTGTCTATTTTGGATTTTTATTTGATTTGTTATGATTTTTCAAAGTTTCAGCCGCTTTATTAATGAAATAAATAGAAAAACATATAGACCAAGGACTTATACGCAATTATCCGTAGACTTTAGGGGCTAGACCGTAAGATTCGTAAGACTCTCTGCACAGCGCATGGACTTAAACATAATTACACAAAACCGCAGGGGCTAAATCGCAAACTCACCTTTTCTTCTTCTTCCTCGGGCAGGCAGAGGGAGACGGCGCGCGGGGGGGGAAAACGGCGGGGCTGCGCCGGCGGCGTGGTGGCCGGTCTTGAAGCCGACCAGGCCCGGGGACGTGTTCCCGTCCACGGGCGTCCGTTCCCCCTTGACCTCGTTGCCGGTGGTGGAGAGGAGAGGAGGCGCGGCGCCGGTGAACCGAAGGTGGCGACGGCGCGCGGAGACGGCGGCGCGGCTTCGGTTCCGGCGGCTCGGGCACCGAGAGGCGGCGAGGGTGGGCACGTGAGGCGCGCGGCGAGGTAAGGAAGTCGGCGGTGGTGGAGTGGAGGGGCGGGGATGGCCGGAGGAAGGCCCTCCGCGTTGAGGCGCGGTGAGCCGGGGCGGCGCGCGGCGTCGCGCGTGGGGAAAGGGGCTAGGGCCGACGGCGGCGGCCTAGGGCTCGGGGCTTCGGTGGAGGGAGGTGCGGCGACGACGGGGCGCGCGTTGGACGAAGGGGAGGCGGCCAGAGGCGTTCGGCGTAGCTCGCTCGCCGCGGGCTAGGCCATGGCGCGGCCGCGGCGTGCGCGCACGCGGAGCGGCTGGAGGTGGCAGGGCGGGGCCGAGAAGTGGCGGGGAGGGTGGAGGAGCTCGAGGCGACTGCGGTGGGGGTGGTGGCTAGGCGAAAGAGGGCCGGAGATGGCCGGCGCGTGGAGCTCAAGCTCGCGGGGCGGCCATGGCGGCCATCGTTCTGCTGCTGCTGTGCGCGAGGGAAAAGCGAGGGAGAGGCAATGAGAGAGAGCGGAACGAGGCCGGAACGACGTCTAGGTGAAGCCGGGGCTGAGGGCGCGGGGTGGGGCCGTCGATCCGCGGCGCGGCGTACGCCGCTGTACGCCGGCGCGCCACGGGGGTGGCGTCGTACTGAGGTTGAGGGTGACCCTGACGGGTGGGCCCCACCTGTCAGTGAGAGAGTAGAATTTCCATTTATTTTGTGTTTTCTCCACTCCAGTAAATCGCTATTTTGACCCATTTAGAGGCCGAATTTGGAGAGACTCTAATTGGATGAAATGTTCCACTCTTTGATATCTGCAACTTTGTAAAAAGGCTCAAGGCCTAAAAGTGTTTGGAACTATGAATTTCATTTGAATTTAGCTCTCAAATTTCATTTGGCCTACAGACCAGGGTTGCTTGAAAAATTCAAAGCTCTTATTTCTGGGCCTTATCACCCAAGGAGCCTATTGACAATATTGTTTGAAATTTCAAAACCTACCATTTCTTCAATTAGGTCCTTGCATGAAAATGAATGTAGGTTAGAGTAAAACTCCATTTTCCAAACTGGACAGATTTAAAGTGTGTTTCTAGGCTGACAAAAATTGGTTCAAAACACCTATTATAATTCATTTTATGACCAGACTCATTTTGACAAAGTTGTTTCCTAGATCATTACCTACAACTTTGTTAATATGATCCTCCTCTAAATCACAACATATTTTGAAATACAACCCAAATCTTGTTTAGGATTTTGGTAAAACAGCAGATTTACTCTAAGTAAAGCTTTTCTTGTTTTCAACTTTTGAAATATCAAATGAAGGCCAATCACTTCCACAATAGGTGCATTTGAAAGGTAAAAAGTTCAATTTCATTTCATAGAAAGGGAGAATGTAAAGTTGTGTAGTGAATTCAAAAGTAATTTCAGAATCAATTTGGGATGAGCTAAAAATTCAGATTCGAGAAATTTTGACTTAGTGGTTTATCTACCCATTCCTCATTACTCTCTTAAGCATGATTTAGTCTTAATTCATCATTAGTTTACGTATAATTGTGTGTACGGCTTCTGAGATGCCAGGGGCATCACACTTAATCCAGACTAAGCATACCTGCCACCTCTGGCTCGCAGTGCACTTAGGCCAGACTAAACCCGGTAGTCCGTCGAGAGTACTTCGGCTCTCGATAACACCAAATCCCAGAGGAACCGACATCAAACACATCCGACTCTCGATGGAGCCACAACAGTTACAATCATCACAGGCAGTTGAAATATAAGAGAGAGAATTCCTTCCTTGGCCCTAAAAAAACTGCTGGTTCCTTCCTTGGCCTAAAAAAATTTTTCATTCCTTTCTTAGCCTAAAAATTTTACCAGATTCCCTTCTTGACATTTCCATCCACTCCGTGAGTTATTCCGTTAGAGATAGGATTGAATAGACCAAAATGCCCCTCACCTTTTCAACCCCATCCCAATCCAATTGGGCTTCCAGCGGTCCAGCCTAGACACGCAGAGCAAAGGGAGGCGGCGGCGAACCCTAGATGCGGCGGCCGGCGTCCGCGACGGGCGCGACGGCGCTGGCTACCGCGGCCCGCGGGACGCCGGCGTCCGCGACGGGCGGGTCGGCGGAGTCTGGTGCTGCGGCCGCAGCGAGCGCGGCTGCGCCCACGAGCGGATCGAGCGCGACGGCGAGGATGGCTGAGGCGGGAGCGACGGGCGCGACGGTGACGGGCGGGTCGGCGCGGGCAGGTGCGGCGGCTGGAGCGTCCACGACCCCTGCGCCCGCGACGGGCTGGTCGAGCGCGCCGGCGCAGCCGACCGCCTGCGCGACGGCGAGCATGGCTGAGGCGGGAGCGACGGGCGGGTCGGCGTGGTCGGGGGCGGTGGCCGGAGCGGGCGCGGCTGCGCCCACGAGCTCCATGACCCCTACGCCCGCGACGGTCTGGTCGAGCCCGCCGGCGCAGCCGCCCGCCTGCGCGACGGCGAGGGTGGCTGACGGCGGATGCGGCTCAGGCGCGGATGCGAGGTGGGTCACGGCCGGGATGGTGGCCGCTGGCGCGGCCGCGGCCGGAGCGGTGGCTGATGGCGCGACGACGTGCTGGGTCGCGGCCGGGACGGTGCCAGCGTTCGCGGGCGTGGCCGAGACCCCAGGTGCTGGCGTGACGACCGGTTCGGGCGTGACCGGGACGGCGGCGACGACTGGTTCGGGCGTGGCCGGGACGGAGGCTGTGGCCTTCTCCTCCCAAGCTGTAGCTACAATGGAAGCGACGACGGTTTCGGGCGTGGCCGAGATGGCGGCTGCGGGGCAAGCTGCTGCCCGAAGGGCATGGAAGTATGCGACCGGGCACGCGTGGAAGGGAACTGCGAGCACTGCCTCTACTGGAGAAACCAACCATGGCGAACCTCCATTTGTGGTTCCAGAAGGGTGAGTCAATCTGTCCTAAGATTGTTGGCATGAGATGAATACGTGAATAGATTTACACTTTGAATATGGACTGATGCATAGGTTTTTGTATGTCACTTAGGATGGATCCAAATACCTGTTTTGAATTGAAAATCGTAAGAAGGCAAGGAAGGATGTGGGTTGTTGGTCGCTAGAGAAGTTTGTTGATTCGGACTTAATTAACATTAAGGATCTTGTTGAATCTATCGTAGTGGAATGTCCTCCTGGTTATTTGGAAGTTGCACATGTTCAATACTATGATGCTGTCATGAAAACCTTTCCAGAAGTGAATTCTGACCAAGATTTGATGTCTATGTTTGCAAAACACACAGCCACAAAAGTTGTCACCATGTTCATCCAATATTGTGATCCATCTGAGCCATTTATACCTATCACTGAGTGGGAAATAGATGATCACATGCAGCAAGACAATAACACTAATGTAGATGATGATGATTATCTTAGGAATCCTTTGCCTGAGAATGAACATGTTGGTGTAGATGATGAGGCCATGTACTTGGAGGGTGAACCTATTAATCATCTTTCTATGGTTGTGCCCTCTGAAAAAGAACAGGACAAGGACTTTGTCCCAGAGGATGATTCAGAGGATGACAGTGAGGATGAGGGTGGCTCAGAAGTTGAAATAGAAGAAGATGAAGAGTTGGTAGGTCATGAGGCAACTCACATTCCGAATTTTGAGTATGATAGAGAAGATCCACCAATGGCAGAAGGCAGTACTTATCCTAGTATGAATGAGTTTAAGTTGGCTTTGTCTATGCATGCAGTCAAACATGAGTTTGAATTCAAGACAGACAAGAGTTCACCCTATAGGTTCAGGGCCCATTGCAGAAGGAAAGATTTAGATAAGTGTCCATAGAGAATTTATGCTTCTACAATGGATGACCAACGCACGGTTAAGGTAATTTATGTACCTTTTGTCATTATTATTGTCTGATTGTTGTGCCATTCTCATAGTCATGGTGTCTAATTGGGATATCACTTCTGTTTTTTAGGTGAGAAAGAATCGTTGTGCTCATGAATGTTCAAGCACAAGAAGGAAAAAGAAGGTGAAGAATGCCACAAAACATTGGATATGTGAGAAGGTAAAGGACTTCCTCATAGATGATGCAACTTTGAAAGCTAAGGCACTGCAAAAGAAAATTAAAGAACGCTATAAAGTGCACATCCATTACAAGAGAGTTTATATGGGTAGGATACTTGCTTTGAACCAACTTTATGGTGACTGGGACAGAAGCTTTGATAATTTATATAGGTTGAAGGCACAAATTGAGACTTGTTCACCTGGTAGTATAGTGAATATTGATCATTACACCATAAATGGAAAGATCAGGTTTAGAAGGATGTTCTTTGCATTGAAGCCTTGCCTAGATGGGTTTCTCAATGGATGTAGGCCATACTTGGCAGTGGACAGCACTTTTTTGACAGGACGATTCAAGGGACAGTTGGCTACTGCTTCTGCTGTTGATGGACATAATTGGCTGTATCCTGTGTGCTTTGGTGTTTTTGATTCAGAAACTAATGACAACTGGATTTGGTTCATGAATCAGGTTAGACAGGCTATTGGCTGTCCAAGGGGGCTAGCCATACATTCAGATGCTGGTCAAGCAGTAATGTCAGGGATAGGTGAAGTGTTCCCAGAGGCAGAAAAAAGGGAGTGCATGTTCCACTTGGTTAACAACTTCAAAAAACAACATCGTGGGAAGGTGTTTGATGACCACCTTTGGGCAGCAGCTTACTCCTACAATCCATATCTTTTTGAGAAACATTGGCATGCAATGGAGAAGGAAAAACCAGCAGCAACTAATTATTTGAGGCAATTTCACACTAGGTTGTGGACAAGGAGTCAGTTCTCTCCTTTTTGCAAAGTGGATTATGTAACCAACAACCTTGCAGAGTGTTTGAATAATTGGCTCAAGCACTTTAAATCCTTGAACTTGGATGATTTGATGGACAAGATTAGGCAACTGCTTATGATAAAGTGGAACCAAAGGAGGAAAGTTGCAAAGAAATGGGAAGGAAGGGTGTTGCCCCATATAATCCATAAGTTGAATGAATAGAGTAGAGAGTTGAGTTTGGAAGTGGATGAATGCTCAGAGGAAGTGGCTGAGGTAACGGCAATGAGAGGAAGTGGGTTTCGATTTGTGGTCAATTTGGAAGAGAAGACATGTTCTTGCAGAAAATGGCAGGTTTGTGGTATTCCTTGCAAGCATGCTCTTGCATTCATCACTTCACTTCCCAATGCTTCTATAGAGGACTATGTGCATGAATATTACCACATAGACAAATTTAGAGCAGCTTATCATCAACTCATTCCTGCCATGCCTGATAAAAGTCAGTGGCCAAAATCTACTCATGGTTTTCATTTGTACCCACCACTGTTAAAAGCTACAGCTGGTAGACCTAAAACAGAGAGATACATAGGGTGCAGTGAAAATAAAAAGAAAAAGGGAATGCACCAATGTCCTATTTGTAAAGATTATGGACATCATTGGCATAGATGCAAGAAAGGAAATCCAGAAGACATCGCTGCTATGATGGCTATTAGGTATTGTCCCACAATTTACTCTATCCTTTATGGCTTGTCAAATTATAAAGCTAACCACTACTGAAAATTTTTGTGCAGAGGACCACCAAAGAAGAAGGCAAAGACTACTCAATCACCTCAGTCATCAATTGTGGCCACTGAAGATGATGCCCCTGCTGCATCTATGTCTTTTCCACCAAGGTTTGGGATTTAGACTCACAACTACTTCTCACTTGTGCCATCTAATGATTCTAACTTCATCTACAATTTTTTGCACCATAGTCAAACCTTGGATAGTACATCTAAGATAAAAGGAAAGCAAATCGACTCTATTTCAGGAGGATCAAAATGGTACTTCACACTAGTTCTGAAATTTATTTCACACTCAATGAACAACTTCATTTCCATGCTCAGTAGTTCCCTTCTCATTTTTTTACATAGCCAAAGCTTGGAGACTACATCTAAGACAAATGGAAGTCATGGCAACTCTAATTCTGGTCCATCGAAAAGGTAACTTATGGCTTGTTTGCATGTATGTATAGTTCTGAATTTTTTTATCCAATGAACAACTTGATTTCCATTCATGTACAGGCGCATGTCTAGAAGTGGTTCCAACCAACCTGAAACAATGCTGTTGATAGACCGCCACTTAAGAAGGCAACGGCTACAAGGAAGAAGAAAGATAAACCTAAAGCAAGCATTCCAATGCTGCCATTTGATAGCCCTGCAATGGGCACAAGGAGCAAAAAGGTTGATCCTGCTAGCCCTGCAATGTCCACATGAAGCAAGAGAAGGCTTAGCTTGTGATTTGTAATAGTCTGTTTACTTGCAATGCATGTGGAGTTGTCTGTTTCAGCTCATCTATCATGTATGATCTGTACGCTTCGATCTATTTTGTGGTCACTTTTGAACCTGCAACCTGAATGTGAAACTTGGATGTGTGTAACCTAAATGCTAAATCTTGGATGTTGTGTTACATTGGATGCTCAGATTGTGTGCATTTGTGGTCTGTATGTTCATAGACATAATGTTGATTCTGTATGGTTTGGATGCTCAAATTGAAAATATACTCACTTTATGCTGAACCTATTGCATTTTTTTAAAGAAAATAACATTTATCCAGTCAAAATAATGTCAAAATATCATATAAATAAGACAATATACTGGTTACGTTTGTCAAATATTACAAAAGCTGAAATAAATATGTAACAGATCCTAATACATAACTCATTTTATAACTGGACATCTATATGTATACAAAGGGCAACATCGTCTTTTCACTGCCTCTTTAACACCGTTAACTCACAAAGTGGACGGAAATGTCAAGAAGGGAATCTGGTAAAATTTTTAGCCCAAGGAAGGAATGAAAATTTTTTTTTGGGCCAAGGAAGGAACCAGCAGTTTTTTTAGGGCCAAGGAAGGAATTCTCTCAATATAAGAGGGATAGACTAAGTTTATAAACCATCATGTATGGAATCAAATACAAGTTCAAAATACAGCGGAAGCAATTGAGAAATATATATATATATAGCGGAAGCGTATCAAAACATCTCGCAGCGGAAAATAGAACTCGTCTAGTCTTCATGCAGGGATAATCAAGGCGAGTAGCACCGAGCCCACCGGTACTACCACCTCTAACACAGATGTCCAGATGTCGCCGGTACCTGTAATCCAAAAGTGGAGGCAAACCCTAAGTACTAATTACTCAGTAGGACTTAATGGACGGGGCTTACGGCTGACGCAAAGCTTGCTTACTAATCATGTAGGTCCTTAGCCATTGATTTTTATACAAAGGCATGTTGACATAAGATAGCAGGATTTGATAGCTGCTATCCATTAACCATGAAGATTCATTTACATCATAAAGTAAATGCTTGCATGAAAGTAAAACATGGATACCCATCAGTAATTTGCATAATAATATATCATACACATCCAAGCATGTTGTATTTAAAAACATGAATATAAGCATAAGGTATTTAAATTGTTACTACGTTGCCCGACAGTGATATTTGGCACTCTCACACCCGGTGAGCATCAGCGATTCGAATCGATTTTTAATTCCCGGGAATAACTAAAAATGCCACGGGTATATGCTTACTAGCCATCGCGTTCCCGCATATAGTCCCCATCTCCACTTGTCCCATCCCAAGTTCGATTCCAACCCGCCTTTCCCTAGGTTTAGCCCCCACAGAGCGATACCACGGTACGTCGGGTTAGCCCTCCGTGAGAGTGAGCGCCCCTAGAGTCCGGTAGGACCAAGTCTCTGTTCTTCGGATGGCACAAGTAAGACTTTCACCAGGCTCATGTCTTGGATAAGCACTCTAGCAATGTTATGCCAATCAGCAGACGAACAGCGGACGGGCCTTATGCGACTCGAGCGGAGCCGGATAACAACAACGCACACCCCAAAAGTAAACTTACGCTCCGCCCGGTCTCTATTTAACATCAACAATAATAATCATAAATTGTGTTATAGTAAAATTTCTGAGAATTGTAAAATCACCTACGCAACGAGTGACTCCATTCACTCGTATCTACTCGTACCTAGCAATTCTAGGCACTCATCCTACGAACGATATGTATAGGTGCTAGGGCCAGGGCGGCCAGGATGTCTAATGCAGTTGGTTCCAAACAACTCCTGATGCATATGCCTAATCATCAAGACATAAGATGTTTGCTGGGTATAGTATGGTCCTGCCTACCTTTGTTTGTCCGTATGAAAACCCACAAACTAATCTAGGTTAGTTTGTCGGGTTGTGAGGCTTTGCCCCAGGCAACCCCTTGAAACAGGGACGGATCAAATCAGCGACACGTCATCTTCTTGCTCTTGGTGCAATTCGTTGTTCGGCTTATCGATCAATAGCAGCTCTTATGTTGATCCTTCTTTCGCGGAATCTATATGCATGACATAGTGCAATCATGAGTGCAACGAATGTAAATATATGCATGGGGTGCCAATGAAATGTAATGCATAATCAAGCCATTTGTGAAGAATGGATGCAAGTACTCTCAGTTTAACACATCCCATAACAAGAAAACCTTACAACATTCCTAAAAAATCATACAAGCCATCACTAAAAGCTAGTCCAACCCATCATGCATAAACGCGGGTGACCCGTACTTTACCACGTTTTATCATTAAACTTTTCATGAACTACTGTCTTATATGTGTACACAGTCCCTATCAAATGCAAAGAAGGTGTTTCTCCAAAAACATCTCCATTGATAACTCTTGGAATCACAAGATGTACTTGAGGTTGTGCAGCAAGTAACTTTATACATGCACCAAACATATTGTTATTGGCAATTAAACATATACACACGAATTAGTGGACAGGCCATCTTTGTGAATAAAATGCACCCCTGAGTTCATATAGTTAGGTCAGTCAATTTGATCCCAGACTTTTACCATATGCAGAAACATACCACATAATGCTACAGTCAAAATTTCAGCTACAACCAAGTAATAATTAATTTATTCAAATTACAGCAAGTTAATCAGCCCTATAGCTTCTCAGATTTTTCATAATTTGTAGGAGTGAGTTCTGGACTTGAAATTTCTATAGCAAGCATCTTATTGCATAAATATCACATACAAAAATCAGCAAGTACAAAAGCCATAGTTCGATAGGACATCTATTTTCCATAAAATTATCTAGGTCTATTTTAAACGCACATCAAGACAGTACTTACAGGCTTCACCAAGATACTTTTTGGAACCTTAGCAAGCTACCAAATTTTCTATGGAATTAATTATGCACCCTAAGACCACTTTTCCTTTTTATTTATTTAAGTATGTGAAACTTTGTCATTTTCAAATCACCACTCAAACCTAACATGCAAGGCCTCAAACTTTACCAGCAAGCTATCCATACTATATAAAGTACATAAAAAATACCAGAGGTCATATTTGAGCATATTTTATATAGTCTTCATTTTCCAAGTTAATTAAATACACAAAACACATGCATAAGGGCAAAACAGTAATTAAACAGTCAATGCTAGGGCTACCAAAAATCACACAGTACCTAGACGCTATAACAAAGCTACTTTCCAAGTTTCATAATATTTGGAGTTCATTTGGTCCACTTTTACCATTTATTAACCCTCATATGCATGCAACTTAAACAAGGGCAAAACAGACTTTTCACACATCCGCATCATATCTATCCTGTAGATCTACTCACAAGGAATCCATAGCCACTGAGTTTGTCCATTTTAGACTTTTCTATGAATTGTTATGATTTTCCAAAGTTCAAGATCAAGAAAATGCTTTTAAATCACAATTACACACTGACCAAGGACCTTTACCTAAATAACCATAGACTCCAGGGGCCTGCTAAGAAGATTGCATAGACTCAGTGCATAGCGGACCCCCATGGCGGACGCGCGCTCGGTGCGGCGTTGGAGAGACGGAGTGGCGACGAGGGCTAGGGCGTTGGACGCGGGAGATGGAGGTGGAGGTGATGGCGGTGGTCTGGAGGCGCGGAGAGCAGCGGAGCGGCCAGCGTGAGCTCGCCTCCGAGCTCGGCAATGGCGGGCGGTGGCGTTTGGTGTGGAGGGTAAAGGTAGAGAGCGATGGAGTGAGGGGGCAGAGAGGGGTGCCCTCCGTGGCTTAAGGCCGAAGGAAGAGTGGCCTTGGCCGGGAATCCGTCCAGGTGCGGGCGGGGGCGCGGGGCGCGGCCCTCGGCCAGCGTCGGCGCGGCACGGGTAGAGCACGCCCGCCGCGTGCACGCAATGGAGAGAGGGAGGAGACGGTGGCGCGGGAGGTGGACGAGGTCCATAGACCCGGTGTCACTGACGGGTGGGTCCGGGCGAGGATGGAGAGAGGACGGCGCAGTGGACCGGGTGCGCGGAGACGATGGAGGAGTGGGGCCCACTGGACCGGGTGTTTGTCCGACGCGGGCGGGAATCCGGTGGGCCTGCAAGGTGGGGCCCGCCGGTCAGCGAGGCAAAGGGAGAAAGGGAAATTCCAAAATCCCAAAAATGGAAAAACCCCAGTTTGACCAGGGAACAGGTTTCTGAACTTCGCCTATTTGACCAACCTAGGAGCTGAATTTGACAAAACTCCAATTGGATGAAATGTTCTGTTCCTCTACCTTTCCCTTATAAACTTGTATACCTTGTTATATTCAAAAATCTGGTGTAAACTTGAATTTAATCTGCTGACTAATGTTTGACCAACAGAACCTTCTAGTTTAAAAATTCTAAAAGTCTATTTTTTGGTCACTTTCACTCAAAGAGTTTTATACCAATGTTGTTAGAATTTCATGATCTACAACTTATTCAATTGGAGTTTTGCAAGATTATGGCTGTAGACTAGTTTAAATTTGAAATTACTAAACATATCAAGTTTGGACAGAAGACACATGCTGACAGAAAAAGCCCAAAAACTCTATGCAAACCTTAATGCATGTCAAAGCACCAATTACCAAAGTTGTTTATCATCAAATTGTCTACAAGTTTGTCAATATGAGTTTCATCCAAATCTAACTAGAATCAAAGTTATGGCACAATCACAGAGACATATATGCAGAAAACATGTTTCGACAAGTTTCATTTCATCCAAGTTTGACTAGGGCTCAATGCATGTCATTTTATGATGCATCATGATGAATGTTGCATGTATGTGGGATGAAAATGCACTTGAGATGCCGGGGCATCACATACGGTGGGGGTGGTGCTGACGTCCCTAATTTTGTATTTTTTATATTTTTATCCGAACTCCAAACGAGGTAAATAATATGTCCGTTGGAATCGTCTCGACGAGCTCTACGCAATGGTGTAGGTCTTGAGGGCATTTGAGATACTTTGTAGTGATGAAATTTGCAAATCTTGTCTCAAGCTCTTTTGTGCGTAAATTCTCTCATGGTCCAAATTGTCTTCTTTTGTACGGAATGTGAGCTTCTCCCTATGATACACTGAAAACCACCAAAAATCGTGGAATTCATCAGTGTTAGGAAAATAATGCACGGAACTTTATATATACCCCATTTATTCACCGAGGGATTGACGGTCGAAATAGGGAAGTAACGACCGTCAACAACTTGCATAAAAATCACCCTTGAAACATGAAATATTTGTGGTCGAAATGGGTTATAACGAGCGCCAACAATCACCAGTATAAACAAAGTGAATGACAAGCGCCACTGGAATCCTCACTTGATGCATAAATTCCCTATATTTTACAAACACAACCCTTGGCCTGTTAATCACAGAAAACTTGCATGTTTTGCTTGTTAAGGAAACCCCACTGATTAAATAGCCACCTAAGCCTATCTTAGATGTAGTGCAATGTTAGCACCAGATTTTAGCCAATATGCCAAATGGGCCAGATCGGCTAAATGGGCTAGAAGAGCCGACCCATGAGTGGGTCAATCAGCTAAAGGACTATGGAGGTCACCCAAGGAAGAGGCGAGGAGCCGCATGACAGGGAGATGAGTGCAGCGGCAACGTGATCCCCGGCTCCCATGTGCCCTGCACCTAGACCTCGCTGCCCGCCGGTATCTGGGTGCAACACACTTTTGGCACTTCCGGTGGGACCTTACCTTCGTCAACATCATCTTTAAACGATGGCCCCAGGGGATTGTTCCAAGAAGGGTGCAATGAAGTTCTTGGCCAGACATGATCTAAGTACATGGCCGAGCGACAAGAATGTATCGCCCAAGCTTGATGACCTCCTGCCTAAACATAAAGATCTCTACGACCGTCTATTGGCTGGTCTAGTGGATAAAGTCCTCGATCACTTTACCTGGACTCGGAGTGGCGAAATCTTGTTGGATTCTATGGATAGCGTGGTTGCACGCATAATCAGGGAGACTATGGTCGATGAATATCAAGAGACCGGTCCGCAGATCGGCACTTTATTTTGAGAGACCCAGTTCTATTCCCGTCCATTATACATACCTCCTATCAAGACAATGGACAATACCAATGCCGTGTTCCTTATGTACGCAATAGTGAATCTAGGAGAGCAACCAACATGCTATGATGAGCCTCCTGTGTTCATACCAGAAGGTTTTCTTTGCCAACTTAGGTATAGACCGCTACGTGAAGGAGAAGAACCTCCTCGCAAACCTCCATCAAGCAAGCAACCTCATCCTACAAGCCACACGAGCAGTAGCAAAGATAAAACTAATGATTATGAGGTGGCTAGTTGGCAAGCACAGTTTGGGACAGGGCTAGTTTTTAACAACCAAGCCGGTTTGCTGCTAATGGTGGATTGGCTCCTCAAGCCGGTCTAGATGATTATATTAAGAATCAGTTTAGTATAGCACTAGTGAGAGACTTAGTTTCTTCTTCCAAGCTGTATCCAGACATGTATGATTAGTTGCCTCCACCACCAAAGTTTAAGGTGCTAGAATTCTCCAAGTTCAGTGGTAATGATAACACCAGTATTGTGGAGCACATTAGCCGATATTTGGCACAGTTGGGTATTGCAACATCAGCCGAGTGTTGATGTCTCTTAGCGTAACAGATTTTACTCCGCAAGAGCACAAAGATTCGCTGTAGCTTTTTCACTCAGAGTATTCCGAGTATCGTAAAAATCCACAGGGAAGCAAGGGCGAATAGGTGGAATGAAATGTCAAACTTTCAAGCGGTACTATAACTTAGATAAAACACCAACTATTTTTACAACGGGGGTAAGATAACAAGGTAGTGTATGGTGGGAAGAGTAAAACAGGGACTAAAGAAGCCAACACCTAGGTAGCTATCTGGGAGGATAACGAGTGAGATTTAGATTTCAAAACTCTATTCCTTAACCGCTGCAAAGGAGTATTTGCGGTTGAACTAAGTTAACCAAACATAAACTTGGATCTTGCGTCGAGCGAAATTGCGGCGCATCGAGGGGTCAGGGGGTGGATAGTAGACCACCGAAGGAGACCCAGCTAATGCCTACGTGCTTACCGAATGATGGGATTAGAATACTGAGACCTCTAAAGCTGTCACCTAGAGAGGCTACCAACCAGAGCTGCATGGGTAAGATGGCACACTATACTAGTGTTTAAGTGAGAACTTGAACACTAAAGTTCTTCCTTGATCGGAGGATGAGAGCTAACTTAATCTTAGATCAAAAGCCTAAGACAAGCTTATAGCACCGGCAAGTCTAGCAAGATTTAGATAACTTAAGAACAACACAAACCTAAGCCTTGGTCTAGTATGCAATAAAGGTACACCACACTAGGCAAGTGTTAAGAAGTAAAGTAAAGTATAACAAAAGATAGAGCAATGAAGTATATTATACTGGAGTAACAAGAGTACAAAGATAGAAAGATACAAGAGCTTTACCAAGACTCGAAGATGACTCCAGAATCTTTGAGGCAAAGACTCAGACTCAACTCTAACTCCCAGGACTAACCTAGTGCTACTAGACTAAACACAAAAGTATGATTTACTCAACTTCCACACTCTACAAGTGAAGTCTAGGGGGGTATTTATAGGTCCCAAGGTCGGTGAAGCGGTTAAGTGACGGTTACAGGCCAGGCGGCTTGGAAGTGGGGCCGGGTGGCCCCACCTCAGGCCGGGCGGCCTGGGGTGCCATCGGATTCACTGCCTTACTTGATCTTGTGGCTCATATCCACTCCCCAAGGCGGTTGCATGGCGGTTATTGTTGTGCTTTTCCCTCAACCGTTGAACTTCACTTGTGTTTCTTCTTAGCCGCAGGATGGAGATGCCTAGGATTGCTGACTTCACCAATCCAAGTGCCGGATTGATGACATGGCAAGCCTTCCAGTTGGTTATATGCAGCTTGTGAGGATTCCACCTTGGAATTGTGTTGACACGTCAATGTTGCGCATGCAGGTCGAATATTGGCGCAGTTGGGCACATTTCCAGGTCGGGCGCCTTGGGGGTGAAGCTGGGCGGCCTAACCCACTGGTCAGGGTCCTCCTGACTGTGCCAGATTTCTCATGTTTTCAGCTGATTTTACACCTGTAATCAAATATCCAACACAACTCGTGGAGATATGTCAGTAGCAAGGGTTAGTCTACACTTTGGCATATTTTCCTTCATATACATGGATAGTTGACGGTAGGAATGGTGCAATAACGACTGTTAACACCGAGTACATGGGGATTCAGCTCTTTTCTTTGTCTCTGACGGGCCCAGCTTTTGGGTCGTATACATCGTTGGCGCCTGGATCTGTTTCTACATGGAAACAGTTGGTGGAACTGTTTCCTGCACAATTCTTCTCAGGATCGGATGAAGCAACTCTTACAGATTTAATGGCAATCCGTCAACGCCCAGGTGAGTCTGTTAGTCATAACATTCAACGATTTAGGGATGTAGGACCGAGACGTGCGACTAGAGGGGGGTGAATAGGAGCACTTGAAAACTCAAACTCAAACCCCCACCACAGTGCAAAACGGAAACAACACCTACAATGAAGCTAGACACCGTCCACTGAGAGGATACGTATCTAGCTCACAACACGTGCTTGGTACCGTCCACTGAACAGATACGTACCAAACACCAAGCGAAAGCACACGCTCAAACGGCTAAGAAAAAGAGCGCAAAAGGAACCAACTTCGGGAAACTGCAGATTTCAGACAGACAGGGCTGCAAAGAAAAATCTCAAAACCCTAGAAGCAAAGCTCCAAACCACCCCAAAAAATTACCATACCTTCACAAGACAATAAGGAACAGCTCCAGAAAAATTCAGACCAATTGGAGCAAGTTGTGACCACCGGACTGTCCGGTAGTTAACCACCAGACGAAATAGATAGCCACCGGACGTTATAGACAGATAGAAAAACAGCCACACGAAACTTGAACTTCCGAAGCTAAAACTTGACCAAACCTTCACGAATCTTCACGAAATTTTGCACACACTAACCTAGCTCCATTCCAAAGCTATTCCCAAAAGATCTATTGAAAAAGATCAAGGGATTAGCGGAAATTTCAGATCTCGTGAAGAGGTGAATATTTGGGCAAGAAAGGAGAAAGCTCAAGAACAACTTGCTCGTGGCAATCCTTCGGGATTGAGATGTTCTAAGACATAATCTCCATGTCCTTGCAAGTCCAAAATATAAGAAAAACAAAGGATTCAACCTTGGCCAAAACAAACACCCAAAAAGCCAAGGATTGAAGCCAAAAACCAAAGAGAACAAAGGGGAGGAAAAGCAAACAAAGTTGTTGCACGAAACCGCTTCAATTGTGACCCTCAAAAGAGGTCTTAGTTCAGATTACAACGAAGGATTTCGTCCCAAGCAACCACCATCACCTTCCCTCTTGATTTGGAGGCTAGATCTCACCCTAACCCTCCTAAACTTGGAGTTCAAAGCTTGAGGACGAAAATTACCCTAAGGAAATGAAAACTTAGCTGCCAAGACTCCCTCTAATGACCAGCTCTTAGGCTATTTATACACTGGTTCAGTTTTGGCATTTTTACACATAGACTCCTAACATTAGAAACGCCCGGAGGGGCTAAAACAGAAAAGAACCCAAAATATCGGGGACAGACGACCACGATGAAGACTTCATCTTCTTAGGTTCCACGCAATCTTCGGATGTCCTCCACGTGGCCAGTAGTCCAATCCACCTTTGCACCCCCGGTTTTGAAGTCAAAAACCGAGAAACTTTAAGAAGTCTCCGTCTGGGCCAGACTTGGCCTATCTTCTCTATCTTGGCGAGTCGTGGCCCAACTCACCAAGCCTTGAATAGCTTGGGTGGCGGTTTTGAGCCGAAGCCGCCAAAGCCTCCCTCGCACGCCTTCACGCCATGCACTCGGGTTGGAGCACCACGGTGGCACCCGGCTTGTTCAGTCCATCGGAGTCGCCTCACAGTCCATCGGAGGGCTTACACCACCGTTGCCGAACTGCCCCTCTGTGTATCGAGCTCCCATGGCCGACCGATGCCGAGCATTGCCTCCGGTCCATTGGAGGGCTTTTGCCTCAGTCCAACGAGGTCTTCGTCATCTACCTCCAGTCTATCGGAGGGCCTCCAGTCCATCGGAGGGCTTGAGCTCGTTGACAATCATTCATCACACCAGGAGAGCAATGAGGCCGGTCCATTGGCTCTCAATCTCCCCCTTGATGAGTGCATTGTCAACACCTTCAACCTGTAACCTGAAATGGAACAAAGAGAAAAGAAAAGCGTAAAACCGAAAAAGAAAGAAAGGAAGAAGAAAGTTGCTCAAAATGCCCAAGAACCAAATACAAGCAAAGAAACAGGGCACAATGAGACAACAAAAGAAAACAAAGCATCGGCTCCTCAATACAGAGGCAAAAGGCTCAATGCACAGATGCAAAGAGCATGCTAAAAGCTCAACTCCCCCTAAAATGCATCCTTACAAATGCAAAATTGAATGCAAAGCTCCCCCTCAACAAAGTCTCTCCCGAGACCTCCCCCTTTGTCCAATTCTTCTCCCCCTTGTTGACAATGGACATATCAAGGGTTCATAGGGCTCCCCCTGAACTAGATAACTCCCTCTCAAAATATGCCATGAGATGCAGAGAGTGTACCAGAAAGAGCTCAGATGGGATGGAAAGCTAGTATTCACAAGTTCTAGCATACAAAGCAAGTGAGGGCAAGGAAGCATACAATAAGCTCAAATGAATCTATCTTACACAGATCAAGAGCATGTTTTTTAGGGTTATTGAAAAGAAAGCATCACCAACATGAATAGCAGTCACAGTTAACAGGGCTAAGTTTGGGGATGAATGTACAAAATTTTTTCACTCTATGGCCACAATTTCTTTTCGAAGGAATTGTATTGCCCAGCTGCAAAATAAGGAGGGTTGTTCAGTTGTTGATCATGACAGTAAAGCTGCAATTTTATGGGAGGACTTTAGGTGCAGGATGGGAGTGACTGATAGACCACCCATGGTTTTTGACCTCAGTTCTCTGGTAAGCCCAGTGCCAGGCCTACAAGATCTTGTTAGACCACTACAATAGGAGGAAATAGTGAAAGTCATCAAAAGTTTTCCCTCAGACAAAGCTCCGGGTCCAGATGGATTTAATGGGATGTTCTTGAAGAAATGCTGGCCAATCATTAAAAAGGATTTTATTCAGCTGTGCATGGACTTCTTTCAACACAGGGTGGATATTTCTTGCCTGAATAATTCCTATATAACCCTGGTTCCCAAAGTGGAGAATCCCACTTGCCCAAATGACTTTAGACCAATCTCCCTGAGTAATTGCACCCTCAAATTGCTCACTAAGCTCTTGGCTAACAGGCTACAGGAGGTCATTCTTGACATAGTTCACCAGAATCAGTATGGTTTTATTAGAGGAAGGAGTATTCAAGATTGCCTTGCCTGGAGTTTTGAATACCTGCACCAGTGTCATGCTTCTAAAAGGGAGATAATTATTCTTAAGCTGGATTTTGCAAAAGCATTTGACACTGTTGAGCATTCTTGTATTATCTCAATGATGAGAGCAACAGGTTTCCCGGAGGACTGGATTATTTGGGCAAACAATGTCCTGTCTACTGCAGTGTCTTCCATCCTGCTCAATGGAGTCCCTGGAAAACAATTTCACTGTAAAAGAGGTGTGAGGCAAGGGGACCCTTTATCCCCCCTATTGTTTGTTCTGGCTGCTGACCTTTTACAACATGTACTGAATAGGGCGCTGGCTCTGGGGATCCTAAAGTTGCCATTGCCACAGAGGGATGGAGACTTCCCAGTTATCCAATATGCAGATGATACGCTTCTAATTTTAGAAGCTGATGCCAGGCAGCTGTTCTGTCTTAAAGCCTTGCTTCATAGTTTCACAGTATCTTCAGGGTTAAAGGTCAACTACAGCAAATCATCGATGATCCCAGTGAATGTCACAGAAGATAAAATGGTCATTCTCTCAAGGACCTTTGGGTGTCAAGTTGCAACTCTGCCTTTTACCTACCTGGGGCTGCCAATGGGTACCACCAAACCACGCATTGAGGATTTCACACCCCTCATGGATAGAGTACAGAAGAGATTGTCCACCTGCTCCTCTTTCTTGTCCTATTCAGGAAGGCTACAGTTGGTGAATTCAGTCATCAGCCCTATTACCATTTATACTATGTCGACTATCAAGTTGCAGGCTGGAGTAATTGAGATCATTGATAGGCATCGGAAGCAATGTCTATGGAGAGGAAATGATATGCAAAAACAAGGGGGTAATCTAGCTGCGTGGGAGTTAGTCCAGAAACCAAAAAACAAAGGAGGCTTGGGAGTCATTAATCTTAAGATTCAGAATGAAGGCCTTCTGGTTAAGCAGCTTCATAAATTTTATGCAAGAAAGGAAGTTCCCTGGGTGAATCTTATTTGGACGAGCTACTATCAGAATAAAGTGCCGCATGCAACCAGACCAGTTGGGTCATTTTGGTGGAAAGATGTACTTAGTCTTCATAGCAATTACCTTGATGTGGCTACATGCAAAGTGGGTAATGGCTCCTCAGTTTTGTTCTGGACTGATAACTGGCTGGGAAAGGCACTAGCGACCAGGTTCCCAAGCCTCACTAGTTTTGTTGACAATTTGAAGATGTCAGTAAAAGAAGTCCAAGAAGCAGTGGACCTAGCAAGCATTTTTATCCTTCCACTCTCAGGGCAGGCACACTCGGAGCTTCAGATGTTGATCAGCAATCTGAATGGGAGCAGCTACAACTCTGAGAGACAAGATGAGTGGAGTTATCCGGGAGCAGAGCTTAAGTTTTCAGTTTCAAAATATTATGCTCGTAAACATAGTGGTGTGCAGGTCCCATCCATCTTCCAGAAGCTTTGGAAGACAAAATGTACAATGCGTACCAAATTCTTTTTCTGGCTGGTTCTTGTTGACAGAATCAATACGAAGGACATGTTGCACAGAAGAAATTTGATGGCCAGGAATGAAAGATCTTGTGTCATGTGCAACACGGGTGCAGTAGAAGATGTTGACCATCTCTTCTTCCAGTGCCCAATGGCTATAAGGTGCTGGAATCTCCTTCAAATTCAATGGAATCTCCAATTGCGTATTCATGATAGAATTGAACTGGAACTGGCTGCATCAGGATCACCTTTTCTTTTGGAGATTTGCATTATAGCGGCCTGGGAAATCTGGAAGATGAGGAACAAGAAAGTTTTTGATGACCACACACCATCTGTTGGCCAGTGGATCTTGAAATTTAAAGCTGAGGTTAAGCTCCAGAGCCTACGGCTCAAGGATGATCTTCGTCGAATAGTTGTTTTATGGATAGACAATTTGTAATTTGCTCTCCTTTTCGCTTCCTTGTTAGAAAGCTAGCTATGTGGTTTTTTGCCTGTTGGTGGCAGTGATTGTATTATGTAAGTACCTCTAAACTTCTTTAAATGAAAATACCTTTTTACTGTGGGGATCTCCCCCACAGTCTTTTTGGTCAAAAAACATGAATAGCAGCACCTAGTAAGATAGGCATGAACACAAGATGCTAGCAATGCATACAAGGTGTGCTACTCTCAACCAAAGCATATACAACTAGCCATAAGCATTTTAGAGACTTGCAAATTTCAGATTTAAACATGTATATCCATAAGCAAGTTCTTTTTGTGCCAGGGGTTATTTACTTGTCTTTTGCCACTTCTTACCAACCAATGCCAAGCCTAGGCTCAAACAACCATCAGAAGCTTAAGACAAGGTTTTAGTCATACACAGCCTAGTCCAAGTTCATGTCAAAATGCAATGACAAGCAGTCTCAAACTAGATCAGTGTGACAAGCAAACCCACCAGGATCTTTCTCAATTTAGCACATAAGACACCACTTGTAAGCATTTTGATTCAGATTTCAATTTAAGCAAGGTGTCATAAAAGCTTAGGCATTAACATAGCAAAGGCATACAACTAGCATATCCAGGTATGAAAAGATAGCATAGCATTCAACATTCCTACACATGCTAGGTAGCCAAATCAAGTAATGATCATGGTTTTTGATTTGCAAAGAATAAAATGACTTAGCTCACAACTAGAATTCAATAGACTCAAGAGAGCTTAGCCAACCATGGTCAAGCAAGCACTCTACAGTCTAACACAGGCAAGTATAAACTCAACATTCCAAAAGAGCTCTAGTGCTTGAGAAAATGCATACGATACATGAATGTCATGATATGATACAATATGCAAAAAAAAAAACAATGAGAAATAAAAGCAAAAACTAAACTACACAAGCTATTCCTTACTAAAAGAAATAGCACACTATCCCTGACTAAAAGGGATAGCACACTCCAAGCTCACCTCTCAAGCGTGCAAAAGCGTCAAACTCTAGGGGCTTGGTAAAAATATCGGCCAACTGGTTTTCAGATGCTATATGGACTAAGACTAGGTCCCCCTTCTCATAGTGATCTCTCAGAAAGTGAAACCTCACGTCTATGTGTTTGGTTCTAGAGTGCAAGACAGGGTTCTTAGCTACAGAAATAGCAGAAGTAGAGTCAACTAGGAGAGGAATCCTACCAAACCTAAGGCCGAAATCACTAAGGGCGGCTTTCATCCATAAAAGCTGGGAGCAGCAACTAGCAGCAGCAATATATTCTGCTTCAGTGGTGGAAAGAGCTACACTAGCTTGCTTGCAGGAGGACCAAGAGACAAGAGAGGTTCCTAAGAGTTGGCCTGTGTCAGAGGTTGACTTGCGATCAATCCGGCAGCCAACATGGTCAGCATCTAAGAACCCTCTAAGAGAAAGAGAAAAACCCGAGGAATACCAAAGACCAAGCTCAGGAGTGAATTTCAGATACCTAAAAATGCACTTCACCGCTTGACGGTGAGAAGTCCTAGGAGAAGCCTGGTTGCGCGCACAAAGGCAGACCGCGAACTGAATGTCCAGCCTAGTCGCCGTCAGGTACAGAAGTGAGCCGATCATCCCTTGAAATTCCTTCTGGTCCACCGCCTCCCCATCTTCATCAGCATCAAGCGCGTGTTTGTACTCATAGGAGTTGTCATGGGTTTAGAGTCACCCATGTTAAACTTCTTGAGTGTGTCCCTTGTGTACTTGGCTTGATGGACGAAGGTACCCTCAAGGCCTTGCTTGATCTGCAGCCCGAGGAAGAACTGGAGCTCACTCATAAGACTCTTCTCAAATTCTCTGCTCATTTGTTCAGCAAAACTAGACACCAAAGCGTAAGATGAACCACCAAAGATTATGTCATCAACATATCTGAACTATCAGGGTGTCACTGCCGCGACTCAACAAAAACAAGGTCTTGTCTACTAAACCCATCACAAATCCAGTATTGAGCAGGAAACTCTTTAACCTAGCATACCAAGCTCTAGGAGCTTTCTTCAGACCATAAAGGGCTTTCCTCAACTTATACACTCGGTCTGGAAATCTAGCACTCTCAAAGCCAGGAGGTTGTCTCACATATACCTCCTCCTCTATGAACCTGTTCAGGAAAGCAGACTTGACATCCATTTGCTGCAGTTTGAAGCCTTTAGAGGCTGCAAAGGCAAGCAAAATCCTAATGGCTTCCGGACGAGCTACAGGGGCAAAGGTCTCCTCATAATCTATCCCTTCCTTCTGACAGAAACCCTGGGCTACCAATCTCACTTTGTTCCTCACAACCATCCCATCCTCACCCTGTTTGTTCTTGAAACCCCACTTGGTACCTATAGGACGACAGTTTGGTGGAGGCTCTACTAAATCCCAGACATGGTTTCTCTCAAAATTCTCCAACTCCTCATGCATGGCGTTCACCCAGTTAGGATCAGATAATGCATGTGACACATCCCAGGGCTCAAAAGAAGCAACATATGCAGAGTGGGAGAAAAAGGCTAGACAAGCAACCAAAGAACGTGTAACACGCTGGTGAATGTCTCCAATCATCCTGTGTGGACGGTGATCCCGCTGGACCTACCGAGATGGAACAATCTCGGAAGTCACCCCCCTGTATCCTCAGCGGGGCCAGCCTCTGCATGAGCTTGCTCTCGGAGGAGTGAGGAAGAAGCCATGGGCAAAGGTCCTCCTTTATCATCAGAGCTCGTAGCAGAGGGGACAGGAGCTGCAGCCGGTGCAATGGCTCGTACATCACCAACATCATCTATACCTTTCTCATCTTCAAAGATGGGGGTGCCTTCTTCATCATCACCTGAAAGCTCAAAGACAAGGGTTGTGCAGGGCATAGTTTCATCAAAAGAAACCGCACAAGTATCAACAACTTGCTTGGCCTCTAAAATCCACACACGAAAAGCCCTAGAACTAGAAGCATACCCTAGAAAAATCCCATCCAAACAGCGACACTCAAACTTGTCCAAATGCCCCGCCTTCTTAAGCACAAAGCACCTACAGCCAAACGCTCGCAAATGCTTGACGCTAGGCTGCCTACCAAACCGAAGTTCATACGAGGTCTTCCCAAGGAAAGCTCGCAAGAAGATCCGGTTCACAATGTAACAGGCCGTATTCACTACCTCAGCCCAAAAGCGCCTTGGAGTCCTATGCTCATCGAGCATCGTCCGTGCCATCTCAACAAGTGTGCGGTTCTTGCGTTCCACAACACCGTTCTGCGGTGGGGTATATGGAGAAGAAAACTGGTGCTCAAGACCTAGGTCAAGACAGAAGTTTTCGAAACGAGAGTTTCGGAATTCTCCGGCATTGTCACTGCGGATAGCCCTCATGGCCTTATGACTCTCATTTCTCAACCTCAGTACTAGATCCCGAACAAAACCAAACACCTCATCTTTAAACTCCATGAAAAATACCCACAAGAACCGCGAAAAGCCATCCACAACGACAAGCACGTACCACTTTCCACTGACCAACTCTACCCGAGCGGGACCTACTGTATCCATATGGAGTAGTTCACCCGGATAGGAGGTCATAACTTGAGACACTGGAGTGTGAGAAGCAGCAACCATCTTGCCATGACGACAGGGGTGGCACACTAAGTCCTTCTCAGCTTTCAATTTGGGCAATCCTCGGATTAGGCCCATTGAACTCAACCTGACTAGCAGATCAAAGCTCAAGTGACCAAGTCTTCTATGCCACTTCCATATATCAGCAGAAGGACTAGCAACCAAACAACGCGCAGGACCAGAAACAGATGTGAGGTCGACCCTAAAAACCTGACCAAAAGGCAGCAAAGAGCAAACAAGGGTCTCCTCAGCATCAAGAACGAGGCACGCACCCTTCTTAAAACGAACCTCAAAACCTTCATCGAGAAGTTGCGAAATAGAGACCAACTTGAACCCCAGATTCCGGACAAAAGCAACTTCTCTCAGGAAAAGCTTAGCAGAGAGCGAAACAAAACCAACACCCAACACTTTACCTTGACCATTGTCCCCGAATGTGATGTACTCCTTGGTGCTCACAGGGTTGAGGCTGGAGAACCACTTGCGGTGCCTTGTCATGTGCCTAGAGCAACCGGAGTCCATGATCCACACGTCCTCCATGCCTCGATCCTGCAAAGTCAAGTAAAATGACGGTGAGCAAACGGTCCGACATTGGGGTTAGTACCAAAACTGCTGTACCAATGCCGAGCCATCTGCTCAAAAGTAGGGTAAGCACAGTCAAAGAAATCACCACGACTGGAGTAACCACGACCCTCAAAGCGTGGCCTCTCAAGCTCTCTCACAAACCCTTGGTCACGAGGTCTGTAGCCGCGCTGAAAACGACTAGGAGCTCGACCGACAAAGCGTCTCTCACCACCAGGAGCACGAGCCTGAAAGCCGCCTCCTCTCTCATCACCAGAAAAGCGGTCTCTCATCTCACCGCGATGGGGAGGATCTTGCCTACCACCCTGGTAGAACTGATCCTGGTTCCCCCAAGCTCTCTCCTTCCTCTCAACCCGCTTCCTCCTAAAGTAAAACTCCTCTAGGTGGCCATTTCGCTGGCAAAACTCAAAGTGGTAGACAGGCCACCCAGGAACTAGGTTAGGCTGGGACTTGGGCTTAGGTGGTGTGGCCTTGGGTGGCTCAGGCTGCTGGACTGGCTTCTTGTCCTTGGGCTTAAGCCCTTCCTCAACAATCTTGTCTAGCTTAGCCTTGGAAGGCTTGGGTGTCCAGTACTGCTTCTTTGGAGCAGCCTTGGGTGACTCATGGTAAACCCCATCAACAGTCTCACCTGGCTGGGTAGGTGCATTCTTGATCATAACTGGGGCACTCTTCTCACCAGAAGTGCTGCACTCTCCAAACCCAAAACCACTCATGTCACCCTCAGCTCTCTTGGTGTTCTCTATGATCATCTCTACTTGGGGTTGCCTCGCATATACCCAACTCAGCACCTCTCTCAACCTGTTGTTGTCATCTCTTAAAGACAACATCTCCTCCCTCAGATCCTCCAGAACTACAGTCTGGGCAGCACAAGTGTCACAGTCTAGGGAGGGAACCACAGTAGCTTTCTCTAACTTCCTAATGGTGGCATCCCTATCCACCAGTTGCATCCAAGGGTTAGGCAGTTCTCACAAGTGTCAGTAGGTGCTGAAAGCACCTCAAGGTCAGCTCTCAACTGCTCTAACTCACCTCTCAAAGTAGGACAGACCATACACACACCCAAAAGCACAGGTCTAGCCCTAAGCTCCTCAAGCTCCATGAGCTGCCCCTCAAACTTCTCCTTCAGCACAGCTAGCTCTCTAGCTAGACAAAGGGCAAGACTCACACTCGAGATCTCCACTCAAAGTAGGCTCATCCAGTTTGAACTAGAGTTTGCCTAGCTCAGCTCTAAGCACATCTATCTCCTCTACCCGCTTGGCATACCTATCTCTCTGGTCACCAAGCTCCGTCATGAAAGACTCGCAGGTAGGGCACTCAATCTCACTGGGTTGGGGTCTCACACTCCTCAACCTCTAATTCTCCTCTAAAGCCTCAGCAAGATGGGCTTTCAACTTCTGCAGCTTCTTAGCTGCCTTCTCAAGCATCTTGTCCTTGCTTTCAACTCTCGGCTGTTCTGCTCTAGCATCTCAAGGATTTCGGCTTGCTCAAGAGTTACCTCATCATCGGAAGAAGAGTTGCTGCCGTCATCCTTGTTCTCCTTGTCCTCAAGCGCCATGGAGCAAACCGAGCTCCTCTTGTCCTTGTTTTTGCACCTGGACTTGGTGGAGATGAAGCACAAGCCAGCTGGACCTCCTTGATCGTTCCTCTTGTCCTTCCTATACGTGATCTCCTCATCACTTGAGCTCGACGAGGATGAAGAGGAAGAAGATCCGCTGCTGCAGAACCCGATCTCGGCGAAGAAGGCCTTGTCCCGCTTCCAGTTGTCCTTCTAGTAGCTCTTGAAAGCCTTTCAGATGTTCTTCTTGCCAAAGGGACGCTTGCCGAAGCCGTGCTTGTTGGAGCGGTGCTTGTCAAAGCTTGGCTTGCCGGAGTGGTACTTATCGGAGTCGCGGGAGTAGCTCTTGCCCTTCTTGTAGTAGTCGTGCTTGTTGGGGCACTCGGCGATGAAGTGGCTGACCTCTCCGCACTCGAAGCATTTGGGCCTCTCGCCCCTCTTCTTGCTCATCTGGTTGTCATAGGCGCGCTGAAAGCGACTAGACACCAGACATAGCTCCTCATCCCCAAGTGACGCCAACTGCTCCTCTGTCACGGACATCAAAGCAGAAAACGAGAAGTTGTGCATAAGGGGGTTAGCAACAGACTCACTAGAGGGGGTAGCCAAGGCCAGACTCTTAGAACCTGTACAAGCAAGGGAATCCCTCAACTTGTAATCTACTTCTGTGGCCTTGTGCTTACTATAGAGCGCCTCTACTCCTACTGTATCATACCCTGCCGACTCAATGATTGAGTTTACCTTGATCTCCCATACTTTTCTGTCCAACGCATACAACAACTTGACAGCCTGCTGATGATCGGTGTATGGAAGCTCAGCGGGGGTAGAGTTGACACGCAACTTGTTAATGATCGACTGAAAACGACCAAACAAGTCATCTACTGACTCTCCCGGCTTCTGGACGAAATTCTCATATTCGCGCCTTTAAGTCTCCACAAGCCTAGCCTTAATCGTCGCGGTACCCTCATGGTGTGCACTAAGCAGTGACCACATCTCACGCGCCGTCTTAAGGTGACTCACTCTCTCATAATCTACGGGACCAAGCCAAAAAAAGAGAAAGTTAAAAGCCTTGGCATTCGCCTCATGCCGAGCCACGATATCCTGCGTAGTACGCTCAGCGACTGGAAGCACCACAAAAGTCGTACCCTGAGTAGCATCCCATATGTCCTGACTCTGGCTAACAAGGAACACCTCCATCCTACCCTTCCAGTAGGGATAGCCATCGGAGCCAAGGACGGGAATCTTCCCGGAGTAAGTCATGGTCGCTACGGTTTCTTCACTGGTTAAGGTATAGGAAACCTAACCGGTTCTGATACCACTTGTAGGACCGAGACGTGCGACTAGAGGGCGGGTGAATAGGAGCACTTGAAAACTCAAACTCAAACCCCCACCACAGTGCAAAACGGAAACAACACCCACAACGAAGCTAGAAATCGTCCACTGAGAGGATACTATCTAGCTCACAACACGAGCAAGTTGTGACCACTGGACTGTCCGGTGCTTAACCACCGGACGAAATAGACAACCACCGGACGTTATAGACAGACAGAAAAACAGCCACACGAAACTTGAACTTCCGAAGCCAAAACTTGACCAAACCTTCACCAATCTTCACAAAATTTTGCACACACTAACCTAGCTCCATTCCAAAGCTATTCCCAAAAGATCTATTGAAAAAGATCAAGGGATTAGCGGGAATTTCAGATCTCGTGAAGAGGTGAATATTTGGGCAAGAAAGGAGAAAGCTCAAGAACAACTTGCTCGTGGCAATCCTTCAGGATTGAGATGTTCTAAGATATAATCTCCACGTCTTTGCAAGTCCAAAACACAAGAAAAACAAAGGATTCAACCTTGGCCAAAACAAACACCCAAAAAGCCAAGGATTGACGCCAAAAACCAAAGAGAACAAAGGGGAGGAGAAGCACACAAAGTTGCTGCATGAAACCACTTCGATTATGAGCCTCAAAAGAGGTCTTATGTCAGATTACAATGAAGAATTTCGTCCCAAGCAAACACCCTCACCTTCCCTCTTGATTTGGAGGCTAGATCTCACCCAAACCCTCCTAAACTTGTAGCTCAAAGCTTGAGGACGAAAATTACCCTAAGGAAATGAAAACCTAGCTGCCAAAACTCCTTCTAATGACTAGCTCTTAGGCTATTTATATACCGGTTCAGTTTTGGCATTTTTACACATAGACCCCTAACGCTAGAAACGCCCGAAGGGGCTAAAACAGAAAAGAACCCGAAATATCGGGGACGGACGACCACGATGAAGACTTCATCTTCTTAGCTTCCACGCAATCTTCGGATGTCCTCCACATGGCCAGTAGTCCACTCCACCTTTGCACCCCCGGTTTTGAAGTCAGAAACTGGGAAACTTTAGGAAGTTTCCATCTGGGCCGGACTTGGCCCATCTTCTCTATCTTGGTGAGTCGTGGCCCAACTCACCAAGCCTTTAATAGCTTGGGTGGCGGTTTTGAGCCGAAGCTGCCAAAGCCTCCCTCGCACGCCTTCACGCCATGCACTCGGGTTGGAGCACCACGGTGGCACCTGGCTTCTCCAGTCCATCAGAGTCGCCTCGCAGTCCATCGGAGGGCTTACACCACCGTTGCCGAACTGCCCCTCCGTGTAACGATCTCCCATGGCCGACCGACGCCGAGCATTGCCTCCGGTCCATTGGAGGGCTTTTGCCTCAGTCCATCGAGGTCTTCATCATCTATTTCCACTCCATCGGAGGGCCTCCAATCCATCGGAGGGCTTGAGCTCATTGACAATCACTCATCACACCAGGAAAGCAATGAGGCCGGTCCATTGGCTCTCAAGGGAAGTCAGAAACAAGTGCTATTCTCTCCATATGACTGAGAAGAGCCTAGCCGAGATGGCATATAATGGGTTACATCAGCACACAAGGTCTGCATATGGGCCAACAGATTTCAATTCCATCGGCAATTTAATATCTAAAGTGGTTGTCTACGAGCGGACTCATGCATAGCAGTACCAAGAGAGACCGCATAGGGCTATCAATTTCTTCTAGGAGGAAGAATCGGCCGATGAAGAGGCCAAGCAGGTATTTTTTGTGTAGTGGACTAAACCAAAGCAATCGTTGCCTTGCCAATGGCTCAAGCGCCCAGAAGCCCCTGCTGGTTATGACTTTGATGTGGCCAAGATGGAGCAAATCTTTGATCTCTTGATCAAAGAGAAGTATCTTGAGCTGACACAAGGCCACAAGATCATCACAGTAGAAGAGTTAAAAGGTACTCCCTCCGTCCCAGAAAACAAGTCGTTCTGAGTTTGTCCTAAGTCAAACTTCGTAAAGTTTGACCAAATTTATAAAGAAATATATCGTCATTTACAGAACCAAATTGATACCTAATGAAAATATATGTGACAAGGAATCTAACAATACTCATTTGGTACTATAAACATTTACACTTTTTCATATAAATTTGGTCAAACTTTAGAAAGTTTGACTTAGGACAAACCTAGAATGACTTGTTTTCTAGGACAGAGGGAGTAACAAGTACTGCAAATGGCACAACACCCTCGATTCTCATAGTACCAATGACTGCAAGGTGCTACGTCAATAGATCCAAGCTGCTATCGAACAAAGGAAGTTGGCATATGCCAAAAGAACGATGAAAGTAGACAACAACCCATTCCCACACGTCAACATGATTAATTTGATGACTTGTGGCGGAACCGCCCTGCTTAATCTAGGCTAAGCACACCTGCCACCTCTGGCTCGCAGTGCACTTAGGCTGAACTAAACTTGGTAGTCCGTCGAGAGCCCTTCGACCCTCGATAACACCAAATCCCAGAGGAACCGACATGACACACATCTGACTCTCGATGGAGCCCACAACAGTTACATCATCACAGGCAGATTGAAATAGAGTAAATAGACTTAATTTACAAACCAAATGTATGTAGTCAAATACATGTTCAAAATATAGCAGAAGCGATTTCAAAAACATCTCGCAGCGGAAACAAAGTACTTAAGTAGTCTTCATGAAGAGAAGAACTAGGCGAGTAGCACCGAGCCCATCGGTTCTACCCTCCTCCAAACAGCTGTCCAGATGTCATCAATACCTGCGCTCCAAAAGTGGGGGCAAACCCTGAGTACTAATTACTTAGTAAGACTTAATGGAAATGGCTTACGGCTGATGCAAAGCTTACTTACTAATCATGTGGATCCTTAGCCATTGATTTTTAAACAAGGTCATGTTTACATAATATAGCAGGATTTGACAACTGCCACCTGTCATCATAACAGTAACAACAACATAATAATAACTTGCATGAATGTAAAACATACATATCCAAGCATGTGTAATTTAAAACGTGAACAATAAGCATAATGTGTTCAAGCTGTTATGACATTGAACGTCAATGGCATTGGCATTCTCACACCTGGTGAGTATCAGCGATTCGAATCGATTTCCTAATTCATGGGAATAACTAAAAATGCCAGGGATATATGCTTACTAGCCATCGCGTTCCACACATATATCCCCCATCTCCACTTGTCCCATCCCAAGTTCGATTCAAAAATCCCGCCGTTCTTCCCAAGTTGTGCCTCACAGGAGCGATACATCAGCGTACCGGGTCAGCCCTTCCTTGAGTACAAGCTCCCCAAGGTTTAACAGTAGGAACTGTCTCTGTTCTTCGGATGGCACAAGTAAGACTTTCACCAGTCTCACGGCCTGGATAAGCACTCTAGCAATGTTATGCCGACCAATAGGCGAACAACGAACGGCCTTATGCGACACGGATGGAGCCCGTTAACAACAACGCACACCACGAAAAGTTAACTTATACTCTGCCCAGTCTCCATTTAAATCATAAGCATAATTAAGATCTCCATCATAGTAAGATTTCTTTTGTTTGAAAGCCACCTACGTGACGAGTGACTACATTCACTCGTGTCTACTCTAACCTAGCATTACTAGGCACTCGTCTTACAAACTCTATGTATAGGTGCTAGGGCCAGGGCGGCCAGGGAATCTAATGCAATTGATTTCAAACAACTAATGCAGAAGCGTAATCATCAATCATAATCATATTAGTTGGAAAAATCATAGTCCTGCCTACCTTTCTCGCTAGGGTTAGTGGTTGTCTCTAGTGCAAGGTCAGCGGCCAGCTACGGTTCTTTTGGCTGCGGGTCCACTGGTTCCTGATGCAGGGGCTCCTCGTTCAATTGTTGCTCCTATGTCGGCGCCTCGTTCACGGGATCTATATGCATGACATCATATGCAAATGAGTGCAAAAGAATGCAATGCAGGCATAGGGTGCAAAAGAAATATAAATCATAGTGACTAGCATGAGATAAAAGACTTGAGTGTTCTCGTTTTAAATCTATCCCACAAGAAGGAAAACCCCACGAACTTTCATTAAGAAATCGTTCAAACCATCACCTAAACTTAGTTTAATCCCTCATACATAATATCACAAGAACTTTCAGCATGTATCATGGTATAGCAAGCAAAATTACACTCTTATATAAAATATACCTAGGTCCATTATACAAGTTTAAGAATTAAAGTACTAATGCCAAGTCCATACTGTTATACAGCCCCAAATGAGCTCAAATATTTATGACAGGAAGAACAATACTGTACTAAGCTACTGCCAAAATTTCAGCCACAAAAGAATTATAATTATTTTCATAAACTCTAACAAGATAACAACCTTTTAACTTCCTAGACTTTTCGTGATTTGTAGGATTGGAATTTGGGCATGAATTTTGCACAGACAGCATAACTTTGCATGAACAGTAAGCACAAAACTCAGCAAGCTCAGAATCTATATTTTTTTAGGACATCTATTTTCCTTATTTTAAATTCATCGTAATATTTATATATAGCAAAACAATAGCAATAAAATTTACAAAAATACTTTCTAGAACTAAGACATCACAAGCAAGCTACCAGATTTACCATAAAATTTTTCCTAGCAGTTTAGAATCACTTTTTCCTATTTTCTTTTCTAGCTAGTAGCATTTTGTTATTTTCAAATCAGTAATCAAACTAAACATGCACAACCTCGTTTTTCACCAGTGAGTTACTTATATCAAGGAGAGTACAGAAAAAATACTATAGATTCATTTCTAGCATATTTTATATAGCAAGTACGTCACATGTCACAAAATACCTAAAAACATGGTGATAAATACAAACAGTATGTAAATGTACAATGCTAGTGCTAGCCAAGACATCATGTTCAAGCTACTGTCCAAGTTTCATCTCAAATGGAGTTCATTTAGTTCACATTTTCCATTTTAGTTAGCATACATGCATATACAATATTAGGGGTGAAACAGACAATGCACACTACTACATCATACCCATTGGATAGATCTGTTCAAGAGGAGTTCATAGCCACTGAGTTTGTCTATTTTGGATTTTTCGTTAATTTATTATGATTTTCCCAAGTTCTCAGCATAAATCAACAAAATATAAAGAAAAACTCTAGATCCGGGACTAATCCGCGATTATTTCAAAATTTCAGGGGCTAGATTGTGAGATTTACAGGACTCTTTGAACAGTGCTCGGGATGAAAGCGTAAAACACGAAATCACAGGGGCTCAAGCGCAAAAACTGCATCTTCTTCCTCGTGTCTTCGTCCTCCTCTATCCTCGGTGGCGCTCGGCCAATCCGGCCATGCAGGGCGCGGAAGGACGCCGGGGGCAGCCGAGGAGAGAGAGGAGAACACGGGGAACACGGGGAGAAAGGCAACAGAGGGAGGGAGGCTTCCTCCACTTATCGCTGCCCTCGGGGAATTGATCCATGGCCGAGGGACATTGCCACGCGGCGGCCACGTGCTCACCATGGGTGCGGCGCTGACGGTGGGACCCACCTATCAGTGACTCAGAGAAAACAAAATAGAAAAGTGTGTTTCCCCCCTCTGTAATTTGCACTTTCGACCAACTTAGAAACCGAATTTGCAAAAGGGCTAATTGAATGAAATGTTCTACTATTTGAGCTCTACAATTTTGTCAAAAGCCTTGATACCAAAATCCTTACCGAAATATGAATTACATCTGAATTTAGCTCTCAAATTTCAGTTTGGCCTACAGACCAGGGTTGCTTAAAAATTCTAAAAGTTGATTTTCTAGACACTTTCACTCAAAGAGCTTAATAACATTTATGTTGGGAATTCGAGGATCTACAACTTCTTCAATTAAGGTCTTGCAAAATTATGGCTGTAGGACAGAAAAACTTGAATCACTAAGCGGGTCAAATTCTGGCTGATTCTAGGTGTTTCACAAAAATGGCTCATACTCCTACTCAAACTTCATTATATGACCAGGCACCCATTACCAATGTTGTTCATCACTAGATTGTTTACAAGTTTGATAATATAGACTTCACCCAAATCCCAACAGAATCAAAGTTATGCACAAAACATAGAAGCACACATGCAGAAAAACAGGGTCTAATTAGTTGCACTTCAACCAACTTTTGATCATAGTTCAAATGCACATCATGATATGATGCTTCATGATGATTGATGCATGTATGGGTGATGAAAATGCACTTGAGATGCTGGAGCATCACAACCCACCCCCCTTAAAGAAATCTCGTCCCGAGCTTATGATGTGATGTGGGTGGATAAGTTAAAGAAGAAGATAGTGCATTGGGTATGGGTTCGAGAGAAATTCTGAATTTAAATTGCTATGACATACTCATCCGAAGTACACGGAAGGAAACCATGATATTTAGTTTGCAAGTATTCCTCTTGTTCCCAAGTTGCTTCTTCTTCGGAGTGATAACTCCATTGCACCTTGTAAAAATGTATAGCTCTTCTTCGTGTTGATCTTTGCTTTTGGTCAAGGATTTTTATGGGTTGGTCTTCATATGTGAGGTCTAGTTCAATTTGAATTTGAGATGTATCAACTACTTCTTCCGGCACTCTCAAACACTTCTTAAGTTGCGAGACATGAAACACATCATGAACCGCAGCAAGGTGTGGTGGCAACTCCAATCGATATGCCACTGATCCACATTGTTCTGTGATCCTAAACGGACCAATGTACCTCGGTGCTAACTTTCCCTTCACTCCAAACTGATGGACCCCTTTCATTGGTGACACCCGAAGATACACATGATCGCCCCTCTGAAAGACTAACGGCCTCCTCCTCTTATCGGAGTAACTCTTCTGTCTGGACTGTGCTCTTTTTAGGTGACTGTGTATGAACTTTACTTGTTCTTCGGCTTGCGTTACCAAATCTGGACCGAATTGTAGGACCGAGACGTGCGACTAGAGGGGGGTGAATAGGAGCACTTGAAAAACTCAAACTCAAACCCCCAAAGTGCGCTCTCACGAAAACACACGCACACCCGATACCGTCCACTGAACAGATACGTATCGGGTGGAAAGCAGAAGCACTCGAAATAACGCCCAAAGAAAAGGACGTAAGATGAGCAACCAAACTACACCTAAACGAGCAAACACACTACACCCAGACAAACACACACAACACCTAAAACTACACCTCTCTAATGGGCAGAGTTACGTAGCATAGACAAGCTACTAACCCTAGGACACATTGAGAAACCCTAAACTAAAAACACTAAAGCACCATCAAAGCAAGCAAGAACAACAAGGCACAAACAAAACAAGACAAGCTACAAAGCTTGCAAGCGTTGCACACTAGCCACTCAACACACCGAAGCGTGCCTCACTTAAGAACAGTGAGTGAAGAGTATGGGCATGCAGTGGTTGACACAAAACAAGCTTGAAGCAAACCACAACACTCCAAAAAACCAAAGAAACCAAGAAAAACAAACCCCAAAGCAAGCAAAGCAAGAAACACGCAAAAACAGCCCTAAATACACTAGACCGGACAATACTGTCTCAACCAAAAGAACTGACCGGACAAACCCAAAGAAAGGGGCTGAAACAGCCCTAAAAACCTATAGACCGGACAATCCGAGGGAAGGGAATCGGACAATCCGAAGTATAGGGTTCGGACAAACCTAAGGACAAACGATTAGTACTGTCAGTTCTCCGAAAAACTGCACGCAGAAAACAGCTCGACACCTCTACGAAAAACGATCGAAACGGGGTCAAATCTCAACGAAACTTCATGAAAATTTGCATGGACAATCCTAAGGACCTTTCCTAGCAAATCCCAAAAGATCAGCTCCAAAAGATCAAGGGATGCACGTGAATTGCAAATCTCGTGAGGTAGGTGAGTTGACAACCGAAAAAAAACTGCACGCAGGCACTCCAAAAACCGAACCAAAACCAGGTCAATTCTCAACGAAACTTCACGAAAATTTGCATGGATGATCCTAAGTACCTTCCCTAGCAAACTCCAAAAAATCTACTTGAAAAGATCAAAGGTTGCACGGGAATTTTAGATCTCGTGAGGTTGGTGAGTTGAACCCGAAAAACCTAGAAACGTCAAGAACGGCCCTTACTCGTGGTTGGATGATTCTAACACTTGGCTAGTGAGATGCACCACATCCTAGCAAGGCAAAATACCGGCAAAAGAAAGGTCTCATCCTTGGACAACACAAAACGAGCCAAAATCCAAGAAACGGGACCAAAAACGAAACTAGAAAAGGGGCAAAGAGGGAGGGACGAGATTGCTGCTCAAGACTTGGAATTTCACAACAAAGAACCTTGAATTAACCACGAAATTCAGGTTACAAGAGTTCCCTAGAGCCTACCTCCCTTCATCCTCCCACTAATAACAAGATTAGACTAAACTAGGCACTCATCTCCTAGCTAACCCTCTCTATTTCTTCTCTTTGGACCTTGGCTGCTAGGGTTAGGAAATCCTAGGGTTTGTGGCTGCCAAGATAAGCTCCAAGGGAGCCTCTCAAGTCTATTTATACCCTAGGCCCTAAACGACACAATTACATTAAGACCCCTACTCTAAAAATGCCCGGAGGGGGCCAAACCAAAAAGATACAATCGGACGACTACGATGACGTCTTGATCATCTTCGGTTTCTCCGCCTTGCTTGGATGTGCGCCACGTAGCCAGTAGTCCAGAAGCTTCCCCCGATTTTGAAGTCAGAAACCGGGAAACTTTATTCTGCGGGCTTCCTGGGCCGGGTCTTGGCCCAATCTTCAATCTTGGTGTGTCGGAGCCCAACCCACCAAGTCATCTGAACTTGGGTGGCGGTTTTGAGCCAAAGCCGCCAAAGCCTCCCTCGCACGCCTTCACGCCATGCACTCGGGTTGGAGCACCACGGTGGCACCCGGCTTGTCCAGTCCATCGGAGTTGCCTCGCGGTCCATCGGAGGGCTTACACCACCGTTGCCGAACCGCCCCTCCGTGTACCGAGCTTCCATGGCCGACCAACACCGAGCATTGCCTCCGGTCCATTGGAGGACTTTTGCCTCAGTCCATCGAGGTCTTCATCGTCTACCTCTAGTCCATCGGAGGGCCTCCAGTCCATCGGAGGGCTTGAGCTCGTTGACAATCACTCATCACACCAGGAGAGCAATGAGGCCGGTCCATTGGCTCTCACGAATGTGACATGCACTCGTAGTTCTGACCAGTTCAAAGGTGTCCTACATCTCCTACCATAAAGAGCTTTGAAGGAAGCCATTTCTAAGCTCTTCTGGTAGCTATTGTTGTAGGCAAACTCTGCTAAGGGAAGACACTCATCCCACTTGGTGGAATAGGTCAAAGCACATGCCCTCAACATGTCTTCTAGGATCTTATTCACTCTTTCAACTTGCCGCTTGTTTGAGGGTGGTATGCCGAATTGTGAATGAAATTGGTCCCAAGTGCGGTTTGTAGTTGTTCCCAGAAGCGGGACACAAACAGTGAGCCTCTGTCTGAAGTAATGGTTTGAGGAACACCGTGCAAGGAGACAATCCTGAGAGCCAATGGACCGGCTGCATTGCTCTCTTGGTGTGATGAGTGATTGTCAAGGTACAAGTCCTCCGATGGACTGGAGGCCCTCCAATGGACTGGAGGTAGATGACGAAGACCTCGATGGACTGGAGGCCCTCCAATGGACAGGAGGCAAGCGCCCCTTCGGCAAGAAGAACTTCCGGATGGCTTTCAAGAGCTACCAGAAGGACAACCGAAAGCGTGACAAGGCGTTCTTCGCCGAGATCGGGTTATGCAGCAGATGATCTTCTTCCTCTTCGTCCTCGTCGAGCTCAAGTGATGAGGAGATCACGTAGAAGATGTACAAGACGAACGATCAAGGAGGTCCTGCTGGCTTGTGTTTCGTCTCCACCACGTCCAGGCGCAGGAACAAGAACAAGAGGAGCTCAGTTTGCTCCATGGCGCTTGAGGACAAGGAGAACAAGGATGACGGCAGCAACTCTTCCTCCGATGATGAGGTAACCCTAAGCAAGCTGAAATCCTTGAGATGCTAGAGCAGAACAGCCGAGAGTTAAAATCCTAGGATAAGATGCTGGAGAAGGCAGCTAAAAAGCTGCAGAAGTTGAAAGCCCAACTTGCTGAGGCCTTAGAGGAGAATGAGAAGTTGAGGAGTGCGAGACCCCAACCTAGTGAGTTTGAGTGCCCTACCTGTGAGTCTTTCATGATGGAGCTTGTTGACCAGAGAGATAGGTATGCCAAGCGGGTAGAGGAGATAGATGGGCTTAGAGCTGAGTTAGGCAAACTCCAGTCTAAACTTGATGAGCCTACCTTGAGTGGAGAGGTTGAGTGTGAGTCTTGCCCCTGTTTAGCTAGTGAGTTAGCTGTGCTGAAAGGGAAGTTTGAGGGGCAGCTCAAGGAGCTTAGGGCTAGGCCTGCGCTCTTGGGTGCGTGTATGGTCTGTCCTACTTTGAGAGGTGAGTTAGAGCAGTTGAGAGCTGACTTTGAGGTGCTTTCAGCACCTACTAACACTTGTGAGAACTGCCTGACCCTTAGGATGCAGCTGGTGGATAGGGATGCCACCATTAAGAAGTTGGAGAAAGGTACTCCAGTGATACCCTCCCTAGACTGTGACACTTGTGCTGCCCAGACTGTAGTTCTGGAAGATCTGAGGTTGCAAGTGTTGTCTTTGCAAGATAACAACTGTAGGTTGAGAGAGGTGCTGAGTTGGGTGTATGCGAGGCAACCCCAATTAGAGATGATTATAGAAAGCACTAAGAGAGCTTAGGGTGACATGAGTGGTTTTGGGTTTGGGTGGTGCAGTACTTCGGGTGTGAAGAGTGCTCCAATGAAGATCAAAACTGCTCCAACCCAGCTAGGTGAGACTGCTGATGGGGTTTACCATGAGCCACCCAAGGCTGCCCAAAGAAGTAGTACTAGACACCCAACCTTCTAAGGCTAAGCTTGACAAGATAATAGAGGATGAGCTTAAGCCTAAGGGCAAAAAACGAGTCCAGCAGCGTGAACCACCCAAGGCCACACCACCTAAGCCCAAGTCCTAGCCTAACCCAGTTCCTAGGAGGCCTGTCTACCACTGTGAGTTCTGCTAGCGGAATGGCCACCTAGAGGAGTTTTGCTTCAAGAGGAAGCGGGTTGAGAGGCAGGAGAGAGCTTTGGGGAACCAGGATTAGTTCTACCAGGGTGGTAGGCAAGATCCTCCCCACCGCGGTGAGATGAGAGACCGCTTTGCAGGTGGTGAGAGAGGAGGCGGCTTTCAAGCTTGCGCTCCTGGTGGTGAGAAACGGTTTGTTGGTCGAGCTCCTAGTTGTTTTCAGCGCGACTACGGACCTCATGACCAAGGGTTTGTGAGAGAGCTTGAGAGGCCATGCTTTGAGGGTCATGGTTACTCCAGTCGTGGTGATTTTTTTGACTGTGCTTACCCCACTTTTGAGCAGATGGCTCGGCATTGGTACAGCAGTTTTGGTACTAACCCCAGTGCCGGACCGTTTGCTCACCGTCGCTTTACTTGACTTTGCAAGATCGAGGCATGGAGGACGTGTGGATCATGGACTCCGGTTGCTCTAGGCACATGACAGGGCACCGCAAGTGGTTCTCCAGCATCAACCCCATGAGCACCAATGAGTACATCACATTCGGGGACAATGGTCAAGGTAAAGTGTTGGGTGTTCGTTCTATTTCGCTCTCTACTAAGCTTTCCCTAAGAGAAGTTGCTTTTGTTCAGAATTTGGGGTTCCATTTGGTCTCTGTTTCGCAATTTCTCGATGAAAGAATTGAGGTTCCTTTTAAGAAGGGTGCGTGCCGTGTTCTTGATGCTGAGGAGACCCCTATTTGCTCTTTGCTGCCTTTTGGTCAGGTTTTTAGAGTCGATCTCACATCTGTTTCTGGCCCTACGCGTTGTTTGGTTGCTAGTCCCTCTGCTGATATATGGAAGTGGCATAGGAGACTTGGTCACTTGAGCTTTGATTTGCTAGTCAGGTTGAGTTCAATGGGCCTAATCCGAGGATTGCCCAAATTGAAAGCTGAGAAGGACTTAGTATGCCACCTCTGTCGTCATGGCAAGATGGTTGCTGCTTCTCACACTCCTGTGTCTCAGGTTATGACCTCCTATCCAGGTGAGCTACTCCACATGGATACAGTAGGTCCCGCTCGGGTAGCGTCGACCAGTGAGAAGTGGTACGTCCTTGTCGTTGTGGACGACTTTTCGCGGTTCTCGTGGGTATTTTTTGAGAGCTAATGGACCGGCCTCATTGCTCTCCTGGTGTGATGAGTGATTGTCAACGGGCTCAAGCCCTCCGATGGACTGGAGGCCCTCCGATGGACTAAAGGTAGATGATGGAGATCTCGATGGACTGAGGCAAAAGCCCTCCAATGGACCGGAGGCAATGCTCGGCGTCGGTCGGCCTTGGAAGCTCGGTACACGGAGGGGCAGATCGGCAACGGTGGTGTAAGCCCTTCGATGGACCGCGAGGCAACTCCGATGGACTGGAGAAGCCGGGTGCCACCGTGGTGCTCCAACCCGAGTGCATGGCGCGAAGGCGTGTGAGGGAGGCTTTGGCGGCTTCGGCTCAAAACCACCACCCAAGCTACCCAAGGCTTGGTGAGTTGGGCCACGACTCGCCAAGATAGAGAAGATGGGCCAAGTCCGGCCCAGACGGAGATTTCCTAAAGTTTTCCGGTTTCTGACTTCAAAACCGGGGGTGCAAAGGCGGATTGGACTACTGGCCACGTGGAGGACATCTGAAGATTGCGTGGAAGCTAAGAAGATCAAGTCTTCATCGTGGTCGTCCATCCCCGATATTTCGGGTTCTTTTCTGTTTTAGCCCTTCCGGGCATTTCTAGTGTTAGGGATCTATGTGTAAAATTGCCAAAACTGAACCGGTTTATAAATAGCCTAAGAGCTGGTCATTAGAGTGAGTCTTGGCAGCTAGGTTTTCATTTGCTTTGTGTAATTTTCGTCCTCAAGCTTTGAGCTCCAAGTTTAGGAGGGTTAGGGTGAGATCTAGCCTCCAAATCAAGAGGGAAGGTGAGGGTGGTTGCTTGGGACGAAATCCTTCGTTGTAATCTGACCTAAGACCTCTTTTGAGACTCATAATCGAAGTGGTTTCGTGCAGCAACTTTGTGTGCATCTCCTCCCTTTGTTCTCTTTGGTTTTTGGCTTCAATCCTTGGCCTTTTGGATGTTTGTTTTGGGCAAGGTTGAATCCTATGTTTTCCTTGTGTTTTGGACTTGCAAGGACGTGGAGATTATGTCTTAGAACATCTCAATCCCAAAGGATTGCCACGAGCAAGTTGTTCTTGAGCTTTTCCCTTTCTTACCCAAATATTCACCTCTTCACGAGATCTGAAATTCCCGCTAATCCTGTGATCTCTTTCCATAGATCTTTTGGGAATAGCTTTGGAATGGGGCTAGGATAGCCTGTGCCAATTTTCGTGATGTTTGGAGAAGGTTTGGTCAAATTTCGGATTGATTTTGTGTGAGGTTTCCTGCTGTCCAATTTTCCTGCTGGTTCTGTCCACTTTCAAGTCTTGTTTGGTTTAGGGGTCAAACCTTCGAATTTTGGGCTAAAATTTTATGGAGCTCTTTATCAGTGAATCATAAAGCTTCCATAAAAATTTCAGATCATTTGGAAGTATTTTGACCCGGTTTTGGTATTTTTATTTTCAGGTTAGTCTGTCAGTTTTTAACCACCGGACGGTCCGGTGGCTCTAGGAATTATATTCCTTGTCGAATTGAGCTGAAAATTTGTGGAGTTGTTCTTTGGCCCCTTATTAACTTTCAGTAAAAATTTCATAATTTTTTGGAGTTGGTTTGATAGGGTTTTGATTCGAATCTTTTTGGAGTGTCAAACTGTAAGCACCGGACAGTCCGGTGGTCACAACTTGCTCCAATTGGGCTAAAATTTTTTAGAGTTGTTCCCTATTGCCTTGTGAAGGTGTGGAAATTTTGGGGGATTTTTTGGAGCTTTTCTTGAGGGGTTTTGAGATTTTTCTTTGCAGCCCTGTCTGTTTGAAATCTGCAGTTCTCCGGAGTTGGTTCCTTTTGCGCTCCTTTTCTTAGCCGTTTGAGCGTGTGCTTCCGCTTGGTGCTTGGTACGTATCTGTTCGGTGGACGGTACCAAGCACGTGTTGTGAGCTAGATACGTATCCTCTCAGTGGACGGTGTCTAGTTTCGTTGTGGGCGTTGTTTCCGTTTTGCACTGTGGTGGGGGTTTGAGTTTGAGTTTTCAAGTGCTCCTATTCACCCCCTCTAGTTGCACGTTTCGGTCCTACAAGTGGTATCAGAGCCGGTTAGGTTTCCCATACCTTAACCGGTGAAGAAACCGTAGCGACTATGACTTAGTCTGGGAAAATTCCCGTCCTTGGCTCCGATGGCTATCCCTACTGGAAGGGTAGGATGGAGGCGTTCCTTGTTAGCTAGAGTCAGGACATATGGGATGCTACTCAGAGTATGACTTTTGTGGTGCTTCGAGTCGCTGAGCGTACTACGCAGGATATCGTGGCTCAGCATGAGGCGAATGCCAAGGCTGTTAACTTTATCTTCTCTGGGCTTGGTCCCATGGATTATGAGATAGTGAGTCACCTGAAGACTGCACGTGAGATATGGTCACTGCTTAGTGCACACCATGAGGGTACTGCGACGATTAAGGCTAGGCTTGTGGAGACTTACCGCCGCGAATATGAGAATTTCGTCCAGAAGCCGGGAGAGTCAGTAGACGACTTGTTTGGTCGCTTTCAGTCGATTATCAACAAGTTGCGTGTCAACTCTGCCCCCGCTGCCTCCCATACACCGATCATCAGCAGGCTGTCAAGTTGCTGTATGCTTTGGACAGAAAAATATGGGAGATCAAGGTGAACTCAATCATTGAGTCGGCTGGGTATGATACGATTGGAGTAGGGGCGCTCTATAGTAAGCTCAAGGTCACCGAGGTAGATTACAAGATGAGGGATTCCCTCGCTTGTACAGGTTCTAAGAGTCTGGCCTTGGCTACCCCCTCTAGTGAGTCTGTCACTAACCCCATGTTACACAACTTCTCACTTTCTGCTTTGATGTCTGTTACAGAGGAGCAGCTAGCGACACTTGGGGATGATGAGTTGTGTCTGGTGTCTAGTCGCTTTCAGCGCGCCTATGACAACCGGATGAGCAAGAAGAGGGGAGAGCGGCCCATGTGCTTCGAGTGCGGAGAGGTCGGCCACTTCATCGCCGAGTGCCCCGACAAGAACGACTTCTACAAGAAGGGCAAGAGCTACTCCCGCGACTCTGACAAGTACCACCTCGGCAAGCCAAGCTTTGACAAGCACCGCTCTAGCAAGCACGGCTCCGGCAAGCGTCCCTTCGGCAAGAAAAACTTCCGGAAGGCTTTCAAGAGCTACCAGAAGGACAACCAGAAGCGGGACAAGGCCTTCTTCGCCGAGATCGGGTTCTGCAGCAGCGGATCTTCTTCCTCTTCGTCCTCGTCGAGCTCAAGCGATAAGGAGATCACGTACAGGAAGGACAAGAGGAACAATCAAGGAGGTCCAGCTGGCTTGTGCTTCGTCTCCACCAAGTCCAGGCGCAGGAACAAGGAGAAGAGGAGCTGGGTTTGCTCTATGGCGCTTGAGGACAAGGAGGACAAGGATGACGGCAGCAACTCTTCTTCTGATGATGAGGTAACTCCTGAGCAAGCCGAAATCCTTGAGATGCTAGAGCAGAATAGCCGAGAGCTTAAGGCCCAGGATAAGATGCTGGAGAAGGTAGCTAAGAAGCTGCAAAAGTTGAAAGCCCAACTTGCTGAGGATTTAGCGGAGAATGAGAGGTTGAGGAGTGTGAGACCCCAACCTAGTGATATTGAGTGCTCTACCTGCGAGTCTTTCATGATGGAGCTTGGTGACCAGAGAGATAGGTATGCCAAGCGGGTAGAGGAGATACATGAGCTGAAGGCTGAGCTAGGCAAACTCCAGTCCAAACTGGATCAGCCTACTTTGAGTGGAGAGCTCGAGTGTGAGACTTGCCCCTGTCTAGCTAGAGAGCTAGCTGTTCTGAAGAAGAAGTTTGAGGGGCAGCTCATGGAGCTTGAGGTGCTTAGGGCTAGACCTACGCTTTTGGGTGCGTGTATGGTCTGTCCTACCTTGAGAAGTGAGTTAGAGCAGTTGAGAGCTGACTTTGAGGTGCTTTCAGCACCTACTGACACTTGTGAGAACTGCCTAACCCTTAGGATGCAGCTGATGTATAGGGATGCCACCATTAGGAAGTTGGAGAAAGCTGTTGTGGTTCCCTTCGTAGACTGTGACACCTGTGCTGCCCAAACTGTGGTTCTGGAGAATCTGAGGGAAGAGATGTTGTCTTTGTAAAATGACAACAACAGGTTGAGAGAGGTGCTCAGTTGGGTATATGCTAGACAACCCCAACTAGAGATGATCACAGAGAGCACCAAGAGAGCCGAGGGTGAGACAAGTGGTGTTGGGTTTGGAGAGTGCAGCACTTCGGGAGAGAAGAGTGCCCCAGTTAAGATCAAGACTGTACCTACCCAGCCAGGTGAGACTGTTGATGGGGTTTACCATGAGCCACCCAAGGCTGCCCCAAAGAAGCAGTACTGGACACCCAAGCCTTCCAAGGCTAAGCTGGACAAGATTGTTGAGGAAGAGCTTAAGCCCAAGGGCAAGAAGCCAGTCCAGCAGCCTGAGCCACCCAAGGCCACACCACCTAAGCCCAAGTCCCAGCCCAACCCAGTACCTAGGAGGCCTGTCTACCACTGTGAGTTTTGCCAGCGAAATGGCCACCTAGAAGAGTTTTGCTTTAGGAGGAAGCGGGTTGAGAGGCGGGAGAGAGCTTGGGGGAATCAGGATCAGTTCTACTAGGGTGGTAGGCAAGATCGTCCCCACCGCGGGGAGATGAGAGACCGCTTTGCCGGTGGTGAGAGAGGAGGCGGCTTTCAGGCTCGTGCTCCTGGTGGTGAGAGACGCTTTACCAGCAGAGCTCCTAGTCATTTTCAGCGCGGCTATGGACCTCGTGACCGAGGCTTTGAGAGAGCTTTCGAGGGTTCACGCTTTGGAGATCGTGGTTACCCTGATCGTCATGATGATTTCTTTGATTGTGCTTACCCCACTTTTGAGCAGATGGCTCGGCACTGGTACAGCAGTTTTGGGACTAACCCAGTGCCGGACCGTTTGCTCACCATCGCTTTACTTGACTTTGCAGGATCGAGGCATGGAGGACGTGTGGATCATGGACTCCTGTTGCTCTAGGCACATGACAGGGCACCGCAAGTGGTTCTCCAGCCTCAACCCCGTAGGCACCAAGGAATACATCACATTCGGGGACAATGGTCAAGGTAAAGTGATGGGTGTTGGTTCTGTTTCGCTCTCTGCTAAGCTTTCCCTGAGAGAAGTTGCCTTTGTCCAGAATTTGGGGTTCAATTTGGTTTCTGTTTCGCAACTTCTCGATGAAGGATTTGAGGTTCGTTTTAAGAAAGGTGCGTGCTGCGTTCTTGATGCTGAGGAGACCCTTGTTTGCTCTTTGCTGCCTTTTGGTCAGGTTTTTAGGGTCGACCTCACATCTGTTTCTGGCCCTGTGCACTGTTTGGTTGCTAGTCCTTCTGCTGATATATGGAAGTGGCATAGGAGACTTGGTCACTTGAGCTTTGATCTGTTAGTCAGGTTAAGTTCAATGGGCCTAATCCGAGGATTGCCCAAATTAAGAGCTGAGAAGGGCTTAGTTTGCCACCCCTGTCGTCATGGCAAGATGGTTGCCGCCTCTCACATTCCTGTGTCTCAGGTTATGACCTCCTATCCGGGTGAGCTACTCCATATGGATACAGTAGGTCCCGCTCGGGTAGTGTCGGTCAGTGGAAAGTGGTACGTGCTTGTCGTTGTGGACGATTTTTCGCGGTTCTCGTGGGTATTTTTCATGGAGTTTAAGGATGAGGCGTTTGGTTTTGTTCGGGATCTGGTACTGAGGTTGAGAAACGAGAGTCATAAGGCCATGAGGGCTATCCGCAGTGACAATGGCGGAGAATTCAGAAACTCTCAGTTCGAAAACTTCTGTCGTGACCTAGGTCTTGAGCACCAGTTTTCTTCTCCATATACCCCACCGCAGAACAGTGTTGTGGAACGTAAGAACTGCACACTTGTTGAGAAAGCACGGACGATGCTCGATGAGCATAGGACTCCGAGGCGCTTTTGGGCTGAGGCAGTCAATACGGCCTGTTACATTGCGAACCGGATTTTCTTGCGAGCTTTCCTTGGGAAGACCTCGTATGAACTTCGGTTTGGTAGGCAGCCCAGCGTCAAGCATTTCGAGCGTTTGGCTGCAGGTGCTTTGTGCTGAAGAAGGCGGGGCATTTGGACAAGTTTGAGTCTCGTTGTTTGGATGGGATATTTCTGGGGTATGCTTCTAGTTCTAGGGCTTTTCGTGTGTGGATTTTAGAGGCCAAGCAAGTTGTTGAGACTTGTGAGATTTCTTTTGATGAAGCTATGCCCTGCACAACCCCTGCCTTTGAGCTTTCAGGTGATGATGAAGAAGGCACCCCCATCTTTGAGGATGAGGAAGGTGCAGTTAATGATGGTGATGCAGGAGCCACTGCACCGGCTGCAGCTCTTGCCCCCTCTGCTATGAGCTCAGGTGATGAATGTCCCTTGCCCATGGCTTCCTCCTCACTCCCCCAATAGCAAGCTCATGCAGAGGTTGGACCCGCTGAGGATGCAGGGGAGGTGACCTCCGAGATTGTACCATCTCGGCAGGTCCAGCGGGATCACCCTCCACACAGGATGATTGGAGATATTCACCAGTGTGTCACACGCTCTTCGGTTAACTCTCTAGGTTTGTGATGGGTTCAGTAGACAAGACCTTGTTTTTGTTGAGTCGTGGTGGTGACACCCTGATAGTTCAGATATATGTTGATGACATAATCTTTGGTGGTTCATCTCACGCTTTGGTGTCTAGTTTTGCTGAACAGATAAGCGGAGAATTTGAGATGAGTCTTATGGGTGAGCTCCAGTTCTTCCTCGGGCTGCAGATCAAGCAAGGCCTTGAGGGTACCTTCGTCCATCATGCCAACTACACAAGGGACATACTCAAGAAGTTTAACATGGGTGACTCTAAACCCATGACAACTCCTATGAGTACAAACACGGCGCTTGATGCTGATGAAGTTGGGGAGGCGGTGGACCAGAAGGAATTTCGAGGGATGATTGGCTCACTCTTGTACCTGACGGCGACCAGGCCGGACATTCAGTTTGCGGTCTGTCTTTGTGCGCGCTACCAGGCTTCTCCTAGGACTTCTCACCGTCAAGCGGTGAAGCGCATTTTCAGGTATCTGAAATTCACTCCTGAGCTTGGTCTTTGGTATTCCTCGGGTTCTTCTCTTTCTCTTGGAGGGTTCTCAGATGCTGACCATGCTGGCTGCCGGATTGATCGCAAGTCAACCTCCGGCACATGCCAACTCTTAGGAACCTCTCTTGTCTCTTGGTCCTTCCACAAGCAAGCTAGTGTAGCTCTTTCCACCACTGAAGCAGAATATGTTGCTGCTGCTAGTTGCTGCTCCCAGCTTTTATGGATGAAAGCCACCCTTAGTGATTTTGGCCTTAGGTTTGGTAGAATCCCTCTCCTAGTTGACTCTACTTCTGCTATTTCTGTAGCTAAGAACCCCGTTTTGCACTCTAGAACCAAACACATAGATGTGAGGTTTCACTTTCTGAGAGATCACTATGAGAAGGGAGATATAGACTTGATCCATGTAGTATCAGCAAACCAGTTGGCCGATATCTTTACCAAGCCCCTAGAGTTTGACGCTTTTACGTGTCTAAGAGGTGAGCTTGGAGTGTGCTATCCCTTTTAGTCAGGGATAGAGTGCTATTCCTTTTAGTAAGGAATAGCTTCTGTAGTTTAAATTTTGCTTTTATCTTGCTTTTATTTCACTTTGTCTCTTTTGCGTATTGTATCATATCATGCATTGCAATGTATCATATGCATTTTCACTTCACTAGCACTAGAGCTCTTTTGGAATGCAGAGTTAGTACTTGCTCGTGCTAGATGGTACAGTGCTTGCTTGATCATGTTTGGCCAAGCTCTCCTGAGTCTATTGAATACTAATTGTGAGCTAAGTCATTTTATTCTTTGTAAATCAAAAACCATGATCACCACTTGATTTGGCTACCTCGCATGTGTAGGATTGTTGAATGCTATGCTATCTTTTCATACCTGGATATGCTAGTTGTATGCCTTTGCTAAGTTAATGCCTAAGCTTTTCTGACACCTTGCTTAAATTGAAATCTGAATCAAAATGCTTACAAGTGTGTCTTATGTGATGAATTGAGAAAAATCTAGGTGGATTTGCTTGTCACACTGATCTAGTTCGAGACAGCTAGCCTTTGCACTTTGTCATGAACTTGGACTAGGCTGTGTATGACCAAAACCTTGTCTTAAGCTTCTGATGGTTATAAAACCTAGGTTTGGCATTGGTTGGTAAGAAGTGGCAAAAGACAAGTAAATAACCCCTGGCACAAAAAGAACTTGCTTTTGACTACAAATGTCTAAATCTGAAATTTTCAAGTCTCTAAAATGCTTATGGCTAGTTGTATATGCTTTGGTTGAGAGTAGCACACCTTGTATGCATTGCTAGCATTTTGTTGTTCATGCTTATCTTGCTAGGTGCTATTCAAGTTGGTGATGCTTTCTTTTCATTAACCCTGAAAAACAAGCTTACTCTCGATATGTGTAAGATAGATTTATTTGAGCTTGTTGTATGCTTCCTTGCCCTCACTTGCTCTGTATGCTAGAACTTGTGATTACTAGTTTTTCATCCCCTCTGAGCTCTTTCAGTTGCACTCCTTGCATTTCATGGCATATTTTGAGGGGGAGCTATCTAGTTCAGGGGGAGTTGAGTTCAAGGAACCCTTGATGTGTCCATTGTCAACAAGGGGGAGAAATTTGGGGAGAGATTAGTGTATTTCTCCAAGGGGAAGAAATTTAAAAATATGGACAAGGGGGAGAACTCAGGAGAGATTTAGTTGAGGGAGATCTTTGCACTCATTTTGCATTTCTGAGGATGCATTTCAGGGGAGTTGAGCTTTTAGCATGCTCTTTGTATCGGTGCGTTGAGCCTTTTGCCTCTGTCTTGAGGAGCCGATGCTTTGCTTTCTTTTGTTGTCTCATTGTGCCCTGTTTTTTTGCTTGTATTTGGTTCTTGGGCATTTTGAGCAACTTTCTTCTTTCTTTCTTTCTTTTTTGGTTTTACGCTTTTCTCTTGTCTTTGTTCTATTTCAGGTTACAGGTTGAAGGTGTTGACAATGCACTCATCAAGGGGGAGATTGAGAGCCAATGGACCGGCCTCATTGCTCTCCTGGTGTGATGAGTGATTGTCAACGAGCTCAAGCCCTCCGATGGACTGGAGGTAGATGATGAAGACCTCGATGGACTGAGGCAAAAGCCCTCCAATGGACCGGAGGCAATGCTCGGCGTCGGTCGACCATGGAAGCTCGGTACATGGAGGGGCGGATCGGCAACGGTGGTGTAAGCCTTCGATGGACCGCGAGGCAACTCCGATGGACTAGAGAAGCCAGGTGCCACCGTGGTGCTTCAACCCGAGTGCATGGCGCGAAGGCATGCGAGGGAGTCTTTGGCAGCTTCGGCTCAAAACCGCCACCCAAGCTACCCAAGGCTTGGTGAGTTGGGCCACGACTCGCCAAGATAGAGAAGATGGGCCAAGTCCGGCCCAGACGGAGATTTCCTAAAGTTTCCCAGTTTCTGATTTCAAAACCGGGGGTGCAAAGGCGGATTGGACTACTGGCCACGTGGAGGACATCTGAAGATTGCGTGGAAGCTAAGAAGATCAAGTCTTCATCGTGGTCATCCGTCCCCGATATTTCGGGTTTTTTTCTGTTTTAGCCCTTCCGGGCGTTTCTAGTGTGAGGAATCTATGTGTAAAAATGCCAAAACTGAACCGGTGTATAAATAGCCTAATAGATGGTCATTAGAGTGAGTCTTGACAGCTAGGTTTTCATTTGCTTTGTGTAATTTTAGTCCTCAAGCTTTGAGCTCCAAGTTTAGGAGGGTTAGGGTGAGATCTAGCCTCCAAATCAAGAGGGAAGGTGAGGGTGGTTGCTTGAGACGAAATCCTTCGTTGTAATCTGACCTAAGACCTCTTTTGATGTTCATAATCAAAGTGGTTTCGTGCAGCAACTTTGTGTGCTTCTCCTCCCTTTGTTCTCTTTGGTTTTTGGCTTCAATCCTTGGCCTTTTGGATGTTTGTTTTGGGCAAGGTTGAATCCTGTGTTTTCCTTGTGTTTTGGACTTGCAAGGATGTGGAGATTATGTCTTAGAACATCTCAATCCCAAAGGATTGCCACGAGCAAGTTGTTCTTGAGCTTTTCCCTTTCTTGCCCAAATATTCACGTCTTCACGAGATCTAAAATTCCCGCTAATCCCGTGATCTTTTTCCATAGATCTTTTGGGAATAGCTTTGGAATGGGGCTAGGATAGCCTGTGCCAATTTTCGTGATGTTTGGAGAAGGTTTGGTCAAGTTTCGGATTGCTTTTGTGTGAGGTTTCCTGCTGTCCAGTTTTCCTGCTGGTTCTGTCCACTTTCAAGTCTTGTTTGGTTTAGGGGTCAAACCTTTGAATTTTGAGCTGAAATTTTGTGGAGCTCTTTATCAGTGAATCATAAAGCTCCCATAAAAATTTCAGATCATTTAGAGGTGTGTTGACCTGGTTTTGGTATTTTTATTTTTAGGTTAGTCTGTCAGTTTTTAACCACCGGACGGTCCGGTGGCTCTAGGAATTCTATTCCTTGTCCAATTGAGCTGAAAATTTGTGGAGTTGTTTCTTGGCCCCTTATTAACTTTCAGTAAAAATTTCATAATTTTTTGGAGTTGGTTTGATAGGGTTTAGATTCGAATCTTTTTGGAGTGTCAGGCTGTAAGCACCGGACCGGTGGTCACAACTTGCTCGAATTGGCCTGAAATTTTCTGGAGTTGTTCCCTATTGCCTTGTGAAGGTGTGAAAATTTTAGGGGATTTTTTGGAGCTTTTTTTGAGGGGTTTTGAGATTTTCTTTGCAGCCATGTCTGTCTGAAATCTGCAGTTCTCCGAGTTGGTTCCTTTTGCACTCTTGTTCTTAGCCGTTTGAGCGTGTGCTTTCGCTTGGTGCTTGGTACGTATCTGTTCGGTGGACGATACCAAGCATGTGTTGTGAGCTAGATACGTATCCTCTCAGTGGACGGTGTCTAGTTTCGTTGTGGGCGTTGTTTCCGTTTTGCACTGCGGTGGGGGTTTGAGTTTGGGTTTTCAAGTGCTCCTATTCAACCCCCTCTAGTCGCGCGTCTCGGTCCTACATTTTTCATGGAGTTTAAGGATGAGGCGTTTGGTTTTGTTCGGGATCTGGTACTGAGGTTGAGAAACGAGAGTCATAAGGCCATGAGGGCTATCCGCAGTGACAATGGCGGAGAATTCAGAAACTCTCGGTTTGAAAATTTCTATCGTGACAATGGTCTTGAGCATCAGTTTTTTTCTCCATATACCCCACTGCAAAACGGTGTTATGGAACGCAAGAACCGCACACTCGTTGAGATGGCACGGACGATGCTCGATGAGCACAGGACTCCGAGGCGTTTCTGGGCTGAGGCAGTGAATACGGCCTGTTACATTGCGAACCGGATCTTCTTGCGAGCTTTCCTTGGAAAGACCTCGTATGAACTTTAGTTTGGTAGGCAGCCTAGCGTCAAGCATTTGTGAGCATTTGGCTGTAGGTGCCTTGTGCTTAAGAAGGCGGGGCATTTGGACAAGTTTGAGTCTCGTTGTTTGTATGGGATTTTTCTGGGATATGCTTCTAGTTCTAGGGCTTTTCGTGTGTGGATTTTGGAGGCCAAACAAGTTGTTGAGCCTTGTGAGGTTTCTTTTGATGAAACTATGCCCTGCACAACCCCTGCCTTTGAGCTTTCAGGTGATGATTGTAGGACCGAGACGTGCGACTAGAGGGGGGTGAATATGAGCACTTGAAAACTCAAACTCAAACCCCACCGCAGTGCAAAACGGAAATAACGCCCACAATGAAACTAGACACCGTCTACTGAGAGGATACGTCTCTAGCTCACAACACGTGCTTGGTGCCGTTCACTGAACAAATACGTTCCAAGCACCAAGCGGAAGCACACGTTCAAACGGCTAAAAAAAGGAGTGCAAAAGCAACCAACTCCGGAGAACTGCAGACTTCAGACAGACAGGGCCGCAAAGAAAAATCTCAAAACCCTCCAGAAAATCTCCAAAAAATCCCCCAAAATTACCACACCTTCACAAGGCAATAGCGAACAACTCCAGAAAATTTCAAACCAATTGGAGCAAGTTGTGACCATCGGACTGTCCAGTGGTTAACCATCGGACTGTCTGGTGCTTACAGCCTGACACTCCAAAAAGATTCGAATCAAAACCGTATCAAACCAACTCCAAAAATTATGAAATTTTTACTGGAAGTTAATAAGGGGCTAAGGAACAACTCCACAAATTTTCAACTCAATTGGACAAGGAATAAAATTCCTAGGGCCACTGGACCGTCCGGTGGTTAACCACCGGATTAAAAACTGAGAGACTAACCCGAAAAGAAAAATACCAAAACCAGGTCAAAACACCTCCAAATGATCTGAAATTTTTATGGGACCTTTATGATTCACTGATAAAGAGCTCCACAAAATTTCAGCCCAAAATTCAAAGGTTTGACCCCTAAACCAAACAATACTTTAAAGTAGACAGAACCAGTAGGAAAACTCGACAGCAGGAAACCTCACACAAAAGCAATCCGAAACTTGACCAAACCTTCTCCAAACATCACGAAAATTGGCACAGGCTATCCTAGCCCCATTCCAAAGCTACTCCCAAAAGATCTATAAAAAAAGATCATGGGATTAGCGGGAATTTCAGATCTCGTGAAGAGGTGAATATTTGGGCAAGAAGGGAAAAGCTCAAGAACAACTTGTCCGTGGCAATCCTTTGGAATTGAGATGTTCTAAGACATAATCTCCAAGTCTTTGCAAGTCCAAAGCATAAAGAAAACAAAGGATTCAACCTTAGCCAAAACAAACATCCAAAAGGCCAAGGATTGAAGCCAAAAACCAAAGAGAACAAAGGGAGGAGAAGCACACAAAGTTGCTGCACGAAACCACTTCGATTATGAGCCTCAAAAGAGGTCTTAGGTCAGATTACAAGAAGGATTTCGTCCCAAGCAACCACCCACACCTTCCCTCTTGATTTGGAGGCTTGATCTCACCCTAACCCTCCTAAACTTGGAGCTCAAAGCTTGAGGACGAAAATGGCACAAAGCAAATGAAAACCTAGCTGCAAAAGACTTACTTTAATGACCAGCTCTTAGGCGATTTATAGACCAGTTCAGTTTTGGCATTTTTACACATAGACCCCGAATGTGATGGACTCCTTAGTGCTCACGGGGTTGAGACTGGAGAACCACTTGCGGTGCCCTGTCATGTGCCTAGAGTAACCGGAGTCCATGATCCACACGTCCTCCATGCCTTGATCCTGCAAAGTCAAGTAAAGCGACGGTGAGCAAACGGTCCGGCACTGGGGTTAGTCCCAAAACTGTTGTACCAGTGCCGAGCCATCTGCTCAAAAGTGGGGTAAGCACAATCAAAGAAATCATCATGACGATCAGGGTAACCACGACCTCCAAAGCGTGAACTCTCGAAAGCTCTCTCAAAGCCTCGGTCACGAGGTCCATAGCCGCGCTGAAAACGACTAGGAGCTCGGCCGGTAACGCGTCTCTCACCACTAGGAGCACGAGCCTAAAAGCCGCCTCCTCTCTCACCACCGGCAAAGCAGTCTCTCATCTCACCGTGGTGGGGAGGATCTTGCCTATCACCCTGGTAGAACTGATCCTGGTTCCCCCAAGCTCTCTCCTGCCTCTCAACCCGCTTCCTCCTGAAGCAAAACTCCTCTAGGTGGCCATTTCGCTGGCAAAACTCACAGTGGTAGACAGGCCTCCTAGAAACTGGGTTAGGTGGGACTTGGGCTTAGGTGGTGTGGCCTTGGGTGGCTCAGGCTGTTGGACTGGCTTCTTGCCCTTGGGCTTAAGCTCTTCCTCAACAATCTTGTCCAGCTTAGCCTTAGAAGGCTTGGGTGTCCAGTACTGCTTCTTTGGGGCAGCCTTGGGTGGCTCATGGTAAACCCCATCAACAGTCTCTCCAGGCTGGGTAGGTGCAGTCTTGACCTTAATTGGGGCACTCTTCTCACCCGAAGTGCTGCACTCTCCAAACCCAACACCACTCGTCTCACCCTCAGCTCTCTTGGTGCTCTCTATGATCATCTCTAGTTGGGGTCGCCTAGCATATACCCAACTAAGCACCTCTCTCAACCTGTTGTTGCCATTTTGCAAAGACAACATCTCTTCCCTCAGATTCTCCAGAACCACAGTCCGGGCAGCACAGGTGTCACAGTCTAGGGAGGGAACCACAACAGCTTTCTCCAACTTCCTAATGGTGGCATCCCTATCCATCAGCTGCATCCTAAGGGTTAGGCAGTTCTCACAAGTGTCAGTAGGTGCTGAAAGCACCTCAAAGTCAGCTCTCAACTGCTCTAACTCACTTCTCAAGGTAGGATAGACCATACACGCACCAAAAAACGTAGTTCTAGCCCTAAGCTCCTCAAGCTCCATGAGCTGCCCCACAAACTTCTTCTTCAGAACAGCTAGCTCTCTAGCTAGACAGGGGCAAGACTCACACTCAAGCTCTCCACTCAAAGTAGGCTCATCCAGTTTGGACTGGAGTTTGCCTAGCTCAGCCTTCAGCTCATCTATCTCCTCTACCCGCTTGGCATACCTATCTCTCTGGTCACCAAGCTCCGTCATGAAAGACTTGCAGGTAGGGCACTCAATCTCACTGGGTTGGGGTCTCACACTCCTCAACCTCTCATTCTCTTCTAAAGCCTCAGCAAGTTGGGCTTTCAACTTCTGTAGCTTCTTAGCCGCCTTCTCCAGCATCTTGTCCTGGGTCTTAAGATCCCGGCTATTCTGCTCTAGCACCTCAAGGATTTCGGCTTGCTCTGGAGTTACCTCATCATCGGAAGAAAAGTTGCTGCTGTCATCCTTGTCCTCTTTGTCCTCAAGCGCCATGGAGCAAACCAAGCTCCTCTTCTCCTAATTCCTGCGCCTGGACTTGGTGGAGACGAAGCACAAGCCAGCTGGACCTCCTTGATCGTTCCTCTTGTCCTTCCTGTACGTGATCTCCTCATCGCTTGAGCTCGACGAGGACGAAGAGGAAGAAGATCAGCTGCTGCAGAACCCGATCTCGGCGAAGAAGGCCTTGTCCCACTTTCGGTTGTCCTTTTAGTAGCTCTTGAAAGCCTTCCGGAAGTTCTTCTTGCTGAAGGGACGCTTGCCGGAGCCATGCTTGCTGGAGTGGTGCTTGTCAAAGCCTGCCTTGCTGGAGTGGTACTTGTCGGAGTCGCGGGAGTAGCTTTTGCCATTCTTGTAGTAGTCGTTCTTGTTGGGGCACTCGGCGATGAAGTGGCCGACCTCTCCGCACTCGAAGCACTTGGGCCGCTCTCCCCTCTTCTTGCTCATCCGGTTGTCATAGGCGCGCTGAAAGCGACTAGACACTAGACACAACTCATCATCCCCAAGCGTCGCTAGCTGCTCCTCTGTAACAGACATCAAAGCAGAAAATGAGAAGTTGTGTAACATAGGGTTAGTGACAGACTCACCAGAAGGGTAGCCAAGGCCAGACTCTTAGAACCTGTACAAGCGAGGGAATCCCTCATCTTGTAATCTACCTCTGTGGCCTTGAGCTTACTATAGAGCGCCTCTACTCTAATCGTATCATACCCTGCCGACTCAATGATTGAATTCACCTTGATCTTCCATATTTTTCTGTCCAAAGCATACAGCAACTTGACAGCCTGCTGATGATCGGTATATGGGAGGGCAGCGGGGGCAGAGTTGACACGCAACTTGTTGATGATCGGCTGAAAGTGACCAAACAAGTCGTCTACTGACTCTCTCGGCTTCTGGACAAAATTCTCATATTCGCGCCGGTAAGTCTCCACAAGCCTAGCCTTAATCGTCGCAGTACCCTCATGGTGTGCACTAAGCAGTGACCATATCTCACGCGCTGTCTTAAGGTGACTCACTCTCTCATAATCCATGGGACCAAGCCTGGAGAAGAGAAAGTTAACAGCCTTAGCATTCGCATCATGCTGAGCCACGATATCCTGCGTAGTACGCTCAGCGACTGGAAGCACCACAAAAGTCGTACTCTGAGTAGCATCCCATATGTCCTGACTCTGGCTAACAAGGAATGCCTCCATCCTACCCTTCCAGTAGGGATAGCCATCAGAGCCAAGGACGGGAATTTTCCCAGAGTAAGTCATAGTCGCTACGGTTTCTTCACCGGTTAAGGTATGGAAAACCTAACTGGCTCTGATACCACTTGTAGAACCGAGACGTGCGACTAGAGTGGGGTGAATAGGAGCACTTGAAAACTCAAACTCAAACCCTCACCGCAGTGCAAAACGGAAACAACGCCCACAACGAAACTAGACACCGTCCACTGAGAGGATACGTATCTAGCTCACAACACGTGCTTGGTACCGTCCACTGAACAGATACGTACCAAGCACCAAGCGGAAGCACACGCTCAAACGGCTAAGAAAAGGAGTGCAAAAGAACCAACTCCGGAGAACTGCAGATTTCAGACACATAGGGCTGCAAAGAAAAATCTCAAAACCCTCAAGAAAAGCTCCAAAAAATACCCCAAAATTACCACACCTTCACAAGGCAATAGGGAACAACTCCAGAAAATTTCAGGCCAATTGGAGCAAGTTGTGACCACCGGACTGTCCGGTGGTTAACCACCGGACTGTCCGGTGCTTACACCCGGACACTCCAAAAAGATTCAAATCAAAACCCTACCAAACCAACTCCAAAAATTATGAAATTATTACTGGAAGTTAATAAGGGGCCAAGGAACAACTCCACAAAGTTTCAGCTCAATTTGACAAGGAATAAAATTCAAGGAATAAAATTCCTAGAGCCACCGGACCGTCCGGTGGTTAACCACCGGACTGTCCGGTGGTTAAAAACTGACAGACTAACCCGAAAAGAAAAATACCAAAACCAGGTCAAAACACCTCCAAATGATCTGAAATTTTTATGGGAGCTTTATGATTCACTGATAAAGAGCTCCACAAAATTTCAGCCAAAAATTCGAAGGTTTGACCCCTAAACCAAACAAGACTTGAAAGTGGACAGAAACAGCAGGAAAACTAGACAGTAGGAAACCTCACACAAAAGCAATCCGAAACTTGACCAAACCTTCTCCAAACATCACAAAAATTGGCACAGGCTATCCTAGCCCCATTCCAAAGCTATTCCCAAATGATTTATGGAAAAAGATCACGGGATTAGCGGGAATTTCAGATCTCGTGAAGATGTGAATATTTGGGCAAGAAGGGAAAAGCTCAAGAACAACTTGCTTGTGGCAATCCTTTGGGATTCAGATGTTCTAAGACATAACCTCCACATCCTTGCAAGTCCAAAGCATAAGGAAAACAAAGTATTCAACCTTAGCCAAAACAAACATCCAAAAGGCCAAGGATTGAAGCCAAAAACCAAAGAGAACAAAGGGAGGAGAAGCACACAAAGTTGTTGCACGAAACCACTTCGATTATGAGCCTCAAAAGAGGTCTTAGGTCAGATTACAACGAAGGATTTCGTCCCAAGCAACCACCCTCACCTTCCCTCTTGATTTGGAGGCTAGATCTCACCCTAACCCTTCTAAACTTGGAGCTCAAAGCTTGAGGACGAAAATGACACAAAGCAAATGAAAACCTAGCTGCAAAAGGCTTACTCTAATGACCAGCTCTTAGGCTATTTATATACCGGTTCAGTTTTGGCATTTTTACACATAGACCCCTAACACCCCGGAAGGGCTAAAACAGAAAAGAACCCGAAATATCGGGGACGGACGACCACGATGAAGACTTGATCTTCTTAGCTTCCACGCAATCTTCAGATGTCCTCCACGTGGCCAGTAGTCCAATCCGCCTTTGCACCCCCGGTTTTGAAGTCAGAAACCGGGAAACTTTAGGAAATCTCCGTCTGGGCCGGACTTGGTCCATCTTCTCTATCTTGGCGAGTCGTGGCCTAACTCACCAAGCTTTGGGTAGCTTGGGTGGCGGTTTTGAGCCGAAGCCGCCAAAGCCTCCATCGCACGCCTTCGCGCCATGCACTCGGGTTGGAGCACCACGGTGGCACCCGGCTTCTCCAGTCCATCGGAGTTGCCTCGCGGTCCATCGGAGGGCTTACACCACCGTTGCCAATCCGCCCCTCCGTGTACCGAGCTCCCATGGCCGACTGACACTGAGCATTGCCTTCGGTCCATTGGAGGGCTTTTGCCTCAGTCCATCGAGGTCTTCATCATCTACCTCCAGTCCATCGGAGGGCCTCCAGTCCATCGGAGGGCTTGAGCTCGTTGACAATCACTCATCACACCAGGAGAGCAATGAGGCCGGTCCATTGGCTCTCAATGATGAGGGAGGGGCTCCTATCTTTGAAGATGAGGAAGCCACAGTACCTGATGGTGATGTAGGAGCCCCTGCACCGGCTGCAGCTCCTGGCCCCCTCTACTATGAGCTCTGATGATGAAGGAGGACCTTTGCCCACAACTTCCTCCTCATTCCCTCGACAGCAAGCTCAAGCAGAGGCTGGCCCCCCTGAGGACGCAGGGGAGGTGACCTCTGAGATTGTTCCATCTCGGCATGTCCAGCGGGATTACTCTCCACACAGGATCATTGGAGATCTTCACCAGCGTGTCACACGCTCTTCGGTTAACGCTCTAGCCTTTTTCTCTCACTCTGCATTTGTTGCTTCTTTTGGACCCCGGGATGTGTCACATGCATTATCTGATCCTAACTGGGTGAACGCCATGCATGAGGAGTTGGAGAACTTTGAGAGAAACCATGTCTGGGATTTAGTTGAACCACCACCAAACTGTCGCCCTATAGGTACCAAGTGGGTTTTAAAAAATAAACAGGGTGAGAATGGGATTGTTGTGAGGAACAAAGCGAGATTGGTAGCCTAGAGTTTCTGTCAGAAGGAGGGGATAGACTATGAGGAAACCTTTGCTCCTGTAGCCCGTTTAGAAGCCATTAGGATTCTGCTTGCCTTTGCGGCCTCTAAAGGCTTCAAACTGCAGCTGATGGATGTGAAGTCAGCTTTCGTAAACGGTTACATAGAGGAGGAGGTATATGTGAGACAACCTCTTGGCTTTAAGAGTGCTAAGTTTCCAGACCGGGTGTATAAGTTGGGAAAAACCCTGTATGGTCTGAAGCAAGCTCCAAGAGCTTGGTATGCTAGATTGAAGAGTTTCCTGCTGAAGTCTGGGTTTGTGATGGGTTCAGTAGACAAGACCTTATTTTTGTTCAGTCGTGGCGGTGACACCCTGATCGATAGTTCAGATATATGTTGATGACATAATCTTGCTTTGGTGTCTAGTTTTGCTGAACAAATGAGCAGGGAGTTTGAGATGAGTCTCATGGGTGACCTCTAGTTCTTACTCGGGCTATAGATCAAGTAAGGCCCTAAGGGTACCTTCGTCCATCAAGCCAAGTACACAAGAGATATACTCAAGAAGTTTAAAATGGGTGACTCAAAACCCATGACAACTCCAATGAGTACAAACACGACGCTTGATGCTGATGAAGATGGGGAGGCAGTGGACCAGATGGAATTTCGAGGAATCATCAGCTCACTTCTATACCTGACGGTGACCAAACCAGACATTCAGTTCGCGGTTTGCCTTTGTGCGCGTTACCAGGCTTCTCCTAGAACATCTCACCATCAAGCGGTGAAGCGCATTTTTAGGTGTCTAAAGTTCACTCCTGAGCTTGGTCTTTGCTACTCCTCGGGTTCTTCTCTTTCTCTTAGAGGGTTCTCAGACGCTGACCATGCTGGCTGCCGGATTGATCGCAAGTCAACCTCCGGCACATGCTAACTCTTAGGAACCTCTCTTGTCTCTTGATCCTCTTGCAAGCAAGCTAGCGTATCCCTGTCTACCACAGAAGCAGAGTACATAGCTACTGCTAGCTGCTGCTCCTAGCTCTTATGGATGAAAGCCACCCTTAGTGATTTTGGCTTGAGTTTTGGGAGGATCCCTCTTCTAGTGGACTCTACTTCTACTATCTTTGTAGCTAAGAACCCCGTCTTGCACTCTAGAACCAAACACATAGACGTGAGGTTTCAGTTTCTGAGAGATTACTATGAGAAGGGAGATATAGACTTGATCCATGTAGCAACCCAAAACCAGCTAGCTGATATCTTTACCAAGCCCCTAGAGTTCAACGCTTTTGTGCGCTTGAGAGGTGAGCTTGGTGTGTGTTATCCCTTTTAGTCAGGGATAACTTTAGTAGTTTAGGTTTTGCCTTTGTTTGCTTTTGTTTCTTGTTTCTTTTGCATTCTGTATCATATCATGCATTGCATTGTATCATATGCATTTTCACTTCACTAGCACTAGAGCTCTTTTAGAATGATGAGTTAGTACTTGTTTGTGCTAGATTGTACAGATGCTTGTTTGATCATGGTTGGTTAAGCTCTCTTGAGTCTGTTGAATACTATTGGTGAGCTAAGTCTTTTGTTTTCCTGAAAATAAAAAACATGATCACCACTTGGCTATCTAGCATGTGTAGGAGTGTAGAATGCTATGCTATCTTTTCATACCTAGATATGCTAGTTGTATGCCTTTGCTAAATTAATGCCTAAGCTTTTATGACACCTTGCTTAAATTGAAATCTGAGTTAAATGGTTATAAGTGGTGTCTTGTGCTGAAATGAAAAGATCTAGGTGGGTTTGCTTGCCACACTGCATAGTTCGAGACTGCCTGCCTTTGCACTTTGACATGAACTTGGACTAAGCTGTGTATGACCAAAACCTTGTCTTAAGCTTCTGATGGATCCTTGAACCTAGGCTTGGCATTGGTTGGTAAGAAGTGGCAAGACAAGTGAATAACCCCTGGCACAATATGAAACTTGCTAATGAAATTCAAATGGTTAAATCTGAAATATGCAAGTCTCTAAAATGCTTATGGCTTGTTGTGTATGCTTTGGTTGAGAGTAGCACACCTTGTATGCATTGCTAGCATCTTGCTGTTCATGCCTATCTTGCTAGGTGCTACTCATGTTGGTGATGCTTTCTTTTAAACAACCCTAAGAAACATGCTTGCTCCTTATCTGTGTAAGATAGATTCATTTGAGCTTGTTGCATGCTTCCTTGCCCTCACTTGCTCTGTATGCTAGAACTTGTGAATACTAGCTTTCTATCCCTTTTGAGCTCTTTTTGGTACATTCTCTGCATCTCATGGCATATTTTGAGGGGGAGTTGTCTAGTTCTCTATGAACCCTTGATGTGTCCATTGTCAACAAGGGGCGGAGTATTGGACAAAAGGGGAGGACTAGGGAGAGATTTAGTTGACGGGGAGCTTTGCATATTTTTGCATTTGTGAGGATGCATTTCAGGGGGAGTTGAGCTTTTAGCATGCTCTTTGCATCATGCGTTGAGCCTTTTGCCTCTATCTTTAGGAGTCGATGCTTTGTTTTCTTTTGTTGTCTCATTGTGCCCTGTTTCTTTAGTTGTATTTTGGTTCTTCGGCATTTTGATCAATTTTCTTCTTTCTTTTTTTCTTTTTCGGTTTTACGCTTTTCTCGTGTCTTTGTTATATTCAGGCTACAGGTTGAAGGTGTTAACAATGCACTCATCAAGGGGGAGATTGAGAGCCAATGGACAGGCTTCATTGCTCTCCTGGTATGATGAGTGATTGTCAACGGTACAAGTCCTCCGATGGACTGGAGGTAGATGATGAAGACCTCGATCGACTGAGGCAAAAGTCCTCCAATGGACCGGAGGCAATGCTCGGCGTCGGTCAGCCATGGAAGCTCGGTAAATGGAGGGGCGGTTCGGTAACGGTGGTGTAAACCCTCCGATGGACTGCGAGGCGACTCCGATGGACTGGAAAAGCCGGGTGCCACCGTGGTGCTCCAACCCGAGTGCATGGCGCGAAGGCGTGCAAGGGAGGCTTTGGCGGCTTCGGCTCAAAACCGCCACCCAAGTTCAAATGACTTGGTGGGTTGGGCTCCGACTCGCCAAGATAGAAAGTTGGGGCAAGACCCGGCCCAGGAAGCCTGCAGAATAAAGTTTCCCGGTTTCTGACTTCAAAACCGAGGGAAGTTTCCAGACTATTGGCTATGTGGCGTACATCCAAGCGAGGCGTGGAGAAGAAGAAGATCAAAGCATCATCGTAGTCGTCCGAATGTATCGTTTTCATTTCAGCCCCTTCCAGGCTTTCTAGAGTAGGGGTCTTAGTGTTAAATGGTGTTGTTAGGCCTAGGCTATATATACCTAAGTGGCTGGTCATTTAGGTGACTCTTCCACCATTAGAAAACCCTAGGCTTAGTTTCCATATAGCCAAGTGCTAAAGAGAGAAAGGAGAGCTTTTGGCTAGGTATTGAGTCCCCTAGCTAGGGTTCTTCACATCAAAATGGAGGATGAAGGGTGGTAGGCTGTAGGAACCTTTGTATGAACTCAATTTCGTGATTAATCCAGCAATATTCCTCTGAAATTGGAGTTCTTGCTTGCAGCCCTCTTTTCCCTCCCCTCTCTAGTTTGGTTCTTGGATGAAACTCAAAGGCTTTTGGTGATTTGCTTTGCCCGCGAGTTAATCCTTTTATTTTGGCTCTTTTGGACTTGCTAGGACGTGGAGATTATGACCTAGTTCATATCAATCCCCTTGGATTGCCACGAGCAATTCGTTCTTGAGTTTTCCCCTTCTCTTGCCCAAAGCTTGCCTCTTCCCAAGATCTGAAATTCCCGCTAATCCCTTGATCTTTTTCCATGGATCTTTTGGGAATAGCTTTGGAATAGTGCTCAGATAGCCTGTGTCAATTTTCGTGAAGATTGGACAAGGTTTGGTCAGGTTTTAGGTTTGGGAACTCAAGTTCCATGGTGCTACCGGACTATCCGGTGCAACCACCGGACTATCAGGTATCTTGCCGGACAGTCCGACGGCGTGCACCGGACTTTCCAGGTCAGGCCCTTATCCCAGCTCCTGTCAGACTATCCGGTGCAGGTCACCGGACTATCCGGTCTCTACCGGATTGTCCGGTGAAGTACACCGGACTATCCGGCGTGTGTCTGGGCTGTCGGTTTTTGTTGGAGTTTTTGCCGTTCGGGTTTTGCTTTGTCCTTGCCCGAGTGATTCTCACCACTGGCCCATACTCATCGCTCTCTGTTCATCAATGAGACGCATTTAGGTGCGGAGTGACTATGTGGGATCCTCATTTGCAAGAGGCGTTGTTTCGCTAGACTTGCGATCTCGTGGTCGTTGAGTCTAGTGCTTCCACTCGCTTGGTGTCTACCCGTTCAGTGGGCGACACCAAGTGCTTGCTAGACACGTTTCCTTTTAGTGGATGGTGTCTAGCAGTTTTGGTGTGTAGTGTGTCAGTTTGCACCAGGGGTTGGTAGTGAGTTTGAGTTTTTGGTGCTCCTATTCATCCCCCTCTAGTCGCACGTCTCGGTCCTACAAATCCTTGCTATATAAAGTTTGGCATAGGTCTTGGCATGGTAAATTGTTTTCACAGGAATGAAGTGAGCTAATTTTGTGAATCGGTCAATAATCACCCATATGGAATCATACCCCTTCGGAGTGCGAGGCAAACCCACAATGAAGTCCATATGTATATCCTCCCATTTGCAGGCTGGAACTGCTAATGGCTGAAGCATACTCGCAGGCTTTAGGTGGTCAGCTTTTACCCTCTGACACACATCACACTCGGACACATACTTGGCAATCTCCCGCTTCATATGGGTCCACCAAAATTTTTGCTTCAAGTCTTGGTACATTTTATTGCTACCCGGGTGCATGGTGAACATGGAAGTGTGGGCTTCATCAAGTATTTTCTTTCTCAACCCCATGTCCTTAGGTACCACCAAGCGATTCCTAAACCATAGGACACCATGGTCATCAAGCGCGAAGCATGCCTTTTTCTTCTCATGTATGCCCTCATGAATATGTGCCATGCTCTTATCTTGCTTTTCTGCCGCAATGATTTGATCTCTTATTGTGGGTTCAATGATGAGGCTGTAGAGTTCAGCGTGCTACTCTGTAGGCATTTCGATCTCATCCATCTCACAACATATCACTCTCGCCGTAGGGCGGCCTCAATCACATTGCAATGAGCCTTACGGCTTAATGCATCAGCCACTACATTAGCCTTGCCAGGATGGTAATGAACCTCCAGGTCATAATCTTTTATCAACTCTAACCATCATCTTTGTCTCATATTTAATTCAGGTTGGTTGAAGATGTACTTGAGGCTCTTGTGGTCAGTATAGATGTGACAAGTGTTGCTTAGCAGATAGTGTCTCCATATCTTCAACGCGTGTACAACTACCGCCAGCTCAAGATCATGTGTTGGGTAGTTCGCTTCATGCTTTCTCAGTTGGTGGGATGCGTAAGCAATTACTCTCCCTTCTTGCATTAAGACACAGCCAAGCCCATTGCCGGAGGCATCACAATACACATCGAATTGCTTAGTGACGTCCGGTTGTGCTAGCACTGGAGCGGATGTTAACAATTTCTTTAGGGTTTGAAAGGTTTCCTCACATTTTGGACTCCATAGATATTTTGCATTTTTCTTTGTTAAAGAGGTCATTGGCTTCTCCGTCTTGGAGAAGTCCTTAATGAAGTGGCGGTAGTAGCCCGCTAAACCAAGGAAACTCCGAATCTTAGTCACTGTCTCAGGTTGTCTTCAATTCAGAACATCCTTTACCTTGCTAGGATCAACTACTACCCCCTTTTCAGACAGAATGTGACCCAAGAAACTTACTTCCTTCAGCCAAAATGCACACTTACTGAACTTGGCATAGAGCTTGTGTTCTCTAAGCCGAGTGAGTACTATCCGCAAGTGCTCCTTATATTCCTTCTCATTTTTAGAATAGATCAATATGTCATTAAAGAACACCACTACAAACTTATCAAGTTCATTCATGAACACCTAATTCATCATGTACCTGAAGAAAGCCGGTGCATTGGTTAACCCAAAGTACATGACCAAATACTCATACAAGCCATATCTGGTCGAGAAAGCTGTCTTGGGTATATCTTTCTCTCTGATTTTTATTTGATAGCAGCCAGACCTTAAATTAATTTTTGAAAAGACTTTAGCACCAGCTAACTGATCAAACAGGATGTCAATGTGTGGTAATGGGTATTTGTTTTTGACGATGACAGCATTCAAAGGCCGGTAATCAACACATAGTCTTTTACCACCTTGATCCTTCTTCTCAACAAAGAAGGCTGGGCAACCCCATGGTGAAGAGCTTGGGTGAATAAACCTTTTATCTAGCTGTTCTTGCAGCTGCACTTTCAGTTCTTTCAACTCATCAGGTGCCATTCTGTATGGCCTTCGAGAGACAGGTGCAGTGCCAGGTACAAGCTAGATGGCAAACTCAACATCTCTGTCTAGTGGGAGTCTGGGAAGCTCTTCCGGAAACACATCTGGAAAGTCAGAAGCCACTGGTATCTTTTCAATCAACTGAGCTTCTGTGGCATTTACGGTGTGTGACGAGTGTTTGTGATTTGGCAGATGAATGTGCATAATTTTTCCACTCTTGCTAGACTTCATTTGTACTGTCCTGCTAGTAATGTCCAACAAGACGTTGTGCTCTTTCATCCAATCCATCCCTAAGATGATGTCAATCTCTTGGTAAGGAAGTACTACAGGATCAACATAGAAATCCTCTGTGCCTATGCACAAGCGTAAGTGCCTCACAATCTGATTCGTGTTAATTGGTGACCCTGTAGGACCGAGACGTGCGACTAGAGGGGGGTGAATAGAAGCACTTGAAAACTCAAACTCAAAACCCCCAAAAAGCGTCCTCACAAAACACGCACACCGATACCGTCCACTGAACAGATACGTATCGGTGTTAGGACCGAAAAGCAACCTAAACCCTTTCTTCTCACACCGTGCAAGATCACATAGCAAAGAAGTGCTACTGACCCTAGGACACGTTGAGAAAAGCCTAGTGGAAGCAGTCGAACCAACACCCAAAAGAACGGATGCAAAACGAACAAAATAGCCCCGAAAAACAACTCACCGGATGTTATAAAACATCCGGTGCTAACAGACCGACTAACCTCCAAAGAAATAAACAAAAACCTAATCAAAACATCTCAAAATATTCTGACATTTTTATGGAAGCTTTATGATTCACAGTAAGAGAGCTCCACAAAATTTCAGCTCATTTGGAGCTTGTTTGACCACTAAACTAACCACCGGACTGACCACCGGACGTTTTAAAATGTCCTGTGTTCACAGACAGAAAAACTGCCCAAAGAAACAAACAAAAACCTGGTCAAAACACCGCGAAATATTCTGACATTTTTATGAAAGCTTTATGATTTACAGTATAAGAGCTCCACAAAATTTCATCTCATTTGGAGCATGTTTGGCCACCAATCTAATCACCGGACTGACCACCGGACGTTTTAAAACGTTCTGTGTTCACACACAGAAAAAAACAGCCCTCCGACTCACTGAAAACTCGATCGAAACTGGGTCAAATCTCAACGAAACTTCACGAAAATTTGCATGGATAATCCTAAGGACCTTCCCTAGCAAATCCCAAAAGATCAGCTCCAAAAGATCAAGGGTTGCACGGAAATTGCTCGTGGTTGGATGATTCTAGCACAAGGCTAGTGAGATGCACCACGTCCTAGCAAGGCAAAATACCGGCAAAAGAAAGATCTCAACCTTGGACTAACCGAAACACCACAAAATCCAAGATTTGAGACCAAAAACCAAACTAGAAGGAGGAAGGAAAGGGGAGGGACGAAATTGCTGCTCAAGACATGGATTAAACAAAGAGGAACCTTGGATTAGATCACGAATTCAAGTCTTACAAGATCCCCTAGAGCCTACCTCCCTTCATCCTCCCACTAATGACAAGATTTGACTAAACTAGGCACTCATCTCCAAGCAAATCTCCTCTCTTTTCTCTCTTTGGACCTTCGCTGCTAGAGTTAGAAAATCCTAGGGTTTGTGGCTGCCAAGATGAGCTCCAAGGGAGCCTCTCAAGTCTATTTATACCCTAGGCCCTAAACGACACAATTACATTAAGACCCCTACTCTAAAAATGCCCAGAGGGGGCCAAACCGAAAGGATACAATCGGACGGGTCGCTTGGATGTGCGCCACGTAGCCAGTAGTCCGGAAGCTTCCCCCGGTTTTGAAGTCAGAAACCGGAAAACTTTATTCTGCGGGCTTCCTAGGCCGGGTCTTGGCCCAATCTTCTATCTTGGCGAGTCGGGGCCCAACCCACCAAGTCACTTGAACTTGGGTGGCGGTTTTGAGCCGAAGCCGCCAAAGCCTCCCTCGCACGCCTTCGTGCCATGCACTAGGATTGGAGCACCACAGTGGCTCCCGGCTTCTCCAGTCCATCGGAGTTGCCTCGCGGTCCATCGGAGGGCTTACACAACCGTTGCCGAACCGCCTCTCCGTGTACCGAGCTTCCATGGCCGACCGACGCCGAGCATTGCCTCCGGTCCATTGGAGGGCTTTTGCCTCAGTCCATCGAGGTCTTCATCATCTACCTCCAGTCCATCGAAGGGCTTGAGCTCGTTGACAATCACTCATCACACCAGGAGAGCAATGAGGCTGGTCCATTGGCTCTCAGACCCAGGGGCTGTGATGTGGTATTTTGCTCTCATATTATCGATGCGATATCCATGTTTTGTTGCATATGACCTGCTGATGAATGTGTTTGATGCTCCGGAGTCAAACAAAAACACTATGGGATGCTTTTTGACAAGAAATGTGCTTACCAATACTAGGTGACTTCTGAGATTGTTCCATCTCGGCAGGTCCAGCGGGATCACCCTCCACACAGGATGATTGGAGACATTCACCGTCGTGTTACACGCTCTACGGTTGCTTCTCTAGCCTTTTTCTCCCACTTTGCATATGTTGCTACTTTTGAACCCCGGGATGTGTCACATGCATTATCTGATCCTAACTGGGTGAACGCCATGCATGAGGAGTTGGAGAACTTTGAGAGAAACCATATTTGGGATTTAGTTGAACCTCCACCAAACTGTCGCCCTATAGGTACCAAGTGGGCTTTCAAAAACAAACAGGGTGAGAACGGGATGGTTGTGAGGAACAAAGAGAGATTGGTAGCCCAGAGTTTCTATCAGAAGGAGGGGATAGATTATGAGGAGACCTTTGCCCCTATAGCTCGTTTGGAAGCCATTAGGATTTTGCTTGCCTTTGCAGCCTCTAAAGGCTTCAAACTGCAGCAAATGAATGTCAAGTCTGCTTTCCTAAACGGGTTCATAGAGGAGGAGGTATATGTGAGACAACCTCCTGACTTTGAGAGTGCTAGATTTCCAGACCGGGTGTATAAGTTGAGAAAAGCTCTTTATGGTCTGAAGCAAGCTCCTAGAGCTTCGTATGCTAGGTTGAAGAGTTTCCTGCTCAAGTCTGGGTTTGTGATGGGTTCAGTAGACAAGACATTGTTTTTGTTGAGTCGTGGCGGTGACACCCTGATAGTTCAGATATATGTTGATGACATAATCTTTGGTGGTTTATCTCACGCTTTGGTGTTTAGTTTTGCTGAACAGATGAGCAGGGAATTTGGGATGAGTCTTATGAGTGAGCTCCAGTTCTTTCTCGGGCTGCACATCAAGCAAGGCCTTGAGGGTACCTTCGTCCATCAAGCCAAGTACACAAGGGACATACTCAAAAAGTTTAACATGGGTGACTCTAAACCCATGACAACTCCTGTGAGTACAAACATGGCGCTTGATGCTGATGAAGATGGAGAGGCCGTGGACCAGAAGGAATTTCGAGGGATGATCGGCTCACTTCTGTACCTGACGACGACCAGGCCGGACATTCAGTTTGCGGTCTGCCTTTGTGCGCGCTACCAGGCTTCTCCTAGGACTTCTCACCGTCAAGCAGTGAAGCGTATTTTCAGGTATCTGAAATTCACTTCTGAGTTTGGTCTTTGGTATTTCTCAGGTTCTTCTCTTTCTCTTAGAGGGTTCTCAGATGCTGACCATGCTGGCTGCCGGATTGATCGCTAGTCAACCTCCGGCACATGACAACTCTTAGTAACCTCTCTTGTCTCTTGGTCCTCCTGCAAGCAAGATAGTGTAGCTCTTTCCACTACTGAAGCAGAATGTGTTGCTGCTGCTAGTTGCTTGTAACACCCTAATTTTATTTTCAGTATTTTACAATAAGTTTAATATGGTTTATTTAATTTTCTAGGATTTTATATTCCTAGGCCTGCATTTAGTGATTTATTTTATCTACAATAATTAAAATTTATCCTAGGTCAACTTTTGTTGTACATTCATGCTGGTGCATTGCTTTATTTCTTGTGTGGTCTAAGGTTTGAAATTCAAATTTATTTGGATTTTAGATTTTTGTTTTTGGCTCTGGTTTTAAAGGGAAAAAGGAGAGGAAAAGAAAAAAAAAAAAAAGAAACCAACCCCCTCCCTAGCTCGGCCCAGGCCCGACCGGCCTCCCTCTCCCCTCGGCCTGCTCCCTTCCAAACCCACTCGCGCCACCTCCCTCTTGGGCCGGTCCACTCGCGAACAACAGCAGCAGGCCCATTCTGCACTCCCCTGCTTCCCCGCTCTCTCTGGCCGACAAGTGGGACCCGCCTTGTCATCCCCCACCTTCTGCTCGCCTCTCCTCTCTGCTTGTGGGACGCGCCGTCGCCTCCCTGGCCTTGGCCCTACCCCTGCTCCATGGACCGCGGCACCCAAGGCCCGCATGCCAGTGCCGCAGCGCCGCCCCGACGCTGGCTCTGTGTGTGGACCAAGCCCGAGGCCGTGTAGGACCGGACCCCGAGCCACGCCGCGACCCGAGCTTGAGCTCGAGTCGGATTCGATTCGGCACAGCCGCCCTAGCTCTACCTCCTCTATAAAAGGGGTCCCCGAACCCGCTGCCGCGCTCTTTTTTTCCCTCTAGACGCGCTACCCAAGCCCTAGCGCCGCCATTCCATCGAATTTTGACGCCGACGCCGCACGGTGAGCACCTTCCCCACTCCGAATTCGCCGCCGTCGGTGGCCTCTCCGGCCTTCTGATCGCCACCTCCTCCTTCGCAGAGCCGCCGCGCACCTTCTCCGCCGGTTCTTGGACCCTCGGAGCCCCGCCTCGTCGCCGTCCCGCGTGCGCCCGACACCGTCGACCGCCCCCTTTCGCCGCCGGCTTTCTCCAGTGCACCTCCGCCCTACCCGATCCCCTGGGTGAGTTCGCCATCTCCATCTCTCTCTCCTGAGCTAACCCTAGTCGCGCCTAGCCCCTCTCAGACGCCGGACCAGGCCACTCCGGCGATGCGCCGCCGCGTGCAGGATGGACTCCGCCGTCTCCCATGGCCATCGCCGGCCATCTCTCTCTTTCGTTCCCTGCCGTCCGATCCCAATCCAAGAGTCCAGATCCACCGGAGACCGGTAAAAACACCGGTCAATACCGGTCAACAGCCGACTGCCTTGGCACTTTTGCTTAAGAGTCCCTCGGGTTTGTTCAAATTAACCCGCAGTCCACTCCAGTTCAAAAATAATTAGATTTCGGCCCAGTTCTTTACGGTTTAGCCCTTGTGCTTTGGTAAAATTGAACCCGCCATCCAAGGGCTGGTAGTTTAACATGTTAGCCCTCGGCGGTTAAGTTTATTTACGTTTGGGCCCTTGGTTTTCCAAAGTTAGCCCCTGACATTAGTTTTTCTTCGCAGTTGTGCCCCTGGAACCCTGTTTTGGGCATAACTTCACCGTTTTAAATCCGATTTCGGCGATTCTCGCGCCCACGTGGCCATAGCAATGTGTAGAATAAATTTATATACGTTTTACCTTCTGTTTTTATGTCATGATGTACTGTTTCTTATCTTTTTCTTTTGTTTGCTTGCATGTGTGATCATCTGTATGTTTGTTGGTGCCGTGTATCGTGCGTAGACGTTGATCCGCCTGTTGAGTTCAAAGTGCAACCTCCAGAAGCCTCTGAGCTGCAAGGAATAAATTTTGAAGAAGGCAAGTATAACATAAACAACACCTAATAACCTTTTATTTTACTGCATGTGCATTTTAATTTATATACCTGTAAGGTTTACCTAGCTACTTTTATCCTTATATATTTTACCTTCTGGGTTGCATATGGTTAAGTTGTGCTAGTTGCTACGCAAACACATATCTTTTGTTAATTTAATTTTGAATAATAATCCTATGCAATTAATTGTTGGGCTTGACCCTAATCGGTTCATGTCCATTTTAATATGGTTTTGTTAGCAACATGGTTTAGGGAGCTTGAGCAATGTGCTCGTGTGCTTTTGCTGGTTCTCTCCCTAAGGACCGAATCACAAAGCGACAACCTGGGACAACAGTGCTACCACAGGGCTGGAATGGGACAGACTTAGCTGATTAATTAGGTTGTTTTGGTTTGGGAGTAACTTACCTGCGGGGCAAGAGGGGAGGCTAGCATCAGTGGTCGCTGCACTACCTCATGGTTGAGTGTGCTTTACGTTATATGTATGTGCTTCTCCCTTTGGAGGCGGACACCACCGTTGCGACCCTGAAACCTTAGCGGTTACACCTTACTAACGCAATCTTTGTAAAGGCTTCGTAGTGCACTTGCTAGTCATCTCATCTCCGGTAATGTGATGAATTCCTAGCGTAGCTCACAACTTGTGGGTAAAGATGTACAACCTCTTGAGAGTGTAAAACTAACATGTTAGCCGTGCTCACGGTTATGAGCGGCCCAGACCCTTCCCAGTGATTAGTAAAGGACCCTTGGCTAAGGTTCCTTGGTTTTTGTTATGGTTATGATAATGATGTTTATATCTGTTTAATCTTATTTAATTCTTATGCAATATCTTTTGGGCTAATAGTTTTGTTATTAATTCATAGTAAATAGGCTTTAAATAAACGTTTTACATTAAAAGCTTATGCAGTTGTCAGCTAACATAGAGCCTCGTGGTTTATGCTATATTTGTTGAGTATTCTATACTCACGCTTCTTTCTTTATATTTATTCCTTGTTGGGGGGAAAAATCCAACCGCTGCTCAGATGGTGGTGGAAATGAAGACTATGCGCAAGACTACGACGAGTATTAGGCGTTTCATTCACCAGTTGACGTCCCTGTGGCGCCCGTTATGTTTATGTGTTATGCTTCCGCTGTGCTACGTTATACCCTGAGTTAAACCCTTGTGTCACAGTGTAATAAACGATATATTCAATGTTATGCACGTTTTTATATTTGGCACATGTGATGGTATTCTGTAATTTGTCATGTATATGCGAGACGTTTCCTGGCGCATATATGTGTTGCACGGTTTTGTTCGTTGAAACCGGGCGTGACATTGCTGCTCCTAGCTTTTATGGATGAAAGCCACCCTTAGTGATTTCGGCCTTAGGTTTGGAAAAATCCCTCTTCTAGTTGACTTGACTTCTGCTATCTCTGTAGCTAAGTGTGATGCTCCGGCATCTCAAGTGTATAATCACTCATCATACATGAAGCATTCATCTTGAGCATCATGGCATAACATGTGTGGGTGCATTGGAAACAAGTTTGGTTTATATTACATAGTGAAAAACCCTGTCATTTCATGTGTGATGCTATGTTTATAGTTGTATCTTTGATTCTATTGAGATCTGGGTGAAGTTCATATTGACAAAACTGTAGAGACACATGAGATAAACAATTTTGCTAATTGGGGTCTTGTCAGACAATGAGGTTTACAAGGTGATTAGGGTCATTTAATGACAGTACAGAATACCAGTTCAAATTTGGGCTGATTTGAAATTCTAAATTTACTCTAACCTACAGCCACTTTCATGCAAAGCTCAAATTATAAAAGTTGTAGGTTTTGAAATTCTAAGCAAACTTGTCAAGAGGCACCTGGGGATAAAATGTATGTAAGTAGGAGTTTCTATTTCCCCAAGCAATAAAGGTCCCACGGTCTACATTGGGGCTGCCATATAAATTCAAACGAAATTCATATTTATGAAATGATTTTGGTATGGAACCTTTTGACAAAGTTGCAGAGTTTGAAGAGTAGAACATTTCGTCCAATTGGAACTTTTCAAAATCGGACTCTAAATAGGTTAAAAATGTGATCTACCGAGAGGGAGAAAACACAAATGGAGGTGGGCTTTCTCTGAGACACTGGCAGGTGGGACCCGCGCGTCAGGCACACCACCCTGTCCGGACCGGCGAACGCCGCGTGGACGCCGGCGTACGGTCACTGTGCCCGTGACGCGGATCGACCCCCTCGGCCGCGCCTTTAACCCGAGGCCGACGCGCCTCTCTCCCCTCTTTCACATCTACTCGCTCTCACCCTCTCCCGAGCCCTCTCTGCCTTGTTTTCGTCCGCGCCGAGCAAGCCGCCATTAATGCGGCCGAGCTTGAGCTCGAGCTCACGCCGCCGCCGTCCGGCCTCCCCGCTCCACGAGAACTACACCACTACACTCTCCGCTCCACCCCACACCTCTTCCACTAGACCTCGTCGCCTCCCTCACTCCCTATCGCCAGATCGAGAAGCGACCGACGCGAGCCGCCATTCCCGGCAAAGCTCGGTTCGAGCTCGCGCCGGCCATCTCCGTCCACCCCACGCCCCTAGACCGCCACCATTGCATTCGCCTCGCTCCCGCGCACCCGAAACCCTAGATCGCCTCGCCGCTCCGCCCTTGACCGCGGAGATTGACCTCAGCTGGACGTCCTCGCCGCACCGCCGTCACCGCCGTTCACGCTCCGACGCCGCCTCGTCCTCACCTCCGCCGTCGACGACACCAACCCGAGGTAGTGCTCTGCGCTCAAGCGCACCACCCCGGCCCCGCATCGCGGCTCCAGCGAGCCCAGGCTTGCCGGCGCGCGCGCGCCACCGCGCAGTGACGCGCGGCGGGAGGAAGAAGACGGGGGGGGGGTGGGGTGATTTTTGAATCTACCCCCTCGGGTTTTGTGTTTTGCAATAGTAAACCGAGCGCTATTCACTGAGTCTCTGCATTCTTATGCGCTAGCCCCTGGAGTCTAAGTGTAATTATGTTCGAGTCCTCGGATCTATGATTTTCCATTATATTGTGCTATATTTCGGCTGGAACTTTGGAAATTCATATAAAATCAAATAAAAATTGTAAAAAGGTAAACTCAGTTGCGTTGTACTCCTTGTAAATAGATCTGCACAGTAGGTATGATGTGGAGGTGTGCATGTACGGTTTTGCCCCTGTTATTGTGCATGCATGTTAATTCAATGAAAAATAGAAAACATGGTCTAGTTGGAATCTAAAGGTGATGAAACTTGGTCAGTACCTTTCTTGGGGCGTTTGGGCACTGTGGGAATTGTGGTAACTCAATATATTACTGTTCATTCTCGGTTTTACCATTTTGCATGTACTTTGTGCATTATTTGATAACTTGGAAATGAGGCCCATGCAAAATATGTTGAATATAACTCACTGGTATTTTTCTTAGGTCTTACATAGTTCATGAACCTCACTGGTAAAATGTGAGCCCCTGCATGTTAAGTTTTGGTGGTGATTTGAAAATGACAAATCTTGACTTGGAGAACTAGATAAATGGAAAAATGAGGTCTAATGTGCAAGATAAATTCTAGCAAAATTCTAGTAGCATATGGGAGTGCTGTAGAGTCCAGAAAGTATATGCTAGAGGGCTATTCTCACTGTTTATATGTACATCTTAATTTTGCACTAGTTTTATATATGGGAAATAGATGTCCTGTGAAAACTTGGGAGTTTTAGCTTGTAAATTTTTGTACATGCAGTTCATCCTAAGTATAGCTCACTGGTAAAATTCCATCTTCAGAAACCATGCCAATAAATTATTACAATTCTGACAAGGTGTAGGGCTGAAAACTTGCTGGAATTTTAATAAAATAATTATAACTCCAATTGGGCTGAAATTTTGACAGTAGTTTTGGGTATGCAGAATCTATATGTCATAAAAGTTTGGGCTTGTTTGGTTATACTTTACTGCTGCATCTTGAGTACGTAACTTTATTCACAAATGAGCATGATTTACCCTAAGCACATACATGTATAGTGATTCATCTACTGCATACGTGTCATTTCTCATAAAGTATCTGCTGCACATTAACATTGGCATTTCATCTACATCAAGTGCATACATCTGCATTCGTATGCACTCATGCCTGCACCTTTCATGCATATAGATCCCGCGAACGAGGAGCTGCCATCGGATCAACCGCTGATTGAGGAGCCCGAGGACGAGCCAGAGGACCCGCACGCGACTGCTGATCACACCGCCGAGGAAGCACCCTCTAACCCGAGCGGAGAAGGTAGGCAGGACCATACTACCCAGCTAATATAATAATGCTTATGGATTACGCATATGCATTAGGAGTTGACTGAAACCAATTGCATTAGACATCCCGGCCGCCCCGGCCCTAGATCCTATGAATAGAGTTCGTAGGACGAGTATGCCTAGAAATGCTAGGTACGAGTAGACACGAGTGAGCACTGTCACTCGTCGCGTAGGTGATATTTCAAAATCTCAGAAATCTTACTATGATGCAATTTATGATTATTTATGTTGATGTTAAATCGAGACCGGGCGGAGTGTAAGTTTACTTTCGTGGTGTGCGTTGTTGTTCTCCGGCTCCGCCCGATTCGCTTAAGAGCCCGTTCGCTGTTCGCTTGGGATCGGCACAACATTGCTAAAATGCTTATTCGGGAAATGGGACCGGTGAAAGTTTTACCGGCCCCGTCCTACTATTCATGGTGCTGCCCATCCACTGATAGGGGGGCGATGGACTTGGGAGGTGCTTGGAAGTCGAAGGAGGGCTGACCCGATTCACCGTGGTATCGCTCCTGAGACGGCTACTCCCAAGGGTTAGGTGGGGGCGCTGTGAATCTTGGGATGGGACAGGTGGAGATGTGGAGGTATATGTGAGGAACGCGATGGCTAGTAAGCATATATCCCTTGGCATTTTTAGTTATTCCCGGGAATTAGAAATCGATTCGAATTGCTGATGCTCACCAGGTGTGAGAGTGCGAAGTATCACTGCCGAGCAACATAGTAACAACCTCAATAACATGCTTATGTTCATGTTTTCAAATACAACATGTTTGGTGTATATGATGGATTATTTATGAGCAAATTATGATGGGTTATTCTCAAGCAAGTTATGATGTTTTACCTTCCTGCAAAATGTTATTACTATTATCAGGATCTGTTCTTAATTGGATTAAAGGTAGCAGCTGTCAAATCCTGCTATCTTTTCTTAACACTTTGTTAAATAAAAATCAATGGCTAAGGACAAACAATGACTAGTAAGCTATGCTTTGCGTCAGCCATAAGCCATATCCATTAAATCCTATTGAGTAATTAGTACTCAGGGTTTGCCCCCATTTTTGGCTCACAGGTATGGAGTTTCTCATGTGTCCCTGCGTTGGAGGGGGCACATGTGTGCAACATGACTAGACGATGACGTGTGTGGCACCAGGACAACATCAGTGGGCTTGATGTTGATCCTCTTTTGCAAATTCCGCTGCATGATCTAAACTCTGATCTATTTCTACCTCCGCTGCAAGACATTTGAAAACTTGAGATATTTTACGACTATGTTGGATTTGGAACTTTAATTCGAACTGGTCTGTAATCTAATTTCTATTATCTATCCATATTCAACTGCCTGTGATGATGTAATTGTTGTGGCTCCATCGAGGGTCAATGTGTGTGATGTCGGTTCCTCTGGAAATTGGTGTTATCGAGGGCCGCAGGCCACTCGACGGACTACCGGGTTTAGTCCTGCTTAAGTACACTGCGAGCCAAAGGTGGTAGGTGCGCTTAATCTGGGTTAAGCAGGGCGGTTCCGCCACACTAAGAACCCCGTCTTGCACTCTATAACCAAATACATAGACGTGAGGTTTCACTTTCTGAGAGATCACTATGAGAAGGGAGACATAGACTTAGTCCATGTAGTATCTGCAAATCAGTTGGCCGATATCTTTACCAAGCCCCTAGAGTTTGACGCTTTTACGCGTCTGAGAGGTGAGCTTGGAGTGTGCTATCCCTTTTAGTCAGGGATAGTATGCTAAGGAATAGGTTCTGTAGTTTAGTTTTTGCTTTTATCTTGCTTTTATTTCTCTTTGTTTCTTTTGCATATTGTATCATATCATGCATTGCATTGCATCATATGCATTTTCACTTCACTAGCACTAGAGCTCTTTTGGAATGCAGAGTTAGTACTTGCTTGTGCTAGATGGTACAGTGCTTGCTTGATCATGGTTGGCTAAGCTCTCTTGAGTCTATTGAATACTAATTGTGAGCTAAGTCATTTTATTCTCTGTAAATCAAAAACCATGATCACCACTTGATTTGGCTACCTAGCATGTGTAAGATTGTTGAATACTATGCTATCTTTTCATACCTGGAAATGCTAGTTGTATGCCTTTGCTAAGTTAATGCCTAATCTTTTATGACACCTTGCTTAAATTGAAATCTGAATTACAATGTTTACAAGTGGTGTTTCTTGTGCTAAATTGAGAAAGATCTAGGTGGGTTTGCATGTCACACTGATCTAGTTTGAGACTGCTCGTCATTGCACTTTGACATGAACTTAGATTAGGCTGTGTATGACCAAAACCTTGTCTTAAGCTTCTGATGGTTCTTTGAGCCTAGGCTTGGCATTGGTTGGTAAGAAGTGGCAAAAGACAAGTAAATAACCCCTGGCACGAAAAGAACTTGCATATGAATACAAATGTTTAAATCTGAAATTTGCAAGTCTCTAAAATGCTTATGGCTAGTTGTATATGCTTTTGTTGAGAGTAGCACACCTTGTATGCATTGCTAGCATCTTGTTGTTCATGCCTATCTTGCTAGGTGCTATTCATGTTGGTGATGCTTTTTTTTAATAGCCCTAACAAACATGCTCCGGATCTGTGTGAGAGATTTATTTGAGCTTATCGTATGCTTCCTTGCCCTCGCTTGCTCTGTATGCTAGAACTTGTGATTACTAGCTTTCCATCCCTTTTGAGCTCTTTCAGTTGTACTCCTTGCATTTCATGGCATATTTTGAGGGGGAGTTATCGAGTTCAGGGAGAGTCGAGTTCAAGGACCCTTGATGTTTCCATTGTCAACAAGGGGGAGAAATTAGTGTACCCCAAGGGGAGAAATTTAAAAATATGGACAAGGGGAGAACTCAGGAGAGATTTAGTTGAGGGGGAGCTTTGCACTCATTTTGCATTTGTGAGGATGCATTTCAGGGGAATTTGAGCTTTTAGCATGCTCTTTGCATCGGTGCGTTGAGCCTTTTACCTCTATCTTGAGGAGCCGATGCATTACTTTCTTCTTTCTTTCTTTCTTTTTCGGTTTTACGCTTTTCTCTTGTCTTTGTTCTATTTCAGGTTACAAGTTGAAGGTGTTGACAATGCACTCATCAAGGGGGAGATTGAGAGCCAATGGACCGGCCTCATTGCTCTCCTGGTGTGATGAGTGATTGTCAACGAGATCAAGCCCTCTGATGGACTGGAGGTTCTCCGATGGACTGGAGGTAGATGATGAAGACCTCGATGGATTGAGGCAAAAGCCCTCCAATGGACCGGAGGCAATGCTCGGCGTCGGTCGGCCATGGAAGCTCGGTACACGGAGGGGCGGATCGGCAACGGTGGTGTAAGCCCTCCGATGGACCGCGAGGCAACTCCGATGGACTGGAGAAGCCGGGTGCCACCGTGGTGCTCCAACCCGAGTGCATGGCGCGAAGGCGTGCTAGGGAGGCTTTGGCGGCTTCGGCTCAAAACCGCCACCCAAGCTACCCAAGGCTTTGTGAGTTGGGCCACGACTCGCCAAGATAGAGAAGATGGGCCAAGTCCGGCCCAGACAGTGACTTCCTAAAGTTTCTCGGTTTCTGACTTCAAAGCCGGGGGTGCACAGGTGGATTGGACGACTGGCCACGTGGAGGACATCCGAAGATTGCATGGAAGCTAAGAAGATGAAGTCTTCATCGTGGTTGTCCGTCCCCGATATTTCGGGTTCTTTTCTGTTTTAGCCCCTCCGGGCGTTTGTAGTGTTAGGGGTCTATGTGTAAAAATGCCAAAACTGAACCGGTGTATAAATAGCCTAAGAGCTGGTCATTAGAGGGTGTCTTGGCAGCTAGGTTTTTAGGGAAGGTGAGGGTGGTTGCTTGGGACAAAATCTTTCATCGTAATCTGACCTAAGACCTCTTTTGAGGCTCATAATCGAAGTGGTTTCATGCAGCAACTTTGTGTGCTTCTCCTCCCCTTGTTCTCTTTGGTTTTGGCTTCCATCCTTGGCTTTTTGGGTGTTTGCTTTGGCCAAGGTTAGATCCTTTGTTTCCCTTGTGTTTTGGACTTGCAAAGATGTGGAGATTATGTCTTAGAACATCTCAATCCCGAAGGATTGCCACGAGCAAGTTATTCTTGAGCTTTCTCCTTTTTTGTCCAAATATTCACCTCTTCACGAGATCTGAAATTCCCGCTAATCCCTTGATCTTTTTCAATAGATCTTTTGGGAATAGCTTTGGAATGGAGCTAGGTTAGTGTGTGCAAAATTTCGTGAAGATTGGTGAGGGTTTGGTCAAGTTTTGGCTTCGGAAGTTCAAGTTTCGTGTGACTATTTTCTGTCTGTCTATAACGTCCGGTGGCTGTCTATTTCGTCCGGTGGTTAGTTCTATGATCAAACGTGCTCCAAATGACCTAAAATTTTGTGGAGCTCTTATCCTATGAATCATAAAGCTCCCACAAAAATTTCAGATTTTTTGGAGGAGTTTTGACCTAGTTTTGGAATTTTTCTTTTGGGGTTGGTCTGTCAGTTTTTTAACCACCGGACAGTCCAGTGGCTCTACACCGGACGGTCCGGTGGCTCTAGGATTTTTATTCCTTGTCCAATTGAGCTAAAAATTTGTGGAGTTGTTCCTTGGCCCCTTCTTAACCTTCAGTAAAAATTTCATAATCTTTGGAGTTGGTTTAATTAGGTTTTGATCCGAATCCTTTTGGAGTGTCAGGCTGTAAGTACCGGACAGTGCGGTGGTTAACCACCGGATAGTCCGGTAGTCATAACTTGCTCCAATCGGCCTAAATTTTTCTAGAGCTGTTCCCTATTGTCTTGTGAAGGTGTGGTAATTTTTTGGGGTGGTTTGGAGCTTTGCTTCTAGGGTTTTGAGATTTTTCTTTGCAGTCCTGTCTGTCTGAAATCTGCAGTCTACCGGAGTTGGTTCCTTTTGCGTTCTTTTTTTTAGCCGTTTGAGCGTGTGCTTCCGCTTGGTGCTCGGTACATATCTGTTCAGTGGACGGTACCAAGCACATGTTGCGAGCTAGATACGTATCCTCTCAGTGGACGGTGTCTAGGCTCGTTGTGGGTGTTGTTTCCGCTTTGTACTGCGGTGGGGGTTTGAGTTTGTGTTTTCAAGTGCTCCTATTCACCCTCCCTCTAGTTGCACATCTCGGTCCTACACTCCCAATTTAGCACTAAGTCGACCTCTTTACATCTCTTAAGCACCTTTTCTAGATTCCTTAAACAGTGGTCAAAACTTGTACCGTGGACTGAGAAATTGTCCATAAAAACTTCCATGATATCTTCAATAAAATCTGAGAAAATAGCCATCATACACCTTTGGAAAGAAGCAGGCGCATTACAAAGTCCAAAGGGCATTCTTCTATAGGTGAAAGTTCCGTAGGGACATGTGAAGGTAGTTTTATGCTGATCATCTCGGTGAATAGGGATTTGAAAGAATCCAGAATATCCATCTAAATAGCAAAAATAGGTATTCTTAGCAAGTCTCTCTAACATCTCATCTATAAAGGGTAAAGGAAAGTGATCTTTATTATTGGTTTTATTAAGCTTCCGGTAATCTATACACATTCTCCAACCAATCATTGTTCTTTGTGGGATTAATTTATTTTTTTTCATTTTTAACTACGGTTAAACCTCTCTTTTTAGGTACACAATGAACTGGGCTTACCCACTTACTAGTTGGTACTGGATACATAATTCCGGCATTTAAAAGTTTGATAACTTTCTTTTTAACTACAGAACTCATTTCGTTACTTAACCTCCTTTGGTTGTCAACTACTGGCTTGTGGTCTTTTTCCATTAGAATTCGATGAGTACAAAACGCGGGGCTGATTCCTTTTAGATCTGCTAGAGAATAACCAATAGCCTTCTTATGTTTCCTCAACACTTCCAGCAGCCTTTCTACTTCTTCTGGACTTAGCTCATTACTGATGATTACTGGGTAGGTTTTATCTTTTCCTAAAAACTCGTATCTAAATCCATCTGGTAGCGGTTTTAACTCTACATCTGGCGCCTTCTATTGATTAAGGTCACCTAGTGGCTCCACTAGGAAGTTTCGGGTTTCTTCTGTATTCTGTTCTAATTCATTAGTGGCGTTGGTGGCTTCTTCTGAGAAAAACTCTTCGTCTTCTCCCTCTAAGACTAGATTTAAAGGTTCTCTAAAAGCATTAATATAATTAATACTCTCTATCTCCTCTATATCGGGAGTGAGATTAATAGGCACTTTAGACACCAGTAAGAAATCAAAGTCATATTTTAATCCATTAATATTTAAATTGACTTTTCCTTTTTCATTATTAACTATGGCATTAACCAACTTAAGAAAAAATTAATTTAATTTCATTATCATAGACATTAATGACATAAAAAATCAGTTGGTATAATTTTTTCAGCAAAGTCAACTTCAACATTACTAATTAAGCCTATAGGTTTAATCACTTCATTACTAGCAAGTTTAATCCTAAGATTGGTAGAAATTAAACATGGTTTATTACATAACTTAGAATAAACTTCATAGCTCATTGTACTTGCCTGGGCTTCCATAGCACAATGTATGTTGTTGAAGACTTCTTTGTTGATGGAGCACGAAATTCTAGTTGATGATTCCTCGGCTGGTAGCTGAATGATAACTTCCTCCGTAAGTGATGACTCCGGCTTGACTCCGATCACTTGCTTGACTTCAGAGACAAAGTCACTGTCCAGCTCTTTCTCTTGGAATAATTTCTGCAGCACCTCCCCTGTATCTTGACTATCATCACTCTTCCTTAGTGGTACTTCTGGTGGGAACAGCTCATCTTCTTCCACTAAGTCTTCTATCAGAAGTGGTCCAGCACAGTTGAGTGTATCTCCAAACTCCACTGGCATCCAGCTCATTTTCTCGAACTCTGTTAAAGTCTTTGAACTGGCAAGACTTCTATAATCACTCTTGCTCTCCTCTTGAGGTACAAAACTTCCATAATCCTCCTTGTTAGAGGCATAAGACACTATAGTCTTTTTGATAGGTGGTTGGTCTTCAAAGACAGCATATGTGGGCGCCATGTGGCCTTTTAGCTTCTTCACTCCATCGTCCTTCCTTTCTCTGTTGAACTTGCAAGCTAAGCAGATATCAGATAGAATCTTTTGAGCTTCTCTCCATGTCCTGCTCAACAGTGATCCTCCAGTAGTAATATTCACTTTCTCAAAGACTTCTGGCGTTAGACCATAGTAGAAAGTATGAATATGCACAGCTGGTGTTACTCCAAGTAGTGGTCCTTGTGTGAGCAAGCCATCAAGTATCTCCTAGGCTTCGTCGATGTCTTCATCTTGTCTTTGCTCGAAGTTGAAAACCTGCTTCCTCAACTTGTACACCTTTAGTGATGAGAAAAATCTTGCGAGAAATTTCTGCTCAAGAATTTCCCAATCTCCTTTAGCTTCAATCGAGGCAGCTTGGTACCACTTGCTGGCTTTATCCACGAGGGTAAATGGAAAGAGATTCTACTTGACCCACTCTACTGGGACTCCTTCTTGATAGAAAGTGTGGCAAACTTGCTTGAGCTTCTCCAGGTGCTTGTACGGATTCTCATCGTCTTCTCCACTGAATGGATCTGCGGCAGCAATCCTGATGATTCCTAGCTTCAGCTCGTATGATCCTGACTCCGGCTTCTTGTTGGATTCTTGAAACTTGAGGTCTAATGCTTTTGGAGTTATATACTCCCTAAGCGTCAAAAGCTCCAACTCTTCAAGCTTTGAAGTCATATCTGAAACTAATTACAAAAACAAAAAAAAAAAGGAATCGAAAAATCTATGACAGCAAAGTTGCTGAATTAGTTTAAAAATAAACTAAGGATAAGAACGAAATTAAATAAAACTAAGTAACTAGAAATTAAACGTAAAATAACGATTATTATATTATCAAAAGTAAAAACTATAAACAAACTAATAAAAATGAAATTAAACACACAAAAAGCAAACAAACTAACTATCAAAACTAGTAGCAATATAGTTAACAAAAGATTGATAATAACTTAAACGATAATTAAGATCCCTGGCAACGGCGCCAGAAAAGCTTGTTGACGCCACTTAAGAACGTCAAACCTTATACTGCAAGCGCACAGTATCGTGGTAGCTTTTCCCCCGGATGAGTATCATGGGTTTGTTAATCTAGGGATAATCATGTTAAAGGTACTATCTATCTAATATTAACTAAATTACTAACTAATTCTAATAGATCTAAACAAGCTTAAACAATGGATAAAACTATTCTAATTAAACTATAATCTATGCTCTAATAAGGTTCTAATAACAGATAAAACTATTGCATAAAATGATAGAACAAAGTTTAAGCTATAAACGCGAGAACGATAGGCTTAACATGGCAAAAGGATCCACAAGAGATATAAGACAAACAACCATCATACTAAGAGCCACTTTGAAACTGGATCTAAACATCAAGCAAAGAATAAACATGATCATGAATGTCAAGGATCTACTCGAACCTTTCCCCGGGCTCTACTGTCACTAGTAACCAGGTAATCGACAAACTAGCAAACTCCAACCATCTCTAAGCATGAGTAGATTCAATCAACTATAGGAAGAAAGATCTACTATAAGAACATGAAAAACTTCTATACGTCGGCCGACTAGACATGTTGGAATTAAGCATTGCAAAGACATGGATCATAAATCATGTATAAACAATAAACTAGGTCTAGAAGACAAACTTTATTGATCGAATATCAAGGTTTTATCAAAGTATTGAAGGAAGCACAAGGAATTACTCGAGATACATCGTAAATTCTGAAGCATAATCGTCGGGATGAACTCGACGAAGAACATGTCGAAAGATGAACTCGAATTCTCCTCGGAAGGGCCTGGGTCGGCCGACCAGACCCTTAGGGGTCGGCCGACCGGCCTCCCTTCTGCCTCCTCTTGCTTCCTCCTTTCGTCGAGATGAGCTTCTCGCCAAGTTGAACGGTTCTAGCCCCCGACCTTTGCCCTAGACTCTCGACTTACGCTGAATAATGCGGTGGACTAACTCCCTCTCCCTATATTTATACCCTGGAGGGAATCCTATATATGGAATCTAATAGGTTGGTTTTAAGAGTCCTAAAACACCTAAACACCTATTTCCAATTATATACAAGTTTCAAAAAGAGTCCCGGACGTCCATGCCTTTGCTTGTTTGTAGATGAAGCTTCCATCCTTGTCCTTCCCGAATTGGACTCTTCCATATTCTGCAGCTTTTAGTATTTTGACCATAACTTTCTCATCGGAAGTTCAAATAAGGCAAACTCGAACTCTAAATTTTAGAGCTCGAAGAGATCTACAACTTTGGTATTCAAACTTTCTTCATTTGACGTCACTAATGTCTCTGAATTGGTCCCACAAACTGCTGCTGTCATGAATTTCGAGAAGATTTCAGGATTTAGTCTTTCAAGCAAACTTTATCTTCCAAGACTTCTTTTCTTGTGGGCTTCTTCCTCAAGTGGGCTTCAATTAGTCTTTATTTCAGAGCTCGCTTCATAGCATAAATCCTTTCTTTGTGAAATTCTCAAATATCTTCAATTATTCCCTATTTTCCTGCAAAAATGAATATTGCACAAAAACAAAGAGCATTCTCGAAAACGGGGTTATTTGTTAGTAAAACAGGATTAAATGATAAGATTAACTCTCAAAAAGATATAAAAGCATGTAAAAATAGAGCAAAATCTTAGTACTTAACGAGCGTCAGCAAGTACTCCGCACAACTTTGGAACCAGTGGCAGATCGGCTACCTGCCTACCTGAGACATGTTCTTCGTCTAGTGGCATAACTTGGCTTTTCCAGGGAAGAAGTAGAAACAACATCGACTCGCACTGCATCCCTTGAAGCTCAAGCTTCCTTAAGAAAAGAAATTGCTGACATATTTGCAATCTTGAACCAACAGAAGGCTACTTTGGATGATGACAAGGTATTATCAGCAATAACCCCGAAGCTCAAAACTTTGCAGAAATCAAAGATCTAAGAATACCAACTGACTTGGCGCACCAGACAAGGACTTGATGTGTATAAGGAAAGATCTAAGAAGAATACTAGTAGGAGATGTAACCAATCCTAGTAGGACTAGAACTCCATGTAACCCAAGCCACGCCAGACTATATAAGGCAGGCTAGGGATCCCTCCCAGACAACTCAACGCATCTCATCTCAACTCATAGCAAGTCTCTCCAACTCATAGCCCTCATATGTACTCAAAGCAATATAATCCAGCCACAAACAGGACATAGGGTATTACGCACACCGCGGACCGAACCTGTATAAATCGTGTGTTCTTGTTCTTCGTCGCGTTACACACGAACTATGGACCTACGGTCGGACTCGCCGAACCCAAAAAAGCATCCCGTGGTACACTCGGTGGTGCATTGCTGGATTAAAATCCCAATAAATCTAGTGGAGAAATTGCCGAAGAAATCCAGCGTCTTTAGCAAAAGCTTTCAGCTGTTGATGCGAATATCAAAACAATAACATCTGAACTTGATGAAGTCAAAGTTAAAAAACAATTGAAGGAGAATTTGTCATCAGGCCTTGCTGAAGTCCAGTCATTGACAGCTCACGTAATACTAGGCACCAATGAGTCTAATAATGCCAATATTTCCGCTATTGACTCTATTCGCTCGAAAGCTATCTTGGCCATTCAACAGCTCCTTTAGTAATTCAAACACCTTACTGTAATAGTACTCTAGTTATGCCCCCAAGCATATTGTTCTATAGACTGTCAGTAATTTGGCTTGATGACAATGTATCAGCAGTTGTATCTGAATGGCAATGCATCGGCTATTCTAAAAAAAATTTTGTAAGAGGTACCTAAAGTGATGGCAATACATCGGCTTTTGTATGCTTTTGTATTTTTGGGCCCATGGTAAAACATCGGCCATCATATAGCAACATGCAAGATCTTCTCAAAAACTAATATCTTCTTACTGATGGAGATGTACCCTGCGCGGCAATTTCTTGGACCAACTCCGAGTCGTATCGGCTCTGCCAAAGAGCCGATGCTGAGTCCAGTCCGGACTCAACCTTGTGGGTTTGACTCAGACATTCGCGTATGGTTCACTCCGTTGGACCTCTATCTGGACTCGGATACTTGATCCGCAAGCAATAGAATCCTAATGGGCCTTTACGTGGCTAAAGCCCATTAGTGGAGACTATATATATATAAGCATCAGAGGCATGGCTTCGATAGACCTAATCGGTGCATACGTGAGCCGCCACAAAAAAGGTTTCTGCAGAACCCTAGCTATGCCCTAGTCCAATCTCTCAAGAACCACCGCCAAGTTCGTGGTGCTAGCACGCCAGCACTCGGCGTCGCCTTCCCGCACCTGTGGATACCGTAGAGGCGTTGCTGCGACTGCTACGCTCATCAACCGACTCATCTCGAAGGTGACCGAGTGGTTCTTGATCGAGATCGGCTGGGCGATGTGGCCGAACCGCCAGTTTAATCTAAGCTAAGAACACCTGCCACCTCTGACTCGCAGTGCACTTAAACCGAACTAAACCTGGTCGTCCGTCGAGTTACCCAAAAGGGCACTCGATGTAACCATCACCCAGAGATACCGACATCATACATGTTAAGCTCTCGAAAGAGCCACAACAATTACAACAACCAAGCATTTCATATAAACATATCTTGAGTTATTACAAAACATTTGCTAAAAATAATGTACAATCATATTTGAGATAAAGCTTCAAAATATCTCGCAGTGGAATACAATAATTTTATAGATGTCGATGGGCAGCGGAAGTAAAACATCAGGACATGACATCGAGCCCACCGTTGTCATCTTTGATCACAAACTGACATCTACCTAAAGAAAATATCAATAACAAACGATGAGTACGTGGGTTACTCGTAGGACTTACCCGAGGACGGTATCAGCCTGACACATTTGAGAGTATGCAAGGCTTTTTGTGGACTTGACTTCTAACCTGCATAAGCTTACTAAAAGTGCGTCCTTACTTTCATGTTTCATTCAATGTTAAACCATAAACCTCAATTTATTCATATTATTATCATGATCCATACTTCATATATCTCATCATTTCAACATATATAGCATCCTAAAGTAACTTGTAGAAATGTAAACATACAAGTACAAGCATGTAATATAAAAAAGCATGATTAAATAAATAACACGTTAAGGTTATTACTACGTTGCCCGTCAGTGATATTAGCATTCTCACACCTGGTGAGCATCAGCGATTCAAATTGATTTTTAATTCCCGGAAATAACTATCATGCTAGGGGTATATGCTTACTAGCCATTGCGTTCCCACATACAGTCCCCATCTCCACTTGTCCCATCCCAAGTTCGATTCCAACCCGCCATTCCCCAGGTTTAGCGCCCACAGGAGCGTTACCACGGCGTACCAAGTTAGCCCTCCCATGAGTCAAGCGCCCCCAAGCCCATGGTAGGAACAAGTCTCTGTTCTTCGGATGGCACAAGTAAGACTTTCACCAGTCCCCTGTCCTGGATAAGCACTCTAGCAATGTTATGCCGATCAGCAGGCGAACAGCGAACGGGGTCTTAAACGACTCTGGCGGAGTCCACCAAACCATCCACATCATTTTTCAACATAATATACCCATATCTCCGTCCGGTCTCAATTTTCCATCACATCATATCATATTGCTTTCGAATTAAGTTTTGTAAAACATTTTTGAGCCCTACCATCTCACGAGTGAATATCTTCACTTGACTTCCACCATCTAAGCATGGCTAAGCATAGACTTCGACCTATTCATTCCATTTAGGATATCAGGGATTTATGCAGGTGGGGTTTCATACAACTCCTGAACGTAATGCACAAACAAATATAGGGTGGTGGAGCTCCCTAAATAGGTGTAAATGCCTAATGGACCTACCTTTGTTGTTAAAAACTTGAACAAACTAATCTAAAGTTAGTCTGCCGGGTTGTGAGGCTTTGCCCCAGACAACCCCTTGATCACTTGGACAACTCCTCCATCCAAACATGACTGATGGGCACTCCAGGTCGTGCTTGGGGCTTAGTTGGTCTTCTGGATCACCATTAGCTGATGTAGCTCCACGCACTTGCTTCCTGATCACGTATCTGCAATAAGCGTTACTACATGAATGACATGTTGTTGACGCGGCTTATGAATGAATATTTTGTATCATTTTACATAGTTTTTCATTGATTCTAAGCGTCAACTATATCTTTTACTAACAATTATCACCGATTATTGTGAATTTTACAACATTGTCTTGGAAATATGCTATATATGATTTTTACAGGTTTTTTGACCCATTTTTCGCGAAATTCGCAACGATCTACGTCGAGTAAGAAAAGACCTCTGAGACGAGATTCATTGAATATGATGATCGAGGAAGGCTTGGTTAATTCATACCTCTCCCTATATTAATCAAGGTTTTCTGATCGGAAACTTCAAGGTGTCAAGAGCTACTAGGAATTGGAGATAATTATTCAATAAAATCATCAAATATATCAAAGACTAGAAGACTTCATCAAATCTCGGCCCATATCGAAGATTCCAGAAGCCCAAGAGTCCGAGAGGCCCCGCATGAACATTACTTAGGCATCAAGCAACGTCCTCGCGAAAGATGGAAACAATTGGACGCAGGAAGAGTCCTGGTCAGCCGACCAAAACCCCCATGGTCGGCCGACCCCACCTATCCGTACGTCGGTTCGAGGTTTCCTTTCTACCACGTCTTCTCCAGAGTATAAATAGTGACCATAGGCCCCAAAACAAGGCATCCAATTCATTATCAAGGCGACAAGATGTAGAGATGAGGGACAACAACTAGATAAGGGTAGATGGTCAAGTTTGTAGTCTAGGATTAGAGTTTTTCTAGTTCCAAGAGGTGATTAGAGCCCTTGCATGGTGCTCTAATTACCAAGCTCCAGAGGTCTAATTGTATCATCAAGAGCTACGGCCGTGGTTGTAAGTATGATACAATTTATTAATGAAGCATTGTTCTTGTCTAATTATCATGTTCTTGTTCTAATTATGCTTGTTCTAGCTCTAATTAGCTTTAGATCTAGATGCTTGCTGATTAGAGCATATCTTTAAGGGTTATATTCATCTAGCGTTCTTGATCGTTGATCTAGCTTACTAATGATATAGTTGCATATCTAGTTCTTTTGATCATGGTGATTAGAGGTACTAGTTGTGCTAATTATGTTATTAGACCATATAAAGTAATTAGAGGTGCATTCTCTAATTATGTGCCTGTTAAAAGTTTCTCGTCGATTACCTGGTTACTAGTGACAGTAGAGCCCGGGGAAAGGTTAAGCCGATCTAGGGGGTTAGGTTGATTGATCTTGATATAATTATGCTATGATGAATATGCTTGAACATGCTTGTTTACCTTGAGCTACTAGTTATCTTGCTGCTTTAATCTTGTTGTGATTTCCGTTATCATGCATGTCTTGGATCCAATTAGAGCTTGATTAGACTGTAGTCAATACCCTTTGATTAGTGTTATAGTTCTGTTCTAATTGTTTATCTTATAGTATTAGTATAGTTTAGACGTAGATTAGATATAGTCTAGGGTTAGTTTAGAGGTAGATTAGAGCCTAGATTTATTCCTTTAGTTTACCATAAACTCTTGTTAATTAGCTCTCAATTAGTTCGTTTTCTGGATTGACAAAACCCATTATATTTATCCTGGGGAAAAGCTACACACGATACTGTCGCTTGCAGTATAAGGTTTGCCGTGCTTAAGTGCCGTCAACAAGCTTTTTTGGCGCCGTTGCCGGGGGAACTAATTAGTCAATTCCTAATTAACTTGAGTTTATGTATATATTTGATTTTGTCTTTTACTTCTAGTTTTAATAGTTAGTGTGTGTTTGCTAATTGTATGCTAATCTAGTTTTAATTGTGGGCTAATTAGTTTTAATTGTGGGCTAATTAATTTTTCTAATTATGTTAATGTGTTTTAATTCTCTAGTTTGTGTTTAGTCTACGTGTTCTAATCTTATTCTCTAATTGTGTTCTTGTGTTCATCGTTCATTCTCATGTTCATTCATAGTTTAGTCTAATCCAGCAACTTTGAGGTCATTAGATTTTTGTTTTTGTGTTTTTCTTAATATAGCCTTTAATCTTTTATTTTATTTTTAGTTTATTCTACTTTGTTTATTTTCTTGCATTTAATTTTATAATTATATAGTTTTGTTTAGCTCTTCTATTAGTTTAATCTTTTATAAACTCTTTTAGAATCTAGTTTCTCTTTGTATATTTGCTTTGACTAACATTACAGAAAAATGGGCTTCGGTACAATAAAAAAAAGTGCTAGGTTTGAAACTCTTTAATAGTAGGTGCTAACGCTGTTAGTGGCCTATGATCTGTTATTGAGTTTTTCTATAACTATCACAAAGGAGTAACTATGCTGTTAAAGGTATGTCTGCTGTGTCAATTAATTTTTAAGACTAATGTTCTTTGGAGCTTGTTCGTTCTAAGCAACAGATAATGGAAGCAAAGATGATTAGTCAAGAAGGTTCCAGAGGCTAAGGATTGCTTGAGTATAAGGAAGATGAAGACACGGAAGGTTTATCTCAAGACCAATCCAAGCTCTAACCAAATCTCGAGTTACTCTCGGAATTCAGGACAGCAACACCTTGTGGAGCCAATTCGAAGATTTTAACGACGTCAAATGAAGAAAGTCCGAATACCAAAATTGTAGATCTTTTCGAGCTCTATGAAACAGAATTTGAATTTGCATTATTTGGACTTGCATTATTTGGACTTCAGATAAGGAAGTTGCAGAGCAAGGGAAGCTGAATTTTAGGAAAGACAAAAGTATTACTCTCCAACACTTGGTGCATGCAATCATGGCATTCAGAGGAGAAAGATGAAGTCACCATGGAGTCAAGATTTGAACTTCACCTCTTCAAGATTAAGGTAATTTTTGTTTTTAATCATAAATATAATTAAAGTTTACCTATATTTGATTAGAGATTTTCATAATGATCATTAAAATGTTGTTTGGTTGATTGTTATCCTTCTATACTTTCTTGTGTTTTGTTTTTAGCTTTTTGTTAAAACTTTTGTTCCCTTTATTCATACCTTGAGAATCGATTAATAAAGTTTATCTTTATGCTAGCTTCTTATTTATACATGATTTATGATCCATATATTTGCGATGCCTAATTCCAACATGTCTAGTCGGCTGACTTATAGAAGTTCTTCATGTTCTTGTAGTAGATCTTTTTACTTGGCTAGTTAATTGAATCTACTCATGCTTAGAGATAGTTAAGGTTTGCTAGTTGGTCGATTCTCAAGTTTAAGGTTGGATATAAATAAAAAACCTAAGAGTCAAGGTTTGTGCAAAAGTAGAAGGGGCCTGACCACTTATTCCTCCATAAGTGGTTCGGTTCAGGTTTAATTTTTGTGCAAATTGCTTTTGAAATTTTAAACATGAACATGTGCATGTTTTCATAACTTATTAATTGTGCACAAAATTATCTTTGAAATTTTAGAATTTCAAAACGTTTGGTCTCTCTAAAAAAGAATCCTTGTTAGAGTTTTATCTAAAGCCCAATTTTATTTTATTTCTTTCAAAATCATCTCTCTAATTTGGCCAAAATCTTTAGGAACCCATCGTCTTGTTTATCTCTTGTTTGATTTTATGAATCATGTTCATCTATGATATATATATATATGCCTTAGTGTTTTGCTATGTGATTTCGATTTAAATTATAGTTGTCTTTGATTCATGAATCAAATGTTTGTTTAAACCAATCAACCGTGTGACTCTATTTTTATCTCTAATCATTGCCATGATACTATTATATTATATATGTGTGTGCACTGTGAGCTAACCATGCAGAAAAATTCACACTTCATTTGAAACAATGAGACTAATGTGTGAAAGAATACAAGACAAATTCATGATGATTGATACAATGATTTGGCAAAGATTTCAAGACATCATCAGTATTTGCAAAAGTTTGATTGAGTTTCAAGTTGAAGAGTGAGTGGACTGAATGGAGGAGGAATTGAAGACAAGAATCAGGCCAATGAAGCTTCAAGATCAACAATGGTGGACTTATATAATTTCCACAAGATCCAAGTCCAAAAGGTTAAAGTTTGTCAACATCGGGAAAGCTGAAAATAGGAAGCTAAAGATGTCACCAATATGGAGCTCGACCTCAGGAGCCAAAGACAGAATATTTTTTTATATTTGGAAAGCCCATGAAGTCCTCTTTCCAACGCAACAAGAATCACTCAATTTGGAGATTTCTACGAGGAGCAATGTGCAAATCATTGAAGGCTGCGCGAGCTAAATTGAAGTTTGGACAGAACGCAGTGCTTGAGTAAAACGGGTATAACTCCTTCATACGGAATCGGATTTTAACGCATAAGTACTCGTTGGAAATATAATTTCAGAGGCTATCCAATGAATCTATTATTTGAGGCATGTTTTATTCGAGACCAATGAGTTATACCACAAAGAATGAGATGGCAGCAACAATGGTGATGTCTACTTGAGGAAGATGATGACAACAATGAAGAAGGCTTGGGCAGTGCTTCCATGAGATTTTCATGATCAAGTTCAGTTGCAAGGAGCTTCAAAGACATTAGTACATGACCACACAAGCAGTGGATTGTGCACACAAGTGATGCTATGATCAAGACACGATAAAGCTGCACAATCATATTATCAAGCTGCATGGACATTTCGGATTCTTACTCCAACTACCATGGCTTCACTTCAACGAAAGTAAGTAACAAGTCTAGCTTTATGACTTTAAATTAAGCGCTTTTCGGGAGACAACCCATTTAATTATTTGTTTTTAGTGTTAAGAGTCTGAGTCTTTAAATAGAGAAATGGGAAGCATGACATCACCCTTTGAATCTTTAACTTGTGGCTAGTTAACTTAATCTAACCTTTGTTTTAGTTCGCACCATCATATCATTTTAATTTATGTTTTCTATCGTGCATTTGTATTTTCATTTATTTCTTCACACTTGCTATGTTAGTATTGATTTTTTTTTATAAATCTCATGATGGATGCTTTATATTTATGTTGACTCTCGGCCGAGTTTTCTTCTTTGTAAATTAAGCGTAAACATGGTGTTTAGATTTAATTTGAGACCATCATCATTAAGTTTAATTGAAAGTTTCTTGTTAATCATGTCTCTTGTGGATAAACTTTCTGTATTTGTTTTTCATATTTCATGCATAAACTACTCTTTTGCATTTAGATTAAATTGCATGTTATAATTGGCTTGGTTGCTAATTAACTTCATGATGTGTGCTTTCATGTTTATGATAACATGTCGATGATGTTTTCCTTAGCAATTTTATGTAAGCATTGTGCTTAGATTAAGTTGTTGATCGTCATGATGAAGTTAATTAACCTTCCTAGTTATCCATAGTTCCATTTGATTAGTTTATAAGCTTTGCAATGTGCTTTGTTTTCTTGTGCAGTTATGAGTTGATGACCTTGATAAAACATAGTGTTTTAATCTTGGTTATTTAAAATTTTTGATGGCTATAGAGAGACTTAGCAATCATGTTGTGAACATGGTGTTTGAAACCTGATTTAATCATTGTCTTTGTTTTTATGCTTATCTCCTACACGCTTGCATACACTCATTAAGTTTTTGTTTTTCTTTTATTAAGATTAATTAGGCCACAAGTTAAAAATCATCGGGAATATTATTAGATTATGGTAAATTGCTTCTACTCTTGATCGTTACCTTGAGAGTAGCATGTGCACTTGAATTGTTTTTAGGAAATTATTTAATGACAAAGAAAATTGAAGGAATATCCGGTAACATATTTCTAACACCTTCTCTTTTCATTTTAAATTCTACAATTATTAGCTATATCTATCAATTTGGTGTTCCTTTTGTGTTTCTCTTGTTTTTAGTATGTTAGTTTAGATTTAAAGTGTGTTTAATTATACAACCATTGTCAGTATTTGATACTGGCAATGCACCACGGGGTGTGTTACGTAGTGTTTTTGGGGTGGCGAAATCGGCGTAGCTCGATGGTTCGCGTGGAGATGCGATGTGGCACGAGGGTTTATACAGGTTCGGGCCGCCGGAGCGTAACACCCTATGTCCTGTTTACTGTGAGTTGTATTGCCTTTGCTCTCGAGGTTACAATGAAAGCTAGGGCGTCTGGTGGCTGGTATGCATGAGTTGCTAGATGTTCTACGTAAGGGCCCCTCACTCGCCTTATATAGTCCGGCAAGGCTTGGGTTAAAAATCAATTTCCATCTATGAGTCCTACTCGGTTTGGAATCCTAAAGAGTACATAGAATCTACGAGTCAATGGTGTTCGCTCCTTTCTTCATCCGCGGGTTAGGCCTTCTTGTGTGCTCCTTCGTGCGAGGCCTATTACAGTTCTATTCCATTAATTTGACACATCTAAATCCCAATTATGTGCTTCAACTTTCGATTTTCATCCATCTCTGCGAAGCATTTCTTGGGATTGTTCCGCATTTTGGTTTGTGGAAACACCTTTACCACTGTAAAGCGGGTCTGAGAGATGGTGTTTTGCAAGTCATTGGCGGAGCCAGCTTTGAACTTCGCAAGAACCACAAATCTGTCTATTTGGACATTCCCCTTCCAGATAATAACAGAGGATGGCACTCCGAGTGGTTTACATAGAGAACCATGGGAATTCGCTACCCATCAGGTCTGGTAGACAACTTGACAATAAGCTAACTAGTTGGGAGGAAGGACCAACCCCTGAAGAACAAGCCCAGGTAGAGGTGCTATTGGAGGAAATTGCCAATCTGAAAGAAAATGGCTTGAATGCCCATGCAGTGGTCATAGATTTTGTTTATTGCTGCATTCAACCACTGAAGGATAGGATATACCCTGCCTATCTGTAGGTCGGAGCTAGTGATCCTACTCGAGAGACGACCCGAGTTATCACTGAAGAAAGTGTCAAGGCCTGAGTTGAGTTGATGCTGAGAGGCGAAGCTCATAACGAGGGCACTCCCAGGCCATACTCCGCTTGGCATCCAGCTCCCAATGTAAGTGATCTCACTCTTATTTCTGTAACCACAATTACTTGTAATTAGTTCCTGACATGTAGAGGTAATGCAGAGCAATATATCCAAGTTCCTATCAGATCCGTTGTCTTCTGGCACTGATAGGCTATCGAAGCGACAACCCGAGCTATCCACAGAAGAAATGGAAGCCGTTATTGCTGCTGCTCATGGTGAAGGAAATGACGAGGGTCACTCCTTCATAATAATACAGCGTGCAACTCAAACTGCTCAAGAAACAGGAGTGAGCAATGCCAACAAAGCAGCCCCCAAGCATACAGCTACCACCGGTTGTGCCAAGACTCGAGCCACAACTGGTCAGGGGCGTACCAAGGCCAGCGCTACTGGTTCCATGGTGCCACGAAAGCAGAGAACGAGCAAAAGAACAATCAAGGATGTCACTAAGTCCCCCGAGTCAACAGGAAAGACGAGCAAGAATATACTCCTCACAGATAGTGGCCAAAACCGATGATTTGTTAGTCGGAGTTAACTGGAGTCGCCTGATCGATGAGGATGAGGAAGAAGAGGAGGAAGCTCAACTCCATCATCGTGAAAGACGATCCAAGAAACACCATGATGATGCCACCGTAGCCCCTTCTGCACCCATGCTTCCGCCAAATGAAGATGAAATAGATCTGACTGCAGAAGACTTGAATTTAGATCAGATTATCAGGGATGCTTGGAGACTTCCCTTCACGTTATGCACTGATGATGATATAAATCCATTGTTAGCATGTTCCAAGGACCAAGGGCTTGAGAAACCAAGCCCCCGAGCATCAGCAGAGCTGACACCTAGAGACTTGGCAACAGAAGGGCATGCGGATACAGCGCAGACAGACATTCCTGAGGTCAAGACTGAAACTCGCATGGATGAGTCCACTGAGGTTGTGAATGAAGGACAAATACCTGCCGAGAACTGCCAAGAAGTGCTGACTGGAGCAGCCTCAGAAGAACTTCAGCATACAACTATGCCCGAACCATTGCCTAAGGCTGACATCACCCAGGAGCAACAAGCCGAGGTCAATGTGGAAGATGCTCCTCAACTAACTTCAGAGGTGCTGACACAGTACTAGAAAGAAATATTGAAGAACCTGACCACCCTGAAGCAAGCGCAGAACTGCAACATGCAGAAAAGGAACAACTTGATGCTCAAGCTATAGTTAAGCCAAGCAATACCCAACCTCCTCAAGTTGAGTCGGATGGCGCCGACCGTCAATTGGCGCTAACAACACCAAGCTCAGGACTACTGTCAGCTATTGAGGTATAACAATCTTCAACGTTTTACATCCCGCTTTGTTATAACAATCTTCAACGTTTTATATCCCGCTTTGTCCTTGTCGTCATCTAAATAGCTCAAATTGTTCCATTCAGGATATGCTGAAGATGCTACAAGGTGGAGTACAACAAGCCAGCGTGATTCGGGAGAAAATTACTGCATTGCCCAGCCATGAGGTCATCAACAGCAGCTAACTGATTCTGAAGCCGCTCGTAAAGCTGAAACAACAGGTATGTATCAAACCTTCTTACACTAGTCAAAAACTGAGTTCCCGAGCTAATAAATGTTCCTTGACAGCGGTCGCTGCTGGGATTACCCGTCTGAAACAAGCCGCTGTTGGTCGTGAAGCAGAGTACCGCAACGCTATTCTAGATAGAGACCAAGCTCGCGACACAGCAGCCGACTTACGCAGGCAGCTAGATAGCGAGAAGAAAAAACATGAGGTAACTCGTCAAGAATCTCAACTAGCATATTCCCTGCTCACAGAAGCATATGAATTGTATCGTTACACAGGAGGAAATGCAGCAAAAGACTGATGAATGCCAGCAGCTGCAAACAGAACTGCAAACTGTTCAGGAATCTCGAGACGGATTTGAGAAATCATTCCGTGATACTATCAGTTCTTTGGAAGCTTTGAAGAACAGTCATTCCTTGACTCCTCAAGCGCTTGAAAACAAAGAGGCTGAATTAATCGAATCTCAGAATGCCCATGACAACATGAAGAAGGTGCTATCCTCCACAAGATCTGCACTGAAAGAATCCAGTGATGAGGCCGCACAACAAGCTCAAGTGCTGGAGTCCTTCAACAAGAATTATGAGACCAGCAAGAAGAACTGCAGCAGACTGAAGGATGCCTATGAGAAGGCAAAAGAAGCTGCTCTAGCAGCAAACACAGCTCTAACCAAGATTCTAGACATATGTGCGCCAGAGAAAGACGTGTCACGTCCCCTGGGTGACCGAATAGCCACCTTTGCGGATGATCTCAAGGCAAGAACCTCTGAGCGAGTGAAAACCATCCTCACTCGTGTCCTCGTGATGATCAAGAAGTCACAGCCCGACATAGATTTGGCGAGTTTGTCAACAGGGATGATGAGCAAGACCCAAGGCACAGAGTATGAGAATGAAGCCCGAGTAGTTGCTGAACTCCTTGTAGATGATGTTGAATAGACAATGGCTTCCCATGTAGTGCAGTGAACTGAGTGCTATATGGATATGTTATGCTCTTAGATCGGTATCCCAGCTACTATCCTGCAAAAAATAGTTAGTATGTTTATAAATGAAACAAGTGGTCTATGCTTACCTAGAGGTTGTGTCTGCTAGAGAAAAAGGACAATGTTAAGTCGGCAATGCGGCTTGAGTTAATACTTGTGACACGGCAGTAAAGATGAAACGAAAATAAACATAATGATAGAGAGAACATGTACTATAGGAAAGAGTAACACGATGAAGCAAAGACATGCAGTATCGGGCTGTAGGTCATTGAACCTAAGCCCGTTGTCTTTGTTTGACTGGGGCCTTGATTGCTCCCCGATGTGAGATCCTGCAAAGGCATGTAGCACCATGCTGTCGGTCTTCTGATCTAGGCCGATTGCCTTTGTTTTGTTGGGGCCCTGAGTACTCCCCTAGCATGAGTATGAACGAGAGCATGTAACACTGTGCTGTCGGTCAACTGACCTAGGCCGATTGCTCTCGTGGTAGGGCTGTAGTCATCCCCGTCAAGAGTAAGAGTGGGCATGTAACACTATACTGTCGGTCATCTGACCTAGGTCGATTGCCCTCACACCGCGAGTAAATAATGCAAACGAGAACAGAGAAAAACATAGAATGCCTGCCCCAAGAGTACTTTATTCATAGAGTATAAGGAGTACAATGAAGACAAAATATAGAGAACAACACTAGCCGCTAATTCTAGAAAGCACCAGAAGACTTTAAGCATAGAATTTACGCAAATACTCTATGTTCTAGGAGTTTCCAATCGGTGTCCCGTCCATTTGAGATAGACGGTACGATCCTGGACGAGTGACTTCTGTGGCAATGTATGGGCCTTCCCAGGGAGGAGACAACTTATGTTGTCCAGCGGTCTTGAGCACCCTGCGTAGCACCAATTCCCCTATTGAGAAGGAATGAGGCCTCATGTTTCTATCATGATAACGGTGTAGAGTCTGTTGGTAGCGAGCTGACTGAATAACAGAGTTCAGGCGCTCCTCCTCGAGTAAGTCGATCTCTTCGATGCGTGTTGCCTCGGCTTCAGCAATATCCTTGAAAACCAGTCATGGGGCTCCAAACTGTAGGCCAGCGGGTAATACCGCCTCCGACCCATAGACCATGAAGAAGGGCGTGTTGCCTGCAAGAGCTTTGCTAGGTTGGGTTTGAAGGCTCCAGACCACGTATGGGAGCTCACGTATCCACTTGCCAGCTTGCTTCTCATTTTTGTCAAAGATTTTCTTCTTGAGTGCATCCAGAATCATGCCATTAGCTCGCTCGACTTGTCCATTGGCTCTAGGGTGAGCCACCAAAACATAATTGATGTTAACGGACCTTTGCTCACGGAAATCAAAAAATTCTGAACCCGTAAAATTAGACCCCAGATCTATGATAATGAAGTTCATGATCCCAAAGCGAAAGATGATGTCTTGAATGAACTTGACAGCTTTGGCGGATGTCAAGGAGGCAATGGGCTTATACTCGATCCATTTGGTGAACTTATCAATAGCAACCAACACATGAGTGTATCCACCCTGAGCTTTCTTGAAAGGCCCAATCATGTCCAGCCCCCAGTAGGCAAAAGGCCATGACACTGGTATATTCTGCAAATGCTGTGCTGGAAGATGGTGCTGCTTGGCAAGGTATTGGCAAACCTCGCAGCGCTGCACTAACTCGACAGCATCCTTCTTTGCTGTTGGCCAATAGAAGCCGGCCTAAACACCTTCCCGACCAATGTCCGTGAGGCGGCATGAATTCCATAGACTCCAGCATGTATCTCTTTCAGCAAACTCTGCCCTGATGAGGTATCTAGGCATTTTAACAAAACTCCTGAGGCACCGCGCTTATATAACTCGTTGTTGATCAGAGTATAGCTGGACGGTCGCCTTGCTAGTCGCTCGGCCTCTGCTTTATCATCTGGGGTCTCTTCATTTAAGATGTACCTGATGATAGGGGCCCTCCAATCAGTCGGAATATCGCCCAGAGTTAGGATGTGTCGGTCGGGTGGTATGTTTAGCTCTTCTAGCTGAATAGAGGGGTGATGAAGCTCGTGAACGAAGATACCAGGAGGCACTTTGGCTCGTGATGAGCCCAGTTTGGACAAAATATCGGCGTCCACTTTGCAGTCCCGATCCACATGAATGTACTCCAGACCTTGGAACCTGCCCTCTAGCTTGCGCACTGCTTCACAGTATTTGTCCATATTTTCTGTAGGGCGGTCCCACTCCTTGTTGACCTGATTAATGACCACTAAAGAATCTCCGTAGGCCATCAACCGCTGGATCCCGAGTAATATGGCTATGCGCAAACCATGAAGTAAAGCCTCGTACTCAGCTGCATTATTGGATACCGGGAAAAGAATCTGTAGCACGTACTTGAGTTTTTCCCCTGCTGGTGAGGTGAAGACAACACCAGCACCGGCTCCTTCTAGTTTCAACGAGCCATCAAAATACATCTTCCAGACCTCCATAACTTCTGGCTTCTCAGGGACCTGGTGCTCAATCCACTCGGAGACAAAATCGACAAGCGCCTGGGTCCTGATGGCAGTACGAGGACGAAACTCGATGTCGTGAGCCCCCAGCTCGCAGGCCCACTTGGCAATACACCATGTGGCCTCCCGATTGCGCAAGACTTCTCCAATTGGGAACTTAGTAACCACTACGATCTTATGCTCCTCAAAATAATGACGCAGTTTGCGTGTGGTAATGAGAACTGCATATAATAACTTTTGAACTTGAGGATACCTGATTTTGGAGGGGCTAAGGACCTCGCTGATGAAGTAGACTGGGTGTTGTCCGTCCGGCCGTTCAACCACCAACGCGGTGCTGATCACATGAGTCATACAGGAGATGTAGAGGAGCAGATCTTCGGCTGGTGAGTCGGCAGTGGCACGATTGGGAGATTTGAGTACAAGAGGCGTGGTCAGGAACTTTTTCAGAGCTTCCAAAGCTTCCTGAGCCTCCGTGGTCCATTGGAACCGATGTACCTTCATGAGAAGTTTGTAGAAGGGCATGCCACGTTCGCCGAGTCGCGAGATGAACTGACTCAAGGCCGCCATGCACCCGATCAACCTTTGAGCGTCCTTTTGCGATCTGGGAGGGTGCATCCGGAGTATGGCTTTGACCTTTTCGGGGTTAGCTTCGATTCCCCTGTTGCTAACGACAAAACCGAGTAACTGGCCCGCGGGGACCATGAAAACACACTTGGTGGGATTAAGCTTCCACCGGAATTTCCTCAGGCTGTCGAACACCTACTGTAGATCGTCAATGAAATCCTCCGCGTTTTTGGTCTTGATTACGAAGTCGTCAATGCAGGCTTCGACATGCTTGCCCTAGTGGTCAGCGAGGCATGTCTGGATTGCTCTTTGATACGTAGCACCAGCGTTCTTTAACCCGAAAGACATAGAGGTATAACAATATGCACCGAAGGGCGTGATGAACGTGAACGCAGTCTTCTCCTGATCCTCGATCGCTAGGCTAATCTGGTGGTAGCCCGAGTAACAATCGAGAAAAGAAAGTAAAGCGCAGCCGGCCGTAGAGTCAACGACCTGGTCTATACGAGGCAACCCAAATGGGTCTTTAGGGTAGTGCTTATTGTTGACGGTCGTTATTTCACCATTTCGACCATCAATCTCTCGGTGAATAAATGGGGTATATATAAAGTTCTGTGCATTATTTACCTAACACTGACGAATTTCATGAGTTTTGGTGGTTTTCGGTATATCACAAGGAGATGCTCAAATCACATACAAGAGAACATCAATTGGAGCAAGAGAGACGATTCCAACGCATATATTATTTGCCCAATTTGGAGTCCGAATGCAAAAGTTACAGCCGTCGCAAGTTCATCAACGCCCGGCTTAGTGGGCTGGCCGCCCGGCCTGGTGGGATGGCCGCCCAGCCATGTGGGCTGGCTGCACGGCGAGGGGGCTGGCTGCCCAGGCCACCAATTGGGCCTCCCGGAGGACGAATGGCAGCCCAAGAGAGGGGTTTTGGAGGATAATCCCACCCTAGGATCCTATGGAAGACTCCTCACCTCTTAAGGCTATAAATAGAAGGCACTTGTAACTTGTACCATTCACTATATGATTCTCTTTCTCCCTTTAGGTGGCGCCCCTCGGGTGGTGCCTCCACTCTGAAAACAATGTTTAGTTAGGAGTTAGAGCAAGCTTCGTGTGTCAGAGTCAGTCAGGAATCCCGGTAATGTATTTACATTCTTGATATATTTATTGCATTACTTTCCCGATAGTGATTAGTGCTTTACTTTCATAGTTATTGCACTTCTTCTTCTTTACTTAGTTACATGGTGTGGTTTGTAGTTTAGGAGTATCGCATCATGGCCTGAGTTGTGCTAAGTTAGAATTGATGGATTCTTAGTTGTGCCTGCCGGTGCTACAATTCAACCCTAGACTTAGATGCTAGGCTCTGGTTAGTTCCTCTCCTTTGGCCAAGGATGAACTATTGTTGTTCAAGCTTCACTTGAACACGTTTGTAGCGTGCCATCCTACCCACACAGATTTGTTTGGTAGCCCCACTCGGTGACAGCGTGTGGTGTGCCTGTGTAGTCCAGGCCCGTTCGTTCGGTAGGCCCGTAGGTGATAGCCAGACTCTCTTTCGGGACCTACTATCTGCCACCTGGTACCCTCAAGACTTTGGAATTTAGCTCGACGCAAGTATCGCCTCTGTTGAAATCCTTTCGACGTTAGCACGGATAGCTCTTGTATGCTAGTAAAGAATGAAGACCGAAACCTTAGTCTTGACTCGTTGTCCTCCTAGCTAAACTTGTTTTCATGCCAACGGTGTTTGGCTTGTATCTCATGGTGTTTGGTGTTTGTTTTGTTTATCTTCCATACATCTCCACCTATCATTTGGAATGAATTAGATAGATAAAGCTAGATGATCGATGAATCATTGTTCTTTCTCAATGCTTTTCTGTGGATAAAAACGATACCTTGGAATACTCCCAGGTGAAAGCTACAGCGGTCTCCGTTCGCTTGCGGAGTAAACTTTGTTAGGCTAAGAACCGCCAACAAGCTTTCTGACGCCGTTGCCGGGGAAGCGAGTCACAATAGTGTTTTATCTTCCATTTAGTTTTATCTTTTCTTGTTCTTTCCATACAAAAAAAAAGAAAAAAAACATGCTCCAATTTTGCTCTATCCATTGCGTAAATCTTGTGATGAAATGTATTTTTCATCCAGCCTTAGTGTACAGTGAGAACATAGCTTGGGCCATTTGTGTGCCCAGAGACCAACTTTCAAATTAAGCGTGGTGCTTAGGTTGGGCTGGCCTCTTTTTATCGTCGAGGCAAAAATAAAAGGGGTGCTTCCGATAAATGAGCTTTGTGTAACTTTGGTAGTGAGGATTTGTTCGCTAGTACAGAAACCGCGATTCTCGAATGGTTCGATCCCACAAAGTCCTGTGGAGACACAAAATCCCGGTAACAAATCGTCATTTTTGACCCATTCTTTTTAGACCGAGGATTTGAGTAAAACTTTGGAGATGGAAAAGTCATGGTTTTACAACACGGTTTTGTGCTATGTTTTTGATTGAAATCCCCATTTAGCACTCTGTGAACAACTTGCCTTGGATGATATGTGGTATATGTATTATTCCCATGTATATGTTGTCCACTAACCTATTGTAGGAGGCATTCACCCCCCACATTTACGAGAAAAGAGGCCTTGGACCCTCCTCGCACTTTCCTTCCCTTGAGAAAATGATAGCATCATGACGCGGTAGTGCTGGCAACACTACCAACTGAAAGCCTCCACCGAGGAGCCCTGATTACCCACCGGGAGGATTGCGTACCCAATGGAAGGAGAATATAGATCCCAAATTTGTCCAACGATGCAAGCTTCAGTGTCATGCTAAGGTAACATTCAATGTCACAATATACTATGCTATCCCTATGTCTTAAATTGCAGTGTGGACCTGACCCGCTCACCCTCAAAATGAGTGTGGTCCACATACCCATGGGAGGATTGCGTACCTGTGGAGTTGTGGTGTAGATCCCAAATTCGGCCGGCATAGGCACCTCTGATCGCAGGCAGAGTTATGTCTTAAGCACCACAAAGGCAAAAGTGGAAAATCGCCCATGGGCAGGGAGAGAACGTCTACATCATGATATGACAGTCAATGGCTGTGCGGGACATGTCATGACTGACAAGTATCGTGCCCAAGGAGAAGCAAAGCAAGCAACACAGACAGTAGCAAGCTGGAGACAGCAATCCGTTGCAGCATCCAAGCTTGGGGGAGCAGACACCAGGCTACACCAAGGAATTTGGTTTGGTAATTGCATGAGTCAAAGAGGATATTCCAAACTTCTCCTCTTGTGAAGCAGATTGGGTGTATCCGCTACATGGAATCTCAAAGGCTTTTGGTGATTTGCTTTGCCCGCGAGTTAATCCTTTTCTTTTGGCTCTTTTGGACTTGCTAGGACGTGGAGATTATGACCTAGTTCATGTCAATCCCCTTGGATTGACACGAGCAAGTCATTCTTGAGTTTTCCCCTTCTCTTGCCCAAAGCTTGCCTCTTCCCAAGATCTGAAATTCCCGCTAATCCTTTGATCTTTTTCCATGGATCTATTGGGAATAGCTTTGGAATAGTGCTCAGATAGCCTGTGTCAATTTTCGTGAAGATTGGACAAGGTTTGGTCAGGTTTAAGGTTTGGGAACTCAAGTTCCAGGGTGCTATCGGACTATCCGGTGCAACCACCGGACTATCCGGTATCTTACCGGACAGTCCGACGGTGTGCACCGGACTATCCAGGTCAGGCCCTCATCCCAGCTCTTATCAAACTATCCGGTGCAGGTCATCGGACTATCCGGTCTCTACCGGACTGTCCGGTGAAGTACACCGGACTATCCGGCGTGTGTCTGGGCTGTCGGTTTTTGTTGGAGTTTTTGCCGTTCGGGTTTTGCTTCATCCTTGCCCGAGTGATTCTCACCACTGGCCCATACTCATCACTCTCTGTTCATCAGTGAGACGCATTTAGGTGCGGAGTGACTATGTAGGATCCTCATTTGCAAGAGGCGTTGTTTCGCTAGACTTGCGATCTTGTGGTCATTGAGTCTAGTGCTTCTGCTCGCTTGGTGTCTATCCGTTCAGTGGGCGACACCAAGTGCTTGCTAGACACGTTTCCTTTCAGTGCACGGTGTCTAGCAGTTTTGGTGTGTAGTGTGTCAGTTTGCACCAGGGGGTTGTGAGTTTGAGTTTTTGGTGCTCCTATTCACCCCCCTCTTGTCGCACGTCTCGGTCCTACAAATCCTTGCTATATAAAATTCAGCATAGGTCTTGGCATGGTAAATTGTTTTCATAGGAATGAAGTGAGCTGATTTTGTGAATCGGTCAATAATCACCCATATGGAATCATACCCCTTCGGAGTGCGAGGCAAACCCACAATGAAGTCCATATGTATATGCTCCCATTTGCAGGCTGGAACTGCTAATGGTTGAAGCATACCCGCAGGCTTTAGGTGGTCAGCTTTTACCCTCTGACACACATCACACTCGGACACATACTTGGCGATGTCCCGTTTCATATGAGTCCACCAAAATTTTTGCTTCAAGTCTTGGTACATTTTATTGCTGCCCGGGTGCATGGTGAATATGGAAGTGTGGGCTTCATCAAGTATTTTCTTTCTCAACCCCATGTCCTTAGGTACCACCAAGCGATTCCTAAACCATAGGACGCCATGGTCATCAAGCGTGAAGCATGCCTTTTTCTTCTCATGTATGCCCTCACGAATATGTGCCATGCTCTTATCTTGCTTTTCTGCTGCAATGATTTGATCTCTTATTGTGGGTTCAATGATGAGGCTGTAGAGTTTAGCGTGCTACTCTGTAGGCATTTCTATCTCATCCATCTCACAACATATCACTCTCACAGTAGGGCGGGCCTCAATCACATTGCAATGAGCCTTACGGCTTAATGCATCAGCTACTACATTAGCCTTGCCAGGATGGTAATGAACCTCGAGGTCATAATCTTTTATCAACTCTAACCACCGTCTCTGTCTCATATTTAATTCAGGTTGGGTGAAGATGTACTTGAGGCTCTTGTGGTCAGTATAGATGTGACAAGTGTTGCCTAGCAGATAGTGTCTCCATATCTTCAATGCGTGTATAACTGCCGCCAGCTCAAGATCATGTGTTGGGTAGTTCGCTTCATGCTTTCTCAGTTGGTGGGATGCGTAAGCAATTACTCTCCCTTCTTGCATTAAGACACAGCCAAGCCCTTTGTCGGAGGCATCACAATACACATCAAATTGCTTAGTGACGTCCGGTTGTGCTAGCACTGGAGCGGATGCTTACAATTTGTTTAGGGTTTGAAAGGCTTCCTCACATTTTGGACTCCATAGATATTTTGCATTTTTCTTTGTTAAAGAGGTCATTGGCTTCGCTGTCTTGGAGAAATCCTTAATGAAGTGGTGGTAGTAGCCCGCTAAACCAAGGAAACTCCGAATCTTAGTCACCGTCTCAGGTTGCTTTTAATTCAGAACATCCTTTACCTTGCTAGGATCAACTACTACCCCATTTTCAGACAGAATGTGACCCAAGAAACTTACTTCCTTCAGCCAAAATGCACACTTACTGAACTTGGCATAGAGCTTGTGTTCTCTAAGCCGAGTGAGTACTATCCGCAAGTGCTCCTCGTGTTCCTTCTCATTTTTAGAATAGATCAATATGTCATCAAAGAACACCACTACAAACTTATCAAGTTCATTCATGAACACCGAATTCATCATGTACATGAAGAAAACTGGTGCATTGGTTAACCCAAAGTACATGACCAAATACTCATACAAGCCATATCTGATCGATAAAGTTGTCTTGGGTATATCTTCCTCTCTGATTTTTATTTGATAGCAGCCAGACCTTAAATTAATTTTTAAAAAGACTTTAGCTCCAGCTAACTGATCAAACATGATGTCAATGTGTGGTAATGGGTATTTATTTTTGACGGTGACAGCATTCGAAGGCCGGTAATCAACACATAGTCTTTTACCACCTTGATCCTTCTTCTCAACAAAGAGGGCTGGGCAACCCCATGGTGAAGAGCTTGGGCGAATAAACCTTTTATCTAGCTGTTCTTGCAGCTGCACTTTCAGCTCTTTCAACTCATCACGTGCCATTCTGTATGGCCTTGGAGAGACAGGTGCGGTGCCAGATACAAGCTCAATGGCAAACTCGACATCTCTGTCCGGTGGGAGTCCAGGAAGCTCTTCCGGAAACACATTTGGAAAGTCAGAAACCACTGGTATCTTTTCAATCAACTGAGCTTCTATGGCATTTACGGTGTGTAACGAGTGTTTGTGATTTGGCAGATGAATATGCATAATTTTTCCACTCTTGCTAGACTTCATTTGAACTGTCCTGCTAGTAATGTCCAACAAGATGTTGTGCTCTTTCATCCAATCCATCCCTAAGATGGTGTCAATCTCTTGGTTAGGAAGTGCTACAGGATCAACATAGAAATCCTCTGTGCCTATGCACAAGCGTAAGTGCCTCACAATCTGATTCGTGTCAATTGGTGACCCAGGGGCTGTGATGTGGTATTTTGCTCTCATATTATCGATGCGATATCCATGTTTTGTTGCATATGACCTGCTGATGAAGGTGTTTGATGCTCCGGAGTCAAACAAAAACACTGTGGGGTGCTCGTTGACAAGAAATGTGCTTGCCAATACAGATTTGCCTTCTGGAATCTGATTTACGTGGGTATAGTGCACATGACCTTCTTTTGGGGTTGGATCTCTCTTTGGTCCTTTCTTCTTATTCTGGCGTTGGTTGCCTCTAACCAGCACAAGTGCCTGACTTCACCGAACGACAAGACAATTCTTGCTGAAGTGGCCGGTCTTCCCGCAGTTGTAGCAGGGGTATTTGGCACTCGGCTTGGTCGGTGGCACTGAAGCAGATGGATGAGGCGGTACACAGCAGGAGGAGGGATGGTGTTGTGTCCCCCAGTGTTGCTCTTGTTGTTGGGGCATGTCAATGTAATATATGTGCGGCGGTGGGCGATGCACAACCCGTTGCCGCTGAGATGAACTCGATGAATGTGTGCTCGCAAGTCTCTTCCTCCACTCGTCCTCATGGGCCTTGCGGAGGCGGTGCTCCATGTCGATGGAGGCATCCACCAACTCGGTGAAGCTATCGTAGCGGTGCCCCAAGTGAGTCAGGAGAGTGGGATCGAACCCACCCAACAGACGGGCAGCCCTACGTGGGTCGGTGTCAACATCTTTCTGGGGAGTACTAGGACAGGCGGACGAAGGCCTGCACGTACTCGAGTACAGACATATCCCCTTGGCAGAGTGCACGGAACTCCCACTATTTGAGCTCAATGAGGCCAGGTGGGAGGTAGTGAGCCCGAAAAGCCGCTTGGAACTCATCCCACATGACCTGGTGCTCGGCGGGTTGCATCGCTAGGAAAGAATTATACCAGGCCCCCGAGGGACCATGTAGACACTGCCCTGCGAAGCGAGCCTTCTGTTGCTCAGTGAGGCAGGGCAGTAGACTGAACTTGGACTCAATGATCCGAAGCCAGTCATCAGCATCCAGGGGATCCAAGGCGGTGGTGAAGATTGGCGGTTGTAGTGCCGCAAAGTCAGTGTAACAGATCTCTTGCGGAACACGTCGTTGTTGTTCTTGAGTTAGCAAGTTGATGAGCTGCTGAGCAACCTGAGTGGCCAACTCAGAAGGAGGTGGTGCCCCATGAGTAGCCCCTTGTGCAGACATCTCGGGTGGAGTGACCATCTGCAAGAACGAGGCCAATGGCATTTAGTTTAACAACTTTAGTGTAATAGATGCGGTGATATAAAGATTGTAGCATCATAAATACATTCTCAATACATAAAAGCATGTAATTGAACAGAACAACTCAATTGCACATAAAGTGTTAGCCATCATCTTGTAGGTTTGGACATTCGTATATGCTAATGGAAAACTCGAGCGCAGATTTAGATGCAGGACAACACTTCTGAATTTCGTCGATATGGGTGTCACAACGATCGATTTGGGTGGAAGTCCAAATACAAAAGTTGTTCAATGGTTAGTCCCCTACATCTTCCATATGGACCACTTTTAGCAATCAGCTTAGGACAGTCGTGCAAAACTTGATTTACTAATTGCACTCTGGTTTCCAGCTCTACATAAGACAGGCACTAGTTTAAAAATTAAACTGTTCTAACTCAGTGCATTTTCATGCAATATCATCTATATCATAGTTGTTCCATATGTTGTGCTCTGTAACTTTGTTATTTAAAGTTTTAATTAATACCTTTTGGTAAATTGGTCGAATTCCATTGTTTGTCAGTTTAGGTAATTTCTATCCAGATTCTGAATCCAGTTGTTTTCGACTATAACTCACAAATGGAACACTTTCAGTAGAAACTTTACATAGCAAAGTTGTTCTGCACCTTGCACATTGCAAGTTTGGTATATAAATTCTAGATCAAATCCTTCACTAACTAGGTCAAATAGGCATTTCTCACTCAAGTGCTGCTTCAAATTCAGAATTCAGGTTCAAAGTAACCTGACCATGACTTTGAATCAAAGCACATTCAGAAGAGACTTTATATATCAAAGTTGGGCGCCCAGAAATGCTCAACAAGTTTGGTATACAAAGTTCAACCCGGATCCTTCCGGATTTCAAGTTACACGTAGTTTCTGCTATAACTGTATAGAATTTCAGACTGCAAGTTGAAGTCAAACTTCGAGTGCAGTTTCAAATTTGTGACCCTTCTCATTCATTTCAGATTGCACCTGAATAGGAAATACATCTTCAGATGGATATAATTTCTCACATCCTTTCATCCTCACTTAATTTTTGTGCATTAACACATGAGGAGATGTGACTGCATATATGTAAAATTAATAAGAGTGTAAAGTTTCAAATTTGGTGGGTGAAATGTCAGGAGTAATGTCTTCATTCTTATTCGATTTCTCTTTTGACTTTTAAAGAACATAATTGATAGAAAAGCAAACTTAAGACGTAAAATGAGAAGAGCATGGATGTCATGATGCATGATTCGTCCTATTCATTCTCACATCACACATCCTATGTATATATAACTGGCGATACTTCGGTGAAACATATGCACGACGCTCTCTAATGCAACTAGCCGTTCTCTAGTCGTTCTTAATTTCGCACGTGGTTAGTGTACCTGCAGAAGAATGCAAGCTCATACATTACCACCTAGTGTGGCATCCATGCGTGACCGCTGTGTGGACAACGTTGAGTGGGCCTCTACACCTTCTCTCAAAGCCTGACTTTCCACCAGTACTGGGGATTGTCGAGAAAAAGGTAGATCCCCAAACCAAATGTAAGTGTGGTGTGCATGAAAGCATCCAAAGCATGCCCACCACCCTTAAAGAGCTTTTCCTACACAACATGAATGCAGAGTTCACAGACATTCGCAAATCCCAATAGCGTTCCTCAGTACTGAGAGATAGCTATGGCCGAAAAGTTGCTTCCCAAAGCGCCGAATATGCATATGAGTTCTATCTAGGTCAGAATGTTAGTGACATCACCTGATATCCACTAACATCCTTAATATGGGCATATCGTATACTCTCATTTTTGAATTACTTGAAAGGGGGTTTTCGAAAATAGGTTTGTGAACCAAAACCCGATGATATGACTGTTGTCTGTATATGATTGTGATGCCCTGGCATCTCAAAAGCCTTAACACGCAGCTAGAGACAAGCTAATAATGAATTTGGACTTAATGCTCAGGGAGTAACGAAGACTAGAAGGAGAAGTCACTGAATCAAAATTTCTTTAGGAAGATACAAAACTCTAAGTGGTTTGGTTGTTTAAGTCACCACCCACAAACTTTTATGCAAAACACCAAATATCGAAAGTCTTAGTTCGGGATGTTACTTTCAACTTTGATATTATGACCATCTTTAAATCTTATATTATGAGGTTTAAAAAGTCGAGACCGAATCAAACCAGAAATTCTTGAAAGGTGCCAATTGTGTTCGTGACCAGATTTGAGCCCTAATAAAACTTTCAAATGCATTAAGCACCTTTGCTTAAACTTCATGTCAAACTTGTGGTGCAGATCATGTATGACACTTTTATTACACTGAGCATGGAGCAAACTGTCATCTACTCACTCCTAATTGCACCCAAATATCTCATGAGAACAACCAAGTCAATCTACACTTAGAAAAATTCTCAAGTCTGAATTTTCAGCTCATCACGAATTTGAAACTGAAATTACTTTGGAATTCACTATACGACTTCAAAATCTTCCTTTCTATGGAATGCAATTAAACTTATCACCTTTCAAATGCATCTAGTGTGGAAGTGATTGGACTTCATTTGATACTTCAAAATTTGAAAACAAGAAAGTCTCTACATAAGGTAAATTTACTGTTTGACCAAACCTTTGAGCACATTTGTGGATATAGTTCAAATTCTGTGATGAACTAGACAAAACTTTATATACCAAACTTGTAGATAACTTTAGGGTGAACAACTTTTGTAATTGGGGATTGGCCATACCCTAGGGTTATCATAGTGCTTTGGATCTTTTTCTGTGAGCTTATGTTTTCTGCCAAAACCTGACCTGTGTAGTAAATTCAAAATTTCCTTGACCTACAGCCATAACCTTGCAGAATTTTATTTGAGAAAGTTATAGTTCATGAAATTCTTAACAACATTGGTATAAAACTCTTTTTATGAAGGTAACTAGAAAGACTTTTAGAATTTCCAAACTGGTGGGTTGTATTGGTCAATCTCAGGTCAGCGGGCTAAATTCAAATTTAAACCATATTTCTACATAGAACATGGTGCCAAACCTTTTGAAAAGTTGTAGATCTTGAAGAGTAGAACATTTCATCTAATTGGAGTTTTATTAAATTCGGCCTCTAAATAGTTTAAATAGGCGGTTTATAAACGGAGCTCCAGCTGGTCAAACCTCAATTTTCTATTACGGAGTTTTATTTCGTCTTTTGAGTCTATGACAGGCGGGTCCCACCCGTAAGGGCCATGGGATTCCCGCCCACGTGGTTGGAACGCGCCGGGCCAGTGGGTCCCACCTTCTATGGCTTCCATGAACTCGGTCCACTAAACCCCTTCTCATTCCCCTTGTCGGGCCCCACCCGTCTGCCTCACTCGGTCCATGGACCGCGTTTGCGCATCCACCACCGCCCCTCTTTTCCTCTCCTGCTCGCCCACGCAGCGGACGAGCTCTGCCGCGCCGCGCCATGACCGGCCGGCCGAGGCTCGCTCCGACCCCTCCCCCGGCTTCTTCACCTAGATGCCATCCCAACCGGGTTCCTCACTGGCCTCGCCCTCCGTTCTCCCTCTCCCTACCCCCTGGGCGCTGCTCCTGCTCGCACAGAGCGCCAGTGCGCCGAGCCGCCATGGTCGGGCTCAGTTGAGCTCGCGCCGCCGCCCCTGCGAACCCCCGCTTGCCCAGCCACCCCGCCCAACGCAAGTGCCCTGATACCCTCTTCAATTTCCCAAGGAAATTGACGTCGATTACCTCCTCTATCGCCACCTTCACGCGAGAACGCCGTCGCTGAGGTCACGGCGAACATCGAGCGCGAACTCGTATCCTGGTCGCCTCTGTCCCTCTCCCTCCAAACCATCACCAGCTCCACGCTCACACGACCCTTCTCCACCGAACCCAGTGCTCTAGTCCACCGAAACTGCCTCCTTCACCTCCCTCCGCGCACCACCACCGAGACACGCCGCCGCACCATCGGCCTCACCGTGGGCAGCCTCTCTGGGTCCCTCCCCACGGCCCCAAACCCCACCATCGGGTTCGCCTTATTGTTGCGCAGCTCGCGCGCTCCCCGTCGTGGCCATTCCCCCTCTCGACCACCGGAATCCAAGCCGCACCACCGCGGCCTCGCCGCGGGTTCACCTCCGGTTCACCGACCCCGAGCCACCTGCTCACTCCACCTCGGGCGACGAGATCAATGGGAGCGGGTTCCCCGTGGCCGGGAACATCTTCCTCGACCCTGTCGGCTCCAAGTCCGGCCCCCCACACGCCGGCGCAGCCTCGCCGTTCCCTCCCTCGCGCGCACCTCTGCCCCAGTCGAGAGGAAGAAGAAAGAAGAAGGTGGTTTTGCGTGTTGCCCCCTGCACTTTTGTCTGTTTCGATTCAAGTTCAATGCGTTGTTCACTGAGTCTGTGCTTACTTCCTTGCAGGCCCATGAAGTATATAGTTAATTGCGTTTAGGACTCTGATCTGTATGAATTTCGTTTAAATGCATTTATCTAGAGCTAAGAACTTTGGAAAATCATAACAAATCAAATAAAAATCCTAAACAGCCAAACTCATTTGCGTTGGACTCCCCTTCAGTAGATCTATTGAATGGTTATGATGTGGATCCATGAAAAGACCATTTTGCCCTCAGTTTTAGTGCATGCATGTTAAAACTAGATAAATGTTAAAAGTGGTATAAATGGTCTCCAAAAATTATGAAACTTGATCAGTAGCTTTGTTAGGATGTTTGGGCTCTGTGATAACTTTGGTAGCCCTAGCACTGCTTGGTTGATTACTGTTTTGCCCTTGTGCATGAGTTTTATGTATTTCATTAACATGGAAAATACTTGCCACATGAAGTATGCTCCAAATGGTAAACCAAAATTTCTGGGCACTCCTTATGATACATGTAACTCACTGTTGAAGTTTGAGGCCATGCATGTTAAGTTTGTGTGGTGATTTGAAAATGACAAGTAATGACTTGATTAACAAAATAATAGGGAAAAGAGGTTCTAGAGTGCAGGAATAAATACATGAAAAATATTGATGGTGTATAGGTTCCAGAAAATATTTTTGTGGAATTAGTGAGGACTGTTTTGGTGTGCAATTGAATTAGACCCTATTATTTATATGGAAAATAGATGTCCTATCAAACTATGGATTTTTCACTTGCTGATTTTTGTACATGTTGTTTAAGTCCTGTATCATTTACTGAATAATTTCTAGGACCAGATACTTATCATATAAATTATGAAAAATCTGAGAACCTATAGGACTGATAACTTGCTGGAATTGTCATAATAAATTCATAACTCCTATGTGGCTGAAATTTTGGCAGTAGCATAATGTACTACAATTCTACATGTCATAAAAATCTGAGCTCATTTGGGATTGTCTAACTACATGAACTTAGATGGGCATTTTTATTCATAAAATGAACATGTATATCGATTTCATGTGTAAGTGTTTGTTTACAAATGGTATTATTGCGAATGTGGTCGATTCTCGCTGAATAATATCTACTATCATCTAGATCACACTGCATTAGGAATTTATTTACTTACGTAAACTATCTTAAGTCAATATAGGGTTTAAATGCAATAAAAGCATAGTGCATGATATACCAGTGAATGATCCCTCTGAATGCATGAAGAACATGATTTTGACTTGTTAGCCGTTGAATGGAAATAAACACCACCCCACCCATCTCATTGTTCTAACATATAATGCTTGCTTTTATCGTATCACATCATTAACATGTGGTTAATATAATCCATAGCTCGTATATGGGTGATTTTATGATTGTGTGTTGGTTCCTTGTCCATTGGACTACTCTTCGTTTAAGTAGTTTATCAATCACCTTTCTGCATGTCCATGAAATGATTGGTTATGTGTGTAATGTATCTCCATGCACCTTCTGCATTGCATCAATGCATGCCATTCATATAGAAACGCTTATTGCAGATACGTGATCAAAAAGCAAGTGCGTGGAGCTACTTCAACCAACGGTGATCCAAAAGACCAACTAAGACCCACTCATGACCTAGAGAGCCCATCAGTCGTGTTTGGAAGGAGGAGTTGTCCAAGGGATCAACGGGTTGCCTGGGGCAAAGCCTCACAACCCGGCAAACTAACATTAGCTTAGTTTGTTGCTTTTCTTAAAATAAGGCAAAGGTAGGCAGGACCATGCTTTTCCTAGCAAACATATTATGGTTGATTATTACGCATCTGCATTAGGAGTTGTTTGGAACCAATTGCATTAGACTCCTTGGCCGCCCTGGCCCTAGCACCTATAATAGAGTACATAGGATGAGTATGCCTAGTAATGTTAGGTACGAGCAGACACAAGTGAATGGAGTCACTCGTCGCGTAGGTGATCTTGCAAAGATTTCAGAAGTACCACCAGGATGGAAGTTACATTTGTGTTTATAATCAAATGGAGACCGGGCGGAGATATGGGCATACAAGAAAAATAAATGATGATGATGAGTATATGAATGGTTGGTGGATTCCGCCCGAGTCGTTTAAGACCCCGTTCGCTGTTCGCCTGCTGATCAGCATAACATTGCTAGAGTGCTTATCCAGGCCATGGGACTGGTGAAATCTTACTTGTGCCATCCGAAGAATAGAGACACGTTTCTACCCACTGGTTGAGAGGAAGGTGGCCCGGGGGAGTTTGGTACTCATGGTGGGGAGACCGAGATGTCGGTAGGCTCACCATGGGGGCACAACCCGGGGGTCAGGCGGGATTGAATCGAATTTAGGATGGGACAAGTGGAGATGGGGGCTATATGTGGGAACGCGATGGCTAGTAAGCATATACCCCTGGCATGATAGTTGTTTCCGGGAATATAAAAATCGATTCGAATCGCTGATGCTCACCAAGTGTGAGAATGCAATATCACTTACGGACAACTTGAATACATTATGCTTATTATTCATGTTTTCAAATACCACGTGCTTGTTTTATATGTTTACATTCATGCAAGTTATTATGATTATGTTGATGCATGGAAATGATGGAACTTGTTACTTTATGGTTAACTCATTATTATTTAACAATCCAGGCTAAGGATCCACTTGTTAGTAAGCAAGCTTTGCGTCAGCCGTAAGCCATTTCCATTAAGTCCTACTGAGTAATTAGTACTCAGGGTTTGCCCCCACTTTTGGAGTGTAGGTATGGGTGACATCTGAACAATTGGTTGGAGGAGGGTAGTACCGGTGGGCTCGGTGCTGCTCGTCTCGTTCGTCAGTACATGAAAACTACTACTTATTTCTGCTGCGTGATGTTTTAAAAACCGCTTCCGCTTTTGATTTGAACATGTATTCGACTACTGGTATTTGGTTTGTAATCGCTTTACCTTATTTTCACTATTAAACTGCCTGTGATGATGTAACTGTTGTGGCTCTATCGAGGGCTGAATGTGTGTGACGTCAGTATCCTTGGGCGATGGTCACATCGAGTGCCCTTCGGGGTACCTCGACGGACTACCGGGTTTAGTCCAGCTTAAGTGCACTGCGAGCCAGAGGTGGCAGGTGTGCTTAGCCTGGATTAAGCAAGGCGGTTCCGCCACAGCTGGTATCAGAGCCGATCATACACAAACAATAGTCATATCATCAAGTTTTGTTTTGCAAAATATTTTCGAAAGCCCTTTTCGAGTAATTAAAAAATGAGAGTATACGATATGCCCATATTAAGGATGTTAGTGGATATCAGGTGACTTCGCTGACATTCTGACTGTTGACGCCACTTAAAAACATCAAACCTTATACTGTAAGCGCACAGTATCGTGGTAGCTTTTTCCCAGGATGAGTATCTTGGGTTTGTCAATCCAGGGATAATTATGTTTAAAATACTATCTATCTAATATTAATTAAATTACTAACTAATTCTAATAGATCTAAACAAGCTTAAACAAGGGATAAAACAAATCTAAATAAACTATAATCTATGCTCTAATAAGGTTCTAATGAGAGATAAAACTATTGCATAAAATGATAGAACAAGGTTTAGGCTATAAACGCGAGAACCATAGGTTTGACATGGCAAAAGGATCCACAAGAGATATGAGACAAACAACCTCATACTAAGAACCACCTTGAAACTAGATCTAAACATTAAGCAAAGAATAAACATGATCATGAATGTCCGGGATCTACTCGAACCTTTCCCCGGGCTCTACTGTCACCAGTAACCAGGTAATCGACGAACTAGCAAACCCTAACCATATCTAAACATGAGCAGATTCAATCAACTAGCTAGGAAGAAAGGTCTACTATAAGAACACGAAGAACTTCTATACGTCGGGCGACTAGACATGTTGGAATTAAGCATTGCAGAGACATGGATCGTGAATCATGTATAAACAACAAACTAGGTCTAGAAGACAATCTTTATTGATCAAATATCAAGGTTTCATCAAAGTATCGAAGGAAGTACAAGGAATCACTCGAGATCCATCGTAAACTCTGAAGCATAGTCGTCGGGATGAACTCAACGAAGAACATGTCGAAAGATGAACTCGAGTCCTCCTCGGAAGGGCCTGGGTCGGCCGACCAGACCCCTAGGAGTTGGCCGACCGGCCTCCCTTCTGCCTCCTCTTGCTTCCTCCTTTCACCGAGATGAGCTTCTCGCCGAGTTGAACGCTTCTAGCCGCCGACCTTTGCCCTAGACTCTCGACTTACAATGAATAATGCGGTGGACTAACTCCCTCTCCCCTTGGGAGGCTCTATATTTATACCCCAGAGGGAACCCTATACATGGAATCTATTAGGTCGGTTCTAAGAGTCCTAAAACACTTAAAACACCTATTTCCATGTATATACAAGTTTCTAAAAGAGTCCCGGACGTTCATATCTTTCCTTGCTTATAGATGAAGCTTCCATCCTTGTCCTTCCCGAGTTGGACTCTTCCATATTTTGCAGCTTTTGGTATTTCGACCATAAGTTCCTCATCCGAAGTCCAGATAAGGCAAACTTGAACTCTAAATTATAGAGCTCAAAGAGATCTACAACTTTGGTATTCAAACTTTCTTCATTTGACATTGTTAAGGTCTTCGAATTTGGCCCGTAAGTTGCTGCTGTCATGAATTTCGAGAAGATTTCAGGATTTAGTCCTTCAAGCAAACTTTATCTTCCAAGACTTCTTTTCTTGTTGGGCTTCTTCCTCAAGTGGGCTTCAATTAGTCTTTATTTCAGAGCCCGCTTCATAGCATGAATCCTTTCTTCGAGAAATTCTCAAATATCTTCAATCATTCCCTATTTTCCTGCAAAAATGAATATTTCACAAAAACAAAGAGCATTCTCGAAAACGGGGTTATTTGTTAGTAAAACAAGACTAAATGATAAGATTAACTCTCGAAAAAATATGAAAGCATATAAAAATAGAGCAAAATTTTAGTACTTAACGAGCGTCAACAATATCCCCACACTTAGATCTTGCTAGTCCTCGAGCAAAAGATCGACAAAAGAACTTAACTATATTTAAGCAAATTCTAAAAAATTACTTTTTAGAAATAACCATGCCTTTGGAATTTATTCAGATCATAACATGGATCCTTCTAGATTAATTTTCATGCATATAGATCCCCACAAAGTTTATTTAAGTCAAACGAATTATAGCAATGCCAAAGTCTCTTTCAGAATCATTAAAGAGGGTTTTGAAAACAAAAACAAAATTTTCAAGGATCAAGAAATTACTATATCCCCAAAAGTTAAGCTCTCAAAAAGGCACTCTTATAAGTGGCTACCCTATAGAAATAACTCTTTTTCTCTTATCTCACCAGAGTTTAAGTGGAGCTTGGTAAAGGCTGAGCAGAGCTGCTTATTCTATTATCTAGCTAAGGTATCTCTCTAAAGATTATTCAATCAACTTTTAAACTATCTTGGTCATCGAAATATAGAAAAGAGACTATAGTAAAAGTCAAGGAAAAAGAAGATATAGATGGTGGACATGTGCAAGAACAAATGAGATGGAATAAATTCCGAAATTTTGCACATGGTTGGAAAAAAAATTTTTGATCATTGTATTTAACAGGATCATAAAGCTCCCTTTATTTTACTTCTCCAAACTTTATATATTTTTTTCCTTCTCCCTTCTGCTTTTCCTAATTCTACCTTTTCAATGTTCGACCATTTGGCCATTTTTTTCTCCCTCTTCTTCTTTTTCTCTTCTTTTTTTCCAGGCGCCATAATTTCTCACACTTTCTCTCTTTTTTTTAATGGCGCCTCTTTCCCTTTTTTCCACCTTTTTTTTAGATAAATTGCTTTTATGAAATATCATTTGAGCAAAAACTTTATATAGGTATAGATAAAATAATGAGATGAAAAAGGCTTATAGGATTAAAGAAATTGCTCTATTGATGTATGCAATTAGAACATAAAACGCTAGCAAAAAGATGAAAATAGATGACCAAGATAATTTTAAGTGATCAAAATATCTAAATGGATCAAACTTAACAAAACTCATATAAGACAACTCACTTTTTAAACTGGTTTTCATAAACCTAAGCTCTACTTGGAATTTTAGCTCTCTCCTTAACATAGGGGTGTAAAACTTGATCCAAAAAAAAAAGAAATTTTAATGAAAAGAAAACACTCCTCTAATCTTTTTCTTAATTAAAACTTTGGCAAAACTATAAAACATAATCCTTTAATAAAGATTTGGGTTATGCAAATTTAATCAATCTAGCAATCACCATACTAATCAAAACATAAAACTTTTAAGCAAGATCAATCATCAAAGTAAAAATTAAGAACAAACTTAAATAAAGCAAAGTAATTTATTCAATCACACACTTTATGTAACACCCTAAATTTTGCCACAAATAAAATCTTTTGGAACCAATTTAATTTATTCATATTGCTTGATCATACATGACACCTATTTGATTTTATGTGATTTCAAAATAATTAATTAAAAAGAATCATAGGAATTACATGTTTGAGCATTCATGCCCTTGCATATTTTATTGGATGATTTGCAGTGTTCAAAATTTGAATTCAAAATCCTTTTGCATCTCTCCAAAATTTCTCAAACTACAAACAACCCGGGAAAAGTTCCTTTATCCTTCCTCTCCTTCTCTTCCTCTCTTTCGGCCCATTTCAGTCGCCGGCCCGGCCCCCTCTCCCCTCCCTTTTCCCCTGGGCGCTGGCCCACGGCGCGGCTCCGCGGCCCAGTGGCCAGACAGGCCCAGCAGGCCGCCATCCCCCTTTCCCTCTCACTGACAGGGCGGTCCCGCCTGTCATCCCTTCCCCTTTCCTTTCCTTGAGCGCGGATGGAGGCCGACGCAGCCACGATGTCCGGCCGAAGCCGGACCTTCCCCACTGCGCCGCGCCCCGACCCCATCCTCGCCTTCCCAGCTGCGCAGCTCCATCTCCGAGATCCCCGTGCCGCACCTTGTCTTTCCTTTCCGCGCCCGCGCCTTCCTTTCCCTGCTCACGCGCGCGCCAGGCGACGCGGACCCCGAATCCAACTCGAGGTGGACTCCTTCACGCGCCGCCTTCCCTTGCCCCTCGCGCAAGCCTTGGCCTTCGCCCTATATAAGTCCGCCGACCCCGTCCGCTAGGAGCATCTAAACCCAAGCCCTAAACTGTAGCCGTGCGCTCGACGTTCGCCGCGAGTTCTTCAAGTCCGCCGCCACGTTCATCGAGTTCACCGTCACGTTCCGCCTCTACAAGCCGTGAGAGCCGACGAGGTCAAGTCCACCAGCTTCGCCGCAAGGTAGAGCACCTAAACGCTTAACCCCGGCTTCTATCTTGCCTTAATTCGCCGAATCGATCTCACCCCGCCGCCGTCGGTGTACGCAGTCGCCGCCGCTTCTCCGTCGCCTACGTCTACACCCGAAGCTTCGCCGTGAGGTGAGGAAGCTTCCTAACCTACTCTCGTCCTCGATTCCGCTCTACACCGGCGGGGATTTCTCGCCGGAGCTCCGCCCTCGCCCCGCTTCGCCGTCAGCCACCTCCGGCCAATGCGCCGCCACCCGAACCACTCCGCCCGCTTCGCACGGCCGCCCGCTCGTTCACGCCCCTCGCCCCGCTAGCTCTAGCCCACCGGAGCCGCGGAATCGCGTCCCTCCGGCGAGCCTCCGCCGCGCGCCGTGGCTATCGCCGGTCAACCCCACCACCGGAGCCGACCCGCTTTCCCTCCGATCTAATCCCGCCCGTCCGATCCAGATCCAACGGCCCAGAGCTGCGCGACCCGGAGTCAATACCGGTCAGCGCGGGCACTTTTGCTAAAGAGTCCCTGGGTTTTCTGAGAATCAACCCGCAGTCCAGATTTTCACGGTTAGGTCCCTGGTTTTCGCAGTTTAGCCCCCGGAGTTCCAAATTTCTTTTATTTTAAGCCTTTAAACTTGTTTTATTCATATCTTTTGCGTTTTAACTCCGATTTGAACGATTCTTGAACCTACGGAATCGTAATAATGTGTATATTAATTCTAAAACCTTTTTAACCTCTGTTCATGATGTTTGATGTACTGCTTTAGTCAGTTAATGCTCATTACTTGTATGTGTGTAACGTGTAGCCGACGTTCCGTCCGAGTTTGTCGAGAATCCATCTTGGGAAGTTCCTGAGCAAGTTTTTGCTGAGGAAGGCAAGTATTCTTTGACCTATGTCCTATTTACATTAATTACACAATCTAGAGCCCAATTTGATTGCTCCTGTTAAGGATGACTAGCCTCATATGTCTTTATATGATTATGAAACTTGGGATGGGCTGTGATGTGTAGATTAATGCTATCGCTCAACATCTTTATATTCATGTTGCTAATCCTGTTTAATTAATGATGAACTTGATGATAAAAGTTTGGTTTTAGCAACATGGAGACTTGGGCATGTTTTGTTGGTTTTGCTCACGTGCTTCACCATAAGGATCGGTTCGCCGAGTGACCACCCAGGAAAACAGTACAACCACAAGACTCACATGGGCACTGGGCTTGACTGATTAATTAGATGAACTAGAGTTTTGGCTTACTTTCCTGAAACATGGCGTATGAGGGGTCTGGGGGATATGGGACTTTGCCCTTTGCCAAGGTGGTGAAATTTTATTTGTCACCCTTTGGAACGGAACTCTCATATCTTTAGTTAACTGGAGTAACCTGTAACGAGTGGGCCACAACTCTAGGAATTCTTTGTAAAGGTCTCGTAATGAAACCCTGCCGATTCATCTAAGGTATGAATAAATGGGGCTTTGCAAACCTCGGGCACAATGGGAATCATGACTTGTGGGTAAAGTTGTACAACCTCTCGAGAGTGTTTAAAACTGATATATCAGCCGTGCTCACGGTTAAGAGCGGCCTGGACCCTCACAGATTAGAGTTTCAGCTTCAAAGTGAATGGCTCACGGTGATCATGGTAATGAAGATGGATATGGTTATGGTTCATGCTTACCTTTTTAATATGTTTTTCTGTCTTTACAATAAAGGGATGAGTTATGCTAATCATTGCTAGTAACTAAAACTTGACTAACTAAAAGCAATTGCTATGCCTGTCCACTATAAAGCCAGTCCACTTTTATCCTAAACGGAATACTTGCTGAGTGCGTTATGTACTCATTCTTGCTTGTTTTATACCCGTTGCATCCATTGCAACCGCTGCTCAGATCCAGAAAGAAGTTGTGGTGATCCTAACCAGGAGTTCCAGGACTACGACGAGTTCTAGGCTGGTGTGCCATCCGTCAGTTGCCTGTGGATCACGGTCGTCTTCCGCTGTCGTTTAGTTAACTCGCTTTCGTTCAGATACTCGGTTTCGTTAAAGACATTTATGGTCTGTAATATTGGTTATTACTCTTAAATTAAAGTACTGGTTGTGTTATTACTTTTGTTTATGCTGTGTATGTGGTAAAACTGATCCTGGCACATACATGGTTAGTACTTGGTTTTGTTCCTAAAACTGAGTGTGACAAAAGTGGTATCAGAGCCGTGCTGACCGTAGGACGCAAGCCTAGAATAGAACTGGTCGTGATTAAGGATTTTGCTTACCTTTTCTTGCTTTCTCCATTCAAATACTTGCAATATATGCTATTTTGACATCCATACTTGTCTATTTCAATTAAGATCTTCTATATCTACTTATCTATCCCATAATAGAACTGTTTCTCATGTTTGCTTACGATGTGGGCCTGCAGATGTCGACTTTCAAGCGCACTGCCCGCATGCGTGTTGGTGGACGAGGTTATGGCGGACCCAACAGGATCAGATTGCCTACCCCAACCCCACCTTCTCCACCGCCACAAGAGTGGGTAGACCTGACTGAGTCCGAGGAGGAGGACCCAGAGGAGCTTGTCCCTGAGCTGTCCGAAGATGAACCGGGAGAGGAGCCGCAGGAAGAACCCTTGGAGGTGCAGCCACCAGTACCCCCTTCGGCGCCGCCGCAGGAGCAACCCCAGGAGGAGCCAGAAGATCCAGCTGTTGACCCTGAAGACCCAGAACAAGATCCAGATGATGGTAACGCGCCCCCATCGGACGATGATGAGGACGACGATGAAGCTGCACCCGTGGTCACCACTACCCACCGCTGGTTCGACTACCCGCTGCCTGTTCCTCGGATACTGAGAGAGACGCTGGAGATGCTCCACTACGATCAATTCTGGATCACCTATGTGGGGACTCGCTACCGCCATCCCGTCCTACATGATGATTGGGACATGACAGTGGAGATCAGCATCCCGGATGAGTTTGGATCCCGCCGGAACATCCACGTCAGGCACGCACCTACTCGCCGCAACAGCCATGAAGCCGCCATCAGTGATGCTGCCAGGGAGGCCTTGACGACGCTGTGCCACGCACACCGTGAAGATATGGCCATCACTTCACGCCGGTACTACCCCTGCCGTTCGGTCGAAAGACTTGATGCATGGATCGCCCACCCGGAGGCAGAACAGAACCCACACCTGGAGTCTACTATTGAGTACCTTGTTACCCTCAACACCGACTACAATGCCGCCTTGGACGAGTTGGACATGGTGAGGTACGAGAACCGGAAGCTTCGAGCATGGGTTGCACATGGCGTTGAGCCCGTGGAAGAAGAACCTGTAGAAGACCCTGCTGATGCTCCGCGCAGGAAGAAGGCCCGCTACAATGATCCAGAAGCTAGGACCTATATACGGCATCATGAGGACTAGGATGTTACCCCTTTTGTAATAGGTTCTATTAGTATCGATTAGTTAGTTCGATTAGGCTTAGAACGATCAACAGTGTGCTCGTTTGCTTATGATTGTGTTTTATGGATGATTAGGTTCTTTGTAATGAGTGCTTAAGTTGTGGAGTGATGTCCACAACTTAGTCTTTTGGTTGGATGCTTAATAAGTTTAATAAAGTTAGTTAGTTTGGGAAAGCCTTGCTCTACCCATATATACGTTCAGATCTTTATCTCATCTGTCTTGGTTACTAATGTTGAATGAGATGTATGGCCGGAAATAAGTACTAATGGTATATTTGGTCCATCAGATGAGTACAGGACGTGGACGTGGTCGTGGCCGTGGAGGTAGAGGAGGTCGCGGAGACGGGGGACTCCCAAATCCACCGCCACCAATGACTATGGAACAACTGATCATGAACCAGACCCAAGTGATACAAGCTCTTGGTCAAGCAGTGGCAGCCATGCACCAGGCGCAGCAGCAACCACCCCTGCCACCACCGCCTCAACCGCGAGACAGACGCGCAGAATTTATGAAGGGACACCCACCTGTGTTCACTCACTCTGCCGATCCTATGGATGCAGAAGACTGGCTCCGCGCAATAGAACGGGAGTTGGACGTCGCTCAGTGCACCGACCAGGAGAAAGTCCTCTACGGCCCTCACCAGTTACGGGGTGCCGCTCAACAATGGTGGGAGTCGTACCGCTTGGCTCATAACAACCCCAACACCATTACCTGGCAGGAGTTCACCGAGAGGTTCAGAGCGCATCATGTCCCAGCTGGTGTGATGTCACTGAAGAAAGAAGAGTTCCTGGCACTCACCCAGGGCACCATGACCGTCAGTGAGTATCGAGACAAGTTCCTACAGCTATCCCGCTACTGTCCAGAGGAGGTTAACACCGACCCCAAGAAGCAGTACCGTTTCCTCAAAGGCTTGGTCGATCCACTCAGGTACCAGCTTATGAACCATACCTTTCCTAACTGCCAGCATCTGATAGACAGAGCTATCGTGACGGAGAATACTCGTCGCGAGATGGAGGAAAAGAAGCGCAAACAGAAGGCACAACAATCTAGCAGCAACACCCGCCCGCGGTTTTCTGGGTCACAGAACTTTCAGAACCGCCCTACACAGAACTCCGGACAGCAGCAGCCCCAGTTCCAGCGCTACAACAATAATGGCAACTATCAGCGCCCGAACTATCAGTCTCAGCAGAACAGTCCCCAAATGCAGCGCTCAAACAATCAAGCTCCCCGCCAACCAACTCCTACCAGTACCCCAGTGAAGATAGGCACGCCAGTACCACCGGGAAGTGCAAATTGCTTCAAATGCGGAGGGACAGGTCACTGGTCTAAGCAATGCCCATATAGAGGGACGCCGCAGCAGACACCGCAACCGAGTTCGAAGACGGGCACTCCCAACCAAGCTTCCAGCCACGCCAAGATCAACCACATCACCGCGGAGGCTGCCCAGGAAGGTCCAAATGCGGTCGTAGGTACGTTCCTGGTCAACTCCCAACCCGCCTTAGTACTATTCGATACTGGTGCTACGCATTCCTTTGTTACTGCTCAACATGTAGAGAGATATAATTTGCCTATGATAAAGATGGTAAAAACAATGCTAGTTAGTTCACCTGGGGGAAACATGCGATCCGAGTTCGCTTGTGATGATGCATCCATTAAAATAAGGGGGGTAGATTTTCCAGCATCATTAATAGTTATGAAAGCACAAGGAGTAGATGTTATCCTGGGTATGAATTGGCTGCAAAGATACAACGGGGTAATCTCATGTGCCGAGAGGAAAGTGACTTTGACTACGCCAGCCGGGGAGAACATGGAAGTTCTGATAGACCCGCCTCAAGCAGGAGTTAATGCTATTGATGCCACAGCCTTGGAGAACATCAGAGTAGTGTCAGAATTTCCGGATGTCTTCCCAGATTCGTTGCCAGGTATGCCACCTGAACGTGACATTGAATTTTCTATTGAACTAGTACCTGGAACTGCACCTATCTATAAGAAAGCATATAGAATTTCTGGTGTCGAATTGCTTGAAGTTAAGAAACAAATAGATGAACTACTGGAAAAGGGGTTTATCCGCAAAAGTACTTCACCTTGGGCCTCGCCAGTTTTGCTCACAGAAAAGAAAGATGGGACCTTGCGAATGTGTGTCGATTACAGGGGTCTCAATGCCGTTACAGTAAAGAATAAATACCCACTGCCCCGGATTGAAGATTTATTTGATCAGCTCAAAGGTGCCTGTGTTTTCTCCAAGATTGATTTACGCTCTGGATATCATCAACTAAGAATTAGACCTTCCGATATACCAAAGACAGCGTTCATTAGTCGTTATGGGTTATATGAATATACAGTTATGTCTTTTGGTTTGACTAATGCCCCAGCCTTCTTTATGTACATGATGAATAGTGTATTTATGGAATATCTTGATAAGTTTGTTGTGATATTTATCGATGATATTCTGATTTATTCCAAAACTGAAGAGGAACACGAGGAACATCTAAGATTAGTGTTGCAGAAACTTAGAGAACATAAACTTTATGCGAAGTTTAGCAAGTGTGATTTCTGGATTGAGGAGGTTAAGTTTCTAGGTCATGTCATATCCAATGGAGGGATTGCCGTTGATCAGAGTAAGGTATCTGAAGTGCAGAACTGGAAGATCCCAGAGGATGTGAAAGGCATCAGGAGTTTTCTCGGATTAGCTGGTTACTATCGGCGTTTCATTGAGGGGTTTTCCAAGATTGCTAAGCCAATGACAGCTTTGTTAGAGAAGAATATTAAATTTCAGTGGACGTCAGCTTGTCAGAAAGCCTTCAAGGAGTTGAAAAAGAGGTTAACCACAGCGCCAGTGCTAACTTTTCCAGATATGCATAACCTTTTTCAGTATATTGTGATGCTTCACGGCTAGGTTTAGGATGTGTTCTTATGCAGGAAGGCAAGGTTATTGCCTATGCCTCTAGACAACTGAGGGATCATGAGAAGAATTACCCGACTCATGACTTGGAATTAGCCGCAGTGGTGCATGCATTAAAAGTATGGAGGCATTACTTATTCGGACAGAAGTGTGATATTTATACTGATCACAAAAGCTTAAAGTATATATTTACCCAGACTGAGTTGAATATGCGGCAAAGACGATGGTTAGAATTAATCAAGGATTATGATCTGGAGATACATTACCATCCTGGCAAGGCAAATGTAGTAGCAGATGCTTTGAGCAGGAAGAGTCAGATCAGTTTGTTGAGGGCAAGAGAGTTGCCGGATGAGTTAGCCATAGAGTTCGACCGACTAAGTTTGGGTTTTCTTAATAAGACAGAAGGCACCGTCTCCATGGAGTTTGAACCTACGTTGGAACAAGAAATCAGGAAGGGACAACTTAATGATGAGAAGATCAAGGAAGTAAAAGAGTTGATCAAGTTAGACAAGGCACCGGGTTTTCGAGTGGATACCGACGGCACGGTATGGCATGGGGATAGGATTTGCGTTCCGAACATAAAGTCTATACGGGATTTAATTCTGAAGGAAGCACATGAGACAGCTTACTCTATCCATCCTGGAAGTGAAAAGATGTACCAAGATCTGAAGCAGAAATTTTGGTGGTACGGTATGAAACGTGAAGTAGCAGAATATGTAGCTTTGTGTGACGTTTGTCAGAGGGTGAAAGCTGAGCATCAAAAACCCGCTGGATTGTTACAGCCGCTCAAGATTCCAGAGTGGAAGTGGGAGGAAATTGGTATGGATTTTATTGTCGGCCTACCGCGTACACAAAGTGGTTTTGATTCTATATGGGTAGTAGTGGATAGATTAACCAAAGTTGCTCACTTTATTCCTGTCAAGACCACTTATTCGGGAGCCAAGTTAGCTGAATTGTATATGTCCAGAATTGTGTGTTTGCATGGGGTACCAAAGAAGATTGTGTCTGATCGTGGAACTCAGTTTACATCTCACTTTTGGAAGCGGTTGCATGAGTCAATGGGCACTAAATTAAATTTCAGTTCAGCATATCATCCACAGACCGATGGGCAGACAGAAAGAACCAACCAGATATTAGAAGATATGTTGAGAGCTTGCGCAATACAATATGGTACTAGTTGGGATAAAAGTTTGCCGTATGCCGAATTTTCTTATAACAATAGTTATCAGGCTAGTATCAAGATGTCACCTTTTCAGGCTTTGTATGGTAGACGGTGCAGGACTCCCTTGCATTGGGATCAACCTGGGGAGAAGCAGTTGTTTGGTCCTGGAATCATAGAAGACGCCGAACGACAAGTACGAATGATTCGGGAGAATTTGAGGATTGCTCAAACCAGGCAGAAGAGTTATGCGGATAACCGTCGAAGGGATTTGGAATTTGCAGTAGGAGATTATGTGTACTTGAAAGTATCACCTATTCGTGGTCTACGCCGATTCAAAGTGAAAGGGAAGTTAGCACCCCGATATATTGGGCCTTTTAAAATTATTGACCGTAAGGGAGAAGTTGCATATCAACTGGAATTGCCTGACAGATTATCAGGGGTACACAATGTGTTCCATATATCTCAATTGAAGATGTGTTTGCGAGTACCTGAAGAGCAGTTGCAGGAGGATGAACTTAATGTGCAGGATGATTTGACCTATACAGAATATCCAGTCCAAATTTTGGAAATGGCAGAGAGGACTACCAGAAACAGGGTAATAAAGATGTGCAAAGTTAAGTGGAGCCACCATACGCCAGAGGAGGCCACCTGGGAAAGAGAGGATGACCTCAGAGCAGATTACCCGGAACTCTTTGCTAGCCAATCCTAAAATCTCGGGGCGAGATTTCTTTAAGGGGGTAGGTTTGTAACACCCTAAATTTTGCCACAAATAAAATCTTTTGGAACCAATTTAATTTATTCATATTGCTTGATCATACATGACACCTATTTGATTTTATGTGATTTCAAAATAATTAATTAAAAAGAATCATAGGAATTATATGTTTGAGCATTCATGCCCTTGCATATTTTATTGGATGATTTGCAGTGTTCAAAATTTGAATTCAAAATCCTTTTGCATCTCTCCAAAATTTCTCAAACTACAAACAACCCGGGAAAAGTTCCTTTATCCTCCCTCTCCTTCTCTTCCTCTCTTTCGGCCCATTTCAGTCGCCGGCCCGGCCCCCTCTCCCCTCCCTTTTCCCCTGGGCGCTGGCCCACGGCGCGGCTCCGCGGCCCAGTGGCCAGACAGGCCCAGCAGGCCGCCATCCCCATTTTCCTCTCACTGACAGGGCGGTCCCGCCTGTCATCCCTTCCCCTTTCCTTTCCTTGAGCGCGGATGGAGGCCGACGCAGCCACGATGTCCGGCCAAAGCCGGACCTTCCCCACTGCGCCGCGCCCCGACCCCATCCTCGCCTTCCCAGCTGCGCAGCTCCATCTCCGAGATCCCCGCGCCGCACCTTGTCTTTCCTTTCCGCGCCCGCGCCTTCCTTTCCCTGCTCACGCGCGCGCCGGGCGACGCGGACTCTGAATCCAACTCGAGGTGGACTCCTTCACGCGCCGCCTTCCCTTGCCCCTCGCGCAAGCCTCGGCCTTCGCCCTATATAAGTCCGCCGACCCCGTCCGCTAGGAGCATCTAAACCCAAGCCCTAAACTGCAGCCGTGCGCTCGACGTTCGTCGCGAGTTCTTCAAGTCCGCCGCCACGTTCATCGAGTTCACCGTCACGTTCCACCTCTACAAGCCGTGAGAGCCGACGAGGTCAAGTCCACCAGCTTCGCCGCAAGGTAGAGCACCTAAACGCTTAACCCCGGCTTCTATCTTGCCTTAATTCGCCGAATCGATCTCACCCCGCCGCCGTCGGTGTACGCAGTCGCCGCCGCTCGTCGCCGCTTCTCCGTCGCCTACGTCTACACCCGAAGCTTCGCCGTGAGGTGAGGAAGCTTCCTAACCTACTCTCGTCCTCGATTCCGCTCCACACCGGCGGGGATTTCTCGCCGGAGCTCCGCCCTCGCCCCGCTTCGCCGTCAGCCACCTCCGGCCAATGCGCCGCCACCCGAACCGCTCCGCTCGCTTCGCACGGCCGCCCGCTCGCTTCACCATAAGGATCGGTTCGCCGAGTGACCACCCAGGAAAACAGTACAACCACAAGACTCACATGGGCACTGGGCTTGACTGATTAATTAGATGAACTAGAGTTTTGGCTTACTTTCCTGAAACATGGCGTATGAGGGGTCTGGGGGATATGGGACTTTGCCCTTTGCCAAGGTGGTGCAATTTTACTTGTCACCCTTTGGAACGGAACTCTCATATCTTTAGTTAACTGGAGTAACCTGTAACGAGTGGGCCACAACTCTAGGAATTCTTTGTAAAGGTCTCGTAATGAAACCCTGCCGATTCATCTAAGGTATGAATAAATGGGGCTTTGCAAACCTCGGGCACAATGGGAATCATGACTTGTGGGTAAAGTTGTACAACCTCTCGAGAGTGTTTAAAACTGATATATCAGCCGTGCTCACGGTTAAGAGCGGCCTGGACCCTCACAGATTAGAGTTTCAGCTTCAAAGTGAATGGCTCACGGTGATCATGGTAATGAAGATGGATATGGTTATGGTTCATGCTTACCTTTTTAATATGTTTTTCTGTCTTTACAATAAAGGGATGGGTTATGCTAATCATTGCTAGTAACTAAAACTTGACTAACTAAAAGCAATTGCTATGCCTGTCCACTATAAAGCCAGTCCACTTTTATCCTAAACGGAATACTTGCTGAGTGCGTTATGTACTCATTCTTGCTTGTTTTATACCCGTTGCATCCATTGCAACCGCTGCTCAGATCCAGAAGGAAGTTGTGGTGATCCTAACCAGGAGTTCCAGGACTACGACGAGTTCTAGGCTGGTGTGCCATCCGTCAGTTGCCTGTGGATCACGGTCGTCTTCCGCTGTCGTTTAGTTAACTCGCTTTCGTTCAGATACTCGGTTTCGTTAAAGACATTTATGGTCTGTAATATTGGTTATTACTCTTAAATTAAAGTACTGGTTGTGTTATTACTTTTGTTTATGCTGTGTATGTGGTTAAACTGATCCTGGCACATACATGGTTAGTACTTGGTTTTGTTCCTAAAACTGAGTGTGACACTTTACTAATCTAATAGACTGATTACATAAAAAAAACTGACTCTTAAACTAACTTTAAAAAGACTCTATATAAAGACTCTATTTATTTATTTTATCTAAACTCTCTATCTAATTGGGGAAATTCTAATAATATCCCCACACTTAAACTAAGCAAAGTTCCTAATCGTTACCACTGAACCAGTGTGTATTATCCACTGGACCGTCAAGAAGATCTTCACTAGGCAGGTAGTTGGGTGGAGGCGAATATGTCTCTTCTGGTTCTTCCCAAGTGTCATCTGGCTGATAACCTCCTCCTTCGAGTCTTGTAATGTGGCGCCAAATAGAATCAATCACTCGCTTCTGACTCTCACAGATATTTTGGAGGTAGTTCACTTGCCCTTTTAAGTTTCTGACAAAATTGTCAACTGTTTCTTTTGTGTCTTGTATCTTCTTATGAAGCCTCTCTTCTACGTCAATAACTATATCAAGAATATCCTCACTCTTTTGCTTGTTGAAGTAGATAGCTTCTCTACACTTTGGGAAACAATCCACTCCATCCTCTACTCCAACATGGTAAGTATCGAAACAAGGAACGATATTGATTGAGTTTACCTCTTCAGTCTCTGATCCTCGATAATCACTGAAGCTCATTGATTGATCCTCACTTGAATGGATAGTTCCACCAGAACGGACAAGGCTTTCTTGATAGTCTATCCTGGGCATCCCTCCAATCCTCCGGGATCTTCTAACCTTCATCTTCAATGGTTGAATTGAAAGCTTGGCCATGTGCTTCGAGATCTCTCGCTTTCCGACTGATCCACACACCTTTGCCTCTTCATCTTCATCGTCGAAGATCACCTATGAAAAGTTGCGGCGAGTACCCCAGGAAACAGGGCTGGTCGGCCGACTTGGCTCATCCTGGTCGGCCGACCAGGACCCTCCTACGGCGCCTCGGCTTCCCTCTTCACAAGTTGCATCTCCATGGCTTCGGAACTTGTCATGGCTAGGTTTGGATGTGTTTTGAGTTAGATGTCTCGGCTCCATGGCTTGCCTATGGTTTTATACTCCGGAGATTGGCGAGATTTGGAAACAAAACCGTGATTCCGATCCGAACTCTACCCTACACTTACTTGGAATACAATGCGGATCTTGCCGGCAAAATTTAGAAGCGAATCGCCTCGAAAAGTCCCGGGGTCGGCCGACTTGGCTCCTCCTGGTCAGCCGACCTGGTCCTTTCCTTGCGCGAAAAGTTCCCAAGTTTTGTCGGTATCCCTAATTTCTAATTTAAAACAAAACAGAAACTAACTTTTGAGAAAAATCTAAACTAAACATGACTATTTACATACAAAGCTATGGAAACTAAGGAAAACTAGAGATTATGGCCATGGTAATGAATCCTTGGTTCCTTGAATTCATATGTATCAATATAATTAACTTCAAATTTATCCCCTTCAAGAAACACCTTAAGTCTTTGACCATTTACCATAAACTTGTTTCCTTCTAGATCCATAATAGTAACTGCTCTGGTAGGTGATACATCATGAACTATATAAGGTCCATCCCATTTACTTTGTAATTTTCTTTTTCCAAATAATTTAAACCTTGAATTAAAAAGAAGAACCTTATCACCTACCTTAAATTCCTTCTTTAGGATTCTCTTATCAAACCATCTCTTAACCCTTTCTTTATAGATAGTGGCATTATGATAGGTTTACAATCTTGCCTCATCAAGGGTACTAAGCTGAATCCTTCTTTTGACTAGAGCAGCGTCTAAATCCAAATTTAATTCCTTAATTGCCCAATAAGCTTTATGCTTCATCTTCAGTGGCAAATGACAGGTTTTTCCATAAACTAACTGATAAGGTGTCATCCCAATAGGTGCCTTAAACGCAGTCCTATATGCCCAAAGAGCGTCGCTAAGCTTATTCGACCAATTTTTACCTCCTTTAATTACTGTCTTTTTAAGAATTTCTTTTAATTGTTTATTTGATGTCTCGGCTTGGCCATTTGTTTGCGGGTGATAGGCTGTGGAACCTCTATGTTCAATTCCCATCTTCTCTAAGTAATAAGTAAACTCTTCACCAACAAAATGCGATCCTCCATCTGAAATGATGACTCGAGAGACTCCATATCTTGGGAAGATATTATTTCTAATCATCTCTATGGACTCCTGTATAGTTGCCTTTTTACATGGTAAAGCTTCTACCCACTTTGATACATAATCCACAGTCACCAAAATGTATTCATATCCATATGAATTTTCAAATGGACCCATGAAATCCATTCTCCAAACATCAAACAAATCAATTTGTAGGTTATAAGTGAGAGGTATTGAATTTCTACATATAACATTTCCAGTCCTTTGACACTCAAGACAAGAAGCAACAAATTTCCTTGCATCTTCATGCATTCCTGGCCAATAAAATCCACTCCCCCTATCTTAGCTTGGGTTCTGAAATGTCCATGATGCCCTCCATATTCTGCAGCGTGGCACTTCCTAAGAATTTCTTCTCTCTCTTCTGCAGGCACACATCTTCTAAGGACTCCATCAAATCCAAACCTATATAAGTAAGGGGCGTTCCAATAGAATTTCTTAGCTTCCGCTAGCACTTTTCTTTTGGAATTATAGTTGAGATGAGTTAGCGGCTCTTTTTTTATGGCTCTTATGACTTCTATCATCTAAGAATCTTTATCTAAAACTGCGTAAAGGGTATCGTCTATTAACGCATCTTCTATAGGTGGTTCACCCTTAGCATGGTTCATTCTAGATAAATGATCGGTCACTACATTCTCAACTCCCTTCTTGTCTCTAATCTCTACATCGAATTTTTGTAACATTAAAATCCATCTAATTAAACGAGGCTTAGCGTCTTTCTTAGTAAGAAGGTATTTGATAGCAGCATGATCAGTATAAACTATAACCTTTGAATTAACTATATAAGATCTAAATTTCTCAGAGGAAAAAACTACTGCTAATAACTCCTTCTCTGTAGTAGCGTAATTTACTTGAGTTTCATTAAGAGTCTTGCTGGCGTAATAAATGGCATGTACTTTTCCATCCTTTCTTTGACGTACTGCATAATCGCTTTTATCACACATGATTTCAAAAGGTAGATTCTAGTCAGGTGGTTGAATGATAGGTGCACTAATAAGTAACTCTGTAATTTTTCTAAGAGCGACCTCATATTCTTCAGTAAACTCGAAAGGAACGTCCTTTTGAAGCAAGTAAGTAAGTGGTTTAGCTATTTTAGAAAAATCTTTAATAAATCTCCTATAGAATCTAGCATGACCAAGAAAACTTCTAAGAGATTTAATGTCAGTAGGTGGTGGCAATTTTTCTACCGTCTCTATTTTGGCTTTATCTACTTCAATTCCTTTCTCGGAAATGATGTGTCCTAACACAAACCCTCTTCTAACCATGAAATGGCACTTCTCCCAATTTAGCACTAAGTCGACCTCTTTACATCTCTTAAGCACCTCTTCTAGATTCCTTAAACAGTGGTCAAAACTTGTACCGTGAACTGAGAAATCGTCTATAAAAACTTCCATGATATCTTCAATAAAATCTGAGAAAATGGCCATCATTAGGCCTGTACATGGTCCGGTTTATAGGGTTTATTGGTTAAACCCAGTCCAAACTGGAGATGGTTGAATTAAGACGGTTTGAGCCCGGCGGGTTGAACGGGTTTCACGGTTTGAAGTGCGCTGCCTCCCCGATGTATCCATGGCATCGCGCAAGAACATGCAGATTCAGATTTTGTGTGGCAATTGCATAGAGGACTACATATCAGGTCCGTCGATCGAATCACGCGGAGGCTGCGGCAATACGGGATCAGTAGAGCTTTCTGAAGACGTGGTGGGCGGTCACGAACCTGATGAAGCAGAGGAACCATCGTGGGCAAGAGGCGCAGGCCCGGCTTCTTGTCGGTGTAGAAGCGGAGCATGTTGCTCCCGCCGCCGCCGGAGAAGCCGCCACCCCTGTCGGACGCGCGGTGGTGCGGCGGCGGCACATGCCGGCGGCTGCTGCGGCCGTGCCACGCAGCCCGACGGTGGCCATGTACAGGGCTGCCTCCGCCGACGCAGCAGACGGTGGCCGGGCGCAGCCGGCGATGGCTGGGCGCGCGTTGGCGCTACCTCCGCCGACGGATGACTGGGACTGCGAGGAGTAGCGGACCATGGTGGTGATCGATCTGCGTCGAAATCTACTGCTACTGCGTTGGGATCAATCTGCTGCTTGCTACCGGGTTAGGCGGTTTCAAACCGTGGAACAACCAACCCGTGGATAACCTTGGCCTGGTTTAATATGGCCTGGTCAACGGTTTGGGCTGGATTAAACCCAAACCATGTACAGGGCTAGCCATCATATACCTTTGGAAAGAAGCAGGCGCATTACAAAGTCCATAGGGCATTCTTCTATAGGTGAAAGTTCTATAGGGACACGTGAAGGTAGTTTTATGCTGATCATCTGGGTGAATAGGGATTTGAAAGAATCCAGAATATCCATCTAAATAGCAAAAATGGGTATTCTTAGCAAGTCTCTCTAACATCTCATCTATAAAGCGTAAAGGAAAGTGATCTTTCTTAGTGGCTTTATTAACCTTCTGGCAATCTATACACATTCTTCAGCCACTCAGTGTTCTTTGTGGGATTAATTCATTTTTATTATTTTTAACTACGGTTAAACCTCCCTTTTTAGGTACACAATGAACTGGGCTTACCCACTCACTAGTTGGTAGTGGATAGATAATCCCGGCATTTAAAAGTTTGATAACTTCCTTTTTAACTACAGACCTCATTTCGTTACTAAATCTCCTTTGGTTGTCAACTACTTGCTTGTGGTCTTCGTCCATTGGAATTCGATGAGTACAAAACGCGGGGCTGATTCCTTTTAGATCTGCTAGAGAATAACCAATAGCCTTCTTATGTTTCCTTAACACTTCCAGTAGTCTCTCTACTTCCTCTGGACTTAGCTCATTACTGATAATTACTGGGTAGGTTTTATCTTTTCCTAAAAACTCGTATCTAAGTCCATCAGGTAGCGGTTTTAGCTCTACATCGGGCGCCTCCTGTTGATTAAGGTCACCTAGTGGCTCTACTGGACTGTCTCGGGTTTCTTCTATATTCTGTTCTAATTCGTTAGTGGTATTGGTTGCTTCCTCAGAGAAAAAACCCTTCGTCTTGTCCCTCTAAGACTAGATTTAAAGGTTCTCTAAAAGCATTAATGTAATTAATACTCTCTATCTCCTTTATATCGGGAGTGAGATTAATAGGAACTTTAGATGCCGGTAAGAAATTAAAGTCATATTTTAATCCATTAATATTTAAATTGACTTTTTCTTTTTCATTATTAACCACAGCATTAACCAACTTAAGAAAAGGTCTACCAAAAATTAATTTAATTTCATTATCATAGACATTAATGACATAAAAATCAGTTGGTATAATTTTTCCAGCAAAGTTAACTTCAACATTACCAATTAAGCCTACAGGTTTAATCACTTCATTACTAGCAAGTTTAATCCTAAGATTGGTGGAAATTAAACATGGTTTATTACATAACTTAGAATAAACTTCATAGCTCATTGTATTTACCTGGGCTTCCATAGCGCAATGTATGCTGTTGAAGACTTCTTTGTTGATGGAGCACGAAATTCCAGTTGGTGATTCCTTGGTTGGTAGCTGAACGATAACTTCCTCAGTAAGTGATGACTCCGGCTTGACCCCGATCACTTGCTTCAGTTCAGAGACAAAGTCAGTATCCAGCTCTTTCTCTTGGAATAATTTCTGCAGCACCTCCCCTGTATCTTGACTATCATCACTCTTCCTTAGTGGCACTTCTGGTGAGAACAGCTCTTCTTCTTCCACTAAGTCTTCTGTCGGAAGTGGTCCTGCACACTTGAGTATATCTCCAAACTCCACTGGCATCCAGCTCATCTTCTCGAACTTTGTCAAAGGCTTTGCACTGGCAAGACTTCTATAATCACTTTTGGTCTCCTCTTGAGGTGCAAAACTTCCATAATCCTCCTCATCAGAGGCATAAGACACTATAGTCTTTTTGACAGGCGGTTGGTCTTCAAAGACAGCATATGTGGGCGCCATTTGGACTTTCGGCTTCTTTACTCCATCGTCCTTCCTTTCTCTGTTGAACTTGCAAGCTAAGCAAATATCAGATAGAATTTTGTGGGCTTCTCTCCATGTCCTGCTCAACAGTGATCCTCCAGCAGTGATATTCACTTTGTCAAAGGCTTCTGGCGTCTGACCATAGTAGAAAGTATGAATATGCACAGCTGGTGTTACTCCAAGTAGTGGTCCTTGTGTGAGCAAGCCTTCGAGTCTCTCCCAGGCTTCGTCGATGTCTTCATCTTATCTTTGCTCGAAGTTGAAAACCTGCTTCCTCAACTTGTACACCTTTAGTGATGAGAAAAATCTTGCGAGAAATTTCTGCTCAAGAATTTTCCAATCTTCTTTAGCTTCAATTGAGGCAGCTTGGTACCACTTGCTGGTTTTATCCACGAGGGTAAATGGAAAGAGATTCCACTTGATCCACTCTACTGGGACTCCTTCTTGATAGAAAGTGTGGCAAACTTGCTTGAGCTTCTCCAGGTGCTTGTACGGATTCTCATCGTCTTCTCCACTGAATGGATCAGCGGCAGCAATCCTGATGATTCCTGGCTTCAGCTCGTATGATTCTGACTCTGGCTTCTTGTTGGATTCTTGAAACTTGAGGTCTACAGCTTTTGGAGTTATATACTCCCCAAGCGTCAAAAGCTTCCACTCTTCGAGCTTTGAAGTCATATCTGAAACTAATTATAAAAACAAAAATACGAAACGAAAAATCTATGACAACAAAGTTGCTGGGTTAGATTAACTAAAGATAAAGTAAGGATACAAACAAAATTAAATAAAACTATGTAACTAGAATGTAAACGTAAAATAATGATTATTATATTATCAAAAGTAAAAACTATAAACAAACTAACTAAAACAAAAGTAAACACACAAAAAGCAAACAAACTAACTATCAAAACTAGTAGCAATATAGTTAACAAAAGATTTATAATAACTTAAACGATAATTAGGAGTTTTCCGGCAACGGCACCAGAAAAGCTTGTTGACGCCACTTAAGAACGTCAAACCTTATACTGCAAGCGCACAGTATCGTGGTAGCTTTCCCCAGGATGAGTATCTTGGGTTTGTCAATCTAGGGATAATTATGTTTAAGATACTATCTATCTAATATTAACTAAATTACTAACTAATTCTAATAGATCTAAACAAGCTTAAACAAGGGATAAAACTATTCTAAATAAACTATAATCTATGCTCTAATAAGGTTCAAATGAGAGATAAAACTATTGCATAAAATGATAGAACAAGGTTTAGGCTATAAACGCGAGAACGATAGGTTTGACATGGCAAAAGGATCCACAAGAGATATGAGACAAACAACCATCATACTAAGAACTACCTTGAAACTAGATCTAATCATTAAGCAAAGAATAAACATGATCATGAATGTCAAGGATCTACTCGAACCTTTCCCCTAGCTCTACTGTCACTAGTAATCAGGTAATCGACGAACTAGCAAACCCCAACCATATCTAAACATGAGCAGATTCAATCAACTAGCTAGGAAGAAAGATCTACTATAAGAACATGAAGAACTTCTATACATCGGCCGACTAGACATGTTGGAATTAAGCATTGCAAAGACATGGATCATGAATCATGTATAAACAACAAACTAGGTCTAGAAGACAATCTTTATTGATCAAATATCAAGGTTTCATCAAAGTATCGAAGGAAGTACAAGGAATTACTCGAGATACATCATAAACTCTGAAGCATAGTCGTCGGGATGAACTCGACGAAGAACATGTCGAAAGATGAACTTGAGTCCTCCTCGGAAGGGCCTGGGTCGGCCGACCAGACCCCTAGGAGTTGGCCGACCGGCCTCCCTTCTGCCTCCTCTTGCTTCCTCCTTTCACCGAGATGAGCTTCTCGCCGAGTTGAACGCTTCTAGCCGCCGACCTTTGCCCTAGACTCTCGACTTACAATGAATAATGCGGTGGACTAACTCCCTCTCCCCTTGGGAGGCTCTATATTTATACCCCAGAGGGAACCCTATACATGGAATCTATTAGGTCGGTTCTAAGAGTCCTAAAACACTTAAAACACCTATTTCCATGTATATACAAGTTTCTAAAAGAGTCCCGGACGTTCATATCTTTCCTTGCTTATAGATGAAGCTTCCATCCTTGTCCTTTCCGAGTTGGACGCTTCCATATTCTGCAGCTTTTGGTATTTCGATCATAACTTCCTCATCCGAATTTCAAATAAGGCAAACTCGAACTCTAAATTGTAGAGCTCGAAGAGATCTACAACTTTGGAATTAAAAATTTCTTCATTTGACGTCGTTAATGTCTCCGAATTGGGCCCGCAAGTTGGTGCTGTCTTGAATTTTGAGAAGATTTCAAGATTTAGTCCTTCAAGCAAACTTTATCTTCCAAGACTTCTTTTCTTGTTGGGCTTCTTCCTCAAGTGGGCTTCAATTAGTCTTTATTTCAGAGCCCGCTTCATAGCATAAATCTTTTCTTCGAGAAATTCTCAAATATCTTCAATTATTCCCTATTTTCCTGCAAAAATGAATATTGCACAAAAACAAAGAGCATTCTCGAAAACGGGGTTATTTGTTAGTAAAACAAGACTAAATGATAAGATTAACTCTCGAAAAGATATAAAAGCATATAAAAATAGAGCAAAACTTTAGTACTTAACGAGCGTCAACAATGACCTAGATAGAACTCATATGCATATTCGGTGCTTTGGGAAGCAACCTTTCGACCATCGCTATCCCTAGTATTGGAGGAAGACTATCGGGATTTGCAAATGGTTGTAAGCCCTGCATTCATGCCCTGTAGAAAAAGCTCTTTAAGGGTGGTGGGCATGCTTTGGATGTTTTCGTGCCTGCCACACTTACATTTGGTTTTGGGATCCATCTTCTTCTCGACAATCCCTAGTACTGGTTTGTCAAGCTTTCAGAAAAGGTGCAAAGGCCCACTCAATGTTGTCCACGCAGCGGTCACGCGTGGATGCTACACTAGGTGGTAATGGATGAGCATGCATTCTTCTGCTGGTACACTAACTATGTGCGAGATTAAGTACAATTAGAAAACGACTAGTTGCATTAAGGAGAGACGTGCATATATGTCACTGAAATATCGTGTGTGTGACGTGACACGGGTAGGATGATCATGCATCACTTCATATCCTCTCATTTCATCTGCTTTAATGTGTATTGGGCCGTAAGTGACTACATTCATATCGTATTATACATGTCTTTGTTCGGAGGTGATAAGTGTGAAATGGAACCTGTTATGTATTTCTACTGTTTAGATGAGCGGTTAAAGTTGCAAATGGAATTAGTAGGAACTAGCATATGAAATTGGTAGTACATGTAAATTGTGAGAACTTTTCTACACATCACCCACTCTAAATATGGATGGTTCGACTAATGCAAGCCAACGAGGCCTTTTGTCGAAGATGGTACTCCTGCATGAATACCAATACTTTTAGCGGATACCTTCTATACCAACGATGTAGAATGTGAAGACGGGCACAACCCTCGTATTCAGAGTTGCTACCAATCCCCTTCTTGTTGCCTTCCAAAAGCTACTTGCAACCTGCTCACGTAGAAAGGGGCGATATAGATTGGTGCCACATGTTGTAATGGGGTCATCTTCATCATATTTTCTCGAGCACAGAAATACGAAACGCTCTATGTCCACACCAAGCTTTTAAGACCCTTGAATTGACGCGGGCCTTATTTTTCCTGCTAAGATGTCACAACCCTCATCGCAGCCCTTCGACCTATGCCCTGATTACCATGAGTCCAAGAAAGCTAAAACAACAAAACCTCAAGTTCATAAGAAGAGGAAAGCGGGAGAGTCCTCCACTGATGCAGTTTTAGTTCAACATCTGCGACCCGGGATGGTTCTGTTAAAGGGATTTGTCAAGCCTAAAGATCAAGTCAAGATGGTTCGTGTGTTCCAACAACTTGGTAGTGGTATGGGAGGATTTTATAGACCAAGCTACAAGAATGGAGCCAAGCTGAACTTATGGATGATGTCTTTGGGAAAGAACTGGGATCCGACTACACGCTCATATGGGCCCACAAGTACATTCGATGGAGCACAAGCCCCCGCGATACCAGAAGCTTTCAAGATGATTGCACAAACTGCGAATTCTACTGCAAGCAAGTTTCCTCAAATTAACCCTGACATATGCATCGTCAATTACTACACCAACTCCGGGAAGCTCGGACTTCACCAAGACAAGGACGAGTCAAAGAGTAGCCTTAACCAAGGTCTACCTTTCATATCCATCTCCATAGGTGACACTGCCGAGTTCGTGTTCGGTGACACTAGAGACAAAGACAAAGCAACCAAGGTCAACCTCGAATCTGGGGACGTTCTTATACTCGGTGGAGAATCAAGACTACTGTTTTATGGCATTTCCCACGCGAAGACCAACACTGCACCAATTTGGTTGAAAGAAGAAATGGGCCTTCGTTCTGGATGCATTAATCTTACGTTTAGGCAGTACTAGCTAGGTACCAGTGGGTATGGTAGCACTCATCGCAAACTTTTGGAGTTTGAGGATTCTGATTCTCATAGCTAATAGGGATCTCCAATGTCTGGCTCCTTAGAATCAACATGTGCCCAATCTTCGTGACTAGCATAACTTGATTGTCCTGTGAGGCATTCCAAACTCTTAAGTCGTCATGTTTTGAGCTTTGGCATTCAGGAACTCCAGTCTTTGTAATCCAGGATACTCTACGTTGTTGTCACTACGTTTCAAATTCTAATTATTTTGATGCTCCAAAACCTCAAAGACGGATATATCTCATTACATGGATTCATATGGTTCACATATTAAGCTTCATAAGCTCCAAGCTCTAATGTTGCATCAAACCCCTTATTCATCCCGTGTCGTGACCTTGCGTTCTCCATGGTTCCGTAAATGGTATGGTTGGACCACCCTTGATGTGGTGTTCACCCGAGCAGTCTATGGTGCCGTGACGGAACCTAGGACCCCTCATGTACAGACGTCACTTGGTTGTGTCACTAGGTGCGCGCTGGTATCAAGACTTGCAAAGGCAAGACACCGCTTCAATTGTGGAACATTTATATCCATTTCCTATCCTTTAGTTGACCTTTATGCATCTAAATCATGGAAATGATCGACTCTATTTCCACCGCTGCATTATATCACATGCATTGTTTTGTTTCACCTTGCCTTTCCTGATCTGTGGGAACGATCTACCTCAATCCCACTAGCGGTTACATCTTTTCCTCTTATTTTGACCCTGCCTTCATTGAATTGTGGAAAACGATCAACTGCTCCACTGTTTCATGTGTATATTTTCTATCGACTTGACGAACTTAATTCCCCACACTAGCTTTTGTTATTGGCTGGTGTTGTGGTCATACCGCCCTTTCCACGAATTGTATCCTCCTTTTGAAATTATCCTCAAAGGTGGGCTTACTAACCTTGCAGGTCGTCTCGTTAGTAAGCACATATCATCTACCTAGACTTTTCTGGATCAGTCTTGACCAATGCTAAGAAATCGTACAAACCATCATCTTGCCAAGTCTATCTTACCCCTCTTGTACCTTTCTTGCTGTCATGAGCCGGATGTGCTGAACATCACTACATCTTTTTCTTTGAAGTTACCTTGAATTATTGTCTTATATGTGTACACAGTCCCTATCAAATGAAATGATTGTGTCTCGCAAAAACACATCCGGCGATAACCCTTGAATCACAAGATCCTTCATGGTTCGGTTTTTTCGATTGTGTACACTTTGCTTCTATTGTTCCAAGACCTATACATTTATCGTGTTTCTAAATCATGGTGTCAAAGTCAAGGAGTAACCCTGTTCTATTGTTCGAATCAATCGTTGTCGCTTTCGCACTATGGCCACACCGTCCTTGTGGTCTGCTCCTTCGCCCTCACATGAAACACGACTTGGCAAGTATCTTAGAAAGGCCACCATGGACCGATTAAAAGAAGCTTTGTAACTACCTTGTGATAAGGAGGCACTAACCATTCACGAGTGTTGACGGCACTTAAGCACGCCAAACCTTATACTGCAAGCGACAGTATCGTGGTAGCTTTTTCCTTGGATGAGTATCATGGGTTTTGTCAATCCAAGAAATTAACTAATTGAGACCTAATTAACAAGAGTTTAAGGTAAACTAAAAGATATTAGAAGCTATCTAATCTACCTCTAATCTATGTCTAAACTAGTCAAAGTTAAATGATAAGCAATTAGAACATAATTAGAACATCCGAAAAGGTAGAACTAAACAGAGTTTAATCAAGCTCTAGTTGGATCCAAAACAAGTATGATTGATGTAGGACCGAGACGTGCGACTAGGGGGGTGAATAGGAGCATTTGAAAACTCAAACACAAACCCCCACCGCAGTGCAAAACGGAAACAACGCCCACAATGAAACTAGACATCGTCCACTGAGAGGATACGTATCTAGCTCACAACACGTGCATGGTAATGTCCACTGAACAGATACGTACCAAACAGCAAGCGGAAGCACACGCTCAAACGGCTAAGAAAAGGAGCGCAAAAGGAACCAATTCCGGGGAACTGCAGATTTCAGACAGACAGGGCTGCAAAGAAAAATCTCAAAACCCCTCAAGAGAAGCTCCAAAAAATCCTCCGAAATTACCACACCTTCATAAGGCAATAGGGAACAACTCCAAAAAATTATAGGCCAATTGGAGCAAGCTGTGACCACCGGACTGTCCGGTGGTTAAAAACTGACAGACTAACCCGAAAAGAAAAATACCAAAACCAGGACAAAACACCTCCAAATGATCTGAAATTTTTATGGGAGCTTTATGCTTCACTGATAAAGAGCTCCACAAAATTTTAGCCCAAAATTCGAAGGTTGGACCCCTAAACCAAACAAGGCTTGAAGACGGACAGAACCAGCAGGAAAACTGGACAGCAGGAAACCTCACACAAAATCAATCCGAAACTTGACCAAACCTTCTCCAAACATCACGAAAATTGGCACAGGCTATCCTAGCCCCATTCCAAAGCTATTCCCAAAAGATCTATGGAAAAAGATCACGGGATTAGCGAGAATTTCAGATCTCGTGAAGAGGTGAATATTTGGGCAAGAAGGGAAAAGCTCAAGAACAACTTGCTCGTGGCAATCCTTTGGGATTGAGATGTTCTAAGACATAATCTCCACGTCCTTGCAAGTCCAAAGCATAAGGAAAACAAAGGATTCAACCTTGGCCAAAACAAACATCCAAAAGGCCAAGGATTGAAGCCAAAAACCAAAGAGAACAAAGGGAGGAGAACCACACAAAGTTGCTGCACGAAACCACTTCGTGAGCCTCAAAAGAGGTCTTAGGTCAGATTACAACGAAGGATTTCGTCCCAAGCAACCACCCTTACCTTCCCTCTTGATTTGGAGGCTAGATCTCACCCTAACCCTCCTAAACTTGGAGCTCAAAGCGTGAGGACGAAAATTACACAAAGCAAATGAAAACCTAGCTGCCAAGACAACCTCTAATGACCAGCTCTTTGGCTATTTATACACCGGTTCAGTTTTGGCATTTTTATACATAGATCCCTAACAATAGAAACGCCCGGAAGGACGAAAACAGAAAAGAACCCGAAATATCGGAGATGGACGACCATGATGATGACTTGATCTTCTTAGCTTCCACGCAATCTTCAGATGTCCTCCACGTGGCCAGTAGTCCAATCCGCCTTTGCACCCCCGGTTTTGAAGTCAGAAACCGAAAAACTTTAGGAAATCTCCGTCTGGGCCGGACTTGGCCCATCTTCTCTATCTTGGCGAGTCGTGGCCCAACTCACCAAGCCTTAGGTAGCTTGGGTGGCGGTTTTGAGCCGAAGCCGCCAAAGCCTCCCTCGCACGCCTTCGTGCCATGCACTCGGGTTGGAGCACCACGGTGGCACCCGGCTTCTCTAGTCCATCGGAGTTGCCTCGCGGTCCCTCGGAGGGCTTACACCACCGTTGCCGATCCGCCCCTCCGTGTACCGAGCTTCCATAGCCGACCGACGCCGAGCATTGCCTCCAGTCCATTGGAGCACTTTTTCCTCAGTCCATCGAGGTCTTCATCATCTACCTCCAGTCCATCAGAGGGCCTCTAGTCCATCAGAGGGCTTGAGCTCGTTGACAATCACTCATCACACCAGGAGAGCAATGAGGCCGGTCCATTGCCTCAGTCCATCGAGGTCTTCATCATCTACCTCCAGTCCATCAGAGGGCCTCTAGTCCATCGGAGGGCTTGAGCTCGTTGACAATCTATCTTACACATATCAAGAGTAAGCTTGTTTTTTAGGGTTAATGAAAAGAAAGCATCACCAACATGAATAACACCTAGCAAGATAGGCATGAACAACAAGATGCTAGCAATGCATACAAGGTGTGCTACTCTCAACCAAAGCATATACAACTAGCCATAAGCATTTTAGAGACTTGCAAATTTCAGATTTAAACATTTGTTTTCATAAGCAAGTTCTTTTTGTGCCAAGGGTTATTTACTTGTCTTTTGGCACTTCTTACCAACCAATGCCAAGCCTAGGTTATATAACCATCAGAAGCTTAAGACAAGGTTTTGGTCATACATAGCCTAGTCCAAGTTCATGGCAAAGTGCAAAGGCAAGCTGTCTCGAACTAGATCAGTGTGACAAGCAAATCCACCTGGATCTTTCTCAATTCATCACATAAGACACACGTGTAAGCATTTTGATTCAGATTTCAATTTAAGCAAGGTGTCAGAAAAGCTTAGGCAATAACTTAGCAAAGGCATACAACTAGCATATCCAGGTATGAAAAGATAGCATAGCATTCAACAATCCTACACATGCTAGGTAGCCAAATCAAGTGGTGATCATGGTTTTTGATTTACAAAGGATAAAATGACTTAACTCACAATTAGTATTCAATAGACTCAAGAGAGCTTAGCCAACCATAATCAAGCAAGCACTGTACCATCTAGCACAAGCAAGTACTAACTCTGCATTCCAAAAGAGCTCTAGTGCTAGTGAAGTGAAAATGCATATGATACAAAGCAATGCATGATATGATACAATATGCAAAAGAGACAAAGAGGAATAAAAGCAAGATAAAAGCAAAATTTAAACTACAGAAGCTATTCCTTACTAAAAGGAATAGCACTCTATCCCTAACTAAAAGGGATAGTACACTCCAAGCTCACCTCTTAGACGCGTAAAAGCGTCAAACTCTAGGGGCTTAGTAAAGATATCGGCCAACTGGTTTGCTGATACTACATGGATCAAGTCTATATCTCCCTTCTCATAGTGATCTCTCAGAAAGTGAAACCTCACGTCTATGTGTTTGGTTCTGGAGTGCAAAACGGGGTTCTTAGCTACAGAAATAGCAGAAGTAGAGTCAACTAGGAGAGGGATTCTACCAAACCTAAGGCCGAAATCACTAAGGGTGGCTTTCATCCATGAAAGCTAGGAGCAGCAACTAGCAGCAGTAACATATTCTGCTTCAGTGGTGGAAAGAGCTACACTAGCTTGTTTGCGGGAGGACCAAGAGACAAGAGAGGTTCCTAAGAGTTGGCATGTGCCAGAGGTTGACTTGCGATCAATCTGGCAGCCAGCATGGTCAGCATCTGAGAACCATCTAAGAGAAAGAGAACCCGAGGAATACCAAAGACCAAGCTCAGGAGTGAATTTCAGGTACCTGAAAATGCGCTTCACCGCTTGACGATGAGAAGTCCTAGGAGAAGCCTGGTAGTGCGCACAAAGACAAACTGCGAACTGAATGTCCGGCCTGGTCGCCGTCAGGTACAGAAGTGAGCCGATCATCCCTCGAAATTCCTTCTGGTCCACTGCCTCCCCATCTTCATCAGCATCAAGCACCGTGTTTGTACCCATACGAGTTGTCATGGGTTTAGAGTCACCCATGTTAAACTTCTTGAGTATGTCCCTTGTGTACTTGGCTTGATGGACGAAGGTACCCTCAAGGCCTTGCTTGATCTGCAGCCCGAGGAAGAACTGGAGCTCACCCATAAGACTCATCTCAAATTCTCTGCTCATCTGTTCAGCAAAACTAGACACCAAAGCGTGAGATGAACCACCAAAGATTATGTCATCAACATATATCTGAACTATCAGGGTGTCACCGCCACGACTCAACAAAAACAAGGTCTTGTCTACTGAACCCATCACAAACCCATACTTGAGCAGAAAACTCTTCAACCTAGCATACCAAGCTCTAGGAGCTTGCTTCAGACCATAAAGGGCTTTTCTAAACTTATACACCCGGTCTGAAAATCTAGCACTCTCAAAGCCAGGAGGTTGTCTCACATATACCTCCTCCTCTATGAACCCGTTCAGGAAAGCAGACTTGACATCCATTTGCTGCAGTTTGAAGCCTTTAGAGGCCGCAAAGGCAAGCAAAATCCTAATGGCTTCCAAACGAGCTACAGGGCAAAGGTCTCCTCATAATCTATCCCCTCCTTCTGACAGAAGCCCTGGGCTACCAATCTCGCTTTGTTCCTCATAACCATCCCATCCTCACCCTGTTTGTTCTTGAAAACCCACTTGGTACCTATAGGGCGATAGTTTGGTGGAGGTTCAACTAAATCCCAGACATGGTTTCTCTCAAAGTTCTCCAACTCCTCATACATGGCGTTCACCCAGTTAGGATCAGATAAAGCATGTGACACATCCCGGGGCTCAAAAGAAGCAACATATGTAGAGTGGGAGAAAAAGGCTAGAGAGTTAACCGAAGAGCGTGTGACACGCTGGTGAATATCTGGCACGCCCAGTTCTCAACCAACGGAACCGGAACAACCTATATGTGCCAGGAACGTGTCTCACATACATTATGACAATAGTGACATCACAGAACGTGCATAAAAGATAAAATAAAACGTTTACATAGTGTATATCATCACTTTATTACATTAAGACAACATGTCTTTAAACCAGGGTCATAGCGGAAGCGTAAACGAAGATAAAACGAGCCGCCACAGGGACGTCGACTGGTGGACTGGTACGCCTAGAACTCGTTGAAGTCCTGAACATACTCCCCGAAGTCTTCTGGAGATGAGCAGCGGTAGGGTTCCAGCCAACAGTAGGTTTAAAGTAAAGCAAGCGTGAGCATTTCATACTCAACAAGCATAACATGAACTATGAGGCATCTAAGGTTGGCCGACACTTAGCATGAGCTTTTAGTTGGTCAAGTTTTATTAAGCGACTAATTACTACAAGAGAGTTGATAAACCATTAACCCAAGGTATAGCATAAAAGATTTAAACAACAACATTAACATTAGAATCAACTTCCAAACCCAACCAGGAACCACTAATCTGCATAAAGGATCTGGGCCGCTCATAACCGTGAGCACGGCTGACATGTCAGTTTTACACTCTCGAGAGGTTGTACATCTTTACCCACAAGCCGTGTACTACGCTAGGAGTTCATCACATTGCCTGAGATGAGATGACTAGCAAGCACACTATGAAGCCTTTACAAAGATCACGTTGGTAAAAAGTAACCGCAAGGAATCAAGCGCCGCAGTTGTGGTGTCCGCCTCACAAAGGGAGAAGCACACAGCACACTCAACCTAAGGTAGTGCAGCAACCACAAACGCTTACTCCCCCTCTTGCCCCGCAGGTAAGTTACTTCAAACCAAAATGATCTAATTAATTAATCAGCTAAGACCGTCCCATTCCAATCTCATGGTAGCACGGTTGTCCCAAGTTGTCGCTTTGCGAATCGGTCCTTATGGAGAGCGGCTATGAGGAAACCACTAAGCACATGCTCATGCCCCCTAAACCAAGTTGCTAAAAGGCCATTTTTAAAGAGACGGGAACCACTCAAGCACACAGCACAGAGGGTCACGCTCCGAGTTAAAAAGCATAGCTCCATTAACAAGATTATTAACAAAAGTAACATGTGTTCGCGTAGCAACTAGCAAAACTTAACCAACATGCATCCCATAGGTGAACATATCGATGAAAGGGGTTACGGTACAATCCTTAGGGCATACAAGTTTAGACACATGCATATGAACTGATTAAATGGTTATTAGGTTAACCAACATGCATCCCATAGGTGAACATATCGATGAAAGGGGTTGCTCTCAACTCTTCCTCTCTTTCCCAAGTTGCCTCATCCTCCGTGTGATGTTTCCACTGCACTCTGCACATTTTGACCCTCCTGTTTCTGGTAACCCTTCCAGATGTTTCAAGAATCTTCACTGGGTGTTCGGTATACGTCAGATCCTCCTGCACCTCCAGACCTTGCAGTGGTGCTTGTTCTTTTGGCACCATCAAACACTTCTTTAGTTGGGACACATAGAACACATTGTGTATACCAGATAGGTTTGATGGCAACTCCAACTTATAGGCCACTTCGCCTTTCATTTCCACTATCTTGAATGAACCGATGTATCTTGGTGCCAGCTTTCCTTTCATATTAAACCTCCGAATTCCTCTCATTGGTGACACCTTCAAATACTTAAGTCATCAACCTTAAAGGCCAAGTCCCTGCGTCGCACATCTGCATAGCTCTTCTGTTTGGACTGAGCAACTCTCAAGTTCTCACGTACCATCTTGATCTGCTGTTCAGCATCTTTGATAAGGTTGGGTCCGAACACTTGCTTCTCTCCCATTTGGTTCCAAAATAACGGTGTCCTGCACCTTCTGCCATACAGCGCCTCAAATGGTGACTTCTTCAGACTAGCTTGATAGCTGTTGTTATAAGAGAACTCGGCGTAAGGCAGACTCTTATCCCAACCGGTTCCGTACTGTATAGCACATGCCCTCAACATGTCCTCTAGAATCTGATTTGTTCTTTCCGTCTGACCATCTGTCTGTGGGTGATATGCTGTACTGAACCGAAGCTTGGAATCCAAGGAGTCATGCAACTGCTCCCAAAAACGAGATGTGAACTGTGAACCTCTATCAGATATGATCCGCTTAGGCACACCATGCAAGCAAACGATTCTGGAGATGTACAACTCTGCTAACCTGGCACCCGAATAAGTAGTGTTCACAGGAATGAAATGAGCAACCTTGGTCAATCGATCCACAACTACCCAGATCGAGTTGTAACCTTTCTGAGTCCTGGGTAACCCCATAATGAAATCCATACTGATTTCCTCCCATTTCCACTCTGGAATCTTCAAGGGTTGCAACAAACCTGCAGGTCTCTGTTGTTTGGCCTTCACACGCTGACAAGTGTCACACACTGTGACATATTCCGCCACTACTCTCTTCATTCCATACCACCAGAACCTTTCCTTCAAGTCATGATACATCTTTGTACTGCCCGGGTGAATGGAGTAAGCGGTGTCATGAGCCTCACTGAGTATTAACTTCTTTATACTGTCCACATCTGGCACACAGATCCGGTTCTTGTACCATACAGTACCCTGTTCATCCTCACGAAAGTGTGGTGCCTTGCCCACCTTGATCTGTTCCCGGATCTCCTGTGTTTTCTCGTCCGTCTTCTGATGTTTCCTTATCTCTTGTTCAAGGGTAGGCTCTGCTTCAAAAGTTGCTACTGTGGTGTGGTGCACGAATCCCAAATTCAAACTCTCAAATTCTGCACACAGCTCAAGAGGCATCTGAAAAGCAACCGCCATGTTAACATAACTTTTTCTGCTTAAAGCATCTGCTACCACATTAGCTTTCCCTGGATGGTAATGTATCTCTAGGTCATAATCTTTAATCAACTCTAGCCATCTTCTCTGCCTCATATTCAGCTCATTCTGTGTGAAGATATATTTAAGACTCTTATGACGGTGTATATCTCACACCGATTCCCAAATAAATAATGCCTCAAGATTTTCAGAGCATGCACAACCGCTGCTAACTCCAAATCATGAGTAGGATAATTGACCTCATGCTTTCTTAACTGGCGTGAAGCATAAGCAATCACCTTACCCTCCTGCATCAGCACACAACCCAAACCGATGTTCATACAAGGTCTTCCCAAGGAAAGCTCGCAAGAAAATCCGGTTCGCAATGTAACAGGCCGTATTCACTGCCTCAGCCCAAAAGCGCCTCGGAGTCCTATGCTCATCGAGCATCGTCCGTGCCATCTCAACAAGTGTGCGGTTCTTGCGTTCCACAACACCGTTCTGTGGAGGGGTATATGGAGAAGAAAACTGGTGTTCAAGACCTAGGTCACGACAGAAGTTTTCGAAATGTGAGTTTCTGAATTCTCCGCCATTGTCACTTCGGATAGCCCTCATGGCCTTATGACTCTCGTTTCTCAACCTCAGTACCAGATCCCGAACAAAACCAAACGCCTCATCCTTAAACTCCATGAAAAATACCCACGAGAACCGCGAAAAATCGTCCACAACGACAAGCACGTACCACTTCCCACTGACCGACACTACCCGAGCGGGACCTACTGTATCCATATGGAGTAGCTCACCCAGATAGGAGGTCATAACCTAAGACACAGGAATGTGAGAGACGGCAACCATCTTGCCATGACGACAGGGGTGGCAAACTAAGTCCTTAGCTCTCAATTTGGGCAATCCTAGGATTAGGCCCATTGAACTTAACCGGACTAGCAGATCAAAGCTCAAGTGACCAAGTCTCCTATGCCACTTCCATATATCAGCAGAAGGACTAGCAACCAAACAGCGCGCAGGGCCAGAAACAGATGTGAGGTCGACCCTAAAAACCTGACCAAAAGGTAGCAAAGAGCAAACAAGGGTCTCCTCAGCATCAAGAACGCAGCACGCACCTTTCTTAAAACGAACCTCAAATCCTTCATCGAGAAGTTGCGAAATAGAAACCAAATTGAACCCCAAATTCCGGACAAAGGCAACTTCTCTCAGGGAAAGCTTAGCAGAGAGTGAAACAAAACCAACACCCATCAGTTTACCTTGACCATTGTCCCCGAATGTGATGTACTCCTTGGTGCTTACAGGGTTGAGGCTGGAGAACCACTTGCGGTGCCCTGTCATGTGCCTACAGCAACCGGAGTCCATGATCCACACGTCCTCCATGCCTCGATCCTGCAAAGTCAAGTAAAGCGACGGTGAGCAAACGGTCCGGCACTGGGGTTAGTCCCAAAACTGTTGTACCAGTGCCGAGCCACCTGCTCAAAAGTGGGGTAAGCACAATCAAAGAAATCATCACGACGATCAGGGTAACCACGACCTCCAAAGCGTGAACCCTCGAAAGCTCTCTCAAAGCCTCGGTCATGAGGTCCATAGCCGCGCTGAAAACGACTAGGAGCTCAGCCGGTAAAGCGTCTCTCACCACCAGGAGCACGAGCCTGAAAGCCACCTCCTCTCTCACCACCGGCAAAGCGGTCTCTCATCTCACCACGGTGGGAGGATCTTGCCTACCACCCTGGTAGAACTGATCCTGGTTCCCCCAAGCTCTCTCCTGCCTCTCAACCTGCTTCCTCCTGAAGCAAAACTCCTCTAGATGGCCATTCTGCTGGCAAAACTCACAGTGGTAGATAGGCCTCCTAGGAACTGGGTTAGGCTGGGACTTGGGCTTAGGTGGTGTGGCCTTGGGTGGCTCAGGCTGCTGGACTGGCTTCTTGCCCTTGGGCTTAAGCTCTTCCTCAACAATCTTGTCCAGCTTAGCCTTAGAAGGCTTGGGTGTCCAGTACTGCTTCTTTGGGCAGCCTTGGGTGGGTCATGGTAAACCCCATCAACAGTCTCTCCTGGCTGGGTAGGTGCAGTCTTGACCTTAATTGGGGCACTCTTCTCACCCGAAGTGCTGCACTCTCCAAACCCAACACCACTCGTCTCACCCTTAGCTCTCTTGGTGCACTCTATGATCATCTCTAGTTGGGGTTCCCTCGCATATACCCAACTGAGCACCTCTCTCAACATGTTGTTGTCATTCTGCAAAGACAACACCTCCTCCCTTAGATCCTCCAGAACTACAGTCTGGATAGCACAAGTGTCACCGTCTAGGGAGGGAAGCACAACAGCTTTCTCCAACTTCCTAATGGTGGCATCCCTATCCATCAGCTGCATCCTAAGGGTTAGGCAGTTCTCACAAGTGTCAGTAGGTGCCGAAAGTACCTCAAAGTCAGCTCTCAACTGCTCTAACTCAATTCTCAAGGTAGGACAGACCATACACGCACCCAAAAGCGTAGGTCTAGCCCTAAGCTCCTCAAGCTCCATGAGCTGCCCTTCAAACTTCTCCTTCAGGACAGCTAGCTCTCTAGCTAGACAGGGGCAAGATTCACACTCAAGCTCTCCACTCAAAGTAGGCTCATCCAGTTTGGACTGGAGTTTGCCTAGCTTAGCTTCAGCTCATCTATCTCCTTTACCCGCTTGGCATACCTATCTCTCTAGTCACCAAGCTCCGTCATGAAAGACTCGCAGGTAGGGCACTCAATCTCACTGGGTTGGGGTCTCACACTCCTCAACCTTTCATTCTCCACTAAAGCCTCAGCAAGTTGGGCTTTCAACTTCTGCAGCTTCTTGGCTGCCTTCTCCAGCATCTTATCTTGGGGCTTAAGCTCTCGGCTATTCTGCTCTAGCATCTCAAGGATTTCGGCTTGCTCAGGAGTTACCTCATCATCGGAAGAAGAGTTGCTGCCGTCATCCATGTCCTCCTTGTCCTCAAGTGCCATGGAGCAAACCAAGCTCCTCTTCTCCTTGTTCCTACGCCTGGACTTGGTGGTGACGAAGCACAAGCCAGCTGGACCTCCTTGATCGTTCCTCTTGTCCTTCCTGTACGTGATCTCCTCATCGCTTGAGCTCGACGAGGACGAAGAGGAAGAAGATCCGCTGCTGCAGAACCCGATCTCGGCGAAGAAGGCCTTGTCCCGCTTTCGGTTGTCCTTCTGGTAGCTCATAAAAGCCTTCGGGAAGTTCTTCTTACCGAAGGGACGCTTGCCGAAGCTGTGCTTGCTGGAGCGGTGCTTGTCAAAGCCTGCCTTGCCGGAGTGGTACTTGTCGGGGTCGCGGGAGTAGCTTTTGCCCTTCTTGTAGCAGTCGTTCTTGTTGGGCCACTCGGCAATGAAGTGGCCGACCTCTCCGCACTCGAAGCACTTGGGCCGCTCTCCCCTCTTCTTGCTCATCCGGTTGTCATAGGCGCGCTGAAAGCGACTAGACACCAGACACAACTCATCATCCCCAAGCGTCGCTAGCTGCTCCTCTGTAACAGACATCAAAGTAGAAAACAAGAAGTTGTGTAACATGGGGTTAGTGATAGACTCACTAGAAGGGGTAGCCAAGGCCAGACTCTTAGAACCTATACAAGCGAGGGAATCCCTCATCTTGTAATCTACCTCGGTGGCCTTGAGCTTACTATAGAGCGCCACTACTCCAATCATATCATACCCTGCCGACTCAATGATTGAATTCACCTTGATCTCCCATATTTTTCTGTCCAAAGCATACAGCAACTTGATAGCCTGCTGATGATCGGTATATGGGAGGGCAGCGGGGGCAGAGTTGACATGCAAGTTGTTGATGATCGACTAAAAGCGACCAAACAAGCCGTATACTGACTCTCTCGGCTTCTGGACGAAATTCTCATATTCGCGCTGGTAAGTCTCCACAAGCCTAGCCTTAATCGTCGCAGTACCCTCATGGTGTGCACTAAACAGTGACCATATCTCACGTGCAGTCTTAAGGTGACTCACTCTCTCATAATCCATGGGACCAAGCCCGGAGAAGAGAAAGTTAACAGCCTTGGCATTCGCCTCATGCTGAGCCACGATATCCTGCGTAGTACGCTCAGCGACTGGAAGCGCCACAAAAGTCGTACTCTGAGTAGCATCCCATATGTCCTGACTCTGGCTAACAACGCCTCCATCCTACCCTTCCAGTAGGGACAGCCATCAGAGCGAAGGACGGGAATTTTCCCAGAGTAAGTCATAGTCGCTACAGTTTCTTCACCGGTTAAGCTATGGAAAACCTAACTGGCTCTGATACCACTTGTCGGACCGAGACGTGCGACTAGAGGGGGGTGAATAGAAGCACTTGAAAACTCAAACTCAAACCCCCACCGCAGTGCAAAACGGAAACAACGCCCACAACGAAACTAGACACCGTCCACTGAGAGGATACGTATCTAGCTCACAACACGTGCTTGGTACCGTCCACTGAACAGATACGTACCAAGCACCAAGCGGAAGCACACGCTCAAACGGCTAAGAAAAGGAGCGCAAAAGGAACCAATTCCGGGGAACTGCAGATTTCAGACAGACTGGGCTGCAAAGAAAAATCTCAAAACCCCTAAAGAGAAGCTCCAAAAAATCCCTCAAAATTACCACACCTTCACAAGGCAATAGGGAACAACTTCAGAAAATTTTAGGCCAATTGGAGCAAGTTGTGACAACCGGACTGTCCGGTGGTTAACCACCGGACTGTCCGGTGGTTAAAAACTGACAGACTAACCCGAAAAGAAAAATACCAAAACCAGGTCAAAACACCTACAAATGATCTGAAATTTTTATGGGAGCTTTATGATTCACTGATAAAGAGCTCCACAAAATTTCAGCCCAAAATTTGAAGGTTTGACCCCTAAACCAAACAAGGCTTGAAGACAGACAGAACCAACAGGAAAACTGGACAGCAGGAAACCTCACACAAAAGCAATCCAAAACTTGACCAAACCTTCTCCAAACATCACGAAAATTGGCACAGGCTATCCTAGCCCCATTCCAAAACTATTCCCAAAAGATCTATGGAAAAAGATCACGGGATTAGCGGGAATTTTAGATCTCGTGAAGAGGTGAATATTTGGGCAAGAAGGGAAAAGCTCAAGAACAACTTGCTCGTGGCAATCCTTTGGGATTGAGATGTTCTAAGACATAATCTCCACGTCCTTGCAAGTCCAAAGCATAAGGAAAACAAAGGATTCAACCTTGGCCAAAACAAACATCCGAAAGGCCAAGGATTGAAGCCAAAAACCAAAGAGAACAAAGGGAGGAGAAGCACACAAAGTTGCTGCACGAAACCACTTCGATTATAAGCCTCAAAAGAGGTCTTAGGTTAGATTACAACGAAGGATTTCATCCCAAGCAACCACACTCACCTTCCCTCTTGATTTGGAGGCTAGATCTCACCCTAACCCTCCTAAACTTGGAGATCAAAGCTTGAGGATGAAAATTAAACAAAGCAAATGAAAACCTAGCTGCCAAGACTACCTCTAATGACCAGCTCTTAGGCTATTTATACACCGGTTCAGTTTTGGTATTTTTACACATAGACCCCTAACACTAGAAATGCCCAGAAGGGTTAAAACAGAAAAGAACCCGAAATATCGGGAACGGACGACCACGATGAAGACTTGATCTTCTTAGCTTCCACGCAATCTTCAGATGTCCTCTACGTGGCCAGTAGTCCAATCCGCCTTTGCACCACCGGTTTTGAAGTTAGAAACCGAGAAACTTTAGGAAATCTCCGTCTGGGCCGGACTTGGCCCATCTTCTCTATCTTGGCGAGTCGTGGCCTAACTCACCAATCCTTGGGTAACTTGGGTGGCAGTTTTGAGCCGAAGCCGCCAAAGCCTCCCTCGCACGCCTTTGCGCCATGCACTCGGGTTGGAGCACCACGGTGGCACCCGGCTTCTCCAGTCCATCGGAGTTGCCTCGCGGTCCCTCGGAGGGCTTACACCACCGTTGCCGATCCGCCCCTCCGTGTACTGAGCTTCCATAGCCGACTGACGCTGAGCATTGCCTCCGGTCCATTGGAGGGCTTTTGCCTCAGTCCATCGAGGTCTTCATCATCTACCTCCAGTCCATCGGAGGGCCTCCAGTCCATCGGAGGGTTTGAGCTCGTTGACAATCACTCATCACACCAGGAGAGCAATGAGGCCGGTCCATTGGCTCTCAATAGAAACAACCAAGAGATTAGAGCACTCGAGATAACTAGCAACTCTAGGCAAATATAAGCATGATCAAGCCTGCTCCTCATAGCATAATTAAACCAAGGTCATTAACCAAACCCCCTCAATCGAGCTTAACCTTTTCCTCCAACCACTTGTCACATAAGTAAGGGTAATCGACGAGAAGCTCTCATAACGCATATACTTACGCATAGTCTAATAACATAATAAACATAACTAGACTTCTAATCACCATGATCACAAGAACCAGCTACGCAACTATACCACTAGTAAGCAAGATCAAAGACCAAGATCGCTAGAAGAACATAACCTTTAAGAACATGATCAAATTAACATGCATCTAGAACTAAAGCTAATTAGAGCAAGAACAAGCATAATTAGACCAAGAACAATGCTTCATTAATAAATAGTATCATACTTACAACCATGGCTATAGCTCTTGATGATACAATTAGACCTCTGGAGCTAGGTAATTAGAGAACCATGCAAGGCCTCTAATTACCTCTAGGAACTAGAAGAACCTCTAATCCCTAGCCTAGAACTCAACCCTCAGCTCTCCTTGGGTGGATGTCCCTCTTCTCTACATCTTGTCGCCTTGATAATGAATTGGATGCCCCAACACGGGGCCTATACTCACTATTTATACCCTGGAGAAGTCGTGGGAGAAAAGGAATTGAAAACCACCACCATAATAGGTGGGGTTGGCCGACCAGGAGGCCCAAAGTCGGCCGACCTCAGCCCTTCCTTCAGCTGTTTCTTTCCATCTTTCGCGGGGACGTTCCTTAATGCTTGGGGATGAAATGTTGGCCTCGGACTCGGCTTCAAAAGCTCTGGAATCCTCGGTATTGGCTGAGAGTTGACGAAATCTTCTGGTTTTGGATAGATATGAAGTGTCTTGGCACCTTCCATGTAGATTTCTTCTAGTAGCTTCCCTTCCCAGCGTAGCATATGATGTCTTCTATGAGTCTTTGTAGAATACTATCTTAGAGGTCTTTTTTCACTCGAAGTAGATTATGATGAATTTTGCGAAAAATGGCTCAAAAACCTACAAAAATTAAGTATAACATATTTTCAAGACAATGTTGCAAAATCCACAGTAATCGGTGATAATTGTTAGTAAAAGATATAGTTGACGCATAAAATCAGTGAAAAATCATATAAAATGATACAAAATATTCATTCATAAGTCGCGTCAACAACATCCCCACTCTTAAACCTTGCTCGTCCTCGAGTAAGTCAAGAATCAGCGTTGCCTTACATTAACTTTTCATACTCTAATCTTAATCAATCAAACCTAACAAGCTCTCTCAAAATTTTAAGTTTGAACCAGCAAATCTTGAAAGAAAAGATATTCAACTAAGCTCATTCCACAACAAAAGAATTAGCAAGAGTTCAAATCTATCAATGACACATCTCCTTATTTTAGCAATATGTTTTTGAAAAAGATAATCAAACATTTAGAGATCAATTCTTGCAAAGCCAAAGGAACACACTCAACTCTCCAGTCTCTCAATATCTAAACGGTACTTAATAAACATATATATATAAGGTGGAAGCTTATCTACAGCTTGGTATGAATCCTAATCCAAACTTGTTTTCAAAATATTGTCAAACTAAGAAAGAAATCTGCTGGTTTTACTGAGACTTGTCAAAAAGGTCATGGAATAAAATAATGTTGAGAGAGAAAGGATGGAACACACACATTTAGAAGAGTGGACATATGCAAGTGTCAATGGATGATCTCAAGGCACAAATGAAATCTTTGCTATCGGATTGCCTATGGTTGGAATATTTTCTGGAGTATATAAACAGGATATCCCTTACTAATACTAAAGATAAACTATATATATAAAACCCTTAAAAACACTCTGAAGATTATTGAGGGGCTTTTTTTTTAGACAATAACGACCACACGGTCTTTTTCTCTCTTTTTTTCTTTCTTTTTTTTATATATATGGTGACCACTTGACCCTTTTTTTTTTTACTTTTGCCCCCTCAAAAACCTTTCTCTCTATATATAAAAACTATATATGGCAGCTCTCCATCCCCACTCTTGAATAATACTCACCCTCGCCCTAAAGTATATATCTCTAAAACAATTTAACTTAGAGGATAGAGCTGTCTAATAAAAAGAATAATATTTAATCCCTTAAATACTCCAGAAAATAATGGGTTGTGGTCAAGGAGGATACACAAAAGGATAATCTTGGTTTAAAGATGGATATCCAACGAAGTTTATACTGTCTCCAATGTAGAGAGACACAATGCATGGATAGAAAGGCTAGTAAAGAAAAGATACGCAAAAGAAAAAAAATGAATGACTAGCTTCTAAGTCTCATACCCTATAGATCACAGTCTTGATCCAACTCATTTGAAAAACAAATTTGATAAATCTAAGGTTTAAAAATATATGGCTCTGGTAGGAATGACTATTGCAAGATAATCTCATAAAGTTGATCATGGTATTTATAAGCAATAAAAATAAACAAGGAGATGATCATGATAAAATTAAACCTTGCAAAAATTAAATCATATGGGTCTTTATGAACAATCATAATCAATCACAAAATTGCTGGCTAGTTCAATTAAGCATGTTTTATGAGGGCCCGCTTTTTTGACTAATCGAAATCAAAGCATGATAAAGATAAAGCGGCAACTTTCATCATTTTCTTGAAAGCAATGTTATCATTAATTAATTAAGCATAGACCATGGTTATAGCATTAATCACACAATAAATCTAAACTAACACACTGAAAACAAGAGAAACACAAAAGGAAACACCAAATTGATAGATATAGGTAAATACTTATAGAATTCAAAAATGAAAAGAGAAGGTGTTAGAAATATGTTAGTGGATATTCCTTCAATTTTCTTATTATCAAATAATTCCCAATGACTTTTAACTTGTGGCCTAGTCAATTTTAAAAATCGAATGTGTAAATGCGAATGCAAGAGTGTAGAGATAGGCATATAAATAAGGACAATGATTAAATCAAGTTCTAAACACCATGTTTACAACATGATTGCTAAGTTTCTCCATAGCCATAAGGATTAATAAACCAAAATTAAAACACTATGTTTTCTCAAGGTCATTAACCCTTAAAAGCAGAAGAAAAACAAAGCACATTGCAAAGCTTATAAACTATTCAAATGCAATTATGAAAAAACTAGCAAGGTTAATTAACTTCACCATGATGATCAACAATTTAATCTAAGCACCATGCTTACATAAAATTGCTAAGTTATAACACTTGATGAATGTTATCATGAACATGAAAGCACACATCATGAAGTTAATTAAAAAAAACAAGCCAATTATAATGTAAACATGCAATTCTAATATAAATGTAACAGGGTGGTTTATGCATGAAATTAATAACATGAATGGTATCTTATCCACAAAAGATAGGATTAGCAAGAAAATTTCAATTAAACTTAATGGTGATGGTATCAAATTAAATCTAAACACCATGTTTACACTTAATTTACCAAAAACTCGGCCGAGAATCAACGTAATTATAAAGCAACCAACAGGAAGTTTATGAAAATTTCAAAACTAATAAAACAAGTGTAGAGAAACAAATGATAAAGCAAATGCAAGGTGGAAAACACAAATTAAAAAGATGTGATGGTGTTAACTAAAACAAAGGTTAGATTAAGTTAACTAGCCACAAGCTAAAGATTCAAAGGGTGGTATTATGCTTCCCATTTCTCTATCAAAAGGCTCTTAACACTAAAAAGAACGGATTGCCTCCCGAAAAGCGCTTAATTTAAAGTCATAAAGCTAGACTTATTACTTACCTTCGTTGAAGTGAAGCCATGATCCTTGGAGTAAGAATCCAAAGTGTCCATGCAGCTTGATAACTTGATTGTGTAGCTTCATCGTGTGTTGATCATAGCATCACTTGTGTACACAATCCTCTGCTTGTGTGTTCATATTCCAATGTCTTTGAAGCTACTTCCAACTGATCATGAAAATCTCATGGAAACACTGCCCAACCTTTTTTCGTCATTGTTGTCACCATCTTCCTCAAGTAGTCATACCATTGTTGCTGCTCCCTCCTTCCTTGTGGTATATCTCATTTATTTCGAACAGAACATACCTAAACAATAGATCCATTGGATAGCCTCTGAAATTATCTTTCCAACGAGTACTTATGCATCAAAATCCGATTTCGTATGAAGGAGTTATGCCCGTTTTACTCAAGCACTGCGTTCTGTCTAGACTTCAATTTAGCTCGCGCAGCCTTCAATGATTTGCATATTGCTCCTTGTAGAAATCTACAAATTAAGTGATTCTTATTGTGTTGGAAAGAGAACTTCAAGGGCTTTCCAAATATAAAAAAATATTCTGTCTTTGCCTTTTGAGGTCAAGCTCCATGTTGATGACATCTTCAGCCTTCTGTTTTCAGCTCTCCGATGTTGACAATTTCAACCTTTTGGACTTGGGTTTTGGTGAAAATTATCTGAGTCCACCATTGTTGATCTTGAAGCTTCATGGGCTTGATTCTTGTCTTCAATTTCTCCTCTATTCAGTCCACTCACTCTTCAATTTGAAACTCAATCAAACTTTTGCAAATTCTGACGATGTCCTCAAATTCTTGTCAAATCCTTCTATCAATCATCATGAATTTGTCTTGTACTCTTTCACCACATTGATCTCATTGTTTCAAATGAAGTGTTAATTTCTCTGCATGGTTAGCTCATAGTGCACACATATATATATAATTGTATCATGGCATTGATTAGAGAAAAAAATGGTCACATGGTTGATTGGGGTTTAAACAAACATTTGGTTCATGAATCAAAGATAACTATAATTCAGATTGAAATCACATAGCGAAATATTAAGGCATATATAACTCATAGATAAACTTGATTCATAAAATCAAACGTGGGATAAACAAGACAACGGGTTCCTAATGATTTTGGACAAATTAGAGAGACGATTTTGAAAAAAATAAAATAAAATTAGGTTTAGATAAAATTCTGACAAGGGATCTTTTTGTAGAGAGACCAAAAGTTTTGAAAATTCAAATTTTCAAATATTATATTGTGCACATATAATAAGTCATGAGAAACATGCACATATTCATGTTTAAAATTTCAAAAAGCAATTTGCATAAAAATTGAACCTGGGTTAAACCACTTTAGAGGATGAGAAGTGGTTAACCCCCTCTACTTTTACAGAAATCTTGACTCTCAAGTTTTTATTTATAAATAACCCTACATCGACGAACTAGCAAACTCTAACCATCTCTAAGCATGAATAGATTCAATCAACTAATTAAAGTAAAAAGATCTACTAAAACAGCATGAAATCAAATATCCGGCCGGAGTCATTTAAGCATTGCAAAGCTATGGATCAAGAAGCTAGTCTAAATGATTCTCAAAGTATGGATTAAGGGAACAAAAGTTTTAACAAAAAACTAAAAACAAAACACAAGAAAGGATAGGAGGATAACAATCAATCAAACAACACTTAATGATCATTATGAAACATCTCTAATCAAACATAGGTAAACTTTAATTATATTTATGATTAAAACAAGAATTATCTTAATCTCGAAGAAGTGAAGTTCAAATCTCATTAACGCCATGATGGCTTCATCTTCTTCCTTGGAACACCATGATTGCATGCGCCTTCAAGTGTTGGAAAGGAATACTTCTTGTCTTTCTCGAAATTCAGCTTCCCTTGCTCTGCCCCTTTAGTATTTCGATCATAACTTCCTCATCTATTGTCCAAATAATGCAAATTCAGACTCTATCTTTTAGAGCTCGAAAAGATCTACAACTTTGGTATTTGGATTTTCTTCATCCGACGTCGTTAAGGTATTTGAATCGGCCCCACAAGTTGTTGCTGTTCTGAATTCCGAGAGTATCTCGAGTTTGGTTGGAGTTTGGATTGGTATTGAGATAAACCTTTCGTAACTTCGTCTTCCTTGTACTTCAAGCAATCCTTAGCCTCCGGAATCTTCTCGGCTAATCATCTTTGCGTCCATTATCTGTAGCTTAGAACAAACAAGCTCCAAAGAATATTAGTTTTAAAAATTAATTGACACAGCAAACATACCTTTAACACCGTATTTACTCCTTCGTAATAGTTATAGAAAAACTCAATAATGGATCATAGGTTACTAACAGCGTTAGCACCTAGCATTAAAGAGCTAGGTTGAAAAAGATTTTTTATTGGACTGAGGCCCATTTTTCCTGTAACGTTAGTCAAAGCAGATATATATAGGAGAACATAAACTAGAGAATTATAACACACTAACTAATTAGAACACAATTAGAAAAACTATTAGTACACAATTAGAACTAAATTAGCACACGATTAGCACACAATTAGCAAACACAAACTAACTATTAAAACTAGTAGTAAAAGACGAAATTAAATATATACACAAACTCAAGTTAATTAAGACTTAACTAATTAGTTCCCCGGCAACGGCGCCAGAAAAGCTTGTTGACGGCACTTAAGCACGCCAAACCTTATACTGCAAGCGACAGTATCGTGATAGCTTTTCTCCAGGATGAGTATCATGGGTTTTGTCAATCCAAAAAATTAACTAATTGAGAACTAATTAACAAGAGTTTAAGGTAAACTAAAAGGTATTAGAAGCTATCTAATCTACCTCTAATTTATGTCTAAACTAGTCAAAGTTAAATGATAAGCAATTAGAACATAATTAGAATATCCGAAAAGGAGAAACTAAACAGAGTCTAATCAAGCTCTAATTGGATCCAAAACAAGCATGATAGAAACAACCAAGACATTAGAGCACTCGAGATAACTAGCAACTCTAGGCAAATATAAGCATGATCAGGCCTGCTCCTCATAGCATAATTGTCACACCCGGTTTTTTAAATAAAACCAGATGACACCATATGTGTGCCCAGGATCTATTTTCCACACATACAGCCGACTTCATTAGTGAATATCAATAGACAGTGCATTGTATAAGCGTATAAAACTTACATTTGACACAAAGGTCAATATATCAGAGTATAGCGGAGCTTCTATCTCGTAGCGGAACTCCATCTTCACAGGAAGGTTGACTGGGGGCACGCCTAAACACCTTGTAAACTTCTGGATGCACTTTGTCTCAATGGCATCATCAACTTGAATAGAGCAAAGCTATATTGTTTTGGGATAGCAAGCGTAAGTACATGTCGTACTCAGCAAGTATTCCGTTTAGGATGAAGTGGACTGGCTTTAGAGTGGACAGACATAGCGGTTGCTTTTAGTTGGTCAACTTTTATTTACCAACAATGAATTAACATAATTCATCCCATAACTGGAATAACATAAATACAATAAAGTATCTGAAATAAACTACCATCATTCCATCACCGTTCTATTATCACACCATCTTTACCATCATTGCCATGAGATCCTTTTCTTTGAAAAACTCTAATCTGTGGGGGTTCAGGCCGGTCATAATCGCGAGCACGGCTGTTATAACAGTTTTAAATACTCTCGAGAGGTTGTACATCTTTACCCACAAGTCATGATTCCCATATGCCAAGAGGTGGCCAAACCCCATATATTCACTATCCTTTGATGAATCGGCAGGGTTTCATTACGAGACCTTTGCAAAGAATTCATAGAGTTATGGCCCACTCGTTACAGGTTACTCCACTTAACTAAAGATACGAGAGTTCCGTTCCAAAGGGTGATAGTCAAACTGCACCACATTGGCAAAGGGCAAAGTCCCATATCCCCCAGACCCCTCATACGCCATGTTTCAGGAAAGTAAGCCAAAACTCTAATTCATCTAATTAATCAGTCAAGCCCAGTGCCCATGTGAGTCCTGTGGTTGTACTGTTTTCCTGGGTGGTTGCTCGGCGAACCGATCCTTAGGGTGTGGCCATCGAGCAAACCCACAAAACATGCTCAAGTCCCCATGTTGCCAAAACCATACTTCCATCAACATTATACCAGCAATTTAAACAAGATTTTAGCAACATGAGTAATATTTGTAGAGCGCTAGCATTTATCTACACATCACAGCCCTACCATAGGATGAAATATTGACAGAAAAATAAGTGGCTAGTCATACTTATGTTGAGCATTCAAATTAGGCTCTAGATCATGTGATTAAAATAAATAGGACATAGGTCAAAGAATACTTGCTTTTATTCCCAAGTATATATAGCTGCTCAAGGAATTCTTCAGCTGTAGATCTTGAAAAGCTCGACGTTCACTCTCGCGTATGATACTCGTTCCATACGTCAAAACACACGCAACATACAAAGCAGACAAACATACATGCATAAAAAAATATACCAATCAAAGGAAAAGATTTATAAAACACATGCTCAAAGACAGGTCTCGTCACTACGGCCATGAGAGCGTAAGAAACGTTGAAAACGGAGCTACGGCTCCGAAGATACAACTAATAGAATATATGCATCGTGGATCGCAAAGAAAAGACTATAAGCTATATTTATTTTAATTAATAAAATACATATCAATGGATATTTCAGGTAAATAACAAAATAGAATTGATCCAAATTATATTTGAATTGAAAACCGTAATTGGAAACTAACCATATTTTATTTATAAAAATTTTATATATGTTATACCATTAAAATAATTAATTTAAGAAAGATCAGTTTATAAGATCACCTATTCGCACATTTAGCATATAAAGTGTTTAAACTAAACAAGTTATAATTAAAAACACATTATAATCAGCATTAATCATATTAACTTAACGAATTAGGAAAAGCCGAGATATAAACCTATGCATATTTTAATTAGAAAGCAATCGCATAATCATTAGTCAAGTTAACATGCATTTTGATAAAACCGAGGTTTAAACACGAAGGTCTTTTAATCGGAAAGCATTAGAGCAAGAATTATCCAAACTAACCGAGATTAAAACCTAACTTGCTTTTATTTAAAAAAATGATAAGAATAACATTAATCCAATTGATGTTTATATTTAAATTCAGAAACTCATAATATATGATAAACATGAATACTAAAGCGTAGGTTTCATCGCTACGAATCTAATGCAATAAGAACGGACCAAAACGGATATAAAACGAATTAAATATAAGAGATTAAAGATCAAAAGGCATGAACATGATTAACCGTGTACCTTATTAGGAGTTGAAAGATATGATTCGGGAGACTTGATGAATAATATTTGCAAATAAGCTGGACCTCAGTGTTAGATCTAAAAGATGTCAGAACTTGGATTAAATCGTGGAAATCAAATAGTTGATGAAGGTTTTGTAGGGGATAGCCAAGACAAATAAATATTAGTGATTGATTATAGAAAACAGAAAGAAGCTTAGCTGGCACCTTTTCCACACGAACGCTGCTGGTGTTTGTTTGGTGCTTCTCACATGACTGAATTGGGATCCCTGCAGGGTACCAGTACTAGCACTCCAGTTTGATGGGCGAAGGGGCCGGGGGCAGCATCTTTACGTACAGCAGCACTCGACGCCGGGTAGCGCCGTACGAGCAGGAACAGAGGCTGTGGGATGACGTAGCACGGAGCGCCGGTGGATGGTCACCAGCACATGGACGTCGTGCATGGAGGCTAGGCTGGGGTGCTTAGAGGAACAGGACGACGACGGTGAGCTGACCTAGTTTGACGGCAGCCTAACAGATTAGAGGAACAAATAAAAAAAGCTAAAGGAAGTTTACCGGCAACGGGCACATTTGTTGGAGGGTTTCCAAACTTCGGGGCATCCCATAGAGTAGTCTATATTTTTAATGTGCCGTTTAGAGGAGGGGTTGGGTTTATTATATAGGGAGAAGAGCCGATAGATGCGCGTCAGCTAGCGAGGTGGTACTAATTGATTTACACCTTTCAACTTCACTAATGGGCTTAGTGACCTTAAAGCCCATTAGAGAACCCATAAATAGGCCTTCAAGGTTTATTAAAATTTCAGCATATTTAAATAGAGAAAGCCCAATTAAATTCGGAATTATTTATTTTCAGAATTAAAATAATTCTATATAAGTCTAGAATTAATACTTGAAGTCCGAAAAATATCCCGACGGTCTCAAATATTCTAGGAAAAATTCCAGAAATAGTTTTGGACCTAATGAACCCAAATAAAATATTTGGAACTCATGGAAAGGTTCTTAAGAGCTTCCAATAAATGGATTGTGCTCTTCGAAAAACAGAAAAAGCTTATAGGAAAATCTAGAAAGTTCCCAGAAAAGATTACTTGCAGTTTAAACTCATTTAAAAAATCTTTACCACTCAAAAACATCATGTGAACCAGCATGAATGCAACACATATATTATTATGACATAGATTATATTTGTTCTCTTTAAAAATAATTATTTCCTACACTAAATATCTATGTAAATATATAACTGCTTGACAAAATTTTAAATATTCAAGAAATTCACTGTATTAATTCAAGCCAAAAGTGTCACATTCCAAATTGGAAAATTTGGGGTGTGACAATAATTAAACCAAAGTCATTAACCAAACCCCCTCAATCGAGCTTAACCTTTCCCTCCAACCACTTATCACATAAGTCAGGGTAATCGACGAGAAGCTCTCATAAGGCATATACTTACGCATAGTCTAATAACATAATAAACATAATTAGACTTCTAATCATCATGATCACAAGAACTAGCTACGCAACTATACCACTAGTAAGCAAGATCAAAGACCAAGATCGCTAGAAGAACATAACCTTTAAGAACATGATCAAATTAACATGCATCTAGAACTAAAGCTAATTAGAGCAAGAACATGCATAATTAGACCAAGAACATGATAATTAGAGCACTTCATTAATAAATAGTATCATACTTACAACCATAGCCATAACTCTTGATGATACAATTAGACCTCTGGAGCTAGGTAATTAGAGAACCATGCAAGGCCTCTAATTACCTCTAGGAACTAGAAGAACCTCTAATCCCTAGCCTAGAACTCGACCCTCAGCTGTCCTCTGGTGGATGTCCCTCTTCTCTACATCTTGTCGCCTTGATAATGAATTGGATGTCCGAACACGGGGCCTATACTCGCTATTTATACCATGGAGAAGTCGTGGGAGAAAAGGAATTGAAAACCGCCACCATAATAGGTGGGGTTGGCCGACCAGGAGGCCCAAAGTTGGCCGACCTCAGCCCTTCCTTCAGCCGTTTCTTTCCATCTTTCGCGGGGACATTTCTTATTGCTTGGGGATGAAATGTTGGCCTCGGACTCGGCTTCGAAAGCTCTGGAATCCTCGGTATTGGCCGAGAGTTGATGAAATCTTCTGGTTTTGGATAGATATGAAGTGTCTTGGCACCTTCCATGTAGATTTCTTCTAGTAGCTTCCCTTCCCAGCGTAGCATATGATATCTTCTAGGAGTCCTTGTAGAATACCATCTCAGAGGTCTTTTCTCACTCGAAGTAGATTATGATGAATTTTGCGAAAAATGGCTCAAAAACCTGCAAAAATTAAGTATAGCATATTTCCAAGACAATGTTGCAAAATCTACAATAATCGGTGATAATTGTTAGTAAAAGATATAGTTGACGCATAAAATCAGTGAAAAATCATATAAAATGATACAAAATATTCGTTCATAAGTCGCATCAAGAACGAGCCAGTTAACAAACTAATAGAAGAAGAATTAAGTGTTACCATGTGTCGCCCGAAACACACGAGCGGCATGCCAAAACCATTCACATTACGCAGTAAGGCGTAAAACCTAGCTTCCTCCAAATCTCGGGACGAGATTTCTTTAAGGGCGTGGGTTGTGATGCCTGTGCCGGAACCGCCCTGCTTAATCCAGGCTAAGCACACCTGCCACCTTTGGCTCACAGTGCACTTAAGCTGGACTAAACCAGCGGGTCCGTCGAGTTACCCCGAAGGCACTCGATGTAACCATCGCCCAAGGATGCCGACATCACACACATTTAGCTCTCGAAAGAGCCACAATAGTTACATCATCACAGGCAGTTTAATAGTGAAGATAAGATAAAGTGATCACAAACCAAGTATTCGAAAATACATGTTCAAATCAAAAGCGGAAGCGGTTTCATAAAACATCTCGCATCGGAAAGAAAATACGTAAGTAGTAGTCTTCATGTACTAATGAACGAGACGAGCAGCACCGAGCCCACCAGTACTACCCTCCTCCAACTCAGGCACTCACGAAGAACTTCATACCTGTAATCCATAAGTGGGGGCAAACCCTAAGTACTAATTACTCAGTAGGACTTAATGGAATGGTTTACGGCTGACGCAAAGCTTGCTTACTAACCAGTGGATCCTTAGCCATTGATTTTAGACAGCGATATATTGTCTTAAGGCAACAGTTTTCCTCATAGTTGTCATCCGGATCCATAGTTACGTACCTCAATATTCTCATCTCATATATCATCATATAGTGACTTGCAGGAAATTAAACATACAAATTCAAACAGGTAGTATTGAAAAGCATGATTTGATAAACAACCAGTTAAAGTTACTACTACGTTGCCCGGCAGTAATACTGGCATTCTCACACCTGGTGAGCATCAGCGATTTGAATTGATTTCTAATTCCCGGGAATAACTAGAAACACCAGGTAACATATGCTTACTAACCCCCGGCGTTCTCACATATGTCCCCCACCTCAATCTGACCCGTACCAAAGGTCAAAACGCCCCCACCTAACCCCTGGAGGATAGCCGCCTTAAGAGCGTTACCACGGCTTACCGGGTCAGCCCTCCCTCGACTGCAAGCGCCCTCCGAGTCCATCGGCCCCTATCAGTGGATGGGCAGCATCTTGAACAGTGGGATGGCCCAGGAAAGGCTTTCACCAGTCCCATGGCCTGGATGGAGTTGAGTTCAAGTGCCTAATGAATTTCAAAGTTCCATTAGGGTTCAAGTTTGGTCACGATCACAATTGCTACCTTTAGATGTAACGTTAGTTGGCTTGGGTTTAAATCTTTTAAACTTCTTGTCTTTAGACTTTTGGTCATGGTCAAAACAGAAGGTCTAGGGTTATTTTCTTATCCTCGGTTTTGCAATCGGTGTGGTGCTCAAAAGCTTGTGCATACTGTCTTATTCAGCCAAGCTACACAAGGTTTTGTATCTTGAATGGAAAAATTTTGACTTAGTAATTTCTCCATCAAGTTCTTCATCACCTCTCTGAACATGTTTAAGTCTTAATTCATTATTAACTCGTCTAACTATGTGTTATGGCTTTTGAGATGCCGGGGCATCAGCCTTAACACGTAGCTAGAGACAAGCTAATAATGTATTTGGACTTAATGATTCTTAGAGAGTAACGAAGACTAGAAGGAGAAGTCACTGAGTCAAAATTTCTTTAGGAAGATACAAAACCCTAATTGGTTTGGTTGTTTAAGTCACCACCCACAAACTTTTATGCAAAACACCAAATACCGAAGTATTAGTTCGGGACGTTACTTTCAACTTTCATAAAAGTCAAGACCGAATCAAACCAAAAATTCTTGAAAGGTGCCAATTGTGTTCGTGACCAGATTTGAGCCCTAATAAAACTTTCAAATCCATTAAGCACCTTTGCTTAAACTTCATGTCAAACTTGTGGTGCATATCATGTACGACACTTTTGTTACACTGACCATAGAGCAAACTGTCATCTACTGACTCCTAATTGCACCCAAATATCTCATGAGAACAACCAAGTCAGTCTAAGAAAAATTCTCAAGTCTGAATTTTCAGCTCATCACAAATTTGAAACTAAAATTACTTTGGAATTCACTATACGACTTCAAAATCTTCCTTTCAATGGAATGAAATTAAACTTATCACCATTCAAATGCATCTAGTGTGGAAGAGATTGGACTTCATTTGATACTTCAAAATTTGAAAAGAAGAAAGTCTCTACATAAGGTAAATTTACTGTTTGACCAAACCTTTGAGCACATTTGTGGAAATAGTTCAAATTCTGTGATGAACTAGACAAAACTTTAAATACCAAACTTGTAGACAACTTTAGGGTGAACAACTTTTGTAATTGGGGGATTGGCCATACCCTAAGGTTATCATAGTGCTTTGGATCTTTTTCTGTCAGCTTGGGTTTTCTGCCAAAACCTGACCTGTGTAGTAAATTCAAAATTTTCTTGACCTACAGCCATAACCTTGCAGAACTTTATTTGAGAAAGTTATATTTCATTAAATTCTTAACAACATTGGTATAAAACTCTTTTTATGAAGGTAAATAGAAATGGACTTTTAGAATTTCCAAACTAGTGGGTTGTACTGGTCAATCTCAGGTCAGCGGGCTAAATTCAAATTTAAACCATATTTCTACATAAAACATGGTGCCAAACCTTTTGACGAAGTTGTAGATCTTGAAGAGTAGAACATTTCATCTAATTGGAGCTTTGTCAAATTCGGCTTCTAAATAGTTTAAATAGGCGGTTTACAAACGGAGCTCCAGCTGGTCAAACCTCAGTTTTCTATTTCGGAGTTTTATTTCGTCTTTTGAGTCTATGACAGGCGGGTCCCACCCGTAAGGACCATGGGATTCCCGCCCACGCGGTTGGAACGCGCCGGGCCCATGGGTCCCACCTTCTATGGCTTCCATGAACTCGGTCAACTGAACCCCTTCTCATTCCCCCTGTCGGGCCCCACCTGTCTGCCTCACTCGGTCCATGGACCGCGTTTGCGCATCCACCACCGCCCCTCTTTCCCTTTCCTGCTCGCCCACACGGCAGACGAGCTCTGCCGCGCCGTGCCATGACCGGCCGGCCGAGGCTCGCTCCGACCCCGCCCCCGGCTTCTTCACCTGGATGCCATCCTGACCGGGTTCCTCACTGGCCTCGCCCTCCGTTCTCCCTCTCCCCACCCCCTAGCCGCTGCACTTGCTCGCACAGAGCACCAGCGTGCCGAGCCGCCATGGCCGTGCTCGGTTGAGCTCGCGCCGCCGCACCTGTGAACACCCGCTTGCCCAGCCACCCGGCCCAACGCAAACGCCCCGATACGCTCTTCAATTTCCCAAGCAAATTGACGTCGATTACCTCCTCTATCGCCACCTTCACGCGAGAACGCCGTCATCGAGGTCACGGCGAACACCGAGCGCGAACTCGCGGCCCGGTCGCCTCTGTCCCTCTCTCTCCAAACCATCACCGGCTCCACGCTCGCGCGACCCTTCTCGGACGAACCCAGTGCTCTAGTCCACCGAAACCGCCTCCTTCACCTCCCTCCGCGCACCACCACCGAGACGCACCGCCGCACCGTCGGCCACACCGTGGGCAGCCTCTCTGGGTCCCTCCCCACGGCCCCAAACCCCACCATTGGGTTCGCCTCATTGTTGCGCACCTCGCGCGCTCCCCGTCGCGGCCATTCCCCCTCACGACCACCGAAATCCAAGCCGCACCGCCGCGGCCTCGCCGCAGGTTCGCCTCCAGTTCACCGACCCCGAGCCGCCTGCTCACTCCACCTCGGGCGACGAGATCAAGGGGAGCGGGTTCCCCATGGCCGGGAACATCTTCCTCGACCCCGTCGGCTCCAAGTCCGGCCCTCCACACGCCAGCGTAGCCTCGCCGTTCCCCTCCCTCGCGCTTCCTTGCAGGCCCCTGAAGTATATAGTTAATTGCGTTTAGGTCCCTGGTCTGTATGAATTTCGTTTAAATGCATTTATCTAGAGCTGAGAACTTTGGAAAATCATAACAAATCAAATAAAAATCCTAAAAAGGCAAACTCAGTTGCGTTGGACTCCCCTTCAGTAGATCTATTGAATGGTTATGATGTGAATCCATGAAAAGACCATTTTGCCCTCAGTTTTAGTGCATGCATGTTAAAACTAGATAAATGTTAAAAGTGGTCTGAATGGTCTCAAAAAATTATGAAACTTGATTAGTAGCTTTGTTAGGATGTTTGGGCTCTGTGATAACTTTGGTAGCCCTAGCACTGCTTGGTTGATTACTGTTTTGCCCTTGTGTATGAGTTTTATGTATTTCATTAACATGGAAAATACTTGCCACATGAAGTATGCTCCAAATGGTAAACTAAAATTTTTGGGCACTCCTTATGATACATGTAACTCACTATTGAAGTTTGAGGCCATGCATGTTAAGTTTGTGTGGTGATTTGAAATTGATAAGTAATGACTTGACTAACAAAATAATAGGAAAAATAGATTCTAGAGTGCAGGAATAAATACATGAAAAATATGGTGGTATGCTGATGGTGTATAGGTTCCAAAAAATATTTTTGTGGAATTAGTGAGGACTGTTTTGGTGTGCAATTGAATTAGACCCTATTATTTATATGGAAAATAGATGTCATATCAAACTATGGATATATTCACTTGCTGATTTTTGTACATGTTGTTTAAGTCCTGCATCGATTACCGGATAAATTCCAGGACCAGAGACTTATCATATAAATTATGAAAAATCTGAGAAGCTATAGGACTGATAACTTGCTGGAATTGTCATAATTAATTTATAACTCCTATGTGGCTAAAATTTTGGCAGTAGCATAATGTACTACAATTCTACATGTCATAAAAATCTAAGTTCATTTGGGATTGTCTAACTGTATGAACTTAGATGTCCATTTTTATTCATAAAATGAACATGTATATCAATTTCATGTGTAGGTGTTTGTTTACAAATGGTATTATTGCGAATGTGGTCGATTCTCGCTGAATAATATCTACTATCCTCTAGATCACACTGCATTAGGAATTTATTAACTTACTCACGTAAACTACCTTAAGTCAATATAGGGTTTAAATCCATTAAATAAAAGCATAGTGCATGATACACCAGTGAATGATCCCTCTGAATGCATGAAGAACATGATTTTGACTTGTTAGGCGTTGGATGGAAATAAACACCACACCACCCATCTCAGTGTTCTAACATATAACGCTTGCTTTTATCATATCACATCATTAACATGTGGTTAATATAATCAATAGCTCGTATATGGGTGATCTTATGATTGTGTGTTGGTTCCTTGTCCATTGGACTACTCTTTGTTTAAGTAGTTTATCAATCACCTTTCTGCATGTCCATGAAATGATTGGTTATGTGTGTAATGTATCTCCATGCACCTTCTGCATCGCATCAATGCATGCCATTCATATAGAAACGCTTATTGCAGATACGTGATCAAAAAGCAAGTGCGTGGAGCTACTTCAACTAACAGTGATCCAAAAGACCAACTAAGACCCACTCACGACCTGGAGGGCCCATTAGTCGTATTTGGAAGGAGGAGTTGTCCAGGGGATCAACGGGTTGCTTGGGGCAAAGCCTCACAACCCGGCAAACTAACATTAGCTTAGTTTGTTGCTTTTCTTAAAATAAGGCAAAGGTAGGCAGGATCATGCTTTTCCTAGCAAACATATTATGGTTGATTATTACGCATTTGCATTAGGAGTTGTTTGGATAATAGAGTACGTAGGACGAGTATGCCTGGTAATGCTAGGTACGAGTAGACACGAGTGAATGGAGTCACTCGTCGCGTAGGTGATCTTGCAAAGATTTCAAAAGTACCACTAGGATGGAAGTTACATTTGTGTTTATAATCAAATGGAGGCCGGGCGGAGATATGGGCATACAAGAAAAATAAATGATGATGATGATGAGTATATGAATGGTTGGTGGACTCTGCCCGATTCGTTTAAGACCCCATCCGCTGTTCACCTGCTGATCGGCATAACATTGCTAGAGTGCTTATCCAGGCCATGGGACTGGTGAAATCTTACTTGTGCCATCCGAAGAACAGAGACACGTTCCTACCCACTGGATGAGAGGAAGGTGGCCCGGGGGAGCTTGGTACTCATGGTGGGGAGACCGAGATGTCGGTAGGCTCACCATGGGGGCACAACCCGGGGGTCAGGCAGGAGTGAATCGAACTTGGGATGGGACAAGTGGAGATGGGGGCTATATGTGGGAGCGCGATGGCTAGTAAGCATATACCCCTGGCATTATAGTTGTTCCTGGGAATATAAAAATCGATTCGAATCGCTGATGCTCACCAGGTGTGAGAATGCCATATCACTTACGGACAATGTAGTAACAACTTGAATACATTATGCTTATTATTCATGTTTTCAAATACCATGTGCTTGTTTTATATGTTTACATTCCTGCAAGTTATTATGACTATGTTGATACATGGAAATGATAGAACTTGTTACTTTATGGTTAACTCATCATTGTTTAACAATCAATGGCTATGGATCCACTTGTTAGTAAGCAAGCTTTGCGTCAGCCGTAAGCCATTTCCATTAAGTCCTACTGAGTAATTAGTACTCAGGGTTTGCCCCCACTTTTGGAGCGCAGGTACGGGTGACATCTGGACAATTGCTTGGAGGAGGGTAGTACCAGTGGGCACGGTGCTGCTCGTCTCGTTCGTCAATACATGAAGACTACTACTTAAGTAATTTATTTCCGCTGCGAGATGTTTTAAAAACCGCTTCCACTTTTGATTTGAACATGTATTTAACTACTAGTTTGGTTTGTAATCGCTTTACCTTATTTTCACTATTAAACTGCATGTGATGATATAACTGTTGTGGCTCCATCGAGGGCTGAATGTGTGTGACGTCGGTATCCTTAGGCGATGGTCACATCGAGTGCCCTTCGGGGTACCTCGACGGACTACCGGGTTTAGTCCAGCTTAAGTGCACTGCGAGCCAGAGGTGGCAGGTGTGCTTAGCCTGGATTAAGTAGGGCGGTTCCGCCACAATGATTGGCTCTGATACCAGCTGTGGCAGAACCGCCCTGCTTAATCTAGGCTAAGCACACCTACCATCTCTGGCTCGCAGTGCACTTAGGCTGAACTAAACCCGGTAGTCCATCGAGAGCCCTTCGACCCTTGATAACACCAAATCCTAGAGGAACCGACATCACACACATCCGACTCTCGATGGAGCCCACAACAGTTACGTCATCAAAGGCGGATTGAAATAGAGAGTAGATAGACTTAATTTACACACCAAATGTATGTAGTCAAATACATGTTCAAAATATAGCGGAAGCAATTTCAAAAACATCTCGCAGCGGAAACAAAGTACTTAAGTAGTCTTCATGCAGAGAAGAACTAGGCGAGTAGCACCGAGCCCACCGGTTCTACCCTCCTCCAAACAGCTGTCCAGATGTCATCAATACCTGCGCTCCAATAATGGGGGCAAACCCTGAGTACTAATTACTCAGTATGACTTAATGGAAATGGCTTACGGCTGACGCAAAGCTTGCTTACTAATCTTGTGGATCCTTAGCCATTGATTTTTAAACAAGGTCATGTTGACATAATATAGCATGTTGAGCATCAGCGATTCGAATCAATTTCCTAATTCCTAGGAATAACTAAAAATGTCAGGGGATATATGCTTACTAGCCATCGCGTTCCACACATATATCCCCGATCTCCACATGTCCCATCCCAAGTTCCATTCAATCCCACCGTTTTTCCCAGGTTGTGCCCTCGCAGGAGTGATACCTCGGCGTACCGAGCCAGCCCTCCCTTGAGTACAAGCTTCCCAAGATTTAACAGTAGGAACATGTCTCTGTTCTTCGGATGGCACAAGTAAGACTTTCACCAGTCTCACGGCTTGGATAAGCACTCTAGCAATGTTATGCTGACCAATAGGCGAACAACGAACGGCCTTACGCGACATGGACGGAGCCCGATAACAACAACACACACCATGAAAAGTAAACTTATGCTCCGCCCGGTCTTCATTTAAGGTGCTGTTTGGTTGAAAAATTGTAACGTAAACGCTAACGTAAAGGGAAAACACTGGCAATGTTACAAAAGTAACAGGTCACGGACTTTGTTTGGTTTCGACACTGGAAATGCAAATGAAATGCCGACTCTCATGAGCCGCTACCGTACTGAGCTGTGAGCTCCACAACAGCGCACCTACAGGCTTGGCCGCTTGGTCCTCGAGGTGAACATGAGCAGAAGAGCGTTGCCGCAGGCGTTGTCGAAGGAGAAGCGTCGCCGCCAGCGTCGTTGCAGCTACGCGGGTTTGTTTAATTAGGAGATTAGCGGGGCCGTTGTGGTTCAGGGGAGCCGCGTGAGCTGCCACAGGTGCGTTGATGGCCACGGGCCGCCGCCATCATCGCCATCGCGGCCGCCGCTGAGACTCATCCCATGGCAACCACCACCATCTGTCCATCTCAGCCCATGGACGCAAATTTGCCACCGCAGGTCAGGGTCAGGCTGTCCTCGGCGGCTGGACGCAAACACTGCTGCGCGGAAGCCACGGGCTTGCGGGACTCCTCTGTAGCGTTGAACTGCCGGCGAATGAGCTGGGACGCCGCCACGCCATCAGCTATTGTCCACGCTAGCTTGGCATAGGGCCCCTTGTCCACAACCGCATGGAGGAGCCTGGGTACCAGCGGAGAAGACGACGATGAGCGGTAACGATTCAACCTCGAGTACCAGCGGTAACGGATTTGAATAGGGCGTTATCCGATTACGGAGGGATCTGATTACACTTGCTGTGAAACAAACAGTAGGAAGCGTTATCTGTTTCCGCTGTAATCGATTGACGTTACAAATATGCCAACCAAACAGCTTGTAAATCATAAGCATAATTAAGATCTCCATCACAGTAAGATTTCTTTTGTTTGAAAGCCACCTACGTGACGAGGTCAGCGGCCAGCTACGGTTCTTCTAGCTGCGGGTCCACTGGTTCCTGATGCAGGGGCTCCTCGTTCAATTGTTGCTCCTGTGTCGGTGCCTCATTCGCGGGATCTATATGCATGACATCATATGCAAATGAGTGCAAAAGAATGCAATGCACGCATAGGGTGCAAAAGAAATATAAATCATGGTGAGTAGCATGAGATAAAAGACTTGAGTAGTCTCGTTTAAATCAATTCCACAAGAAGGAAAACCCCACGAACTTTCATTAAGAAATCGTTCAAACCATCACCTAAACCTAGTTTAATGCCTCATACATAATATCACAAGAACTTTCAGCAAGTATCGTGGTGTAGCAAGCAACATTACACTCTTACATAAAATATACCTAGGTCCATTATACAAGTTTAAGAATTAAAATACTCATGCCAAGTCCATACTGTTATACAGCCCCAAATGAGCTCAAATATTTATAACAGGAAGAACAATACTGTACTAAGCTACTGCCAAAATTTCAGCCACAAAAAAGTTATAATTATTTTACTAAAATCCTAACAATATAATAGCCTTTTAACTTTCTAGATTTTTCATAATTTGTAGGAATGGAATTTGGGCATGAATTTTGTACAGACAGCATCACTTTGCATGAACAGTGAGCACAAAACTCAGCAAACTCGGGTCTTCGTCCTTCTCTCGACAGAGAGAGGGGGACGGCAGCGCTCGGCCAATCCGGCCATGCAGGGCGCGGACGGACACCGGGGGCGGCCGAGGAGAGAGAGGAGAACACGGGAAACTCACCCCACTACTGGATTCGACGGGGAGAGGCAGAAACGGCGCACGACGATGATGAATTGGGGCGGCGACGGCGCGGGCTCGACGTCGCGACGGGGTCGATCTTCGCGGTGTGGTGGAGAACGTTGGCGGGAGTTAGCGCGTTGGATGCGCAAGGCCGTCGCGAGGGCCGTGGTGGTGGTCTCATGGCGCGGGATGGCCGGGGGTGAGCTGCGCGAGCTCAAACCTGAGCTTGAGCACGCCAATGGCGGCTCGTGGTCGCAGAGGCGAGGACGGGTCTCTAGTGAGGCAGGGGCAAGGGGGAGAAAGGGAACGGAGGGAGGGAGGCGCCCTCCACTTATCACCGCGCTCGGGGCATTGATCCATGGCCGAGGGCAATTGCCCGTACGCCGGCAGCCACGCGGCGGCCACCGGCTCGCCATGGGCGCGGCGCTGATGGTGGGACCCACCTGCTAGTGACTCAGAGAAAACAAATAGAAAAGTGTGTTTTCCCCCCTCTGTAATTCGCACTTTTGACCAATATAGAAACCGAATATGGAAAAGGGCTAATTGAATGAAATGTTCTACTATTTGAGCTCTACAACATTGTCAAAAGCCTTGATACCAAAATCCTTACGGAAATATGAATTACATCTGAATTTAGCTCTCAAATTTCAGTTTGGCCTACAGACCAGGGTTGGTTAAAAATTCTAAAAGTCCATTTTCTAGCACTTTCCCTCAAAGAGCTTATTAACATTTATGTTGGGAATTCGAGGATCTACAACTTATTAAATTAAGATCTTTCAAAATTATGGCTGTAGTATAGAGAAAAACTTGAATCACTAAGCAGGTCAAATTCTGGCAGATTCTAGGTGTTCACAAAAATGGCTCATACTCCTACACAAACTTCATTATATGACCAGGCCCCCATTACCAAAGTTGTTCATCACTAGATTGTTTACAAGCTTGATAATATAGACTTCACCCAAATCCCAACAGAATCAAAGTTATGAACAAAACATAGAAGCACACATGCAGAAAAACAGGGTCTAATTAGTTGCACTTCAACCAACTTTTGATCATAGTTCAAATGCATATCACGATATGATGCTTCATGATGAACGATGCATGTATGGGTGATGAAAATGCACTTGAGATGCTGGAGCATCACATGACTAATGCTGGGGGGTGGCAAGATATGTGGATCAGTGCCAATCGGTGACAAGTCAAGCTGGCATCTCTAGATGAATCTTTTTAATTTTTGAGTAGAGGACAAAGCACAGTCAAAGGTGGCCGGGTCGTTACTAAGAATCAACCAGGTCCTTTCCACTTAAGCATTAATATGGTGGATCCTATGTCTCGTTCGCAAAACAAGGGCAAAGTCAAAGCCGATGCTACTGATGATCAATCATTAGAATTTCGACCAAAAGAACATCTGACTAAAGAACAAATAGCAAGAAATCATCATTCACGTCTGAATTCAGTGGATTTGGTTGGCATCTGTGTGGCGGAACTGCCCTGCTTAATCTAGACTAAGCACACCTGCCACCTCTGGCTCGCAGTGCACTTAGGCCAGACTAAACCCGGTAGTCCGTCGAGAGTCCTTCGGGCTTCCGATAACACCATTCCCAGAGAAACCGACATCAAACACATCCGACTCTCGAAGGAGCCACAACAGTTACAATCATCACAGGTAGTTGAAATAGAGAGTAATAGACTTTAATTTACAGACCAAATAAATGAAGTCAAATACATGGTCAAAATATAGGAAGCGATTGCGAAATATATATATATAGCGGAAGCGTTTTTAACAAAACATCTCATAGCAGAATCATACTCAAGTAGTCTTCATTCAGAGATAAATAAGGCGAGTAGCACCGAGCCCACCGGTTCTACCCTCCTTCAAGCGGTTGTCCAGAAGTCATCAGTACCTGTAATCCAAAAGTGGGGGCAAACCCTGAGTACTAATTACTCAGTTGGACTTAATGGACGGGGCTTACGGCTGACGCAAAGAATGCTTACTAATCATATGGATCCTTAGCCATTAAATTTATACAAGGTCATGTTGACATAAGAAAGCAGGATTTGACAACTGCTAACCATTAACCATGAAGATCATTGATATCATAAAGTAAGTACTTGCATGAAATTAAAGCATGAATACCCATCAGTAACTTGCATAACAGTAGAATATACATGTAACACCGTAGTTTCAATTCCAGCAATTTTTACAATAAACTCCAAGCAATTTATTTAATTTCCTAAGGTTTATGGGTTAGTTTGCATTTATCCTGATTTATTTAAATTAAGTAATGCATAAAAGTAACATAGGCCCAACTTTCTTGTGCATTACATGCTGGTGCATTGCCTCTTGGTTGCTTGAATTAAGGATTCAAATTCAAATTCATTTGAATTTTAGACCCATTTTCTATCCCAATTCAAAGGAATTCAAAAAGAAAAAAAAAGGAAAAAAAAAGAAAGAGCCAGGCCGACCGGCCGGCCCGGCCGACCGGCCAGCCCAGCTCCCGCGCCCCCTCTCCCCGCCTGGGCCGGCCCAGCCATCCCGGCACCCCGCCTCCTCCCGCCTGGGCCCCGGCCCGACCAGTCGCCCCGCGCCCCCTTCCCGCCTGGGCTGCCTCCCGGCCCACTCGGCCGCGCCCTCAGCGCGCCGTCGGCCTGCGCCCACGTCCCGCTGACCGCCCGGTCCCACGCGTCAGTCCCGTCTCCCTCCTCCCGCCGGAGATCCCGCGCGCGCGCCTTCCCTCTGCTCGCCCTCGCCGACGCCCCGGGGATGGAAACCCCCTCCCCAAATCTCGCCCACGCCTTCCTTAATCGCTCCCCTCTTCAAATCCCGCAGCTCCCGCCCCGGTTCCCCCTTCTCCCTCCTTCCCCTCACTGCGCCGGGTCCGGCTTTCAAAGCCGCCGGGCGGAATCACCGCGGCCGTGCTTATCTCCTTCGCCCAAGGCTCTATAAAACCCACCCCGACGCTCGCCTCCGTCTCCTTTACCTCCCGTCCTCACCAATTTCACCACCGTGCCCTCTCGAGCTTGCAATCGCCGCCGGAGTCCCACCGCGGTAAGCCACTCCGTCGCTAAATTCGGCGTCGGTGTAGCCCCTCCAGCCCTGACTCCTCCCCCTCTCGTGTCGCAGGAGCATCCCGGAGCTTCGCCGCCCATCCTCGGAGTCCCGGAGACGCTTCACCCTCACGTTCCACGCGGGCGAACGCCACCCGTGAACCGACGCCGCCGCCGCTCGTCGCTAGACCGCCACCGACCATCTCTCGCCGCCCTCAAGCCCTCGGTGAGCTCGCCGTAACACCCACGTTCTTTTAGGCTAGCTCTAGTCGAGCCTAGCACCCTCCCTGAGCCGGAACGCCGCCGCGCCGCCGTTCCCGCCGCGCGCCGAGAGCGCCATGGGCGCGGTCACCGTCACCCGCGGCCCCGGTCTCTCTCCGCCATCGGATCTCGATCCGACGCACGAGAACAGAACCCCGATCCGATCTAACGTCACCGTTGGATCGAGATCCGACCGCTCGCACTCGCCGATGACCGGTCAATACCGGTCAGCGCTGTTCGTTTTGCTAAAGAGCCCCTGGACTTTCGGGAAATCAACCCGCAGTCCACCGACGTTGAAAAGTAATTAGGTTTTAGTCCTGGTTTTAGCGTTTTGGCCCTTGCGCTTCTGAAAATTAGAACCCGCCGTCCAGACCCTGGAGTTTTGCATCAGAACCCTCTGCGGCTAGGTTTAATTACGTATAGGTCCTCGGTTTTTCAAATCTAGCCCCTGGTTTAATGTTTCTATCACAGTTATGCCCCTAGGAGCCCGTTTTATGCCTAACTTTCACGTTTTAACTCCGATTTGAGTGATTCTTGCGCTCACGCGACCGTAGAAACACGTAGAATGTTTTTAGTACAGTTTTACCTTCTGTTTTTATGATATGATGTACTGTTTCTCACCTTTGGCCAATTGTTTGCATGTATGTATGCGTGGAAATGTTTGTACGTTGCCGTGATCGTGGTTAGACGGTGAGCAGTTTGTTGGTGACGAGGAGCAGCAGTTTGAGGGTGTTGAGCAGCAGCCTCAAGACCAGTTTGAGCAAGGCAAGTATAACATGGACACAACCCAATAATCATTTCATCACTTCATATGCATGTGTCTGTTTTTGTATGCCAATAAGGACTGTACCTAGCCTCTTTATCGCAATGTTTACCTATGGGAATGCATGTTGGTTTAGTTTTGCTAGTGGCTGCGCAAACTCATGTATCTTTTGTTAATAATGTTGTTAATGGACCTATGCAATCAAATCTTGAGCTTGACCCTCTGTGGGTCATGATCCTTTAAAATTGGTTTTTTTTAGCAACATGGTTTAGGGGGCATAAGCGTGTGTTTTGCTTATAGCCACTCTCCATAAGGACCGGTTCGCAAAGCGACAACCTGGGACAACAGTGCTACCATGAGACTGGAATGGGACGGTCTTGGCTAACTAATTAGGTTGCCTTGGTTCGGGAGTAACTTACCGACGGGGCAAGAGGGGAGGTGAGCTCCTGTGGCCCTCGCGCTACTCGGGTTGAGTGCGTTTATCTCCCCGTGAGGCTTGCTCCACAGTTGCGGACCCTGAAACCTTAGCGGTTACACCTTACCAACGTGATCTTTGTAAAGGCCTCGTAGTGTGCTTGCTAGCCATCTCATCTAAGGTAATGTGGTGGACCACTAGCGTAGCCCACGACTCATGGGTAAAGATGTACGACCTCTCGAGAGTGTAAAACTGACATGTCAGCCGTGCTCACGGTTATGAGCGGCCCAGATCCTTTATGCAGATTAGTGGTTCCCGTTTGGTTTTGGAAGTTGGTTCTCGTATCAATAATGTTGATTAGTTCTTTATGCAATATCTTGGGCTTTCTGGTTTATGAACCCACTCGTAGTAACTAGCTGTTTAATAAAACTTGACCAACTAAAAGCTCATGCAATGTGTCAGCCAACCCTAGAGCCTCATAGTTCATGTTATGCTTGTTGAGTATGAAATACTCACGCTTGCTTTACTTTAAACCTACTGTTGGCTAGAACCCAACCGCTGCTCAGCTCCAGAAGACTTCGAAGAGTATGTTCAGGACTTCAACGAGTTCTAGGCGTACCGGTCCACCAGTCGACGTCCCTGTGGCGGCTCACTCGTCTTCGTTTACTCTTCCGCTATGACTCTGGTTTAAAGACATGCTGTCTTATTGTAATAAAGTGATGTTATACTCTATGTAAACGTTTTATTTATCGTTTAAGCACGTTCTGTGATGTCACTATTGTCATTATATATGTGAGACACGTTCCTGGCACATATATGTTGATCCAGTTCCGTTGGTTGAGAACTGGGCGTGACAAAGTGGTATCAGAGCCGTGTTGACTGTAGGACGGAAGCCTAGTTAGAAACAGACATAAATAAGGACCTCTTTCCCCTTTGCCCTCTTGCTGTTTTATGAAAATTTTATTTTGCTATCAAACTATATGTTCACCCTATGTTAAATTATTACTTTTTGCTTTATTCATTCAATCAAATAGAACTGATCTCCATCTTACTCCATCCTCCTTATAGGTCATGGCACGCAGCAAGCAGACCGCCCGCAAGAGTACTGGGGGCCGCCTTCGCCGTGTTGCACCACCGACCCCACGGCGTACCCCAGTACCTCGTCCACCCCAGCAGATCGAGCCCCCGTCACCGGAGCTGCCCGAGCCGTTGCCACCACCACCCTTCGAATACGCCCCCATGGACCAGGCGCCACACCCCTTTGAGGGGAATGGTCTGCTTCCGGCAGACACTGATCCTGAGGAGGAGGAGGAGGAGGAGGAGGATCCAGTGGAGGTAGTTTACTACCTCGACTCAGACGGCGATGGTGATGCGCGAGGAGAGGCCCCATCGCCACGCCTGCCGACACCGACACCTCCTTCCCCGCGTGCGCCGACACCACCACCTTCTCCAGCGGCACCTGCAGCTTCACCGACACCCCCACCGCCACCGCCTGCCGCACCCGAGTGGCCGTTCCGTGTGGCTGTCCCTTCCGACGAGGGTGGCCAGCGGGAGGTTGACGCTTGGGTCGACCTGACGCACCCACACCACGGTGCTGACCTGGAGTTCCCGAGGCTACTCCGCGACTGCCTCTACGACCTGGGTTACACTACCCATGAGGTCGTCTACTAGGTCCGGCAGCGAGCGCGCCCGGACCACACCACCCTCTGGTCCGCCGGTGCGCAGATCCTGGAGCCCAACCCCAACCATGGGGGACACACCGTGCTGCGCCGGCACTACAGCATCGCGGAGCACGAGACCATGGAGATGGCCATAGAGGATGCCGCTCAGCAGGCTCTTGGGGTCCTCTGCCAGCACCACCACACTCCGCTCTGCCAGACTCAGTACCGCTACTTCCCCCGCCGGCAGTCCGGGGATACTGAGCACGAGATCGCGTCCATGCGGGGCGAGGGCAACCGGCAGCTGTTGAAGCTGGTCCGGTATGTGTCAGCCCTGATCACTGCCTACGTCAGGGCGTCCGAGGAGCTCCATCACCGGAACGGTGAGGTGTTCCACCTTCAGGCGCAGCTGGACCGCGTGGCAGGTCCACCGCCCCAGGTGCCAGTGGTGGATCCAGCTCAGACTCCACCTCGCAGGAGGCCTGGCACGGGAGAGTTAGGTGGTGCCACCAGGATACTCCCCCGGGATGACTAGTCGTCCTCATGTATCGCGTTAGCACGTTTGTTTAAGTTGTCGTGATGAGTTGGTCATGTGGAACCTAAGTTAAAGTGTGTTGGCTGGTTGTTTGTTATTTTGAACCATGTTTGATTTGCATCTTTGGTTGTGTGCTATCCAGCTGTGGGGATTTGTCCCAGCATGAACAAGTTAATGTTATAAGTTAGTTCGTGGGGTTAAACACTATATCCACTCTATCGCTCTTACTACTTTATCTTTAGTAGTTACCGTTTGTGCACCCTTCTGTTGGCTATATGCTTACGGTGTCTCTGCTACAAACAGATGGTCAACACAAGGCGCAACGCTACTGGTGGAAGTGCTAGCCAGGGTAACCAGGGGGGTGGCAACCCGCTGCCTAACCCTCCACCACTGACACCGGAGCAGTTTTACAACCTCCAGATGCAAATGATGGCAACAATGACCAACGCGGTGCACGCTCTCCAGCAAGCCCAAGCTCAACCACCACCCCCACCACCTCGGGACAGGCGTGGAGATTTCCTGAAGGGTCATCCACCAACCTTCTCCCATGCCACAGAGCCACTGCAAGCTGATGATTGGCTTCGCGCAGTGGAACGCCAGCTGGACATTGCTCAATGCAATGACCGGGAGAGGGTTTTGTATGGTTCCGGTCAGCTAAGAGGTGCAGCCCTGGATTGGTGGGAATCTTACAGACCCCAAGATAGGGATGCTTTCACTTGGGCACAGTTCAGGGAGAACTTCCGCAACCACCATGTGCCTGCAGGGTTGATGAAGATGAAGAAGAAAGAGTTTCTTTCCCTGAAGCAGGGCAGCATGTCGGTGACTGAGTATAGGGATAAGTTCCTTCAGTTGGCCAGGTATGCCACAGCAGAGGTGGCAGAGGACAGGGAGAAACAGGAATACTTCTTGGAGGGTCTGAATGATGAGCTCCAATACCAGCTGATGAATCATACCTTTCCTAGCTTCCATCAACTGGTGGACAGGGCTCTTTTCACTGAGAGGAAGCGCCAGGAGATTGAAGAAAGGAAGAGGAAGTACAACAACTCCTCATCAAGCAGCAACACCCGTCCCCGGTTCTCTCAGGGTCCGAGCTCACAGCAGCAGCGGGCTCAAGGACAGCAAGGCTACCAGTACCAGCAGCGCTACCAGGGTCAGCCAGCTCGCCCTATGCATCCAGCTCAGCGCCAAGTGCAGACCACCCCTCCCACCACGAACCAGACCACAGGCGTTGGGCCTTGCTACAAGTGTGGTGGAGCGGGCCACTATGCTAATGCTTGTCCCCGTAGGGTGCAAGGTAACCAACAGGGACAGCAGTCGGGCCAAAGGCAGAACCCTCCCCAGCCGCAGCAAGGGCGCCCCAATCAACAGAGCAAGACGCCGTGGCAGGGGAAGGTGAATCATGTGACAGCTGAGTCTGCAGCTGAAGCTCCTAACGTCGTGATTGGTACGTTCCTGGTCAACTCTCACCCCGCTACCGTTCTTTTTGATACCGGTGCCACGCATTCATTTATTACCAAATCATATGCTGAGCAGTACAATATTCCTATAAGGTCTACAAGTAGACCCATGGTAGTATCTACACCGGGGGGAACGTTGAGCACAAGTTTAATATGCCCTCGGGTTAGCATAAACATAAGGGGGGTAGAATTCTGCACCAAGTTGATAATCATTGGTTCCGCGGGCATTGATATCATCTTGGGAATGGAAACGCTTGGTAAGTGGGATGTCAGAATTGATTGTGCCAAGCGAACCGTCCACTTAACAGCTCCTGATGGTCAGAAAGTGGAGATCAGTGCCACAGAACCTTCTGGTTGTCTGCATCAGATGGAGGCGAAGCCCACGGAGGGAATTCGAGTAGCGTGCGAGTACCCGGATGTCTTTCCAGATGAGTTACCAGGTATGCCACCTGACCGAGAAGTTGAATTTTTAATAGAACTTTTACCTGGTACAGCCCCTATAGCAAAAAGGCAATATAGAGTGGCACCCAAAGAACAAGAGTTAATAAAGGAAAATATAGATGAGTTGTTAGGAAAGGGGTTTATACGGCCTAGTTCTTCACCTTGGGCTTTTCCAGTTCTGTTTGTTGACAAAAAGGATGGGACACGGAGGATGTGTGTGGATTATAGAGCCTTGAATGATGTCACCATCAAGAACAAATATCCCTTACCTCGAATAGATGATTTGTTTGATCAGTTGCAAGGTGCATGTGTGTTCTCAAAGATTGATTTGAGGTCGGGTTATCATCAACTGAAGATCCGTCCATCCGATATTCCAAAGACTGCTTTCATTACCAGATTTGGGTTATATGAATATACAGTGATGTCTTTCGGGTTGACAAATGCTCCTGCTTATTTCATGAATCTTATGAACAAGGTGTTTATGGAGTATCTTGACAAGTTTGTTGTAGTGTTCATTGATGATATATTGATCTATTCTAAGACGGAAGAAGAACACGAAGAACACTTGAGGTTAGTGTTGCAGAAGCTGAGAGACCATAAGTTGTATGCAAAGTTGAGCAAGTGTGAGTTTTGGCTTGATCAAGTGCCTTTCTTGGGAAATATAGTCTCGAAAGGTGGAATCATGGTGGATCCCAGCAAGATCAGCAGTGTCATGGATTGGAAGGTGCCAGAAGTTGTGAAAGAAGTTCGTGGATTTTTGGGTTTAGCAGGATATTACAGAAGGTTTATTGAGAGTTTCTCCAGGATTGCAAAACCCATGACATCATTGCTCGAGAAGGGTGTTCCATTTCATTGGACTAAGGAGAGGCAAGCTGCATTTGATGAACTAAAGAAGAGACTCACCACAGCCCCAGTGCTTACTCTACCGGACTTAACCAAGAGTTTCACCGTGTATTGTGATGCCTCTAAGGAAGGGTTGGGTTGTGTGCTGATGCAGGAGGGTAAGGTGATTGCTTATGCTTCACGCCAGTTAAGAAAGCATGAGGTCAATTATCCCACTCATGATCTGGAGTTAGCAGCTGTTGTGCATGCTCTGAAGATCTGGAGGCATTATTTGTTCGGGAATAAATGTGAGATATACACCGACCACAAGAGTCTCAAATATATCTTCACACAGAATGAGTTGAATATGAGGCAGAGAAGATGGCTAGAGTTGATTAAAGATTATGACCTAGAGATACATTACCATCCAGGGAAAGCTAATGTGGTAGCGGATGCCTTAAGCAGAAAAAGTTATGTTAATATGGCAGTTGCTTTTCAGATGCCCTTTGAGCTGTGTGTGGAATTTGAGAGTTTGAATTTGGGATTCGTGCATCACACCACAGTAGCAACCTTTGAAGCAGAGCCTACCCTGGAACAAGAGATAAGGAACCATCAGAAAACGGACGAGAAAATTCAGGAGATCCGGGAACAGATCAAGTTGGGCAAGGCGCCACACTTTCGTGAAGATGAACAAGGTATTGCATGGTACAAGAATCGGATCTGCGTGCCAGATGTGGACAGTATCAAGAAGTTAATACTCAGTGAGGCTCACGACACCGCTTACTCAATTCACCCGGGCAGTACAAAGATGTATCATGATTTGAAGGAAAGGTTCTGGTGGTATGGAATGAAGAGAGCAGTGGCAGAATATGTCGCAGTGTGTGACACTTGTCAGCGCATGAAGGCCGAACATCAGAGACCCGCAGGTTTGTTGCAACCTTTGAAGATCCCAGAGTGGAAATGGGAGGAAATAAGTATGGATTTCATTGTGGGGTTACCCAGGACTCAGAAAGGTTACAACTCGATTTGGGTAGTTGTTGATCGGTTGACCAAGGTTGCTCATTTCATTCCGGTGAACACTACCTATTCGGGTGCAAGGTTAGCAGAGTTGTACATCTCCAGAATCGTTTGCTTGCATGGTGTGCCTAAGCGGATCATATCTGATAGAGGTTCACAGTTCACATCTCGTTTTTGGGAGCAGTTGCATGATTCCTTGGATTCCAAGCTTCGGTTCAGTACAGCATATCACCCACAGACAGATGGTCAGACGGAAAGAACAAATCAGATTCTAGAGGACATGTTGAGGGCATGTGCTATACAATACGGAACCAGTTGGGATAAGAGTCTGCCTTATGCCGAGTTCTCTTATAACAACAGCTACCAAGCCAGTCTGAAGAAGTCACCATTTGAGGCACTGTATGGCAGAAGGTGCAGGACACCGCTATTTTGGAACCAAACAGGAGAGAAGCAGGTGTTCGGACCCGACCTTATCAAGGATGCTGAACAGCAGATCAAGATGGTACGTGAGAATTTGAGAGTTGCTCAGTCCAGACAGAAGAGCTATGCAGATGTGCGACGCAGGGATTTGACCTTTAAGGTTGATGACTTTGTGTATTTGAAGGTGTCACCAATGAGAGGTATCCGGAGGTTTAATCTGAAAGGAAAGCTGGCACCAAGATACATTGGTCCATTCAAGATAGTAGAAAGGAAAGGCGAAGTGGCTTATAAGTTGGAGTTGCCACCAAACCTATCTGGCATACACAATGTGTTCCATGTGTCACAACTAAAGAAGTGTTTGAGGGTGCCGGAAGAACAAGCACCACTGGAAGGTCTAGATGTGCAGGAGGATTTGACATATACCGAACACCCGGTGAAGATGCTTGAAACATCTGAAAGGGTTACTCGAAATAGGAGGGTCAAAATGTGCAGAGTGCAGTGGAAACATCACACGGAAGATGAGGCAACTTGGGAAAGAGAGGAGGAGTTGAGAGCAACTTATCCCGGTCTCTTTGTTAACCACCTATGAGAATCTCGGAGGCGAGATTCCTGTTAAGGGGGGTAGGTTTGTAACACCCTAGTTTCAATTCCAGCAATTTTTACAATAAACTCCAACCAATTTATTTAATTTCCTAAGGTTTATGGGTTAGTTTGCATTTATCCTGATTTATTTAAATTAAGTAATGCATAAAAGTAACATAGGCCCAACTTTCTTGTGCATTACATGCTGGTGCATTGCCTCTTGGTTGCTTGAATTAAGGATTCAAATTCAAATTCATTTGAATTTTAGACCCATTTTCTATCCCAATTCAAAGGAATTCAAAAAGAAAAAAAAAGGAAAAAAAAAGAAAGAGCCAGGTCGGCCGGCCGACCGGCCAGCCCAGCTCCCGCGCCCCCTCTCCCCGCCTAGGCCGGCCCAGCCATCCCGACACCCCGCCTCCTCTCGCCTGGGCCCCGGCCCGACCAGTCGCCCCGCGCCCCCTTCCCGCCTGGCTGCCTCCCGGCCCACTCGGCCGCGCCCTCAGCGCGCCGTCGGCCCGCGCCCACGTCCCGCTGACCGCCCGGTCCCACGCGTCAGTCCCGTCTCCCTCCTCCCGCCGAAGATCCCGCGCGCGCGCCTTCCCTCTGCTCGCCCTCGCCGACGCCCCGGGGATGGAAACCCCCTCCCCAAATCTCGCCCACGCCTTCCTTAATCGCTCCCCTCTTCAAATCCCGCAGCTTCCGCCCCGGTTCCCCCTTCTCCCTCCTTCCCCTCACTGCGCCGGGTCCGGCTTTCAAAGCCGCCGGGCGGAATCACCGCGGCCGTGCTTATCTCCTTCGCCCAAGGCTCTATAAAACCCACCCCGACGCTCGCCTCCGTCTCCTTTACCTCCCCTCCTCACCAATTTCACCACCGTGCCCTCTCGAGCTTGCAATCGCCGCCGGAGTCCCACCGCGGTAAGCCACTCCGTCGCTAAATTCGGCGTCGGTGTAGCCCATCCAGCCCTGACTCCTCCCCCTCTCGTGTCGCAGGAGCATCCCGGAGCTTCGCCGCCCATCCTCGGAGTCCCGGAGACGCTTCACCCTCACGTTCCACGCGGGCGAACGCCACCCGTGAACCGACGCCGCCGCCGCTCGTCGCTAGACCGCCACCGACCATCTCTCGCCGCCCTCAAGCCCTCGGTGAGCTCGCCGTAACACCCACGTTCTTTTAGGCTAGCTCTAGTCGAGCCTAGCACCCTCCCTGAGGCGGAACGCCGCCGCGCCGCCGTTCCCGCCGCGCGCCGAGAGCGCCATGGGCGCGGTCACCGTCGCCCGCGGCCCCGGTCTCTCTCCGCCGTCGGATCTCGATCCGACGCACGAGAACAGAACCCCGATCCGATCTAACGTCACCGTTGGATCGAGATCCGACCGCTCGCACTCGCCGATGACCGGTCAATACCGGTCAGCGCTGTTCGTTTTGCTAAAGAGCCCCTGGACTTTCGGGAAATCAACCCGCAGTCCACCGACGTTGAAAAGTAATTAGGTTTTAGTCCTGGTTTTAGCGTTTTGGCCCTTGCGCTTCTGAAAATTAGAACCCGCCGTCCAGACCCTGGAGTTTTGCATCAGAACCCTCTGCGGCTAGGTTTAATTACGTATAGGTCCTCAGTTTTTCAAATCTAGCCCCTGGTTTAATGTTTCTATCACAGTTATGCCCCTAGGAGCCCGTTTTATGCCTAAATTTCACGTTTTAACTCCGATTTGAGTGATTCTTGCGCTCACGCGACCGTAGAAACACGTAGAATGTTTTTAGTACAGTTTTACCTTCTGTTTTTATGATATGATGTACTGTTTCTCACCTTTGGCCAATTGTTTGCATGTATGTATGCGTGGAAATGTTTGTACGTTGCCGTGATCGTGGTTAGACGGTGAGCAGTTTGTTGGTGACGAGGAGCAGCAGTTTGAGGGTGTTGAGCAGCAGCTTCAAGACCAGTTTGAGCAAGGCAAGTATAACATGGACACAACCCAATAATCATTTCATCACTTCATATGCATGTGTCTGTTTTTGTATGCCAATAAGGACTGTACCTAGCCTCTTTATCGCAATGTTTACCTATGGGAATGCAAGTTGGTTTAGTTTTGCTAGTGGCTGCGCAAACTCATGTATCTTTTGTTAATAATGTTGTTAATGGACCTATGCAATCAAATCTTGAGCTTGACCCTCTATGGGTCATGATCCTTTAAAATTGGTTTTTTTTAGCAACATGGTTTAGGGGGCATAAGCGTGTGTTTTGCTTATAGCCACTCTCCATAAGGACCGGTTCGCAAAGCGACAACCTGGGACAACAGTGCTACCATGAGACTGGAATGGGACGGTCTTGGCTAACTAATTAGGTTGCCTTGGTTCGGGAGTAACTTACCGACGGGGCAAGAGGGGAGGTGAGCTCCTGTGGCCCTCGCGCTACTCGGGTTGAGTGCGTTTATCTCCCCGTGAGGCTTGCTCCACAGTTGCGGACCCTGAAACCTTAGCGGTTACACCTTACCAACGTGATCTTTGTAAAGGCCTCGTAGTGTGCTTGCTAGCCATCTCATCTAAGGTAATGTGGTGGACCACTAGCGTAGCCCACGACTCATGGGTAAAGATGTACGACCTCTCGAGAGTGTAAAACTGACATGTCAGCCGTGCTCACGGTTATGAGCGGCCCAGATCCTTTATGCAGATTAGTGGTTCCCGTTTGGTTTTGGAAGTTGGTTCTCGTATCAATAATGTTGATTAGTTCTTTATGCAATATCTTGGGCTTTCTGGTTTATGAACCCACTCGTAGTAACTAGCTGTTTAATAAAACTTGACCAACTAAAAGCTCATGCAATGTGTCAGCCAACCCTAGAGCCTCATAGTTCATGTTATGCTTGTTGAGTATGAAATACTCACGCTTGCTTTACTTTAAACCTACTGTTGGCTGGAACCCAACCGCTGCTCAGCTCCAGAAGACTTCGAAGAGTATGTTCAGGACTTCAACGAGTTCTAGGCGTACCGGTCCACCAGTCGACGTCCCTATGGCGGCTCACTCGTCTTCGTTTACTCTTCCGCTATGACTCTGGTTTAAAGACATGCTGTCTTATTGTAATAAAGTGATGTTATACTCTATGTAAACGTTTTATTTATCGTTTAAGCACGTTCTGTGATGTCACTATTGTCATTATATATGTGAGACACGTTCCTGGCACATATATGTTGATCCGGTTCCGTTGGTTGAGAACTGGGCGTGACAATACACATCCAAGCATGTTGTATTGAAAAACATGAATATAAGCATAAAGTATCTAAGTTGTTACTACATTGCCTGTCACGCCCAGTTCTCAACCAACGGAACCGGAACATCATATATGTGCCAGGAACGTGTCTCACATATATCATGACAATAGTGACATCACAAAACGTGCATAAACGATAAATAAAACGTTTACATAGAGTATAACATCACTTTATTACAATAAGACAACATGTCTTTAAACCAGAGTCATAGCGGAAGCGTAAACGAAGATGAATGAGCCGCCACAGGCACGTCGACTGGTGGACCGGTACGCCTAGAACTCGTTGAAGTCCTGAACATACTCTTCGAAGTCTTCTGGAGCTGAGCAGCGGTTGGGTTCCAGCCAACAGTAGGTTTAAAGTAAAGCAAGCGTGAGTATTTCATACTCAACAAGCATAACATGAACTATGAGGCATCTAGGGTTGGCTGACACTTAGCGTGAGCTTTTAGTTGGTCAAGTTTTATTAAGCGATGAAATTACTACAAGTGAGTTGGTGAACCATTAACCCAAGATTTAGCATGAAAGATTTAAACAACAACATTAACATAAGAACCACTAATCTGCATAAAGGATCTGGGCCGCTCATAACCGTGAGCATGGCTGACATGTCAGTTTTACACTCTCGAGAGGTCATACATCTTTACCCATGAGTCGTGGGCTACGCTAGTGGTCCACCACATTACCTTAGATGAGATGGCTAGCAAGCACACTACGAGGCCTTTACAAAGATCACGTTGGTACGGTGTAACCGCTAAGGTTTCAGAGTCCGCAGCTGTGGAGCAAGCCTCAAGGGGAGATAAACGCACTCAACCCAAGTAGCGCGAGGGCCACAGAAGCTCACCTTCCCTCTTGCCCCGTCGGTAAGTTACTCCCAAACCAATGCAACCTAATTAGTTAGCCAAGACCGTCCCATTCCAGTCTCATGGTAGCACTGTTGTCCCAGGTTGTCGCTTTGCGAACCGGTCCTTATGGAGAGTGGCTATAAGCAAAACACATGCTCATGCCCCCTAAACCAAGTTGCTAAAAAGCCATTTTTAAAGGAACATGAACCACAAAGGGGTCAAGCTCAAGATTTGATTGCATAGATCCATTTAACCAAATTATTAACAAAGATACATGAGTTCGCGCAGCAACTAGCAAAACTTAACCAACATGCAACCCATAGGTAAACATATCGATAAAAGAGGCTAGGTACAGTCCTTATTGGCATACAAAATTAGACACATGCATATGAAGTGATTAAAGGGTTATTAGGTTGTGTTCATGCTATACTTGCCTTGCTCAAACTGGTCTTGAGTCTGCTGCTCAACACCCTCAAACTGCTGCTCTTCGTCACCAACAAACTGCTCACCGTCTAACCACGTTCACGGCAACATACAAGTATTTCCACGCATACATACATGCAAACAATTATCAAAAGGTGAGAAACAGTACATCATATCATAAAAACAGAAGATAAAACTGTACTAAAAACATTCTACATGTTTCTACGGTCGCGTGAGCGCAAGAATCACTCAAATCGGAGTTAAAACGCGAAAGTTATGCATAAAACGGGCTCCTAGGGGCATAACTGTGATAGAAACAGTGAAACCAGGGGCTAGAGTTGAAAAACCGAGGACTTAAACGTAATTAACTATAGCCGCCGAGGGTTCTGATGCAAAAGTTCCAGGGTCTGGATGGCGGGTTCTAAATTTCAAAAGCGCAGGGGCTAAACTGAAGAAAACAGGACCTGGAACTAATTACTTTTCAACTACGGTGGACGGCGGGTTGATTCCAGAGAAACGCTGGGGCTTTTCTGCAAAAGTCCCGTGCTGACCCGGTCTGCGCTGACGCTGCGCTTACGCGTCGCGCACGTGGCAAGCCACATCGGCTCTGGCAGGCGGGGCCGGTGCTGACGGGGTTAAGTGGCGCCACATGGCGCGCTCTGATTGGTCGGCGAACCGGTATGCGAGGATTTTATCCTGGCCGCTCAGATCGGATCCAAGGGCCAGGGATGGACGGGGGACAGGGGTACTGGGGACGCGCCCGTGGCGTTCGCGTCGCGCGGCGAGGCCGGCGGCGCGGCGGCGTTCCGGCTCAGGGAGGGCCCTAGGCTCGGCTAGAGCTATCCCAACCGAGAGAGAGTGTTGCGGCGAGCTCACCGAGGGCTTGAGGGCGGCGGGAGGTGGTCGGTAGAGGTCCAACGACGAGCGGCGGCGGATGGCGGGGCGCGACGTTCACGGACGGCATTCTTCCTCGAGGAACTCCGGGGTGGAGCGGCTCCGGGACTCCGACGATGGGCGGCGAAGCTCCGGGATGCTCCTGCGACACGAGTGGAGGAGAAATCAGGGCCGGAGGGGCTACACCGACGACGAATTTGGCGACAGAGCGGCTTACTGCGGCAGAGCTTCAATGGCGATTCGCGAGCTCGAGAGGGCACGGGAGGGCAATAGCTTTGGTGGAGAGGTGAAGGGGATAGAGGCGAGCCTAGGTGTGGGTTTTATAGGAGTCCAGGAGGGCGATAGCGGCGGGTGCGCGCGAGGTGTCCGCCGGCTCTTGAACGCGAGTGATGGCGCGGTTCAGGCAGGGCGGAGGAAGGGGAAACGGGCGCGGCGATGCGGGATTTGATGGCGGGTGAGTAAGGAAAGAGCGGGGCGAGATTTGGGGAGGGGGTTTCCATCCCCTGGGCGTCGGCGTGGGCGAGCAGGAAGGAAAGAGCGCGCGCGGGATCTCCGGCGGGAGGAGGAAGACGGCGCTGACCCGTGGGCCCCGCCTGTCGGCGACACGTAGAGAGAGAGAGAGGAAGCGCGGGGTTCGACTTGGGCCGGCCATTTTGGCCCAGGTGAAAGAAGGAGGGCGCGGGGGAAGGGGGCTGGCTTTTGGCCCAGGCGGGAAAAAGGGGCGCCGAGTTGGGCTGGGCGGTTGGCCTGGTTTGGCTCGGTGGCTCCTTTTCTCTTTTTTTTCTTTTTCTTTTTCTGAATTCTTTTGAAATGAGATAGAATTAGTTCTAAGATTCAAATAAATTTGAATTTGAATCCTTAATTCAAACAACCAAGAAACAATGCACCAGCATGAATGTACAAGGAAGTTGGGCCTATGATTTATTTTATACAAGCATTTATTTTAAATAAATCATTTAAAATGCAACTAAGCACATAAGCCTTGGAAAAATTAAATAAATTGCTTGAATTTTATTGTGAAATGCTGGAATTTAAACTAGGGTATTACAAACCTACCCCCCTTAACAGGAATCTCGCCCCCGAGATTCTCGTAGGTGGTTAGCAAAGATACCAGGATAGGTTGCTCTCACCTCCTCCTCTCTTTCCCAAGTTGCCTCATCCTCCGTGTGATGTTTCCACTGCACTCTGCACATTTTGACCCCCTATTTCGGGTAACCCTTTCAGATGTTTCAAGAATCTTCACCGGGTGTTCGGTATATGTCAAATCCTCCTGCACGTCCAGACCTTCCAGTGGTGCTTGTTCTTCCGGCACCCTCAAACACTTCTTTAGTTGGGACACATGGAACACATTGTGTATGCCAGATAGGTTTGATGGCAATTCCAACTTATAAGCCACTTCGCCTTTCCTTTCCACTATCTTGAATGGACCGATGTATCTTGGTGCCAGCTTTCCTTTCATATTAAACCTCCGGATACCTCTCATTGGTGATACCTTCAAATACACAAAGTCATCAACCTTAAAGGTCAAGTCCCTGCGTCGCACATCCGCATAGCTCTTCTGTCTGGACTGAGCAACTCTCAAATTCTCACGTACCATCTTGATCTGCTGTTCAGCATCCCTGATAAGGTCGGGTCCGAACACCTGCTTCTCTCCTGTTTGGTTCCAAAATAGCGGTGTCCTGCACCTTCTTACATATAGTGCCTCAAACGGTGACTTCTTCAGACTGGCTTGGTAGCTGTTGTTATAAGAGAACTCAGCATAAGGCAGACTCTTATCCCAACTGGTTCCGTATTGTATAGCACATGCCCTCAACATGTCCTCTAGAATCTGATTTGTTCTTTCCGTCTGACCATCTGTCTGTGGGTGATATGCTGTACTGAACCGAAGCTTGGAATCCAAGGAATCATGCAACTGCTCCCAGAAACGAGATGTGAACTGTGACCCTCTATCCGATATGATCCGCTTAAGCACACCATGCAAGCAAACGATTCTGGAGATGTACAACTCTGCTAACCTTGCACCCGAATAGGTGGTGTTCACCGGAATGAAATGAGCAACCTTGGTCAACCGATCAACAACTACCCAGATCGAGTTGTAACCTTTCTGAGTCCTGGGTAACCCCACAATGAAATCCATACTTATTTCCTCCCATTTCCACTCTGGGATCTTCAAAGGTTGCAACAAACCCGCAGGCCTCTGATGTTCAGCCTTCACACGCTGACAAGTGTCACATACCGCAACATATTCTGCCACTGCTCTCTTCATTCCATACCACCAGAACCTTTCCTTCAAATCATGATACATCTTTGTACTGCCCGGGTGAATTGAGTAAGCGGTGTCGTGAGCCTCACTGAGTATTAACTTCTTGATACTGTCCACATCTGGCACGCAGATCCGATTCTTGTACCATACAGTACCTTGTTCATCTTCACGAAAGTGTGGCACCTTGCCCAACTTGATCTGTTCCCGGATCTCCTGAATTTTCTCGTCCGTTTTCTGATGGTTCCTTATCACTTATTCAAGGGTAGGCTCTGCCTCAAAAGTTGCTACTGTGGTGTGGTGCACGAATCCCAAATTCAAACTCTCAAATTTCGCACACAGTTTAAGAGGCATCTGAAAAGCAACTGCCATGTTAACATAACTTTTTCTGCTTAAGGCATCTGCTACCACATTAGCTTTCCCTGGATGGTAATGTATCTCCAGGTCATAATCTTTAATCAACTCTAGCCATCTTCTCTGCCTCATATTCAGCTCATTCTGTGTGAAGATATATTTAAGACTCTTATGGTCGGTGTATATCTCGCATCTATTTCCGAATAAATAATGTCTCCAGATCTTCAGAGCATGCACCACAGCTGCTAACTCCAGATCATGAGTGGGATAATTGACCTCATGCTTTCTTAACTGTCGTGAAGCATAAGCAATCACCTTACCCTCCTGCATCAGCACACAACCCAAACCTTCCTTAGAGGCTTCACAATACACGGTGAAACTCTTGGTTAAGTCTGGTAGAGTAAGCACTGGGGCTGTGGTGAGTCTCTTCTTTAATTCATCAAATGCAGCTTGCCTCTCCTTAGTCCAAATAAAGGGAACACCCTTCTCGAGCAATGATGTCATTGGTTTTGCAATCCTGGAGAAACTCTCAATGAACCTTCTGTAATATCCTGCTAGGCCCAAAAATCCACGAACTTCTTTCACAACTTCTGGCACCTTCCAATCCATGACACTGCTGATCTTGCTAGGATCCACCATGATTCCACCTTTCGAGACTATATGTCCCAAGAAAGGCACTTGATCAAGCCAAAACTCACACTTGCTCAACTTTGCATACAACTTATGGTCTCTCAGCTTCTGCAAAACTAACCTCAAGTGTTCTTCATGTTCTTCTTCCGTCTTGGAATAGATCAATATATCATCAATGAACACCACAACAAACTTGTCAAGATACTCCATAAACACCTTGTTCATAAGATTCATGAAATAAGCAGGAGCATTTGTCAACCCAAAAGACATCACTGTATATTCATATAACCCAAATCTGGTAATGAAAGCAGTCTTTGGAATATCGGATGGACGAATCTTCATTTGATGATAACCCGACCTCAAATCAATTTTTGAGAACACACATGCACCTTGCAACTGATCAAACAAATCATCTATCCGAGGTAAGGGGTATTTCTTTTTGATGGTGACATCATTCAAAGCCCTATAATCCACACACATCCTTCTTGACCCATCCTTCTTATCGACAAACAGAACCGGAAAGGCCCAAGGTGAAGAACTAGGCCGTATAAACCCTTTTCCTAACAACTCATCTATATTTTCCTTTATTAACTCTTGTTCTTTGGGTGCCACTCTATATTGCCTTTTTGCTATAGGGGCTGTACCAGGTAAAAGTTCTATTAAAAATTCAACTTCTCGGTCAGGTGGCATACCTGGTAACTCTTCGGGAAAGACATCCGGGTACTCACACACTACTCGAATTCCCTCCGTGGGCTTCGCCTCCATCTGATGCAGACAACCAAAAGGTTTTGTGGCACTGACTTCCACTTTCTGACCATTAGGAGCTGTTAAGTGGACGGTTCGCTTGGCACAATCAATTCTGACATCCCACTTAGCAAGTGTTTCCATTCCCAAGATGATATCAATCCCCGCGGAACCAATGATTATCAACTTGGTGCAGAATTCTACCCCCTTATGTTTATGCTAACTCGAGGGCATATTAAACTTGTGCTCAACGTTCCCCCCAGTGTAGATACTACCATGGGTCTACTTTTAGACCTTATAGGAATATTGTACTGCTCAGCATATGATTTGGTAATAAATGAATGCGTGGCACCAGTATCAAAAAGAACTGTAGCGGGGTGAGAGTTGACCAGGAACGTACCAAGCACGACGTTAGGGGCTTCAGCTTCCCTTGCCACGGTGCCTTGCCCTGTTGATTGGGGCGCCCTTGCTGCGGCTACGGAGGGTTCTGGCTTTGGCTCGATTGCTGCCCCTGTTGGTTACCTTGCACCTTACGGGGACAAGCGTTAGCATAGTGGCCCACTCCACCACACTTGTAGCAAGGCCCAACACCCGTAGTCTGGTTTGTGGTGGGAGGGGTGGTCGGCACTTGGCGCTGAGCTGGATACATAGGACAAGCTGGCTGACCCTGGTAGCGCTGCTGGTACTGGTAGCCTTGCTATCCTTGAGCCCGCTGCTGCTGTGAGCTCGGACCCTGAGAGAAACGGGGGCGGGCGTTGCTGCTTGATGAAGAGTTGTTGTACTTCCTCTTCCTTTCTTCAATCTCCTGGCGCTTTCTTTCAGTGAAAAGAGCCCTGTCCACCAGTTGATGGAAGCTAGGAAAGGTATGGTTCATCAGCTGGTATTGGAGCTCATCATTTAGACCCTCCAAGAAGTATTCCTGTTTCTCCCTGTCCTCTGCCACCTCTGCAGTGGCATATCTGGCCAACTGAAGGAACTTATCCCTATACTCAGTCACCGACATGCTGCCCTGCTTCAGGGAAAGAAACTCCTTCTTCTTCATTTTCATCAACCCCGCAGGCACATGGTGGTTGCGGAAGTTCTCCCTGAACTGTGCCCAAGTGAAAGCATCCCTATCTTGGGGTCTATAAGATTCCCACCAATCCAGGGCTGCACCTCTTAGCTGACCAGAACCATACAGAACCCTCTCCCGGTCATTGCATTGAGCAATGTCCAACTGGCGTTCCACTACGCGAAGCCAATCATCAGCTTGCAGTGGCTCTGTGGCATGGGAGAAGGTTGGTGGATGACCCTTTAGGAAATCTCCACGCCTGTCCCTAGGTGGTGGGGGTGGTGGTTGAGCTTGAGCTTGCTGGAGAACGTGCACCGCGTTGGTCATTGTCGCCATCATTTGCATCTGGTGGTTGTAAAACTGCTCCCGTGTTAGTGGTGGAGGGTTAGGCAGCGGGTTGCCACCCCCTGGTTACCCTGGCTAGCATTTCCACCAGCAGCGTTGCGCCTTGTGTTAACCATCTGTTTGTAGCAGAGACACCGTAAGCACATAGCCAACATATGGGCGCACAAGCAGTAGCGACTAAAGATAAAGTAGTAAGAGCGATAGAGTGGATATAGTGTTTAACCCCACGAACTAACTTATAACATTAACTTGTTCATGCTGGGACAAATCCCCACATCTGGATAACAGACAACCAAAGATCCAAATCAAACATGGTTCAAAATAACAAACAACCAGCCAACACACTTTAACTTAAGTTCCACACGACCAACTCAACACGACAACTTAAACAAACGTGCTAACGCGATACATGAGGACGATTAGTCATCCCGAGGGAGTATCCTGGTGGCACCACCTAACTCTCCCGTGCCAGGCCTCCTGCGAGGTGGAGTCTGAGCTGGGTCCACCATTGGCACCTGGGATGGTGGACCTGCCACTCGGTCCAGCTGAGCCTGAAGGTGGAACACCTCACCGTTCCGGTGATGGAGCTCTTCAGACACCCGGACGTAGGCAGTGATCAGGGCAGACACATACCGAACCAGCTTCAACAGCTGCCGGTTGTCCTCACCCCGGATGGACGCGACCTCGTGCTCAGTATCCCCGGACTGCCGGCGGGGAAAGTAGCGGTACTGAGTCTGGCAGAGCGGAGTGTGGTAGTGCTGGCAGAGGACGCCAAGAGCCTGCTGAGCAGCATCCTCCATGGCCATCTCCATGGTCTCGTGCTCCGCGATGCTGTAGTGCTGGCGCAGCACGGTGTGTCCCCCATGGTTGGGGTTGGGCTCCAGGATCTGCGCACCGGCTGACCAGAGGGTGGTGTGGTCCGGGCGCGTTCGCTACCGAACCTGGTAGACGACCTCATGGGTAGTGTAACCCAGGTCGTAGAGGCAGTCGCGGAGTAGCCCCGGAAACTCCAGGTCAGCACCGTGGCGCGGGTGTGTCAGGTCGACCCAGGCGTCAACCTCCCGCTGGCCACCCTCGTCGGAAGGGATAGCCACGCGGAACGGCCACTCGGGTGCGGCAGGCGGTGGCGGTGGCGGTGGGGGTGCCGGTGAAGCTGCAGGCGCCGCTGGAGAAGGTGGTGGTGTCGGCGCACGCGGGGAAGGAGGTGTCGGTGTCGGTAGGCGTGGCGGTGGGGCCTCCTCACGTGCATCACCGTCGTCGTCGGAGTCGAGGTAGTAAACTACCTCCACTGGGTCCTCCTCCTCCTCCTCAGGGTCAGTGTCCGCCGGAAGCAGACCATTCCCCTCAAAGGGGTGTGGCGCCTGGTCCATGGGAGCATACTCGAAGGGTGGTGGTGGCAACGGCTCGGGCAGCTCCGGTGACGGAGGCTCGATCTGCTGTGGTGGACGAGGTACTGGGGTACGCCGTGGGGTCGGTGGTGCAACACGGCGAAGGCGGCCCCCGGTACTCTTGCGGGCGGTTTGCTTGCTGCGTGCCATGACCTATAAGGAGGATGGAGTAAGATGAAGATCAGTTCTATATGATTGAATGAATAAAGCAAAAAGTAATAATTTAACATAGAGTGAACATATACTTTGATAGCAAAAATAAAATTTTCATAAAACAGCAAGAGGGCAAAGGGGAATGTGGTCCTTATTTACGTCCGTTTCTAACTAGGCTTCCGTCCTACAGTCAACACGGCTCTGATACCACTTTGTCACGCCCAGTTCTCAACCAACGGAACCGGAACATCATATATGTGCCAGGAACGTGTCTCACATATATCATGACAATAGTGACATCACAGAACGTGCATAAACGATAAATAAAACGTTTACATAGAGTATAACATCACTTTATTACAATAAGACAACATGTCTTTAAACCAGAGTCATAGCGGAAGCGTAAACGAAGATGAACGAGCCGCCACAGGGACGTCGACTGGTGGATCGGTACGCCTAGAACTCGTTGAAGTCCAGAACATACTCTTCAAAGTCTTCTGGAGCTGAGCAGCGGTTGGGTTCCAGCCAACAGTAGGTTTAAAGTAAAGCAAGCGTGAGTATTTCATACTCAACATGCATAACATGAACTATGAGGCATCTAGGGTTGGCTGACACTTAGCGTGAGCTTTTAGTTGGTCAAGTTTTATTAAGCGACGAAATTACTACAAGTGAGTTGGTGAACCATTAACCCAAGATTTAGCATGAAAGATTTAAACAACAACATTAATATAAGAACCACTTTCAAAGCCCAACAGAACCACTAATCTGCATAAAGGATCTGGGCCGCTCATAACCGTGAGCACGGCTGACATGTCAGTTTTACACTCTCGAGAGGTCGTACATCTTTACCCATGAGTCGTGGGCTACGCTAGTGGTCCACCACATTACCTTAGATGAGATGGCTAGCAAGCACACTACGAGGCCTTTACAAAGATCACATTGGTAAGGTGTAACCGCTAAGGTTTCAGGGTCCGCAGCTGTGGAGCAAGCCTCAAGGGGAGATAAATGCACTCAACCCAAGTAGCGCGAGGGCCACAGAAGCTCACCTCCCCTCTTGCCCCGTCGGTAAGTTACTCCCAAACCAATGCAACCTAATTAGTTAGCCAAGACCGTCCCATTCCAGTCTCATGGTAGCACTGTTGTCCCAGGTTGTCGCTTTGCGAACCGGTCCTTATGGAGAGTGGCTATAAGCAAAATACATGCTCATGCCCCCTAAACCAAGTTGCTAAAAAGCCATTTTTAAAGGAACATGAACCACAAAGGGGTCAAGCTCAAGATTTGATTGCATAGATCGATTTAACCAAATTATTAACAAAGATACATGAGTTCGTGCAGCAACTAGCAAAACTTAACCAACATGCAACCCATAGGTAAACATATCGATAAAAGAGGCTAGGTACAGTCCTTATTGGCATACAAAATTAGACACATGCATATGAAGTGATTAAAGGGTTATTAGGTTGTGTTCATGCTATACTTGCCTTGCTCAAACTGGTCTTGAGTCTGCTGCTCAACACCCTCAAACTGCTGCTCTTCGTCACCAACAAACTGCTCACCGTCTAACCACATTCACGGCAACATACAAGTATTTCCACGCATACATACATGCAAACAATTATCAAAAGGTGAGAAACAGTACATCATATCATAAAAACAGAAGATAAAACTATACTAAAAAAATTCTACATGTTTCTACGGTCGCGTGAGCGCAAGAATCACTCAAATCGGAGTTAAAACGCGAAAGTTATGCATAAAACGGGCTCCTAGGGGCATAACTGTGATAGAAACAGTGAAACCAGGGGCTAGAGTTGAAAAACCGAGGACCTAAACGTAATTAACTATAGCCGCCGAGGGTTCTGATGCAAAAGTTCCAGGGTCTGGACGGCGGGTTCTAAATTTCAAAAGCGCAGGGGCTAAACTGAAGAAAACAGAACCTGGAACTAATTACTTTTCAACTACGGTGGACGGCGGGTTGATTCCAGAGAAACACGGAGGCTTTTCTGCAAAAGTCCCGCGCTGACCTGGTCTGCGCTGACGCTGCGCTGACGCGTCGCGCACGTGGCAAGCCACATCGGCTCTGGCAGGCGGGGCTGGTGCTGACGGGGTTAAGTGGCGCCACATGGCGCGCTCTGATTGGTCGGCGAACCGGTATGCGAGGATTTAATCCTGGCCGCTCAGATCGGATCCAAGGGCCAGGGATGGACGGGGGACAGGGGTACTGGGGACGCGCCCATGGCGTTCGCGTCGCGTGGCGAGGCCGGCGGCGCGGCGGCGTTCCGGCTCAGGGAGGGCCCTAGGCTCGGCTAGAGCTATCCCAACCGAGAGAGAGTGTTGCGGCGAGCTCACCGAGGGCTTGAGGGCGGCGGGAGGTGGTCGGTAGAGGTCCAACGACGAGCGGCGGCGGATGGCGGGGCGCGGCGTTCACGGACGGCGTTCTTCCTCGAGGAACTCCGGGGTGGAGCGGCTCCGGGACTCCGACGATGGGCGGCGAAGCTCCGGGATGCTCCTGTGACACGAGTGGAGGAGAAATCAGGGCCGGAGGGGCTACACCGACGACGAATATGGCGACGGAGCGGCTTACTGCGGCAGAACTTCAATGGCGATTCGCGAGCTCGAGAGGGCACGGGAGGGCAATAGCTTTGGTGGAGAGGTGAAGGGGACGGAGGCGAGCCTAGGTGTGGGTTTTATAGGAGTCCAGGAGGGCGATAGCGGCGGGTGCGCGCGAGGTGTCCGCCGGCTCTTGAACGTGAGTGATGGCGCGGTTCAGGCAGGGCGGAGGAAGGGGAAACGGGCGTGGCGATGCGGGATTTGATGGCGGGCGAGATTTGGGGAGGGGGTTTCCATCCCCTGGGCGTCGGCGTGGGCGAGCAGGAAGGAAAGAGCGCGCGCGGGATCTCCGGCGGGAGGAGGAAGACGGCGCTGACCCGTGGGCCCCGCCTGTCAGTGACACGTCGAGAGAGAGAGGAAGCGCAGGGTTCGGCTTGGGCCGGCCATTTCGGCCCAGGCGAAAGAAGGGGGGCGCGGGGAAGGGGGCTGGCTTTTGGCCCAGGCGGGAAAAAGGGGCGCCGAGCTGGGCTGGGCCAGTTGGCCTGGTTTGGCTCTGTGGCTCCTTTTCTTTTTTTTTCTTTTTCTTTTTCTGAATTCTTTTGAGATGAGATAGAATTAGTTCTAAGATTCAAATAAATTTGAATTTGAATCCTTAATTCAAACAACCAAGAAACAATGCACCAGCATGAATGCACAAGGAAGTTGGGCCTATGATTTATTTTATACAAGCATTTATTTTAAATAAATCATTTAAAATGCAACTAAGCACATAAGCCTTGGAACAATTAAATAAATTGCTTGAATTTTATTGTGAAATGCTGGAATTTAAACTAGGGTGTTACATTGCCCGTGTGCGATATCTGGCATTCTCCCACCTAGTGAGCATCAGCGATTCGAATCGATTTCTAATTTCCAGGAATAACTAAAAATGCCAGGGGTATATGCTTACTAGCCATCGCGTTCCCACATATAGTCCCCATTGTTGACGGTCATTATTGCACTACCAATGACCATCAACTAATCACAAACATGGAGGAAAATGTGCCAAAGTATGGATTAACCCGTGCTACTAACATAGTTCCACAAGTTGTGTTGAATATTTGATTGCAGGTGAAAGATCAGCTGAAAACAGGCAAAATATGGCTAAGTCAGGAGGTGACTGGCAAGTGGGCCAGGCCGCCTGGCTCCACCCTAGGCCGCCTGACCTGGCAAAGTAGCCAAATCACTCCATCTTCGACTTGCATGCACAATAATGACGTGTCAACACAGTTGTGAAGTCCAAATGCCGAATGCAACATGCAAAGTACCGGAAGACCTTGCCACATCATTGATCCAGCACTTGGATTAGTGAAGTCAGCAAGTCTCGGCACTTCAATCCTGCGGCTAAGGAAGAAACACAAGTGAGGATCCAATGGCTCAAGGAAAAGCACAAGTTTAACCGTCAACCGACCCCTAACCCCTTAGGGAGTCAACATGAAGCATTGGACGCTGGAAGGCGGTGGATCCAAGGGTGTACCAGGCTGCCCGACCTGGGGTGGGGCCGCCTGGCTCCCTACCAAGCCGCCCAACCACCGACTTAACCACCTTACCGATCTACCTCGAGTATAAATACCCCTCACTCAGTTTTGGGTATAAATAGGTCCCTAGGCCTCACTTGTGAAGTGTGGAAGTTGAGTAGCTCATACTATCGCTTAGTCTTGTATCACTAGGTTAGTCCTGCGAGTTAGAGTTGAGTCTGAGCTTTTGCCTCAGGGATTCTGGAGTCTTCTTTGAGTCTTGGTAAAGCTCTTGTATCTTTCTATCTTTGTACTCTTGTTACTCCAGTATAATATACTTCATTGTTCTATCTTCTGTTATACTTTACTTTACTTCTTAACGCTTGCCTAGTGTGGTGTACCTTTATTGCACACTAGATCCAAGGCTTATGTTTGTGTTGTTCTTAAGTTATCTAAATCTTGTTAGACTTGCCGGTGCTATAAGCTTGTCTTAGGCTTTTGATCTAAGATTAAGTTAGTTCTCACCCTCTGATCAAGGAAAAGCTTTAGTGTTCAAGTTCTCACTTCAACACTAGTATAGCATGCCATCTTACCCACGCAGATCTGGTTGGTAGCCTCTCTAGGTGACAGCTCTAGAGGTCTCAGTATTCCACCCCGTCGTTCGGTAAGCCCGTAGGCGTTAGCCGGGTCTCCTTCGGAGGTCTACTATCTACCCCTTGACCCCTCGAGGCGCCGGAATTTCGCTTGATGCAAGATCCTAGCTTGTTTCCAGTTAACTTAGTTCAACCGCGAATACTCCTCTGCAGCGGTTAAGTAGTAGAGTTTGGAAATCTAATCTCACTCGTTGTCCTCCTAGGCAACTACCTAAGTGTTAGGCTTCTTTAGTCCCTGTTTTACTCTTCCCACCATACACTATCTTGATAACTTACCCCTATTGTAAGAATAGCTAGTGTTTTATTTAAGTTATAGTATTGCTTGAAAGTTCGACATTTCATTCCACCTATTCGCCCTTGCTTCCCTGTGGATTTTTACGATACTCGGAATACTCTGAGTGAAAAAGCTACAACGAATCTCCGTGCGCTTGCGAAGTAAAATCTGTTACGCTTAGAGATGTCAACAAGCTTTTTCTGGCGCCGTTGCCGGGGAAGCAATTGGCAATAGAAGTTTGATTTGTTTGAACCTAGGTACTTATAACTTGATAACATACCGCTATTTCTTAGCGTGATTATTTGCCTCTGTCTACTTTATTGTTGGGTGACAGAGAGGTGTATGACCGGTTTTGACCTATCGGCAAACTTTCACAACAATTCGGAGTCGCTGCTCAGAAGGAGAGTCCGTCAGAAGACAATCTACGGGCAGAGGCCTGTGCCAACTACACTGGAGTTTGGATCATCAAGCACATCCGAGACAACACACATGGCTGAGAAGACCATTCGCGAGTTCTCTGTCCCATCCAGCAACAACATCCCTACGGGGCCAAGTGTGACTGTTGGAGATGGATTCAAGCTCAATCCAGGTGTCATCCACATGGTCCAAGCTAGCCCATTCTGCGGATTGGCGTTGGAGGATGCAAACAGCCATCTCTAGCAATTTCTAGAGATATGCAGCACTTTTACCATCAAGGGTGCAACCACCGATGCTGTTCGGCTTCGCCTCTTCCCATTCTCTCTGATTGGGAAGGCGAAACAGTGGTTCTACCTGAACCACAACAACTTGACGACTTGGGAGGCATGCTCCAATGCCTTCCTCGCAAAGTACTTCCCTCTGGGGAAGACAAGCTCACTGAGGAACTGAATCTCAAGCTTCAAGCAGCTCGCTGATGAGTCTGTGGCTGAGGCATGGGAGAGACTACAAGAGTACATCGCCGCCTGCCCCCACCATAGTATGTAAGAGTGGCTAATAATCCAGAATTTCTTCCACGGACTACACCGGTCCACGCAAGAACACCTTGATGCAGCCGCTGGAGGATCATTCTTGTCCTTGAGCATTGACACTGCCCGCACTCTCATTGAGAAGATGGCAAGCAACCAAGGATGGAGAGAGGAGAGGGCGAACAATAATCCCCGTGGAGTCCACCATATTGACGGCTCTGACATGCTTGCCGCCAAAATGGACCTCCTGCTAAAGAAGCTGGAGGGAGCTCCTGAAGCTGTGTCGGTCCAAGCACTGGAATCTCGCATGATTTGCGAGCATTGTGGGAACACCGGCCACACGGGGAACAGCTGCCCCGAAAATGGATCGGAGGACGTCAACTTCATCAACAACAATGGCTTCAGCAACGGGCCTCGTCCTCAACCAGGTTGGAATTCACGACCCAACTTACCTTTCGCTGGTCATGGTATGTCTTCTAACAGTTCTCAGCAGGTCATGGTATGTCTTCTAACAGTTCTCAGCAGTTTAATAAAAATCCTTTCGATCAAAAAGCTATGAACAATAGCATTAGTAAGAAGTTCTATGCGAATGATAGAGTTCTTAAATCTTTGTCAAATCAATTGGAAACTTTGAATAGTGCCATGAAGAACCAGTTGAGCTTTAATAAAATGCTAGAAACCCAGATAGCTCAGCTTGCCGCCGCTCTACCTAGTCCTACTTCGGGGAAGCTTCTGGGACAGCCCGAGCCACCCCCAAAGGAACATATAAATGCTGTAACCACTAGGGGTGGAAGGTCTACACAAGACAGACCCCCCCACATCCTAGGGCTGCAGGAAAAGAATAGGGAAAGCAGGCCGCACCAGACGAGGAAGATGAGGTGGATCGTGAACCTCCACCTGTGAAGGAAGCACCAAAGTTAGCTCCACATGAGTTTTATGATAGCACAGTACTTCCTTTTCCTCAAAGGCAGAAGAAGGCCTCGATCGACGATCAGTTCGGCAAATTTATTGAGGTAATCAAGAAACTATCTATCAATATCCCATTGCTAGATGCGATGCAGGTGCCTACGTATGCTAGGTACCTAAAGGACATCCTCAACAACAAAAAGTCGCTGCCCTCGACCGAAGTTGTGCATCTCACGGAGGAGTGTAGCGCCGCTATACTCAACCACCCGCCTGAAAAGAAGAAGGATCCTGGGAACCCCTCCATATCATGCTCAATCGGAACCTAGAATTTTGATCAAGCTTTCTGTGATCTGGTAGCGTCAGTGTCATGCCAAAGGTAGTCTTTGATAAACTTACGCATGCTACACTTGCCCCTACTGCTATGTGCCTGCAGCTAGCGGATCAATCAATTCGCTACCCTGTCAGGATCGTCGAAGACGTCTTGGTGAAAATCCGAAACTTCGTCATCCCGGTGGATTTTGTGGTGCTAGACATGGAGGTAGACACGAAGACACCGCTCATCCTTGGGCGACCATTCCTAAGCACCGCTGAGGCCAACATTGATGTTGGAGCTAGACAAGTCCACCTTAACATCAATGGCAGACGGGAGACGTTCGCCTTCAAACCAAAGGTCGAGCAGTGCCGACAGGTAAAAACTTTCAAATTTAAGTGTCAGGCACCCCGGGAAACACCAAGAGAGAAGATCGAGCTTTCGCCAAGCAAGCCAAAGATGGACTCTCTCCTCGTAGCCATGGAAAAGCTCCTATACGATGGAGAAGCCCGCAAGCTCAAAGCCGATCGCAGAGCCGAGTCACTTAGACGTGCCTCACTGGCCTAGCCGCTGACAAAGGACTCGGGTGGCAATGCTCCCGAGACAAAGGTCACCGCCAAGGCAACGAACACATCTCAAGAATGGCGGAAGAAAGAGGAAACACCAAAGCCAAAGCCAGAAAAGAAGACTAAAACTCAAAAACAAAAGGCTGTGGCAACCAAGAAGGTTTGGCGAGCAAAAGTTGCAGCACAGACGGCCGCTAAGTCTCTGTCAAGCGCTGACTGAAAACCAAAGGTATGACTTGCCCTCTCCAGAAGGTAAACTAGCCATACCCTCCACTGCATATTTAATTTTCCACGTTATATTTTTTTTCCTATCTTTACAATGCACTTACTTTGAATTTCACCGCTGCATGTTTAAATTTCACCAAATTTTTGCTTAAGTTTGCATTTAGTTAGTTCTAAATTTGCGAAGAAAAAAAAACTTTTCGGAGCCGGCCGGCCAATCCCGCGTGCACCAGGTGCCACAGGGCTTTGGGCCCAAGTCGCCCGGCTCCGCCTGAGCCGCCCGGCTCCTCCTAGCCCCCTCTGCTCCCTCTGCGCGCTCCACCAGACACAAGTGCCAAGGGCACTCGAGCCCGAGCTGCCCGGCTCCTGCTGGTGTCGCCCGGCCCCCTGCGCACCGACGCCACCCGTTGCCGCTGCGCCGTTGGAGTCCCATCGCCGCGCACCGCACCCACCAAGCTAGGGGCATAGCCCCTAGGCCGCCCGGCCACCCATAGGCGTCGTCTGGCCTCCACCGATATCGCCCGGCCCCAGGGCAGGCCGCCTGGCCTCGCCTGCCGGCATGCATGCATCCCTCTCGCGCCTATAAATACGCATGCATGCTGCCCCTTGCTCCCTGCACCGCTCAGCAACGCGAGCAAAACTCCCTTCTCCCTCCTTAATCACTCTCTTAAGCATTAGTATAGCACTTAGTTTAATTCCAGCACTTCGTTGAAATTTTGCCCAATAAAATAAGTGCTACACCCTCGGTTTTTAGACGTTTTGTAGAGGCTCTACCCCACAAGGACGACTAGCTCTTGGATGACTGACTTCTGGACAACTAACCGCTAACGCTAATATTTGTGTCTGCTTTGTCCCTTGTGTAGCATATTGTCTATTTTAGCAGTATGTCTTCTTTCTTCAGGAAAGCGAAGAAGGCCCTAAGCAACACAGGAAAGGGACTGCACCTGAAGTTCCCATCTTCATCGGACGAGCGCTCTCGCTCTCGTTCACAAAGCGAAAGCTCCAGAAGCCCAGGAGTTTCTGACAGGATGTCTGTCAATGGTACACGCAGCCGCCAGGACCAGGAGCAAGATGAAGGAGTTTCTTCTCAGCAACAACCGCAGCGCCGACTGATGAACCTGCCGGATATCAACATCCAAGGCGATCAGGAAGCCCAGGTGTTACAAGCTCTTACCACCAAGACCTTTGGGAGGACCAAGTGCTTCGATGCCTTCTTCCTCATTGAGATAGGAATGTTGGACCCGTTCATTAAAGCCTTTGATTATGTGGGTTGGTCGGATTTCGCTAACATTACAGAGGAAGGATCCGTCCTTCTCACACAAGAGTTCCTGATGATTCTCTGCGTGGATAAGCGTACAACAGGTACGTTTATAAATTTCTGCCTGTTCAACACTGAATTCTCTGTCTACCCGCGGCAGTTTGCCGACCTCCTGGGTTTCCACTCCAACTGTTCGTTGAGTGACCCAGCCGGGTATGACATGAAATCTTTTTGTGTGGAAATATGTGGAGAGTACCGTAAGGGGAAACACAGCACCACCAAAAGTCACAATCCCACTCTGAGACTCTTAGCTCGCTGGGTCTCGCTCATCGTCTTTCCAAGAGGCGAGGTTCGTTGTGCACCCAACGAAGACCTCAAGTCCTCTATGCCATGGTAAAAAAGAAGCGCTATGCTCCCGTCCTCGACATTGTCCACCACTGGATGGGCATGAGAGCGACCAACACCCCCATAAGCATCACTTCCTTTGTCACCAGGATAGCAGCCAACTTGGGCCTCCTAGAGAATGCCCAGCTTGACTACCTTCCCGACGACACATCACACTATGTGGGGGAGCAGCACTTTGTCTAGGCACATTTCATGAGGCGAGACGCTGCAACTGGGAGAATGATCATGACATGGTTCGGGCACAGTCTTGAGCTGCCGCTTCCAGCACCGCAGTTCGACATTTACACCGTTAGAAGCCTAACCATGCAGCTAGATGTGGAGGCACCACGCCAAAGCATCGGCGGCGTCATGACCAGAGCCCAGCGACGGCGAGCGGAGGAGTCACACCACAGAGCCCGAGGAGAGGATTCTAAGGAACCCGTCCATGCTTCCTTACCATCTGAGCCATCCTGGTACTTCTCCAGTACCGGTGGCGAGAGTTCCTACCAGCCTTTCCATAGTACACAATACTACGAAGGCGGTAGTGCATCACGTGCACTCAGTAGAGACCTAGGTCACTCTGCTTCAGCCCGGTACCACACACATGACATGCCCGACATCAACTCCGTAATGGGGGGGAGGGGTGAACTTGGGCCAGTACCGATCAGAGGCTGTATCAACAGGTAGGTGACATCTACCAACGCACGGAAGAGATGGGTCAACGGCTCCAAACCAACACGGAAATGCTCCAGAATCTGAACGAGCAAGTTGAAGCCGGCTTCCTCAATGCTCAGAACTTTTACAACTACTACTACCAAAACCCCTAGCTTCATTGAAGCTTGGGGGGATGGTAGACCGTTATGAGCATGCCTCCTTGCGCCTGTGTCTCCTCAGAGCAAGGTGTCCCCGTCTCTTGTCCTTGTCTCCTTCCATGTGCAGCAGTAGTACCCCTGTCCGACTAAGCAGCAGCATCACCCATCCTACCAGTACCAGCAGTACCCCGTCCGACCGAGCAGCAGCATCACCGTCCTACCAAGGTAAGTACTTTCAATAATGTTTTTATATATATTTCCCTTTTTATTGCTTTATCTAAAAAAAAGTGTCAATAAAAGCAACTCCCAACTTTGATGCATGTCTTCCATATGGAAATGATGAATAGTTGCTCTATTATGTTTATGCTTAGTCATTTATGCATGTTCTACACTTAGCTTAATTTCGAGCTTGTGTGTATAAGTTGAAAACTTGATCTTGTACTTAGTGGATGCCATTTGCATAACTGTGTCTAAGTTGTTGCGAGAAATGATATGGCTAAGCACTAGGTTTTCTCCACATGTCCCTAGTAAGATAAACATCTCAGGTTTATTCTTTTGAAAAATAAAATGAAGTTCCCCCATCAGTTTTGAACACCTACCAAAGCTAAATATACTGAAATATCGGAGCCTAACTTGTTTAAGCTACTTAAAGTTGTTTTGAGCTTTGTCAAATTTTGAGTCTCTTAGAATGGGAACATCTCTATCTTGTGAATCGTTGGAGCAAAAATCCACCACCGCAAATGCATTTACCTATCCTGGGTATGCATCCATATATCTCCCAAAATAATACCTTTATCCTTACTCCTTCCAATCAAAAAGAGGTAGAGTATGGAGCCAACAAAAATATGAGAAAAAGAAAAGCATGCTAGTCAAGCATGGCAAAAATATGAGAAAAAGAAAAGCATGCTAGTCAAGCATGGGAAAAGAGAGAAAAATACAAAAAGGCTCCATATTCATACCTATCAATCAAAAAAGGAGAAGGAAAGGAGACAAGGAGAGTCATCCATCCATCCACCAAATAAAGCTCCAACAATGAACAAGGCTAGATGATGTAGTACATTTCTTTGGTCCAATCTTTGGCTTTGCAAAACAAACAACTTAAGTAAGCTAAGTTCTTCCATGACCCTGAGCTCCACATAAGCCTTAGGATAGGAAGTGCTTAGCCATGCTCTTGGCTTCAAATGGTGAGGATACACTTTGAGCGATCAAGAGTACCTTTGGGGAAACTTGTTTTCTTTTGAAAAATCTTTAAAAACACCTGAGATGGGAATCCCAAAAGACATGCTTGGAGAAGAACTTGCAGCTAAGTCGTTCTTCTTCTCAACTGCCCAAGACATGGTAAGACAAAAAGGTGCACCACAGGTATGAGTAAGAGTGATCATTGCATACACTATGGTTCGAGGTAAGAGCATGGGTGTCGTCTGTGCATAACTCCTATTCATGAGCATCGATATTGCAGCAACTCCTGATCCATAACCCATCTTGGCTTTACTCGAGGACGAGCAAAGGTCTAAGCTTGGGGGGAGGGGTGTTGACGGTCATTATTGCACTACCAATGACCATCAACTAACCACAAACATGGAGGAAAATGTGCCAAAGTATGGATTAACCCGTGCTACTAACATAGTTCCACAAGTTGTGTTGAATATTTGATTGCAGGTGAAAGATCAGCTGAAAACAGACAAAATATGGCTAAGTGAGGAGGTGACTGGCAAGTGGGCTAGGCCGGCCGGCTCCACCCCAGGCCGCCCGACCTGGCAAAGTAGCCAAATCACTCCATCTTCGACCTGCATGCACAATAATGACGTGTCAACACAGTTGTGAAGTCCAAATGCCGAATGCAACATGCAAAGTACCGGAAGACCTTGCCACATCATTGATCCAGCACTTGGATTGGTGAAGTCAGTAATCCTCGGCACTTCAATCCTGCGGCTAAGGAAAAAACACAAGTGAGGATCCAATGGCTCAAGGAAAAGCACAAGTTTAACCGTCAACCGACCCCTAACTGCCTTAGGGAGTCAACATGGAGCGTTGGATGCTGGAAGGCGATGGATCCAAGGGTGTACCAGGCCGCCCTACCTGGGGTGGGGCCGCTGTGATGCTCCAGCATCTCAAGTGCATAATCATCCATCATACATGAAGCATTCATCCTTGAGCATCATGGCATAACATGTGTTGGTGCATTGGAAACAAATTTGGTTTATATTACAAAGTGAAAAACCTTGTCATTTCATGTGTGTTGCTATGTTTATAGTCATATCTTTGATTCTGTTGAGATCTGGGTGAAGTTCATATTGGCAAAACTGTAGATCCACATGGGATAAATAACTTTGCTAATTGGGGTCTTGTCATATAATGAGGTTTTCAAGGTGATTAGGGTCAATCAATGTCAGTACAGAAAACTAGTTCAAATCAGAGCTTATTGGAAATTCCAAATTTACTCTAACCTACAGCCACTTTCATGCAAAACTCAAATTAGAGAAGTTGTAGGTTTTGAAATTCTAAACAAACTTATCAAGAGGCACATTGGGAGGGAATGTATATAAATAGGACTTTCTAAATTCCTAAGCAATAAAGGTCCCCCTGTCCAAATTGGGGCTGCTATACAAATTCAAGTTTTGGTCGTCCCGCAAGCAAGCTAGCGTAGCTCTTTCCACCACTGAAGCAGAATATGATGCTGCTGCTAGTTGCTGCTCCCAGCTTTTATGGATGAAAGCCACCCTTAGTGAGTTCGGCCTTAGATTTGGTAGGATCCCTCTCCTAGTTGACTCTACTTCTGCTATTTTTGTAGCTAAGAACCCCGTCTTGCACTCTAAAACCAAGCGCATAGACGTGAGGTTTAACTTTCTGAGAGATTACTATGAGAAGGTGTAACACCCTAATTTTAATTCCAGTAATTTTCATAATAAACTTAACCTATTTATTTAATTTTCTAGGATTTTCTATGCCTAGCTTGCATTTAATGATTTATTTTAACAAACAAGTAATTAAAATGAGTCATAGAGTCAACATGTGTGTGCATTCATGCTGGTGCATATTTTACCTTGTTGTATGTCTCAAGGTTTGGAATTCGAAATCATTTGAATTCATAGTTTGTGGCTTTTGTCTAAATAGGAAAAAAAGAGAGAAAATAGAAGAAAGGAATAAAAAAAAAGAAGGAAAGGCACCAGGCCGCTCCAACCGGCCCAGCGCCTCCCCCCCTCGGCCCACCTCGCGGCCCAGCGCGCGGGCGAGCTGGCCCAGCCGCGCCCCCCTTCCCGCTCTCTCTGACCCGCGGGCCAGCGCCCCTTCTACCGCTGACGGGTGGGGCCAACCCGTCAGGGTCTTCCCTCACCTCGCGCCGGCCCGGCTCGCTGCCTGTGGACCGCCGCACCGAGCACCCCTGGCCGATGGCCCTCTCTGCTACCCCGCGCCCTCGTCCCGGGCCCGCGCGCCAGCCTCTTCCTCCTTCCCGACGCGGAATCGCCTCGAGTCCAAGCCGAAGCAGACTCCAAATCCGGATGACCTCGCGCTGCTTCCTCCGCCGCAAGCTTCGGAGTCCGTTCCGCGCCGTCGCCCTAGCCTCGGCCCTATAAAAGGCACCCGACCTTCGCGCCGTTCTCTCCACGCTCCCAACCTCTCAGCCCAAGCCCTAGCGCCCGCTCGCCGCCGATTTCGCCACCGAAATTGCACGGTAAGCGCCGCCGCCGTCGCGCGATTCGTCGCCGTCATCGCTCCTCCGGTCGTCTTGACCCCTTCGTTTTGTTCGCAGAGCCGCCGCGAGTTGTTTCCGCCGGTTCTAGGCGCCGCACCTACCTCCGTCTCGCCGTCCCACGATGCCCGACTCCGTCGTCCGCTGCCGCCCACCGCCGCCCCCCTTCCGGTAACCTTCCGCCGCAACCAAACCCTCGGTGGGATTCACCGGACCCTACTCTCTCTCTCTAGCTAACCCTCGTCCCGAGCCGCGCCCTCGCTCGCGAGAACCGCGCGCGCCGGCGATGCTCCGTCGCTCCCTTTGGTCGCCGCCGGCGAGTCTCTCCCCCCTCCACCCGTGGCCGTCAGATACAATCTGGATGGGCCAGATTAAACTCAACCCCGACCTAATCCTAGCCGCCCGATCTAGATCCAACGATCCACACGCGTCGGCGACCGGTCAATACCGGTCAGCGCCGGTCAACCGTGCCTGTTTTGCTAAAGAGCCCCTGCCTTTTTCGGTAATCAACCCGCAGTCCACCGTAGTTCAAAAGTAATTAGGTTTAGGTCCTTTTCTTTATGTTTTAGCCCCTGCCCTTTTGGAAAATAGGACCCGCCATCCCAGGGCCGCTGGTTTGCCTGTAGGCCCTCGGGAGGTTCTGTTATTTACGCATGGGCCCTCGGTTTTACCAGATAAACCCTAGGTCTAAGTTTTTAATCGCAGTTATGCCCCTGGAACCTTGTTTTATGCATAACTTTCACGTTTTAGATCCGATTAGGGTGATTCTTGCGCTCATGTGTTCGTAGCAGTACGTAGATTAGTTTTATATGAGTTTTATGTTCTGTTTTTATGTAATGGTGTACTGTTTCTCATAATTTTTTTTCTTTTGTTTGCATGTATGTATGTATGTGGATGCTTGTATGATGCTATAATCGTGAGTAGACGTTGAGCAGTCCGTGGAGTTCGCAGAGCCACTTCCTGATTTCCTTGAGCAGCAGTCGGATAACCCCGAGGAAGGCAAGTATAACTTAAACAACACCTAATAACATCTTATTTACTGCATGAGCATTTAATTTTGTGTAACCCTTAAGGTCTACCTAGCTACTGTGATCCTTATATATCTACCTTTTGGGATGCATTTGGGTTAAGTTATGCTAGGTGCAGCGCGAACTCTTATACCTTTTGTTAATTAACTTTGTTAATGATTCTATGCAATTAATGTGAGCTTGACCCTCTGTGCTGTGTGCTTGAGTGGTTCATGTCTCGTTTAAAACTTGCTTTTTAGCAACATGGTCTAGGGAACCTGAGCAATGTGCTCGTGTGCTTTTGCGGTTCTCTCCGTAAGGACCTATTCATAGAGCGACAACCTGGGACAACCGCGCTACCACAAGACTGGGATGGGGCAGTCTTAGCTCAGTAATTAGGTCATTTTGGTTTGGGGTAACTTACCTGTGGGCCAAGAGGGGGAGTAAGCTTCAGTGGTCCCTGCGCTCCTCATGGTTGAGTGTGCTTTACGTTACATGTATGTGCTTCTCCCTTTGGAGGTGGGCCCCACCGTTGCGGCGCTTGATTCCTTGCGGTTACTCTTTACTAACGTGATCTTTGGAAAGGCTTCGTAGTGTGCTTGCTAGTCATCTCATCTCCGGTAATGTGATGAACACCTAGCGTAGCTCATGACTTGTGGGTAAAGATGTGCAACCTCTCGAGAGTGTAAAACTGACATGTCAGCCGTGCTCACGGTTATGAGCAGCCCGGATCCTCCTTTTGATTAGTGGTTCCTTGGTCATGGTTTTGTTTAGGGTTATGTTCTTTAATATGGTTAGATTTCTCTATGCAATAACTTTGGGCTAAGTGTTTCTTCTACTCAACTTTAGTAACTAGGCTGAAATAAAAACTTAATTAAAAGCCCATGCGGTCATGTCAGCTAACCTTAGAGCCTCATAGTTTATGTTATACTTGTTGAGTACCTCGTACTCACGCTTGTTTTATCTTCGTTCCTTGTTGGGGGGATAAATCCAACCGCTGCTCAGTTGATGGAGATGCCGAGGAGTACATGCAGGGCTATGATGAGTTCTAGGCGTTCGTTCACTAGTCGACGTCCCTGTGGCGCCCTTAGTTATCTTTTACGCTTCCGCAATGTTTTGTTATAACTCTGTGATTAAGACATGGTCTTTATTTTGTAATAATGATGTTAAATTTATGTACGCTTTTTGACATGTGTCTGTGATGCCACAGTAATTTGTCATACATATGCGAGACTTGACCCTGGAGCATATGTATACTTGCTCGGTTTTGTTCGTTGGAAACCGGGTGTGACAGAAGGGAGACATAGACTTAGTACATGTAGTTTCAGCAAACTAGTTGGCCGATATCTTTACCAAGCCCCTAGAGTTTGTCGCTTTTACGCGTTTGAGAGGTGAGCTTGGAGTGTGCTATCCCTTTTAGTCAGGGATAATGTGCTATTCCTTTTAGTAAGGAATAGCTTCTGTAGTTTAGATTTTTCTGTTATCTTGTTTTTATTTCTCTTTGGTTCTTTTGCATATTGTAACATATCATGCATTGCACTGTATCATATGCATTTTCACTTCACTAGCACTAGAGCTCTTTTGGAATGATGAGTTAGTATTTGCTTGTGATAGATTCTACATATGCATGCTTGATCATGGTTGGCTAAACTCTCTTGAGTCTGTTGAATACTAATTGTGAGCTAAGTCATTTTATTCTTTGCAAATCAAAAACCATGATCACCACTTGATTTGGCTACCTAGCATGTGTAGGAATATTGAATACTATGCTATCTTTTCATGCCTGGATATGCTAGTTCTATGCCTTTGCTATGTCAATGCCTAAGCTTTTATGACACCTTGCTTAAATTGAAATCCGAATTAAAATGCTTATAAGTGGTGTCTTATGTGCTAAAATGAGAAAGATCTAGGTGGGTTTGCTTGTAACACTGATCTAGTTTGAGACACCTTGTCATTGCACTTTGACATGAACTTGGACTAGGCTGTGTATGATCAAAACCTTGTCTTAAGCTTCTGATGGTTCTTTGAGCCTAGGCTTGGCATTGGTTGGTAAGAAGTGGCAATAGACAAGTAAATAACCCCTGGCACAAAAAGAACTTGCTCTTGAATTTAAATGTTCAAATCTGAAATTTGCAAGTCTCTAAAAAGCTTATGGCTAGTTGTATATGCTTTGGTTGAGAGTAGCACACCTTGTATGCATTGCTAGCATCTTGCTGTTCATGCCTCTCTTGCTAGGTGCTCTTCATGATGGTGATGCTTTCTTTTCGATAACCCCGAAAAACAAGCTTGCTCTTGATATGTGTAAGATAGATTCATTTGAGCTTGTTATATGCTTCCTTGCCCTCACTTGCTCTGTATACTAGAACTTGTATTTACTAGTTTTCCATCCCTTCTGAGCTCTTTCAGTTACACTCGTTGCATTTCATGGCATATTTTGAGGGGGAGTTGTCTAGTTCAGGGGGAGTTGAGTTCAAGGAACCCTTGATGTGTCCATTGTCAACAAGGGGGAGAAATTAGTGTACCTCCTCCTCCTCTAAGGGGAAGAAATTTAAAAATATGGACAAGGGGGAGAACTCAGAAGAGATTTAGTTGAGGGGGACCTTTGCATACATTTTGCATTTGTGAGGATACATTTCAGGGGGAGTTGAGCTTTTAGCATGCTCTTTGCATCGGTGCGTTGAGCCTTTTGCCTCTGTCTTGAGGAGCCGATGCTTTGTTTTCTTTTTGCTTCAAGCTGCCTTATGTTTTGCCTTTGTTTGGTTTTGAGCAGCTTGAGTATTTCTCTTTCTTTTCCTTTCTTTTTCGGTTTTACGCTTTTCTTTCGTCTTTGTTCTATTTCAGGTTATAGGTTGAAGGTGTTGACAATGCACTCATCAAGGGGGAGATTGAGAGCCATTGGACCGGCCTCATTGCTCTCCTGGTGTGATGAGTGATTGCCAATGAGCTCAAGCCCTCCGATGGACTGGAGGCCCTTCGATGGACTGGAGGTAGATGATGAAGACCTCGACGGACTGAGGCAAAAGCCCTCCAATGGACTAGAGGCAATGCTCGGCGTCGGTCGGCCATGGAAGCTCGGTACACGGAGGGGCGGTTCGGCAACGGTTGTGCAATCCCTCCGATGGACCGCGAGGCAACTCCGATGGACTGGAGAACTCGGGTGCCACCGTGGTGCTCCAATCCGAGTGCTTGGCGCGAAGGTGTGCGAGGGAGGCTTTGGCGGCTTCAGCTCAAAACCGCCGCCCAAGTTCAAATGACTTGGTGGGTTGGGCTCCGACTCGCCAAGATAGAAGATTGGGCTAAGACCCGGCCCAGGAAGCCCGCAGAATAAAGTTTCCCGGTTTCTGACTTCAAAACCGGGGAAGCTTCCGGACTACTGGCTACGTGGCGCACATCCAAGCGAGGCATGGAGAAGAAGAAGATCAAACCGTCATCGTAGTCTTCCGATTGTATCTTTTTAGTTTGGCCCCCTCCGGGCATTTTTATAGTAGGGGTCTTAATGTAATTGTGTATTTTAGGGCCTAGGGTATAAATAGACTTGATAGGCTCCCTTGGAGCTTATCTTGGCAGCCACCATACCCTAGTTTCCCTAACCCTAGTAGCCAAGGTCCAAAGAGAGAAAAGAGAGGAGATTAGCTAGGAGATGAGTGCCTAGTTTAGTCAAATCTTGTCATTAGTGGGAGGATGATGGGAGGTAGGCTCTAGGGGGTCTTGTAATACTTGATTTCGTGATTCAATCCAAGATTACTCCTTGAGAAATCCATGTCTTGAGCAGCTCATTTTCGTCCTTCTTTCCCCCTCCCCGTTCTAGTTCGTTTTTGGTTTCAATCCTTGGACTTTGGTGTGTTTTGGTTTGTCCATGGTTGGGATCTTTCTTTTGCTGGTATTTTGTCTTGCTATGATGTGGTGAATCTCACTTGCCAAGTGCTAGAATCATTGAACCACGAGCAAGGGCCGTTCTTCCCATTTCTCGATTTTTCGGAGTCAACTCACCTACCTCACGAGATTTGCAATTTCCGTGTATCCCTTGATCTTTTGGAGCTGATCTTTTGGGTTTTGCTAGGAAAGGTTCTTAGGATTATCCATGCAAATTTTCGTGAAGTTTCGTTGAGATTTGACCCCGTTTCGATCGATCTTTCGATGGGGTGTCAGGCTGTTTTTCTATGCAGTTTTTCGGAGAACTGACAGGACAAATCAATTGTCCATAGGTTTGTCCGAAGTAGGGACTTTGGATTGTCTGATCCCCTTCCCTCAGATTGTCCGGTCTATAGTTTTTTTGGGCTGTTTTAACCCCTCGGTTGAGGTTTGTCCGGTTAGGCCTTTTGGTGAAGAGAGGACTGTCCGGTCTAGCCTTTTTGGGGCTGTTTTCACGTGTTCTTTGCTCCGCTTGCTTTGGGGTTTGTTTTTCTTGGTTTCTTTGGCTTTTGGAATGTTGTTGTTTGCTTTAAACTTGTTTTGTGTCAACCACTGCATGCTCATACTCTTCACTCACTGATCTTAAGTGAGGCACGCTTCGGTGTGTTGAGTGGCTAGTGTGCGACACCTGCAAGCTTTGTAGCTTGTCTTGTTTTGTTTGTGCTTGGTTGTGTTCGTCTAGGTGTAGTGTGTGTGTTTGTTTAGGTATAGTTTGGTTGCTTATCTTACGTCCGTTTCATTGGGCGTTAATTCGAGTGCTTCCGCTTTCCATCCGATACGTATCTATTCAGTGGACGGTATCGGGTGTGCGTGTGTTTTCGTGAGAATGCACTTTGGGGGGTTTGAGTTTGAGTTTTTCAAGTGCTCCTATTCAACCCCCTCTAGTTGCACGTCTCGGTCCTACAAGTGGTATTAGAGCCGGTTAGGTTTCCTATACCTTAACCGATGACGAAACCGTAGCGACGATGACTTACTTTGGGAAAATTCCCGTCCTTAGCTCCAATGGCTATCCCTACTGGAAAGGTAGGATGGAGGCATTCCTTGTTAGCTAGAGTTAGGACATATGGGATGCTACTTGGAGTACGACTTTTGTGGTGCTTCCAGTCGCTAAGCGTTCTACGCAGGATATCGTGGCTCGGCATGAGGCGAATGCCAAGGCTGTTAACTTTCTCTTTTCTGGGCTTGGTCCTGTGGATTATGAGAGAGTGAGTCACCTTAAGACTGCGCGTGAGATATGGTCACTGCTTAGTGCACACCATGAGGGTACTGTGACGATTAAGGCTAGGCTTGTGGAGACTTACCGGCGGGAATATAACAATTTCGTCCAGAAGCCGGGAGAGTTAGTAGACGACTTGTTTGGTCGCTTTCAGTCGATCATCAACAAGTTGCGTGTCAACTCTGCCCCCGCTGAGCTCCCATACACCGATCATCAGCAGGCTGTCAAGTTGCTGTATGCTTTGGATAGAAAAGTGTGGGAGATCAAGGTGAACTCAATCATTGAGTCGGCAGGGTATGATACGATAGGAGTAGAGGCGCTCTATAGTAAGCTCAAGGCTACAGAAGTAGATTACAAGTTGAGGGATTCCCTTGCTTGTACAGGTTCTAAGAGTCTGGCTTTGGCTACTCCCTCTAGTGAGTCTGTTGCTAACCCCCTGTTACACAACTTCTCGTTTTTTGCTTTGATGTCTGTTACAGAGGAGCAGTTGGTGACACTTGTGGATGATGAGCTATGTCTGGTGTCTAGTCGCTTTCAGCGCGCCTATGACAACCGGATGAGCAAGAAGAGGGGCGAGCGGCCCAAATGCTTCGAGTGCGGAGAGGTCGGCCACTTCATCACCGAGTGCCCCAATAAGAACGACTACTACAAGAAGGGCAAGAGCTACTCCCGCGAATCCGACAAGTACTACTGCGGCAAGCCCAGCTTTGACAAGCATCGCTCTAGCAAGCACAGCTTTGGCAAGCATCCCTTCGGCAAGAAGAGCTTTCGGAAGGCTTTCAAGAGCTACTAGAAGGACAACCGGAAGCGGGACAAGGCCTTCTTCGCCGATATCGGGTTCTGCAGCAGCAGATCTTCTTCCTCTTCGTCCTCGTCGAGCTCAAGTGATGAGGAGATCACGTACATGAAGGAGAAGAGGAACGATCAAGGAGGTTCAACTGGCTTGTGCTTCGTCTCCACCAAGTCCAGGCGCAAGAACAAGGAGAAGAGGAGCTCAGTTTGCTCCATGGCGCTTGAGGACAAGGAGAACAAGGATGACGGCAGCAACTCTTCTTCTGATGATGAGGTAACTCCTGAGCAAGCCGAAATCCTTGAGATGCTAGAGCAGAACAGCCGAGAGTTGAAAGCCCAGGATATGATGCTGGAGAAGGCAGCTAAGAGGCTGCAGAAGTTGAAAGCCCAACTTGCTGAGGTTTTGGAGGAGAATGAGAGGTTGAGAAGTGTGAAACCCCAACCCAGTGAGCTTGAGTGCCCTACTTGTTAGTCTTTCATGACGGAGCTTGGTGACCAGAGAGATAGGTATGCCAAGCGGGTAGAGAAGATAGATGAGCTAAGAGCTGAGCTAGGCAAACTCCAGTCCAAACTGGATGAGCCTACTGTGAGTGGAGAGCTCGAGTGTGAGTCTTGCCCCTGTCTACCTAGAGAGCTAGTTGTGCTGAAGGATAAGTTTGAGGGGTAGCTCATGGAGCTTGAGGAGCTTAGGGCTAGACCTATGCTTTTGGGTGCGTGTATGGTCTGTCCTACTTTGTGAGGTGAGCTAGAGCAGTTGAGAGCTGACTTTGAGGTTCTTTCAGCACCTACTAACATGTGTGATAACTGTCTAACCCTTAGGATGCAGCTGGTAGATAGGGATGCCACTATTAGTAAGTTGGAGAAAGCTGCTCCTGTGTTTCCCTCCCTAGACTGTGATACTTGTCCTGCCCAGAGTGTGGTTCTGGAGGATCTGAGGGAGGAGGTGTTGTCTTTGCAAAATGAGAACAACAGGTTGAGAGAGGTGCTCAGTTGGGTATATGCTAGGCAACCCCAACTAGAGATGATCATAGAGAGCACCAAGATAGCCGAGGGTGACATGAGAGGTTGTGGGTTTGGGGAGTGCGGTACCTCAGGTAAGAAGAGTGCCCCAGTTAAGATCAAGACTGCACATACCCAGCAAAGAGAGACTGTTGATGGGGTTTACCATGAGCTACCCAAGGCTGCCCCAAAGAAGCAGTACTGGACACCTAAGCCTTCCAAGGCTAAGCTGGATAAGATTATAGAGGAAGAGCTTAAACCCAAGGGCAAGAAGCCAGTCTAGCAGCCTGAGGCACCCAAGGCCATACCACCTACGCCCAAGTCCCAGCCTAACCCAGTTCCTAGGAGGCCTGTCTATCACTGTGACTTCTGCCAGCGGAATGGCCACCTAGAGGAGTTTTGCTTCAGAAGGAAGCGGGTCGAGAAGCAGGAGAGAGCTTGGGGGAACCAGGATCAGTTCTACCAGGGTGGTAGGCAAGATCCTCCCCACCGCGGTGAGAGGAGAGACTGCTTTGCTGGTGGCGAGAGAGGAGGCGGCTTTCAGGCCCGTGCTCCGGGTGGTGAGAGTCGTTTTACCAGCCGAGCTCCTAGTCATTTTCAGCACGGCTATGGACCTCATGACTGAGGGTTTGTGAGAGAGCTTGAGAGGCCACTCTTTGAGAGTCGTGATTACTCTAGTCGTGGTGGTTTCTTTGACTGTGCTTACCCCACTTTTGAGCAGATGGCTCGGCACTGGTACAGCAGTTTTGGTACTAACCCCAATGCTGGACCGTTTGCTCACCATCGCTTTACTTGACTTTGCAGGATCGAGGCATGGAGGACGTGTGGATCATGGACTCCAGTTGCTCTAGGCACATGACAGGGCACCGCAAGTGGTTCTCCAGCCTCAACCCCGTGAGCACCAAGGAGTACATCATATTCAGGGACAATGGTCAAGGTAAAGTGCTGGGTGTTGGTTCTGTTTTGCTCTCTGCTAAGCTTTCCCTGAGAGAAGTTGCTTTTGTCCGAAATCTGGGGTTCAATTTGGTTTTTGTTTTGCAACTTCTCGATGAAGGATTTGAGGTTCGTTTTAAGAAGGGTGCGTGCCGTGTTCTTGATGCTGAGGAGACCCTTGTTTGCTCTTTGCTGCCTTTTGGTCAGGTTTTTAGGGTCGACCTCACATCTGTTTCTGGCCCTACGCATTGTTTGGTTGCTAGTCCTTCTGCTGATATTTGGAAGTGGCATAGGTGGCTTGGTCACTTGAGCTTTGATCTGCTAGTTAGGTTAAGTTCAATGGGCCTAATCTGAGGATTGCCCAAGCTGAAAGCTGAGAAGGACTTAGTATGCCACCCTTGTCGTCATGGCAAGATGGTTGCCGCTTCTCACTCTCCTGTGTCTCAGGTTATGACCTCCTATCCGGGTGAGCTACTCCATATGGATACAGTAGGTCCCGCTCAGGTAGCGTCGGTCAGTGGGAAGTGGTACGTGCTTGTGATTGTGGACGACTTTTCGCGGTTCTCGTGGGTATTTTTCATGGAGTTTAAGGATGAGGCGTTTGGTTTTGTTCGGGATCTGGTACTGAGGTTGAGAAACGAGAGTCATAAGGCCTTGAGGGCTATCCGCAGTGACAATGGCGGAGAATTCAGAAACTCTCGGTTCAAAAACTTCTGTCGTGACCTAGGTCTTGAGCACCAGTTCTCTTCTCCATATACCCCACCACATAACGGTGTTGTGGAATGCACGAACCGCACACTTGTTCAGATGGCACGGACGATGCTCGATGAGCACAGGACTCCGAGGCGTTTTTGGGCTGAGGCAGTGAATACGGCCTGTTACATTGCGAACCGTATCTTCTTGCGAGCTTTCCTTGGGAAGACCTCGTATGAACTTCGGTTTGGTAGGTAGCCCAGCATCAAGCATTTGCGAGCGTTTGGCTGTAGGTGTTTTGTGCTTAAGAAGGCGGGGCATTTGGACAAGTTTGAATCTCGTTGTTTGGATGGGATTTTTCTGGGGTATGCTTTTAGTTCTAGGGCTTTTCGTGTGTGGATTTTGGAGGCCAAACAAGTTGTTGAGACTTGTGAGGTTTCTTTTGATGAAACTATGCCCTGCACAACCCTTGCCTTTGAGCTTTCAGGTGATGTTGAAGAAGGCACTCCCATCTTTGAGGATGAGGAAGGTGCGGTTGATGTTGGTGATGCAGGAGCCACTGCACCGGCTGCAGTTCCTGCCCCCTCTGTGTTGACGGCACTTAAGCACGCCAAACCTTATACTGCAAGCGCACAGTATCGCGGTAGCTTTTCCCCAGGATGAGTATCTTGGGTTTGTCAATCCAAGGATAATTACGTTTAAGCTACTTATTAATCTAATATTAACTTAAATACTAACTAATTGCAATAGATCTAAACAAGTTTAAAAGGGAATAAGACTATTCTAATTATACTTCTAAACAAGCTCTAATTATATTATAAAAGAGATCTAAACTATAGCATAAAATGATAGAACAAGTATTAAGCTTTAAACGAGATAGATATGGTTTAACATGGCAAAAGGATCCACAAGAGATATGAGACAAACAACTTATGAACTAAGAACCACCTTGAAATAAGATCTATCAACAAGCATAGATTAAGCATGATCATGAATGTCAAAAGCTTACTCGAACCTTTCTCCAGCCCTACTGTCACTAGAACCAGTTAATCGACGAACTAGTAAACCCTAACCATCTCTAAGCATGAGTAGATTCAATCAACTAAGATAGATCTACTAAAAGAGCATGATAAATTTAGATGCTGGCCAGCGAATCATGCTAGAATTAAGCATTGCAAAGATATGGATCATAAGTCAAGCATAAACAAGAAGCTAGGTCTAAAAGACAAACATTATTGATCAAATCATCAAGGTTTTATCAAAGTAGCATAAGAAGTCCGAGAAATTGCTCGAGATACATCATGAACTTGAAGCATACTCATCGAGATTGACTCAACGAACAACTGGAAGAAAGATGATCACGAACAGCCCTCGGGAGCCCCTGGGTCGGCCGACCAGACCCCTAGGGGTCGGCCGACCCCCCTGGCTCCTGCCTCCTCTTGCTTCCTCCTTTCGCCGAGATGTCCTTCTCGCCGAGTTGAACGCCTTTGGCTCCCGAGCTCTGCCCTAGACTCTCGACTTACAATGAATTTTCGGTGGACAATGATGCCTCTCCCCTTGGGAGGCCATATATTTATACTCCGGAGAGTCCCCTATACATGGAAACTAATAGGTCGGTTCTAAGAGTCCTAAAATACCTAAAACACTTATTTCTAAGTATATATAAGTTTCCAAAAGAGTCCGGGACGTCCATATATTTCCTTGCTTGGAGATGAAGTCATTGATAGAGTCCTTCCCGAAATCACCTTTCCATATTCTGCAGCCTTTAGTAATTCGACCATAACTTCCTCATCTGAAGTCCAATAAATGCAAATTCGGACATTTTCGTGTAGAGCTCGAAAAGTTCTACAACTTTGTCAATTGGACTTTCTTCATTTGACGTCGTTAAAGTTTCCAAATTTGGCCCACAAGGTGCAGCTGTCCTGAAATCCGAGAATATCTCGCGATTTATTTGGAGTTTGGATTGGACTCTTGATAAACCTTCCTTATCTTCATATTCTTCATATCCAAACAATCCTTAGCTTCTGGAATCTTCTCCATAATGGGCTTGGGCCTTTAATTGCTCTCTTTTAATTAATCATCTCTCCTCCTTGGACTTGTAGCATAATCCTTTCTTCGAGAAATCCTCAAAATATCACATTTATACCCTATTTTCCTGCAAAAATTAATATTGCACAAAAACAAAGAGCATTCTCGAAAACGGGGTTATTTGTTAGCAAAACAAGACTAAATCATAATATTAATCCCTGAAAATATATAAAATCATATAAAAATAGAGCATAATTTTAGTCAATATCTTGCGTCAACAACATCCCCACACTTAGATCTTGCTAGTCCTCGAGCAAAGGATCGATAAACTTATATAAAAACTCTATTTAAGAAAATTCTAAACAAATACTTCTCAACTTAATCTTACGTTAGAAATCAATCAAATCATAACATGGATTTTAAATCGACTTTTATGCATATAGATCCCCATAAAAATTATCAAAGTCAAATGAATCATAGCAAAGCCAAAATTTTCTTTCAGAATCATAAAAGAGGGTTTTAGAAAACGAAACTTTCAAAGATCAAGAATTTACTTGCCCTTTACTAAGCTCTCAAAAGACACTCTTTATAAGTGGCTATCCTATAAAAATTTACTCTCAAATTCCTCTTCTCACAGGAGTATATGTGGAGCTTGGTAAAGGTTTAGCAAAGCTAATCATTTTATTGTCCAGCTAAGTTATCTCTCTAAAAATCATCTAATCAACTCAAATTATCTTGGTCATCGAAATAAGAAACTAAATATATAAAGAGACAAGGAAAAGAAGATATAGAAAGTGGACATGTGCAATAATATAATGAAGTGGAATAATTTCCGGAATTTGCACATGGTTGGAAAAGTAAAAGTTTTTGCTCATTACACTGATAAGATTATTTAGACTTTCACATCTCTTCTCCAAACTCTCCAAATTCTACATTTATTTTTTCTTTTCTCCCCCTTTCTCCTTTTCCTAATTCTACTTGCGACCACTTGGTCATTTTTTTATATATAACCTAATTCTACAAGCGACCACTTGGTCATTTTTTTCTCCCACTCTTTTTTTTTATGCTAGGCGCCATCCCTCTTCTCTCTTTTTTTTTTTCTTCTTTTTTTTTTCTTTTAATGGTGCCCTACCTCTCTTTACCATCATTTTGGAAACAATTGCTTTTTATGACAAGATTATTTGAGCAAAAACTTTACTTATATAGGTAACGATGAAATAATGAGAAGAAATTTGACTCAAAGGATTTAAAGAAATCGCTCTTTTATTGTAAGCAATTGAATTCATAGAAGGCTAGCAAAAGATGAAATAAAGATGACCAAGATTATTTAAGAGATCAAATTTTCTAAAGAGATCAAACTTAACCAAACTCACATGAGATAACTTGCTTATAAACTGGCTTTCATAATCTAAGCTCTACTAGGAATTTTAACTCTCTCTTAACAAAGGGTTTGTAAAACTTGATCAAAGAAGAGAGGTTTTATGAAAAAAAAGAAAAAAAAAATAGATACACCTCTAATCTTTTTCTTAATTAAAAACTTTGGCAAAGCTATAAAACATAATCCTCTGATAAAGATATGGGTTATGCATTACTAATCAATCTAGTAATCACCACATTAATCAAATCATGAAAACTTAAGCAAGATTAAATATCAAAATAAAAATAAAGAATAAACTTAAATAAAGAGAGGCAATTATTCAACACACATTTTATTAATATAATAAGACCTAATAAAATAATTTCATAGACTAAATATATAATACTTTAATAAGGCTTTAATAAAACCCATATAAAACAAATACTTATTTATTTATACGTCCAATTAGACGTTTTATTTAGATATGGGAGGTAATATAATAACCTCCCCACACTTACACTAAGCAAAGCTCTTAAATTTCCCTAATCCACATTGTCTGAACTGAATTCTTCCTCAAAATTATTAGGGAAACAACAGAGACTATGCCATAAAAATTTGAACTTAAACCGACGAGGAAACACCCTGGGTCGGCCGACTTCGACCCTCCTGGTCGGTCGACCTGGGGCTATCCTCTGGCCAAAAGGCCTCATATTGAGTCGGTAACCTTATTTTCTAATTTAAAATAAATATAGATAGAAAATTTTTAAAAACAAGAAACTAAACTCTACTAAATATATACAAAGATGCGAAAAATAAATAAAACTAGGGATTTAGATCATAGTACGGTACCTTTACTTCCTTGAATTCATATGTATCAATATAATTGATTTCAAATTTGTCCTCTTCAAGGAAAACTTTAAGTCTTTGACCGTTGACCATGAATCGATTCCCTTCTAAATCCATAATAGTAACTGCCCCGGTAGGTGATACATCATGTACTATATAAGGTCCATCCCATTTACTTTGTAGCTTACCTTTTCCAAAAAGTTTGAATCTTGAATTGTAAAGAAGAACCTTATCACCTTCCTTGAACTCTTTCTTTTGGATTCTTTTATCAAACCATCTCTTAACCCTTTCCTTATAAATACTAGCACTGTGATAAGCTCGTAGTCTAGCTTCATCAAGGGTACTTAGTTGAATCCTTCTTTTGATCAAAGCAGCGTCTAAATCTAAATTTAATTCCTTAATAGCCCAATAGGCCTTGTGCTCCATCTCTACTGGTAAATGACAAGTCTTTCCATAAACAAGCTGATAGGGTGTCATTCCAATAGGGGCTTTAAATGCAGTTCTATAAGCCCAAAGAGCATCATTAAGCTTCTTTGACCAATTTTTACCACCTTTAATTACTGTCTTTTTTAGAATATCTTTTAATTGTTTATTTGATGTTTCGGCTTGGCCATTTGTCTGTGGATGATAGGCTGTAGAAACTCTATGCTCGATTCCCATCTTTGCTAGATAATTAGTAAATTCTTTTCCAACAAAGTGTGATCCTCCATCTGAGATAATAACTCTAGGAACTCCATATCTTGGAAAAATATTATCTTGAATCATTTCAATGGATTCCCTTGTAGATGCCTTTTTGCATGGTATAGCTTCTACCCATTTTGAAACGTAATCCACAGTTACCAAAATGTACTCATATCCATGTGAATTTTCAAATGGTCCCATGAAATCCATTCCCCAGACATCAAATAAATCTATCTGTAAATTATATGTGAGAGGCATTGAATTTCTTGAAGTGATATTTCCAGACCTCTGACACTCAGGACAAGTGGCTACAAATTTTCTTGCATCTTCATGCATTTCTGGCCAATAAAATCCACTCCCCCATACTTTAGCTTGGGTTCTAAAATGACCATGATGTCCTCCATATTCTGCAGAGTGGCATTTCCTCAAAATCTCCTTTCTTTCCTCTGTAGGTACACATCTTCTAAGGACACCATCTGATCCATATCTATATAAGTAGGGAGCACTCCAATAGTATTTCTTAGCTTCGGCCAGAACTCTTCTCTTAGAATTATAGTTGAGGTGTGGTAGTGGTTCTCCTCTTATAGCTCTTATCACATCTCTCATCCATGAATCTTTATCTAGGACCGCATAAAGAGTGTCATCTCTTAGTGCATCTTCTATTGGTGAACCATCCTTTCCATGATCCATCCTAGATAAGTGATCCGCCACTACATTCTCAACTCCCTTCTTGTCTCTGATCTCTACATCAAACTCTTGTAGCATTAATATCCATCTAATTAAACGAGGCTTAGCATCCTTTTTAGTGAGTAGGTACTTGATAGCAGCATGATCAGTGTAGACTATAACCTTTGAATTAACTATATAGGATCTAAATTTCTCAAAGGCAAAAACTACTGCTAACAACTCCTTCTCCGTAGTAGCATAATTGACTTGAGCCTCATTGAGAGTCTTGCTAGCATAATAAATGGCATGTACTTTTCCATTTTTCCTCTGTCCTAGCACGGCTCCCACTGCATAGTCACTGGCATCGCACATGATCTCAAAAGGAAGATTCCAGTCTGGTGGTTGAATGATCGGTGCACTAATAAGTAACTCCTTAATCTTTCTAAAGGCAACCTCACACTCCTCAGTGAACTCAAATGGAATATCCTTTTGAAGAAGATAAGTAAGGGGCTTAGCTATTTTTGAAAAGTCCTTAATAAATCTCCTATAAAATCCAGCATGTCCAAGAAAGCTTCTTAGAGACTTAATATTAGTGGGTGGTGGCAATTTTTCTACCGTCTCTATTTTAGCTTTGTCTACTTCAATTCTTTTCTCGGATATGATGTGTCCCAACACAAGTCCTCTTGTAACCATAAAGTGACACTTCTCCCAGTTTAACACTAAGTCAACCTCTTCACACCTCTTAAGCACTTTTTCTAAATTCCTTAAGCAGTGGTCAAAACTAGTGCCATGGACTGAGAAATCATCCATAAAAACCTCCATAATGTCTTCAATAAAGTCTGAGAATATTGCCATCATACACCTTTGGAAAGAAGCTGGTGCATTACATAGACCAAATGGCATTCTCCTATAGGCAAAGGTTCCGTATGGACAAGTAAAGGTAGTCTTGTGTTGATCGTCTGGATGAATAGGAATTTGGAAGAAACCAGAATATCCATCTAAATAGCAAAAATGGGTATTCTTAGCTAGTCTCTCTAACATCTCATCTATAAAGGGTAGCGGGAAGTGATCTTTTTTAGTGGCTTTATTAAGCTTCCGGTAATCTATGCACATCCTCCAACCAGTCACTGTCCTTTGTGGAATTAATTCATTTTTATCATTTTTAACTACGGTTAAACCTCCCTTTTTAGGCACACAATGGACTGGGCTTACCCACTCACTGGTTGGTACTGGGTAGATAATTCCGGCGTTTAAAAGTTTGATTACTTCCTTTTTCACTACAGACCTCATTTCATTACTCATCCTCCTTTGATTGTCAACCACTGGCTTGTGATCTTCCTCCATTGGAATCCTATGAGTACAAAAAGCTGGGCTGATTCCTTTTAGATCTGCTAGAGAGTAACCAATTGCCTTCTTGTGTCTCCTCAACACTTCCAGTAGCCTTTCTACTTCTTCTGGACTTAATTTATCACTGATGATTACTGGGTAAGTTTTATCTTTTCCTAGAAACTCATATTTAAGTCCATCAGGTAGTGGCTTTAGCTCTACATCTGGTGCTTCCTCATGATCTAAGTCGCCTAGTGGCTCTACTAGAGTGTCTCGGGTTTCTTCTATATTTTGCTCTAGTTGATTAGTGGCATTGGTTGTTTCTTCGGAGAAGAAACCTTCCTCTTCTCCTTCTAGGACTAGTTTTAAAGGCTCTCTAAAAGCATTTATATAATTAATACTCTCTATCTCCTCTATATCGGGAGTGAGATTAATAGGCACTTTAGATGCCGATAAGAAATCAAAGTCATATTTTAAATTATTAATATTAAGCGTGACTTTTCCTTTTTCATTATTAACTACAGCATTAACCAACTTAAGAAAAGGTCTACCAAAGATTAAATTAACATTATCATCATAGACATTAATCACATAAAAATCAGTTGGTATAATTTTATTAGCAAAGTTAACTTCAACATTTTTAATTAAGCCTACAGGTTTAATTATTTCATTACTAGAAAGTTTAATCTTAAGATTAGTGGAAACTATACATGGTTTATCACATAACTTAGAATAAACTTCATAGCTCATTGTACTTACCTGGGCTTCCATAGAGCAGTGGATATTGTTGAAGTCTTCTTTGTTGATGGAGCATGCAATTCCAGTTGAAGATTCAGCTGGTAGATGGACAATAACCTCCTTAGTAAATGATGACTCCAGCTTGACTCCGATTACTCGCTTCACTTCAGAGACAAAGTCACTGTCCAGCTCCTCTTCTTGGAATAATTTCTGCAGCATCTCCCCTGTATCTTGGCTATCAGAATTCCTCCTTAGTGGTATTTCTGGTGGAAACAGCTCCTCTTCTTCCACTAAGTCTTCTGGTGGGAGTGGTCCTGCACACTTGAGTGTATCTCCAAAATCCACTGGCATCCAGCTCATTCTCTCAAACTCTGTCAGAGGCTTTGCACTAGCAAGACTTCTATAATCGGTGCTCTTGATCTCCTCTTGAGGTGCAAAACTTCCATACTCTTCTTCGTCGAATGCATATGAGACTGGAGACTTTTTGACAGGTAGCTGGTCTTCAATCATGGCAGGTATAGGCGCCATATGCTCCTCTCCTGGCTCCTTCACTCTTCTGTCTTTTCTTTCTCTTTCACTCTTGGAAGTCAGAAAAATGTTGGACAGGATCCTTGTGGCTTCACTACTTGATAGGCTCAAGAGTGATCCTCCTGCGCACGTGTTCACATGCTTGAAGTCTTCTGACGTCAGACCAAAGAAGAATATCTGAATAGCCATTTCTGGCATCACTCCAAGTAGTGGTCCTTGCAGCAGCAGATCATTAAGTCTCTCCCAGGCTTCGTCGATGTCTTCATCCTCCTTCTGCTCAAAGTTCCAAATCTCCTTCCTTAGCTTGTGCACTCGAAGTATAGAGAAGAACTTGGTGAGAAACTTTTGCTCGAGTATTTCCCAATCTCCTTGAGCTTCAATTGAGGCAACTTGGTACCATCTTTTGGCTTTATCGACAAGGGTAAATGGAAAGAGGTTCCACTTAACCCACTCCTCAGGGACTCCATCTTGATGGAAAGTGCGGCACACTTGATTTAGCTTCTTTAGGTGCTTGTAGGGATTCTCATCGTCTTCTCCACTGAACAGATTTTCAGCAGCAATTCGGATGATTCCTGGCTTAAGCTCGTAAGATTCTGCTTCCGGCTTCTTGTTTGATTCTTGAAACTTCAAATCTTTAGCTTTTGGAGTTGAAAACTCTCTAAGCGTTAAGTGCTGAAGATCTTCAAGAAACGTAGTCATATCTGACACAAAAAATAAAAACAAAACACAAACAAAAGATCTATGACAGCAAAGTTGCTGGGTTAGTTTTAATAAAAAGAAACAAACACAAGAACTTAACAATGAACATAGAAACTAAATTAGAGAATCAAGATCGTAATTAGATATCTCTAAATAACTAGAACCAAATCTAAACACAGAATAAAGAACTAGCACACAATTAGAAAAACTATTAGCAAACAATTAGAACAAGATTAACACACAATTAGCAAACTAATCTCACTATTAAAACTAGTAGTAAAAAAAAGTTAATAAAAGATTTACAATAACTTAAACGATAAATATCCCCGGCAACGGCGCCAGAAAAGCTTGTTGACGGCACTTAAGCACGCCAAACCTTATACTGCAAGCGCACAGTATCGCGGTAGCTTTTCCCCAGGATGAGTATCTTGGGTTTGTCAATCCAAGGATAATTACGTTTAAGCTACTTATTAATCTAATATTAACTTAAATACTAACTAATTGCAATAGATCTAAACAAGTTTAAAAGGGAATAAGACTATTCTAATTATACTTCTAAACAAGCTCTAATTATATTATAAAAGAGATCTAAACTATAGCATAAAATGATAGAACAAGTATTAAGCTTTAAACGAGATAGATATGGTTTAACATGGCAAAAGGATCCACAAGAGATATGAGACAAACAACTTATGAACTAAGAACCACCTTGAAATAAGATCTATCAACAAGCATAGATTAAGCATGATCATGAATGTCAAAAGCTTACTCGAACCTTTCTCCAGCCCTACTGTCACTAGAACCAGTTAATCGACGAACTAGTAAACCCTAACCATCTCTAAGCATGAGTAGATTCAATCAACTAAGATAGATCTACTAAAAGAGCATGATAAATTTAGATGCTGGCCAGCGAATCATGCTAGAATTAAGCATTGCAAAGATATGGATCATAAGTCAAGCATAAACAAGAAGCTAGGTCTAAAAGACAAACATTATTGATCAAATCATCAAGGTTTTATCAAAGTAGCATAAGAAGTCCGAGAAATTGCTCGAGATACATCATGAACTTGAAGCATACTCATCGAGATTGACTCAACGAACAACTGGAAGAAAGATGATCACGAACAGCCCTCGGGAGCCCCTGGGTCGGCCGACCAGACCCCTAGGTCTGGTCGGCCCCCCTGGCTCCTGCCTCCTCTTGCTTCCTCCTTTCGCCGAGATGTCCTTCTCGCCGAGTTGAACGCCTTTGGCTCCCGAGCTCTGCCCTAGACTCTCGACTTACAATGAATTTTCGGTGGACAATGATGCCTCTCCCCTTGGGAGGCCATATATTTATACTCCGGAGAGTCCCCTATACATGGAAACTAATAGGTCGGTTCTAAGAGTCCTAAAATACCTAAAACACTTATTTCTAAGTATATATAAGTTTCTAAAAGAGTCCGGGACGTCCATATATTTCCTTGCTTGGAGATGAAGTCATTGATAGAGTCCTTCCCGAAATCACCTTTCCATATTCTGCAGCCTTTAGTAATTCGACCATAACTTCCTCATCTGAAGTCCAATAAATGCAAATTCGGACATTTTCGTGTAGAGCTCGAAAAGTTCTACAACTTTGTCAATTGGACTTTCTTCATTTGACGTCGTTAAAGTTTCCAAATTTGGCCCACAAGGTGCAGCTGTCCTGAAATCCGAGAATATCTCGCGATTTATTTGGAGTTTGGATTGGACTCTTGATAAACCTTCCTTATCTTCATATTCTTCATATCCAAACAATCCTTAGCTTCTGGAATCTTCTCCATAATGGGCTTGGGCCTTTAATTGCTCTCTTTTAATTAATCATCTCTCCTCCTTGGACTTGTAGCATAATCCTTTCTTCGAGAAATCCTCAAAATATCACATTTATACCCTATTTTCCTGCAAAAATTAATATTGCACAAAAACAAAGAGCATTCTCGAAAACGGGGTTATTTGTTAGCAAAACAAGACTAAATCATAATATTAATCCCTGAAAATATATAAAATCATATAAAAATAGAGCATAATTTTAGTCAATATCTTGCATCAACACTCTGCTACGAGCTCTGATGATGATGGAGGACCCTTGCCTATGGCTTCCTACTCACTCCCCCGACGGCAAGCTCATGCAGAGGCTGGCCCCGTTGAGGATGCGGGGGAGGTGACTTCCGAGATTGTTCCATCTCGGCAGGTCCAGCGGGATCACCCTCCACGCAGGATGATTGGAGACATTCACCAGCGTGTCACACGCTCTTCGGTTAACTCTCTAGCCTTTTTCTCCCACTCTGCATATGTTGCTTCTTTTGAGCCCTGGGATGTGTCACATGCATTATCTGATCCTAACTGGGTGAACGCCATACATGAGGAGTTGGAGAACTTTGAGAGAAACCATGTCTGGGATTTAGTTGAACCTCCACCAAACTGTCACCCTATAGGTACCAAGTGGGTTTTCAAGAACAAACAGGGTGAGGATGGGATGGTTGTGAGGAACAAAGCGAGATTGGTAGCCCAGGGTTTCTGTCAGAAGGAGGGGATAGATTATGAGGAGACCTTTGCCCCTGTAGCTCGTTTGGAAGCCATTCGGATTTTGCTTGCCTTTGCGGCTTCTAAAGGCTTCAAACTGCAGCAAATGGATGTCAAGTCTGCTTTCCTGAATGGGTTCATAGAGGAGGACGTATATGTGAGACAACCTCCTGGCTTTGAGAGTGCTAGATTTCCAGACTGGGTGTATTAGTTGAGGAAAGCCCTTTATGGTCCGAAGCAAGCTCCTAGAGCTTGGTATGCTAGGTTGAAGAGTTTCCTGCTCAAGTCTGGGTTTGTGATGGGTTCAGTAGACAAGACCTTATTTCTGTTGAGTCATGGCGGTGACACCCTGATAGTTCAAATATATGTTGATGACATAATCTTTGGTGGTTCATCTCACGCTTTGGTGTCTAGTTTTGCTGAACAGATGAGCAGGGAATTTGAGATGAGTCTTATGGGTTTGTTACAGTTCTTCCTCGGGCTACAGATAAAGCAAGGCCTTGAGGGTACCTTCATCCATCCAGCCAAGTACACAAGGGACATACTCAAGAAGTTTAACATTGGTGACTCTAAACCCATGACAACTCCTATGAGTACAAACACGGCGCTTGATGCTGATGAAGATGGGGAGGCAGTGGACCAGAAGGAATTTCAAGGGATGATCGGCTCACTTCTGTACCTGACGGCGACCAGGCCGGACATTCAGTTCGCGGTCTGCCTGTGTGCGCGTTACCAGGCTTCTCCTAGAACTTCTCACCGTCAAGCAGTGAAGCGCATTTTCAGATATCTGAAATTCACTCCTGAGCTTGGTCTTTGGTACTCCTCGGGTTCTTCCCTTTCTCTTAGAGGGTTCTCAGATGCAGACCATGCTGGCTGCCGGATCGATCGCAAGTCAACCTCCGGCACATACCAACTCTTAGGAACCTCTCTTGTCTCTTGGTCCACCCACAAGCAAGCTAGTGTAGCTCTTTCCTCCATTGAAGCAGAATATGTTGCTGCTGCTTGTTGCTGCTCCCAGCTTTTATGGATGAAAGCCACCCTTAGTGATTTCGGCCTTAGATTTGGTAGGATCCCTCTCCTAGTTGACTCTACTTCTACTATTTCTGTAGCTAAGAACCCCGTCTTGCACTCTAGAACCAAGCACATAGACGTAAGGTTTCACTTTCTGAGAGATCACTATGAGAAGGGAGACATAGACTTAGTACATGTAGTTTCAGCAAACCAGTTGGCCGATATCTTTACCAAACCCCTAGAGTTTGACGTTTTTACGCGTTTGAGAGGTGAGCTTGGAGTGTGCTATCCCTTTTAGTCAGGGATAGTGTGCTATTCCTTTTAGTAAGGAATAGCTTCTGTAGTTTAGATTTTTCTTTTATCTTGTTTTTATTTCTCTTTGGTTCGTTTGCATATTGTAACATATCATGCATTGCACTGTATCATATGCATTTTCACTTCACTAGCACTAGAGCTCTTTTAGAATGATGAGTTAGTATTTGCTTGTGCTAGATTGTACAGATGCATGATTGATCATGGTTGGCTAAGCTCTCTTGAGTCTGTTGAATATTAATTGTGAGCTAAGTCATTTTATTCTTTGCAAATCAAAAACCATGATCACCACTTGATTTGGCTACCTAGCATGTGTAGGAATGTTAAATAATATGCTATCTTTTCATGCCTGGATATGCTAGTTGTATGCCTTTGCTATGTTAATGCCTAAGCTTTTATGACACCTTGCTTAAATTGAAATCCGAATCAAAATGCTTATAAGTGGTGTCTTATGTGCTAAAATGAGAAAGATCCAGGTGGGTTTGCTTGTAACACTGATCTAGTTTGAGACAGCTTGTCATTGCACTTTGACATGAACTTGGACTAGGCTGTGTATGATCAAAACCTTGTCTTAAGCTTCTGATGGTTCTTTGAGCCTAGGCTTGGCATTGGTTGGTAAGAAGTGGCAATAGACAAGTAAATAACCCCTAGCACAAAAAGAACTTGCTCTTGAATTTAAATGTTCAAATCTGAAATTTGCAAGTCTCTGAAAAGCTTATGGCTAGTTGTATATGCTTTGGTTGAGAGTAGCACACCTTGTATGCATTGCTAGCATCTTGTTGTTCATGCCTCTCTTGCTAGGTGCTCTTCATGTTGGTGATGCTTTCTTTTCGATAACCCTGCAAAACAAGCTTGCTCTTGATATGTGTAAGATAGATTCATTTGAGCTTGTTATATGCTTCCTTGCCCTCACTTGCTCTGTATACTAGAACTTGTATTTACTAGCTTTCCATCCCTTCTGAGCTCTTTCAGTTACACTCCTTGCATTTCATGGCATATTTTGAGGGGGAGTTGTCTAGTTCAGGGGGAGTTGAGCTCAAGGAACCCTTGATGTGTCCATTGTCAACAAGAGGGAGAAATTAGTGTACCTCCTCCTCCTCCAAGGGGAAGAAATTTAAAAATATGGACAAGGGGGAGAACTCAGAAGAGATTTAGTTGAGGGGGACCTTTGCATACATTTTGCATTTGTGAGGATACATTTCAGGGGGAGTTGAGCTTTTAGCATGCTCTTTGCATCGGTGCGTTGAGCCTTTTGCCTCTGTCTTGAGGAGCCGATGCTTTGTTTTCTTTTTGCTTCAAGCTGCCTTGTGTTTTGCCTTTGTTTGGTTTTGAGCAGCTTGAGCATTTCTCTTTCTTTTCCTTTCTTTTTCGGTTTTACGCTTTTCTTTCGTCTTTGTTCTATTTCAGGTTACAGGTTGAAGGTGTTGACAATGCACTCATCAAGGGGGAGATTGAGAGCCAATGGACCGGCATCATTGCTCTCCTGGTGTGATGAGTGATTGTCAATGAGCTCAAGCCCTCCGATGGACTGGAGGCCCTTCGATGGACTGGAGGTAGATGATGAAGACCGATGATGAAGACCTCGACGGATTGAGGCAAAAGCCCTCCAATGGACCGGAGGCAATGCTCGGCGTCGGTCGGCCATGGAAGCTCGCTACACGGAGGGGCTGTTCGGCAACGGTTGTGTAAGCCCTCCGATGGACCGCGAGGCAACTCTGATGGACTTGAGAACCCGGGTGCCACCGTGGTGCTCCAATCCGAGTGCATGGTGCGAAGGCGTGCGAGGGAGGCTTTGGCGGCTTCAGCTCAAAACCGCCGCCCAAGTTCAAGTGACTTGGTAGGTTGGGCTCCGACTCGCCATGATAGAAGATTGGGCCAAGACCCAGCCCAGGAAACCCACTGAATAAAGTTTCCCGGTTTCTGACTTCAAAACCGGCGGAAGCTTCCGGACTACTGGCTATGTGGCGCACATCCAAGCGAGGCATGGAGAAGAAGAAGATCAAACCGTCATCGTAGTCGTCCGATTGTATCTTTTCGGTTTGGCCCCCTCCGGGCATTTTTAGAGTAGGGGTCTTAATGTAATTGTGTTGTTTAGGGACTTGGGTATAAATAGACTTGAGAGGCTCCCTTGGAGCTTATCTTGGCAGCCACCATACCCTAGTTTCCCTAACCCTTGCAGCCAAGGTCCAATGAGAGAAAAGAGAGGAGATTAGCTAGGAGATGAGTGCCTAGTTTAGTCAAATCTTGTCATTAGTGGGAGGATGATGGAAGGTAGGCTCTAGGGGGTCTTGTAATACTTGATTTCATGATTCAATCCAAGATTACTCCTTGAGAAATCCATGTTTTGAGCAGCTCATTTTCGTCCTCCTTTCCCCCTCCCCGTTCTAGTTCATTTTTTGTTCCAAATCCTTGGACTTTGGTGTATTTTGGTTTGTCCAAGGTTGGGATCTTTCTTTTGCTGGTATTTTGCCTTGCTATGATGTGGTGAATCTCACTAGCCAAGTGCTAGAATCATTGAACCACGAGCAAGGGCCGTTCTTCCCATTTCTCGATTTTTCTGAGTCAACTCACCTACCTCACGAGATTTGCAATTCCTGTGTATCCCTTGATCTTTTGGAGCTGATCTTTTGGGATTTGCTAGGAAAGGTCCTTAGGATTATCCATACAAATTTTCGTGAAGTTTCGTTGAGATTTGACCCCGTTTCGATCGATTTTTCGATGGGGTGTCAAGCTGTTTTTCTGCGCAGTTTTTCGGAGAACTAACAGGACAAATCAATTGTCCTTAGGTTTGTCTGAAGTAGGGACTTCGGATTGTCCAATCCCCTTCCCTCGGATTGTCCGGTCTATAGTTTTTTTGGGCTGTTTTAACCCCTCGGTTGAGGTTTGTCCGGTTAGGCCTTTTGGTGAAGAGAGGATTGTCCGGTCTAGCCTTTTTGGGGCTGTTTTCACGTGTTCTTTGCTCCGCTTGCTTTGGGGTTTGTTTTTCTTGGTTTCTTTGGCTTTTGGAGTGTTGTTGTTTGCTTCAAACTTGTTTTGTGTCAACCACTGCATGCCCATACTCTTCACTCACTGATCTTAAGTGAGGCACGCTTCGGTGTGTTGAGTGGCTAGTGTGCGACACTTGCAAGCTTTGTAGCTTCTCTTGTTTTGTTTGTGCTTGGTTGTGTTCGTCTAGGTGTAGTGTGTGTGTTTGTTTAGGTGTAGTTTGGTTGCTCATCTTACGTCCATTTCATTGGGCGTTAATTCGAGTGCTTCCGCTTTCCATCCGATACGTATCTGTTCAGTGGACGGTATCGGGTGTGCGTGTGTTTTCGTGAGAATGCACTTTGGGGGTTTGAGTTTGAGTTTTTCAAGTGCTCCTATTCACCCCCCTCTAGTCGCATGTCTCGATCCTACATGTCCATGTGGGTACCAATACGAGCAAGAAGAACGCTGCTGTCTTAATTGATTACGGTATGGAGAAAGCCATTATTATGAACATCACCGTGACAGAAAGGCATATCATCCTGGACGACAATATAATGAGAGACGCGATCATCATGGAGACCGTAAGTTTGAAGGACATTGGGACTGCCCATTTATTTAGTATTGTTGGGGTCAAGGCATGGAACAATTGCGACCATTGAGGATTGCCCTGAGTGTTCAATTCCTCGCCACTCTGGTGAACTTGAATCTGTTTTGCAACGGTTAGGCCGCTCACGTTCGTCACCACGGCGTCGCCTGTAGTTGTCACTAGATAGGTCTGCATATAAGCAAAGGATAGAGTCAGGGGAGTCAAGCTCAAAGCATGAAGAATGCCACCAACCCCGGTGGTGCCCTGATGGACCCTCTCATTCGCAAAAGCGCAGAGTACAACATCTGCGTAGTCTTGAGGAAGCCGAAGCACATTATCTTCGGCTGTTAAGATAAGTAAATTCGGATCCTATTGCTATACCAGCATATAACCGACAACCTTCACTGGAGCTGCCTAGATGTCCGGCAGTTTGGAAGAGAAAGTAGTAGGAACCTGAGCAACCAGAAGACCAGATGGATGATGATGAAGAAGATGATTTGCTGAACAAAGAAACAGTCGATGCATCAGCTGATATCAACATGGTATTCTTGCATCAGCTGATATCAACATGGTATTCTTTTTACCTGACGAATTTCACAACCCTTCTGCAATCCTAGAATCAGTGGCTCAACTGAGTTTGGGGCTGGCAACTATAGTATTTGAAAAGCTGGCCGATAAAAAATATCGTCATTTGAAGCTGCTATATCGTAAAGATTATATCAATGGCAAACTAATTAACAAAATGATGATTGATACTGGTGCAGTAGTTGTTAATGCCATATGCAGTGATCAAGGAGTTCGACAGAGATGATAATGATCTTATCAAGACAAATGTCATTCTCAATGATTTCAAAGGTGACCCAACAGGATCCATCAGTGTCTTCAATGTGGAACTAACAATTGGGCGAAAATCGATTTATACTTCTTTCTTTGTTGTGGACATCAAAGGACATTACTCAGCTTTGTTTGGCTGAGATTGGATTCATGCCAATTGCTGCGTACCATCAACAATGCACCAGTGCCTTGTACAATGGGATGGCGACGAAGTCGAAATAGTGCCAGCTGATGATTCTAACGATATTACTATGATAGAATCTTCATTTTGGGAGGCAGAAGGAGTAGAGTGCCTTACTAGAAGGGAACAGTTGGATTGGGACTTCGTTGAATGAGCAGATAATAGATTGACACCAGTCCCAGTGGCTGGCATTGACGTTTAGTCATGTTTTGTTTGTAAAAGGGCCGATCTGGATGATTGGCCGATCTGTAATTTTTTCCTGGGTTTAATATAAATATATGGCGGATTCGTGCAATTGGCCCCAAAAATATGTGTTCCGGTTTAGTTTGGCAGACTGGATATTTATCTGTTGAAGACTAAGAAGCCGATCCCTTCAATTATTTGAAAGAAATCGGCTGGGGGGCAGTTAGAAGATATTAGTTTTGAGGTGTTGCTCTATATTGGCCGATGTTTCACCATGGGCCCAAAAATACGAAAGCCGATGTGTCGCCATCGACTTTATGCACCCCTTATAATTTTTTTAGAACTGCCGATACGTTGCCATTGACTTTAGAAATATTAATGCAAATTAATGGAGATACAACTGCTGATACATTGTTATCAAGCCCAATTACTGACAGTCTACAAAACAATATGCCTAGGCGGCATAACCAGAGTACTATTACATTAAGGTGTTTGAATTGTTGAAGGAATTGTTGAATGGTGAGGATAGCTTTCAGGCGAATCGAGTTGACAGAGGAAATAATGCCATTATCACACCATTGGTGCCTAGTATTGCGCGGCTATTAATGACTGGAGTTTAGCAAGGCCTGATGACAAAGTCTCCTTCAGTTGTTTTTTGTAAACTTTGACTTCATCAATTTCAAATGTTGTGCAAAACCAAGGTATGCTACTGGATGAAGCACTTGCCTCAAGTCAGCAATTAGTTGCTATTGGATCCAATATTGTGCGAAGAGTTTCACTACCCTTGACCAGGTGCAGGACTGAGTCGCCTAGTAACCTTGCCATCTATTGAAGACATTCGATCACATCAGTTGGTATAGATTTGGGAGGCGATGGAATCTTCTCTTGTTCTTGTCTCGAGCCGATGTCCAGAGTCGAAGGGTCAAAATTAAGCAGTGCCGACAAATTGATAGTCTGCACGAACAACAAAATCATATAAGAAGAGCCAAATAAGAAGTAACCTTGGCTAGAGTTGTATTCACCTCAGCATTCACAGAAGTTCCTTCGTCAGTATGATGATGCACATCGGGTTCAGGATTGGCTCTATGACAAGAAGCATCATCACCATTGGAGGAAAGGTTAATTGTAGTCGGCTTTGATGCTTGTTTTTCTTGAGGTGACGAAGCATCACTATTGTTGGCCTAGTCTCATGACTACAAAGGATATAGGCATTTACCACTACAAATATGTTAGCAAAAGAAGAAGATTGACGAAGGACACTTACAGCAGATGCTGCATGTTCAGAAACAGGAGGAGTGGGTGGCCGTGTCCTAGAACTTTTGGTCCTCTTATAACTACTTTTCTTGGCCGATGATGGTTTTATGTTATCAAATCGGCATTTTGAACAGCTGCCAGCAAGCAGTATCTTGTCTAGAGAAGGTACTGATTTCCCATATAGTGGTACAGGAGCTGTTGGCAGATAACAGAAAGGCTCTCCTGAATCATTGGTTGGCACTGGCCTTTCTTCACACTGCATAATTAGACGTGTCACAGAAAGTATAACATTAAAATTAAAAGGTAGTAATGAGTTAGGCTACCTCTGCTGGCGAAGGGTCATGAGAATAGTCGATGCAGCGAAGCATGGTGCCTAGTGAACCTCAGAACAGATGTGATTTCCAAGTCTCCCATCTGGTGTTGGAACTATCCATGGTGAACACGAACTCCATATCAGATGGGATTGGCATTACAAAGTCATAGAAAAGATTATATGCATGGGAGGATATTCTGGCAGATATCACCGGCTGGTAAGATTCATAGCCGGGCTTGGTGATTCTATTACTAGTGCTCATACTCACGGTAGCAAGGGAGGACAAATCATGATAGCATATCTTCGACAGGTATCATCATCATCATCAGTAAAGCTATCAAGTCTGATGAAGGAATGATTTTCAAAATTCTCTGATTCAGGATAGGAATTGAAAGTGGCCACGATATGTTCATGATAGAATAATTTGAACCATTTGGCCATCACTGCTTCATTGAACTTGCTACCAGGGAGCCGATATAGTTCCTGACCAAAGGAAGTGCATCAAATGAGTTTGCCTGAAGGAGTAGGAAAGGATGTACTGGGGAAATGAGGGAATTGTACTGAACTTGGATACCGACGGGTGGCGAGGTTTAGACACAGGGCACATGGGAGCCAGGAATCATGCTGCTGCTGCACTCGTCTCCCTATCGTGCGGCTCCGATCGGCTCTGTGGGAAAGCCGATCATCATTTGCGTGGTGGTGCAAACGTGCCACCCGGCTTGAACTTGCAGCCAGGAAAGTTGCATGGATGCTGCGGTTGGCTCCTGTTCTCCGTGAAAAGCGTACACACAACAGATCTAAACGTTAAATTCCTACCGATCACTCGGATCGACAAACACGAGGGGTTGTGTACTCCAGTCAGCCAATGCATGGGCATCGGTAATCAGCATGATGGGGGTAGATATGATATAAAATAGCCAAGAAAAGCATCCAAAGCAGGAATAGATGTAAAAACCTATCTAATAGCATGATATAACAGATTTAAATAGCTAAATCTGCTTCTAACCAGGACCTCCGAAGAAGTCCATCTAACTAAACAGATACAAATTAAGACATGTATAGATTGGGTGCTTGGACTGTGCTAGTCTATTGGTAGGTCACATGCACATGCTAAGCGGCATGTCATGGATTGTAACAAATGATGAGGTAGCGTAGAACGAGCTACACAAGTACCGACCTATAGCGTAAAATAAAGATATAAAAAGGTAGATTGGTAGACGACTAGACGTGCAAAGTAGAAGACGGATCTCGCGCCAGGTAGGGTTTGCCGCGAGATTTGTCGAGATAACTAATGGATCTCGTGAGATTCATCAAGATAACTAGCAAACCGTGTCATAAAAAATGCTTCAGTACATAGTTCACCATATGGCTCATGCCCTAACGAAAAAGATCATTAGGGCAGCATGACAATTACCCAGAAAAACCCTAGTTGCTAGGGGTGGCATTGCGCCGAGAGAAGCTAGAGACACGAGCTGCAGGAGCATAATATCATCGGTTTATTATGTAGAACATGGCTACATATTTATAGTCTGGAGACTTGGACAAGTTCGACTCTTTCTAAAACTCTTTCTATAAATAAACAATTCTATTTTTAGACGGGCTACTCCCGACACGACTCGAATTGACTAAGATACATGGCCCACTGGCCTTGATATTGCCTCTTCTTGGGGCGACTCCAACATTCCATTAGCCGATTAATCCGCTCACGGATCGGCTCTTCTAGCGCATTTAGCCGATCCAGCCCATCTGGCATATCGGCTAAATCCTGGTGCTAACGCATGCCCCCTAGTTTTGGTAATAATATTTATTCCAAAACTAAAATAAGGGTATGAAATCGGAGAACCACATGGTTTCGTAATTACCGTCACGTCCACAGTGTGCCTTCCTCGGAAATCACTCTAGCGTCTCATTATCTTCCATTCAAGTAGTATTTTATCCAATGCATCGGTCTATAGTCATTTTCCCCCATCTCTTTCTTCTTCCTTCCATCAGCAAGAAGACCCCCGTCAGTCGATGGAATCCGTAGGTAGCAATGCCACTCCACCGCCATCGTCGCTCGCACCGCCTTCACCACCGCTGTTCACCGACGTGCCGCCAGGCTTCGCTCTACTAGGAGCAGTCCAGGCGCTGCCGGCCACAACTGCCAGCATCGAAGAAGAAGAGGAAACACCTCTCACTGCTGCCGACATAGCTTGGTTGGCTGTCTGGGGTGAGGAGCGAACTCCTGCTTCATCACCATCGCCATAGCTTTCCCCGACGCATCCACCATCATTGCCATCATTCTTGGAGCTCCCCTCCGATCACGACGCGGCAGCGCGTCGTGGAATTTCAAAGTCGACACCGATTCCAACTGTGTGGTCACCAGCAACTACATTGACATCGACGTAGTCATCAACTCCCCCACCTCTAGCGTCAACTGGTTCTGATTCGACGACTCGGGGAAGAAGCATAAAGAGCTACCGTCCTTGTCCTCACCAATGGTGCTATGTCTTCACGCAGGTCGTCAACCCGTAGAGTGACCTCCGTTGGCGTCAAGAACGGTCGTCGATGCCATCAACCGATAGGTGCCATTGGCCATTAGTATTAGATGGCCATTAGGGCCTAATAGCTGCTAAGTCAGCTTCAAGGGGCTTAACCCCTTGATTACCTTTTGTTGCCCCTTTTTTAAAAAGTATCCAGTAATGAAATGTTATGTTGATTAATCTTCCCCTTTTCCTTCATCATTGTTATATCTTGTTGTATTTAGATAAGCCGATCTAGTAGCAACACACTAGACTTGGCCTCTACTTCTAGCTAACGTCATTGTCGTTTTAGACCAGTCGACACCTGTAGGCTCAGGCCCATGTGTCTAAATTTTTAGCCGATTTTCCATCGGCTCGCCTTGGGGAATCAACATTGGAACCAAATCTTGAATTCCATGTCCGTCATATAAATACAAATCACATGTTTTCCTGGCACTAGCTTCGCCAACTGACTCATTTCTTCCCAATCCTCTTGAGCGGGACAAACAACACGAGCTACAATGCTCCCTCAAAGAATCTTTGGCTTGAAGGTAATTACTTCGGCTTTCCCCTTTATAGAAAAGATAACCGCATTATTCACATTTTTTCTTCTTCTTGTATATCTTGATTCCTCAACCTCCAACCTCAAAATCTTTTAGCTTAGAGTTGCAATCTTTTGAGCCTCCATTAGGTTTGATTTCTACTGAAACCAAGTGAATTCAGTTTATACCTCAGAACCTAGATCCGGACCGCTGGACGGACCAGCTCAGAGCTTGGCCATTCCCTATGGAGGGATGGGTTAACTGGTACTAATGAGTGGCCAAACATTTTGAATCATCTATCTAGCATGAAATAGGGATAGCTGACGCTCTTTCCCTCACTATTTCTCCAACAGAGAAACATGAGAATCTCCTACGAATGATCGGTTATTTCTGGTCTGATTCTCTGAATTGCTTCCTATTTGGTCTTGGACCAATGACTCCCACTTTGATGGATGTTGTTATGATCTTAGGTCTGGACGTCCATTCATCCTGTCCTTCTCCTTTTGCTTTAGAAAACTGTCGGCTATTGACGTCTCTTAGCGTAACAAATTTTAGCTTTTTCACTCAGAGTATTCTGAGTATCGTAAAATCCACAGGGAAGCAAGGGCGAATAGGTGGAATGAAATGTTGAACTTTCAAGCGGTACTATAACTTAGATAAAACACCAACTATTTTTACAACGGGGTTAAGATAACAAGTTAGTGTATGGTGGGAAGAGTAAAACAGGGACTAAAGAAGACTACACCTAGCTAGGTAGCTATCTGGGAGGACAACGAGTGAGATTTAGATTTCCAAACTCTATTCCTTAACCGCTGCAGAGGAGTATTCGCGGTTGAACTAAGTTAACCAAACTTAAACTAGGATCTTGCGTCGAGCGAAATTCTGGCACCTCGAGGGGTCAAGGGGTGGATAGTAGACCACTGAAGGAGATTCGGCTAACGCCTATGAGCTTACTGAACGACGGGATTGGAATACTAAGACCTCTAAAGCTGTCACCTAGAGAGGCTACCAACCAGAGCTGCGTGGGTAAGATGGCACACTATACTAGTGTTCAAGTGAGAACTTGAACACTAATGTTCTTCCTTGATTAGAGGGTGAGAACTAACTTAATCTTAGATCAAAATCCTAAGACAAGCTTATAGCACCGACAAGTCTAGCAAGATTCAAATAACTTAAGAACAACACAAACCTAAGCCTTGGTCTAGTATGCAATAAAGGTACACCACACTAGGCAAGTGTTAAGAAGTAAAGTAAAGTATAACAAAAGATAGAGCAATGATGTATATTATACTGGTGTAACAAGAGTACAAAGATAGAAAGATAGAAGATCTTTACCAAGACTCGAAGATGACTCCGGAATACCTGAGGCAAAGACTCAGACTCAACTCTAACTCCCAGGACTAACCTAGTGCTACTAGACTAAACAAAAGTATGATTTACTCAACTTCCACACTCTACAAGTGAAGTCTAGGGGGGTATTTATAGGTCCCAAGGTCGGTGAGGCGGTTAAGTGACGGTTACAGGCCGAGCGGCTTGGAAGTGAGGCCGGGCGGCCCCGCCTCAAGCCGGGCGGCCTCGGGTGCCGTCGGATTCACCGCCTTACTTGATCTTGTGGCTCATATCCACTCCCCAAGGCGGTTGCATGGCGGTTATGGCGGTTATTGTTGTGCTTTTCCATCAACCGTTGAACTTCACTTGTGTTTCTTCCTTAGCCGCAGGATGGAGATGCCCAGGATTGCTGACTTCACCAATCCAAGTGCCGGATTGATGACATGGCAAGCCTTCCGGTTGGTTACATGCAACTTGTGAGGATTCCACCTTGGAATTGTGTTGACCCGTCAATGTTGCGCATCGAACTTTCAACAGTACTATATAACTTAGATAAACTCCTAGCTATTCTTACAACTGGGGTAATAGATAACAAGATAGTGTATGGTGGGAAGAGTAAACAGGGACCAAAGTAGTAAACAACTAGGCAGTTGCCTGGGAGGACAACGAGTGAGATTAAGATATCCAAACTCTAATTCTTAACTGCTGCAAAGGAGTATTCGCGGTTGAGCTAAGTTAACCAAACACAAACTAGGGTCTTGCATCGAGCGAAATTCCAGGCTACACCAAGGAGGCCACGGGGTAGATAGGAGGCCAACCGAACGGCAACTGGCTAACGCCTATGGGCTTACCGAACAACGGGATTGGAATACTAAGACCTCTAAAGATGTCACCTAGAGAGGCTACCAACCAGAGCTGCGTGGGTAAGATGGCACGCTAAACTAGTGTTCAAGTGAGAACTTGAACACTAAAGTTCTTCCATGATCAGAGGGTGAGAACTAACTTAATCTTATATCAGAGCCTAAGACAAGTTTATAGCACCGGCAAGTCTAGCAAGATTCAGATAACTTATGGACAACACAAACCTAAGCGTTGGTCTAGTATGCAAAGAAGGTACACCACACTAGGCAAGTGTAAGAAATAAAGTAAAGTATAACTCAGGAGATAGATCAACAATATCTATTATACTGGAGTAGTAAGAGTACAAAAGATAGAAAGATACAAGAGCTTTACCAACACTCGAAGCTAACTCCGGAATCCCTAAGGCAAAGACTCAGACTCAACTCTAATTCCTAGGACTAACCTAGTGCTACTAAACTAAGCAATGGTGTGTTCCACTCAACTTCCACACTTCACAAGTGAGGTCTAGGGGCCTTTTTATACCCATTCGAGCAAGAGGGGTATTTATACATGGTGTAGGTCGGTTGTAGGTCGGTAAGGCGGTTAAGGGGGATAGGTGGCAGGTTGGGCGGCCTGGCAGGGAGCTAGGTGGCCCCACCCTAGGTCAAGTGGCCTGGTCGTCCCTTGGATCCACCGCCTTCCAGCATCCAACTCTCCATATCTACTCCCTGAGGCGGTTAGAGGTCGGTTGGCGGCTATAACATGTGCTTTTCCTTGAGCCATTGGATCTTCACTTGTGTTTCTTCCTTAGCCAAAGATTGAAGTCCCTCGGATTGCTAACTTCACCAATCCAAGTGCTGGATCAATGAGGTGGCAAGCCTTCCGGTCCTTTGCATGTTGCTTTCACGGCTTACACCTTGGAGTTGTGTTGACACGTCATTTATGTGCATGCGGGTCGAAGATGGGCACATTTGGGCACATTCCCAGGCCGGGCTGCTCGGGATGGAGTCGGGCGGCCTAGCTCACTAGTCAGTGACTTTCCTGACTTAGCCATATTTTGCCTGTTTTCAGCTGATCTTGTGCCTGCAATCAAATATTTAACATAACTCGTGGAACTATGTTAGTAGCAACGGTTAATCTACACTTTGATGTATTTTCCTTCATGTTCATGGATAGTTGATGGTGGTAGGTAGTGCAATAACGACCGTCAACACCTCCCAAGCTAGACCTTTGCTCGTCCTCGAGTAAAGCCAAGATGGGTTATGGATCAGGAGTTGTTGTAAATATCAATGCCCAAGAATAGAAGTTATACATAGCTAACACTCATGCTTTGGCCTCGAACCATAGTGTAAGTATTGATCACCATTTCTCATACCTGTGGTGCATCTTTTTGACTTACCATGTCTTGGGCAGTTGAGAGAAAGAATGACTCAGTTGCAACAGCTCAGGACATCTTCTTTTGGGACTTCCATCTCAGGTGTTTTTAAAGATTTTCAAAACAAAAGCAAGTTTCCCCATAGGTACTCTCGATCGCTCAAAAGTGTATCCTCACCATTAAGGCCAAGGGCACGGCCAAGAACTTCCTATTCTAAAGCTTATGTGAAGCTCAGGGGACTAGAAGGACTTAGCTTACTTAGGTTGTTTGTTTTGCAAAGCCAAAGATTGGACCAAGAAATGTACTACATCAACTAGCCTTGTTCATCATTGGATCTTATTTAGTGGCTGGATGGATGGATCTCCTTGTTTCCTTTCCTTTCCTTCTCCTCCTTTTGATTGATAGGTATGAGTATGGAGCCTTTTTGTATTTTCCTTTCTTTTTTTAGAGCAACAATGAAATAAAACAAACGGTACAAATAATTAAACATAATTATTTATTACTCACTCTTGGGTAGGACGGGTGTTGCTGGAGAACTGCTGCACAGGAAAAACAAGGACGGGAATCGGGGGCCTGTTGACGGTCGTAATCTCACGATATCAACCATCAATTATTGTCACGCCCGGTTTCAATGAACAAAACCGTGCAACATATATATACGCTAGGGAACATCTCACATATACATGACAAATTACAGAATATCACAACACATGCCATAGAATAAAAACGTGCATAACATTAAATATATCATTTATTACACTGTGACACAAGTGTTTAACTCAGAGTATAACGTAGCATAGCGTAAGCATAAATCATAAATATAACGGGCGCCATAGTCTTGCACATAGTCCTCATTACCACCATCATCTGAGCAGCGGTTGGATTTTTCCCCCCCAACAAGGAATAAATATAAAGAAAACAAGTGTGAGTACAGAATACCCAATAAATATAACATAAACCATGAGGCTCTATGGTTAGCTGACATCTGCATAAACTTTTAACTTAAAACATTTATTAATGCCTAATTACTATGAATTAATAACGAAACCATTAGCCCAAAAGATATTGCATAAGAATTAAGTAAGATTAAACAGATATAAACATCATTATCATAACCATAAGAAAAACCAAGGAACCTTAGCCAAGGGTCCTTCTAATCACTGGGAAGGGTCTGGGCCGCTCATGACCGTGAGCACGGCTAACATGTTAGTTTTATACTCTCGAGAGGTTGTACATCTTTACCCACAAGTCGTGAGCTACGCTAGGAATTCACCATATTACCGGAGATGAGATGACTAGCAAGCGCACTACGAAGCCTTTACAAAGATCATGTTGGTAAGGTGTAACCGCTAAGGTTTCAGGGTCACAACGGTGGTGTCCGCCTCCAAAGGGAGAAGCACATACATATAACGTAAAGCACACTCAACCATGAGGTAGCGCAGCGACCACTGATGCTAGCCTCCCCTCTTGCCCCGCAGGTAAGTTACTCCCAAACCAAAACAACCTAATTAATCAGCTAAGTCTGTCCCATTCCAGCCTTCTGGTGGCACTGTTGTCCCAGGTGGTCGCTTTGTGACTCGGTCCTTAGGGAGAGAATCAGCAAAAGCACACAAGCACATTGCTCAAGCTCCCTAAACCATGTTGCTAAAAAGCCATATTAAAATGGACATGAACCGATCAGGGTCACGCCCAACAATTAATTGCATAGGATCATTAATCAAAATTAAATTAACAAGAATAGGAGTTTGCGCAGCACCTAGCACAACTTAACCATATGCATCCCACAAGGTAGATATAAAAGGATAAAAGTAGCTAGGTAAACCTTACAGGCATATAAATTAAAATGCACATGCAGTAATTGAAAAGATTATTAGGTGTTGTTTATGTTATACTTGCCTTCCTCAAAATTTATTCCTTGCTGCTGCTCAGAGGCTTCTGGAGGTTGCTCTTCGAATTCAACAGGCGGATCAACGTCTATGCACGATACACGGCACCAAACAAGCATACACACGATCACACATGCAAGCAAACAAATGCAAAAGGGTAAGAAACAGTACATCATGACATAAAAACAGAAGGTAAAACATATATAAAATTATTCTACACATCGCTATGGTCACGTGGGCGCGAGAATCGCCAAAATCGGATTTAAAACGAAGAAGTTATGGCCTTTTGAAAGCTGTTAGGACTGAAATGTAAATATTTTCCAAAATTTTGGATTAAAACGATAAAACAGGCCCTTCTCTACTACTGGCCTGGACGGCGGGTTAAATCCAGAGAAACTGAGGGCCGCTTTTGCAAAACGTCGACAGCTGACCGGTGGTTTGACCCTGTTGACCGGTATTGACCAAGTCACCGGTCTTGGGTGGCCCTTGGATCATGATCGGACGGCTCCAACCAAAGGGAGAGACAGGCCAACGACGACTTTCAGGGACGGCGGCGCTGTGCGTGCCTTCAGCGGCGGCTCGCCGCAGCGCTTGCGCGGAGAGGCTCCAGGGCATGGTGCGCGACTAAGGTTAGCTCAGGAGAGAGAGATGGAGACGGCGAACTCACCCAGGGGATCGGGTAGGGCGGAGACACACTGGAGAAAGCCGGCGGCGAGCGGGTGCGGATGGCGGCGTCGGGCGTGCGTGGAGCGGCGTCGAAGAGAGGAATCGAGGCCCAAGAACCAGTGGGACAGGGTCGCCAAGTCACTGCGATGGAGGCTGCGGTGGTTAGAAGACCGGAGGAGCCCCGTAGGCGGCCAATTTGGCGGCGGCCAAGCTCGCCTGTGAGCTCTGGTGATGGAAATTGAAGACGGCGGAGGGAGCTAGGGCTAGCTAGGGCCTGCGCGTGGGACGAAAGGGGTGCGGCGGCGGCCTCGGAAAGGGCTTTATAGGGCGGCGCAGCCACGGTTTCGAGCCGAGTTCGATGGAGTTTGGTGCACATCGTCCGGGGTCCGATTCCGCTCGGTCTCGGGTCGGACTCGTGTGGAGTCCTGGTGCGCCCAGGAGGAAGGGCTGGCAGGCAGGCCCTGTTTGTGGCGGCTCGGGACCATAGGCCAGAGATGGCGGCGTCCGGCTCGGTGGCAGGGCCACGAGCAGAGGCAGTGGTGGTCTCGGTCCATTGCCAGTGGCAGAAGGTTGGGGATGGCTCTGACCGATGGCTCCCTCCCGTCATTGGCACATAGGCGCCGGGGCCACTGCGCAGTGAAGGTGAGAGAGGGAGGCGGGTGAGGGGCACTGCTGGGCCGGTGGTCTGCTAGGCCGGGTGGTGCGGGGGTGACTGGGCCGAAGAGGGAGGGGTTGGCTGGGCCGGTTCGGCCTAGGCGGCCCCTCTGCTCTCTTTTTTTTTCTTTTCTTTTCTTTTCTCTTTTCGAAAACCAAGGTCAAAAACAAAATTTAAATATCCAAATACATTTGAATTTCAAACCTTAGACCATACAAGAAATAAAGCAATGCACCAGCATGAATGTACAACAAAAGTTGACCTAGGATAAATTTTAATTATTGTAGATAAAATAAATCATTAAATGCATGGCTAAGCATATAAAATCCTAGAAAATTAAATAAACCATATTTAATTTATTGTAAAATTCTGGAATTAAAATTAGGGTGTTACAATTATCCACCAAATGAAGCAAAACATGTGAAATATATGGACTAACCCTTGCTACTAATAAGTTCCACAAGATGTACATGACTATTTCGATGCAGGTACCAAAATGTATACAAAATGGTTGCAAACATGTCACATATCGAAGATGAGCAGAAATGGCAAAAGTGGGGTGGCCGCCCGACCACTTGTGGTGGCCGCCTGACCACCTGCCAAGTCATCAATGGCCGCCCGGCCACCCTCCAACGGGGATTTGGACTCCTGACCACGTGGAATGGTCCCTTGACCACTTCACTTGCCACATCTTCGATCCGGTGTGCAAACAAACACAAAAAGGTGAAGATCCAACCATACAAGAGAGCATCCAATATATCCAAGGGTCACAATGTGCCGGGACATGGATTGGTGATATCAAGGATCCGAGGGGAAAAACATGCAACGAATTGGAGCAAAACACGTGGCCGCCCGACCACTTAGGGTGGTCGGCCGACCACCCCTCGGCAGCTTTTTTCACGTGCACCAACTGATTCAACTACCAACCGACATGAGGGAGTAAGCTCAACCGTTGAATGATCAAGGTCGGTGAATCGGGTGGCCGCCCGACCACGCCCTATGGTTGGCCGATCACCGACCTTGGTCGGCCGGCAATCGACTCGGCCCCTTTACCGACCTAGTGCACATATAAATACCCACCTCACTTCCTAGGCTATAAATAGGCCCCAAGAGCTCATTTGTAAGGTGTGGAGTTGAGTTGAGAGTTCTATATTAGAGTGCTTCACTCTTTTTTTAGTAGTTAGGATAGTCTTGGGAGTTAGAGTTGAGTCGAGCTTTGCCTCAGAGTCTCCGGAGTTATCTTCGAGTCTGTGGTAAAACTCTTGTATCTTTTGGATTCAGATTATCTTCAAAATAAATCAGTTATATATTACTTTATTTCTATCTCCTGCAAGTGTGGTGTACCTTTATTTTGCATACTTGCTAGGCTTAGATTGTGTTTCACTTAGTTATTCAAGTCTTATTATTCTTGCGGGTGCTATAACTCAACCCTAGACTTAGACGCTAGGCTCTAGCTAGATCCACTCCTCTGATCCAGGAAGATCTATCGTTGTTCAAGCTTCGTTTGAACACGTTAATAGCTTGCCATCCTCTCCACGTAGCTTTGCTTGGTAGCCCTACTCGGTAACAGCATGTGGTGTGCCTGTGTAGTCCAGGCCCGTCGTTCGTGAGGCCCGCAGGTGTTAGCCAGACTCTCTTTCGGGACCTGCTATCTACCCCCTGGTACCCTCGAGACTTTGGAATTTCGCTCGATGCAAGACCCTGGCTTGTTTACTTGAATAGCTCAGTTAGACATGGATAATCTTTGCAGCTGATTAGAATAGAGTTTGGTGACTTTATCTCACTCGTTGTCCTCCCAGGCAACTATACCTTTCTACAGATAGCTTAGATAGTTATCCTCCTCCACCATACACCTATCTTTATCACGTTTACCCCTTTTCAACTACTAGTTGGTATAATTTATTCAAGTTTACAGTTCATTCGATTTGAGTTTATTCAATTACACTCTTGAGCCTACCGCTTCCCTTTGGAAATTTACGATACTCGGAATACTCTGAGTGAAAGGCTACAGCGGTGTCCGTGTGCTTGCGGAGTAAAACCTGTAAAGGCTAAGAGACGCCAACAGGGCCTTACTCTGAGACAGGGGCATGAGAAACATGCTCATGTGTTGATGGTCGTAATCTCACGATATCTATCGTCAATTACCAACCAAATGGAGCAATGCAAGTGAATAAAATAGGACTAACCCCTCTACTAATGAGTTCCACTGGTTTTGTATGAATCTTTGGATGCAGGTACCAAAATACACATAAAACTGCTGAAAACATGTCAAGGATCTAAGATGTGGCTCACTGGTCAAAGTAGCCAGGTCGGCCGACCCAGGCTAGGTCACCCGACCCACCAACAGGGTCGGCCGACCCTGACTCAGACCGCCTAGCCACCCAATTGAGCCAAGTGCCACTTCATCGATCCACATCACAAAGAAACACAAGTGCATTCAAATTCAACCGCAAGACCAAGCATCCAATGTATCCAAAGGCCGAAAATTCACCAAGTCACGGATCCATAGCATCAACAATCCAAGGGAAGAGCAATGTGGCCAATGTAAGGCTGACACGTGGTCGCTCGACCTCCTCCAAGGTCCGCCGACCTACCCTCGGAGGCATTTTACACGTGCAACAACCGTCCTAACCGCCAATCGCCAACCGCCATGGGGACGCAAGATCAAGCCGTTGGAGTGCAAAGGTGGTGGATCGGGTGGTCGCCCGACCTCGGGCTAGGCCGACCGACCTCCCGACCACCGACCTCGGCCTCCCACCGACCTTTGCCTCCTACAAGTACCCCCCCTCACATATTGGACTATAAATAGGCCTATAGAGCTCATTTGTTAAAGTGTGGAGTAGTTGAGAGCCATATTCTACCTTAGAGAGTGTCATTTTCCACATCTTAGTAGTTAGGATAGTCCTAGGAGTTAGAGTGAGTCGAGCTTTGCCTCGGAGTTCTCGGAGATTCTTCTGAGTCTGCGGTAAAAGCTCTTGTATCTTTTGTACTCTTATCTTCAATATAATTCAGTTATATTTTACTTTATTTCTATCTCTTGCAAGTGTGGTGTACCCTTTATTTGCTTACTTGCTAGGCTTAGGCTGTGGTTATCTTAGTTGGTCAAGTCCCGTTATTCTTGCCGGTGCTATAATCCAACCTGTACGCCAGGCTCTGGTTATGTCCTCTCCCCTGATCAAGGACAATTTATTGTTACTCAAGCTTTGCTTGAGTACGTTTATAGCGTGCCAGCCTATCCACGCAGATTTGCTTGGTAGCCCCACTCAATGACAGCGTGTGGTGTGCCTATGTATCCTAGGCCCGTTCATTCAGTAGTCCCATAGGCGTTAGCCGGGTCTCCTTCGGTGGTCTACTATCTACCCCCTGACCCCTCGAGGCGCCGGAATTTCGCTCGACGCGAGACCCTAACTTGCTACTTGAGTTTTTTAGTTAACGATGACATAGTCTTTGCAGCCGAATAGAATAGAGTTTGGGAACTTTATCTCACTCGTTGTCCTCCCAGGCAACTATACCTTTCTACGTGTATCTTAGGTAGTTTAATTTACTTGTTTCCACCATACACCTATCCGTTTACCAGACTTACCCCTGTCTAGTGACTAGCTGGTTTATTTATTTAAGTACGGTTCATTTGATTTGAGTTTATTCAACTATACTCTCTCGCCTGCCGCTTCCCTGTGGATAAAAATATGATACTCGGAATACTCTGGGTGAAAAGCTACAGCGGTCTCCGTGCGCTTGCGGAGTAAAATCTTTTAAGGCTAAGAGACGCAAACATCGTGTCGGTCTACCATCCCCCCAAGCTTCAATGAAGCTAGGAGTTTTGGTAGTAGTAGCTATAGAAGTCCTGTGCATTAAAGAAGCTGTCTTCAACCATCTCGTTCAGGTTCTGGAGTGCTTGGCTATTATCCTGAAGCCGTTGGTCCATCGTCTCGGTACACCGGTAGATGTCGTTCACCTGCTGGTACAGCCTCTAGTTGTACTGGCCCAAGTTCATCCCCTCCATTGCGGAGTTGATGTCGGCCATGTTGTCGGTGTGGAATCGAGCTGATGCAGAGGGACCTTGGTCTCTACTGAACTACCGAGATGCACACCCATCCCCATGGTACTGAGTGTCATGCGATGGGTGGTTTGAGCTTTGACCACCTCTGCTGGTAGTGTACCATGGTTCAGGCTGAGCATACTGATAGAGCCGTGACAGCTCTGAGTCAGCTTACTCGGATGGAGTGGCAGCTTCATGTGCCTAGGATGGACCTGCTCCTTCTTCTCGTGCCTCTCATAGGCGTTCTTCTACTCATCGTCATTGGCCTCTAGTCATGACGCTCCAATGCTTTGGCGTGGTGCTTCCATGTCGAGCTGCATGGTTAGGCTCCTAACAGTGTATAGGTCATACTATGGCGCTAGAAGCGGTAGTTCAAAATTACGCCCAAACCAAGTCATGACTAAGTTCTCGTATTCATCCCTTTTCATGAAGGGTCCCTGGATGAAGAGTTGCTCCACAATGATGTGTGACATGTCATCAAGAATGTACTCAACCTAGGCATTTTCTAAGGCGCCTAGGTTGAATGCAATCCTGGTGACGAGTGACATGATATTGATGGGGGTATTGGTCTTCAACATTTCTGTCCAATGACAGACTATGTCGAGGACCAAGGCTAGTGCATCTTTTTGCACATGGCATAGAGGCACTTAAGGTCTTCATTTGGTGCACAACATACTACACTATGTGGGAAGACAACGAGGGAGACCCAACGAGCTAGAAGTCTTAGAGTAGGGTTGTGGATTTTGGTGGTGCTATGTTTTCCCCTCCCATACTCTCTGCAGATTTCCGTCCAAAAGATTTTAATGCCATACCCCACGGGCTTCTCTGCTGAAGAGCAGTTTGGGTGGAAGCCTAGGAGATCGCTAAACCTCCTCGGTGTGACAGAATAATCTGTGTAGAATAGACGGAAATGGATGGTGTGTGTACCTGAAGTGCGTCTCTCCATGTGACTTGTATCTATGGGGGAACCCGGAGCTGTGATATGGTAATTCTCTTTTATCTTAGACACTTCTATCCCATGTTTCAGTGCATATAATTTGTTGATGAAAGTATGAGTGGCCTCTGAATCAAATAACACGATGGTCGGCTGACCGTTGACGGTGAACGTACCCGCGAGCACCGGTTCTCCGGTTGGTATCTGTTCCATGTGAATGTAATGGACACGCCCTGTCTTCTGCGCTGGCCCTTTAGGCTTTCTTTGCTGGCTTCCGCCCGCAGGGTTCGGACCCTGAATCCTGCGGGGAGCGTGACAGTCCCAGCTGAAGTGCCCGGGTCTCCCGCAATTGAAGCAAGGGTTCCCGGCCCCTGGAACAGCAGGAGCATGGGGTGCAGTGAGTTGCGCTGAAGCGCGGTATGATGGGTACTGCTGTTGTTGTTGCGACGCCTGTGGATCCAACCCGGTTGAGTAGGCCGGACCACAAAGCGAGGTTGTTGGAAAAACCACTGGGGTTGCTGGTAGTTGGCCCTCGGCTTCTGTGATGAGCTAGCAGGTGTGCTGTTGGCCTGATGCTTGCGTTTCTGATCCTCGTTGGCAACACAGAGGCGACTCTTCATATCAAGTGCTGTGTCCACCAAGTCGGTGAAACTCTCATAGTGGCGCCCTAGGTGTGTCTGAAGGGTGGGGTCAAGGCCTTGTAAGAGCCTGGCCGCTCGGCGAGGATCCTCCGCAACATCCTCAGGTGCGTATTGTGATAGGTGGATGAAGGATTGAACGTACTGCATCACTGTTCTGTTGCCTTGCTTGAGCTCCCTGAAATCGCGCTGCTTCTGTTCCATCAGGCTTGCCGGGATATAGTGAGCCCGAAAAGCCTAGCGGAACTCCTGCCACGTAGGCATGTGATCTCTATCTTGCCTGGCGAGGAATGTGGCGTGACATGCCCCCACCGGCCCCTGCAGGAGTTGAGCCGCATACCAAGCCTTCTCCTGCTCAGTCAACTCCGGCAGGAGTGTGTACTTTGACTCGATGGTGCGGAGCCAGTCGTCCGCAGCAAGCGGTTCCGGACAGGTTGTGAAGATAGGAGGGCGCAGTCCCTCGAAGTCTTGGTAGGAGACACCGCGGGGTCGGCGCTCCCATGGCTGTTGTTGACCCTGACCTTGCCGTTCTTCCGCGAGTAGGCGAATCAGCTCTGCCTGCTGCACGACCAGGGTGGCTAGCTCTGGCGTTGGCGGGGCCCCCTGCGCTTGTGGTCCCGATCCAGAGCTCTGGCCAGTGCGGGTGTTCACCATCTGAAAGAAGGAGGCTAGCGGTGTTTAGTCGATAAGCTTTTGTGCAACAGATGCGATGATAAAAGAATCATAGCATCTACGATACATTCCGAATACATGAAAACATGTAAACGATCAGAATAATTTCAATTGCACAGAAGGTGTTAGCTCTCCCCTTGTAGGTGTGGATTGCGCATACTAACGATACATGTGCAGCCTTTTAAATGCACCACGGCACTTTCTCTATTCTATCTTTCCCTCGTGTTGCCTTCGTATAGCCGACTTGGAGAGTGGTGTGTAAGCGGATTTGCTTACCGCATTTTGGTTTCCCGCTTTAAATAGGGATAGTGTCAGTTTTAAACCTTGGACTGCTTCGATTCAGTGCATTATTAGCCTTTGATCCTTTTAGCAAAGTTGTTCTATGTTTTGTGTTTTACGACTTTGTTATACAAAGTTTTTAGTGACTCAATTTGCCAATTGGTCGAATTCCCTCATTTGGCACTGCATGTCAAATCTGTCCAGATTTCTGAACCAACACATTTTTGACCGTAACTCTGAAACTAAGCACTTCTAGGAGAAACTCCAATTGACAAAGTTGTGCTCCAGCAAGCACTCTACAACTTTGATATACAAACTTGGGCTCAAAACCTCGCAGATTTTGAGATATAATCAAATTTAGCAACAGCTGTGCGAATTTTCCAGATTGTGAGCTGCAACCAAAATCACAGTGCCATCCCAGATTTTTCCCATGCACATCCCTCAAACTTCCCAAGGCCATAGAATAAACTTCAAACACCATTCAGAAGGTTCGAAAACTAATAAAAGTCTTACTATTACATCATAGGGTGATGGTTGCATCGACCAACCATCAAATAGCACATGATTAGGTGTCCATCAACTACTCAAATGGCGTATACGAATGAGTTCTCACATCCTCACCAATGTTTAGTACAACCATAAATTAAAAGCACGGAGCGGAATAGTACAAAACATCGCTTTCAACGTGCAACTACATAAACGCTTCCCCTCTCTTTTGCACGCGGTCCCCCAAGCACTCTAAGCCGCAGAGTGGGCATCAGGCACTGAGGGCTCCTCCTCCATCTCCTCCGGCTCAGAGGATATCACCACCAGGTGCTGCTGCGGCTCATACCCCGCGAGGCGCTGCTGCAGCTCCTCCACCTGTGCCTGAGCCAGCACAAGAGCAGTCTGGCGCTGCTCGTCCTGAGCCACACGAGCGGCCAGCTGTCCTTCTAGCTCCTCCACTCGTGCGCGTGCATCGGCGCTCTGATCGTAGTAGTAGCGGCTGCGGTCTTCTGCACGGAGGTACATCCGCTACACATCTTGAGCAAACTGCATACACGCAGCATAGGGCCTCTCCAGGACCTCATGGCGACGGATCCACTTGTTGTCCATCTCATCGGTGGGGAGGAAACGCAGGATCGTAGGGCCTGTTTCCTCGGTGGAGCTTAGATTCACTAGTGCGGACATAACCACCTTTTGATAGGCCTCTTCCTCATTGGCCCTGTAGGTGGTGATCGTGGTCTGCCCCGTGAAGTGTCCTCGGGGAAGAACGACCTGGGCCCAGCAATTCCCCACCTCATGTGCAGTCTGCACAGTGATGAAGGGGCAAGGACGGCGCTTCAGCTCCCTCATAGCTTTGCACAGGATCTGTGAAAGGGTGCAGTCCTCTCTACAGCTTGTGTGGAGCAAGCCACCCTCCACCATAGGAGGAGTGTGAGTCACATCAGGAAGGGGAGCAGCCCTCTGCCCCTCCTGCCTGCGGAGTCCCCTCACGCTGGTAGCCTTACGCGCGGTTTGCTTGGTCCTGGCCATCTGTTTTTAATAAGCAAGGCTTCAGATTAGTGATTTTAGAACAACTTTATAAAGGAGAACTTGTATGAGTATAACAATGAGAACGTGCAGAAGGTAAATTGAAGTTACGATTTATATCATTTGTATTCTCAAAACCCCCAACAATAATAAAACATAAGATATGATGTATGATTCGTACTAACCAGTCTCACATCACACATCCTAGAATACCATATATAGCTATCGTCCAATCGGTGACATATGTGCACGGTATTCCCTAATGCAACTAGCCGTTCTCTATTCGTCTTAAGTTTGCACGTAGTTAGGGTACCTGCAGAAGAATGCATGCTCATACATTACCACCTAGTGTGGTATCCACGCGTGACTGCTGCGTGGACAACGTAGGGTGGGCCTTTGCACCTTCTCTCAAAGCCTAACTTTCCACCAGTACTGGGGATTGTCGAGAGAAAGGTGGATCCCCAATCCGAATGTAAGTGTGGTGGGCACGAAAGCATCCAAAGCATGCCCACCACCCTTAAAGAGTTTTTTCTATCCAGCATGAATGCAGGGTTCACAACCATCTGCAAATCCCAATAGCACTCCTCCAGTACTGGGGATAGCTATGGCCGAAAGGTTGCTTCCCAAAGCACCGAATATGCATATGAGTTCTATCTAAATCAGCATGTTAGCAATGTCACCTGGATATCACTAACATCCTTAGTATGGGCATATCGTATACTCTCATTTTGGAATTACTTGAAAAGGGCTTTCGAAAGTAGTTTTGCAAAACAAAACTAGATGATATGATTGTTGTATGTGTATGATCGGCTCTGAGACCAGCTGTGGCGGAACCGCCCTGCTTAATCCAGACTAAGCACACCTGCCACCATTGGCTCGCAGTGCACTTAGGCTGGACCAAACTCGGTAGTCCGTCGAGAGTCCTTCGGGCTCTCGATAACACTAATCCAGAGGAACCGACATCATACACATCAGACTCTCGAAGGAGCCACAGCAATTACATCATAACAGGCAGTTGAATATAGAAGTAATAATAGAATTTAGGATATTACAAACTAGGTTCGAATTTAAAGTACAAGTCTTAACGTAAAGTCATACGATGGAATAAGTTTTCGAAAGTATCTCGCAACGGAAAATCAAAGTTCATGGTTCATGATAAACAAAAGCCTGGAAACTTCGAGGCAACATCAAGCCCACCGATGCTGTCTCACAGCCACGCAAGGAAGTCATCAGTCCTGGTGAGAACAGACACCCCCGCCTACGCAGGCACAAACGATGAACTCCATACCTGTAATCCAAAAGTGGGGGCAAACCTTGAGTACTAATTACTCAATAGGACTTAATGGATGTGGCTTACGGCTGACGCGATGCTTGCTTACTAGTTAAGTATGTCCTTAGCCATTGATTTTAAACAATGTCAGGAGTACATAAGAAAGCAAGATTTGACAGCTGCTCTCTTTCATATTGATTAGTCCATATTGCCAATAATAGAACTTGCATGAAAGTAAAACATTAGGATATATATAATCAAGCATGTGGTATTGAAAAACATGAGTATAACATAAGGTATTCAAGTAGTTACTACGTTGCCCGTGTGCGATATTTGGCATTCTCACACCTGGTGAGCATCAGCGATTCGAATCGATTTTTATATTCCTGGGAATAACTATCATGCTAGGGGCATATGCATACTAGCCATCACGTTCCCACATATAGTCCCCATCTCCACTTGTCCCATCCCAAGTTCGATTCACTCCCGCCTGACCCCCGGGTTGTGCCCTCATGGTGAGCCTGCCGACATCTCGGTCTCCCCACCGTGAGTACAAAGCTCCCCCGGGCCACGTTCCTCTCAATCAGTGGGTAGGAACGTGTCTTTGTTCTCCGGATGGCACAAGTAAGATTTCACCAGTCCCATGGCCTGGATAAGTACGCTAGCAATGTTATGCCGATCAGCGGGCAAACAATGGACGGGCCTTATACGACTCGGGCGGAGTCCAAAGTGCGACATCATGAAAAGTAAATACTGAATGAAATCTCCGCTTGGTCTCCAATTAAAACTTGAGCATAATGATAATCTTCCACCATAGTGAGACTTTTCTGATTTTTTTTGAAATATCAACTACGCGACGAGTGACTCCTTTTACTCATGTCTACTCGTACCTAGCATTACTAGGCATACTCGTCCTACGGACTCTATGTATAGGTGTTAGGGCCAGGGTGGTCGGGAAATCTAATGCAAAAGGGTTTCAAGCAACTCCTAATGCACATGCGCAGTTTAAATCATTTAACATTTGCTGGGTTGTAGTATGGTCTTGCCTACCTTCTTTGTCGGGGTTAGCTTCCACGGATGCTGAGTCAGTGGTCTGAGGTGGGCCCTCCGGTGGCTGCTCCTCCGTGTCCTGGTCGTGGGGTTCTTCGATCATGGGCAGCTCCTGGGTCGGCACCTCGTTCGCAGAATCTATACGGGACGACATAGTGCATATGAGTGCAAAGGCATGAGATGCAGACACATAATGCAAGAAGAATAAATATGGTGCACAACGTTTGATGCAAGACTCAAGTAACCACATTTTTAACTCATATTACATCCAGGAGACTTGTAAGCCTTACTTTAAGAAATTGCACAACCCTTATTAAGAAATCGTACAACCCATCACCTACACTTAGGTAAATTCATCATGCATAATATCACAGGATTTATTTTTGACAAGCATCATGGTGGAACTAATAGTATACTACACCCACATATCTATACCATGGCCTAGTGTCCAAGTTTTACATTTTATTATACCAAAATTCTCAGTTCTGATTCATACTACTACACAGCCCCAAATGAGCTCAGTTATTTATGACATGCAGGTCAATGTTGTGATAAGCCACTGCCAAAATTTCAGCCCTAGCAGGGTTATATTTATTTTTCTAAAATTCTAGCAAGTTATCAGCCTTTTAAATTTCCAGGTTTTTCTTAATTTGTAGGAATGGTATTTGCAAATGAAGTTTTCATAGATTGCTCAACATAGCATGGGGATTATGCACAAAAATCAGTAAGCCCAAAAGCCATGTATTTATTTTCCATATTTTAATTCATCACAATATTCATGCCTAGCAAAAGAGTAGCAATAAAATTCACAAAAATACTTTCTGAAAACTAGACATCATCAACAAGCTACCATGTTTTCCATGGAATTTTCTTAGTGGTTTAGATGCATTTTTTCCTATTTTCTTTTCTAGCTAGTAGATTTTTGTCATTTTCAAATCACCACTCAAAATTAACATGCACAGCTTCATACTGCATTAGTGAGCTACTTAGGCTAACCAAAGTCTAGGAAAAATTCCAGAAAGTCTCTTTGAGGCCATTGCATATAGCTTTTATTTTATAACTTGATTTAAAGCACCAATAATATACATAAATGCAAAACAGTGAGCAAATGAGCAATGCTAAGGCTACAAAATTTCACATAGTGTCAAAACACCCTAAGCATGCTACTGTCCAAGTTTCAGAATTTTTGAGGTTCATTTAATTCACCTTTTCCTATTAACTTGATTTAACATGCACATGCAGATCCAAGGGTAAAACCATACATACATAACCTCTCATCATACCTATTGTGTAGAGCATTTTATAAGGAGTCCATAGCCACTGAGTTTGTCCATTTTGGATTTTTATTTGATTTTATATAATTTTCTAAAGTTTCAGCCGAAAATAACAAAAAGAAATGGAAAAACGCTAGATCCAGGGGCTAGATCATAATTAAACCTAACTTCCAGGGGCTAGCATGCAAGATCTAAAAGACTCAACCAACAGCGCTTTGGATTAAACTGCAAAAAGAAGAAAACTGAGGGGGTAGATCTATAAAGATCCCCTCGTCTTTTTCCTCGCGCCGACCTGAGGCCGCGCGGCGAGGCGCGCGCGCCGGTGAGCCTGGGCTCGCTGGAGCCGCGACGCGGGGCGCGGTGGGTGCGCGCGAGTGAGGGGGTCAACCTGGTCTAGGTCTCATCGAGGATGGTGGCGTCGTCGAGGTGGAATCGGTGGTGAACCAAGCGTGAACCGGGCAGTGGACTCGGCGTCGTGCCAAGGTGGATCTCGGCGATGGAGCGACGAATGGTGACGAGGCCTACGGCTCCGGGTGCGCGGGGAGGTGGCGAGTGCGGTGGTGGTTGTCTAGGGACACGGAGGTGGACGGGGGCGGTGGCGTGAGCTTAAACCCGAGCTCGGGTCGTCAATGGCAGGACGACGCGGCGCGGGCGAGAGCAAGGCGGGGAAAGCTCCGGGCGAGGCGAGAGGTGAGGCGGGGGAAAGAGCTCGGCCGAGGGAGCGTTTTCCCCCTTAAGGACGCGGCCACAGGGGCGATCCGCGGCGTGGGCGCGTTGGCCGTACGCCGGCGTCCACGCGGCGCGCGCCGGTTCAGCAATGTGGGCGGCGCTGACGCGCGGGCCCCACCTGTCAGTGGCTCAAGGGAAAAACTAGGGAAAATGTGTTTTCTCCTCCACTGTAATTCCCATTTTTGACCTATTTAATACCAATTTTGAAAGAGTCCCCATGGGAAGAAATGTTGTAGTCTTAGAGTTCTATAACTTTGTCAAAAGGCATAATATCAAAATCTTCATGGAAAAGTGATTTAAATTTGAATTTATCCTGCAGCCCCTAATTTGGACAGTGTACCTTTCATGCTTGTGAAATTCAAAAATCCTATTTCAGGGCATTATCACCCAAAGTGCCTTTTGGGAATGTTTCTTAGAATTTCAATACCTACAACTTATCCAATTTGAGCATTGCATAAAAATGTCCGTAGGCAAGAGAAAATTGGAGATTACTAAACAGGTCAGTTTTGAACTGGTTTTTTGTATTGGTAGAAAATGACTCTAATCACCATGTAAACCTCAATATATGCTCAGGCACCTGTTAACAAAGTTGTTCACCACATCCTACCTACACTTTTGGTAATATAAGCTTGACCCAGAACTCAATGGGATTGAAGTTATGACTACAAACATAGAGACAACACATACAAAAATAGGGTTTGGAAACTTGCATTTATATCAAGTTTGCTCATGGTGCTCAAACATAGACTATGATTATGTGCTTTATGATGCATGCTTCATGTATGAAAGATGATTATGCACTTGAGATGCCTGGGGCATTACATTTCCTTCTCAAACTTCTTCATCAAGCTCTTTGATACTGTCTTTGCGCAAAACTCTCTATAGACATAACTGAGCTCAGCAATATCCTTGACAACTCATCTTTGAAATAGCCTCTAAACATCATAGGCAGAAGTCTCTCCATAATAACATGGTAATCATGGCTTTTCAACCCGGTCAATTTTCCAGACTTCACATTTACTGCCTGTATCAAGTTAGCTGGACTTATCAATCACATCAAAACACGTGCTTATGATGCTTTTTGCAATCGTTACACTCTTGGTGCATCAGATCTACGCAGTGTGGTAACATCATTGCTTCCGCATACGGAAGCTCCCATAATACGGACTTATGAGTCAATGCTTCTTCCCGTAACCTTCGAACCTACCATCCTCTCAAGCTTCAATCGAGCATGACATGCCATTATTTGCTTTGTAGTTTGCCTCTTTGGTGGCCCCTTCTTAATTTTAACACGCCTTTTGAATGCAGTAATCGAACACCAGAAATCATGCTTAAAAGGAAGCCATCATTGATGACAATCAAAGAATGATGTTTTTCCACCATGCTTTAACTTGAATGCATCTAAATCATCCATACATATGGGACAGCAAAGCCGACCATGCACACACCATCGGACCAATCGCCATAAGCCATGAAATCATGGACTGACCATAGATATCCGGCATGCAAAGTAAATTCCTCTGTAGCATAGCTATGATAAGCCTTCACACCTCTCCATAATTGTTTTAGTTATTTGAATAAAGGGTGCATGAACATATTCAGTTTTGGCCCTAGATGATCAGGGCCTGGGATGACAAGTGCAAGGAACATGTACTCATCTTTGTTGACTAGCTTAGGCGGAAGATTGTATGGGATGATGAAAACCAGCCAACAAGAGTATGGGCTTGCATTAGTATTGAAAGGTCTCAAACCGTCCATCACTAGACCAAACCGAATACTCCTAGGGTCCTTTGCAAATTCTAGATCAAAGTTGTCCAGTACTTTCCATGCATCACCATCTACCGGATGCTCCATTAATCCTCATTTTTGTTCTCACGTTTGCCTCCTTTAGGCTACCTCATATGCATAGCTGCTTCCTCGCCGCGGTACATCCGTAGAAATCGAGAAGTGACAGGAAAGTAATAAAGTTGCTTAGCTGGGACCTTTGTAGTTACTGACTTGTCTAGATGCCTTACAACAATTACAACAATCTAACTTGTCGGTGTCATCATCCTTCCAGAACATTATGCAATTGTTGGGGTAGATGACTAGCCAGCATCTTCTTTGAAAAATACAAATTCTTTGGCAACTTATGATTTTCTGGGAGAACATTGTCCATCAGTTTGACAAAGTCGTTGTAATCACTATTTGAAATGTTGTGCTTCATCTTCATCGCCATAAGTCTTGTCAATGTCTAAAGTAGTGTCGATTGCGTATAGTCATGCAGCCTCTCATCTGATGAGGCAAAAAGCCGGTAGAATTCCTCGACCTCTAGTGGAAGCTGGCCCTACCCCTCTAAGGTCATATCAACCCCCATACCAAGATCATTAAGCATACGCGTTCAGCAGGCTCTCCATGGGCTTGCCATACAAGGTAGTTGGGCATAAACACCCTTCTGCAAAGGTGTTCCTCGATGTCTTGCTTCTCCTAGTACCACTTATTCTCATACTTACTGCAAGGACACTTCACTATAGGACTAGTTGCTACTGCGAATATGCAAAATAAGCCTAGCAAGTATGCAAAATAACGGGACTTGACTAACCAAGATAACCACAGCCTAAGCCTAGCAAGTATGCAAAATAAAGGGTACACCACACTTGCAAGAGATAGAAGTAAAGTAAAATATAACTGAATATATTGAAGATAAGAGTACAAAAGATACAAGAGCTTTTACCGCAGACTCAGAAGAATCTCCGAGAACTCCGAGGTAAAGCTCGACTCACTCTAACTCCCAGGACGATCCTAACTACTAAGATGTGGAAATAGGACTCTCTAAGGTAGAATATGACTCTCAACTTTTTCACACTTTTACAAATGAGCTCTACAGGCCTATTTATAGTCCAATATGTGAGGGGGGTACTTGTTGGAGGCAAATGTCAGTGGGAGGCTGAGGTTGGTGGTTGGCCGACCTAGGGGGCAGGTTGGCCGACCTAGCCCGAGGTCAGGCGATCATCCGATCCACCGCCTTTGCACTCCAACGGCTTGATCTTGTGTCCCCATGGCGGTTGATGGTTAGGACGGTTGTTGCACATGTAAAATGCCTCCGAGGGTAGGTTGGCCGACCTTGGAGGAGGTCGGGCGACCACGTGTCAGCCTTGCATTGGCCACATTGCTCTTCCCTTGGATTGTTGACATCATGGATTCGTGACTTCATGCACTTTCGGCCTTTGGATACATTAGATGCTTGATACAACGGTTAGATTGACTTGCACATGTGTTTCTTTGCATGCAAGAGTGGAAGTATGCGAAACCGGCTCGGTGAGGTGGCTGGGCAGCCAGCCAGGTGGTCGGCCGGCCACCAGCATTTGGCATGTTTGTTCCTTTTCCTTCTTTTGCCTTGTGTCATCCATTTTTATATGTAAATGTGTACCTGCAACCAAATATTCGTGTACATCTTGTGGAACTCATTAGTAGAAGGGTTAGTCCATATTTATTCACTTGCATTGCTTCACTTGCATTGCTCCATTTGGTTGGTAATTGACGGTAGATATCGTGGGATTACGACCATCAACACTCCTCCCATGCTTAAACTTTTGCTCGTCCTCAAGCAAAGCTAAGGCTGAAAGTGGATCAGGAGTTGCTGCAATATTGAAGATGAAGAGAAATTCTTATATATGACTCAATACTCAAATTTTGTTTCAAGTAGTGAAATAATTGAAGCTTACCTTGTGTACTACCTGTGGTGCATCTTTTTGCTTACCTTGCCTTGGGCGGTTGAGACACAGAACGACTTTGTTGCTGGGGTACTTCTGACTTGCTCTTTTTGGATGTTCTCCTCAGGTGTTTTCAAGATTTTCAAAACAAAAGGAGCTTCCCCATGGTGCTTTTGATCGCTCAAAGGTGTTTCTTCTCCAAGGGCCATGATTTTGGCCGACACTTCCCTATACTAAGGCCTTTGTGGAGCTTTAGGTAGGGAGAATGTGGCACACTTAGGATATTTAATTTGCTAAGCCAAATATTGGACCAAAGGGTGTACTCTATCACTTCTTCTAATTGATCACTAGAGTATGAGTGGTGGTACTTTATGCCTCCTTCTCTTGGTATTCATCCCTTGTAGCCTTTTGTTGATTTGGAGTGGATATGGAGCTTTTATTTATTTTTGCCATGCTTGAACTTGCACGCATTTTTCTCTTTTGCCATGCTTTTGCATGCTTTTCTTTTTGGCTCCATACCCTTACCCTTTGGATTTGAAGGCTAAGGGATTATGAGAAGTATTTGGAGACATTTTGGTGGATGCAAAGTCCGGAATAGATCACTTGCATTTTTGCTTTTGTACTCCAGCTATCAATAGAAGGTGATATTTCTACTCAAAGAGACTCAAAATTTGACAAAGCTCAAAATATCACTAAGCAGCTCTTTGTAACAATTTAAACTAATTAAAGTATTTTTTGCTCTGTTAGGTATTTTTGACCAAGGGGAGCTATATTTTGTTGTTTTCAAAAATAAAAACCTGAGATGTTCATCTTACTAAGAGCATGAAAGAATTATCCCATATTCAAGTCGTATCATTCATCTCACAGCAACTTAGACTTGTTATCACAAATGGCAACCACAAAATAGAATCTTGGTTTACTCCTTTTATTCACAAACTCAAAACTAAGCTAAGCATAAGTCATATTAAATCATTCACTTGATAGTGCAACTATTCATCATTTCCAAAATGAAGCTAGCAAGCAAAAATTTTCATTAAAGCATGGGAGTTTTTCTTAAGTAACGGAATTAAACAAACTAAATTAAGCAAACTGAATTAAGCAAACTAAATTAAGGAAACTAGCAAACTCTCAAAGCACGATACATGGGTAGTGCAGAAAATGGGGGACTGTCATACGTACCTAGCTGTCGATTTGGGTCTCCCCCCAAAGCTTCAAAAAAGCTACTCGGGGTAGTACCCGTAGTCCTAGAAGAATCGCTGGGACTCATCGAAGGTGCGCTGAGCCGTCGCTTCTATTTCTAGGAGGCGGTTATATTGTTCGTCCTAGGTCTGCTGGATGACCTGATTGCGCTCATCGACTAGATTAAGCTGCTGGTTCTGAATGGTCAGGGACCCAAAGATGGCGCTCAAAGGGTCTCCTGCAAAGCGTGAGAGGCAGATGGTCCTGCCTCGTATGGTGTTGACCCATACCCATAGTAAGTTCCTCCTCCTTGCTGCTGAGAGAATGCAGCGCTCGGCTTGTGTCCCCATGGTGTGTTTGCAGATCCTCCATGGGGCTGCCATGTCGGGTCTGTTCCCTGGGTTTGCCAGGATGTGCCAGTCGCGGTATGGAACCAGGTAGGTCCTGTCCCGGTGGCTTGTGCGTCCTGTGCTTGCTTCTGTAGGCGCTCTTGGGCTGCTCTCCTCTGTGCCCTGGTCATGAGTCCCGCCACACTATGTCTGGGCTCCTCTAAAGGCTCTTCTACTGGGATGCCCTCTATTGGCATAGAGAGTGTGTCCACGTGGTAGATTTTGAACTGTGGTGCTGGTAGAGGAACTTCAAAGTTGTACCCCCTATAGATCATGACATAGGTATCTATGCTGGGGTTCTTGCGCAGAAAGTGTCCCCGGATAAAATGGCTCTCTGTGACTAGGTTGGGTGTGTCTGGGGGTAAGAATGCCACTTTGGCATTTGCTAAAAACCCTAGCTCGGATGCAATCCTCATCACAAATGACGTGATTGTTATGGAATTTTCATCCCAAACTAGTTTCATCCAGTGATAGAGCATGGCGATGACAGGTGCATACTTCTGCTTACGCCACATGGTATAGAGGATTTTTAAGTCCTATATGGTAACACAGCGGGTGTCATCACGGAGAAGGACTACCATGGTAATCCATCGGGCCATGAACCGCATGGTGGGGTGCTTAATGTGTGTGATAATCTTATTCCCCTTATAGTCCGGATTGGCTAGTTCTTTCTAGAACTCTAATGCATTGAAGCCTACGGGTTCGGCTGCTATGGAGCAGCGAGGTGAGAACCCGAAAGCATTGCTGAACTGATGAAGTGTCAGTTCATGCTCAGAGTTAAAGAGTCTGAAATGAACAGTCGTGTCAGACTGCAGTGATACTACTCGGAGGGTCATTAGAAACTCTTTGGTGAGGAGGACTATGCCTCCCTCACTAACATTTGCAAAATTATTCCAGTCTACCATACTGAAAATTTCATCAAATTCATCGTCCATACCTGTGCTTGTCATGAGTACCTCATCAAAGCACTTGGTGAGGCTGATAGGCTTGGTATTGTAACACCCAAATTTTATTTCCAGTATTTTACAATAAATTTAATACGGTTTATTTAATTTTCTAAGGTTTTACATGCCTAGCCCTGCATTTTAATGATTTATTTATTTGCACAAGTAATTAAAATATATTCTAGGTCAACCATGTTGTGCATTCATGCTGGTGCATTGCTTTAGTTTGTATGATTTAAGGATTCAAATTCAAATTTATTTGAATTCATAAAGCTCTTGTTTTCTCAATTCAGAAGGAATTCAAACAAAAAGGAGAGAAAAAAAGGAAAGAAAAGGGAAAGGGCAAAGTAGCCCAGCCAGCCCAATCGGCCAACCCAGCCTGCTCCCTCCTTTCCTGGCCCGCTCGCGCTCTCCCTTGGGCCGGCCCAGCAGCGCCCATCACCCGCCTCCCTCTCCTACCCTCTCACTGGCCAGTGGCCCCGGCGCCCCAGTGCCGCTGACCAGTGGCCCCCGCTGTCATCTCCTTCCCCCACCTCTAGCCTCTCACCCGTGCACGCTGCCTGCTGCTGCTCTCTGCGCATGGCTCCACCTCCCCTACAGCCATACCGGGCCCGCTTGCCAGCGCACCTCTCTCGCAGCGCGTCCCTGACGCAGACGCGAACGCGACCCGGAGTCCGGGTTGAACCGCACGACCTCGCGCTGCCTTCTCCCTTCGAGCTCGAGTCCAATTCGATTCTAAGCCCCCGCTCCACCTCATGCCCTATAAAAGGGATCCTAAATCCACCGCCACGCCTCTTTTCGCCGCATCGCGCTTGCCCAAGCCCTAGAGCTCCCTGTCGCCTTCAATTCCGCCGCCGGAGCATAGAGGGTGACCACTGCCGCCGCCCGAAATTCACCGTCTCCAAGGCTTCTCCGGCCTTCTAACCACTGCCACCCCCATCACAGGACCTTGGCGACCCCGTCCCGCCGGTTCTTCGACGCCAAGACCCGCTCCTCGACGCCGTTCATCGAGCCGCCTTGCCGCCGCTGGTCACCACCGACCCATCTCCGGTCACCAACCGCCGTCTCGAAGCCCCTGGTGAGACCCGTCGTGCCCTGCTCTCCCTCCTCGGCCGGTTCCCGTCCCGCCTAACGCACCGCAGCAACCCCGCGCGTGCTCGCCGGTGATGTGCCGCCGCCTCTATGGGTCGCCGCCGGCAGCCTCCCTCCCTCTTCGTTTTTGGGCCATCCGATCGAGATCCGAAGATCCCCATTCATCGGATACCGGTCAAGCACGGTCAACCATCTGTCAACCGGCAGTTTTGCTAAAGAGGCCCTGAGGTTTTCAGTATTTAACCCGCAGTCCATCCCTATAGAGATGAGGCCCTGTTTTTGATGTTTTAGCCCGGGTTTTCGAAATGTATTTGCAGTTAGCCCTATCACCTTCAAAAGCTCATATCTTTCGCGTTTTAAATCCGTTTTCAGCGATTCTTGCGCCCACGCGACCGTAGCAATGAGTAGAATAATTTTAAATACATTTTATCTTCTGTTTTTATGTAATGGTGTACTGTTTCTTACCATTTATGTTTGTTTGCTTGCATGTGTGATCATGTGAATGCTTGTGCAACGCGGTGCATTTGTGCGTAGACGTTGAGCAGCCTACAGAGTTTGAAGAGCATCCTCCAGAAGCCTCTGAGCAACAACAAGGAATATTTGAAGAAAGCAAGTATAAAATAAACAACACCTCTACTTTTTGTATGTGCATTTAATTTCGTATGCCTGTAAGGTTTTACCTAGCTACTTTTATCCTTATATACCTACCTTTTGGGGTGCATATGGTTAAGTTGTGCTAGGTGCTGTGTGAACACATATCTTTATGTTAATTCACTTTGATTAATGGTTCTATGCAATTAATGTGAGCTTGACCCTCTGTGCTGTGTGCTTGAGTGGTTCATGTCTCTTGTAAAACTGGCTTTTTAGCAACATGGTTTAGGAAGCTTGAGCAATGTGCTCGTGTGCTTTTGCTAGTTCTCTCCGTAAGGACCGAACCACAAAGCGACCACCTGGGACAACAGTGCTACCACAAGATCGGAATGGGACGATCTTAGCTGACTAATTAGGTTGTTTTGGTTTGGGAGTAACTTATCTGCGGGGCAAGAGGGGAGGTTAGCTTTAGTGATCGCTGCGCTACCTCAAGGTTGAGTATGTTTTACGTTATATGTATGTGCTTCTCCCTTTGGAGGCGGACACCACTGTTGCGACCCTAAAACCTTAGCGGTTACACCTTACCAATGTGACCTTTCTAAAGGCTTCGTAGTGCGCTTGCTAGTCATCTCATCTCCGGTAATGTGATGAACTCCTAGCGTAGCTCACGACTTGTGGGTAAAGATGTACAACCTCTCGATAGTGTAAAACTGATATATCAGCCGTGCTCACGGTTATGAGCGGCCCAGACCCTTTCCAGTGATTAGAAGGACCTTTGGCTGAGGTTCCTTGGTTTTGGTTATGGTTTTGATAATGGTTATATCTGTTTAATTTTATTTAATTCTTATGCAGTATCTTTTGGGATAATAGAGTTGCTACTAATTCATTGTAAGTAGGCCTTAATAAAAGTAACCAATTAAAAGCTAATGCAGTCTGTCAGCTAACCCTAGAACCTCATGGTTTATGTTATATTTGTTGGTTATTCTGTACTCACACTTGCTTCTTTATATTTATTCCTTATTGGGGGGGAAAATCCAACCGCTGCTCAGTTGATGGAGGTAATGAAGACTATGTACAAGACTACGATGATGAGTTTTAGGCGCTTCGTTCATCAGTCGATATCCCTGTGGCGCCCTCGTTATCTTTATGTTTTATGCTTCGGCAATGCTACGTTATACTCTGAGTTAAACACTTGTGTTACAGTGTAATAATGATATATTTATTGTTATGTACGTTTTTATTTGTGGCATGTGTCTGTGGTACTTTGTAATTTGTCATTATATGTGAGACGTTTCCTGGCACATATATATGTTGCACGGTTTTGTTCGTTGAAACTAGGCATGACAAATTTGGTACCAGAGCCGTATCGACTGTACGACGAAAGCCTAATTAGAATTGGTCATGTTTAAGGACTTCACTATCTTTTGTCTTACCTGCTGACTTTTAAATGCTTTATCTTTATTTTATTTTTACTGATTAATTGCTCACATTATGTTCGAAAATTTTTATTTATTCCTTCGGTCATATAGAACTTAACTCAAGTATTTCTATCGTTTCTATAGATGACATCACTAGGGTGCTTTTATATGAGAATTAGATTACCCATATAATGTCTCGTTAGCACGCTTTGTTTTGGTGTGTGAATGCTTGTCATGGTGAACTATGTTTGATTTGGTTCTTTGATTGATTGATAGTCTAGCTATGATATATGTCCACAGTATAAACAACTATGAAGATTAAATTAATTAAATAATTTAATAAATAAAGATTAGATCGTTGGGGGTTATAAATAGTCATCTACTCTATTTCTCTCTACTTTATCAGTCACCGTTGTTTATCATCTTGGTTATGTGCAACAATTGCTTACTGATGTTGTCTCAACTGCTGCAACAGATAGTAAACACAGGAACAGAAGCAATGGACCGGAGAATAACAATCAGGCCAATGGCAATCCACCGCTAAACCCAAAGCCGCTGACAGCAGAACAGTCCTTTCAACTTCAGATGCAGATGATGGCTACTCTCAATAATGCTGTATAGGCCCTGCAGCATGTTCAAGCCAACCCACAGCAGCAGCAGAGCTTCAGGCAGATGATTGGCTCTGTGCAGTGGAGCGACAGCTTGACATTGCACAGTGCAATGATCAAGAGAGGGTCCTGTATGCAGCAGGATAGCTTCGAGGTGCTGCTCTAGACTGGTGGGAGTCTTACAGTCAGCAGGACAGAGAGCGTTTCACTTGGGCTCAGTTCCGTGAGATGTTCAGGAGTCACCATGTGCCTGCGGGCATAATGAAGATGAAGAAGAAGGAGTTCCACTCTCTGAAACATGGGAACATGTCAGTCACAGAGTACCATGACAAGTTTCTGCAGCTTGCTCGCTATGCTCCCACAGAAGTTGCAGAAGACGGTGACAAGCAGGAGCACTTTGTGGAGGGCCTTAATGACAACCTTCAGTTGCAGCTGATGAACAATAACTTCAATAATTTCAATCACCTGGTGGACCGTGCCTTGCTTACTGAGCAGAAGCGCAAGGAAATCGAGGAGAAGAAAAGAAAGCTCAACCCTGCTTCCTCCAACAGCAGCACCCGCCCCCGCTACCCAAAGCAGTACCAGCAGCAAGGTTACCAGTAGCGTCAGTAGCCGCAGCAGGAGCAGTACCAGCAGCAGACAGGTCAGGGTCAACGCTACCATAATCAGAACCAACGCCCTACCTACCGAGCTATGCAACAAGGGCCATCCAACCCTCTTGCCCCAAATCAGGCTACTATCCCAATTGTTCGTAACTGCTACAAGTGTGGCGACAGTGGGCACCTCGCCAACAACTGCACTCATAGGGGGCAACAGCAGCAGCAGGTCGCTAGGCAGAACGCCCCACAGCAGCAGCAGGGGCGCCCTAACCAACAGAATGAGGCGCCACTTTAGGGCAAGATCAACCATGTGACGGCAGAAACCGCAGCAGATGCTCCTAATGTCGTTCTTGGTACGTTCACCGTCAACGCCAATCCTGCTACTGTACTTTTTTATACTGGTGCTACATATTCTTTTATTACAAGATCATATGCTGAACAAAACAACATACCTATAAATTCTATGAAAAGACCTATGGTAGTTGCATCATCAGGCAGAGAGATACACACCAGTTCTATTTGTTCCAGAGTGGGTATAAAAATAAGGGGGGTAGAGTTCAATGCCAAGTTAATAGTTATTGACTCTATGAGTATTGATATCATTTTGGGCATGGACGCTCTGGAGAAGTGGGGTGTCAGAATTGATTATGCTCGACGGACAGTTCACCTAGCAGCATCAGATGGTCAAGAAGTGGGGATTAGTGCATCTGAACCTTCTGGGCATTTGCATCAGATGGAAGCCAGGCCTACAGATGGCATTCGGGTGGTATGTTATTATCCAGATGTCTTCCCTGACGAGTTACCAGGTATACCACCTGACTGGAATATTGAGTTTTTAATAGAGCTTTTGCCTGGCACTGCACCCATAGCATTGAGACAATATAGAATGGCATAGAATGGCACCTATAGAGCACGAGGAGGTTAAAAAAAATATAGATGAATTGCTAGCTAAAGTATATATCCGTCCTAGTTCCTCTCCTTGGGCTTTTCCAGTATTGCTTGTTAAAAAGAAGGACACTGATGCTAAGCGGATGTGCGTGGATTACCGGGACTTGAATAAGGTCACCATTAAGAACAAGTACCCACTGCCCCGCATTGATGATTTGTTTGATCAGCTCCAGGGTGCATGTGTTTTCTCTAAAATTGACTTAAGATCTGGTTATCATTAGTTAAAAATTCGTCCCTCAGATATTCCTAAGACTGCTTTCACCACTAAATACGGCTTTTATGAGTATACAGTAATGTCCTTTGGCCTTACCAATGCTCCTGCCTACTTTATGCAACTAATGAATTCAGTGTTTATGGATTATTTGGACAAGTTTGTGGTGGTTTTCATTGATGACATTTTGATCTATTCCAAGATGGAAGCAGAACATGAGGAACATTTAAGGTTAGTTCTTCAGAGATTGAGAGAACACAAGCTGTACGCCAAGTTCAGCAAATGTGAATTTTGGATAGATGAAGTGCGTTTCCTTGGTCACGTCGTCTCCAAAGGAGGAATTGCAGTAGATCCAAGCAATGTCAGTACTGTAACAAACTGGAAGGTGCCGGAAATACCAAAGGAGGTTCGTGGATTTCTGGGTTTAGCAGGTTATTATCGGAGATTTATTGAGAACTTCTCAAAAATTGCGAAGCCCATGACTTCCCTACAGGAGAAGGATGCAAAATTTAAATGGACAGATGCCCAGCAAGCTGCTTTTAATGAGTTTAAGAAAAGATTGACTACAGCACCTGTGTTGACATTGCCTGACCAACAGAAAAATTCATAGTGTTTGTGATGCTTCCAGAGATGGTTTGGGATGTGTTCTGATGCAGTAAGGTAAAGTGATTGCCTATGCTTCACGACAGTTGTGCAAGCATAAGGTGAACTATCTGACATATGACCTAGAACTTGCAGCAGTGGTACACGCACTGAAGATTTGGTGCCACCATCTGTTCAGGCAGCGTTGTGAGATTTATACTTATCACAAGAGCCTCAAATATATTTTCAAACAGAATTCTGGATTTCTTCTTCTCATCTAATTCAGATTCAGACTTCGAGGAGGAGGAGGAGGAGGAGGGTCAGGAGTACCACGTTCGCCTTCACCACCTCCGGCACCTCAGGTCACTCAAGCTCAGGTCGCTTAGCCTAATGCGCTAGCGAGCATTATACAGGCTATAGTGCAGCAGCAGGGAGAGCAGGCCAGAGCTCAGAGAGAGCAGAATGCTCAGCTGCTACTTCTTCAGGAGCGACAGATGACGATACTCGAGGAGATCCGGACGTCTCTCCGAGACCAGAGGCGTGAGTACAGGAAGGAGATAGCTGCTCTGAGATCTGAGGTTCACAGTCGCCTGGGTCTGCCACAGTCACAGCCTACACAGACTTTGCCAGCTCCACATCAGCTGACTCCTCCACCGGCAGCAGGTGTTACCACTCCGGGGACTTTCCCTCTTTCACCACTACTCCGGACAGATCTGAGACCGGTGCTCTCACCACTACCTGCTTTGGCTCTACTTTTGAGTCACCGGTCCAGACTACAGTTGTTGCCACAGTTGCTTCTACCTCCTTCAGCCAGCTCGAGACAGGCTGCCTCTCTAGGCGTGAGTTACTTGAGCAGACAGCATAGCCAGTCCTCGAGCAGGTCACTCAGCCCGACAGCACTGTGGCACAGAGCCTACAGGTAGACTTGACTCAGCCAGATATAGTGCCTGAGACAGCAGAGGATGCACAGACAGATACACAACAGTCCGTTGAGGCAGAGCAGCAGGCACAGCCTGAGACAGTTGCACAGCAGTCAGTGCCTGCGACTCCTGCTACAGAGCCTGCTTCCACTCCTCCTGATCCGGTAGATGAGGCTGTTGAGCAGCTGACGAGCTCCGATGACGAGGACCCTTCTCGGTTTCACACTGAGCCTTCACGACCTTCCTCTCCTCTGAGTGCGTAGTTCCCCTATTTGGTCATTGATGACAAAGGGGGAGATAGGATGGGAGTGAGATGGTAGAGGGGTAAGTGTCTCTTCTTTTGCTTTGTGGGCTTTTGGTCAGACATGTTTTTTAGACTTGGTTTGTATGATATTTGCATCTTTTAGCTTTTGTGGATGGTCATGACATTTGGTACTTGTGTATGCACTCAGTTATCATGTCTATATCACTCTGGGTGAGCCTTCGAGCTCCGTGTGCTTATTTTTCCTTGTATAAGGTTAGAATAGTTGACGTTGTTCTTAATTTATGTACCATCTCTACTCTTGCCGCCTTTTCCTTGTCATCAATCACCAAAAAGGGGGAGATTATAAGCATCTAGGCCCTATGGTGAGTTTTGGTGATTGATTGACAAGATTATTTGTTATCTAATGAGCTCATGAGTGCAGGTTTCATAAAATTAACATTGGTTGCTCATTGGATATTGTGCATGGCCCCTATGTAATTGGTTTCATCACTTGGAAGCAGACGTGGTTTTCATCCGTATCTCGAAGGCTAAGGACTCTTCTAGAGTCAAGGATCAAAGGAGATGAGGGATCCTTGCTTAGATAGGGTTTTCTAGCTTTTTAGTGTCCGCACTATTAAGGGGGGTCAATGGCTAGTAGCTTGATCGAGTGAACCACCAAGAAAATGATGCACACACAAGCCTAAGTCTCAAATACATCAAAGATGCAAGCTACAAAGGTACATGGTCCAAAAGAACTCAAGAAAACATCAAAGCACTTGAAGAAAATCAAATTCAGCAAAAAATGCATGGACCAGATGGTTTGGTCTAAACAAAATGGGCAGAGCGTACCAAGTTATTGCAGGAGGTTTTCATACACGGTTTGAACTCCACGCAAATCAGTTCAACAGGATGGTCTGGTCTAGGGATTACGTACCATTCCACGTACAAAGAAACTCAGGACAAGCATTTGGAGAAAAGAAATGAAAATACTGGACCGGATAGTACGGTTTGACTAAACCGTTGAAAAAACGTACTAAATAACCCGAGGGGTGCAAACCTTCAGATGGAGCAAAGATAGGACGGTCTGCGAGACCGTACCAGGACCGTACCAAGAAACCCAGTGGCATTGGACTCGAGGAATTTGGATCTACAATGGACCGTATAGTCCGGTCTCTTAAGAGCGGACTATAGACCAGACTATAGTACAATGACGCAATGCATAAGTGACCGTTGGTAAAGTGTATGGACCGTATGGTCCGGTCCTTACTTTTTGGGCAGACCAAACCTTTCGGTCTTCACTGCGTCAGCTCTCCTTTCTCCAACAGCTTTATTATCTTAGGGAGGCTATAAGTATGGGTTCCTTCGGTTCATTTGGTGCTCTTTGACACTACAGCTACTACTTACACTCAGAGAGCCATTATGCTTTAGCTCTTTGCATCAACCACTCACAAATTCATTTAGAGAGCAAGATCAAGGTCAAGGGCTTGTGTGCATCCATCTTGGTAAGGACCAAGATCAAGTGAAGACCAGTGGCTTGTTACTCTTGGTGATTGGCAGCACCTAGGCGGACTTGGTGACCGCGGTGTGTTCTCGGAGCTTGCCAAGGAGATTATGGAAGCCCGACGAACAAAGGTGTACAAGGCTTGAGCTCCACCTTGCTAGGATGGCGAACGGAGACTCTTAGTGAGCGCCTACAAGCATGGGAGGCAGCAATACACTCTAGGGTGTGCTGCAATGTGGACTAGGGAAGGGTGCCAAACCTCCGACACCATGGGAAAAAAATCTGATTGTCTCTTCCCCTTGTTCTTCTACTTGATGCTCTCGCTTCTTTGCCTATTTTCATGGATTGCGTCTTGTAGTCACCATGCTTAGTCTTCTTCTTGGCTAGTATCTCCCTTGTTCTTATGGTCATTGGTGTTGCTAGTGGTAGAGTTCGTTGCCGTTTTTCTTTCAACTAGCATGTGTAGGTTTTTCTTTCGCTGTTGAGTAGTCTAGCTCATGTAGAGGGTGAAGTGGGCTAATTTGTAGTGTCGCTAGGTTAAGGACTTTCGATTAGAGTTTGAAATTAGCCCAATTCACCCCCCTCTTGGGCATCTGATCCTTACAAGTGGTATCAAAGCCTCGTTGCTCATTGGATTACTAAGCTTCACTGCTTAGAGCAAGATGTCGAAGATGGGTGGCTCGGTCCCCTACTTTGAGGGCAATAACTTTAGCTATTGGAAAGCTCGCATGCGAGCATACCTTGAGTCTATTGCCCCCAAAGTATGGGAAGCTACCGAGCTTGGTTTCGTTGCGCCTCACACCAATGACCAAATCAAGTGGAATGCTAGGGCCCGAAATGCTATCTTTGAGAGCATTAGCCAAGAGGTGTTTGCTAGGGTCTCGAGCAAACTCAATGCTTGTGATATTTGGGCCAAACTTGTTGAAATTCATGAGGGCACCACTAAAGTTAGAGAGCAAAAGTATCATGTGCTTAAGGATAAATATGATGACTTCAAGATGCTTATGAAAATTGCAATTCCATGTATTCACGCTTGAATGTCATTATTGAGGACATTAATGCTCTTGATGTTTGTAAACTTGACAAGGGCAGCCTCCATAGGGATACAATGAGAGCATAGGTTGGGACTGATTGCTTTCAGATCTTGAAGAGAGTATCCAAGCACAGATCTATACTTATCTAGAACTGAAAGTAATCGTCGGCTCTCACTCTCTGTCAGCTTGTCGCTGATGATCACCGGTGTGTCCTCTTTCCCGTGGGGGAAGGCGCACTTCAGGCCAGGCGGTAGTTGCTTTAGTTCTATCTTAGGAGCTTCGGATCGTAAGGATTCACCAAGTTCTTTGAACTTCCATGGCTCCTCCACCGTACTGAAGTCCCTAACAGCCTCTTCCTCTAGGCTATCTTGACCCATTTCCTCAAGCGAAAGGCTCATCACTTCTTCTATAGGGTCAATCTCTGGCTTTTGTTTAGTTTTGGCATTGAGTGACCTATCGATATTGACATTGATTTCTTCGTTGCCTAACTGAAACTGTAGTCTCCCTCTCTATATATCTGAGCTGGTGAGGGCGGCGATTGGGATACAGACCACAATCAATGGTGGAGATCCCTCAGGGATGTCAAAGACGTGGAAGTCTAAGAACACCTAAGTATCCCGCATGGTTGTTTGGATTACCCGCAGAACATCTTCGCATTTCAAGTAACTGCCCTTTGTCCAATGCAGACGCATGGTAGACCTTGATAGTGGCTGTGTTGGGTAGAAGTTGTCCATTATGTGCTTAGGGATTATATTGATTCCTACCTTTGGGTCATGTATAATGTCTTGTGGTTGAAGCCTTGATACTTGGCCAGGGATGACGCTAGGGTCTGGGTAGAATTTGACTACTTTCGTGTCCAGACGTCGCTCCTCTAGCCAATCCTGATTAATTGCTGCTAAAAGCCAGAGCAGGTCCTCCTTCATGTGTTCTTTTTATCTGGCAATATGTACATTGGTTTGGAAGTCCTGATGAAGCGTCGGTCTTGTTTAGGCAACCGAGAGGCGTTGCCAAACTCCATGAAAATTTCGTCCTCGAAAGAGAACGGAGGTGCTGACGGAGGAGCCGTCAAGGCTAAACTAACCCTCTCAGTTTGCCTAGATGAGGGTTCCGGGATTTCCTCGATTTGAAGGGGTGATGGTGGAGATAGGGTAGATGGTGTTTGTTTCTCCTCATATTCATGACTTGGGTGGCTTCTGTGGAGGTTGTTCTTGTAGTGTACTGAGGTCAGAAGCCTTCTCGAAGATTTCGTTGAGAATTTTTCTTCCCTCGGAGGGTTTTAGGTCTGAGAACGACCCTCCTGAGGCGAGGTCGAGACAGAGATCAGCTCTAGGTGTAAGGCCTCGGATGAAATGCTATAACAACATTGCCTCTGGAATTGCCAAATCCGATCCTAAGGAGACCAGATGGTTGAAGCATGCCCAAGCTGCCCCCAAAGATTCTCTTTCTCGTTGCCTAAATGAGAGCACTTCGCAACGGAGATCGACAACCTTATTAGGCGGAAAGAAACAGAAACAGAGACAGAAACTGGCCTTTAGGTTCTCTGAACTCCCTTTTACTTTACCAACTGCCTGCTTGCACCAGACTTTCGCCTCCCCCGTTAGCGAAAACGGTAAAACCAACCATCGTAGTGTGTCGCCACACATTCCCGAGATGACCAAACAACTACATAACTGCTCGGACTCCCAGGGGTGTGCGTAGGGATATTCTGATTCTTGCCCTCCAAATGATTGATCCCAAACCATGGCTACCTAGCCGGGACATAGTTGGTAGCCTTCTGTGATGATAGGTGCGGATGATGGTGGAGGCTCCAAATAATCGCCCTTTGGAGCGGTGAGTTGAAAGATAGGTGTGGAATCCATATGGTAGATGATATGTGGTATTTGGTGCGGATATATGTGGTGGTTGTGTATGGTGTGAGTATGGACGATCCTAAGGTTCTAGTCAAATCAGATACCGTTCCCCGACAACGGTTCCAGAAAAGCTTGTTGGTGTTTCTAAGCCTACTAATATAAATCCGCAAGTGCACGGAAACACGTTGTATCTTTTCACCCAAGAGTATTCCAAGGTATCGAAATCCACAAGGAACGAGGAGTAACTCGACGTCGAACAGATAGAAACAAATAGTGAAACCACCAATTGTAGAGACAAAAGACAGAGTAGAGCAGGTTCCCTACTTTAAATAAAACAATTTAACTTTACTAAACAAACTAGTATTCTACTCAACAGGTTTACTTGGACACTGAGGCTATAGAACCACTTCCAGGCACCAGAGTGCTGATAACCCAGACGAGAAAGGCAGGTACTACTGTACTCAGCTATGCATCGATGACTACTTGTCCAAACGACAGGGTTGGACTACACAGGACACAAACCCGCTGTCACTAGGTGGGACTACCAACCAAAACTATGTGGGACAAGACACCCTCCAAGACAAACTCTAGACTAGACACCACGTCTCACAATCGAGTTTACTATTTCCCTTGTTCGAAGCCAAAGAGCAAGCACAATTGTATAGCTAAACGACACAGAGCACACTTGGCACCCGTAAACTATTGAGCAAAGTACTGAGTATGTAAATAAAGTAAGTATGAAATAACTAAAGAAGGGAACAAGGAACTTTACTATATCTTGGAAATAGAGTAATAGTTTGAGAATAAGAGCTAGGGATCAGAAGACCAAAGAGAATTTCGACTCCTTTACTCTACAACTCATTACTCACTCTTGATACAACTTGGCGCTCTCTACAATGACAAGGGTGGCTTCACTACAATACTCTACCCTCAACTACACAACCATACTAGTGTTATCTTGATCCACCACACATTGCAAGTGACCTCTCGGGGGGTATTTACAGCTTGGATGGCCGAGGGGGTACTTGTAGGTGTGCTAGGTCAGTAATTGAGGTAAGTCGGTGGTCGAGCGACTAGGGCGGTGGTCGGCCGACCTTGGTATAGGTCGGCTGACCCCGCTGGAGGTCAGGCGACCCTCCGCTGCACCTCCTTTGGTGATCCCACGGCTGAGATGTACTCCATACGTCGGCTGACTGTTGTGGCACTTGAAACACGTGAAAAATGCCTCCAAAGGAAGGTCGGCCGACCCTAGTGGTTGTTGGGCAACCACCTGTCAGCTCTGGATTTGTTGCATGGTCCTTCCCTTGGATTGGTGACATCATTGATCCGTGGTTTGGTGATCTTCCGATGCTTGGATGCCTTGGTCAGTTGATCTAACGGTTGTGATTGACATATTTTGTGTTTCTTTGCATGAAGGTCTTGGATTGGTGATGTGACAAGGTCGAGCGACCTTGCGTCCTGGGCCTTGGGCTTCCTAGTGCCCCAGCTGATTGGCCAGCCTGGGTAGAAGGCCGACCACCTCCTAGGGTTGGGTCAGCCGACCCAGTGAGGTGGTCGACCGTCTGGTCGGCCGGCCATGGATGTGGCCCATTTCCTCTCTCCTTGCCATATTGTCTCCATTATGTTCATTTCTCCATTATTTTGAATATGAGAAGCTCCTGCATACAACTTTCTTGAACAACTCGTGGAACTAGTTAGAAATAAATGAAAACTTGGTAAAGTATACTCTAAAAACATGACATATTGGTGGTCGAAATAGATTTTATCGACCGCCAACAACTACAACCACAATGTATCTCAAGCAAGGAGATTGAATTCGTCGGCTGGGAGTTCTCGCAGGACAGCTTGAGATGCTGAGGCAGGGTAGGAAGCTCGTGCGGCACAAGAGGAGGCTCGTAAGGCAATAGAGGAGGTTGGGCGGCTGACAACCATGACAGCCTACATGGCTTCTTACTTTCAGGTAGTTTGTTTATCAAAATACGCTTGAATTCAGATTGTTATGTTGCAAATCTAACATTTGATCCATTTGTAGGATATCACAGCTCGATTGGGACTAGACATAAACATGCCACCTGTTGACAGTCCTTATCGCACTACCTACGACCATCAACTATCTATAATCATGACATCAAAGTGTAGAATAACATTTGCTACTAACATAGTTCCACGAGTCATGTTGAATATTGGATTGCACGTGCAAAATCCGCTAAAAACAGGCAAAATATGGCTAAGTCAGGAAAGTCACTGACTAGTGGGTGTCACACCCTGGTTTTCAAAAGAAAAAACAGAGCAAATCTATATGTGTGCCAGGATCTAATCTCACACATATAGAGACAATTAACAGTGATATCATAGACAATGCTTTATTACATATCGTTTAAACAAGAATTACATAAAGACATCAAGTCTTTAACACAGAGTAGCGGAAGCATAACTAAAACACCGGGCCATCCACAGGGAAGCCAACTGGGGGTCGCTCGCCTAGAACTCCATGATCCTTCATTTGTACTCCTTTAAGCCTTCATCTTCTGAGCAGCGGTTGGGTTCCAGCCAACAGTAGGTTGAAATAAAAGAAACAAGCGTGAGTACTTCAACTCGTACTCCACAAGTATAACATGAACTATGAGGCTCTAAGGTTGGCTGACACGTTGCATGAGCTTTTAGTTGGTCAAGTTTTATTAAACAACTAGTTACTACAAGTGGGTAGATAAACCATTAAACCCAAGATATTGCATGTGAACATTAGTCAACAATATTAACATAAGAACCACTTTCAAACCCAACAGAACCACTAATCTGCATAAAGGATCTGGGCTGCTCATAACCGTGAGCACGGCTGACATGTCAGTTTTACACTCTCGAGAGGTCGTACATCTTTACCCATGAGTCGTGGGCCACGCTAGTGGTCCACCACATTACCTTAGATGAGGTGGCTAGCAAGCACACTACGAGGCCTTTACAAAGATCACGTTGGTAAGGTGTAACCGCTAAGGTTTCAGGGTCCGCAACTATGGAGCAAGCCTCAAGGGGAGATAAACGCACTCAACCCAAGTAGCACGAGGGCCACAGAAGCTCACCTCCCCTCTTGCCCCGTCGGTAAGTTACTCCCAAACCAATGCAACCTAATTAATTAGCCAAGACCGTCCAATTCCAGTCTCATGGTAGCACTGTTGTCCCAGGTTGTCGCTTTGCGAACCGGTCCTTAAGGAGAGTGGCTATGAGCAAAACACATGCTCACGCCCCCTAAACCAAGTTGCTAAAAAGCCATTTTTATAGAGACGGGAACCACTCAAGCACACAGCACAGAGGGTCACGCTCTGAGTTACCATTAACAAGATTATTAACAGAAGTAACATGTGTTCGCGCAGCAACTAGCAAAACTTAACCAACAAGCAACCCATAGGTAAACATATCGATAAAAGAGGCTAGGTACAGTCCTTATTGGCATACAAAAATTAGACATATGCATATGAAGTGATTCAATGATTATTGGGTTGTGTCCATGTTATACTTGCCTTCCTCAAAGGTACTCTTGCTGCTGTTCACACACATCGATCCTCAGCGAAAACAACTGAAACAACAAACAATGGGGAACTAAGAACAATACACCATAGAAATAAATAATTTGATAAGAACATAAAAATAACATTAGTCGTTACTAATAACATGGGAGTGCAACATCTGGAACAATGTTTAACAAGGATATAAAGGTGGCTAGAAAAGAATAAACTCACGATGAAGGATATAAAGGTAGGACCAAAAAGGATTTTGTGGTGTATGGGAAACATCATGATGAGAGTTTGATGTTTGTCGAATGGCCGATGAGTGTTATGAGTAGATCATGGTTTAAGGGACAAATACTTGCAGCAAGACATTGGTGACGTGGTTGATGGCAATAAATGGACCATATGAAACTTGCTAGGGAAGATGGTTCATAGGATGGGCATTGGTGGAGGTGTCAAATGGATTCTTCATGGAGTATTATGGTGATATTTTGGTATAGTGTAGAGGGTTCCTGACAACACACTTTTACAATAGGATGCATCAAGAGCATTGTTGGATCATCGGGGAACATGGATTTGTTAACCGGCGTGCGTTCTGAAATCAGTGGACAGCCGGATAACAATCGGAAAGATCATCCAAAACCTGGTCTACACTGATCCAATAACCACCACATTTTACGGGGTCATGTGCAGGTGTATGTGGTATCCTGTGGTTAAATGGTTTGGCATTTGGGTGGACAGATCTCCGGAAAATGAAGATCGCATTCAGGGCAACATTGCTGTCTGAACAGCAGCTGCAACGAGCATTTCGATGGCCGTAACCCTCGCATCGCTGCACCAATAACCAAAGAATTTTATAGGGGTATGTTCAAGGATATTTTGCACGTGATGGTAAAAGTGATCAGCAATTGGAGCGTTGATTTGCCCGGGAATGCAGATGCCATTCAGGGCACGAAGGCTGTCTAGACAGCAGGACATCGATGTAGAAAGACCAGCAAAAGTATGATCTACACTCATCCAATGGCCACTAAACTTTACAGAGATATGCGCAGTTATAACATACACAAGATAGCATAAAGGATCTGATGGTTGGAGGCACGAATTGGTGGCAGCACCCTTGCCATTTGGTGCCAGCTTGGCTGTCAAGACAGTAGGAGCAGTGAGCACGGCGACAGCTATAACTCTCAAATCAATGCGCCCATGACCAAACCATTACATAGGAGCATGTTTAAAGATGTAAGACACATCTCAGCCAAAGGGATCAAGGTTTGGACAACCGGATCATGGGAAAAACATGCGTCAAATGGCAGCCAAGCTGCTGTCTGGACTGCAGTGGCAGCGAGCACGGCGACGGCGATAACTCTCACGTCGCTGCACCTATGGAGAAACCATTTTATGGAGGTGTGTACAGGGATATTATGCACATCTCCATAGAAGGGCTCGGCCATTAGACTACCGGATCACCGGCAAAACATGAACCAAAGGCAGCAACACGGCTGTCTTGGACAGCAGGAACATCGGACACGTCGACCTCCGAAAAGCTGGTCTTCATGGCTCCGATGGCAAAACCATTTTATGGGCATGTATTCAAGGACAAGATACAAGATTTGGTTGAAGGGCATGACCATTAGGTCACTGGAACAACGGAAAACACCCGTGCCAACTAGGGCAACTTGGCTGTCCATGACTGCAGCGAGATGTCACATGGGTAAACCTTGCCGGAACTTGATGGGATTCGATTTATGCAACATGATTTGCAGCGGAAAACAAGGAAACATAGAGGAACATATGTGGGGTGTCATCACCAAGGGTTTGGTGGTGGAAGAGGCGACATGGGCGACATCAAGGCGGTGATGCCGCTGCGCACACGATCCCGTAGGGCTGCAGCCTTGCCTCAGCGTTGGGGACCGTCGGGGGCGCCCTCCATGGTCTCCACACCATGGACAGCAGAGGCAGCAGCAAGGAGACAACCTCCATGGCATGCTTGAGCGTGGATCGAAGAACGCAGCAGGGGATCATCTTCGCTGAGGCGGGAGCACTCCGTTTTCATGTTTCGGTGGTGGGGGAATGTTGAGGGAGGTGAGGGGGCGCCATGGGGGAAGGAGAGGCAGCCATGGCTTCTCCTCCTCCTGATCTGGTCATGAGGAGAGGGAGAGGGGCGTCCAAGGGTAAAGGGAAGGAAAGAGGGAGGGATTTTAGGGAATAAAGGAGAGCAATTGATGGAGAAATGAATGTGGGAGAGAGGGGGATGTGAATGGGCGCCCAGCAGGGAGGGAGGCGCCCTTTCTGCGTCTTTCTCCATGTGAGGGGGCGCAGGGAGAAGGGAAGAGAGGAGGAGGGGAGGGAAGGTGCTGTTTTGGGCTGTTTTGTGAAGGTTCAGGGCTGGCCCAAGCTATGGAGAGAGGTGAAGAAAGGAAGAAAGTATTCCGCGCCTTGGCCCAAGGCCAAATGAGAGTAATGTTTGTCTCCGACCCTTAGTGATATTAGAATGGATCTTGGGCATTTCATGCACGCGAGAGAAAAAGAAAAGAAAAAAATTTGACGGCATCAATTGGGTCCGAATTCGGAATTTCTCGTGTCTATCGAAAGAGAGAGGAAAAAGAGCATTCAGTGGGACATGAGCTTGAGAATGACACTGGGCTTTACCAAATGATGTCAATGGAAAGAAATGATGAAAAGGTAAACATGGAAACAGGATGTCGAAATGTTGACTTCAAAAGAGGCAAAAAGAGTGAGGTCGGGTGATATCATCAAAGGTTTTAAGAACGACTTAGATAAATTGAAAGACGTGACTTAGTGTAGAGGATGGTCAACAAGATTGGTTTATAGTTTTGAATCGGTGAAACTTTAGAGATACAACTCGAGTTGGCAAGGAAGCAAAGGACTAGGATTTTAGAGATATGAATTGAGATGGACTTGAAACCTAGCCGGTTTTGAAATATTTTGAAACCTCATTTTACACACATAAACACTATGCAATTCGGCATGAATGCAACAAACAAATGAGTTCTCATTGGAAAAACTTTTCAAAAGCATACGCTTCTTTCAATCCAGCAAAACTTACAAGTTCGAAAATTTTAGAAAATTTAGAAATCCTTCATTTTATTCATTGTTATCTATTCACATCCCAAAATTAGAAATTTTGGGGTGTGACAGTGGGCTAGGCCCCCTGACTCCTTCCCGAGCTGCTAGGCCTGACAAAGTGCCAAAATGAGCCCATCTTCGACCTGCCTGCACAAATGAGACGTGTCAACACAATTCTAAAGTCCAAGCCAAGAAACCAACATGCAAAGGATCAGAAGGCTTGCCACCTCATTGATCCAGCACTTGGATTGGTGAAGTCAGCAATCCGAGGGACTTCAATCCTGCGGCTAAGGAAGAAACACAAGTAAAGATCCAATGGCTCAAGAAAAAGCACATGTTTTAACCGCCAACCAACCTCTAACCGCCTTAGGGAGTCGATATGGAGCGTTGGATGCTGGAAGGCGGTGGATCCAAGGGAGGACCAGGCCCCTCGACCTGGGGTAGGGCCGCTCGACTCCCTACTAGGCCGCCCGACCTGCCACCTGTCCCCCTTAACGGCCTTACCGACCTACAATTGACTTACACCATGTATAAATACCCTTCTTGCTCGAGTGGGCATAAATAGGTCCCTAGGCCTCACTTGCAAAGTGTGGAAGTTGAGTAGGTTAGTCCTAGGAGTTAGAGTTGAGTCCAAGTCTTTGCCCTAGGGATTCCGAACTTAGCTTCGAGTCTTGGTAAAGGTCTTGTATCTTTCTATCTTTTGTACTCTTACTACTCTAGCAAAATATACATTGTTGATCTATCTTTTGAGTTATACTTTACTTTATTTCTTACACTTGCCTAGTGTGGTGTACCTTCTTTGCATACTAGACTAAGGCTTAGGTTTGTGTTGTCCTTAAGTTATCTGAATCTTGCTAGACTTGACGGTGCTATAAGCTTGTCTTAGGTTTTGATCTAAGATTTAAGTTAGTTCTCGCCCTCTGATCAAGGAAAAACTTTAGACTTCAAGTTCTCACTTGAACTCTAGTTTAGCGTGCCATCTTACCCACGCAACTCTGGTTGGTAGCCTCTCTAGGTGACAGCTTTAGATGTCTCAGTATTCCAATCTCGTTGTTCGGTAAGCCCATAGGTGTTATCCAGTTGCCATTTGGTTGGCCTCTTACCTACCCCCTGGCTTCCTTAGTGTAGTCTGGAATTTTGCTCAATGCAAGACCTATTGGTGTTTAGTACCGGTAATGCACCACGAGATGTACCACAGGATGCTTTTGTGGGTTGGTGATATCGACTGTAGCTCGATGGTTGGCGTGGAACACGACAAGAAACTAGAACACACGATTTATACAGATTCGGGGCGCGGAGTGCGTAATACCCTACGTCTTGTTTGGGGCTGATTGTATTGATTTGAGCTCTCGAGGGTACAATGAGGGCGTATGAGGTTGAGGGAGTTGGAGACTTGTGTTGTTGAGAGGGATCCCTATCACGCCTTATATAGTCCAGCGTGGCTTGGGTTACAAGGAGTTCTAGTCCTACTTAGATTGGTTACATCTCCTACTAGGATTCTTCTTAGACCTTCCTTGTACACATCGAGTCCTTGTCTTGTGCGCCGATTCAGTCAGTCGTCTTCTGGATTGGGCCCTCCGATGGCCTAGGTAGAAAATATGCTCCATGAGGACATAGGGGATATCTATCCCCCACAAGCCCTCGAGGCTCGAGTTAATTCTGAAAGTAATTAACACGAGACTCCAAAAAAATCCTCAGTTCCGAATTCATCCTTTGTCTGCACAATCTTCGGACTTAATAAAATCTCCTTGTGACCAACGCTCCATTCCTTCGGTTGCACTGCCAAGGTGCACCCCATGGGGTTGCCCCCGAGCTCAAGTTGACTTGAGAAACAATCAGCTTGAAGGTCCAAATTTTGCTTTCTAAACTGTCTTGCTTTCTAGCCTTCTGAGTATCTTGCTTTGTTGTCTTTGAAAAAATTCACTAGTATCAACCGATGCAGCCCCCAAGCCTTAAGCTGATTAGCATAATCTGGTTGAGGGTCCAGTAGCTTGTTCATCTGAGTAGTTTTGATAATGATACACGGCGTAGATGATGGTGTAACCTCCCGAGTTGATAAGATGGTGATGTAGCCTCCTGAGTCGTCGAGACAGTAGCCTCCCGAGTTAGTGAAGTAGTAAGGCGGCGAGGGGCGCAGCGGCGCAGCCCCCAAGCTGTCGAAGCGTTGAGTCGGCGAGGCGCGTGGTGGCATAGCCCCAGAGCTGTCGAAGCGGTGAGTCGGCCAGCCACATGGCGGCGCAGCCCCCGAGCCGACGAAGTAGTGAATCGGCACGGTGTGGGGCAGCGCAGCCCCTGAGCTGACGGAGTAGTAAGTCAGGGAGGCGCGCGGTGGCGCAGCCCCAAAGCTGTCGAGCATGTGGCGGCGCAGCCCCCGAGCTGACGGAGTAATGAGTCGGCGAGGCACGTGGCGGCACAGCCCCCGAGCCGACGAAGTAGCGACTCGGCGCGGTGTGCGGCGGCGCAGCCCCCGAGCTAACTCAGCATTTTATTGGCGTAGACTTTGCATTGGCATAAAAAGTATTTTCCTGAAACAATAATCAAGAGATAACCCGAGTAGTATTGTTTGGAGAGAGATTATACTCAAATAATATCGAAGCGATAGAGCAAACCAATTGGATAAACGGCTTATGTGCAAATATAGAAGTAACTTAGCTGACGGAGATAGAGTGAACTCCCTGTTGGAACTTCGAGTATAGTGAAGGTATTGAGCGTCGGTGGGCTAGACCGACTGCCCCATATAAGCAAGCGAGAGCATGTAACACCAGCTGTAGGTCAGGTTACGACCAGAGTAGACGGCCAGAGTGCACCCTGTTATGAGTACTGCAAAGGCATGTAGCACCGAGCTGTCGTTCATATGACCTAGGCCGATTGCCTTTGTTTTGGTGGGACCCTGAGTGCTCCCTGATATGAGTACTGCAAAGGCATGTAACACCGAGCTATCGGTCTAGGACCTCGGCTGATTGCCTTTGTTTTTGTGGAGCCCTGAGTGCTCCCCGATATGAGTACGAATGAAGTCATCTAACACTGTACCATCGGTTTATACAACCTAGTCCAATTGCTTTTGTGGGTGGGGCCAGAGGTATCCCCGTCACGAGCAAGAGTGGGCATATAACACCGAACTGTCCGTCATACGACCTAGACCGATTGCCCCAAATGAAGAGTGCGAAGGGATAAAGGACCGTTACTGAATGAGCGAAGGCATGTAGCGCCGGTTGGCCAAACCGACTGCCCCGTTGTCACGGTGGTCATATAGAGTTCATGACACCTGTCGTCGTATGCACAGATCTTGCCAGAAAACACTGAGACTTATCGAAGCACGAGAGACGATAGAAAATATTTGACTCGACGAAACACGAGATGCAATAGAAAAGATTCGACTCGACGAAACACGAGACAGAGCAAAAAAAGATTTGACTCGGCGAAACACGAGATGCAACAGAAAAGATTCGACTCAGCGAAACATGAGATGCAAATAGACACAATGTGCCAAGAAATAATTCAGAAAAGTACGCGAAGTATAAAGTGTTTCAGCTTACCGAGGTGCGTAATGCACGAATGACCAAAAATAATCTGAGTAATACGAAACCCTAAGTAATCCGGAAATAATCTGAGTGATATGAAGTAACTCGACTGATCTACAAATAATGGTGATGAAATAATACGAGTGGCCAAGTGATCTTGAAATAATATGAATGATCCAGAAATAATGACCCTGAAATAATATGAATGATCCAAAAATAATGATGCTGAAATTAATATGAATGATCTGAAACAATGTGAGTAATCCAGAGTTGATCTGAGTAATGCCAAGTGATCCGGGACGAGCGACCAGAACCAGCACGAATAATCCAGAAATGATCGAGTGATCCAAAGATAATCCGGGTAATCCAACAGAAATGATCCGACTGATCCAAAGATAATCCGGGTGACCCAGCAATAATATAGATAATCCGAGTGATTCATAGAAAATTTCATTGATCCAATAACTCAGATATTTCAGAAATAATTCAATGATCCAAATAGCTCACCCGGATAATTCAATAGATCCACAGCCCAGATGATTATGAAATAATATGAGCAATACACAGATCACTTGGACTGAATAACTCACCGCGGTTTGTTGATAGCACCTCGCCTTTCTTGTGGAAATCAGAGATAGTCAATAACAGTGCTAGTTGACTCCTGAGCACGTTGTAGATATTTGTGCTGACATGAAATATTTTTATGAAATGATAATAAAGAGATAAATCGAGTAGTGTTGTTTGCAGAAAGAATACTCTGGTATAAATGAAACCGAACCGGTGGGAAAGATGAAAAAATTAATTAGCATAATTAAATACATAATTTAAATATGAAGACGATTTAGCCGTTAGCGGTGCCGTTGACTAGTTTTGATCGAGGTCTGTACGTTGTAGCTTGTCGTTGAACATTATTTTTTTGAGGAAACCCGTGGAGAAGTATGAACCCGAGGGCTTTGGCATGCAATCCTCAACGCTGAACTTGACACTCGACTGAACTTGACACGTGCCCAACGACCATAATTGGTTTTCACGTGGAGTAGTAATAGCATGGTGGGAATTAGCAGTCTGACGATCTTGATTTTTTGCAAACAACGAACGGCTGCAGCTTTGGATAAATCCTTCAACACAGACCAAAGGCGTAATAGATCGGCTAGAATCAACATGTAGACTCCAAGCACTCTTTTGTCCGACTCGTCTCGGACACGTAACTATGTCCATATCGACTACTACCGAGACAGGGCAATCTCTGATCGGAATTGGCAGCTGTTGATCTGCTTTTTTTTCTCGAACTTGACGGATTGACCATTACGGAGTTAGACTCGATTCTCTTCCCCGTAAAAATTCTACAGCGAATCTTTGCTGTAGATGGGATTGTTGAAACTGAGGCCAGCCTTTGACGACGACGATGATGCGGCTGGATCCACGGCGTTGTAGCGGATCGCTTCTCCCGTGTTGGCTCACATCGCCGAACTTGCCCGCGATTGACGTGATGAAGCCGAAGACAACGATCTCCCTTGGCCGGAGCTCAAAGTTGGTCTAGACAGGGCAATCTCTTATCGGAATTGGCAGCCGTTGATCTGCTTTTCTTTCTCGAACTTGACGGATTGACCATTACGGAGTTAGACTCGATTCTCTTCCCCGTAACAAAATCTGCAGCGAATCTTTTTGCTGTAGATGGGATTGTTGAAACTGAGGCCAGTCTTTGACGACGATGATGATGCGGCTGGATCCACGGCGTTGTAGCGGATCGCTTCTCCTGTGTTGGCTCACATCGCCGAACTTGCCCGCGATTGACGTGATGGAGCTGAAGACAACGATCTCCCTCTGCCGGAGCTCAAATTTGGTCCAGAACATTACTACCATTGCAACCTTTATCTTACGAACCAACCTTTTTTCGGGTGTTGATGAAGATAAGCCACGGAGCTAGCTTGGTGTCGATGTCGCCTGCCCCTACCAAGGGCGCCAATTGTCGGTATTTAGTACCAGCAATGCACGGCGGGATGCTTTTGTGGGTTGATGATATCGACTATAGCTCGATGGTTGGCGTGGAATGCGACAAGAAACTAAAACATACGATTTATACAGGTTCGGGCAGCGGAGTGCGTAATACCCTACATCCTGTTTGGGGCTGATTGTATTGATTTGAGCTCTCGAAGGTACAATGAGGGAGTATGAGGTTGAGGGAGTTAGAGAGTTGTGTTGTTGAGAGGGATCCCTAGCCCGCCTTATATAGTCCGGCGTGGCTTGGGTTATAAATAGTTCTAGTCCTACTAGGATTGGTTACATCTCCTATTAGGATTCTTCTTAGATCTTCGTTGTACACGTAAAGTCCTTGTCTTGTGCACCGAGTGACTCAGTCGTCTTCTGGGTTGGGCCCTCCGACGGCCTAGGTAGAAAATACGCTCCACGAGGAATCAGGGGATATTTATCCCCATAAGACCCTAGTTCGTGTTTGGTTAACTTAGTTCTACCGCGAATACTCCTTTGCAGCGGTTAAGAAATTGAGTTTGGATATTTAAATCTCACTTGTTGTCCTCCCAGGCAACTACCTAGTTGTTTACTGCTTTGGTCCCTCAACCGCGAATACTCCTTTGCAGCGGTTAAGAAATAGAGTTTGGATATCTTAATCTCACTCGTTGTCCTCCCAGGCAACTACCTAGTTGTTTACTACTTTGGTCCCTCAACCGCGAATACTCCTTTGCAGCGGTTAAGAAATAGAGTTTGGATATCTTAATCTCATTCGTTGTCCTCCTGGGCAACTACCTAGTTGTTTACTGCTTTGGTCCCTCAACCGCGAATACTCCTTTGCAGCGGTTAAGAAATAGAGTTTGGATATTTTAATCTCACTTGTTGTCGTCCCAGGCAACTACCTAGTTGTTTACTGCTTTGGTCATTGATTACTCTTCCCACCAAACACTACCTTGTTTATCTTACCCCCGGTGTAAGAATAGCAGGATTTATCTAAGTTATACAGTATCGTTGAAATCTCGACATATCATTTCACATATTCGCCCTTGCTTTCCTGTGGACTTTTACGATACTCGAAATACTCTTAGTGAAATCTTTTCTGCTAAGAGACGCCAACAAGCTTTATCTAGCGCCGTTGCCGGAGAAGCAATTGGCAATAGAAGTTTGGTTTGTGCAAACCTAGGTACGTTATAACTTGATAACACACCGCTATTTCTTAGCGAGCTCTTGTGCCTCTGTCTACTTTATTGTAGGGTGACAGAGAGGTGTATGACCGGTTTCGACCTACCGGCAATCTTTCACAACAATCCGGAGTCGCTGCTCAAAAGGAGAGTCCGCCAAAAGATAATCCACAGGCAGAGGCCTGTGCCATCCACACTGGAATTCGGATCCAAAAGCACAAGGCAACCGACACCACCAATGGCTGAGATTACCATCCGTGACTTTTTCGTCTCCTCCAGCAAGAACATCCCCACTAGGCCTTATGTGCAAGTTGGAGAAAGATTCGAGCTCAAGCCAGTGTCATCCACTTGGTCCAAGCCAATCTATTCTGCGGATTGGCGTCAGAGGATGCAAATAGCCATCTCTAGCAGTTTTTGAAGATATGCAGCAGTTTTACTATCAAGGGTGCAACCGCCGATGCTCAAATGCCTTCCTTGCAAAATATTTCCTCCTGGGGAAGACAAGCTCACTCAGGAACCGTTCCAATAGCTCACAGATGAGTCGATGGCAGAGGCATGGGAGAGACTTCAAGAGTACATCGCCACCTACCACCACCACGGTATGTAAGAGTGGCTGATCATCCAAAACTTCTTCCATGGTCTACACCGGACTGCACAAGAACACCTCAATGCAGCCGCTGGAGGATCCTTTTTGTCCTTGAGTGTTGCCGCTGTACGCACTCTCATAGAGAAGATGGCGAGCAACCAAGGATGGAGACAAAAGAGGGCGAATAATAAGCCCCGTGGAGTTCATCATATTGACACCTCCAACATGCTTGCTGCCAAGATGGACCTCCTGCTAAAGAAGTTGGAGGACGCTCCCGAAGCTGTACCACTCTAGGCACTGGATTCGCGCATGACTTGTGAGCATTGCAGGAATACCGGCTATACGGGGAACAGCTGCCCCAGAAATGGATCGGAGGACGTGAACTTCGTCAACAATAGCAGCTTCAACAACAGTCCTCGACCAGAGGAGCAAGTGGCTGAACCACAACCAGTTAAGGAAGCACCCAAGTTGGCTCCATACGAGTTCTACAACACCATCGTGCTCCCAGTGGATTTCGTGGTGCTAGACATTTAGATTGACAGCAAAACACCGCTCATCCTTGGGCGACCGTTCTTAAGCGCCGCTGAGGCCACTATTGATGTTGGAGCTGGACAAGTCCACCTCAACATCAATGGCATATGGGAGACGTTCGCCTTCAAGCCAAAGGTGGAACAGTGCCGACAGGTAAAAACAAAGTGTTAGGCTCCTCGGGAGACAACCAGAGAGAAGGTCAAGCTTTCGCCAAGCAAGTTGAAAATGGACTCTCTCTCTCTCCTCGTAGCCATGGAAAAGCTCCTATATGACAAAGAAGCCCGCAAGCTCAAAGCCGATCTTAGAGCCGAGTCACTAAGACGTGCCTCGATGGACAAGCTGTCGACAAAGGAAGCAGGAGGCAAGACTCCTATCACTAAGGTCACCGCCATAACAACGAACACATCCAAAGAGTGGTGGAAGAAAGAAGAAGTGGCAAAGGCCAAGCTAGAAGAGAAGCATAATAAAACTCAGAAACAAAAGGCTGTGGCAACCAAAAAAGTTTGGCGAGCAAAACTTGCAGCACAGATGGCCGCTAAGTCTCCGTCAAGCGCTGACTCTGAATCAAAGGTATGACTTGCCCACCACTGCATATTTAAATTTCCTACGCGTTTACTTTCTTTCGTTGCATTTAATCCCACTCTTAATGTTTCACCACTACATGTTTAAATTCCAAAATTTTGCATAAGCTTGTTTATCCTTATTCTCAAATTTTGAAAAAATGGAATTTGGGAGGCCGCCCGACCCCACTAGGGCCAGTCAACTCCCCCTCCCCGCGCACTGCACCAAGTGCCACGGGCATTGGACTCAGGCCGCCAAATCCTGCACTGGGCGCGCAGCCCCTCATGCTCCCTCTGCCACCGAACCACGCACCCCGTGCAACTAAGTGCCAAGAGCACTTGGAGCCACCGAGCCGCCCGGCCTCTTGCCGAGCCGCCCGGCCCCTGCGCACCGACGTCGCCCGGAGCACTCTCTACCGTTGCCGTCCCATCTCCCTCTACATGCAGGTGCCTAAAGGCCTAGGCTCTAGGCGGGCCGGCCCCTAGCCGCGTCGCCCGGCCTGCCTCTGCCCCCTGCCTATTTGCTCTCTCCTATAAATACAAGTGAATACACTCCCTCAGCTTCTTGCACCGATCGGCAGCACGATCACTCTCTTCTACCCCTAATCAATCACTTAGTATTAGTTAAGCACTTAGTTTAATTTCCAGCACTTAGGAAAATTTTGCCAAATAAAATAAGTGCTAAACTTTCGTTTGTTGGACGATTTGTGGAGGTTCTGCCCTACAAGAATGACTAACATCTGGACGAATGACTTTGGACTGCTAACCGCTAACGCTAATCCTTATAACTGTTGTTTTTCCTTTGGGTACTCTGTTGTTTGTGATTATTTGCAGGATGTCGACATTCTTCCGAAAGGCAAAGAGAGCCCTAAGCAACATAGGGAAGGGCTTGCAACTCAAGTTCCCAACCTTATCGGATGAGCGTTCACGCTCTCGTTCACAGAGTGGGAGTTCTAGGACTCCTGCTGCATCTGACAGGATGTCCATCAGTGGTGCCCAAGGCCAAGACCATGATGAGGCGACATCTTCACAACCTCCACCGCAGTGTTGACTCTTGACGATCCAGGACAAGACCCCATGTGACAACACCGAAGAAAAGAAGTTGGAACTTCTTGCCTCCAAAACCTTTGGATGGACAAGATACTTGGACGTTTTCTTCCTCATGTCCATAGGTGTGCTGGATTCGTTTACACAAGCATTCGATTATGCGAGATGGCTGGAGTTCGCAAACATCATAGAAGAAGGATCCACCCTTCTCACAATGGAATTCCTAATGACTCTCAGCATGGAGAGACGCACCTCAGGTACACCCACCATCCATTTTCGTCTATTCAACACTGATTATTCTGTCACCCCGAGGAGGTTTAGCGATCTCCTAGGCTTCCACCTAAACTACTCTTTTGGACAGAAATCTACGGAGAGTATGGGAGGGGAAAACATAGCACTACAAAAATCCACAACCCTACTTTGAGACTTCTAGCTCGCTAGGTCTCCCTTGTTGTCTTCCCACGTAGTGAAGTATGTTGTGCACCAAATGAAGACTTTAAGTGCCTTTATGCCATGTGCAAGAAGAAGAGCTATGCCTCGGTCCTCGACATAGTCCGTGATTGGATGGAAATGTTGAAGATCAATACTCCTAACAATATCACATCACTAGTCACCCGGATTGCATCCAACTTGGGCGTCTTAGAAAATGCCCAGGTTGAGTACATTCCTGATGACATTTCACTCATCATTGGGGAGCAGCACTTCATATATGCACACTTCATGAAAAGGGATGAATACGGGAATTTAGTTATGAGTTGGTTTGGGCATAATTTTGAACTGCCACTTCCAGCGCCGTAGTACGACCTGTACACTGTTAGGAGCCTAACCATGTAGCTCGACATGGAAGCACCATGCCAAAGCATTGGAGGCGTCATGACTAGAGGCCAATAACGATGAGCAGAAGAACGCCTACGAGAGGCACGAGGAGAAGAAGCAGGTCTGTCCTGGGCACATCAAGCTGCCACCCCATCTGAGTACACAGACTCGGAGCTATCACGGCTCCGTCAGTACGCTCAACCTGAACCATGGTACACTACCAGCAGCGGTGGACAAAGCTCATACCACCCAACGCATGACACTCATTACCGTGGGGACGGGGGTGCATCTTGGCACTTGGGTAGAGACTAGGGTCCCTCGGCATCAGCCTGATTCCACACCAACAACATGGCTGACATGAACTCCGCAAAGGAGGGGATGGGCTTGAGCCAGTACAAACAGAGGCTATACTAGCAGGTTAACGACATCTACCGGCGTACCAAGACGATGTACCAACGGCTTTAGGACAATAGCCAAGCACTCTAGAACTTGAACGAGATGGTTGAAGCCAGCTTCGCTAATGCTCAGGATTTCTACAGCTACTACTACCAAAACTCCTAGTTTCAATGAAGCTTGGGGGATGGTAGACCGACACGAGCATGGTTCTCATGCCCCTGTCTCAGAGTAAGGCCCCCCGATTCCCATCCTTGTTTTTCCTATGCAGCAGCAGCAGTACCAGTCTGACCAGTCCGGCATGTACCAGTCCTTCCAGCTGCAGTTCGCCAGCAACACCCGTCCTACCCGAGAGTAAGTGACAAATAAATATGTTTAATTATTTGTACGGTTTGCTTTATTTTATCTTGATCTAAAAAAGTGTCAATAAAAGCAACTCCCAACTTTGATATATTCTCTTCGTATGGAAATGATGAACAGTTGCTCTATCATGTCTTGTTTAGTTGTTTATGCAGAAACCGTGCTTAGCTTAATTTCGAGCTTGTGTGTATAACATGAGAACCTAATCTTTTACTTACTGGATGCCATTTGCATAAACCTTGTCTAAGTTGTTGTGAGAAATGATATGACTAAGTACTAGGCCAGCTCTACATTTTCTTAGTAATATGAACATCTCAGGTTTATTCTTTTGAAAAACAAAAATGAAGTTCTCCCGTTGGTTGGAAACACCTACCAGAGCCAAATACATTGAAAATATCTGAGCCTAGCTTTTTAAGCTATTTAGTGTTGTTTTGAGCTTTGTCAAATATTGAGTCTCATTGAATGGAATCATCTCTATCTTGTGAATTATTGGAGCAAAATACCACCACCACACATGCATTTACCTACATTGGGTATGCATCCATATATCTCCAAATCAATACCTTTGACCTTACTCCTTCCAAGTCAAAATGAGGAAGGGCATGGAGCCATCAAAAATATGAAAAATAAAAGCATGCTAGTCAAGCATGGCAAAAATATGACAAAGGAAAGCATGCTAGTCAAGCATGACAAAAAGAAATAAAAAAGGCTCCTTACTCATACCTATCAATAAAAAAGGAGGACAAGGAAAGGGAACAAAGAGATCCATCAATCTAGCCACCAAATAAGCTCCAATGATGAACAAAGCTAGTTGATCTAGTACATTATTTGGTCCAATCTTTGGCTTTGCAAAATAAACAACCTAAGTAAGCTATAACATCTTCCATCACCCTGAGCTCTGTCAGGGTTTAATCCAGCAATGCACCACAGGATGGGTCACAGGGTGCTTTTGTGGGCCGGCGAGTTCGACTGTAGCTCGATGGTTCGCATAGAGGTGCGATGAAGAACACAAAACACAAAGGAGACGATTTATACAGGTTCGGGCCACGAGATGCGTTATACCCTACGTCCTGTTTGGGGCTGATTGTATTGATGTCGAGGTTACAATGAGGAAGTATGAGGTTGCGGGAGTTGGAGAGTTGTGTTCCGAGTTCTGTTTGGGAGCGATCCCTACCCCACTTTATATAGTCTGGCGTGGCTTGGGTTACAAGTCGGTTTCCTTCTATGTCTCCTAGACGGTTTAGATTACAACAGATAGAGAGTCTTGGTCTTGTGCGCCAAGTCAATCGGTCGCCTTCTGGATTGGACCCTCCAACGGTCCATGTCTTGAATCCTCATCATGAGGAGCCAGGGGATATCTATCCCCCACAAGCCCCCGAGGCTCGAGTTAATTTTGAGAACAATTAACTCGAGACTCCAAAGAAATCCATAGCTCCGAATATGAGTAACCTCGAGTGAACGATTGCTTCTTTCCATTGGTTGCACTGACTAGGTGCACCCAATGGGTGTAGCCCCCGAGCTTCGAGTTGACTTGAGTAACAATCATCTCGAAGATCCAAATTCTGCTTTCTGAATGTCTGGCCTTGTAATCTTCGAAAAATTTCTGATAGTATTCTGCATGCAGCCCTCGAGCCTCAAGCTGATTAACATAATCAGGTTGAGGATCAAGTAACTTGTTCCACCGAGTGATCTTGGTGAAGCAGAGATGGTGACGTAGCCTCCCGAGTCAACGAGTACGATGGCGTAGCCTCCCGAGTTGATGAAGTAGTGAGCCAGCAAGGCGCGCGGCGGCGCAGCCCCCGAGCTGACGAAGCGGTCGGCGAGGCGGGTAGCGGCCCAGCTTCCCAAGTCAATGAAGTAGTGAGTCAGCGAGGCGCGCGGCAGCGCAGCCCCCGAGCTGACGAAGTGGTCGGCGAGGCGTGCAGCAGTGCAGCCCCCGATCAGATGAAGTAACGAGTCGGCAAGGCGCGCGGCAGCGCAGCCCTCGAGCTGACGAAGTGGTCAGCGAGGCGCGGCAGCAGCGCAGCCCCCGAGCTGACGAAGTAATGAGCCAGCGAGGCGTACGGCGGCGCAGCCACCGAGCTGGCGAAGCGGTGAGTCGGCAAGGCGCGCAGCAGTGCAGCCCCCAAGCTGACAAAGTAACGAGTCGGCAAGGCGCACGGCGGTGCAGCCGCCGAGCTAACGAAGCGGTCGGCGAGGCGGGCAGCGGCCAAGCTTTCCGAGTCGACGAAGTAGTGAGTTGGCGAGGCCCGCGGTGGTGCATCCTCCCGAGTCGACGAAGCGATCGGCGAGGCAAGCGGCGGCACAGCCACCGAGCTCACGAAGTTGTGTGAAATGAACTCCCCAATTGAATTCCGAGTTACAGCTAAGGCAAAGGGTGTTGGTGGACCAAACCAACTGCCCCGTATGAAGGGATCATAGTACTCCCTGTTATGAATAAGCGACAGGCATGTAACACTAGCTGTCGGTCTATGACCTAGGCTGAATGCCCCATACGAAGGGATGGAGGACACCTTGTTATGAGTAAGCGACGAGCATGTAGCGCCGGCGGGCCAAACCTACTGCCCCGGATGGAGGGTCTAGAATTACCCTGTCATTGCATGCACAGATCTTGCCAGAGAACACTTAGACTTGTCAAAACACGAGTGCGACAGAAAAGATTTGACTCGGCAAAACACGAGATGTGATAGAAAAGAATCGACTTGGCGAAACACAAGGTGCGATAGAAAATACTCGACTCAGCGAAACACGAGATGCAACTAAAAAGAATCAACTCGGCGAAACACGAGATGTGACAGAAAAGTGAGGTGCATAAAGCATTGTTTGAGTGACCCGAAATAATTTGAGAGGTCTAATGCTCGGGTGATCCAAAAGTAATACGAGTAATCCGTAGCCCGAGCGACCAAAGAATAATATGAATAATCCATAGCCCGGATGATCCAAGAATAATATGAATATATCCACAGCCGGGTGATCCAGAGATAATCCAAGTGATTCAATGCCCCGGGTGACCCAGAAATAATTCAATTGATCCACAACCCGATGATTTAAGAAATAATATGAGCAATAATAGCAGACCATTTGGATTGCAGGACTCACTGTAGACAGCTGAAGACTCGTTGCCCTTCGCCACAGATGGCGGAATTTAGAGATAGTCAATAATAGCGCTGGTCGACTGCTTGAGCGCATTGTAGATGTAGAGTTCACGGGAGCATAAAAATTATATTCCTAAAAAATAATCAGGAAGTATTGCGAGTAATATTGTTTGAAAAGAGAGTACTTGAATATAAATAACGTTGGATTGCTTGGATCGAACCATCCGAATAGAAGAAAAATAACTAGCATAATTAAATGCATAATTTAAATAGTAAAGTGACTTAGCTGTTTGAGACGGTTCAGAACATGGCCGACTATTCTTGGATTAATGTTCCAATGCCTCGACCAGCGTGTTGCAGTCCACGAATATTATTCTTTCATCTTCTTTTGGATATGCGCATAGTAGATCGATTTTCTCCATGTACGCACACGTTAGCTTTCCATGACGATGGGCTAGAGATCACCCTGGCCTAGGAGTAAGAATTTGACTCTGTTACGACAACAGATCATGTTTCCCAAGTCGAACCGCAGCCTCTCCATAATAGCATATTGGTCGGCAGACGATTGACTCGGCGGCTGTTGGATTGGGCTAGACTCAACGACGCATTTGATCTGGGACGAAGGCACATTATCGTAATCAGATAAAAACTTGAAGAACCGAGAGGTTGCTGGCAGAACTTTTTTCTTCTCCGATTCAGCGATCTGCGCACGAGGGCAGAAACATGATTTGTGGACGTGATAAACTTTGGCTCCAGAGGCTCCTCCGGGCTGCAGCTAATAAATCCGCTTGCACGTTGTTTCCTGATTGAACTCGAGGGACGCGGGGTCCGAAGCCGAAGTTGCCGGAACGATGTCGATGTAGATTGATTTGTTGAAGATGATGTCCGTCTCAATCTCGTAATCTCACGCAACCACTCCCTTCGCACACAAGCTTCAAGTGTTGGTGAAGATCAGCCATGGAGCTAGCCTTATGTCGATGTTGCCTCCCCGTACCTGGCGCACCAACTGTCGGGGTTTAATCCAGCAATGCACCACGGGATGGGTCACATGGTGCTTTTGTGGGCCGGCGAGTTCGACTGTAGCTCGATAGTTCGCATAGAGGTGCGACGAAGAACACAAAACACAAAAGAGACACGATTTATACAGGTTCGGGCCGCGAGATGCGTAATACCCTGCGTCCTATTTGGGGCTGATTGTATTGATGTCGAGATTACAATAAGGATGTATGAGGTTGAGGAAGTTGGAGAGTTGTGTTCCGAGTTCTGTTTGGGTCCTAGCCCGCCTTATATAGTCTGGCGTGGTTTGGGTTACAAGTCGGCTTTCTTCTATGTTTCCTAGATGGTTTAGATTACAACAGATAGAGAGTCTTTGTCTTGTGCGCCAAGTCAATCGGTCGCCTTCTGGATTGGGCCCTCCAACGGTCCATGTCTTGAATCCTCGTCATGAGGAGCCAAGGGATATCTATCCCCCACAAGCTCCACATAAGCCTTGGAATAGAAAGTTCTTGGCCGCGCTTTGCCTTAATGGTGAGGATACACTTTTGAGCGATCGAGAGTACCTCTGGGAAAACTTGCTTTTGTTTTGAAATTTTTTTTAAAACACCTGAGATAAAAATCCCAAAAGAGATGTCCTGAGCTGGAGCCTGCAACTAAGTTGTTCTTTCTCTCAACCGCTCAAGACATGGTAAGTCAAAAAGATGCACCACAGGTATGAGAAATGGTAATCAATACTTATACTATGGTTCGAGACCAAAGCATGAGTATCGGTTATATATAGCTTCCATTCTTGGGCATTGATATTTGCAGCAACTCTTGATCCATAATCTATCTTGGCTTTACTCGAGGACGAGCCAAGGTCTAAGCTTGGGGGGTGTTGACGATCGTTATTGCACTACCTACAACCATCAACTATCCATAATAATGAAGGAAAATATATCAAAGTGTAGAATAACCCTTGCTACTAGCATAGTTCCATGAGTCGTGTTGAATATTTGATTGCAGGTGCAAGATCAGCTGAAAACAGACAAAATATGGCTAAGTCAGGAAAGTCACTGACTAGTGGGCCGGGCTGCCCGACTCCATCCCGAGCCACGTGGCCTAACAAAGTGCCCAAATGAGCCCACCTTCGACCTGCATGCACAAATGAGACGTGTCAACACAATTCTAAAGTTCAAGCCAAGAAACCAATATGCAAAGTATCGAAAGGCTTGCCACCTCATCGATCCAACACTTGGATTGGTAAAGTCAGCAATCCAAGGGACTTCAATCCTACGGCCAAAGAAGAAACACATGTGAAGATCCAATGGCTCAAGGAAAAGCATATGTTTTAACCGCCAACCGTCCTCTAAGCGCCTTAGGGAGTCAATATGGAGCGTTAGATGCTGGAAGGCGATGGATCCAAGGGAGGACTAGGTCGCCTGACCTGGGGTCAGGTTGCCCGGCTCCCTACCCGGCCGCCCAACCTGCCACGTGTCCCCCTTAACCACCTTACCGACCTACAACCAACCTGCACCATGTATAAATACCCCTCTAGCTCGAGTGGGTATAAATAGGTCCCTAGGCCTCACTTGTAAAGTGTGGAAGTTGAGTGGAACACACCATTGCTTAGTTTAGTAGCACTAGGTTAGTCCTGAGAGTTAGAGTTGAGTCTGAGTCTTTGCCTAAGGGATTCTGGAGTTAGCTTCGAGTCTTTGCAAAGCTCTTGTATCTTTCTATCTTTTGTACTCTTACTACTCCAGTATAATATACATTGTTGATCTATCTTTTGAGTTATACTTTACTTTATTTCTTACACTTGCCTAGTGTGGTGTACCTTCTTTGCATACTAGACCAAGGCTTAGGTTTGTATTGTCGTTAAGTTATCTGAATCTTGCTAGACTTGCTGGTGCTATTAGCTTGTCTTAGGCTTTGATCTAAGATTAAGTTAGTTCTCACCATCTGATCAAGAAAGAACTTTAGAATTCAAGTTCTCACTCAAACTCTAGCTTAGCATGCCATCTTACCCACGCAGCTCTTTGGTAGCCTCTCTAGGTGACAGCTTTAGAGCTCTCTGTATTCCATTCCCGTCGTTCGGTATGCCCATAGGCATTAGTCGGTTGCCGTTTGGTTGGCCTCCTACCTACCCCCTGGCCTCCTCAGTGTAGTCTGGAATTTCGCTCCACGCAAGATTCTAGTTTGTGTTTGGTTAACTTAGTTCAACCGCGAATACTCCTTTGCAGCGGTTAAGAAATAGAGTTTGGATATCTTAATCTCACTTGTTGTTCTCTGAGGCAACTACCTAGTTCTTTACTGCTTTGGTCCCTGTTTACTCTTCCCACAGTACACTATCTTGTTTATCTGGATTTGGCCGCTCGCTGGACCTTATTTTTGTCAGCCCAAGAAAAAGCAATGAAAATAGTGTTTTTTCGTCGGGGCCGACGAAATTACGATGATAATTTCGTCCGACTTTATTTCGACAAACTATTTTGTCAGTGACCTGACAAAAACAACTTATTTTCGTGGGGTTTTGCTTATTTTTGTGGGCTTTTGACCTAAAAAAACTAGTCTTTTCCTATAGTGGTTGGAGGCGCGGCAGGATGTGTGGTCGCGGCACATGAAGACGTGGGGATGCATAGGTACGTGAGCGGCTACAACGGTGAAGACAGCGTCGCAGTGAAGCGGCGTGGATAATTTGCATGGTGCTGGTGGATGTGTGCGTATAGCCTACTCATGATGCATGCATGTGTGTGTACCAAGTGCATGCAGCATGCAGATGGTGAATGACATGAGGCATGCATGGAAGGTGATGGGTGTGTGCTCGAGACATGTGGCGGCGGCCCAAGGGGCCGCTGTGGATAGGCAGGCAGAGGGCCAGGTTTGGGAGGCCACGTACGCAAAGGTCGATGCTGGATCCAGGTCGAGTTGGACTCTAGTTCGGTTACTTGGCCTATGGAAATAAATAGGACGCCGGATAGGTTTTAGCCTGTGTGATGAACAGAAGATAGAATAGACGGCAGCGACGGCTATTTTTCTAGGGTTTTGTGATTCCAGAGAAATCCTTTTGGTGATGTTTTTGAGCGGCATCTTGTAAACAAGATTAATGCAATAAAGATCAAGCTTTCTAATCTACGCGTTGGTAATCTCGTTTCTTCTCTCAGCTTGATTGATATTTGCACACCTAGCTTTTGGTTTTAGATTGATCTCTTGTTCTCAAGTCTTGATACTATTTGATGCACTTAGAACCTTGCTAAGGCTTTAATATAGTGATCTCAGAAGTTTGGTTGGTTAATCTTGTTAAGATTTTGCTTAATCTCGAAATTACGGTTTAATCTATTCTCGTCATTGTCTGGATAGTCAGTTTATTATTTTCATATATTGAGTTCTAGATATCGTATTGATGTGATTCCAATTGAGTTGGATGAGAAATTTAATCTAGTTTATTCAGTTAAAAATGTCCGATTTATTGGAGTTACAAATTTTTCTGGAGACTCGATTTACTAAAGTGCTGGTGTTCTGTCCGAAATAGAAAAACAAGATATATTTGTGTTTCGGATTTTGGGGGAGTGTTAGAAATTATTTTTAGCTTCCGCAACCATTCACCCCCCTCTGGTTGTCATGTTAGCACATATCGATCCGACACATATACTTCGCATCAGCTCATCCAATGAACCGGTGCGAATAGCCTGTAACAGATCCAATATGTTACCATCAATCCTTCTAATGAATCGATATATAGAGCCTATATCATATCCAATCTGTTATCATGGAGCCACAATAGATCCAATCTACTACGGTAATATATCCAATCTATTGCATTGATCTAGATCTAAAAGCTACGTACGATCGACTTTGATACCACTGTAGGGTTACGAGGTAGGCTACCATAGCATGAAAATGTTTTCTACTACCACGTAAGACACATAAGCTCGTACAAGTAAGGGATCATAGATCGTTACCACTAGACGCGCAGTGCAGCGAAAGACGAGTCAAAGTTGTTGAGTGTCGAGTTGATGCAGTCGGGTACCGAGTCGTGCGCGCCGAGTCGATGCGGTGAAGAAGAGCCGATGCTGTCTCACCCAGTTGATTCCGATCAGGAATCACCCAGCCGAGTCGATGGGACATATAAACATAACAGTCCCCGCAACGTCTCGGAGTTAGTCAGATCTGACACCATGTTCCCTAACATCTGTCCACATCATTGATTTGATATTCAATATCCATGATCCGCAAGACATAATCATCTATCAATCCATGTGCTAGTCTTTTGAATCATTATTGTCCCAAATAAGGATTATAGGCCATGGACGAATTAGAACACGACATTTAAACAAGAGTCTCACGAACTAGACACGTACTCGTCGATCCATTGTTTACAGCAGCATGTTCAAGGAACAACAATGAATAACATTTATTCGAAATCAAACATAACAAATTCTCATCCCACATACACTAGAGTCAACTTAGGTATCCAATACCCATTGCTTTCGTGTGTGCCTCAAATTTAGATTGTGGGAGAGGTTTTATTAACAGATCAACTACATTTAGATCTGTGTGCACTTTACATATCTTCACATCACCTCTATCAGTAATCTCTCTGATCAGGTGATATCGCCTGAGTATATGTTTGGACTTTTGGTGTGACCTAGGTTCCTTAGCTTGAGTAGTGGCAAAGATATTATCACAGTAAAGGTCCAACGGGCTCGAAGCACTCGGAACAGCACCCAATTCAGAAGCAAATTTTCTGATCCCAACTGCCTCCTTTGCAGCTTCCGAAGCTGCAATATACTCAGCTTCTGTTGCAGAATCGGCTACCGTATCTTGCTTGGAACTCTTCCAACTAACTGCTCCACCATTGAGGTAGAATATGAATCCAGCTTGTGATCTACTGTCGTCTTTGTCTGTTTGGAAACCGGCATCGATGTAACCCTTTACAACGAGCTCTTCCTCACCTCCAAACAGTAGGAACACATCCTTAGTCCTTCTCAAGTACTTAAGGATATTCTTTACAGCAATCCAGTGACCTTCACCTGGACATGATTGGTATTTGCTCGTAACACTTTAAGCAAAGTAAACATCTGGGTGAGTAAATATCATGGCATACATGATGGATCCGATCGTGGAGGCATACGAGATCTCACTCATCCTCTTTTGCTCATTAGTAGTCAAAGGACACTAAGTCTTGCTCAAGATCGTGCTAGGTGACATGGGTAAGAAACCTTTCTTAGAATCATGCATCCTTGTCAATATATGTACTTTGGCTTAATCCAATTAAGCGCTTAGATCTATCTCTATAGATTTTTATGCCCAAGATGTAAGCTGCTTCTCCCAAGTCCTTCATCGAGAAACTATTTCCCAACGAGTCGTTCACAGCGTCCAACATAGGAATGTCGTTTCCGATCAAAAATATGTCATCTACATAAAAGACTAGAAAGACGAGCGCGCTCCCACTAACCTTCTTGTATACACAAGGTTCTTCTATGTTCTTGATAAAACCAAACCCGTTGACCACTTAATCAAAATGTAGATTCCAACCCCGAGATGCTTACTTGAGTCCATAAATGGACTTCAAAAGCTTGCATACCTTCCCAACATTTCGTGGATCGACAAAACCTTCAGGCTGCATCATGTACACATCCTAACTTAGGTTTCCATTAAGGAAAGCCGTTTTGACATCCATTTGCCACACCTCATGTTATGCGGCAACTACTAGGAGGATCCGGATAGACTTTAGCATAGCTACAGGCGAAAATGTTTCATCATAATCAACACCTTGAATCTGACGAAACCCTTTTGCCACAAGCCATGCTTAATAGATGTGAACATTTCCATCAGCGTCTATCTTTTTCTTGAAAACCTATTTGCACTCAATAGGTCGCACCTCGTCAAGTGGCTCGATGTTGATGGCACTTAAGCACGACAAACCTTATGCTACAAGCGATAGTATCGTATGTAGCTTTTCCCCAAGATGAGTATCTTAGGTTTTGTCAATCCGGGATAATTATGTTTAAGTCACTATCTATCTAATATTGACTGAATTACTAACTAATTCTAATATTTCTAAACAAGCGTTAAAGAGGATAAAAACTACTCTAATTATACTCTAATCTATATTCTAATTATGGTCTAATAAGGGTCTAATCTATTGCATTAAAGGATAGAACAAGGTTTAGGCTAAAACTCGAGAAAGATAGGTTTATCAAGGAAAAAGGATCCACAAGAGATATGAGACAAACAACCATCATACTAATAACCACTTTGAAACTAGATCTAATCAAGAAGCATAGAATAAACATGATCATGAATGTCGAGGGCCTACTCGAACCTTTCCCTGGGCTCTACTCTCACTAGTAACCAGGTAATCGATGAACTAGTAAACCCCAACCATCTCTAATAATGAGTAGATGCAATCAACTAGTTAAAGTAAAAAGATCTACTAAAAAAACATGAAGAATTCTTAACTTCGGCCGAATATCATGTTGGAAATAAGCATTGCAAAGCTATGGATCATAAATCATGCATAAACAACAAGCTAGGTCTAAAAGACAATCTTTATTGACCAAATATCAAGGTTTCATCGAAGTATCAAAGGAAGTACAAGGAATTACTCGAGATACATCGTAAACTTTGAAGCATAGTCATCGGGATGAACTCGACGAAGAACATGCCGAAAGATGAACTCGAGATCTCCTCGGGAGGGCCCTGGTCGGCCGACCGCCAGGCCTCCTGTCTCCTCTTGCTTCCTCCTTTCGCCGAGATGAACTTCTCACCGAGTTTAACGCTTCTAGTCCCCGACCATTGCCCTAGACACTCGGTTTACAATGAATATTGCGGTGGACTCCCCTCTCTCCCCTTGGGAGGCTCTATATTTATACCCCGGAGGGAACCCTATACATGGAATCTAATTGGTCGGTTCTAAGAGTCCTAAAACACCGAAAACACCTATTCCGATGTTTATACAAGTTTCCAAAAGAATCCCGGACGTCCATATCCTTCCTTGATTGGAGGTGAAGCTTTCATCCTTGTCATTCCCGAATTGGACTCTTCCATATTCTGCAGCCTTTAGTATTTCAACCATGACTTCCTCATCCGGAGTCCAAATAAGATAAAATCAGACTCTAAATTGTAGAGCTCGAAGAGATCTACAACTTTGGTATTCAAACATTCTTCATTTAACGTCGTTAATGTCTCCAAATTGGGCGCACAAGCTGCTGCTGTCATGAATTTCGAGAAGATTTCAGGATTTATTCCTTCAAACAATCTTTATCTTCCAAGACTCTTTTCTTGTTGGGCTTCTTCCTCCAAGTGGGCTTCGATTAGTCCTTGTTTCAGAGCCCGCTCCTTAGCATAAATCCTTTCTTCGAGAAATTCTCAAATATCCTCAATTATTCCCTATTTTCCTGCAAAAAATCAATATTGAACAAAAACAAAAAGCATTCTTGAAAACGGGGTTATTTGTTAGCAAAACAAGACTAAATGATAGAATTGACTCTTGAAAAGATATAAAATCATATGAAAATAGAGTATATTTTTAGTACATAACGAGCGTCAACAATATCCCACACTTAGATCTTGTTAGTCATCGAGCAAAAGATCGATAAAAGAACTTAACTAAATTTAAGCAAATTCTAAATATTTACTTTTTAGAAATAATCATACCTTAGAAATCATTCAAATCATAACATGGAATTTTTTTGAGACTAATCTTTTTATGCATATAGATCCCCACAAAAATTATCTAAGTCAAACGAATCATAGCAATGCCAAAGTCTTTTTCAGAATCATCAAAGAGGGTTTTTAGAGTAAAACTTTTCAAAGATCAAGAAAGTACTTCATCCCAAATGTCAAGCTCCCAAAAAGGCAATCTTATAAGTGGCTAATTCCTGTAAAATTACTCTCTTTCTCTTATCTCACAAGAGTTTAAGTAGAGCTTGGTAAAGGCTTAGCAAAGCTACTTATTTTATTGTCTAGCTAAGATATCTCTCTAAAGATTATTTAATCAACCATTAAACTATCTTGGTCATCAAAAATGAGAGAAGAGCTATAAATAAAGGTCAAAGAAAAAGGAGATATAGATAGTGGACATGTGCAATAATAAGTGTTGTGGAATAATTTTCGAAATTTGCACATGGTTGGAAAAGTAAAAGTTTTTGCTCATTATATTTGACAAGATTATAAAAGCTTCCTTACTTTACTTGTCCAAACTTTCCTAATTCTACTATATATATTATTTTTTTCTCTTTTCTCTTTTCTCCTTTTCCTAATTCTACCTTTTAATAATCGACCACTTGGTCATTTTTTCCTCCTTTTCTCTCTCTTTTTTTTTAGGTGGCACCTCTCCTCCTTTTGCCACCTTTTAGACTTATTCCTTCTATAACTGAATTTTGAGCAAAAATTTTACTTATATAGGTAAAGATAAAATAGTGAGATGAAATAGGTTTATAGGATTTAAAACAATTGCTCTATTGATGTAAGCAATTGGAATATATCAAAGGCCAGCAAAAAGATGAAAATAGATGACCAAGATAATCTAAGTGATCAAAATATCTAAAGGGATCAAACTTAACCAAACTCACATAAGACACCTTGCTTTTTAAACTGGTTCCCATATCCTAAGCTCTACTAGGAATTTTAGCTCTCTCTTAACATAGGGATGTAATACTTGATCCAAGAAAAAGAATTTTAAAGAAAAGTTAATACTTCTCTAATCTTTTTCTTAATTAAAACTTTGGCAAAGCTATAAAACATTATCCTTTTAATAAAAATATGGGTTATGCAATGTTAATCAGTCTAGCAATCCTCCATATTAATCAAATCATGACAACTTTAAGCAAGATTAAACATCAAAGTAAAAATAAAGAACAAACTTAAATAAAGCTAAGTAATTTATCTAATCACACACTTTATTAATATAAAAGACTGTTTACATAGACTCTTAACAAATATAAATATATAAAAGACAACTCCATAAACTGACTCTAATAAGACTATAAAACTCCATAAAAAACTTATTTATTTTAGACGTTTTTATCAAAACGCTTTATTCATTTATGTGGGCAAATTCTACTAATATCCCCACACTTAAACAAAAGCATGACTCCTAATCTTCATCACTGTACCAGTGAGTATCATCCACTGGACCGTCAAGAGGATCTTCACCAGGCAGGTAGTTGGGTGGAGGATCATACGGCTCTTCTGGTTCTTCCCATGTGTCATCTAGCTGATAACCGCCTCCTTCTAGTCTCATAACACGTCCCCAAATAGAACCAAGAACATGCTTTTGACTTTCATAGATCCTTTGGAGGTAGTCTACTTGCCCTTTTAAGTCGCTAACGAATTCGTTAACTCCTTTCCTAGTTTCCTCTATTTTCTCCTTAAGCCTTTCCTCTAAATCATCAATTACATCAATAAGATCATCGCTCTTTTTCTTGTTAGCATAGATGGCTTCTCTACACTCCGGGCAGCAGTTTACTCCATCCCTAGCTCCAACATGATAGGTATTGAAACGAGGAACAGTAGTGATGGAGTTCACCTCTTCAGTTTCTAAGTTCCGACCATCATTAAAGCTCATTGATTGATCCTCACTTGAATGAATTGTTCCTCCAGATTGGACCGGGCTTTCTTCATAATCTATCTTGGGCATCTCTACAATTCTCTTGGACCTCCTAACCTTCGTCCTCCTTGGTTTAATTGAAAGCTTAGCCATTTTCTTCGAGATCTCACGCTTCTCGGCTAATCCACGCACCCTTGCCTCTTCCTCTTCATCGTCGAAGACCATCTGTGAAAAATTCCGATGAGCACCCCAGTAGACAGGGCTGGTCGGCCGAGCCAGGCCCTCTTGGTCGGCTGACCAGGCCCCCTCTTGCGGCGCCTCGGCTTCCCTCTTCACGAGTTGCTTCTCCATCACTTCAGAACTAGTCGTGGCTTGGTTTGGATGTGTTTTGAGTTGATGTCTCGACCTCATGGATTGCCTATGGTTTTATACTCCGGAAAATCGCGAGATTTGGAAACATAACAGAGAATCCGATCCGAAGTCTACACTAAACTAATTTGGAAAACAACGTAGACTCTACCGGTAAAATTTGGACGCGAACCGCCTCGAAAACACCCTAGGTCGGCCGACCTAGGCCCTTCCTTGCGCATAAAGTTTCCAAGTTTCGTCGGTAACCCTAATTCCTAATTTAAAATAAAAATATATCTAAATTTTTAGAAAAATCATGACTATTTACATACAAAGGTACGAAAGCTGCGGAAAACTAAAGATTATGGCCATGGTAATGTATCCTCACCTCCTTGAATTCATATGTATCAATACAATTGACTTCAAATTTATCTCCCTCAAGGAATATCTTAAGTCTTTGACCATTTACCATAAACTTGTTTCCTTCTAGATCCATAATAGTAGCTGCTCTGGTAGGTGATACATCATGTACTATATAAGGTATATCCCATTTACTCTGTAACTTTCCTTTTCCAAATAATTTAAATCTTGAATTGAAAAGAAGATCCTTATCACCTTCCTTAAACTCCTTCTTTAGGATTCTTTTATCAAACCATCTCTTAACCCTTTCCTTGTAAATAGTAGCATTATGATAGGCTTGCAATCTTGCCTCATCAAGGGTACTAAGTTGAATCCTTCTTTTGACTAAAGCAGCATCTAAATCCAAATTTAATTCTTTAATTGCCCAATAAGCTTTATGCTCCATCTCTACTGCCAAATGACAGGTTTTTCCATAAACTAATTGATAGGGTGTCATCCCTATAGGGGCTTTAAACGCAGTTCTATATGCCCAAAGAGCGTCGCTAAGCTTACTTGACCAATTTTTACCTCCTTTAATTACTCTCCTTTTAAGAATTTCTTTTAATTGTTTATTTGATGTCTCAGTTTGGCCATTTGTCTGAGGGTGATATGCTGTGGAAACTCTATGTTCGATTCCCATTTTCTCCAAATAATTAGTAAACTCTTTACCAACAAATGCGATCCTCCATCTGAGATGATAACTCTAGGGACTCCATATCTTGGAAAGATATTATTTCTAATCATCTCTATGGACTCTTGTGTAGTCGCCTTTTTACATGGTAAAGCTTCTACCCATTTTGAGACATAATCCACAATCACCAAAATGTACTCACATCTATGTGAATTTTCAAATGGTCCCATAAAATCCATGCCCCAAACATTGAATAAATCAATTTGTAGATTATAAGTGAGAGGCATTGAATTCCTAGCTGTGACATTTCCAGTCCTCTGACACTCAGGACAAGAAGCAACAAATTTCTTTGCATCTTCATGCATTCCTGGCCAATAAAATCCACTTCCCCACATCTTAGCTTGGGTTCTGAAATGTCTATGATGTGCTCCATACTCCGCAGCGTGGCATTTTCTAAGAAATTTTTCTATCTCTTCTGCAGGCACACATCTTCTAAGGACTCCATCAGATCCAAACCTATATAGGTAAGGGGCACGCCAATAGTACATTTTAGCTTCGGCCAGAACTTTTCTCTAGGAATTATAATTGAGATGTATTAGTGGCTCTTTCTTTATAGCTATTATAACGTCTATCATCCATGAATCTTTATCTAAAATGGCATAGAGGGTAGCGTCTCTTAACGCATCTTCTATTGGTGGTCCATCCTTCTCATGATTCATTCTAGATAAATGATCTGCCACTACATTCTCTATTCCCTTCTTATCTCTAATTTCTACATCAAATTCTTGTAACATTAAAATCCACCTAATTAAACGAGGTTTAGCATCCTTTTTGGTAAGCAGGTATTTGATAGTAGCATGATCAGTTTAGACAATAACCTTTGAATTAACTATATAAGATCTAAATTTCTCAAAGGCAAAAACTATTGCTAACAACTCCTTCTCCGTAGTAGCGTAATTTACTTGAGCTTCATTAAGAGTCTTGCTGGCATAATAAATGGCATGTACTTTTCCATCCTTTCTTTGCCCCAGCACAGCTCCTACTGCATAATCACTCGCATCGCACATGATTTCAAAAGGTAGATTCCAGTCTGAAAGTTGAATGATTGGTGCACTAATAAGTAACTCCTTAATTTTTCTAAAAGCAACCTCACATTCTTCAGTAAATTCGAAAGGAATGTCCTTTTGAAGCAAGTAAGTAAGTGGTTTAGCTATTTTAGAAAAGTCTTTAATAAATCTTCTATAAAATCCAGCATGACCGAGAAAGCTCCTTAGAGATTTAATATCGGTGGGTTGTGGTAATTTTTCTACTATCTCTATTTTGGCTTTATCTACTTCAATTCCTTTCTCGGAAATGATGTGTCCCAAACACAAGCCCTCTTTTAACCATGAAGTGGCACTTCTTCCAGTTTAACACTAAGTCGACCTCTTCACACCTCTTCAGCACCTTTCCTAAGTTCTCTAAACAATGGTCAAAACTTGTGCCATGAACTGAGAAGTCTTCCATAAAAACTTCCATGATATCTTCAATAAAATCTGAGAATATAGCCATCATACACCTTTGGAAAGAAGCAGGCGCATTACAAAGGCCAAAAGGCATTCTCCTATAGGCGAAAGTTCCATAAGGACAAGTAAAGGTAGTCTTGTGTTGATCATCTGGATGAATAGGGATTTGAAATAAACCAGAATATCCATCTAAATAGCAAAAGTGGGTGTTCTTAGCAAGTCTCTCTAACATTTCGTCTATAAAGGGTAAAGGGAAGTGATCTTTCTTAGTGGCTTTATTAAGCTTCCGGTAATCAATGCACATTCTCCAACCAGTCACTGTTCTTTGTGGGATTAATTCATTTTTATCATTTTTAACTACAGTTAAGCCTCCCTTCTTAGGTACGCAATGAACTGGGCTTACCCACTCACTGGTTGGTACTGGGTAGATAATTCCAGCATTTAAAAGTTTGATGAATTCCTTTTTAACTACAGACCTCATTTCGTTACTCAACCTCCTTTGATTGTCAACTACTGGCTTGTGGTCTTCCTCCATTGGAATGCGGTGAGTAAAAAATGCTGGACTGATCCCTTTTAGATCTGCTAACGAATAACCAATTGCCTTCTTGTGCTTCCTCAAAACTACCAGCGGCCTCTCCACTTCTTCTGGACTTAGCTCATCACTAATGATTATTGGATAGGTTTTATCTTTTCCTAAAAACTCGTATTTAAGTCCATCGGGTAGTGGCTTCAACTCTACATCTGGCGCCTCCTGTTGATTAAGGTCACCTAGTGGCTCTACTGGCATGTCTCGGGTTTCTTCTATATTTTGTTCTAGTTGATTTGTGGCATTGGTTGTTTCCTCAAAGAAAAATCCTTCGTCTTCTCCCTCTAAAACTAGATTTAAAGGTTCTCTAAAAACATTAATATAACTAATACTCTCTATCTCCTCTATATCGAGAGTGAGACTAATGGGCACTTTAGATACCGGTAAGAAATCAAAGTCATAATTTAATCCATTAATATTAAGCGTGACATTTCCTTATTCATTATTAACTACGACATCAACCAACTTAAGAAAAGGTCTACCAAAGATTAACTTAATATTATCATCATAGACATTAATGACATAAAAATCAGTTGGTATAATTTTTCCAGCAAAGTTAACTTTAACATTCTTAATTAAGCCTACAGGTTTAATCAGTTCATTACTAGCAAGTTTAACCTTAAGATTAGTGGAAACTAAGTGTGGTTTATCACAATATTTAGAATAAACTTCATAGCTCATTGTACTTACCTGGGCTTCCATAGTGTAGTGTATGTTGGTGAAGACTTCTTTGTTGATGGAGCATTAAATTCAAGTTGAAGATTCCTCAGTTGATAGCTGAACTTTGACCTACTCAGTAAGTGATGACTCCGGCTTGACTCCGATTACTTGCTTCGCTTCAGAGACAAAGTCACTATCCAGCTCCTCTTCTTGGAATAATTTCTGCAGTACTTCCCCTGTGTCTTGACTATCATCAATCTTCCTTAGTGGTACTTCTGGTGGAAACAGCTCCTCTTCCTCCACTAAGTCTTCTGTCGGGAGTGGTCCTGCACACTTGAGTTTATTTCCAAACTCCACTGGCATCCAACTCATCTTTTCGAACTCTGTTAATGGCTTTGCACTGGCAAGACCTCTATAATCTACACTCTTTTTCAACTCTTGAGGTGCAAAACTTTCAAACTCCTCCTCATCAAAGGCATAAGACACTGGAGTCTTTTTGACAGGTGGCTGGTCCTCAAAAATGGCAGGTGTGGGCGCATGTACTCTTCCTCTGGCTCCTTCACTTCGTTGTCCTTCCTTTCTCTGTTGCTCTTGCCGGCCATACGGATATCTGACAGGATCTTGTTGGCTTCACTCCATGTTCTGCTCATCAACTATCCTCCCGCAGTTGTGTTCACTTTCTCAAAGGCTTTTGACGTCAAACCATAGTAGAAGACTTGAATATGCATGACTGTTGTTACCCCAAGTAGCGGTCCTTGTGTGAGCATGTCGTCGAGTCTCTCCCAGGCTTCGTCAATGTCTTCGTTTCGTCTTTGCTTAAAAGCCCAAATTGCCTTCCTCAACTTGTGTACCTTTAGTGGTGTGAAGAATCTTGCAAGGAATTTCTGCTCAAGAATTTCCCAATCTCCTTTGGCTACAATTGAGGCAGCTTGGTACCATTTGTTGGCTTTATCCACAAGGGTAAATGGAAAGAGATTCCACTTAACCCACTCCACTGGGACTCCATCTTGATGAAAAGTGTGGCAGACTTGTGTGAGCTTCTCCAAGTGCTTGTACGGATTTTTGTTGTCTTCTCTGCTGAACGGATTTGCGGCAGCAATCCTGATGATTCCTGGCTTCAGCTCGTATGAACCTGACTCCGGCTTCTTGTTTGATTCTTGAAACTTAAGATCTACAGCTTTTGGAGTTAAACACTCTTTAAGTGTCAAAAGCTCCCAGTCGTCAAGCATCACAGTCATGCCTGAAACCAATTACAAAAACAAAAACACAAAACGAAAAATCTATGACATCAAAGTTGCTGGGTTATTTGAACTAAAAACAAAAATTTAAAAACTAACTTAAGAATGAACTAAGAACAAGAACGAATTTAGACAATTCTAAGTGATTAGAATGAAAATTTATTAAACTAACCTAAACTAAACGTAAGATACAATAAACACAATAATAGAAGCAAAACTATAAGCAAATGAATAAAACGAAATTTAACACACAATTAGCAAACAAACTAACTATCAAAACTAGTAGTAACAAAGTTAATAAAAGATTTATAATAACTTAAATGGTAATTAGGATATCCCAGGCAATGGAGCCAGAAAAGGTTGTTGACGGCACTTAAGCACGACAAACCTTATACTGCAAGCAGCAATATCGTATGCAGCTTTTCCCCGGGATGAGTATCTTGGGTTTTGTCAATCCGAAATAATTATGTTTAAGTCACTATCTATCTAATATTAACTGAATTACTAACTTGAAACTAGATCTAATCAAGAAGCATAGAATAAACATGATCATGAATGTCGAGGACCTACTCGAACCTTTCCCCGGGCTCTACTCTCACTAGTAACCAGGTAATCGACGAACTAGTAAAACCCAACCATCTCTAAGCATGAGTAGATTCAATCAACTAGTTAAAGTAAAAAGATCTACTAAAAGAACATGAAGAATTCTTAACTTCGGCCGAATATCATGTTGGAAATAAGCATTGCAAAGCTATGGATCATAAATCATGCATAAACAACAAGCATGGTCTAAAAGACAATCTTTATTGATCAAATATCAAGGTTTCATCGAAGTATCGAAGGAAGTACAAGGAATTACTCGAGATATATTGTAAACTTTGAAGCATAGTCGTCGGGATGAACTCGACGAAGAACATGCCAAAAGATGAACTCGAGACCTCCTCGGGAGGGCCCTGGTTGGCCGACCGCCAGGCCTCCTGTCTCCTCTTGCTTCCTCCTTTCGCCGAGATGAACTTCTCGCCGAGTTGAACGCTTCTAGTCCCCGACCTTTACCCTAGACACTCGGTTTACAATGAATATTGCGGTGGACTCCCCTCTTTCCACTTGGGAGGCTCTATATTTATACCCCAGAGGGAACCCTATACATGGAATCTAATTGGTCAGTTCTAAGAGTCCTAAAACACCGAAAACACCTATTCCCATGTTATACCTCCCTTTAGCTAGCTTACTACCTTTAGCTAGCTTACTACCGAATAGGGCCTTTGAGGTGTTATACCTCTCGACCCTTGCCTGGTTCTCAAACATGCCACGGAGCCCTTCAATCATATTGTAGGCCTTCGAGTCCTCATATTGCTTCTGAAGCTCAGGGGACATAGTAGCAAGCATGAGATAGCTAACATCAAGCAAGTCATTGCAGTGCTTGTCATAAGCCCTACGGTCAGCAGCACTAGCACCATTCTCAGGTTCCTCGGGATAGGGCTGCTCAAGAACATATTCATTTGTTGATGGTCATAATCTCTCGATATCTACCGCCAATTACCAACCAAATGGAGCAATGCAAGTGAATAAAAATGGACTAACCCTTCTACTAATGAGTTCCACAAGATGTACATAAATATTTGGTTGCAGGTACACATTTACATGTAAAAATGGATGACACAAGGCCAAGGAAGGGAAAAGGAACAAACAGGCCAAATGCTGGTGGACGCCCGACCAAGTGCCAGGTCAGCCGACCACCTGGCAGGTCGGCCGACCCAATGCTAGGTCAGCCGACCACCTGGCTGGCCGCCCGGCCACCTCACCGAGCCGGTTTGCCCATTTCCACTCCTGCATGCAAAGAAACACATGTGCAAGTCAATCCAACCGTTGTATCAAGCATCCAATGTATCCAAGGGAAGAGCAATGCGGCCAATCCAAGGCTGACACGTGGTCGCCTGACCTCCCCTCTAGGTCCGCCGACCACCGACCTCGGCCTCCCACCGACCTTTGCCACCTACAAGTACCCCACTCACATATTGGACTATAAATAGGCATGTAAAGCTCATTTGTAAAAGTGTGGAGAAGTTGAGAGCCATATTCTACCTTAGAGAGTGTACTTTTCCACATCTTAGTAGTTAGGATAGAGTGAGTCGAGCTTTGCCTCGGAGTTCTCAGAGATTCTTCTAAGTCTGCGGTAAAAGCTCTTGTATCTTTGTACTCTTATCTTCAATATAATTCAGTTATATTTTACTCTATTTCTATCTCTTGCAAGTGTGGTGTACCCTTTATTTTGCATACTTGCTAGGCTTAGGCTGTGGTTATCTTAGTTAGTCAAGTCCCATTAATCTTGCCGGTGCTATAATCAAGCCTGCATGCCAGGCTCTAGTTAGGTCCTCTCCTCTGATCAAGGACGATCTGCTTGAGTACGTTTATAGCGTGCCAGCCTATTCACGCAGATTTGCTTGGTAGCCCCACTCGGTGACAGCATGTGGTGTGCCTGTGTTCCCAGGCCCGTTCGTTCGGTAGGCCCGTAGGCGTTAGCCGAGTCTCATTCGGTGGTCTACTATCTACCCCTTGACCCCTCGAGGCGCCGAAATTTCACTCGACGCGAGACCCTGACTTGCTACTTGAGTTTCTTAGTTAACCACGACATAGTTTTTACAGTCGAATAGAATAGAGTTTGGGAACTTTATCTCACTTGTTGTCCTCCCAGGCAACTATATCTCTCTACGTGTATCTTAGGTAGTTTATTTTACTTCTTTCCACCATACACCTATCTGTTTACCAGACTTACCCCTGTCTAGTGACTAGCTAGTATATTTATTTAAGTATGGATCATTTGAATTGAGTTTATTCAATTATACTCTCTCGCCTGCCGCTTCCCTGTGGATCAAAAATACGATACTCAGAATACTCTGGGTGAAAAGCTACAGCAGTCTCCGTGCGCTTGCGGAGTAAAATCTTTTAAGGCTAAGAGACACCAACAAGCTTTTCTGGCGCCGTTGCCGGGGAAGCAATAGGTAGAGATATAGTTGATAATCTCTTTTCGAACCCCGTGTCTTTCATAAAAATACCAACTAGTCTTTAGTAGGCTCACTTGTCTTTGTTGTTTATGTTGTGGTTGCAACGGAGAAGTGTATGACCGGTTTTGACTTGCCAGAAAACTTCCACAATAACCTAGAGTCGCTGCTCAGGAGGGTCCGTCCCAAGACCATCCACGGGCAGATACCTGTTCCAAGGGAACTAAACCTTGAAACGGCCACATCAAGTAGTTCATCGAACACCGATGACATGGCCGCAGCTCCTAAGAAGACCATCCGCAAGTTCTCTATCCCATCCAGCACATTTACCATGAAAGGTGCATCCGCTAACGCCGTCAAATTACGCCTCTTCCCATATTCACTTGTCGGAAAGACGAAGCAATGGTTCTACCTCAACCGTGCAACACTGACAACATGGGATGCGTGCTCAAACGCATTCCTTGCCAATTACTTCCCTCTGGGAAAGACCAATGCTGTTGCACCAGGAAACCAATGGGTAGCACCCTGGAGAGCTTCACACAATAGGGCTGGGAGGTGTATGTGGACCGTAGGGATCGCTCCTCCTTGCTGCGACCCATGACCAGCTGAACGGATTAGCTGATCGTCTTGGGTCGGTGTTAGTTGGGCGTGCCACCTGGTTGGTGACCTAGCCAGGGAGGTTGTGGTGGTGATGATAGCGTTGGTTGGTTCCTGTTTCCCCTGTACAAGCAGACAAAACATATTAAACGTTAAATACTAGCCGGATCGCTCGGATCGGCTCATCCTAGGTCAGATCTTCTGCGTCGGCAAGGTCTTGCTATCTTACTAGTAGCATATATATCTAGATATAGTATACAAAATACTTAAATAAAGGAAGAAGAAACACGACTAGATCTATTCCAGTCGGCTAAAACATCCAGATGAACGTCAAACACGCCTTAAGATCTACTATTGCACCAAAGATTATACAGGAAAGCTATAAAAGCAGACGCATCTTTGATAAAACGATAAAAGGCGTGGCAGGATATACATTGGATCTTCTTAACAACATGTGATCTGTAGATGAAGCTGTAAGAACAGATCTAATCTATGTTCCAAACTTGTGGTATACCAATCTAATAACGAACTAGCAGCGTGACAGCATGCATCATGGAAGATGTTAGCATAATAGCAAGGTGTACATGAGCCGATGTGCAAGCATATCGACTTATGCCCATGATGGATCTCATGCCAAGCTAGGCTTGACATGAAGTTCAACAGGATAACTAATGGATTAGCGCAAGATTCATCATAGTAACTAGTAAACCGTGCCATCAAAAACGCTTCAGTACATGATCTACTAGGCGACTAACATCGTAATACCTATAACGAAATAAATCGTTAAGGCAGCATGACGATTACCTGAAACTCTAGTTGCTAGAGGTGGCGATGCGCAGAGGGGATGTGGAGACAACCGCTGCTTGGTGAACGTATGTCGTCAACTTTATTTCGATAACAATGGGTACATATTTATAGTCCGGAGACTTAGGCAGCAAGCCTGCCCTTCCATAATTAAACTACAAACCCTAACCGACTTAAACTGGACTATTTTAGCTAATCTTTAATCTATGATACAAGGCCCAATGGCCTGTCTTACCACACGCCGTCGCTTCCTTGGACAGCTTCTCTTTAGCCCAAAGCCGATTTTGGCCCATTAACAGGGACGGCCAAATTCCGCTGTCAACACATGCTCCCTGGTTTTGGCAAATAAAGATTTATTTATTTCAAAACCAGATAAGTGTGAAACCTGGCCATGCACGTCCCATCAACCAGCACTGCCACACTGTCTTCCATGGCAACCGTCATGATGACCCGCGTGACACTGCGGCTTCCCGTACAGCGTCCCTTCGCCTTCCATCGCCTCACACTTGATAAAAGGTAGGGCTCCCCTGTTCTCCTCAATCGGCATCTGCTCTTCTTCTTCCTTAAGCCAGAAAAGAGCCGAAAAAGCCCCCTTCTAGACATGTCTTCCTTCGGCAGCAACAACCCACCATCGCCACCTTCCTCCTCCTCTACGATGGGGCCCCGGGCGCCCACGCCACCTTCCTCGCCCTCCATCGCCTCTACTCCCGGCGCGGCAACCAATGTGCCAGCGCCGCAGCTGCCCCGCCCGTCTGCACCTCCGAGTCTGTCGCCGGCAACATAAGCCGATCAGGCTCCTCCAACCGCTCTGGCAGCCGTCGAGAAGCAATCCCCAGACTAGGCCGCCAAGGCCTGGCTAAAGGTCTTGGGCGAGGACATCCCGTCCCCTCCATCCGGGACGAGGATCAACCTCGGCTGCGCTGAGGACCCAGAGGATGCGCTCGCTTCTCCGCCATGGAACTCTCCTCCTCTACCACGCTCACCGATGCTAGAGCGCCCCACCAAGAGAAGGCGGGTTGAAATGCCGCCGGTCGAGGACGTTGAGGAAGACGACGACGCCGACGACGCCGACGAGCCGGTGTACTCCTCCGACGAAGCCGAGCCAGAGGAGCCGAACGAGGACGAAGACCTCGCGGCTCAGTACGAGGAGAGTTCATCTGACCTCGCTCCTTCCGAGAGCGAGGACGTCGGCGATGAAGTCGACGGCGGGGACGAGGAAGCCGATGATGAATCGGCTGATGATAGCGATGCTTAAAGCATCCTATCTTAGTAGTAGCACGATTAGTTTAGGTGTTAGTTTTAGCCGTTGCATTGGCTGTTAGAAGGAAAACCCCAAACTTTTGGTAATTCGTCAGCCGTAATATCAGCTCTTAGGGGTGTAACTACATTTTTGCTATGTAAATTAATGAAATTTCCCTTTTAAACCTCTGTTTCTCCCCTTTTGCCGATTCCCCTTTTACCTTTATGTTTTCAGCAATACAAAAATCGGCTCAGCAGCATCGCGCTGACTCGAGAACTTCCACAATCGGCTTTAAATAACAACATGACAAGCTGATCCGCTTACTCAGCTTGTTGGCAAACATCTAATTGGCTCTGTCTCATTGACTCAGTCAAAAATGACGCGACAAGCTGGTTAGCCAAAAGGCACGCTTCCTTCGACCAAAATTTCCAAATCCCGCACGAGTCAGCACCTCATAAAGGCATACATACCGAACCAAATCACGTCTTCTTTCCTCTTGCCGCTGACGAACACTTTTCCACCGCTCCCTGTTCCGAGCGATTTACGAAATGGCGCCGTCCAGCAGCACAACAGAAGAACAAACTCTTTGCGGGCGCGTATTTGGATTGAAGGTAAAGACCTTGAAGGTAAAGACCTTGGCTATTTCTGCAATTACGACCCTCATAAAGCTATTATCTTTACCTTGCACTTGTTTTTAATCATCCATGCCGATGAGATACTAATCCCAACCTCGGCCAATTCTAATTCCATTAGTCTAGGACCCAAATGCTATGAGGCCCCATATGACCTTGTTAGAACAGAAACCAAACGCTTGCCCTTTGTTCATGTCGATCTAGACCTAGATCTATGGACAGATCAGCTCCGCGCTTGGCCATTCCCCATGGACGGGTGGGTTGATTGGTACAAACACGTTGAGCATGCATACAGCTCAACCTGGCAATCCGTCCACATAGCCGATGCCCTGACTCTATCCCTTTCTCCCATGGAAAAGGATGACAACCTGCTCAGATCCATCGGCTACTTCTGGTCAGACAGCCTGAACTGTTTCTTGTTCGGCTCTGGCCCCATGACACCCACTCTCATGGATGTTGTCATGATTTTAGGGCTAGATGTGCAGTCCTGTCACGCCCGGTTTCAACGAACAAAACCGTGCAACAAATATATGCGCCAGGAAACGTCTCGCATATACAGGACAAATTACAGAATACCACAACACATGCCATGGAATAAGAACGTGCATAACATTAAATATATCATTTATTACACTGTGACACAAGTGTTTAACTCATAGTATAACGTAGCATAGCGGAAGCATAAAACATAAGTATAACGGGCGCCACAGGGACATCAACTGGTGAACGAAACGCCTAAAACCCGTCGTAGTCTTGCACATAGTCTTCATTACCACCATCATCTGAGCAGCGATTGGATTTTTCCCCCCAACAAGGAATAAATATAAAGAAAACAAGTGTGAGTACAGAATACCAAACAAATATAACATAAACCATGAGGCTCTATGGTTAGCTGACATCTGCATAAGCTTTTAATTTAAAACATTTATTAAGGCCTAATTACTATTAATTAGTAACCACACCATTAGCCCAAAAGATATTCCATAAGAATTAAATAAAATTAAACAGATATATCCATAACCAAAACCAAGGAACCTCAGCCAAGGGTCCTTTACTAATCACTGGGAAGGGTCTCGGCCGCTCATAACCGTGAGCACGGCTAACATGTTAGTTTTACACTCTCGAGAGGTTGTACATCTTTACCCACAAGTCATGAGCTACGCTAGGAGTTCATCACATTACCGGAGATGAGATGACTAGCAAGCGCACTACGAAGCCTTTACAAAGATCACGTTGGTAAGGTGTAACCGCTAAGGTTTCAGGTTCCGCAACCGTGGAGCAAGCCTCAAGGGAAGAAGCACATACATATAACGTAAAGCACACTCAACCCAAGCAGCGCGAGGGCCACAGAAGCTCACCTCCCCTCTTGCCCCGCAGGTAAGTTACTCCTAGACCAAAACAACCTAATTAATCAGCTAAGTCTGTCCCATTCCAGCCTTGTGGTAGCACTGTTGTCCCAGGTGGTCGCTTTGTGATTCGGTCCTTAGGGAGAGAACCAGCAAAAGCACACGAGCACATTGCTCAAACTCCCTAAACCATGCTGCTAAAAAGCCATATTAAAATGGACATGAACCGATCAGGGGTCAAGCCCAACAATTAATTGCATATGATTATTAATTAAAATTAAATTAACAAAGGATATGAGTTTGGGCAGCATCAAGCACAACTTAACCATATGCAACCCACAAGGTAGATAATAAAGGATAAAAGTAGCTAGATAAACCTTACGGCATACAAATTAAAATGCACATGCAGTAATTAAAAAGATTATTAGGTGTTGTTCATGTTATACTTGCCTTCCTCACAATTTATTCCTTGCTGCTGCTCAGAGGCTTCTGGAGGTTGCTCTTCGAACTCAACAGGCGGATCAACGTCTACGAACGATACACGGCACCAACAAACATACAGATGATCACACATGCAAGCAAACAAATGCAAAAGGTAAGAAACAGTACATCATGACATAAAAACAGAAGGTAAAACGTATTTAAACTTATTCTACTCATTTATACGATCGCGTGGGCGCGAGAATCGCCGAAATCGGATTTAAAACGGTGAAGTTATGCCCAAAACAGGGTTCCAGGGGCAGAACTGCGAAGAAAAACTAATGTCAGGGGCTAACTTTGGAAAACCAAGGGCCCAAACATAAATAAACTTAACCGCCGAGGGCTAACATGTTAAACTACCAGCCTTGGGATGGCGGATTCAATTTTACCAAAGTACCGGGGCTAAACCGTAAAGAACTGGGCCTAAATCTAATTATTTTTGAACTAGAGTGGACTGCGGGTTGATTTCAACAAATCCGAGGGACTCTTAAGCAAAAGTGCCATGGCGGTCGGCTGTTGACCAGTATTGACCGGCGTTTTGACCGGTCTCCGGTGGATCTGGGCGTTGGATTGAGATCGTGCGGCTAGGAATGGAGGGGAGTAGCCTGGCCAACGGCGACCTCGCGGGACGACGGAGTCCGCCCTTCCGCGGCGGCGGCTCGCCGGAGCACTGGCGCAGGGGGTGCTCCCGGCCATGGCGCGCGACTAGGGTTAGCTCAGGAGAGAGATGGAGATGGTGAACTCACCCAGGGGATCGGGTAGGGCGGAGGCGCACTGGAGAAAGCCGGCGGCGAGCGGGTGCGGATGGCGGCGTCGGGCACGCGTGGAGCGGCGTTGAGGAGAGGAAACGAGGCCCAAGAACCAGCGGGACGGGGTCGCCAAGTCACTGCGATGGAGGCTACGGTGGTTAGAAGACCGGAGGAGCCCCATAGGCGGCCAATTTGGCGGTGGCAGCACGGCTCACCTTGAGCTCCGGTGATGGAATTCACCGCGGCGTGTAGCTCTAGGGCTAGGGCAACGGAGCGGGGATGTAAAGGGGCGCGGCGGCGGGGATTAGAACCCTTTTATAGGGGTGGAGCTCGGATGGTGACGCGAGTTCAACTCGAATCCGACTCGAGCAGGGGATGCGGCTCGGGCCTGAGTCCACACCGATCACCTCGGGTCCGAATCGGGGGAAGGGACTGGTGCACAGGGCATGCCTGAGCAGGGGACGCGGGTGCGCAGGCCCATGGGCAGAGATGGAGAGCCGTCGGGGCCATGGCACAGAGAGAGGTAGAGAGGGAGGCGGTGCCTCGGGGCCATGGGACAGAGGGAGGCGCGGCTCGAGAGGGCCACGGGCCAGAGGAGAAACGGCGCGGCGGCTCGGCCACCGGCCAGAGAGAGGTAGAGAGGGAGGCGGTGCCTCGGTGAGCAGCGAGGGAGTGAGGAGGAAGAAGAGACTGACGACTCGGGCCCACGGTTCAGAGAGAGATGAGGGGGCCGCGCGGGAGGGGTGGAGTTGGGCTCGGCTGCGCCTGGGCCTGGCCGAACTGGGCCGAAGGGGAAACCGAGAGAGGTGGGCCGGCTGCTGGGCTGTTGGCCCGGTGGCTGGCCTCTTTTTTTTTCTTTTGAAACCAAAATCCAACTTAAAACTATAGACTCAAATAAATTCGAAATTTCAGAAACCAAAACTTTGATTCACTCAAACAGTAGAAACGATGCTCTGGCATGAATGCACAACAAAGTTGGCCTGTGATCTATTTTAATTATTGTAGATAAAATAAACAATTAAATGCATGGCTAAGCATATAAAATCCTAGAAAATTAAATAAGCCATATTAAATTTATTGTAAAATACTGAAAATAAAATTAGGGTGTTACAAACCTACCCCCCGTAACAAGAATCTCGCCCTGAGATTCAGATAGGCTAGTTAGCAAAGAGAGCGGGGTATGCTGCTTTTAATTCATCCTCTCGTTCCCATGTTGCCTCTACCTCTGTACGATGACTCCACTGCACACGGCACATCTTGATCTTTTTGTTTCTAGTATTCCTCTCAGATGTGTCTAAAATTTTCACTGGATGCTCTGTGTAAGTCAGATCCTCCTGTACCTCCAATCCTTCTAGCGGTGTTTGCTCTTCGGGCACTCTCAAACACTTCTTTAATTGAGACACATGAAACACATCATGCACACCTGACAAATTGGGAGGTAATTCCAGGCGGTAAGCTACTTCACCTTTCTTTTCCAGTATTTTAAATGGCCCAATGTATCTTGGCGCTAGATTCCCTTTCATGTTGAAACGGCGAATACTACTCATTGGTGACACCTTCAAGTACACATGATCATCCACTTTAAAGGACAAATCTCTCCTGCGAACATCAGCATAACTTCTCTGCCTGGACTGGGCAACTCTCAAATTCTCCTGAACGATCCGCAATTGTTGTTCAGCATCCTGTACTATGTCAAGTCCAAATACCTGCTTCTCACCTGTTTGATTCCAGAACAATGGCATTCTGCACATCTTGCCATACAGTGCTTCAAACGGCGACTTTTTCAGACTGGCTTGGTAACTGTTATTATAGGAAAACTCAGCATACGGCAGACACTTGTCCCAACTAGTGCTGTACTGTATGGCACAAGCTCTCAACATATCTTCAAGTATCTGATTAGTTCTTTCTGTCTGGCCGTCTGTCTGAGGATGGTACACTGTACTGAATCTGAGTTTTGTGTCCAATGAATTATGCAACTGCTCCCAAAAGCGAGAAGCAAACTGCGAACCTCGATCAGATATAATTCGCTTAGGCACGCCGTGCAGGCAGACAATTCTGGAGATGTAGAGCTCAGCTAACTTAGCACCTGAATAAGTAGTGTTAACCGGTATAAAATGAGCTACCTTGGTTAAACGATCCGCTGCTACCCATATTGAATTATAACCTTTCTGAGTACGAGGCAAACCCACAATGAAATCCATGGTTATTTCTTCCCATTTCCATTCTGGCACCTTCAACGGCTGTAATAAACCTGCTGGTCTCTGATTTTCAGCCTTCACACGCTGACATGTATCACAAATAGCTACATATTCGGCCACGGCACGCTTCATACCATACCACCAAAATATTTCTTTCAGGTCGTAGTACATCTTAGTGCTGCCGGGATGAATAGAATAAACCGTATCATGAGCTTCACTCAAAATCAATTTTCTGATCCTGTCCACATTAGGCACACATATTCTGTTTTTGTACCATAAAGTTCCCTGTTCATCTTCCCGAAAGTGAGACGCCTTGCCTAATTTGAGCAACTCACGAATTTCCTGCAATTTCTCATCATCCTTCTGGTGCTCCCGAATCTCTTGTTCTAATGTCGGCTCTGCCTCAAACGCTGCGGCTGTAGTGTGATGTAGGAAACCCAGGCTCAATCTTTCAAACTCTTCACATAACTCATGCGGCATCATGAAACCCAAAGCCATATTAGCATAACTCTTCCTACTCAAAGCGTCTGCCACCACATTAGCCTTGCTAGGATGATAATGAATTTCCATATTATAATCCTTAATTAATTCTAGCCATCTTCGCTGCCGCATATTCAACTCGTTCTGTGTAAAGATATATTTAAGGCTCTTGTGATCAGTATAAATTTCACAACGCTGCCTGTACAAATAGTGACGCCAAATCTTCAGTGCGTGCACCACTGCTGCAAGTTCCAGATCATGTGTCGGATAATTCAACTCATGCTTGCGCAACTGTCATGAAGCGTAGGCAATCACTTTACCTTCCTGCATCAGAACACATCCCAAACCATCTTTGGAAGCATCACAATAAACTATGAATTTCTTCTGCTGGTCAGGCAATGTCAACACAAGTGCTGTAGTCAATCTTTTCTTCAACTCATCAAAAGCAGCTTGCTGTGCATTTGTCCATCTAAATTCTGTATCCTTCTCTAATAGGGAAGTCATGGGCTTCGCAATTCTTGAAAAATTCTCAATAAATCTCCGATAATAACCAGCTAAACCCAGAAATCCACGAACCTCTTTTGGTATTTCCGGCACCTTCCAGTTCGTGACAGTACTGACCTTGCTTGGATCTACTGCAATTCCTCCTTTGGAGACGTGACCAAGAAAACGAACTTCATCAATCCAAAATTCACATTTGCTGAACTTGGCGTACCGCTTGTGTTCCCTCAATCTCTAAAGAACTAACCTTAAATGCTCCTCATGTTCTGCTTTAGTCTTGGAATAAATCAGAATGTCATCAATAAAAACAACCACAAACTTGTCTAAATAATCCATAAATACTGAATTCAACAGTTGCATAAAATAGGCAGGAGCATTGGTGAGGCCGAAGGACATTACTGTATACTCATACAAGCCGTACTTAGTGGTGAAGGCAGTTTTAGGAATATCTGAGGGACGAATTTTTAACTGATAATAACCAGATCTCAAATCAATCTTGGAGAAAACACAAGCACCCTGAAGCTGATCAAACAAATCATCAATGCGGGGGAGTGGGTACTTGTTTTTAATGGTGACTTTATTTAGAGCTCGGTAATCCACACACATCCTTTTCACATCAGTATCCTTTTTCTCAACAAGCAAGACTGGAAAAGCCCAAGGAGAGGAACTAGGGCGGATATATCCTTTAGCTAGCAATTCATCTATATTCTTTTTAACCTCCTCATGCTCTATAGGTGCCATTCTATATTGCCTCATTGCTATGGGTGCAGTGCCAAGTAAAAGCTCTATTAAAAACTCAATATCTCTGTCAGGCGGCATACCTGGCAACTTATCAGGGAAGACGTCTGGATAATCACACACTATCCGAATATCATCTGTAGGTCTAGCCTCCATCTGATGCAAATAACCTAAAGGACTTGATGAGCTCATTCCCACTTCGTGGCCATCTGATGCTGCTAGGTGAACTGTCCGTTGAGCACAATCAATTTTGACACCCCACTTCTCCAGAGTGTCCATGCCCAAGATGATATCAATATCCATGGAATCAATAACTAGCAACCCAGTGCGAAACTCTACCCCCCTTATGTTGATACTAACTCTGGTACAGACTGTGTTGGTAGTTATCTTTCCCCCTGGTGAATAAATTACCATAGGTCTTTTCATGCAGCTTAAGGGGAGGTTATGTTTTTCAGCAAATGATCTTGTAATAAAAGAATGTGTAGCACTAGTATCAAAAAGTATTGTAGCAGGGTTGGAGTTGACTGTAAACGTACCAAGCACAACGTTTGGGGCTTCTGCTGCAGTTTCTGCCGTCACATAATTGACCTTGCCCTGAAGTGGTGCCTTATTCTGCTGGTTGGGGCGCCCCTGCTGCTGCTGTGAGGCGTTCTGCCTGCCCTGCTGCTGCTGTTGCCCCCTCTGAGGGCAGTTGTTGGCGAGGTGCCCACTGTCGCCACACTTATAGCAGTTACGAACAACTGGAATAGTAGCCTGATTTGAGGCAGGTGGGTTGGATTGCCCCTGTGGCATAGCTTGGTAGGTAGGACGTTGGTTCTGATTCTGATAACACTGACCCTGACCTATCTGCTGCTGATACTGCTGCTGCTGGGGCTGCTGACGCTGCTGGTACTGCTGCTGCTGCTAGTAGCGGGGGCGGGTGTTGCTGTTGGAGGAAGCAAGGTTGAGCTTTCTTTTCTTCTTTTCAATTTCTTTGCGCTTCTGCTCTGTAAGCAAGGCACGGTCCACCAGGTGATTGAAATTATTGAACGTGTTGTTCATCAGCTGTAACTGGAGGTTGTCATTAAGACCCTCCAGGAAGTGCTCCTGCTTGTCACCATCTTCCGCAACTTTTGTGGGAGCATAGCGAGCAAGCTGCAGAAACTTGTCACGGTACTCTGTGATTGACATGTTCCCCTATTTCAGAGAGAGGAACTCCTTCTTCTTCATCTTCATTATGCCTGCAGGCACATGGTGGCTTCTGAATCTTTCACGGAACTGAGCCCAGGTGAAACATTCTCTGTCCTGAGGTCTGTACGATTCCCACCAGTCTAGAGCAGCACCTCGAAGCTGTCCTGCTGCATACAGGACCCTCTCTTGATCATTGCACTGCGCAATGTCAAGCTGTCGCTCCACTGCACGGAGCCAGTCATCTGCTTGAAGAGGATCAGCAGAATGGGAGAAAGTAGGTGGATGTCCCTTCATAAAGTCTCCACGTCTGTCCCTCTGCTGCGGCTGCGGATTGGCTTGAACATTCTGCAGAGCTTGTACTGCATTGTTGAGAGTAGCCATCATCTGCATCTAAAACTGAAAAGACTGATCTGCTGTCAGCGGCGGTGGGTTTTGCGGTGGGTTGCCATTAGCCTGATTCCTGGTATTTACCATCTGTTGGCAGCAGTTGAAACAATATCAGTAAGCAATTGTTGCACATATCCAGGATGATAAATAATGGTGACCGATAAAGTAAAGAGAAAAGAGTAGATGGCTATTTATAACCCCCAACGATCTAATCTTTATTAATTAATTTATATAATTAATTTAATCTTCATAGTTGTTTATACTGTGGACATAGATTATGTCCACAGCTAGACTATCAATCCATCAAAGAACCAAATCAAACATAGTTCACCATAACAAGCATTCACATACCAAAACAAAGTGTGCTAATGGGATATAATAAGGGTATGATCTAATATATAAAGACACCCTAATGATGACATCTATAGAAACGATAGAAATACTTGAGTAAAGTTCTATATGACAGAATGAATAAATAAAAATTTTCAAACATAATATGAGCAATTAGTCAGTAAAACTAAAATAAAGACAAAGCATTTAAAAGTCAGCAGTTAAGACAAGGAAAGTGAAGTCTTTAAACACGACCAGTCTAACTAGGCTTTCGTCCTACAGTCAACACGGCTCTGGTACCAAATTTGTCATGTCCGGTTTCAACGAACAAAACCGTGCAACAAATATATGGGCCAGGAAACGTCTCGCATATACAGGACAAATTACAGAATACCACAACACATGCCATGGAATAAGAACGTGCATAACATTAAATATATCATTTATTACACTGTGACACAAGTGTTTAACTCAGAGTATAACGTAGCATAGCAGAAGCATAAAACATAATCATAACGGGCGCCACAGGGACGTCAACTGGTGAACGAAACGCCTAAAACTCGTCGTAGTCTTGCACATAGTCTTCATTACCACCATCATCTGAGCAGCGGTTGGATTTTTCCCCCCAGCAAGGAATAAATATAAAGAAAACAAGTGTGAGTACAGAATACCCAACAAATATAACATAAACCATGAGGCTCTATGGTTAGCTGACATCTGCATAAGCTTTTAATTTAAAACATTTATTAAGGCCTAATTACTATGAATTAGTAACCACACCATTAGCCCAAAAGATATTGCATAAGAATTAAATAAAATTAAACAGATATATCCATAACCAAAACCTAGGAACCTCAGTCAAGGGTCCTTTACTAATCACTGGGAAGGGTCTGAACCGCTGATAACCGTGAGCACGGCTAACATGTTAGTTTTACACTCTCGCGAGGTTGTACATCTTTACCCACAAGTCATGAGTTACGCTAGGAGTTCATCACATTACCTGAGATGAGATGACTAGCAAGCGCACTACGAAGCCTTTACAAAGATCACATTGGTAAGGTGTAACCGCTAAGGTTTCAGGTTCCGCAACCATGGAGCAAGCCTCAAGGGGAGAAGCACATACATATAACGTAAAGCACACTCAACCCAAGCAGCGCGAGGGCCAAAGAAGCTCACCTCCCCTCTTGCCCCACAGGTAAGTTACTCCCAGACCAAAACAACCTAATTAATCAGCTAAGTCTGTCCCATTCCAGCCTTGTGGTAGCACTGTTGTCCCAAGTGGTCGCTTTGTGATTCGGTCCTTAGGGAGAGAACCGGCAAAAGCACACGAACACATTGCTCAAGCTCCCTAAACCATGTTGCTAAAAAGCCAGTTTTACAAGAGACATGAACCACTCAAGCACATAGCACAGATGGTCAAGCTCACATTAATTGCATAGAACCATTAGTCAAAGTTAATTAACATAAATGGACATGAACCGATCAGGGGTCAAGCCCAACAATTAATTGCATATGATTATTAATTAAAATTAAATTAACAAAGGATATGAGTTTGGGCAGCACCTAGCACAACTTAACCATATGCAACCCACAAGGTAGATAATAAAGGATAAAAGTAGCTAGGTAAACCTTACGGCATACAAATTAAAATGCACATGCAGTAATTAAAAAGATTATTAGGTGTTGTTCATGTTATACTTGCCTTCCTCACAATTTATTCCTTGCTGCTGCTCAGAGGCTTCTGGAGGTTGCTCTTCAAACTCAACAGGCAGATCAACGTCTACGCACGATACACGGCACCAACAAACATACAGATGATCACACATGCAAGCAAACAAATGCCAAAGGTAAGAAACAGTACATCATGACATAAAAACAGAAGGTAAAACGTATTTAAAATTATTCTACTCATTTATACGATCGTGTGGGCGCGAGAATCGCCGAAATCGGATTTAAAACGGTCAAGTTATGCCCAAAACAGGGTTCCAGGGGCACAACTACGAAGAATAATTAATGTCAGGGGCTAACTTTGGAAAACCAAGGGCCCAAACGTAAATAAACTTAACCGCCGAGGGCTAACATGTTAAACTACCAGCCCTGGGACGGCGGATTCAATTTTACCAAAGCACAGGGGCCAAACCGTAAAGAACTGGGCCTAAATCTAATTATTTTTGAACTAGAGTGGACTGCGGGTTGATTTCAACAAATCCGAGGGACTCTTAAGCAAAAGTGCCATGGCGGTCGGCTGTTGACTGGTATTGACCGGCGTTTTGACCGGTCTCCGGTGGATCTGGGCGTTGGATTGAGATCGTGCGGCTAGGAATGGAGGGGAGTAGCCTGGCCAACGGCGACCTCGCGGGACGACGGAGTCCGCCCTTCCGCGGCGGCGGCTCGCCGGAGCACTAGTGCAGGGGGTGCTCCCGGCCATGGCGCGTGACTAGGGTTAGCTTAGGAGAGTGAGATGGAGACGGTGAACTCACCCAGGGGATCGGGTAGGGCGGAGGCGCACTGGAGAAAGCCGGCGGCGAGTAGGTGCGGATGGCGGCGTCGGGCACGCGTGGAGCGGCGTCGAGGAGAGGAAACGAGGCCCAAGAACCAGTGGGACAGGGTCGCCAAGTCACTGCGAAGGAGGCTGCGGTGGTTAGAAGACCGGAGGAGCCCCGTAGGCGGCCAATTTGGCGGCGGCGGCGCGGCTCACCTTGAGCTCCGGTGATGGAATTCGCCGCGGCGTGTAGCTCTAGGGCTAAGGCAATGGAGCGGGGACGTAAAGGGCCGCGGCGGCGGGGATTAGAAACCTTTTATAGGGGTGGAGCTAGGATGGTGACGCGAGTTCAACTCGAATCCGACTCGAGCAGGGGATGCGGCTCGGGCCTGAGTCCACATCGATCACCTCGGGTCCGAGTCGGGGGAAGGGACTGGTGCACAGGGCATGCCTGAGCAGGGGACGCGGGTGCGCAGGCCCATGGGCAGAGACGGAGAGCCGTCGGGGCCATGGCACAGAGAGAGGTAGAGAGGGAGGCGGTGCCTAAGGGCCATGGGACAGAGGGAGGCACGGCTCGAGAGGGCCACGGGCTAGAGAAGAAATGGCGCGGCGGCTCGGCCACCGGCCAGAGAGAGGTAGAGAGGGAGGCGGTGCCTCGGTGAGCAGCGAGAGAGTGAGGAGGAAGAAGAGCCTGACGACTCGGGCCCACGGTTCAGAGAGAGATGCCGGGGCCGCGCGAGAGGGGCGGAGTTGGGCTCGGCTGCGCCTGGGCCTGGCTGAACTGGGCCGAAGGGGAAACCGAGAGAGGTGGGCCGGCTGCTGGGCTGTTGGCCCGGTGGCTGGCCTCTTTTTTTTTTCTTTTGAAACCAAAATCCAACTTAAAACTATAGACTCAAATAAATTTGAAATTTCAGAAACCAAAACTTTGATTCACTCAAACAGTAGAAACGATGCTCTGGCATGAATGCACAACAAAGTTGGCCTATGATCTATTTTAATTATTGTAGATAAAATAAACAATTAAATGCATGGCTAAGCATATAAAATCCTAGAAAATTAAATAAGCCATATTAAATTTATTGTAAAATACTAAAAATAAAATTAGGGTGTTACAAGTCCACCTGTCCTTCTCCCTTCCATCTTGTTGAATGCCCTCATAAGAAAATAGTGGAGAAGAGCAGTACCTGAAACTGGAGCCAATACATCGCCCAGCACAATAAGCATTCTGGCTCAGTTTCAGAGAAAGAACACATGCCTTCCTGAACCTCTGGCTAGACCACTTCCTCTTCAATGGTCCTTCTTTGGCCCTGACCAAGAATTATCTCAACCTGGCCATAGCCCTAGCCCAAGGTCGGACCCTTGCCTTAGGAAACTTTTCCTAGGCGTACTGTACCGCCATCTTTCTTTGAATATCCAGCGCATCCTGGCTGGACAACGTATCAAGACAGGCTGCCCCTGGTGGTTTGTTTAGCTCTGGATTCAACTGTACTTCCGTAATGAAATCCCAGACTTTCGACAACTCGAGTCTCAGTCTTTCCCAAATCTTTCAGGCAGATTCATCCGTTGTACCTCATTTGGCCAGGCCTTGCATCAATTGCCCATAACCCAAACCGATGCAGTTGAAACAGCCAAATGGTACAAATGCTTCTACAGCTCTCAAACCACCCCTGTATATAATGCATATGCCGAATCCGCAATTTGAAAACCCATCCTTCTTCAGACTAGAAATCTTTAGTCCTGATGAAGAAACTCGTGCTATATTTGGCATTGTGGCAACCCCTTGCCTTCTCCTAGTCAGCATGAGTACTATTAACAGAATTAACAAACCAGGATATGAATCATACCAACCTGTTCTAGCTGCTCGCCAGCTCGGCTTGAACCAGACCTCTCCTAGCCTGATTATCCATGAGAAAATCCAAAGCTGAGCTGATATAGCTGACTCCTTGGTAGCCACCAAAGCGTACCCCATGTTTTCTGACTTGGAGCTGAATATACCCGAGACGATGGAATTCGTGTATACAGCCGATGGCTTCAACACCTGGTGGAATTTTTGGAGGCCCCACCTTTTTCAAAATGCTGTGGCATCGGCTCTTCTTTTGCATTGTTGTCTTATGATACAACCGAACTTCTTGCTTACAGATGCAAGCAGGACCTTTCCCTACTGACGATGTTGCAAAAGGCACCACTGCCTATGTACTAGGCCGACATGCCTTCTTTTGACAAGGTCATCTTTTCACCCCCTGGGATGAAGCGCAAGAGAGAGGGCAAAGGATTTCGCTAGCCGAGGTTCAAGAAAGCCGCAATCAAGCCCAAGCCCACTGTCTCGACTCAACCTCCTCCCTCTGAATCACCAGTAAGCTCCCCTTCATCTTGGCTTCAGTAATGAGAGCCGTACTAATCATTTTCCATATCATGCAGGATCACAGCTCTCACAGCCAGGAGCAGGAAGGTGTTGAAGAAGAGAACTCTCCTGAACCTCCTAGTTCTTCTCCTAAGGATACATCCGGCAGCACAGACGAAGTTCACAGTACGAAAGTTAGTCCTCCACAGGTGCGTTTCTAACTGCATGTTTTCTTCGTCTATAGTTTGTGAACTAACCATACTGTTGCCAGACCTTTGATGCTGCATCCTTGCTGAACTTTGATCCTTCAACCATCGACGAGTCTTTGGTGACTGAGAGTCCTCCCACGTTTCCTACGACCGATGCTACCTTGAATCTTTAGGAAATTGCCAAGCAACTAGAAGCTCCAATTGAGAAATTGGTTATTGCATGTGACGGAATCCGCACGGCCCTTGAGCCGATTGTTGACATGCTGCCTTCAGGCCTGAAGCAGGTGCTCTGGCCCATAGCTCACCTTGGATTTCTTCGCGAGGATGTGTTGGCCGCTGCGTCACGCATAGCTTCCTGCAACAACCAGCCGCCCTGAAAGAAGAGATCACCAAGGAATGCGCAGCACCAAACCAGTTCAAGGCAGACCTGGATGACAACAGTGAAGAAGCGCGACTGAAAACATCCAGACAAGCACTTGATGCAAAGAGGATGAAGATAACTGAAGAAATCAAGCACCTCGAGGAAGAGCTGTCTCGGGTTGACGCTGCCATCCTGGCCAATGATGCAGGCGTGAAGATGCTTGCAGATAACAAGCAAAAACTGTCAACATCGCTCAAGGCCAGCATCGCGCGTATCCGTGAGCTAAACAAGGGACCGATCATTGGCTCTGACAAACCAGATCGCCAAATCATCAACTCTGCCGATGAGGTCAGAACAAAGGCTTTGACTGCAGTCCGCCAATACCTTCAGAAACTATTAGCATCTTTGTGGCGGAACCGCCCTGCTTAATCCAGACTAAGCACACCTGCCACCTTTGGCTCACAGTGCACTTAGGCCGGACTAAACCCGGTAGTCTGTCGAGCTACCCAAAGGGCACTCGATGTAACCATCGCCCGAGGATACCGACATCACACACATTCAGCCCTCGAAAGAGCCACAACAGATTACATCATCACAAACAGTTGAAGTAGAGAATAAGTAGACTTAGTTTACAAACCGAAGATAAATAGTCAAATACATGTTCAAATATAGCGGAAGCGATGTCAAAATATACATGTATAGATACATAGAGCGGAAGCGTTCAAACATCTCACAGCGGAAATAAAACTCAACTAGTCTTCAAGTAGAGATAAACAAGGCGAGTAGCACCGAGCCCACCGGTTCTACCACCTCCAACATAGTTATCCAGCTGTCATCAGCACCTGTAATTCAAAAGTGGGGGCAAACCCTGAGTACTAATTACTCAGTAGGACTTAATGGACGGGGCTTACGGCTGACGCAAAGCATGCTTACTAATCATGTGGATCCTTAGCTGTTGATTCTTAAACCAAGTCATGTTGACATAAGATAGCAGGATTTGACAGCTGCTATTCATTAATCATGAAGATCATTTATATCCTAAAGTAAATACTTGCAGAAAGTAAAACACAACACATGTCCCGTTCCAAAATTCATAGCACTTCCATCACACCCCTGGGAGTAGCCGTCTCAGGAGCGATACCACGGTACGTCGGGTCAGCCCTCCCTCGACTCCAAAGCATCTCCCAAGTCCATCGACCTCCTACTAGTGGACGGGCAGCACCAGGAATAAGGGAACGGATCATATACATCCAAGCATGTTGTAATAGAGAAACATGATTATAAACATAAAGTATTTGAATTATTACTATGTTCGGACGTCAAAGGCATTGGCATTCTCACACCTGGTGAGCATCAGCGATTCGAATCGATTTGTTAATTCCCGGGAACAACTAAAAATGCCAATGGTATATGCTTACTAGCCATCGCGTTCCCACATATAGCCCCCATCTCCACTTGTCCCATCCCAAGTTTGAATTCCAATCCGCCACTTCCCTGAGTTTAGCCCCCATGGAGCGTTACCTCGGTTCGTCGGGTCCAGCCCTCCCATGAGATAAGCGCCCCCAGTTCCATGGTAGGAACAAGTCTCTGTTCTTCGGATGGCACAAGTAAGACTTTCACCGGTCCATTATCCTGGATAAGCACCTTAGCAATGTTATGCCGACCAATAGGCGAACAACGGAGGGCCTTATACGACTCGGGCGGAGTCCACCAAACCATCCATCTCATCATCATCATTTTTCTTATATACCCATATCTCCGCCCGGTCTCCATTTAAAACATATCATAATCAAAGTAAGATTCATAATAGTGAGATTTCTTTTATGAAAAGCAATCCCTACGGGACGAGTGACTCCATTCACTCGTGTCTACTCGTACCTAGCATTACTAGGCATACTCGTCCTACGTACTCTATTTTAGGTGCTAGGGCCAGGGCGGCCAGGAAGTCTAATGCAGTTGGTTCCAAACAACTCCTAATGCAGATGCGTAAGCATTCATCAAATATATTTGCTGGGTAAAGCATGGTCCTGTCTACCATTGCTTGATCTTAAGAAAACCAACAAACTAAACTAGGTTAGTTTGCCGGGTTGTGAGGCTTTGCCCCAGGCAACCCCTTGAAACAGGTCCGGATGTAATCAGCGACCCTTCGTCTTCAGGTTGGGGAAAGACCAACTCCTGGTGAAATCCGTTGTACGGCTTCTCGATCAAGAGTGGCTCTTATGTTGATCCTTGTTTCGCGGAATCTATATGCATGGTATAATATGTAAGTGAGTGCAAGAGAATGCAAATACATGCAATAGGTACAAGTTATATGTATGATACGGTGCGATAATGAGTGCCACGAATGCAATTGTATATATGAGGTGCAAATGATACATAATGCATGCCAAGTAGCTTGTGACGAATTTATTCGGTTACTCTCAATCTAAACACATTCCTTAATAAGAAAACTTAACAACTTTCCTAAGAAATCATACAGCCCATCACTAAGAAATCGTACAAACCATTACCACATTTTATCTTTGAAGTTATTAGGAATAATTGTTCTATATGTGTACACAGTCCCTATCAAATGAAATGAAGTTGTCTCTTAAAGTTAAACATATACATGCAAATTAATGGACACGCTACCTTTATGAATAAAATGCACTCATAAGTTCATGTAGCTAGAAAACTCCAATCGATCCCAAATCTTTACCACATGCAGCAACATACTCCATAACGCTACTAGATTTTTCCCAAAATTTTCCTAGCAGTTTAAATACACTTTTTCCTATTATTTAGTTAAGCGTGTGACACTTTATTATTTTCAAAACACCATTCAAACTTTATATGCAACGTCTCAAACTTTACCCGCAAGCTACCCATACTATATAAAGTACATGAAAAATACCAGATGTCATATTTGAGCATCTTTTATATAGCCTTCATTTTCCAAGTTAATTAAACACACAAATCACATGCATAAGGGCAAAACAGTAATTAACCAGTCAATGCTAGGGCTACCAAAAATCACACAGTACCTAGATGCCATAACAAAGCTACTGTCCAAGTTTCATAATTTTTGGAGTTCATTTGGTCCACTTTTACCATTTATTTACCTACACCATGCACGCACTAAACCAGGGGCAAAATAGTCTTTTTACACATCTACATCATACCTATCCTGTAGAGCTACTCAAGAGGAGTCCATAGCCACTGAGTTTGTCCATTTTGGATTTTTCTATGAATTGTTATGAATTTCTAAAGTTCACAGCTAAATTAAATGCATTTAAATGGAAAACATTTGAATCTGGGGGCTAGAACGTAATTAACTGTATACCTCAGGGGCTAGAACAGAAGATTATCCTAACTCAGTGCACAGTGCATGAGAATCTCCTAAAACTCGGGGTTAGATCTGAAAAATGTAAAGGCTCGGGTTAAAATGTGAGATCCTAATAGATCCAGTGGTGTTTTCACAAATTATTCAAGACACAATCAACAGTGATAAAATATGAAATAAGAGGAGGGGTTCTTCTGTAAAAGTAGCGACTCCATCTTCTACCTCCGCCCGGGGCGAATGGCGTGGCGCGGCTCGCGTTCCCGCGTATGGGGCGGCGCGTCGGGACGGTGTCTTGGAGCCGAGGTAGGCCGGGGTCGTGCCTCCCGCGACGGCGAACTTGACCCTCTAGGTCTCGTCGCCGGCGGTGCAGAGGAGAGGCAGGCGGCGGTGGTGAACTGGCGGCCGCGGTGGCGTGCACCGACGGCGGCGCGGGTGCGGATCCGGCGGCTCCGGTGAGGGGAAGGGCCACGGGGTGGCGCTTCGGCTGCGCGAGGATGCGTTGAACGCGTCGGTGGTGAAGTGGAGGTGGGGGAAGAGCCGAAAGGTGGCTGTCCACGGTGAGGGGTCGGCGGCGATGGAAGCCGTGGGGGCGCGCTCGCGGGGAGGGGTGAAGGAGGCAATGGCGGAGGCCGCGGATTTAGTGGTTCGGTGGAGTAGAGCTAGGCAAGTGCGGGACGCGAACGGGACGGGGCGGAGACGGCCCAAGGCGGTGGGGGCGCGAGCTTGAACCGGCTTTGCCGCGGCGTGGCGAGGACGGCGAGGCGAGGTCGATCTCCGCAGTGGGAGGACGAATGACGACGAGGTCAAGCCCTATGGGTGCGCTACGACACGGAGGAGGTGATGGCGGTGGTCTCGGCCGCGGGGACGTGTCGAGGAGGCCGGCGCAACGAGCTCGAGCTCAGCGCCAATGGTGACGGCGCTCTGCGCTTGGGGAAGGAGAGGCTGCGGGAGAGCGAGAGGGGCAGGGTGACGAGTGCGAACGGGGCCGGGATGGCGTCCAAGTACGTCCGCTTCCTTCTCTTTGAAGGGAGCTGGAGAGGGGCAGGGCGCGGCCCTCGGCCGGCCGTGGCGCGGCCACGCGCGGCGCGGGCAGGACGCGAGCGCCGCGTGCGCGCGAGGGAGAGGAGGAGGGGGACGGTGGGGCGCGGGGTGGAATGGGTCCATGGACCACGGGCCGCTGACAGGTGGGACCGGGTGAGGGGCGGAGGTAATGGTCTAAAGGAACCGGTGCACCGAGGCGCGGGATTGAGGGCCCCACGGGCGGATGTCGTCATCCGGCCGAGGCGGGAAACGGCCGCGTGGGCCCCATTTGTCAGTGAGAGAAAAGGAAAAAGAAAATCCAGAAATTGAAAAACCCACTTTGACTGCCAAGACCTCTGTTTGTACTTCGCGTTTTTGAATGAGTTAAAGGCCAGATTTGAAAATACCCCAATTGGATGAAATGTTCTAAATTTGTTTCCCTACATTTCCCTTATAAAATTGTATACCATGTTATATTCAAAAATGTGGTTTAAATTTGAATTTAACATGCTGACCAAGGTTTGACCAACAGAACCTTCCAGCTTAGAAATTCTAAAAGTCTATTTTCTAGACAGTTTCACAAAAGAAGTTTTATATCAATGTTGTTTATAATTTAATTATCTACAACTTCCTAAATTGGAGTTTTGCAAGATTATGGCTGTAGACCTGTTTAAATTTGAAATTACTAAACAATTCAAGTTTGGGCAGATAACACATACAGACAGAAAAAGCCCCAAAACTCTATGCAAACCTTCATGCATGTCATAACACCAATTACCAAAGTTGTTCATCCTTATAGTATCTACAAGTTTGTCAATATGAGTTTCACCTATATAACTACAGAACTAAAGTTATGAGCACAATCACAGAAGCACACATGCTGAAAACAGGGCTTAATAAGTTTTCTTTCACTCTAGTTTGATCATGTAGCTTAATTATATGCCATGACATGATGCTTCATGATGAATGTTGCAGGTATGATGAATGATTATGCACTTGAGATGCCGGAGCATCACAACCCACCCCCCTTAAAGAAATCTCGTCCCGAGATTCTGATGGGATGTGGGTGGATAAATTAAACGAGAAGAAAGTGCATTGAATATGAATCTGAAAATTTACGCTGCCATGACGTACTTAATTTGACGTGGAGGGAAGAAAACCAGGATATTTTGTTCGCAAGAATTCTTCTTGCTCCCAAGTTGCCTCTTCTTCAGAGTGGTTACTCCATTGCACTTTGTAGAAGTTAATAGTCCTTCTTCGTGTTGATCTTTGCTTTTGATCGAGGATCTTTATGGGGTGCTCTTCATAAGTGAGGTCCGGTTCAATCTGAATTTGAGATGTATCAATTTCTTCTTCTGGCACTCGTAAACACTTCTTGAGTTGCGAGACATGGAACACATCATGGACCGCAGCAAGGTGTGGAGGTAGCTCTAACCGATAAGCAACTGATCCACATCGTTCGGTGATCTTGAATGGTCCAACGTACCTTGGTGCTAACTTTCCTTTTACCCCAAACCGATGTACGCCTTTCATCGGTGACACCCGAAGGTACACGTGATCGCCCTCTTCAAAAACTAAGGGTCTTCTCCTCTTATCAGAGTGACTTTTCTGCCGTGACTGGGCTCTCTTCAAATTGTTGTGTATCATCTTTACTTGTGCTTCAGCTTGTGTTACCAAATCCGGGCCAAAAGTGACACGCTCTCCAGGTTCAGACCAATTGAGTGGAGTTCTACATCTTTTACCATATAAGGCTTCGAAAGGAGCCATATCTAAGCTCTTTTGATAGCTGTTGTTGTAAGCAAATTCCGCCAAGGGGAGACATTCATCCCACTTGGTGGAATAAGTCAAAGCGCATGCCCTCAACATATCTTCAAGGATCTGATTCACTCTTTCAACTTGGCCGCTTGTTTGAGGATGGTATGCCGAACTGTGAATTAAGTTGGTTCCAAGAGCAGTTTGTAATTGCTCCCAGAAGCGTGACAAAAACAGTGAGCCTCTGTCCGAAGTGATGGTTAGAGGGACACCATGCAAGGATACAACTCGGGAAATATATAGTTTAGCATATTGTTTTGCTCGATAGGTGGTCTTGACAGGGATGAAATGTGCAGATTTTGTGAACCGGTCAATAATTACCCAAATGGAATCATACCCCTTCTGTGTGTGAGGCAATCCCACAATGAAGTCCATGTGTATATCCTCCCACTTCCCGGCGGGAACTGCTAGGGGCTGAAGCATACCCGCAGGCTTCAAGTGGTCAGCTTTCACTCTTTGGCATACGTCACATTCAGACACATACTTGGCGATCTCCCGTTTCATACGGGTCCACCAAAATTTTTGCTTTAAATCTTGGTACATCTTGTTGCTGCCCGGGTGTAGGGTGAACATGGAGGTGTGAGCTTCATCTAGGATTTTCTTTCTCAGCTCCATATCCTTTGGCACTACTAAGCGATTTTTGAACCACAAGACTCCTTCTTCGTCGAGCTTGAAACAGGCCTTCTTCTTGTCATTGATCTCATCTCGAATATGTGACATGCCCTTATCTTGCTTTTGTGCTGCTATGATTTGATCCTTGATGGTTGGTTCAAGGACAAGGTTATAAAGTTCTGCTTCTAGCGCTGTTGGAATTTCTATGTCCCCAATCTCACAGCATAGCACTCTCACTGTTTGACGAGCTTCAATGAAGTTGCAATGAGCTTTACGGCTCAATGCATCTGCTACTACATTAGACTTACCGGGGTGGTAATGAACCTCTAGGTCATAATCTTTTATCAACTCTAACCACCATCTTTGCCTCATATTTAATTCAGGTTGGGTAAAGATGTATTTGAGACTCTTGTGGTTAGTGTAAATGTGACAAGTGTTGCCTAGCAAGTAATGTCTCCATTTCTTCAGTGCATAAACAACTGCAAGTAGCTCAAGATCGTGAGTTGGGTAGTTCACCTCATGTTTTCTCAGTTGGCAGGATGCGTATGCAATCACTCTCCCTTCTTGCATCAGAACACAACCGAGGCCGCTCCCAGAGGCATCACAATAAACGTCAAACGGCTTGGTGATGTCTGGTTGAGCAAGAACAGGTGCCGAAGTTAGAAGTTTCTTCAACGTTCCAAATGCTTCTTCGCATTTTGGACTCCACGCAAACTTTGCATTTTTCTGGGTTAATGCTGTCATAGGCTTTGCTATTTTTGAGAAATCTTTGATGAAGCGGCGGTAGTACCCCGCTAAACCAAGAAAACTCCGTATCTCTATCACAGTTTGTGGCTGCTTCCAATTCAGCACATCTTCCACCTTGCTGGGATCGACAGCCACTCCCTTCGCTGACAAGATATGGCCTAGGAATGCCACTTCCTTTAGCCAAAACGCACACTTGCTGAACTTGGCGTAAAGTTTATGTTCTCTAAGGCGAGATAGCACTATCCGCAAATGTTCTTCGTGCTCCTTCTCATTCTTGGAATACACTAAGATGTCATCAATGAATACTACCACGAATTTGTCAAGCTCATTCATGAACACCGAGTTCATCAGGTACATGAAGAAAGCCGGTGCATTTGTCAAACCGAAGGACATCACAAGATACTCATAAAGCCCATAACGCGTGGAGAAAGCAGTCTTTGGTATGTCTTCTTCTCGGATCTTAATTTGATGGTACCCGGACCTAAGATCAATCTTGGAGAAAACTGTGGCTCCCCCAAGCTGATCAAATAGGATATCAATATGTGGCAATGGGTATTTGTTCTTGACAGTGACAGCATTCAATGGTCGATAATCGACGCATAACCTTTTACCACCTTGGTCTTTCTTTTCAACAAAGAGGGCGGGACAGCCCCAAGGTGATGAGCTAGGTCGGATAAACCCTTTGTCTAACTGCTCCTGCAGTTGTGTTTTCAGCTCTTTCAGTTCATCTGGTGCCATTCTATATGGCCTCTTGGAGACAGGTGCCGTGCCTGGAACAAGATCTATTCTGAACTCTACATCCCTATCTGGCGGTAGTCCGGGAAGTTCTTCTGGAAACACATCCGGATACTCGCAAGCTACAGGGATCTTTGCAAGTGCTTGTGCCTCGGTTTGAGTTTCGGCAACATTAACCGTGGGAGACACATGCTTGTGAAGGGGCACATGAATGATCACCTCGGTCCCACTGCTTGAGCGTAACTGAACGGTTCTGCTCCCAACATCTATCATGGCGTTGTGTTGTTTCAGCCATTCCATACCAAGAATAACATCAATCCCTAGTTGTGGAAGTACTATAGGACTGATGAACAAACTTTCTTTTCCTACTTGCAGACACAAGTCCCTCACTATGTGATTGGTACTTATAGATGACCCGGCAGCTGTGATGTGATATCTCTGTTTCAGCTCTATAATTTCGTACCCATGCTTCAGTGCATATGCTTTGCTGATGAATGAAAAAGTCGCTCCCGAATCAAACAAAACAACCGTAGGGTGGTAATTGACAAGAAATGTGCCTGCCAAGACTGGTTCACCCTCCGGAACTTGCTCAAGCTGACTATAGTGCAGTTGGCCTATTTTTGGGGCTGATTTCTTCCCTTTGCCCATAGGCACTGATCCTGAAGTCTTTTGGTGTGAGTGACAGGTGCGACTGAAATGTCCGGCCTTCCCACATTTGAAGCAGGTATAGCCGGTGCTTGATTTGGTTGGTGACATTGGAGCAGGTGGGGAAGGTGGTGCACTGTAAAATGACATGGGTTGTTGTGCCCCACTGCATTGTTCTTGTAGCGGAGGCTCTTCTAGGTAATATATTGGCGGTGGGAATTGATGCTCAACCCGTGGCCGCTGAGATGGACTCGATGGAGGTGTACTGGCAAGTCTTTTCTTCTGCTGGTCCTCATGGGCCTGACGGAGGCGATGCTCCATGTCGATGGCGACATCCACCAACTCATTGAAGCTGTCGTAGCTGCGCCCCAAGTTAGTCAGCAGAGTGGGATCGAATCCATCCAACAGACGGGTAGCCCTCCGTGGGTCAGTGTTGACGTCTTCAGGGGAGTACTGGGACAAGCGGATGAAAGCTTGCACATATTCAAGTACCGACATGTCCCCTTGTCGAAGTGCTCGAAATTCTCTTTGCTTGAGCTCGATGAGACTAGGCGGGAGGTAGTGAGCCCGAAAAGCCGCACGGAACTCATCCCACGTGACCTGGTGCCCGGCTGGTTGCATTGCCAGGAATGAAGCACACCAGGCCCCCGAGGGACCATGCAGACACTGTGCTACAAAGCGAGCCTTCTGTTGCTCACTGAGGTGAGGCAGTAGACTGAACTTGGACTCGATGATCCGAAGCCAGTCATCAGCATCCAATGGATCTGGGGCAGTGGTGAAGATGGGCGGTTGTAGCGCCGCAAAGTCAGTGTAGCTGATCTCTTGCGGGTCGCGCTGTTGTTTCTCTTGAGCTATCAAGTTGATGAGTTGCTGAGCGACCTAAGTGGCCAACTCAGAAGGAGATGGTGCTCCATGAGTAGCCCCTTGTGTAGACGTCTCCGGTGGAGTAACCATCTACATGAATGAGGCCAAAAGTGATTAGTTCAACAACTTTTAATGCAACCAATGCGGTGATAAAAAGACCATAGCACCATAATTACGTTCTGAATACATGAAAGCATGTAAGTGAATCAGAACAACTTGATTGCACATAAAGTGTTAGCCATTATCTTATAGGTCTGGACAATCGTTTATGCTAATGGAAAGCTTGTGCGTTGTTTTGGATACGGGACGACACTCCTATCCATTTGACTGGGACAACGGTGCAAGGTCTATTTACTAGCTGCAGGTATACATGACTTCAGGTTGCAAGCCGGAACCAAAGCTTCAATTCAACCCTAAGGGTCTCTCCTTAAGGCTTTTAATTTATCAAGGTGAAATAGGTTCCTAGAATTTGATGTTTCCCATTAGTGAAACGTGCAAAAGTTGGCTTAACTCACGATTTATTCCATTTGTCTTTTATTGATATCCCCAGAATGATAACAAAAGATACATGATGCATGTTCCGTCCTGTTCGGTCTGACATCACACATCCTATATATTATATATATAGCTAGCGATAATTCGGTGACATATATGCACGTCTCTCCTTAATGCAACTAGCCGTTCTCTAGTCGTTCCTAGTTTCGCACGTGGTTGGTGTACCTGCAGAAGAATGCATGCTCATACATTACCACCTAGTGTGGCATCCACGCGTGACCGCTGCGTGGACAACGTTGGTGGGCCGATGCACCTTTTCCTCAAAGCCTGACTTTTCCACCAGTACTGGGATTGTCGAGAAAAAGGTGGATCCCAAAACCAAATGTAAGTGTGGTGGGTATGAAAGCATCCAAAGCATGCCCACCACCCTTAAAGAGCTTTTACTACGGGGCATGAATGCAGGGCTTACAACCATTCACAAATCCCAATAGCTTCCACCAGTACTGGGGACAGCTATGGCCGAAAAGTTGCTTCCCAAAGTGTCGAATATGCATATGAGTTCTATCTAGGTCAGAATGTCAGTGATGTCACCTGGATAACACTAACATCCTTAAACAGGCATAGCGTATAGTCTCATTTTTGAATTACTTGAAGATGGGTTTTCGAAAATATGTTTGTAAAACAAAACTTGATGATATAACTGTTGTCTGTGTATGATCGGCTCTGATACCAGTGGTGGCGGAACCGCCCTGCTTAATCCAGACTAAGCACACCTGCCACCTTTGGCTCATAGTGCACTTAGGCCGGACTAAACCCGGTAGTCCGTCGAGCTACCCAAAGGGCACTCGATGTAACCATCGCCCGAGGATACCGACATCACACACATTCAGCCCTCGAAAGAGCCACAACAGATTACATCATCACAAACAGTTGAAGTAGAGAATAAGTAGACTTAGTTTACAAACCGAAGATAAATAGTCAAATACATGTTCAAATATAGCGGAAGCGATGTCAAAATATACATGTATAGATACATATAGCGGAAGTGTTCAAACATCTCACAGCGGAAATAAAACTCAACTAGTCTTCAAGTAGAGATAAACAAGGCGAGTAGCACCGAGCCCACCGGTTCTACCACCTCCAACATAGTTATCCAGCTGTCATCAGCACCTGTAATTCAAAAGTGGGGGCAAACCCTGAGTACTAATTACTCAGTAGGACTTAATGGATGGGGCTTACGGCTGACGCAAAGCATGCTTACTAATCATGTGGATCCTTAGCTGTTGATTCTTAAACCAAGTCATGTTGACATAAGATAGCAGGATTTGACAGCTGCTATTAATTAATCATGAAGATCATTTATATCCTAAAGTAAATACTTGCAGAAAGTAAAACACAACACATGTCCCGTTCCAAAATTCATAGCACTTCCATCACACCCCTAGGAGTAGCCGTCTCAGGAGCGATACCACGGTACGTCGGGTCAGCCCTCCCTCGACTCCAAAGCATCTCCCAAGTCCATCGACCTCCTACTAGTGGACGGGCAGCACCAGGAATAAGGGAACGGATCATACACATCCAAGCATGTTGTAATAGAGAAACATGATTATAAACATAAAGTATTTGAATTATTACTACGTTCGGACTTCAAAGGCATTGGCATTCTCACACCTGGTGAGCATCAGCGATTCGAATCGATTTGTTAATTCCCGGGAACAACTAAAAATGCCAAGGGTATATGCTTACTAGCCATCGCGTTCCCACATATAGCCCCCATCTCCACTTGTCCCATCCCAAGTTTGAATTCGAACCCGCCACTTCCCTGAGTTTAGCCCCCATGGAGCGTTACCTCGGTTCGTCGGGTCCAGCCCTCCCATGAGATAAGCGCCCCCAGTTCCATGGTAGGAACAAGTCTCTGTTCTTCGGATGGCACAAGTAAGACTTTCACCGGTCCATTATCCCGGATAAGCACCTTAGCAATGTTATGCCGACCAATAGGCGAACAACGGACGGGCCTTATACGACTCGGGCGGAGTCCACCAAACCATCCATCTCATCATCATCATTTTTCTTATATACCCATATCTCCGCCCGGTCTCCATTTAAAACATATCATAATCAAAGTAAGATTCATAATAGTGAGATTTCTTTTATGAAAAGCAATCCCTACGGGACGAGTGACTCCATTCACTCGTGTCTACTCGTACCTAGCATTACTAGGCATACTCGTCCTACGTACTCTATTTTAGGTGCTAGGGCCAGGGCGGCCAGGAAGTCTAATGCAGTTGGTTCCAAACAACTCCTAATGCAGATGCGTAAGCATTCATCAAATATATTTGCTGGGTAAAGCATGGTCCTGTCTACCATTGCTTGATCTTAAGAAAACCAACAAACTAAACTAGGTTAGTTTGCCGGGTTGTGAGGCTTTGCCCCAGGCAACCCCTTGAAACAGGTCCGGATGTAATCAGCGACCCTTCGTCTTCAGGTTGGGGAAAGACCAACTCCTGGTGAAACCCGTTGTACGGCTTCTCGATCAAGAGTGGCTCTTATGTTGATCCTTGTTTCGCGGAATCTATATGCATGGTATAATATGTAAGTGAGTGCAAGAGAATGCAAATACATGCAATAGGTACAAGTTATATGTATGATACGGTGCGATAATGAGTGCCACGAATGCAATTGTATATATGAGGTGCAAATGATACATAATGCATGCCAAGTAGCTTGTGACGAATTTATTCGGTTACTCTCAATCTAAACACATTCCTTAATAAGAAAACTTAACAACTTTCCTAAGAAATCATACAGCCCATCACTAAGAAATCGTACAAACCATTACCACATTTTATCTTTGAAGTTATTAGGAATAATTGTTCTATATGTGTACACAGTCCCTATCAAATGAAATGAAGTTGTCTCTTAAAGTTAAACATATACATGCAAATTAATGGACACGCTACCTTTATGAATAAAATGCACTCATAAGTTCATGTAGCTAGAAAACTCCAATCGATCTCAAATCTTTACCACATGCAGCAACATACTCCATAACGCTACTAGATTTTTCCCAAAATTTTCCTAGCAGTTTAAATACACTTTTTCCTATTATTTAGTTAAGCGTGTGACACTTTATTATTTTCAAAACACCATTCAAACTTTACATGCAACGTCTCAAACTTTACCCGCAAGCTACCCATACTATATAAAGTACATGAAAAATACCAGAGGTCATATTTGAGCATCTTTTATATAGCCTTCATTTTCCAAGTTAATTAAACACACAAATCACATGCATAAGGGCAAAACAGTAATTAACCAGTCAATGCTAGGGCTACCAAAAATCACACAGTACCTAGATGCCATAACAAAGCTACTGTCCAAGTTTCATAATTTTTGGAGTTCATTTGGTCCACTTTTACCATTTATTTACCTACACCATGCACGCACTAAACCAGGGGCAAAATAGTCTTTTTACACATCTACATCATACCTATCCTGTAGAGCTACTCAAGAGGAGTCCATAGCCACTGAGTTTGTCCATTTTGGATTTTTCTATGAATTGTTATGAATTTCTAAAGTTCACAGCTAAATTAAATGCATTTAAATGGAAAACATTTGAATCTGGGGGCTAGAACGTAATTAACCGTATACCTCAGGGGCTAGAACAGAAGATTATCCTGACTCAGTGCACAGTGCATGAGAATCTCCTAAAACTCGGGGTTAGATCTGAAAAATGTAAAGGCTCGGGTTAAAATGTGAGATCCTAATAGATCCAGGGGTGTTTTCACAAATTATTCAAGACACGATCAACAGTGATAAAATATGAAATAAGAGGAGGGGTTCTTCTGTAAAAGTAGCGACTCCATCTTCTACCTCCGCCCGGGGCGAATGGCGTGGCGCGGCTCGCGTTCCCGCGTACGGGGCGGCGCGTCGGGACGGTGTCTTGGAGCCGAGGTAGGCCGGGGTCGTGCCTCCCGCGACGGCGAACTTGACCCTCTAGGTCTCGTCGCCGGCGGTGCAGAGGAGAGGCAGGCGGCGGTGGTGAACTGGCGGCCGCGGTGGCGTGCACCGACGGCGGCGCGGGTGCGGATCCGGCGGCTCCGGTGAGGGGAAGGGCCACGGGGTGGCGCTTCGGCTGCGCGAGGATGCGTTGAACGCGTCGGTGGTGAAGTGGAGGCGGGGGAAGAGCCGAAAGGTGGCTGTCCACGGTGAGGGGTCGGCGGCGATGGAGGCTGTGGGGGCGCGCTCGCGGGGAGGGGTGAAGGAGGCAATGGCAGAGGCCGCGGATTTAGTGGTTCGGTGGAGTAGAGCTAGGCGAGTGCGGTGACGGCGCTCTGCGCTTGGGGAAGGAGAGGCTGCGGGAGAGCGAGAGGGGCAGGGTGACGAGTGCGAACGGGGCCGGGATGGCGTCCAAGTACGTCCGCTTCCTTCGCTTTGAAGGGAGCTGGAGAGGTGCAGGGCGCGGCCCTCGGCCGGCCGTGGCGTGGCCACGCGCGGCGCGGGCAGGACGCGAGCGCCGCGTGCGCGCGAGGGAGAGGAGGAGGGGGACGGTGGGGCGCGGGGTGGAATGGGTCCATGGACCACGGGCCGCTGACAGGTGGGACCGGGTGAGGGGCGGAAGTAATGGTCCAAAGGACCCGGTGCACCGAGGCGCGGGATTGAGGGCCCCACGGGCGGATGTCGTCATCCAGCCGAGGCGGGAAACGGCCGCGTGGGCCCCATTTGTCAGTGAGAGAAAAGGAAAAAGAAAATCCAGAAATTGAAGAACCCACTTTGACTGCCAAGACCTCTGTTTGTACTTCGCGTTTTTGAACGAGTTAAAGGCCAGATTTGAAAATACCCCAATTGGATGAAATGTTCTAAATTTGTTTCCCTACATTTCCCTTATAAACTTGTATACCATGTTATATTCAAAAATGTGGTTTAAATTTGAATTTAACCTGCTGACCAAGGTTTGACCAACAGAACCTTCCAGCTTAGAAATTCTAAAAGTCTATTTTCTAGACTGTTTCACAAAAGAAGTTTTATACCAATGTTGTTTAGAATTTAATTATCTACAACTTCCTAAATTGGAGTTTTGCAAGATTATGGCTGTAGACCTGTTTAAATTTGAAATTACTAAACAATTCAAGTTTGGGCAGATAACACATACAGACAGAAAAAGCCCCAAAACTCTATGCAAACCTTCATGCATGTCATAACACCAATTACCAAAGTTGTTCATCCTTATAGTATCTACAAGTTTGTCAATATGAGTTTCACCTATATAACTACAGAACTAAAGTTATGAGCACAATCACAGAAGCACACATGCTGAAAACAGGGCTTAATAAGTTTTCTTTCACTCTAGTTTGATCATGTAGCTTAATTATATGCCATGACATGATGCTTCATGATGAATGTTGCAGGTATGATGAATGATTATGCACTTGAGATGCCGGAGCATCACAATCTTCCTCTACATAATTTACTTGATTACTTGAACATTGTCAGTCGTGCCCCCTGAGCGTGTAGCTCGGTCAAGAACATTATACCTTTTTTGTATTTTGTACTAAAGGCGATACCTAGCATCGGCTTTTATGTAAGGCCAATGGCACACGTTGGCCCTGCCACTCATAATTTGCTTATTTATATTTTTTCTAAAGGCGATGCTTTAATACATCGGCTCCTGCTAAGACCGGATGGCAACGCATCGGTCTACTTTTTTTTAGAGGCGAAGCTAATGCATCGGCTATCCAAGCCCAGGTGTTACTACACCAGCTCTCACGTAAGTTAAGATCCGATCCACAGACTAGGATAATATTTTTTCAAGTATTTACCATTGACGTTTTTGAAAACCGGAAATTAATTACCAGACGTCGGATAAACTGAGTACCCCTTCTAACGTCTCCATTCTGTACGAATTTCCTGGGGCAATCTCCACTATGCGATCGGGCCCATGCCAGTTAGGTGACCACTTTCCAAATGCTGGATCCTTCATTCCAACTCACAAGACTAACTCCCAGACGAGATCACCTATTTTGAAATTCTTCGGCTTCACCTTCTTGACGTAGGCTTTTGCTACCCTGGCTTTGTTGTCTCTAATTTTCTCAAAAGCCATAACCGAAGTTCTGTCAAATCATCTATGTTGATGTTCATGAGAGAAGCGTAATCATCGGCTGACAGATCATTCTGAAACTGAACTCTACGAGAGCCGATGTTAACCTCCCATGGCATAACGGCCTCCTGGCCGTACACCAACTGATATGGAGTGCATTTAGTCGCCCCGTGGCATGACATCTTGTATACCCATAATGCCTCCGCAAGCCGATCATGCCATTACTTGGGATATTCATCTATCTTTCTTTTGATCAGCTTGATGAGACTCTTGTTCGACACCTCAGCCTACCCGTTGGCCTGAGCGTAGTAGGGGACGACTGTAGCAGTGTGATACCCATCTCTTTGGCAAAATTTTTGAATTCCTCGGCCAAAAAGACTATCCCTTGATCTGTGGTTATAGTTTGCGGGATGCCAAAACGGTAGTTGATATGTTCCTTGACAAAGTTTACCACATCTTTGGCCGTGACGTTCTTCATCGGCACGGCCTCCACCCATTTGGTAAAGTAATCAGTGGCAACCAGGATCCACTTGTGTCCCTTGCTGGTCGGAGGATTAACTTGCCCGATCATATCCATGCCCCAGCCCCTGAATGGCCATGGCTTGACAATAGGATTTAATGGCCCGGCCGGTGCCATCTGGACAGCTCCAAATCTCTGACACTCTTGGCAACCTTTATAATATTTGAAGCAATCTTCCAACATGGTTGGCCACTAATACCCCGACCTCCTAATCAGCCACTTCATTTTATGAGCCGATTGGTGGGTACCACATACTCCTTCATGGACATCGTGCATAACCTTAAGTGCTTCTGACGGTCCCAAGCATTTTAGCAATAGCCCCTCCATGGTCCTGAAGTATAACTCATCTCCAATAAGCACGTGTTTCTAAGCATGATGTCTTGTCTTCTTATCTGCCCCCGAGCCGGATCCCTCAAGTAATTGAGGAGATTGGCTCTCCAGTCGTTTGTATCAATCGGCATGACGTCAACACAAACATCATCGTGTTGTTCCACATATCCAGAAGCTATTTGTGCTAACTTGTTGGCCTCCATGTTGTTTTCCCTTGGTATCCATGTCAGCTGGATAAACTAGAATTTAGCCATCAACTCTTGACAACATAGGAGATAAGGATATAACAAATCACTGGCACAATTAAAATCATCCGTCGACTGATTGATGGCAACCATGGAATCACCGAAAGCTTCCACTACTTCGGCTCCTGCTTCTAGCAACAACTCAAGGCCCTTGCACAAAGCTTCATACTCTGTCTGGTTGTTAGTGCATCGCTCGCTGAGGCAAAAAGCAAATTCATATTGTGCCCCCCGAGGGGAGATAATAAGAAGCCCAACACCGCAGCCAGTGTCACACGCAGAACCGTCAAAAAACAAAGCCCAAGACGATATGCCGACGAAATACTGTTGTGGAGTCGATCGTTCAATAATGAGATCGGTTAATGCCTGGCCTTTCACAGCCCTGGCTGGCTTGTACCTGATATCAAATTCCGAGAGAGCAAACATCCACTTGCCGAGCCTTCCTTTAAGGATAGGGGCTGACAGCATATGCTTAATAATATCGGCTTTACATACTACCCAGGTTTCAGCATTGAGCAAGTAATGTCGTAATTTGGTGCATGTAAAGTATAAACATAAGCATAAACGTTCCATCTCAAAGTACTTGGTTTCCGCGTCAAGCAACTGTCGGCTCAGGTAGTAGACAACCCGCTCCTTCCCATCGACTTCTTGAATCAGCACAGAGCCGATGGTTGTCTCATCAGTCGAGAGATAGATGATAATTGGAACATCAAGACGAGGTGGAGCAATCATTGGTGGCGTTATTAGGTACTTCTTCAAATTATCAAACGCCAGCTGCTGATCAGGCTCCCATATGAACTCTTCACTCTTTTGCATCTTGATCAACGGCATGAATGCTTCAAGCTTGGCAGACAAATTAGGAATAAAACTTCTAATATAGTTGATCTTGCCAATCAGCTTCTGAAGCTCGTTCTTGGTTTTTGGCGGCACCATTGTCTCGATGGCGTCCTTACTCTTTGAGCCAATTTCTATCCCTCTTTCATGGATCATAAAACCAAGGAATTGGCCAGCTGTAACACCAAACGCACATTTATCAGGATTCATCCTCATCCCGTGTTTACGAGTGCGTTCGAGAATTTGACGAAGATCGGCTAAATGATTTTCTTGTAAAACCGATTTCACCACTATGTCATCGATACAAACCTCTACAAGCCGGCCGATCAAGTCGTGGAAAATATAATTCATGGCTCGTTGGTAAGTAGCTCCAGCATTACGCAAGCCAAAGGTCATAACCACGAACTCGAATATACCTTGAGGGCAACGAAAAGCTGTCTTGTAGACGTCTTCTTCGGCCATGAATATCTGGTTATACCCAGCATTACCATCAAGAAAGCTCACCATTTTATGGCCGGCTGCAGCATCAACAAGTGATTCGGCAATGGGCATGGGATACTCATCCTTTGGGGTAGCTCTGTTCAAATCTCTGAAATCAATACAGATTCTAGGCTTCCCGTTTTTTCTTCCACATAGGAACAATGCTCGATATCTAGGTAGCATATCAACAAGGACGAATAGACCCGACACGAATCATCTTCTCTATTTCCTCCTTGACTGTATCGACAATCTTCGCATCGATTTTCCTGGGGTGTTGTGCAACCGATGTTCGACGATAGATCGATCAAGACCAGACATCTCATGGTACTCCCAAGCAAAACAATCAGGAAACTCCTTAAGCAGTTCTACCAATTTAGCTTTAAATTCTGGGTCAAGCTTTTTACTCACCCATGTTAGCCTGGGGCGATCGCCTGGACCGATGTCAACTGCATCAAGCTCATCAAAAGGAGTGAAACCAAAACCGAGCTTACCCTCCTCGGCAAATTCCTGAGTAGAGCTTGATGATGCCGGAGATGGATGGGGAGGTGCGATTTCTGGTTTCTCTCATCATCAGGCAATCGATCATCACATGACAAAACATCCTTGTTAGAAGAAGTATAAATCAAATTGATGTTTTGTGACCAATCACTCAGATTGGCCAATACAACATTGTTACAAAAAATATGATTACAAATTTTTTGGGGCCGATCGCGCAGATCGGCCACTACGGCCTGTGCATCCGTAGACATGCTACTAGAATCCACTAGCCGATGAGGATCGGCCGATGCCGTCGGCTGGAGCAACCTACTTTCTAGAAATGAATGCCAATTGCCAGAACCGGCGTGATCACGTTTTTTGCCTCTTCTACAAAACTACAGTTCAACTCCTGCCTGTCCGACAGACACTCTGCTTCGTCTGATGTAGAGGATTGTGCAACGCTGCGAGAGTCGTCCGCAGGCACCACCTCAATGTTGTCGCCATCCCACTAGATGAAACATTGGTGCATTGAGGAAGGCACGCAGGAGTTGGTATGAATCCAGTCTCGGCCAAGAAGAGCCGAGTAAGGACCATGATCATCGACCACAAAGAAGGAAGTATTCAGTGTCTTGTGGCCAGCTGTTAGCTCGACATTAAGGACCCCTTTGACCTGGGACGAAGTTCCTTTGAAGTCATTGAGGGTGACGTTAGTCTTCACAAGATCTTCAATGGACCTTCCAATTTTGCGGCACAAAGAGTACGGCATGATGTTGACAGTCGCTCCCGCGTCGACGAGCATCCCGCCAACTGGTTTGCCGTTGATGAACCCTTTCACGTAGAGAGGCTTGAGGTGCCGATATTTCTTGTCGATCGGCTTTTTGGAAATCACAGCAGCGGGGCCGAGGCTGAGCTGCGCTATTGACTCGGCCATCTATTCGCTACTGGGAGGGCGAAAATCTTCAGGGAGATAGAAGACCATGTTCATTCCTGCTGCAGCCTTCTTGATCACCTCGTTGACTTCGTCTTCAATATCATCGTTGTCACTAGATGAGTCATCACTGACCATGCGCGACGGACCTTCTCGTGCGTCTTGTTTAGCCGGCTCAGCCGATACCGGCTTTGTCGATGTCTCAGCAACATCGGGGTGAGGCTTCCGCTTCCAAACGAGATTACGCTCGGGGCGCAGGCTTGGAATCTGCATGATGCCCCCGACCTTCTTGAGTAGCCAAAGGTACTCTTCTTCGGCTTGTTCTAGACTGCGCAAACGCTGAACCCTGCGCTTCTGTGTTTTTGACAAACCCTCAGGGCACCACCTCGACAGGTGGCACTCTGGACGAAGTTGAACATCCTCTGGGTCGTCCTGCCTTGCCAGAGAGGGCGAACGCGCCGATGTCGGAGACACGGGTCGCCGCTTTGGCGGCGGAGATGGAGGGCGTCGTGGCGGAGGAGTAGGGTCCCGGTGACGGCGAGGCGAGGCCGTGCGATACCGTCATGGCGCTGGCGCGCGCTCCAGGCGTTCAAACACGGACGCTTTGCCGTGGTGACCCCTACGGTCGGAACATTCTGGACAATCATCAAGGGTGCAGAGTCTTTCCATACCTTGCGTCTAGCTAAAGTGAAAGTAGGGGCAGCGCCAATGCTCCTCGCGGTTCATGGCATCACGTCGCTCCTTGTACCGCCACTGTTCCTCGCGGCACTACTCCTCGCGCCATAGGTCCTGGCGACGTCGTTCTTCAAGATGACGGCGTCGTTTGCGATGGTATGCTTCCTCTTCTTTAGCTCGACGCCGCTCCTCATTCCGTTGATTGTGGAGTGCGTACATGCCAATCAACACTCCCGAGTTGGGGCAACATCGTTGATTCCTCTGAATTGTCCTGACCGAAGTATGCTCTTCGGCCCTGAATTCCAAAGGGAGGTCATCACGAGGATCCGCCTTGGCCTTCCCCTTCTCGTCCTTGGATGCGTGGACTGTGGCGGAACCGCCCTGCTTAATCTAGACTAAGCACACCTGCCACCTCTGGCTCGCAGTGCACTTAGGCCAGACTAAACCCGGTAGTCCGTCGAGAGTCCTTCGAGCTCTCGATAACACCAATTCCGAGGAACCGACATCAAACACATCCGACTCTCGAAGGAGCCACAACAATTACATCATCACAGGCAGTTGAAATAGAGAGTTATAGGATTAATTTACAACTCAATTGTATGAAATCAAATACATGTTCAAATATAGCGGAAGCGAATTTAGAGTATATAAATATAGCGGAAGCGTTTTCAAAACATCTCGCAGCGGAATAATATACTTAAGTAGTCTTCACGAAGGGATGAACAAGGCGAATAGCACCGAGCCCACCGGTACTACCACCTCCAGCACAGTTGTCCAAAAACCATCGGTACCTGTAATCCAAAAGTGGGGGCAAACCCTGAGTACTAATTACTCAGTAGGACTTAATGGACGGGGCTTACGGCTGACGCAAGGCATGCTTACTAATCATGTGGATCCTTAGCTGTTGATTTTTAAACAAAGTCATGTTGACATAAGATAGCAGGATTTGACAACTGCTATCCATTAATCATGAATATCACTTATATCAAAAATAAATACTTGCAGGAAAGTAAAACCCAAACACATGTCCCGTTCCAGGATTCATAGCACTTCCATCACACCCCTGGGAGTAGCCGTCTCAGGAGCGATACCACGGTACGTCGGGTCAGCCCTCCCTTGACTCCAAAGCATCTCCCAAGTCCATCGACCTCCTACTAGTGGACGGGCAGCACCAGGAAGGAGGGAACGGATCATATACATCCAAGCATGTTATATAAAAAGACGTGACTTAATAAACAGTATGTTACAGTTATTACTACGTTGCCCGTGTGCGATATTGGCATTCTCACACCTGGTGAGTATCAGCGATTCGAATCGATTTGTTAATTCCCGGGAATAACTAGGAATGCCAGGGGTATATGCTTACTAGCCATCGCGTTCTCACATATAGCCCCCTTCTCCACTTGTCCCATCCCAAGTTCGATTCAATCCTTCCGTTGTTCCCAGGTTGTGCCGCCTTAGGAGCGATACCACGGTCACGTCGGGTCAGCCCTCCCTCGACTACAAGCTCCCCAAGGTGTCACAGTAGGAGTCTGTCTCTGTTCTTCGGATGGCACAAGTAAGCTTTCACCGGTCCATTATCCCGGATAAGCACTCTAGCAATGTTATGCCGATCAGCAGGCGAACAGCGAACGGGCCTTATGCGACTCGGGCGGAGTCCAGTGCACAATATCATAAACCATGAGTAACTCATAAAATCTCCGCCCGGTCTCCATTTAAATCAGAAGCATATAAAACAACTTACCTCAGTGAGATTTCTGTAAGTTTTGGAATCACCTACGCGACGAGTGACTCCATTCACCCGTGTCTACTCGTACCTAGCATTACTAGGCACTCGTCCTACGAACTCTAGGTGTAGGTTCTAGGGCCAGGGCGGCCAGGATATCTAATGCAGTTGGTTTCAAACAACTCCTAATGCATATGCGTAATCATCAACAAGATAGTATTTGCTGGGAGAAATCATGGTCCTGCCTACCTTCGATTGATCTTAAGAAAACCAACAAACTAAACTAGGTTAGTTTGCCGGGTTGTGAGGCTTTGCCCCAGGCAACCCCTTGAAGCAGGGACGGATTTAATCAGCGACCCTCCGTCTTCTTGCTCCGGATATAGCCTGTCGTCCGTTTTCTTGATCACTGGTTTCTCATGTGTTGGTAGCTCTTTGCACGCGGGGTCTATATGCATGATAAAATGCAAGTGAGTGCAAGAGAATGCAAATACATGCATATGATACAGGTCATATGGATGACATAGTGCAATCATGAGTGCAACGAATTGCAGATGTACGCATGAGGTGTCAATGAAATATAAGGCATGATCAAGTAGCTTGTGAAGAATGGGTTCGGGTATTCTTAGTTTGAGCACACCCCATAACAAGAAAACTTAACGACTTTGCTAAGAAATCATACAGCCCACTACTAAGAAAAATCGTACAAACCGTTACCACATCTTATCTTTGAAGTTATTAGAAATAATTGTTCTATATGTGTACACCGTCCCTATCAAATGAAATGAACATATACATGCAAATAAATGGACACGCTACCATTATGAATAAAATGCACCCATAAGTTCATGTAGTTAGAAGACTCCAATCGATTTCAAATCTTTACCACATGCAGCAACATCCCCCATAATGCTACTAGATTTTTCCCATAATTTTATTAGCAGTTTAAATACACTTTTTCCTATTTTCTTTTCAACTTAGTAGCATTTTATTATTTTCAAATCAGCAGCTTAAACATGCATGCACAACCTCATATCCTACCAGTGAGTTACTCATACTATGTGAAGTGCATGAAAAAATACTAAAGGTCATATTTGAGCATATTTTATATAGCCTTCCTTGTCCAAGTTAATTAGATACACAAATCACATGCATAAGGGCAAAACAGTAATTAAACAGTCAATGCTAGTGTCACAAAAAATCACACAGTACCTAAATGTCATAACAAAGCTACTGTCCAAGTTTCGTAATTTTTGGAGTTCATTTGGTACACTTTTACCATTTATTTACCTACACCATGCATGCACTAAACCAGGGGCAAAACAGTCTTTTCACACATCCACATCATACCTATCCTGTAGATCTACTCACAAGGAGTCCATAGCCACTGAGTTTGTCCATTTTGGATTTTTATTTTAATTGTTATGATTTTTTAAAGTTTCAGCCGCAATAACTAAAATAAATGGAAAAACATTAGATCCAGGGACTCATACGTAATTAACCGTAGATAACAGGGGTTAGACCGTAAGATTTGCGAGACTCAGTGTACAGCGCGCTGGATCTAACCGCGAAACGCCGAAAGCCCGGGGTTAAATCTGCAAAATGCGACGGCTCGGGTTAAACTGTGAAATCCTAATAGATCTAGGGGTGTATTCATAAGTTATTCAAGACTCATGCAACAGTGATACAATATGTCATAAACGGAGGGACCTTTCTGCAAAAATCGGCTCTTCTTCTTCCTTCGGCCGGGGGAGGGGACGAACGCGCGGCGCGTCCTGCGTTCCCGCGTACGGGACGGCACGTCGGGGCGGGGTCTTGGAGCCGAGGTAGGCCGGACTTGTGCCTCCCGCGACGGCGAACTTTACTGTGTAGGTCTCGTCGCCGGCGGTGCAGAGGAGAGGTAGGCGGCGGTGGTGAACTGGCGGCCGCGGTGTCGTGCACCGACGGCGGCGCGGGTGTGGATCCGGCGGCTCCGGTGAGGGGAAGGGCGACGGGGGTGGCGCGCCGGTTGCGCGGGGAGATGGGGAAGCCGTTGGGGTTGAAGTGGGGGCAGGGGGATGGCCCGAGGGTGGTCCTCCGCGGTGAGGGGCCGGTAGCTATGGCGGCCGCGGTGGCACGCGCGCGGGGAGAGGGGCTAGGAGCGACGGCGGGGGACGAGAGCTACCCCGGAGGGTGGAGGGAGGCGAGGGGCGTGCGGGGCGCGCGTCGGACGGGGAGGAGGCGGCCCGAGGCGGCGGCGGGGTGAGCTCGCCGCGGGAGCTCCAATGGCGGGCGACGGTGGGAAACAGAGGGAGTGAGGGCGCGCTCGGTGGAGCGGTAAGAGGAGGAGTGAGGCGGGGAGTGGAGGAGTGGGGGCGCATCCGGCCGGGATGCCGTCCAGGTGCGGGCGGGGCTCGGGGCGCGGCGTCGGCCGGCCGGCGTCGGCCACGCGCGGCGCGGGCAGGATGTGGCCGCCGCGTGCGCGTCGCGGAGAGGAGGAGGAGGCCGGTGGGGAAAGGGAGGACGCGGTCCAGTGGACCGGGCGGTTGACAGGTGGGGTCGGAGTGGGGCAATGAGAGGATGGTCCAATGGACCGGGTGCGCGGACGCGTGGGAAAGGTGGGACCCACAGCCGGCGCGTTCCAATCCCGTGGGCGGGAATCCGGCGCGGACTGGTGCGTGGGGCCCGCCGGTCAGGGAGAGAAGAAAGGAGGGAAAAACCCCGAAAATGGAAAAATGGGGTTTGACCAGGGAATAGGTTTCTGAACTTTGCCTATTTGACCAACCTAGGAGCCGAATTTGACAAAACCCCAATTGGATGAAGTGTTCTAAATTTGTTCCTCTACATTTCTCTTATAAACTTGTATACCATGTTCTATTCAAAATTCTGGTGTAAATTTGAATTTAAACTGCTGACTAAGGTTTGACCAACAAAACCCTCTAGCTTGTAAATTTTAAAAGTCTATTTTATAGGCACTTTCACAAAAGGAGTTTTATACCAATGTTGTTTAGAATTTCATGATCTACAACTTTCTCAATACCAGCATTGCAACATTTTGGGTTTAAGATCAAGAAAATTCAAAATTACTAAACTGGTCAGGTTTGGACAGATTTCACATGTTAACAGAAAAAGCCCCAAAACTCTATGCAAACCTTCATGCATGTTAAAGCACCAATTACCAAAGTTGTTCACAACAAAATTGTCTACAAGTTTGTCAATATAAGTTTCACCCAAATCTAAATAGAATCAAAGTTATGAGCACAATCACAGAGACGTATCTGCAGAAAACAGGTTTCAACAATTTGCACCTCAACCAAATTTGAACTAGGGCTCAAATGCATGTCATTGCATGATGTATTATGATGAATGTTGCATGTATGATGAAGGATTATGCACTTGAGATGCCGGAGCATCACAACCCACCCCCCTTAAAGAAATCTCGTCCCGAGATTCTGATGTGAAGTGGGTGTATAAGTTAATGAGAAGAAAGTGCATTGTGTATGAGTTCAAAACTTTAAATTGCTGTGACGTACTCAATTCGAAGTGGATGGAAGGAATCCGGGATACTTTGTTCGTAAAAATTCCTCTTGTTCCCATGTTGCCTCTTCTTCGGAGTGATTACTCCATTGCACCTTGTAGAAGTTGATGGTTCTTCGCCGTGTTGATCTTTGCTTTTGGTCGAGGATTTTTATGGGTTTCTCTTCATAAGTGAGGTCAGGTTGGATCTGAATTTGAGATGTATCAATTACTTCCTCTGGCACTCGTAAACACTTCTTGAGTTGCGAGACATGAAACACGTCATGAACCGCAGCTAGGTGTGGTGGTAGCTCCAGTCGATAAGCAACTGGCCCACATTGCTCTGTGATCTTGAACGGACCAACATATCTTGGTGCTAGCTTGCCTTTTACTCCAAACCGGTGTACTCCTTTCATGGGTGATACTCGAAGATATACATGATCATCCTCTTCAAAGGTTAGCGGTCTTCTCCTCTTATCTGAGTAGCTTTTCTGCCTAGACTGTGCCCTCTTTAGATTTTCGTGAATGAATTTAACTTGTTCTTCTGCTTGTGTTACCAAGTCAGGTCCAAATGTGACACGCTCACCTGGCTCAGACCAGTTGAGTGGTGTTCTACACCGTCTACCGTATAGGGCCTCAAAAGGTGCCATATCTAAGCTCTTTTGATAGCTGTTGTTGTAGGCGAACTCTGCCAAGGGGAGACATTCATCCCACTTGGTGGAATAGGTCAATGCACAGGCTCTCAACATATCTTCAAGGATCTGATTCACTCTTTCAACTTGGCCGCTGGTTTGAGGATGGTATGCCGAACTGTGAATTAATTTGGTTCCAAGAGCAGTTTGCAATTGCTCCCAGAAGCGTGACAAAAACAGTGAGCCTCTATCCGAAGTGATGGTTAGAGGGACACCGTGCAAGGATACAATCCGGGAAATATATAGTTCAGCATATTGTTTTGCTCGATAGGTGGTCTTGACAGGGATGAAATGTGCAGATTTTGTGAACCGGTCAATAATTACCCAAATGGAATCATACCCCTTCTGTGTGCGAGGCAATCCCACAATGAAGTCCATGTGTACATCCTCCCACTTCCAGGCGGGAACTGCTAGGGGCTGAAGCATACCCGCAGGCTTCAAGTGGTCAGCTTTCACTCTTTGGCATACGTCACATTCAGACACATACTTGGCGATCTCCCGTTTCATCCGGGTCCACCAAAATTTTTGCTTTAAATCTTGGTACATCTTGTTGCTGCCCGGGTGTAGGGTGAACATGGAGGTGTGAGCTTCATCTAGGATTTTCTTTCTCAGCTCCATATCCTTTGGCACTACTAAGCGGTTTTTGAACCACAAGACTCCTTCTTCGTCAAGCTTGAAACAGGCCTTCTTCTTGTCATCGATCTCATCTCGAATATGTGCCATGCCCTTATCTTGCTTTTGCGCTGCTATGATTTGATCTTTTATGGTTGGTTCAAGGACAAGGTTGTAAAGTTCAGCTTCCAGCGCTGTTGGCATTTCTATGTCCCCAATCTCACAGCATAGCACTCTCACTGTTGGACGAGCTTCAATGAAGTTGCAATGAGCTTTACGGCTCAATGCATCTGCTACTACATTAGCCTTGCCGGGGTGGTAATGAACCTCTAGGTCATAATCTTTTATCAACTCTAACCACCGTCTTTGCCTCATATTTAATTCAGGTTGGGTAAAGATGTATTTGAGACTCTTGTGGTCAGTGTAAATGTGACAAGTGTTGCCTAGCAAGTAATGTCTCCATTTCTTCAGTGCATAAACAACTGCAAGTAGCTCAAGATCGTGAGTTGGGTAATTCACCTCATGTTTCCTCAGTTGGCAGGATGCGTATGCAATCACTCTCCCTTCTTGCATCAGAACACAACCGAGGCCGCTACCAGAGGCATCACAATAAACGTCAAACGGCTTGGTGATGTCTGGTTGAGCCAGAACAGGTGCTGAAGTTAGGAGTTTCTTCAATGTCCCAAATGCCTCTTCACATTTTTGGCTCCACGCAAACTTCGCATTTTTCTGGGTTAATGCTGTCATAGGCTTTGCTATTTTTGAGAAATCTTTGATGAAGCGGCGGTAGTAGCCCGCTAAGCCAAGAAAACTCCGTATCTCTGTCACAGTCTGTGGCTGCTTCCAATTCAGCACATCTTCCACCTTGCTGGGATCGACAGCCACTCCCTTCGCTGACAAGATATGGCCTAGGAATGCCACTTCCTTTAGCCAGAACGCACACTTGCTGAACTTGGCATAAAGTTTATGCTCTCTAAGGCGAGATAGCACTATCCTCAAATGTTCTTCGTGCTCCTTCTCATTCTTGGAATACACTAAGATGTCATCAATGAATACTACTACGAATTTGTCAAGCTCATTCATGAACACCGAGTTCATCAGGTACATGAAGAAAGCTGGTGCATTTGTCAACCCGAAGGACATGACAAGATACTCGTAAAGCCCATAACGCGTGGAGAAAGCAGTCTTCGGAATGTCTTCCTCTCGGACCTTAATTTGATGGTACCCGGACCTAAGGTCAATCTTGGAGAAAACTGTGGCTCCCCCAAGCTGATCGAATAGGATATCGATGTGTGGCAGTGGGTACTTGTTCTTGACTGTAACAGCGTTCAGTGGTCGATAATCGACGCATAACCTTTTACCACCTTGGTCTTTCTTCTCAACAAAGAGGGCGGGACAACCCCAAGGTGATGAGCTAGGTCGGATAAACCCTTTGTCTAACTGCTCCTGCAGTTGTGTCTTTAGCTCCTTCAGTTCATCCGGTGCCATTCTATATGGTCTCTTGGAGACAGGTGCCGTGCCAGGTACAAGCTCAATGGCGAACTCAACATTTCTATCCGGTGGGAGCCCTGGAAGCTCTTCCGGGAACACATCTGGAAAATCAGAAACCACCGGTATTTTCTTGATCAACTGGGCTTCTGTGGCATTTACTGTGGGTGGCGAATGCCTGTGACTTGGCAGATGAATGTGCATAACTTTCCCACTCTTGCTAGACTTAATCTGAACTATCCTACTAGTAATATCCAACAAGACGTTGTGCTCCTTCATCCAATCCATCCCCAAGATAATGTCGATCCCCTGGTTAGGAAGTACCACAGGGTCAACATAGAAATCCTCTGTGCCTATGCACAAGCGTAAGTGCCTCACAATCTGATTCGTGTCAATCGGTGATCCCGGGGCTGTGATATGGTATTTGGCCTTCATATTATCAATGTGATAACCATGTTTGGTTGCATATGACCTGCTGATGAAAGTGTGGGTTGCTCCGGAGTCAAATAAAACCACCGTAGGGTGTTCGTTGACAAGAAATGTGCTTGCTAACACTGGTTCACCTTCTGGAATCTGATCTACATGGGTATAGTGCACACGACCTTCTGTTGGGGCTAGATCTCGCTTTGGTCCTTTCTTCTTACTTTGGCGTGGGTTGTCTCCAATCAACAATGGTGCCTGGCTTCGCCGACGGGCAAAACAATTCTTGCTGAAATGGCCGGTCTTTCCACAATTGTAGCAGGGGTATTTGGCACTTTGTTTGGCCGGTGGCACTGAAGCAGGCGGACGAGGTGGTGCACTGCAAGAGGAGGGTTGTTGCGTTCCCCAGTGTGGTTCTTGTTGCTGAGGCATGTCGATGTAATGTATAAGTGGTGAACGATGAAGCACAACCCGTTGCCGCTGAGAGGAACCTGACTGAAGTGTGCTTGCAAGTCTTTTCCTGCGCTGATCCTCATGGGCATGATTAAGGCGATCCTCCATGTCGATGGCGACGTCTACCAACTCAGTGAAGCTGTCGTAGCTGCGCCCCAAGTGAGTCAGCAGGGTGGGATCAAATCCATCCAACAGACGGGTAGCCCTACGTGGGTCAGTGTTGACGTCTTCCGGGGAGTACTGCGACAGGCGGATGAAAGCCTGCACGTACTCGAGTACCGACATGTTCCCTTGTCGAAGTGCACGGAACTCTCGTTGCTTGAGCTCGATGAGGCTAGGCGGGAGATAGTGAGCCCGAAAAGCCGCACGAAACTCATCCCACGTGACCTGGTGCCCGGCTGGTTGCATTGCCAGGAATGAAGCACACCAGGCCCCCGAGGGACCATGTAGACACTGTGCCGCGAAACGAGCCTTCTGTTGCTCAGTGAGTTGGGGCAGTAGACTGAACTTGGACTCGATGATCCGAAGCCAGTCATCAGCATCCAATGGATCTGGGGCAGTGGTGAAGATGGGCGGTTGTAGCGCCGCAAAGTCAGTGTAGCTGATCTCTTGCGGGTCGCGCCGTTGCTGCGCTTGAGCTATCAAGTCGATGAGTTGCTGAGCGACCTGAGTGGCCAACTCAGAAGAAGATGGGGCTCCATGAGCAGCCCCCTGAGCAGATGTCTCTGGTGGGGTGACCATCTGCAGAAATAAAGCCAGTCGAGTTTAGTCCAAGAGCTTTTGTGCAGCCGATGCGGTGATAAAAAGGTCATAACACCATAATTACATGCTGGATGCATGAAAGCATGTAAGTGAACAGAATAGCTCAATTGCACTTAGAGTGTTAGCAAACGTCTTATAGGTCTGGATAAACGAATCTGCTAATGGGAACTTGGGCGCAGTTTTAGATGCTGGTCAAGACGATCGATTTGGATGGATGTCCAATTATGGAAGTTCTCTAATGTCTAGTCCTCTATTCCTTTGGTATGTAACTAGCTCTAATATCAAATTTCTCACGAATTGGGTGAGGGATGCAACTTCATTCAGGTGTTGCTTCTGACCGTGGTCGTTCGGGTTATCGTGGAGGAACCCCTCTTTGTAAAATTAATTGTATTATGAGAGTGAAATGTGTAGGAAGTTTGGTTAGGTCGCAATTTATCCCATTTGTCTTTTAGTAGTATCCCCAAAATGATAGCAAAAGATACATGATGCATGATTCGTCCTATTCGGTCTCACATCCCACATCCTATGTATTATATATATAGCTAGCGATAATTCGGTGACATATATGCACGTCTCTCTTTAATGCAACTAGCCGTTCTCTAGTCGTTCTTAGTTTCGCACGTGGTCAGTGTACCTGCAGAAGAATGCATGCTCATACATTACCACCTAATGTGGCATCCACGCGTGACCGCTGCGTGGACAACGTAGGTGGGCCGATGCACCTTTTCCTCAAAGCCTGACTTTCCACCAGTACTGGGGATTGTCGAGAAAAAGGTGGATCCCAAAACCGAAGGTAAGTGTGGTGGGTATGAAAGCCTCAAACATGCCCACCACCCTTAAAGAGCTTTTACTTATACAGCATGAATGCAGAGTTCACAACCGTTCGCAAAACCCGATAGCTTCCACCAGTACTGGGGATAGCTATGGCCGAAAAGTTGTTTCTCAAAGCACCGAATATGCATATGAGTTCTATCTAGGTCAGAATGTCAGCGATGTCACCTGGATAACACTAACATCCTTATACGGGCATAGCGTATACTCTCATTTTTCAAATACTTGAAAAGGTTTCCAAAAATAGTTTTGTAAACCAAAACTGGATGATATAATTGTTGTCTGTGTTTGATCGGCTCTGATACCAGCTGTGGCGGAACCGCCCTGCTTAATCTAGACTAAGCACACCTGCCACCTCTGGCTCGCAGTGCACTTAGGCCAGACTAAACCCGGTAGTCCGTCGAGAGTCCTTCGAGCTCTCGATAACACCAATTCCGAGGAACCGACATCAAACACATCCGACTCTCGAAGGAGCCACAACAATTACATCATCACAGGCAGTTGAAATAGAGAGTTATAGGATTAATTTACAACTCAATTGTATGAAATCAAATACATGTTCAAATATAGCGGAAGCGAATTTAGAGTATATAAATATAGCGGAAGCGTTTTCAAAACATCTCGCAGCGGAATAATATACTTAAGTAGTCTTCACGAAGGGATGAACAAGGCGAATAGCACCGAGCCCACCGGTACTACCACCTCCAGCACAGTTGTCCAAAAACCATCGGTACCTGTAATCCAAAAGTGGGGGCAAACCCTGAGTACTAATTACTCAGTAGGACTTAATGGACGGGGCTTACGGCTGACGCAAGGCATGCTTACTAATCATGTGGATCCTTAGCTGTTTATTTTTAAACAAAGTCATGTTGACATAAGATAGCAGGATTTGACAACTGCTATCCATTAATCATGAATATCACTTATATCAAAAATAAATACTTGCAGGAAAGTAAAACCCAAACACATGTCCCGTTCCAGGATTCATAGCACTTCCATCACACCCCTGGGAGTAGCCGTCTCAGGAGCGATACCACGGTACGTCGGGTCAGCCCTCCCTTGACTCCAAAGCATCTCCCAAGTCCATCGACCTCCTACTAGTGGACGGGCAGCACCAGGAAGGAGGGAACGGATCATATACATCCAAGCATGTTATATAAAAAGACGTGACTTAATAAACAGTATGTTACAGTTATTACTACGTTGCCCGTGTGCGATATTGGCATTCTCACACCTGGTGAGTATCAGCGATTCGAATCGATTTGTTAATTCCCGGGAATAACTAGGAATGCCAGGGGTATATGCTTACTAGCCATCGCGTTCTCACATATAGCCCCCTTCTCCACTTGTCCCATCCCAAGTTCGATTCAATCCTTCCGTTGTTCCCAGGTTGTGCCGCCTTAGGAGCGATACCACGGTCACGTCGGGTCAGCCCTCCCTCGACTACAAGCTCCCCAAGGTGTCACAGTAGGAGTCTGTCTCTGTTCTTCGGATGGCACAAGTAAGCTTTCACCGGTCCATTATCCCGGATAAGCACTCTAGCAATGTTATGCCGATCAGCAGGCGAACAGCGAACGGGCCTTATGCGACTCGGGCGGAGTCCAGTGCACAATATCATAAACCATGAGTAACTCATAAAATCTCCGCCCGGTCTCCATTTAAATCAGAAGCATATAAAACAACTTACCTCAGTGAGATTTCTGTAAGTTTTGGAATCACCTACGCGACGAGTGACTCCATTCACCCGTGTCTACTCGTACCTAGCATTACTAGGCACTCGTCCTACGAACTCTAGGTGTAGGTTCTAGGGCCAGGGCGGCCAGGATATCTAATGCAGTTGGTTTCAAACAACTCCTAATGCATATGCGTAATCATCAACAAGATAGTATTTGCTGGGAGAAATCATGGTCCTGCCTACCTTCGATTGATCTTAAGAAAACCAACAAACTAAACTAGGTTAGTTTGCCGGGTTGTGAGGCTTTGCCCCAGGCAACCCCTTGAAGCAGGGACGGATTTAATCAGCGACCCTCCGTCTTCTTGCTCCGGATATAGCCTGTCGTCCGTTTTCTTGATCACTGGTTTCTCATGTGTTGGTAGCTCTTTGCACGCGGGGTCTATATGCATGATAAAATGCAAGTGAGTGCAAGAGAATGCAAATACATGCATATGATACAGGTCATATGGATGACATAGTGCAATCATGAGTGCAACGAATTGCAGATGTACGCATGAGGTGTCAATGAAATATAAGGCATGATCAAGTAGCTTGTGAAGAATGGGTTCGGGTATTCTTAGTTTGAGCACACCCCATAACAAGAAAACTTAACGACTTTGCTAAGAAATCATACAGCCCACTACTAAGAAAAATCGTACAAACCGTTACCACATCTTATCTTTGAAGTTATTAGAAATAATTGTTCTATATGTGTACACCGTCCCTATCAAATGAAATGAACATATACATGCAAATAAATGGACACGCTACCATTATGAATAAAATGCACCCATAAGTTCATGTAGTTAGAAGACTCCAATCGATTTCAAATCTTTACCACATGCAGCAACATCCCCCATAATGCTACTAGATTTTTCCCATAATTTTATTAGCAGTTTAAATACACTTTTTCCTATTTTCTTTTCAACTTAGTAGCATTTTATTATTTTCAAATCAGCAGCTTAAACATGCATGCACAACCTCATATCCTACCAGTGAGTTACTCATACTATGTGAAGTGCATGAAAAAATACTAAAGGTCATATTTGAGCATATTTTATATAGCCTTCCTTGTCCAAGTTAATTAGATACACAAATCACATGCATAAGGGCAAAACAGTAATTAAACAGTCAATGCTAGTGTCACAAAAAATCACACAGTACCTAAATGTCATAACAAAGCTACTGTCCAAGTTTCGTAATTTTTGGAGTTCATTTGGTACACTTTTACCATTTATTTACCTACACCATGCATGCACTAAACCAGGGGCAAAACAGTCTTTTCACACATCCACATCATACCTATCCTGTAGATCTACTCACAAGGAGTCCATAGCCACTGAGTTTGTCCATTTTGGATTTTTATTTTAATTGTTATGATTTTTTAAAGTTTCAGCCGCAATAACTAAAATAAATGGAAAAACATTAGATCCAGGGACTCATACGTAATTAACCGTAGATAACAGGGGTTAGACCGTAAGATTTGCGAGACTCAGTGTACAGCGCGCTGGATCTAACCGCGAAACGCCGAAAGCCCGGGGTTAAATCTGCAAAATGCGACGGCTCGGGTTAAACTGTGAAATCCTAATAGATCTAGGGGTGTATTCATAAGTTATTCAAGACTCATGCAACAGTGATACAATATGTCATAAACGGAGGGACCTTTCTGCAAAAATCGGCTCTTCTTCTTCCTTCGGCCGGGGGAGGGGACGAACGCGCGGCGCGTCCTGCGTTCCCGCGTACGGGACGGCACGTCGGGGCGGGGTCTTGGAGCCGAGGTAGGCCGGACTTGTGCCTCCCGCGACGGCGAACTTTACTGTGTAGGTCTCGTCGCCGGCGGTGCAGAGGAGAGGTAGGCGGCGGTGGTGAACTGGCGGCCGCGGTGTCGTGCACCGACGGCGGCGCGGGTGTGGATCCGGCGGCTCCGGTGAGGGGAAGGGCGACGGGGGTGGCGCGCCGGTTGCGCGGGGAGATGGGGAAGCCGTTGGGGTTGAAGTGGGGGCAGGGGGATGGCCCGAGGGTGGTCCTCCGCGGTGAGGGGCCGGTAGCTATGGCGGCCGCGGTGGCACGCGCGCGGGGAGAGGGGCTAGGAGCGACGGCGGGGGACGAGAGCTACCCCGGAGGGTGGAGGGAGGCGAGGGGCGTGCGGGGCGCGCGTCGGACGGGGAGGAGGCGGCCCGAGGCGGCGGCGGGGTGAGCTCGCCGCGGGAGCTCCAATGGCGGGCGACGGTGGGAAACAGAGGGAGTGAGGGCGCGCTCGGTGGAGCGGTAAGAGGAGGAGTGAGGCGGGGAGTGGAGGAGTGGGGGCGCATCCGGCCGGGATGCCGTCCAGGTGCGGGCGGGGCTCGGGGCGCGGCGTCGGCCGGCCGGCGTCGGCCACGCGCGGCGCGGGCAGGATGTGGCCGCCGCGTGCGCGTCGCGGAGAGGAGGAGGAGGCCGGTGGGGAAAGGGAGGACGCGGTCCAGTGGACCGGGCGGTTGACAGGTGGGGTCGGAGTGGGGCAATGAGAGGATGGTCCAATGGACCGGGTGCGCGGACGCGTGGGAAAGGTGGGACCCACAGCCGGCGCGTTCCAATCCCGTGGGCGGGAATCCGGCGCGGACTGGTGCGTGGGGCCCGCCGGTCAGGGAGAGAAGAAAGGAGGGAAAAACCCCGAAAATGGAAAAATGGGGTTTGACCAGGGAATAGGTTTCTGAACTTTGCCTATTTGACCAACCTAGGAGCCGAATTTGACAAAACCCCAATTGGATGAAGTGTTCTAAATTTGTTCCTCTACATTTATCTTATAAACTTGTATACCATGTTCTATTCAAAATTCTGGTGTAAATTTGAATTTAAACTGCTGACTAAGGTTTGACCAACAAAACCCTCTAGCTTGTAAATTTTAAAAGTCTATTTTATAGGCACTTTCACAAAAGGAGTTTTATACCAATGTTGTTTAGAATTTCATGATCTACAACTTTCTCAATACCAGCATTGCAAGATTTTGGGTTTAAGATCAAGAAAATTCAAAATTACTAAACTGGTCAGGTTTGGACAGATTTCACATGTTAACAGAAAAAGCCCCAAAACTCTATGCAAACCTTCATGCATGTTAAAGCACCAATTACCAAAGTTGTTCACAACAAAATTGTCTACAAGTTTGTCAATATAAGTTTCACCCAAATCTAAATAGAATCAAAGTTATGAGCACAATCACAGAGACGTATCTGCAGAAAACAGGTTTCAACAATTTGCACCTCAACCAAATTTGAACTAGGGCTCAAATGCATGTCATTGCATGATGTATTATGATGAATGTTGCATGTATGATGAAGGATTATGCACTTGAGATGCCGGAGCATCACATGGACCATGTTGATCGAAGCAATAGAACCTCGAAGGAGATGGGAATACTGATTTTGATTGCCCCGGTGCAGGATCCTGTCTGCAGAAATAGCCTTGCCCAGGCGCGCTCGGCACATCAACTCGGATACGAATTCTGAGTAGCACTCATCAGGCAACGGACTCGTGGCATAAACGGCGTTGACTGGGAAAGACGTCGTGTCTATCTTCATTGGAGCGCGAGCAAAAACTAGCCTTTCTTGCTCGATGGCCTTCTGGATTTTAGACCGCAGAATCCTGCAGTCAACTGAGCGCGAGCAAAAACTAGCCTTTCTTGCTCGATGGCCTTCTGGATTTTACACCGCAGAATCCTGCAGTCAACTGTTTTGTGCCCGTCTAGCTTGTTATGCCACTTGCAGTACTTGCGGCCACGTATCTCCTCGGCCGTAGGGGTTTGATGCCCCGGGAGTGGCACCAGCAACTTCTCTTTGACAAGCATGTCAAAGATGGCTTCGGTCTTTGAGACATCAAAGTCATAGCCTGGGATGGGTTCCGGCTGCTTTACCCATTGGCACTGCAGAGGCTTGTTGGTCCTTGCCCACTGAACAAGGTAGGCATCGGCATCGTCCATGGCATCGTCTTTCTCGGTCTGGATGCAGCCGATGCTCCGTCTCTGCCTTTCCTACAAAACCTATGGATGGCTCCGTTCATAAGCGGAGACTTTTGACACTAAATGGCCGATGGAATCAAAATCGGTCGGCCCATACACTGCCTTGACGGCCTTGTTCAGACCGTTGTATGCTATCTGAGCAAGGATCCTCTCCTCAAGATGGAGAGAGTAGCATCGGTTCCTTATCTCGCGGAACCGCTGGATGTACTTGTGGACCGGTTCTCCCGGGAGCTGATGGATACTATTCAGGTCCATGAACGTAGCTTCGTCAGACCCAGAGAAGAACTACGCATGGAAGCTCTCTTCTAGTGGCTTCTAGGTAGTAATGGATCCAGGGGCCAGCGTGGTGTACCAACCGAAGGCTGGCCCGGTTAATGACAGAGAAAACAACTGAATTTTCATATGTTCGGCCCCAATCCCCAGTTGTGCCAGGTACCGGCTGACGTCCTCCACGGTACTAGCCCCATATTGCCACTGAACTTGGTGAAGTTAGGGATCTTGAACTTAGGGGGTGCCTCGAGGTGATCATACACCTCTGGATACGGCTTCGCATAGGTAACGGCACCACGCAAAGGTGTGATCACAACGCCAATCCAGGCTACTCCCGTCGGCCAGAAACCGACGGGAGTCCCGTCGGTATCTGGCCGACGAGAGTTATCCGACGGGGGTTACATTACCTCCCGTCGGCCCCGACGGGAGATAAATAACTCCCGTCGGATAGAAGCCGGCCGACGGGAGTTATCGGGCGCCGGCCAGACCCACGTGGGCTGACGTAGCGGGCGCTTAACTCCCGTCGGTGATTAGGGCCGACGGGAGTTAATGGCCGGCCACGTCAGCCCACTGGGTCTGGCCGGTGCCCGATAACTCCCGTAGGCCGGCCGGGCCGACGGGAGTTAATCCTTAACTCCCGTCGGCCTGGGGCTACTGACGGGAGTAGTTCCAAAATAATTTCCGTCGGCTTGGTAATACCGACGGGAGTTATTGTGTCCCCCCCCCAAAGCCAGCACATATTCATAGCATCCCACACAATATGTGGGATCGATCATACACATTCATCCAATGACATTCATCCAACCACCACATATATATAAAGTATCCAAGCACATGCATCCAACCACATACATATGAAGTATCCAAACACATTCATCCAACCAGATATATATAAAGTCCTTAAATCAAACACATACATCATCACAAAGTAAAGTGTCCAATCACATTCACGAACCGCCGTCGTCGGGAGGATTGTTGGAGCTCTGGCCGCTGCCTCCGTCCGGAGTAGGGTACGCGAATAGCGAGTTGATGAAGCCATGCATCATCCCACTTCCTTCCTGGTTGTTGTCCTACGAAGCAAGAATGAAATTTGTTACCAGTCATACATATTAACTAATGAACTGTCGTCGATAGCTAGAGAGTTAGAATACAAACCTGTGATCCAGGGGCAGGTAGCTGTGCTGGCGGTGTGGTAAACTGAGTCTGCTGCGGCGGAGGTGGAGGAGGGCCCATAGGGACGAGCGTCCATTGCTGCGGAGGCGGAGGGGGCACGTAGGGTATGCCCTGCTGCTGAGCTAGTAACTATTGACCAAACATGTTAGTAGTGCGCATGGAATGTTAAAAGCAATGAATGCACAGTAATATGCAATATACTTACTTGAATCATCTGCTGCTGCTGCGCTTGGACTGAGGCATAGTATTCACTTTGAGCCCTCAACTGCTCATCGCGCTGACGGTTCTCCTCGCGAAGCCTAGCGATCTCAAGCTCTTGCTCAGTGAGCCGACGAGAGCTAGGACCAGCAGAGCTCCCGGACCCGGATGCCGACCGCCGAGACGATCTAACATCCCTCATGTTGATCATTCCATCAAAGAGAGAGAACCTACAATTGTTATCATAGAAAGAGTAATTAAGGCATATGCTCGTTTTCACTGTATAAATGGCATGTAATGTAACATCTCACCGTCCGTGTGCCTTCCCTCCACCGCTAGCATGCACGGCTTGGGCATCGATCGGCATGGTCCTCCAATCGCAGTCCTCTCCGTGACGCTCCTTCATCTCTTCCGCATATGCCGCCTGTGATCGATTATATGACCGTAGTTAGTTCATAAGATGCGCACATTAAGCGAATATTAAGGACAACTGCTCACCAGACGCTCGCTTTGTGTCTGGCTGCACAAAGGGTTGGAAGGGTCACTCCCCCTATGGCCAGCCTCCCACACCTCGATGGGCGTCGGCTCACGACCTAATTGAACTTCCTACAGCACAGAGTTAGTACAATAAATGCATATATGACATCTAAACATATTTGTTAGTTTTCTTACCAGGCGTTTCGCCTTTCACGTGAAGTTGTCGCCACCGAAGGTGTGGTTCGGCATGGTGCCTCGATTGCCCCTGTGACCTCTCGACTTCTGTTGGAAGCCTTCTGAAGCCCACCTCGTACACCAAGCTGCGTAGGCCTCTGGGCGGTTAGACATCCACGGAACCACCACCTTCATAAAAAAACATATATCAGTACCTATTCAAATGAAACAAACACAAAAGATAGAATTCAAATATAACCTGGCGGTACTGTTCCTCGCTAAGGTATATACTCGAGGCCCCTGTCTTCTTATTCATTTTTTGCCCTAAAATTTGTTGATGATACATGCACGTGGCCTGAATCCTTGCCTCGTACAGGGCCTCCTTCACCAACCGATAGGCATTTACGTGAAACACCCTTTCGGCGTGGTTCACGTCAGCCCTGTCGGCCAACCGAAAACGTGCCTACAAGAAGAATGCAATGTTATCTAACTATTATATGATTGCTTGCATATAACATGCATAAGATTACGTACCCAGAAGTCAGCGCGAACGAGTCCCTGGGCATCGCCATAAGTGACATCCACCTTCAGCTTGTAATCTTCCCAACATGTGACGAGGACCGGCTCGACGTCGGGATCGTCGGACGACTTCACCAGACCAGGGTAGTGAAGCTTCAGGAGCGAACTCAACACAGAGTTCACCTGCTTTTGACGACCCTGGCCGGTGAATGAGTAGTCCAACCACTCCCTACAAAAGACGGTCAAGCCTCAAACATGCTTACATTTGATGAATACATCTGATTCAAATCAAAAGATATAGCACCTACCTATCTCCGACGGGGGAGATCACCGTCTTCCCCGCCTCGGTGGTCGGAACAGGTGGAGGTGGTACGGCGTGGGGCCTTCTAAACTTACGTGGATGCCTGGGAGCTGCATGTCCACCCGCCTCCTGCTCACCTCCAGCCTCAGCCTCAGTCTCCTGTCCACCCTCGTCCTGCTCATCTCCTGCCTCAGCGTCAGCCTTGTGTCCACCCTCAGACTGCCCACCTCCTGCATCAGCCTCAGCCTCCTCACCTCCACCCTCAACTGAAGTCTCCTCGTGTCCACTCTCAGCCTCAGCCGCATCTGACTCCGGTTCATCCTGCAAACAAGTAAGGCAAGTGTCACATACAAGCGTTAAAGTATTACACGAATTAAAGACAACAATACAATGCTGCTTACATTGCCTCTCTGAAACCCCAAGGACTGGCCGTCTAACTCTGGGTGCAGGGACCTGTAGATCTGCTCCTTCCTGCTAGCGCTCAAGGAACTCCCTCGGAAAAGGCTGTCCCTGAACCCCTTCACCACCTGCTTAATCTTCTTAGGCATCCTGCAGCAATTGAAAGTTTTTATTAGAACTGAGTAATGTAAATAAATAAACAAACGGTACAAAATTATCCAACATTAACGTAAACATGCGTAAACAAATAAACATGCATAAACAAATAAACATGCATATGGAATTAAACCAGGATTGTAATACTTAACTTGTTACTTATCGTTTCCTTTTCTGTGGCAATAATGTATCATTGAGATCTTCACCTAGAGAATCCAATGTAATAGCACGTTTCTTTTTCTGTGGCAATGATATATCATTGAGGTCTCCACCTAGAGAATCCAATGTAGGAGCAGGGTCTATATCAAATGAGGATGGCAACTCTTTTTCTTGGAACACCTCATCTACCTGGTGACCCTCATGATGGTAATCATCGGGAACAGGAGTGGACAACCGATCACGGGGGTAGGTTTTGTACACGACCCACCAGGCACTCAACTTAGGGCATGGATATGACGAGTAATACACCTGCTCCACCTGATGAGCAAGGACATATCTATCGGCCCCTTGAAGTAGTTGCTTGTGCTTAACCTGCGCCATTCCAAATTCGGTTCTATAATGCTTCGGGTCAAACCATGTACAGTCAAAAAACACCACCCTCAGATCCTTGTTCCATACAAATTGGCACACGAGTATATTGTTTATGATTCCGTAATACTCGGATTCTTGCCCTTCCATATTTGCAGCCCGGATTATGACTCCGTTATTTTTCGTAGCTGCTAAAGGAAGGGAAGCTTCAAATTTGGTTGTACGGAAGCGAAACCCGTTTACGTCGTAACGGCTATAACTCTTGACTATCACACTCCCAATAGAAAGCTGACGCAGGTCAGAATGGACACTCCCAATAGAATCAATGCCCTCATGGGACGGAGATCCCACAGGACAATTTTGTGAGTCATCCGCTACATTCCCGAACTGACAATCAAGAAAGGAAAAGTGTTACAATTGTTATCCAAATACACGATGTACGAGGACGAAGTATACAAGGCTTCCATGGTCTCGGATCCAGGAGATAAAATTAGGTCCCCCTTGCAATCCATTTAGACGCAAGTTGGCTAGCTGTTTCACCGTTGGTGGCCGGTTACGAGCAGACCTCCAGTTTTCTTTATCGAACTCGCTAAAAAGGAACGAGAGTAAGAAAACAATTTTTTACACAAAACATTGCATAAACAAATCCTTTAAGCCTAGTAAACTATTACCTGAAGAATTTTTCAGCCTCGTCTATATTTGACCACATGTAGAGCAAAGCAGATTTCCGTTCTTCCTCGCTGAATTCATATGGCACTGGTGGACCAACAGCCTTGCCGTTCCATTGAAATATGCTAATATGACTGCACGGATGCTCCGTTTCATCTTCATGGTACCTCTTCGTATGGGCAAAAACATTGTGGTCTTCAGTCATGTAACCACTTGTGAGGAATGCTATCTCCTTAAACTTGAACTCTTCTACTATACAACCTTCAACCTTTGCCTTGTTGCCCACCATTGATTTCAGTTTCTTCAACATTCTTTCTATGGGATACATCCACCTATAATACACCGTCCCACCTACCTTTGCTTCATATGGGAGATGGATAAGAAGATGCTGCATAGGATTGAAGAACGCAGGTGGGAATATTTTCTCCAGCTTGCAAAGAAGCACAGGTGCTGATTCCTCTAGTTTCTGCATCATCTCCTTTGAAATTTCTTTAGCACAAAGCTGCCTGTAGAAATAGCTAAGTTCAGCTATCGCTTTCCACACTTCATCGTTAATGTAACCACGAAACATTACTGGGATCAGCATTTCCATCATTATGTGGTAATCATGACTCTTCAACCCATTGATCTTCATTGTTTTCAAATTCACAGATCTTCTGAACCCTGCACCATAGCCATCGGGAAATTTCAAATCTTTCATCCACTTCATCACTTCTTTTCGTTCATTGGGTCTCAAGGCAAATTCAGCACGAGGCTTGCCTCCATTTTCTCTGAGCATGAGAGTTGGGTGGTTACATATGTTACCTAAGTCCACTCGGGCCTTGAAATTGTCTTTTGTTTTATCTGGGAAATCCATGACGGTGTTAAAGAGTGCTTCACACATGTTGCGCTCTTAGTGCATTACGTCGATGTTGTGCGGGAGCTGCAATGCTCTCATGTAAGGGAGCTCCCAAAGGCCACATTTGTGAGTCCAGTTATGGGTCTCACCGAAACCTTCAAACCCATCCCCATTTCTTTCTAGATTACTCAGTTCTTCAGCGATTTCCCACCCGGTGCGACGCTTAGGGGGTTCCTTCGTGACAATGGTGTCCTTCCTGAACTCCTGTGCCTAGAGCCTGAAGGGGTGGTCCAAAGGAAGAAAACACCTATGACAATCGAAGTAACAGAACTTCCCACCCTTATCGAGCCAGAAACAATCTGTTTCTTTTCCACAAATAGGACAGCCTAGCCTTCCACTGACTCTCCACCCAACAAAGATCCCATATGCTAGATAATCATGTATGGACCACAAATATGCTGCCCGAAGTTTGAATTTTTGCTCCATGTAGCTGTCATACGCCTCCACTCCTTCCCAAAGCTCTTTCAACTCCTCAATCAATGGCTCAAGCATAACATTGAGGTTTGTGCTAGGATGCTCCTTCCCAGGTATGATGAGACTTAAGAACATAAACTCATCTGTCATGCAATCTTCAGGTGGAAGGTTGTACGGTATGGCAAAGACAGGCCAGCATGAGTAAGACGCTGCGGTCATACTGAAAGGCGTGAAACCATCTGTCGCCAGCCCAATACGAACATTCCTCTCTTCACTAGCAAATTCTGGATCAAAGCTGTCCAGGGCCTTCCATGCGTCGCCATCCGACGGATGCTGCATTACCCCATCCTTCCGGGACGTACGATTCTTGCGCCACCTCATGCGCCTCGCAATTCTCCTAGCCAAGAACAGACGTTTCAGTCTTGGAGTGAGACGCATCCAGCGAAGCTGCTTACGTGCCCTCTTTGTTTTCACCTTCTCCCCGTCTTCGTTTACCACCTCTATGTACCTCGACTGGCCACATTTCAAGCATTTGTCTAGTTTCTCATGATCTCGCCAAAATATCATGCACTTCGACGGGCATATATCGATCTTCTCATATGGCATTCCCAGAGCCTTTAACAGCTTCTTTGACCGGTAAATGTCTTTAGGCACCTTATGATCGGCAGGAAGGACATCACTAATCAAGTCCAAGATTGCCTTATAACATTTGGCTGAGAAACCAAACTTTGACTTTATGCCCATTAGACGGGTCACGAACTGGAGGATGGTAACCATTGTGTGTCCGTGCAGAGGCATTTCTAAGTCTTGGAGGAGTTTGAACAACTCTTCAACCTCTTTTGTAGGCGGATCTTCAGGATTGTTGACAAACTCGGCCTGCAGATCTTCAAGCATATGATCCAACCGATCAACGTCTTCACCGTCATCTACCTCCATCTGTGCTGATACTATACTCCGTGACTCGCCATGCTTATCCCAAACCTTATAACCTTGAACAAATCCATCCTTGCAAAGGTGTAGTGTCACAGTTCTCTTGTCATGTGAATACATGTTCCCACATTTGTTGCATGGGCACCTAATCAAGCGTGGGTCGTTGACTCTCCACGAGCATTCTCCACAAACTTCTCTGTCTTCTCAAACCATTCCTTTGTGTGACACCCGCCCTTCTTCCAACCAGTATACATCCACTCACGGTCGTCTTCCATGTTTGTGGCTACATATGCGATGCAAATGTTTCATGAGAACCATCCGTTTCTACATATCACGGCCCTACATCTATAGGTAATTGATGTGTGCTAAATCCACCCAAGGATGCCCGACAGAGTGCGTGTTTATGACGACCCTAGAGCGCTCAAGCAAAATTTTGGCAGCATAACCCCGCTGCTCTCCATCTGCACGCCCGAGTTGGTGCAGTGGAGAACAACAAGGTTATGCCACCGAAATTTTGCCTGAGCACTCCAGGGCCATCATAAACGGCACACTCTATCGGCCATCCCGAGGCTGTCCAAAAAGGGACAATTCCAGACCGGCACATCTCACATGCACGCGCGTTGCATGTGAGATGTGCCGGTCCGAAACGGGTGACGCATAGGTTTCGAAACCCTAACCGAGTGCATTGTATGATAAAAAACGCAACAATAATGGTATATATAATTAAACAACAACAATAATGACCAAAGACATTTTTCATGATAAACAGAGCCATATCAACAATAATAATAGTGACTACATCAACAAGCTTAACTCTAATCATGATATTAAGGACCATAACAATAAGCTTAACTCTAATCATGATATTAAAGACTACACCTAATCTAATCATGATTAGTTAACTCCCGTCGGCTCGATCCATGAACCGACGGGAATAAACAATATTTTCAATTCAATATGCGCCTAAAGCACTCCAACTCACCTGGTCGCCTTGTCGGGCCGAAGGTGACGGGAAGGCGGTGCCGGGTGACGGCGCCGTGGCGGGGAACAGAGGGAGCAGGAGCAGTGGACCGGGGGCGTGCAGGCGGCGGGGGCGGGGCCTGCAGCGGGGAGGCGGCGCGGCGGGGCGGCTGGCCGCGGCGGGGCGCCTGGGCGGAGCTGCTGGGCGCGCGGAGCGGCGGGCGGCGGCGCGGCGGGCCGGGGAGGCGGCGTCGGGGCGCGGCGGGCCGGCAGGCCGAGGCGGGCCGCGGGGCGGCGGGCGGCGGCGCGGCGGGGCAGGGAGGCGGCGCCGGGGCGCGGCGGGGCGGCGGGCCGAGGCGGGCGTCGGGGTGGCGGGGCGCCTGGGCGCGGCGTCGGGGCACGGCGGGCCGGCAGGCCGAGGTGGGCCGCGGGGCGGCGGGGCGCGTCGGGCGGCGGGCGGCGGCGCGGCGGGGCGGGGCGGCGGGGCGCGTCGGGCGGCGCGGCATCGGCGTGGGCATGGGCGCGGTGTGGGAGCGAGTGGGCGTGGGCGCGTGGGGAAGAAAGGGTACGTTGGGTTTTGGATTAACTCCCATCGGCTGGGGGTGCAGCCGACGGGATTTATTCCGTAACTCCCGTCGGCCGCCAGGTCCACCGACGGGAGTTAATTATATCCCGTCGGCTAGCCCATGAACCGACGGGAGTTAAGTTAATTCCCGTCGGCTACGGTTTGGCCGACAGGAGTTACTTAACTCCCGTCGGCAACCCTAAAAACCGACGGGACTTATTACGGCCGACGGGAGAAGACTGGATTGGTGTTGTGGATGCCGTACTGGTTCTTCAAAATCTTAGAAAGGTCTTTCCGAGACATGTCGAAGCCCGCTCCTGCCGTGTACATGGCCTGATCTCTATTGATTGGCCCGGTCCCATAGGCGTTTTGCCATTCAAGCACCTCCTGATCCGCCGTCTTTGCTTCTCCGTGCATAGGCCTAGCTTATGGTGGACTTTGCTTTGGCCCTCGTGGTGGGTTAACGAGGACTAGGTTAGGGTACGGGGGAGGAGGAGCTTCTCCTTCTTCCAGCTAACGGTATCTCATTTGGCATACGAAACCGTCAGGTATGACCAAGGGTGGAGTTGAGTATACCTTGGTCTCTAGAGGGAGTTGGCCTTGCGGAGCATGCATGACAAATTCTGCGATATTATCCCCCTGCACCTTGACGCGGATTGGAAGGAGCGGCCTGGAGTAGAACATGGCTTCTACAACTTGGCCGTTCAACTCGGGCCGGTGATATGATGTCACGCCCAGTTCTCAACCGACGGAACCGGAACAACATATATGTGCCAGGAACGTGTCTCACATATATTATGACAATAGTGACATCACAGAATGTGCATAAAAGATAAAATAAAACGTTTACATAGAGTATATCATCACTTTATTATATTCAGACAACATGTCTTTAAACCAGAGTCATAGTGGTAGCGTAAACGAAGATAAAACGAACCGCCACAGGGACGTCGACTGGTGGACTGGTACGCCTAGAACTCGTTGAAGTCCTGAACATACTCTTCGAAGTCTTCTGGAGCTGAGCAGCTGTTGGGTTCCAGCCAATAGTAGGTTTAAAGTAAAGCAAGCGTGAGCATTTCATACTCAACAAGCATAACATGAACTATGAGGCATCTAAGGTTGGCTAACACTTAGCATGAGCTTTTAGTTGGTCAAGTTTTATCAAGCGACTAATTACTACAAGTGAGTTGATAAACCATTAACCCAAGGTATAGCATAAAAGATTTAAACAACAACATTAACATTAGAACCAACTTCCAAACCCAACCAGGAACCACTAATCTGCATAAAGGATCTGGGCCGCTCATAACCGTGAGCACGACTGACATGTCAGTTTTACACTCTCGAGAGGTTGTACATCTTTACCCACAAGCCGTGTACTACGCTAGGAGTTCATCACATTGCGTGAGATGAGATGACTAGCAAGCACACTACGAAGCCTTTACAAAGATCAGGTTGGTAAAATGTAACCGCAAGGAATCAAGCGCCGCAATTGTGGTGTCCGCCTCACAAAGGGAGAAGCACACAGCACACTCAACCTAAGGTAGTGCAGCGACCATAACCGCTTACTCCCCCTCTTGCCCCGCAGGTAAGTTACTTCAAACCAAAATGATCTAATTAATCAGCTAAGACCGTCCCATTCCAGTCTCATGGTAGCACAGTTGCCCTAGGTTGTCGCTTTGTGAACCGGTCCTTATGGAGAGTGGCTATGAGCAAACCACTAAGCACATGCTCATGCCCCTAAACCAAGTTGCTAAAAAGCCATTTTTAAAGAGACGGGAACCACTCAAGCACACAGCACAGAGGGTCACGCTCCGAGCTAAATTTGTCACACCCCAAAATTTCTAATTTTGGGATGTGAATAGATAACAATGAATAAAATGAAGGATTTCTAAATTTTCTAAAATTTTCGAACTTGTAAGTTTTGCTGGATTGAAAGAAGCGTATGCTTTTGAAAAGTTTTTCCAATGAGAACTCATTTGTTTGTTGCATTCATGCCGAATTGCATAGTGTTTATGTGTGTAAAATGAGGTTTCAAAATATTTCAAAACCGGCTAGGTTTCAAGTCCATCTCAATTCATATCTCTAAAATCCTAGTCCTTTGCTTCCTTGCCAACTCGAGTTGTATCTCTAAAGTTTCACCGACTCAAAACTATAAACCAATCTTTTCGACCATCCAGCCAAGTCACTTATTTCTATTGATCCATGTCAATTTTGAAACGACACATCTTGGATGTCTCATCTTCACACTTACCATTTTATCGTTTCTTTTCATTGACACCATTCTCTCTTTATGTAATAATTCTATTGTTCTCATTCTCAAGATCAATATCAGGTCCAACTAATGCTCTCTTCTCTCTCTATCCATTGACCCGAGAAAACTCTAATTCGGGTTAAGCTCATGTCATCGACATTTCATTATTATCCTCCTGCATGCATTGATGGATCAAGGCCTCAAGGTTCTTATCCTTTTGGCATGGACAAAGGCCCAAATATCCTTTATACTTTTCTCCACATCTCTCCACAGCTTGGGCCAGCCATAAACCCCCACAAAATAGCCCAAAACAGCCCCTGTTCTCCCCTCCTCCTCTCTCGTCTTCACCCAGGTCGCCCTAGCCCCTTACCTGGTCGATTTCCCCTCCTCCTGCGCCCCTTTCTCGAAGATACAGCAGGGGATGTTGCCCCTACACCCTGCTGGACGCCCCCTCCCCTGTCCCTTCACTTTTCCCTTCTAATTGCTCTTTATTCCCTGCATTCACCCCTCCTTAATCACCCATTCACATTCCCCCTCTCTCCCACATTCAATTCTTCATCAATTGTCTCCTTTATTCCCTAAAATCCCTCCCTCTTCCCTTTCCTTTACCCCTGGACGCCCCTCTCCCTCTCCTCATGAACAGATCAGAAGGGAGGGAGCATCCATGGCTGCACTTCCCTGCCCCATGGCGCCCCTCACCTCCCTCAACTTTCCTCCACCACGAATGTAAGAAATGGGGTGCTGTCATCACAAGGAACAAGATCTACCGCTGTGTTCTTTGATCCGTGCCCTCATGTGCACCATGGAGGACGTACCCACTGCTGCCCCTGCTGTCCATAATGTGAAGGACACCATGGAGGATGCCCCCATCAACACCGACATGAGCAGGTTGCCGTTCTGCCCTCCGTCGTCACCCATCGACGTTGTCCCCATCGTCGCCGTTGAATTCTTCATGGCTGCCCCAAACTCCCAATGTGAGGATTCCTCTCATCTTTCTCTACCATTTATTTATGTCCCCTGCTGTGAATCATCGCTCACATATCAAGTTGCTCGAATTCCGGTAATATTTTCCCATGTAAGGTATCTTCCTGGTTGTAGACAGCCCCACTGCTGTCAATGGCAATTGTGTTCCCCACCAAGTCACTCACCTAATCATCGAATCCTTTCACTACAGCGTGTATCTTATCCTTGAACATACACCTGCAAAATTGTTTGGCCATTGGTGCAGCAATGAGAAAAATATGTCCATCGCCATGCCTGCTGTTCCTGCTGCATAACAGCTGCGGTGCCACTGAACTCATTCTGCATTCCCCGCTGACCTGGCAATCTATGGGCGATGCTCTTTCACCAGACCGTGCCTTGCATCCCTGAACATGTCCTGGTATAGTGGGTTGTCCATAGGTTTAGTGGTGCAAGAGTAATGGTCGTCGTCATGCTCGCTGTCGCTGCAGTCCAGACAGCAGCACTGCAGCCACATTGGCACATGTTTTCTCAGTGATCCGGACATCCAATCAGTGAGCCCTTTGACCGAGATGTGTATTATATCATCGATCATGCCCCTCTAAATTGGTTTGGCCATAGGAGACACAGGTCCGTAGATTTTAGCGTTACCGCGAACACATATCTGCAGCCCGGACAGCCGAGGTTATACCAAATGCAAGGGTCTTTTCTATTAATCATCTTCTCCAATCATCGAATCCTTTTGTTACATCATGTATATCATAGTACCACACATTTTTGTAAATTTTGGCAGCCTTTGGATCAGTTTAGGCCAGGTGTTGGATGGTCTTTCCGATCGGTGCACTTGCTGTCCCTCCCGCAGAAAAGAGGCTACATAACTCTACGTTGCGCCTTCTTTTGTCATTGACCCATTGGTCGAATCTCAGCACCTTTTGGTCAGAATTTAGTCCACATATCTCATATCAATTCCACAAATAAGGTCCTTAAATGGTGTGGCATGGGAAGAGTTCTGGTGCCCACATTACCATTGTCTTATCGTGTGCAGTTTCAGCACAAACACCACGGCGAGATCAACCGTATTCCTCTCTCAATTCCACCCTAGTTCCTTCTCACCCCTCATATTCTCCACCACAATAATATCTCTATGCAAACCATGCCCTGGCAACATCTTTCACCTTTTCATGTTTATATCTCTTAACACCTAGCCCTACCATAATGAGTTCCTTCCTTCATATCCTTCATCATGAGTTTATTCTTTTCTAGCCACCTTTATATCCTTGTTAAACATTGTTCCAGTTGTTGCGCTCCCATGTTATTAGTAACGACTACTGTTCTTTTTATGTTCTTTATAAAATCATTTATTTGTATGGTGTATTGTTCTTAGTTCCCCTTTGTTTGTTGTTACAATTGTTTGCGCTGAGGCTCGATGTGTGTCAACAGCAGCAGGAGTACTTTGAGGAAGGCAAGTATAACATGGACACAACCCAATAATCATTGAATCACTTCATATGCATGTGTCTAATTTTTTTGTATGCCAATAAGGACTGTACCTAGCCTCTTTTATCGATATGTTTACCTATGGGTTGCTTGTTGGTTAAGTTTTGCTAGTTGCTGTGCGAACACATGTTACTTCTGTTAATAATCTTGTTAATGGTAACTCGGAGCGTGACCCTCTATGCTGTGTGCTTGAGTGGTTCCCGTCTCTGTAAAAATGGCTTTTTAGCAACTTGGTTTAGGGGGCATGAGCATGTGTTTTGCTCATAGCCACTCTCCTTAAGGACCGGTTCGCAAAGCGACAACCTGGGACAACAGTGCTACCATGAGACTGGAATGGGACGGTCTTGGCTAATTAATTGGATTGCATTGGTTTGGGAGTAACTTACCGACGGGGCAAGAGGGGAGGTGAGCTTCTGTGGCCCTCGCGCTACTTGGGTTGAGTGCGTTTATCTCCCCTTGAGGCTTGCTCCACAGTTGCGGACCCTGAAACCTTAGCGGTTACGCCTTACCAACGTGATCTTTGTAAAGGCCTCGTAGTGTGCTTGCTAGCCATCTCATCTAAGGTAATGTGGTGGACCACTAGCGTAGCCCATGACTCATGGGTAAAGATGTACGACCTCTCGAGAGTGTAAAACTGACATGTCAGTCGTGCTCACGGTTATGAGCGGCCCAGATCCTTTATGCAGATTAGTGGTTCTGTTGGGTTTGAAAGTGGTTCTTATGTTAATATTGTTGACTAATGTTCACATGCAATATCTTGGGTTTAATGGTTTATCTACCCACTTGTAGTAACTAGTTGTTTAATAAAACTTGACCAACTAAAAGCTCATGCAACGTGTCAGCCAACCTTAGAGCCTCATAGTTCATGTTATACTTGTGGAGTACGAGTTGAAGTACTCACGCTTGTTTCTTTTATTTCAACCTACTGTTGGCTGGAACCCAACCGCTGCTCAGAAGATGAAGGCTTAAAGGAGTACAAATGAAGGATCATGGAGTTCTAGGCGAGCGACCCCCAGTTGGCTTCCCTGTGGATGGCCCGGTGTTTTAGTTATGCTTCCGCTACTCTGTATTAAAGACTTGATGTCTTTATGTAATTCTTGTTTAAACAATATGTAATAAAGCATTGTCTATGATATCACTGTTAATTGTCTCTATATGTGTGAGATTAGATCCTGGCACACATATAGATTTGCTCTAGTTTTTCTTTTGAAAACCAGGGTGTGACAAAGTGGTATCAGAGCCGTGCTGACTGTATGACGCAAGCCTAGGTAGCAATGGTCGTCACTAAGGTTATATTTTCTCTATATTTTGAAAAACTTTCAACTATGTGACCTTTGCCTATCTCTTGTTGCTCAAAACTCATCTTCTGCTATCTATTGATAAAATAGTCACCCTCTCTTATCTTTGTTTAAATTCTTTAGTCTTTGGCCAATACGATATACAAGGCAAGTGAAGATGTTCATGAAGTTCGAGCTCAACATATCATCGTCGACTGAAGGACGCCAATTGTGATGTTGAAGAACCCATGGCATGAAGTGTCTCCTACAACACTCAAGTTTGCAAGAACGTATACCCACTCGCTAGTTTAGCGCTTTGAGTTATATAAGTTTCACCTAATCCTTTTATATCGCTAGACAAACGATGTTAAGGTTTGAGTGCTAGTGTGGTTTCATAAGGACATAATCATGTTAGTGTGCTCCTATGTTGTTTGCTTTGTTATTGTGATATATGTTTGATTTGGTTCTTTGTAGTGATTGTTGATGTGCTGTTGACCTTTCTGGTTTACAATGGCATCGATAGATAGATGGGCTTCTTCTATCTATGTCCTTGCTTTGTTCTCTTCCTTGTCCCTTCTGTCTGTTATCTCATTGGTATGGTGAACGCTAGAGAAGAATGCTTGAGACAAATGGTGACAAGTCAACATTCTAATCTTACCCCCTTTCTTCAAGTGTGAAGACAAACTACACAAGATTGCTACAAGTATCATTTTGTTAAGGGGAGTAGATCCCAATTACCAGCAAGAATCACTGAATGGTAGGAGAATAAGAAATAAGTTGGAACTGTGGTTGAAAAACAAGAATAAATGTTGGAAGAATGGAAAACACCTCAGGATGTGAAGGACATCAGGAGCTTCCTTAATATGGCATGGTATTATTGGAGGTTCATTAAGGATTCTCAAAGATTTTAGAGCAACCGATAACCTTGTGCGAGAGAAATGCTAAGTTTCTACGGACTTTAGATCACTGAGATACATCCGAATTGTTGAAGAGAAGGTTGACTACCACACCAGTTTTATCTTAGCCAGATGTCCACAAGAGATCTCAGTGTATGGGGATGCACCATGACAAGGTCAAAGAAGTGTTTTTGATACGAGTCATAGTTCTTGCATCTGAAGGAACATGAAGGGAATGACTGAACTCATAATCTGGAGTACCAGGTGTTGTTCATGCTTTAGAGATTTGTAAAGTTACATCAATAAAGCTTTGAGTTTCAGATGCCTTTGGAGTAACAGGTGGAGCTGAAAGATTCAGTTTTGGATTCTTGAATACAACCAAGGAAGTTACCATGGAGGTAGAACCTATTTTGAAGCATGTGACTAGAAAAGGTTAGTCAAAGGGTAAGAAGATCAATGGGATCAAGGAACAGTTAGAAGAAGGTAAAGCATCAGTCGAGGCATTATATGGTAGAAAGCGCAGAACACCATTACACTCGAGCACCAGCTTAGAGAGGAACATTTGCTTGGGCCAAGAGTTATAAACTATAAAGAACAAGAAGTTCAAACCATCCAAGAGAACCCAAGAGTAACTCGCTCGAGGCAGATAATTTGAAGGGCAACTATGTCCATTTAAAGGTGTCACCTATCAGAGGTCTCCGCAAATTCAAGGTTAAGAAGAGTTATCCCTCAAATACTTTGGACTACTCAAGATCCTTGCAAGAAGAAGTGAAGTTGTTTATCAGCTTGAGTCACTAGCTAGATTGTCAGATGTGCATAATGTGTTTCATATCTATTAGTTGAAGAAGTGCATCAAGGTACTAGAAGAACAAATACCATTTGATGAGCTCAGTGTGCAAGGTGACCTTAGCTATGCAGAACATACAACTCAGATCAGATACATAAAGTTGCAGAAGAGTTACAAGAAACAAGGTGATCAAAATGTGCAAAGTTAAATGAAGCCACCCGAAGCAAGAAGAGTTGAAAGTACTTTTCCCTTATCCTATTTGCTAGCCAACGCTGAATCTCGGGACGAGATTCTTGTTAAGGGGGGTAGGTTGTCACACCCCAAAATTTCTAATTTTGGGATGTGAATAGATAACAATGAATAAAATGAAGGATTTCTAAATTTTCTAAAATTTTCGAACTTGTAAGTTTTGCTGGATTGAAAGAAGCGTATGCTTTTGAAAAGTTTTTCCAATGAGAACTCATTTGTTTGTTGCATTCATGCCGAATTGCATAGTGTTTATGTGTGTAAAATGAGGTTTCAAAATATTTCAAAACCGGCTAGGTTTCAAGTCCATCTCAATTCATATCTCTAAAATCCTAGTCCTTTGCTTCCTTGCCAACTCGAGTTGTATCTCTAAAGTTTCACCGACTCAAAACTATAAACCAATCTTTTCGACCATCCAGCCAAGTCACTTATTTCTATTGATCCATGTCAATTTTGAAACGACACATCTTGGATGTCTCATCTTCACACTTACCATTTTATCGTTTCTTTTCATTGACACCATTCTCTCTTTATGTAATAATTCTATTGTTCTCATTCTCAAGATCAATATCAGGTCCAACTAATGCTCTCTTCTCTCTCTATCCATTGACCCGAGAAAACTCTAATTCGGGTTAAGCTCATGTCATCGACATTTCATTATTATCCTCCCGCATGCATTGATGGATCAAGGCCTCAAGGTTCTTATCCTTTTGGCGTGGACAAAGGCCCAAATATCCTTTATACTTTTCTCCACATCTCTCCACAGCTTGGGCCAGCCATAAACCCCCACAAAATAGCCCAAAACAGCCCCTGTTCTCCCCTCCTCCTCTCTCGTCTTCACCCAGGTCGCCCTAGCCCCTTACCTGGTCGATTTCCCCTCCTCCTGCGCCCCTTTCTCGAAGATACAGCAGGGGATGTTGCCCCTACACCCTGCTGGACGCCCCCTCCCCTGTCCCTTCACTTTTCCCTTCTAATTGCTCTTTATTCCCTGCATTCACCCCTCCTTAATCACCCATTCACATTCCCCCTCTCTCCCACATTCAATTCTTCATCAATTGTCTCCTTTATTCCCTAAAATCCCTCCCTCTTCCCTTTCCTTTACCCCTGGACGCCCCTCTCCCTCTCCTCATGAACAGATCAGAAGGGAGGGAGCATCCATGGCTGCACTTCCCTGCCCCATGGCGCCCCTCACCTCCCTCAACTTTCCTCCACCACGAATGTAAGAAATGGGGTGCTGTCATCACAAGGAACAAGATCTACCGCTGTGTTCTTTGATCCGTGCCCTCATGTGCACCATGGAGGACGTACCCACTGCTGCCCCTGCTGTCCATAATGTGAAGGACACCATGGAGGATGCCCCCATCAACACCGACATGAGCAGGTTGCCGTTCTGCCCTCCGTCGTCACCCATCGACGTTGTCCCCATCGTCGCCGTTGAATTCTTCATGGCTGCCCCAAACTCCCAATGTGAGGATTCCTCTCATCTTTCTCTACCATTTATTTATGTCCCCTGCTGTGAATCATCGCTCACATATCAAGTTGCTCGAATTCCGGTAATATTTTCCCATGTAAGGTATCTTCCTGGTTGTAGACAGCCCCACTGCTGTCAATGGCAATTGTGTTCCCCACCAAGTCACTCACCTAATCATCGAATCCTTTCACTACAGCGTGTATCTTATCCTTGAACATACACCTGCAAAATTGTTTGGCCATTGGTGCAGCAATGAGAAAAATATGTCCATCGCCATGCCTGCTGTTCCTGCTGCATAACAGCTGCGGTGCCACTGAACTCATTCTGCATTCCCCGCTGACCTGGCAATCTATGGGCGATGCTCTTTCACCAGACCGTGCCTTGCATCCCTGAACATGTCCTGGTATAGTGGGTTGTCCATAGGTTTAGTGGTGCAAGAGTAATGGCCGTCGTCATGCTCGCTGTCGCTGCAGTCCAGACAGCAGCACTGCAGCCACATTGGCACATGTTTTCTCAGTGATCCGGACATCCAATCAGTGAGCCCTTTGACCGAGATGTGTATTATATCATCGATCATGCCCCTCTAAATTGGTTTGGCCATAGGAGACACAGGTCCGTAGATTTTAGCGTTACCGCGAACACATATCTGCAGCCCGGACAGCCGAGGTTATACCAAATGCAAGGGTCTTTTCTATTAATCATCTTCTCCAATCATCGAATCCTTTTGTTACATCATGTATATCATAGTACCACACATTTTTGTAAATTTTGGCAGCCTTTGGATCAGTTTAGGCCAGGTGTTGGATGGTCTTTCCGATCGGTGCACTTGCTGTCCCTCCTGCAGAAAAGAGGCTACATAACTCTACGTTGCGCCTTCTTTTGTCATTGACCCGTTGGTCGAATCTCAGCACCTTTTGGTCAGAATTTAGTCCACATATCTCATATCAATTCCACAAATAAGGTCCTTAAATGGTGTGGCATGGGAAGAGTTCTGGTGCCCACATTACCATTGTCTTATCGTGTGCAGTTTCAGCACAAACACCACGGCGAGATCAACCGTATTCCTCTCTCAATTCCACCCTAGTTCCTTCTCACCCCTCATATTCTCCACCACAATAATATCTCTATGCAAACCATGCCCTGGCAACATCTTTCACCTTTTCATGTTTATATCTCTTAACACCTAGCCCTACCATAATGAGTTCCTTCCTTCATATCCTTCATCATGAGTTTATTCTTTTCTAGCCACCTTTATATCCTTGTTAAACATTGTTCCAGTTGTTGCGCTCCCATGTTATTAGTAACGACTAGTGTTCTTTTTATGTTCTTTATAAAATCATTTATTTGTATGGTGTATTGTTCTTAGTTCCCCTTTGTTTGTTGTTATAGTTGTTTGCGCTGAGGCTCGATGTGTGTGAACAGCAGCAGGAGTACTTTGAGGAAGGCAAGTATAACATGGACACAACCCAATAATCATTGAATCACTTCATATGCATGTGTCTAATTTTTTTGTATGCCAATAAGAACTGTACCTAGCCTCTTTTATCGATATGTTTACCTATGGGTTGCTTGTTGGTTAAGTTTTGCTAGTTGCTGTGCGAACACATGTTACTTCTGTTAATAATCTTGTTAATGGTAACTCGGAGCGTGACCCTCTGTGCTGTGTGCTTGAGTGGTTCCCGTCTCTGTAAAAATGGCTTTTTAGCAACTTGGTTTAGGGGGCATGAGCATGTGTTTTGCTCATAGCCACTCTCCTTAAGGACCGGTTCGCAAAGCGACAACTTGGGACAACAGTGCTACCATGAGACTGGAATGGGACGGTCTTGGCTAATTAATTGGATTGCATTGGTTTGGGAGTAACTTACCGATGGGGCAAGAGGGGAGGTGAGCTTCTGTGGCCCTCGCGCTACTTGGGTTGAGTGCATTTATCTCCCCTTGAGGCTTGCTCCACAGTTGCGGACCCTGAAACCTTAGCGGTTACGCCTTACCAACGTGATCTTTGTAAAGGCCTCGTAGTGTGCTTGCTAGCCATCTCATCTAAGGTAATGTGGTGGACCACTAGCGTAGCCCACGACTCATGGGTAAAGATGTACGACCTCTCGAGAGTGTAAAACTGACATGTCAGCCGTGCTCATGGTTATGTGCGGCCCAGATCCTTTATGCAGATTAGTGGTTCTGTTGGGTTTGAAAGTGGTTCTTATGTTAATATTGTTGACTAATGTTCACATGCAATATCTTGGGTTTAATGGTTTATCTACCCACTTGTAGTAACTAGTTGTTTAATAAAACTTGACCAACTAAAAGCTCATGCAACGTGTCAGCCAACCTTAGAGCCTCATAGTTCATGTTATACTTGTGGAGTACGAGTTGAAGTACTCACGCTTGTTTCTTTTATTTCAACCTACTGTTGGCTGGAACCCAACCGCTGCTCAGAAGATGAAGGCTTAAAGGAGTACAAATGAAGGATCATGGAGTTCTAGGCGAGCGACCCCCAGTTGGCTTCCCTGTGGATGGCCCGGTGTTTTAGTTATGCTTCCGCTACTCTGTGTTAAAGACTTGATGTCTTTATGTAATTCTTGTTTAAACGATATGTAATAAAGCATTGTCTATGATATCACTGTTAATTGTCTCTATATGTGTGAGATTAGATCCTGGCACACATATAGATTTGCTCTGGTTTTTCTTTTGAAAACCAGGGTGTGACAAAATTGCATAGCTCCATTAACAAGATTATTAACAAAAGCAACATGTGTTCGCGTAGTAACTAGCAAAACTTAACCAACATGCATCCCATAGGTAAACATATCGATGAAAGGGGCTACGGTACAGTCCTTAGGGCATACAAGTTTAGACACATGCATATGAACTGATTAAATGGTTATTAGGTTGTCCAGGTTATACTTGCCTTGCTCAAACTGGTCTTGAGGCTGCTGCTCAACACCCTCAAACTGCTGCTCTTCTTAACCAACAAACTGCTCACGGTCTAAACACGTACACGGCAACATACAAACATTTCCACGCATACATACATGCAAACAATTAACAAAAGGTGAGAAACAGTACATCATATCATAAAAACAGGAGATAAAACTGTATTAAAAACATTCTACGCATTACTACGATCGCGTGAGAGCAAGAATCAGTCAAAACAGAGTTAAAACGTGAAAGTTATGCAAAAAACGGGCTCCCAGGGGCATAACTGTGATAGAAACACTGAAAGCAGGGGCTAGATTTGAAAAACCGAGGACCTAACCATAAATAACTATAGCCACCGAGGGTTTTAGGGCAAAAACCGAAGGTCTGGATTGTGGGTTCAAAAACCGAAAAGTCCAGGGGCCAAACCGAAGAAAACAGGACCTAAATCTAATTATTTTTCACAGCCGGTGGACCGCGGGTTTATTCCAGAGAAACGCGGGGACTTTTCTACGATAGTCCCATGCTGACCGGGTCTACGCCGACGCGGTGCTGATGCGGCGCGCGCGTGGCGCGACACGTCGGCCTGACGGGTGGGACCGCGCTGTCGGGTTAAGTGAAGGCGACGTGGCGCTCTGTGATTGGCCCGCGAAGGGCTACGCCGCGTTCTAATCACGGCCGTTGGCGACAGATCGGACGGCCAGGGGGAACGGGGACAGTGAGGCGCCGGCGGCGACCAAAACCCATGGCGGGGTTTCGGCCCGCGCGGCGGTGGCTCGCCGGCGTCGTGCACGTCAGGGCCTAGGGGCCGTCTCGCTGGACTAGACCTAGCGGAAAAGGGAGAGGAGGTCGAGGCGGAGCTCACCGAGGGATCGAGGGAGACGGGGAGCGGACGGCGGGGCTTGGCGACGATGACCGGTGGACGGGCTCGGGCGACGCTCGCGGACGAGAGCGTTGGAGGCTCGGCCTCGCGTCAAGACCTCCTGGAACGGCTCCGCGAAGACCCTGCGAACGTGATGGGGGCGGTTAGAGGGCCGGAGAGGGCACACCAACGGCGAATTCGGCGTCGCAGTGTCTTACCGAAGCGGATCTCCGGCGGCGGATTGCAGGCGCGTCGATGCATGGGAGACGAATTGGGGAGATGGAGTGGTAAAGGAGCTCGGGGCGACGCTCGGGGTCGGGTTTTATAGGGGTTTAGGGCGCTAGGGCGCTGTGTACACGGAGGAGGTGGATGGCGGCTTTGAAAGCTCATCAAGGCGCAGTGAAGGAAGGGAGGGAGAAGGGGAAACTGGGGCGGCATAAGCGGGATTGAGGCGGGGTGCGAAGGAAAGGGGAGCGGGGGCTGGGATTCGAACCTCCCTTGCCTCGGGCGCCGACGTGGCAGAGCGGGAGACGCGGCGGAGACGGCGGTCGGAGGAAGAAGGAGGTGCTGACGGGTGGGGCCCGACGGTCAACGGCACGCTGCAGAGAGGGACACGGGCCGGCGGCGCGCTGAGGGAGTGGGGGCGCGGCTGCGCGGCTGGGCCGGCCTTCGGCCCAGGCGGGAAGAGGGGGCGGAGAGCTGGGCTGGGGCCCAGGCGGGGAGAGGAGCAGGGGCTGGTCGGGCCGGTCGGCTGGGCCGGCCGGTCGGCCTGGATCTCTGTCTTTTTTTTTCTTTTTCTTTTCTGATTTTGAATTCCTTTGAATGGAGATACAAAATGGTTCTAAAATTCAAATAAATTTGAATTTGAATCCTTAATTCAATCAAACAAGAAACAATGCACCAGCGTGTATGCACAAGGAAGTTGGGCCTACGATTTATCTTATTCAAGTATTCATTTTAAATAAATCGTGTTAAATGCAGCTAAACACCTTAGAAAATTAAATAAATTGCTTGAATTTTATTGTAAAATGCTGGAATTTAAACTAGGGTGTTACAAACCTACCCCCCTTAATAGGAATCTCGCCCCCGAGATTCTCATAGGTGGTTAGGAAAGAGACCTGGATAAGTTGCTCTCAACTCCTCCTCTCTTTCCCAAGTTGCCTCATCCTCCGTGTGATGTTTCTACTGCACTCTGCACATTTTGACCCTCCTGTTTCTGGTAACCCTTTCAGATGTTTCAAGAATCTTCACTGGGTGTTCGGTATATGTCAGATCCTCCTGCACATCCAGACCCTCCAATGGTGCTTGTTCTTCCGGCACCCTCAAACACTTCTTTAGTTGGGACACATGGAACACATTGTGTATGCCAGATAGATTTGATGGCAACTCCAACTTATAAGCCACTTCGCCTTTCCTTTCCACTATCTTGAATGGACCGATGTATCTTGGTGCTAGCTTCCCTTTCATATTAAACCTCCAGATACCTCTCATTGGTGACACCTTCAAATACACAAAGTCATCAACCTTAAAGGTTAAGTCCCTACGTCGCACATCTGCATAGCTCTTCTGTCTGGACTGAGCAACTCTCAAGTTCTCACGTACCATCTTGATCTGCTGTTCAGCATCCCTGATAAGGTTACGTCCAAACACTTGCTTCTCTCCTGTTTGGTTCCAAAATAGTGGTGTCCTGCACCTTCTGCCATATAGTGCCTCAAATGGTGACTTCTTCAAACTAGCTTGATAGCTATTGTTATAAGAGAACTCGGCGTAAGGTAGACTCTTATCCCAACTGGTTCCGTACTGTATAGCACACGCCCTCAACATGTCCTCTAGAATCTGATTTGTTCTTTCCGTCTGACCATCTGTCTGTGGGTGATATGCTGTACTGAACCGAAGCTTGGAATCCAAGGAGTCATGCAACTGCTCCCAAAAACGAGATGTGAACTGTGAACCTCTATCAGATATGATCCACTTAGGCACACCATGCAAGCAAATGATTCTGGAGATGTACAACTCTACTAACCTGGCACCCGAATAGGTAGTGTTCACCGGAATGAAATGAGCAACCTTGGTCAATCGATCAACAACTACCCAGATCGAGTTGTAACCTTTCTGAGTCCTAAGTAACCCCACAATGAAATCCATACTTATTTCCTCCCATTTCCACTCTGGAATCTTCAAGGGTTGCAAAAACCTGCAGGTCTCTGATGTTCAGCCTTCACACGCTGACAAGTGTCACACACTGCGACATATTCTGGCACTGCTCTCTTCATTTCGTACCACCAAAACCTTTCTTTCAAGTCATGATACATCTTTGTACTGCCCGGGTGAATGGAGTAAGCGGTGTCATGAGCCTCACTGAGTATTAACTTCTTTATACTGTCCACATCTGGCACACAGATCCAGTTCTTGTACCATACAGTACCCTGTTCATCCTCACTAAAGTGTGGCGCCTTGCCCACCTTGATCTGTTCCCGGATCTCCTGAATTTTCTCGTCCGTCTTCTGATGTTTCCTTATCTCTTGTTCAAGGGTAGGCTCTGCTTCAAAAGTTGCTACTGTGGTGTGGTGCACGAATCCCAAATTCAAACTCTCAAATTCTGCACATAGCTCAAGGGGTATCTGAAAAGCAACTGCCATGTTAACATAACTTTTTCTGCTTAAAGCATCTGCTACCACATTAGCTTTCCCTGGATGGTAATGTATATCTAGGTCATAATCTTTAATCAACTCTAGCCATCTTCTCTGCCTCATATTCAGCTCATTCTGTGTGAAGATATATTTAAGACTCTTATGATCGGTGTATATCTCACACCGATTTTCAAATAAATAATGCCTCCAAATTTTCAGAGCATGCACAACCGCTGCTAACTCTAGATCATGAGTAGGATAATTGACCTCATGCTTTTTTAACTGGCGTGAAGCATAAGCAATCACCTTACCCTCCTGCATCAGCACACAACCCAAACCTTCCTTAGAGGCATCACAATACACGGTGAAACTCTTGGTTAAGTCTGGTAGAGTAAGCACAGGGCAGTGGTGAGTCTCTTCTTTAATTCATCAAATGCAGCTTGCCTCTCCTTAGTCCAAATAAATGGAATACCCTTCTCGAGCAATGATGTCATTGGTTTTGCAATCCTGGAGAAACTTTCAATAAACCTTCTGTAATATCCTGCTAGACCCAAAAATCCACGAACTTCTTTCACAACTTCTGGCACCTTCCAATCCATGACACTGCTGATCTTGCTAGGATCCACCATGATTCCAGCTTTTGAGACTATATGTCCCAAGAAAGGCACTTGATCAAGCCAAAACTCACACTTGCTCAACTTTGCATACAACTTATGTTCTCTCAGCTTCTGCAAAACTAATCTCAAGTGTTCTTCATGTTCTTCTTCCATCTTGGAATAGATCAGTATATTATCAATGAACACCACAACAAACATGTCAAGATACTCCATAAACACCTTGTTCATAAGATTCATGAAATAAGCAGGAGCATTTGTCAACCCAAAAGACATCACTGTATATTCATATAACCCAAATCTGGTAATGAAAGCAGTCTTTGGAATATCGGAAGGATGAATCTTCATCTGATGATAACCCGACCTCAAATCAATTTTTGAGAACACACATGCACCTTGCAACTGATCAAACAAATCATCTATTTGAGGTAAGGGGTATTTATTTTTTATGGTGACCGGCGGACGGGCTCGGGCGGCGCTCGCGGACGAGAGCGTCGGAGGCTCGGCCTCGCGTCAAGACCTCCTAGAACGGCTTCGCGAAGACCCTGCGAACGTGATGGGGGTGGTTAGAGGGCCAGAGAGGGCACACCGACAGCGAATTCGGCGTCGCAGCGTCTTACCGAAGCGAAACTCCGGCGGCGGATTGCAGGCGCGTCGATGGACGGGAGCCGAATTGGGGAGATGGAGTGGTAAATGAGCTCGGGGCGACGCTTGGGGTCGGGTTTTATAGGGGTTTAGGGCGCTAGGGCGCTGTGTACACGGAGGAGGTGGACGGCGGCTTGAAAGCTCGTCAAGGCACAGTGAAGGAAGGGAGGGAGAAGGGGAAACCGGGGTGGCATAAGCGGGATTGAGGCGGGGTGCGAAGGAAAGGGAGCGGGGGCTGGGATTCGAACCTCCCTTGCCTCGGGCGGTGACGTGGCAGAGCGGGAGACGCGGCGGAGACGGCGGTCAGAGGAAGAAGGAGGCGCTGACGGGTGGGGCCCGACGGTCCGCGGCACGCTGCGGAGAGGGACACGGGCCGGCGGCGCGCTGAGGTAGTGGGGGCGCGGCTGCGCGGCTGGGCCGGCCTTCGGCCCAGGCGGGAAGAGGGGGTGGAGAGCTGGGCTGGGGCCCAGGCGGGGAGAGGGGCGGGGGCTTGGCTGGCCGGTCGGCTGGGGCGGCCGGTCTGCTTGGCTCTCTCTCTTTTTTTTCTTTTTCTTTTCTGATTTTGAATTCCTTTGAATGGAGATAGAAAATGGTTCTAAAATTCAAATAAATTTGAATTTGAATCCTTAATTCAATCAAACATGAAACAATACACCAGCATGTATGCACAAGGAAGTTGGGCCTATGATTTATCTTATACAAGTATTCATTTTAAATAAATCCTGTTAAATGCAGCTAAATACATGGGCCTTAGAAAATTAAATAAATTGCTTGAATTTTATTGTAAAATGCTGGAATTTAAACTAGGGTGTTACATATGAAGAGGCTCACCGGCCAACGCTGCTCTAACCGTCTTGGCCACGATATTATCCATGCGGTTTATGACCGCCTCAGACTGCCAGATCAAAGCATGCGCGGTAATCCTGTGTATCTCCTCGCGAAGCACTTCAGTGCACCGCTGCGAGGGAGTCATGAGGTCGACTCCGTCGAGAAGCGACGAAGGGACTCCATGTATCATGATGCTGCCGTGGCGAGACCTCCCGTACATGGCGAGCACTTTAGCCTTGAGTTCATCCACGATCTTAGGGTAGCGCCTTTGGTGAACTTTGGGAAGATCCTCGGGCTTGGCGATGGGGGCGCACTCCTCGCCGCTCTCATCGGCGACGGTGCTGCGTCCTTTGGTAGCCATGCCTGTGTTGAGATCTGCATGTCCCACCGGGCGTGCCAAAAATGTGTTGCACCAGGAAACCGACGGGTAGCACCCTAGAGAGCTTCACACAATAGGGCCGGGAGGTGTATGTGTACCGTAGGGATCGCTCCTCCTTGTTGCGACCCACAACCAGCTGAACGGATCAGCCGATCATCTTGGCTTGGTGTTAGTCGGGCGTGCCACTTGGCTGATGACCTAGCCAGGGAGGTTATGGTAGTGGTGATGGCGTTGGTTGGTTCCTATTTCCCCTGTACAAGTAGACAAAACAGATTAAACATTAAATACTAGCCGGATGGCTTGGATCGGCTCATCCTGGGTCGGATCTTCTGCGTCGGCAAAGCCCTGCTGTCTTACCAGTAGCATATCCAGATATAGTATACAAAATACTTAAATAAAGGAAGAAGAAACACAACTAGATCTATTCCAGTCGGCAAAAACATCCAGATGAACGTCAAACACGCCTTAAGATCTACTATTGCACCAAAGATTATACAGGAAAGCTATAAAAGCAGACGCATCTTTGATAAAACTATAAAAGGCGTGGCAGGATATACATCGGATCTTCCTAATACATGTGATCTGTAGATGAAGCTATAAGAACAGATCTAATCTATGTTCTAAACTTGTGCTATATCAATCTAATAACGAACTAGCAGCGTGACAGCATGCATCATGGAAGATATTAGCATAACAGCAAGGTGTACATGAGACGATGTGCAAGCATATCGACTTATGCACATGATGGATCTCATGCCAAGCTAGGCTTGGCATGAGGTTCATCAGGATAACTAATGGATCTCACGCTAAGCTAAGCTTAGTGCGAGATTCATCATGGTAACTAGTAAACCGTGCCATAAAAACGCTTCAGTACACGATCTACTAGGCGACTAACGTCGTAATGCCTATAACGAAATAAATCGTTAAGGCAGCATGACAATTACCTGAAACTCTAGTCTCTAGTGGTGGCGATGCGCCGAGGGGGTGTGGAGACAACCGTTGCTTGGTGAACGTATGTCGTCAACTTTATTTCGATAACAATGGGTACATATTTATAGTCCGGAGACTTAGGCAGCAAACCTGCCCTTCCATAATTAAACTACAAACCCTAACCGACTTAAACTGGACTCTTTTAGCTAATCTTTAATCTACGATACAAGGCCCAATGGCCTGTCTTACCGCCGTCGCTTCCTTGGACAGCTTCTCTTTAGCCCAAAGCCGATTTTGGTCCATTAACAGGGACGGCCAAATTCCGCTGTCAACAAACGCGTTGAGGAACAAGATCTCGAGCTTTCAACAGCTCACAGATGAAATGGTGGCGGAGGCCTGGGAAAGATTACAGGAATATATAGCAGTCTGCCCCTAGCACGGAACGGAAGAATGGCTGATCATTCAGAGTTTCTTTCACGGGTTAAACCGTACTGCTCAAGAGCACCTAGATGCAGCTGCTGGAGGATCTTTCCTATCCCAAAGTATGAGAGCAGCCAAAAATCTGATTGAGAAGATCGCCACTAACCAGGGATGGAAGGAAGAAAGGTCACACACATGACCCGTGGAGTCCATCACATCGATAGCACGGACATGCTAGCCACCAAGATGGACTTACTCTTAAAGAAGCTAGAAGACAATCCCGAGACCGCACCAGTCCAGGCCCTCAACACTCGCATGACTTGTGAAGTCTGCAGGAACACGGGGCATTCAGAGAGCAGCAGCCCTGAAACGCGACCGGAAGACGCCAACTTCATTGAAAATTCTAGCAACTTCAACAACGGGAATCATCCCCAACCAGGCTGGAATTCGCGACCATATATTCCATTCTCCAAACAAGGTAACTCCTCTAGCAATTCACAGCAATTCAATAAGCCTAGCTCGTTTGATCCAAAAGCTGTTTATGATAGCATTAGTAAAAAGTTTCATGCAAATGATAGACTTTTTGAATCTATTTCATTACAAATGGAAACTTTTAATAGTGCTATGAAGAATCAACTGAGTTTCAATAAAATGTTAGAAACACAAATAGCTTAGTTGGCTGCCTCTTTGCCTAATGCTAATGCGGGAAAGCTTCCGGGACAACCGGAACCTCCTCCCAAAGAGCACATTAATGCTGTCACCACTAGGGGTGGTAAGTCCACTTAGGATTCTCCACATCCTAGTGGTGCACCATGCACTAACCATACGCGCAAGGAATAGGAGAAGACCACCGAAACAAAAGAGAAGGATGATCTAGAAACCAGCACTGATGCCACGAAGGAGAAGGCACCATCAAAAACTCTTCCACACGAGTTTTATGACACAACGGTGTTGCCCTTCCCTCAGCACAACAAGAAGGCTGCCGCGGATGAACAATATAGTAAGTTTGTTGAGGTCATTAAGAAGTTATATGTCAATATACCCCTGCTAGATGCTATGCAGGTACCGACATATGCGAAGTACTTAAAAGATATACTCAACAATAAGAAGCCATTGCCATCGGCAGAAATTGTGCACATGACCGAGGAGTGTAGCGCAGCTATACTCAACCAACCTCCACAGAAGAAAAAGGACCCTGATAGTCCTACCATTCCGTGCTCAATTGGGAACCAAGTCTTCAACCAAGCCTTATGTGATCTCAGGGCAAGCGTTAGTGTCATGCCTAAAATTGTCTTCGACAAACTCAATCACGCGGCTCTCATCCCCACAAGTATGTGCCTGCAACTTGCGGACCAGTCCATCCGACACCCCGCGGGAATCGCCGAGGACGTCCTGGTAAAGACCCAAAATTTCCTCTTTCCCGTGGACTTTGTGGTACTGGAGATGGAAATTGATGCCAAGACACCGCTCATTGTTGACGGTCGTTATTTTCCTATTTTGACCATCAATCCCTCGGTGAATAAATGGGGTATACATAAAGTTCCATGCATTATTTACCTAACACTGACGAATTCCATGAGTTTTGGTGGTTTTCAATGTATCATAGGGAGAAGCTCACATTCCATAAAACAGAACATCATTTGGAGCAAGACAGAATCATCACATAAAAGGGCCTGAGAATGAATGGGAAATAACATCATTATGAAGTATCTCAAATGCCCTCATGGACCAAGACATTGCAAAGAGCTCGTCGAAACAATTAAAATGGAGTTTTGGTTCACTCAATTTGGAGTCTGGACGCTCAAGTTATGGCCGTCGCAATGTTAACAACATGGGTAGTGAGAGATGGTCGGGCGACCATAACCTTGATCGGGCGAACAAAGGCATGGCCGGCCGACCACCTACTCACCCAAAATGCTTCACACTTCATCTTATTCATCCAAGGAAGACACCAAGAGCCTAGATACACAAGGTGGAACAAGCCCAAGTCGAATCCAACGTCGGAAGGCCACCACACGGGCCGAGGAACTACTGAAAGGCTGAAATGATGGTCGGCCGACCTTGGGCTAGGCCGGCCGACCTTGGGCTTGGTTGGCTAACCCTAGGCTTGGCCGGCCGACCACTTCAAATGGCCGCCCGGTCCATTACTTGGCCTGCACAGTCACCACGTTGGATGCCCGGACATGTTCAACACGTGTATCAATGGAAACCGACTTCCAGAAGGCATCCTAGGCGTTGGAGAAGTGAGGCGATGCATCGGACGGTCGGCCGACCTTGGGGGATGGTTGGCCGACCATGGGCTTGGTCGGCCGACCTCCGTGATGGTCGGCCGACCACCCACGTGGCCGCCCGACCAACCGACTTGCTGCCCCCACCGACCTTCTTTGCCCTATAAATAGAGGGACACTCCCCCCACTCCAAAATGTACCATTTCACACCATGTGAACTCTCTTTCTCCCTCTAGGAGGCACCCCACAAGAGGGGCTTCCATTCTGAAAGCATTGTTTAGTTTAGGAGTTAGAGAAGGTCTGCTGTATCGGAGTCAGTCGAAAGTACTCGGTAATGTATTTCATTTGCTTATCTTGAGCACTACTTTCCTTTTATTGACAAGTGCAAGTACTTCATGTGTCTACTTTATGCACTTATCTTTCTGCTCTAGTTAGTTACTCGCTTGGTATGTATGCAGCTATTAAGCACATTTTTCCTTTTTGGGCATACCAAGTTGAGGCCTGAGTTGTGCTGAACTAGAATAGATTGATCGTTGTTATGCTTGCCGATGTTACAATCCAACCTATACGCTAGGCTCTGGTTAGTTCCTCTCCTTTGGCCAAGGATGAACTATTGTTGTTCAAGCTCCGCTTGAACACGTTCGTAGCGTGCCAGCCTTTCCACGCAGATTTGCTTGGTAGCCCCACTCGGTGACAGCGTGTGGTGTGCCTGTGTATCCCAGGCCCGTTCGTTCAGTAGGCCCGTAGGCGTTAGCCGGGTCTCCTTCGGTGGTCTACTATCTACCCCCTGACCCCTCGAGGCGCTGGAATTTCGCTCGACGCAAGTCATAACTCTGTTGAAATCCTTTCGACCCTTAGCACGGATAGCTCTTGTATGCTAGCAGAGATAGAAGAACGTATAGCAGTCCCTATCTCATTGTCCTCCTAGCTTTACCTGTTTTCTTGCCAACGGTGCTTGGCTTGTATCTCATGGTGTTTGGTGTCAACCTTTCCAAGCTATCGGTTGACGTGAAAGAGTAGTAACAGCTGGATGAATGATAGTTTAATATCTCTATCTCAATGCTTCCCTGTGGATAAATACGATACCTTGGAATACTCTCGGGTGAAAGGCTACAGCGGTCTCCGCGCTTGCGGAGTAAAATCCGGTAGGCTAAGAACCGCCAACAAGCTTTTCTGCCGCTGTTGCCGGGGAAGCGCCGAGTTAGGGTATTATTTTGTTATTCATCCTTTTGTTATTGCTCTTTCATTTTATTTTGAAAATCCAAAAAAATAGAAAAATAGAAAACCTTCTCTTCAATTTTGCTCTATCCGTTGAGTAAATCTTGATTATGCTTGTTCATGCTGCCCAAAGTTTACCATGAAAGCATAGCTTGGGCCATTGTGTGCCCAGAGGCTAATTTTCAAATTAAGCGTGGTGCTTAGGTTGTATTAGCCTCTTTTTATCAAACGATGTGTCGGGATAAATGAGCTATGTGTAGACTTTGGTAGTGATGTTCCATGCTAGTTCATGAACCACGATCTAGCTGGATCTCTCAAGTTTCATGGAGACACAAAAATCCCGGTGATGTTTCAAAAATGTACCCGTTTTTTTAGACCGAGGATTTTGAGTAAAGTTGAAGGGATGGAAGTCATGGTTTAACAACAGGTTTTGTGCTATGTTTTGACGTGAAATATTTTGCGAGCACTTTGTGAACAACGGGCCCGATGGTTAATACTGGTCACACATTTTGGACGCTTTGTATATGTTGTACACTAACCTGTTGCAGGAGGCATTCATTCCCCGCACGAGAAGAGAGGCCTCATGGCCGACATTCTTGTGCTCAACCTCTTGCCCTTTTTGGGAAATGATAGCATTGTGACATGGATGACTGATGAAGTGGTGTGGCACGACCGTCATCATCACAAAAGAGCATCATATCAAGGTTGGCATGAAAATTCTATATCACATTATGCTATCTTCCATGCTTGAATTTGCACAGCTAGTAGGCCACTAGTCTACTGCCCCACGGGAAAGTTGCGTACCCGATGGAGTTGTGTTGTAGATCCTAAAATCGGCAGGCATAGACGTCTCTCATTGCGGGAGAGCTCCGTCTTAAGCACCAAAAAGGCAAACATAAATCAATACCTACAAGCATGGTGAGAACGTCGAGGTCATGATGTGCAGTCAATGGCTGTGTGGCACAAAGGCAGACAACGACCGGTGGCACATGTCATGTTTGACAAGTATCAAGCCCAATAAGAGCATGATAGAGAGCAAGTTTGGTATCAGCATCCAATGCAGAAACCAAGCTTGGGGGAGAAAATTGTCTGGCATTTGACAAGCTTCTAGAGAAACAACCAAAATTTCAAGCCAACGAAGCAATGTTTAAAGGATATCGCTACATCAACATTCCAATGACCAACCATGGAGCAAGAACCCGATGTACCTACTGCCGAGATGGAATTTTTAGCATCGTTACTTCCAACTTCAATGAAGGTAACCTCCTCTAACAGCTGTTTTCAACATTCTCTTTTTAGAGGATGTTTTAAATCAAATGCTTGTTAGCGATAGCTCTTGGAACAAAACTTTCATCGTGCTAGGATCTTCTAGTAGTGCTATCATGGTAGCACTTGAAATCAAACTTTCATGCTAAGATCCTACGACCATAAGAGTTTCCAACAGTGCTATCTTAGGTTAGCTTATCCTGATGAGTTAAGCTAGCCCTCTACTCTGCCCAACCTAGATATTGTTAGGTAGACAAATGCATGTGTCAACCCCTAACATAGAGGGAAAGGTAGAAGGAGGTTTCTGGAGATCATAAAGGAGGAACGAAAATGCCATCACGCATCCACCCTCTATCTTGAGTATCTCTTCGCGCCATGATTGGACAATGCCTTCCACTGGAACCTGAACAAAGGTCAAAGCGGAACATGAAAACTTCAACTAAAGGTTTGTTTCATGACAACACAAGAATCAAGCTTGGGGAAGATGGGCCAAAGATCCATCATCCAACCCAACCCCTAAGAGGAAGGACCTCGATATTCAGCCTTCAACAGTGGTTGAGCGCTGCAAAATAATGACCATGCTCTGCATCACTTGGGAAGCAAATATAAAGGACATCTCTCATCCCCGAGAGTACTTCTTGAACACCACAAGACTAGATGTCACTATAGTATGAGGTTGCAACTGACATAAGATCTATGTAGAGACATCACCCAAGTATGGAGGAACGCTACGAGTGAGCATTCCTTAATTCCCTTCCCCTGGCCAGACTTACAACAAGACAAAACGGTTTACTAGAGGCTAGGTTGATCTACTCTACTCATGAGTTAATGCGCCAATGAGCCACCTGACATCACAAGCATGGCGCAGCATGAGTCAGCACGCCAATCACAAACATGGCGAATAGCCATCTCCCGAAGATTGGTGGCAAACTGCCAAGGATGCAAAGGAGTCAACTCAAACAAACATCCACCTCTATCATTCCACGCAGTCTGTTTGGGAATAAACAATTGGCCGCGACCGAAACAGTGTCACTTTGGAAGAATGTCAGGCTAATGGCAAAAATATGATGTTGGCGCGGGAGATCCAACAAGAGACATTCATCCACGGGAGTAGTACCATTAGATTAGATAAATCCAAACTCCTGACACTTTGCAGACGGTCCAAACAGCAGCACGAGAACTGCTCATCAAACAGTCATTTTAGAAATAGAGGAGGCAGAACAAGAGTAGAGAGGGAAGCGAATTTGCCTAACACAGGTAAGCAACGAAAGCAGCATCGTCGTCACCCAGGGAACAAACAAGCTTGCAGGAGGCAATGCCAGGTAATGCTGAAGCTCAGTTTCTTGACAATCACTTGCAAGAACTAAGCTTGGGGGAAGATCACCAGGTGAGTGCCCCGAATGCTTTGTATCTATTTGAATATCTTAATCCTGAAAATTGCCATGGCACCAAAATAGATTTACTTCTTGTTATCCTGAATAAAAGAAAAGTTATAAAAATTTGCATAATTCAATAAAAAAACAACAAAAAGATTTGCTTTCACCATGAATAAGCTAACTCCTAGCCATAATGCTAGAACTTTGTTTATACCCTTGCTTAAAGGAGATGATGAATAGTTGCTCTGTCAGTTTTTGTAAGTATTTTGTATACAACTTGACACTCCCCTAAAATTTGAACTTTTTGGCATTTGTCGTGATCCTACCTTTAATCTTTAACCTTGTGGGAGCAAGTGCTTTTTAAACCAAGTCTAAATTGTTGTGAGATGTGATATAATCATATTATGAGTTTAACCCATCTTGATCCTAGTAAGGTGAATTCTCGGAGTTTCTTTTTTGAAAATTAAAATGAGAAAGTTCCTCAGTGGTTTAAATACCTATCCAGAGCCAAATACTTTACAAGTTTAACCTCTACATATGCTACCTATTGTTGTGTTGAGTTTTGTCAAATTTTGAGTTCTTATGAGGTAGTGGCACTTCAAATCCCGATTAAAATCCCTCACATCCACATCCATTTGCTGGCCTTTCTTCATCTGGTCATGCTTAAATCTACACTGGATTCAAGCATCCTCTTGCACCAGATATTTCTCCACCATATCCATCGTCCACATACCTATCCACAAATATGGTCTCCAAATAAATACTCTAGTCATATTCCAGCAATATCTCCAAAGTTCTCATACAAAGAGGAGACATGGAGCTATCAAAAAAAAAGAAAAAAGAAACAGAGAAAAAGTGACAAAGGAAGAAAAGAAAAAAAAGAGAAAAGAAAGAGAGAGATAGCTCCATGAGCTTCAAAGTATCAAAAGGGGATTCATGAAATAAGGAGTTTTCATCCATAGACCATATCCATCCACAAAACAAACCCATTCTCCTTTGATCGGGATGAGAGGTATCACAAACTTTGCTAGGACCAATCTTTGACTTGACAATATACATGACATAGGTAAGCTAACTTTATCCCTACCTTGAGCTCCACATAGGCCTTTTAGTTGATAGGGAAAAGTTTGGCCAATGGCCTGGTGAGGAATATAAAACCACTTAGTGATCATGGGTACCATTTGAGGAACTTGGTTCTTTCTTTTCAAAATTTTCAAAACCTTCCGAGCATGAAACCAGAAAGGAGATAGAGTTTGGTGACACTCTGCTAAGATTGTTCCATCTCTCAACCGCCAAAAACAAGGTAAGAAGTGCCAGAAGCCCACATGTATGGATAAAAGGGTTAGGGTTACACTTATTCCAGTTTGTTCGAACATAAAGGTAGAATGTTGGGTTGGGCACTTAATACTTGTAGGACATTGACATTGATTGTGGCGGAACCTCCCTGCTTAATCTAGACTAAGCACACCTGCCACCTCTGGCTCGCAGTGCACTTAGGCCAGACTAAACCCGGTAGTCCGTCGAGAGTCCTTCGAGCTCTCGATAACACCAATTCCCGAGGAACCGACATCAAACACATCCGACTCTCGAAGGAGCCACAACAATTTCATCATCACAGGCAGTTGAAATAGAGAGTTATAGAATTAATTTACAACTCAATTGTATGAAATCAAATACATGTTCAAATATAGCGGAAGCGAATTCGGAGTATATAATTATAGCGGAAGCGTTCTCAAAACATCTCGCAGCGCAATAATATACTTAAGTAGTCTTCAGGAAGAGATGACAAGGCGAATAGCACCGAGCCCATCGGTACTACCACCTCCAACACAGTTGTCCAGAATCGTCGGTACCTGTAATCCAAAAGTGGGGGCAAACCCTGAGTACTAATTACTCAGTAGGACTTAATGGACAGGGCTTACGGCTGACGCAAAGCGTGCTTACTAATCATGTGGATCCTTAGCTGTTGATTCTTAAACAAGGTCATGTTGATATCAGATAGCAGGATTTTGACAGCTGCTATCCATTAATCATGAAAATCAGTTATATCATAAAATAAACATTTGCATGTAAAGTAAAGTAATGAACACATGTCCCGTCCCAAGATTCACAGCGCCTCCATCCAACCCCTTGGGAGTAGCCGTCTCAGGAGCGATACCACGGTACGTCGGATCAGCCCTCCCTCGACCTCAAAGCATCTCCCAAGTCCATCGACCTCCAACCGGTGGATGGGCGACACCCTGAATAGTGGGACAGATCATACACATCCACGCATGTTGTATTAAAAGCATGACTTTGTAAACAGTATGTTCCAATTATTACTACGTTGCCCGTGTGCGATATTGGCATTCTCACACCTGGTGAGCATCAGCGATTCGAATCGATTTGTTAATTCCCGGGAACAACTAACAATGCCAGGGGTATATGCTTACTAGCCCTCGCGTTCCCACATATAGCCCCCATCTCCACTTGTCCCATCCCAAGTTCGATTCCAACCCGCCATTCCCCAGGTTTAGCCCCCGTGGAGCGTTACCTCGGCCGCACCGGGTCCAGCCCTCCACGAGTCTACACCCCAAGCGCCCCTGGGACCGATGGTAGGACCAAGTCTCTGTTCTTCGGATGGCACAAGTAAGACTTTCACCGGTCCATTATCCCGGATAAGCACCTTAGCAATGTTATGCCGATCAGCAGGCGAAAAGCGAACGGGCCTTATGCGACTCGGGCGGAGTCCAGTGCACAATATCATAAACCATGAGTAACTCATAAAATCTCCGCCCGGTCTCCATTTAAATCAGAAGCATATATAACAACTTACCTCAGTGAGATTTCTGTAAGTTTTTGAAATCACCTACGCGACGAGTGACTCCATTCACCCGTGTCTACTCGTACCTAGCATTACTAGGCACTCGTCCTACGAACTCTAGGTGTAGGTTGTAGGGCCAGGGCGGCCAGGATATCTAATGCAGTTGGTTCCAATCAACTCCTGATGCATATGCCTAATCATCAAGACATAAGATGTTTGCTGGGTATAGTATGGTCCTGCCTACCTTTGCTTGATCTTAAGAAAACCAACAAACTAAGCTAGGTTAGTTTGCTGGGTTGTGAGGCTTTGCCCCAGGCAACCCCTTGAAGCAGGGACGGATTTAATCAGCGACCCTTCGTCTTCTTGCTCCGTATATAGCCTGTTGCCTGGTTCCTTGATCACTGGTTTCTCCTGTGTTGATAGCTCTTTGCACGCGGGTCTATATGCATGATAAAATGCAAGTGAGTGCAAGAGAATGCAAATGCAGGCATATGATACAAGTTATATGGATGACATAGTGCAATCATGAGTGCAACGAATTGCGAATGTATGCATGAGGTGTCAATGAAATATAATGCATGATCAAGTAGCTTGTGAAGAATGGTTTCGGGTACTCTTAGTTTAAACACACCCTATAACAAGAAAACTTAACGACTTTGTTAAGAAATCATACAGCCCATCACTAAGAAAATCGTACAAACCATTACCACATCTTATCTTTGAAGTTATTGGGAATAATTGTTCTATATGTGTACACAGTCCCTATCAAATGAAATAAAGTTGTCTCTTAAAGTTAAACATATACATGCAAATTAATGGACACGCTACCTTTATGAATAAAATGCACTCATAAGTTCATGTAGTTAGAAAACTCCACTCGATCTCAAATCTTTACCACATGCAGCAACTAACTCCATAACGCTACTAGATTTTTCCCATAATTTTATTAGCAGTTTAATTACACTTTTTCCTATTTTCTTTTTCAACTAGTAGCATTTTATCATTTTCAATTCAGCTACTTAAACATGCATGCACAACCTCATACTCTACCAGTGAGTTACTCATACTATGTGAAGTGCATGAAAAATACTAAAGGTCATATTTGAGTATATTTTATATGGCCTGCCTTGTCCGAGTTAATTAAATATACAAATCACATGCATAAGGGCAAAACAGTAATTAAACAGTCAATGCTAGTGCTACCAAAAATCACACAGTACCTAGATGTCATAAGAAAGCTACTGTCCAAGTCTCATAATTTTTGAAGTTCATTTGGTTCACTTTTACCATTTATTTACCTACACCATGCATGCGTTAAACCAGGGGTAAAACAGTCTTTTCACACATCCATATCATACCTATCCTGTATATCTACTCTCAAGGAGTCCATAGCCACTGAGTTTGCCCATTTTGGATTTTTATTTTAATTGTTATGATTTTTCAAAGTTTCAGCCGAAATAAAGTGAAAATAAATGGAAAACATTAGATCCAGGGACTTGTACGCAATTAACCGTAGATATCAGGGGCTAGACCGTAAGATTTGCGAGACTCAGTGTACAGCGCACCGGATCTAACCGCGAAACGCCGAAAGCCCGGGGTTAAATCTGCAAAATGCGACGCCTCGGGTTAAAATGCGAAACCCTAATAGATCTAGGGGTGTATTCATAAGTTATTCAAGACTCATGCAACAGTGGGAAAACAACCGACAAGTGGAGGGTCCTTTCTGCAAAAAACCGCGCCTTCGTCTTCCACCTCCGGCCGGGGCGAACGGCGCGGCGCGTCCCGCGTTCCCGCGTACGGGGCGGCGCGTCGGGACGGGGTCTTGGAGCCGAGGTAGGCCGGGGTCGTGCCTCCCGCGACGGCGAACTTGACCCTCTAGGTCTCGTCGCCGGCGGTGCAGAGGGGAGGCAGGCGGCGGTGGTGAACTGACGGCCGCGGTGGCGTGCACCGACGGCGGCGCGGGCGCGGATTCGGCGGCTCCGGTGAGGGGAAGGGCCACGGGGTGGCGCGCCGGTTGCGCGGGGAGATGGGGAAGCCGCTGGGGTTGAAGTGGGGGCAGGGGGATGGCTGGAGGGTAGTCGTCCGCGTCGACCCCAAGCTCGGCCGAGGGGCAATGGTGACGGCGCGAGGGGAAGAGTGCTAGAGGCTCCGGCGGTGGACGAGGGTTTGGGGAAAAGGTGGAGGACGGCGAGGCGAGCGCGAGGCGCGCGTCCGCGGGGCAGTAGGTAGCTCGAGGAGGCCGGCGTGGGAGTTAGCCGTGGCGGCAATGGCGGCCGGTGCTCCGCGCTTCGGGGCTCGGGAGGTTAAGCGGGGAAGGTGTAGAGGGTGTGGAAATGGTAGTGGCGAGGCGAGATGGAGCCAGGGCTGGCCTTGGCCTCGCCTCTCGGCTGGGATTGCGTCCAGGTGCGGGCGGGGACGCGGGGCGCGGTTTCGGCCGACACCGCGGCCATGGCGCAGGCGGCGCGCGCCGCGTGGGTGCGAGCGAGCGGGGAGAAGGGGCGGTAGCCACGGCGTGGACTGGGTCCACAGACCCTGTGTCAGTGACAGGTGGGGCCGGGTACGTGAAAGAGAGAGACGGTCCATGGACTGGTTGCACGGACGGCGTGCGGGGTGGGGCCCACTGGACCGGATTTCCAATCCCGGGGGCGGGATTCCGAAGGCGGTCTGCCGGTGGGACCCGCCGGTCAGTGAGACGGGAAGGAAAGAAAATCCCGAAATTGAAAAATCCATCTTTGACCGCTGAAACCTCTGTTTGAAATCCCCACTTTTGAACAGGTTAGAGGCCGATATTGAAGAAGACCCAATTGTATGAAATGTTCTAAATTTGCTCCTCTACATATCTCTTATAAACTTGTATACCATGTTCTATTCAAAATTCTGGTGTAAATTTGAATTTAAACGGCTGACCAAGGTTTGACCAACAAAACCCTCTAGCTTGTAAATTCTAAAAGTCTATTTTTTAGACACTTTCACATAAGGAGTTTTATACCAATGTTGTTCAAAATTTCATGATATACAACTTTCTCAATACCAGCATTGCAAGATTTTGGATTTAAGATCAAGAAAATTTAAAATTACTAAACTGGTCAGATTTGGACAGATTTCACATGCTGACAGAAAAAGTCCCAAATCTCTATGCAAACCTTCATGCATGTCAAAGCACCAATTACCAAAGTTGTTTATAATTAAATTGTCTACAAGTTTGTCAATATGAGTTTCACCTATATCACTATAGAACTAAAGTTATAGGCACAATCACATAGACACATATGCAGAAAACAGGTTTCAACAACTTGCACCTCGACTAAAATTTGAACTAGGGCTCAAATGAATGTCATTGTATGATGCATTATGATGAATGTTGCATGCATTATGAATGATTATGCACTTGAGATGCCGGAGCATCACAACCCACCCCCCTTAAAGAAATCTCGTCCCGAGATTCTGATGTGATGTGGGTGGATAAGTTAATGAGAAGAAAGTGCATTGCGTATGCGTTTAAAACTTTAAATTGCTGTGGCGTACTCAATTCGAAGTGGATGGAAGAAAACCAGGATACTTTGTTCGCAAGAATTCTTCTTGCTCCCATGTTGCCTCTTCCTCGGAGTGATTACTCCATTGCACTTTGTAGAAGTTAATGGTTCTTCGTCGTGTCGCGCGTCGCTTTTGGTCGAGGATTTTTATGGGTTGCTCTTGATAGGTGAGGTCTGGTTGGATCTGAATTTGAGATGTATCAATCACTTCCTCTGGCACTCTTAAACACTTCTTGAGTTGCGAGACATGAAACACGTCATGAACCGCAGCTAGATGTGGTGGTAGCTCCAGTCGATAAGCAACTGGCCCACATTGCTCTGTGATCTTGAACGGACCAACATATCTTGGTGCTAGCTTGCCTTTTACTCCAAACCGGTGTACTCCTTTCATGGGTGATACTCGAAGATATACATGATCATCCTCTTCAAAGGTTAGCGGTCTTCTCCTCTTATCTGAGTAGCTTTTCTGCCTAGACTGTGCCCTCTTTAGATTGTCGTGAATGAATTTAACTTGTTCTTCTGCTTGTGTTACCAAGTCAGGTCCAAATGTGACACGTTCTCCTGGTTCTGACCAGTTGAGTGGTGTTCTGCACCGCCTACCATATAGGGCCTCGAAAGGAGCCATTTCTAAGCTCTTCTGATAGCTGTTGTTGTAGGCGAACTCTGCCAAGGGGAGACATTCATCCCACTTAGTGGAAAAGGTCAAAGCACACGCCCTCAACATATCTTCAAGGATCTGATTCACTCTTTCAACTTGGCCGCTCGTTTGAGGATGGTATGCCGAACTGTGAATTAAGTTGGTTCCAAGAGCAGTTTGTAATTGCTCCCAGAAGCGTGACAAAAACGTGAGCCTCTGTCCGAAGTGATGGTTAGAGGGACACCGTGCAAGGATACAATCCGGGAAATATATAGTTCCGCATATTGTTTTGCTCGATAGGTGGTCTTGACAGGGATGAAATGTGCAGATTTTGTGAACCGGTCAATAATTACCCAAATGGAATCATATCCCTTCTGTGTGCGAGGCAATCCCACAATGAAGTCCATGTGTATATCCTCCCACTTCCAGGCGGGAACTGCTAGGGGCTGAAGCATACCCGCAGGCTTCAAGTGGTCAGCTTTCACTCTTTGGCATACGTCACATTCAGACACATACTTGGCGATCTCCCGTTTCATACGGGTCCACCAAAATTTTTGCTTTAAATCTTGGTACATCTTGTTGCTGCCCGGGTGTAGGGTGAACATGGAAGTGTGAGCTTCATCTAGGATTTTCTTTCTTAGTTCCATGTCCTTTGGTACTACTAAGCGGTTTTTGAACCACAAGACTCCTTCTTCGTCGAGCTTGAAATAGGCCTTCTTCTTGTCATTGATCTCATCTCGAATATGTGACATGCCCTTATCTTGCTTTTGTGCTGCTATGATTTGATCCTTGATGGTTGGTTCAAGGACAAGGTTATAAAGTTCTGCTTCTAGCGCTGTTGGCATTTCTATGTCCCCAATCTCACAGCATAGCACTCTCACTGTTGGACGAGCTTCAATGAAGTTGCAATGAGCTTTACGGCTCAATGCATCTGCTACTACATTAGCCTTTCTGGGGTGGTAATGAACCTCTAGGTCATAATCTTTTATCAACTCTAACCACCGTCTTTGCCTCATATTTAATTCAGGTTGGGTAAAGATGTATTTGAGACTCTTGTGGTCAGTGTAAATGTGACAAGTGTTGCCTAGCAAGTAATGTCTCCATTTCTTCAGTGCATAGACAACCGCAAGTAACTCGAGATCGTGAGTTGGGTAGTTCACCTCATGTTTTCTCAGTTGGTAGGATGCGTATGCAATCACTCTCCCTTCTTGCATCAGAACACAACCGAGGCCGCTACCAGAGGCATCACAATAAACGTCAAACGGCTTGGTGATGTCTGGTTGAGCAAGAACAGGTGCTGAAGTTAGGAGTTTCTTCAACGTTCCAAATGCTTCTTCGCATTTTGGACCCCACGCAAACTTTGCATTTTTCTGGGTTAATGCTGTCATAGGCTTTGCTATTTTTGAGAAATCTTTGATGAAGCGGCGGTAGTAGCCTGCTAAACCAAGAAAACTCCGTATCTCTGTCACAGTTTGTGGCTGCTTCCAATTCAACACATCTTCCACCTTGCTGGGATCGACAGCCACTCCCTTCGCTGACAAGATATGGCCTAGGAATGCCACTTCCTTTAGCCAAAACGCACACTTGCTGAACTTGGCGTAAAGTTTATGTTCTCGAAGGCGAGATAGCACTATTCGCAAATGCTCTTCGTGCTCCTTCTCATTCTTGGAATAAACCAGGATGTCATCAATGAATACTACTACAAATTTGTCAAGCTCATTCATGAACACCGAGTTCATCAGGTACATAAAGAAAGCCGGTGCATTTGTCAAACCGAAGGACATGACAAGATACTCATAAAGCCCATAACGCGTGGAGAAAGCAGTCTTTGGTATGTCTTCTTCTCTGACCTTAATTTGATGGTACCCGGATCTAAGGTCAATCTTGGAGAAAACTGTGGCTCCCCCAAGCTGATCAAATAGGATATCAATATGTGGCAATGGGTATTTGTTCTTGACAGTGACAGCGTTCAGTGGTCGATAGTCGACGCATAACCTTTTACCACCTTGGTCTTTCTTTTCAACAAAGAGGGCGGGACAGCCCCAAGGTGACGAGCTAGGTCGGATAAACCCTTTGTCTAACTGCTCCTGCAGTTGTGTTTTCAGCTCTTTCAGTTCATCTGGTGCCATTCTATAGGGCCTCTTGGAGACAGGTGCCGTGCCTGGAACAAGATCTATTCTGAACTCTACATCCCTATCTGGCGGTAGTCCGGGAAGTTCTTCTGGAAACACATCCGGATACTCACAAGCTACCGGGATCTTTGCAAGTGCTTGTGCCTCGGTTTGAGTTTCGGCAACAGTAACCGTGGGAGACACATGCTTGTGAAGGGGCACATGAATGATCACATCTGTCCCACTGCTTGAGCGTAACTGAACGGTTCTGCTCCCAACATCTATCATGGCATTGTGTTGTTTCAACCATTCCATACCAAGAATAACATCAATCCCTAGTTGTGGAAGTACTATAGGACTGATGAACAAACTTTCTTTTCCTACTTGCAGGCACAAGTCCCTCACTATGTGATTGGTACTAATAGATGACCCGGCAGCTGTGATGTGATATCTCTGTTTCAGCTCTATAATTTCATACCCATGCTTCAGTGCATATGCCTTGCTGATGAATGAAAAAGTCGCTCCAGAATCAAACAAAACAACCGTAGGGTGGTCATTGACAAAAAATGTGCCTGCCAAGACTGGTTCACCCTCCGGAACTTGCTCAAGCCGGCTATAGTGCAGTTGGCCCATCTTTGGGGCTGATTTCTTCCCTTTGCCCGTGGGCACTGATCCTGAAGTCTTTTGGTGCGAGTGACAGGTGCGACTGAAATGTCCGGCCTTCCCACATTTGAAGCAGGTATAGCCGGTGCTTGATTTGGTTGGTGGCATTGGAGCAGGTGGGGAAGGTGGTGCACTGTAAAATGACATGGGTTGTTGTGCCCCACTGTATTGTTCTTGTTGCGGAGGCTCTTCTAGGTAGTACATGTGCATTGGGAATTGATACTCAACCCGTGGCCGTTGAGATGGACTCGATGGAGGTGTACTGGCAAGTCTTTTCTTCTGCTGGTCCTCATGGGCCTGACGGAGGCGATGCTCCATGTCGATGGCGACATCCACCAACTCATTGAAGCTGTCGTAACTGCGCCCCAAGTGAGTTAGCAGAGTGGGATCGAATCCATCCAACAGACGGGTAGCCCTCCGTGGGTCAGTGTTGACGTCTTCAGGGGAGTACTGGGACAAGAGGATGAAAGCTTGCACATATTCGAGTACCGACATGTCCCCTTGTCGAAGTGCACGAAATTCTCTTTGTTTGATCTCGATGAGACTAGGCGGGAGGTAGTGAGCCCGAAAAGCCGCACGGAACTCGTCCCACGTGACCTGGTGCCCGGCTGGTTGCATTGCCAGGAATGAAGCACACCAGGCCCCCGAGGGACCATGCAGACACTGTGCTGCAAAGCGAGCCTTCTGTTGCTCACTGAGGTGAGGCAGTAGACTGAACTTGGACTCGATGATCCGAAGCCAGTCATCAGCATCCAATGGATCTGGGGCAGTGGTGAAGATGGGCGGTTGTAGCGCCGCAAAGTCAGTGTAGCTGATCTCTTGCGGGTCGCGCCGTTGTTTCTCTTGAGCTATCAAGTTGATGAGTTGCTGAGCGACCTGAGTGGCCAACTCAGAAGGAGATGGTGCTCCATGAGCAGCCCCCTGAGCAGATGTCCCTGGTGGGGTGACCATCTGCAGAAACAAAGCCAGTTGAGTTTAGTCCAAGAGCTTTTGTGCAGCCGATGCGGTGATAAAAAGGTCATAACACCATAATTACATGCTGGATGCATGAAAGCATGTAAGTGAACAGAAAAGCTGGATGGCGCATAAAGTGTTATCCGTCATCCGGTAAGCTCGGGCAATCGTATTAGTTAACGGAAAACTTGCGCGCTGTGTCTCGATGGTATGGGTGTCCTGATTTCTGAACCCAAATGTTTTTAGTTATAGCTCTCGAACGCAAACTTTCCTGGGAAACTCCATAGGAGAGGCTTTTACTTAGCGAGTTGTATTAGTTGCTTACAATTGACAGATTATGTAGCGAATCATGCAAAAGGTAGGTTTAAGTCGTGATTTATTCCATTTGTCTTTTATTAATATCCCCAAAATGATAACAAAAGATACATGATGCATGATTCGTCCTATTCGATCTCACATCCCGCATCCTATGTATTATATATATAGCTAGCGATAATTCGGTGACATATATGCACGTCTCTCTCTAATGCAACTAGCCGTTCTCTAGTCGTTCTTAGTTTCGCACGTGGTCAGTGTACCTGCAGAATAATGCATGCTCATACATTACCACCTAATGTGGCATCCACGCGTGACCGCTGCGTGGACAACGTAGGTGGGCCGATGCACCTTTTCCTCAAAGCCTGACTTTCCACCAGTACTGGGGATTGTCGAGAAAAAGGTGGATCCCAAAACCGAAGGTAAGTGTGGTGGGTATGAAAGCCTCAAACATGCCCACCACCCTTAAAGAGCTTTTACTTATACAGCATGAATGCAGAGTTCACAACCGTTCGCAAAACCCGATAGCTTCCACCAGTACTGGGGATAGCTATGGCCGAAAAGTTGTTTCTCAAAGCACCGAATATGCATATGAGTTCTATCTAGGTCAGAATGTCAGCGATGTCACCTGGATAACACTAACATCCTTATACGGGCATAGCGTATACTCTCACTTTGAATTACTTGAAGATGGGTTTTCGAAAATAGGTTTGTAAAACAAAACGTGATGATATAACTGTTGTCTGTGTTTGATCGGCTCTGATACCAGCTGTGGCGGAACCGCCCTGCTTAATCTAGACTAAGCACACCTGCCACCTCTGGCTCGCAGTGCACTTAGGCCAGACTAAACCCGGTAGTCCATCGAGAGTCCTTCGAGCTCTCAATAACACCAATTCCCGAGGAACCGACATCAAACACATCCGACTCTCGAAGGAGCCACCACAATTTCATCATCACAGGCAGTTGAAATAGAGAGTTATAGAATTAATTTACAACTCAATTGTATGAAATCAAATACATGTTCAAATATAGCGGAAGCGAATTCGGAGTATATAATTATAGCGGAAGCGTTCTCAAAACATCTCGTAGCGGAATAATATACTTAAGTAGTCTTCAGGAAGAGATGACAAGGCGAATAGCACCGAGCCCACCGGTACTACCACCTCCAACACAGTTGTACAGAATCGTCGGTACCTGTAATCCAAAAGTGGGGGCAAACCCTGAGTACTAATTACTCAGTAGGACTTAATGGACAGGGCTTACGGCTGACGCAAAGCGTGCTTACTAATCATGTGGATCCTTAGCTGTTGATTCTTAAACAAGGTCATGTTGATATTGTTGACGCGGCTTATGAACGAAAATTATACATCATTTTATATTGTTTTTACCTATTATTATGCGTCAACTTTGCCTTTTACTAACAAATAACATAGATTATTGTGGATTTTGCAATATTGTCTTGGAAATGGTCTACTTGTAATTTTTGCAGGTTTTGGGCCAATTTTAAGCAAAATTCATCAAAGTCTACTTCGAGTAAAAAGGACCTCTGAATATTATTCAATAATGGAAGAAGAAGCCCAATTAAAGACCCATCAAATGAAGCCCAATTCTAGAAGACTCGACAAGATCTCGGGATACAGAAGAATCTGGAAGGTTTAGAGTCCGAAAAAGACTCCAGGAAGATTTATATGAAGGTTATCCCGAAGCCCGCGAAAGATGGAAAGCAGAGGAGGTCCAGGGACTCCAGGTCGGCCGACCTGGAGCCCTTTGGTCGGCCGACCCCACCCCCTCCCGAAGGCGGTTGAGGTTTCCTTTTCGGCTACGGCATCCTCAGGGTATTTAAAGCGAAGCTGAGCCCCTGGTCGAGGCATCCAATTCATTACCAAGGCGACAAGATGTAGAGAAGAGGGACAACAACTAGATGAGAGCTGAGGGTCGAGTTTCTAGTCTAGGTTTAGAGCTTCTTCTAATCCCTAGAGGTAATTAGAGGCCTTGCATGGTGCTCTAATTACCTAGCTCCAGAGGTCTAATTGTATCATCAAGCGCTATGGCCATGGTTGTAAGTATGATACAGGTTATTAATGAAAGCATTGTTCTTGTCTATTTATCATCTTCTTGTTCTAATTATGCTTGTTCTAGCTGTAATTAACTTTATGTCTAGATGCATGTTAATTAGATCATGTCATTAAGGGTTTTATTCATCTAGCGTTCTTGGTCGTTGATCTAGCTTACTAATGATATAGTTTGTATGTCTAGTTCTTTTGATCGTGGTGATTAGAGGTTCTAGTTGTGCTAATTATGTTATTAGACCATATAAGGTAGTTGGAAGTCGATTCTCTAATTACGTGCCTGTTGAAAGCTTTTCGTCGATTACCTGGTTACCAGTGACAGTGGAGCCCGGGGAAAGGTTAAGCAGATCTAGGGGGTTAGGTTGATTGATCTTGATTTAATTATGCTATGATGAATATGCTTGATCATGCTTGTTTACCTTGAGTTGCTAGTTATCTCGTTGCTTTTATCTATTTGTTTTGTTCTTATCATGCATGTCTTGGATCCAATTAAAGCTTGATTAGAGACTAGTTAATACCCCTTAATTAGTTTTCTAGTTTTGTTCTAATTGTTTATCTTATATATATTAGTATAGTTTAGACGTAGATTAGATATAGATTAGAGCTAGTTTAGTAGTAGATTAGAGCCATTCTTTTATCTACAGTTTATCATAAACTCTTGTTAATTAGCTCTCAATTAGTTCGTTCCTTGGATTGACAAAACCCATGATACTCATCCAGGGGAAAAGCTACACACGATACTGTCGCTTGCAGTATAAGGTTTGCCATGCTTAAGTGCTGTCAACAGATATCAGATAGCAGGATTTTGACAGCTGCTATCCATTAATCATGAAAATCAGTTATATCATAAAATAAACATTTGCATGTAAAGTAAAGTAATGAACACATGTCCCGTCCCAAGATTCACAGCGCCTCCATCCAACCCCTTGGGAGTAGCCGTCTCAGGAGCGATACCACGGTACGTCGGATCAGCCCTCCCTCGACCTCAAAGCATCTCCCAAGTCCATCGACCTCCAACCGGTGGATGGGCGACACCCTGAAAGCGTGACTTTGTAAACAGTATGTTCCAATTATTACTACGTTGCCCGTGTGCGATATTGGCATTCTCACACCTGGTGAGCATCAGCGATTCGAATCGATTTGTTAATTCCCGGGAACAACTAACAATGCCAGGGGTATATGCTTACTAGCCCTCGCGTTCCCACATATAGCCCCCATCTCCACTTGTCCCATCCCAAGTTCGATTCCAACCCGCCATTCCCCAGGTTTAGCCCCCGTGGAGCGTTACCTCGGCCGCACCGGGTCCAGCCCTCCACGAGTCTACACCCCAAGCGCCCCTGGGACCGATGGTAGGACCAAGTCTCTGTTCTTCGGATGGCACAAGTAAGACTTTCACCGGTCCATTATCCCGGATAAGCACCTTAGCAATGTTATGCCGATCAGCAGGCGAAAAGCGAACGGGCCTTATGCGACTCGGGCGGAGTCCAGTGCACAATATCATAAACCATGAGTAACTCATAAAATCTCCGCCCGGTCTCCATTTAAATCAGAAGCATATATAACAACTTACCTCAGTGAGATTTCTGTAAGTTTTTGAAATCACCTACGCGACGAGTGACTCCATTCACCCGTGTCTACTCGTACCTAGCATTACTAGGCACTCGTCCTACGAACTCTAGGTGTAGGTTGTAGGGCCAGGGCGGCCAGGATATCTAATGCAGTTGGTTCCAATCAACTCCTGATGCATATGCCTAATCATCAAGACATAAGATGTTTGCTGGGTATAGTATGGTCCTGCCTACCTTTGCTTGATCTTAAGAAAACCAACAAACTAAGCTAGGTTAGTTTGCTGGGTTGTGAGGCTTTGCCCCAGGCAACCCCTTGAAGCAGGGACGGATTTAATCAGCGACCCTTCGTCTTCTTGCTCCGTATATAGCCTGTTGCCTGGTTCCTTGATCACTGGTTTCTCCTGTGTTGATAGCTCTTTGCACGCGGGTCTATATGCATGATAAAATGCAAGTGAGTGCAAGAGAATGCAAATGCAGGCATATGATACAAGTTATATGGATGACATAGTGCAATCATGAGTGCAACGAATTGCGAATGTATGCATGAGGTGTCAATGAAATATAATGCATGATCAAGTAGCTTGTGAAGAATGGTTTCGGGTACTCTTAGTTTAAACACACCCTATAACAAGAAAACTTAACGACTTTGTTAAGAAATCATACAGCCCATCACTAAGAAAATCGTACAAACCATTACCACATCTTATCTTTGAAGTTATTGGGAATAATTGTTCTATATGTGTACACAGTCCCTATCAAATGAAATAAAGTTGTCTCTTAAAGTTAAACATATACATGCAAATTAATGGACACGCTACCTTTATGAATAAAATGCACTCATAAGTTCATGTAGTTAGAAAACTCCACTCGATCTCAAATCTTTACCACATGCAGCAACTAACTCCATAACGCTACTAGATTTTTCCCATAATTTTATTAGCAGTTTAATTACACTTTTTCCTATTTTCTTTTTCAACTAGTAGCATTTTATCATTTTCAATTCAGCTGCTTAAACATGCATGCACAACCTCATACTCTACCAGTGAGTTACTCATACTATGTGAAGTGCATGAAAAATACTAAAGGTCATATTTGAGTATATTTTATATGGCCTGCCTTGTCCGAGTTAATTAAATATACAAATCACATGCATAAGGGCAAAACAGTAATTAAACAGTCAATGCTAGTGCTACCAAAAATCACACAGTACCTAGATGTCATAAGAAAGCTACTGTCCAAGTCTCATAATTTTTGAAGTTCATTTGGTTCACTTTTACCATTTATTTACCTACACCATGCATGCGTTAAACCAGGGGTAAAACAGTCTTTTCACACATCATATCATACCTATCCTGTATATCTACTCTCAAGGAGTCCATAGCCACTGAGTTTGCCCATTTTGGATTTTTATTTTAATTGTTATGATTTTTCAAAGTTTTAGCCGAAATAAATTGAAAATAAATGGAAAACATTAGATCCAGGGACTTGTACGCAATTAACCGTAGATATCAGGGGCTAGACCGTAAGATTTGCGAGACTCAGTGTACAGCGCACCGGATCTAACCGCGAAACGCCGAAAGCCCGGGGTTAAATCTGCAAAATGCGACGGCTCGGGTTAAAATGCGAAACCCTAATAGATCTAGGGGTGTATTCATAAGTTATTCAAGACTCATGCAACAGTGGGAAAATAACCGACAAGTGGAGGGTCCTTTCTGCAAAAAACCGCGCCTTCGTCTTCCACCTCCGGCCGGGGCGAACGGCGCGGCGCGTCCCGCGTTCCCGCGTACGGGGCGGCGCGTCGGGACGGGGTCTTGGAGCCGAGGTAGGCCGGGGTCGTGCCTCCCGCGACGGCGAACTTGACCCTCTAGGTCTCGTCGCCGGCGGTGCAGAGGGGAGGCAGGCGGCGGTGGTGAACTGACGGCCGCGGTGGCGTGCACCGACGGCGGCGCGGGCGCGGATTCGGCGGCTCTGGTGAGGGGAAGGGCCACGGGGTGGCGCGCCGGTTGCGCGGGGAGATGGGGAAGCCGCTGGGGTTGAAGTGGGGGCAGGGGGATGGCTGGAGGGTAGTCGTCCACGTCGACCCCAAGCTCGGCCGAGCGGCAATGGTGACGGCGCGCGGGGAAGAGTGCTAGAGGCTCCGGCGGTGGACGAGGGTTTGGGGAAAAGGTGGAGGACGGCGAGGCGAGCGCGAGGCGCGCGTCCGCGGGGCGGGAGGTAGCTCGAGGAGGCCGGCGTGGGAGTTAGCCGTGGCGGCAATGGCGGCCGGTGCTCCGCGCTTCGGGGCTCGGGAGGTTAAGCGGGGAAGGTGTAGAGGGTGTGGAAATGGTAGTGGCGAGGCGAGATGGAGCCAGGGCTGGCCTTGGCCTCGCCTCTCGGCTGGGATTGCGTCTAGGTGCGGGCGGGGACGCGGGGCGCGGTTTCGGCCAACACCGCGGCCATGGCGCAGGCGGCGCGCGCCGCGTGGGTGCGAGCGAGCGGGGAGAAGGGGCGGTAGCCGCGGCGTGGACTGGGTCCACAGACCCTGTGTCAGTGACAGGTGGGGCCGGGTACGTGAAAGAGAGAGACGGTCCATGGACTGGTTGCACGGACGGCGTGCGGGGTGGGGCCCACTGGACCGGATTTCCAATCCCGGGGGCGGGATTCCGAAGGTGGTCTGCCGGTGGGACCCGCCGGTTAGTGAGACGGGAAGGAAAGAAAATCCCGAAATTGAAAAATCCATCTTTGACCGCTGAAACCTCTGTTTGAAATCCCCACTTTTGAACAGGTTAGAGGCCGATATTGAAGAAGACACAATTGGATGAAATGTTCTAAATTTGCTCCTCTACATATCTCTTATAAACTTGTATACCATGTTCTATTCAAAATTCTGGTGTAAATTTGAATTTAAACGGCTGACCAAGGTTTGACCAACAAAACCCTCTAGCTTGTAAATTCTAAAAGTCTATTTTTTAGACACTTTCACATAAGGAGTTTTATACCAATGTTGTTCAAAATTTCATGATCTACAACTTTCTCAATACCAGCATTGCAAGATTTTGGATTTAAGATCAAGAAAATTTAAAATTACTAAACTGGTCAGATTTGGACAGATTTCACATGCTGACAGAAAAAGTCCCAAATCTCTATGCAAACCTTCATGCATGTCAAAGCACCAATTACCAAAGTTGTTTATAATTAAATTTTCTACAAGTTTGTCAATATGAGTTTCACCTATATCACTATAGAACTAAAGTTATAGGCACAATCACATAGACACATATGCAGAAAACAGGTTTCAACAACTTGCACCTCGACTAAAATTTGAACTAGGGCTCAAATGAATGTAATTGTATGATGCATTATGATGAATGTTGCATGCATTATGAATGATTATGCACTTGAGATGCCGGAGCATCACAACCCACCCCCTTAAAGAAATCTCGTCCCGAGATTCTGATGTGATGTGGGTGGATAAGTTAATGAGAAGAAAGTGCATTGCGTATGCGTTTAAAACTTTAAATTGCTGTGACGTACTCAATTCGAAGTGGATGGAAGAAAACCAGGATACTTTGTTCGCAAGAATTCTTCTTGCTCCCAAGTTGCCTCTTCCTCTGAGTGATTACTCCATTGCACTTTGTAGAAGTTAATGGTTCTTCGTCGTGTCGCGCGTCGCTTTTGGTCGAGGATTTTTATGGGTTGCTCTTGATAGGTGAGGTCTGGTTGGATCTGAATTTGAGATGTATCAATCACTTCCTCTGGCACTCTTAAACACTTCTTGAGTTGCGAGACATGAAACACGTCATGAACCGCAGCTAGATGTGGTGGTAGCTCCAGTCGATAAGCAACTGGCCCACATTGCTCTGTGATCTTGAACGGACCAACATATCTTGGTGCTAGCTTGCCTTTTACTCCAAACCGGTGTACTCCTTTCATGGGTGATACTCGAAGATATACATGATCATCCTCTTCAAAGGTTAGCGGTCTTCTCCTCTTATCTGAGTAGCTTTTCTGCCTAGACTGTGCCCTCTTTAGATTGTCGTGAATGAATTTAACTTGTTCTTCTGCTTGTGTTACCAAGTCAGGTCCAAATGTGACACGTTCTCCTGGTTCTGACCAGTTGAGTGGTGTTCTGCACCGCCTACCATATAGGGCCTCGAAAGGAGCCATTTCTAAGCTCTTCTGATAGTTGTTGTTGTAGGCGAACTCTGCCAAGGGGAGACATTCATCCCACTTAGTGGAAAAGGTCAAAGCACACGCCCTCAACATATCTTCAAGGATCTGATTCACTCTTTCAACTTGGCCGCTCGTTTGAGGATGGTATGCCGAACTGTGAATTAAGTTGGTTCCAAGAGCAGTTTGTAATTGCTCCCAGAAGCGTGACAAAAACATGAGCCTCTGTCTGAAGTGATGGTTAGAGGGACACCGTGCAAGGATACAATCCGGGAAATATATAGTTCCGCATATTGTTTTGCTCGATAGGTGGTCTTGACAGGGATGAAATGTGCAGATTTTGTGAACCGGTCAATAATTACCCAAATGGAATCATACCCCTTCTGTGTGCGAGGCAATCCCACAATGAAGTCCATGTGTATATCCTCCCACTTCCAGGCGGGAACTGCTAGGGGCTGAAGCATACCCGCAGGCTTCAAGTGGTCAGCTTTCACTCTTTGCCATACGTCACATTCAGACACATACTTGGCGATCTCCCGTTTCATACGGGTCCACCAAAATTTTTGCTTTAAATCTTGGTACATCTTGTTGCTGCCCGGGTGTAGGGTGAACATGGAAGTGTGAGCTTCATCTAGGATTTTCTTTCTTAGTTCCATGTCCTTTGGTACTACTAAGCGGTTTTTGAACCACAAGACTCCTTCTTCGTCGAGCTTGAAATAGGCCTTCTTCTTGTCATTGATCTCATCTCGAATATGTGACATGCCCTTATCTTGCTTTTGTGCTGCTATGATTTGATCCTTGATGGTTGGTTCAAGGACAAGGTTATAAAGTTCTGCTTCTAGCGCTGTTGGCATTTCTATGTCCCCAATCTCACAGCATAGCACTCTCACTGTTGGACGAGCTTCAATGAAGTTGCAATGAGCTTTACGGCTCAATGCATCTGCTACTACATTAGCCTTTCCGGGGTGGTAATGAACCTCTAGGTCATAATCTTTTATCAACTCTAACCACCGTCTTTGCCTCATATTTAATTCAGGTTGGGTAAAGATGTATTTGAGACTCTTGTGGTCAGTGTAAATGTGACAAGTGTTGCCTAGCAAGTAATGTCTCCATTTCTTCAGTGCATAGACAACCGCAAGTAACTCGAGATCGTGAGTTGGGTAGTTCACCTCATGTTTTCTCAGTTGGCAGGATGCGTATGCAATCACTCTCCCTTCTTGCATCAGAACACAACCGAGGCCGCTACCAGAGGCATCACAATAAACGTCAAACGGCTTGGTGATGTCTGGTTGAGCAAGAACAGGTGCTGAAGTTAGGAGTTTCTTCAACGTTCCAAATGCTTCTTCGCATTTTGGACCCCACGCAAACTTTGCATTTTTTTGGGTTAATGCTGTCATAGGCTTTGCTATTTTTGAGAAATCTTTGATGAAGCGGCGGTAGTAGCCTGCTAAACCAAGAAAACTCCGTATCTCTGTCACAGTTTGTGGCTGCTTCCAATTCAACACATCTTCCACCTTGCTGGGATCGACAGCCACTCCCTTCGCTGACAAGATATGGCCTAGGAATGCCACTTCCTTTAGCCAAAACGCACACTTGCTGAACTTGGCGTAAAGTTTATGTTCTCGAAGGCGAGATAGCACTATTCGCAAATGCTCTTTGTGCTCCTTCTCATTCTTGGAATAAACCAGGATGTCATCAATGAATACTACTACAAATTTGTCAAGCTCATTCATGAACACCGAGTTCATCAGGTACATAAAGAAAGCCGGTGCATTTGTCAAACCGAAGGACATGACAAGATACTCATAAAGCCCATAACGCGTGGAGAAAGCAGTCTTTGGTATGTCTTCTTCTCTGACCTTAATTTGATGGTACCCGGATCTAAGGTCAATCTTGGAGAAAACTGTGGCTCCCCCAAGCTGATCAAATAGGATATCAATATGTGGCAATGGGTATTTGTTCTTGACAGTGACAGCGTTCAGTGGTCGATAGTCGACGCATAACCTTTTACCACCTTGGTCTTTCTTTTCAACAAAGAGGGCGGGACAGCCCCAAGGTGACGAGCTAGGTCGGATAAACCCTTTGTCTAACTGCTCCTGCAGTTGTGTTTTCAGCTCTTTCAGTTCATCTGGTGCCATTCTATAGGGCCTCTTGGAGACAGGTGCCGTGCCTGGAACAAGATCTATTCTGAACTCTACATCCCTATCTGGCGGTAGTCCGGGAAGTTCTTCTGGAAACACATCCGGATACTCGCAAGCTACCGGGATCTTTGCAAGTGCTTGTGCCTCGGTTTGAGTTTCGGCAACTTTAACCGTGGGAGACACATGCTTGTGAAGGGGCACATGAATGATCACATCTGTCCCACTGCTTGAGCGTAACTGAACGGTTCTGCTCCCAACATCTATCATGGCATTGTGTTGTTTCAACCATTCCATACCAAGAATAACATCAATCCCTAGTTGTGGAAGTACTATAGGACTGATGAACAAACTTTCTTTTCCTACTTGCAGGCACAAGTCCCTCACTATGTGATTGGTACTGATAGATGACCCGGCAGCTGTGATGTGATATCTCTGTTTCAGCTCTATAATTTCATACCCATGCTTCAGTGCATATGCCTTGCTGATGAATGAAAAGGTCGCTCCAGAATCAAACAAAACAACCGTAGGGTGGTCATTGACAAAAAATGTGCCTGCCAAGACTGGTTCACCCTCCGGAACTTGCTCAAGCCGGCTATAGTGCAGTTGGCCCATCTTTGGGGCTGATTTCTTCCCTTTGCCCGTGGGCACTGATCCTGAAGTCTTTTGGTGCGAGTGACAGGTGCGACTGAAATGTCCGGCCTTCCCACATTTGAAGCAGGTATAGCCGGTGCTTGATTTGGTTGGTGGCATTGGAGCAGGTGGGGAAGGTGGTGCACTGTAAAATGACATGGGTTGTTGTGCCCCACTGTATTGTTCTTGTTGCGGAGGCTCTTCTTGGTAGTACATGTGCATTGGGAATTGATACTCAACCCGTGGCCGCTGAGATGGACTCGATGGAGGTGTACTGGCAAGTCTTTTCTTCTGCTGGTCCTCATGGGCCTGACGGAGGCGATGCTCCATGTCGATGGCGACATCCACCAACTCATTGAAGCTGTCGTAACTGCGCCCCAAGTGAGTTAGCAGAGTGGGATCGAATCCATCCAAAAGACGGGTAGCCCTCCGTGGGTCAGTGTTGACGTCTTCAGGGGAGGACTGGGTCAAGCGGATGAAAGCTTGCACATATTCGAGTACCGACATGTCCCCTTGTCGAAGTGCACGAAATTCTCTTTGTTTGATCTCGATGAGACTAGGCGGGAGGTAGTGAGCCCGAAAAGCCGCACGGAACTCGTCCCACGTGACCTGGTGCCCGGCTGGTTGCATTGCCAGGAATGAAGCACACCAGGCCCCCGAGGGACCATGCAGACACTGTGCTGCAAAGCGAGCCTTCTGTTGCTCACTGAGGTGAGGCAGTAGACTGAACTTGGACTCGATGATCCGAAGCCAGTCATCAGCATCCAATGGATCTGGGGCAGTGGTGAAGATGGGCGGTTGTAGCGCCGCAAAGTCAGTGTAGCTGATCTCTTGCGGGTCGCGCCGTTGTTTCTCTTGAGCTATCAAGTTGATGAGTTGCTGAGCGACCTGAGTGGCCAACTCAGAAGGAGATGGTGCTCCATGAGCAGCCCCCTGAGCAGATGTCCCTGGTGGGGTGACCATCTGCAGAAACAAAGCCAGTTGAGTTTAGTCCAAGAGCTTTTGTGCAGCCGATGCGGTGATAAAAAGGTCATAACACCATAATTACATGCTGGATGCATGAAAGCATGTAAGTGAACAGAAAAGCTGGATGGCGCATAAAGTGTTATCCGTCATCCGGTAAGCTCGGGCAATCGTATTAGTTAACGGAAAACTTGCGCGCTGTGTCTCGATGGTATGGGTGTCCTGATTTCTGAACCCAAATGTTTTTAGTTATAGCTCTCGAACGCAAACTTTCCTGGGAAACTCCATAGGAGAGGCTTTTACTTAGCGAGTTGTATTAGTTGCTTACAATTGACAGATTATGTAGCGAATCATGCAAAAGGTAGGTTTAAGTCGTGATTTATTCCATTTGTCTTTTATTAATATCCCCAAAATGATAACAAAAGATACATGATGCATGATTCGTCCTATTCGATCTCACATCCCGCATCCTATGTATTATATATATAGCTAGCGATAATTCGGTGACATATATGCACGTCTCTCTCTAATGCAACTAGCCGTTCTCTAGTCGTTCTTAGTTTCGCACGTGGTCAGTGTACCTGCAGAATAATGCATGCTCATACATTACCACCTAATGTGGCATCCACGCGTGACCGCTGCGTGGACAACGTAGGTGGGCCGATGCACCTTTTCCTCAAAGCCTGACTTTCCACCAGTACTGGGGATTGTCGAGAAAAAGGTGGATCCCAAAACCGAAGGTAAGTGTGGTGGGTATGAAAGCCTCAAACATGCCCACCACCCTTAAAGAGCTTTTACTTATACAGCATGAATGCAGAGTTCACAACCGTTCGCAAAACCCGATAGCTTCCACCAGTACTGGGGATAGCTATGGCCGAAAAGTTGTTTCTCAAAGCACCGAATATGCATATGAGTTCTATCTAGGTCAGAATGTCAGCGATGTCACCTGGATAACACTAACATCCTTATACGGGCATAGCGTATACTCTCACTTTGAATTACTTGAAGATGGGTTTTCGAAAATAGGTTTGTAAAACAAAACGTGATGATATAACTGTTGTCTGTGTTTGATCGGCTCTGATACCAGCTGTGGCGGAACCGCCCTGCTTAACCTAGACTAAGCACACCTGCCACCTCTGGCTCGCAGTGCACTTAGGCCAGACTAAACCCGGTAGTCCATCGAGAGTCCTTCGAGCTCTCAATAACACCAATTCCCGAGGAACCGACATCAAACACATCCGACTCTCGAAGGAGCCACCACAATTTCATCATCACAGGCAGTTGAAATAGAGAGTTATAGAATTAATTTACAACTCAATTGTATGAAATCAAATACATGTTCAAATATAGCGGAAGCGAATTCGGAGTATATAATTATAGCGGAAGCGTTCTCAAAACATCTCGCAGCGGAATAATATACTTAAGTAGTCTTCAGGAAGAGATGACAAGGCGAATAGCACCGAGCCCACCGGTACTACCACCTCCAACACAGTTGTACAGAATCGTCGGTACCTGTAATCCAAAAGTGGGGGCAAACCCTGAGTACTAATTACTCAGTAGGACTTAATGGACAGGGCTTACGGCTGACGCAAAGCGTGCTTACTAATCATGTGGATCCTTAGCTGTTGATTCTTAAACAAGGTCATGTTGATATCAGATAGCAGGATTTTGACAGCTGCTATCCATTAATCATGAAAATCAGTTATATCATAAAATAAACATTTGCATGTAAAGTAAAGTAATGAACACATGTCCCGTCCCAAGATTCACAGCGCCTCCATCCAACCCCTTGGGAGTAGCCGTCTCAGGAGCGATACCACGGTACGTCGGATCAGCCCTCCCTCGACCTCAAAGCATCTCCCAAGTCCATCGACCTCCAACCGGTGGATGGGCGACACCCTGAATAGTGGGACAGATCATACACATCCACGCATGTTGTATTAAAAGCGTGACTTTGTAAACAGTATGTTCCAATTATTACTACGTTGCCCGTGTGCGATATTGGCATTCTCACACTTGGTGAGCATCAGCGATTCGAATCGATTTGTTAATTCCCGGGAACAACTAACAATGCCAGGGGTATATGCTTACTAGCCCTCGCGTTCCCACATATAGCCTCCATCTCCACTTGTCCCATCCCAAGTTCGATTCCAACCCGCCCTTCCCCAGGTTTAGCCCCCGTGGAGCGTTACCTCGGCCGCACCGGGTCCAGCCCTCCACGAGTCTACACCCCAAGCGCCCCTGGGACCGATGGTAGGACCAAGTCTCTATTCTTCGGATGGCACAAGTAAGACTTTCACCGGTCCATTATCCCGGATAAGCACCTTAGCAATGTTATGCCGATCAGCAGGCGAACAGCGAACGGGCCTTATGCGACTCGGGCGGAGTCCAGTGCACAATATCATAAACCATGAGTAACTCATAAAATCTCCGCCCGGTCTCCATTTAAATCAGAAGCATATATAACAACTTACCTCAATGAGATTTCTGTAAGTTTTTGAAATCACCTACGCGACGAGTGACTCCATTCACCCGTGTCTACTCGTACCTAGCATTACTAGGCACTCGTCCTACGAACTCTAGGTGTAGGTTCTAGGGCCAGGGCGGCCAGGATATCTAATGCAGTTGGTTCCAATCAACTCCTGATGCATATGCCTAATCATCAAGACATAAGATGTTTGCTGGGTATAGTATGGTCCTGCCTACCTTTGCTTGATCTTAAGAAAAGCAACAAACTAAGCTAGGTTAGTTTGCTGGGTTGTGAGGCTTTGCCCCAGGCAACCCCTTGAAGCAGGGACGGATTTAATCAGCGACCCTTCGTCTTCTTGCTCCGTATATAGCCTGTTGCCTGGTTCCTTGATCACTGGTTTCTCCTGTGTTGATAGCTCTTTGCACGCGGGTCTATATGCATGATAAAATGCAAGTGAGTGCAAGAGAATGCAAATGCAGGCATATGATACAAGTTATATGGATGACATAGTGCAATCATGAGTGCAACAAATTGCGAATGTATGCATGAGGTGTCAATGAAATATAATGCATGATCAAGTAGCTTGTGAAGAATGGTTTCGGGTACTCTTAGTTTAAACACACCCTATAACAAGAAAACTTAACGACTTTGTTAAGAAATTATACAGCCCATCACTAAGAAAATCGTACAAACCATTACCACATCTTATCTTTGAAGTTATTGGGAATAATTGTTCTATATGTGTACACAGTCCCTATCAAATGAAATAAAGTTGTCTCTTAAAGTTAAACATATACATGCAAATTAATGGACACGCTACCTTTATGAATAAAATGCACTCATAAGTTCATGTAGTTAGAAAACTCCACTCGATCTCAAATCTTTACCACATGCAGCAACTAACTCCATAACGCTACTAGATTTTTCCCATAATTTTATTAGCAGTTTAATTACACTTTTTCCTATTTTCTTTTTCAACTAGTAGCATTTTATCATTTTCAATTCAGCTGCTTAAACATGCATGCACAACCTCATACTCTACCAGTGAGTTACTCATACTATGTGAAGTGCATGAAAAATACTAAAGGTCATATTTGAGTATATTTTATATAGCCTGCCTTGTCCGAGTTAATTAAATATACAAATCACATGCATAAGGGCAAAACAGTAATTAAACAGTCAATGCTAGTGCTACCAAAAATCACACAGTACCTAGATGTCATAAGAAAGCTACTGTCCAAGTCTCATAATTTTTGGAGTTCATTTGGTTCACTTTTACCATTTATTTACCTACACCATGCATGCGTTAAACCAGGGGTAAAACAGTCTTTTCACACATCCATATTATACCTATCCTGTAGATCTACTCTCAAGGAGTCCATAGCCACTGAGTTTGCCCATTTTGGATTTTTATTTTAATTGTTATGATTTTTCAAAGTTTCAGCCGAAATAAAGTGAAAATAAATGGAAAACATTAGATCCAGGGACTTGTACGCAATTAACCGTAGATATCAGGGGCTAGACCGTAAGATTTGCGAGACTCAGTGTACAGCGCACCGGATCTAACCGCGAAACGCCGAAAGCCCGGGGTTAAATAGGCAAAATGCGATGGCTCGGGTTAAAATGCGAAACCCTAATAGATCTAGGGGTGTATTCATGCAACAGTGGGAAAATAACCGACAAGTGGAGGGTCCTTTCTGCAAAAAACCGCGCCTTCGTCTTCCACCTCCGGCCGGGGCGAACGGCGCGGCGCGTCCCGCGTTCCCGCGTACGGGGCGGCGCGTCGGGACGGGGTCTTGGAGCCGAGGTAGGCCGGGGTCGTGCCTCCCGCGACGGCGAACTTGACCCTCTAGGTCTCGTCGCCGGTGGTGCAGAGGGGAGGCAGGCGGCGGTGGTGAACTGACGGCCGCGGTGGCGTGCACCGACGGCGGCGCGGGCGCGGATTCGGCGGCTCCGGTGAGGGGAAGGGCCACGGGGTGGCGCGCCGGTTGCGCGGGGAGATGGGGAAGCCGCTGGGGTTGAAGTGGGGGCAGGGGGATGGCTGGAGGGTAGTCGTCCGCGTCGACCCCAAGCTCGGCCGAGCGGCAATGGTGACGGCGCGCGGGGAAGAGTGCTAGAGGCTCCGGCGGTGGACGAGGGTTTGGGGAAAAGGTGGAGGACGGCGAGGCGAGCGCGAGGCGCGCGTCCGCGGGGCGGGAGGTAGCTCGAGGAGGCCGGCGTGGGAGTTAGCCGTGGCGGCAATGGCGGCCGGTGCTCCGCGCTTCGAGGCTCGGGAGGTTAAGCGGGGAAGGTGTAGAGGGTGTGGAAATGGTAGTGGCGAGGCGAGATGGAGCCAGGGCTGGCCTTGGCCTCGCCTCTCGGCTGGGATTGCGTCCAGGTGCGGGCGGGGACGCGGGGCGCGGTTTCGGCCGACGCCGCGGCCATGGCGTAGGCGGCGCGCGCCGCGTGGGTGCGAGCGAGCGGGGAGAAGGGGCGGCAGCCGCGGCGTGGACTGGGTCCACAGACCCTGTGTCAGTGACAGGTGGGGCCGGGTACGTGAAAGAGAGAGACGGTCCATGGACTGGTTGCACGGACGGCGTGCGGGGTGGGGCCCACTGGACCGGATTTCCAATCCCGGGGGCGGGATTCCGAAGGCGGTCTGCCGGTGGGACCCGCCGGTCAGTGAGACGGGAAGGAAAGAAAATCCCGAAATTGAAAAATCCATCTTTGACCGCTGAAACCTCTGTTTGAAATCCCCACTTTTGAACAGGTTAGAGGCCGATATTGAAGAAGACCCAATTGGATGAAATGTTCTAAATTTTCTCCTCTACATATCTATTATAAACTTGTATACCATGTTCTATTCAAAATTCTGGTGTAAATTTGAATTTAAACGGCTGACCAAGGTTTGACCAACAAAACCCTCTAGCTTGTAAATTCTAAAAGTCTATTTTTTAGACACTTTCACATAAGGAGTTTTATACCAATGTTGTTCAAAATTTCATGATCTACAACTTTCTCAATAACAGCATTGCAAGATTTTGGATTTAAGATCAAGAAAATTTAAAATTACTAAACTGGTCAGATTTGGACAGATTTCACATGCTGACAGAAAAAGTCCCAAATCCCTATGCAAACCTTCATGCATGTCAAAGCACCAATTACCAAAGTTGTTTATAATTAAATTGTCTACAAGTTTGTCAATATGAGTTTCACCTATATCACTATAGAACTAAAGTTATAGGCACAATCACATAGACACATATGCAGAAAACAGGTTTCAACAACTTGCACCTCGACTAAAATTTGAACTAGGGCTCAAATGAATGTCATTGTATGATGCATTATTATGAATGTTGCATGCATTATGAATGATTATGCACTTGAGATGCCGGAGCATCACATTGATGCAACTCCTAATCTGCCGAGCCTAAGTCTTAGTTTTGCTCGAGGACGAGCAAAAGTTCAAGCTTGGGGTGTGTTGACGGTCATTATTTTCCTATATCGACCGTCAATCCCTCGGTGAATAACTGGGGTATACATAAAGTTCCATGCATTATTTACCTAACACTGACGAATTCCATGAGTTTTGGTGGTTTTCGATGTATCACAGGGAGAAGCTCACATTCCATACAACAGAACATCATTTGGAGCAATACAGAATCATCACATAAAAGGGCTTGAGAATGAATGGGAAATAATATCAGTTTTGGTTCAATAAATCTGGAGTCTGGACGCTTAAGTTATGGCCGTCGCAAGGTTGACAACATGGGCTGTGAGAGATGGTCGGGCGACAATGACCTTGATCGGGCGACCAAAGGCATGGCCGGCCGACCACCTACTCCCCCAAAATGCTTCATACTTCATCTTATTCATCCAAGGAAGTCACCAAGAGCCCAAATACACAAGGTGGAACAAGCCCAAGTCGAATCCATCGTCGGAAGGCCACCACACGGGCCGAGGAACTACTGAAAGGCTGAAATGATGGTCGGCTGACCTTGAGCTAGGCCGGCCGACCTAGGGCTTGGTCGGCCGACCCTTGGCTTGGCCGACCGACCACCTCAAATGGCCGCCCGGTCCATTACTTGGCCTGCACGGTCACCACGTTGGATGCCCGGACATGTTCAACACGTGTATCAACGGAAACCGACATCCAGAAGGCATCCTAGGCGTTGGAGAAGTGAGGCGTTGCATCAGACGGTCGGCCGACCTTGAGGGATGGTCGGCTGACCTCCGTGATGGTCGGCCGACCACCCACATAGCCGTCCGACCAACCGACTTGCTGCCCCCACCGACCTTCTTCGCCCTATAAATAGAGGGGCACTCTCCCCACTCCAAAATGTACCATTTCACACCACGTGAACTCTCTTTCTCCCTCTAGGAGGCTCACCACGGGAGGGGCTCCCATTCTGAAAGCAATGTTTAGTTTAGGGGTTAGAGAAGGTCTGCTGTATCGGAGTCAGTCGAATCTACTTGGTAATGTACTTCATTTGCTTATCTTGAGCACTACTTTCCTTTTATTGACAAGTGCAAGTACTTCATGTTTCTACTTTATGCACTTATTTTTCTGCTCTAGTTAGTTACTCGCTTGGTATGTGTGCAGCTGTTAAGCACCTTTTTCCTTTTTGGGCATACCAAGTTGAGGCCTGAGTTGTGCTAAACTAGAATAGATTGATTGTTGTTATGCTTGCCGGTGTTACAATCCAACCTATACGCTAGGCTCTGGTTAGTTCCTCTCCTTGGCCAAGGATGAACTATTGTTGTTCAAGCTCGGCTTGAACACATTTGTAACGTGCCTGCCTATCCACGCAGATTTGCTTGGTAGCCCCACTCGGTGACAGCGTGTGGTGTGCCTGTGTATCCTAGGCCCGTTCGTTCGGTAGGCCCGTAGGCGTTAGCCGGGTCTCCTTCGGTGGTCTACTATCTACCCCCTGAGCCCTCGAGGCGCTGGAATTTCGCTCGACGCAAGTCATAACTCTATTGAAATCCTTTCGACCCTTAGCACGGATAGCTCTTGTATGCTAGCAGAGATAGAAGACCGTATAGCAGTCCCTGTCTTGTTGTCCTCCATGCTTTACCTGTTTTCTTGCCAACGGTGCATGGCTTGTATGCCATGGTGTTTGGTGTCAACCTTTCCAACCTATCGGTTGACATGAAAGAGTAGTAACGGCTGGATGAATGATAGTTTAATATCTCTATCTCAATGCTTCCCTGTGGATAAATACGATACCTTGGAATACACCCAGGTGAAAGGCTACAGCGGTCTCCGTGCGCTTGCGGAGTAAAATCCGGTAGGCTAAGAACCGCCAACACTCATTCTTGGGCGGCCATTTCTGAGCACCGCAGAAGCAAGCATTGATGTTGGAGCCAGAGAAGTCCACCTCAACATCAACGGAATGAGGGAGACATTCTCCTTCAAACCAAAAGCATGTGCCGAGGCCACCAGTCTACGACGCCTTCGGGAAAGAGATGGACAGTCTCGTAGCATTTATGAAATGGAAGTTAGCCACCAAGATTGCCATCCGACAACAGGAAGAAGACAAATGGAAGAAGGCAAAAGCAATGAAGGCTAGCCGCAAGATCCAGGAAACAGGAGCCAAAGCTCCTGTTAAGAAGGTCAGCACCCATGAGCCTATAAGACCCATCAATCAAGGGTGCAACAAGAGTCAGCATACCCATGGAGAATCTAGGACAAACACTATGGGGCATGTTGAAAACAAGCGTGCCTAGGATCAATCCATGACAAACTCCAATTGGCTCGTGAAGGTACCACTTACCTCCCCGTACGTACGTCCGTGCGACATCCCGAGGGGTGGTAAATGGATCACTCCCGCCAAGAGGTAAATCTGACATTATCATTCGACGGCATATTTATTTCTCACCAGCTTTTAATTTTCCATTCTCCACTGCATATTTAAATTTTTGCAAAGCATGAATTTAATCTCTTTGCATTTAGTTTTTATCCTCCCTTATTTTCAAAAAAAAAATATATCTAGGGTCGGCTGACCCTACCTAGGGCCGGCCGACCACCCTCCAAAGGTAAGGCAGGGGGACACTCGGTGGTCGGCCAACCCTACCTAGGGCCGGCCAACCACCCCCCTCTCTCCCCCTTGCTCTTTTTACCCTCTCCTCTCTCTTTCCCTCTTTCTCTTTTCTTTTTCTCCTTTCCTCTTTTCTCTTTGCTTCCAACCGAAGCAAGCTTAGGAGGCAGGCACCAGGGGCCGGACGACCGAGCCCCCAGGCCGTCCGACCACCTCTCTCCCTACTCTCTCTTCTTTCTCTCCCCCTCTTCCTCTTCCTCTCTTTCTCTTTCACCTTCCTCTCTTTTCTATTCTTCCCTTTGCTCTTTGCTCTCATCCGAAGCAAGGCATGGCCGGCCAACCTCACCATGAGGCCGCCCAACCTGCTCCTCCCTCCTCTCTTTCTTCCAAAGCAAAAGCGGACGTGCATCAAGTGGTCGCCCGACTAGGTCGCCAGGCCGGCCGACCGCCCCCTCTTTGTTCCCATGCATGCAACACTCGAGCACTTACCGACACAGCATCACGAGGCCGCCCGACACCGCGCACCACCCCGGCTGACCAGCCATCATGGCCGGCCGACCAAGGCCCCGGTCAGTCGACCTCCTCGCCTGGTTGTTTGGTCCCTTGCTGCTGCCCTTTGGCCTATAAAAGGCACCCCCCATTCTCTTGCTCGATGCACCAGCAGCACACACTGCAAACTCCTCTCTCCCTCTTTTAATTCCCTTGCTTAATAGTTAATCTAGTTCTTTTGCTTAGCCAAAATAATGTTCAAATAAGAATTTAGTGAAGCAAATAAATTAGCTACTAGCCCCCTCTCTTTTGGCAAGACCAAGAACGAGTTGTGGTGGTGTTATGCCCCACAAGGACGACTAACGACTACGCTAATATTATTTTGTCGTCTCGTAGCTCTTGTGTCTATTTTTGTGCAGGATGAGGCGCGCTCTCAAGAGGGCCAGAAGTGCGATCAGCAGGGCGGGGCAGCACATTCGGTTCCCGACATCCTCCGGTTCACAGGGCCAAAACTCTCGAACAGTGTCCGACAGCGGCTCCTCAAGTGCTGGGCCGGGAGGAGAAGAAGCTACATCATCAAACACCGGGCCTGTATTGCTGCTGGACTCCCAATTTCAAACGCGCAATCAAGATGAAGCCGACCTGTTGAGGCGACTCCACACCAAGCTTATCAGCCTCACCCAAGTGCTTCAATGAGGTACTCATGACAAGCATAGGTATGGATGATGAATTTGATGAAATTTTCAGTATGGTAGGTTGGGATAATTTCGCAAAATGTTAATGAGGGAGGCATAGTGCTCCTCACCAAGGAGTTTCTAATGACCCTCCGAGTAGTATCACTGTAGTCCGACACGACTGTTCATTTTAGACTCTTTAACTCTGAGCATGAGCTGACACTTCGTCAGTTCAGCAATGCTCTCGGGTTCTCACCTCGCTGCTCCATAGCAGTCAAACCCGTAGGCTTTAATGCAACAGAGTTCTGGAAAGAACTAGCCGGTCTGGACTATAAGGGGAAGAAGAGTATCACACACAATAAGCACCCCACCATGCGGTTCATGGCCCGTTGGATTACCATGGTAGTCCTTCCCTGTGATGACACACGTTGTGTGACCATAGAGGACTTAAAAATCCTCTATGCCATGTGGCGTAAGCAGAAGTATGCACCTATCATCGCCATACTCTGTCACTGGATGAAACTAGTTTGGGATGAAAATTCCATAACAATTACGTCCTTTGTGATGAGGATTGCATCCGAGTTAGGGGTCTTAGCAAATGCTCAGGTGGCATTCTTACCCCCAGACACACCAAATCTAGTTACAGAGAGCCATTTTATCCGAGGACACTTTCTGCGCAAGAACCCCAGCATAGATACCTATGTCATGATCTATAGGGGGTACAACTTTGAAGTACCTCTACCAGCACCACAATTCAAAATCTACCACGTGGGCGTCCCAGTAGAAGAGCCTTTAGAGGATCCCAGACATAGTGTGGCAGGAGTCATGACCAGGGCACGGAGGAGAGCAGCCCAGGAGCGCGTACAGAAACAATCACAGGACGCACAAGCCACCGGGACGGGACCTACCTAGTTCCATAGAGCGACTGGCATATCTTGGAAGACCCAGGGAACAGACCCGACGTGGCAGCCTCATGGAGGATCTGCAAACACACCATGGGGACACAAGCCGAGCGCTGCATTCTCTTAGCAGCAAGGAGGAGGAACCTACTATTGGTATGGGTCAGCACAATATGAGGCAGGACCATCTGCCTCTGCACGCTTTGCAGGAGACCCTTTGAGCGCCATCTTTGGGACCCTGACCATTCAAGACCAGCACACAGCTGGGATGGCCCAGTAGCTTAATCAAGTCGATCAGCGCACTCGGGTCATCCAGCAGACATAGGATGAACAATATAACCACCTCCTAGAAATAGAAGCAACAGCACAACGCACCTTTGATGAGTCCTAGCGATTCTTCCTATACTATGGGTACTACCCCGAGTAGCTTCGTTGAAGCTTGGGGGGGAACCCAAATCGACAGCTGAGTACGTATGACAGTCCCCCATTTTCTGCACCACCCATGTATCATGCTTTGAGAGTTTGCTAGTTTGCTTAATTCAGTTTGCTTAATTTAGTTTGTTTAATTCAGTTACTTAAAAAAAACCTCCCATGCTTTAATGATAATTTCACTGCTAGCTTCATTTTGGAAATGATGAATAGTTGCTCTATCAAGTGAATGAATTAATCCTTGCATGTGACTTATGCTTAGCTTAGTTTTGAGTTTGTGAATAAAAGAAGTAAGGCAAGGTTCTATCTTGTGGTTGCCATTTGTGATAACAAGCCTAAGTTGTTGTGAGATGAATGATATGACTTGAATATGGGATAACTCTTTTATGCTCTTAGTAAGATGAACATCTCAGGTTTTTATTTTTGAAAACAACAAAATATAGCTCCCCTTGGTCAAAATACCTACCAGAGCCAAAAATGCTTTAATTAGTTGAAACTGCTACAAAGAGCTGTTTAGTTATATTTTGAGCTTTGTCAAATTTTGAGTCTCTTTGAGTAGAAATATCACATTCTATTGATAGGTGGAGTATAAAAGCAAAAATGCAAGTGATCCATTCCGGACTTTGCATCTACCCAAAAGTCTCCAAATACTTCTCATAATCCCTAGCCTTCAAATCTCAAGGAGTAAGGGTATGGAGCCCAAAAAGAAAAGCATGCAAAAATATGGCAAAAGAAAAAAAATGCGTGCAAAAGCACGGCAAAATGAAAAGCATGTAAGTTCAAGCAGGGCAAAAATAAATAAAAGCTCCATATCCACTCCAAATCAACAAAAGGCTACAAGGGATGAATACCAAGAGAAGGAGGCATAAAGTACCACCACTCATACTCCAGAGATCAATTAGAAGAAGTGATAGTGTAAACTCTTTGGTCCAATCTTTGGCTTAGCAAAATAAATATCCTAAGTGTGCCACATTCTTCCTACGTAAAGCTCCACAAAGGCCTTAGTGTAGGAAAGTGTTGGCCGAATCTTGGCCCTTGGTGAGGAAATACATTTGAGCGCCTGAGAGCACCTTGGGAAAGCTACTCTTGTTTTGAAAATCTTGAAAACACCTGAGAAAGACATCCAAAAAGAGCAAGTTAGAAGAACTCATGTACAATGGTCGTTCCATCTCTCAACCGCCCAAGGCAAGGTAAGCAAAAAGATACACCACAGGTAGTACACAAGGTGAGCTTCAATTATTTCACTACTTGAAACAAAAGCATGAGTATTGAGTTCACATATAAGAATTTCTCTTCATCTTCGATATTGCAGCAACTCCTAATCCACTTTCAGTCTTAAGCTTTGCTCGAGGACGAGCAAAGGTTTAAGCTTGGGGGGGTGTTGACGGTCTTAATTTCTCGATATCTACCGTCAATTACCAACCAAATGGAGCAATGCAAGTGAATAAAAATGGACTAAAACTTCTACTAATGAGTTCCATAAGATGTACATAATATTTGGTTGCAGGTACACATTTACATGTAAAAATGGATGACACAAGGCCAAGGAAGGGAAAAGAAACAAACGCCAAAATACCTGTAGCCACCCGACCAAGTGGCAGGTCGGCCGACCACCTGGCTGGCCGCCCGACCACCTCACCGAGCCGGTTTGCCCATTTCCACTCCTGCATGCAAAGAAACACATGTGCAAGTCAATCCAACCGTTGTATCAAGCATCCAATGTATCCAAAGGCCGAAAGTCTACCAAGTCACGAATACATGATGTCAACAATCCAAGGGACGAGGAATGCGGCCAATCCAAGGCTGACACGTGGTTGCCCGACCTCCCCCTAGGTTGGCCGACCACCGACCTCGGCCTCCCACCGACCATTGCCACCTACAAGTATCCCCCTTACATATTGGACTATAAATAGGCCTGTAGAGCTCATTTGTAAAAGTGTGGAGAAGTTGAGAGCCATATTCTACCTTAGAGAGTGTTCTTTTCCACATCTTAGTAGTTAGGATAGCCCTGAGAGTTAGAGTGAGTTGAGCTTTGCCTCAGAGTTCTCGCAGATTCTTCTGAGTCCACGGTAAAAGCTCTTGTATCCTGGTACTCTTATCTTCAATATAATTCAGTTATATTTTGCTCTATTTCTATCTCTTGCAAGTGTGGTGTACCCTTTATTTTGCATACTTGCTAGGCTTAGGCTGTGGTTATCTTAGTTAGTCAAGTCCTGTTAATCTTGCCGGTGCTATAATCCAACCTGTACGCCAAGCTCTAGTTAGGTCCTCGCCTTTGATCAAGGATGATCTATTGTTGCTCAAGCTTTGCTTGAGTACGTTTATAGCGTGCCAGCCTATCCACGCAGATTTGCTTGGTAGCCCCACTCGGTGACAGCGTGTGGTGTGACTGTGTATCCCAGGCCCGTTCGTTCGGTAGGCCCGTAGGTGTTAGCCGGGTCTCCTTCGATGGTCTACTATCTACCCCCCGACCCCTCAAGGCGCCGGAATTTCGCTCGACGCAAGACCTTGACTTGCTACTTGAGTTTCTTAGTTAACCACAACATAGTCTTTGCAGCCGAATAGAATAGAGTTTGGGAACTTTATCTCACTCGTTGTCCTCCCAGGCAACTATATCTTTCTACGTGTATCTTAGGTAGTTTATTTTAGTTCTTTCCACCATACACCTATCCGTTTACCAGACTTACCCCTGTCTAGTGACTAGCTGGTATATTTATTTAAGTACGGATCATTTGAATTGAGTTTATTCAATTATACTCTCTCGCCTGCCGCTTCCCTGTGGATAAAAATACGATACTTGGAACGCTCTGGGTGAAAAACTACAGCGGTCTCCGTGCGCTTGCGGAGTAAAATCTTTTAAGGCCAAGAGACGCCAATATCCTTTTTCTCTTGCTTGAGAACAATTCTCAAGTTTCAATACAAATTAGTAAAGTTGATTCCAGACAACTTTTGTTGATCAAGAATAGATCGCAAATTAAAGCCAGAACTTTGAACGGGATTACCACCATGATCAACTACAACAGGAAGTAAATATGCAAAGATTTAGCACAATGTTTTATATAAGTCTTCTATTAAACAATTTAACAAAAGATACTCCCACTATATGTTTGCAATCGTATTACCTTTCATGACACATAGTGGACGAGATCCACGTTTATCTAAGCCTCTAGTGAGCTTTGGCATCACTGCTAGAAACTTAGTGAAACCGGTAGACAACTATTGTCAATCACATCCTATGTGACTCTTGTTTGTTGGGCGACATCCCATGTCTAGACATCCAACCTCATGCCCAAGGCCCAAATCCAATTTGATAGCCTCATCAAGCAAACCAATCCTGTATGTGCGGATGATCAACATGCACCCTATTTGATTAAGATAATTGACGGCACCCTGCTTTGGTAGACTCACTGAACAACGATCGAAATCCTTAAGGTGTAGCGATTGGAAGGGCATCGACAACTTCTTGAATTTTTCTAAGGGAATCTATTCTAACACATCTGATGATGAAGATGTGCCCGGCGCGGCAATTTCCTGGACCAACACTGAGTCATATCGGCTCTGCCAAAGAGCCGATGCTGAGTCCGGTCCGGACTTAACCTTACGGGTTTGACTTGGGCGTTCGCGTATGGTACGCGCAGTTGGACCTCTATCTGGACTCGGATACTTGATCTGCAAGCAATAGAATCCTAATGGGCCTTTACGTGGCTAAAGCCCATTAGTGAAGACTATATATATGCATCAGAGGGCATGGCTTCGATAGACCTATTCGGTGCATACGTGAGCCGCCGCAGAAAAGATTTCTGCGGAACCCTAGCTGTGCCCTAGTCCAATCTCTCAAGATCCGCCGCCAAGTTCGTGGTGCTAGCACGCCAGCACTCGGCGTCGCCTTCCCGCACGTGTGGATACCATAGAGGCGTTGCTGCGACTGCTACGCTCATCAACTGACTCATCTCGAAGGCGACCGAGTGGTTCCTAATCGAGATTGGCTGGGCGACTCAGCATCGGCTCTTCTCTGCATCGACTCGGCGCACTTGACTCGGCACTCGGCTACGTTAACTCGGCACCCGACTGCTTCGATTTATCTTCCGCTGCACTGCGCGTCGAGTGGTAACGATCTATGATCTCTTGCTTGTACGAGTTCTTGTGTTTTACGCGGTGGTAGAAAATCGTTTTCATGCTATGGTAGCCTATCCCGTTACCCTACAGTGGTATCAGAGCCGATCATCCGTAGCTTTTTGGTCTAGATCGATGTAATAGATTGGATCTATTAACATAGTAGATTGGATATACTACGGCTCCATGATAACAGATTGGATCTGTTATAGACTCTATACATCGATTCATTTGATGGATTGGTGGTAACAGATTGGATCTATTACAGGCTATTCGCGTTGGTTCATTGGATGAACGGATGTGAAGTACATGGATGAAACTTGCATTCGGCTTGATTGGATCAACCCGATGAGTTTACATAGATTAGATCTATGGTCCATACTTTTGTTATCACATGCCTATTCGTTTTGCATTAGATGTGTTAGAGTAAATTCCCTTAGAAAAATTCAAGAAGTTTTTGATGCCCTTCCAATCGCTAAACCTATAAGGATTTCGATCGTTATTCGGTTGGTCTGGCAAAGCAGGGTGCCGTCAATTATCTTAATCAAATAGGGTGGATGTCGGACATCCGCGCACATAGGATTGGTTTGCTTGACAAGGCTATCAAATCGGATTTGGGCCTTGGTGTAACACCCCAAATTTTATTTTTTTCTGACTTTAAAATAGTTAAGATGTTTTCTCAATTTATTAAGGATTTTCGTGTCTAGAATGAGCATTTAAAAGATTTTATAAAATAAAATTTAAACACAAATAAAAAGAATTTAGGACAACATGTTGCATTCATGCCGTTGCATTGGTTTTATGTTGAGTGGTTGCATAAGGATTCGAGTTCAAATTTTAATTGAATTCATAGCATGTTTAAATTTTGAAAATAAACGAGTTTGAAAAGTTTTCAAAAGAAAAAGGCTAGAAATTCCCTCCTCTCTCCCTCCTCTCTTTCGGTCCAACAGCCAACCTAGGTTGGAATCGACTCACCTCTTCTCGCCTTCCTCTACCTTCAACCTGTCTCTTTGTTGAGTGGTCTCCCTTCCCGCTCTTTTTTTTGTCTTGCGGGCCCTGCTCATCATGCTTATCTTGCATGTCGCCACAAATCATGCCGACCATCTCATCACTCCATGCTAGGCTGACATGTTTTGAGTGTGAAAACCTTTCTAAATATCTTGTTCATCAAGTTAATTTTGGGAATTTTCCGCATTTATCTGGAAGCGTTTCCCTTTTTCCTAGAGCAAATTCTATTTATTAGAGGCTTTTCTGATTCTTTCCATGAGCTCCAAATATTTTATTTGAGTTCATTGGGTGCCAAAACATATCTGGGAATTTTTCTGGAATTTTTGGAGCCATCGAAGTATTTTTCGGGGACAAACATTTATTCTAGATATTCTGGAATTATTTTAATACCCGAATTTCAATAATTCGAAAATTAGTCCAAATCCAACTCGGCCCAAACCCATGCATATATATATTCATGAGAATCCTCTCGTCGTCCTCTTTTCAGAACCTGTCTCTGTTTTTCAATCCCGCAACCCTAGTTCTCTAGATGCAAAAAGGAAGTTCCGAGCTTGGTTCCACTCCAGCGAACATTCGTTGGCATTTTCCTCCTCGTGTGTTCATCTCTGGCGGAAACCGAGGACATCACCCCGTTCCTTTCGTCGAGCTCTTCATCGGGGTGGTCTCCGTTTCGCGAGGACATCACCGGTTTCTCCTGGATCTACGTTTATTTCTTCAACTCCGGTGAAGACCCTAACTCCGGTGAGCTTTCTCCTCTTTCGTCCACTCTCTGTTCGCCTCGTTCCTCGTGCCCATCGTCCTTTTCCCGCCAGTCGCCTGCCCAAACCCGCCCGGCTGGCCCCCTCCTGCCTCCCTGCCGCCCATACGGCGTGGACACCACTTGGGACCCGCACCGCCCACCGCGCACCCCTACCCCGCGTTGACCCGAGCGACCCAGCGCCCGTCCCGTCCAGTCCTCCCGCGCCATGTGTCGCTCCCACAATGGCTGCCTTCGCTTTCCCGTGTTCCACCGCCCCGCACCGGATCATCCAGGCACACCAGATCTCGCCAGGATTCTCTACGGCCACAACTCTACAGCGAACGGTGTGTCCACCGACCCGGCCAATCAGATAGCGCCATGTCGCCGCTACCGCCAAGTTTTTGCGGAAAAGCCCCTGCACTCTTCAGCATTTAACCCGCAGTCTTTTCCAATAGATTCCAGGCCCCTGTTTTTATGTTTTAAACCCCGGGTTTCAAAAAGTATTTACAACCAAGCCCTTGCAACCTTCAAAAGCTTATATCTTCTCCGTTTTAAATACGTTTTCGATGATTCTTGCGCCCACGAGTTCGTGGCGATGAGTAGAACAGTTTTATGAACCTTTTATCTTCTGTTTTTGATGTATGATGTACTGTTTTAGCTTATTTATATTTGTTTGCTTGCATGTGTGAACCTACGTGCATGTGTGGTGCCCCGATGAACGCGTAGACGCCGTCTTGTTCGTGGAATCTCAAGTGCAACTCAAGATCAACAACAAAAGATTCTGAGAAGCATTTATTTTTAAAGGAAAGCAAGTATAACATAAACAACACCTAATAACCTTTTACTTACTGCATGTGCATTTAAATTGGTATACCTGTAAGGTTTTACCTAGCTACTTTTATCCTTATATATCTACCTTTTGGGATGCATATGGTTAAGTTGTGCTAGGTGCTGCGTGAACGCATACCTTTATGTTAATTAATATTGACTAACGGTTCTATGCAATTAATGTGAGCTTGACCCTCTGTGCTGTGTGCTTGAGTGGTTCATGTCTCTTGTAAAACTAGCTTTTTAGCAACATGGTTTTGGGAGCTTGAGCAATGTGCTCATGTGATTTTGCTAGTTCTCTCCATAAGGCCCGAATCACAAAGCGACCATCTGGGACAGCAGTGCTACCACAAGATCGGAATGGGACGATCTTAGCTGACTAATTAGGTTGCTTTGGTTTGGGAGTAACTTACTTGCGGGGCAAGAGGGGAGGTGAGCTTCTGTGGCCCTCGCGCTACTTGGGTTGAATGTGCTTTACGCTATATGTATGTGCTTCTCCCCTTGAGGCTTGCTTCACGGTTGCGGAACTTGAAACCTTAGCGGTTACACCTTACTAACGCAATCTTTATAAAGGCTTCATAGTGCGCTTGCTAGTCATTTCATCTCCGGTAATGTGATGAACTCCTAGCATAGCTCACGACTCGTGGGTAAAGATGTACAACCTCTCGAGAGTGTAACACTGATATATCAGCCGTACTCACGGTTATGAGTGGCCCAGACCCTTCCCAGTGATTAGTAGGATCCTTGGCTGAGATTCCTTGGTGTTGGTTTTGGTATGGTTTTGGTTATCTGTGTTAATAATTTTGATTAATTTTTATGCAATATCTTTTGGGCTAATGGGGCTGCTACTAATTCATAGTAATTAGGTGTTAATAAAACTTGATCAATTAAAAGCTCATGCAGTTGTGTCAGCCAACCTTAGAGCCTCAAGGTTTATGTTATATTTGTTGAGTGCGAAATGTACTCACGCTTGCTTCTTTATATTTATTCCTTGTTGGGTGGAAAATTCCAACCGCTGCTCAGAAGGATGGCGGCCTGAAGGTGTACAAATGAAGGTCTGTGAAGTTCTAGGCATGCGACCCCCAGTCAGTTTCCCTGTGGATGGCTTGAAGATTAGTTACGCTTCCTCTATTCTGTGTATGTCTTATGTAAATGTTGTTTAAAGTTATGTAATAAAGCATGTTCTGTGATATCACTGTATATTGTCTCTATATGTGTGAGATTAGATCCTGGCACACATATAGTTTTGCTCTGGTTTGTCTTTTTAAAACCAGGGTGTGACACTTGGGCATGACATTGGATGTTTCAACATTGGATGTCGCCCAACAACGAGTGTCACATAGGATGTGATTGACAATGGTTGTCTATCGGTTTCACTAAGTTTCTAGCAGTGATGCCAAAGCTCATTAGAACTTAGATAAACACGGATCTCGTCCACTATGTGTCATGAAAGTGAATACGATTGCAAACATATAGTGGGAGTATCTTTTGTTAAATTGTTTAATAAAAGATCTACATAAAACATTGTGCTAAATCTTTGCATTTTTACTTCCTGTTGTAGTTGATCATGGACGGTAATCCCGCTCAGAGTTCTGGCTTTAATTTGCGATCTATTCTTGATAAAGAGAAGTTGTCTGGAACCAACTTTACTAATTGGTATCGAAACTTGAGAATTGTTCTCAAGCAAGAGAAAAAGGAATATGTTCTTGAGCAGCCCTATCCTGAGGAACCTGGGAATGGTGCTAGTGCTGTGAGGACTCGAAGGCCTACAATATGATTGAAGGGCTCCGTGGCATGTTTGAGAACCAGGCAAGGGTCGAGAGGTACAACACCTCAAAGGCCTTGTTCGGTAGCAAGCTAACAGAGGGGAGTCCAGTCAGCCCTCATGTGATCAAGGTGATTGGTCACATTAAGGCCCTCGACAGACTTGGTTTTGAGCTTGATCCAGAGCTTGCGACGGATGTGATCCTCCAATCTTTGCCTCCAAGCTTCGAGCCGTTCATCATGAACCATATGAATGGCTTGGATAAGACCTTAACCGAGTTGCATGGGATGATGAAAACTGCCGAGGATAGCATCAAGAAAACCTCGAATCATGTGATGATGATCTAAAGGGATAGCAAGAAGAGGAAGCGCAAGGGCAAGGGCAAGGGCAAGGGCAAGGGCAAGGGTAAGGCTGAGGATAGGATCCAAAAACTGAGAACTGATGCTAAGACTAAGGCTGGTCCCTCTCCCTCAGACAAGTGTTTCCATTATGGTGACAGTAGGCATTGGTCGAGGAACTGCCAGAAGTATCTGGAAGAGAAGAAGAACAAGAAGGGAAGTGAGACTTCCGATTCAGGTTTTAATGTTATTGAAATTAATCTTACAACTTCTTCTAGTGAATCATGGGTATTTGATACCGGGTCGATGATTCATACCTGCAAATCATTATAGGGACTAAAATAGACTAGAAGTTTTGTGAGATGTGCGAGTCGGCAATGGAGCAAATGTTGCTGTATTGGCAGTCGGCACATATCACTTGTCGCTTCCCTCATGATTAGTTTTGGAATTAAATAATTGTTATTTTATTCCTGCGTTGAGCAAAAACATTATCTCCTCTTGATGTTTGGAGGAGGATGGTGGTTATGAGATAATAATAAAGAACAAGTGTTGTTCTATTTATTTGAATAACATGCTCTATGCACATTGTCCATTAGTGAATGGATTGTATGTTCTTAATCTTAGGATGAGTGTTGACGGTCGTAATCTCACGATATCTATCGTCAATTACCAACAAAATGGAGCAATGCAAGTGAATAAAATAGGACTAACCCTTCTACTAATGAGTTCCACTAGTTTTGTATGAATATTTGGATGCAGGTACCAAAATACACATAAAACAGCTGAAAACATGTCAAGGATCTAAGATGGGGCTCATTGGTCAAAGTGGCCAGGTCGGCCGACCTAGGCCAGGTCGCCCGACCTTGGGCCTGGTTGCCCGTCCCACCAACAGGGTCGGTCCACTCTGACTCAGGTCGCCCAGCCACCCAATTGAGCCCAAGTGCCACTTCATCGATCCGCATCCCAAAGAAACACACGTGCATTCAAATCCAACTGCAAGACCAAGCATCCAATGTATCTAAAGGCCAGAAGATCACCAAGTCACGGATCCATGACGCCAACAATCCAAGGGAAGAGCAATATGGCCAATGCAAGGCTGACACATGGTCGCCCGACCTCCTCCAAGGTCGGCCGACCTACCCTCGGAGGCATTTTACACGTGCAACAACCGTCCTAACCGCCAATTGCCATGGGACACAAGATCAAGCCGTTGGAGTGCAAAGGCGTTGCATCGGGTGGTCACCCGACCTCGGGCTAGGTGGGCCGACCTCCCCCCAAGGTCGGCCGACCACCAACCTCGGCCTCCCACTGACCTTTGCCTCCTACAAGTACCCCCCTCACATATTGGACTATAAATAGACCTGTAGAGCTCATTAGTAAAGGTGTGGAGAAGTTGAGAGCCATATTCTACCTTAGAGTGTCATTTTCCACATCTTAGTAGTTAGGATTGTCCTGAGAGTTAGAGTGAGTCGAGCTTTGCCTCGGAGTTCTCAGAGATTCTTCTGAGTCTGCGGTAAAAGCTCTTGTATCTTTGGTACTCTTATCTTCAATATAATTCAGTTATATTTTACTTTATCTCTATCTCTTGCAAGTGTGGTGTACCCTTTATTTTGCATACTTGCTAGCCTTAGGCTGTGGTTATCTTAGTTGGTCAAGTCCCGTTATTCTTGCTGGTGCTATAATCCAACCTGTATGCCAGGCTCTGGTTAGGTCCTCTCGTCTGATCAAGGACGATCTATTGTTACTCAAGCTTTGCTTGAGGACGTTTATAGCGTGCCAGCCTATCCACGCAGATTTGCTTGGTAGCCCCACTCGGTGACAGCGTGTGGTGTGCTTGTGTATCCCAGGCCCGTTCGTTCGATTGGCCTGTAGGCGTTAGCCGGGTCTCCTTCGGTGGTCTACTATCTACCCCCTGACCCCTCGAGGCGCCGGAATTTCGCTCGACATGAGACCCTGACTTGCTACTTGAATTTCTTAGTTAACCACAACATAGTCATTGCAGCCGAAAAGAATAGAGTTTGGGAACTTTATCTCGCTCGTTGTCTACCTAGGCAACTATACCTTTCTACGTGTATCTTAGCTAGTTTAATTTACTTCTTTCCACCATACACCTCTCCGTTTACTAAACTTACCCCTGTCTAGTGACTAGCTAGTATATTTATTTAAGTATGGTTCATTTGATTTGAGTATATTTAATTATACTTTCTCGCCTACCGCTTCCCTCTGGATAAAAATACGATACTCAGAATACTCTAGGTTTAGCTACAGCGGTCTCCATGCGCTTACGGAGTAAAACCTTTGAAGGCTAAGAGATGCCAATAAGCTTTTCTGGCGCCGTTGCCGGGGGAGCAACAGGCAGAGATATAGTTGATAATCTCTTTTCGAACCCCATGTCTTTCATAAAATACCAACTAGTCTTTAGCAGGCTCACTTGTCTCTGTTGTTTATGTTGTGGTTGCAACATAGAGGTGTATGACCGGTTTCGGCCTACCGGAAAACTTCCACAATAATCCAGAGTCACTGCTTAGGAGGGTCCGTCCTAAGACCATCCACGGGCAGATACCTGTTCCAAGGGAATTGAACCTTGAAACGGCCACGTCAAGTAGTTCCTCGAACACCGACGACATGGCCGCAGCTCCTGAGAAGACCATCCATGAGTTCTCCATCCCATCCAGCAACAATGTCCCTACGGGACCAGCAGTCAACGCAGGGAAGAACTTTGAGCTCAAGCCGGGAGTCATCCACATGATTCAAGCCATTCCCTTTTGCGAATTAGCAAAGGGGGATACCAACAATCACCTGTAGCAATTCCTGGAAATCTGCAGTACATTTACCATGAAAGGTGCTTCCCCCGACGATGTCAAGTGTCGCCTTTTCCCATTTTCACTTGTCGAAAAGGCGAAGCAATGGTTCTACCTCAACCGTGCAACACTGACAACATGGGATGCGTGCTCAAACGCATTCCTCACAAAGTACTTCCCTCTCGGAAAGACCAACGCGTTGAGGAACAAGATCTCGAGCTTTCAACAGCTCACAGATGAAACGTTGGCGGATGCCTGGGAAAGATTACAGGAATATAGAGCAGCCTGCCCCCACCATGGAATGGAAGAATGGCTGATCATTCAGAGTTTCTTTCACGGGTTAAACTGTACTGCTCAAGAGCACATGGATGCAGCCGCTGGAGGATCTTTCCTATCCCAAAGTGTGAGTGTGGCCAAAAATCTGATTGAGAAGATCGCCACTAACCAGGGATGGAAGGAAGAAAGGTCACACACACGATCCCGTGGAGCCCAGCACATCGACAGCACGGACATGCTGGCCGCCAAGATGGACCTGCTCTTAAAGAAGCTAGAAGACAATCTTGAGACCACACCAGTCTAGGCCCTCGACACTCGCATTACTTGTGAAGTCTGCTGGAACACGGGGCATTTAGGGAGCAGCTGCCCTGAAACGCGATCGGAAGATGCCAACTTCATTGGAAGTTTTAGCAACTTCAACAACGGGAATCGTCCCCAACTAGGCTAGAATTTACGACCATACATTCCATTCTCTAGACAAGGTAACTCGTTTGGCAATTCAGAGCAATTCAATAAGCCTAGCTCGTTTGATCCAAAAGCTGTGTATGATAGCATCAGTAAAAAGTTTCATGCAAATGATAGACTTTTTAATCTATTTCATTACAAATGGAAACTTTTAACAGTGCTATGAAAAACCAACTGAGTTTCAATAAAATGTTAGAAACACAAATAGCTCAATTGGCTGCCTCTTTGCCTAATGCTAATGTGGGAATGCTTCTGGGACAACCGAAACCTCCTCCCAAAGAGCACATCAATGCCATCACCACTAGGGGTGGTAAGTCCACTTAGGACCCTCCACATCCTAGTGGTACGTCACGCACTAACCATACAAGCAAGGAACAAGAGAAGACCACCGAAATAGAAGAGAATGATGATCCAGAAACAGCACTGATGCGCGAAGAAGAAGGCACCATCGAAAACTCTTCCACACAAGTTTTATGACACAACGGTGTTGCCCTTCCCTCAGCGCAACAAGAAGACTGCCGCCGATGAACAATATAGTAAGTTTGTTGAGGTTATTAAGAAGTTATATGTCAATATACCCCTGCTAGATGCTATGCAGGTCCCGACATATGCAAAGTACTTAAAAGATATACTCAACAATAAGAAGCCACTGCCATTAGCGGAAATTCTGCACATGACCGAGGAGGGTAGCGCAGCTATACTCAACCAACCTCCACAGAAGAAGAAGGACCCTGACAATCCTACCATTCCATGCTCAATTGGGAACCAAGTCTTCAAGCAAGCCTTATGTGATCTCGGAGCAAGCGTCAGTGCCATGCCTAAAATTGTCTTCGACAAACTCAATCACGCTGCACTCGTCCCCATAAGTATGTGCCTGCAACTTGCGGACCAGTCTATCCGACACCCCGCGGGAATCGCCGAGGATGTCCCGGTGAAGATCCGGAACTTCCTTATTCCCGTGGACTTTGTGGTATTGGACATGGAGATTGATGCCAAGACACCACTCATTCTTGGGCGGCTGTTTTTGAGCACCGCAGAAGCAAGCATTGATGTTGGAGCCGAAGAAGTCCACCTCAACATCAACATAATGAGGGAGACATTCTCCTTCAAACCAAAAGTGGAGCAGTGTAACCAAGTTAAGTTTTTCAAGTGCCAAAAGTATGTGCAGAAGCCACCAGTCTACGACGCTTCCAGGAAAGAGATGGATGGTCTCGTAGCATTCATGAAACGGAAGTTAGCCACCGAGGCTACCATCCGACAACGAGAAGAAGACGAATGGAAGAAGGCAAAAGCAATGAACGCTAGCCGCAAGAACCAGGAAACAGGAGGCAAATCTCCTGTTAAGAAGGTCGGCACCCATGAGCCTATAAGACCCATCAACTAAGGGTGCAACAAGAATCAGCATACGCATGGAGAATCTAGGACAAACACTATGGGGCATGTTGAAAACAAGCGCGCCCAGGACACATCCACGACAAACTCCAAGTGGCTTGCAAAAGTACCGCTTACCTCCCCGTACGTACATCCATGCGACATCCCAAAGGGAGGTAAATGGTTCACTCCCGCCAAGAGGTAAATCTGGCATTATCATTCGACGGCATATTTATTTCCCGATACTTTTAATTTCCCATTCTCCAGTGCATATTTAAATTTTTTTCAATGCACAAATTTAATTGCGTCGCATTTAGTTTCTTTTATCATCCCTCATTTTTGAAAAGAAAATCTAGGGTCGGCCGACCCTACCCAGGGCCGGCCGACCACCCTTCACAGGTAAGGGCAAGAGGGGCACTCGAGTGGCCGGCCGACCACGGTCGTAAGGCCGCCCGACCACCCCTCTCTCTCCCTCTTGCTCCTTTCTCTTTCCCTCTTTCTCTTTCCCTTTCCCTTTTCACTTTGCTCTTTGCTCCTGCCTGAAGCTCTGGCCGGCCTACCCCATGATGAGTTCGCCCGACCACTCAAGCTTCCGGTGCACTCTCCCTCTCTCCCTTTGCTGCACCATCACGCAAGGCTAGAGGCCGGCCGACCATGCCATAGGGCCGGCCGACCAGGACCTCGGGTCAGCCAACCCCCTCAACCGGTCGCCCGACCTCCTCCTCTGCCCCCTTGTCCTATAAATAGCACCCCTTGTTCCCTTGTTCAATGCACCAAGCACAAGCACACTTCTCCCCCTCTCAAATTCCCTTGCTTAGTGGTTAACTTAGCTCTTTTGCTTAGCCAAAATAAAGTCCGAATAAAAATTTGTTTAGCCAAATAAATTAGCTACTAGCCCCTCTCTTCTAGCAAGACCGAGAACGAGTTGTGGTGGTGTCATGCCCCACAAGGACGACTAACGACTAACGCTAATTTTATTCTGTCGTCTCGTAGTTCTTGTGTTCATTTTTGTGCAAGATGAAGTGCGATCAGCAGGGTGGGACAGTACATTCGGTTCTCAACATCCTTTGGCTCACAGAACTCTCGGACAGTGTCCGACAGAGGCTCATCAAGTGCTGGGCCGGGAGGAGAAGAAGCTACATCATCAAACACCGGGCCCGCATTGCTATTGGATTCCCAAATCCAGACACGCAATCAAGATGAAGCGGACCTGCTGAGGCAACTCCACACCAAGCCTATCAACCTCACCAAGTGCTTCGATGAGGTACTCATGACAAGCATAGGTATGGACGATGAATTTGATGAAATTTTCAGTATGGTAGGCTAGGATAATTTTGCACGTGTTAGTGAGGGAGGCATAGTCCTCCTCACCAAGGAGTTTCTAATGACCCTCAGAGTAGTATCACTGTAGTCTGACACAACTATTCATTTCAGACTCTTTAACTCCGAGCATGAGCTGACACTTCGTCAGTTCAGCAATGCTCTCGGGTTCTCACCTCGTTGCTCCATAGCAGCCGAACCCGTAGGCTTTAATGCAACAAAGTTCTGGAAAGAACTAGCCGGTCCAAACTATAAGGGGAAGAAGAGCATCACACACATTAAGCACCCCACCATGCGGTTCATGGCCTGTTGGATTACCATCATAGTCTTTCCCCGTTATGACACCACGCTGTGCGACCATAGAGGACTTAAAAATCCTCTATGCCATGTGGTGTAAGCAGAAGTATGTACCAGTCATCGCCATGCTCTATCACTGGATGAAACTAGTTTGGGATGAAAATTCCATAGCAATCACGTCCTTTGTAACAAGGATTGCATCCGAGCTAGGCGTTTTAGCAAATGCCCAGGTGACATTCGTACCCCAGACACACTCAACCTAGTCACAGAGAGCCATTTTATCCGGGGACACTTTCTGCGCAAGAACCCCAGCACAGATACCTATGTCATGATCTACAGGGGGTATAACTTTGAAGTGCCTCTACCTGCACCACAGTTCAAAATCTACCACGTGGACACACTCTCTATGCCAATAGAGGTCGTCCTAGTAGAAGAACCATTAGAGGAGCCCAGACATAGTGTAGCGGGAGTCATGACCAGGGCACAGAGGAAAGCAGCCCAAGGGTGCCTACAGAAGCAAGCACAGAACGCACAAGCCACCGGGACGGGACCTACCTAGTTCCATACCGCGGCTGGCACGTCCTAGCAAACCCAGGGAACAGACCCGACATGGCAGCCCCATGGAGGATCTGCAAACACACCATGGGGACACGAGCCGAGCGCTGCATTCTCTCAGCAGCAAGGAGGAGGAACCTACTATGGGTATGGGTCAGCACCATATGAGGCAGGACCGTCTGCCTCTGCACGTTTTTGCAGGAGACCCTTTGAGCGCCATCTTTGGGTCCCTGACCTTTTAGGACCAACGCACAGCTGGGATGGCCCAATAGCTTAATCAGGTCGATGAGCGCACTCAGGTCATCCAGCAGACCCAGGATGAACAATATAACCGCCTCCTAGAAATCGAAGCGACGGCTCAGCGCACCTTCTATGTGTCCCAGCGATTCTTCTAGTACTACGGGTACTACCCCGAGTAGCTTCGTTGAAGCTTGGGGGGGAGAGTCGACACTGGGTGTGTATGACAATCCCCCATTTTCTGCGCCACCCATGTATCATTGCTTTGAGAGTTTGCTAGTTTGCTTAATTCAGTTTTCTTAATTTAGTTTGTTTAATTCAGTTATATTTAAAAAAACTCCCATGTTTTAATGATAAGTTCATATGCTAGCTTCATTTTAGAAATGATGAATAGTTGCTCTATCAAGTAAATGATTTAATTCTTGCATGTGACTTATGCTTAGCTTAGTTTTGAGTTTGTGAATAAAACAAGTAAATTAAGGTTCTATCTTATGGATGCCATTTGTGATAACAAGCCTAAGTTGTTGTGAGATGAATGATATGACTTGAATATGGGATAATTCTTTCATGCTCTTAGTAAGATGAACATCTCGGTTCTTATTTTTTGAAAACAACAAATTATAGCTCCCCTTGGTCAAAATACCTACCATAGCCAAAAATGCTTCAATTAGTTTAAACTGCTACAAAGAGCTACTTAGTGATATTTTGAGCTTTGTCAAATTTTGAGTCTCTTTGAGTAGAAATATTACCTTCTGTTGATAGCTGGAGTACACAAGCAAAAATGCAAGTGATCCATTCCGGACTTTGCATCCACCAAAATGTGTCCAAATACTTCTCATAATCACTAGCCTTCAAATCTCAAGGAGTAAGGGTATGGAGCTCAAAAAGAAAAGCATGCAAAAGCATGGCAAAAAGAAAAATGCGTGCAAAAGCACGGCAAAATGAAAAGCATGCAAGTTCAAGCATAGCAAAAATAAATAAAAGCTCCATATCCACTCCAAATCTACAAAAGGCTACAAGGGACGAAAACTAAGAGAAGGAGGCATACAGTACCACCGCTCATACTCCAATGATCAATAGAAGAAGTGATAGAGTACACTCTTTGGTCCAATCTTTGACTTAGCAAAATAAATATCCTAAGTGTGCCACTTTCTCCCCACCTAAAGCTCCACAAAGGCCTTAGTGTCAGAAAATGTTGGCCAAATCTTGGCCCTTGGTGAGGAAATACATTTGAGCACTGTTAACGTGGCTTATGAATGAATATTTTGTTTCATTTTTCATGGTTTTTAAGTGTCAATTATATCCTTTGCTATTATCACCGATTATTGTGGATTTTGCAATATTGTCTTAGAAATATGCTATATATGATTTTTACAGGTTTTTGACCTATTTTTCGCGAAATTCACAATGATCTACGTCGAATAAGAAAGGGCCACTGAGATGACATTTATTGAAGATGATGAACAAGGAAGGCTTGGTTAATTCATGCCCTTCTCTGTATTAATCAAGGCTTTCTAATCAGAAACTTCAAGAAGGTGTCAAGAGCTACAAGGAATTGGAGATAATTATTCAATAAAATCGTCAAATTTGTCAAAGACTAGAAGACTTCGTCATATCTCGGCCCATATAGAAGATTTCTAAAGCCCAAGAGTCCACAAGGCCCCGCACAGACATTACTTAAGCATCAAGGAACTACCCCGCGAAAGATGGAAACAACCGGACGTAGGGAGAGTCCGGGTCGGCCGACCCTAGGACTCTTTACGTCGGTTGGAGTTTTTCTTTTTCCCATAAATAGCGAGCATAGGCCCCGAGGCGAGGCATCCAATTCATTATCAAGGCGTGAAGACGGCGACAAGAGGGACCACAACTAGAAGAGAGTAGAGGGTCGAGTTTCTAGTCTAGGATTAGAGTTCTTCAAGTTCCTAGAGGTGATCAGAGGCCTTGCACGGTGCTCTAATTACCTAGCTCCAGAGGTTTAATTGTATCATCAAGGGAAGGCATGATCATGGCTGTAATCTTGATACAATTTATTAATGAAGCATTGTTCTTGTCTAATTATCATATTCTTGTTCTAATTACATATGTTCTAGTTGTAATTCACTTTATGTCTAGATGCCTGTTGATTAAATCATGTCATTAAGGGTGTTATTCATCTAGCGATCTTGATCTCTGATCTAGTTTACTAATGATATGGTTGTGTTTCTAGTTCTTGTAATCATGGTGATTAGAAGTTCTAGTTGCTCTAATTATATTATTAGACTATGTGAAGTAATTAGAAGCGCGTTCTCTAATTATGTATGTCTGTTGAGAGTTTCTCGTCGATTACCTGGTTACTAGTGACAGTAGAGCCCAGGGAAAAGTTAAACTCGATCTAGGGGATTAGATTGGTTGATCTTGATTTAATCATACTATGATGAATATGCTTGAACATGCTTGTTTTCCTTGAGCTGCTAGTTATCTTGCTACTCTATACTTGAAGTGGCGCCCATATATCACATATGCTTTGGATCCAATTAGAGCTTGATTAGAGAGCTAGTTAATACCCTTTAATTAGTGCTCTAGTTATGTTCTAATTGCCTATCTTGTATTTATATAGTATAGTTTCTATTAGAATAGGCTAAGGACTGGTTTAGATTAAGGATTGGTTTAGACATAGATTAGAATACCTTTTCACCCTTAGTTTCCTTTAAACTCTTGTTAATTAGAGTATACTAGTTTGTTCCTTGGTTTGACAAAACCTATGATACTCATCCTTGGGAAAAGCTAAATATGATACCGTCGCTTGCAGTATAAGGTTTGTCATGCTTAAGTGCTGTCAACAAGCTTTTCTGGTGCCGTTACCGGGAAACTAATTAGTCATCTTCTAATTAACTTGAGTTTGTATGTATTTAGCTTTTAACTTTTACATGTAATTTTAGTTTTGTATATTTTAATTTTTCTTTATTTATCTATTTTTATTTATTTATTTTAGTTCTATTTTTTTATTTTTATTTATTTATTTTAATTCTTGCGCCCTGTATATATATGACTTTATTCTTCTTTTTCCTTTCTGTTTTATAGTATTTTTCTTTATTTATTTTCTTTATTATGTTTTGTATGTATAGTTAAAATTTTGCTTTTTAGTTTAGTGTAAATTTTCTAGATTATAGTTTTTCTTCGTATACATTCTCTACCACAAACATTAGCAGGAATGGATGGACCACTGTCCAATAAACCAACTAATTATGTGGATGATCCAGAGAAGTTACTAAGAAAGTCCCGAAACTGTACCAAAATTTCCCAAAAGCAAGACGAGACTCTGCCGGAGATGGGTGACGACAACAACAAAGAAAGGAGGCTCGTGGAGCTATGTGTGCCAACCTCAGCTGATTTGAAGATTAGAGACCTCACTCCACCTCAGAGAGCATTCGAGATCGGAAGCTCAGTGATCAGCATGGATCGAGACCCGAATCAACACTTGAAGACGTTTCTACAGATTTGCAACACTTTCAACATAGATGGAGTCACTAATGATCAGATCAGAGCGAGGTTGTTCCCATTCTCATTGATTGGGAAAGCTCATCAGTGGCTGTCCACACTTCCAGAAAAGACAATCAACAACTGGTAGCAGTTACTTCAAGCATTCATAACCAAGTACTTTTCACTTGGGAAGACTCAAGCTCTGTGCAACAAGATATCAACATTTGTGCAATACCCCACGGAGACATTCGATGAAGCCTACGAGAGATTCAACGACTATGTGTCAGCTTGCCCGCACCACGACTTTCAGAAATGGGATTTAGTTCAGAAATTTTATGGTGGACTCAACGCAGTGTGTAGAGCTCAGATTGACGCATCATCCGGAGGATCAATTCTCAGTCTCACTCCTATAGAGACCGAAGCTTTGTTCAAGAAGATCACCAAGAATGGAACATGGGGAGCAGACAAGGTGGCGCCTACTTCAGTGACAGTTCCATCAGCTAGAGTGGTGAAGAGCGTGCTGGAAGTGGAGAAGGTGGAGATCCTAGGTGGAAAGATCGACTCACTCGTGAGAAGGATCGAGAAGATGGAAAATGGCAGGGCCGAAGAAGTGAAGTCCACAGAAGCCATGATGACTTGTGAAGAGTGTGAAGAATATTGACATTCAAAGGAAAGTTGCCCAGAGGAAGCTAAGGCTTTGGACTATGTAAGAAAGGAAGGTTGGATTCCTCCGTCCAACTATAGACAGAATCAACAACAGTTCACTACTGGATCAGCTATTCAAAATGCCATTCCTCTACGGATTCAACTTAAAGACTTTATTGAAGAGCAAGCAAAGATCAACAAGGATACACACTCCAAGTTCAAGGCTATGGACAAGGTGCTAGAGAACATTGATGGCAAGATCACCACCGTGGAAAGTTCAAATCAACAGTTAATGGGGATGATGAAGATTTTGGAGAATCAACTCTCTCAACTTGCGGAGCATCTCCCGAACAATAATGAAGGAAAGTTGCCTGGACAACCACAGTCTAAAGAGTCACTTAAAGCAGTCCTACCAGATCTGGAAAGGAGACAAGAGACCCAGAAATGCCTACAAGACTTGCCAGTACAGTGGAAGCTGAAGCACAGAGTGAAGACGAACCTGAAGTGATAGTGGAAGACACAAGGATACTACCAGAAAAGAGCAGGGTTCCAGTGAACAAGACAGATGAGCATTTCAATAAGTTTCTTGAAGTGATCAAGCAGCTATATATCCATATGCCATTGCCGGATCCACTTCAAGTTCCCACTTATGCCAAGTACTTCAAGGATATACTAGCTAACAAGAGGGAAATTCCATCTGAGTGTGTGAAGTTGACGACTGAGTGTGGTGCAGCTATCATGGATGCTCCTTTACAGAAGAAGGCAGATCCGGGATGTCCCACTATCCCATGCTCTATTGGTGCACTCAACATTGACAAGGCTTTATGTGATCTAGGAGTAAGTGTGAGTGTCATGCCTAAGTCAGTGTTTGACAAGCAGAAGCTGCCAAAGCCTGAGCCTACATCCATGTATCTAGAGCTAGCAGATCACTCAGTAAGATATCCAGAAGGAGTAGCTGAAGACGTACCAGTCAAGATTAGAGAAAATTTTGTACCAGTTGACTTCGTTATTCTAGAGATGGGAGGAAGCTCGAAATCGCCATTGATACTTGGAAGGCCTTTTCTCAGGACAGCTCAAGCCAACATCAATGTGGGAGAAGGAATGATCAAGTTCAACATCAATGGAGAATCAAGCTCATTCAAATTTCGTCCAAGATAGATGAAGACTCATCTACAATGTCCACGCAGGACATTGGATGGCGCCTAACATAGTCACGCTGAAGGACTTATCTCAAGCGCTTTATGGGAGGCAACACAGGTATTTTTAGAAAGTTTTTAGTTTAATAGTCTTTTCTAAGTTTTAGAGAGTTTTAGTTTGAAAACTTCAGTGTTTTGATGAACCATGGTTAAATTAATGAAGTGTTTAGATTAGTTAAAATTTGATTTTTAAGTTTAGTTTTAATAGTAAAAAGATGGCTACTCTCACTTACGTAGCTATCTGACTTTGAAAGAAAAAAATTGCGAAGATTTTGCCGGTTTTTGAATTCGATTCGATTTTAAGCGATTTATAAAATAAAGAGAGACACTTTTTCTCTTTATTTTATTATGTGATTTCATAATTTTCTCTCTATTTTTATCCAAAAACTAGGCATACACCTAAGCCACGCTAAAGAGATAAGATGAGTAAATTCAATTCAATTCAATTCATGAATTGAGTTGCTTATCTTTATTCTAAAATTAACATGGTTGAATAAACCGAACATTTGTTTTTATACAAAACATAACATATGTTTATTTTAAGAATAGCAATTAAAGTATATCTTTTATCTTAAAAATAAACTTTGATTGAGTGCTTTTAAACCTACCATAGTAGGTATGTTTATATATATATATTAATGTTGCAATAATTGCAAATTAAGGATATAGAATTAGTGAAGAAAGTTAATTAGGCAACACAAGATCCTTCTATGATCATAATATAACCAGTAAACATAGAAACATGGGCTATGATTAAAAATTTGAATAGGAAAGAATTAAAGGACAAGCATCCAAGGGGACAAACTTTAAATCTTGATTGAGTTTTTGTCAAAACCTGCATGCATGTCGACAATCTTGCTGTGGAAGCCAGCTATGATTGCAAGGAATCCTATGGGTAGCGTATGAGTGAAGTTTGGGAGCTAGCAGGGCCAGATGAAGCCTAGCTCGGCCGACCAGCCCCCCTGGGTCGGCCGACCCCAAGTGTTCCTGCACCGGTTGCACCTCTCCTTCGCATCCCTTCTTTGCCTATATAAATGGAGTAGATGTATCAGCCTTTCACCACCAGAAACACCACCAGAGCCAGTTTTCCTGAGGAGAAGAGAAGAGGTGAACAGTTTGAGAGAAAAATCTTGAGAGGATGAAGAAGTTTTTCAAGAAGACCTTCAAGGGTTCTTCATCAAGAGAGGGTTCCCATAAGGAGGAGGAAGATTCATCAAGGTGTTCATCAAGAAGGAACTCCATCTCTGAGATGGGAAGCTCCGACTCCGGGAGGACTCTCCGTCATGATCAAGGTCTATGAGGTTATTTTTTCCGCTTCTCTATTAATGTTGATGATGTTCTGGAGCCGGCAAGGAGGCCGAGAACCCGTTCTTCTACTCGAGCTCAAGATCAAGACTCTCAACCCATGAATATTGATGAAGACCGGAAGTTCTCTCAAGAAGGTTTCTCGCTGCGAACCTCTTTTGAAGAACAGAGGTATGACAATTGTAAAGGCCGAATCCAACTTTGATCTGGATTTCGACTTCATGAGCTATCTAGATTTCACTCCAAGCATAGAGAAAGCTTTCCAGAATTTGGGTTGAAATAATTTTATTCACCTTAGTGCTATATATCAGCGGGACATAGCATTAGAAGTCATGACCACCATGGATATAGTTCAGTCCTATGATTTAAATTATACCCTGAGATTTAGAATCAAGGAGGAGTGGGCAGAAATATCTTTGAGTATGATTGGTTCATTATTGGGATTCTGGGAGAATGCACCTGATAATATTGATGTGAATCAAGATGTTCTAGATAATTTCTGGTTGCAAATTGCTTCTAATTTTTCCAAGGAAAGAATGATGATAGTTAATCCCATAATCAGAATTATTCATAGATACATGACTGTTAGAGTTTTGGAAAGGCTAGATGACACCAAAGTGCAGTCTTCTGAATTAAAATGGCTTTATGTTGCACTTCGTCAGCCTATGGGAATTAATCCAGTTCATTCTATGATCAATCATTGGATTACCCAAAGAAATAGAAGCACTGGGTTACTTGGATTTGGGCATTATTTGACTATCATTGCTTCTTCATTAAAGCCTGAATTAGTGTTCAATCCAATCTTTACAAGGACACTAGCAAATATTATTGAAAATACCTTAAAGAAAGGAAAATATATTTATGGAAATAAGGCCAGTGGCTTCTTTGTTAGCAAGACCAATTTCAAAATTCCTAATCAGGGGCTTGCTTTATTTGCTCAAGGGAGGATTGATTGGTTAGACAGATTCATGTTTAAGGAAGGGGAATCAAGCCAGTAACCACCATCATCTGGATGGGGCGCCTGGGAGCCTTCCCCTTCACAGCCAAGATAACAATCCATGAGTGAGCAATTCAGAGGAGTAGGATCATCACAAGGTCCAATTTTCAATCCAAGACCAGTTAGCTCTTATGATCCTACCTCCACACCAGTGTTCCAGCCATCAACTTATATCCCTCCACCTGCAACGTTCATTCCAAGAAGAGCAAGGACTTACACTGCTGAGGAAGTTGAAGCCCAGGGTATGCCACATCAAGCTTTTTATGGCATGGAGAATATGTTGGCGGCAAATTATCAGATCATTGATAATGTGAGGCAGAATATGGATCAATATGAAGAAAATACTCAGGGTATTGAAGAACAGCTCTATAATCTTCGCATGTGGAATCAAGGACGCTGAAGATTTCGGTTTGATTTTATTTTTATGTATTTTTATTTTTCTTTATTTCTTTATCTTTTATCTTTATTTTAGTTTTTTATTTTATCTATTTATGTATAATTATGAGTGATTTTAAGTTATCTTTTGTAAGTTAGTTTAATCATGATCATGTATCATCCTATGGTGAAATAAAATAAAATAAAATAAAATGTTTGTTTTCTTATAATCTGATATCATTAATTAAGCTAATTTATGCTCTCATTAAATGCAATTTAATCGAAATTATGATTAACATTTATGTGGTAGATATGATATTTCATAAAGACCCACATGTTATTCATGTTTAGATTTCATTTTTGCCATAATGAATCTCCTTAAAATTTTATTTTGAGCTATCAACTTTATGACCAAGTTTCTAATGATTATTTTATATAGGCCCTACCTATTAGAGTTTTATTTTTAAAACTATAGTTTGATCAAATTTAATTCTTGATTGAGTTGGATTAAGGTTTGAATCTAGGGTTTGAGACTTCAAAGCTGGTCATTCATATTTGCTTATCTTTTCATTTGCTAGCCTTTTTATCCATGTATTGTAACTCTCTGCATTGGAGAGATTGTAAACTTCGCTGGATATCCATCCTTAAACCAAGACTATCATTTCATATATCTTTCTTTGCCACAACCTATTATTTTTTGGAGTATAAAAAAGAAAGAGGATTTTTAGACAGTAGTATTCCCCTGTTATTATCATTTAAAATACTCGAGGATGAGTATTATCTAAGAGTGGGGATGGAGCTATCATATTTAAGGGTCTTTGAGGAGGCAAAAGTAAAAAAAAAAAGAGAGGTGGACGCCACACATAAAAAAAAAACCAAGTGGTCAAAGTAGAATTACTTGTCTAAAAAAAATAGTAATATGTTGCTCCTCATTGATATCTTATTCATGGTATATAACTTAGTTTGTTAAAAATACTCTAGAAGATTTTACAACCATATGCAATCTGATAACAAGAACTTCATTTGTGCCTTTAGATCATTAATTTATTTGCATATGTCCACTTTTCTATATATATTTCTTCTTATCTTTTAATCATTATGATTTCCATGACCTTTTTGAGAAGTCTCAGTAATACCAGCAGATTCTTTTCTTAGTTTGATAATATATTGAGATTAAATTTTGATTAGGATTCTTACCAAGCTCCAGATAAGCTTACACTTATATGTTCTTATAATTTAGTCTATTTCCACATATATTGAGAGCCTGGAAAGATGAGAGTAATTCTTGGGCCTCATATATTTTGATCTCTGATACTTGATCCTTTTTGAAAAATTTTGAAAAGCAAGGAGATTTGTTATTGATGAATTTTGATTTCTTCTTATATATTGTGGGGTATGCTTACATGAATATCTATTTATCTGTATAATTTGGTAGTCTAAAACATAGAAAAATCTGAGAGTTTAAATTAAGTTTGATTATTTGATGTTAGCTTATAAGTTAACTTATTTATAAAATTTGACTTACTCGAGGACGAGCAAGGTTTAAGAGTGGGGATGTTGTTGACGCGGCTTATAAACGAATATTTTGTATCATTTTACATGGTTTTTAAGCGTCAACTATATCATTTGCTAACAATTATCACCGATTTGTGGATTTTGCAATATTGTCTTGGAAATATGCTATATATGATTTTTACAGGTTTTTGACCTATTTTTCACGAAATTCACAATGATCTACGTCAAGTAAGAAAGGACCACTAAGATGACATTTATTGAAGATGATGAACAAGGAAGGCTTGGTTAATTTATGCCTTTCTCTATATTAATCAAGACTTTCTAATTAGAAGCTTCAAGAAGGTGTCAAGAGCTAAAAGGAATTGGAGATAATTATTCAATAAAATCATCAAATTTGTCAAAGACAGAAGACTTCGTCATATCTCGGCTCATATAGAAGATTCCAGAAGCCCAAGAGTCCAGAAGGCCCTGCATAAACATTTCTTAAGCATCAAGGAACTACCCCGCGAAAGATGGAAACAACCGGACACAGGAAGAGTCTAGGTTGGCCGACCCAGACCCCCCTGGTTGGGCGACCCTAGGACTCTTTACGTCGGTTGGAGTTTTCCTTTTTCCCATAAATAGCGAGCATAGGCCCCGAGGCGAGGCATCCAATTCATTATCAAGGCGTGAAGACGACGACAAGAGGGACCACAACTAGAAGAGAGTAGAGGGTCGAGTTTCTAGTCTAGGATTAGAGTTCTTCTAGTTCCTAGAGGTGATTAGTGGCCTTGCACGGTGCTCTAATTACCTAGCTCCAGAGGTTCAATTGTATCATCAAGGGAAGGTATGATCATGGCTATAATCTTGATACAATTTATTAATGAAGCATTGTTCTTGTCTAATTATCATATTTTTGTTCTAATTACACATGTTCTTGTTATAATTCACTTTATGTCTAGATGCCTGTTGATTAGATCATGTCATTAAGTGTGCTATTCATCTAGCGATCTTGATCTCTGATCTAGTTTACTAATGATATGGTTGTGTTTCTAGTTCTTGTAATCATGGTGATTAGAAGTTCTAGTTGCTCTAATTATGTTATTAGACTATGTGAAGTAATTAGAAGCGCGTTCTCTAATTATGTATGCCTGTTGAGAGTTTCTCGTCGATTACCTAGTTACTAGTGACAGTAGAACCCTGGGAAAGGTTAAACTCGATCTAGGGGATTAGATTGGTTGATCTTGATTTAATCATGCTATGATGAATATGCTTGAACATGCTTGTTTACCTTGAGCTGCTAGTTATCTCGCTACTCTATACTTGAAGTGGCGCCCATATATCACATATGCTTTGGATCCAATTAGAGCTTGATTAGAGAGCTAGTTAATACCCTTTAATTAGTGCTCTAGTTATATTCTAATTGCCTATCTTATATTTATATAGTATAGTTTCTATTAGAATAGGCTAAGGACTGGTTTAGATTAAGGATTGGTTTAGACATAGATTAGACTACCTTTTTACCCTTAGTTTCCTTTAAACTCTTGTTAATTAGAGTATACTAGTTCATTCCTTGGTTTGACAAAACCCATGATACTCATCCTAGGGAAAAGCTACATACGATACTGTCGCTAGCAGTATAAGGTTTGCCATGCTTAAGTGCTGTCAACAAGCGCCTGAAAGCACCTTGGGGAAGCTACTTTTGTTTTGAAAACCTTGGAAACATCTAAGAAAAACATCCAAAAAGAGCAAGTTAGAAGAACTCCTGTGTCACACCCAGTTTTAGAAACAAAACCAAGTGCTAGGATCAGTTTAACCACATACACAGCGCAAACAAAAGTAATAACACAACCAGTACTTTAACTTATGTGTAATAACCAATATTACAAACCATAAATGTCTTTAACGAAACCGAGTAACTTAACGAACACGAAGTAACTAAACGACAGCGGAAGACGACCATGATCCACAGGCAACTGACGGATGGCACACCAGTCTAGAACTCGTCGTAGTCCTGGAACTCCTGATTAGGGTCACCACAACTTCCTTCGGGATCTGAGCAGTGGTTGCAATGGATGCAACGGGTATAAAACCAGCAATAATGAGTACATGACGCACTCAGCAAGTATTCCATTTAGGGTAAAAGTGGACTGGCTTTATAGTGGACAGGCATAGCAGTTGCTTTTAGTTAGTCAAGTTTTAGTTACTAGTAATGATTATAGCCCATCCCTTTACTATAAAGACAGCAAAATATATTATAAAGATAAACATGAACCATAACCATATCCATCATCATCACCATGATCACCATGATCACCATGAGCCATTCACCTTGAACATGAAACTCTAATCTGTGAGGGTCCAGGCCGCTCTTAACCGTGAGCACGGCTGATATATCAGTTTTAAACACTCTCGAGAGGTTGTACATCTTTACCCACAAGTCATGATTCCCATTGTGCCCGAGGTTTGCAAAGCCCCATTTATTCATACCTTAGATGAATCAGTAGGGTTTCATTATGAGACCTTTACAAAGAATTCCCAGAGTTGTGGTCCACTCGTTACAGGTTACTCCAGTTAATTAAAGATATGAGAGTTCCGTTCCAAAGGGTGACAAGTAAAAACTGCACCACATTGGCAAAGGGCAAAGTCCCATATCCCCCAGACCCCTCATATGCCATGTTTCAGGAAAGTAAGCCAAAACTCTAGTTCATCTAATTAATCAGTCAAGCCCAGTGCCCATGTGAATCTTGTGGTTGTACTGTTTTCCTGGGTGGTCGCTCGGCGAACCGATCCTTAGGGTGAAGGACTTGGGCAAAACCAACAAAACATGCCCAAGTCTCCATGTTGCTAAAACCAAACTTTTATCATCAGGTTCATCATTACTTGATCAATATTAGCAACATAGATAAAGTGAGTTGAGCGGAAGCAATTAATTTACAACATCACAGCCCTCCCAGGTTATGAAACATGTCATGGGATATGAAGCTAGTCATCCTTAATAGGAGCTTGCAGATCAAGGCTCTAGATCATGTGATTAAAGTAAATAGGACATAGGTCAAAGAATACTTGCCTTCCTCGGCAAAAACTTGCTCAGGAACTTCCCAAGGTGGATTTTCAGTGAACTCGAACGGAATGTCGGCTACACGTTGCATACATACAAACAATGAGCATTAATTGACTAAAACAGTACACCAAACATCATAAACAGGGGTTAAAAGGGTTTTAAAATTAATCTACACATTATTACGATTCCGTAGGTTCGAAAATCACTCAAATCGGAGTTTTAACGCAAAAGATATGAATAAAACAAGTTTAAAGGCTTAAAATAAAAGAGATTTGAAACTCCAGGGGCTAAACTGTAAAGATTTGGACCTATCTGTAATAAAATTGGACCGCGGGTTGATTTGGGACAAACACAGGGTCTCTTTTGCAAAACCGCAGGCGCTGACCGGTATGTGACCGGGTCGCGGGGCTTCCAGGCCGTTGGATCTGGATCGGACGGTCGGGATTAGATCGGAAGGGAGAGAGGGGGCGGCGACGGCGGGTCTGACCGGCTCAGCGGGCCGGCGCGGCAGCGGGCCGCCGGAGACACACGGATTCCGCGGTTTCGGGGCCTAGGGCTGGCGGGGAAGAGCGCGTGAGCTAGCGGGCGGCGGTGCGAAGCGGGTGAGGGGGTTTAGATGGCGGCACATCGGCCGTAGGTGGCGGACGGCGGAGCGGGGCGAAGGCGGGGCTCCGACGAGCGACTCCCGCCGGTGTAGAGCAGGATTGAGGAAGAGAGTAGGCTAGGAAGCTTCCTCACCTCACGGCGAAGCTCCGGGTGTAGATGTAGTCGACGGAGAGGCGGCGACGGCGTGCGGCGACGAGCGGCGGCGACTGCGTACACCGACGGCGGCGGGGTGAGATCAATTCGGCGAACTAAGGCAAGATAGAAGCCGGGGTTAAGCGTTTAGGTGCTCTACCTTGCGGCGAAGCTGGTGGACTTGACCTCGTCGGCTCTCACGGCTTGTAGAGGCGAGACGAGACGGTGAACTCGATGAACGTCGCGGCGAACTTGAAGAACTCGCGGCTAACGTCGAGCGCACGGCTGCGGTTTAGGGCTTGGGTTTTGATGCTCCTAGCGGACGGGGTCGGCGGATTTTATAGGGCAGAGGCCGAGGCTTGCACGAGGGGCAAGGGAAAGGCGGCGTGCAACGGAGTCGACCTCAAGTTGGACTCGGAGTCCGCGTCGCTCGGCGTGCGCGTGAGCAAGGAAAGGAAGGCGCGGGCGCGGAAAGGAAGGACGAGGCGCGGGTGCGGGCGTTGGAGAGATGGCGAAGCCGTGCAGCTTGGAAAAAAAAGGGAAAAACGGAGTCCGGCTCGGCCGGGTCCCGTGTCCACCGCGGGACTCCATCCGGGCGTGCACCGAAGGAAAGAGAGAGGCGGGTCACTACAAGGAAGGGCGGAGGCGGCGCGTGATACTCGGGAGGGAACGAAGGAGCGCGAGGGTAGGGCCGAGGCCGTGGCGCGGCGTTGGAGTGAGCTCCGCTCTGTCGGGCGTCGGATAGAAAAGGAATGAGGGAGGGGAGGTAGAAGATGACAGGCGGGTCCGGTCTGTCAGTGGAAGGGAGAGGAAAGGCGGCCTGCTGGGCCTTGGCTGAAACTGGGCCGCGGGGTCGCAGCTGGGCCGGCGCCAAGGGAAAAGAAGGGGAGTGGAGACTGGGCCGTCGGCGGGAGTGGGCCGAAAGAGAGGAAAGAAAGGGAGGGAGGAAAAAGGAACTTTTCCCAGGTTGTTTGGAGTTTGGGAAATTTTGGAGAGATGCAAATGGTTTTGAATTCAAACTTTAAACACTGCAACTCATCCAATAAAATATGCAAGGGCATGAATGATCAAACAGGTGGTTCCTAGGATTTATTTTAGTTGATTAATATTCAAAATAAACAAAACACTATGGTGTCATGCATAAATAAATCAAACCCTAAGCAAAAGTTAACTTAGTGTCACACCCTAGTTTTAAAACACAAACCAGAGCAAAACTATATGTGTGCCAGGATCTAATCTCACACATATAGAGACAATAAACAGTGATATAACAGAACAAGCTTTATTATATAACGTTAAACAACATATACATAAGACATACACAGAGTAGCGAAAGCGTAACTAAATCTTCGAGCCGTCCATAGGGAAACCAACTGGGGGTCGCAAGCCTAAAACTTCACGAACCTTCATTTGTACTCCTTCAAGCCTTCATCTTTCTGAGCAGCGGTTGGATTTTTCCCCCCAACAAGGAATAAATAATAAGAAACAAGCGTGAGTAAATTTTGCACTCAACAAATATAACATAAACCATGAGGCTCTATGGTTAGCTGACAGACTGCATAAGCTTTTAATTTAAAACATTTATTAAGGCCTAATTACTATGAATTAATGACAAAACCATTAGCCCAAAAGATATTGCATAAGAAATTTAATAAGATTAAACAGATATAACCATAACCAAACCAAAACCAAAACCAAGGAATCTCAGCCAAGGGTCCTTTACTAATCACTGGGAAGGGTCTGGGCCGCTCATAACCGTGAGCACGGCTAACATGTTAGTTTTACACTCTCGAGAGGTTGTACATCTTTACCCACAAGTCGTGAGCTACGCTAGGAGTTCATCACATTACCGGAGATGAGATGACTAGCAAGCGCACTACGAAGCCTTTACAAAGATCACGTTGGTAAGGTGTAACCGCTAAGGTTTCAGGGTCGCAACCGTAGAGCAAGCCTCAAGGGGAGAAGCACATACATATAACGTAAAGCACACTCAACCCAAGTAGCGCGAGGGCCACAGAAGCTCACCTCCCCTCTTGCCCCGCAGGTAAGTTACTCCCAAACCAAAACAACCTAATTAGTCAGCTAAGATCGTCCCATTCCAATCTTGTGGTAGCACTGTTGTCCCAGGTGGTCACTTTGTGATTCAGTCCTTAGGGAGAGAACTAGCAAAAGCATACGAGCACATTGCTCAAGCTCCCTAAACCATGTTGCTAAAAAGCCAGTTTTACAAGAGACATGAACCACTCAAGCACATAGCACAGAGGGTCAATCTCACATTAATTGCATAGAACCATTACTCAAAGTTAACTAACATAAAGGTATGTATTCGTGCAGCACCAAGCACAACTTAACCATATGCAACCCAAAAGGTAAATATAAGGATAAAGGTAGCTAGGTAAAACCTTACAGGCATACAAATTTAAATGCACATGCAATGATTAAAAGGTTATTGGGTGGTGTTTATGTTATACTTGCCTTCCTTTAAAATCACTGATCAGAGTCTTTTGGATCTTGATCTTGAGTTGCACTTGAGATTGCACGAACAAGACCATCGTCTACGCAAACATCGGAGCACCACACAGGCATACAAGTACATACATGCAAACAAACAAATACAAACTATAAGAAACAGTACACCATATCTTTAAAACAGAAGGTAAAAGGTTTATAAAACTATTCTACGCGTCGCTACGAACTCGTGGGCGCGAGAATCGTCGAAAACGGATTTAAAATGAAAAAGACATGAGGTTTTGAGGGTTTTAGGGGCTTGGTTGGAAATACATTTCGAAATCTGGGGTGTAAACTATTAACATGCGCGCCTGCTGCTGTATGACTGGACTTCGGGTTAAATACCGACGAGGGCAGGGACTTTTACGCAAAACTGTGCCGGAAGCGGCTAAGTGGCAGCTTCTGACTGGAAGCATAGGAGGACACAAGGAAGACTGCAGAGTCGCGGCCATAGAAGATCCGGGCAGATCTTGTGCGGCAGCAGGGCGATCCGGTGCGGACGGCCGAAACACGGGACGGCGAGGGAGCAGCCACTGGGGGTGTGACACGTGGCCAGAGGGAGGCAGGGGGGTAGCGCTCGCTCGCTCGCTTCAGGCGGGAAGCCAGCGATCCGTACGGGACGGGGCCCAGGTGGCGAGCGGGAAAAGGACGGAGGGAGTAGGGGTTCCGGTCAACGCGGGAGAGAGGCCGGTAGTACGGGAGCGGAGCCGGTGGGCACGTGAACCAAGGGAGAGCAGACGGAAAAGAAACCTCACCAGAGTTAGGCTTTGTTCACCGGAGTTGAAGAAGGAACTCAGATCTACGGAGCACCGGTGATGTCCTTGAAAAACAGAGACTATGTCGATGAAGAGCTTGACAAAACGAACGTCGTGGTACCCTCGGATTTCGACGGAGATGGATGGACGCGGAGAAAACTCACGCCGAATGTTCGCCGGAGTTGGAGAAAACTTCAACCTTCCCACTCAGATCTAGGGAGTTAGGGTTTCGGGATTGAAAAACGGATACCGGTTCTGGAAAGAGGATGACGAGAGGATTCCGATGAATATATATATGCACGGGTTTGGGCCGAGTTGGATTTGGGCTATTTTTGGAATATTTAATTTCGGGTATTAAAATAATTCCAGAATATCTAGAATCAATGTCCGTGTCCCGAAAAATACTGCGATGGCTCCAAAAATTCCAGAAAAATTTCCAGATATGTTTTGGCACCCAATGAACTCAAATAAAATAGTTAGAGCTCATGAAAAAATTCAGAAGAGCCTCCAATAAATGGAACTTGCTCTAGGAAAAAGAGAAAAGCTCCCAGATAAATCTAGAAACTTTCTAGAAATAACATGATGATAAACAAAGATACTTAGAAGGATTTTAACACTCAAAACATGCCAGTCTAGCATGGAGTGATGAGATGGTCGGCAAGATTTGTAGCGAGATGCAAGATAAGCATGACGCGCAGGGTCCGCATGACAAAGAAAAGAGTGGGTAGGGAGACCACTCGACAAAGGGATAGGGTAAAGGCATAGGAAAGCGAGAAGAGGTGAGTCGATTCCAACTTCGGTTGGCTGTTGAATCGAAGGAGAGAAGGGAAACAAAGGAGGGGATTTTCGGCCTTTTTTTTTCTTTTGAAAAATTTTCAAACTCTTTTATTTAAAAGGAGTTAAACACTATAAAAAAAGGCAACCACTCAACATAAAACCAATGCAACGGCATGAATGCAACAACAGGTTGTCCTAAATTGATTTTATTTGCTTTAAACTTTATTTTATAAAATCATTTAAATCCTCATTCTAAACACGAAAAATCCTTAATAAATGAGAAAAAACATTTTAATTGTTTTATAATTCTGAAAATGAAAATTAGGGTGTTACAAATCTACCCCCCTTAACAGGAATCTCGTCCCCGAGATTCGGGTCGGCTAGCAAAGAAAACAAGGTGAAGGTGCTTCAACTCTTGCCTGCCCATTGGTGCTGATGTAGAGTTGTTGTCTTTCCGACAGCTGGCATTGCTACTGCTTGATCGTCCATAGCCATCCATCTGATCCGCCAACACTTATGATATGAGTAGAAGGGAGTAAGAGAGAATGTATGGTTTACCCCAACGATCTAAGTTTATTAAAACATAGCTTTTTAAAACATGTTTAAGTCATGGGCATAACTCCACAACTCAAACACACACAATACAAAGAACCAAATCAATCATGATCACAATAACAATCATCACAACCACACCTCATCAGCTCACATCTATACGTTCTTACAACTACAAGGCAAAACCTCTTAAGCATAAGAGAAAGTAGAAATTGTTCTAAAAGAAAGATAAGCAAGATTTTGGAGAAAAGAGGAGAGAGACAGTTACAGGACAAGGGAGAAACGAGACAGACGAAGAGAAGTGAAGAAATATTAGACCAGAGAAGATAAGCAAGCAAAAGATAAGGAGTAGATAGAATAGAAAGACAAGTATCATATATATATAGGAATTTTGTCCTTAAAATGACCGGTTCTATCTAGGCTTGCGTCCTACAGTCAGCACGGCTCTGATACCACTTTGTCATACCCTGGTTTTAAAACACAAACCAGAGCAAAACTATATATGTCCCAGGATCTAATCTCACACTTATAGAGACAATAAACAGTGATATAACAGAACATGCTTTATTATATAACGTTAAACAACATATACATAAGACATACACAGAGTAGCGGAAGCTAACTAAATCTTCAAGCCATCCACAGGGAAACCAACTGGGGGTCGCAAGCCTAAAACTTCACGAACCTTCATTTGTACTCCTTCAAGCCTTCATCTTTCTGAGCAGCGGTTGGATTTTTCCCCCAACAAGGAATAAATAATAAGAAACAAGCGTGAGTACATTTTGCACTCAACAAATATAATATAAACCATGAGGCTCTATGGTTAGCTGACAGACTGCATAAGCTTTTAATTTAAAACATTTATTAAGGCCTAATTACTATGAAGTAATGACAAAACCATTAGCCCAAAAGATATTGCATAAGAAATTTAATAAGAATAAACAGATATAACCATAACCAAACCAAAACTAAAACCAAGGAATCTCAGCCAAGGGTCCTTTACTAATCACTGGGAAGGGTCTGGGCCGCTCATAACCGTGAGCACGGCTAACATGTTAGTTTTACACTCTCGAGATGTTGTACATCTTTACCCACAAGTCGTGAGCTACGCTAGGAGTTCATCACATTACCGGAGATGAGATGACTAGCGAGCGCACTACGAAGCCTTTACAAAGATCACGTTGGTAAGGTGTAACCGCTAAGGTTTCAGGGTCGCAACCGTGGAGCAAGCCTCAAGGGGAGAAGCACATACATATAACGTAAAGCACACTCAACCCAAGTAGCGCGAGGGCCACAGAAGCTCACATCCCCTCTTGCCCCGCAGGTAAGTTACTCCCAAACCAAAACTACCTAATTAGTCAGCTAAGATCGTCCCATTCCAATCTTGTGGTAGCACTATTGTCCTAGGTGGTCGCTATGTGATTCGGTCCTTAGGGAGAGAACTAGCAAAAGCACACGAGCACATTGCTCAAGCTCCCTAAACCATGTTGCTAAAAAGCCAGTTTTACAAGAGACATGAACCACTCAAGCACATAGCACAGATGGTCAAGCTCACATTAATTGCATAGAACCATTAGTCAAAGTTAATTAACATAAAGGTATGTATTCGCGCAGCACCTAGCACAACTTAACTATATGCAACCCAAAAGGTAAATATAAGGATAAAGGTAGCTAGGTAAAACCTTACAGGCATACAAATTTAAGTGCACATGCAATGATTAAAAGGTTATTGGGTGGTGTTTATGTTATACTTGCCTTCCTTTAAAAATCACTGCTCAGAGTCTTTTGGATCTTGATCTTGAGTTGCACTTGAGATTGCACGAACAAGACCATCGTCTACGCAAACATCGGAGCACCACACAGGCATACAAGTACATACATGCAAACAAACAAATACAAACTATAATAAATAGTACACCATATAATTAAAACAGAAGATAAAAGGTTTATAAAACTATTCTACGCGTCGCTACGAACTCGTGGGCGCGAGAATCGTCGAAAACGGATTTAAAACGAAAAAGATATGAGGTTTTTAAGGTTGTAGGGGCTTGGTTGGAAATACATTTCGAAATCTGGGGTGTAAACTATTAACACGCGCGCCTGCTGCTGTTTGACTGGACTTCGGGTTAAATACCGAAGAGGGTAAGGGCTTTTACGCAAAACTGTGCCGGCAGCGGCTAAGTGGCAGCTTCTGACTAGATGCATAGGAGGACACAAGGAAGACTGCAGAGTCGCGGCCATAGAAGATCCGGGCAGATCTTGTGTGGCAGTAGGGCGATCCGGTGCGGACGGCCGAAACACGGGACGGCGAGGGAGCAGCCACTGGGGGCGTGACACGTGGCCAAAGGGGGGCAGGGGGTAGCGCTCGCTCGCTCGCTTCAGGCGGGAAGCCGGCGATCCATACGGGACGGGGCCCAGGTGGCGAGCGGGAAAAGGACGGAGGGAGTAGGGGTTCCGGTCAACACGGGAGAGAGGCCGGCAGTACGGGAGCGGAGCCGGTGGGCACGTGAACCGAGGGAGAGCAGACGGAAAAGAAACCTCACCGGAGTTAGGCTTTGTTCACCGGAGCTGAAGAAGGAACTCAGATCTACGGAGCACCGGTGATGTCCTCGCAAAACAGAGACTATGCCGATGAAGAGCTTGACAAAACGAACGTCGTGGTACCCTCGGATTTCGACGGAGATGGATGCACGCGGAGAAAACTCACGCCGAACGTTCGCCGGAGTTGGAGAAAATTTCAACCTTCCCGCTCAGATCTAGGGAGTTAGGGTTTCGGGATTGAAAAACGGATACCGGTTCTGGAAAGAGAATGACGAGAGGATTCCAATGAATATATATATGCACGGGTTTGGGCCGAGTTGGATTTGGGCTATTTTTGGAATATTTAATTTTGGGTATTAAAATAATTCCAGAATATGTAGAATCAATGTCCGTGTCCCGAAAAATACTGCAATCGCTCCAAAAATTCCAGAAAAATTTGCAGACATGTTTTGGCACCCAATGAACTCAAATAAAATAGTTAGAGCTCATGAAAAGATTCAGATGAGCCTCCAATAAATGGAACTTGCTCTAGGAAAAAGAGAAAAGCTCCCAGATAAATCTAGAAACTTTCCAGAAATAACATGATGATAAACAAAGATACTTAGAAGGATTTTAACACTCAAAACATGCCAGTCTAGCATGGAGTGATGAGATGGTCGGCAAGATTTGTGGCGAGATGCAAGATAAGCATGACGAGCAGGGTCCGCATGACAAAGAAAAGAGTGGGTAGGGAGACCACTCGACAAAGGGATAGGGTAAAGGCATAGGAAAGCGAGAAGAGGTGAGTCGATTCCAACTTCGGTTGGCTGTTGAATGGAAAGAGAGGAGGGAAACAAAGGAGGGGATTTCCAGTCTTTTTTTTCTTTTGAAAAATTTTCAAACTAAAAGGAGTTAAACACTATAAAAAAAGGCAACCACTCAACATAAAACCAATGCAATGGTATGAATGCAACAACAGGTTGTCCTAAATTGATTTTATTTGCTTTAAACTTTATTTTATAAAATCATTTAAATCCTCATTCTAAACACGAAAAATCCTTAATAAATGAGAAAAAACATTTTAATTGTTTTATAATTCTGAAAATGAAAATTAGGGTGTTACACTTAGTTTAGGAAGAGATTTTCATATAACAAAATTAGGGTATTACAAACCTACCCCCTTCAAAGAAATCTCGCCCCGAGATTTTAGGATTGGCTGGCAAAGAGTTCCGGTAATCTGCTCTGAAGTCATCTTCTCTTTCCCAAGTAGCCTCCTCTGCGGTGTGGTGGCTCCACTTAACTTTACACATCTTTATTACCCTGTTCCTAGTAGTTCTCTCTGCCGTCTCCAAAATCTGCACTGGATACTCTGTATAAGTCAAGTCATCCTGCACATTATGTTCATCCTCCCGCAACTGCTCTTCAGGTACCCGCAAACACTTCTTCAATTGAGATACATGGAATACATCGTGTACCCCTGGTAATCTGTCAGGCAATTCCAGTTGATATGCAACTTCTCCCTTGCGGTCAATTATTTTAAAAGGCCCAATATATCGTGGCGCTAATTTTCCTTTTACTTTGAATCGGCGTAGGCCACGAATAGGTGATACTTTCAAATACACATAATCTCCCATTGCAAATTCCAAATCCCTCCGGAGGTTATCCACATAACTTTTCTGCCTAGTTTGAGCAATCCTCAAATTCTACCGGATCATCCGTACCTGTCATTCGGCATCCTCTATGATCTTAGGACCAAACAACTATTTCTCCCCAGGTTGATCCCAATGCAAAGGCGTCCTGCACCGTCTACCATACAAAGCCTGAAAAGGTGACATCTTGATACTAGCCTGATAACTATTGTTATAAGAAAATTCGGCATACGGCAAACTTTTATCCCAACTAGTACCATATTGTATTGCACAAGCTCTCAACATGTCTTCTAATATCTGGTTGGTTCTTTCTGTCTGTCCATCGGTCTGTGGATGATATGCTGAACTGAAATTTAATCTAGTGCCCATTGACTCATGCAAACGCTTCCAAAAGTGAGACGTAAACTGAGTTCCACGATCGGACACAATCTTCTTTGGTACCCCATGCAAACACACAATTCTAGACATATACAATTCAGCTAACTTGGCTCCCAAATAGGTCGTCTTGACAGGAATAAAGTGAGCAACTTTGGTTAATCTGTCTACCACTACCCATATAGAATCAAAACCACTTTGTGTACGCGGTAAACCGACAATAAAATCCATACCAATTTCTTCCCACTTCCATTCTGGAACCTTGAGCGGCTGTAACAATCCGGCGGGCTTTTGATGTTCAGCTTTTACCTTCTGACAAACGTCACACAAAGCTACATATTCTGCTACATCACGTTTCATGCCGCACCACCAAAATTTCTGCTTCAGATCTTGGTACATCTTTTCACTTCCAGGATGGATAGAGTAAGCCGTCTCATGTGCTTCCTTCAGAATTAAATCCCATATAGACTTTATGTTGGGAACGCAAATCCTATCCCTATGCCATACTGTGCCATCGGCATCCACCCGAAATCCTGGTGCCTTATCTAACTTGATTAACTCCTTTATTTCTTTGATCTTCCCATCATTAAGTTGTCCCTTCCTGATTTCTTGCTCCAATGTAGGTTCAAACTCCATGGAGACAGTGCCCTCCGTATTATTAAGAAAAACAAACTTAGTCGGTCGAACTCTATGGCTAACTCATCCGGCAACTCTCTTGCCCACAACAAACTGATCTGACTTTTTCTGCTCAAAGCATCTGCTACTACATTTGCCTTGCCCGGATGGTAATGTATCTCCAGATCATAATCCTTGATTAATTCTAACCATCGTCTTTGCCTCATATTTAGTTCAGTCTGGGTAAAGATATACTTTAAGCTCTTGTGATCAGTATAGATATCGCACTTCTGCCCGAAGAAATAATGCCTCCATACTTTTAATGCATGAACCACTGCGGCTAATTTCAAATCATGAGTTGGGTAATTCTTCTCATGATCCCTCAGTTGTCTAGAGGCGTAGGCAATAACCTTGCCTTCCTGCATAAGAACACATCCTAAACGTAGCCGTGAAGCATCGCAATATACTGAAAAAGGCTTATGCATATCTGGAAAAGTTAACACTGGCGCTGTAGTTAACCTCTTTTTTAATTCCTTGAAGGCTTTCTGACAAGCTGACGTCCACTGGAATTTAATATTCTTCTCTAACAAAGCAATCTTGGAAAACCCTTCAATGAAACGCCGATAGTAACCAGCTAATCCGAGAAAACTCCTAATGCCCTTCACATCCTCTGGGATCTTCCAGTTCTGCACTTCAGATACCTTACTTTGATCAACAGCAATCCCTCCATTGGATATAACATGACCTAAAAATTTAACCTCCTCTATCCAGAAATCACACTTGCTGAACTTGGCATAAAGTTTATGTTCTCTAAGCTTCTGCAACACTAATCTTAGATGTTCCTCGTGTTCCTCTTCCGTTTTGGAATAAATCAAAATATCATCAATAAATATCACAACAAACTTATCCAGGTATTCCATGAACACACTATTCATCATGTACATAAAGAAGGCTGGGGAATTAGTCAAACCAAAAGACATAACTGTATATTCATATAACCCATAACGACTAATGAACGCTGTCTTTGGTATATCTGAAGGTCTAATTCTTAGTTGATGATACCCAGACCGTAAATCAATTTTGGAGAAAACACAGGCACCTTTGAGCTGATCAAATAAATCTTCAATCCGGGGAAGTGGATATTTATTCTTTACTGTAACGGCATTAAGGCCTCTGTAATCGACACACATTCGCAAGGTCCCATCTTTCTTTTCAGTAAGCAGTACTGGCGAGGCCTAAGGTGAAGTACTTTTGCGGATAAACCCTTTTTCCAGTAGTTCATCTATTTGTTTCTTAACTTCAAGCAATTCGACACCAGAAATTCTATATGCTTTCTTATAGATAGGTGCAGTTCTAGGTACTAGTTCAATAGAAAATTCAATGTCACATTCAGGCGGCATACCTGTCAACGAATCTGGGAAGACATCCGAAAATTCTGACACTACTCTGATATTTTCCAAGGCTGTGGCATCAATAGCATTAACTCCTGCTTGAGGCGAGTCTATCAGAACTTCCATGTTCTCCCCGGCTGGCGTAGTCAAAGTTACTTTCCTCTCAGCACATGAGATTATCCCGTTGTATCTTTGCAGCCAATTCATACCCAGGATAACATCTACTCCTTGTGCTTTCATAACTATTAATGATGCTGGAAAATCTACCCCCCTTATTTTAATGGATGCATCATCACAAGCAAACTCTGATCGCATGTTTCCCCCGGGTGAACTAACTAGCATTGTTTTTACCATCTTTATCACAGGCAGATCATACTTCTCTACATGTTGAGCAGTAACGAAGGAATGCGTAGCACTAGTATCAAAAAGTACTAAGGCAGGTTGGGAGTTGACCAGACCTACGACAACATTTGGACCTTCCTAGGCAGCCTCCGCGGTGATGTGGTTGATCTTGGCGTGGTTGGAAGCTGGGTTGGGGGTGCCCATCTTTGAACTCTGTTGCGGTGTCTGCTGCGGTGTCCCTCTATGTGGGCATTGCTTAGACTAGTGACCTGTTCCTCCGCATTTGAAACAATTGGCACTCCCTAGTGGTACTGGCGTGCCGGCCTTCACTGGGGTACTGGTAGGAGTCGGTTGGCGGGGAGCTTGACTGTTTGAACGCTGCATCTGGGGATTGTTCTGCTGGGGCTGCTAATTCTGGCGCTGATACTGATAGTTGCCATTATGGTTGTAGCGCTGGAACTGGGGCTGCTGCTGTCCGGGGTTCTGTGTAGGACAGTTCTGAAAATTCTACGACCCAGAAAATCGCGGGCAGGTGTTGCTGCTAGACTGCTGCGCCTTCTGCTTGCGCTTCTTTTCTTCCATCTCGCGACGAGTATTCTCCATCACGATAGCTCGGTCTATAAGGTGCTGGCAGTTAGGAAAAGTGTGGTTCATGAGCTGGTACCTGAGTGGATCAACCAAGCCTTTGAGAAAGCGGTGCTGCTTCTTGGGGTCGGTGTTAACCTCCTCTGGATAGTAGCGGGACAGCTGTAGGAACTTGTCTCGATACTCACTGACAGTCATGGTGCCCTGGGTGAGCGCCAGGAACTCCTCTTTCTTCAGTGACATCACACCAGCTGGAACATGATGCGCTCTGAACCTCTCTGTGAACTGCTGCCAAGTGATGGTGTTGGGGTTGTTATGAGCCAAGCGGTACGATTCCCACCATTGTTGAGCGGCACCCCGTAGCTGGTGAGGGCCGTAGAGAACTTTCTCCTGATCAGTGCACTGAGCGACGTCCAGCTCCCGTTCTATTGCACGGAGCCAGTCTTCTACATCCATGGGGTCGGCAGAGTGAGTAAACATAGGTGGGTGTCCCTTCATAAATTCTGCGCGTCGGTCACGCGGTTGAGGCGATGGTGGCGGGGGTGGTTGCTGCTGTGCCTGGTGCATAGCTGCCACTGCTTGACCGAGAGCTTGTATGACTTGGGTCTGGTTCATGATCAGTTGTTCCATAGGCATTGGCGGTGGTGGATTTGGGAGTCCTCCTTCTCCGCGACCTCCTCTACCTCCGCGGCCACGACCACGTCCATGTCCTGTACTCATCTGATGGACCAAATATACCATTAGTACTTTTTCTGACCATACATCTCATTCAACGTTAGTAACCAAGACAGATGAGCTAAAGATCTAAACATATATATGGATAGAGCAAGGCTTTCCCAAACTAAATAACTTTATTAAACTGATTAAGCATCCAACCAAAAGACTAAGTTGTGGACATCACCCCACAACTTAAGCACTCATTACAAAGAACCAAATCATCCATAAGACACAATCATAAGCAAACGAGCACACCTTTAACCGTCCTAAGCCTAACCGAACTAACTAAGCGATACTAATAGAACCTATTACAAAAGGGATAACATCCTAGTCCTCATGATGCCGTATATAGGTCCTAGCTTCGGGATCATTGTAGCGGGCCTTCTTCCTGCGCGGAGCATCAGCGGGATCTTCTACAGGTTCTTCTTCCGCGGGCTCAACACCATGTGTAACCCATGCTCGAAGCTTCCGGTTCTCGTACCTCACCATATCCAACTCGTCCAAGGCGGCGTTGTAGTCAGTGTTGAGGGTAGCGAGGTACTCAATAGTGGACTCCAGGCGTGGGTTCTGTTCTGCCTCCGGGTTGGCGATCCAGGCGTCAAGTCTTTCGACCGAACGGCAGGGGTAGTACCGGCGTGAAGTGATGGCCATATCTTCACGATGTGCGTGGCACAAAGTCATCAAGGCCTCCCTGGCAGCATCATTGATGGCGGCTTCATGGCTGTTGCGACGAGTAGGTGCGTGCCTGACGTGGATGTTCCGGCGGGATCCGAACTCATCTGGGATGCTGATCTCCACTGTCATGTCCCAATCATCATGTAGGACGGGATGGCAGTAGCGAGTCCCCACATAGGTGATCCAGAACTGATCGTAGTGGAGCATCTCCAATGTCTCTCTCAGCATCCGAGGAACGGGTAGCGGGTAGGCGAACTAGCGGTGGGTGGTGATGACCACGGGTCCGGCTTCATCATCGTCCTCATCATCGTCCGATGGGGGTGCGTCACCGTCATCTGGATCTTGTTCTGGGTCTTCAGGGTCAACAGCTGGATCTTCTGGCTCCTCCTAGGGTTGCTCCTGCGGCAGCGCCGAAGGGGGTACTGGTGGCTGCACCTCCAAGGGTTCTTCCTGCGGCTCCTCTCCTGGTTCATCTTCAGACAGCTCAGGGACAAGTTCTTTTGGGTCCTCCTCCTCAGACTCAGTCAGGTCTACCCACTCCTGTGGCGGTGGAGAAGGTGGAGTTAGGGTAGGCAACCTGATCCTGTTGGGTCCGCCATAGCCACGTCCACCAACACGCATGCGGGCAGTGCGCTTGAAAGTCGACATCTGTAGGCCCACAACGTAAGCAAACATAAGAAACAGTTCTACTATAGGACAGATAAGTAGATATAAAAAATCATAATTGAAATAGACAAGAACAGATATCAAAATAGCATATATTGCAAGTATTTGAATGAAGAAAGCAAGAAAAGACAAGCAAAATCCTTAAAAATGACCAGTTCTATTCTAGGCTTGCGTCCTACGGTCAGCACGGCTCTGATACCACTTTTATCACACCCAGTTTTAGCAACAAAACCAAGTGCTAACCATGTATGTGCCAGGATCAGTTTAGCCACATACACAGCGTAAACAAAAGTAATAACACAACCAGTACTTTAACTTATGTGTAATAACCAATATTACAGACCATAAATGTCTTTAACGAAACCGAGTAACTTAACGAACATGAAGTAACTAAACGACAGCGGAAGACGACCATGATCCACAGGCAACTGACGGATGGCACACCAGCCTAGAACTCGTCGTAGTCCTGGAACTCCTGATTAGAGTCACCACAACTTCCTTCGGGATCTGAGCAGCGGTTGCAATGGATGCAACGGGTATAAAACAAGCAAGAATGAGTACATGACGCACTCAGCAAGTATTTCGTTTAGGGTAAAAGTGGACTGGCTTTATAGTGGACAGGCATAGCAGTTGCTTTTAGTTAGTCAAGTTTTAGTTACTAGTAATGATTAGCATAGCCCATCCCTTTATTATAAAGACAGCAAAATATATTATAAAGATAAACATGAACCATAACCATATACATCATCATCACCATGATCACCATGATCACCATGAGCCATTCACCTTGAACATGAAACTCTAATCTGTGAGGGTCCAGGCCGCTCTTAACCGTGAGCACGGCTGATATATCAGTTTTAAACACTCTCGAGAGGTTGTACATCTTTACCCACAAGTCATGATTCCCATTGTGCCCGAGGTTTGCAAAGCCCCATTTATTCATACCTTAGATGAATCAGTAGGGTTTCATTATGAGACCTTTACAAAGAATTCCCAGAGTTGTGGTCCACTTGTTACAGGTTACTCCAGTTAATTAAAGATATGAGAGTTCCGTTCCAAAGGGTGACAAGTAAAAACTGCACCACATTGGCAAAGGGCAAAGTCCCATATCCCCCAGACCCCTCATATGCCATGTTTCAGGAAAGTAAGCCAAAACTCTAGTTCATCTAATTAATCAGTCAAGCCCAGTGCCCATGTGAATCTTGTGGTTGTACTGTTTTCCTGGGTGGTCGCTCGGCGAACCGATCCTTAGGGTGAAGGACTTGGGCAAAACCAACAAAACATGCCCAAGTCTCCATGTTGCTAAAACCAAACTTTTATCATCAGGTTCATCATTACTTGATCAATATTAGCAACATAGATAAAGTGAGTTGAGCGGAAGCAATTAATTTACAACATCATAGCCCTCCCAGGTTATGAAACATGTCATGGGATATGAAGCTAGTCATCCTTAATAGGAGCATGCAGATCCAGGCTCTAGATCATGTGATTAAAGTAAATAGGACATAGGTCAAAGAATACTTGCTTTCCTCGGCAAAAACTTGCTCAGGAACTTCCCAAGGTGGATTTTTAGCGAACTCGAACGGAACGTCGGCTACACGTTGCATACATACAAACAATGAGCATTAATTGACTAAAACAGTACACCAAACATCATAAACAGGGGTTAAAAGGGTTTTAAAATTAATCTACACATTATTACGATTCCGTAGGTTCAAAAATCAGTCAAATCGGAGTTTTAACGCAAAAGATATGAATAAAACAAGTTTAAAGGCTTAAAATAAAAGAGATTTGAAACTCCAGGGGCTAAACTGTAAAGATATGGACCTATCTGTAATAAAATTGGACCGCGGGTTGATTTGGGACAAACACAGGGTCTCTTTTGCAAAACCGCAGGCGCTGACCGGTATGTGACCAGGTCGCGGTGCTTCTAGGCCGTTGGATCTGGATCGGACGATCGGGATTAGATCGGAAGGGAGAGAGGGGCGGCGATGGCGGGTCTGACCGGCTCAGTTGGCCGGCGCGGCGGCGGGTCGCCGGAGACACACGGATTCCGTGGTTCCGGGGCCTAGGGCTGGCGGGAAGAGCGCGTGAGCTAGCGAGCGGCGGTGCGAAGCGGGTGAGGGAGTTTGGCAGACGGCGGAGCGGGGCGAAGGCGGGGCTCCGACGAGTGATTCCCGCCGGTGTAGAGCGGGATTGAGACGAGAGTAGGCTAGGAAGCTTCCTCACCTCACGGCGAAGCTCCGGGTGTAGATGTAGTCGACGGAGAGGCGGCGACGGCGTGCGGTGACGAGCGGCGGCGACAGCGTACACCGACGGCGGCGGGGTGAGATTGATTCGGCGAACTAAGGCAAGATAGAAGCCGGGGTTAAGCGTTTAGGTGCTCTACCTTGCGGCGAAGCTGGTGGACTTGACCTCGTCGGCTCTCACAGCTTGCAGAGGCGAGACAAGATGGTGAACTCGATGAACGTCGCGGCGAACTTGAAGAACTCACAGCTAACGTCGAGCGCACGGCTGCGGTTTAGGGCTTGGGTTTTGATGCTCCTAGCGGACGGGGTCGGCGGATTTTATAGGGCGGAGGCCGAGGCTTGCGCGAGGGGCAAGGGAAAGGCGGCGTGCAACGGAGTCCACCTCGAGTTGGACTCGGAGTCCGCGTCGCTCAGCGCGCGCGTGAGCAAGGAAAGGAAGGCGCGGGCGCGGAATGGAAGGACGAGGCGCGGGTGCGGGCGTTGGAGAGATGGCGAAGCCGCGCAGCTTGGAAAAAAAGGGAAAAACGGAGTTCGGCTCGGCCGGGTCCCATGTCCACCGCGGGACTCCATCCGAGCGTGCACCGAAGGAAAGAGAGAGGCAGGTCGCTACAAGGAAGGGCGGAGGCGGCACGTGATCCTCGGGAGGGAACGGAGGAGCGCGAGGGTGGGGCCGAGGCCGTGGCGCGGCGTTGGCGTGAGCTCCGCTCCGTCGGGCATCGGACAGAAAAGGAACGAGGGAGGGGATGTAGAAGATGACACGCGGGTCCGGTCTGTCAGTGGAAGGGAGAGGAAAGGTGGCCTGCTGGGCCTTGGCTGAAACTGGGCCGCGGGGTCGCGGCTGGGCTGGCGCCAAGGGAAAAGAAGGGGAGTGGAGAATGGTCCGTCGGCGGGAGTGGGCCGAAAGAGAGGAAAGAAAGGGAGGGAGGAAAAAGGAACTTTTTCGGGTTGTTTGGAGTTTGGGAAATTTTGGAGAGATGCAAATGGTTTTGAATTCAAACTTTAAACACTGCAACTCATCCAATAAAATATGCAAGGGCACGAATGCTCAAACAGGTGGTTCCTAGGATTTATTTTAGTTGATTAATATTCGAAATAAACAAAACACTATGGTGTCATGCATAAATAAATCAAACCCTAAGCAAAAGTTAACTTAGTTTAGGAAGAGATTTTCATATAACAAAATTAGGGTGTTACATCCTGTAGGATGGTCGTTCCATCTCTCAACCGCCCAAGGCAAGGTAAGCAAAAAGATGCACCACAGGTAGTACACAAGGTGAGCTTCAACTATTTCACTACTCGAAACAAAGCATGAGTTTTGAGTCATGTATAAGAATTTCTCTTCATCTTCGATATTGCAGCAACTCCTGATCCACTTTCAGCCTTAGCTTTGCTCGAGGGCGAGAAAAAGTTTAAGCTTGGGGGGTGTTGACGGTCGTAATATCACGATATCTACCGTCAATTATCAACCAAATGGAGCAATGCAAGTGAATAAAATAGGACTAACCCTTCTACTAATGAGTTCCACTAGTTTTGTATGAATATTTGGATGCAGGTACCAAAATACACATAAAACAGCTGAAAACATGTCAAGGATCTAAGATGGGGCTCACTGGTCAAAGTGGCCAGGTTGGCCAACACAGGCCAGGTCGCCCGACCTTGGGCCTGGTCGCCCGACCCACCAACAGGGTCGGCCGACCCTGACTCAGGTCGCCCAGCCACCCAATTGAGCCCAAGTGCCACTTCATCGATCTGCATCCCAAAGAAACACAAGTGCATTCAAATCCAACCGCAAGACCAAGCATCCAATGTATCCAAAGGCCGGAAGATCACCAAGTCACGGATCCATGACGTCAACAATCCAAGGGAAGAGCAATGTGGTCAATGCAAGGCTGACACGTGGTCGCCCGACCTCCTCCAAGGTCGCCCGACCTCCTCCAAGGTCGGCCGACCAACCCTCGGAGGCATTTTACACGTGCAACAATCGTCCTAACTGCCAACCGCCATGGGGACACAAGATCAAGCCGTTGGAGTGCAAAGGCGGTGGATCGGGTGGTCGCCCGACCTTGGGCTAGGTCGGCCGACCTCCCCCCTAGGTCGGCTGACCACCGACCTCGGCCTCCCACCGACCTTTGCCTCCTACAAGTACCGCCCTCACATATTGGACTATAAATAGACCTGTAGGGCTCATTTGTAAAGGTGTGGAGAAGTTGAGAGCCGAATACCTTAGAGAATGTCATTTTCCACATCTTAGTAGTTAGGATAGTCCTGGGAGTTAGAGTGAGTCGAGCTTTGCCTCAGAGTTCTCGGAGATTCTTCTGAGTCTGCGGTAAAAACTCTTGTATCTTTGGTACTCTTATCTTCAATATAATTCAGTTATAGTTTACTTTATCTCTATCTCTTGCAAGTGTGGTGTACCCTTTATTTTGCATACTTCCTAGGCTTAGGCTGTGGTTATCTTAGTTGGCCAAGTCCCGTTATTCTTGCCGGTGCTATAATCCAACCTGTACGCCAGGTTTTGGTTAGGTCCTCTCCTCTGATCAAGGACGATCTATTATTACTTAAGCTTTGCTTGAGTACGTTTATAGCGTGCCAGCCTATCCATGCAGATTTGCTTAGTAGCCCCACTCGGTGACAGCGTGTGGAGTGCCTATGTATCCCAAGCCCGTTCGTTCGGTAGGCCCGTATGCGTTAGCCGGGTCTCCTTCGGTGGTCTACTATCTACCCCCTGACCCCTCGAGGCGCCGGAATTTCACTTGACGCGGGACCCTGACTTGCTATTTGAATTTCTTAGTTAACCACGACATAGTCTTTGCATCCGAATAGAATAGAGTTTGGGAACTTTATCTCATTCGTTGTCCTCCTAGGCAACTATACCTTCCTACGTGTATCTTAGGTAGTTTAATTTACTTCTTTCCACCATACACCTGTCCGTTTACCAGACTTACCCCTGTCTAGTGACTAGCTGGTATATTTATTTAAGTACGGTTCATTCGATTTGAGTTTATTCAATTATACTCTCTCGCCTACCGCTTCCCTGTGGATAAAAATATGATACTCGGAATACTCTGGGTGAAAAGCTACAGCGGTCTCCGTGCGCTTGCGGAGTAAAACCTTTTAAGGCTAAGAGACGCCAATAATGAGCCGATTCTTAACATTAATGCTAAACAACTCAAGCCGAGTGGTTTGAATCCTGCTTATGTCTGGCATTGTCGACTTGGCCATATTAACAAGAAACGTTTGGAGAAGCTCCATAAAGATAGACTCCTTGACTCATTTGATTATGAATCATTTGAGATATGTGAATCTTGTTTACTTGGCAAGATGACAAAAGCACCCTTCACTGATCAAGGTGAGAGGGCGTCCAAGTTATTGGCCCTCGTACATACTGAGGTATGCGGTCCAATGAGGTCTGTTGCTAGAGGCGGTTTTCAGTATTTCATTACTTTGACTGATGACTTAAGTAGGTATGGCTATATTTACTTAATGCGACATAAGTCCGAGTCGTTTGAAAGGTTCAAACAGTATCAGAATGAAGTACAGAATCACTCGGGCAAGATGATAAAATTCCTACGATCGGATCGTGGTGGAGTATATCTGAGCCAAGAGTTCAATGATCATCTGAAGAGTTGTGGAATTGTTCCGCAGCTAACTCCACCCGGAACACCATAGTGGAATGGTGTGTCTGAGAGGAGGAACCAAATCTTGTTGGACATGGTGAGGTCAATGATGAGTCAGACTGATCTTTCGTTGTCTTTCTGGGGTTATGCTTTAGAAACTGCTACATTTACACTAAACCGAGTTCCATCGAAGTCTGTGGAAAAGACACTATATGAGATATGGATTGGAAAGTGTCCCAAGTTGTCTTTCCTTAAGATTTGGGGTTGCGAGGCTTATGTCAAACGTTTGACATCTGACAAGCTTCACCCTAAGTCGGACAAATGCTACTTTGTGGGCTATCCTAGGGAAACCAAAGGATATTATTTTTATAACCAGGAAGAAGCAAAAGTGTTTGTTGCCCGGAATGGTGTTTTTCTGGAGAAAGAGTTTCTCTTGAAAGATGAAACCAGTCGGAACCAGGTGCAACTCGAAGAGGTTCGAGAAACACTGAAGAATGGTTCTGATCCGACTGATTTCCAACAGGATGAGTCAAGTGTTGAGCACTCTATTGAAACACCATGATGAGGACATCACTCCGATGGTTATGCAAGGACCAATTACAAGAGCATGTGCAAAACAATTGAATCAACAGGTGAGCTCGTTTTTAGGTGCCCATAATTCTACTTATAAGGATGGTATGCTACCTAATGATATTATTGATTATATTGTACTTAGGAATTTAGGAGAGGACCATGAAGGCCTTGGAGACCAGCATGGACCAGGAGGAGGACCAAAGGGGCATCCAAGTCAAGATGGAGGCCCAATTCTACTCGGAGACGACTTTCTCGGCTTTTAGGACTAGTCTTCACTAAAATCGTCGCCCAGGCCGCAAACGGACTCCGATTTCGATGATCTACATATGCCTGGAAAGCTAAGAAGATAACCTGTCCAATCCTGCTGGTTTGAGGTCATTTGGAGTTTGGAGTCATCAGAAATACACTTCGGAATTTAGCGGACAGAATCTGTCCCGGGGCTGTTTTTTTCCTATTTGGCCTTTGGCCCATGTATCGTCTTGGAGTCCATCACGGACGCGTCTAGGCTTCATATGGTCACCCTAAACTCTATATAAACAGTAGCCGCTGCACGAGTTAGGGTTTGGGTTTTGCTTAGAAGTTTTGTTTCGAGAACAATTCGCCGTTCGTGTATCGGTTTGTGAAGCCCCAACTTTGTGAGCACAAGTTAATTCTTGATTGCGTTCCTTCCTCGTTCTTGCTGGTGTTCTTCGGTTGCATTGCAGGAACGATAGCCTTCTTGGCGAGGTCGATTGCGCGCGTCACGCGGTCGATAACCATCGGAGCAGTGGTGTAGTGATTGCAAGGATTCGAACCTCCTGGCTCGGAGCCTTCTTCATCAACGTCAAGTTCTCCACCCCTAAACCGACATACCTTACGGAAGATCGGGCTTACTCCTATCAATTGGTATCAGTTTCCAAGTTGCCCGTTAGGTAATTCCTTGTATCCTTTAGATTAGATTTGTTTGTCATACCTAGAGTCCACAAAAAGCCAAAAAAAAATTCCGCTGTCCCATAACCATAGTGCCGCAATATTCGTTTTCAGTTGCTTTGCTGAGTTTTCATCCCCTGTGGTTGAGTTTGTTGCTGGTTAGGGTTTGTTCATCATCATAGTGCCCCTGTTTCCATCATCATCCATCCGTTTTCCATCATCCACACCACGTTCGTCTTTTCTGCCGCTGTTGAAACCCTAATTTGAGGTATCCTCAGTAAAACGGCCGTAACTTTTCGCTCGGACCTCGGAATAGGGCAAACAAGTACATTCCGGAAATCTGCAGAAAATTTCGCATCTGGTTAATCCCGGCGTGGTGGGTTCGGCGACGTATTTTTGCGAAAATCGGCCCAGAAAATCGGGATTTCGGCCATCGAAGTTTCGGCACGTTTGTGTTTGACGTGCTTGTTCTCGCTGTTTTCCTTCTATAGTCCATATCTTGTTTCTGTTTGTTCTGAAATTTTATGTGGTCTTTCTCTGCTGTGAACAAAAGTGATAAAAAAAGAGTGAAAAAAAGTGAAAAAAAACAGTGTAAAAAAAATATAGAAAAGATTCAGCAAGTTTTCGTTTCCTCTTTCACCTCTCCAACTTCCACCTTTCAATTTGTCATACTTGGGTGCTTTGAATTTGAATAGCTTTTGGCCAGCAATGACCTCCTGCATTGGATCATTATTCAGTTTTGCTAATCTGTTACGATATTGTTTTTCTTAGCCACAAATTGAGCCATCCCAAGCTCCACTATATTTCTCTTGAGCAGTACAGGTCGGTCTCTTGCAATCATCTCACTGTTCAGGTGTGTTATTGTCTCTTGACCGTCTTCGTCTCTTCTAGGATCGCCATTGTCTTTTGCTGTGCACGGTAAGAACATTTGCAAGCGCTTGGAATACGCTTGGAGTGAGAGCGATCCCACCTTCCTACTTGGTACGGATAATCTTGTTTCTTTTTCTCTGTCTTGTGTCACTAACCATGGCAGGACGTGATCCCTTCTTTCAAGGCGACGACGATGGCTATATCTCAAAGGGTGAACTAAAAAGACTTATTGCTGCGCAAAACAAGCTTCTTGGTGATTTCAGGGCGGACCTCACTCCAGCTTTGCACGATATACGACATGTGATGGATGATTTGTCGACGCGACTCGACGCCGTTGAAAACAAGGTTGCTACTTCTACTTCTTCTTCTTCGCCATCCGAGAAGTCCCAGTCCGAGGTTTCCAGTGAGGAAGGGGATGACGAAGCATATAGTAAACAAGATTGGCGGTCTGGTAAACAGGATAAGAAACCACATCGATCACCTTCACCACCTCCACGTCGCGGCAACAAAGGAAACAAAGGTAATAGAGGTGATGATGATAACCAGTTTGCTAGGGTTAAATTTAAAATTCCTCCCGTTGATGTTTCATATGATGCTGATGCTTACTTAGATTGGGAGATGACGGTTGAACAAAAATTTAACTCTCATATGATTTCTGCTAATCAGCGTGTTCGATATGCTACTAGTGAATTTACTAGTTATGCTATACTTTGGTGGAATGATTTAGTTAAACGTGGTCAAGACCTAGCTACATGGTCTAAGCTTAAACGTTCTATGCGTAGTCGTTTTATTTCTCTTTCTTATAAGCGTGATTTAAAAAAGAAATTGCAACGTTTTGATCAAGGCAATCGTTCTGTTCATGAATACTATAATGATTTGCATGTTGCCATGTTGCGTTGTGATATTGATGAGGAAGATGATGATACTATGACACGTTTTTATTCTGGGCTGCGCAAAGATATTCAAAATATTGTTGCTTACAAAGACTATAACACCACAGACCAGTTGTTCCATATTGCTGTTTTGGCTGAGCAAGAATTGCAGGACCGTGCGCATTCTTCGCGCAATACTTTTGGTGTTTCATCTTCTTCCATGTTGCAATCGAGCAAGGGACGTGCAGCACCGCCTGACACGAGACGTACTTTACCACCACCAGCGACGCCTTCTACGCCCGAGGTGAGCAAATCTGTTTTTGTGCCAAAAACAGGGAAGACCGACACTATCTCTGCTACAACACCTACCACATCAGCAAACATTGTGTGCTATCGGTGCAAAGGGATGGGACATGTCATGAGGGAGTGTCCTAGCAAGCGAGCCTACATTGCTACAGATAATGGTGGTTACATCAGCACTAGTGAAGCTGAGGAGGATGTACAGGCTTCAGAGAAGGAGTCAACAACTTTTGGCGGAGATGATGCGGAAGACTACACTCACAATGGCACCTATGTTGTTCAGCGTGTTTTGAGTGCACAGGTGGAACATGAGGACAAGTTGCAAAGGCATAATCTATTTCAGATTTATTTTATCATCAACAAGTGCCGTGTTCGTACTATCATTGATGGTGGGAGTTGCAATAATTTGGTGAGTGCTGATTATGTCAAAAAATTTGGTCTTTCGACACGTGCCCACACTCATCCATATCATATTCAATGGCTTAACAACAGCGGTAAGGCCAAGGTAACACATACTGCAGTGTACATTTTTCTATTGGTACCTACCATGACTATGCAGATTGTAATGTTGTTCCTATGCAAGCATGTTCTCTTTTGTTGGGTAGACCTTGGGAATTTGATACTGATGCAACACACCATGGTAGAACTAATACATACACTTTTGTGCATAAAGGCAAGAAAATTACTTTGCTTCCTTTGACCCCTGCTGAAATTGTGAAATGTGATAGGGCTATAGCTGAAACTGCAGAACGTGATAAGGCTTTAGCTTCTAAAAATCAGCAAGCATCAAAATCTATTGTTCCCCTTAAAACTGAACCGTTTACACCACATACTAGTTCTCCTGCTATTAAGTTAAAGGGTGGTGCTATGCTTGCAACAAAATCTGATCTTGCTGCGTCTGCCTTTGATGATGTTTTCGGATATGCTTTATTGTGCAAGAGGGTTCTATTTTCGCTTGATGGTATGCCTCCCTCGTTGCCGCCTGCTGTTGCTAACCTTTTGCAGGAGTTTAAGGATGTCTTTCCTGCTGAGATTCCACCCGACCTACCACCCTTGCGAGGAATTGAGCATCAAATTGATTTGATCCCGGGTGCTACTTTGCCCAACCGTGCTGCATATAGGACCAATCCAGAGGAGGCTAAGGAGATAGAGAGACAAGTCCAAGAGCTACTGGACCATGGGTACGTACGTGAAAGTCTTAGTCCTTGTGCTGTTCCTATCATTTTGGTTCCTAAGAAAAATGGTACGTGGCGTATGTGTGTTGACTGTCGAGCCATTAATAATATAACCATTCGTTATCGTCATCCTATTTCTCATTTAGATGACATGCTTGATGAATTAAGTGGCTCTGTCATGTTTACGAAAATTGATTTGCGTAGTGGCTACCATCAAATTAGAATGAAACTAGGTGATGAGTGTAAAACTGCTTTCAAAACAAAGTTTCGCTTGTATGAGTGGTTGGTCATGCCTTTTGGGTTAACTAATGCACCTAGTACTTTCATGCGCTTAATGAATGATGTTCTCCGTTCTTTTATTGGAAAATTTGTGGTGGTTTATTTTGATGACATATTAATCTATAGCAAATCTTTTGATGAACATCTTGATCACCTACGTGCTGTTTTTGTTGCGCTATGCGATGCACGCTTATTTGCTAACCTTGAGAAGTGCACCTTTTGCACCAATCGAGTTGGATTTCTTGGCTATATTGTTACTCCACAGGGCATTGAAGTGGATGAGACAAAGATTGATGCTATTCAGAGCTAGCCGACACCGACTACTATTACACAAGTGCGCAGTTTTCTTGGTCTTGCAGATTTCTATCGGCGCTTCGTGAAGGATTGTAGCACCATCACTGCCCCACTTAATGAAGTAACGAAGAAAGGTGTGACGTTCCATTGTGGTACAACGCAAGAAAAAGCCTTCAACACATTGAAAGATAAGTTGACACATGCACCTCTACTACAACTTTCGGATTTTCGTAAGACTTTTGAGCTTGAATGTGATGCGAGCAGAATTGGGATTGGAGGTGTGCTTCTACAAGAAGGTAAACCTGTTGCGTACTTTAGTGAAAAATTGAATGGACCTTCGTTGAATTATTCGACTTATGATAAAAAGTTATATGCTTTGGTGCGTGTTTTGGAGACTTGGCAACATTATCTTTGGCCTAAAGAATTTGTTATTCATTCTGATCATCAATCATGGAAACATATTAGAAGTCAAGCTAAGCTAAATAAACGACATGCTAAATGGGTTGAATTTATAGAGTCATCCATATATCATTAAGCACAAGAAAGGGAAAGACAATGTCATTGCGGATGCTTTATCTCACCAATATACTTTGTTGTCACAACTTGATCATCGCATCTTTGGTTTAGAGACCATAAAAAGGTTGTATGCTGCTGATTTTGATTTTAAGGAGGCTTTTGAAAATTGTAGAGAGGGCCGAACATGGAATAAATATGTGCTGAATGATGGACTTCTTTTTCGGGCTAACAAGTTATGCGTTCCAGATAGTTCCGTTCGTCTTTTGTTTTTACAGGAAGCACATGGAGGCGGATTGATGGGTCATTTTGGTGTAAAGAAAACAACGGAAGTGCTGACCGCTCATTTCTTTTGGCCTAAATTGAAGTGGGACGTTGAACGGTATGTTGCATGTTGCACTACTTGCAATAAAGCTAAGTCTCGCCTAAATCCACATGGTCTTTATTTGCCTCTCCCGGTTGCTAGTGTTCCTTGGGCTGATATTTCTATGGACTTTGTTTTGGGTTTGCCGCGGACTAAGAGGGGGAGAGATAGTATTTTTGTTGTGGTGGATCGTTTTTCAAAGATGGCACATTTTATACCTTGTCATAAAACGGACGATGCTTCTCACATTGCTAATTTGTTTTTCCATGAGATCGTTCTTTTACATGGGATGCCAACTACTATTGTTTCGGATCGTGATGCAAAATTTTTGAGTCACTTTTGGCGGAGCTTATGGAATAAATTGGAGACAAAGCTTTTATTTTCTACTACATGTCATCCCAAAACTGATGGTCAAACTGAAGTTGTTAATCGAACTTTGTCTACTATGCTGAGGGCTGTTCTTAAAACAAATTTGAAAATATGGGAGGAGTGTCTGCCTCATATTGAGTTTGCTTACAACAGATCCGTTCACTCTACCACAAAGCTTAGCCCTTTCAAAGTAGTTTATGGTTTTAATCTTCGTGCTCCTATTGATTTGATATCTTTGCCTTTTGAGGAACCTTTGCATTTGGATGCGTCACAACGTGCTGATTTTATAAAAAGCTTACATGAAACAACTAAGAGTAATATTGAAAACATAAATGAGAAGTACAAACTTGCTGGCAGTAAAGGTAGAAAACAAGTGCTTTTTGAACCGGGTGATTTGGTGTGGTTACACTTGCGCAAAGAACGTTTTCCAAATTTGAGGAAGTCCAAACTTATGCCTCAAGCTGCTGGTCCTTTTAAGGTGCTTGAAAAGATTAATGATAATGCATACAAGCTTGAGTTGCCTGCAGATTTTGGGGTTAGTCCCACCTTTAACATTGCAGATTTGAAACCATACTTGGGAGAAGAGGATGAGTTAGCATCGAGGACGACTTCACTTCAAGAGGGGGAGGATGATGAGGACATCCCTCCGATGGTTATGCAAGGACCAATTACAAGAGCACGTGCAAAACAATTGAATCAACAGGTGAGCTCGTTTCTAGGTGCCCGTAATTCTACTTATAAGGATGGTATGCTACCTAATGATATTATTGATTATATTATACTTAGAAATTTAGGAGAGGACCATGAAGGCCTTGGAGACCAGCACGGACCAGGAGGAGGACCAAAGGGGCGTCCAAGTCAAGATGGAGGCCCAATTCTACTCGGAGACGACTTTCTCGGCCTTCAGGATCAGTCTTCACTAAAATCATCGCCAAGGCCGCAAACGGACTCCGATTTTGACGATCCACATATGCCTGGAAAGCTAAGAAGATAACCTGTCCAATGCCACTGGTTTGAGATCATTTGGAGTTTGGAGTCATCAGGAATTCACTTCGGAAGTTAGCAGACAGAATCTGTCCAGTGGCTGTTTTTTTCCTATTCGGCCTTTGGCCCATGTATCGTCTTGGAGTCCATCACGGACGCATCTAGGCTTCATATGGTCACCCTAAACTCTATACAAACAGTAGCCACTGCACGAGTTAGGGTTTGGGTTTTGCTTAGAAGTTTTGTTTCAAGAACAATTCGCCGTTTGTGTATCGGTTTGTGAAACCCCAACTTTGTGAGCACAAGTTAATTCTTGATTGCGTTCCTTCCTCGTTCTTGCTGGTGTTCTTCGGTTGCATTGCAGGAATGATAGCCTTCTTGGCGAGGTCGATTGCGTGCATCACGCGGTCGATAACCATCGGAGCAGTGGTGTAGTGATTGCAAGGATTCGAACCTCCTGGCTCGGAGCCTTCTTCATCAACGTCGAGTTCTCCACCCCTAAACCGACATACCTTACGGAAGATCGGGCTTACTCCTATCACACCATTAGCCCTGCGTAGGTCACAAAGGGCATATCGTGCACCCGACCACTACATGTTCCTCACCATGGGTCGGCACGATGTATTGTTGTTAGACAACGATGAGCCTAAGACTTACAAAGAAGCTGTGATGGGACCCGACTCTGAGAAATAGCTAGAGGGCATGAGATCCGAGTTGAAATCCATGGCTGACAACCAAGTTTGGAACTTGGTCGAGCCACTTGATCAGGTGTGACCTATCGAGTGCAAGTGGGTTTTTGTTGGCGTTTCTTAGCCTATTAGATATTAATCCGCAAGCGCACGGAAACGTTGTTGTAGCTTTTCACCCAAGAGTATTCCAGGGTATCGAAATCCACGAGGAATGTGAAGTAAAATGACAAAGAATAGCTAGGACCAAACAAAAAGTTAAAAGTCAGCAAGTAAAGGATAAACTGGGTAGAGCAGGTTCACTACTTCAATTATATGCACTCAACTCCCTAAACACACTAGTATTCTGCTTGTCAGGATTACTTAGACACTGACCCTACGGAACCACTTCCGGGAACCAGAGTGGTGATAACCCAGACGAGAAAGGCGGGTTCAACAGGAATTCAGCTATACCATCAATGATACTATCCAGACGACGGGGTCGAGATACACAGGACACACACCCGCTGTCACCAGGTGGGACTACCAACCAAATCTGCGTAGGATAGAACACCAACCACTTGGCAAAACACCAAGCCTAAACACCACGTCTAAGCAAGGGTTTCACTACTAATATGCAAGCTAAAACAGAGTAGCATGCAAGCACTTACACAACTTAATTGTAAGCATGCACTTGGGTTCCAATAATTGACAAGGAAAGAAACAAAAAAAACTCGACCTGCGGGACCTAGCCGGCCCACGGCATTAGTGAAAGAAGAATCAACCTCTCACACAGGCCGAGAAAACCCCCAAACCCCCTTCCACCCATACACACGACCCGGTCCCCAGGTGAGTCCAGCTCGGTGCACCACACCGTGCCCTGGTTGGGTCGGGTTTCCACCATGCTTTGAGGAATTGGGAGGGGCGAGGGGATTTTTTAACCCCAGATCGAAATTCGTTCCCACCGGGACTCGAACTCGAGAGCTGAGGAGTGCCGTTCGGAGCTCCTAACCAACTCGGCTAGAAGTCCTTTGGCGACAAAGTAAGAAATGACTAAGTATGGAAGTAGAGCAAAGTAAATACAAAGGAAATAAAGAACAAGGAACTTTACTCGAGCCTGGAGTTGAATATCCTTCCTCTGAGAATACAAGCTTGGAGATAGAAAACCAAAGAGAATTCTCACTCCTTCACTCTCCTCACTACTCTCCCATGATACAATGGAACTCACTCTCTTTACAAGCTAAGGGTGACTTCACCACATTTCCACACACTCCTAATGACCTCCAAGGGGGGTATTTATAGCCTAGGATGAGAGGGGGGTATTTACAGGCAGCTAGGTCGGTAGGGAGGTTAAGGTCGGTGGCCGGGCAGCCAGGTGGCAGGCTGGGCGGCTCCGTAGGAGGCCGGGCGGCTTGGTCTTGAGGTCGGGCGGCCCTCCGATGCACCGTCCTTGATCATCAACGGCTCCAAATCACTCTCCAAGTCGGTGGCGGTTAAACACATGCTGGAAGGCCTCGGATACCAAGCCGGGTGGCCTGGTAAGGGGGTCGGGCGGCCTAGGTTTGCCACTTGTCTTCTGTAGATTGGTTCCCTTAGTGTTGGCGCGGATCGCTAACTTCACCAATCCTTGTGTGGAGGCCTTCTGACCCTTTATTTCACCTAATGCTTGTGTCCACAGTTGAGATGTCATGTGTTTGTGTTTCTTTGCATGCCATGTAATTGGAGACGTGTTTGGCCACATTGGGAGGCCAGGCAGCCTCTTGGTTGGGCCAAGCGGCCTTGTATGTGTCCAGGCGGCCTGTAGCTTGGCCGGCCGGCCTCATGGACCAAACCATTGCGAAGAGCTCGTTGAGATAGCCAAAATGGAGTTTTGGTTCACTCAATTCGGAGTCCGGATGCAAAAGTAATGGCCGTCACAAGGTTGACATGTGCTGCAGGCCATTTTCAGCATGTCCTTGGTGATATTGAGCTCTTGCATGAATGCTTGATACACAACTCATGGAACCGGTTAAATTACATGAAACTAGGGCAAAAGTAACTCTTTAACATGATATGTTGGTGGTCAAAAAGTGATTTAACGACCGCCAACAGTTTTCAAGAAAAAGATAGACGCTGATGGAAATGTTCACATTTATAAGGCACGGCTTGTGGCAAAGGGGTTTCGTCAAATTCAAGGTGTTGATTATGATGAAACATTTTCGCCCTTAGCTATGCTAAAGTCTATCTGGATCCTCCTAGCGATTGCCGCATATCATGATTATGAGGTGTGGCGAATGGATGTCAAAACGGCTTTCCTTAATGGAAACCTAAGTGTGGATGTGTACATGACACAGCCCGATGGTTTTGTCGATCCATAGAATGCTGGGAAGGTATGCAAGCTTTTGAAGTCCATTTATGGACTCAAGCAAGCATCTCGGAGTTGGAATCTACGTTTTGGTGATGTGGTCAAAGGGTTTGGCTTCATCAAGAATGTAGAGGAACCTTGTGTATACAAGAAGGCTAGTGGGAGTGCACTCGTCTTTCTAGTCTTATATGTCGATGACATATTGTTGATCGGAAACGACATTCCTATGTTGGAAGCTGTGAAGGACTCGTTGGTAAAGAGTTTCTCGATGAAGGACTTGGGAGAAACAGCTTACATTTTGGGCATAAAGATCTATAGAGATAGGTCTAAGCCCTTAATTGGATTAAGCCAAAGTACATATATTGACAAGGTGTTGAAACGGTTCAACATGCATGATTCCAAGAAAGGTTTCTTGCCCATGTCACCTGGCACGATCTTGAGCAAGACTCAGTGTCCTTCGACTATTGATGAGCAAAAGAGGATGAGTGAGATCCCGTATGCCTCCACAATTGGATCCATCATGTATGCCATGATATGTACTCGCCCAAATGTCTCCTTTGCTCTAAGTGTTACGAGTAGATACCAATCATGTCCAGGTGAAGGTCAATGGATTGCTGTAAAGAATATCCTTAAGTACTTGAGAAGGACTAAGGATGCGTTCCTAGTGTTTGGAGGTGAGGAAGAGCTCATTGTAAAGGGTTACACCAATGCTGGTTTCCAAACAGACAAAGATGACAGTAGATTGCAAGCCGGATTTGTATTCTGCCTCAATGGTGGAGCGGTTAGTTGGAAGTGTTCCAAGCAAGATACCGTGGCTGATTCTGCAACAGAAGCCGAGTATATTGCAGGTTCGGAAGGTGCAAAGGAAGCAGTTTGGATCAGAAAGTTTGTTTCTGAGTTGGGTGTTGTTCTTAGTGCTTCGAGCCCGTTGGACCTTTACTGTGATAATATCGGTGCCATTGCTCAAGCTAAGGAACCTAGATCATACAAAAAATCGAAACATATACTCCGGCGATATCATCTGATCAGAGAGATAATTGATAGAGGTGATGTGAAGATATGTAAAGTGCACATGGATCTAAATGTAGCTGATCCGTTAACGAAGCCTCTCCCACAATCCAAGTTTGAGGCACACACGAAAGCAATAGGTATTGGATACCTGAGTTGACTCTAGTGTGCATGGGATGAGAATTTGTTATGTTTTATTTCGAATATTTGTTATTCATTATTGTTCCTTGAACATGTTGCTGTAAACAATGGATCAACGAGTGCGTGACTCGTTCGCGAGACTCTTGTTTAAATGTCGTGTTCTAAATGGTCCCTAGCCTATAATCTTTATTGGGACAATAATGATTCTTGGGCTAGCACATGGATTGATTGATGATCATGTCTTACGGATCATGGATATTGGATATCAAATCAATGATGTGGATAGATGTTAGAGAAGTGTCGGATCTGACTCACTCCGAGACGTTGCTGGGATTGTTATGTTTATATGTGCCGTCAAGTGATCTCGAGTGATATACCTGCTAAATCCTTTGACTTGAGATCACCATTGTTTCTCACTGTGTGTAGTGGTGTACTCAGGGGTTACCAAATGCTATTCCATAACTGGGTAGTTACAAAAGTAACTTTCGGGTGCATTGCGAAACATGGATTGGAATGTGAGTGGATCAAGATGGAATTTGCCCCTCCTACATAACGGGAGAGATTGCCTCTGGGCCCCTCGAGGTGGCTGGATTAGAAAATGCATGGCCATGCTATGTGATTAATGGTTAATCACATTCGGACTAATGGTTAGTCCAGTAATCCACTATTGACGAGTGAAATTAGTTTGACTATTAAACAAGGGTGGCACAAATCTCACCTTGGGTCAGACTGGCGTCGCGTGGCAAAAGGATATAGGACGAGTTGTATATCAAGGTTCGATTGATATGATCATTGTGCTTTCGGGGGTCAACATGTGCTGCTAGGCGCCACTGTTGATCGATTGGCTAGATAAAAGGTTTTTCGCCATAGCCGACTGCATGAGAACCTAAAGGGTCACACACTTAAGGGATTGGTGACACTAGGATATTGCCCCTTAGGCAAGTGGGAGATTGATGGAGATGTGCCCAGCGCGGCAATTTCCTAGACCAACTCCGAGTCGTATGGGCTCTACCAAACAGCCGATGCTGAGTCCGGTACGGACTCAACCTTGCGGGTTTGACTCGGACGTTCACGTATGGTACGCGCAGTTGGACCTCTATCTGGACTCGGATACTTGATCCGCAAGCAATAGAATCCTAATGGGCCTTTACGTGGCTAAAGCCCATTAGTGGAGACTATATATATGCATTAGAGGGCATGGCTTCGATAGACCTAATCGGTGCATACGTGAGCCGCCGCAGAAAAGGTTTCTGCGGAACCCTAGCTATGCCCTAGTCCAATCACTCAAGATCCGCTACCAAGTTTGTGTGCTAGCACGCCAGCACTCGGCGTTGCCTTCCCGCACGTGTGGATACCGTAGAGGCGTTGCTGCGACTGCTACGCTCATCAACCGACTCATCTCGAAGGCGACCGAGTGGTTCCTGATCAAGATCGGCTGGGCGACTCGGCATCGGCTCTTGTCTGCATCGACTCGGCGCACTTGACTCGACACTCGGCTGCGTTAACTCGGCACCCGATTGCTTCGACTTATCTTCCGCTGCATGCGCGTTGAGTGATAACGATCTATGATCTCTTGCTTGTACGAGTTTCTGTGTTTTACGCGGTAGTAGAAAATCGTTTTCATGCTATGGTAGCCTACCCCGTAACCCTACATCTAATGCAAGAAAGAATAGGCGTGCGATAACAAAAATATGGACCATAGATCTAATCTATGAAAACTCATCGGGCTGATCCAATCAAGCTGACTGCAAGTTTCATCCATGTACTTTGCATCAACTCATCCTATGAACCAGTGCAAATAGCCTGTAACAGATCCAATCTGTTACCATCAATCCATCCAATGAATCGATGTATAGAGCCTATAATAGATCCAATCTGCTATCATGGATCCGTAATAGATCCAATTTACTACGGCAATAGATCTAATCTAATACATCAATCTAGACCAAAAAGTTGCGTACGATCGGCTCTGATACCACTGTAGTGTTACGAGGTAGGCTACCATAGCATGAAAACGTTTTTCTACTACCTCGTAAACACAGAAACTCATACAAGCAAGGAATCATAGATCGTTACCGCTAGACGCGCAGTGCAGCGGAAGACGAGTCAAAGCAGCCGGGTGCCGAGTTAACACAGCTGAGTGCTGAGTCAAGCACGCCAAGTCGATGCGGTGAAGAAGAGCCGATGCCGAGTCGCCCAGCCGATCTCGATCAAGAACCAGTCGGCCGACCTTGCAGTCCGTCGGAACCAGTCGGCTGATGAGCGCAGCAGTAGTAGCAACGCCTCTACAATATCCACACGTGCGGAAAGGCGACGCCGAGTTCTGCGTGCTAGGACCACGAACTTGGTGGAGGATCTTGAGTGATTGGACTGGAGCATGGCTAGGGTTTCGCAGAAACCTTTTTGCGATAGCTCTCACACACACCAATTAGGTCTTCCGAAGCCATGCCCCCTCGTGCATATATATAGTCTCCACTAATGGGCTTTACCACGTAAAGGCCCATTAGGATTCTATTGCTTGCAGATCAAGTATCCGAGTCCCGATAGAGTCCAACTACGCATACCATATGCGACCTTCCGAGTCAAACCCAATAGGTTGAGTCCTGATCGGACTCAGCATTAGCTCTTACCAGAGCCGATACGACTCTGAGTTGAACCAGGAAATTGCCACGTCGGGCATATCTCCATCACAAGTATCCGAGTCTCGATAGAAGTCCAACTGCGTATACCATATGCGAGCTTCTGAGTCAAACCCGCAAGGTCGAGTCCCAGTCGGACTCAACATCGGCTCATGCAAAAGTCGATACGACTCAGAGTCGGACTAGGAAATTGTTGGGCCGGGCACATCTCCATCAATGCCGCCGCTGGACGACAAGGTGATAGAGGATGATGACACCGACGGAGAAGGCAACAACGGTGGCAGAGGGGGTGCCACCAACGGCGGAGGCGGCAATGGCGGCTCAGGAGCGGTGGCGGCGACACCGGAGGGCTCGGCCGGGCCCATGCCCGTGCTAGCAGCCCTAATGGCTGCGATCAAGGCGGGGGAGGTCCGCCGGACCGCAGCCAATCGTTCCCACCGACGACCATGGTGGTAATGCGCCTTTTCCATTTCCGCTATGAAGACCGCGCGACAGACCGCGGGGGATGTGCTCATGTGCATACCAGCCTAGGCGGTGGAGGCGGTTATTAGCGGGGTCAGAGGCCGGCGGATCCATGGCGCGCGACGAGCTCCGAGCTGAGCTAGAGAGGGGAAGATGGGTAAGGGAGGGAGGACTATGTACGGGGAGATGGGGAATAGAGTGAGCGGCGGCGGTGGTGTCTTGGTCTTGTAGCGGAGGCCATCGAAGGTTGTCGCTTGAGGATGACATGTGGGGCTATCTAGGTTTGAAAGCGCACACAGTAAGGCGAACGGTTACGTGAGGATGACATGTGTGGCCATGTATGAACCCTAGGGGTGGCCCTTTAGATGGCCCGCCCCTGAAAATTGGATCCATTACTAGGGTAGGTGGAGGAATGGCCATCCCTAAACACGGGGGCGGTCTATTATATGGCCCGCCCTAGAAAATTGGAATGATTTTCAGGGGCGGATGGTGGTTTGGCCCGCCCCTAATATCGATTTTCAGGGGCGGACAATGATCTTCGCCCCGCCCAGCAAATGTCAAAAGCGGCTTCTGTTTTGGACTGCTTCTAACCTTTCGTATGGGCGTCTGCAAAGATCGTTTTTGTGCTAGTGTGTATGCAAACATCTTAGTGCTATATGAAATTTATGTATTTATGTTATCTTTTCTCTAGTGAGACTGCTATTTTATTGGCTTGATAATTTTGACTTTTGTATATTTGTTGTTCATTCGAAACTTCTTTCGTGCCTACTTAATTGTTTGCCCAGTGGCTCGCTAGTCCCTTTCGTTCCGACAGCCTAGACGCAACTGAAATCAGAAGATAAACAAGGTGTGTACGATACCACACAGGAGAATTAATTTGTGTCATCACCAATTCAGCAGTGCAAAAAAAAAAAAAAAAAAGCTCGTCCTAGAATTTTTCTCTCGTCGCCCAACTGTCATGGCACATGGAACAAGTTAAGGCAAAGTCGCTGGCCAGCAAACCTGCTCCCAAATGCTTACGTTTGCTACTCTTGTTGTCTTCTACAGCTGAACCACCATAACTACTGGCAACAACTGATGCTGCTATTTAACATCGCCACACAAAACCTCCTGACCCTCCTAATAATTAGCAACACTCACTTTAGTAAGCGCTAGGCAGCAAGCTAGATAACACGCAGACACTAGCAGACTAACATACTCAGGGAGGGGCAGAGAAATGGCGAAGCTGTACCAGCTCGTCTCCGTGGTGCTCAGAATGGCTGCAGCGGGAGCCGCAGCAGCAGCAGCAATAATCATGGTTACCAGCCATGAGACCACCAGCCTCTTCAGCATAGAGATGGAAGCCAAGTACTCCTACACTCCGTCGTTTGTGTTAGTAATCTAACTATACTCTGTCCATAATAAATAAACTCTCCTAGTGCTGTTGAAGTGAATGTGTTATGAATCCAGAAGAGATTAATTGATGGATCAGTATTATTAGTTCATGACCATATGTTATATTTCACATGCAGCTTCTTCGTGGTGGCATTCGCTTTGTCTGTCGCCTACAGCCTGCTTGTCCTCCTCGTCAGTCTCGGGAGTACCGCATCCAGATTAGTGCTCCTGACGGACGTGGTAAAGAACAAATCTTGTAGTGTCTTGATGTTGCTCCCCCAACTTATGCAGTTGCTTGAATTTGTCATTGTCATTCGATTCTGATGCCCATAATAAATGAATTAAAATGCATGCAGATCATAGGGATGCTGCTCACTGGCGCTGTCGCGGCCACCGGTGCGATATCAGACGTAGGGAAGAACGGCAACACGCATGCCGGATGGCTGCCCATCTGCGGGCAGGTGCAGGCCTACTGCAACCACGTGATGGGAGCCCTGATCGCTGGCTTCGTCTCACTCGTCGTATACTTCCTCATCATCATGTACTCCCTCCACGCAGTGGACCAGCCCCTGTGTGCATGCCGATAGAAGTCTGTCTGAATAGTACTATCTGGAATGTTTACCGGCAGGTAATTTATTTCTTAAAAAAGATGTGAAACCAAAAAAGAAATAGGGAGAGTATATGTATATGTGTTCCTCATTATTATGGAAGAAAAGCCTGTAGTCGCACGACGCGTGGCCGCGTGACTGCTCCGTTGCAGCCGGGTGCTCCGTTTCGCTCAACGCCTCAACCCACACGGCATTTTTTAAGTTTACTAGAAAAATATCCGTGCATAGTAACAGAGAAACTTAAATATATTAGTCTATACCGAAAAATGCCCGTGCGTTACAACGGGTTGTCAAATTTCTATGTCCTACCGTGATCAAAAACTTATTTCCTGATCAAATGTGTATAGGACATAAATTTTTGACACGAACTTTAAAGCGAAACATTGACCATTAAATTTTTTTTAAGATATGCTATCAGCAGATGTAAAATTATCATCATAGTACAATACTTTTGAATACAAATCAAAATATATAATATACATATATTGAAAATATGTTCGTTGACTGAATTTGTAGTTAAAGATAATCGTGTGAATATCACTTATTACAATTAGACACGATGGATGAATAATTTGTCAATATTTTTAAATATAATATATTTATATGAATTACGCTTCTACAGTTTATGAATACACTTGGAGCTCTTTTACTGGTTTTTCTATCCATTATCAGTGCTCTGTCCCCGATGAGCCATTCTTTTTCATGTTCTAAAAATATACTTTAAAGAGTCACTCCAGCTAAAGATCATCTAAATGCCATTAAAAATTATAACCTGAATGGATATTTTCATTCCCCTCGATGCCATCGCCGTTACAATTCCTAGAACAGCGTCAAACTGCGTTGTCCACGACTCCATGCACGCTTTGTCCTGCGTGTGCCCTCCGCCGCCCACTCCGCGGGCGCCGCTCCAACTGCTTCACCTGAGGGTGCCTCTCCCTACTCGCCATCGCTTTGCCCGCGCCCACGGCTGCCGCTCCGGCCGAGCTCCTACATGGCCATGGACAAGGACCTCCCCGCTCGCATGCCCATCCTCAAGCACGCGCGCGCCTGGCCGCTGCCTTCTCCGCCCAAGCGCCGGCCGCAGCCTTGCCCCCGCGCCGCTAAGTTGAGATCCGTAATCACTACAGGAATCCCAAGCCTCGGCGGCTGGTTCTGGCCGCCGAAAATAATGTAAGCCGCCAAAAATGTTCAGGATTGTTGTAGTGAATTCCGTCTTGGCTTTTTTCTTCTTTTGATCTGATTTCAGTTAGCGCATGCACTTCTTCGCCAGAGGATTTGGTCATGTTTTTCCCCCTTTAATTTGATCTGATTACTCATTCTTGATCTTCCCTTCCCCAGAAGGCTATTCCTGACTCTTGTATCTGTCTTGTGCCTTAACTGTGCAGTTCGTTTGGACGTGCATGTTGATTGATTATAGGTATGTATATTTAGAGATAATGAGGCGATGTGGTATTATTATAACATGATATTTCTCCCATGTATTTTCTCGTTGGTTATTGGGCCGAGCTTGAGCCATTGCAGCCTATAATTAGAAGTTGTCGATCTGGATTGGGTGGTGTCCGTGTTGATTAGGAGTCAGAGAACTCGGCCGGTTGTCGATCTGGACGAATCCTATTATTATTGAGAAGCGAATATCAGGATGGATCAAAAACTTTTATTTGATCCTACCTGTCATGACGGACCGAAAAACTAGAGACCAAGAAACCTTATTTGACATATACATATAGATATATGCTTATACCTTGGCACGTCGCTAAACTTAAAGAATCTAAAATAATTAATTCGTATCCGCTTAGGATCAATGACTCATGACTTAATAGAATCCGCATCCATTGCACGACTTGTTTGTAGGCATACTTTAGCAATGGATGGAAAAAATAAAATTTAGAGAGAATACACACATTGGCTTATATATGTTAGGTATATATGTAAATATAGCACAATGCTTGAAAGTTGTTACTGTAGAAAAATAATTTATATTTCCTTGATTTGACAGTTATACATTGATTTGAAGCCTAATATATACGGTGCAACCTTATACAGGAAACTCCACTTAGAGCAAGTATAATAAGCTTACCTAAGCGGGCTTTACGTACTGCCACATCAGATTCGTGATGATATGGAAGAGAAAGGAGAAGAGAAAAGTGAAACGGGTTGTAAGCTTGCAGCCAGCTGAGACATGGGCTCCAAAAAAGTTTGCGAGAGAATGCATGGGCCATACATTAATTACACGGTACAAACCAACAACCAACTATTATATGGATGGGCTATTGGATTAGCTATGTGTGACATGGCCTTCCACACAGCCAATATCAGGCTAAATTTATTGGCCTTGCTCTTAGTGTAATTAGTATTTTATTCTCAACATACATGTCATACCCTACTAAGACATGATGCATTATCCATGTAAATAATAATACCTCACTAAAACATCCACACGAACTCTACTAAACAAAAATAATAACATGCATAGGTGAAAAATAGACATGCTGTACATATGTATTTTAGATGCAAAGTCATATGCTGGAAAACATGTTCATGAAGGTTTTTGAGTTGATGACCACTTGCGACTCAAGTTTGTGGATCATAGGTTAGTAGGTACCAGTCTAATGCTCTTAGTAGCCCATGCATGTTCAAGTATTAATTAATAATTACACATTGCATTTTAATTTATAGACGTGGCTAAACAAAGACCGGTCTCCAGTTAGCGCTATCGCGAGACCCCATGGCCCTATGCGCGCTTCCTTATGTGGTAAAAAATGAACTTCCTTTTTTTGGCACCCCCTGCCCCGCTACCTTGTGCTTTCCCGGCCACATGCGCGGCACGCCCTCCGCCCTAGGCCCCCACGCTTTCCCGCGCTTGCTCTGCCCCCAGTGTACACGGTAGCGAGCGCCTTCATTCCCGAGATCCCACCCGCGCTGAATTAAAATAGCAGATGCCCTGTACAAAATCAGAACCACAAAACAAACCTTAGAACATGTAATATGTCTTCAGGATCCAAACACTGATTCATATATTTACTCAGGAAAAGACCGCATCTCCCCTAGACAAACAACACATCTAGGCTATTATTCCATGCTCCTTTTGATCTAAATATGCCATGCATATGATTCAAAAAACAATTACATACAAATATGCACAAAAAAGTTGCTCCCCTTGTTGGGGATTTATCTTTGCCACAGTAGAGAGTGGGAGAGTGAGTGAGTAGAGTCTCAAACTGCCATCCCCCTTCCTCCTCTGCCTTTGGGCTAATTATACAGTGAGGGGAAAGGTGGTTGTTTTCTCATATTCAATTAGCTTTCCTCAATATTACAAATAGGTCCTTGGCTGTTACAAACAGCCCTGCTGGGCATATTTTTTCACCCCCCAACAGTAGCCCCTCACAGGGGAGATTCGAACCATAAGAACCGAGGCCGTACAAGCATCTTAGCGCAGCAAAGAGGGGGGGGGGGAATTAGTCCTCGGCTGTTACAACAGGGTGAAGCTGTGTATACATGGAAAATAGGCCTAAATACTATTGTTATATCTCTTGGGTCATCGAGCTCCTCGAGCCAAGGCACGTCGGCTAGGGCGAAGTTATCATCGAGCCCCTCGAGCCAAGGCGTGTCGGTGTGGGCGAAAAGGTCGCTGAGCCCCCTGAGCCGAGGCGTGTCGGCGGGGGCAAAGAGGTCGTCGGGACCCTTGAGCCGAGGTGTGTCAACAGAGGCGAAGTGACCAGGAAAGCCGTCGTTGTCGAGCCCCTCAAGCTGAAGTGTGACGGCAGGGGGCGAAGATGTCACGGAGCCCCTTAAGCCGAGGCATGTCGGCGGGGGCGAATTGTTCGTTGAGCCCCCGAGCTGAGGTGTGTAGGCTGAGGCGAAGAGGTCGTCAAGCCCCCAGAGCCGAGGCATGTTAGGGAAGGTGAAACGACCGGCGAAGCCATTGTCATCGAGCCCCATAAGCCGAAGTGTGTCGGCGGGAACGAAGATGTCACCGAGCCCCTCAAGCAGAGGTGTGTCGGCGGGGGCGAAGAGGTCATCGAGCCACTCGAGCTGAAGTGTGATGGTGGGGGCAAAGATGTCACCGAGCCCGTCGAGCCGAGGCATGCCGGTGGTGGTGAAAAGGTCGTTGAGCCCCCCGAGCCAAGGCATGTCGGTTGAGGCGAAGAGGTCGTCGAGCCCTAGAGCCGAGGCATGTCGGCGGAGGCGAAGAGACTAGCGGAGCCGTTGTCGTTGAGCCCCTCGAGCCGAAGTGGGACGGTGGGGGCGAAGATGTCACTGAGCCCCTCGAGCCAAGGCATGTTGGCTGGGGCGAATAGGTCATCGAGCGCCCCGAGCCGAGGCACATCGAATGAGGCAAAGTGACCGGCGGAGCCGTTGTCGTCGAGCCCCTCGAGCCGAAGTGTGACGGCAGGGGCGAAGAGGTCATCGAGCCTGTGATGCTCTAGCATCTCAAGTGCATAATCATCTTCCATACATGTAGCATTCATCATAAAGCATCATATTTTGACATGCATATGATCCATGGTTCAAAGTTTGGTTGGTATGTAACTTGGTGAACTCAATGTTCTGCATAAATGCTACTGTGTTAGGGCCATGACTTGAATTCTGTTGAGAACTAGGTGAAGCTTATATTAACAAAATTTTATACAAACAAGAGGGGAACAACTTTTATAATTGGGGCTTAGTCATATAATGATGTTTACCAAGAGTTTTGGACCTTTTACTACCAACACAGAAAACCTGTCAAAACCTGAACTGCAGAGTAATTCAAATTTTTCTCCAACTTACAAACATATTTTGGCAAAGAACTAATTAGAGAAGTTGTATATCCTGGAGTGGTCGACAATGTTGTCAATAAGCTCCTTGAGTGAAAATGGCTGGAAGGTAGTGTTTTAGAATTTTTCAATAAACTAGGTTTGTAAGCCAAATTGGAACTTGAGAGCTAAATTCAAATGAAATTCATATTTCCAAACACTTTTTGGTATCAAGCCTTTTCACAAACTTGTAGGGCTCAAAGAGTAGAACATTTCATCCAATTGGCATTTTTCCAAAATCGGACTCTAAATAGGTTAAAAATGCAAAATACAGAAGGGGAGAAAACACACTTAGATCAGCCCTTGACCTGAGCCTATGACAGGTGGGACCCACCTGACAGGGCCGCCACTCTGTCTGGGGCGCTGCACGCCGCGTGGCCGCCGGTGTACGGCTCCGCCTGCGACGCCGCGGATCGACACCCTCTCAGCCGCGTCCTTAAAGCGGAGGAGCTCCCAGCTCCCTCCTCTTTCTTTCCCTTCGCCTCCACCCTTTCCCAAGCCCTCCACGCCCTCGCTCTCGCCTCGCCATCCAAGCCGCCATTGCCGGAGCGCGAGCTCGGACCCGAGCTCCGCCGCCGCCATCCGCCCACTCCGTGCACCTAGACCACCACCACCGCACGCGCCGCTCCACCTCGCACCCGACGCTCCCATCCTCGCCGCCGTTCCCCTACCACACGCCAAGATCTGAGCCGCCGTGCCACCGGTTCACGCCGTCGCCACCGCCGGTTCACCGTCAGTTCACTGCTCCCCGCGCCGCCGTCCGACCTCCTCCGTCGCCGCCGTCTACCTCAGGTTGACCCACACTCCCTCACGCGCAACTCCCGTACCCCGCCGGAGCTCGCCGGCGCACGCACGCCGCGTCGTGCGGTCGCGCGCGGCGCGAGGTTGAAGACGGGGGAGGGGGTAGATCTTGTCCGAGTGTTGTTCAATGAATCTTGCAGATCTTGCATGCTAGCCCCTGTAGATTTGAAATAATCGCAATCTAGTCCCTGGATCTAAGTATTTTTCTTTTATTTTGGTTTTTTTCGGCTGAAACATTGATAAATCATAATAAATCAAATATAAATCCAAAATGGACAAACTCAGTGGCTATGAACTTCTTATAAAATGCTCTACACAGTGGGTATGATATGGAGATGTCCATGTATGATTTTGCCCTTGGTCTTGTGGGAGCTTGTTTAATCAACTAAAATAGGAAAAAGGGGCTAGATGAGCTCCACTTGTGATGAAACTTGGACAGTGGACATTTATGCACACCTAGACACTGTATGAATTTTGTTAGCCCTAGCCTTGTCCATTTACTTGCTGTTTTACAATTATCACCATGTTATCTAGTATTTTTAAACATGTGACTTGCTTGCCATGTAAAGTATGCTAGGTTTGACTTCATAGTATTTTTCCTGTGTCCTCCATAGCATGAGTAGCTCACTCGTAAATTTTGAGCTGTGCATGTTCGATTTGGTCACTTATTTGAAAATGAGAAAGTGCCACTAACCAAAAAAAAATAGGAAAAAGTTCATTTAAACTATTAGGAAAATTTTATAAAAATTATGACAGCTTGTGGTTGATGTAGGAGTTCCAGAAAGTATTTTTGTAGAATTTATCATTACTGTTTTGACTTGCATGTTAAATCCATTAAGGTTTTTATATGGAAAATAGATGACCTGCTAAACTGATGATATTTCACTTGCTAATTTTTGCACATGCTGTCCATGTTTAGTAATGCTCACTGAATAAATTTCATCTCAAAATACCATTCCTACAATTTATGAAAAATCTGGAAAGTTAATAGGCTGATAACTTGCTAGAATTTTAGAAAAATAAATATAACTCTTCTATGGCTAAAATTTTGGCAGTAGCTTTGCACATCCTGGAACTGCATGTCATAATTATTTGAGCTCACTTGAGATTAAGTAACAGCATAAACTCAACATGTGAGCTTAAATGCAACCAATGGGTAAATTGCATACAAATATATGTGTATACACAGGATATGTGCTACTACTTGATACACCATGATATATTCTCTTAAACTCTTTAAAGTATCATGGATGGTGATTTACATAAGCCTTAGTGATGGTTTGTATGATTTCTTAATGAATGAATGCAATTTCTTTAAGCAGGGCTTACACGTCTCCTGGGTGTAAAAGAAATTGAGAATGTGGTTACTTGAGTCTTGCATTGGACAATCATGTACCCCATTTATTCTCTTGCATCATATGTCTGCATCTCATACCTTGCACTCTTATGCACTATGACATTGCATATAGATTCGACGAACGAGGAGCAGCCACTGATTGAAGAGCCCGAGGACAAGCAGGAGGACCCGCAGCCGCCCATCGACCCCGTTGCCGAGGAGGCTAACCCTAACGAATAAGGTAGGCAGGACCATATTTCAACCTAGCTAATATCATATGATCAAGTTATGCATGTGCATTAGGAGTTGCTTGAAACCCTTTTGCATTAGACTTCCCGGCCGCCCTGGACCTAGCACCTATACATAGAGTTCGTAGGACGAGTATGCCTAGTAATGCTAGGTACGAGTAGACACGAGTGAAAGGAGTCACTCGTCACGTAGGTGATATTTCAAAAATAGAAGAGAATTTTATTATGAAGAAAGAGTATTATTATGCTCAAGTTTCATGATGTCGGACTATGGACTCCGCCCGAGTCGTATAAGGCCCGTTCGCTGTTCGCCTGCTGATCGGCATAACATTGCTAGAGTGCTTATCCGGGGAATGGGCCTGGTGAAACCTTACTTGTGCCATCCCGAGAACAGAGACACGTTCCTACCCACTGGTTGAGAGGAAGGTGGCCCGGGGGAGCTTTGTACTCATGACGGGGAGACCGAGATGTCGGCAGGCTCGTCATGGGGGGCACAACCCGGAGGATCAGGCAGGAGTGAATCGAACTCGGAATGGGACAAGTGGAGAAGGGGGATATATGTGGGAACGCGATGGCTAGTAAGCATATGTCTCCTGGTATGATAGTTATTCCCGGGAATATAAAAATCGATTCGACTCACTGATGCTCACTAGGTGTGAGAATGCCACATATCGTACACGGGCAACGTAGTAACTACTTGAATACCTTATGTTTTACTCATGTTTTTGAATACCACATGCTTGTGTATTATACATATCCTGATGTTTTACTTTCATGCAAAGTTCTGTTATTGTCAATTTAGACTAATCAATAAGGAAGAGAGCAGCTGTCAAATCCTGCTCTTCTTATGTACTCATGACATTGTTTAAAACCAATGGCTAAGGACTTACTTGATTAGTAAGCAAGCATCGCGTCAGCCGTAAGCCACATCCATTAAGTCCTACTGAGTAATTAGTACTCAGGGTTTGCCCCCACTTTTAGATTACAGGTATGGAGTTCGCCTTTTGTGCCTGCGTAGGCGGTGGACTCTGCTCTCACCAGGGCTAAGGCACTGTTCTGTGGCCGAAGGGCAACATCGGTAGGCTCGATGTTGTCTCCATGATTTCAGGCTTTTGTCTTCCGTGTTATCTGAACTTTGATATTCTGCTGCGAGAGAACTTTTATGAACTCGTTTATCCTATGGCGTTATGTTGAGACTGTAATTTGAATTCAAACTGGTTTGTAACATTAATCTATTATCACTCTATTCAACTGCTGTGATGATGTATCTGTTGTTGCTCCTTCGAGGGTCGGATGTGTATGAAGTCGGTTCCTCTGAAATGGTGTTATTGAGAGCCGAGGTCCTCTCAACGGACTACCGAGTTTGATCTAGCCTAAGTGCACTGCGAGCCAAAGGTGGCAGGTGTGCTTAGTCTGGATTAAGCGGGGCGGTTCCGCCACAGCTGGTATCAGAGCCGATCATACACAGACAACAGTTATATCATCAAGTTTTGGTTTCCAAAACTAATTTCGAAAACTCCTTTTCAAGTAATTCAAAAATGAGAGTATACGCTATGCCCGTATAAGGATGTTAGTGTTATCCAGGTGACATCGCTGACATTTTGACCTAGATAGAACTCATATGCATATTCGGCATTTTGGGGAGCAACTTTTCGGTCATAGCAAACCCCAGTACTGGTGGAATGCTATTGGGATTTGCGAATAGTTGTACACCCTGCATTCATGCTGTATAAGTGAAAGCTCTTTAAGGGTGGTGGGAATACTTGAGGTTTTCATGCCCACCACACTTACATTCGGTTTGGGGATCCACCTTACTCTCGACAATCCCCAGTACTGGTGGAAAGTCAGGCTTTGAGAGAAGGTGCAAAGGCCCACCCTACGTTGTCCACGCAGCGGTCACGCGTGGATGCCACACTAGGTGGTAATGTATGAGCATGCATTTCTGCAGGTACCCTAACCACGTGCGAAATTGAGACGAGTAGAGAACGACTAGTTGCATTAGGGAGTGCCGTGCATATATGTCACCGAAATAACGCTAGCTATACTACGTGTGTACCTAAGGTGTGTGATGTGAAACCGGTTAGTACGAATCATGCATCATGTCATATGTTTTTATTCTTGTTGGGGGGGTTTGAGAAATACAACTGATGTAAATCATAACTTCAAATTACCTTCTGCACATTTTCACTGTCCTACTTATATAAACTCTCCCTTACGAAGTTATTTCTAGTCACTAATTTAAAGCCTTGCTTATTAAAAACAGATGGCTAGGACCAAGCAGACAGCACGTAAGGCCACTGGAGCACGGATCACCATCCTTCCAAACGCGACTCACACTCCTCCTTTGGTGGAGGGTGGGTTGCTGCACACCCGTTGCCGTGAGGCATGTCCCCTGTCCCAGATCCTGTGCAGGGCACTGAGGGAGATGGGGCGTCGTCCCTGTCCCTTCATCTTTGTGCAGACGGTGCACGAGGAGGGGGATTGCTGGGCCCAGGTTGTCCTTCCCCGAGACTCTCTCATGGGCCAGAACACGATCACTGTCTATGGGGCCAACGAGGAGGAGGCCTACACCCTTCACTCAGACTTACCAAACGCATCCCCCAAGTGCCGAGTCAACTTGAGGAATAGCGGATCCCCTCATCCGAGTTACCATTTCTCTCCCAGTTTTCCGAGTCATAGAAAGCCAACCCAAACTTCCTGCTTTTTTGGATTTTAGGAAAAAGAATACTTTTTCCACAAATCCCGCACCCCATGGGGTTAACCCATAGGGAAATAAACAGAGGGCACCGAGGAATTACCCACAAACTTCCTAGAAAACAGGAATCTTCCAAACACGCAACAGCCTTTGTCTTCCCAGGAAATAACTGCCACGTGGAGGAAGTCGAAACGACGCAGCCCTTTGAATTGCGTTCACAGAAAACGAAGCGGAGTGATCGTACTATAAGAGCAGAGGGATGGCACGGCCATCCATTATGCCTCCACTGAGTACTCATTCATCCAAGAAAAAAACCCAACTCTCCACTCCTTCCCCACCATGGCCGGCGGCAAAGGGAAGAAACGTGCTCGCTCCAGCGAGGAGGAGTGCTCGGACTCCGACGACGCGCTCTTCGGCGGTGCATACGATGGGGAGTCCTCCGACGACCGCTCCTCCAGCGAGGAGGAGCCGGTCCCCGAGGAGGCGCCGCCGCAGGAGGACTCGTCGGAGCCCAACACCGACGACTCCTAGGGCTACAAAGCCGAGGAGCGCGCCAAGCTCCGTGGCCTCCACCGCGCCGGCCTCCAGGACTCCGACGACGAGGAGGAGGACAGTGAGGAGGAGGACGAGGACTCCGACGACGACGATGCCCCCGGCGGCCATGATGACCCGGGCGGCCACGACGGCGACGGCGGCAGCCATGACGGCGGAGACGAGCCCGACGCTTTAGCCTCCAACCGCCGCCGTGTCACCGAGCCCTCGGCCGGCCCATCCACCGGCCACTAGACCACCACCACCACCATAGCAGTAGTAGTAGCATTAGAATAGGATTATCATCTATATGTAATCCATGTAATGAATCTTATATGTATATATAATGAAATCCATCGTATTATGCTTTGCTTTTGAGATCTTGTACGTTCTTGTTCTTATCTTTGAAATCAAGCGACCGAATCAAATGCCTCTTTTGAGTTCTTAAAGTAAAGCAGAAACCGTCGAATGATTGAAGAAATCACACTTCACTTATGCCCAGAGGATAGGCAATGCATCATTTGTTGTACCGAGTTAAAAATCCGTTTCAGAGACCCCATTCTCCGAGTGATAGAGAACGTGTTCTTGTTCCAAGAAAACCGACTGAACAACAACTCTTCTTAAGAATCATCCCGACTGAAATTAACGACTCAATATCAGAAATACCCGACTCAACCGAAAATGGCATGAAATCTGAGTTAAGATAACTGATGTCACGGTTTCCGTCAATTTTTCGAGGACTGTTACTGACGGCGTCAGGGTTATTCGAGATCTATACCCTGAACCGATTTCATCCATCTGAGAACTATCCTGCCATTCTTCCCCACTGAGTCTGCCGCCACCATTGTTTGGACAAAGAACGCTACTGCATCCCTCACCACTCGAATCCCCAAACCAACAGAAACACTCGCACCCATGGCTCCCAATAAGAAAACCTTGAGTGAGCGCGGAAACACTAGTGAGGGTCTTCCACACAATGAAATTCGACAGCTGCCTTCTCCATACCTAGCATACCGTCCATCCACTATCACCGAACCCATACTAGAATCATTAGTGGCCATGGGCGTTTTACCACTGAAGGAGGTGGCCAACTGGAGGATTTGCAGGAAAAAAGATGATGCCGCACCGACTGAGGACACTTACGAGGCAATGGTATTTGCACCCTTCTTCATCCGTGGATTAGGCCTTCCAGTGTGTTCTTTTGTGCGAGGCCTTCTGCAGTTTTACTCCATCAATTTGACACATTTGAATCCGAATTCTGTGCTCCAACTCTCGATTTTCGTGCATCTCTGCGAAGCGTTCCTCGGGATTGTCCCCCATTTTGGCTTATGGAAATATTTATACCACTGCAAAGCCGGTTTGAGGGATGGGGTGTTGCAAGTGACCGGAGGGACCAGCTTTGAACTTTGCAAGAACCGCAAAGCTGTTTACTTGGATATCCCCCTTCCAGATAGCAACAGAGAATGGCACTCCGAGTGGTTTTATATAGAGAATCATGGAAATTCGCTCCCCTCGAGGTCTGCCAGGCAACCTGACATTAAGCTGGCGAGCTGGGAGGAAGGTCCAACTGCTGAAGAACAAGCCGAGGTCAATGTGCTGTTAGAGGAAATAGCCAGGTTGAAAGAAAATGGCCTCACTGCCCATGCAATGGTCATAGACTTCGTATATCACTGCATTCAGCCACTGAAAGACAGGATATACCCTGCCTATCTATACGTCGGAGCCTGTGATCCCACTAGAGAGACGACTTGAGCTATGACTGAAGAAGATGTCCAGGCCCGAGTTGAGTTGATGCTGAGAGGCGAAGCTCATAATGAAGGCACTCCCAGGCCTTACTCTGCCTGGCATCCAACTCCCAATGTAAGTGATCTCACTCTTACTGCTGTGACTAAGCTTGCTTGTAATCAGTACCTGACTTGTAAAGTTAATGGAGAGCAACATATCCAAGTTCCTATCAGACCCGTCCTCTTTTGGCACTGATAGGCTATCCAAGCGCCAATCGGAGCTATCCGCTGAGGAGATGGAAGCCGTTGTAGCCGCTGCTCATGGTGCAGGGAATGACGAGGAACACACCTTCATAGTAATACAATGTGCAGCTCAGACTGACCAAGAGACAAGTGTGAGCAACATCATCAAGGCAGCCCCCAAGCATACAGTCGCCCCAAGTGGTGTTAAGACTCGAGCTGCAGCTGGTCAAGGGCGTACCAAGGCAAGGGCCACTGGTGCCGCAGTGCCACGTAAATAAACAGAGGACAAGCAAGAGGACGATCAAGGATGTCACAAGCTCCCCCGAGTTAAAAGGAAAAACTAACAAGAAATCTAGGTACTCCTCTCACACTGTAGCCAAAATTGATGATTCATCAGTCGGAGTAGACTGGAGTCACCTGATTGATGAGGATGAAGAAGAAGAAGAAGAAGAGGTACAGCCATCACCGTGAGAGGCGTTCCAAAAACCACCATGACGATGCCAGTGGGGCCCAAACTTCATCCATTCTCCCTCTGAATGAAGACGAAATTGACTTAACTGCAGAAGACTTGAATTTGGATCAGATTATTAAAGATGCCTGCAGATTCTCATACACATTGCGTACTGATGACGATATTGATCCGTTGTCAGCATGCCCCAAGGACCATCAGCCTGAGAAACTAAGCCCCCGGGCCTCAACAGAGCTGGCACCTAGGGACTTGGTGACCGAGGGCCATGCAGACACAGTGCTAACACATATTCCTAAGGTCGAGACTGATACCCAAATGGATAAGGACATTGAAGCTGTGAATGAAGCACAAATACCATCGGACAACTGGCAAGAAACACTGACCGAGGCAGCTTCAGAAGAACTGCAGCATATGCCTGTGCCCGAGCCATCACCTGAGGTTGAGATTACCCAAGAACAGCAAGCAGATGTCAATACAGAGGATGCTCCCCAGCCTACTTGTGAAGTTCATGACTCGGTACAAGGAAAAGGTGCTGAAGAATCAGAACATACTGAATAGAGCACAGAGCTGCAACAGGTTGAGGGAAGACAAAATGATCCCCTAACTATAGCTGAGCCGAAAAATGCCCAACCCCCTCCAATTGAAGCGGATGACATTGGTCGCCAAATGGTGCCGGCGACCCCAAGCACAGGGTTACTATTGGCTGTTGAGGTATGCCAATCTTCAACGTCTTATCTCTTATTCTGCCCTTGTTGTCACCTAAACAACTCAACTTATTCCCCTGTAGGATATGCTGAAGATGCTGCAAGGTGGAGTACAACAGGTCAGCATGATCCATGAGAAGATTGCTGCATTGCCCAGTCTTGAGGTTATTACTTTAAGGCAGCAGCTAGCTGATTCCGAAGCCTCTCGCAAAGCTGAGACAACAGGTGAGTATCCAACCTTTTTGCATGAGTCAATAACCAAATTCCAGTGCTAATAAATATTCTTTGACAGCGGCTGCTGCTGAAATTGCCCTCCTGAAGCAAGCTGCCATTGCCCGAGAGACAGAATACCGTAACGCTGTTGCTGATAGGGACCAGGCTCAAGATACAGCAGCTAACCTTCGCAGGCAGCTGGATATCGAGAAGAAAAATCATGAGGTAACTCGCCAAGAATCTCAACTAGCATATTCTCTGCTCACAGAAGCATATGAACTGTATCGTTCCACAGGAGAAGATGCAGCAAAAGACCAATGAATACCAGCAACTGCGAGCAAAACTCTGAACTATTCAGGAATCCCATGATGGTTTTGAGAAATCATTCCGTGATACCATCAGCTCATTGGAAGCCCTGAAGAACAGTCACACCTTGACTCGTCAGGCCCTTGAGGGAAAAGAGGCCGAATTAGCTGAAGCTCAGAATGCTCATGATGGCATCAAGAAAGTGCTCTCCTCCACGAGGTCTGCGCTAAAAGAATCCCGCGATGAGACTACCCAACAAGCTCAAGTGCTGGAATCCTTCAAGAAGAATTATGAGACCAGCAAGAAGAACTGCAGCCGACTGAAAGATGCCTATGAGAAGGCAAAAGAAGCTGCTCTAACCGCCAACACAACCCTGACCAAGATTTTAGACATATGTGCGCCAAAAAAAGCTCCACCACGTCCACTTGGTGAACGAATAGCAACTTTTATGGATGACATGAAGTCTAGGATCTCTGAGCGTGTAAAAACCGTCCTTACTCGTGTCCTCATGGTAATCTAGAAATCACAGCCCAACATTGAATTAGCGAGTTTGCCAGCGAGGATAATAGATGAGACATAGAATACCGAGCATGAGGATGAAGCCCGAATGATTGTTGAACTCCTTGTGGGTGATAATGAATAGACAATGATTCCACATGTAATGCAATGAACAGAATGCTGTATATATTGTGTTCTTAGGTCAGGAGTTAATATGTTTATAAATGAGACAAATAGTCTGTGCTTACCTGGATGTCATGCCTGTTAGAAAAAAGACAATGTTAAGTCGGCAACGCGACTTGGGTCAATACTTGAGACATATTAGTAGAAACGGAAGTAAAATATGAAGATAAAGAGAGCGAGTACTATAGGAGAGAGTAATATGATGAGGCAAAGACATGTAGTGTCGAGCTGTAGGTTGTCGAACCGAAGCTCATTGTCTTTGTTTGACTGGGGCCTTGAATGCTCCCCGATGTGAGATCCTGCAAAGGCATGTAGCACCGTGCTGTCGGTTGATTGACCTAGGCCGATTGCCTTTGTTTTGTTGGGGCCCTGAGTGCTCCCCTAGTATGAGTACGAATGAGAGCATGTAGCACCGTTCTGTCGGTCGACTGACCTAGGCCGATTGCTCTCATGGTGGTGCCAGAGTTATCCCCGTCAAGAGTAAGAGTGGGCATGTAACACCATACTGTCCGTCAACTGACCTAGGTCGATTGCCCTTACATAACGAGTGAGCAATGTAAACGAAAACAGAAACAAACATAGAATACTCATCCCAAGAGTGCTTTATTTACAGAGTATAATGAGTACAATGAAGGCAGAGTACAGAGAACGACACTAACTGCTAACTCCAGAGATCACAAGAAGGCTTCACGCATAGAACTTGCGCAGATGCTCTATATTCCAAGAGTTCCCGACTGGTGTCCCATCCATTTGAGATAGACGATATGATCCTGGACGAGTGACTTCTGTGACAATGTATGGGCCTTCCCAGGGAGGAGACAACTTATGTTATCCAGCGGTCTTGAGCACCCTGCGTAGCACCAATTCCCCTATTGAGAAGGAACGAGGCCTCGTGTATCGATCATGATACCAGCGTAGAGCCTGTTGATAACGAGCCGACTGAATAACAGAGTTCAGGCGCTCTTCCTTAAGTAAGTCGATTTCTTCGATGCGGGTTGCCTCGGCTTCAGCAACATCCTTGAAAGCCAGTCGTGGGGCTCCAAACTGTAGATCGGCAGGCAATACTGCCTCCGACCCATATACCATGAAGTAGGGTGTGTTCCCTACGAGAGCTTTGCTAGGTTGTGTTCGAAGGCTCCAGACCACGTATGGGAGCTCTCGTATCCACTTGCCAGCGAACTTCTCGTTTTTGTCAAAGATCTTCTTCTTGAGTGCATCCAGAATCATGCCATTAGCTCGTTCAACCTGCCCATTGGCTCTAGGATGAGCCACCGAGACATACTTGATGCGAATAGACCTTTGCTCACAGAAATTGAAGAATTCTGAGCCCGTAAAGTTAGACCCCAAATCTGTGATAATAGAGTTCATGATCCCGAAGCGAAAGATGATGTCTTGAACGAACTCAACAGCCTTGGCAGATGTCAATGAGGCAATAGGCTTGTACTCGATCCACTTAGTGAACTTATCGATAGCGACCAATACATGAGTATATCCACCCTGAGCTTTCTTGAAGGGCCCAATCATATCCAGCCCCCAGCAGGCAAAAGTGCATGAGACCGGTATATTCTGCAACTGCTGTGCTAGAAGATGGTGCTGCTTGGCAAGGTATTGGCAAGCCTCACAACGCTGCACTAACTCGGCAACATCCTTCTTTGTTGTGGGCCAATAGAAGCCGGCCCTGAATGCCTTCCCGACTAACGTCCTTGACGCAACATGAATTCCACAGACTCCGGCGTGTATCTCTTTCAGCAAACTCTGCCCTGATGACGTATCTAGACATTTTAACAAAACTCCTGAGGCACCACGCTTGTATAACTCGTTGTTGATCAGAGTATAGCTAGACGACCGTCTTGCTATTCACTCGACCTCTGCTTTGTCATCTGGAGTCTCTTCATTCAGGATGTACCTGATGATAGGAGCCCTCTAGTCAGTCGAAACATCCTCTAGAGTTAGGATGTCAGTATATTCAACTCATCTAGCTGAATAGACGGATGATGAAGCTCCTGAACAAAGATACTAGGAGGCACTTTGGCTTGTGATGAGCCCAGTTTAGACAGAATATCAGCATCCACGTTGCGATCCTGATCCACATGGATATACTCCAGGCCTTGGAATCTGCCTTCTAGCTTACGAACTGCTTCACAGTACTTATCCATATTTTCTGTGGAACGATCCCACTCCTTATTGACCTAATTAATGACCACCAAAGAGTCTCCGTAGGCCATCAAACACTGAATGCCGAGTGATATGGCTATGCGCAGACCATGAAGTAGAGCCTCGTACTCGGCTGCATTATTCGAGACCGGGAAGAGCATCTGTAGTATGTACTTGAGTTTTTCTCCCGCTGGTGAGGTGAAGACAACACCAGCGCCGGCTCCTTCCAGTTTCAACGAGCCATCGAAATACATCTTCCAGACCTCCATGATTTCTGGCTTCTCAGGGACCTGGTGCCTGGTCCACTCGAAGACAAAATCGACCAGTGCCTGGGTGTTGATGGCAGTACGAGGACGAAACTCGATGTCGTGAGCCCCAAGCTTACAGGCCCACTTGGTGATACGCCCAGTGGCCTCCCGATTGCGTAAGACCTCTCCAATTGGGAACTCAGTGACCACTATGATCTTATGCTCCTCAAAATAGTGACGCAGTTTACGTGCGGTAATAAGAACTGCATATAACAACTTTTGGACTTGAGGATACCTGATTTTGGAGGGGCTGAGGACCTCGTTGATGAAGTAGACTGGGTGTTGCCTAGGTACTGTGTCCTGTCCGTCCAGTCGCTCGACCACCAATGCGGTGCTGATCACATGAGTCGTACAGGAGATGTAGAGGAGCAAATCTTTAGCTGGTGAGTCTGCCGTAGCGCGATTGGGAGATTTGAGAACACGAGGCGTGGTCAAGAACTTTTTTTAGGGCGTCCAAAGCTTCCTGAGCCTCCATGGTCCAATGGAACCGATCTACCTTCTTGAGGAGTTTGTAGAAGGGCATGCCACGTTCGCCGAGTCGCGAGATAAACCGACTCAAGGCCGCCATGCACCCAGTCAACCTTTGAGCGTCCTTTTGTGATCTAGGAGGGTGCATGCAGATTATGGCCTTGACTTTTTTGGGGTTAGCTTCGATTCCCCTATTGCTGATGACAAAGCCGAGTAACTGACCTGCAGGGACGCCGAAGACGCACTTGGTGGGATTAAGCTTCCACCGAAATTTCCTCAGGCTGTCGAACACCTGTTTTAGGTCGTCGATGAAATCCTCTGCATTCTTGGTCTTGATCACGACGTCGTCAATGTAGGCCTCGATGCGTTTGCCCCAGTGGTTGGCGAGGCACGTCTGGATCGCTCGTTGATATGTGGCGCCAGCATTCTTTATCCCGAATGACATAGAAGTGTAGCAGTACGCACCAAAAGGCGTGATGAACGCGGTTTTCTCCTGGTCCTCGATTGCTAGGCTAATCTGGTGATAGCCCAAGTAATAGTCGAGAAAAGAGAGTAAAGCGCAGCCAGCCGTAGAGTCAACGACTTGGTCTATATGAGGCAACCTGAACGGGTCTTTAGGGTAGTGCTTATTCAGACCGGTATAATCAACACATTTCCGCCAGTCCTTTTTATTCTTTTTGAGAATGAGTACAGGATTTGCAAGCCACTTGGGATGCATGACTTCTCTAATGAAACCGGCAGCCTTCAGCTAGGTTAACTCTGCCCTAATGGCCTCTCGCTTTTCAGGAGTAAATCGCCGCAACCTCTGCTTGATGGGTTTTGCATTGGGGAACACCTTGAGTTGGTGCTCGGCCAGTTCCCTTGGGACCCCAGGCATATCCGCAGGCTTCCATGCAAACATGTCGTCATTGGCCCTTAGGAACTGGACAAGCGCATCTTCCTATTTGGGAGGAAGAAGAGCGTTGATAGCAGTCATCTTGGTTGCGTCCGAAGGATCGAGACTTATTTCCTTCGTCGGGACTGCCGGCTCAATTGCCGCCCTTGACGCCGCTTCTTGAGTCGGGATCTGGAGGTCCTCCTGCGACACGTGGGCTTCGTCTGTTTTGAGCTTCTTCTGCGCCGCCATGTGATTCTGCTCGAGGGCCATCTGTATTGCTTCCTGTACACACTCTGAAGCTCCCTTGAAGTCAGCACGTATGGAGAGAACGCCATCTGAAGTTGGCATCTTGAGGACGAGGTATGGGTAATGTGGGATAGCCATGAACTTTGCTAGCCCAGGACACCCAATGATGGCGTTATAGACGCAGTTGAAGGTCGAGACCTCGAAACGCAGTGTCTCAATGCGAAAATTTTCCGCGGTGGCAAAGGCGACCGGCAGGTAGATGTGCCTGAGTGGATATTCACCCGCACCCGGCACGATTCTGAAGAATGGGGTATTTGACTTTTTGAGTTCACTGAGTGGGATCCCCATGTCTTGCAGAGCTCTAGGGAACACAACGTTGATACTTGCCCCACTGTCGATCAGCACCTTCTTGAGTCGGGTATCCCCGACTATGGGATTTACCAGCAACGGGTACTTGCCTGGCTCATCGAAGTTGAGCCACTGATCTGCTCGACTGAAGGAGATTGGCTCGTGGGACCAATCGTATGGTTGTGGCAGCTCTGAGGTGGCCACGTTGATCCGCCGGTCTTCTAGCTTCAACTGCCGCCTGTTTGCTAGAGCCCCGTGTCCTCCTAGGATGAAGTTGACCTCCCTGTTGACATCCGGGAAGCGCTGATTGTTGCCTCCGTTCGGACGTTGCGAAGGCTGGTTCCGCGGCGGGGGCGGCGGCGGAGTAGGCTGCGGCATCGGGAACTGGCCACACGCCAGCATGGCTTTGAAGTCACGGCAGTTCCGGAGAGTGTGGCGCATGTCTTTGTGCGTGGGACATGGCTCATCGAGGAGTTGGTCGAGGGTTCGAGCCGGGGCAGGAGACGGGCCACGTGGACGCGCTGGGGGTGGCACCACGATGTGAATCTCCTCTCGGGGCCTCTTATCCCAGCGACGGTCTTGCCACGAGGATTCTTCGTGCCTCTCTTGCTTGCCCTTGCCTCAATCATCCTGTCGGGGGCGAACAAGGTCACGAGCACGTTCGTCTGCTGTGATGTAGCGATCTGCTTGTTGGAAAAGGCGATCTGAGGTAGTGGGCGCTCTTTCTAGTATGTGCTTGGCGAACACCTGGTCGTTCGACCCCTAGAGGAAGTCATCAATCATTGTATCTACAGATACGTCGGCGATGCGATTCCTCAAAGCCTGAAACCACTTGAGGTACGACCGCAAGCTCTCTGAGTCCTTGCGTCTGATGGTTTTGAGGTCTCATTGCTGCACCGGCTTGTCGGAGAGTGATTGGAAGTTTGCAACGAACAAGCGACAAAAGTCGCCCCAGTCTTCAATGCAACCCCGCCTGAGGTGGCAGAGCCACTGAAGCGCTTCCTATCCCAACTTGATTGGGATGTAAGCCGTCATGAGGTCCTCTGATGCATTGGCCGCTCGGGTCGCGGTAGTGTACACGGCCAGCCAATTTTGCGGGTCCATCTTCGTCTCGAATTTTTCAACGTTCGAGATCTTGAATTTGGACGGCCAGTCGACGTCCTGAATCCTCCGACCAAAAGCCGCCACGGCAGCTTCAGAGCTGCCAGCTAGGTTGCCACGATTTTCATTTGGTTGACGTGGCGGGGACTGAGGGCGGAGGTTATCCTCGGTCCTGACTTGAGGCACGGAGCTGTTAACGGAGGCAGTTACCGAGTGACCCCTAGCAGCCGGGGCACGCTAAGGGGGACCATAATCCCAATCATAATTTGCACGCCGGTTCAATTCGATCTGGTGTCGCTAAGCACGAGATTGCTCGATAATGTGACGTGCATCGCGGTTGTCGTTGATGACCTGCCGCGCCTCTCCCGCCCCGGGTTGCCTGGGCATGAGGTGGTCCGCCACCCGAGTGAGAACGATCTTGATGGCCTCCCCATCCTCGTTGTTGGGGAGGAGCTCGCAGAGCTTGACTAGCGCCCTGCCAGCTTGACTCGGGATCTCCATGACCCCTTCAAACTCCCTTTGAAGGTTGTGCCCAGGAAGTGCGGCCACGCGGCATCGCATAGCTTCGCCAGCTTGCCAGTCATGACGCCGCTGTCGGGCCTAGTTCCTGTGTCGATGGCTTTGAACTTCTTACTCGTTCTCGCTGTCCCGTGTCGCCTCATCTAGCGATACGGGCAGCGTAGGGTCTCTATTGTCCAGGAGGTGACGACGCCGGATGTTGCGGATGCAGTTTGCCCTCTCGTTCCTGTGGCGATCCAGTGAGGTCTCAGCGAGGAAAACAAAGGGTTGAGCTTGGAAGCGAACCTTTGGAGTCATCGGCGAGCATGGTCTCCATCCCCACACTGGTGTTTGAGGCTGAAGCCGTGGTCGTTGTTGTGGTCGCGCCATGGTCAGAGGCCGTAGGAGTCTCGATGTTGCAGATCATGTGGTGATGCCCTACATCGTGATCCTCCCGAGTGACCGCCGGGTGATGAGAGGCCTTGCCGGTCTGCGAGCTACGCCAGCGAACTGTTCTCCCCGCCGAAGTAGAATTAATGACGAGCCGCAGGCGACGGCCAGTCGATGGCTCATCAGGCTCGCTGTAGATATCACCGTCCGGAAGAGGCACAAACTGAGTTAGGTCGGGCATACCCCGCGCACCCTCGTCATTGTTGAGGGGAGCCGAGGCACGGGAGAGAAGCACCTGGTATGTGGTAGCGGAGTTGCGGAGACCGAACGAGGCGAACGGAACGAAGGGCTCCACCCGATTCCTTTTGCGACCTTGATCCACCAAAGCTGGCCGGTTCGCTTTGGGGCAGGCGGTGGAGGTGGGACCCGCAGTGGTCGAGGGACCCAGGAGCGGGTATCGATAGGGACTGGTCGCGGCTCCGCGGAGGGCTACCTGAGGTGTGGGCCCACCGCGGATCTCGAGGAGGGCTTCCTGATGAGCGTCCCCTCGTCCCCCGACTAATCCGAGTCCAGACTTGAGTCGGAGAGGTCGAGAGCACCGTGCGGCGAGTAGGCGCCGAAGCAGTGGTCGTTGTCGGAGCCGCTTGAGCCGGCGCTGTTGATGTAGATCCAGGCCTGAGGAAGACCCTCCTGTCAAGTTGCGCTCCCGAGTCATAGTGACCCTAGGGAACACGATCCGACGCAACATGCCGTGTGAACGGGTTCTGGCGATGGGTCGGTGCCTCGTGCCGGCGTGTTGAAGCTTGGCGCTGAGTCGGTGGAGGTTGACGAGGCGGTGGTCCCTGGCGGCGATCTGGTGGTGCAGATTGTCCATCAGGTCCTAGAGTGGTCGATGGTCGCACGACGACACGTGGTTGCGCCGGTGCGTTGCGAAGTTGGTGGAGGTCTTCGCGCCGATCGGCGATGAAGGTGATCGACCCAAAGCGGATCATGTCACCCGGAGCGAAACCGTTGATGAGGTGGTCGGCCATGGAGCTTAGCTGATGTCGATCTCGCCGCCCCCTACCTGGCACGCCAACTGTCGGTGTTTGATATCGGCAATGCACCACGAGGTGTGTCACGTAGTGCTTTTGGGGTGGCAAAATCGGCGTAGCTCGATGGTTCACGTAGAGATGCGACAAAACACAAGGGTTTATACAGGTTCGGGCCACGAGATGCGTAATACCCTACGTCCTGTTTGCTGCGAGTTGTATTGCCTTTGCTTCTCGAGATTACAATGAAAGCTAGGGCATCTGGTGGCTGGTATGCGATGAGATGATCGATGATCTACGTAGGGGTCCCTCACCCACCTTATATAGTCCGGCAAGGCTTGGGTTACAAGTCAGTTTCCATCTATGAGTCCTACCCGGTTTGGAATTCTAAAGAGTACATAGAATCTACGATTACATGCTTCCTTTCATGAGGCCTGCCGCTTCTGGAGTCCAGAGTCCAAACCAAACTCTTCACGTCTTTCCTGAATTAGAGCACTTCGACTTGATCTTTATCCACGTCATCCGTCTTCGGGCCCACGAGACTAGTTGGCGCCCTATTCAGGAGCCCGTTGTCTCTATTGGGCCCTCCAATGGTCCATATACTGAATCCACGCCGTGAGGGCCCAGGGGATATCTATCCCCCACAGCAGGACAGTACAGATAAGGTCTAGCACCAGTGGGAAGATTATAAGGGTACACATGCCAAATCAAAAACACATTGTGCCCACAGTATATACGGCTGAACTCACCAAAATTAAAAAGATACCAATAGTATGTGATTTTCCAGACGTGTTTCCGGAGGAACTTCCTAGTCTTCCACCGGATAGAGATATGGAGTTTAGTATTGAACTCGTCCTAGGAACGGCACCTATCTCTAAGAGGCCGTACAGAATGGCACCAGACGAATTAAAAGCACTGAAAACACAACTACAAGAACAGCTGGACAATGGGTTCATTTGTCCCAGCTCGTCACCTTGGGGTTGTCCGGCTCTCTTTGTTGAGAAGAAGGACCAAGGTGACAAAAGGCTCTGTGTTGACTATTGACCATTGAACACAGTCACGGTCGAGAATAAGTACCAACCCCACATTGACATCCTGTTCAATCAGCTAGCTGGAGCTAGGGTCTTCTCAAAAATCGATCTAAGGTCCAGATACTACCAAATAAAAATTAGGGAGGAAGACATACCCAAGACAGCCTTCTCCACCAGATATGGCTTATATGAGTATTTCGTCATGTCCTTTGGACTAACCAATGCACCGGCTTTCTTCATGTACATGATGAATTCGGTGTTCATGAATGAACTCGACAAGTTCATGGTAGTATTTATTGACGATATATTAATCTACTCCAAGAATGAGAAAGAACACGAAGAGCACCTACGAATAGTACTCACTCGACTTAGAGAACACAAGCTCTACGCTAAGTTCAGCAAGTGTGATTTCTGGTTGAAGAAAGTAAGCTTCTTAGGGCACATTCTATCCGAGAAGGGAGTAGCAGTCGATCCTAGCAAAGTAGAGGATGTGTTAAATTGGAAGCAACCTGAAATAGTAACTGTGATTCGGCGTTTCCTCGGTTTAGCGGGCTACTACCGCCGCTTTATCAAGGATTTCTCCAAGACTGTGAAGCCTATGACATCCTTGACGAAGAAAAATGCAAAATATGTGTGGAGTCCGAATTCTGAGGAAGCCTTCCAGACATTAAAGAAATTGCTAACCTCTGCACCAGTGCAAGCACAACCAGACATCACTAAGCCATTCGACATGTATTGTGATGCCTCCGGCAATGGGCTTGGCTGTGTCCTGATGCAAGAGGTGAGGGTGATTGCTTACGCATCCCGCCAGCTAAGAAAACATGAAGTAAACTACCCAACCAACGATCTGGAGCTGGCAGCCATTGTGCACGCGCTAAAGATATGGAGACACTACCTACTAGGCAACACTTGTCACATCTACACTGACCACAAGAGTCTCAAGTACATCCTCACACAGCCTGAATTGAATATGAGACAACGACGGTGGTTAGAGTTGATAAAATACTATGACCTGGAGATCCACTACCATCCAGGCAAAGTGAATGTCGTGGCAGATGCACTAAGCCATCGGTAAACAGTCGGTCGCCTACAATTTAGCCATTATTCGGTGCTAAACGACCGTTTAAACGGGTTTAAACGATGTAAATGGCAAATTAAACAGAAACGGCCAACCACTGTTTTGTGTTTAAACGGTGTTTAAACGGACTAAACGGCCGTTTAGGCGAACTGTGTTGCCATGTGATTGAAGTCCAACCCACGGCAAGAGTGATATGCTGCGTGATAGATGAGATCGAGGTGATCACCGAGCAGATGACTGAACTTTATAACCTGATCATTGAACCTACACTAAAAGAACAAATCATAGCAGCACAGAAGCAAGACTAGGGTTTGACACACATTCGCGAAGAAATAGATGATAAAAAGAAAGCTGTTTCACACTCGATGACCAAGGTGTACTATGGTTCAAAAACCGCCTAGTGGTACCTAAGGACATGGAGTTGAGGAAGAGAATACTCTATGAAGCACACACTTCCATGTTTACCATACACCCGGTTAGCAACAAAATGTACCAAGACCTGAATTAAAAATTTTGGTGGGCACGTATGAAACGGGAGATTGCCAAGTATATGTCTGAGTGTGACGTGTGTCAAAGAATAAAAGCCGATCAGTTAAAGCCCGCAGGGATGCTTCAGCCATTAGAAATCCTAGCCTGGTGTTGAAGCTCATTATGTACTAAAAATATGCTTTATTTTCATATGATTTTATGTATTTTTGAGAGTTAATCCTATCATTTTATCTTGTTTTGCTAACAAATAACTCTGTTTTCGAGAATGCTCTTTGTTTTTATGCAATATTGATTTTTGCGGGAAAATAGGTATAATTGTGACAATTTTGAGAATTTCTCAAAGAAAGGATTTATGCTACAAGTCCAGAGAGATGAGATGATTAATAAAAGAAGAACAATTAAAGCCCAAAAGAAGACCCAAGCCCATTATGGAGAAGGTTCCGGAGGCTTAGGATTGCTTGAGTATGAAGAATATGAAGATAAAGAAGGTTTATCAAGAGTCCAATCCAATCTCCAAATAAATCGCGAGATATTCTCAGATTCCAGGATAGCAGCACCTTGAGGGCCCAATTTGAACACATTGACTACGTCAAATGAAGAAAGTTTGAATACCAACATTGTAGATCCCTTCAAGCTCTACAATTTAGAGTCCGAGTTTGCATTATTTGGACTTCGGATGAGGAAGTTATGGTCGAAATATTAAAGGCTGCAGAATATGGAAAGATGATTTCGGGAAAGACAAGGACAAGGACTTCTTCTCCAAGCAAGGAAGCTTTATGGACGCCCAAGAGCCTTCAGGACCCTTTTATATACATAGAAATAGGTCTATTAGGACTCTTGTAACCGACCTATTAGATTCCACGTATATGGGACTCTTCGGAGTATAAATATATGGCCTCCCTAGAGGGAGAGACATCCAATTCATTGTAAACCAACACTCCAAAGTTAGGGTTTAGGATCCATCTTTGCAAGACTCGGCGGGATGGGGATCTCGGCGAAAGGAGGCGGCGAGAGGAGGCAGGATCAGAGGGGGTCAGCCGACCACACCCCCTAGGGTCGGCCGACCCCAGCTGTTCCCGGGGAGTTACGAGTTCGTCTTCGGATATGTTGTTCGTCTCGTCGAGTTCGACAACTATGCGCTTCAAGTTCATGATGTATCTCGAGTAACTCTCCGTTCTTCTTATTTTACTATGATAAACCTTGAGTTCGATCAATGAAATAGTCTTTTTGCTATTAGTTCTTTGTTTATAAATGATCTATGATCCATGTCTTTGCAATGCTTCATCTTTACATGTGATCAGGCCTGTTTGATTAATCCACATGTCTTTTAGTAGATCTTTTTACTTTAATTAGTTGATTGAATCTGCTCATGCTTAGAGATGGTTTAGGTTTGCTATTTCGTCGATTACCTGGTCACTAGTGACAGTAGAGCTTGGGGAAAGGTTCGAGCAAGTCTATGACATTCATGATCATATTTATTCTATGTTTTACGTTAGATCCATGCTCAGGGTAGTTCATAGTTTATAAAAAGTTTGTCTCATATCTCTTGCTAATTCCTTAGCCGTATTAGCTTCCTTATCGATCGTGTTTTTGACCCTATCAAGCCTTTTGTTCTTGATCCAATATATGTTGTAGTCTAGTTTTATATTCAGTTTATGCTATAGTTAGTTTCATATCTAGTTTATAATTAGAATATCGTTTATCATCCTTGGTTATATAGATTAGATATAGATTAGCCAGTAATTAGACTCTATTTTATCTTTAGTTTATTAGATCTATTAGAGCTAGTTAGTAATTGATTAATCCTTGATTAATAGCAGTTTAAACCTAGTTTTCCATGGATTGACAAAATCCTTGATACTCATCTCGGGGAAAGGCTACACCGATATTGTGCGCTTGCAGTATAAGGTTTGGCGTGCTTAAGTGCCGTCAACAAGCTTTTCTGGTGCCATTGCAAGGGAAAACTATCGTTTAAATTATTATTAATCTTGTATTAGCCTTTTACTACTAGTTTTGATAGTTAGTTTGTGTTTGCTAATTGTGTGCTAATCTAGTTCTAATCGTGTGCTAGTCTAGTTTTAATTGTGTGCTAATAGTTTTCTAATTGCGTTCTAATTAGTTAGTGTGTTCTAATTCTCTAGTTTTTGTTTAGTTTTTGTTTCTTAATCTTATTTTCTAATTGTTTAAAGTTCTCTAATCTTGGTCTCTAGTTGTTTAAGTGTTTTCTTATCTTAGTCTTTAATTATTTAGTGTGCTCTAATTATATTCTTGTTTTCTAATTGTGTTCTTGTGTTCATCGATTGTTCTTGTGTTCGTTCATAGTTTAGACTAACCTAGCAATTTTGCTGTCATTAGATTTTTGCTTTTGTGTTTTTCTTTGTGTTTTTGTGTTAGATATGACCACATTACTAGAACATTGGATGAAAGCAATGTTGAGTGAGTCAACGATTCAAGTGCCAAAGCCACAAGAATCAAACGCGAAGCCAACAGCCAAATCCTACGAACTGAAGCCAGGGATCATCGAACTTGCTGCTAAACTTTCTTTCAGTGGAGCTGATTCAGAAAATCCATTCAAGCACTTGGAGAAGCTTAGTGAGATCTGCCACACATTCCAGCAAGACGGAGTTTCAGAAGAGTGGGTTAAGTGGAACCTCTTTCCATTCGCACTCGTCGATAAAGCTCAGAGATGGCACCGACTTGCTTCAAGAGAAGCTCAAGGAGATTGGGGATTGCTAGTGAAGAAATTAGTCACCACATTCTTCTCCACACTCAAGGTGTACAAGTTGAGAAGACAAGTGTGGAACTTTGAGCAAAAAGAGGGTGAAGACATCGACAAAGCTTGGGAAAGACTCAACTATCTGCTTAGTCAAGTGCCGAATCTTGGAGTGACGTCTGATGATGATCCGCTTGGTCAAGTGCTAGATCTTGGAGTGACGTCTGATGAGTCACTAAGTATATTCTACTATGGGATAACTCTAGAAGCTTTTAGATATGTCGACATGTGTGTCAGAGGATAACTTATGGGCAGAACAGTCAGTGAAGCTAGAGAAATCTTATCCAACATCTGTTTGACCTCCAAGGAAGAGAGAGAAAGGAGAGAAAGAGAAGCCAAAGGAGCAGAGGTGGCGCCTACAGTGGAAGCTCAACTACCAACATTCTATACTCCAGTGTCATTTGCATTTGATGAAGATTTAAACTGGATGACTGCTGATTTTGGAGAACCACTCAAGAGTAAAGGATCTCTCCCACAAGACCAAAGTACAGGGGAGATGCTGCCGAATTGGTTCAAGCCAAAACAAGAGGAGATGCTCAAGACCACTCCACAGAAGAGAAGTGTTAGCATGTTTGAGGAAGAAGAAGACCAGCTACTTACCTTCAAGTCAATTGAAGCTAGCCCAAGCTTAGTGGAAGTGAAGACATCGGAGTTACCATCAACATATATTGAAGAATCACTTCCATCAGACCAGCTAGTGGATGAATGTACAAGGGAAATGCTGCAGAATTTTCAAGTCAATGAGCAAGGTTATCCTCACTCAGTGGTAGCTAACGCAATTGAAGAGAGTAAAGATGAGTGGAAGAGAAGCTATCAATCAGATTGGAGTCACTCAACTTGTAGTAGCTCACTCAAGGAAGACTCCAGATACTCAGCTACTTCCCCATTTGTCAACACTGTATGTGTTGTTCAAGATTTCACTCCGGAGAATCAGTATGTGACGAAGCTTGAAGATGAAGAGACTGATTCAACATCAACCATGCTCAAGACTGAAGATTTAGAAGGACAACTCAGTGGTGAAATTGAAGATCTTTAAATTAAGGTGAACTCATTTCAAGATGTTGAGATTCAAATTTCAATTGAGACGCCAAGGGATGAGCTCTTTGAAAATTCAAACTCAAGGTACACAAATCTTTCTTAAAATTCTAATTGTTTTAATGAATCTTCAAATTTGAATAAGTAAAATCTTGATGCTAAGCCTTATTCTGATAATAATCATGTTTATAAGCTAGATAATCATGTTTATAAGCTAGATTTTCTTAAAAATGAAAATGAGGCTATTAGTTTTAACTTTGATAATTTTATGCCTAATAAACCTGAGTTAGAGAAAAAGATTAATGCTAAATATATGATGCTTGCTCTAGTTATTCACAATTTGCTTTGCTTTTATAATTTGATCATAATTATGGTTATGGATGCTTATATTTATCAACAATTTTGTAAATCCCAATCCTGTTAATATTCTTAAACTTGTGATAATAATTAGTCTAGCTCTAGACTATAAATTAAGCGCTTTTCTGTAGGCAACCCGTTTTTAGTTAGTTTGTGTTTTTGTTTTAGTTTTGTTTAGAAAGCTTAAACACCGTCCTTTGATGACTAATTTATGGCTAATTATCTGGAAAAATTTGATTTAGATTGCATTCATATCATATCTCATGTTTCATTTTGATTGCATTTTGCATATATCACCCTGTTGCATTTAGATTAAAATTGTATGTTTGCATTTTAATTGGCTTGGTTGTTTATTTAACTTCATGATATGTACTTTCATGTTTGTGTTAAATGCTGGTTCCGCGTTTTTCCTTAACAATTTTGTGTAAGCATGGTGCTTAGACTAGATTGTTGATCATTATGATGAAGTTCATTAAACCTTGCTAGTTATCCATGTTTATATTTCGTTGATTAGTTTATAAGCTTTGCAATGCGCTTTGTTTTTTTATGCTGTTATGAGTTTATGATCTTGATAAAAACATGGTGTTTTAATCTTGGTTAATTAAAATCTTTATGGCTATAGAGAGACTTAGCAATATTGTTGTAGGCATGGTGTTTAGAATTTGATTTAATCATTATCTTTGTTTATATGCTTATCTTATGCATGCATTTACTTTTGCACATTTATACATTCATATAGGTTTTATTAATCCTTGTTTTAACTAGAGTAATTAAGCCACAAGTTAGAAATCATTGGATGTGTTAGATGAAAGTAGATTCTATCTACTTCCCGATTATCACCCCGGGAGTAGATTTGCGCGCTCAAATTGTTTTGTAGGGATAGAGTGTGTTCATAAGGATTGGAGGAATCTTTTATGATAAAGATGAAGGAGAACATTGAGGAAAAGTGTTTCAAGAGCCAACACATATACCACCATGGTGCCCAAGGACTAAAGGATTGAGAATTGCCAATATTTCTGAAGTTCAAGTCTGGAACCTGAAGAAGTCATCAAGTTTCTGGTCGACTCCACATGATAAAAGTAGAATATTTTCTTATATTTAGAAGCCCCATCAAGTTAGCTTTCCAACGGATCAAACGGAGCTTCATTTGAAATTTTCTACAAGGTATTATGGCCAAAACATTAGACATGACTCGAGCGGTAAACAGTTCTGATAGCATGAAGTCTCTGGAGTAAAGATGGCATAACTCCTTCATTCGGAATCGGATTTTGGTGCACGAATACTCGTTGGAAAGGTAATTTCAAGGGCTATCCAACAGATATATTATTGGAGGAATGTTCTGTTCGAGATCAAGGAGATATTCCACGAAGAAGAGAAGGTCAGCTATGGTAATGACTAGAGGAGGAAGATGATGGAAATAACAAGGAAGAAAGGAGGGGCAATGCTTACATAGAAGACTCATGAGCTAATTCAGAGGGTCATAGTCATCTCAAAGGACTACATGAGTTAGACATTCAAGAAGGTGGTGCAACATTTGAAAATGCCAAGAGAAGCATGAAGAGGCGTCAGTTCAGCTACATCAACACTTTCTATATTTAGTGAAGCCACAAATGGGAAGTTTGAAGATTGGTGGATGATGAACAAGTAAAGTTTGTACATTAGCAAGCAACCAATAAGAAGCCTAGAAGACCATCTAATTTTCGTCCTTCCATGATAAAGAGAGATCCGCCTACACTTCTTCAAACGGACGGTAACCCTTTCTTAATCCTCCTCTCTGCATTCGTACTTTACCTACTATTATACTTTCACTTATGTATTTGATGATTATATCTTATGCTTTGAGTGAATAACAATGGGGATACTGCATTGTTTAAGTGTGGGGAGGTTAATCATCAAATGTGTTTTTGCTTTATTAATTAGTCTAATTTAGGTGTGTTTTTCTCACTTAATTTAAGTTTGTTCTTTATGATTACTTTGAAAATTGATCTTATTCAGATTCATAATATGTCTATTGTGGTGCTTAAAAGATTGATTAGTAGTACATAACCCATGATTTGATTAGAGAGATAATGTTTAATAGCTTTGCTTAGCTTCTTTAAGAAAAGATTTGGAGGATGATTTATTTATTTATATATATAAAAAACTCTTGTGATCAAGTGTTCCATCCATTTGTCAAGAGAGAGAATAAATCCTATTAGAGCCTAGTTAAAAACATAGTTTATAAGCTGGTTATCTCAACGTTGCTCTACATTGGAGCACTAGCATTCGCTGAATTCCATATCCTTAAACCCCTTTGATCTTTCGACACTCATTACCCACATAGTGAAGTTTTTGCTCTTTTGCTAAAGGGAAAGTGCTATAGTTATCTTAATCTAGCAAAAGGTAGAGTAAAAAAATATAGAGGTTGAAAAAAAAGAAAAGAGAGAGAAAGAGGGGGCGTTTAAAAGAAAGGGTGTGGCACCCAGTAAAAAGAAAAAAAGAGGGAGAAAAAAAGGGCCAAGTGGTCGAATTAAAGAGAGATAAGTAGAATTAGGAAAAGGAGAAAGGGGAAAGAAAAAGGTAAAATTAGAAATTTTAGGATACAGAAAGAGAGGCTTAGTGTTTATCAGTGCAATGGGCAAAAGCTTTCACTTTTCTAACCACGTGCAAATTCTAGAAATTATTCCACTCTATTTAGTATTGCATATATCCACTATCTATATCTTCTTTTTCTTTCTCTCTGTTTATGCATATATATTTTCTTATTTTCGATGACCAAATTAATTCAAGGTGATTAGATAATCTTTAGGGAGATATCTTAACTGAACAATAAGTTGATTTAGCTAGCTAGCCTTTACCAAGCTCCTCTTAAACTCCTGTAAAATGTGAGAGAGAGAGTTACTTTTTATATATAGGATAGCTATATAATATGAGTGCCTGCACGTGAGCTTAACAAAGAAGGACCGATGTAATTTCTTGATCTATCGAGATTAATTTTCATAAAAAATTCCTCCATATTTGATTCTAATGGAAGTCTTGGTATTGCTATGATTCGTTTGATTTCAAAAATTTCTATGGGGATCTCTATGCATGAAAGTTGATTAAAATGCCCATGTTTAGGTTAAACTGAATTCTGAACTTGTTTAATTTGAGAAGTGATTGTTTAGAACTAGCTTAAATTTAGTTGAGTTATTTGTTTGAATCTAATAGAGTTATTAGTTTAGGTTTAGTTGAGTTTTTGATCAATCTCTTTGCTCGAGGACTAGCAAGATCTAAGTGTGGGGATATTGTTGACACTTGTTATGTACTAAAAATATGCTTTATTTTCATATGATTTTATGTATTTTTGAGAGTTAATCCTATCATTTTATCTTGTTTTGCTAACAACCCCGTTTTCGAGAACGCTCTTTGTTTTTGTGCAATAATGATTTTTGCAGGAAAATAGATATAATTGTGACAATTTTGAGAATTTCTCGAAGAAAGAATTTATGCTACAAATCCAGGGAGGTGAGATGATTAATAAAAGAAGAACAATTAAAGCCCAAAAGAAGACCCAAGCCCATTATGGAGAAGGTTCCGGAGGCTTAGGATTGCTTGAGTATGAAGAATATGAAGATAAAGAAGGTTTATCAAGAGTCCAATCCAATCTCCAAATAAATCGCGAGATATTCTCGGATTCCACGATAGCAACACATTGTGGGCCCAATTCGGAGATATTAACGATATCAAATGAAGAAAGTTTGAATATCAAAGTTGTAGATCTCTTCGAGCTCTACAATTTAGAGTCCGAGTTTGCATTATTTGGACTTCGGATGAGGAAGTTATGGTCAAAATATTAAAGGCTGCAGAATATGGAAAGCAGATTTCGGGAAAGACTAGGACAAGGACTTTTTCTCCAAGCAAGGAAGCTTCATGGACGCCCAAGAGCCTTCAGGACTCTTTTATATACATAGAAATAGGTCTATTAGGACTCTTATAACTGACCTATTAGATTCCAAGTATATGGGACTCTTCGGAGTATAAATATATGGCCTCCCTAGAGGGAGAGACATCCAATTCATTGTAAACCAACGCTCCAAAGTTAGGGTTTAGGATCCATCTTTGCAAGACTCGGCGAGATGGGGATCTCGGCGAAAGGAGGCGGCGAGAGGAGGCAGGATCAGAGGGGGTCGGCCGACCAACCCCCCTAGGGTAGGGTCGGCCGACCCTAGCTGTTCTCGGGGAGTTACGAGTTCGTCTTCGGATATGTTGTTCGTCTCGTCGAGTTCGACAACTATGCGCTTCAAGTTCATGATGTATCTCGAGTAACTCTCTGTTCTTCTTATTTTACTATGATAAACCTTGAGTTCGATCAATGAAATAGTCTTTTTGCTATTAGTTCTTTGTTTATACATGATCTATGATCCATGTCTTTGCAACACTTCATCTTTACATGTGATCTGGCCTGGTTGATTAATCCACATGTCTTTTAGTAGATCTTTTTACTTTAATTAGTTGATTGAATCTGCTCATGCTTAGAGATGGTTTAGGTTTGCTAGTTCGTCGATTACCTGGTTACTGGTGACAGTAGAGCCCGGGGAAAGGTTCGAGCAAGTCTATGACATTCATGATCATGTTTATTCTATGTTTCACGTTAGATCCATGCTCAGGGTAGTTCATAGTTTATAAGAAGTTTGTCTCATATCTCTTGCTAATTCCTTAGCCGTATTAGCTTCCTTATCGATTGTGTTTTTGACCCTATCAAGCCTTTTGTTCTTGATCCAATATATGGTGTAGTCTAGTTTTATATTCAGTTTATGCTATAGTTAGTTTCATATCTAGTTTATAATTAGAATATCGTTTATCATCCTTGTTATAAATAGATTAGATATAGATTAACCAGTAATTAGACTCCCTTTTATCTTTAGTTTATTAGATCTATTAGAGCTAGTTAGTAATTGATTAATCCTTGATTAATAGCGGTTTAAACCTAGTTTTCCACAGATTGACAAAACCCTTGATACTCATCTCAAGGAAAGGCTACACCGATACTGTGTGCTTGCAATATAAGGTTTGGCATGCTTATGTGCCGTCAACACCTGGAAATGGGAAGATGTTCACATGGACTTCATCGTCGGGCTGCCCCGCACTTAGAAGGGTTATGACTCCAACTGGGTTATCATTGACCGTCTGACCAAGTCAGCACATTTCTTACCCATCAAGATCCATTATACCGCGGCCACATACGCTGAATTATACATTTCTCGGATTTTGTCCTTACACGGTGTTCCTCGGACCATCACTTCAGATCGAGGCTCACTGTTTGTGTCCCGCTTCTGGGGGCAATTGCAAGCTGCTCTCGGAACCAATTTAGTTCGCAACTCAGCCTACCATCCCTCACTGTTTGTGTCCCGCTTCTGGGGGCAATTGCAAGCTGCTCTCGGAACCAATTTAGTTCGCAACTCAGCCTACCATCCTCAAACAAGTGGCCAAGTTGAAAGAGTAAATCAGATCCTAGAAAACATGTTGAGGGCATGTGCTTTGACGTATTCCACCAAATGGGATGAATGTCTCCCCTTCATGAATTTGCTTATAAAAATAGTTACCAGAAGAGCTTAGAAATGGCTCCTTTCGAGGCTCTTTATGGAAGACGATGCTGAACACCACTTAACTGGTCCGAACCAGGTGAAAGAGTCACATTCGGTCCAGACTTGGTGACACAAGCTGAGGAGCAAGTGAAATTCATACACGAAAATCTGAAACGAGCCCAATCTAGACAGAAAAGCTACTCCGATAAAAGAAGAAGGCCGTTGGTGTTCGAAGAGGGCGATTATGTGTACCTTAGGGTGTCATCGATGAAAGGAGTACATTGGTTTGGAGTGAAAGTGAAGTTGGTACCAAGGTATGTGGGTCCTTTCAAGATCACCGAGAGATGTGGGCCAGTAGCCTATCCACTAGACTTACCACCACACCTAGCTGCAGTGCATGACGTGTTCCATGTCTCACAACTAAAGAAATGCTTATGAGTAGCAGAGAAAGCAATCGATACGTCTCAAATTCAGATTGAACCAGACCTCGCTTACGAAGAACGCCCCATAAAAATCCTTGACCAGAAGCAAAGATCAACAAAAAGAAGAACTATTAAATTCTATTAAGTGCAGTGGAGTAATCACTCCAAAGAAGAGGCAACTTGGGAACAAGAAGAATACTTGCAAAATAAATATCCGGGTTTTCTTCCGTCCACTTCAAATGAGTACGTCATAGCAGTATAATTTCAGCTTTTATTTAAACTATACACAATGCACTACCTCCTCATTTAACTTCTCCACCCACAACACATCAACAATCTCGGGACGAGATTTCTTTAAGGGGGGCGGGTTGAGATGCTCCAGCATCTCAAGTGCATTTTCAACTCACATACATGCAGCATTCATCATGAAGCATCATATTATAGCATGCATTTGAACTCATACTCAAAACTTGGTTGAATTTGCTACAGTTAAACCCTGTTTTCTGCATGTGTGCTTCAATGTTTGTGGTAATAACTTTGATTCCAGTGAGATCTGGGTGAAGCTTATTTTATCAAAATTGTATACAAATGTGAGTTGAACAACTTTCATAATTGGAGCCTGACCATATATTGAATTTTACATGGGGTTTTGGATCCCTTTCTGACAACATGAAAAACCAGCTAAAACCTGACCTGCTGAGTAATTTCAATTTTTCTCTAACCTACAGCCATTTTCATGCGAAACTTTATTTGAATGAATTGTAGATCCTGAAATTATAAACAATGTTGTGAAGAGGCATTTTGGGTGAAAATGGCTAGAAACAGGACTTCTGATTTTCCTAAGCATTAAAGGTCCACTGTCCAAACTGGGGGCTGCTAGGTAAATTCAAATTTAAATCATATTTGCAGACAGATTTTGACACCAAACCTTCTGACATAGTTGTAGAGCTTAAAGAGTAGAACATTTCATCTAATTGGCACTTCCCAAATTCGGCTTCGAAATTGGTTACAATTGAGAAATACAGTGGAGAAGAAAACACATTTCTTTTTCCCTTTTTCCTGAGTCACCGGTAAGTGGGGCCTGCCCGTCAGCGCCGCCCGTTTTCCCTAGCCCGCGCGCGCCGCGTGGCCGGCGGCGTATGGCCAACATGGCGACGCCGCGGATCGCCCCCGTGGCCGCGTCCTTAAACGCAGGCCGAGGTCCCAGGGTTCACTCTTTCTTCCCCCTTCGCCTCGCCTCTTGCCATTGCCGGCCCGAGCTCGAACTCGAGCTCGCGCCGCGCTCACCACCGCCTCCCCGCGCTCGAGACCACCACCATCGCAATCGCCACTCTCCCGCGCACCTCCACCGCCAATCCTCGTCGCTATTCCCTACTCCGTCGCTGAGATCCGACCCCGCCGCGCCGCGGGTTCACGCCGTCGCCGCGCGAGTTTGCGTTCGGTTCACCGCCTCCTACGCCGCCGTCCGTCCTCCTCCCTCGACGAGAACCACCCAAGGTTGTGCGCCGGGATGGGGGCTACCGTCTCCGCGTAGCGTCGCGGCCCCGGCGAGCCGGAGCTCGCCGGTGCGCATGCGTCTTCCCGCGCGCCCTTCGGCCGGCGCGAGGAAGAAGATGACCGAGCAATCTTACGGTCTAGCCCCTCGGGTTTTAGGGTTTTACAGTTTAATCCAAGCGCTGTTGAATGGGTCTTGTAGATCTTGCATGCTAGCCTCTGGAAGTTAGGTTTAATTGTGATCTATCCCCTGGATCTATGGATTTTCGTTTTATTTTGTTAATATTCAGCTGAAATTTGGGAAAATCATAATAAATCAAATAAAAATCCAAAATGGACAAACTCAGTGGCTATGAACTCCTTGTGACTAGATCTACAGAATGGGTATGATGTGGAGATGTGCGTTGTCTGTTTTGCCCTTGGTATTGTGCATGCATGTTATTCTATCTAAAATGGGAAATATGGTCAAAATGAACTCCGTTTGAGCTGAATCTTGGACAGTAGCTTTCTTAGGGTATTATTATACCGTGTGATTTTTTGTAGCCCTAGCACTGCTTAGATTATTACTGTTTTACCCTTGTACCTACATTTCATATGATTTATCAACATAAAAATGCATAATACATAAAATATGTCCAAAAAGACTCTCTGGTATTTTTCCTATGCTTGTTATGGTATATGTAGCTCACTGGTTAAATATGAACCTATGCATGTAAAATTTCGGTGGTGATTTGAAAATGATAAATGTGGCTTGCTTAACTAAATAATAGGAAAAAGTGGTTCTAAACTCCTAGAAAAATTCTAGGAAAAATCTAGTGGCTTACTGATGATGTCTTAGTTCCAAAAAGTATTTTTGAAGGTTTTAATACTACTCTTTTCCTTTATGTGAATATTATAATGAATTTAAATATGGAAAATAGATGCCCTGTGAATACAAAACCTTTGATCTTGCTGATTTTTGTTCTCACTGTTCATGCAAGTTGTGCCAGCTGTGAAAAAATTCAGGCCCAGATTCTTTTTCCATGAATTATGAAAAATCTAGAAATTTAAAAGGCTGATAACTTGTTGGAATTTTAATAAATTAACTACAAATGTTTCTGGCTGAAATTTTGGCAGTAGCTTAGTACAGTATGGGTCTTCATGTCATAAATAGTTGAACTCATTTGGAGCTGCATGACAGCATAAACTTGACATGAGTATTTTGAATTAGTAAATGGATAAACTTGTATATTGATTCTAAGTGCATTTCATGAGAGTGTGTAATATTAGCTTGTTACACCATGTCCTTTACTACAAGTTCCTGGTGATATTATGCATGTTATTTTGAATTAAATTTAGGTGATGGTTTGTACGGTTTCTTAATAATGGATGTGTGATTTCTTAAGTAAAGCCTGTAAGTTTTCCTTGTTGTGGTATGAGTTTCAAAATAAGGGTACTTAGGTCTTGTGTCATATGATACTCACCGTGGTTATATTTTCTTGCACCCTATGCCTGCATTTGCATACCTTTACACTCATTTGCACTATGTCATCGCATATAGATCCCACGAACAAGGTGCTGACGCAGGAGCTGCCACTGATCGAAGAACCGGACGACCAAGAGCAAGAGAGCCAGCAACCGAAGGACCCACCACAAGCCACTGACTTCGCATCTGAGGAAGCTAACCCTAGCGAAGAAGGTAGGCAGGACCATGCTTTACCCAGCAAATACTTGGTGTTTAAAATTATGCATATGCATTAGGAGTTGCTGGAAACCGAAATGCATTAGAATCCCGGCAGCCTTGGCCCTACCACCTATACATAGAGTTCGTAGGACGGGTATTCCTAGTGATGCTAGGTACGAGTAGACATGAGTGAAAGGAGTCACTCGTCGCGTAGGTGATTTTTTCAAAAATCATAGGAAATCTCACCATTGTGGAAGTTATTATTATGCTCAAAGTCTTAAGCGGAGACCGGACGGAGACTTTATTCAGTATTTACTTTTCATGATGTCGCACTATAGACTCCGCCCGAGTTGCATAAGGCCCGTCTGTTGTTTGTCTGCTAATTGGCATAACATTGCTAGAGTGCTTATCCAAGCCATGGGACTAGTGAAAGTCTCTCCTGAGACATCCAGACTTTTCAGGATGCCGCCCATCCACTTGCTGGAGGCCGATGTACTCGGGGGCGCTTGAAGTCGATGGAGGGCTGACCCGGCATACGTGGTATCGCTCTTAAGGCGGCATAACCTGGGGTTTAGGTGGGGGCATTTTGAATCTTGGGACGGGTTAGGTTGAGATGGGGGCTATATGAGAGAACGCCGAGGGTTAGTAAGCATATATTCCTGGCATTTTCAGTTATTCTCGGGAATAAAAATCGATTCGAATCGCTGATGCTCACCATGTGTGAGAGTGCCAAATGTAGGACCGAGCCGTGCGACCAGAGGGGGGTGAATAGGAGCACTTAAAAACTCAAACTCACAACCCCTTGGTGCAAATTGACACACTCCACACAACAACCGCTAGACACCGTCCACTGAAAGGAAACGTGTCTAGCAAGCACTTAGTGTCGCCCACTGAACGGGAACACACCAAGCGAGTGGAAGCACAAGACGCAACGATCACGAGATCGCAAGTCAAGCGAAACAAGGACTCACGCACTAGCGTCTTGCCCGCCACTCAACGCACGGAAATGCGCCTTACTGGTTCACAGCAAGTTAAGAGTATGGGCAGCAGCAAAGAACACTAAAAGCGTGGTCGAAGCAAAGAGCCAACAACAAAAGCACCAAAGAAGGGCAGGGCTGCCTGGGAACACCGCATAATCCGGTAGGAGATATCAGATGTTCCGATAGTCTCCACCGGATGTTCCGGTGGGTACTATCGGATGTTCCGATAGCCTCGTCCAAGGCTAAGCAGCTGGATGTTTCGGTAGAAGCTACCGGATGTTCCGGTGGTGCCAGAAATAGACCTTGAACTTGAGCTTTCAAACCTCAAACTTGACCAAATCTTCTCCAAACTTCCCGAAAATTGGCATAGGCTATCCTAGCTCCATTCCAAAGCTATTCCCAAAAGATCTATGGAAAATGATCACGGGATTAGCGGGAATTTCAAATCTCGTGAAGAGGTGAATGTTTGGGCAAGAAAGTGAAAAACTCAAGAACGACTTAATCATGGCAAACCTGAAGGTTTGAGATGATCTAAGTCATAATCTCCACGTCCTTGCTAGTCCGAAACACGAAAAGAAATGGGGAAAACTCATAGGCAAAGCAAAGCACCAAAAGCCTTTGAGAGTTCACCCAAAAAGCAAACTAGAGAAGGGGAAGGGAGAGGGATGCACACAACCACTTCAATTTCAGAGGAATATTGCTGGGTTAATCATGAAATTGAGTTCATACAAAGTTTCCTACAGCCTACCACCCTTCATCCTCCCTCTTGATGTGAAGAACCCTAGCTAGGGAACTCAAAACCTAGCCTCAAGCTCTCCTTTCTCTCTTTGGTACCTGGCTGTATGGAAACTAAGCCTAGGGCTTTCGAATAGTGGAAGAGGCACCTAAATGACCAGCCACAAGTCTATTTATACCCCAGGCCTAACGACACCATACTCTAGAATGCCCGGAAGGGGCTGAAATGAAAATGATACAATCGGACGACTACGATGATGCTTTGATCTTCTTCTTCTCCACGCCTCGCTTGGATGTACGCCACGTAGCCAGTAGTCCAGAAGCTTCCCCCGGTTTTGAAGTCAGAAACCGGAAAACTTTATTCTGTGGGCTTCCTGGGCTGGGTCTTGGCCTAGTCTTCTATCTTGGCGAGTCGGAGCCCAACCCACCAAGTCATTTGAACTTGGGTGGCGGTTTTGAGCCGAAGCCGCCAAAGCCTCCCCCGCACGTCTTCGCGCCATGCACTCGGGTTGGAGCACCACGGTGGCACCCAACTTCTCCAGTCCACCGGAGTCGCCTCGCGGTCCATCGGAGGGCTTACACCACCGTTGCCGAACCGCCCCTCCATGTACCGAGCTTCCATGGCCGACCGACGCCGAGCATTGCCTCCGGTCCATTGGAGGGCTTTTGCCTCAGTCTATCGAGGTCTTCATCATCTACCTCCAGTCCATCGGAGGACTTGAGCTCGTTGACAATCACTCATCACACCAGGAGAGCAATAAGGCCGGTCCATTGGCTCTCAATCTCCCCCTTGATGAGTGCATTGTCAACACCTTCAACCTGTAACCTGAAATAGAACAAAGACAAGAGAAAAGCGTAAAACCGAAAAAGAAAGAAAGAAAGAAGAAAGTTGCTCAAAATGCCCAAGAACCAAATACAAGCAAAGAAACAGGGCACAGTGAGACAACAAAAGAAAACAAAGCATCGGCTCCTCAAGACAGAGGCAAAAGGCTCAACGCACCGATGCAAAGAGCATGCTAAAAGCTCTACTCCCCCTGAAATGCATCCTCACAAATGCAAAAATGAATGCAAAGCTCCCCCTCAACTAAATCTCTCCCGAATTCCTCCCCCGTGTCCAATACTCCAAAATCTCTTCCCCTTGTTGACAATGGACACATCAAGGGTTCCTAGGACTCCCCTTGAACTAAGCAACTCCCCCTCAAAATATGCCATGAAATGCAAAGAGTGTAACTGAAAGAGCTCAGAAGGGATGGAAAGCTAGTAATCACAAGTTATAGTATACAGAGCAAGTGAGGGTAAGGAAGCATGCAACAAGCTCAAATGAATCTATCTTACACAGATCAAGAACAAGCTTGTTTTTCAGGGTAGTTTTAAAGAGAAAGCATCACCAACATGAATAGCACCTAGCAAGATAGGCATGAATGACAAGATGCTGGCAATGCATACAAGGTGTGCTACTCTCAACCAAAGCATATACAACTAGCCATAAGCATTTTAGAGACTTGCAAATTTCAGATTTAAACATTTGTATTCATTAGCAAGTTTCAAATTATGCTAGGGGTTATTTACTTGTCTTTTGCCACTTCTTGCCAACCAATGCCAAGCCTAGATTCAAAGAATCATCAGAAGCTTAGGACAAGGTTTTGGTCATACACAGCCTAGTCCAAGTTCATGTCAAAGTGCAATGACAAGCAGTCTCAAACTAGATCAGTGTGACAAGCAAACCCACCTGGATCTTTCTCAATTTATCACATAAGACACCACTTGTAAGCATTTTGATTCAGATTTCAATTTAAGCAAGGTGTCATAAAAGCTTAGGCATTAACTAAGCAAAGGCGTACAACTAGCATATCCAGGTATGAAAAGATAGCATAGCATTCAACACTCCTACACATGCTAGGTAGCCAAGCCAAGTGGTGATCATGTTTTTGATTTTCAGGAAAGCAAAAGACTGAGCTCACAATTAGTATTCAACAAACTCAAGAGAGCTTAGCCAACCATGATCAGGCAAGCATATGTACAATCTAGCACAAGCAAGTACTAACTCATCATTCCAAAAGAGCTCTAGTGCTAGTGAAGTGAAAATGCATATATGATACAATATGCAAAGGAAACAAAGAGAAATAAAAGCAAGATAAATGCAAAAACTAAACTACAGAAGCTATTCCTTACTAAAAGGAATGGCATACTATCCCTGACTAAAAGGGATAGCACACTCCAAGCTCATCTCTCAAGCGCACAAAAGCGCCAAACTCTAGGGGCCTAGTAAAAATATCGGCCAACTGGTTTTCAGATGCTACATGGACTAAGTCTATGTCCAGCTTCTCATAGTGATCTCTCAGAAAGTGAAACCTCACGTCTATGTGTTTGGTTCTAGAGTGCAAGACGGGGTTCTTAGCTACAAAAATAGCAGAAGTAGAGTCAACTAGAAGTGGGATTTTTCCAAACCTAAGGCCGAAATCACTAGGGGTAGCTTTCATCCATAAGAGCTGGGAGCAGCAGCAAGCAGCAGCTATATACTCTGCTTCTGTGGTAGATAGGGATACGCTAGCTTGCTTGCGAGAGGACCAAGAGACAAGAGAGGTTCCTAAGAGTTGGCATGTGCCGGAGGTTGACTTGCGATCAGTTCGGCAGCCAGCATGGTCAGCATCTGACCACCCTCTAAGAGAAAGAGAAGAACCCGAGGAGTACCAAAGACCAAGCTCAGGAGTGAACTTGAGATACCTGAAAATGCGCTTCACCGCTTGATGGTGAGATGTCCTGGGAGAGGCCTGGTAACGCGCACAAAGGCAAACCACGAACTGAATATCCGGTCTGGTCGCCATCAGGTACAGAAGTGAGCCAATCATACCTCGAAATTCCTTCTAGTCCACCACCTCCCCATCTTCATCCGCATCAAGCGCCGTGTTTGTACTTATAGGAGTTGTCATGGGTTTAGAATCACCCATATTAAATTTCTTGAGTATGTCCCTTGTGTACTTGGCTTGATGGACGAAGGTACCCTCAAGGTCTTGCTTGATCTGCAGCCCGAGGAAGAACTAAAGCTCACCCATGAGACTCATCTCAAATTCCCTGCTCATCTGTTCAGCAAAACTAGACACCAAAGCGTGAGATGAACCACCAAAGATTATGGCATCGACATATATCTGAACTATCAGGGTGTCACTGTCACGACTCAACAAAAACAAGGTCTTGTCTATTGAACCCATCACAAACCCAGATTTGAGTAGAAAACTCTTCAACCTAGCATACCAAGCTCTAGGAGCTTGCTCCAGACCATAAAGGGCTTTCCTCAACTTATACACCTAGTCTGGAAACTTGGCACTCTCAAAGCCAGGAGGTTGTGTCACATATACCTCCTTCTCTATGAACCCATTCAGGAAAGCAGACTTGACATCCATTTGCTGCAGTTTGAAGCCTTTAGAGGCCGCAAAGGCAAGCAAAATCCTAATGGCTTCTAAATGAGCTATAGGGCCAAAAGTCTCCTCATAATCTATCCCCTCCTTCTCACAGAAACCCTAGGCTACAAATCTCGCTTTGTTCCTCACAACCATCCCATTCTCACCCGGTTTGTTTCTGAAAACCCACTTGGTACCTATAGGGCGACAGTTTGGTGGAGGCTCCACTAAATCCCAGACATGTTTTTTCTCAAAATTCTCCAACTCCTCATGTATGGCGTTCACCCAATTAGGATCAGATAATGCATGTGACACATCCCGGGGCTCAAAAGAAGCTACATATGCAGAGTGGCAGAAAAAGGCTAGAGAGTTAACCGAAGAGCGTGTAACACGCTGGTGAATGTCTCCAATCATCCTGTGTGGAGGGTGATCCCGCTGGACCTGCCGAGATGGAACAATCTCGGAGGTCACCTCCCCTGCGTCCTTAGTAGGGCCCGCCTCTGCTTGAGCTTGCTGTCGGGGGAGTGAGGAGGAAGCCGTAGGCAAGGGTTCTCCATCATCATCAGAGCTCGTAGCAGAGGGGGCAGGAGCTGCAGCCGGTGCAGTGGCTCCTGCATCACCAACATCAACCGCACCTTCTTCATCCTCAAAGATGGGGGTGCCTTCTTCATCATCACTTGAAAGCTCAAAGGCAGGGGTTGTGCAGGGCATAGTTTCATGAAAAGAAACCTCAAAAGTCTCAACAACTTGCATGGCCTCCAAAATCCACACATGAAAAGCCCTAGAACTAGTAGCATACCCTAGAAAAGTCCCATCCAAATAGCGAGACTCAAACTTAACCAAATGCCCCGCTTTCTTAAGCACAAAGCACCTGACGCTGGGCTGCCTACCAAACCGAAGTTCATACGAGGTCTTCCCAAGGAAAGCTCGCAAGAAGATCCGGTTCGCAATGTAACAGGCCGTATTCACTGCCTCAGCCCAAAAGTGCCTCGGAGTCCTGTGCTCATCGAGCATCGTCTGTGCCATCTCAACGAGTGTGCGGTTCTTGCGTTCCACAACACCGTTCTGTGGTGGGGTATATGGAGAAGAAAACTGGTGCTTAAGACCTAGGTCACGACAGAAGTTTTCGAACCGAGAGTTTCTGAATTCTCCGCCTTTGTCACTGCGGATAGCCCTCATGGCCTTATGACTCTCGTTTCTCAACCTCAGTACCAGATCCCGAACAAAACCAAACACCTCATGCATCCTTAAACTCCATGAAAAATACCCACGAGAACCGTGAAAAGTCGTCCACAACAACAAGCACGTACCACTTCCCACTGACTGACGCTACCCGAGCGGGGCCTACTATATCCATATGGAGTAGCTCACCCGGACAGGAGGTCATAACCTGAGACACAAGTGTGAGAAGTAGCAACCATCTTGCCATGACGGCAGGGATGGCATACTAAGTCCTTCTCAGCTTTCAATTTGGGCAATCCTCGGATTAGGCCCATTGAACTCAACCTGATTAGCAGATCAAAGCTCAAGTGACCAAGTCTCCTTTGCCACTTCCATATATCAGCAGAAGGACTAGCAACCAAACAACGCGTAGGGCCAGAAATAGATGTGAGATCGACCCTAAAAACCTAACCAAAAGGCAGCAAAGAGCAAACAAGGGTCTCCTCAGCATCAAGAACGCGGCACGCACCCTTCTTAAAACGAACCTCAAAACCTTCATCGAGAAGTTGCGAAACAGAGACCAAATTGAACCCTAGATTCCGGACAAAAGCAACTTCTCTCAGGGAAAGCTTAACAGATAGCGAAACAGAACCAACACCCAATACTTTACCTTGACCATTATCCCCGAATGTGATGTACTCCTTGGTGCTCACGGGGGTGAGGCTGGAGAACCACTTGCGGTGCCCTGTCATGTGCCTAGAGCAACCGGAGTCCATGATCCACACGTCCTCCATGCCTCGATCCTGCAAAGTCAAGTAAAGCGATGGTGAGCAAACGGTCCGGCACTGGGGTTAGTACCAAAACTACTGTACTTGTGCCGAGCCATCTGCTCAAAAGTGGGGTAAGCAAAATCAAAGAAATCATCACGACAATCAGGATAACCACGACCTCCAAAGCGTGAACCCTCGAAAGCTCTCTCAAAGCCTCGGTCACGAGGTCTATAGCCGCGCTGAAATCGACTAGGAGCTCGACCGACAAAGCGTCTCTCACCACCAGAAGCACAGGCCTGAAAGCCACCTCCTCTCGCACCACCAGCAAAGCGATCTCTCATCTCACCGCAGTGGGGAGGATGCCTACCACCCTAGTAGAACTGATCTTGGTTCCCCCAAGCTCTCTCCTTCCTCTCAACCCGCTTCCTCCTGAAGTAAAACTCCTCTAGGTGGCCATTCCGCTGGCAAAACTCACAGTGGTAGACAGGCCTCCTAGGAACTGGATTAGGCTGGGACTTGGGCTTAGGTGGTGTAGCCTTGGGTGGCTCAGGCTGCTAAACTGGCTTCTTGCCCTTGGACTTAAGTTCTTCCTCTATAATCTTGTCCAGCTTAGCCGTGGAAGGCTTAGGTGTCTAGTACTGCTTCTTTGGGGCAGCCTTGGGTGGCTCATGGTAAACCCCATCAACAGTCTCACCATGCTGGGTAGGTGCAGTCTTGATCTTAATTGGGGCACTCTTCTCACCCGAGGTACTGCACTCCCCAAACCCAAAACCACTCATGTCACCCTCAGCTCTCTTGGTGCTCTCTATAATCATCTCTAGTTGGGGTTGCCTTGCATACACCCAACTCAACACCTCTCTCAACTTGCTATTGTCATTTTGTAAAGACAACACTTCCTCTCTTAGATCCTCCAAAACTACAGTCTGGGCAGCACAAGTGTCACACTCCAGGGAGGGTATCATGGGAGTACCTTTCTCCAACTTCTTAATGGTGGCATCCCTATCCACCAGCTGCATCCTAAGGGCCAGGCAGTTCTCACAAGTGTCTGTAGGTGCTGAAAGCACCTCAAAGTCAGCTCTCAACTGCTCTAACTCGCCTCTCAAAGTGGGAAAGGCCATACACGCACCCAAAAGCGTAGGTCTCGCCCTAAGCTCCTCAGGCTCCTTGAGCTGCCCCTCAAACTTATCCTTCAGCACAGCTAGCTCTCTAGCTAAATAGGGGCAAGACTCACACTCAAGCTCTCCACTTAAAGTAGGCTTATCCAGCTTGGACTAGAGTTTGCCTAACTCAACTTTCAGCCCATCTATCTCCTCTACCCGGTTGGCATACCTATCTCTCTGGTCACCAACTTCCGTCATGAAAGACTCGCAGGTAGGGCACTTAAACTCACTGGGTTGGGGTCTCACACTCCTCAACCCTTCATTCTCCTCTAAAGCCTCAGCAAGTTGGGCTTTCATCTTCTGCAGCTTCTTAGCTGCCTTCTCCAGCATCTTATCCTAGGCTTTTAACTCTCTTCTGTTCTGCTCTAGCATCTCAAGGATTTCGGCTTGCTCAGGAGTTACCTCATCATTGGAGGAAGAGTTGCTGCCGTCATCCTTGTTCTCCTTGTCCTCAAGCGCCATGGAGCATACCGAGCTCCTCTTGAACTTGTGCTTGCGCTTGGACTTGGTGGAGACAAAGCACAAGCCAGCTGGACCTCCTTGATCATTCCTTTTGTCCTTATTGTACGTGATCTCCTCATCACTTGAGCTCGACGAGGATGAAGAGGAAGAAAATCCGCTGCTGCAGAACACGATCTCGGCGAAGAACGCCTTGTCCCGCTTTCGGTTGTCCTTCTGGTAGCTCTTGAAAGCCTTTCGGAAGTTCTTCTTGCCGAAGGGACGCTTTCCGAAGCTGTGCTTGCTGGAGCGGTGCTTGTCAAAGCTTGGCTTGCCGGAGTGGTACTTGTCGGAGTCGCGGGAGTAGCTCTTGCCCTTCTTGTAGTAGTCGTTCTTGTTGGGGCACTCGGCGATGAAGTGGCCGACCTCTCCGCACTCGAAGCACTTGAGCCTCTCTCCCCTCTTCTTGCTCATCCGATTGTCATAGGTGCGCTAAAAGCGACTAGACACCAGACAAAGCTCGTCATCCCCAAGCATCACCAACTGCTCCTCTGTAAAAGACATCAAAGCAGAAAACGAGAAGTTGTGTAACAAAGGGTTAGTAGCAGACTCACTAGAGGGGGTAGCCAAGGCCAGACTCTTGGAACCTGTACAAGCGAGGGAATCCCTCATCTTGTAATCTACTTCTGTGGCCTTGAGCTTACTATAGAGCGCCTCTACTCCTATCGTATCATACCCTGCCGACTCAATGACTGAGTTCACCTTGATCTCCCATACTTTTCTATCCAAAGCATACAACAATTTGACAGCCTGCTGATGATCGATGTATGGGAGCTCAGCGGGGGCAGAGTTGACACGCAACTTGTTAATGATCGACTGAAAGCGACCAAACAAGTCGTCTACTGACTCTCCGGCTTCTGGACGAAATTCTCATATTCGCGCCGGTAAGTCTCCACAAGCCTAGCCTTAATGGTCGCGGTACCCTCATGGTGTGCACTAAGCAGTGACCATATCTCACGTGCCGTTTTAAGGTGACTCACTCTCTCATAATCCATGGGACCCAGCCCGGAAAAAAGAAAGTTAACAGCCTTGGCATTCGCCTCATGACGAGCCACGATCTCAGGCGCAGTACGCTCAGCAACTGGAAGCACCACAAAAGTCATACTCTTAGTAGCATCCCATATGTCATGACTCTGGCTAACAAGGAACGCCTCCATCCTACCCTTCCAGTAGGGATAGCCATCGGAGCCAAGGACCGGAATCTTCCCAGAGCAAGTCATCGTCGCTATGGTTTCATCACCGGTTAAGGTATGAGGATACCTAACTGGCTCTGATACCACTTGTAGGACCGAGACGTGCGACTAGAGGGGGGTGAATAGGAGCACTTAAAAACTCAAACTCACAACCCCCTGGTGCAAACTGACACACTTCACACAACAACCGCTAGACACTGTCCACTGAAAGGAAACGTGTCTAGCAAGCACTTGGTGTCGCCCACTGAACGGGAACACACCAAGCGAGCGAAAGCACAAGACTCAACGATCACGAGATCGTAAGTCAAGCGAAACAAGGACTCACGCACTAGCGTCTTGCCCGCCACTCAACGCACCGAAATGCGCCTTACTGGTTCACAGCAAGTTAAGAGTATGGGCAGCAGCAAAGAACACTAAAAGCGAGGTCGAAGCAAAGAACCAACAACAAAAGCACCAAAGAATGGCAGGGCTGCCTAGGAACACCGGATGATCCGGTAGGAGATATCGGATGTTCCGATAGTCTCCACCGGATGTTCCGGTGGGTACTATCGGATGTTCCGATAGCCCCATCCAAGGCTGAGCAACCAGATGTTCCGGTAGAAGCTATCAGATGTTCCGATAGTTCCGCTGGATGTTCCGGTAGCTCTACCGGATGTTCCGGTGGTGCTAGAAACAGCCCTTGAACTTGAGCTTTCAAACCTCAAACTTGACCAAATCTTCTCCAAACTTCACGAAAATTGGCACAGGCTATCCTAGCTCAATTCCAAAGCTATTACCAAAAGATCTATGGAAAAAGATCATGGGATTAGCGGGAATTTCAAATCTCGTGAAAAGGTGAATGTTTGGGCAAGAAAGTGAAAAACTCAAGAACGACTTGCTCGTGGCAAACCTGAAGGTTTCGGGTTTGAGATGATCTAAATCATAATCTCCACGTCCTTGCAAGTCCAAAACACCAAAAGAAATGGGGAAAACTCATAGGCAAAGCAAAGCACCAAAAGCCTTTGAGAGTTCACCCAAAAACCAAACTAGAGAAGGGAAAGGGAGAGGGCTGCACACAAGCACTTCAATTTCAGAGGAATATTGCTGGGTTAATCACAAAATTGAGTTCATACAAAGGTTCCTACAGCCTACCACCCTTCATCCTCCCTCTTGATGTGAAGAACCCTAGCTAGGGGACTCAAAACCTAGCCTCAAGCTCTCCTTTCTCTTTTTGGTACCTGGCTGTATGGAAACTAAGCCTAGGGTTTTCTAATGGTGGAAGAGTCACCTAAATGACCAGCCACAAGTCTATTTATAGCCCAGGCCTAACGACACCATTTAACACTAAGACCCTTACTCTAGAATGCCCGAAAGGGGCTGAAATGAAAATGATACAATCGGACGACTACGATGACGCTTTGATCTTCTTCTTCTCCACGCCTTGCTTGGATGTACGCCACATAGCCAATAGTCTGGAAGCTTCGCTCGGTTTTGAAGTCAGAAGCCGGAAAACTTTATTCTGTGGGCTTCCTGGGCCGGGTCTTGGCCCAATCTTCTATCTTGGCAAGTCGAAGCCCAACCCACCAAGTCATTTGAACTTGGGTAACGGTTTTGAGCCGAACCCGCCAAAGCCTCCCTCGCACGTCTTCGCGCCATGCACTCGGGTTGGAGCACCATGGTGGCACCTGGCTTCTCCAGTCCATCGGAGTCGCCTCGCGGTCCATCGGAGGGCTTACACCACCGTTGCCGAACCGCCCCTCCGTGTACTAAGCTTCTATGGCCGACCGACGCCGAGCATTGCCTCCGGTCCATTGGAGGGTTTTTGCCTCAGTCCATCGAGGTCTTCATCATCTACCTCCAGTCCATCGGAGGGCCTCCAGTCCATCGGAGGACTTGAGCTCGTTGACAATCACTCATCACACCAGGAGAGCAATGAGGTAGGTCCATTGGCTCTCACCAAATATCACTGTCAGGCAACATAGTTACCACTTGAATACCTTATGCTTATATTCATGTTTTCAAATACCACATGCTTGATTATATATATCTTGATGTCTTACTTTCATGCAAGCTCTTTTTTTGAGAATATGGATCAATCAAGATGAAAGATGGCAGCTGTCAAATCCTGCCATCTTGTATAATCATGACATTATTTAAAAATCAATGGCTGAGGACTTACATGATTAGTAAGCAAGCATCGCGTCAGCCGTAAGCCATTCCATTAAGTCCTACTGAGTGAATAGTACTCAGGGTTTGCCCCCCCACTTTTGTATTACAGGTTTGGAGTTCGTCGTATGTGCCTGTGTAGGTGGGGGTGTCTGTTCTCACCAGGGATGATGACATTCTTATGTGGCTGCGAGGTAGCATCGGTGGGCTCAATGTTGTCTCGATGTTTCAAGGCTTTGATTACCATGGATTATGCACTTTAATTTCCGCTGCGAGATACCTTTAAGAACTCATTCTATTTTATGACATTATGTTGTTATTTGTACTTTAAATTCAAACCCTGTTTGTAAACCTAAAGTCTATTATTATTACTCTATTCAACTGCTTGTGATGATGTGATTGCTGTGACTCCTTTGAGAGTCAGATGTGTATGATGATGGTTCCTCTGGATTTGTGTTATTGAGAGCCCGAAGGACTCTCGACGGACTACCGAGTTTGGTCTAGCCTAAGTGCACTACGAGTTAGAGGTGGCAGGTATGCTTAGTTTGGATTAAATGGGCGGTTCCGCCACATACGCGGACCTTCCAGATATTGGAGAAGAAGATTTGGAAGAGTTAGAACAATTGAGCCAAGCATTACAAGTAAAGAAGTAGAAGTTAGCAAGAGTCAGTCAACTGAAGAAGGAAATAATCAAAGCTTCGGGTTATATCAAGGATGTACAACAAGAGAAAAAACAACAGCATAAGGCAATCGAGCACAGCCAAAATAAGAACAATGAAGGGGAACCATTCTCATAGGCTCCAAGCTACATATTCGATGCTGCCTCACCATTGTGTCAAGAATTACAAGCTGCCCCTTGGCCGCCTTGTTATAGACCAACAATGTTACCTAGCTATGATGGCCAGTCAAATCCGTAACAATTCTTATTGAGTTATGAAGCAAAAGTTGCATCTTTGGAGGGGATACATCAGTCTTGGCTAAATCATTAGTAATGGCACTACAAGGAATCGCCCAAACATGGTACCCCTTGTTAAGGCCCGGGTCCATTCATTCCTGGCAGCAACTAGGGCCTGTTTGGGAACAAATTATTTTTGTGGTTTTGGAGACAATACTACAGTATTTGAGAATACCATGGTATTTGGACCAAAAGGTGTTTGGGAGCTCTATGTATCTAAAACCATGGTATTGCCAATACCATGGTATTTTTGGGGTATAAAAAACTTTGGTCTAGACCAAAGTTTCCATTGTGGGAAGGAAGTGAGGCCAAATACTATGCTTCCAAACATGTGATAGATAGACCATAGTATTGTAAAACTATGGTTTTGTCTTGACATTTGATAGACCATGGTATTGTAAAACTATGGTTTTGAAAACTTAGTTCCCAAACAGACCCTTAGAGAAGCCTTACTCTCAAATTTCCAAGGTTTTCATACTCAGGAAATCACAACTCAAACATTATTCGCATGCAAGCAAGAGTCAAGTGAAGCTCTTCAAAGTTACTTCCAAAGGTTTCTTAACATCAAGGGATAAGCAACAGGTATATCTGATGATGTACCTGTTGATGCAGCTATCAGTGGGCTCAGAATTGGCCAGTGTGCGCAATATTTCACTCGTAAACGTCCAAAGTCAACGATTGTGTAGTGTGCAAAGATGGATGAATTCTGTGGAGCAGATAATGACCTTCGTTTCAGGCAACAGGAACAACAAAGGTTCAAGGAGTTAAATCAACATTTCAACAGAAGTAGTAGATCCAACTTCGGATAACATGATCAACCCCAAGGTCAGAATGTGTTCAACATTGAAGAGCAAAGGTTGGAGATCAAACATGAAACAAAGTCATTCCGAGGAGGACACAACTCTAGAGGAGGTCAAGGAGGATGGAGCTTCAGAGGATGAAACTCCGGCGACAGATCACAGAAGAAATTGTATTGCATATTTTGTGGAGAAGACAAAGGTCATACTTCAAAATATTGTGAGTACACGTTACTGTTGGCATCGGAATTTGGCCGATCCAGTTAATGGGCCCAAATCGGCTTTGGGCTGAGAGAAGCTGTCCAAGGGAGCGATGGCACGCACCATGTCGAGTAGGCCAGCAGGCCTTGTATTGTAGTTTAATGGTTTAAGTTAAAAGAGTCCAGTTAGAAATCGAGTCGGTTAGGGTTTTAGCTTAATTAAGGAAAGGACAGGCTTGCCGCCCAAGTCCACAGGACTATAAATATGTACCAGTACTATTGAATAAAGATTGACGACACACATTCATCAAGCAGCGGTTGTCTCCACATCCCTTTGGCGCATCGCGGCCCCTAAGCAATTAGGGTTTTCAAGGTATATCGCCATGCTGCTCTATTGATCTATCTAGTAGATGTTGATAGGGCATCGCGGCGTTTTGCCGATTGTAGTTCTTGTACTAAACATTTTTGTTTGCAAGATCTACTAGTTATCTCGTGCATCGAGTTGGCATGCTTGCACGTCGACTTATGCACAACTTGCTTTCAAGTTAATAATCTCTGTGATGCATGTCTTTGCGCTGCATGGTTAATGTTGTAAGGTTAGCAAAATGCAAGCTTCATATCTAGGTTTGATCTATCCTTAGAAGACATATCTACAGATCACCTCCTACTAGAAAAGATCCGATGTTCTCTTTACCATGTTTTATCGTTGTCGATCTCAACAAATATCTGTTCTTTTATGTTTGTTTCTTTGTTTAATATTCGGCATAAGTTTAATATCAAAGCATAATGAGTTTTCGTATAGATCTTGACTGCCTACAATAGATCTAGATAGGTTTCTCTTTCCTTTTATTGCATATTTGTACACAATATTTGGATGCATCATCGGCAAGTCGGCAAGGTTATGCCGATGTTGAAGATCTGATGTGGGAAGAGCCGATCCAAGCGACCTGGCTAGTATTTAATGTTTGCCCTGTTTTATTTGTCCTTGCAGGGGAAACAGGAGCCAACACCACCACCACAATCATGAGGCTAGGTCATCAGCTAGGTGGCATGCCCAAGCACCATCGCCAAGCGATCGACAAGCTGTCTAGCCGATCGGGAGCCGCAGCAAGGAGGAGTGACCCTTATGTCCACATACACCTCCTGGCTCGCATTGTGTTGACTCACCAAGGATACTACCCGCCGGTTTCCTGGTGCAACACATTTTTGGCACGCCCAGTGGGACCTCAAAATCTCAACTCATCATCATGGCTGGAGACGCTCGCAAGAACACCAACGAGGATGAGAAAGTTACACCCGTCGACAAAGTTGAGGACCTCCCTGAAGCGCACTACGATCATGGAAGACCTGAAGAAGAAGCTGCTCGCCATGTATGTGCGATCTCGTCATGGCCACGTTAGGATCTAGGGAATCCCTGATACGCTCCTTAACAGAGTCGATCTTATGACTTCTTCACGCGAGTGCACTGAAGCGCTCTGTGAAGAAATTCAGAGAATCGCGGCGCACGCTCTCATCCGACAGTCAAAGGCGACCATCAACCGCATGGAAAACATTGTGGTTAAGATTGTCCGAGCTGCTCTGGCCGGTGAGCCCCTTCACATCACCTGCCCCGAGTTGAATGGCGGAGAGGCCATGTTCTACTCCAGGCCGCTCACCCCCATCTGCATCGAGGTTCAGGGTGACAACGTTGTTGAGTTCGTTATGCATCCTCCACGCGATGGCATCCCCTTGCAGCCCCGAGTATATTCTACTCCACCGTTGGTTATAACTGATGGGTACTTCTGCCAGTTGAGGTATCAACAGTTGGAAGACGGGGAAGTGCGTCCTCCCCCGTACCCCAATCTGGCCCTTGTCAATCCACAACGAGGCCAACAACAGGATCCACCAGGAGCTCGGCCCCCACAAGGGGCAGGGAAGACACCCGATCAGGAGATGCTTGAGTGGCAGCGCATGTACGGGGCTGGGCCGATCCAACACGATCAGGACATACATGCTACAGGAGCCGATCCCGACTGGGATCAAATTTCTGAAATTTTGAGGAGTCAGTACGGGATTACGCCTAAGCGGGGAGTCACCTACGCAAAACCCTACCTAGAGGTATATGACCACGTCGAAGCGCCTCCCAAGTTCAAGATTCTAGATTTCTCCAAATTCAGTGGCAACGACGGCGTCAGCACCGTCGAGCATGTTAGCCGATACTTGGCACAGCTGGGACCCGCATCCCGAGCTGAACATATGAAGATTCGGCTATTCTCTCTGTCACTGACTGGGACAGCCTTTGGGTGGTACACCACGTTGTCCCTTGGATCGATTACTACCTGGAAACAGTTGGAGAGAAGTTCCACGCGCAATTACCTCACCAGCATCTACCAATACCCAGGAGAGCTGATACAGAAGTATATTCAGCGGTTCCGCGAATTGAGGAACAGGTGCTATTCCCTCCACCTAGAGGAGAGATTCTTGGTGGAACTGGCGTATAAAGGCCTGAACAAAGCCGTCAAGGCAGCATACAGGCTGACTGATTTTGAATCTGTCAGCCACTTGGTGTCCAAGGTCTTTGCCTACGAGCGAAGCCATCTAGAGGCCTTCCAAGAAAAGCAAAGGAGAAACATCGGCTATATCCAAGCTGAAGAAGACGATCCGCTAGAAGATGCTGATGCCTGCCTTGTTTAGTGGGCCAGGACAAACCAGCCATTGCAGTGCCAGTGGGTGAAGCAGCCTGAACCAACCCCCGGCTTCGACTTTGACGTATCCAAAACTGAGGCCATCTTTGACCTGCTGATCAAGGAGAAGCACCTGGTACCAATAGCCGGGCATCAGACGCCCACGCCCGAAGAAATACGTGGCCGCAAGTACTGCAAATGGCACAACAAGCTCAATGGGCATAATACAGTTGACTGTAGGATCCTGCGGTCTGAGATTCAGAGAGCTTTCGAGCAGGGAAGGTTAGTCATTGCCTGCACTCCAATGAAGATCGATACAACGCCCTTCCCGGTGAACATGGTATACACGACCGATTCCTCGTTCAGGGAGGATTGCTCGGCGCCTGCCTCCGCCGAGTCAACGTTCCGAGCGCACCTGGAAGAAACAATTACTGCAGGCAAGGTCCTACGCTGTACTACTCAAGAGCTGTACCCTCACTTGCTCCAAAATGCCGCCTTCTCGATCAACATGGTCGATATGCTTGCAGACGCGAAAGGAAAGGCCAAAATTGACCTGCGCGACGATCTTCCTCTAGAGTTCAGGGCCAAAGAACACATTTCGGCCAGAGCAATTGAAAGAAATCATCGATTTCGCCCTAACTCAGGGGCGTTGATCGGCATGTAAGCACGTCATCATGGGCGCAACGAGGAGCATCGTCGCGTTGACGAGGAGGAAGACTATCACCGCGAGCGGCGTCATTATCACGAGGAGCGTCGTCACCAGTACCATCGTTCACCTAGACGTGAGGAAAGGCACCGAGAGGACCCCCGACGGTACGAGGAAAACCGTGACGCTGTCAACCGCGAGGAACTTTGGTGCTGCCCCACTTCCACTTCTGTTGGAGCTATGGTATGGACAGGCTCCCAACCATTGATGACTGCCCAGAATGTTCCAACTGCAGGGCTCATCACGGTAATGCGACAGTGTTCGAACGCTTGCGACGCGTGCCATCGCCGCATTATCATCACGCGCCCTCGCCACACCGTGCACATGATCCTACTCCCCCGCCACGATGGCCCACGTCTCCACCGCCAAGGCACCGACCTGCGTCTACACCGCCAAGGCATTGACCTGCATCTCCACCATCAAGGCGCTCGCCACCCCACATGGGCGGCACGAGCCCGAGGATGATCGGTGTCGCGCGGAGTGCCACTTAAGGGTTTGACCAGATCACAGAAGCGAAGGATTCAACACCTGCGCAGTCTGGAACAAGCCGAAGAGGAGTACCTTCGGCTGCTCATGAAGGTTGGAGGCGTCATGGAGATTCCGAGCTTGCGCGCGGATCGCAACCTTGTCTAGAAGCGGAAGCCGCCACCCGACACTGCTGAAACATCGACAAAACCAACGTCGATTGAACCATCTAAAGATGAAGCAAAGGAGGGACCGTCACGTATGGTCAGTGATGACCTGTCTAGTGAGGAGGATGACTTCAAGGAGGAAGTCACCACAGTGATTAAGAAGGCTACAGTAGGTACTAACATGGTTTTCTACCTCCCAGAAGATTTCCATCCTCCCAGCAGTGAATAGATGGCCGAGTCCATGGCACAACTCAGTCTCGGCCCCGCTGCTGCAATTTTTGAGAATCCGGTAGACAAAAAATATCGGCACCTCAAGCCTCTCTATGTAAAAGGGTTCATCAATGGCAAACCAGTTGGCGGGATGCTCGTCGATGCAGGTGCAACTGTCAACATTATGCCATACTCCTTGTGCCGCAAAATCGGTAGGTCTGCCGACGATCTTGTGAAGACCAACGTTACCCTCAATGATTTCAAGGGAAATTCGTCATAGGTGAAAGGGGTCCTCAACGTCGAGCTGACTGTTGCGCACAAGACATTGAACACTTCCTTCTTCGTGGTCGATGATCATGGGCCCTACTCACCTCTCCTTGACTGAGACTGGATTCATGCCAACTGCTGTGTGCCTTCCTCAATGCACCAATGTCTGATCCAATGGGATGGTGACAACATTGAGGTGGTCCCTGCAGATGATTCCCGCAGCGTCGCACAATCATCTACATCAGATGAAGCGGATTGTCTCACAGGAAGGCAGGAGTTGGACTGAAGTTTTGTCGACGAGGCAAAAAACGGAATCACGCCGGTTCTAGCAATTAGCATTCCTTTCTAGATGATGGGTTAGTATCACCATGAGCGTCGGCCGATCATCATCGGCTTATAGATGTTGGTAGCTTGTCTACGGATGCAAGGTCCGTAGTGGCCGATCTGCGCGATCGGCCCCAAAAAATTTGTAACCATATTTTATGTGAAACTTCTGTATTAACTAATCTGCATGATTGGTCTCAAAACATCAATTTAATTTATGTTACTTCTAACAAAGATGTTTTGTCATGTGATAGTCAATTGCCTGATAATGAGGAGAAACCTGAGATGGCGCCTCCTCATCCATCCCCAACATCTTCATGGTCTACACAAGAATTTGCCGAGGAAGGCAAGATCGGCTTTGGTTTTACTCCCTCAGATGAGCTTGAGGCAGTTGACATCGGTCGAGGCGATTGCCCTAGGCTCACATGGGTTAGTAAAAAGCTCGACCCAGAATTCAAAGCCAAGTTGGTAGAGTTACTTAGAGAATTACCTGATTGCGTTGCCTGGGAATATCATGAGATGCCTGGCCTTGATTGATCCATTGTCGAACATCGGTTGCCGACTTAGCCTAGGTTTCGTCCGTTCGCTCAACATCCCAGGAAAATCGATGTGAAGATCATAGATACAGTCAAAGAAGAAATAGAGAAGATGATTTGTGCTGGGTTTATTAGTCCTTGCCGATATGCCACCTGGATATCGAGCATTGTCCCTATGTGGAAGAAAAATGGGAAGCTTAGAATATGCATTGACTCCAGAGACTTAAATGGGGCCACACCAAAAGACAAATATCCAATGCCCATTGCTAAATCGCTTGTCGACGTTGCAGCCGGTCATAAAATGATGAGCTTTCTAGATGGTAATGCTGGGTATAATCAGATTTTTATGGCCGAAGAAGACGTCTACAAGACGGCTTTTCGTTGCCCATAAGGCTTGTTTGAGTTTGTCGTTATGACCTTTGGCTTGCGCAATGCTGGAGCTACTTATCAGCGGGCCATGAATTACATCTTCCACGACTTGATCGGCCGGCTTGTGGTGGTATACATTGATGATGTAGTGGTAAAATTAGTTTTGCAGGAGAATCATTTAGCCGATCTTCGTCAAGTCCTCGAACGTACTCGAAAGCACGGCATGCGGATGAACCCTGATAAATGCGCGTTTGGTGTCATAGCTAGCCAATTCTTGGGGTTTATGATACACGAAAGTGTAACACCCAAGTTTAAATACTAGATTTTTACAAATTTTTGCAAGCAATTTATTTAATTTCCTAAGGTTTATGTGCTAATTTGCATTTATCATGATTTATTTAAATTAAATAAATGCATAAAAATAACATAGGCCAACCTTCTTTGTGCATACATGCTGATGCATTGTTTCTTGTTTGATTGAATTAAGGATTCAAATTCAAATTTATTTGGATTTTAGAACCATTTCTATCTCCATTCAAAGGAATTCAAAAAAAAAAAAGCAGAGGGGGCAGCCAGGCCGGCTAGGCCCGGCTCGGCCCGGCCACCCCGCTCCCTCCCGCCTAGGCCGAAGGCCCGCTCGGGCCAGCCACCCCGCCTCCCCTTCCCGCATGGGCCAGATGGCCAGCCTAGCTCGCCCGCGCGCCTTTCCCCTCAGCGCGCCGCTGGCCGCAGTGCCTTCCGCTCCCCATCCCCCACTGATAGGCGGACCCCACCTGTCAGGCCCGTCTCCCTCCTCTAGCCGCAAACCCCGCGTGCCCTTCCTTCACCGTGCGGCCTCAACGGCCACCTGGGGGGAGGAAGCTTCCTCCGAATCCTCGCCCGCACCCTTCCTTAAACCCCCGCCTTCAATTCCGCACCCGTAGCGCTAGTTTCCCCTCTCCCTCACCTTCCTTTGCTGACCGGCACAAGCTTTCAAGCCGCGAGCGGAATCACCGCGCTTGCGTCTTTCCGCCCTGCCTAGCCTCCTATAAAACCCACGCCTAGACTCGCCTCCGTCCCCTTTACAACTCCACCTCTCCAATTTCACTCCCGTGCCTCGACGCACCCGCAATCCGCCGCCGGAGTCCTGCCTCGATAAGCCACTCTGCCGCCCAAATTCCTCACCGGCGAGCCATCTTCGGCCCTCTAACCACCGCCAACGTGTTCGCAGGAGCTTCGGGAAGCCGTTCCGTGGGTTCTAGTCGCGAGCACACCACTCCGAAGCCTCTACCCGCGAACGCCATTCGAGCCGTCCGCCATCCTCCGTCGCAAGACCTCACCGCCGCGCCTCCACCTAATTCGACCCCTCGGTGAGCTCCGCCTCGGCTTCCTCTCTCTTTCCAGCTAGACCTAGTCTAGCGGGACAGCCCCTAGGCCCCGGCGTGCACCACGCCGGCGAGCCACCGCCGCGCGGGCCGAACCCCGCCGTGGGTTTTGGTCGTCGCCGATGCCTCCCTATCCCCTTTCACCCTGGCCGTCCGATCTGTCGTCAACGGCCACGATTAGAACCTGGCGTACCCTTTCGCCAGCGAATCACAAAGCGCCACGTCACCTTCACTTAACCCAGTCAGCGTGGTCCCATCTATCAGGCCGACGTGGCATGCCACGTGCGCGCTGCGACGGCGTAGACCAGGTCAGCCGCAGGATTTTTGCAGAAAAGTCCCCGCGGTTCTCTGGAATCAACCCGTGGTCCACCCATGTTGAAAAGTATTTAGATCTAGGTCCTGTTTTCTTCGGTTTAGCCCCTGAGCTTCCCGGTTTTTGAACCAGCAGTTCAAGCCTCGGTGGTTTTGCCCGAAAGCCCTCGGCGGCTACGGTTATTTACGGATAGGTCCTCGGTTTTTCAAATCTAGCCCCGAGTTTCATTGTTTCTATCACAGTTATGCCCCTAGGAGACCGTTTTATGCATAACTTTCGCGTTTTAACTCCGATTTGAGTGATTCTTGCGCTCACGCGACCGTAGAAATGCGTAGAATGTTTTTAGTACAGTTTTATCTTCTGTTTTTATGATATGATGTACTGTTTCTCACCTTTTGATAATTGTTTGCATGTATGTATGCGTGGAAATGCTTGTATGTTGCCGTGAACGTGGTTAGACGGTGAGCAGTTTGTTGGTGAAGAAGAGCAGCAGTTTGCGGGTGTTGAGCAGCAGCCTCAAGACCAGTTTGAGCAAGGCAAGTATAACCTGGACAACCTAATAACTTTATAAACACTACATATGCATGTGTCTAAATTTTGGTATGCCAATAAGGACTTTACTTAGCCTCTTTTGTTGGTATATTCACCTATGGGTTGCATGTTGGTTTGCTAGATGCTGCGTGAACACATGTTACTTTTGTTAATAATCTTGTTAATGGATCTATGCAATTTATCTCGGAGTGTGACCCTCTGTGCTATGTGCTTGGGCGGTTCATGTCTCTTTAAAAATGGCTTTTTAGCAACTTGGTTTAGGGGGCATGAGCATGTGCTTAGTGGTTTGCTCATAGCCGCTCTCCGTAAGGACCGGTTCGCAAAGCGACAACCTGGGACAACCGTGCTACCATAAGACTGGAATGGGACGGTCTTAGCTGATTAATTAGATCATTTTGGTTTGAAGTAACTTACCTGCGGGGCAAGACGGGAGTAAGCTTTTGTGGTCGCTGCACTACCTTAGGTCAAATGTGCTGTGTGCTTCTCCCTTTGAGAGGCGAACACCACAATTGCGGCGCTTGATTCCTTGCGGTTACTTTTTACCAACGTGATCTTTGTAAAGGCTTCGTAGTGTGCTTGCTAGTCATCTCATCTCAGGCAATGTGATGAACTCCTAGCGTAGTACACGGCTTGTGGGTAAAGATGTACGACCTCTCGAGTGTGTAAAACTGACATGTCAGCCATGCTCACGGTTATGAGCGGCTCAGATCCTTTATGCAGAATAGTGGTTCCTGGTTGGGTTTGGAAGTTGGTTCTTATGTTAATGTTGTTGTTTAATCTTTTATGCAATATCTTGGGTTTAATGGCTCATCAACTCACTTGTAGTAATTAGTTGCTTAATAAAACCTGACCAACTAAAAGCTCATGCAACGTGTCAGCCAACCTTAGAGCCTCATAGTTCATGTTATACTTGTTGAGTATGAAACACTCACGCTTGTTTTACTTTAAACCTACTGTTGGCTGGAACCCAACCGCTGCTCAGTTCAAGAAGACTTCGAGGAGTATGTTCAGGACTTCAACGAGTTCTAGGCATACCAGTCCACTAGTCGACGTCCCTGTGGCGGCTCGTTTGTCTTCGTTTACGCTTCCGCAATGACTCTAGTCTAAAGACATGTTGTCTTAGTGTAATAAAGTGATGATATATGCTATGTAAACGTTTAATTTTATCTTTTGTACGTTCTGTGATGTCACTATTGTCATAATATATGTGAGACTCGTTCCTGGTACATATATGTTGTTCCGATTCCGTTGGTTGAGAACTGGGCGTGACAAGGTGGTATCAGAGCCGTATTAACTGTAGGACGGAAGCCTAGTTAGAAATGGACGTAATTAAGGATCCCACTCCTCTTTGCCCTCTTGCTGTTTTATGAAAATTTTATTTTTTCGCTATCAAATTATATGTTCACTCAATGGTAAACTATTACATTTTGCTTTACTCATTTAATCATATAGAACTGATCTCTATCTTACTCCATCCTCCTTATAGGTCATGGCACGCAACAAGCAGACTGCCCGCAAGAGTATCGGGGGTCGCCTTCGCCGTGTTGCACCACCGACCCCACGGCGCACCCCTATATCTCGGCCACCACAGCAGATCGAGCCTCCGTCACCGGAGCTGCCCGAGCCGTTGCCACCACCACCCTTCGAGTATGCTCCCATGGACCAGGCGCCACACCCCTTTGAGGGGAATGGCCTGTTTCCGACGGACACTGACCCTGAGGAGGAGGAGGAGGACCCGGTGGAGGTAGTTTACTACCTCGACTCAGATGATGGCGATGATGCACGAGAGGAGGCTCCATCGCCACGCCTGCCGACACCGACACCTCCTTCTCTGCACGAGCCGACACCACCACCTTCTCCAGTGGTACCTGCAGCTTCACCAACACCTCCACCGCCACCATCTGCCGCACCTGAGTGGCCGTTCCGTGTGGCCATCCCTTCCGACGAGGGTGGTCAGCGGGAGGTTAACGACTGGGTCGACCTGACGCACCCACACCACGGTGCCGACCTGGAGTTCCCAGGGCTACTCCGCGACTACCTCTACGACCTTGGTTACACTACCCACGAGGTCGTCTACCAGGTCCGGCAGCGAGCGCGCCCGGACCACACCACCCTTTGGTCTGCCAGTGTGCAGGTCCTGGAGCCTAACCCCAACCATGAGGGACACACCGTGCTGCGCTGGCACTACAGCATCGCGGAGCACGAGACCATGGAGATGGCCATGGAGGACGCTACTCAGCAGGCTCTTGGGGTTCTCTGCCAGCACTACCACACCCCACTCTGCCAGACTCAGTACCGTTACTTTCCCCGTCGGCAGTCCGGGGATACTGAGCATGAGATAGCGTCCATTCGGGGTGAGGAAAACCAGCAGCTGCTGAAGCTGGTCCGGTATGTGTCAGCCCTGATCACTGCCTACGTCCGGGTGTCCGAGAAGCTCCATCACCGGAACGGTGAGGTGTTCCACCTTCAGGCTCAGCTAGACCGAGTGGCGGGGCCACCACCTCAGGTGCCAGTGGTGGACCTAGCTCAGTCTCCACCCCGCAGGAGGCCTTGCACTGGAGAGTTAGGTGGTACCACTAGGATACTCCCTCGGGATGACTAATCGTCCTCATGTATCGCGTAGCACGTTTGAATAAGTCGTTGTGTGAGTTGGTTGCGTTTGAACTTGAGTTAAGTTGTGTTGGTTGGATGTTTGTTATTTCGGATAATGTTTGATTTGGATCTTTGGTTGAGTGTTATATCCAGCTGTGGGGATTTGTCCCAGCATGAACAAGTTAAAGTTATCAAATAAAGTTAGTTCGTGGGGTTAAAATACTATATCCACTCTATTGCTCTTACTACTTTATCTTTAGTCGCTACTGCTTGTGCATCCATATGTTGGCTATGTGCTCATGGTGTCTTTGTTACAACTAGATGGTTAACACAAGGAGCAACGCCGCTGGTGGAAATGCTAACCAGGGTAACCAAGGGGGTGGCCACCCACTGTCCAACCCTCCACCACTGACACCGGAGCAGTTTTATAATCTCCAGATGCAGATGATGGCAACAATGACCAATGTTGTACAAGTTCTCCAGCAGGCTCAAGCTCAGCCACCACCCTCGCCACCAAGAGACAAGTGTGGAGATTTTTTGAAGGACCATCCTCCCACTTTCTCTCATGCTACAGAGCCACTACAGGCTGATGACTGGCTTCATGCTGTGTAACGCCAGTTAGATATAGCACAGTGCAATGACAGGGAAAGGGTCTTGTATGGTTCTGGACAGCTGAGGGGTGCAGCACTTGACTAGTGCGAGTCTTACAGAGTCCAGGATAGGGAAGCTTTTACCTGGGCACAGTTCAGGGAGAACTTCCGCAACCACCATGTGCATGCAGGATTGATGAAGATGAAGAAAAAGGAGTTTCTTTCATTGAAGCAAGGCAACATGTCGGTGACTGAGTATAGGGACAACTTCCTTCAGTTGGCCAGATATGCCACTGCAGAGGTGGCAGAGGACAGGGAGAAGCAAGAATACTTCTTGGAGGGCTTGAATGATGAGCTACAATATCAATTGATGAATCACACCTTTCCTAGCTTTCATCAATTGGTGGATAGGGCGCTTTTCACTGAGAGGAAGCGCCATGACATAGAAGAAAGGAAGAGAAAATTCAACAACTCGTCATCAAGCAGTAACACCCGTCCTCGCTATCCCCAAGGCTAGAGTCCCAGCAGCAGGGGTACCCACAACAGCAGCGCAGCCAGGCTCAACAACAGTATCAGGGGAGCGCTATCAGACTCAGCCTAACCATCCTGCTTATCAAGCTCAGCGTCAGGTGCAGTCCAATCCTACTCCTACCAACCAGGCACAGGTTCCAACAGGCAGGAACTGCTACAAGTGTGGAGGTACAGGGCATTATGCCAATGTCTGTCCCCAGAAGACGCCAGCAAACCAACCTGGTCAGCAAGGTCAGAGGCAGAATCCTCCGCAGCAGCGGTAGGGGAGCCCCAATCAGCAAGCCAAGGCGCCATGGCAAGGGAGGGTGAACCATGTGACTGCTGAGACTGCATCGGAAGCTCCTAATATCGTACTTAGTACGTTCCTCGTTAAAAACCATCCTGCATCCATACTTTTTGATACTGGCGCAACTCACTCTTTCATTGCAAAGGCATATGCTGAGAAACACAATATACATATAAGCCCTATGAAAAAGCCCATGGTAATCTCATCACTTGGGGCAAAGATAAACACCAACTTGATATGCTCCAGGGTTAGCATAGTCATAAGGGGGGTAGAGTTGTACACTAAGCTAATAGCAATGGACTTAGTGGACATTGATGTCATTCTGGGTATGGAAACTCTTAATAAGTGGGGTGTCAAAATAGATTGTGCCAGATGAACTGTTCACCTTACAGCTTCAGATGGTCAGGGGGTAGAAATCAGTGCAACAAGTCCTTATGGTTATCTCCATCAAATGGAGGTGAAACCCACAGATGGAATTAGGGTTGTTCGTGAGTTTCCAGATGTCTTTACATACGAGCTGCTAGGTATGCCACCTGACCGAGATGTTGAATTTTTAATAGAACTTTTACCTAGTACGACACCAATAGCAAAAAGGCAATATAGAGTGGCACCCAAAGAACAAGAGTTAATAAAGGAAAATATAGATGAGTTGTTAGGAAAGGGGTTTATTCGGCCTAGTGCCTCACCTTGGGCTTTTCCGGTTCTGTTTGTTCATAAGAAGGATGGGTCAAGAAGGATGTGTGTGGATTATAGGGCCTTAAATGATGCCACCATCAAGAATAAATACCCCTTACCTCGAATAGATGACTTGTTTGATCAGTTGCAAGGTGCATGTGTGTTCTAAAAAAATTGATCTGAGGTCAGGTTATCATCAAATGAAGATCCGCCCGTCTGATATTCTAGAGACTGCTTTCATTACCAGATTCGGGTTATATGAGTACACAGTGATGTCTTTTGGTTTGACAAATGCTCCTGCTTATTTCATGAATCTTATGAACAAGGTGTTTATGGAGTATCTTGACAAGTTTGTTGTGGTGTTCATGGATGATATATTGATCTATTCCAAGACGGAAGAAGAATATGAAGAACACTTGAGACTAGTTTTGCTGAAGCTGCGAGAACATAAGTTGTATGCAAAACTAAGCAAGTGTGAGTTTTGGCTTGATCAAGTGCCTTTCCTGGGACACATAGTCTCAAAAGGTGGAATCATGGTGGATCCCAGCAAGATCAGCAGTGTCATGGAGTGGAAGGTGCTAGAGGTTGTGAAAGAGGTTCGTGGATTTCTGGGTCTAGCAGGATACTACAGGAGGTTTATTGAAAGATTTTCCAAGATTGCAATGCCGATGACATCATTGCTCGAGAAGGGTGTTCCATTTATTTGGACTAAGGAGAGGCAAGCCGCATTTCATGAGTTAAAGAAGAGACTCACCACAGCCCCAGTGCTTACTCTACCTGACTTAACCAAGAGTTTCACCGTGTACTGTGATGCTTCTAAGAAAGGATTGGGTTGTGTGCTTATGCAGGAGGGCAAGGTGATTGCTTATGCTTCACGCCAGTTAATAAAGCACGAGGTCAATTATCCCACCCATGATCTAGAGTTAGCAGCTGTTGTGCATGCTCTGAAAATCTGGAGGCACTATTTATTTGGGAATCGGTGTGAGATATACACTGATCATAAGAGTCTTAAATATATCTTCACACAGAATGAGTTGAATATGAGGCAGCGGAGATGGCTGGAGTTGATTAAAGACTATGACCTAGAGATACATTACCATCCAGGGAAAGCCAATGTGGTAGCAGATGCTTTAAGCAGAAAGAGTTATGTTAACATGGCAGTTGCTTTTCAGATGCCCCTTGAGCTATGTGCAGAATTTGAGAGTTTGAATTTGGGATTCGTGCATCACACCACAGTAGCAACTTTTGAAGCAGAGCCTACCCTTGAACAAGAGATAAGGAAACATCAGAAGACGCACGAGAAAATTCAGGAGATCCGGGAACAGATCAAGGTGGGCAAGGCGCCACACTTTAGTGAGGATGAACAGGGTACTGTATGGTACAAGAACTGGATCTGTGTGCCAGATGTGGACAGTATAAAGAAGTTAATACTCAGTGAGGCTCATGACACCGCTTACTCCATTCACCCGGGCAGTACAAAGATGTATCATGACTTGAAAGAAAGGTTTTGGTGGTACGAAATGAAGAGAGCAGTGCCAGAATATGTCGCAGTGTGTGACACTTGTCAGCGTGTGAAGGCTGAACATCAGAGACCTGCAGGTTTTTGCAACCCTTGAAGATTCCAGAGTGGAAATGGGAGGAAATAAGTATGGATTTCATTGTGGGGTTACTTAGGACTCAGAAAGGTTACAACTCGATCTGGGTAGTTGTTGATCGATTGACCAAGGTTGCTCATTTCATTCCGGTGAACACTACCTATTCGGGTGCCAGGTTAGTAGAGTTGTACATCTCCAGAATCATTTGCTTGCATGGTGTGCCTAAGTGGATCATATCTGATAGAGGTTCACAGTTCACATCTCGTTTTTGGGAGCAGTTGCATGACTCCTTGGATTCCAAGCTTCGGTTCAGTACAGCATATCACCCACAGACAGATGGTCAGACTAGAAGAACAAACCAGATTCTGGAGGACCTGTTGAGGGCGTGTGCTATACAGTACAGAACCAGTTGGGATAAGAGTCTGCCTTACACCGAGTTCTCTTATAACAACCACTTATAACAACAGCTATCAAGCTAGTTTGAAGAAGTCACCATTTGAGGCACTGTATGGCAGAAGGTGCAGGACACCGTTATTTTGAAACCAAACAGGAGAGAAGCAAGTGTTCGGACCCGACCTTATCAGAGATGCTGAACAGCAGATCAAGATGGTACGTGAGAACTTGAGAGTTGCTCAGTCCAGACAGAAGAGTTATGCAGATGTGCGACGCAGGGACTTGACCTTTAAGGTTGATGACTTTGTGTATTTGAAGGTGTCACCAATGAGGGGAATTCGGAGGTTTATTATGAAAGGAAAGCTGGCACCAAGGTACATCGGTCCATTCAAGATAGTGGAACGGAAAGGCGAAGTGGCTTATAAGTTGGAGTTGCCATCAAACCTATCTGGCATACACAATGTGTTCCACGTGTCCCAACTAAAGAAGTGTTTGAGGGTGCCAGAAGAACAAGCACCACTGGAGGGTCTGGATGTACAGGAGGATCTGACATATACCGAACACCCAGTGAAGATTCTTGAAACATCTGAAAGGGTTACCCGAAACAGGAGGGTCAAAATGTGCAGGGTGTAGTGGAAACGTCACTCGGAGGATGAGGCAACTTAGGAAAGAGAGGAAGAGTTGAGGGCAACTTATCCAGGTCTCTTTGCTAGCCACATCTTGGGGTCGAGATTCCTGTTAAAGGGGGTAGGTTTGTAACACCCTTGTTTAAATACCAGCTTTTTACAAATTTTTGCAAGCAATTTATTTAATTTCCTAAGGTTTTTGTGCTAATTTGCATTTATCATGATTTATTTAAATTAAATAAATGCATAAAAATAACATAGGCCTACCTTCTTTGTGCATACATGCTGATGCATTGTTTCTTGTTTGATTGAATTAAGGATTCAAATTCAAATTTATTTGGATTTTAGAACCATTTCTATCTGAATTCAAAGGAATTCAAAAAAAAAAAAGAAAAGCAGAGGGGGCAGCCAGGCCGGCCAGGCCGGCTCGGCCCGGCCACCCCGCTCCCTCCCGCCTAGGCCGGAGGCCCGCTCGGGCCAGCCACCCCGCCTCCCCTTCCCGCATGGGCCGGATGGCCGGCCCAGCTCGCCCGCGCGCCTTTCCCCTCAGCGCCGCCAGCCGCAGCGTCTTCCGCGCCCCATCCCCCACTAACAAGCGGACCCCACCTATCAGGCCCGTCTCCCTCCTCTCGCCGCAAACCCCGCGCACCCTTCCTTCTCTGCGCGGCCTCAACGGCCACCTGGGGGAGGAAGCTTCCTCCGAATCCTCGCCCGCACCCTTCCTTAAACCCCCGCCTTCAATTCCGCACCCGCAGCGCCAGTTTCCCCTCTCCCTCACCTTCCTTTGCTGACCGGCGCAAGCTTTCAAGCCATGGGCGGAATCACCGTGCTCGCGTCTTTCCGCCCCACCTAGCCTCCTATAAAACCCACCCCTAGACTCGCCTCCGTCCCCTTTACCACTCCACCTTTCCAATTTCACTCCCGTGCCTCGACGTGCCCGCAATCCGCCGCCGAAGTCCCGCCTCGGTAAACCTTTCCAATTTCACTCCCGTGCCTCGACGTGCCCGCAATCCGCCGCCGGAGTCCCGCCTCGGTAAGCCGCTTCGCCGCCCAAATTCCTCACCGGCGAGCCATTTTCGGCCCTCTAACAACCGCCAACGTGTTCGCAGGAGCTTCGGGAAGCCCTTCCGTGGGTTCTAGTCATGAGCACACCACTTCGAAGCCTCTACCCGCGAACACCGTCTGAGCCGTCCGCCGTCCTCCGTCGCAAGCCCTCACCGCCGCGCCTCCACCCGATTTGACCCCTCGGTGAGCTCCGCCTCGGCCTGCTCTCTCTTTCCAGCTGGACCTAGTCTAGCGGGACAGCCCCTAGGCCCCGGTGTGCACCACGCTGGCGAGCCACCGCCGCGCGGGCCGAACCCCGTCGTGGGTTTTGGTCGTTGCCGATGCCTCCCCATCCCCTTTCACCCTGGCCGTCCGATTTGTCGTCAACGGCCACGATTAGAACCCGGCGTACCCTTTCGCCAGCGAATCACAGAGCGCCACGTCGCCTTCACTTAACCCAGTCAGCGTGGTCCCACCCGTCAGGCCGACGTGGCATGCCACGTGCGCGCTGCGTCGGCGTAGACCCGGTCAGCCGTGGGATTTTCGCAGAAAAGCCCCCGCGGTTCTCTAGAATCAACCCGCGGTCCACCCATGTTGAAAAGTATTTAGATCTAGGTCCTATTTTCTTCGGTTTAGCCCCTGGTTTTTGAACCCACGGTCCAAGCCTCGGTGGTTTTGCCCGAAAGCCCTCGGCGGCTACGGTTATTTACGGATAGGTCCTCGGTTTTTCAAATCTAGCCCCTGGTTTCATTGTTTCTATCAAAGTTATGCCCCTATGAGCCCGTTTTATGCATAACTTTCGCGTTTTAACTCCGATTTGAGTGATTCTTGCGCTCACGCGACCGTAGAAATGCATAGAATGTTTTTAGTACAGTTTTATATTCTGTTTTTATGATATGATGTACTGTTTCTCACCTTTTGATAATTGTTTGCATGTATGTATGCGTGGAAATGCTTGAATGTTGCCGTGAACGTGGTTAGACGGTGAGCAGTTTGTTGGTGAAGAAGAGAAGCAGTTTGAGGGTGTTGAGCAGCAGCCTCAAGACCAGTTTGAGCAAGGCAAGTATAACCTGGACAACCTAATAACTTTATAAACACTACATATGCATGTGTCTAAATTTTGGTATGCCAATAAGGACTTTACTTAGCCTCTTTTGTTGGTATATTCACCTATGGGTTGCATGTTGGTTAAGTTTGCTAGATGCTGCGCGAACATATGTTACTTTTGTTAATAATCTTGTTAATGGATCTATGCAATTTATCTCGGTGCGTGACCCTCTGTGCTGTGTGCTTGGGTGGTTCATGTCTCTTTAAAAATGGCTTTTTAGCAACTTGGTTTAGGGGGCATGAGCATGTGCTTAGTGGTTTGCTCATAGCCGCTCTCCGTAAGGACCGGTTTACAAAGCGACAACCTGGGACAACCGTGCTACCATGAGACTTGAATGGGACGGTAAGTAACTTACCTGCGGTGTGAGAGGAGGAGTAAGCTTTTGTGCTCACTGCACTACCTTAGGTCGAGTGTGCTGTGTGCTTCTCCCTTTGAGAGGCGGACACCACAATTGCGGCGCTTGATTCCTTGCGGTTACTTTTTACCAACGTGATCTTTGTAAAGGCTTCGTAGTGTGCTTGCTAGTCATCTCATCTCAGACAATGTGATGAACTCCTAGCGTAGTACACGGCTTGTGGGTAAAGATGTATGACCTCTCGAGAGTGTAAAACTGACATGTCAGCCATGCTCACGGTTATGAGCATTAGCCGATCTCATCACTGAGCGATCGGCTCCACAATACTGTTACGTCGACATATCATCTTGGGCTTTATTTTTTGATGGGTCTGTCGGTGTTTGATACCGGCAATGCACCACGGGGTGTATTACGTAGTGCTTTTGGGGTGGCGAAATCGGCCTAGCTCGATGGTTGGCGTAGAGATGCGACGAGACATGAGGGTTTATATAGGTTCGGGCTGCAAGACGCGTGATACCCTACGTCTTGTTTGCTACGAGTTGTATTGCCTTTGCTTCTCGAGGTTACAATGAAAGCTAGGGTGTCTGGTGGCTGGTATGCGATGAGATGATCGATGGTTTACGTAGGGGTCCCTCAACCGCCTTATATAGTCCGGCAAGGCTTAGGTTACAAGTCGGTTTCCATCTATGAGTCCTACCCGGTTTGGAATCCTAAAGAGTACACAGAATCTACGATTACATGCTTCCTTTTTTGAGTCCTGCTGCTTCTGGAATCCAGAGTCCGAACCAACTCCTTCACGCCTTTCCTGAATTATGGCGCCTTGACTTGGTCTTCAGGCACGTCATCCGTTCTCGGGCCCGCGAGATCAGTCGGCACCCTGTTCAGAAGCCTGTTGTCTCTATTGGGCCCTCCAACGGCCCATATACTAAATCCACGCCATGAGGGCCCAGGGGATATCTATTCCCCACAGGGTCTGCGTGTGATGCTGGCTGTAGCATTGGACTTCTTATTGTTTCCCCTCGGCGGGCACAATATGAATTTGCTTTTCGCCTCAGCGAGCGGCGCACCAACAACCAGACAGAATATGAAGCTTTGTGCAAGGGCCTTGAATTGTTACTTGAAGCTGGTGCCGAAGCAGTGGAAGCCTTTGGTGACTCTAGGGTTGCCATTAACCAGTCAACGGAGGATTTCAATTGTGCAAGTTATTTTTTATATCCCTACCTCCTACATTATCAAGAGTTGATGGCGAAATTCAGATACGTTCAGTTAAAATGGATACTGAGAGAAGACAATACAGAGGCCAATAAATTAGCACAAATAGCTTCTGGCTACACAGAACAAGACGATGATGTTTGTGTCGACGTCATGCAGATAAATATAGTCGATTGGAGAGCCGATCTCCTCAATTACTTGAGGGATCCAGCTCGGGGGGGGGAGGCAGATAAGAAGTCAAGGCATCATGCTTTGAAATATGTGCTTGTTGGGCGACGAACTCTACTTCAGGGCTATAGAAGGGATCTGGTACCATCAGAAGCGCCTAGAGTTATGCATGATGTTCATGAAGGGGTGTGCGGAACCCACCAATCGGCCCACAAAATGAAGTGGCTGGTTAGAAGGTCAGGGTGTTATTGGCCAACCACGTTAGAGGATTGCTTCAAGTATTATAAAGGTTGCCAGGACTGTCAAAAATTTGGAGCTGTACAGATGGCCCCGGCCGGACCATTGAATCCTATTGTCAAACCATGGCCGTTCAGAGGTTGGGGTATGGACATGATTGGACAGGTAAATCCTCCGACCAGCAAGGGGCACAAGTGGATTTTGGTCGCCACTGACTATTTCACCAAATGGATAGAGGCCGTGACAATGAGAAATGTCACGGCCAAGGATGTGGTACACTTTGTTAAGGAGCACATTATTTATCGTTTCAGTATACCACAGACTATTACTATAGATCAGGGCACCGTCTTTTTTGGCTGAAGAATTCAAAAAATTTGCCAAAAAAATGGGTATTGCTTTGATACAGTCCTCACCGTACTACGCTCAAGCTAATGGACAAGCCGAGGCGTCGAATAAAAGTCTCATTAAATCGATCAAGCGAAAAATAGATGAATATCCTAAGCAATGGCACGATCGGCTAGCTGAGGCATTATGGGCGTACAGGATGTCATGCCATGGAGCTACTAAATGTACTCCATATAAGTTGGTGTACGGCCAAGAGGCCGTTATGCCATGGGAGATCAACATCGGCTCACGAAGGGTGTAGTTTCAGAACGACCTATCAACCGATGAATATGCATCTCTTATGAAAATCAACACAGACGACTTAATAGAACTACGACTTTGGGCTTTTGAAAATATCAAGGATAATAAAGCTAGAGTAGCGAGAGCCCACAATAAGAAGGTAAAGCTGACGAATTTCCATGTGGGCGACCTTGTATGGGAGCTGGTCTTGCCAGTTGGCACAAAAGACCCGGCATTTGGAAAGTGTTCGCCTAATTGGCATGGACCCTATCGTATAGTAGAGACCACTCCAGGGAATTCCTATATGATGGAAACATTGGAAGGAGTCTGGTTCAGCAGGAACATCAATGGCAAATACTTGAAGAAGTATTATCCTAGCCTGTGGGTCGGATCGTGATTTACACAAAGACCGATGCTTTGCCGTCTGGTTTTGACCAGAGCCAATGTAACAAGCATCGCCTTAAGAAAAAAATAGGCTGATGCGTTGCCATCTGGTCTCGGTGGAGCCGATGTGTGAGAACATCGCCTTGAGAAGAAAAAATGGAAAAAGCAAAACAAATGAACAATGGATTTCAGGGCCGATGTGTGTCACTGGCCTTAATTATAGCCGATGCAAGTTGGGCATCGCCTTCAGTACAAACATACAAGGAAAAAAAAGGGTTCGATGTTCTTAGCCGAGCTGCATGCTCGGGAGGCATGACTATAGGATCATGTTCGGTAATTAAAGAAGCAGCAACGCAAAGGAGGAAACCAACGGTTTCTCGAGATATTGACGGACCGCAGTAAGGGCCTTAAGCCGTACATCATCGGCAGAACTGAGAATTTGTCGAACTGGCTCGTCAGAGTCAACGACTAGCCCATTGTTCAACTCTCGGATGCGTGCTATGCTGGTCTTGAGCGATGTTGACAGCCCTCGCTTTTCATCAGCGACCTTCTTTATGTCTGCGTCATTGGCCAAGATAGCAGCATCGACCTCAGTTAATTCCTTCTGAAGGCGCTCGATTTCGTCATTGATCTCCGTCCTTCTCGCGTCAAGCTTCTGCCTGGACGTCTTCAGTCGCGTCTCCTCTCTTTGGTCATCCAAAGCCGCCTTGAGCTGGTTTACTGCACCACACTCTTTGGTGATTTCTTCCTTGGGCTGGCTGGTTATTGTGAGAACCTATGCGCGACGCAGCTGCCAACATGTCTTCACGAAGGAAGCCAAGATGGGCCGTAGGCCAGAGCGCTTGCTTCAGGCCTGAGGGCAGTGTGTCAACAATCGGCTCATGGGATGTGCAGATCCCATCACAGTCGATGACCAGCCACTCGATCGGGGCTTCCAACTGCTTGGCAATGTCCCCAAGCTTGGCAACCAAGTCAGCTGTGGTTGAAGGAGACGTTGGAGGACTCTCGGTTACCAGAGATTCACCAATAGACGAAGGATCAAAATTCAATGCTGCCACGTCAAAGGTCTGTCGACGAGACAATCAGTTTGAACAGTTTCAGACAAAGTGGAAATATGCAAATGGAAGCGTACTTGAGGAAGATCAGCTTCAATGCTGTGGCCTTCATCCGTGTGACCAGAGGTGTCTTTGGGAGAGGCACATGTCCGATCAGGTGAAGCCTCTTCTTCACCGCCTTCTTGCTCCTGGCCATGAGAGATGTTATCCTGCACGACAAATGTGGTGCGTGATTAAATGCAAAGTTCAATAGCCAGGGCGATAGAGAAGAGTTTACGGTGAATCAGAGGGAGGTGGTTGAGCTGAGGCAATAGCTGGACTCTTGGAAGGAGTTCTCTTAAGCCTCGGCTGCCGAAGTCGTTTTCCCTCTCGTTTGCGCTTACATCCAGGAGCAGTAAAGATGACTTTGTCAAAGGAAGGTGCTTTGGTTTGATACACGGGCAGTGGGGCCATTTGGAGATATTTGAATGGCTGGCTACTTTCATCAATTGGAATGGGGCCTTCCTGTGTCTGAATAGAGAGGGAGTTCGGTTAGAACAGGGCATTAAGAAACCAATAGAGAAATGAGCTGAACGTATGTTTACCTCCTCTGGTGTGGCCTCGTGATCTGGGTCAATTGCAATGAGAGCCGATGCAACCGCGCGTTGGAAAAGGAGAGGCCTCCAGTAGTCCCACCAAAAATTGAAGCCATTAGCTGTGCGCACGAACTCCATTTCGTCGGATATATTCAGCTTCAGATCAAAGAAAATGGAGTAGGCTTTGGAGGCTACAAGGGAGTCAGTTAGCTCGGCTCGGCTTTGAATTTTTTCATGAATGATCAGCCAGGGAGAGGTTTGATTGAGGCCGAGCTGGCGAGGAGCTAGAACAAATTGGTAAGACTCATACCCTTGCTTGTTAATTCTGTTACTAGTGCTCTCATGCTGACTGGGAGGAGGCAAGGAGTGGCCATGATGCCGAATATAGTGTGAGTCTCGTCGTCAAAGTGTTCAGATTCGGCATATGCATCGTATACAGGGGTGGTTTGGGAGCTGTGGAAGCACCGGTACCACTTGGCTATTTCTGCCGCATCGTTATTTCCTGAATTCGACCCCCAATTCCTTGGTAAATAAATGGGGTATCAACGAAGTTCTATGCATTACTTACCTTGAACTAACGAATTCCACGAGTTTTGGGGGTTTTCGGTGTTACACAGGGAGATACTCAAATTCCATGCAAAGTTACATCATTTGGAGCAAGCATAGAGTAGGCACAAAAGGGCTTGAGAATGGATTACAAATAACATCACTATGAAGTATCTCAAATCCCTCTATGACTGAGCCCTTGCAAAGATCTCATCGAAATAATCGAAATGGAGTTTTGGTTCACTCAATTTGGAGTCCAGATGTGAAAGTTACTGCCGTTGCAAGTTCAACAACTCCGGCTGTGGGGGCAGTGGCCGGGCAGCCTAAGGTGAGGCCGACCGGCCTAGAACTCCCTTCAAATGTCTCAATCTTCATTGGAATCAACCAAGTAACTCACCAAGGACCCATATACATGTAAGGGATCAAGTCCAAGTCAAGACAAAGGTCGGAAGGCCAACATATGGTCCAAAAAATGACTACGTGCTGAAGGGCTAGTCGCCCGGCCAAGTACATAGGCCGCCCGGCCTAGTACTCAAGTCGCCCGGCCTAATACTCAAGCCGCCCGGCCTGATACTTTCGCCTTCCGGCCTCCCAATTGGTCTCCCGACCTTCCTACAACACATGCATGCAAAGAAGCACAACTTGGACACAAATTAACCGTCGATCAAAGGACCAAAGGCATGCATGATGGATCGATCCTTGAGACACACTCTCCAACCAATGAAGAACATCCAGGTGGCAGCCAGAGACTAAGTCCCAGGCCGCCCGGCCAAGGAGTTAGGCCTTCTGGCACGTGCTCTAACCGAAACAACCGCCACCGTCTCAAAGATTGAAGATCAAGCCATCCAAAGTAACATCGGTGCATCGAAGGGCCAAAATGCCACACTTCACAGGCCGCCCGACCTGGTGGGTGGGCCGCCTGGCCTGCAGACTTAGCCATTTCACCGACCTACAGCCTCCTATAAATAGAGAGCAACCCCCTCACTTCCAATTTGCACCATTGTACACTCTCTCCACTCTCTCCCTTGGGGAGATGCCCCCTTTTGGGTAGCGCTACCCCTTTTAGTTCAATGTTTAGTAGGAGTTAGAGTTGGGCTCTGACTATTCCAGAGCGGTCTTCAGGAGTTCGGTATGAGTCCCTTGTATCTTTCGTTTCCTGTAAGACTTTGAGTTTATTTAATATATTTCTTTATTTAAGTTCAAGCATTTACATTCCTGTCTATGGTTAAGATCGTAGTATAGGAATGTCGTTAGACTATAATTAGCATTGCTCTATGAGGTTATGGTTAATCTAGTCTATTTACTTGCGGGTTCCTTGTTCACGCTGTTAATTAAGTTGTAGCAGTTGTGATGCTTCCACTTGTTTCTAGCCAAGTGGAGGATGTGAAAAACCAGAGTTTACTTTGGAAGTTCAACTTGGTTTGTAACTAGCCCCACGCAGCTATGGGTGCCTCGTGTGTACCTCTTTCACGCATAGGCTTTAGGTAGCTCCTTTTAGTGATAGCGTTAGGATGCCTCTGTATTCCACCCCCGTCGTCCGGGCTGGCGCCAGGTTGTTTTACAACATGTATGTAGACGCATAGTTGGGCTTCCTAGAACCCGCCTTTCTCGGCTAGGTAGTCAGCACTCTAGTGCCTAGCAGTGGTTCCAGTAAAGTTGACTAGACCAAACCATAACCTCAGTCATGTCACGACCTTAGTAGAGTGACAGTTGGAGCTAGCTTTGTGTTTTGGCTTTACCTTAGTAAAGGAAGATCTCATCAGGAACCAGACTCCCTCTCGTTGTCCTCCAAGCTTCTTGTTGAGCTATGTATCCTTGTGGAGTGTGTCAGTGTGCTGTTATCCTTTCTTTTATCGTTTAGAATGAAAGAGTAAAATAACAAGATGTTTGATAAGTTAATATCTCTATCTCAACGCTTCCCTGTGAATAAATACGATACCTTGGAATACTCCTAGGTGAAAGCTACAGCAGTCTCTGTTCGCTTGCGGAGTAAAATCTGTTAGGCTAAGAACCGCCAACAATAGTGTTGGCACCAGAATTTAGCCGACCCGGTTAATGGGCTTAAATCGGCTTTGGGCTGAGAAGAGCATCCAAGGAAGCGGTGGCACGTACCAAGTCTGAGTAGGCCGCCAGGCCTTGTATTGTAGTTTAGTAATTTGAGTTAAGAGAGTCCAATTAGGAATTGAGTCAGTTAGGGTTTTAGCATTAATTAAGGAAAGGGCAGGCTTGCCGCCCAAGTCCACGGGACTATAAATATTTACCTATGATTATTGAATAAGATTGACGACATACGTTCATCAAGCAGTGGTTGTCTCCATATTCCCTTGGTGCATCGCCACCTCTAGCGACTATAGTTTCAGGTAATCGTCATGCTGCCCTCATAATTTACTATGTTAGGGCATTAGACGTTAGTCGCCTGGCAGATCGTGTACTGAAGCATTTTTGATGGCACGTTTTGCTAGTACCACGATGAATCTCGTGTCAAGCTTAGCTTGTCATGAGATCCATTAGTTACTGATGAGGACATCTCTCCTATGCATACGAGCGACACTCCTTCAGTTGTGATGCATGGTCCTCTCACAAGAGCTCGAGCACGACAATTAAATCAACAGGTGAACTCGTTCTTAAGTTCTAGTTTATACACTTGTGAGGATAGTATGCTGCCTAATGTTTCTGTTGATTATATTTTACTTAGTAACTTAGGAGAGGAACATGAAGGCCATGGGAACCAGCAAGGGCGAGGAGGAAAGCAAGGGGGCGTCCAAGTCAAGTTGGAGGCCCAATTCATCTCGGAGTAGGCCCCCTCGGCCTTCAGGAGCAGTCCCCACCAATATCGTCGTCCAGGCAACAAACGAGCTCTGTTTTTGGCAATCCACATATGCTTGGAAAGATAAAAACATAAGCTTTCCAATGCCATGGGTTTCAGGCCCATTGGAGTTGGGAGTCAACAGGAAATCATGTTGGAAGTTGGCAGACAGAATCTGTCCACAGTGCTACGCACCCCCACTTGGACCATTGGGCCATGTATCGTGTGAGAGTCTTCTTAGTTTGCGTTTAGGAGTCCTTGGGTGACCCTAAGGTCTATAAAAACTTCAGCCGTGCCCAAGTTAGGGTTTGGGTTTTCCTTAGTTGTTTCTGTCATCGAACAGTGCCGCCGTTTGGAGATTACTCCGGCTCTTTGTGAGACCCTACTTGTGAACTTAATCATTCATCAGCAATTTTTGTTGCATCTTTCTTGTTCTTGCTTGTGTTCTCGATTCACTGGCAGGGATTAGCCTTCGTAGCAAGGTCAACTGAGCAGCGCACGGTTGATAACCAGAGGACACGTAGTGCTGCGATTGCAGGGGTCTTGATCATGCCGATCGGGAGCCGGATCGTGAGTGTCTCGTGACGCCAAATCGACTTACCCTCCACCTGACGGAAGATCAGGAACCCCCTGGTTCAGAGCAAGGTTTACAGTCAGGTTTGCTTGCAGTTATCCTTAATAGATTAGTTTTGTTTCGTCCCACAGTCCACGAAAAGCCAAAAAAAAATCCATACCTGCAACCACAACATTAGCCTTTGGACAATTTCGGTTTCGGTGTCCGTAATTCTGAGTTTGTGTCCAAGGTCGAGTCGTGTTGCTGGTTTAGATAGTGTTTTTGTTTTAGTTGTGTTCCATCTCCGCTGCATCTCTTATCCTACACCGATCCAAATTGCCGTTCAAGTCCTAGTTGAGTTAGGGTTCTCGTGCCGCTGTGTGTTAGGGTTTCCCTCATCCAAACCATATTTCGCCACACTGCGCCTTCCCTACTCTCATTCACCAGCCACATACGTCGACCATTGACCCTTACCATCCATATCCATGCCATACATCCTTGTTTTCGAAGAGGTGTCAATTAGAAAACCCTATTTCGGTGTCCTTCAGTAAAACAGCCGTAACTTTTCGCTCGGAACTCGAAACAGGGCAAAAATATACATTTCGGAAATCTACAGAAAATTTCGGATATCGTTGTCCCCTGCTTTGCCAGGTTCAGCGAAATTACTTTTGCAAAAATCGGCCGGGAAGACCGAGATATCGGGCTCTGAAGTTTCTGCACCCCGGTGTAAAACGTACTTCCTATCACAGATTCTGTTCCACAAACCACGTCTTGTGTCTGCTTGTTCTAAAATTTTGCGTGACACTTCCTAGTGTGTGTGTGAGTTAAAAAAATTTAGTGAAAGAAAGAATGAAAAAAAAGAGCAAAAAAAAAACAGCATGAAAAAGAAAAGGAAAAGAGTGCAAAACAGGAAGCAAAGGTGTGTTTGACGTGGTGCTGTGCTGATATCTGTTCTGACACCTTGGTTGCTTGTTTGTCCTACGTTTTCCATTACTTCATACCACAACTAGAATAAGGACACATTTAGACCAGCAACTAGGGCAGTCTTTTGGACATTTATTCAGCATTACTATCTGTTACTGAATTGTGTGCCACTAATACATACATACAGCCCTCTTACAGCTCCATAGATTTTATCTCCTAATCAGCACAGGTGTTGGCCCTTGCATCGCTTCATCACGCCCTCACGGTGTCACGAACCAGCCACCGGTTGCACCGTCCTTTGTTATGTTGGTAAGAACCGGGTAAGAACTTGGTAAGTTTGATTGAGAGCGTGAGACCCACCTACCTAGTAGTCATAGGGTTCATAATACTTGTGCTTGTTGTCTTTATTGTTGTTTTTCTACGCTAACCATGGCAGGTGGCAAGAAGGGCGACAAGGACAATGACATTGACCTTTCAGAGTGTGTTCTTCATTCTGAATTGGCAGGCATGCTAGCCAAGATCAATGCAACGATCACAGAGGGCAATAAGGCGACCAACAAGTCTCTCGACACTTTGGCTCGAAGCATATCCTTACTCACGCAGAGGAAGGATGCCATTGAAAAATAGCGTCTCGAAGAAAGTGCCAACAAACACTCCTCTACCAAGAGCATTGTCAATGATAAATGTAACACCCTAGTTTAAATACCAGCTGTTTACAAATTAATTGCAAGCAATTTATTTGTTTTTTTCTAAGGCTCATGTGTTTAGTTGCATTTAATAGGATTTATTTAAAATAAATACTTGTACAAAATAAATCATAGGCCCCACTTCCTTGTGCATACATGCTGGTGTATTGTTTCTTGTTTGATTGAATTAAGGATTCAAATTCAAATATTTGAATTTTAGAACCATTTTCTATCTCCATTCAAAGGAATTCAAAATCAGAAAAAAAAAGAAAAGAAGGAGAAGGCAGCCAGACCAGCCAGGCCCGGCTTGGCCTGGCCAACCCCCGCTCCCTCCCAACTCCCTTTCCCGCGCGGGTCGAAAGGCCGGCCCACTCGGCCACACCCCTCTCCCCCGTAGCGCGCCGCTGGCCCGTAGCGCCTCCCGCGCCCCATCCCCCCACTGAGAGGCGGACCCCACCGGTCAGGCCCGTCTCCCTCCTCTGGCCGTAAACGCCGCGCTTTCCTTCTCTGCTCGGGCCACGCTGGCGGTCCGCCCACGGGGAAGCCGAATCCGAGGCCGCGCCCTCCCTTCCTTAAACGCCTGCAGGCAGACCCCGCCATTCCCGCACCGTTTCCCTCTCCCCCATCTTCCTTCGCTGGTCGACGCGAGCCTTCAAGCTGCGGGCGGAATCACCGCGCTCTCGTCACTCCGCCACACCTGGCCCCCTATAAAACCCACCCCAAGGCTCGCCTCCGTCCCCTTTACCTCTCCACCTCACCAATTTCACTCACGTGCCTCGACGCGCCCGCTTTTCGCCGCCGGAGTTCCGCCTCGGTAAGCCGCTCCGCTGCCCAATTCCTCGCCGGTGAGCCGTCTGCGGCCCTCTAACCGCCGCCAGCTTGTTCGCAGGGTCTTCGTGGGCATCATCCACAAGCTCTAGGCGAGGGAACACGTCTCCACCGCCCCCGTTCGCAAGCACAGTACACTCCATCCGCCGGTCACCGTCGCCAAGCCCCGCCGTCCGTTCCCCGACCTCGCTGGACCCTCGGTGAGCTTCGCCTCAGCCTCCTCTCCCTTCCCATCTAGCTCTAGTCTAGCCAGACCCGCCCTAGGCCCTGGCGAACGCGTGTCCAACGAGTCGCCGCCGTGCGGGAGTTGACGGCACTTAAGCGTGCCAAATCCTTATACTGCAAGCGCACAGTATCGCAGAAGCTTTTCCCCAGGATGAGTATCTTGGGTTTATCAATCCGGGATTAATTATGTTTAAGATGTTATTAATCTAATATTAATTAAATTACTATCTAATTCTAATTGATCTAAATAAGCTTAAAAAAGAGATAAAGTCTATCTAATTGCAATCTAATAAAGGTTCTAATTATACTCTAAACTATTGCAGCAATTAAATTAACCTCAGGATAGATAAGATTTAAACAGGCAAAAGGATCCACAAGAGATGTGAGACAAACAACTTAAGTACTAAGAACCACCTTGATAAAGATCTAACCAACAAGCATAGGATAAACATGATCATAAATGTCAAAGAACTACTCGAACCTTTCCCCGGGCTCCACTGTCACTGGTAACCAGGTAATCGACGAACTAGTAAACCCTAACCAACTCTAAGCATGAGCAGATTCAATTCTACTAATAAGGTAAAATAGATCTACTAAAAGACATGTGAGAATTCTTATGGTGGCCACCAAAGCACAAGTAGACATTAAGCATTGCAAAGATATGGATCATAAACATGCATAAACAAGAAGCTAAGTCTAAAAGATAAACTTTATTGATCAAACATCAAGGTTTTATCAAAGTACATAAGAAGTTCGAGGAATTTACTCAAGATACATCGAAATCCGTGAACCAAAGTCGTCGAGTTGAACTAGACGAAGAAGTCGACGGAAGCTCGAGCAGCCCTCGGGAGGCATCTGGTCGGTCGGCCGACCCCTAGGCCTCCTGCCTCGTCTTGCTTCCTCCTTTCGCTAAGATGTTCTTCCCGCCGAGTTGAACTCCCGTGGACGCCGACTCGAACCCTAAACTCTCGACTTACAATAATTTGTGTCTAACCAAAGTTGGATCTCCCCTTTCGGAGCCCTCTATTTATACCCCGAAGGGAACCCTATACATGGAAACTAATAGGTCGGTTCTAAGAGTCCTAGAACACCTAAAACACCTATTTCCAAGTATAATCAAGCCTCTAGAAGAGTCCCGGTCGTCCATAACCTTCCTTGCTTAATGATGAAGTCTTCTATCTTTAATTCCTGAAATAGATCTTTCCTTCTTCTGCAGCCTGTAGTAAATCGACCATAACTCTGTCTTCCGAAGTCCAATAAATGCAAACTCAGACTCCAAATTGTAGAGCTCGAAGAGATCTACAATTTTAGAATTCAAACTTTCTTCATTTGATGTCATTAATGTCCCCGAATTGGACCCGCAAGCTGCTGCTGTCATTGACTTCGCGAATATTTTAGGATTTGTCCTTCCCGGCAATCTTTATCTTCTAGAATACTCTTTCAATTGGGCTTTTACCTTCAATTGGGCTTCATTAATCTTTATCCTTTGGGCTTGCTCATCTTAGCATAAATCCTATCTTCGAGAATTCTTCAAATTATATTAAATATTACCTATTTTCCTGCAAAAAATCAATAATGCACAAAAACAAAGAGCATTCTTGAAAACGGGGTTAATTGTTAGCAAAATAATAATAAATCATAACATTAATCCATGAAACAGCATAAAAACATATGAAATTATAACATAAATTTAGTACTTAAGCCGCGTCAACAATATCCCCACACTTAGATCATGCTAGTCCTCGAGCATAAGATCGATAAATCTTAAAATAAACTCTCAACTAAATTTATGTCAATCCTAAACAATCACTTCTCAAGTAACTTTACTTTAGAAATCACTCAAATCATAATATGGGAATATTTATTTAATTTTCATGCATATAGATCCCTACAGGATTTATCGAAATCAAATGAATCATAACTATGCCAAAGTCTCCTTTCAGAATATAAAAAGAGGTTTTTCTCAATATATTTAGAAAAAGCAAAAACTCTTCAATTGATCAAGAAATCACTAATCCCTTTAAATCAAGCTCTCAAAAAGGCACTCATTATAAATGGCTATCCTATAAAAGATTTACACTCTCTCTTCCTCACAGGAAAATATATGGAGCTTGGTAAAGTCTTAGCAAAGTTAAACATTTTATTGTTCAAGTAAGTTATCTTTCTAAAGCTCAATCAATCATCCTTAAACAACTTTGGTCATCGAGAATAAAGAAAATAATATATAAGGACAAAGAAAAAGAAGATATAGATAGTGGACATGTGCATGTATATATGAAATTGGAATAAATTCCGGAATTTTTTTTTTTTTGCATATGGTTGGAAAAAGCGGAAGTCTTTGCTCATTTTAATTTTATAATAATGACTCAGGACTTACAAAGACACTAATTAAATTTTGTATAATTTTCTCCCCCTTTCTCCTTTTCCTAATTCTACCTCTCTTTTCCTTTCCTTCTTTTTTTTATTTTAATTCGGCCACTTGGCCATTATTTTCTCCCTCTTCTTTTTTTTTCTTAATTCGACCACTTTGGTCTATAAATTTTTTAACTAAAAACTCCACCTCCTTCATCTCAAAAGTCCCTTTTTATTTCATTAATGAGCAAAAACCTCACTTCTATAGGTAAAGGTAAACAAAATGAGATGAAAAGGTTTATAGGATAAAGAAATTGCTTATTATTTCTAAGCAATTGGAATATAATTAGGCTAGCAAAAGATGAAAAATCGATGACCAAGAATTATTTAAGTGATCAAAATTACTAAAGAAATCAAACTTAAACAAACTCACATGAAATAACTTGCTTATAAACTGGCTTTCATAAACTAAGCTCTAATAGGTATTAAAAACTCTCTCTTGATTAAGGAATGTAAAACTTGATCAAATAAAGATAAATTCAATAAAAAGATTTTTTTTATAAGTCCTCTAATCTTTTTCTTAAATGAAAACTTTGGCAAAGCTATAAAACACAATCTCCCAACAAAAACATGGGTTATACATCATTAATTATTTTAGTAATTCCCACATTACTCAAATCATGACAACTTAAGCAAAATTAAATATCAAAGTAAATGCATAGAATAAACTTAAATAAAGCGAGACAAAATTAATAATAATACTAATACTTTTTTAATAATAAAATAAAAATAAAAATAAGAATAAGAAAATGTTTACATAATAACGCCATCCCATCAACTCACACCTAATAAGTAATATAAAATATAAATAAAATAAAGGGGCGTTTTCAAACGCTTTATTGATCTAATGGGGAAAACACATCCCCACACTTAGCTATTGCTAAGTGTCCTAGTCATCATCGGAGTACCAGTGAGTGTCATCAACTGGACCGTCGAGTGGATCTTCCCCGGGCCTGTAGAGAATAGGTTCTGGGTCTTCTGGAACTACTAGCTCTTCCCACTCTACATCTGGTTGATGACCTTGAAGATTCATCTTATAATAGATATCATTAAGAGTGACGTTCTGTTGTACAACCACATGTTGTAGGTAGTTCACTTGCTCCCTCAGGTGTCTAGTGAATCCCTCGACATCTCTTCTAGTTTGTATCATTTGCTTGGAAAGCCTCTCTTCGAGATCATCTATCACTACAAGACTATCACTGTTTTTCTGCACAAGAGCACTAATAGCTTCCCTACACTTGGCACAGCAATTATGTCCATCCCCATCTATCCCTCCAAGATGGTAAGTTTCAATCTTAGGGACGACATAAACAGAACTTACTTCCTCATGATCTGGATTCCTCCCGTGGTCATCTTCCAGATAGTCATCATCACTAGAGCGAATAGTTCCTCCTTTACTGACTGAAGACTCCTCATAGTTAATCTTTCTCTTGCCTTCAATCCGCTTAGACCTTCTCTCCTTCATCTCCACCGATTGAATAGATAGATCGGCAAACTTCTTCGCAACATTACGACGTCTACTAGCAGCAGTACATACCCTTGCAATTTCCTCATCGTCGGAGAAGATGACCTGTGAAAAATTGTTGCGAGCTCCCTTGAAAACAAGGTAGGTCGGCCGAGTTCGTTCCTCCTGGTGGGCCGAGCCCCTCTGTCTACTTGTTACCTCGCCTCCGTTCTTCACGAGTTGCTTTTCCATGGCTTCAGAAATTGTTGTGGCTATGATTTGGTCGTGGTTGGTTTTGATGTTTCGATATAAAGGTCTGCCTATGATTTTATACTCCGGAGAAACGATAGTTTCGGTAGGAAAACTACTCAATCCGACTCTAATTCCAATCTAAACCGACTCAGAACTCCGCGTAACTACGCATACCAAAATTTGAAACGAATCCGACTCAAAAACTGCCCAAGTCGGCCGAGCCTGGCCTCTTTGGTCGGCCGATCTAGGCCCCTCCTCTGGCTTCTGGGCCCCAGGTTTGGTCGGTAGGTTTATTTATTCAATAAAAGTATTTATGTACAGAAAAAAAATTGAAAAATATTTAAACTATGCAACTAAATTATTTACAAAGGATAGGTTACTATGGAAATCTAAGGAATATGATCATGGTAATTAACTCTCACCTCCTTGAAGTTATAAGTATCAATTTAATTGATCTCAATCTTGTCCTCTTCAAGGTAGACTTTCAATCTTTGTCCATTTACCATATACTTATTCCCTTCTAAATCCATAATGGTAACTGCTCCGGCAGGTGATATGTCATGAACTATATAAGGTCCGTCCCATTTACTCTGTAACTTTCTTTTTCCAAATAATTTAAACCTTGAATTATAAAGAAGAACCTTATCACATGGCTTAAACTCCTTCTTATGAATTTTCTTATCACACCATCTTTTAACCCTTTCCTTATAAATGGTAGCATTATGATAAGCTTGTAACCGTGCTTCATCAAGGGTACTTAATTGAATTCTTCTTTTGATTAAAGCGGCATCTAGGTCTAAATTTAATTCCTTAATTGCCCAATAAGCTTTATGCTCCAGCTCTACCGGCAAATGACAAGTTTTTCCATATACTAATTGATAGGGTGTCATCCCAATAGGTGCTTTAAATGCTGTCCTATAAGCCCAAAGAGCATCATTAAGCTTCTTTGACCAATTCTTGCCTCCTTTAATCACCATCTTTTTAAGAATTTCTTTTAATTGATTATTTGATGTCTCGGTTTGGCCATTGGTCTGTGGATGATACGCTGTAGAAACTCTATGTTCAATTCCCATCTTTGCCAAATAATCAGTAAACTCTTTACCAATAAAATGGGATCCTCCATCATTACTCTAGGTACTCCATATCTTGGAAAGATTTTCTTAATCATCTCTATGGATTCCTGCGTAGACGCCTTCTTACATGGCAAAGCTTTCACCCACTTTGAGATGTAATCCACAGTTACTAAAATATACTCAAATCCATGTGAATTCTCAAATGGTCCCATAAAGTCCATTCCCCAAACATCAAATAAATCAATTTGTAGATTATATGTCAAAGGCATTGAATTTCTAGCTGTTATATTTCCAGTTTTTTGACACTCAGGACAAGAAGCGACAAATTTCCTTGCATCTTCATGCATTCCTGGCCAATAGAATCCACTTGCCCATATCTTAGCCTGGGTTCTGAAATGTCCATGATGCCCCCCATATTCTGCAGCGTGGCATTTCCTCAAAATCTCGTTTCTCTCGTCTGCAGGTGTAAGCATCTAGGCCCTAAGGTGAGTTTCGGTGATTGATTGACAAGGTTAAGTGTTATCTAATGAGCTTGTGAGTGCAGGTTTAATAATGAATACAAAAATGGTTGCTCATTGGATTATGTGAATGGCCCCTAATTCAAATGTTTCACTTCATGGAAGCGGACTTGGTTTTCATCCGTATCTCGAAGGCTAAGGACTTTTCTAGAGTCAAGGATCATGGTGTTGAAGGATCCTTGCTTAGATAGGGTTTACAGCTTTCTAGTGTCCGCACTATTAAGAGGGGTCAACGGTTAGTAGCTTGATCAAGTGAATTGCCAAGTTATGGATGCACACACATGCCAAATCTTTCAGAAACAGCAAAGGTATAAGCTACATAGGCTCAAGGTCCAAGAAAATCAAGCTTCACATCAAAATTCTTGAAGAAAACTCAAAATCAGAGAAAGACATAGGGACAGTATTGTCCTCTCTATGCCAAAACAAGGGACCGGACAAATCAAGGTTTTAGGTGAACATATACTGTCCAAAGCCCATGCAAATCCTCTACACCGGAATGTCAGGTTTAGGGTAAACGGACAAAGCTACGGACAAATAAACCTGAGGCTACAAACCTGCGAGAAATCAGCCAAAACAATGGACAGTATTGTCCGAAGTTGAGGACAGTACAAATCTAAGGACAAAGAAACCTGAGGCTATGATTTCCTGAGTATGCCAGTGAATACATGGAAAGTATTGTCCGAAGTTGGGGACAGTACAAATATAAGGACAAAGAAACCTGAGGCTATGATTTCCTGAGTATGCCAGTGAATACATGGAAAGTATTGTCCGAAGTTGGGGACAGTACAAATATAAGGACAAAGAAACCTGAGGCTACGATTTCCTGTGTATGCAAGTGAATGCATGGACAGTATTGTCCGAAGTTCAGGACAGTATAAATCTAAGGACAAAGAAACCTGAGGCTACGATTTTCTGAGTATGCAAGTGAATACATGGACAGTATTGTCCGATGTTCGAGATGGTATAAACCTAAGGACAAAAGTACAATGACGTACTGAGTCAGTGACCGTTGGTAAAGTATATGGACAGTATTGTCCGATGTTGGAAAAAGCAGTGGACCGGACAATACTATGTACTCTGCGTCAGCAGCTCTCTTTGTGCAACGGCTCTATCATCTTGAGGGCTATATATATGGGTTCCTTCACTCCATCTCGTGCTCTTTGACACTCCAGCAACTTCATACACACAGAGAGCCCTTGTGCTTCAACTCTTTGCAATAACTACTTACATATTCATCCTTTGAGAGCAAGATCAAGGTCAAGGCTTGTGTGCATCCATCTTGGTGAGGATCAAGATCAAGTAAAGACCGGTGGCTTGTTACTCTTGGTGATTGGCAGCACCTAGGCGGACTTGGTGACCGGGGTGCGTTCTCGGAGCTTGCCAAGGAGATTGTGGAAGCCCGAAGAACAACGGTGTACAAGGCTTGAGCTCCACCTTGCCGGGATGGCGAACGGAGACTCTTAGTGAGCGCCCACAAGCATGGGAGGCGGCAAAACACTCTAGGGTGTGCCGCAACGTGGACTAGGGGAGGGTGCCAAACCTCCGATACCACGGAAAAAATTCCGGTTGTCTCTCTCCCTTGTTCCTCTACTTGATGCTCTTTCGGTTCTTGCTATTCTCATGGATTGCTTCTAGTAGTCATCATAGTTAGTCTCTTCTTGGCTAGTATGTCCCTTGCTATGGTCATTAGTGTTGCTAGTTCTAGCTTCCGTTGCGGTTTCCTTTCCACTAGCATGAGTAGGGTTCCTTGTCTTGTCGTGTAGAGTAAGTTCGTGTAGAGGGTGGAGTGGGCTAATTTGTAGCTTCGTTAGGCTAAGGATTTTCGTTTAGAGTTTGAAATTAGCCCAATTCACCCCCCTCTTGGGCATCCGATCCTTACAAGTGGTATCAGAGCCTCGTTGCTCATTGGATCACTAAGCTTCACCGCTTAGAGCGAGATGTCTAAGATGGGTGGCTCGGTCCCCTACTTTGAGGGCAATAACTTTAGCTATTGGAAAGCTCGCATACGAGCATACCTTGAGTCTATTGCCCCCGAAGTTTGGGAAGCTACCGAGCATGGTTTCGTTGCGCCTCACACTAATGACCAAATCAAGTGGAATGCTAGGGCCCGAAATGCTATCTTTGAAAGCATTAGCCAAGAGGTGTTTGCTAGGGTCTCGAGCAAACTCAATGCTTGTGATATTTGGGCCGAACTTGTTGAAATTCATGAGGGCACCACTAAAGTTAGAGAGCAAAAATATCATGTGCTTAAGGCTAAGTATGATGACTTCAAGATGCATTCTTATGAAAATTGCAATTCCATGTATTCTCGCTTGAATGTCATCATTGAGGACATTAATGCTCTTGATGTTTGTAAACTTGACAAGGGCACCATCAACCGAAAGATCCTCCGCATCCTCATCAAGCCCAAGTACAACATCATCAACACCATGCTTCAAAAGGAGAATCTTGACACACTTGAAGTGAGTGAGGTGGTGAGCCAAATTCGAGCTCATGAGATGGGGGTTCTTGGCATCACGGAAGAGTCTTCCCCAAGCAAGACCGTAGCACTCAAGGCCAAGACCAAGAAACCCCACACTCCCAAGAAAGTAATGCCTCCACCTCCAAGCTCCTCAAGCGAAGAAGAGCAAGAAGAGCAAGATGATGACTCAAGTGGTAATGAGGATGATGCCGAACTAGCTCTTATGATGAAGAAGTTCAACCGCCTTCATGCAAAGATCAACAAGAAGGGGTTCAACTTTGACTCCAAGAGGAAGGCGTTCCGGCCAAGGAGAGATGACAAGAAGAAGTGCTACAATTGTGGTGAAAATGGCCACATCTCTTATGAGTGCCCCAAGCCGGACAAGCGCAAGGGCAAGATCAAGAAAGATGAGTCCGATGATGAAGAGGAAGAGAAACCCAAGCGCAAGCCATTCTACAAGAAGAAGAATGACTCTAAAACAAAGCTCTTTCCAAAAAGGAAGAAAGGTCCCCAAAGAAGCTTCATGTGTGAAACAAATGAATGGGTGACCGATGAAGAAACAAGTGAAGGCTCAAGTGATGATGATGACTTTGTCGGGCTTGCTATCTCCACCAAGGGGCCAACACTTTCTCCACCACCCATGTGCCTCATGGCCAAGGGCTCCAAGGTACGGGAAATAGAAGTAGATGATAGTGATGATGAGCTTTCTCCTGATGAACTTGCTTCTTTGATCGATGAGTACGTTTCCGTGATCAAGAGGGAAAAGGGGAATGTAAAGCATCTTGAGAGCACTCTTGCTAAACTAGAGGAGAGCCACCACGATTTGCTTGAAAAACATAATGCCTTGCTTAAAGAGCAAGTTAAGACCAAAGCATATGTCAAGCAAATTGAGGAGGGAAACTCAACTCTAAAGAAGTTGCACATTGATCTCGAGGCTTCTCATAACTCATTACTTGCTAAACATGAAGACCTTGTCAAGGTCCACTCCAAAAATCATGACATTAGCAAGATAAATGAGGAGAAGTACAAGAGGCTTGTGCAAGAGCATAGAGATTTGACTCACAAGTATCAAGAGCTTGAAATTGCCTATGAGATCATTGACTCAAGTCTTGAGCACTCTACCACCTCTCATGTGGTCAAAGTCAATGTCTCTACCTCTTGTGAGGACCTTGCTCCCGGTCCCCTTGCTACTAATGACTTGCCTAAGTGTGAAGGAGAAAGGGTGAAAGAATTGGAGGCTCAAATTGAAGGATTGAAAAGTGGGCTTGCTAAGCTCAATAGAGGACAATATATTCATCAAGAAATATTGTTCCATAATCTCCGAAATTATGAAGGAAGAGGACTTGGATCCTACCCCGAGCCACCAAAAGTGGATGACACTCCTTCACCGGAGGTCAAGGATAGCTTCATCAAAGGAGTGGGCTCCTATTGCAACTATTGCATGATCACCGGTCATCACTCTAGGGAGTGTCCCATCCCCAATCGCCCTCCTCCTAAATTACCTTCTAACTACAAATCTATGTATGATAATAACATCTACTTGTTGAGCAAGGTTAATGGCAAGGTGAAGGCAAAGTTCATTGGCAAGGACATAAAGAACAAGAAGGGGAAGCTTCCCAAGCAACTTTGGGTTCCTAAAGTCTTAGTCACTCACGTGCAAGGACCAAAGCTTGCGTGGGTGCCCAAAACTCAAAAATGACTTCTCTATGTGTAGGTGAACTACAAAGCCGGTGGAAAGCATTGGGTACTTGATAGTGGTTGCACGCAACATATGACCGGCAATGATGGTATGTTCACCTCACTAGAAGACCCCGGCGACAAAGAGCAAGTCACCTTTGGTGATAATTCAAAGGGCAAAGTCATTGGGTTGGGTAAAATTGCTATCTCAAATGATCTATCAATCTCTAACGTTCTCTTTGTTAAGTCCTTGAGCTTTAATCTCCTCTCAATCGCACAATTGTGCGATCTTGGTCTAACGTGTGTTTTTGACAAGAATTGTGTTGTAGTGAAAAGTGAAAAGAATAAGTCCATGGTATTTCAAGGGTTCCGGCACGGCCACCTCTACCTTGTTGATTTTAGTGAGATGAAGACTTCATCAACAACTTGCCTCTTCTCCAAGTCTTCCTTGGGTTGGCTTTGGCACCGGCGCATTGCACACATTGGAATGAGCCAACTCAAGAAGGTTGTCAAGAAAGGGATGGTGATCGGCGTGAAGGACGTCACATTTGAGAAGGACAAGCTTTGTAGCGCATGTCAAGCCGGCAAGCAAGTCGCAAGTCACCATCCAATGAAGACTTGTGTCTCAACCTCCAAGGCGCTCCAACTTCTTCACATGGATCTATTCGGTCCCACTACTTATGAGAGCATTGGTGGTAATCTCTATTGCCTAGTCATTGTTGATGATTTTACACGGTATACTTGGACTTTGTTTCTAGGTGATAAGAGTGAGACTCCGGACAAGTTCAAGATCTTCGCCAAGCGGGCTCAACATTGTGAAGGTCCGAAGTGACAATGGCTCCGAATTCAAAAATTACAAGGTGGATGACTGGTGTGATGAAGAAGGCATCAAGCACGAATTCTCCGCCACCTATACACCTCAGCAAAATGGAGTTGTTGAGAGAAAGAACAAGACATTGATAACTCTCGCAAGAGCCATGTTGGATGACTATGGCACGTCGGAAGATTTTTGGGCGGAAGCAATCAACACGGCATGCCATGCTTCAAATCGTGTCTATCTTCATCGGTTACTTGGCAAGACACCTTATGAGCTCCTCATTGGGAGGAAACCCAACATCTCCTACTTCCGGGTCTTCGGTTGCAAGTGCTTCATCTACAAAAAGAAAAGGCTCGGTAAATTCGAAAAACGTTGCGATGTTGGTTTCTTTGTGGGTTATGCATCAAACTCGAAGGCATACCGTGTATTCAATCAAACAACTGGAATGATTGAAGAAACGTGTGACGTAGAGTTTGATGAGACTAATGGCTCCCAAGGGGAGATGTTCTCTCATGATGATGTAGATGATGAACCCCTACGCGATGCTATGAAGAATATGACTGTAGGGGACGTAAAGCCGGAGGAGGTGCATGAAGACAATGATCAAGGGGGAGGAAATTCTCCATCAAGACTAAGCACCTCCATGTCGCCTCATGTGGATGAGAATGAAGAAAGAGAGATAGAACAAGGTGGAGTTGATGAAGTGCCGGACAATCGAGATCAAGGAGTGCCACAAGCATCAAATGATGAGTCATCACCACCCATGGCACCAAGAAGGCCACTAGTGAGACATGGACGCATCTCCAAGGATCACCCCATCGACCAAGTGATTGGGAGTCCTTCAAGGGGAGTAAGAACTCGTTCTCGTAACCTTGTCTCATTTTGTGAGCATTACTCGTTTGTTTCTTGTGTGGAGCCTACTTGTGTAGAGGAAGCTCTTGCGGACCCCGATTGGATCATAGCCATGCAAGAGGAGTTGAACAACTTCGCTCGCAATGAAGTATGGGTGCTTGAAGAGCGTCCAAAGAACAAGAACATCATTGGCACCAAGTGGGTCTTCCGCAACAAACAAGATGAACATGGTGTGGTGGTGCGCAACAAGGCAAGGCTTGTGGCAAAGGGATTTGCACAAGTGGAAGGTTTGGACTTTGGCGAAACATTCGCCCCGGTTGCAAGACTTGAAGCCATCCGTATCCTTCTTGCTTACTCTTCACATCATAAGATAAAACTTTATCAAATGGATGTGAAGAGTGCCTTTCTCAATGGTTTTATTAATGAACTTGTTTATGTTGACCAGCCGCCCGGATTTGAAGATCCGAGGAAGCCTAACCATGTGTATAGGTTGCACAAAGCCTTGTATGGACTCAAACAAGCTCCACGGGCATGGTATGAACGGCTAAGGGACTTCCTCATCATGCAAGGATTCAAGATCGGCAAAGTCGACATGACACTGTTCACCAAAGACGTCAATGGGTATCTCTTCATCTGTCAAATCTATGTTGATGATATTATCTTTGGTTGTACTAACGAGAAACTAAGCCATGAGTTTGGTGATATGATGTCTAGGGAGTTCGAGATGTCCATGATTGGCGAGCTTAATTTCTTCCTTGGTTTTCAAATAAAGCAAGTGAAGGGAGGAATATTCATCCATCAAGAAAAATATTGTAGAGATCTACTCAAGAAGTTCAAGATGGGTGATTGCAAGCCAATTAGCACTCCAATGTCTACGAATGAACATCTCGACGCCGACGTGGACGGGAAGCCCGTTGATCAATCCACCTACCGCTCCATGATCGGTTCGCTACTCTATCTCACCGCATCTAGGCCGGATATAATGTTTAGTGTGTGCTTGTGCGCTCGCTTCCAAGCGGCTCCTAAGGAATCCCACCTTACGGCCGTGAAGAGGATACTTCGGTATCTCAAGCACACCCCAAGTATAGGCCTATGGTACCCCGAGGGCGCTAAGTTAGAACTCTTGGGATACTCGGATTCGGACTTCGCCGGATACCGTGTCGATCGCAAGAGTACCTCCGGGGGTGCCATTTGCTTGGGCGATCCCTAGTTTCGTGGTCAAGTAAGAAGCAAAACTGTGTGGCTTTGTCCACTGCGGAGGCGGAATATATAGCGGCCGGTGCATGTTGTGCCCAAATTCTATATATGAAGCAATCCCTTTTGGACTTTGGTGTTGTTTGTGGCTCTGTGCCTCTCCTTTGTGACAATGAGAGTGCCGCTAAGATAGCTAAAAACCCCGTCCAACACTCTCGCACTAAGCACATTGATATTCGCCATCACTTCTTACGTGATCATGAGGCCAAAGGTGATATCACCATAACCGGAGTGAGATCCGAGGAGCAATTGGCGGATATCTTCACTAAGCCCTTAGGAGAGGAGACTTTTTGTAGGTTGCGAAGTGAGCTTAACGTGTTGGACTGGTCCAACTTCATATAGGTTGCCCTGTCATATAATCTTGCATTGCATGCATTTTGCCTTAAGTAAGTGCTTGTCAGACTTCTTCAAGATAGGGGTGAGCAGGGTCTAGCTTGAGCCGATGGTACTTGGTTTTGCTCAAGGCTTGTAGTTGGGCTCACCCTGAAGAAGCTTGCGGGAGGTTCAAACTTGACAAGCTAGATTTAAATTCTTGCAATGCATTTTTCCTGTCATATAGATGTGCACGCATATTTAAACTCTTGTAATGCATGGTAGCTTGTTTGGCATTGCATGCGGTAGAGTCACAAAGGAGCCACTAAATGAGAAAGAAGTATTGCCCTTAATGCAATTCTTTCAACTCATAAAAGTGGGCAAAGTAATATTTTATGAGTGCTTAACGCTTATTGAGTCATGTTCCCGAAGGACTAGAGCATCCATCTCTATTGAGCTCTTCGGAAAAGACTCATACATTCCTTTTGGTTCTTTTCGAATCCTCTTTCGTCTCTTTACAAAACAAAACTATATGCACAAGTTTGGTGCAAAATATTTTGAGGGGTGAGGGTTTCGTTCCTACATGCCCAACACATGTGTTTGTTCGAATTTTATATGTGAAAGGCAATGTGGGAAAGCTTTTCAGCTGTGCCTAAAACTTCTCAAAACCGAAATGTCCGTTCTTTAAAATAAAAAAAAGGGGATACAAGCCTCGGACATTTCGGTTAATGCAAGAAGTAAGCAGGTGAGAATTCAGTGTCTCATATAAAATAAGACGAAGGTTGGTACGGTTATTAGGGTCGGACAATACGGTCTTCAGTTTTCTAGTGCAAACCTCACACTGCAGACCGAACGAGATGGATCATTTGTCCGCTCAGATAGTTTGGTTGAGACCGGACAATACTCTCCGCAGATGGTGAACGGGATCAAAAATTGGAAGCGTCAGGAAAAATAGGACGAAGTTTTGTCCGGTCCGAGTATCGGACAATACTATCTGTATGGCTCAGGCGCAAAGTTCCAATCAAAGACCGGACAAGATAGTATCTTTTGTCCGCTCAGGCCATATGGATTAAAACGGACTGTCCGGTCCTGTTACGATGGAGCCAAGTCACCAATGCAGCAGCTTTAGGAATATTAGGACGAGGTTTTGTCCGATATTTCAATTCGGACAATACTTTCTATGTGGCATAGGCGCGATGCCGAACAAAAAGACCGGACAACTTGGGACCTTTGTCCGCTCCGGCCTTTTCAGATGAACCGGACTGTCCGATCCCAGCAAGAGGAGAGGAACTAGAAAACAGGAGCGTCAGGAAAACATGGACGGACATTTGTCCGGTCTGCAACCTCGGACAATTCCTTCTGGTGGCTCAGGCGCGTTTTAAAATAGGAGACCGGACAAAACCTGTATTTTGTCCGCTCAGGCCTTATGGCCGAAACCGGATTGTCCGGTCTCCCTCTGATCTAACCAGTCGGGCCTCTCGTTTGAGCAGAGACCAATCATCTCGCTTCTTCCTCATTTGGACTTCGACACGCGCGCTTCCTCTCCGAACCGCCCAGTGCCGCCGCCATCCGCCCCCACAGGGTTCCACCGCCGCAGCTCCCCCGCTGACTGGCCCTCACCGCCGCTCCTCTCGCCGCACTCCCCTGCCGCTCCGCGGTGCCACGCCGCTCTCACGCACCGCCGTCTCTCCACTCTGCCAGCGCCGCCGCTCCAGTCTGCCCGCGCCGCCGCGCCAATCCCGCACCGTCGCTCCACCTCGCCGCCGCGGCCCGCGCCGCAGCTCCACGCGCGCCATCGAGCAGTCTCACCTGCGCCGCCGCTTCACTTGCGCCGCCGCCGCACCTCTCCACTCCTGTCTGCGCCACTCCGAGCGCCGTCGGGTTCCTCCTCACCGCCGGCCACTTGCTCCATTCTCTGCAGTGGTGAGCACCCGTTTTTTTTCCATCCTGCTAGGGTTTGGTCATTTTTTTTAAATTCATGCAACCCTAGTTCATATTCCGAGAAATTGAGTCTCAACTCTTGAAATTGAAGCAGAAATTGATGAAATGGAAGTGCTCTTGGCACCAGATTCACTGCTATATCATCATTGTGCATTGTTTTAGGGGGAGTTGTGTAGTTCTAAATAGACCTAGCATGTTTATGGACTTGAGGAATTAACCTTTAATGTCGATTAAGCATGGACAAAGAAATTTGGCTCTAATTGTGAGATGGTCACGCAATTTTAGCTAAAATTTCTCAGATTTTGACAATTGACATGACATGCTAGGCTATTATCAGTCTAATTCTTTGCTTTAGGACTTTCCTTATGTCTAGTTATTCTCGTATTCTTATCTGAAATCTTTGTGCCTATCCTGGTTCTTTGTCTTGTAAACAGATGGGTCATGAGAAGAGGAAGGGCAAGGAGCCTGTTCCAGAGGAGCCTAGGAAGAAGCGGAAGTCAAAGGCCCAGAAGGAGGCCGAGATAGCACAGGCAGTAGCAGATGCAGCAGAGAGAGCAGAGAGAGGGGGAGCAGGGGCTAGCCTGCAGATCGGAGGACAGCGCAGATCCACTCGCACCAGGCAGCAGGCTCCACCCCAGACAGCGACTCCTCCGAGCACAGCTCGCTCCCGCGGAGGCCGCCCTCGCACTCGCGGAGGAGCCACTCCGTCAGCAGGACGGTTGAGTCAGGAGGAGCAGCCACACGAGCAGCCCCGAGAGCCACCGCACACAGGACCTCGCAGTGTAATGGCCAATGAGGACATCCGCCTGTTTGATCTGAGGCGCAGGAAGACCAAGGGCATCAAGGCCCTTCGGTATGACATGACAGTGGACGAGTTCTACCCCAGGCCGAGAGACTTCAGGATTGACCGTCGCTTTTGGACAGTGTTGCAGGCCAGCTTGTACGAGAGTGCCTTGCAGGGAGGTCACAGGCTCATGCCTCAGGCAGCGATAGATTTCAATAGGGCTAACACTGTCAGTGGACACGACATCAGGCAGTACTTTGATCACTATCCAGGGCTCATTGACCTGATGACCAGTTCACACACGTACGTTGAGGACTGGGTTAGGGTGTTCTATGCTACCCTCTACATCGCCGACCAGAGGCACTTTATTCACTTCATGTTCAATGGGACGGAGCACAGGCTATATAGGGAAAGGATAGCGGAGCTACTCGGTGTGCCCGTGAGAGATCGTTCAGTGCACTCCGTCGTCTACGACGGAATATCTCCACCCTACAGAGGTCACGCAGGTACAGCACCACCACTGGACCAGGTCAGACACTTGTTCAGATGTGAGATGCTTGCGGACACTCCGAGGACTCCAGACAGGCTCAGGCCAGAGTACCAGCTCCTGTTGCAGATCTTGAGGAGGTCTTTGGTTCCTAAGGCAGGCTTCAGAGAGGGACTCACAGCTCTACAGCAGGCAGTAATGACTTTCCTCACCAAGTTCATGGATTTTGACATTGTGGATGTTATTCTGGCAGAGATGGAGGATGTGATAGTCGATGGGATGGCTACACGACGACAGATGCCATATGCTCACTGGATCACTCACATTCTATATCAGTTAGGTGAGGGGGATGCAGACTTTCGTGCACTGTACCGTGGCACCCAGACCCGCTTCCCGGACTACAGGCCTGCCATGAGAGATGATCAGAGAAGAGGTGGCCGGGCAGCCAGAGCCATTCGCGAGCAGATTCCTGCCGAGGATAGGGCCGAAGTCGAGGCAGAGGATGAGGAGCTGGAGGCAGCAGAGGCAGGTTTTCTTTCGTTTTACTACGCCTCCACTACCTCAGACTCAGATTATGATGATGAGGAGGAGCAGGCACACTTCTTTCCACCTGCAGCACACGATGCCGAGGCCGGAGGCTCAGGGGAGCCACGACCACCTTCACCACCTTTGGCCCCAGTGGTCTCTCAGGCCCAGGTCACACAGCCCGATGCTCTGCAGGGGATTCTCCAGGCCTTACTTCAGCAGCAGGCCGAACACACTCGAGTGCAGCAGCAGCAGACTCAGCAGCTCCTGACCTTACACCAGGCTCAGCTTGACTTTCAGAGAGAGACTCGAGACAGAGCTGATAGACAGGAGGCACGATAAACGATCATACTTGAGGAGATCCGCACGTCACTCATGGAGCAGCGTCAGGAGTACCGGCACGAGATCGATTCCTTGAGGTCTGAGGTACGAGGAGCTCTTGGTCTACCACAGCCTCAGCAGACTCTGCCAGCTCCACCTCAGATGACTCTGCCAGCTCCACCTCAAATGACTCTGCTGCCTCTACCTCAGGTCACTCCCTCTGCTCAGTTAGCAGGTGCCTCCACTCCAGGGACTTTCCCTCTTTCACCTCTGCTACGGACAGACTTGCGACCGGTGCTCTCACCTCTAGCAGCCACTACACTTATGTTTGAGTCACCGGCACAGGGTCCCTCGGTCACAGCTGCTGCCTCCTCCCCCGGACCGTCTCACAGAGACCAGCTTGAGGAGACAGTGGAGCCAGTGATAGAGCAGATCACGCAGCCAGCGAGCTCCCAGGCAGTTGCTGCACAGCCAGAGACAGAGGTCGTACCCGACTCACCGCTGGGTGCCGTGGACAGGGCTGCTGCAGAGATGGGTGATTCAGACGCCGACAGTGACGACGACACGCGCTTTCAGTTCATCTCACGTCGCCCTCCTCCACCTCCGGCTTCTCCTCCTCCACCTCCTCCGAGAGATTAGGTCCCTTCTTTGGTCCTTGATGACAAAGGGGGAGATAGGTTGGGAGTAGGATGGTAGTAGACTTGGTGTTTTGTGCTCTTTTGGCTTTTGTGGATGGACATGACTTTTGGTACTTGTGTATGCTCTTTGCTATCATGTCTATATCACTCTGGGTGAGCCTTCGAGCTCCGTGTGCTTAATTTCCTTGTCTAAGGCTAGAGTAGTTGACGTTGTTCTTAATTTATTTACCATCTCTACTCTTGCCGTCTTTTACTTGTCATCAATCACCAAAAAGGGGGAGATTGTAAGCATCTAGGCCCTAAGGTGAGTTTCGGTGATTGATTGACAAGGTTAAGTGTTATCTAATGAGCTTGTGAGTGCAGGTTTAATAATGAATACAAAAATGGTTGCTCATTGGATTATGTGAATGGCCCCTAATTCAAATGTTTCACTTCATGGAAGCGGACTTGGTTTTCATCCGTATCTCGAAGGCTAAGGACTTTTCTAGAGTCAAGGATCATGGTGTTGAAGGATCCTTGCTTAGATAGGGTTTACAGCTTTCTAGTGTCCGCACTATTAAGAGGGGTCAACGGTTAGTAGCTTGATCAAGTGAATTGCCAAGTTATGGATGCACACACATGCCAAATCTTTTAGAAACATCAAAGGTATAAGCTACATAGGCTCAAGGTCCAAGAAAATCAAGCTTCACATCAAAATTCTTGAAGAAAACTCAAAATCAGAGAAAGACATAGGGACAGTATTGTCCTCTCTATGCCAAAACAAGGGACCGGACAAATCAAGGTTTTAGGTGAACATATACTGTCCAAAGCCTATGCAAATCCTCTACACCGGAATGTCAGGTTTAGGGTAAACGGACAAAGCTACGGACAAATAAACCTGAGGCTACAAACCTGCGAGAAATCAGCCAAAATAATGGACAGTATTGTCCGAAGTTGAGGACAGTACAAATCTAAGGACAAAGAAACCTGAGGCTATGATTTCCTGAGTATGCCAGTGAATACATGGAAAGTATTGTCCGAAGTTGGGGACAGTACAAATATAAGGACAAAGAAACCTGAGGCTATGATTTCCTGAGTATGCCAGTGAATACATGGAAAGTATTGTCCGAAGTTGGGGACAGTACAAATATAAGGACAAAGAAACCTGAGGCTACGATTTCCTGTGTATGCAAGTGAATGCATGGACAGTATTGTCCGAAGTTCAGGACAGTATAAATCTAAGGACAAAGAAACCTGAGGCTACGATTTTCTGAGTATGCAAGTGAATACATGGACAGTATTGTCCGATGTTCGAGATGGTATAAAGCTAAGGACAAAAGTACAATGACGTACTGAGTCAGTGACCGTTGGTAAAGTATATGGACAGTATTGTCCGATGTTGGAAAAAGCAGTGGACCGGACAATACTATGTACTCTGCGTCAGCAGCTCTCTTTGTGCAACGGCTCTATCATCTTGAGGGCTATATATATGGGTTCCTTCACTCCATCTCGTGCTCTTTGACACTCCAGCAACTTCATACACACAGAGAGCCCTTGTGCTTCAACTCTTTGCAATAACTACTTACATATTCATCCTTTGAGAGCAAGATCAAGGTCAAGGCTTGTGTGCATCCATCTTGGTGAGGATCAAGATCAAGTAAAGACCGGTGGCTTGTTACTCTTGGTGATTGGCAGCACCTAGGCGGACTTGGTGACCGGGGTGCGTTCTCGGAGCTTGCCAAGGAGATTGTGGAAGCCCGAAGAACAACGGTGTACAAGGCTTGAGCTCCACCTTGCCGGGATGGCGAACGGAGACTCTTAGTGAGCGCCCACAAGCATGGGACGCGGCAAAACACTCTAGGGTGTGCCGCAACGTGGACTAGGGGAGGGTGCCAAACCTCCGATACCACGGAAAAATTCCGGTTGTCTCTCTCCCTTGTTCCTCTACTTGATGCTCTTTCGGTTCTTGCTATTCTCATGGATTGCTTCTAGTAGTCATCATAGTTAGTCTCTTCTTGGCTAGTATGTCCCTTGCTATGGTCATTAGTGTTGCTAGTTCTAGCTTCCGTTGCGGTTTCCTTTCCACTAGCATGAGTAGGGTTCCTTGTCTTGTCGTGTAGAGTAAGTTCGTGTAGAGGGTGGAGTGGGCTAATTTGTAGCTTCGTTAGGCTAAGGATTTTCGTTTAGAGTTTGAAATTAGCCCAATTCACCCCCCTCTTGGGCATCCGATCCTTACAGCAGGTACGCATCTCCTAAGGACTCCATCAGATCCAAATCTATATAGATAGGGTGAATTCCAATAAAATTTCTTGGCTTTGGCAAGGACTTTCCTTTTTGAATTATAATTGAGATGAGTAAGTGGCTCTCCTCTAATGGCTCTTATCACGTCCAACATCCAAGAATCCTTATTTATAACCGCATAAAGGGTGTCGTCTCTTAACGCATCTTCAATTGGTGGACCTCCTTTACTATGGCTCATTCTAGACAAGTGATCTGCCACTACATTCTCAACTCCCTTCTTGTCTCTGATTTCTACATCGAATTCTTGTAGCATTAGAATCCATCTAATTAAACGAGGTTTAGCATCTTTTTTCGTGAGAAGGTATTTAATAGCAGCATGGTCAGTGTAGACTATAACCTTTGAATTAACCATATAAGATCTAAACTTTTCAAAGGCAAAAACTACTGCTAACAACTCCTTTTCAGTGGTTGCATAATTAACTTGGGCCTCGTTAAGAGTTTTGCTGGCATAATAAATGGCATGTACTTTTCCATCTTTTCTCTGTCCCAGCACAGCTCCTACTGCATAGTCACTGGCATCACACATGATCTCAAAAGGTAGATTCCAATCAGGTGGTTGAATGATAGGCGCTCTAACAAGTAATTCCTTAATTTTTCTAAAGGCTACCTCACACTGATCAGTGAACTCAAATGTAATATCCTTCTGAAGTAGGTAATTCAATGGCTTGGCTATTTTAGAAAAATCCTTAATAAATCTTCTATAGAATCCAGCATGTCCGAGAAAGCTTCTGAGAGATCTAATATCTGTAGGTGGTGGCAACCTTTCTACAGTCTCTATCTTGGCTTTATCTACTTCAATTCCTTTCTCTGAAATGACATGTCCTAACTCAAGTCCTTTCCTTACCATAAAATGACACTTCTCCCAATTCAACACTAAGTCTACTTCTCCACATCTTTTCAGAACTTTCTCTAAATTCCGTCTAATATCTGTAGGTGGTGGCAACCTTTCTACAGTCTCTATCTTGGCTTTATCTACTTCAATTCCTTTCTCTGAAATGACGTGTCCTAACTCAAGTCCTTTCCTTACCATAAAATGACACTTCTCCCAATTCAACACTAAGTCTACTTCTCCACATCTTTTCAGAACTTTCTCTAAATTCCGTAGACAGTGGTCAAAACTAGTGCCGTGAACTGAGAAATCGTCCATGAAAACCTCCATGATATCTTCAATGAAGTCTGAGAAAATGGCCATCATACACCGTTGAAATGAAGCTGGTGCATTGCATAAACCAAAGGGCATTCTCCTATAGGCAAAGGTTCCATAAGGACAAGTGAAAGTTGTCTTGTGTTGATCATCTGGATGGATAGGGATTTGAAAGAATTCGGAATAACCATCTAAATAGCAAAAATGGGTATTCTTAGCAAGTCTCTCTAGCATTTCATCTATAAAGGGTAAAGGGAAGTGATCTTTTTTAGCGGCTTTATTAAGCTTCCGGTAGTCTATACACATTCTCCAACCAGTGACAGTTCGTTGTGGAATTAATTTATTTTTCTCATTTTTAACTACAGTTAAACCTCTCTTTTTAGGCACACAATGAACAGGGCTAACCCACTCACTAGTTGGTACTGGGTAGATAATTCCGGCGTTTAGCAGCTTGATTACTTCCTTCTTCACTACGGATCTCATTTCGTTACTCAGTCTCCATTGATTGTCTACCACTGGCTTGTGGTCTTCTTCCATCGGAATCCTATGAGTACAAAATGCTAGGCTAATTCCTTTAAGATCTGCTAGAGAATAACCAATTGCCTTATTATACTTCCTCAACACTCCTAGCAATATTTCCACTTCTTCTGGACTTAGCTGATCACTAACTATTACAGGATAAGTTTTATCTTCTCCTAAAAATTCATACTTAAGTCCTTTGGGCAGTGGTTTGAGCTCCACGTCGGGCGCCTCCTGTGAGTTAAGGTCACCTAGTGGCTCTACAGGAATGTCTTGGGTCTCTTCTTGATTAAGTTCAAGTTGATTAGTGGCAATGGTTGTTTCCTCAGAGAAGAATCCTTCTTCTCCTTCTTCTAATACTAATTTTAACGGCTCTCTAAAAGCATTAATATAATTAATACTCTCTATCTCCTCTATATCGGGAGTGAGATTAATAGGCTAGATGCCGGTAGGAAATCAAAGTCATATTTTAATCCATTAATATTAATAGCGACTTTTCCTTTATCATTATTAACTACAGCATTAACCAACTTAAGAAAAGGTCTACCAAAAATTATATTAATATCATTATCGTAAACATTAATTATATAAAAATTAGTTGGTATAATGTTATTAGCAAAGTTAACTTCAACATTTTTAATTAAGCCCCCAGGTCTAATTACTTCATTATTAGAAAGTTTAATCTTAATACTAGTAGAAACTAAGTGTGGTTTATCACTCAATTTAGAATAAACTTCATAGCTCATAGTACTTACCTGGGCTTCCATAGAGCAGTGAATATTGTTGAAGTCTTCTTTGTTGATGGAGCAAGAAATTCCGGTTGAAGATTCTTCTAGCTCTAGGTAGACAATAATTTCCTTAGTAAGTGATGACTCCGGCTTGACACCAATCACCCGCTTCACTTCAGAGACAAAGTCACTGTCCAGCTCTTCTTCTTGGAATAATTTCTGCAGCACCTCCCCTATACTTAGATCATCAGAGCTCCTTCTAAGTTGCATTTCTGGTGGAAACATCTCTTCTTCTTCCTTTAAATCTTCTAGTGGGAGTGGTCCTGTACACTTCAGTGTGTCTCCAAAATCCACTGGCATCCAGCTCATTTTGTCAAATTCTGTCAGTGGTTTTACACTAGCAAGGCTTCTGTAATTTGAACACTCAGTCTTCACTTGTGGTGCAAAACTCTCGTACTCCTCTTCCTCAGCTGCATAAGACACTGTAGTTCTTCTGGCAGGTTGTTGCTCTTCGAAGACAGCATATGTAGGCGCCATACCCACTGGCACCTGTACTACACTCTCCTTCCTATCTCTTTCAGCCTTTGAGGTCAAGCAGACATCTGACAAAATCTTCATAGCTTCACTCCACTTCCGGCTTAGCAGTGATCCTCCAGCACAAGTGTTCAGTCGCTCAAAGTCTTTAGTGGTAAGACTGAAGTAGAAGATTGACATCATCATCTCTGGAGTGAATCCAATTGGTGGTCCTTGTGTCCTCATTTCTTCCAGTTTGTCCCAGGCTTCATCAATGTCTTCATTCTCTCGTTGCATGAAGTCCCAGATTCCTTTTCTCAACTTGTGCACTCTCAGTGGAGAAAAGAATCTTGTAGTGAACTTCACTTCGAGAGTCTTCCAATCACCTCCAGCTTCTACTGATGCAACATGGTACCACTTTCTGGCTCTGTCTTCCAGTGTAAACGGAAAGAGGTTCCACAAGACCCACTCTTCTGGAACTCCGTCTTGATGGAATGTACGACACACTTGCTTTAGCCTCTCCAGGTACTTGTACGGGTTCTCATCATCTTCACCGCTGAACTGATGTTCGGCAACAATTCGGATGATTCCTGGTTTCACCTCGTAGGATCTTGATTCCGGCCTCAGATTTGATTTTTGAAACTTTAAATCTTCAACTCTTGGAGTTAAGTACTCCGCAAGTGTCAGACCCTCACACATCATAGTCGTATCTAAAATGTAGACAAAAAATACAAAACAAAAGATATACGACAGCAAAATTTGCTGTACTTAGACCAAATTAAATCTAAACAAAATAACAAATTGAAAAACTAAATTTAAAATTTCAAAAATTAAAACCTACTCCTAATTTCGAAAATAACTAAATAAATAAAAATTAACACACTAATTAAAAAGCAAATAAACAAAACTAATTAATCACACAATAAATAAAAACTAACTATTAAAACTAGTAGTAACAGAGTTAATAAAAGATTAATAATAACTTAAACGATAATTAGTGATTCCCCGGCAACGGCGCCAGAAAAGATTGTTGACGGCACTTAAGCACGCCAAATCCTTATACTGCAAGCGCACAGTATCACGGTAGCTTTTCGCCAGAATGAGTATTTTGGGTTTATCAATCCGGAATTAATTATGTTTAAGATGTTATTAATCTAATGTTAATTAAATTACTATCTAATTCTAATTGATCTAAATAAGCTTAAAAAAGAGATAAAGTCTATCTAATTGCAATCTAATAAATGTTCTAATTATACTCTAAACTATTGCAGCAATTAAATTAAACTCGGGATAGATAAGATTTAAACAGGCAAAAGGATCCACAAGAGATATGAGACAAACAACTTAAGTACTAATAACCACCTTGATAAAGATCTAACCAACAAGCATAGAATAAACATGATCATGAATGTCAAAGAACTACTCGAACCTTTCCCCGAGCTCCACTGTCACTGGTAACCAGGTAATCGACGAACTAGTAAACCCTAACCAACTCTAAGCATGAGCAGATTCAATTCTACTAATAAGGTAAAATAGATCTACTAAAAGACATGTGAGAATTCTTATGGTGGCCACCAAAGCACAAGTAGACATTAAGCATTGCAAAGATATGGATCATAAACATGCATAAACAAGAAGCTAAGTTTAAAAGATAAACTTTATTGATCAAACATCAAGGTTTTATCAAAGTACAGAAGAAGTTCGAGGAATTTACTCAAGATACATCGAAATCCGTGAACCAAAGTCGTCGAGTTGAACTAGACGAAGAAGTCAACGGAAGATGAGCTCGAGCAGCCCTCGGGAGGCATCTGGTCAGCCGACCAGACACCCTAGGGGTTGGCCGACCCCCAGGCCTCCTACCTCCTCTTGCTTTTTCGCTGAGATGTTCTTCCCACCGAGTTGAACTCCCGTGGACGCCGACTCGAACCATAAACTCTTGACTTACAATAATTTGTGTCTAACCAAAGTTGGATCTCCCCTTTCGGAGCCCTCTATTTATACCCCGAAGGGAACACTATACATGGAAACTAATAGGTCGGTTCTAAGAGTCCTAGAACACCTAAAACACCTATTTCCAAGTATAATCAAGCCTCTAGAAGAGTCCCGGTCGTCCATAACCTTCCTTGCTTAATGATGAAGTCTTCTATCTTTAATTCCCGAAATAGATCTTTCCTTCTTCTGCAGCCTGTAGTAAATCGACCATAACTCTATCTTCCGAAGTCCAATAAATGCAAACTCGGACTCTAAATTATAGAGCTCGAAGAGATCTACAATTTTGGTATTCAAACTTTCTTCATTTGACGTCATTAATGTCCCCGAATTGGGCCCACAAGCTGCTGCTCTCATTGACTTCGCGAATATTTTAGGATTTGTCCTTCCCGGCAATCTTTATGTTCTAGAATACTCTTTCAATTGGGCTTTTACCTTCAATTGGGCTTCATTAATCTTTATCCTTTGGGCTTGCTCATCTTAGCATAAATCCTATCTTCGAGAATTCTTCTAATTATATTAAATATTACCTATTTTCCTGCAAAAAATCAATAATGCACAAAAACAAAGAGCATTCTTGAAAACGAAGTTACTTGTTAGCAAAATAATAATAAATCATAACATTAATCCATGAAACGGCATAAAAACATATGAAATTATAACATAAATTTAGTACTTAAGCCGCGTCAACAGCGGACCGAACCTCCACCGTGGGGAATGGTCGCCGCCGGCGCCCCATTCTCCCGTTCAACCCTGGCCCTCGGATCTGATCTGGGCGGCCGAGATCATAACGTGCCATACTCCTTCGCGAGCCAATCATGGATTGCCACATCGCCCTCACTTATCCGACTCAGCCCGGCCCCGCGCGTCAGGCCGCGTGTCACGCCACGCGCACGCCGCGTCAGCGCTGCGCCAGCGCAGACCCGGTCAACCGTGGTCCTTTGCATTTAAGTCCCTGTCTTTTTCGGTTATCAACCCGCGGTCTAGCCCTGTGGAAAAATAATTAGATTTAGGTCCTGTTTTCTTCGGTTTGGCCCCTGGACTCTCTGGATTTTGAACCCACAGTCCAAGCCTCAGTGGTTTTGCTCGAAAGCCCTCGGCGGCTACGGTTATTTATGGATAGGCCCTCGGTTTTTCAAATCTAGCCCCTAGTTTCTTTGTTTCTGTCACAGTTATGCCCCTAGGAGCCCGTTTCATGCATAACTTTCACATTTTAACTCCGATTTGAGTGATTCTTGCGCTCACGCGACCGTAGTAATGCGTAGAATGTTTTTAGTACAGTTTTATCTTCTGTTTTTATGATATGTTGTACTGTTTCTCACCTTTGGATAATTGTTTGCTTGTATGTATGCGTGGAAATGCTTGTATGTTGCCGTGAACGTGTTTAGACGGTGAGCAGTTTGTTGGTGAAGAAGAGCAGCAGTTTGAGGGTGTTGAGCAGCAGCCTCAAGACCAGTTTGAGCAAGGCAAGTATAACTTGGACAACCTAATAACCATATAATCATCTCATGTGCATGTGTCTAACTTGTTTACCAATAAGGACTGTACTTAGCCTCTTTTATCAATATGTTACCTTTCGTTAATAATTTTGTTAATGGATCTATGCAATCGAATCTTGATCTTGACCCTCTGTGGTTCATGTTTCTTTAAAAATGGCTTTTTAGTAACTTGGTTTAGGGGGCGTGAGCATGTGTTTTGCTCATAGCCACTCTCCTTAAGGCTTGCTCCACAGTCGCGGACCCTGAAACCTTAGCGGTTACACCTTACCAACGTGATCTTTGTAAAGGCCTCGTAGTGTGCTTGCTAGCCATCTCATCTAAGGTAATGTGGTGGACCACTAGCGTAGCCCACGACTCATGGGTAAAGATGTACGACCTCTCGAGAGTGTAAAACTAACATGTCAGCCGTGCTTACGGTTATGAGCGGCCCAGATCCTTTATGCAGATTAGTGTTTCTGTTGGGTTTGGAAGTGGTTCTTACGTTAATGTTGTTGTTTAATGTTCTTATGCAACCTCTTGGGCTTAATGGTTTATCTACCCACCTGTAGTAACTAGTTGTTTAATAAAAACTTGACCAACTAAAAGCTCATGCCTTGTATCAGCCAACCTTGGAGCCTCATAGTTCATGTTATACTTGTTGAGTATGAAATACTCACGCTTGTTTTACTTTAAACCTACTGTTGGCTGGAACCCAACCGCTGCTCTGCTCCCGAAGACTTCGAAGAGTATGTTCAGGACTTCAACGAGTTCTAGGCGTACCAGTCCACCAGTCGACGTCCCTATGGCGGCTCGTTTTATCTTCATTTACGCTTCCGTTATGACTCTGGTTTAAAGACATGTTGTCTTATTGTAATAAAGTGATGATATACGCTATGTAAATGTTTTGTTTTATCTTTTGCACGTTTTGTGATGTCACTATTGTCATAATATATGTGACACTCGTTCCTGGCACATATATGTTGTTTCGGTTCCGTTGGTTGAGAACTGGGCGTGACAAAGTGGTATCAGAGCCGTGTTGACTGTAGGACGGAAGCCTAGTTAGAAACGGACGTAAATAAGGATCTCACTCCCCTTTGCCCTCTTACTGTTTTATAAAAATTTTATTTTTCGCTATCAAATTATATGTTCACTCTAAGTTAAATTATTACTTTTTGCTTTACTCATTCAATCATATAGAACTGATCTTTATCTCATTCTATCCTCCTTTTAGGTCATGGCACGCAACAAGCAGACCGCCCGCAAGAGTATCGGGGGCCGCCTTCACCATGTTGCACCACCGACTCCACGGCGCACCCTTGTACCTCGGCCACCACCACAGATCGAGCCTCCGTCACCGGAGCTGCCCGAGCCGTTGCCACCGCTGTGGCGGAACCGCCGATTTAATACGGGCTAAGTACACCTGTCACCATTAGCTCACAGTGTACTTAGACCGTACTAAACCCGGTCGTCCGTCGAGAAGCCCTCGGCTCTCGATTTGCACCAAATCCCAGATGAACCGACATCACACACATCCGACTCACGATGGAGCCACAACAGTTACATCATCACAGGCATTTGAATAGATAGTAATAAGACTTTAAGTTACAAGCCAGGTTCTGAATAAAATAGGTTCAACATAGGTCCATAATAAAGTAGAGTTCGAAATAGTGTCTTGCAGCGGAAATTAAAGATCACAGTTCATGATAAACAAAAGACTTGCAGTAGGAGAGTGACATCATGCCCACTGATGTCACCCCATTGCCAGAACATGACTCGGCTCACTCCTGGTGGTAACAAGCTCCTCCACCCACGCAGGCACAAAAGAGGAACTCCATACCTGAAAACCAAATGTTGGGGGCAAACCCTGAGTACTAATTACTCAGAGGACTTAATGGCAAGGCTTACGGCTGACGCAAAGCTTGCTTACTATCATTGGATCCTTAGCCTTTGATTCTTAGCTCAAAAGTTTATTTACGGATAGTGGGTTTTAACAGCCACTACCCTTGTGAAAGAAAGAGATAATCATTTGCAAGTACATAGCTATCATCATTATGAAATATCTGAGTCTCAAATAATAATCAACCACTTGATATCCAAAACCATGAATCATATTACAGAATATTAAGGTTATTACTACGTTGCCCGTCAGTGATATTTGGCATTCTCACACCTGGTGAGCATCAGCGATTCGAATCGATTTTAATTCCCGGGAATAACTAAAAATGCCAGGGGCCCATATGCTTACTCACACGACGGCTTTCCCACATATAGTCCCCCTCCTCCACCTGTCCCATCCCAAGTTCGATTCACTCCCACCTGACTCCCGGGTTGTGCCCCCATGACGAGCCTGCCGACATCTCGGACTCCCCGCCATGAGTACCAAGCTCCCCCGGGCCACCTTCCTCTCAACCAGTGGGTAGGAACGTGTTTCTGTTCTCCGGATGGCACAAGTAAGGTTTCACCGGCCCCATTAATCGGTAAGCACTTTAGCAATGGTATGCCAACCAGCAGGCGAACAGCGGACGGGCCTTAAACGACTCGGGCGGAGCCATTACACCGCAACAACACACACCTCGAAAAGTAAAGCTTAATCTCCGCCCGGTCTCCTTTTAATCATCAACAGTAAAGCCATCAAGGTAGTTTTCCAGTGTATCATTTTCTTTTCAAGGTCAACCTACGTGACGAGTGACCATTCACTCGTGTCTACTCGGCCCTATCATTTCTATGCAACTCGTCCTACGGACCTATTATTGGTGCTAGGGCCAGGGCGGCCAAGGAATCTAATGCAGTAAGGTATCAATCAACTCCTAATGCATATGCGTAACAAAATTCATATTTTTGCTGGGAATCATGTGAGCCTGCCTACCTTCCTCGCTAGGGTTAGCTTCCTCGGCGGTGAAGTCAGGTGCGGCCTGCGGGTACTCTTCTTGCTGCAGCTCGGGTTCCGGGTCTTCTGGCTCCTCGATCACCGGAATCTCCTGCTCCTCGGGCGCGGGGTCTATATGCATGCCAAGTGTATGCAATGAGCGTACAGAATGCATGGAGACAATGCAAATGTCACAAAAGCGTGACAATGGGCTAACTTCTTTTCACCCATCATATCATGCACTCACCCCTACTATAAAAGGAACCCCTTTACTTCTAAGCATACACTTAGACCCTACACCAATATATATGACTCATTTTATGCACTTTTTATGTAGCAACATTTTCCAAGTCACATTTAAATGGTAGATAGCAAAACACATATAACTTGATTAATGCTAGGGTGCTAAACATAGTACTCAGGACCTAACTACCCTGTTATAGCCACTGTCAAGGCCTCAAGTTCATTAGTGTTCATTAGATATACTTTTTCCTATTTACAACATAGAACATGCATGTGCAAAAATTGTGAACAAAAGTTGACATGCACAGATCCATATCATATCCATTGCATAGATCATTTTACTGTGGTTCCAGAACAACAAGATTTTCCTTTTTAGGATTTTTATTCGATTTTATATGATTTATCAAAGTTTCAGCCGAAATAAATCCATTTTAAATGAAAATTACTCAGATCCAGGGGCTATTGCATAATTATCCTATAGATCCGAGGGCCTAGACGTAAGATCTACAAGACTCAGTAAACAGGCGGGAGGACCGGCTTGGAAATAGGGGAAAATCCGGGGGCTAGCTCGCAAAAGCGTCCCCGGTCGTCTCCCTCCCCACGCCAGGCGCGGTCGCGCGACGCGCGCGCGCGGCGAGCTCGGGCTCGCCGGAGCCGCGACGCGGGGTCGAGGGGACGCGGGGCGGGGCGGCGCTCACCGTGGGCGTGAAGTGGACGGCGGAGGCGGCTCGGGTCGGCGGGGAACGGCGACGAACGGCGGCGGCGACTTGAAGCTCCCGGCGCGACGCGACGTCGAGCCGAGCTCGATCTCCTCGGGGGAGAGGAGTCCGACGACTAGATCTAGTGGAGCGAGGGCGGCGCGAAGCGGGGAGTGCAGTGGTGGGGTCGGTTTGGCTCGGGGAGGCCGGATGGCGGCGGCGCGAGCTCGGGTTCGAGCTCGCCGCCGGCTATGGCGGTCGCGGCGAAAAAGCTCGGGGCGGGGCGGAGAGAGGCAGAGGAGCGGGGGCGTTAGGGTTTTGGGGCGCGGGGCTCCTCCCCTTTTAGGGGCCGGGCGTCGGGCAGCGCGGGCAGGGCGGAGGGGCGCGGGCGGTGGCCGGACGGCCGCGGCGGTGCCCGTCGGCCGCGTGGTCACCGTCGTACGCGGGAGGACGACTCGCCGCGCGGCGCAGACCGCGTCCATGAGCCGCGAGCCGCTGACGGGTGGGGCCAAGACGCGAGACGGAGAGATGGGCGCGGTGGACTGGGTCTACGGGGCGAGGGCCGAATCGGCGCGGGCGGCCCAATTCGGACGCCGCGGGCGGGAACCCGACAGGTGGGACCCACCTATCATAGAGAGAGGGAAAAAAAGAAAATCCAAAAATGGAAAAATCCCCTTTGACCGCTGAGACACCTCTTTTCTATTTGCGTTTTTGAGCATCTTAGAGGCCGATTTAGATGAAACTCAAAATACAAGGAGTGTTCAAAATTTTGTAAGCTACAACTTTGTTATAAACTTTGACCCCCAGTTCTATGGTCGAGTTTGGTCTAAATTTGAATTTGAGTTGCTGCCTCAGGTTTGACCAGCAGGATGCCCCATCTTAGAAATTCTAAAAATCCCTTTTCTAGCCATTTACACCTCATGTGCCTTTTGGGAAAGTTGTGTAGAATTTTATGGTCTACATTTGGTTCAATGGGAGTATTTCATGAAAGTGGCTGTAGGTTTGTACAAACTTGGGTTTTCAAAACCAGGCTGGTTTGGGTTGGTTATTTGGGCTGACAGAAAAAGGTTCAAAACATTAATTTGAATTTATTTTTTGCCCAAACTCAATTTGACAAAGTTGTTCATTAGATCCTTATCTACAACTTTGGTAATATGAGCTTCCCCCACAACCCAACAGAATTCAAACTACAAGCCTGGCATTGTCCATGCTTACTGAAAAAAAAAATCCCACACTATGACCAAATCCCTCTAACCATGATTATGCCATGATGCTTATGATGCATGATAGTGTACAATTAACTTAATTTAGGTACTTGAGATGCTGGAGCATCACAACCCACCCTCCTTAAGGAAATCTCGTCCCGAGATTTTGATGTGTTGTGGGTGGAGAGTTTATAGAGATGAGAAGGCGAAACATACTCGTTCGAGGTGGACGGAAGGAAACCCGGATACTTGGTTCGCAGGTACTCCTCCGTCTCCCACGTGGCCTCTTCTTCGGTGTGCTCACTCCATTGCACCTTATACATGGTGACCGTGTTACGTCGAGTCGATCGTTGCTTTTGGTCCAGGACTTTCACCGGTCTGGCCTCATAAGTGAGGTCCGGTTCAATCTGAACTTGGGATGTGTCGATCTCTTCCTCTGGCACTCGCAGGCACTTCTTAAGTTGTGACACGTGAAAGATATCATGGACTGCCGCGAGGCGTGGTGGTAGCTCTAACCGGTAAGCCACGGGTCCACATTTCTTGGAAATCTTGAATGGCCCAACGTACCGCGGTGCTAGCTTCCCTTTTACCCCAAACCGGTGCACACCTTTCATCGGCGATACCCGAAGATACACGTGATCACCCTCTTTAAACACTAGCGGTCTCCTCCTTCTATCTGAGTAACTTTTTTGCCTTGACTGTGCCCTTTTTAGGTTCTCCTGTATAAACCTCACTTGCTCTTCGGCTTGTGTTACCAAATCGGGCCCGAAGGTGACTCGCTCTCCAGGTTCTGACCAGTTCAGAGGTGTTCTGCACCTCCTCCCATATAGAGCCTCGAAAGGAGCCATCTCCAAGCTCTTTTGGTAGCTGTTGTTATATGCAAACTCTGCTAGGGGCAAACACTCATCCCACTTGGTGGAATAGGTTAAGACACAGGCCCGAAGCATGTCTTCTAGGATCTGATTTACTCTCTCTACTTGACCACTAGTCTGAGGGTGGTACGCTGAGCTGTGGATCAACTTTGTGCCTAGAGACTTCTGTAGCTGCTCCCAGAAACGAGACACAAAGACTGAGCCTCGATCCGAGGTAATGGTCACAGGAACACCGTGTAGGGATACTATTCGTGCAATGTATAACTCAGCATAGGTGGCTGCAGTGTAGGAGGTCTTGACCGGTATGAAGTGCGCTGACTTAGTGAAACGGTCAATGATCACCCATATGGAGTCGTACCCTTTCTGAGTGCGTGGCAACCCTACCACAAAATCCATGTGTATGTCTTCCCACTTCCAAGCCGGGATGTTCAAGGGGTGAAGCATACCGGCTGGCTTTAGGTGATCTGCTTTTACTCTCTTGCACACGTGACATTCTGATACATATTTGGCGATTTCCCGCTTCATGCGGGTCCACCAAAACCTTTGTTTTAAGTCCTGGTACATTTTATTGCTGCCTGGATGCATGGCCAGTACGGATTTGTGAGCTTCTTCTAATATTTCTTCCTCAACTCCATATCTTTAGGGACTACTAAGCGGTTTTTGAACCATAGGACCCCTTGGTTATCTAAGGTGAAGCAATCCCTCTTTGCCTCAGCAATACCCTCACGTATGTGAGCCATGCCCGGGTCGTGTTTTTGTGCTTCAACGATCAGATCTCTTAGTGTTGGCTCAATGCTGATGTTATATAGTTCGACTAAGAATTCAACCGGCATCTCAATCTCATTCATCTCCCAACATATCACCCGAGCCGTGGGTCGGACCTCAATCACATTGCAATGAGCCCGACGGCTTAGTGCGTCAGCTACCACATTCGCCTTTCCGGGGTGATAATGAATCTCCAGGTCATAGTCTTTTATCAACTCTAACCACCGTCTTTGCCTCATGTTTAACTCGGGCTGTGTGAAGATATATTTGAGGCTCTTGTGGTCAGTGTAGATATGACACGTGTTGCCCAGCAGATAGTGCCTCCATATCTTCAGGGCGTGTACAACTGCGGCTAGCTCAAGATCATGGGTTGGGTAGTTCGCTTCGTGTTTCCTTAGTTGGCGGGAAGCGTAAGCGATTACTCTCCCTTCTTGCATTAGGACACAGCCCAGCCCCTGGCCGGAAGCATCACAATATACATCAAATGGCTTTGTGACATCCGGTTGGGCTAGCACTGGTGCTGTTGTCAGAAGTTTCTTTAATTCCCGGAACCCATCCTCACACTTCGGACCCCACACGAATTTTGCATTTTTCTTAGTCAAGGAGGTCATTGGTTTAGCAATTTTGGAGAAGTCCTTGATAAAGCGGCGGTAGTAGCCCGCTAGACCAAGAAAACTCCGAATTTCTGTGACAGTTTCCGGCTGCTTCCAGTTCAGAACATCCTTTACTTTGCTAGGGTCAACCGCTACGCCCTTTTCTGACAGAATATGCCCCAGGAAACCCACTTCCTTTAACCAGAAAGCGCACTTGCTGAACTTGGCATAGAGCTTGTGTTCCCTTAGCCGAGTGAGTACTACCCGCAAATGTTCTTCGTGTTCTTTTTCATTTTTGGAGTAGATTAATATATCATCAATGAATACCACGACGAACTTGTCGAGCTCGTTTATGAATACCGAATTCATCATGTACATGAAAAAGGCCGGTGCGTTGGTTAACCCAAAGGACATGACCAGATATTCATACAAGCCATATCTGGTCGAGAAAGCAGTTTTTGGTATGTCTTCTTCTCTGATTTTTATCTGATAATAGCCCGATCTTAAGTCAATTTTTGAGAAGACTTTGGCCCCAGCTAACTGATCGAACAGGATGTCAATGTGTGGAATTGGATATTTATTTTTGACTGTGACTGCATTCAGCGGCCTGTAGTCCACACAGAGCCTTTTACCTCCCTGATCTTTCTTCTCTACGAAGAGGGCCGGACAACCCCAAGGTGACGAACTTGGCCTAATGAAACCCTTATCTAGTTGCTCTTGGAGTTGTATTTTTAGCTCCTTTAGTTCATCCGGTGCCATTCTGTATGGCCTTTTTGAGACAGGGGCTGTACCAGGGATGAGGTCAATGCGGAACTCTACGTCCCTATCCGGAGGCAGACCCGGCAGTTCTTCCGGAAATACGTCCGGGAAGTCACATACTACCGGAATCTTTTTGATTTCATCGACTTCAGTTGCATTTACTGTGGCCACCATGTGTTTCATGTCTGGCATGTGTACCCGTATAACCTTGCCGCTGACCCTAGACCTTAACTGTATTGTCCTATTGCCAATATCTAGGACGGCGTTGTTTTCGGTCATCCAATTCATTCCCAAGATAACATCAATCCCCTAGTGTGGCAGCACCACGGGGTTGATGATAAATGTCTCGGCTCCTATTTCCAGCTTTAAGTGCCTGACCCCTAGACTGGTATCAATAGGAGACCCTGGGGCAGTGATGTGGTAGTTTTCCCTCAACTTGTGCATTTTTATGTCATGCTTCTGTGCGTATGCTTTGCTAATAAAGGTATGCGTAGCCCCCGAATCAAATAGCACGACGGTCGGATGACCGTTGATCATGAACGTACCAGCGAGCACCGGCACACCGGCGGGAATCTGCTCCAGGTGGATGTAGTGCACCCGACCCGTCTTCTGTGCCGGCCCCTTCTGCTTGCCCTGCTGGGTGCCGCCTGCTGGATTCGGGCCTTGATTTTTGCGGGGTGCCCTGCAATCCCGACTGAAGTGCCCCACCTTGCCACAGTTAAAGCAAGGGTTTCCAGGTCCCGGGAGAGCGAGGACACGTGTCGCGGGGGCCGGAGCTTGTGTGCCGGCGGTGAGCCTCTGCTGCTGCTGTGGCTGCTGCTGCTGTGGCACCCGGTGAACCCAGCCCGGCTGATTGGGCCGGACCGTGAAACGGGGCTGCTGATAGTACTGCTGTGAGGGCCTATAGGCTGACTTTTGCTTCTGGGAGGATCCAGCAGCAGATGTGTTGGCTTGGCGCTTGCGCCTCTGATCTTCATTAGCGACCCGCAGGCGATTCTCCATATCAAGCGCGGTGTCCACCAAGTCGGTGAAGCTCTGGTAGCGACGCCCCAAGTGTGTCTGGAGAGTGGGGTCAAGGCCGTTCAAGAGCCTAGCTGCTCGGCGGGGGTCATCTGCCACGTCTTCCAGTGCGTACTGTGAAAGGTGAATGAAAGACTGCACATATTGCATCACAGTCTTATTGCCTTGCTTAAGCTCCCGAAATTCCCGCTTCTTCTGCTCCATCAAGCTGTCCGGGATATAGTGAGCCCGAAAAGCCTGGGTAAACTCCTTCCAGGTGGGCTCATGCCCAGCCTGCTGCATTTCGAGGAACGTGGCATGCCACGCGCCTGCTGGTCCTTGCAGCAACTACCCGGCAAACCGCGCCTTCTGTTGCTCGGTCAATTCCGGAAGGAGTGTGAACTTGGACCTAATTGTACGGAGCCAATCATCCGCGTCCAGAGGTTCAGGACACTTCGTGAAGACGGGGGGTCGCAGCTCCTCGAAGTCCCTGTAGGAGATGCCTCGGTTCCTGGGTTCCCGCGGCTGCAGCTGGCCACGGCCCTGGCGTTCCTCGGCGAGCAGGCGGATCAGCTCGGCCTGCTGCACGACCAGGGTGGCCAACTCCGGTGGGGGTGGAGCGCCATTCGCATGTGGCTCCGAACCCGAGTGCTGCCCATTGCGAGTGTTCACCATCTGCAAGGAGGATGCCAACGTGGTTTACATGAGATTTTCGTGCATAGTAGGCATAGGCTCAGAAATCATGACATGTACATATCTTGTGTGCAATGCAACCAGGTAGTGCAGAAAACCGAATTCCGAATTTAATTAAAATGATCCAAGTTAAGGCTTAAGGTTTAGCCATTACATCATAGGATGGTGGTTACATCGACCAACCATCGAATCACACATCAAGTGGCGTCCCATATTACATAAATGGGGTACCCGTATGAGCTCTCACCTCACAAATGTTTAGGTACAACCATAAGTAAGCACGGAGCGCGGTGAAACAAAATATCGCTATCAACGTGCTAGCTACGCGCCACATACTACTACTCCACTAAGACACCCTCTAAGCCTCAGAGTGACCGGTAGTCGCGGCGCCCTCGTCCTGCTCCATCTCCTGAGGCTCGGAGGACTCCCCGTCCTGGGATCCCTCGTACTGCGCGAGGCGCTGCTGGAGCACCGACACCTGCGCCTCCAACTCCTCACGGCGAGCCTGAGCATCCCTGTGCCTGGCGGCGAAGAACTGGCTGCGGTCCTTCTCCTGAATGTACAGCCCGTACACCTCGCGGGCGTAGTCCACGCACGCGATCTGGGGGCGCGAGGCACCCCGTGCCCGAAGGTCGTCGCGACGGTCCTGCCACGGGTCGTCGTCCTGTCCGAGGGTAGGGAGGAAACGCAGCACCGTGTCACCCGCCTCCCCCTCAGAGCTCAGTACTGCAAGGGCTGTCATGAGAGCACCCTTGCGAGCGTCCTCCCCACTGACTCCGCGGGAAATGATCGTGCGGAAGCTACCGTTTGCCGTGGTGAGGACCACCTTGGCCTCACAGACTCCCGACTCGTGGATCAGCTGCGTGGAGATGAACGGGCAGGGGCGACGTCCCAACTCACGCATGGCCCTGCACAGGATCAGGGACATGGGACAGTCCTCCCGGCAACGCTCATGGACCCATCCACCCTCGGCAACCGGCGGGGTGTGGGTCATAGGGGGCAAAGGGCGCCCTCCGGTGGCCTTGCGCGCGGTCTGCTTCGTCCTCACCATCTGTTTGGCATAAAAAGGAGATGTCTTAGTTTTATAAGGGAGTGGATTTTAAAATCATGATCAAGACGGATCGGAGGAAACGTGTAGAGTGGTGTCTTAAAATTTCGAGTTCATGCAATACTCATATTTTTAGCAGCAAATCCCATTTGACAGAAAAGAAAATCATGATGCATGAGTCGTCCTTATCGATCTCACATCGCACACCCTATTTAGTATTACTAGCGATAATTCGGTGACATATATGCACGGCTCTCTCTAATGCAACTAGGCGTTCACTATCGTTCTTAATATCGCACGTAGTCAGTGTACCTGCAGAAAAATGCATGCTTTCAACATTACCACTCTAAACCTAGAAGTGGCATCCACGCAATTTGCGCCGCGTGGACAACGCATCTGTACGGTCCTCTGCTAGACCGGGCTGGCACCCACGCAAGCAAATTGAATTCTTGCTGCGTCACAACAGGAGAATGGTCACAAACACACCAAAGGTGACCACCCCCCTTGAAATTTCTAGCCTACCAGCATGAATGCAGAGTTCACAACAATCCGCAAAACCCGATAGCATTCCTCCAGTACGGGGGACAGCTATGGCCGAAAAGTTGCTTCTCAAAGCGCCGAATATGCATATGAGTTCTATCTAGGTCAAAATGTCAGTGATGTCACCTGGATAACACTAACATCCTTAATACGGGCATATCGTATACTCTCTTTTACAAATTACTTGAAAAGGGCTTTCAAAAATAGTTTTGTAAACTAAACCTTGATGATATAACTGTTGTCTGTGTATGATCGGCTCTGATACCAGCTGTGGCGAAACCGCCGATTTAATACGGGCTAAGTACACCTGTCACCATTAGCTCACAGTGTACTTAGACCGTACTAAACCCGGTCGTCCGTCGAGAAGCCCTCGGCTCTCGATTTGCACCAAATCCCAGATGAACCGACATCACACACATCCGACTCACGATGGAGCCACAACAGTTACATCATCACAGGCATTTGAATAGATAGTAATAAGACTTTAAGTTACAAGCCAGGTTCTAAATAAAATAGGTTCAACATAGGTCCATAATAAAGTAGAGTTCGAAATAGTGTCTTGCAGCGGAAATTAAAGATCACAGTTCATGATAAACAAAAGACTTGCAGTAGGAGAGTGACATCATGCCCACTGATGTCACCCCATTGCCAGAACATGACTCGGCTCACTCCTGGTGGTAACAAGCTCCTCCACCCACGCAGGCACAAAAGAGGAACTCCATACCTAAAAACCAAATGTTGGGGGCAAACCCTGAGTACTAATTACTCAGAAGACTTAATGGCAAGGCTTACGGCTGACGCAAAGCTTGCTTACTATCATTGGATCCTTAGCCTTTGATTCTTAGCTCAAAAGTTTATTTACGGATAGTGGGTTTTAACAGCCACTACCCTTGTGAAAGAAAGAGATAATCATTTGCAAGTACATAGCTATCATCATTATGAAATATCTGAGTCTCAAATAATAATCAACCACTTGATATCCAAAACCATGAATCATATTACAGAATATTAAGGTTATTACTACGTTGCCCGTCAGTGATATTTGGCATTCTCACACCTGGTGAGCATCAGCGATTCGAATCGATTTTAATTCCCGGGAATAACTAAAAATGCCAGGGGCCCATATGCTTACTCACACGACGGCTTTCCCACATATAGTCCCCCTCCTCCACCTGTCCCATCCCAAGTTCGATTCACTCCCACCTGACTCCCGGGTTGTGCCCCCATGACGAGCCTGCCGACATCTCGGACTCCCCGCCATGAGTACCAAGCTCCCCCGGGCCACCTTCCTCTCAACCAGTGGGTAGGAACGTGTTTCTGTTCTCCGGATGGCACAAGTAAGGTTTCACCGGCCCCATTAACCGGGTAAGCACTTTAGCAATGGTATGCCAACCAGCAGGCGAACAGTGGACGGGCCTTAAACGACTCGGGCGGAGCCATTACACCGCAACAACACACACCTCGAAAAGTAAAGCTTAATCTCCGCCCGGTCTCCTTTTAATCATCAACAGTAAAGCCATCAAGGCAGTTTTCCAGTGTATCATTTTCTTTTCAAGGTCAACCAACGTGACGAGTGACCATTCACTCGTGTCTACTCGGCCCTATCATTTCTATGCAACTCGTCCTACGGACCTATTATTGGTGCTAGGGCCAGGGCGGCCAAGGAATCTAATGCAGTAAGGTATCAATCAACTCCTAATGCATATGCGTAACAAAATTCATATTTTTGCTGGGAATCATGTGAGCCTGCCTACCTTCCTCGCTAGGGTTAGCTTCCTCGGCGGTGAAGTCAGGTGCAGCCTGCGGGTACTCTTCTTGCTGCTGCTCGGGTTCCGGGTCTTCTGGCTCCTCGATCACCGGAATCTCCTGCTCCTCGGGCGCGGGGTCTATATGCATGCCAAGTGTATGCAATGAGCGTACAGAATGCATGGAGACAATGCAAATGTCACAAAAGCGTGACAATGGGCTAACTTCTTTTCACCCATCATATCATGCACTCACCCCTACTATAAAAGGAACCCCTTTACTTCTAAGCATACACTTAGACCCTACACCAATATATATGACTCATTTTATGCACTTTTTATGTAGCAACATTTTCCAAGTCACATTTAAATGGTAGATAGCAAAACACATATAACTTGATTAATGCTAGGGTGCTAAACATAGTACTCAGGACCTAACTACCCTGTTATAGCCACTGTCAAGGCCTCAAGTTCATTAGTGTTCATTAGATATACTTTTTCCTATTTACAACATAGAACATGCATGTGCAAAAATTGTGAACAAAAGTTGACATGCACAGATCCATATCATATCCATTGCATAGATCATTTTACTGTGGTTCCAGAACAACAAGATTTTCCTTTTTAGGATTTTTATTCGATTTTATATGATTTATCAAAGTTTCAGCCGAAATAAATCCATTTGAAATGAAAATTACTCAGATCCAGGGGCTATTGCATAATTATCCTATAGATCCGAGGGCCTAGACGTAAGATCTACAAGACTCGGTAAACAGGCGGGAGGACCGGCTTGGAAATAGGGGAAAATCCGGGGGCTAGCTCGCAAAAGCGCCCCCGGTCGTCTCCCTCCCCGCGCCAGGCGCGGCGCGCTCGCGCGCGCCGGCGAGCTCGGGCTCGCCGGAGCCGCGACGCGGGGTCGAGGGGACGCGGGGCGGGGCGGCGCTCACCGTGGGCGTGAAGTGGACGGTGGAGGCGGCTCGGGTCGGCGGGGAACGGCGACGAACGGCGGCGGCGACTTGAAGCTCCCGGCGCGACGCGACGTCGAGCCGAGCTCGATCTCCTCGGGGGAGAGGAGTCCGACGACTAGATCTAGTGGAGCGAGGGCGGCGCGGAGCGGGGAGTGCGGTGGTGGGGTCGGTTTGGCTCGGGGAGGCCAGATGGCGGCGGCGCGAGCTCGGGTTCGAGCTCGCCGCCGGCTATGGCGGTCGCGGCGAAAAAGCTCGGGGCAGGGCGGAGAGAGGCAGAGGAGCGGGGGCGTTAGGGTTTTGGGGTGCGGGGCTCCTCCCCTTTTAGGGGCGCGGGCGGTGGCCGGACGGCCGCGGCGGTGCCCGTCGGCCGCGTGGTCACCGTCGTACGCGGGAGGACGACGCGCCGCGCGGCGCGGACCGCGTCCATGAGCCGCGAGCCGCTGACGGGTGGGGCCAAGACGCGAGACGGAGAGATGGGCGCGGTGGACTGGGTCTACGGGGCGAGGGCCGAATCGGCGCGGGCCGGCCCAATTCGGACGCCGCGGGCGGGAACCCGACAGGTGGGACCCACCTGTCATAGAGAGAGGGAAAAAAAGAAAATCCAAAAATGGAAAAATCCCCTTTGACCGCTGAGACACCTCTTTTCTATTTGCGTTTTTGAGCATCTTAGAGGCCGATTTAGATGAAACTCAAAATACAAGGAGTGTTCAAAATTTTGTAAGTTACAACTTTGTTATAAACTTTGACCCCCAGTTCTATGGTCGAGTTTGGTCTAAATTTGAATTTGAATTGCTGCCTCAGGTTTGACCAGCAGGATGCCCCATCTTAGAAATTCTAAAAATCCCTTTTCTAGCCATTTACACCTCATGTGCCTTTTGGGAAAGTTGTGTAGAATTTTATGGTCTACATTTGGTTCAATGGGAGTATTTCATGAAAGTGGCTGTAGGTTTGTACAAACTTGGGTTTTCAAAACCAGGCTGGTTTGGGTTGGTTATTTGGGCTGACAGAAAAAGGTTCAAAACATTAATTTGAATTTATTTTTTGCCCAAACTCAATTTGACAAAGTTGTTCATTAGATCCTTATCTACAACTTTGGTAATATGAGCTTCCCCCACAACCCAACAGAATTCAAACTACAAGCCTGGCATTGTCCATGCTTACTGAAAAAAAATCCCACGCTATGACCAAATCCCTCTAACCATGATTATGCCATGATGCTTATGATGCATGATAGTGTACAATTAACTTAATTTAGGTACTTGAGATGCTGGAGCATCACAACCGCCACCTTTCGAGTACGCTCCCATGGACCAGGCGCCACACCCCTTGAGGGGAATGGTCTGCTTCTGGCGGACACTGACCCTGAGGAGGAGGAGGAGGAGGACCCGGTGGAGGTAGTTTACTACCTCGACTCAGACGACGATGATGATGCGCGAGAGGAGGCTCCATCGCCACGCCTGCCGACACCGACACCTCCTTCCCCGCGTGCGCCGACACCACCGCCCCCGTTTCTCTCAAGGTTCGAGCTCATAGTAGCAGGGGCAGCAGCAGCGGGCTCAAGGACAGCAAGGCTACCAGTACCAGCAGCGCTACTAGGGTCAGCCAGCTCGTCCTATGTATCCAGCTCAGCGCCAAGTGCAGACCACCCCTTCTACCCCAAACCAGACTACAGGTGTTAGGCCTTGCTACAAGTGTGGTGGAGCGGGCCACTATGCTAATGCTTGTCCCCGTAAGGTGCAAAGTAACCAACAGAGGCAGCAACCGGGCCAAAGGCAGAACCCTCCCCAGCCGCAGCAAGGGCGCCCCAATCAACAAGGCAAGGCGCCGTGGCAAGGGAAGGTGAATCATGTGACAGCTGAGTCTGCAGCTGAAGCTTCTAACGTCGTGCTTGGTACGTTCCTAGTCAACTCTCACCCTACTACAGTTCTTTTTGATACCGGTGCCACGCATTCGTTTATTACCAAATCATATGCTGAGCAGTACAATATTCCTATAAGGTCCACAAATAGACCCATGGTAGTATCTACACCAGGGGAAACGTTGAGCACAAGTTTAATATGCCCTCGAGTTAGCATAAAAATAAGGGGGGTAGAATTCTACACCAAGTTGTTAATCATTGGCTCCGCGGGAATTGATATCATCTTGGGAATGGAAACTCTTGCTAAGTGGGATGTCAGAATTGATTGTGCCAAGCGAACCGTCCACTTAACAGCTCCTGATGGTCAGAAAGTGGAAGTCAGTGCCACAGAACCTTCTGGTTATCTGCATCAGATGGAGGCTAAGCCCACGGAAGGGATTCGAGTAGTGTGCGAGTACCCGGATGTCTTTCTAGATGAGTTACCAGGTATGCCACCTGACCGAGAAGTTGAATTTTTAATAGAACTTTTACCTGGTACAGCCCCTATAGCAAAAAGGCCATATAGAGTGGCACCCAAAGAACAAGAGTTAATAAAGAAAAATATAGATGAGTTGTTAGGAAAAGGGTTTATTCGGCCTAGTTCTTCACCTTGGGCTTTTCCGGTTCTATTTGTTGATAAAAAGGATGGGACCCGAAGGATGTGTGTGGATTATAGAGCCTTGAATGATGTCACCATCAAGAATAAATACCCCTTACCTCGAATAGATGACCTGTTTGATCAATTACAAGGTGCATGTGTGTTCTCGAAAATTGATTTGAGGTCAGGTTATCATCAAATGAAGATCCGCCCTTCTGATATTCTAAAGACTGCTTTCATTACCAGATTCGGGTTATATGAGTACACAGTGATGTCTTTTGGTTTGACAAATGCTCCTGCTTATTTTATGAACCTTATGAACAAGGTGTTTATGGAATATCTTGACAAGTTTGTTGTGGTGTTCATTGATGATATATTGATCTATTCCAAGACAGAAGAAGAACATAAAGAACACTTGAGACTAGTTTTGCAGAAGCTGAGGGAACATAAGTTGTATGCAAAGTTGAGCAAGTGTGAGTTTTGGCTCGATCAAGTGCCTTTCTTGGGACTCATAGTCTCAAAAGGTGGAATCATGGTGGATCCCAGCAAGATCAGCAGTGTCATGGATTGGAAGGTGCCAGAAGTTGTGAAGGAGGTTCGTGGATTTCTAGGTCTAGTAGGGTATTACAGGAGGTTTATTAAGAGTTTTTCCAAGATTGCGAAACCGATGACATCATTGCTCGAGAAGGGTGTTCCATTCATCTGGACTAAGGAGAGGCAAGCCGCATTTGATGAGTTAAAGAAGAGACTCACCACAGCCCCAGTGCTTACTCTACCTGACTTAACCAAGAGTTTCACCGTGTACTATGATGCTTCCAAGGAGGGATTGGGTTGTGTGCTTATGCAGTAGGGTAAGGTGATTGCTTATGCTTCACGCCAGTTAAGAAAGCATGAGGTCAATTATCCCACTCCTGATCTGGAGTTAGCAGCTGTTGTGCATGCTCTGAAAATCTGGAGGCATTATTTATTTGGAAATCGGTGTGAGATATACACCGATCATAAGAGTCTCAAATACATCTTCACCCAGAATGAGCTGAATATGAGGCAGAGAAGATGGCTGGAGTTGATTAAAGATTATGACCTGGAGATACATTACCATCCAGGGAAAGCCAATGTGGTAGCAGATGCTTTAAGCAGAAAGAGTTATGTTAACATGGCAGTTGCTTTTCAGATGCCCCTTGAGCTATGTGCAGAATTTGAGAGTTTGAATTTGGGATTCGTGCATCACACCACAGTAGCAACTTTTGAAGCAGAGCCTACCCTTGAACAAGAGATAAGGAAACATCAGAAGACAGACGAGAAAATTCAGGAGATCCGAGAACAGATCAAGGTGGGCAAGTCGCCACACTTCAGTGAGGATGAACAGGGTATTGTATGGTATAAGAACCGGATCTGTGTGCCGGATGTGGACAGTATAAAGAAGTTAATACTCAGTGAGGCTCATGACACCGCTTTCTCTATTCACCCGGGCAGTACAAAGATGTATCATGACTTGAAAGAAAGGTATTGGTGGTATGGGATGAAGAGAGCAGTGGCAGAATATGTCGCAGTGTGTGACACTTGTCAGCGTGTGAAGGCTGAAGATCAGAGACCTGCAGGTTTGTTGCAACCCTTGAAGATTCCAGAGTGGAAATGGAAGGAAATAAGCATGGATTTCATTGTGGGGTTACCCAGGACTCAGAAAGGTTACAACTCAATCTGGGTAGTTGTGGATCGATTGACCAAGGTTGCTCATTTCATTCCTGTGAACACTACTTATTCGGGTGCCAGGTTAGCAGAGTTGTATATCTCCAGAATCGTTTGCTTGCATGGTGTGCCTAAGCGGATCATATCTGATAGAGGTTTACAGTTCACATCTCGTTTTTGGGAGCAGTTGCATGACTCCTTGGATTCCAAGCTTCGGTTCAGTACAGCATATCACCCACAGACAGATGGTCAGACTGAAAGAACAAACCAGATTCTAGAGGACATGTTGAGGGCATGTGCTATACAGTACGGAACCAGTTGGGATAAGAGTCTGCCTTACGCCGAGTTCTCTTATAACAATAGCTATCAAGCTAGTCTGAAGAAGTCACCATTTGAGGCGCTGTATGGCAGAAGGTGCAGGACACCGTTATTTTGGAACCAAACAGGAGAGAAGCAAGTGTTCGGACCTGGCCTTATCAGAGATGCTGAATAGCAGATCAAGATGGTACGTGAGAACTTGAGAGTTGCCCAGTCCAGACAGAAGAGCTATGCAAATGTGCGATGCAGGGACTTGACCTTTAAGGTTGATGACTTTGTGTATTTGAAGGTGTCACCAATGAGAGGAATTCGAAGGTTTAATATGAAAGGAAAGCTGGCACCAAGATACATCGGTCCATTCAAGATAGTGGAAAGGAAAGGCGAAGTGGCTTATAAGTTGGAGTTGCCATCAAACCTATCTGGCATACACAATGTGTTCCATGTGTCCCAACTAAAGAAGTGTTTGAGGGTGCCAGAAGAACAAGCACCACTGGAAGGTCTGGATGTGCAGGAGGATCTGACATATACCGAACACCCAGTAAAGATTCTTGAAACATCTGAAAGCGTTACCCAAAACAGGAGGGTCAAAATGTACAAGGTGAAGTGGAAACATCACACGGAGGATGAGGCAACTTGGGAAAGAGAGGAAGAGTTGAGAGCAACTTATCCTGGTCTCTTTGCTAGCCACCTATGAGAATCTCGGGGGCGAGATTCCTGTTAAGGGGGTAGGTTTGTAACACCCTAGTTTAAATACCAGCTTTTTACAAATTAATTGCAAGCAATTTATTTGTTTTTTTCCAAGGCTCATGTGTTTAGTTGCATTTAACAGGATTTATTTAAAATAAATACTTGTACAAAATAAATCATAGGCCCCACTTCCTTGTGCATACATGCTGGTGCATTGTTTCTTGTTTGATTGAATTAAGGTTTCAAATTCAAATTTATTTGAATTTTAGAACCATTTTCTATCTCCATTCAAACGAATTCAAAATCAGAAAAAAAAAGAAAAGAAAGAGGGGGGTAGCCAGACCAGCCAGGCCCGGCTCGGCCCGGCCAACCCCCGCTCCCTCCCGCCTAGGCCAGAGGCCACTCGGCCTGGCCGCCCCGACTCCCTTTCCCGCGCGGGCCGAAAGGCCGGCCCACTCGGCCGCACCCCTCTCCCCTGTAGCGCGCCGCCGGCCCGCAGCGTCTCCCGCGCCCCATCCCTCCACTAACAGGCGGACCCCACCGGTCAGGCACGTCTCCCTCCTCTCGCCGTAAACGCCGCGCTTTCCTTCTCTGCTCGGGCCACACTGGCGCTCCGCCCGCGGGGAAGCCGAATCCGAGGCCGTGCCCTCCCTTGCTTAAACGCCCATAGTCAGACCCCGCCATTCTCGCACTGGTTCCCCTCTCCCTCGCCTTCCTTCGTTGGCCGACGCGAGCCTTCAAGCTGCGGGCGGAATCACCGCGCTCGCGTCACTCCGCCCTACCTGGCCTCCTATAAAACGCACCCCGAGGCTCGCCTCCGTCCCCTTTACCTCTCCACCTCACCAATTTCACTCCCGTGCCTCGACGCGCCCGCTTTTCGCCGCCGGAGTTCCGCCTCGATAAGCCGCTCCGCCGCCCAATTCCTCGCCGGTGAGCCGTCTGCGGCCCTCTAACCGCCGCCAGCTTGTTCACAGGGTCTTCGTGGGCATCGTCCACAAGCTCTAGGTGAGGGAACGCGTCTCCACCACCCCCGTTCGTGAGCACAGTACACTCCGTCCGCCGGTCACCGTCGCCAAGCCCCGCCGTCCGTTCCCCGACCTCGCTGGACCCTCGGTGAGCTTCGCCTCAGCCTCCTCTCTTGACGTTCATCTAGATGTTTTAGCCGAATAGAATAGATCTAGTCGTGCTTACTTTTCCTTTATTTAAGTACCTTTGCATATTATATCTGGATGTACTATTGGTAAGACAGCAGGGCCTTGCCGATGGAGAAAATCCGATCCAGGATGAGCCGATCCGAGTGATCCGGCTAGTATTTAATGTTTAATCTGTTTTGTCTGCTTATACAGGGGAAACAGGAGTCAACCAACGCCAACACCATCACCATAACCTCCCTTGATAGGTTATAAGCCAGGTGGCACGCCCAAGCAACACCGAGCCAAGAGCGATCGGCTGATCCGTGCAGCTGATCGTGGGTCGCAGCAAGGAGGAGCGATCCCAATGATCCACATACACCTCCCGGCCCTATTGTGTGAAGCTTTCTAGGGAACTACCTGTCGGTTTCTTGGTGCAACACATTTTTGGCACGCCCAGTGGGACATCTCTCGATCCATCCACATGGCTGGCGGCAAAGGAAATCGCGACGCCAGCACCGACGAGGGTGGAGAAGAACTCGCCCCCATCGAGAAACCTGAAGACCTGCCCGAGATGCACCTGAAGCGTTACGCCGAAATCATCGAGGAACTCAAGGGCAAAGTACTCGCCATGTATCAGAAGTCCCACCATGGCGGCATCGTATTACATGGATGCCCTTCGTCTCTTCTTGACGAAGTCGATCTCCTGACCCCTCGCAGCAGCGTACTGAAGTGCTCCGCGAGGAGAAAAACAGGATTACCGCGCATGCTTTGATCAGATAATCTGAGGCAATCATAAACCGCATGGATAAGATCGTGGTCAAGACGATCAGAGCAGCGTTGGCCGGTGAACCTCTTCACATCACCGGCCCCGAATTGAACGGCTACGTGGGGGAAGCCATGTTTTACTCCAGGCCGCTCACACCCATCCACATTGAGGTGCAGGGAGATAATGTCGCAGAGTTCATCATGCATCCTCCACGCGATCGGCTTCCTCTACAGACCAAGGTTTACTCGACTCCACCCTTGGTCATACCCGACTGCTTTGTATGCCAGCTGAGGTACCGACAGCTGGAAGAAGGAGAGGCACCCCCTCCTCCGTATCCTAACCCTGTCCTCGTCAATCCATCGCGAGGACCGAAGCAAAACCTTCCTCCGAAAGCTAAGCCTATGCATGGACTCACTCCACATGGAGCAGCAAAAGCGCCGGACCAGGAGTTAGCTGAATGGCAAACCGCCTATGGGACTGGGCTGATCCATAATGATCAAGCCATGTTTGCCGCAGGGACGGGCCTTGATATGTCTCGGAAAGATCTTTCCGAGATTTTGAAGTATTAATACGGTATTACACCTCTACCAGGGGCCATCACCTATGCAAAGCCTTACCAAGAGTTATACGACCACCTGGAGGCTCTCCCAAGTTCAAGATCCCTGATTTCACCAAATTCAGTGGCAGCGATGGGGCCAGTACCGTAGAGCATGTTAGCCGGTACCTCACGCAGCTAGGGATCGCATCAAGGGCCGAACATATGAAAATTTGGCTGTTCTCTCTGTCATTGACCGGGCCAGTCTTCGGTTGGTACACCACGTTGGCCCCTAGGTCCATCACCACTTGGAAACAGCTGGAGGAAAGCTTCCATGCTCAGTTCTTCTCGGGATCCGGCGAAGCCACGTTCACAGATTTGAACAGCATCCACCAACTCCCGGGAGAAACAGTACACAAGTAGATCCAACGGTTCCGTGAACTGAGGAACCATTGCTACTCCCTCCACCTCGACGAGAAGATTCTGGCCCAGATAGCGTACAACGGGTTAAATAAGGCCATCAAGGCGGTATACGGGCCAACCGATTTCAATTCTATCGGCCATCTAGTGTCAAAGGTTGCTGCTTATGAGCGGAGCCACCCAGAAGTCTTGTAGGAGAGGCAGAGATGGAGTATCGGCTATATCCAAGCCGATGAAGATGACGCCTAGATGATGCTGATGCTTACCTTGTTCAGTGGGCAAGGGCTAACAAGCCTCTACAGTGCTAATGGGTGAAACAGCCTGAGCCAATCCTGGGCTACGACTTCGATGTCTCAAAGACCGAAGCCATCTTTGATATGCTCGTCAAAGAAAAGCTATTAGTACCGTTGCCTGGGCATCAAGTCCCTACGGCTGAAGAAATGCGTGGCCGTAAATACTGCAAATGGCATAATAAGTTGGACGGGCACAACACCGGTGACTGTAGGATCCTGCGGTCTGAAATTCAAAAGGCCATAGAGCAAGGCAGGCTCGTGTTTGCTCGCGCTCCAATGAAGATAGACACGATGCCTTTTTTGATCAACGCCGTCTACGCTACAAGTCCATTGCCCGACGAGTGCTACTCGGAGTTCGTATCCGAGTCGATGAGCCAAGCGCGCATGGGCAGGGCTATTTCTTCCGGCCGGGTCCTGCATCGGGGCAATCAACATCAGTTTTTGCATCTCCTTCGAGGTCTTGCCGCATCGATCAACATGGTTCACGCATCTAAGGACGAGAAAGGCAAGGCTAAGGCGGATCCTCTCGATGATGTCCCTCTCGAGTTTAGGGCCGAAGAGCATACTTCGGTCAAAACAGTGGAGAGGAATCAACGATATCGCCCCAACTCGGGGGTGCTGATGGGCATGTATGCACGCCATCATCAACGAAACGAGGAGCAACGTCGTGCTGAAGAAGATGAAGCCTATCATCGTGAACGTCACTGTCATATGGAGGACCGACGCCTCGAAGAACAGCGCCGCGAGGATCGGCGCCGTGAAGAACAAAGGTGGCACCAGTCACGCCGTGACGCCATGAACCATGATTAGCACTGGCGCTGCCCCTACTTTCACTTCTGCTGGACACAAGGTATGGAGAGGCTACCCACCATTGATGATTGTCCAGAGTGTTCCGGCCGCAGGAGTTACCGTGGCAAGACATCCGTGTTCAAATGTTTGGAGCGCACGTCATTGTGAGGCCCCGGCATCTCAAAAGCCTTAACACGCAGTTAGAGACAAGCTAATACTGAATTAGGACTTAATGATGCTTAGAGAGTAATGAGGATTAGATGAAAAACTCACTAAGTCAAAATTTTCTAAGAGAATGCGAAACTCTACGTGGTTTGGTTGTTTAAATCGCCACCCACAAACTTTTGGGCAAAACAACAAATACAAAAGTCATAGTTTGGGATGATGTCTTCGACTTTGATATTATGATCATCTTTAGAATCATATGTTAGGAGGTTTAAAAGTCGAGGCCAAATCAAATCAGAGATTCCTGGAGAGGTGTCAATAGTGGTCGTGACCAAATTCGAGCCCTAATAAAACTTTCTAATCCATTAAGTACCTGAGCTCAACTCCATTGTCAAAGTTGTTGTACATGTTATGGACTAACCTTTTGTTACACTGAGCATGGTTTAAATCTGTCATTCACCTATTATAAATAGCACCACAATTCTCTTGGAAATAACCAAAATCAGCCCACAGAAATTTTCCCAAGTATGAATTTTCAGCTTTTCCCCAAGTTCATTCTGAAATTACTTTTGATTTCAATATACAACTTCAAATTCTCCCTTTCTATGAAATGGAATTGAACTTATCACCTTTCAAATGCACCTATTATGGAAGGGATTGGACTTCATTTGATACTTCAAAAGTGGGAAACAAGAAAACCTCTACACAAAGTGAAATTTCTGTTTTACCAAACCTTGGAGCATATTTGTGTCTCTAATTCAAAATCGGTTGGGAGTCAGGCCAACTTTATATTATCAAAGTTGCAGATAAATGGCTGAAGAACAACTTTGTTAATTGGGGTTTGATCATATATTGAGTTTTAAATGGAGTTTAGTGTCATTTTCTACCAACACAAAAAACCAGTCCAAATCTGACCTGTTTAGTAATCTCAATGTTTCTATAACCTACAGCCATTTTCATGCAAAGTTCAAATTGAAGAAGTTGTAGGTTATGAAATTATAAACAATGTTGTCAAGAGGCACTTTGGGAGGTAAAGCACATAAATAGGAGTTGTGATTTTCCCAAGTAATAAAGGTTCCCTGTCCTAATTGAAGGCTGCTATAGAAATTCACGTATAAGTCGTATTTCCACTTAGAATCTGGTATTGAACGTTTTGACAAAGATGTAGAGCTTGAAGAGTAGAACATTTCATCTAATTGGGCTTTTGACAAATTCGGTTTCTAAATTGGTCAAAATGGCTATTTTTAGCAGAGCAGAAAACACATTTTCCTTTTTCCCTCTTTCCAGCCGCTGACCGGTGGGCCCGCGGTGTCAGCGCCGCGCCGACGCCCAGCCGGCGCGCTCCACGCGGCCGGCGGTGGCCAGGCAGCGCGGCCATGCCACGGATCGGTCCCCTCACGCCACGCTCGGCCTCTTCACTTGGACGAGGGTCCGTCCCGGTTCATTGGCCTCGCCTCCCACTTCCCTTTTGCCTTGCCTTGCTCCTTCTTCCGCGGACCGCAGCCACGGGCCGCCATCGGAGCTCGGCCGCGAGCTCGCGTGCCGGCCACCTCTGGCCTTCCCCTTCCCAACCCCAGTGCGAACCGACGTCGAGTCCTCCTCCTGGCATGCCACCGCTCCTAGCCCTCCTGCTCTCCCGTGCTCTGGGTGCCGCCCGCCATGGCCAGCGCCATGAACCCCGTCGCAGCGAGCTCGCGCCTCCGCCGCCTCGGACCACCTCCGCCTCATTTGACGCGTGCCCCGTGACCGCCTCAAGCTACTCCGCCGAATCCCACACTCTAGGCCGCCGCCATCGGTCCTAGCACCCCTTCCCACGTGCGCCGCCGCGTGCCGCACCAGCCGCGCACCACCTCACCGTGGAGACCCATCTTCGGGCTGTCCCCGCACCTCCACTTCCACACCACTAGACCCACCACATCCTCGCGCAGCTCTCACGCCCCACCATGGTCTCCTCCCTCACCGGTGCCCCGAGATCGAGCCGCCGCCGTGCATCACTGCCGCGCGGACGTCGCTCTGGTTCACCTCCGGTTCACGCAAGTTACCCGGCCGCCCAGGCCTTCTCGCGCGACGAGACCTTGAGGAGAGGAATCCCCGTGGCCAGGGGCACCCCGCCGAGCCAACTCGGCTCCAAGACGGTGCCTCGACACGCCGGAGCGGGCGCCGGAACGCCGAGCCACCACGTCGCCCCCCCCCCCCCCCCGTCGGCCTGAGGAAGAAGATGGCGCATTTGCACGTTAGCCCCTGTAGTTTTCGTTATTCTATTCACTATTGAATGTGCCTTGATTAAACTGTAGATAACCCCCTAGATCTATTAGAGTTTCGCATTTTTACCCAAAGCTTTTCATTTTTGCAAATCTAACCCTGTGCTTCACCTATTTCACAGGATCTGTTCACTGAGCCTAGGTAAAATTTCGTGCTAGCCCCTGAAGTATATGGTTAATTTCGTTTAGATCCCTGTTTTGTATGTTTTTCTTTTTCTAAATCTGTGAACTTTGAAAAATCATAACAATTCAAAGAAAAATCCAAAATGGACAAACTCAGTGGCTATGGACTACTCTTGAGTAGATCTACAGGATAGGTATGATGTGGATGTGTGAAAAGTCTGTTTTGCCCCTGGTTTATTGCATGCATGATTAGGGTAAATAAATGATAAAAGTGGACTAAATGAAATCCAAATGGCATGAAACTTGGATAGTAGCTTTCTTGTGGCATTGTAGCACTATGTGCATTTTTGTAGCCCCAGCACTTACTGTTTAGTTACCTTTTACCATTATACATGTGCTATGTGTAATTATTTCACTTAGAAATTGGAGGCTACATGGAATATGCTCAAATTGACTCTCTAGCATTTTTTTTATACCTTGAGTAGTATAAGTATCTCACTGGTAAAATATGAGCCCCTGCATGTTAAGTTTTAATGGTGATTTGAAAATGATAAAATGCTAAATGTTAGAAAAGATAATTAGGAAAAGTGGTCATAAATAGCTAGGAAAATTCTCTAGAAAATTTGGTAGCCTAAGATTGATGCATAGAGTCCAGAAAGTATATGCTAGCCGCCTATTCACACTGTTCATATGCACATCTAAATTTCGCATAGGATTAATATATGGAAAATAGATGTCCTGTCAAACTTGGGAGTTTTAACTTGTAAATTTTTGTACATGCAGTCCATGCTAAGCATAGCTCACTGGTAAAATTTCACCTTTGGGAACCATTCCTATAAGTTATGAAAAATCTGAGAAGCTATAGGGCTGATAAGTTGCTAGAATTTTCATAATTAATTTATAACTCCTTTGGGGCCGAAATGTTGACAGTAGCATAATGCAGTATAAACCTACATGTCATAAAAATCTGAGCTCAATTGGAGTTGTCTAACTACATGAACATAAATAATGCTTTTTATTCATAAAGTAGGCATGTGTTATGTAATTATAAGAGTAGGTGTTGTTTGCTATTGATATCATTATGCATGTGGGTTGATTTCTAGCTGCACGCTATCTACTGATGTCTATGCCACACTTGATTGAGAGGGATTAAACATCACCATACTCCATGCATGTATCTTAATAATCCAAATTGCTTTTGCATGTTGTTATCAAGTCGTAGCATTAACATGTTATCAATATGAGTATGATCAGTAACTTGTTTATGTGTGATTGAATGATTGTGTTCTTGCTTTGTGTCCATAAGAATACTCTCTATTTAAATAGCTTATCAATCACCTTTTGCCTATTCATGAAATGGTTATTCATACGTGTGCTTCGTATTAATGCATCTCATTCCTTGCACCATCCCACATGTCAATCATATAGTGGCGCTCATTACAGATACGTGATCAAGAAACGAACGCGTGGAACTACTTCAACCAACGGTGATCCAAAAGACCAACTAAGACCCACTCACGACCTGGAGGGCTCATCAGTCGTGTTTGGACGGAGGAGTTGTCCAAGGGATCAAGGGGTTGCCTGGGGCAAAGCCTCACAACCCGGCAAACTAACAGTAGCTTAGTTTGTTGGTTTTATTAAAGTGAATCATAGGTAGGCAGGACCATGATTTCTCCCAGCTAATACTATCTTGTTTGATGATTACGCATCTGCATTAGGAGTTGTTTGAAACCAACTGCATTAGACTTCCTAGCCGCCCTGGCCCTAGCGCCTAAAATAGAGTACATAGGACGAGTATGCCTAGTAATGCTAGGTACGAGTAGACACGAGTGAATGGAATCACTCATTGTGTAGGTGATTTTACAAATCTCAGAAATCTTACTATGATACAATTTATGATTATTATTGTTGATGTTAAATGGAGACCGGGCGGAGATATGGAATTGTATGATGAGAAGTGGAATCATGTGTGGTGGACTCTGCCCGAGTCGCATAAGGCCCGTTTGCTGTTCGCCTGCTGATCGGCATAACATTGCTAGAGTGCTTATCCGGGATAATGGACCGGTGAAAGTCTTACTTGTGCCATCCGAAGAACAGAGACAGACTCCTACTGTGACACCTTGGGGAGCTTGTAGTCGAGGGAGGGCTGACCCGACATGATCGTGGTATCGCTCCTAAGGCGGCACAACCTAGGAACAACGGAAGGTTTAAATCGAACTTGGGATGGGACAAGTGGAGATGGGGGCTATATGTGGGAACGCGATGGCTAGTAAGCATATACCCCTGGTATTTCTAATTATTCCCGGGAATTAAAAATCGATTCGAATCGCTGATGCTCACCAGGTGTGAGAATGCCAGATATCGCCCACGGGCAATGTAGTAATCATTGTAACATGGTGTTTATTAAGTCACGCTTTTAATACAACATGCTTGGATGTGTATGATCCGTCCCACTATTCATGGTGTTGCCCATCCACTGATAGGAGGTCGATGGACTTGGGAGATGCTTTGAGGTCGAGGGAGGGCTAACCTGACGTACCGTGGTATCGCTCCTGAGATAGCTACTCCCAAGGGTTCGATGGGGGTGCTGTGAATCTTGGGACGGGACATGTGTTCATGTTTTACTTTCCTGCAAGTATTTACTTTATGATATAAATGATCTTCATGAATAATGGATAGCAGCTATCAAATCCTGCTATCTTATGTCAACATGACTTTGTTTAAGAATTAACAGCTAAGGATCCACATGATTAGTAAGCATGCTTTGCGTCCACCGTAAGCCCCATCCATTAAGTCCTACTAAGTAATTAGTACTCAGGGTTTGCCCCCACTTTTGGATTACAGGTACTGGCGATATCTGGATAGCTGTGTTGGAGGTGGTAGCACCGATGGGCTCGGTGCTACTCGCCTTGATTCCTCTCTTCATGAAGACTACTTAAGTATATTGTTTCCGCTGCAATATTTTGAAAAACCTTCCGCTATATATATATATATATATACTTTGAATTCGCTTCCGCTATATTTGAACATGTATTTGATTTCATACATTAGTTTATAAATTAAGTCTATTATTCTCTATTTCAATTGCCTGTGATGATGTAATTGTTGTGGCTCCTTCGAGAGTCGGATGTGTTTGATGTCGGTTCCTCTGGGAATGGTGTTATCGAGAGCCCGAAGGACTCTCAACGGACTACCGGGTTTAATCTGGTCTAAGTGCACTGCGAGCCAGATGTGGCAGGTGTGCTTAGTCTAGATTAAGCAGGGCGGTTCCGCCACAGTCATCACCACGACGACGTCGCATGACCTCGCCGCGCCGCCACCGTGATCCAACTCCTCCACCACGGTGTCCCCCGTCTCCACCACCAAAGCGGCGCTCTGTGTCCTCGCCACCGGTACGCTCACCTCCTCCGGCAAGGCAGGACGACCCGAAAGATTCCCGGCGTCGTTTGGAATGCCACCTGGAGAGGTGGTGCCCCGAGGGCCTGACCAAGACGCAAAAGCGCAGGGTTCAGCGCTTGCGCTGCCTGAGTTAGCTGAAGAAGAATATCTTCGGCAGCTCAAGAAGATTGGAGGCATCATGGATATTCCAAGCTTACAGGCCAGACGAAATTTTGTTTGGAAACGGAAGCCCCAGTCTGATGCTGCAGAAACGTCAACGAAGTCGGCACTAGCCGAGCCGGCCAAGCCAGACACACAGGAAGGCTTGTCACGCATGGCCGGTCATGGGTCCACCAGCGACGATGATGACATGGAAGATGAAGTCAATGAGGTGATCAAGAAGGCCACAGCAGGTATAAATATGGTCTTTTATTTACCTAAAGATTTTCGTCCTCCCAGCAGTGAACAGATGTTCGAATCAATGGCGCAGCTTAGCCTCGGCCCTACTGCTGCAATCTTTGAGAAGCTGATCGACAAGAAGTATCGGCATCTGAAACCTCTCTACGTGAAAGGTTTCATCAATGGCAAGCCAGTTGGTGGGATGCTCGTCGACGCAGGTGCAACCATTAATATCATGCCGTATTCCTTGTGCTGCAAGATTGGGAGGTCTGCCGATGACCTTGTGAAGACCAACGTCACCCTCAACGACTTCAAGGGCGCTTCATCTCAGGTCAAAGGGGTCCTTAATGTTGAGCTAACACTCGGCCAAAAGACACTGAACACCTCCTTCTTCGTGGTCGACGATCATGGTCCTTATTCGGCTCTCCTTGGCCGAGACTGGATTCATGCCAACTGCTGTGTACCCTGTTCAATGCATCAATGCTTGATCCAATGGGACGGTGACAACATTGAAGTTGTACCTGCGGACGATTCTCGCAGCATCGCATAATCGTCCATGTCAGATGAAGCAGAGTGCCTCTCGGATCGACAAGAGCTGAACTGGAGTTTTGTGGAAGAGGCAAAAAACGTGATCACGCCGGTTCTGGCAATCAGCACCCATCTATAAATGGTGGGCCACTTCAGCCAACGGCATCGGCCGATTCTCATCGGCTTGTAAATTCTGATAGCGTGTCTACGACCTCACAGGCCGTAGTGGCCAATCTGCGTGATCGGCCCCAAAAAATTTATAATCATATTTTTGGATGTAACATAGGATTGGCCAATCTGGGTGATCGGCCATAGAACATCAATGTAATTCATACTTCATTTAATAAAGACGTTTTGACATGTGATGACTAATTGCTTGATGACGAGGAAAAACCCGAAATTACACCCCCTCATCCAACCCCGGCATTATCAAGCTCTACCCAGGAATTTGCCGAGGAAGGGAAACTCGGCTTTGGATTTACCCCCTCTGATGAGCTTGAGGCAGTTGACATCGGTCCAGGCGATCGCCCTAGGCTAACATGGGTAAGTAAGAAGCTTGACCCAGAATTCAAGGCTGAATTGATAAAACTGCTTAGGGAGTTTCCTGATTGTTTTGCCTAGGAGTACCACGAGATGCCTGGGCTTGATCGATCTATCATCGAACATCGGTTGCCAACGAAACTTAGGTTTCGTCCGTTTGCACAACACCCCAGGAAGATCGATGCGAAGATTGTAGATACGGTCAAAGTGGAGATATAAAAGATGATTCATGCTGGTTTTATTCGTCCTTGCCAATACGCCACCTGGATATCGAGCATTGTTCCTGTTTGGAAGAAAAATGGGAAGCCCAGGATATGTATTGATTTCAGAGACTTGAACAGAGCTACCCCAAAAGATGAATATCCCATGCCTATTACCGAATCGCTCGTCGATGCTGCAGCTGGCCACAAGATGATGAGCTTCCTTAATGGTAATGCCGGATATAACCAGATATTCATGGCCGAAGAAGACGTCTACATGACAACTTTTCGTTGCCCTCAAGGTTTATTCGAGTTCGTGGTTATGACCTTTGGTTTGCGTAATGCTGGGGCCACGTACCAGCGGGCCATGAATTACATTTTCCACGACTTGATTGGCTGGCTTGTAGAGGTTTATATCGATGAAGTAGTGGTGAAATCGGTCTTACAAGAAAATCATTTAGTCGATCTTCGCCAAGTTCTCGAGCGTACTCCGATGCACGGAATGAGGATGAACCCGGATAAGTGTGCGTTCGGTGTCACGGCTGGCCAATTTCTTGGTTTCATGATCCGTGAGAGGGGAATCGAAATTGGCTCAAAAAGCAAAGATGCTATCGAAACAATGACGCCGCCAAAGACCAAGAAAGAGCTTCAGAAACTTATTGGCAAAACTAATTACATCAGGAGGTTCATCCCTAACCTATCTGCCAAGATTGAAGCATTCACGCCATTGATCAGGACGCAAAAGAGTGAAGAATTTATTTGGGGACCTGATCAATAGCTGGCGTTTGATAATCTGAAAAGTATCTAACAACGCCACCTATGATGGCACCGCCTTGTCTTAATGTCCCGTTCATTGTTTATTTGTCGACGGACGAGACAACCATTGGCTCAGTATTGATCTAGGAAGTCAATGGAAAGGAGCGAGTCGTCTACTACCTGAGCCGACGATTACTTGATGCTGAGACTAGGTATTCTGAGATGGAGCGTTTATGCTTATGTTTATACTTTACATGCACCAAATTGCGCCATTACTTGCTTAATGATAAATGGGTAGTATGTAAAGCCGATGTTATTAAGCATATGCTGTCAGCCCCTATTCTTAAAGGGAGGCTCGGCAAATGGATGTTTGCTCTCTCGGAGTTCGATATCAGGTACAAACCGGCCAGGGCTGTAAAAGGCCAAGCATTAGCCGATCTATTACTGAGCGATCGGCTCCACATCAAAATTTTGTCGGCATATCATCCTGGGCTTTGTTCTTTGATGGTTTTCTGCTTATTATTTCCCCTCGGGGGGCACAATATGAGTTTGCCTTCCGCCTCAGCGAGCGACGTACTAACAATCAAACGGAGTATGAAGCTTTGTGTAAGGGCCTCGAGCTGTTGCTTGAGGCAGGGGCCGAAGTAGTGGAAGCTTTCTGCAATTCTAGGGTTGCCATCAGTCAGTCAACAGAAGATTTTAATTGTGCCAGTGATTTATTGTATCCCTACCTTCTACGTTGTCAAGAATTGATGGCAAAATTCAGATTTGTTCGGTTAACATGGATACCAAGGGAGGACAATCTTGAAGCCAACAAGCTTGCGCAAATAGCTTCTGGATATGCCGAACAAGACGATAGCGTTTATGTTGATGTCATGCCGGTTGATGCAAACGACTGGAGTGCCGATCTCCTCAACTACTTGAGGGATCCGGCTCGGGGGGCAGATAAGAAGACAAGGCATCGTGCTTTGAAACATGTGCTTATTGGTGATGAGCTGTACTTCAGGACCTTGGAAGGGTTATTATTAAAATTTTTGGGGCCATCAGAAGCGCTCAAGGTTATGCACGATGTCCACGAAGGAGTATGTGGTACCCACCAATCAGCTCATAAAATGAAGTGGCTGATTAGAAGATCAGGGTATTATTGTGATGCCCCTGGCATCTCAGAAGCCGTACACACAATTATACATAAGCTAATGATGAATTAAGACTAAATCATGCTTAAGAGAGTAATGAGGAATTGGTAGATAAACCACTAAGTCAAAATTTCTCAAATCTGAAATTTTAGCTCATCCCCAAAGTTGATTCTAAAATTTCTTTTTAATTCACTATACAACTTTACATTCTCCCTTTCTATGAAATGAAATTGAACTTTTTACCTTTCAAATGCACCTATTGTGGAAGTGATTGGCCTTCATTTGATACTTCAAAAGTTGAAAACAAGAAAAGCTTTACCTAGAGTAAATCTGCTGTTCTACCAAAATCCTAAACAAAATTAGGGTTGTATTTCAAAATATGTTGTGATTTAGAGGAGGATCATATTAACAAAGTTGTAGGTAATGATCTAGGAAACAACTTTGTCAATATGAGTCAGGTCATAATATAAATTCAAATTGGTCTTTTCAACCAAATTTTGTCAGCCCAGAAGCACACCCCTACTCTGTCCAGTTTGGTAATTTGAGGTTTTCTTACCCATAGAGCCATTTTCATGACCTGCACTAATGAAATGAAATATAGTTTAGAAAGTAACCAACAAATTTGTCAAAAGTAGCAAGTGGAGTTGAGGCCTGTAACTAGGGTATTTTCCCCTCCCAAGCAGAAGACCTACCCTGTCCCTACCTATGGCTGCTGCATAAATTCAAACAAATTTCATATTTCCATGCGAATTTGAAATCATGCCTATTGACAAAGTTGTAGAGTTCAAAGAGTAGAACATTTCATTCAATTGGAGTTTTTCCAAATTCGGCCTCTAAATTGGTCAAAATGGCGGTTTTCAGTAGGAGAGAAAACACATTTTTATTTTTCTTCTATTTCCCTTTTCCTACTGTCACCGACCGGTGGGGCCCACCCGTCCGGGTTGCCTCCCACCTCGGTACGACGCCCGCCGCGTGGGCGGCCGGCGTACAGGGAGCGCGCCGCGCCGCGGATCGACGGCCCCACCCCGCGCCCTCAGCCCCGGCCTCACCTGGACGCGCCCCGGCCCTCTCCACTCCACTCGCCGCTCGCTCTCTGCTCCCTCTCACTGCGCTCGCACTCGCAGCGCGCCGCCGCCATTAGAGGCTTGGGGTCGAGCTTGAGCTCGCCGCGCCGCCGCCATCCGACCTCCTCGCGCCCCGAAGCTGCCACCACCACCTCCGCCGCGACCCGGCGCACCCACCCCGCTAGGCCTCGCCACCGTTCCCCTCCCCTCGGAGTGGGTCGAGCCGCCGCGCCGGGCGCCGCCCGCCATGGTCACCATGGCCGGCCCGCGGCGAGCTCGGGCCAATCACCCCTCCGGTGATCCCCGTGCCTAGCCGACCAGCGCCCCACGCTCGCCCCGACCCCCTCCACCGAATCCCCAAGGCCTCGGCCCTCACCACCGCCCCTAGCCCCTCTCCCCGCGCGCGCCGCCCGCGCGCACCCGCGCCACCCACGGGCTCGCCGTGGAGAGCCCTCTCCGGGCCGTCCCCGTGCCTCCAGACCGCCACCGCCGGGCTCGCCATCCCCTCGCGCATCTGGGACGCACCTCCGAGGCCTCCGCCTCCGACTGGGCCGCGGGATCGAGGCCGCTCCGCCGCGCACCGCCGCGCCGTGACCGCCTTCAGTTCACCGCCCGCGCCGCCCGTACGCTCCTCACCGCACGACTAGACCTAGGGGGAACAAACCCTCGAGGTCGAGGCCACCGTCCGGTGCCGCCTCGGCTCCAAGTCCGGCTTCCCCGCCGCCGGCGCAGCCGCGCCTCTCCCCGCGTCGCGCGCCGTCGCCCGTCGGCCCGAGGAAGAAGAAGAAGAAGGAGATTTTGCGATCCGGCCCCCGACCTTTTGAAGTTTCACAAAGTCATTCGGTGCACTGTGGTATGAGTCTGGTGATTCTTGCACGCTAACCCTCGAAAGCTATGGTTAATTACGTTCGGGTCCTTAGTCTGAGTATTTTTCTATTTAGATGCATTTAAATTAGGTATGAACTTTGGAAAATCATATAAAATCACAGAAAAATCCAAAATGGACAAACTCAGTGGCGTTAGACTCCTCTTGAATAGATCTATCGAATGGGTATGATGTGGATGAGTGAAATGACCATTTTACCCTCGGTTTTGTGCATGTATGTAAAAGGAAAATAAATAGAAAAAGTGATCTACATGAACTTCTAAAATGGTAAAACTTGGTCAGTATGCTTTGTAGCACATGAGAACACTATGACAAACTTTATGGCCATAGTGCTTGCTGTTAGGTGGGGCTTTGCCATTATATTTGCATAATGTACCTTTCTATTAATTAAAAAGTGAACACCATGCGAAACCTGCTAGAATGAGTCATCTGGTATTTTTCCTATGCACTAGATAACTGATAAGAGTCACTGGTAAAATATGAGTTTGTGCATGTCAAGTTGAGTGGTGTTTTGAAATGGACAAAGTGCCACTAGCTAGGAAAGAAAATAAGAAAAAAAATGGGGTTAAATGGCTAGGAAAATCTCAGGAGAACTTTGGTAGCTTGTACATGATACATAGGGCTCAGAAAGTATATATGTGCATGTTTAAACCACTGTTTTGTAATAGGTAAACTCTTTTGCTAGTTACACTCTAAGAGTAAGCTAGTTTAGTTAATATGATTAGTTGAGCTAGCTTTAGGTGATGGTTTATACGATTTCTTAAAAGATAGCATGCAGGATTTCCTAGGAGAGTATGAATGCCTTCCTCGGGAGGTAGACCTTAAATAAGAAGGCTTGTTTACTTTGACATGTAGTATCCACCGTGGGTTACTTTTCTACTACACTCTATCCTGCATTGCATCCTTACACTCATTTGCATATCTGGCATGCATATAGACCACGGGATCGAGGAGCCGACGCAGGATCTACCGTTGATCGAGAAGCCAGACGACAAGTGGAACCCGAAGCAAGAAGACGACGTGTCGCTGAGTTGGCCGTCCCTGTAACAAGGGGTTGCCTGGGGCACAGCCTCACAACCCGGCAAACTAACAGTAGTTTAGTTTGTTCAAGTTGTCAACAACAAAGGTAGGCCCCTTAGGCATTTTCACCTATCTAGGGAGTCTCACCACCCTACGCTTGTTTGTGCATTACGTTTAGGGATTTTATGAAACCCCACATGCATAAATCCTTGATGCCCAAAGTAGAAAGGATAAAACGAAGTCTATGCTTAGCCATGCTTAGACGGTAGAAGACGAGTGAAGGTATTCACTCGCGAGCTGATAGGGTCTACAAATTGTTTTTACAAATCCTTGGATCGAAAGGCAATCTGGTATGACTTGATGATAAGTTGAGACCGGGCGGAGATATGGTTTGATATGATGAGATTGTGATAATATGTTGGTGGACTCCGCCCGAGTCGATTAAGGCCCGTCCGCTGTTCGCCTGCTGATTGGCATAACATTGCTAGAGTGCTTATCTGGTATATGGGGCCGGTGAAAGTCTTACTTGTGCCGTCTCAAGCAAGGGGCACGTTCCTACCCACTGGTTGAGAGGAAGGTGGCCGCGGAGGCGGGTGTCAAAGGAGGGCAGAACCCGACGTAACCGAGGTACCGCTCCTGCGACAACGCGCTCCGGGAGTCAGGCGGGAGTGGTCATCGAACTTGAGACGGGACAGGTGGAGATGGGAGAAGCATATGTGGAACGCTGGGAGTTAGTAAGCATATGCCATCCTGGTGCTTCTAGTTATTCCCGGGAATTAAAAATCGATTCGAATCGCTGATGCTCACCAGGTGTGAGAATGCCAAATATCACTGACGGGCAACGTAGTAACAACTTAAATACTTTATGCTTATATTCATGTTTTATATACAACATGCTTGGATAAGTATGATCCGTCCGACTATTCATAGTGCTGCCCATCCACTGAGAGGAGGTTGATGGATTTGGGAGATGCTTCGAGGCCGAGGGAGAGATGACCCGACGTATAGGGGCATCGCTCCTGAGACGGCTACTCCCAAGAGTTCGATGGGGGCTCTATAAATTTTTGGACGGGGCATGCGTTCATGTTCTATTTTTCTGCAAGTTTTCCCCCTATGACATAGTTGATAATCATAACTAAGGGGTAGCAGCTAGCAAATCCTGCTATCTTATGATAACATGTTTTAAATAAACAATCAATGGCTAAGGACCCACTTCTAGTAAGCTTAAGCGGGTTAGAAGTCAGTCCACCAAAAAGCCTTGCATAATCTCAAATGTGTCGGGCTGAAACCGCCCATGGGTAAGTCCTACGAGTTCCCCACGAACTCACCGTTTGTTGTTGATATTTTTCTTTTAGGTGCATATCAGATTATGATCAAGGATGACTACGGTGGGCTCGAGGTCATACTTGATGTTTACTTTCCGCTGCACGTTACATCTTTGTAACGATATGTATTCCGCTGCGAGGTTTATTTTGAAGTTCTTTTTCACTACCTTGTACTCCTTTTGAGCAAAAGTATTTGTAATCAATCAAATTATGTTTGTATGAAATGGTGGGTTGTTGTAATTGTTGTGGCTCTTCCGAGAGCTTAACGTGTGTGATGTCGGCATCCCTGGGAGATGGTTTCATCGAGTGCCCTTCTGGGTAGCTCGACGGACTACCGAGTTTAGCTCGGTCTAAGTGCACTGTGGGCCAGTGGTGGCAGGTGTACTTAGCCCGTATTAAATCGGCGGTTCCGCCACAGCTGGTATCAGAGCCGATCATGCACGAGCAACAATTATAACAACTTCGTTTTGATTTCAAAAGCCTATTTTCCAAATCTTTTCAGAGTATTTGCGAAAATGAGAGATATCGCGTATATGCCCATTATAAGGATGTTAGGAGATATCAGGTGACATCACTAACATTCTGACCTAGATAGAATTCATATGCATTTTGGGCGCTTTGAGAGGCAACTATTCGGCCATAGCTATCCCCAGTACTGGTGGAAGCTATTGGGTTTTGCGAATAGTTGTAATCTCTGCATTCATGCTGTATAAGTAAAAGCTCTTTAAGGGTGGTGGGCATGTTTGAGGCTTTCATACCCACCACACTTACATTCGGTTTTGGGATCCACCTTTTTCTCGACAATTCCCAGTACTGGTGGAAAGTCAGGCTTTGAGGAAAAGGTGCAGCGGCCCACCAACGTTGTCCACGCAGCGGTCACGCGTGGATGCCACACTATGTGGTAATGTATGAGCATGCATTCTTCTGCACGTACACTAACCACGTGCGAAAATTAAGAACGACTAGAGAACGACTAGTTGCACTAGAGAGAGACGTGCATGTATGTCACCGAATATCGCTAGTTGTATACTTAGAAAGTGTGATGTGAGACCGGATAGGACGGGCATACCTCATTCCATCTCATCTCATATGCCTTACTTGTTTTGCTTGAAAATAACTAGATTTCTTACTGCATCTATAAGTATAATTGTTGGGTAGTAGCATTTTACATATGAATCCTGTCTGCGGTTTTAAGATGCATTTCAAACTACGAGTAAAATCAACAGAAACTTATTATAAGAACCTAGTAGTACAAGAAATTTCTAAACAACTTATGTATAGATTACTTGCTCTGAAAGTAAATACGAGCGAGGTACCAGTTTAGGGCGTGTCCTATGTCCATTTTAAAACAAGTATTATATATAAAAGTTGTAGTGCAAAAATTTCAACCAACAAATTGATCTATAACGACCCTTCGTCAAAATACTCTGGACACTAACTTGCAACCATTTTAAGTCCCAGCTTACGTCTAGGGAGCAAGTACGAAGTTTAGAAGATGAAGTTCGGGACGTAACTTAATTGGCACATGAATACAAATTGCCTTATGACCACATTTGGCCTTCGAAACTATCAAATTGACGGGAGCCTTATTCTTCCTGCTACAGATGTCGCAACCCTCGACGCAGCCCTTCGACTTATGCCCTAATTACCAAGAGTCCGCAAAAGCTAAGACAACGATTCCTCGAGAACAAAAGAAGGGAAAAGCGGGAGAATCTTCCACCGAAGCAGCCTCAGTTCAACACCTGCGACCTGGGATGGTTCTATTAAAAGGATTTGTCAAGCCTGAAGATCAGATCGGGATGGTTCGTATGTGTCGACAACTGGGTAAGGGCCCAGGAGGATTTTATAGACCTAGCTACAAAAACGGTGCCAAGCTGAATTTATGGATGATGTCTCTAAGAAAGAACTGGGATCTGACTACTCGCTCGTATGGACCAACACGTCCCTTCGATGGAGCACAAGCCCCGACAATACCAGATGCTTTCAAGATGATTGCTCAAACTGCGAACTCCACCGCAAACGAGTTTCCTCAGATTAACCCGGACGTATGCATCGTCAACTATTACACCAACTCTGGGAAGCTCGGACTTCACCAAGACAAGGACGAGTCAGAGAGTAGCCTTACCAAAGGTTTACCTTTCATATCCATCTCCATAGGAGACACCGCCGAGTTCTTGTTCGGCAATACAAGAGACAAAGACCAAGCGACCAAGATCAACCTCGAATCTGGTGACGTTCTCATACTCGGTGGAGAATCAAGATTGTTATTTCATGGCGTTTCCCACGTGAAGACCGACACTGCACCAAGTTGGTTGAAAGAAGAAACGGGCATTCGTCCTGGACGTATCAATCTTACGTTTAGGCAGTATTAGCTAGATACTAGTTGGTGTGCTAGCAGTCATCGCAAACTGTTGTAATAAGAGGAGGTTGACTCTCATAACCCTTGAGTTTCCCATGTATCCAGCTCCTTGCAATCGGCATATGTCCCACCCTCATGACTAATGTAACTCTATTTTCAATGGAGCATTCTAAACTTTTGTAGTTCTCACGCTTTTGTTATTCAGGCATTTCAGTCCCTGTAATCCATGACACTTATGTTGTGGTTACCTCGTTCCTGATTGAAATAAGTCTGATGAGTTATACCTCCGAAAACATTATGCTATGGCGTGTAAAACTCCTTGTTTATGTCTTTCTATAACCTTGTGTTATTAGCATATCCTCGGAGATTGGATGGAAATACCGCTCTTGACGAGTTGTTTACCCGAGCAGTCTATGGTGCCGCGACGGAACCTAGGGTCCTGTGTGCACGGCCGTCACTCGGTTCCACTAGGGGCGCGCTGGTATCGAGACATGCGAGGCATGACACCGCTGAAATGGTGGAATATCCCCATCCAACTTCTAACACCTCGTTGACCTCTATACATCTAATTCGTGGAAATAAGTACTCAAATTCAACTGCCACCTAGTATCATTTCATTGCTTTGTTTTCACCCTGCCCTTCGTGGTCTGTGGGGGAAAGATCCACCCTAACCCCACTATCGTTCACACCTTTCTCTTGCCTTGATGAACCATGTTCTTCTCGATCCGTGAGACGAGCCAAATCTATGGCTCCACTCGTCCACATCTTTTCGTTGACTTTGTTTATCCTTGCTGGTCATGCTTCACGGGGATGAGCAATTCTATTCTCCACGATACCTTCACAACCATTGGTCCAAATCTCGGATTTCTCTGCGCTCACCCTGATCTTCGTTAACATCTTGTATGTGTGGAAATGCTTGATCTCATTCCCACTGCCTTACTACGTCATTCCATTTCTTTTTCCAACTTGCCCCTCTCTGAATGGTGGAGACCGCCAAACTCTGTTTCCACGGCTTTCCCCTACGTTCCTTCCTGAAATATATTGAACCTTATCTCCTGAAGGGGAACTTCAGCACCATCCGCCGCGCTAAGCTTTTGTTCTCAGCTAGTGCTTTTGTCATATCGTCCTTTTCAAGAAGCTACTTCGTTCTTCTTTGAAAATCATCCTCGGATAAGCTTACTAACACTGACTATTGTTTCGTTAGTAAGCGCACATCATATGCCTATACTTCTCTTGGTCAGACTTGACAAATCTTATGAAATCGTACAAACCATCACTTTGTCTAGGTGAATATGTCCTACTTCTTCCCGTATTATCTTTCTTAAGGCAATGAGTAGTGTGTGCTATGCATCGCCACACCTTACTCTTTGAAAATAATTGGATTTGATATCTTATATGTGTACGCGGTCCCCATCAAAATGGAATGAATGTGCCTCCCAACAACACATCCATTGTTGTTTTCTATAACTCGCGAGATTTTTGCTTCATTCAAACTCCCTACTGCGTATGCTTTGCTTCTCATTGTTCAAATAAATCAGATGTTTATTACGCTCCTAAACTTGGTGTCAAAGCCAGGAAGTAACCCTCTCGTCGTGCTTGAACCGATCATGTCATTCGCTCGCTGCCACCACGTTCTCTTCGTGGTTTGTTCATTTCCCTCTCATATGAGGCGTGAATTATCGAGTACCTTAAAGGAACCATCCTAGTCAACCAAATGATGCTTTGTAACTACCTTGTGTTAGGAAGGTACTAACCACTCACCCGGTCGTTAACAAAGCCAACAAAGGACAAAGGAAGAGTTAAAGTGCGTTTGCAACTATTAAAAGAGTCCCGAGCCCCAAGATGCGGGTAGTATCTTTTCACCCTACGACATAGGACCCTGCCTCTTTCAAAAATCTCGGGACGAGATTTCTTTAAGGGGGGTGGGTTGTGATGCCCCTGGCATCTCAGAAGCCGTACACACAATTATACATAAGCTAATGATGAATTAAGACTAAATCATGCTTAAGAGAGTAATGAGGAATTGGTAGATAAACCACTAAGTCAAAATTTCTCAAATCTGAAATTTTAGCTCATCCCCAAAGTTGATTCTAAAATTTCTTTTTAATTCACTATACAACTTTACATTCTCCCTTTCTATGAAATGAAATTGAACTTTTTACCTTTCAAATGCACCTATTGTGGAAGTGATTGGCCTTCATTTGATACTTCAAAAGTTGAAAACAAGAAAAGCTTTACCTAGAGTAAATCTGCTGTTCTACCAAAATCCTAAACAAAATTAGGGTTGTATTTCAAAATATGTTGTGATTTAGAGTAGGATCATATTAACAAAGTTGTAGGTAATGATCTAGGAAACAACTTTGTCAATATGAGTCAGGTCATAATATAAATTCAAATTGGTCTTTTCAACCAAATTTTGTCAGCCCAGAAGCACACCCCTACTCTGTCCAGTTTGGTAATTTGAGATTTTCTTACCCATAGAGCCATTTTCATGACCTGCACTAATGAAATGAAATATAGTTTAGAAAGTAACCAACAAATTTGTCAAAAGGAGCAAGTGGAGTTGAGGCCTGTAACTAGGGTATTTTCCCCTCCCAAGCAGAAGACCTACCCTGTCCCTACCTATGGCTGCTGCATAAATTCAAACAAATTTCATATTTCCATGCCGAATTTGAAATCATGCCTATTGACAAAGTTGTAGAGTTCAAAGAGTAGAACATTTCATTCAATTGGAGTTTTTCCAAATTCGGCCTCCAAATTGGTCAAAATGGCGGTTTTCAGTAGGAGAGAAAACACATTTTTATTTTTCTTCTATTTCCCTTTTCCTACTGTCACCGACCGGTGGGGCCCACCCGTCAGGGTTGCCTCCCACCTCGGTACGACGCCCGCCGCGTGGGCGGCCGGCGTACAGGGAGTGCGCCGCGCCGCGGATCGACGGCCCCACCCCGCGCCCTCAGCCCCGGCCTCACCTGGACGCGCCCCGGCCCTCTCCACTCCACTCGCCGCTCGCTCTCTGCTCCCTCTCCCTGCGCTCGCACTCGCAGCGCGCCGCCGCCATTAGAGGCTCGGGGTCGAGCTTGAGCTCGCCGCGCCGCCGCCATCCGACCTCCTCGCGCCCCGAAGCTGCCACCACCACCTCCGCCGCGACCCGGCGCACCCACCCCGCTAGGCCTCGCCACCGTTCCCCTCCCCTCGGAGTGGGTCGAGCCGCCGCGCCGGGCGCCGCCCGCCATGGTCACCATGGCCGGCCCGCGGCGAGCTCGGGCCAATCACCCCTCCGGTGATCCCCGTGCCTAGCCGACCAGCGCCCCACGCTCGCCCCAACCCCCTCCACCGAATCCCCAAGGCCTCGGCCCTCACCACCGCCCCTAGCCCCTCTCCCCGCGCGCGCCGCCCGCGCGCACCCGCGCCACCCACGGGCTCGCCGTGGAGAGCCCTCTCCGGGCCGTCCCCGTGCCTCCAGACCGCCACCACCGGGCTCGCCATCCCCTCGCGCATCTGGGACGCACCTCCGAGGCCTCCGCCTCCGACTGGGCCGCGGGATCGAGGCCGCTCCGCCGCGCACCGCCGCGCCGTGACCGCCTTCAGTTCACCGCCCGCGCCGCCCGTACGCTCCTCACCGCACGACTAGACCTAGGGGGAACAAACCCTCGAGGTCGAGGCCACCGTCCGGTGCCGCCTCGGCTCCAAGTCCGGCTTTCCCGCCGCCGGCGCAGCCGCGCCTCTCCCCGCGTCGCGCGCCGTCGCCCGTCGGCCCGAGGAAGAAGAAGAAGAAGGAGATTTTGCGATCCGGCCCCCGACCTTTTGAAGTTTCACAAAGTCATTCGGTGCACTGTGGTATGAGTCTGGTGATTCTTGCACGCTAACCCTCGAAAGCTATGGTTAATTACGTTCGGGTCCTTAGTCTGAGTATTTTTCTATTTAGATGCATTTAAATTAGGTATGAACTTTGGAAAATCATATAAAATCACAGAAAAATCCAAAATGGACAAACTCAGTGGCGTTAGACTCCTCTTGAATAGATCTATCGAATGGGTATGATGTGGATGAGTGAAATGACCATTTTACCCTCGGTTTTGTGCATGTATGTAAAAGGAAAATAAATAGAAAAAGTGATCTAGATGAACTTCTAAAATGGTAAAACTTGGTCAGTATGCTTTGTAGCACATGAGAACACTATGACAAACTTTATGGCCATAGTGCTTGCTGTTAGGTGGGGCTTTGCCATTATATTTGCATAATGTACCTTTCTATTAATTAAAAAGTGAACACCATGCGAAACCTGCTAGAATGAGTCATCTGGTATTTTTCCTATGCACTAGATAACTGATAAGAGTCACTGGTAAAATATGAGTTTGTGCATGTCAAGTTGAGTGTTGTTTTGAAATGGACAAAGTGCCACTAGCTAGGAAAGAAAATAAGAAAAAAAATGGGGTTAAATGGCTAGGAAAATCTCAGGAGAACTTTGGTAGCTTGTACATGATACATAGGGCTCAGAAAGTATATATGTGCATGTTTAAACCACTGTTTTG